>FR997826.1:5000000-10000000 GCA_905475405.1 Schrankia costaestrigalis | reverse complement strand
GGCGAAATAACGTTTTATTCACCGTTTCGATGGCGTGGCCATATCGTTTTAGTCTTATAGCTCCTGAAATATAAACCTAGGAATTTTTGTTGTATTTTTCCTAGTTTCGACAAATTCAAATCTGGGTAAGTAATTACAATAAACTACACACCTCTGCGATTTTTTTTCAGCGAGATACAGGCGATAGCGTTTTCTCCACCGTTTCAATGGCGCGGCCATTCGGTTTTAGTGTTATAGCTCTTAAACTATAAACCTGAGTATTTTTTTTATATTTTTACAAATTTTTTACAAATTAAATCTTGCATTTGCGTAAATTTCAGGTCTCTACAAGGCTTAGTTTTAAAGATCTCAGTGGCCGCGCGGTTCGCCGCGTTTCAATGGCGCGGCCATGTTCAAACCCTTATAACTTTTTAACCGTATCTTTGACAAATTTATGGTTTTGGGAATCAACTTTGACAAATTTTTACAAAAAATTGACATGGTTTTTTTTAAAAAAAAACGCTATGGCCGCGCGGTCGAACTGGACACAAGCATCAATATATTCATAGGCCTGTTCCGTAAGTAATGAAATGAACGAATGAATTAGAAAAAAAATGTCTGTGGTGGATCCTATTGGCATTGGAGGTTATGTTGATTGTTATTATTTTTACTACGAAGTTTCATAAGATATCGTATCGTAGTTAATTTCTAAGTACAGAGTACTTAAAGTGTTTCTCAGTGTAATTATGATTTCAGAGAATCAATATTAGTTTTTATGACTTCTATCTAACTATACAATATAGTGAAAATAGGGATATCCTTAATAGTTAAATATTCTTTCGTGTGCAGCAGCTTAGGCATAAAGAGTAGGAATGAATCCTAAAAGTCTAGAGGCACGTAATCGCGATGATAATCCTTTTCAAGGAATGAATATAACAACCGCACATGAATTAGAAAAACTTACAAGTCGAAGTTTGTGTTCTCGTTGCGGAAAATCAAGAATGTATTTCTGCTACACATGTTTTATTCCAGTACCACAACTTGAGGGACGAATACCAGTATGTAAGGTAAGAAAATATTTTCTTCTCTTTACATTTATTTTTATTTATTTTTTATTCATATTTTATTTTTCTTACAGTTGCCTATAAAAGTTGATATTATCAAGCATCGTCGTGAAATTGACGGAAAGAGCACGTCAGCGCATGCTGCTGTCTTAGCACCCGAAGATGTAAAGGTTTATACTTATCCAGATGTGCCACAATATGATACAGACGGTAGAACTGTTTTACTCTTTCCGGGAACAGAAGCAAGGACAGTGCAAGAACTGTATACAGGACAAACAAATGCACCAAGTTACTCAGAAATCTTACTGTCCAGCTTACCATTAGGATTTAATGTTGGGACAATGATGACAAAAGTTTTGGGTGACAGTGATAATGATGAAATACATCATAGTGATAAATTTCCTATAGATAGAGTTGTTTTAATAGATAGTACTTGGAATCAAAGTAGAGGAATTTTTGCCCATGAAAATTTGCAAAAGATTCCAAAAATAGTATTACAGAATAGAGCCTCTCAGTTTTGGCGTCATCAGAGAGGTAGCCCACGATGGTACTTATCAACAATAGAAGCTTTACATCAACTATTGATAGAGTTACATATATGTGCTTGGGGCCGAAGTGAACATTACAATTCACACCTCACTACTCATTATTCAGTCCATAGCAAACAAGAAGATCATCTACAATGTCAGCCTTATGAGGGACAGTATGACAATCTTTTGTACTTCTTTAAATTTATGTATGAAAAATTGCATACTCTTTATCAACATGAAGATTTGTTAGCATATAAAAGGCCAATGACATAGCATCTATTAAATACATTATTTAAAAACCACTATTGCTTTATAATAAAGATTTGTCTGATAACATACTTGAACAACAACAAATAATAGTTTTATTATACATATTTTAATCCATAAAAAGACCTACATATTAAGTAAATAAATATACAATGAATATATTTAATTATTTATTTGTATTCATTTTAACTTATGGCTATTATTACCCAAGTAACAAAAATTAAGCAATTACCTACACATACATTGAAAAGAAAGTATTGTTTTAGAAAAATACAAATTCATACTGTTCAGCTACATAATACAACTTTTTTTGCTTATGTAGCCAGGCCACAAAATATACTTTTTTTGTGTAAAATAAAGTTTTATGTTGATAAATTTATGATCATGTTTGCAAGATTGTTTTTGGTGTATATGTTACAGTCAAAACTCATTGCCGGTCAAAACCCTTTTTAACTGCATAAAACAGTCAATAGTGGTTTTGACCGACGTGCTTAGTCAAAACCCTTATTGACTATTTTTTGCAGTCAAAAGTGGTTTTGACCATCGATGTTAGTCAAAACTCACTTCTGCTAGAAACATTTTTTTTATTGTAAAACTAGAATATAGTATTATTATATTCTAGCACCCGCCGGCACGCTCGCTTCGCTCGCTCGGCTCGTGCGTCCTTTGGTCACCATACTAACCTAACCTAACCAACTGTTTCGGCCTTTACCTTAATATGTATTAAAGATCAATTTTCAATGAGTTTTGACTAACATCGATGGTCAAAACCACTTTTGACTGCAAAAAACAGTCAATAAGGGTTTTGACTAAGCACGTCGGTCAAAACCACTATTGACTGATTTTTTCGGTCAAAAGTGGTTTTGACCGGTTATGAGTTTTGACTATAAAATATATAATGCACAAGCAGTTTGTACCATTTTTATAAATAAAATTAATAGATATGTATTTACGACAAATTTAAGTGATTTTTCAATTTTAAACATTAATTAACTAGGCCTGAGACAAACTTAATAAGTGCTAAAAACATCCAATTAGCTTTTCCATAATAATTATACAATTATTTTTAAATATAATGTTATATGTCAATATACAATAAGAATTAATACAGTTAAATTTTTCCAGAATTTTTGTAGTAAATATACTAAGAATACAATGTGCTACAATTTACACACATCACTGATACACTACAGATTATGGTATTGTTATAATTTATCATGTAATATTTATAAGATTTGTGCAAGTATTACAAAACAGTACATAGAAATATACATACATAAAAGGCAATTTTGAATAAACTATTTTTGTCATTGTATTATATTTTACTGTTTGTCAACATTTATAAATGTTGTCTATTAAAATTATTTATTGCCTTTGACTTTCAATTGAGTTAAATGCTTTAATAAAGTCCATTTGCTTTGTATCTACTTCTTATCCATGGGATAATTCATTTCCGGATCTTTTTATGATTGAATATACAAACAGTATCCCTAATGGCCGGTGAGGCCTGTTGTTATAGTTTACGCAAATCTAACACAAACACACTCCCGTCACTAGCACTAGCGCCGACTTTAGTACCGCGTGAGTTCCAGCACACTTCAAAGATACCTCCAGTTCCTTTGTAAGAATGTACAAGCCCTCCTGTTTGTGTGGACCAAATATGAACACACTTGTCAAATGAACCACTAGCAAGGAACTTGCCATCTGGAGAGAAAGCCACACTGTATACAGGTTCAGTGTGTTTTGTAAGAGTATGAATACACACTCCCCTCTCAACATCCCACAAACGAACTGTTGAGTCAAAGGATGCACTTGCCAATATGAGGTTCATATTTGGATTCTGTGTGCCAGGTCCTGTGGGTGACCATTTGATGGTATAAATTTCTTTAGAATGAGCTTGCAAATCATGAACACAGGTATCTTGTTTCATAGACCAGATCTTTAATGTCATATCATCTGAACATGAGGCTAATAATTGTCCTTGTGGATCCCATTTAATAGCATTTACTTCATTCTGAAAAGATAGATAGTAATAATTATACATGGATAAATATTTGTAGTGGATATTCAATACAATATTTCATATCTACTTACAGTATGTCCTTGGAAGCTCTTAATAGGTTTATCAGCATTTAGTTTACAAACATGAATACACTGATCAGTGGAACATGATGCAAATGAAGTGTTGGTCTGCCAGTCAACATCTAGGGCTGGTGCCAAGTGGAATGAGAACTGTTGGGTACACTGCCCTGTTGATGCATCCCATATAATTGTTGTTTTGTCAACCTATAACATTGAATTATATAAGTCAATAAGGAAATAATAAAAATATCACAAACTAGATAAAAAATGCTGGTTGTATACTTACACCTGCACTTAAAATATAATTTCCTCTTTTATTCCATTTCAAGGCAAATATTGGGCCTTTGTGCTGGCCTAAGGTAGATGCCAGAGTACCATCTGTTGTCCAAATGCGGGCATAACCATCATATGATCCAGTTGCCAACAGATTACCGTCACACTGCAAAGGTATCAAATGTATTATAAATCAAGAGTTAAAATCTAACAAGCTGGTTATGTGGGTAACAAATAATAATGTATCAGGAAACTAATTAATGTCAATGTTTCAAATGTATATGGGGGCTTTTTCAGCTTTCTCTATCAATTAATTATTATTTTAATTTTCTCTTAAGCATAAAACTATTTGAAGAAGAATGCCCATACTGATGCATCTATTAGTATTAAATCTTAGTTTTTTAAAACTCCAAACCAGTCTTTTTATGACATTTATTCAGCTATAGTGAGTCAAGGGCCAAGAGATCCATGTATACTTCTTTTTATCAACTGAGACACCACACACAAGAAGTACAATAAATAATAATGATAGTTCTTCAGAGACAGAATCATTTGCATTTCATGTAATATGTTACTAAATAGGTATAGTTAACTCACATTCCAATCCAATGAAGTGACATCTTTGTTACTTGGTACTTCTGCTCCACCCTTCTGAATACAATGTCTTAAAACTAATTGATTTGGAGTGGTTGCTGGATTGTCTGACATATCCCATATTCTGAAATCATAGTATATTTTTATTGCATAATGTAGTAGATGTTTATTGTTCCAGTATCAACTACACCTTTTGAAGTGAACTTAGTAATATTTATTAAATATAGTAAAACATTGATACCTGGCAGTACTGTCTCCAGATCCACTGGCTAACAAATCTGTGCTGGGATTCCAAGCGCATATGAATACTTCTGATTCATGTCCCCGTAATACTGTTGCTTTGCTTGCAGGTATTTCTATAGATTGGTCCATATCCATACTTTCTGGTGCACTTGGTGTTGCTGCCCCACCAGTTGTTGTTGCAGCACTGCATGTTGTACCCTGGAAAAAAGCTATTGCTTTCATCTACTTCCACAAAAATTAACAATGGAGCTACAGGTTGATCATTGTTTTTTTATAATTTAGTAGTGTAGGAATAACTTGTAACTAATACAAGTTAATTGACCTCTCTTAATATGACTTTTAGTTTCTTTGAACTGTAATAAACAGTTGTATACTACACTTACATCAACTCCATTCTGTTCTCCACCTGATCCAGGGTCAGCTTTGATAGCTTGTTTCTGAGCATTATGTGCATTCTGTCTTGCAGCAACAATGTCTGGTGTAACTGCATCAATTAAACTTAAACTCTCTGTAAGACGTGTTTCTGTACCTACAAGTTAATGACAAACATTTTAATAGACTAAACAATCTTTTTTACTATTTTTAACAGACTAAAAAATTGGAAAATGTACTAATTACTAAACAATAGCCATAAAAATATAAAGAGATTAAATACCATCTTCTCCAATAGTAATTTCTGCTTCAGTGTATTGTAAACCCTTTTGAAGTATATTTAGTAGAGCTGCTGGTGGTACCAGTGCACCATTGATATTGCTTTGTGATATATGAGACTCAATACCAAAAGTATAAGCAGAGTGATGAAATCCTGAAATATAATATTGTTACAATGTTTCAAAAAGTTATTACAAGCATGCCATGCAAAAAACGAATAAACGAAGTAAACAATCCATAATCATCAGATAAGAAAAAACATACCAAAATTAGTTAAATGTATGTTCGTCATATAAAAGGGAGCATAATAATCACAATCAAGAGTGCAGTATTAAGTTTAAAACATGTTAAAATAATATTACTAGAATCTGAAAGTTCAATGAACCATACCTGATTCCTGTAAATAACGGTACACAAGGAAATTCACTTCATCACTAGAAAAACTCATTTTAGAAGACTATTTCATATGTTTACAAATAAACTGCACTACTTTACACGAAATACAGAAAAACATATAACCAGCTCCATTTACTCCAATTAAAACATTGAATTGAATGAAATGAATTGACTGATAGATCATAGACAATTGATATTTTCTTCTGCCGGCGTATTTGTTTCGATTGTTTGTGGTTGGTTAAACTGATGTGCGTGTGCTCTGAGGGCCACTTTCTCAAAATCCTTTGAAAACATGCTTAAGATTTAGTGAACATTCCAAAAATATTGTGAAAGTTGGAATCAGATTTTGTGAACATCAAATACGCGAGTTATAGGCTTTATAGTTGGACCCTCAGTCCACACATAGAGGATTGAGGGTCCGCTTGTACCGGCTAAACTAAGGGCACTAAAGAAAAAGTGTTTACGTCAAAGTTTAACGTAAACGTGTGCGTACGCCCAGCGGAATGTTGTTGAATTTAAAGATTTTATGTATGCAGATATTTAGTGTGATACGTAGCGTAATTGTGTATGGTAAAAAAAAATTTGTGTGCGCAGCCATTGTGGAGAAATTTCGTCAAAACCTGATTCCGCTGGACGAACGTTGTAAACGTTGTCCTGGCGGCACTTTTTTTGAATCCATGGACTTAGAAGAAAAGAAATGTGTCTAAAAATTAGTTTGAATTTGTGTACGATTGTGTATGTATGAATAAAATTAGTGTATGCATAAACTTCGGAGATATTCAAGTTTCCGCTGCGCGAACGTTTGGCCATTTGCTAGTTTTCTTATAAAGCGCTTATATAGAGAGCTGTAGATTTTTACATACGTTGTTTTGAATTTGTTTACATAAGCGCATAAAACAGATTTAGAAAAAAGCGTAGGCTTTATAAGATAAAAATATAAACGTAAAATACGCTTATTAGGTCCTAGTTCGTATAGTATGCACTTTGGGGTTTAGATTTTCACGTTTATACAAACCTTGTAAGTGTCTGCAACATGTTGCCAAGTATCAGTGATTTTCCGTTAGTAATTAAAAAGTTAAAGGACTATTCAGCATAAACAGAGCACTGTTTACAAAGCAGTCAAATAGCACGATGTTCTGAAAGTTCTCTAAGGAATTGCATAGTAAGATGTATTCCAATTATCAGTGTAATAATTCAACTACGCACATGCAAAATTTCATCTCATTAAATTCAGTAATTAAAGAGAAATAATTAATATACTGACAGAGCTTTGAAAACCTACATAACCCGACCACGTTCGGATGGTTATAAAAAAGCGGCCGTGCCATATATTTAGGTACCATTTTAACATTTACAGTATAATACCGGTTTTGAATTGGTACAGGTGATAACACAATTAATTGTTGTTTCGATATAATCTAGGTATATTATTTATGACAAATAAAAATCATACAGCTAATATTTACTGAATATTCCACGGATTAGGATTCTAATTATAGACCTTAGGTAAATTAAATAACTACCACGTGTAAGTACTACTATTTAGGTAAATAGTTTTTATTAATGGAATCGGTACAACTCGGAAACAATAAATAGTTGTGTGTTCTAAAATAATGCCTGCTTGTCGTGCTGTAAATAGCTGTTAGAAACGGTCTCCAAACTGTAATTTGCAAAACGCCGGCATGACATTTCATGTAAGTGTTTTTATTTCTATATTATTACATTTTTATCAAAAAATCTGATAAATTCATATTATTATTTCTCAGTATCAATTAAGATTTATAGCGTCCGTACATGATATTACCGTTGTCCTGTTAGTGTCGTATGTATGTGAGCGTGTTCCCCTGCACCACACCAAAATACCTATGCAGAATTATTATGTTCGGTTAAGGTTTAAATTAACTACAAGTTATGAATTGCATAAAAATATTCAGAATACAGACAATAGGCAGACTCAAATCTGAACAACTGAATAGTCTAGTAATGTGATCTGTGATTTTAATTTTAATGAAGTTAGAAATATTATACTTACCTACCTTCATAATCATAATCGTTTATTAACCTTTGTATTTTAGTTAAAACTCATTTTAGGTTTGTTGCAATATCTAACCAATGACAGTATGATTAGCCATTTCGCCAATTTTTTTGTCTAAATACATAAATATTATGTGTGATTAAAAATATTTTTGTTTAATTAGAGAATTACTTGTTAATTAAAGATTTTTTTATCGTAGTTAGTGTCGTTTTTATTAACAAATATATATTTATTAAAGAAATAAAATTGTTTTATTTTTTTCTAACGCTTGTGTACGCAACTGTACCATATCAATAAATACTATACTGGAAGCTTAGGAACGTTACTTATATGTATGGCACGGCCGCTTTTTTATAACCATCCGAACGTGGTCGGGTTACGTAGGTTTTCAAAGCTCTGTCATTATTTTAATTATTTCTCTTTAATTACTGAATTTAATGAGATGAAATTTTGCATGTGCGTAGTTGAATTATTACACTGATAATTGGAATACATCTTACTATGCAATTCCTTATAGAACTTTCAGAACATCGTGCTATTTGACTACTTTGTAAACAGTGCTCTGTTTATGGTGAATAGTCCTATAACTTTTTAATTACTAACGGAAAATCACTGATACTTGGCAACATGTTGCAGACACTTACAAGGTTTGTATAAACGTGAAAATCTAAACCCCAAAGTGCATACTATACGAACTAGGACCTAATAAGCGTATTTTACGTTTATATTTTTATCTTATAAAGCCTACGCTTTTTTCTAAATCTGTTTTATGCGCTTATGTAAACAAATTCAAAACAACGTATGTAAAAATCTACAGCTCTCTATATAAGCGCTTTATATGAAAACTAGCAAATGGCCAAACGTTCGCGCAGCGGAAACTTGAATATCTCCGAAGTTTATGCATACACTAATTTTATTCATACATACACAATCGTACACAAATTCAAACTAATTTTTAGACACATTTCTTTTCTTCTAAGTCCATGGATTCAAAAAAAGTGCCGCCAGGACAACGTTTACAACGTTCGCCCAGCGGAATCAGGTTTTGACGAAATTTCTCCACAATGGCTGCGCACACAAATTTTTTTTTACCGTACACAATTACGCTACGTATCACACTAAATATCTGCATACATAAAATCTTTAAATTCAACAACATTCCGCTGGGCGTACGCACACAACGTAAACCCAAACAAAAATTATGTAAACAAGAAAATATAAGAATACATCGTATTATTTTTTATATCTCCGTTCAAAATTGGCCCTCAGGCGGAAAGTTTATACGCTAATTATAACCAAACCATAAACTTTTTGCTACTTTTTATAATCTTGTATTATAGGAAATATATTGTGAAAATTCGTGAAAGCAATAACAGATCTCAAAATCATGCTGGTAAAAAAATATCACCTTGTAAAAATTCGGACCCTCAATCCTCCACTTTTTTGTTTTCGTTTTTTGTCGCTAAAGTATGATATCTAGGAAAATGACACAAGTACTTTCCTCTGTAAAATAAATTGTGCAACAAATACAGTATCATTCGGTAAAAAACAATACATTTTACTGTAAAAGAAAATCAACTTTATTTTTACTATGTAAATAATTTTGAGGTTATATTAAAATTTGTAGCTTTGACGTTTTTATTATAATTAGTTATTATTATTAACAAATGATATCAGTTTGTTGCACAATGTTTTCTACAGAACGAGGTACTGCTGTAATTTTCCTAGCTATTATACTTTAGCGACAAAAAACGAAAACAAAAAAGTGGAGGATTGAGGGTCCGAATTTTTACAAGGTGATATTTTTTTACCAACATGATTTTGAGATCTGTTATTGCTTTCACGAATTTTCACAATATATTTCTTATAATACAAGATTATAAAAAGTAGCAAAAAGTTTATGGGTTGGTTATAATTAGCGTATAAACTTTCCGCCTGAGGGCCAATTTTGAACGGAGATACTTATAGAAAATAATACGATGTATTCTTATATTTTCTTGTTTACATAATTTTTGTTTGGGTTTACGTTAAACTTTGACGTAAACACTTTTTCTTTAGTGCCCTTAGTTTAGCCGGTACAAGCGGACCCTCAATCCTCTATGTGTGGACTGAGGGTCCAACTATAAAGCCTATAACTCGCGTATTTGATGTTCACAAAATCTGATTCCAACTTTCACAATATTTTTGGAATGTTCACTAAATCTTAAGCATGTTTTCAAAGGATTTTGAGAAAGTGGCCCTCAGAGCACACGCACATGTTAAACTGAAAATGACCAGTATAATGAGCAGAGGTGAGTTATTTTAATTTAAGGTTTTATGATACGTACCCATTCTTGTCTATGCTTTTTTTGTAGTCATTTATTAATGATAACCGATTACAAAATTTGTCTCCGGTTATTATTGGTATTTATTTAGTAAATACCGGTTTTAGCCGGTTTAGATGACTTTTTCTAAACCCGAATCAAGTGATTCCACTTTCCAGAGTCAGACACAATGGAAATGGATAAAGTCTCGTCTTGTGCAGATCTGCTCTTAAGCATTGACCAAAGGAAAAATGGTAAAAAAACAAAAAAAAATATAAAAGATTTCTTAGGCTTAATTAAAACAGCACTTGAATTATATCAGCAGACGTTATGAACCTTAAACAGCATTTTTTTCTAACTCGGCACTCGGCTGTCAAAGCTTTAACATCTGTGTGCACGCAACGGCTTTTTTCTGTTTGGTCTAGCGCACGTAAGCGGTTAAGGAAAAGATTAATTAAGATTATCTCTAAAGGTACGGAATTTTGGATGTTGCAGGAATGGATCGATATTTTGTAATTTAGCCTTGGATCAATCGACCATAAACTGACTTATCATATTATTATTATAACGTTTTTGGATACATCTTAACGTATCAGCCTTTATCGTCCCACTGCTGGGCAAAGGCCTCCCCCTTTGATTTCCACAACTGTCGGTCCTTGGCCAATGAAGGCCAGTATTTTTGTGCCCTTTAAATTGCAATTTTGGATACATGCAAGTATAAATTTTTGAGAATTTTCGATCTTATTCCGATGTATTAAAATCAGCAAGCGTATATTTAAAGATTTATCATCCATCTAGCAAATACTATTACTGTACTCTTTTAACAGTAATCAATTTTTAGTTATTTAACCGGAGATATTCGGTTTAGTAAAATACCGGTCTTTCTCTGGTTTTAGTCAAAATGGTTAACACCATTAATAAATTACATTTTGAACTGCTTTTCGTGTAAAAAAACATTTTATGTAAAATATTTTTTTTCTTCTGAACATTTATTATTAACACATTTATTTTTAATTTTAATGTAAATCATCCGTCACTTCTTTTACCATTGATTAAAGTTGATCTAGCTAATGAAATGACAAGTGGCAGTATGCCACTTGGAATACCTTTGCCTTACGATTAAATAGAAACAAATAAAAAATGTATTTTTGTCGTTTAGAGTTATCTTACGTCAAAAGAAGTGTTAGTGAATTAAAATTGGTGGTTTAATTCAAGTTTTTTCAGCAAATTGATTATACGGTAAAAGTAAAGGTAAATTACAGGATTAGTTACTATTTTTTATAACCGTTTTGTTTTCTTGAGTGAAATTTTATACATTTTTTGCTTTGTCTTGTTTGGGATAATGACGCCATTTTGTCGCGCCGGCTGATCATATGAATTATTATTTTGCAGATCTTTCTCTGTGGGTAGGATATTATGTTGTAACTATTTAATAATAGAATACTCCTTTAAAGTCATATATGTATTTAGCTCATGCCGTTATAAGATCTGTAATTACATAAGCTTAAAAACTTGAAAGAAAAATTGATTGATTGATGTATCACACAAATATTGCAATAGTTTTTTTTATTATTTTATCATTTACTCGTTATAATAGAAAACAAAATCAGTGTTATTATGTTCTAAAAAGGCCTTGTACAATCATATCTTGTCTGAGTCATTCATTTTCCGAGAGTTATTTAAAAATAAGAAATAATGGTAGTCGTGATCGTAGTTATTCCTTGATCCCAAGTCTTATAAAATATGTGCTTTTCATGTATTTGTTATGGTGTAATAATTACGGATTACTATGTGTTTAATTTAGGTGCACGTAATTTAAACCACTTATGCCCTCCACATCAGATAGTTCTTTGAAAATGCGCAAAAAGACCTTTAAATTTATTTGTTTTTAGGAGATAAAAGAACATCATAACATTAAGTTAAATAGTATGTAGTTATATATTTTTTTAATAAGAATTGTTTTGATAGTAGGTATGTAAGCAATAAATTATATTTGTATGTATTTATTTCCAGACAGGTGCAATGATTAATCATATTTTAAAATAATGACTATATCAATGAAAGAACAAGACTTAATGCCTGGGGAGGTAAGTACTAAGTCTCTTTTTAATAAACTTTAATCCAAGAGTTCTTATTTTAATTTAATCTAGCTTTAAAAAAAATACTTGTAGAAATTTTTGCATTTTAGTATTGTTTTTCAATATAATTTATGTATCCTATGCAAAATTATAATTTAATAATAATAGGTGTGTAATATATAATACTCTTTATAGATGGCATTCCCCGAGGCTAAGTTAAAGGCCCTGGAAGAGAAGATATCACATCCGCGTTGGGTTGTACCAGTTTTGCCAGAGCAAGAACTAGAGGCACTACTTATTGCTGCTACAGAGTTGGCAATAAAAGGTATGTAGACTTTCTTACAAAACATTATTTCCTTGTGTAATATTAGTTTAATAAAATAGTGTATAAAAATTAATATACTATTGTTTTTTTAAAATTAATAAAACTATTGGTTTTTAATTTTTTTAGTACATTTAAACATCTTAAAGGTCCACAATTGAGATTGTAAGTGTTGTTTTGTTGTTCTACTGAATCACCTTACTTTTTAATTTGTTGCAGGTGAAGACATAACAAATGCAGCATGTCAAAGATTTTATAATGATGCCCTCACAGTTTCATTTACAAAAATACTCACCGACGATGCAGTTTCGTCTTGGAAAAATAATATTCAACAATGTGTTAGATCAAACTGTGAGAAGTTGGTCAAACTCAGTGTAATGAAGCTTGATGATCCAAGATTCCTGCATTTATTATCTATGGCATTTAATCCTAACAACAAGTAAGGAACATATTATATTAGTAATCATCTTAATATCTGTTTAAATTAATATTTGTGACTTTGTTCTTAACCCATATATGCCCAGAACTATTTTTTTCTCAGAAATCTTACATTTTTGGATATGTGAGTACCTAAAGGGGTATTATAAAGATATTAAGTGAATTTTTCAGATAGCAGTGCCAGAAGGCTGTTTTTTTTAATGGGTCGAAAACGACCCCCTGGTCCAATGTGATACTTAAAAGATATAATGTAAACAAATGCCAGTATATTCTCAAATATGTATTTAGACAAGGAAATGTAACAATTAAACAAACAATTATGAATGAAATTGAGAAAAGCATTTTGCATGTTAATTAACACCAAATTTACTTCATGAAATTATAGTTTTATTTTTGCACATAGCACAGCGAAGCCTTACTGAGCCTTTCATATCATATGCTCCGCATTGGAATTTCGCACCGCATGAGGCACACTAGTTTGAATCTTTCTTGTGGATCCAGGTTTATGGCTATCAGCTTCGTAATTTTGAAACAAAGTGCAGGCAATAGATCCGCGAAATTCTAACGTGTCAATGTCACCTCAATATTGGCAACAGTGTGGCATAAAACTAATAGTTAGTAAACTCGGCTTGAACCTCGGTAATTAATTTGTTGATTGCGTGACTTTCTAAACCTGTCAAAGGATGAGCACATAAGCAGTAGCCCTTGGTAAAAGATCAGCACATAAGCAGTAGCCCTTGGTAAAGGATCAGCACATAAGCAGTAGCCTAACCTCGTCGCAGCAATGCACATTTCAAAACCGACCAAGTTTTCTTTTTATGTCCCTTGTGCAACCATATCTACCGTAATGCGGCACCAAGGATTCATCGCTGTTCTAAGCGGTCACTATTTTCACACAAGGTAGTAACAGACCTAGGCAGAGGTGTGATTTACTCAAGATTGTTACTGAAAATATCTCTTTTTGCCCAAGTGTGATCTCCACCCACTTGATGTTGAGTAACTGTTCCTCTCCCTCTTCCACGTGCTCTTCCATGTACGACTTATTTGATTTAATGGCAAGGGCGTCTCTGGTTTGTCATTGTCGCTGGACACAGTTTCATTAGCAACTGAACGTCTCAATGTTGAACTCGCAGGTGCGAGTAGCTTTCTACGAGATATATGATAAAAATTACATCATCTTCATCTTCAGAATTACCGTCAGATACTCTGCCGTCCCCGGAGGAACAATAAATATATCAGCCCCCTTATATTTTCTCATGACAGTCCAAAATTTCTAACACTTTGATGATTTCATTTGTGTTAACCATACGCACACATATGCCCAAAGGGTCGTTATCGACCCACTTATGTTTGAACAACTGTATCTGTGTAACAAAATATCTCTTTTATGACACTTGCACTATTAGGAAACGGAAAAATTATCTAATTTCATAATAAAACCAACGAAATCAGTTTTTCAATGTAGAAAAAGGATATACTTACATTTTTAGCAGCAGAGTCGTAAAATTTTGTCACAAAAAATCGAGTCACGACATCAAATGTCACCTGTGACACATAATTACGCGCCTTAACAAAATAACTATTTGCCTATGGTAGATAATATATTAGTTAATCCATACACTGCATTAGATGCAAGAAATAAATATTTTGTTGCACAAAAACGCTCCTTTCCCAGAACTCTATTTAACGGGTCGAAACCGACCCCCTGGGCATATATAGGTTAATAGGTACAACATATTTATATTAGATTAATTTGTAGTGTGTGTTAGATTAATGAAACTTACTGATAATCGGTAGTAATTCATTTAGTCATATTAAGGCTATTTTAGATATAAGGCCCACAAAATGTTTTATTGAAATATTGTATGGTAATGAATGTTAGGAAGAAAGCTTCAGTTAAATTGATAATTATAAATTAGCTAGGGAATCGGAAACCAGTAACAGTAGTTCATTTAGCAATTAGTAAATTCACTAAAATCATGTATCTTAACTAGGAAATTAGTTAATATTGTTCATAATTTTTCAGAAACAGGTATAGTTATTAAACATAGTGAAAAAATAAATGTATATAAATTATTAATGTTTACAGATTTCATACATTCAATGCCTCGAGAACTAGTGAAGGTCTATCAGTAACATCTCCCAGCCAGGACACATCACAAGAGGCTGAGGTTTACGCACGATCACAGGACCATCGCACACCCCGTGGTTGGCTGGTTCATCTTGTTAATGTGTATGTACTTTAATATTCTAATGCAAAATTTGTTTTCAAATAGCTTTTATGACTATTGCATGGATAGAATTTATAAAATAGTACAATATAGTTTCCTTTAAGCCCTTTGTAACAAACAATCAACTCTTTTTTGGACAAGAAGATTCAATGGCCTAAGAAAAATGAATAAAAGTATAAAAAAAAAGACTTTTAACATTATGTCAGTCCTGTTGTAAATCAAACTTATTTCAGCTTATAGTACCCGGCCGTAAATATTGCACATCAACCTGTGGAAAGAAACAATTTGTCAATTTCGGCTTCATAGAGGATCATCTCTGTTGCACACTATCAAATCATAATTGCCAGTAGCAACTCCATACAAACAGAGAAAGTTAATTGCTCCTGCGTACCCTTAACAGTTGCTCATAGATACCACACTGTTTGTATTTCGAAATTGGCCGAATGTCTCTTTACAAAAGTCGATGTGCAATATTTATGGCTGGGTACTGTAATTATAATAACATTTTTGTAACTATGCATATTGTAATATGATTGTAAGGAAGTGTAATATAAGTGTCAATTTATGCTATATTAACTTTCAGATTTGGACAAACTGGAGGATTTATAAAAATTAGAGAAAGATTTGAGACAATAATGGGTTTTCAAAAGAGTGATCTCACATCATCTGTTAGTTCGGAAGAGAAAGTGTCAACAGAAATAACTGAGAAAGAGGGTGAAGAGAACAAGTGTGATATTGAGAATACTGAAAGTGTACCAGTCATTGTTGATAATGGTGAAGTATGTACTATTGTATTATTACTATTTTTATTTATAAGTATACTAGGCTTTCTGATTTAATTTGTTTAAATATTAAATGTTAACAAGAGATTAATGTGGCTCTCCTGTTACCTTTATTTTGCTTGATTAAATTGTTTAGGTACAGATTACACTGGCCTTAGTCTCAAGCAGACTGAGTGATTATTTAGCTTGAGACCACTGCCAGTGTATACAAATTATGTACCTAATGCAATAGTTAAATAATTACATATTTATGGTGTAGTGACTTTTGACCTCTCATTTATACAAAAATTTATTAATTATGCATTGCTATGAGTACTTTTAGCAAAGTTGAACCAAAATTAAAATGTATAATTTATACATGATTTATGTTTATTTTAAGCTATCGACGCCAGCACGTAGTGAACAACCGTCATCGTTAGAACAGTCAACGAGCGGCGAGACTCGCGTGGCGGCCGTGTGGCAGTTGTTGCGGCCGCTGGGACTCTGCCACGAATTACTTACGTCGCACACTGTCACCACTTACTTGCTACCGGTTCTTGTAAGTTAGCCAATATGATAATGTAGTAGTCATAAATTAAAAGTAAGAAATTTTACTAGCCAGCTTGCAATAAGTAATCAGAACTTTGTAGGCTTCTAAGTCAATGTGTATTTGAATCATCCTTTTTGTTCTTATGGCCAAATTTTTGACACAATATCACTACTAGATGATGTATCTTAGGAATTACTGATCCAGTCAATGTGTGTCATAAGTACTGGTGTTTTGTATATTCTAATGTTCTAACTTTTCTAAATACTTTTTGCAAACATGTGCAGATTATGTATTTATATCTCTGTCGTCTTCATTTATATCCAGTTATACCAAATGGAATAATATAGGGATCTCTAACAGTGATATTCTATGTGTTTATCATTCACCATTTCCTACTCATACACAGGAATGTATCCCAACACTTCTGGAAAGTTTGACTGACGAGGAACTGAAGCGAGAAGCGCGTGGTAGCGAGAATAAGACTGACACTGTATCATGTTTAATACGCGCGTGTAAATACGTCTCCGTCAAAACACCTCACCATCACAGTTTACTTAAATGTGAGTAATTACTATAGCTTTAGTAAACATATTAAGGATTGCTTGCGAATTTCTCATATTAATTTTTAGCTTAAGACTAGAATAATGTAATAATGTTATAATGGGTAAGAAACATTCTGTAAGTACAAAACGAAGGTCCTAACAAAAGTCAGCTTTGTTACTGCATGCATGTACTTTGTTTTAAATTATGTAAATTTAATTATGTATATTTAATTGTTATTAATTAGAATTTATTCCGAATTTTCTTGCGTATTCAATGATATTACGCTTTCTGAAACTGCGTTTTATAAGATATTGGTTGTTTTTGTATTTGTTTTCGTTTTGTATTCTGAATCTATCATCATATTATGAAACATCCTCACCTTCATCAACAACATGAAAAGGCTGAAATAAAACAGGTAACCTCACTCTATGAAGAAAGATTATACCTATGCAGTAAATTAGTTGTCGTTACATCAAGAAAATAACACTAAATGAAGATGATCAAAATAGGAACGAGACTCAAGAAGTACAAACGTCGTCGCAGGTATCAGTAGCATCCCCTGTAGCTGCTAAGGGGCGTTATTTGTAATCTCCCCTGAGCTGCTACAGCGTATGTTCCCGATAACCTTTCCACATCATTGAAGAAAATAATGCAAGAACACAACACCGAGCACCAAGATCACTATCCTTTGTTCCGATCCTCTCAAGATCCGTGACTGAATATTGTTTAGTCATACTTCAGAATATAGTGAGACACTAGTATACGCAAACCAGATAACGTGTACGCCAATCTCTACGTAGCACTATCAAAGATTGATAGTGTAGTAAACAGTAAACTATTCATTATTGATATCACTGTTCATGACTTGCCTATATTATGTATAATGTACCTTTGTATTTATAGCATATTAAATATTCTTCTAATTATATGTATCTAAAATAATGTAACAATCATGCGAATGTTTACTAAAACATTTGTATAAATAAAAGCTATTTTCATGTATAGAATTAAATATTATGTTTAATGTTTTCAGCCCTCGAAATGTTTCGTTTAAAAATGATTTTACGATTACTGCAAATGTCGTCATTCAATGGAAAGATGTCAGCTCTAAATGAAATAAATCAACTCATCAGTACATTTTCTCAACAACCAAAACCAGAATGGCTCACACCTACTGTCATCACCGTAAGACGATTTTAATAATTTGTGCTATGAGAGTTAATAAGATTATAGAAAAAATACTTTTATAATGTTTCATAGCTTGTTTTTCTATTTTGAGGTCCTATGTTTTATATCCTAGGAATTTAACAAAACCGAATTACCCTAATGATCTATATCTTATGAGCTATCGTTTGCCATTATTCACTTTAATTAGTAGTGCTTTCGAAATAACGCTATTTATTTTTATAATATAATAATAATTATATCAAAAATTACATTTTAGAATTGGATCCGTGAAAACAAAGTGGTTGATATAGTTTTACGCGATTCGTTACATCAGCCGCAATATGTAGAGAGGTTAGAAAAAATGCTTAGGTTTATGATCAAAGAGAACTCCCTCACTAGAGATGACTTAGACGCAATATGGAAGGCACAACACGGGAAACACGAAGCTATTGTGAAGAACTTGCACGATCTGTTGGCTAAACTAGCTTGGGACTTTACTCCAGACCAATTGGATCATTTGTTTGATTGTTTTAAGGTGAGATCTTATCATACGATTTGCTTAACATGGTTGTTGGAGAAAATTTGGGAATATTTTTAATTAATTATTTTGGTTTTAGGCAAGTTGGGCTACATCTAGCAAAAAGCAAAGTGATAAATTACTAGAGGTCATAAGAAGGCTTGCGGAAGATGACAAAGATGGTGTAATGGCTAATAAGGTATAGATTTATGATATTACTAGCTGAAAACGCGACTTTATCCGCGATTAAATTTGAAAACAAAAAAAAAATTTTATTCATCATCATCATATCAGCCATAGGTCAGGCTACAATATAGCTCTCTCCCTTGCCATCTGAGTGACCATTATCCTTCTGAGTAGGCCCATAGGTCAGGCTACAACATAGGTCTCTCCATTGCCCTTTGAGTGACCATGAACCTTCTAAGTACGCCCATAGGTTAGGCTACAACATAGCTCTCTCCATTGCCCTCTGAGAGACCATGAGCCTTCTGAGTAGGCCCATAGATCAGGCTACAACATACTCGTAGCTCTGTCCATTCACCATTCCCCTCTGAGTTACCATGATTCTTCTGAGTAGGCCTATAGGTCAGGCTACAACATAGGTCTCTCCATTGCCCTCTGAGTGACCATGAACCTTCTAAGTAGGCACATAGGCCGCACTAATTTGAAAAAAAAATAAATTTGTCTTTGCGTGATGTTATATAGCCTATAGCCTTCCTCGATAAATGGTCTATCCAAAACTGAAAACTAAATTCGATTCGAAGAAGTATTTCCTGAGATTAGCGCGTTCAAACAAACAAACAAACTCTTCAGCTTTATATAATAGTATAGATATAGATTCTAATTCTGCAATACCATTATATTCATTTTACTAGCTGACCCGTGCCAACTTCGTTGGGCGGCGAAAAAAACGCGTCCCTTTTTCAAACATATTTAATTACTGCTCCTCTCCATTTAGTCATAGCGTGATACTACATACCTTATTACTCACCCACTATTCAACACAGAAAGAATTTATAAAATCGGTTCAGCAGATCTAGAGATTACCCCCTACAACGTCTCAAACACACAAACTTTACTTCTTTATAATATTAGTTTAGATTTAAAGTATAAAAAATAAAACATACCTAAAATTGATTATTACGCCTACTTGTATTTTGAGAAGACTTTCTATGTCAGGTGTTGTAATATACTGTTTCTGTTTAGGTATTAATACTATTTTGGAATTTGACGCATTCTGATGAAGTATGTACAGAAATATTGGATGTAGCACTGGCGAATCTTATCAAAATACTAGACTACAGCTGTAGTCAGGACCGTGATGCGCAGAAAACTCTTTGGTTGGACAAGTAAGTATTATCATTTTTGTTATATTAACTACCATCAGTTATTATTCCATTAGGTCGAACCACGACGTACATTGCTTGCAGTCTTTTTGCACTGTTTCATGGTAATTCGTATTCAATAAAGAATTTGCAAATATGACGATGTGCTATTCAAAATGTTGAATAAAACCATTTTGAGTATATTTATAGTTCTCCAATTATTTTACCAGTATCACTGCATTCGGCATGCTTACCTAAATTAATACAAAAGAAATGTAATCAACTCAAGCATAAAACAATAAAAATATGTAGAACTAAAAAAGCTTTATCTAACATCCTCTTTTTGTTTTGTCTTAGATGTGTAGAAGAGCTTAAAACAAATGAAAAGTGGGTATTACCAGCACTTAAAATGATGCGTGACATCTGTTGTCTGTACGAAGCGGGCGGAGGTACAGGGCTTCGCCCTCATGTCACGCGACAAGAGCTTATAGACAGATTGCAGACTCAGCATTCGCTTGTCATACTCGTCACTGATTCACTCACACATTATATGGAGGCTGTGAGAAATAAACTTGCAGGTAAGGACAGACATACAGCTAGCGCCATCTTAGTTGGCCGGCTTGAAGTTGCTGCAAATGTGAAGACATCTGTTTTAGAACTTAATGGTAAGGAGAGTGCGTTTTCTTAGTTCTTGTATGTGGGTAAACGTCTTTTTAAGGTAACTTAGGCCGGCCAAGTTAGATCGTGCGAGATGCAAATAGAATGCACCTCCTATCAATACCAAATTTTTGAAATTGTAGTTTAAACATAAATCTGTAATTTTACAAAATGTTATGTCTTGGCCAGCTCTTGAATATCTTATACCACAAATAATACTGTTATGTTTTACTTACAGAAGATGGTGAGATCGATTGGGATAACTGGCTTCCAGACGGGAGATATCCACATTCAGCCCAAGTACACGAAAGATTAAGTTTTTTGAGGTTTCTATTGAAAGATGGACAATTATGGCTGTGTGCTGAACAGGTACTTAATATAATAAGTCTTTGCCTCTATATAATTTGATAATATAATTTTTTACAACTTAACGAAATTTCATATGTATTATTTCAGGCAAAACAAATCTGGGTATGTTTAGCGGAAAAACCTGCACATTTGGGCGACCGGGAAGCTTGTTTTCGTTGGTTTAGTAAACTAATGGGGGAGGAGCCAGACTTGGATCCTAATATTAATCTACATTTTTTTAGAAGGAATATTATGACGTTACCGCCAAATTTACTAACACACGCCGGTATTAAATGTTTTGAAAGGTAAAAATATACAATAGAAAAAATACATATTAGTGTTTTTTTTTAGTATGAAAGAGGGTATAATTAAAAGTTACATTGTTTACAGATTTTTTAAAGCCGTAAATGCCAAAGAAGGCAAATTAAAAGTAAAGCGACGTAGTTTTTTACTTAACGATGCTGATCTCATAGGATTAGATTATTTATGGAGGGTGAGTATCATTTTTTTTAAGCAATTTGTATAAAATAAAATTTGGTTAATAAGACAAAATTTGCTATTTTAATGATTACTTTTAACAAAAATACATATATAATTTTGTAAATTTATTTTTGAGTACATGTTTGATGAAATATTTTTACGATTTTCTATGTGAATATAAATATAATCTAATTTATTGAAAGTTTAAATACCAAATTTAAAGAACATCAACATAAAAATGTATTGTATGGGCAGGTAATAACAGAATGTTCGGACGAGATCTCAGTGCGCGGCACGGAGCTGCTGCGCGAGGTGTGCACGTGCGTGGGCCCCGCGCTGGCGCCCGCCGCGCACCACGAGGCCTTCCTCACGCACTGCTGCGCGCGCACGCAACGTATGCAGAAGGACATGGAGGGGCACGACGGTACAACTTATACATACGCACTATTACTACACTACGCGCAATCTAAGATAGCCGGCTTGAAGTTGTTGCAAATGGTTGCGCAGATGTCAGTTTTAGAACGACAGAGAGAGTGGCGTTGTGCCCAAACCACGTGCCTGCGCGAACGTCTGAAAGCTAAGTTTAGGCCGGCCGAGTAGGGTTGCGCGGGTTGTACGCTTTATAATTTCTTGGTAAAAAATCCTATTGGTTTATATTTTAATTTTTGTGCAGTTTGCTGATACAGTCCTCTACATTGGACAAGGAATCTAAATGTTTCCTCTGTGTTGTCGTAAACAAAGACTAGGGGACCTTGGTCTCATTGCTGGTTGCAATGGTTAAATTAACATACAATTAAGTTCAACATTAATAAGAACCCATTTTTACAGATTCGTCAGAGGGATGTACAAGGATGTGCAGGGTGATTCGTGCCATACAAGAATATATTAACGAATGTGATAGAAGGTTTTCAGCGGAGAGGCAGATTCTGCCTATTTATAGGTCCGGTAGAGGCAGGCAGTGTACTATAATAGTCAGATTTAATTTTCAAACTGGCCAAAGACAAGTAGATGATATTGAGATATTTTCTCACTCAAATGAAACGCTACATTCATTACGTGCGACTGTTCAGAGAAGGTTGGTTATGATACCATAAATAACAGTACGCGCCAAATAATTCGGTCGACTTGAAGTTGTTGTAAATTGCTGCGCAGATGCGAAACCATGATAGTTGGCGCGTACTGTATGTATCTATTTACTTTTACATTTTCTTATTTGTAAAGTGTTGTTTATTCATTTTCAGGCTGAAATGTGCTTCGGAAACTAATATAAAATTAGAACTATATATAAATAAGTTGGAACTGTATGTAAATGGCGAGTTGTTAGATTCTAGTCACGATAGAAAAATACTTTCGCAAATACCGCTACGTGATAAAACTGTGATTGTTGCTAAGGTACATATTATATTTTAAAATTATTACCATCATATTATTTTAAATATTGTGTAGTTCTCAGTTGCTGTAAAGGTCTAACCTTCTATAGTGTTTAATACAAGTATAAATTTTGTTACCCATTTTTTAATGTTCTACAACTTAGCTTAGAAAGCTATTAAATTATTTTGTAGTGCCCATATTTATGTGATTTCATCAATAGAACCAAGAAATATCTTGCCTGTTTGTTTTAAAATTAATGTTGGATATTTATACTTCGATGATATTATTTCAAGAATTTACATCAATTTTAATTAAGTATAATACTGTTATATTCGTAGGTGTACGACGGACAAGTATGTGGAAGCGGTGGTTGTGGTTCTTCGAATGAGTCGAGTAGTGATTCTAGTACCTCCTCCCCACCGCACTCACCTACGCCGGAACACGCATTGCCAGGAGTTGTAAGTAATACTTTTTATAACAGTTTACAAACCAGTGTATTACAAAAATAGGTTATGACAGCCCCCTTATGGCGCGGCGGTCGACGTACCGTCTTAGATGAGGTTGCGCTTTTGAATTCTACGCAGGACAATTACTTGTGCAATCGACAATTAATTGTTGTCCTGAGTCTGGTTGTTCTTTGTGTCAGATAAGTTGTGTTTGTAAAGTTGTAATACAGGGCATTTTCCCTACTGCAGAAGTTGTTATTTTTATGTAAAAAAACTTTATGTTACATTACATTTCTTTTTCAGCTTTTTGCACAAGGATCATGGTATTTACCGTTTATTTTGGAGCTAGAACACATAGGCATCACAAAAAATCATGCTCCCCTCACTGAAGCGGCGCACTTACTATCACAAATATGCCCGGCGCATAAGCAAACTGTATGTATTACTTACATTTAACTTAACACATGTTACATAACTATACCCCTTCCAGCGTAAGTTTAGCTTTTTGACAGTTCACGTCCATGAAGTTTCGTAATACTTCTGCTTATTTTTCAAACAAATAATATTGTATTTCATAGACGTATTCATGTTTTTTTCAGTTACCATGGTTACTTAGTGATGGACACTCATAACGATTACCACCATTATGAAACAAATTACAAATAATCGGTAGAAATAAATGCTATGAATAAACCTGAACTCTTCATAATACGTTTATAAAATGTAATATGATTTTTTAGATTAGCTATAACCCGCGAATATGTCACGATAAATTATGTATTTTAAATAATACTTAAGCTAACTATAATTTTATAATATTAAGCTATAGGCTAATTCTCTTAACATAGATAAAGAAAGAAACAGTAATAAAAAGATAATGTAAGTTGATGTAAGGATCCAAATGTGTAAAATAAAGTAATTTGAAAAATCGCGAAATCGCTTACAATCGCATGGCATTACATTCGAGATACTGCTGAACGTCTCTAACGTCAACCTGTCAAATGTCGTTAAATATAGTGGAAAGGGTATAAACATTACATTAAAATGGTTGTTTGTAACTTCCAGGTAGAAAAATTAACAGAGGCATTGTTGTGCAGAGAAGATACAAAATTGAGAGATATGCTCTATGGACCTGCACCACCTGCTGTGGCATATAACATAGAGGTAAACTATTTGGTAGCATTATCTTTAAAATAAGCTCTCAAATTTTAATAGAATTTGTAAAAAATACTACATTTTGAATTATTTTTAGGTTTTATATAGTATGGTGATGCCATCATCGGATACAAAATTAGATCGTAGTCGAAGTTTTCAATTAGCTTGTGTTAAGAAGGCTCCGCTCCTTGTGCAATGTTTATCAGATAAAGATTTTTTACAAGACGCTGCTGCGCATACGAGGAGGTATGTATCACAAATAAAAACATGTTATATTTAATAAATATGCAATATTATAATTAAGATTAATAGTTCTTAAACTTTATTTAAAGTTAAACATATCTATAATAATTTATCTATCTCTGGCCTGTAGATATTCGATGTGATATTTAAAAAAAATGTTTTTATTATATCTCAGAAACTTTGTTAGTACCTATAGCTTCATCTTTACTATAAAAAAACGTTAAAATGTCATATTTGTTTTCAGGGTTGGTTATTTAGCTCTAGTCAGGTTAGCCAAACTGGCATTGTACACATTAGGTCATCTGTTTGAAATACTCGCTCCGGATGGAGCAGATACAAGTGTGGATAAGGACTTCAGGATGGATGTAACAATATTGAGAGAAGCTCTGCAGACTGTACCCAATCATAGCTGTGAATTAATTGTTAAAGCGATAGCTGAGAAGTTAGCTAATACTTTAGGAGAACAGGTACTATATTCAAATATTTTTTTCTCTTTGTTCAGACCTCTTTTACTATGATATTAGTAAATAGTATTTATATGGTCTCATTTTATTAATCTTAATCCATAGATATTTACAAAACAATATTTGAATCATCTTTTTAAAAATACGGGCAATTAATAAAAAGCAAAAAGACGTGCGCTAGGTCGCGGGTTCATAACTACGGAAGAACATTATTTGAGTAACCCCCAAATTATTGTCTTGAACTTGTTCTTAGTGTCTATTAATTTCCTGTCTATAAATGTCTGCGCGACTAAGGGCCCGATCCCGAGTGCGCGAATTGTCTTTTAGAATAACATTCATCATAACAGCTCATTAATGTCCCACTGCAGGGACGGGCCTCTTATGACGGAGGGATACTTGGCCTACTAATACCAGGCTGGCCAAACGGATTGGTATAGGGTTTAATTTCAAGTTTTCCTTCTTTTTATTTCGTAAAGATTATATTCACTGATAATATTCACGATTTTTAAAAAGAATAACATTGCTAATAGTCTAATAATCCACGGATTTGTTACATTAACTGTTTTATTTTTGGCACAGGTGGTGGTAAGTGGTGAAGAAAGTGATTCAGTGTCAACGTTAGTGTGGTGGCGAGTTCCTACTACAGCTACAGTGCGCGCTCTCTACAGTTTAGCCTTCTCTGTCGCACAACCGACGGAGATGAGTGGAGTGGTCCATCCGGATGATGTTACGCGTAAGTTTAAGACGATATTGTACTATTCACGAAACAAAAATCAAGTGGAAATGCAATACAACTAAGATTCAATTTTCGAGTTAATTCCATAGATGACGATTTTCGCAGTTCTGACAATTATATACTTTAACATGTTGTTCATAAGGGTGACATTCGCGTTATGTATTACCCATAATATCAGCGACAAGTTATGCGTACCAGCGCGTATTAGTGACACGCGTACCTGGCTTACTTAGCACTTCCACTTGATTTTTGTTCCATGGTACTATTGTAGTAATAGGTATCTCTAGTAGTGTTTCATATTTTTAATCATCGGTATAACAGTCTTTAAAATTCAAATGACACTATACCCCTTCCAGCGTAAGTTTAGCTTTTTGACAGTTCACGTCCATGAAGTTTCGTAATACTTCCGCTTATTTTTCGAACAAATTATATTGTATTTCATGGACGTACTCATGTTTTTTTCAGTTACCAAGGTTACTTAGTGATGGACACTCATAACGATTACCACCATTATGAAACAAATTACAAATAAACGGTAGAAATAAATGCTATGAATAAACCTGAACTCTTCATAATACGTTTATAAAATGTAATATGATATTTTAGATTAGCTATAACCCGCGAAGGTGTCACGATAAATTATGTATTTTAAATAATACCTAAGCTAACTATAATTTTATCATTTTAAGTTATAGGCTAATTCTCTTAACATAGAAGAAAGAAACACTTAATAAAATGATAGTGTAAGTTGATGTAAGGATCCAAATGTGTAAAATAAAGTAATTTAAAAAATCGCGAAATCGCTTACAATCGAATGGCATTACATTCGAGATACTGCTGAACGTCACTAACATCAATCTGTCAAATGTCGTTAAATATAGTGGAAAGGGTATAGCAACTCAAGCTTTACGTAATTTTTTTGCAATTGTGATGTTTCTATTTCACATGCAAGAAGAGTTTGAATTGTAAATTTGGCTTGCCTGTGTTTAGTATTTTGTAATTTAAAGTTAGCTGTTAGATTATATTGCTTAAAATGGTTTTTTTACAGTTGTTCGGGAATGTATGGAAGTTGTAACTATTTGCATGGCGTTGGGTGGTGGCCACTTGGAATCACTTCTTCACGAGCCTTGGTGGCAGGAAACTGCTCTTTATCTCATGATTGACTGTCCTAATCCACAAGTAAGTTTATATACTACATACAGATATTAGGTATTTCTATTGTTTATTTTTGTTTTGGATACTGTAATTTCAGATTAGAATAATTTAGATAGGCAATCATATTTATTAGCATTCTACAAACCTATTTAAATACGTGTAGAGTTAAGAGAGTCTCGCGTGTCTGACATGGTATTCCCTGGGATTTCTACAGAAACGCGGCGTAACAGACAACACAATATCTTTGAGAATGTAGGCCGACACAGTCCTGTGTCAGCGCAGACAAGGTCTGCTCCACGCGAGCAGAGCCTGTCTTATATTTATATTTTCTGTCAAGCCACACAATGTTTGTAGACACAAGTATTGACTGTATGTTGTGACGCAGGTGCGCGTGTCGTGCGCGGAGCAGCTGCTGTCGATGTGCGCGTGGGGCGGCGGCGGCGGCGCGCGCTCGGCCCTGCGCGCGCTGGGCGGCACGGCGCCGCGCCTGCAGCAGCACGCACGACACGCCATGCAGTTCCTGCAGCTGCTGTGCAGGCTTGTAGCACTCGCTGGACCCACTAACAGGACGCTAGAGGATCTTGCGATGGAGGTAACCAACACTATCATAATTGTTATTTTCTAACCTTGTAGTAAGTCCATTTAACAAGAAACCATCTAGGTAGGTAACTGTGTCGTCCCTGCTTGTTTCATCACCAAATAGTAGTGTACAAAGAACAGACCTGTGGGACTTAATAGCTCGTGGGCACAGTGTGATAGTTTCTCTAACGTATGTGTGAATTATGGGCATGTTAAAGCGAGCGCTCGGCAACGATGATCCACGACGGGCACTCGGTTAAGGCCCGTTTTCAACCGGAGATGTGTTGGAATAAACCAATCAGATTTCGTTATTTCCACATCTCTTCTCCGCTGACTTCGGTGGAAATGGATCAAGAAGAGAAGAGAGGAGATATGTAATTTTTCCATAGAGTTTTGTGCGGCGAGTAGGCCACCGGCGGCGTGGCTGAGCGGATAAGGTAGACACTTACTACTACTAGACCTCTACTCTTCTCCTCTTCGCTTTGGTGGAAACCGGGCCTAACGCAGCGAAAGCCCTATACATTATCTTAGTGATTGTAAAAACTGCAGAGGAGAGACTGAGTTATTCTAAACACAATAATTAATCGTAGTCACTATTATATCCATAGTTATAGAAATATTATATTAATGCTTGTTTAATCCTTGAAGGTGGCGTGGTTGAGGGCGGCTCGCGCTAGTCGGGAGACATTAGACGACACGCTGCTTGAGGGACATTTGAACCTTACCAAAGAATTATTCGCACATGTACCGGCCCAAGTCAAATATCAATATGGCGCGCATCCTGATCACAAGGACTCGGGACTTATCAAGGTTCTTCCTTAATATATTATTTATCTGTGTTCACAGCCTCGCTAACTCTGTAAATAGTAATCGCACAGTTGGTACCAAAAAGTTATGAAATATGATTCTTGGAAATTACTTAATATGTTTAGGGAAATTTGTCCTACCTCTATCTATCACTCACTCATTTTTTAACGTTTCTGTATATATCTATCTAGAGAGTATGGTAGTCAAAAAGAGATGACTTGAAGTGTGGGACAGAGCTAAAAATACATAATGCCACTACCCTATCTCAATCGGCAAATGTTGCAATCCGGCTAGTTGGCCTGCTTGATATTAGTAGGCTAAATTTCCTTTAGATTAGAAGTGGGTGTTCACGGTTCTAAGAACCGTTAACAATAAATCATGTCGTGCATGTACGCAGGAGGTAAGCACGGAGTTCCTGTGGCCGTACTCGTGGGCGTGGTGCGGTGCGGGGGCAGGCGGCGCGGGGGGTGGGGGGGAGGCGCGCGGCGGAGAGCCGGCGCCGCCGCTGTGTCGCTCGGCGGGCGCCGCCGCCGCCGCCACAGACCTGCTGCTCGCGCTCGTACACGGCTGCGTACCCAACATGGCGGCGCTCGCTGATCTACTCGAACAGATGTTCTATAATGGTATGCACAACTATAATTATACTTTGAACTTATTACTGCCTGATATTAACCAATCAAATTTACGTAGCTGTCTATGAACTAATCTAAAAAAAATATATGTCATACTATTTTTATCTTTAACCCCACTCGTTCCAATTAGTTTCATGACGAAAAGAGGTAAAAAAAATAAAATTGACATCGCCTAAACAAAGCCAAGTTTTTTTTGTTTCTCTTAATAATTTCCTTGTGTTAAAATATGCGCAATTCTCATGAACACCCTGTATATTTATTCTCTTGCTGTGTAAAAACATTTCTTTAGAAGGCATAATAATTTGTACTTATCACACAGACAAAAACATGCCGCTAGCGGAGTGGGAGTACATGCCGTGCGTGGGCCCGCGCCCCCCAGCAGGTCTGGTGGGACTGAAGAACGCCGGCGCCACGTGCTACATGAACTCTGTGCTGCAGCAACTGTACTGCGTTAGAGCTGTCAGGGACGCGCTACTGTCTGTGCAAGGTTTATACTCTTTATATTAAAAACTTCGCTTTAGACCATTATAATTACTTGTTCACAATACAAGTATATATATTAAGAAAAAGATTGTTATTTATATAGTATTATAAATAATAAACAACATAACATGACACATTTGTAACATTTGTGTGCTTGTAATGTATATAGTGAGCCAAAATAAATAAATGTTTGTAGGTGCTGCAACAGATCCTAATGAAGATTTCTCAGGAGAAAATCACCATCACAACATTGTAGAAAATAATATTGAGGTATGAATAAATAAATATAAGCAATAATGTGAATGAATAAATTCAAAATTAAAGGCTATTTTTATTAAGTTATACATTTTTTTTTCAGAGCAACACAGATTATAACATCACTATTTTAAAACAAGTTCAGGCGATATTTGCTCACTTGCATTACAGCAAACTTCAATATTATATTCCCAGAGGACTTTGGGCACATTTTAGGTAAGTCATTTTGTAGACTTCAGGGGAATTCTCAGATAATGTATTGTCTATTACAATATATATTATTATATTAATAATATATTATCTCTATTCATTAATTAAATTTTAAATATTTGTTTTATTTTAGATTGCAAGGGGAGCCTGTAAATCTTCGAGAACAACAAGATGCAGTAGAATTTTTTATGTCACTAGTAGAGTCTCTAGATGAAGCTCTTAAATCATTAGGTACGGAACAACTAATTGCTAAGACGATGGGGGGAACGTATTCTGATCAGAAGATATGCAAAGGTTGTCCTCACAGGTAATTAACCAAAATAAGTTGCAATTTATTCTAACACTAGCTCCCCCGTGCCCACTACGTTGGGCGGCGGAATAAACGCGTCTTTAATCATATTTCATTACTGCTCCACTCCTATTAGTCAGAGCGTGATACTGTATAGTCGGAGTGTCATAACACTCCTAGATAAATGGATTATTCAACACAGAATTTTTTTTTTAAATCGATCAGGTGATCCAGAGATTACCCCCTACAACGTCACAAACACACAAACTTTACCTCTTTGTAATATTAGTATAAATAATGATTACCCTATACTCGTAATATATTTGTCTTAAAAATAATGCATAACAATTTGTGTAATTTACTTGGTTCTAAAGGGTGTTACATAACATGAATGTTATTTCTTCCTATAGCAAAATTGTTTGTTTTATCTTAGGTATTGTAAAGAAGAACCTTTTAGTGTAGTGTCACTTGACATCAGAAATATGTCTCGACTACAGGAGTCGCTGGAAGCTTATGTTAGAGGAGAGTTGTTAGAAGGGGCAGATGCATATCATTGTGATAAATGCAATAAAAAGGTAATTAATTTTAATGTTTGTTATGATAAGGTTATATAGAGTTTTGTATATTAAAAAACTTACCATACTCATTATAATTAGCTATTTCATTGGCATATAAATAAATAAACATAGAATATTTTTTAAATAGACAAGTCTGTGATAGGTGTTTATAATGACATTTCCTGTATTCAATTGTAGCAAATAATATTATTTTATGTTTTAAATATTTTCAGGTGGTGACAGTAAAGCGTTTATGTCTAAATAAATTACCTCCAGTTTTAGTGATACAATTAAAAAGGTTCGAGTACGACTTTGAAAAAGTTTGCGCAATAAAATTTAACGACTACTTTGAGTTCCCGCGAGAGTTGGACGTGGAGCCTTATACAGGTAAGGATTTATTTAGGTGAAGTTATCTTAATTTTTTGATCGCCACGTCAATAACAAAAGTCTTTGTTCTCTACGGCAAGCATCGAATTAGTTGAATATGCTGGAAATACAATAATAATAGTAACAAAATAATTAAAACCATAAATATGTTTTTGTATGTGAACGAGTTGTATTTTTGACGTGCTATGCCATCGGTGGCGTCGTGACTACATTCTGATTTGACGTCCATTATTATTTACGTTCGCACTCCTGCAACTGCTCCACATATTTTATACGTTCACGCTCTCGGGCTAGTCTATACCTGGCTTAATGCGGCCGTGGCTTCCAAAAGGTTGAAAAAGCTCACGGGTCTTCACACCGTCCTGCCTCCAAGGGACCCCCTTTATAGAATGTAGGGGTCCGAGGGGCGAGTGGATCAGTGTTGGGGCATGGCTCCGTAACTGACTAAAAGGTTAAAAACTGTACGGGATGTTGTTTTAAAGTGTGTACGTATGACCGTAGCGTGGGGCCTGGCGCGCGCGGAGGGCGACGCGTCGCTGTGCGAGGGCGGCGCCGAGCGCGCGCAGCACACGCACTACCAGCTCAGCGGCATCGTCGTGCACTCGGGCCAGGCGTCCGGCGGACACTACTACTCATACGTACTGCTTAGGTATACTCTCACTATCACTCAATTATATACAATAAGCACCAACTAACTACAGAAATTCACGCATGTACAAAAAATACCCGCTCTCGGCCTTTTAGTTCCAATAATGACAACTGGGCAGCCACTTGCGACAACTTCAGGCCGACCCTGTTAGTTGGCGCTTACTGTATACACAGTGCGTACCGACTTACTCGGCCGGTAAGAAGTTGTTGTAAATTTCTGCGTAGTTCTCGTTTTTTGAACTTAATGGCTGGGAATGGGTGCTTTCTTTGTTCCTGTACTTAAGCGAACTTCTCTGATTAACTTACAAAACAATATTAATTTTCAATCAGCTTTGATATTAAAGTTGTTGTTTAATTTTCAGGGATAATGGTAGCGAAACAGGTCGATGGGTAAAATTGGATGACGGTGATGTATCAGAATGTGGTATGCACGACGACGAGGAGATGAAAGCGCAATGTTTTGGAGGGGAATATATGGGTGAGGTAAGTCAACAGTCAAATTGAATTTTAATACATGATATGTTTAAATATTTTAATATAATAATTATTCATCTATAACCCTTTCATTTTTTTACGTTATAAACATTCGTGTAAGAACCATCTGCTCTTTAATAAAACTAACGAATTGTCGGACTTAATACCATAGTACAAAGAGCTTTACCTGCTAGTTTATCGTGCACACGATGTAATCAGGCTATCCTCAGATCTACTGACATAGCACAGTTTTTGTGTAGCTTATGGTTTCTGATTTTTTATTCGATGACGCAGGGATAAAAAATTTAGTTTTATTCGAATTCATTTGTTTACGGCAAAGGAAGTCATGCCATTGCAATAAAATATCTTTAGCTCTTGACATGTGATTCTTTACATGTTTTAGGTATTTGATCCGATGTTAAAGAGAGTATCATATAAACGTCAGAAGAGATGGTGGAATGCATACATGTTATTTTATACGAGGAAGGACACGATAGAGACGTCGCTAGAACAATCTATGAAAAATTTAACGTTAAAGTAAGTATGTATACGAGAAGTCGATTATGTTTTGAATTTCTAAAAGTAGTTATTGTTTTTATGCATGTAAATGTATAAATAATAACTTAAAACTTTTAGGTCTTTTTAAATCATTTGCGCTGTGCGAGGCCACATGGGCGCTATTCAGTTTATTATTCTCATATTGTAACTACATGACCTTGACAGATATTTTACGCAATCTAGTATGGCCTGTACTAGCACAAGTACACCCAGTCCATATAAAATGATATATTCATGAACACAACAAATGTTCCATGACCCTTTTTTTGAAACTGTACTACGAACGAACTATGAAAGAACAAGGAATCTCCTATGTTACCAATAATAATGATATGTTTATCTTTTTCAGAGAAAGTATTATCCCAAGACCGATATGGTTATCAGTGCGACGTAGTAATATAGCATTCTCACACAACCAGGATCAGTTTAGTCTTGAACATTTCAATTTTATGAAAAAGTTGTGCTGTATGAGATTGCAAATGTTGCCAGGATCACAGAGTGCTATATGGGTAAGTAAATTGTGATACTTATTGACTATATTAATTAAAGTAATCCGCCATCTAAGTCGGCCGGCTTGAAGTTGTTGCAAATGGTTTTAGAGTTAACATTTTTGGAACTGACTGGTAGGTTATATACCACCTTTGTACTTACAACATTTTTTACAAATAAAGATATACTATTCTATTCTAAAGGGATCGGGTCTTTTCATTGTTGTATATGCGCGAAGTTCTTTGAAGGCTAACTTCAGGCCTGCCTAGTAAGATTATGTGAACTGTAAAACATTCTTCATGTGACTTAGTGAATGTAATATATTTTCCAGGGACCCGAGCATGAGGAAATGTCTATGTTGGCTGTACAACTAGCAACTAAATTTTTATTCCAAGTAGGATTTCGTACAAAGAAAACGCTTCGTGGTCCTGCAGCTGACTGGTAAAAATATTTTATTATTAAAACTTCAACTCTTATTTCTAAAATGTGGGTTTACAAATAAATTATTAGCCTTAGAATTTTAAATTAGCATAGGGTGTATAAACATTTTTTTAATTCTTAATGTTTATTATATAAAACTAGCTGCCTGTCCCGGCTTTGCACGGGCATTATTTTTTCGCTTTTCTGTTGAAAACTTTCCTGAATTTTCTTTGCTATAAACCTCACGGAGCCCGAGACCTTTCTAACGAATGCAAAACCGAGGAAATCGATTCGTGCGTTCTGGAGTTATAGCGTCAGGACGGAAAACCCGACTTATTTATAATTATAATGACAAAAATAATTATTTGTTTCAGGCACGATATATTATGTCAACATTTAAGATGTTCACAAACCGTACGAGCTTGGTTTGCGACAGATCTATTCAAGCATCCGCACAGACTCTGCGACTATTTGTTATCATGTCCGACTGCAGAAGTACGAGTAGTTTTTATGAAAATTATAGTTTTCCTCGCACATTTCTCTATACAAGACGCACCAGGTAAACCTTTTTTTTTATTGTTTATGATTGTGAATTTTTAAACAATCTGTTTTTTTTTAATTGATTAAATTATGAGTTTACGATGCTGCTAGTTAGGATAAATCGATATGCGTTCTTCTTCTTCTTAATGTAGGAATAATAAATTACAATTGAAGCTTCTGGGCTCGATAAAGGCTCTTTGTAACACTCGTCATACATACACAGCTGTGCGTTTATCGCATATTATTCGAACTTGCGGAGTTTTCAAACCCATTGTTCGATGTGGTTACATTTGCAGAGTTGCAGTCTTCACTTCGGAACACATTTGTTAACAATAATAATTACTTAGTAATAATAATTTTCTATTGATTGTGGTGTAAATATAATATTAACCTGTATGTATTGTTGTCGTATTTGCAGTAAGTAACGGGTACGGGTCGTGGAGCTCGCGCGAGGAGTGCGTGTCGCTGTCGGACCAGCTGCTGTGTGCGGCGCGCGCGCTGGCGGCGCCGCACGAGGCGCACACGCACGCACACGCGCACGCACAGCGACACCTGCCGCTACTGTTCAACCTGTTCCACACGTACGCGAGCCTCGGCCTCAGCGAGAAACATCAACTGCTCAGGGTAATGTTGAGTGATAATGTTATCTTCATGTTAATCAAATATAAACTTTAAACTGTAACACTTTAAGGTAGCTTTTCAGAAAATGTGTTTTATAATCTTAAGCCCTTAATCTAGGCAATGAATACATCGTTTACTTCTTGCTTTACCATTGTGTTACTTTTTTAAGGGAACAATATCGTTAAAAAAAATATATTAATTTATCGACACTTCAGTTAAATTATCTACTCATTTTTTAATTGATCTTTAAGTATTAAAAATATACATTTCAGAACAGTATTAAAAACTCTTTTGTTATCTATTACAGTTGAAAATTCTGGATGTTGTATTGTCCGTATGCATGGATGACTCGAACACGTCAATGGGAAAATACCAGTATCCAGAATCTGCTAAAATACACCAGGTAAGAAGAAATTTTTCAATTGACTTGCTAAGAGTAACAAACTGTTTCTGTTGTAGAATCAACGTTGTAGGGAACATTCTTAACAAATTATGCGAGTTTACGTTATGACTGTATCTTTTATTCACCTGGAGTAAATAAAAATAAATGTCCCTGGAAGCTATTATAAAAATCCTAACTAGAAGGATAGGGTTGCTACCAAGCTCGTTGGTTTCTTCCATAAGAGGTCGTCTATGTTACTAACATAGCTGAGAATTAGTTAGCTTTGGACTTAGCAGGTTGTGTCCCCACATGAGGAACAAAATCCTTGAGGTGTACTGTTTTTTTATGCATGGTCTCTAGTTTTTCTGCATCTTGTATGAATAATAAGAGTGTAGCGATCAGACGCGAAGTTTTCTTCTTTTGAGTCGTAAGGCACACATAGCAGTGCAATCAGTGGTCAAATAAGTCAGCCCAGAACTAAGAGTAAGGACTGAACTTGTACCTATAGTCACTGATTACCATACGCGTGTGTCAGGTGGTGTGCGCACTAGTGCGGTGCTGCGACGTGTCAGGGCGGTGCGGCGCGGCGGGCGGCGCGGAGGTGAGCGCGCTGCCCAACCCGCTGGCCGAGCCGCCGCCGCACGCGCGCGCGCCGCGACCCCAACTGTCGCCCGCCGCCGCCGACGTGCTCTACAACAGGACTGGGTATGTGTCGCATACTACTTATACATACTATTGTAGGTGATAATTATGTAAACCAAACATTTCAAAATGTGCTGTATGCCATTCCGCAGGTTACCCTTGTCTTTGTAGAAGTAGAGAGTTAAATTTTATTTAGACGGATTGAAGTTAACTTTTATAGACGTTCGCGCATATATAGAAACTACGAAAAACACCCGCCCCTTGCAATTTAGTTTGAAAAATGATAAAGTGCGCAGACATTTGCAACAACTTCAAGTCGGCCAACTTAGTTCGCGCGTACTGTAGGTGATGCTAGCATAAAATTATCCTCTTTGATTGGAAATGAGCAAATATTTGGGTTCCAGAATCCTTTCCAATTGATTGTTTTTTTTTTATAAGTTCGGTAGAATTTTTTTTTGTTTAATATTTTACTTATTTGTATAATTTTAGCACGTACATGAAGAAGTTAACAGAGGAGTGTTGCGGGTGCGAGGAGGGCATCAGACTGCTGCAGTTCCTGTGCTGGGAGCACGCGGGCTGGTCCCGCATCGCGCTCGCCGAGCTGCTGTGGCAGATGGCCTACGCGTACTGCCACGAGCTGCGCAGACATGCGGACGCGCTCACGGCGTTGTTACTTATGGAGGATAGTTGGCAGCAGCATCGCATCCATAACGTTATCAAGGTAGCTTTTGGGATAAAACACTTTTAATCCGTTTAAGGGCGTGGACCCATGTCAACCGCACGGCACCGCTGCATGTCAAAGAACAGATGTTGTTTTTTACAAAGGTTCGCAACACAACAACATTCAATTCAAATGCACCGTTTTACGGTACGGAAATTACAGATAATATACTAAATGGTGTTGTGTAAATCAGAAAAATTGTCATTATCGGTGCATACTGTACTTTAACCATAAAAATTGCAAATAATATTCTAATAGAGTTAAAATTTCGGTAATAACCGAACTAAATCTGTTGCAGGGCGTATCAGAAGAGCGTCCAGGACTACTAGAGACGGCGGCTCGCGCGCGCGGTCACTACCAGAAGCGAGCGTACGCGTGCGTGAAGCTACTCGTGGGCGTCATGTGCCGCGCGCCCGCCGCCGTGCGCGCCGTGCACGCGCAGCCTGACGCGCGCCGCCGGTGGAGGCAGCTGCTGGCGTGGCTGCAGGACGAACTGGACCGGGTACGTACGAGCTTATGTCACATGCGTTTACCTATACTACGCGCGTTATCATCTGAGTACAACAAAAAGAGACAAGCTAAATAGATATAGAAAAATAATATGACTCTAAGTCTCAGATAATAACGCGATGTTTATAATGTGCAATGTACCTGCTGGCTGCAGTACAAACTCGACCGGCTACGTAACTGTTGTGTGCCATGTCTCTACCTAGCATGGTGATGTGCACAGAACGCGCTAACTAACGCGGACGGCCCATTAGATGTAACATCGTTATAATCACGGAACAAAAATCAAGTGGAAATGCAATACAACTAATTCACTATGGGAACCGCTGCCGCCAAAAATCAAATAAACTATTGACAAAAAATAACATAATGTAGCGAACATACATGTGAGAGTAAACCTTCATAAACTATAAATATAAGTTATTCTGTTGTAGCGCAGAAAGAATTATATGACGTTTTGTAATCTAAAAAGATTCAATGTTCGAGTTCATTCCATAGATTGCGGTTTTCGCAGTTCTGAGAATTATATACTTTAACATGTTGTTCATAAGGGTGATATTCGCGTTATGTATTACCTATGACATCAGTGACAAGTTATGCGTACCAGCGCATATTAGTGACACGCGTACCAGGCCTACTTAGTACTTCCTCTTAGATTTTTGTTCCGTGGTTATAATATATTGAATAAATATTCACAATTTGCAACAACTTCAAGCCAGCCGAGGTAGTAAGCGCGTACTGTAATTGTTAGCTGCAAAACGAACTCAATCAGATACGTAACCGTTTAAAAAAGTTAGCATCACACACAAAACAATTAATATAATAAGTTAAAAGAAGGTAATATAATATTAGTAGCATGCTTAACAAGGTACGTTTGTTTCAGAAGTATGGACCGGGTGGTTACGGTTCCTACGGCACGTGGTCTCCACCTGGCACTTCCAACGAAACATCGAGTGGATACTTCCTTGAGAGAAGCAACTCTGCACGGAAAACACTTGAAAAGTAAATACTTTTTTTAAACCTTAACCTACCCTTAAGGCCCTGCGCAGACCACAGACTATCCGTGACGCACTTTTTAGTCTGTGAAAATAGAACCTATGCAATTATAAGCAGTAACGCACAGGACGCGCAAAAAGTCCGGCGCACAAAAGACTCAAACATATGCCATGTATGGCAGACTTTTTGTGCGCCGCATACTCGATCGCACAAAAAGTGTGCCGTCTGCGCAGGGCCTAAACCTACATCTGGGTCGAACTGGTAGAACAATGCTTTGGTCTAAGAAGGAATTTCGTTTGTAATCCTGTATTTCTTGATATACTTACGATTTCGCTTTCTGAACGTTTTTACTTAAAATATTTTTTACAATTTTTTTACAATTACACCATTGTCGAGTTTTAGAACCACTTTTAGTTTTTTTCTTTCTATTTGTGGTCAATTAATTTATTACAGACCATTATTGGTCGGTCGGAAGTTAGAATCTCTTTTTAAATACATATTCATATAACTTGAGTGGTTTGCTAATTAAACTTTTAGATATCTGTATAGAGATATCTGTAAATTGTATTTTAATTATCGATCATTATTCAACAACTAATTTTAACTCTTGTTATGCTGTTGATGAACTCCAAGCCTGGCCAATAATATCGGTAATGTGAATTTCACCCCATTTTGAGTGAGTTGAGCTTACGACGAGTTTTTTCTTTCAAATAAAGTTAGGTTGAAAAGTACACATTATAATTATATGTGAAGAAATGATTTAACACTACATGGTTAACATACTATTGTTAACAGAGCGTATCAGTTGTGTCCTGAAGAGGACGACGAAGAGGAGGATGAAACTCGTGAGGGTGCAGAAGGCTCGGGGTCCGGTGACGCGGCGGACGACAGCGGGGACGAGGACGAGCCGGCTGACGACGACCCCCCCGCCGCCGTGCCCGCCCCCGCGCCCTCGCCCGCCCCCGCGCAGGCCCCGCGCGACACGTGAGCTGCCTCTAGTCCCGCCTCAAGCGATATCTTTAGTTATTTATCTAACTTACAGGTTCCGCTTTAAAAGTACCATAGTATTTATTTCGTTAGGTATTGCTTGTAAAACTTGTCGTCGATTGAATGAAGTGACGTCACCGCTGTCCTCGCAGCCGACGCTCGGAGTGTGAGAGTGACTTGGTCCCGAAATATCTATTACTGTCGAATGTTGAAAACGAACAGGACGAGAAGCAATCTCTTGTAGTAGTAAGTTAGTTTATCTCTGCGATGTATATGAAAGTGATTGGTGGCGCTGAGCCTTAAATAATTAATATAATTGAAATCGTTTTATATAAACTAATTTATAAATGAACAATTTGATGATTATATGCTTTTATTAAAAATAGTTCGTCTGATGCATTTTAATTAATTAATATTGTAGCATTTTTTACATTTATGCTCTGATAACTTGGAATGTACTAGTATAAAATGTTATTCTAAACAATAATAATGATTAATGGTAGAAACGTATTTAAAAAATGCTAGGGTGCTATGTTTAGAGTCACGTGATTTATTCTTGTTTTCGCTTGTTTTTATTGCTTAATATTATAATTTATTCCTATATCATACGTAGGTATGAGTGTTTATTATTAATATATAAATACGATGCTTTATCAATATTTTATATATAAATAAATAAACGCCCGAATATGAAGCAGAACATGTATATCGCGTGATACTTAACAGTTTATTTTGCCTTTTATTATGTCATTGCTACACGAGTAGCCAATAAACAAAATATATATTATCATGTTCAATTAGTTACTTTACATAAAACATAAGGTATTACATTAACTTGGCTGCAACTGTCGAGCAATTGGCAAAAAGGTTGAATAGAAGCTTGTTGATCCAAATTGTATACAAACTAGGGCTAATCATACAGAGACATATTTAGGGACCGATATTATCTGAAACCTCTTCACTTATAACGATTGTGACCTGAGAATGATCAGTAATTATATATAATATGTAATTTTAATGTAACTTACAATATGAAGTCATGATTATAAAGTATTTGTTGTGCGCAATAGTTAGGAGTGAAGTGAAATTATATGTACATAGTAAAACAAATGAACAGGCCAGAGAACATAGTGTTGGCCTAACCCTAACTCTGACTATGTAAACAATATTTAATATTTCAGTTTTTTTATTTGCTAGATGTATTATTAATATTAAATAAAGTTAGTTTTAATTCAGTGGAAAGTGTAGATATAGGTATTAACGACTAGTCTAACAGGAAAATGTTGCCACTATGTCAATGTTCTGCTTTGTAATATAATGTTATTTATTTTTATATTTCACGACGGTTGTATGATATTTTCCTTTTTTTCTAGTGGTAAATTGTTGTAACAACCAGGCTATCAGGCGGTGCAGAGTTCAGCATGCTGTGACATAATAATATGTGGACAGCATGCTGTAGCTGTTCGTGTGTGCACCTGGCATTATAGTATTTACAAATGTAAACCACCATGTTGTTTTGTAAGTATTTATTTTTTCACAATACTCTTTGAGCCTTCGATTGTTGGTCACATAGACCGTGTGCCTTATTTTTATTTAGTTTGCTCAATGCTTGCACCTGATAGTCTGTATAATGATCTATTAACAAAGTTATTCATTTGTAATGCTCCATGTCATTCATTTTACATACGAACGTTATTTTGATAATATTAATAACCAAGTATTTAAAAATGTGATAGAATTAGTATTTAAAATTTTATTGCTTACTTCACCACCAAGCTGTATGTATGTTTATATGTAAAAGAGAATGATAATGAGTTCACTAGTTATTATTTGATTAAATTGCTTTACATCATGTTTTATTAATATGAAAATAAGCACTCAAACTAACGAGCTGTAATGATTGATATAATTGAGTATAGCATTGTGAATAATTAAATACCTGCTCGACAAGACGCTGATTGTTGTTAATATTATTACCAAAGATGGAGTTATAAATAGAAGGGATTTTGGTGGCCCTTTTCTTAATAGCTTAATAATTGAAGGTTTTGTATCTTTTATAAAATGCAAAGTTATCGATATTATGTTATAACGAGATAAAATGTGATTGATCTTAGATAGGCGAACCGATATGATTCGTGTTTAGTAACGAAATTGATCTATATACTGGTTTATAAACAAACGTGATAATGTTTGTGTCGCTCTGAACAAGTTCCGAGTATTGTAAATATCACCCAGCAATAAATTTTACTCAACAGGCATTTTACATTATTTTAGATTTTGTGAAATGAAATAGCTGACAACTTAGATATAAAAACATAATGTTAAACGTTCTGTAATGACATTTTTTACCTTGACTATAAAATTGGCAGATGTTTGAAAATATCACAATTTGGTGGCATGCAATTTTATCAGAACAGTGTAAAATGTATAATTGATAGAATTATTGTAAGATCAGTTGAGTTTTGTATAACATTTCTATGGCAAATATAATGAAATGGCATTTGACAATTATACAGGGATGCTCGAAGGGCATTCGTACAGATATTATACTATTCAAATCAAGAAATAAATTCATAAAATCTACTTTGTTGTTTTACTTTACCAAGGATGTTTGAAGTGAGGTAGACAAGAGTGCAAGAGGGACGAAATCGTAGTTAGTCACGTGCCTCCCGTAATGACGAATGGCCTTGCCTAGTGTACCAGTTTCATCATTGTGTTGTGGTGATATTATTGATGAATTTTTTTTGATCAATTGTTTTGATTTTACCTGTAGGTACCTGTCATCGGTTTCGGTGTTTACGGGTTCATGGGTGATTTCAATTACCCGTGGTCCCATGACATTAAGGATTGTTCCTAGACTTCTTGACTATATTGATAGAATAAACAAATCCATGTAGGTATACTTACGACAAAATAGATCACATGTTACAAAAAGAGTTTTTTTTGCCGAAACTATATTAAATTTATTTGCTAACATGTAAAATAAGGTGAAAATAATGAAAAGAAAGAAAGGAAGTATTTTGCTTTTTAAAAATCATCGGAATGATATCGTTAAAACCATCAGTGTCTTCGGAGAAAGGCACACCGAACCAATAACGTATCCGAGTCCTGGCATAGGAAAATTAAATTAAAGAAAAATTGCACAAACATAATGCGCCTTCTGAAAGTTTTGGTCAAATTATCGAAAAATGAAAAGAATAATACAATTAGAACTAGAACAAAAATAGCAATTTAAAATGATGAATTCATAATAGATACCTTAATGGGGAAATCAGTTGGACATGCATAAGAAATATTAAGATAGTTTATGTCAAGTTTTTTGTTCCTAAGGATAGAATAGAATTATTTTTTATGTTACCAAGGATGGAATTTTATTTGAGTAAATTAACTGATGGTTTTCATTTTCTATCGATATAGTCACAAGGGCTGTCAATCCCTAATGGAACCACGGGTAATTGATATTACCCGTGGACTCGGTAATGTGTCGACCCACCGGGTCCACGGGTTAACACTGATCGGTTTACGGTACAGTAAACTTGAGAAGGTTGTTAGGGGAAGTAATAACAGGTGACCCAAAACTTCTGAGAGTGCCAAGCTAAATGTTTTACAATTAACGATTTCAGACCAGTCTAACGTTGGAGTAGAAACAGTGGCGTTCGAGAAAGACTCTAGGTTTTAGACCCCATGTTTTTACATAAACGACCAGCTTTCCCCTCAATGCCGAAAAACAAATCCCTCAAAAAGTCAACACTGTTTTCCACATTGTAGGCTGTCAACTTTCATAGCAATGTGAAAGGATTACCAGTGCTTTCCCAAAATATCTCGGGATTACTCTACATAGTGCGATGACTAATATATTATCTATACTAATATATAAAGCTGAAGAGTTTGTTTGAACGCGCTAATCTCAAGAACTTTTGAATTTTGTTTTTAGTGTTGGATAGACCATTTATCGAGGAAGTCTTTAGGCTATATAACATCACGCTACAACCAAAAATTTTTTTTACTAATTTTAACCTTGTATTTATTTATATATTTTATCGATTTGTAGCCTGACTTAAGGGCCTTTCTCAGAAGGCTCATGGTCTCTCAGAGGGCAATAGAGAGAGCTATGTTGGGAGTTTCCATGCGTGATCGAATCAGGAGAAAGGAGCTTAAAATAAAAAAAAAACATCTTTGCTAAAGAACAGGCACTTAACTCAGAGAGCATTGGACCATGTCTCAATAATTTTTAAAATACCTATATATTTTTGTTAGGTAACTATGTACATCATCGCTATAGTAACTACGATAATTGGGTTCTGTTTGATTTGTGAGCATATGACATATCTTATCATTGGATGACAACCAAACAAAAATGCGAGAAAATTGCGGTAAAAGTCTGCGCTCGAAACAACAATTACCACAGCCTTGTGTCTTCAAAATGCACACTATTGGAATTATGCTCTGCTAACGAATACGCCTTTACAGTGTCCCAGAAGAACAACAAGACAGATTACAGATCCCGCATGCGAAGGATGTCTAACAATTTTATCTTCCTTCAGCTATTACGAGTATGTATTAAAAGAAACTAGTTAATTATGTTTTTCTTTGTAGGTGTAGATAATAACGGTAAAACAACGATGTTTTCAAATAAAGCACCGTTCGTGTAAATCACCTAACATCTGTGGCTGATATAAGCAAATGCGCTTATTTTAAATTATCTATCTGTATCACACATAACAAAGTTATGCAGGGGCGGGGTCTAAGTAATTTGTTGAAATAGATTAGGTACGGACTGCCAGCAAAGCCTCTAAGCATTGCTCTCTCGAGTACAGTACCTAATGATAAAATGCATGATTATACGTATAAAGCAAACATAGTACCGCCATGAGTCCATGACCATGTGGTCTTATGATTGCCATAGCAGTAAGTATGATAACAAATGTACCTTTTGCATACATTAAATGTTGTCATTAATAGTGTAACAGCCATTTAGCTAACGCTATAAGTAGTGTCGCAGAAAGCACAACGGACCTACTTGGGTAAATAATATGGAGCAATACATAAGTGTAAAAGAGTTTGAAGATGCTGCACTTTCTTTGTTGCCAAAAATGGTTCGAGATTACTTCAAAAGTGGCGCCACAGACGAACAAACGCTAGAACAAAATAAATTGGCATTTCGAAGGTTAGTACCTATCTACCATATACACAATTCCATTGTGCGACAGTAGTTCGACATTACGGTAGATCGACACTCGAAGTCCAAATGAATCGGTTACTATGCTGATAAACAATGCTCGAGCCGAACGAGCAAAGCGATCTTGCCGAGGCAGCGGCCGGCGAAGTGCCAGAACCAAATCGACTCCTAAAGAGAACTTGTCGCACTAGTGTAATATCGTCCTAGCAGTGTGTGTGTGTTGCACTATAGCGTGCATTCGAGCTATGTGTCGCTGTACAGTTTTGTCGCACAATAGTTATTTGCACTTTTATTTGTCGAACTCACGTAATGTACTCCACAACACTTGTATACGACTATTGTTAATTACCTAAATGATGGCTTATTAAATTACCAAACCTACTATTGATCAACAATATTTTTCATGTCTGTGAGTACCTAGAGTTTGGTCAACAATTTTTTGTACCTACTTAGGTAGTGTTTATGGACCCTTTGGATCAGTAGTAAAAACGCTTGGACAGCGCAAGGGCACTGTATCCTGTCTTTCTGAAAGCTATGTGCGTTATGGAATCCCTCGTTTCGTTAAAATGATGCGATAGAGCTGTGGGGGCCCTGCCTATTAAGATGTCAGGGTATTCAATCTGTTGGAATACCTAATTTCTTCATCTTACACTTAATTTAATCGTTTCAACGTTTCGTTCAAGGTTACGTATACTGCCAAAATGCTTAATGGGGGTACAAGGTTGCGATCTTCGCACAACGGTTCTTGGTAAAGAAGTGTGTATGCCTGTTGGTATATCACCAACTGCCATGCAACGGATGGCTCACCCGGACGGCGAACTAGCTAATGCTAAAGGTATAATTATTTTTTTAAATTTTAATAATTAGGTTTTTTTTAAGTAGGTATAAATAGATAAAAGCTATTATTTTCTAGAATTATCTTGTAAAATGTATCAATCCTGATGTTTGAGAACATTTAAGTATATGTTTATGAATAGGTAGGTACGGGAACCTGGGGACACTTGATCCCCCCTTTTGTTTTTCATCCTTAATTTCCTTAGTGACTATCCATTTTAAAAGATATTGGTACCGAAATACGTGAAATTCATTTGCCTATAATTGATGTAAGACCCAGAGATATAAGTGCCTATATTTAATAGTTATTTGACTAAAAGTAAAAATAGGGAATCGTATCAAGTGTCCCGTATATACGGGAGACTTGATCCTAGGGAATAAAGTCTCCCATATCTACTATTACTAAGGAAATAAATAAAAAATGTTTTTTGAATACGATAGTCTTTTTTATATTTTATTCAAAATCACATAAAATAGGCATATCACACCGTCTCCATACAAAAATCAATTGCTAAATGTGAAATTTCCGTTTCATATTAAAAAATCAAAAACAAACTCAAAATAAAATTATATCTACAATAATAAAAGAACTCAAAATCTCTTCATCGATTGGTACTCTTTTTCTGGCACCTTCTCTTGTTTTGTATACTCTGGAATTCTCGGTAATCTGAAATTAATTGAAAAATAAAACTAAGTGTACTAAGTGTACCCTGAGCAGTTTGAGGTTATAAACAAGAATATTTTCAAAGGTCTATTAGATTTACACTTTTCTACGCTACAAATCGCTACTTATATAGATAACGCCTCGAATTAAATTCATACACACCTAAAAGCCATATTTACATTAATGTTTAATCAAATGTAAACTTACGGAAATTTTCTCTTTGCAACAACAAACACTCGGTCGTCCGCCATTTTCAAACGCGTAAAATTTGACAAGTGTACCAACTTTAGAAAGTTAGCGGGTACCATAGACATCCGATATTGCCATTATAAAATTTAATATTACCCATACAAGTTCTGAAAATCTCGTGTACCAAGTCTCCCCAGGATCAAGTGTCCCCAGGTTCCCCTATGTATTAATATATTGTGTTTGTGTTGTTATAGCTGCACAAGAAGAAGGTACAATTTTTACTCTAAGCACCTTAGCGACGAGCTCTATTGAAGAAGTCGCAAAGGCCGCACCTAAGGCTACGAAGTGGTTCCAGTTGTATGTTTATAAGGATAGGTAGGGTAAGTTGTCCAACAATGAACCATGTAAAATTTAAAGGCGCATAACTCTCTCGTTTAAGCTTCGAAATGATTCAAATTTTGTACAAAGATAGGTAATTTATCTAGCTTTAAAAGAGCATTGACAAATTTTCAATATTATTTATACTTTTAAAAATAAAAACATAAATATAAAAATAAATATTTGGATCAATGTGTACTCTAGGGTGTGCACATTGAACCGGGTTAATTTTAACATTGAACCACTTAATTATGAAAAAGAAATGTTATCAATAATTAATTAAGGTAAAAGTAAAACGTCCATTACTTATGTAATTAGTCTTTACTTGTAATAGAGTAGTCTTTAAATCATAATTTAGTATATACTTCTTGTTAGCAAGATCATCTTTACGTGTGTGTAAATACTGTGCTACATAGCGGCGCAAAGTAGGATATAATGCAGCTTTTCTGATGATTACACCTTCTCTATTTAATTTGAAAGCTCTTAACATATTGGAAGCAGTGTGGCCCCCTTTTTTCTTTGACTTAATTTCATCATCATCATAAATATCAGCCTATTATTCTGCTGAACATAGGCCTCCTCCAAACGTTTCCACCCTGCGCGGTCTTATGCCTCCCTCTTCCATCGGCTTCCCGCCGTCCTAACCAGGTCGTCGGTCCATCGTGTAAGGGGTCTCCCCACCCTGACTTCCCTATTCTGACTTACTTTATTCCGTGCCATTCTGTAACAGATAGAAATATTGACCAAAGGAAGTAAATAAAGTAATATTAATAATGATAATATGAACAGCTAGGTAAAAGAATATCATGTAGTTTGAAAGTTTCAATACATTATCTAACAACACTAGCAAAATGAACCACGTTTTGTTTAATGTGTACGCCAAGGCAATTCTTGGGGTACACAATCCGTGATTCATTGAGTACCACCTCAACATGGTTCAATGTGAGACATAGCACCTTTTTATAACTAACCTTAAAAATTTAAACTGAAAGAAATATAATTATGAAATAAATTACAGTGCATAGATAAGCTAAATAACTATATAATTCGGTGTAGAAATAAAATAGTCGATATTTCTTAAAGGAAAAATGCTAAAAAAGATAGTAAAATTTATTTAAAACTTACTTTTGTAACAGTTTTTTAAAAAAAGGTTCGCATACATACACCTCTCGCGCGATCTGCTCGCTAACTACTGAGCGGAAGAGACACGTCTGTACCTATCTTTTGCACAAATTAACACGATCTGGCCACGTCGAATTTTGGAAATATAGCGCTGGTTAAGTGTAGCTGCATGGTTCATTGTGAGACAGTCGACCTATATAATAATATCTACTTCACAAAAGGCCATCTAATCCTAAGACTAAGCAAAATACTGATACTAAACAACATAAATATGTACATTTTATATATTAAACAAAGAAAACATAATAGAACCTACTTATCTAATTTTACATTAATTGACACAGGTATTTTAAAAAATCTATGAAAATTAACTTTATTAAAAATACAACTTACAGGGAGATAACACAAAAATTAGTAGAAAGAGCGGCAAATGCGGAATTCTCAGCGATACAAATAACTGTTGACACGCCACTGTTTGGCATTCGGCGAGCTGATGTTAAAAATAAGTTTACTCTTCCGTCACATTTAAGGCAAGTAGGTGTTAGTCATATTAAAATGTAGTTTAAACCTTTCTAAAAGTTAAAAGAATAAAAGCTACTAATGCAGACGCACGAAAGGCCTAGCCAGTACGTCCCATGCCTTGGTCTTGAATTCACCTCTTCACTTGTTATGGGAGACAGGAAGGCAGGGGAAAAGACTACATTTGTAGGAAGAAACCCTTTATCTAGTAAGTAGATTTAGTAGTAGTATAAACCGTATTTTGGCTGATATAAGTTTGATTAATGTTTGACTTTGTAAATAAAAAGCGCATATTATTTGTACAGGTTAGCCAACTTTGATGGTCATCTATCGACCAAAATTCAAAGTACGGAAGGTGGAAGTGGTTTGAATAAATACGTAGAGAATTTATTCGATAAATCCCTCACTTGGAATGTAATCAAATGGTTGAAAAGGTACGTAAAATATAACTTAGATGTGAACATGATTTTAGCTTTCCATGAAAAATGCCTATTGACATCAACTAATTTATTTACAGCATTACAACGTTACCAATTATTGCAAAAGGTATTCTTCGCGGAGATGATGCGGTGAAAGCTGCCGAGGCTGGATGCTCTGCAATTTTAGTATCAAATCATGGAGCAAGACAGTTGGACGGTGTTCCTGCTACGGTAAAAATTATCTTTTATTTCATCTATCTACCTATTGGATAAGTTTTAGCTTTTTTACTCTCTATTGGCTCTAAAGCTGAATACTGAATACCACTACTCCACTAAATCACAACTCAATACTCCACTAAAGTGGCTAAAGTTATTTTTGTAAGTTCCCGTTACTGTAAATCTATTAAAAAATATAATATACTCGTTTAGCGTAGGGTAAGTTGTCCTACAATGAACCATGTAAAATTTGAAGGCGCATAACTCTCTTGTTTAAGCTCCAAAATGATTCAAATTTTGTACAAAGATAGGTAATTTATCTAGCTTTTAAAGAACATTCACAAATTTTCAATATTATTTATACTTTTAAAAATAAAAACATAAATATAAAAAATAATATTTGGATCAATGTGTACTCTAGGGTGTGCACATTGAACCGGGTTAATTTTCACATTGAACCAATTAATTATGAAAAAGAAATGTATTCAATAATTAATTAAGGTAAAAATAAAACGTCTATTTCTTATGTAATCAGTCTTTACTTGACATAGAGTAGTCTTTAAATCATAATTTGGTATATTATGCTTCTGGTTAGCAAGACTATCTTTAGGTGTCTCTAAATACTGTGCTACAAAGCGGCGCAAAGTAGGATATAATGCAGCTTTTCTGATGATTACACTGTCTCTATTTAATTTCAAAGCTCTTAACATATTGGAAGCAGTGCGGCCCCTTTTTTTTTTCTTTGTCTTACTTTATTCCGTGCCATTCTGTAACAGATAGAAATACCGACCAAAGGAAGTAAATAAAGTAATATTAATAATTATAATATGAACAGGTAGTTCAAAGAATATCATGTATGTAGTTTGAAAGTTTCAATACACTATCTAACAATACTAGCAAAATGAACAACATTTTGTTCTATGTGTACGCCAAAACAATTCTTGGGGTACACAATCCGTGATTCATTGAGTACCACCTCAACATGGTTCAATGTGAGACATGGCACCTTTATATAACTAACCTTAAAATTTTAAACTGAAATAAATATAATTATGAAATAAATTACAGTGCATAGATAAGCTAAATAACTATGTAATTAGGTGTATAAATAAAATAGTCGATATTTCTTAGAGGAAAAATGATAAAAAAGTTAGTAAATTTTTTTTTAAACTTTTGTGACAGTTTCGGAAAAAACGCTTCGCACACATACACCTCTCGCGCGATCTGCTCGCTAACTACTGAGCAGAAGAGACACGTCTATACCTATCTTTTGCACAAATTAACACAATCTGGACGTGGACACGTCGCATTTTGGAAATATAGAGCTGGTAGATGCATGGTTCATTGTGAGACAGTCGACCCTAATTCTGTATGTCTGAACTTTTCTACCACATTTTCACACCACCTTAATAAAAAAAATTAAATGAAGGTTAATATGTCTACATAACGATAACAATTTCAGATTGAAGTTTTACCTGAAATCGTCGAAGCACTGAAAGGTTATGACGTGGAAATATATTTAGATGGCGGTGTATCAACTGGGACAGATGTTTTTAAAGCTCTAAGTCTCGGTGCTAAAATGGTATACTTATGTCTTTTAAACTTTTTTTTTACAAACTGAATTATTTTACAGATTTGACGACTAACCCCCGATTTCCAAATGACTGATCAAGTAAAAATAACTAATCAAGTGTCAACCCTAAAAAAAAGATAGTTAACAAGAGTTTTGACACTTGATTAGTTAATTTTTACTTGATAAGTCAATAGGAAACCCGGGGTAAACCTAGTAGCCTAGACTACCTATTTCAGTCGTGGGTCGTGTGCGTGTTCAAGTTTCACAGTACAAATATTTATGGTAAGTACCTATGCATGAACTTGGCTTTTTGATTTAGCGAAACCGAATATTAGGCTCCGTTATCACTCATAGCTTCTAAACAATTAAAAAATGGAAGGAATCCTAATTGCTAATTGTTTGTGGTTATGGTTTAAAATGTACGATAGCGTATTTTTTAAAAGACGATATGTACGTAAAGGTGGGTAGGTGCCTTATACGGGTGCAGGAATGGCTTTAACTTCTTATCTTCTTCTCCTCCTTTACGGGAACCCTCTAGGCTGCACTTCGACCCCATCGGATCTTTTGTGCTGGTCCCACCCCACAGCTTCCTCAATCACCTTCGCGATGGAGATAAGTAAGCCTAGCGACAGCTTGTCGAAGTCACTAGGGGTAGGATATCCCACTCCTAGTAGCTTCATCCTTTGTCTGGTGAGGGCTTCTCAGTTGCACATCAAATGTTCCACTGTTTCGTCTTCCTCACCGCAAGCTCTGCACTGGTTGGTGCGTGATAGTCCCATCTTCATTAACAAGTCGTTGACGGGAAGGTGACCTGTAAACATACCGATTATTAGTCGGATATGTCTGCGGCTTAGGTGCCACAATTTTGTGGACCTGCCCGGATTTACTCCTTTAAGAGGACTCAAGACGTCAAAACCAACTCAGCTGTCGGCGAAGCCTAAAAGATTGTTGTTTCACCAAACGTCGCGTGAGAAAGAGAAAAACTCATAGAAAAGCAGTAAGAAACATGCACATGCATACGCATTATCATCTGAGTCTTAAAGCCATATCATTTCTCTATATCTATCTCGCTTGCACTTACGGGTCTTTTATTTTTATATAATATCTTCTATCTCTTTTTGGAGTTTTCGGATGATCTCTTTTACGTATTTTCTAATCAATGAATCGCACAAAGAATAATGGCAAGAAGTGTATACAAATAGGTCTATCCAATCAAAGCTGAATCATGACCCATTATATTCTAATTTTCGTATGACATTCAAATATAAAACATAAATTCGTTGAAATTGATGTAATCACACGTTTCCCTAGAAACAAATTTGTTATTTTGTATTGACGTAATGTTTTCCAATTTTACGACATCTAGACCTTACAAGTATGAAATTTTAAACGAATTATCAAGGGTTCTGACCGATCTATCCACAGAACATTTATACTCAAAGGGATCTATCACCACAATATTGGCAACAATAGTCCGATCAGTGATGATAGATCGGTCCCAATATAATGTAACACTACTATTTTCGAGAACTGGGTCGGGTACATACTTATAATACGGTACTTCTGCATCGACAAGATGATATTTAAGAGCAAGTTGTTGGTGGACAATTCTGGCTACTTGGTTGTGTCTATGCAAGTATTCACCATTCGCAAGACGAGAACAACCAGAAACAATATGTCTGAGTGATTCTCCGGGACAGTGACATGCCCGACATATGTCAACTGTACCATCCTTCAGGATATATTTCCGATAATTCTTAGTCATTACGACTTCGTCCATAATTGCAAATACAAAACCTTCGGTTTCTCCAAAGATATCACCGAATCGCAGCCAGGACACAGATGATAATGTGTCAACATCAGGCCCATTTAAGGCCCGGTAAAAACGACCATGCAACACCTTGCTTTTCCATATTTCATTTTTTTCATATTTTTTTTTTATTTCCAACCTCATTATTATTATTTTGTTAGTTGAATTGACAGATGATTACGGATTTATACGACTTTGAACATAGACGTAAATTATGTAATAAAAAGCGTTTAAAAAAATAACGCGTCTCCATTTATTAAATAAAAGCGTATAACTTAAAAAATTACTCAAAGATATAATATGAAAATAACTAGCTGTATCAATTTCGTTCAAATTATATTATTTACAAGAGTGTAGGGTTGCCACTACTAATGCTAGCAGAATTTTTATACTAGTTAACCATTCTTGCTTAACTTGGGTACAAAAATAAAACCCTTAATCAGAACTTAAGGGGCTTATTGGGATTTTACTTTATTCTAATCTCTATTTTTTTTTCACCCGCCCTACTCATCCTGTTTCCACTCCGAAGTTTGTTAACGAGTTTGTAAATGTGACGTGACACCCATAAACTTGTGAGTCCACGCCTCGTCACCAGTAACTTGACAGTATATCATTTTTATCATCTAGCATGTCTCAAGTTCTCATGCGATTGAATTAACTATACTAAAAAAAACAGTCAAGTGCGAGTCTGACTCGCGCACCGAGGGTTCCGTACGAACCTATTTATTTTTCCGATTTAATAACGTCTTATAACACAAAATACTAAAATGCTGGCATAATCAACAGATATTATAGATATATAAATTAGCTTTGCATATGTGTAATGGCCTCAACACCCCGCAAGTGCTCGCGAGTCTAAAAATCCGTCGATTGGCTGATATGATGATGATGATGATGTTCTTTCTTTTGTAAAAACAGAATTCGTACTATTTAAAATTGTGAAAATGAAACATACGGAAAATTAAGAATTGGTAAAATTAAGAATGTTGATAAAGAAGAATTCGTCCATTAAATAATTTGTAAAATTACACACGGGGAAAATTAAGAATTAGGAAACATTAGTTGAGTCAGACCCTAGGTATTTTATTTAACTGGGTATTGCATCTAAAAATAATAGGATCTTTTTGGTGAAAGAAATAACGAAACTTCTTACTGGCAAGCGATACTTATTGTCATAAATGACATAAATAATAGATTTTATTAAAGTTTAAAAAAAAATATTCGGTAACATTCGACGACGGTCGGCTCGCTGTCGAACCTCCCCTCCGCCAACCCGAAGGGTGCAGAAAGTGGCGGCGAGATGCAAGATGTCGATGGCGGAAACGAGCACGGTAAAATTTCCTAAAATGGTTTTGGGAAAAAGGTAATTGCGTACAAACTTTAGAATGTATCTAGTCAATATAAAATTATTTGAATTTTCGAATAAATAATCTATTCTTAATGTCAAAATATATTTACCTTTATAAACGTTTAATCCTATTTTATTACGCTGAAAGTTGTCATAAAATGTGCATAGAATTATGAACTTTGAAGCCTCATAACTTGTAAATGTATATTATTTTTACTGTTTTATTAACCAATAAGACTAGATAATAACGAGACAAAACCATATCATCTATAGTTTTGAGTATTTATTATCTAATGAAGGAGCAATTATCTTTCTTCGTTTGTATGGAATTGCGACTGTCTGGCGTACCCTTAATAAAGAGCTTTGAATGCCTCATGCCAGTCGACAACTGCCACTCTGATAAGTGCTGTCTTGTCTGATCATTGACGGCCATTAGGAACGTACCCTTTGAAAGACCTAACGCATGGTTCCGGTCCATCAAAACTTCTGCTCGAACCTACCCTTGCAAGTTCATCGGCTCTTTCGTTGCCGACATAACCTTTGTGTCCTGGGATCCATACCAGTCTCACCTTGTTCGTTTTGCCAAGCTTGTTTAGAGCCTGGATACCATTTTTGACTAGTTTAGAGGTGACTCTCGGTGCCGTTAGTACTTTGAGTGCCGCCTGACTGTCGCTGAGAATATAGATAGTTTCGTTGTTCACTCCACTGTCTATGTTCTCCTGTGCGCATGCTGTAATCGCGTAGGTCTCAGCTTGGAAGACTCGCATACTTACCCATTCTTATACTACTACCGTAGTCTTTGGTATAGATACCTGAATAGAATAGAATAGAATAGAAATCATTTATTACTAGAATGTGGTTACATGGTGTTGTGTTACAATTATAGTCCTTATCACATTCTACCATAACAATGGTGAGTAAATATATTGTTCTTAATCTAAAATCAAGTAATTAAAGTAGGTACATTTTATAAAATTAAAAATCAATTTGAATATTATGCTAAACATTTTAAAAATAAATAAAAATTAAAAGAATAAAGAAATAATAATAAAATTAATCAATTAAAGTATATGTCACAAACCTACAAATTAAACTTTAACATAATTATACATTACCTATGCCAAACATTATAAAAATAAAATTAAATTAAATGAACAAAGATAAAATAATAATAATAAAATATTAAATATAATAAAATTGTGATGTCAATTTGTAGACTATCAGGTAAAATTACAATCTGATAGTTATTGGTCTTTCCGGCTCCCGTACCGGCAGTAGCTCCGGTACCCGTGCTCGTCTTCGATCCGTCCGTGTACCATATCTTACCCTTACCCTCTGGTGGCTCGAGTCCTTCTGACCATTCAGATCTTTTAGGAATGAGGATCCTGAATTGTCTTTCGAAGATTTAACTTGCTGACATCTGGTCGCCACACGTGTTGATTGCATCTTCCACTTGTCTAAATAATGTCGGATTTGCATGTCTAGTGCTAGTGCCGCTGTCGCTCCATAGCCCAAGACCTTCTAGTCTGTAGAGTGCCCTTACTGCCTCAGACTGGACCATGAGGTTCAGTGGTGGTCAATTTAGTAGGACCTCCATTGCAACAGTTGGGGTGGTCCGAAACGCATCCGTCATTGCAACGCAGGCCAACCTTTGAAGTTTTAGTAGGTCCTCCCTGCATGTGCCAAGGTTCGTCCTCGGCCACCATGCCAGACTTCCGTACAACACTATAGGTCTGACATCATCGTCGTGTACACCCACAGCATGACTTTGGGTTTTAATCCCGATGGCTTTAGCTTAATACGTCTTTCGACATAGCCTCATGATCTCATCTTAAACTGTGAATCTCTAACATTATGTAAATTAATGCTACAGGTATTCGTTGGCCGCCCTGCACTTTGGGCTTTGACAGTTGGTGGACAAGCAGGAGTGCAAAGAATGCTCAGTATCTTACGTATGGAATTGGAGTACACTTTACAACTAGCAGGTAGGCACATGCACAATGCACATTAACTATATTTTATTTTGTTCTAGTGGTAATAAAAACGGAAGCCCATGCATATCTGAATTTCACCTGTGCACTTTTTTTAATTACTAGGGGTAATATAAAATAACTTAAGTATAACTTTTTATTATTCCAGGAACACCGACTATAGCTGACGTCACAAAAGACATGGTGCGACACGAGTCTTCATTCTGTAAATGATGAGTCAATAAGTATTTAAAACAGACGTTTTGTTAAATAAAGTATTTCAAAATATTATTATAAAATATTGTTCCTTGATCTGAAATCAACCAATCCCAGCAAGTTCCAATAAAATAAGTTGCACCTATTTTTATACAATATAGAATCAAGATTCCACGCTTATTTTTAACCGACTTCAAAAAAAGGAGAAGGTTCTCAATTCGGTTGTATTTAAAAAAAAAAAAATCTACTGTCTTTTAATTTGTCATTCTTTGTCGTACCACTGAATACAGATTCATGCAGTTAATGGAGCTCTACTTAATTTGTCTTTAGATTGACTGTTTGTAAATCCTACTAATATAAATGTTGTAAGGATGGATGAATGTATGTTTGTTACTCTTTCACGCAAAAACTACAGAACGGATTTTGATGAAATTTGGAATATAGGTAGTTTAGGGTGTAGAATAACATTGAGACTACCTCTACCACGCGGGTGAAGTCGCGGGCATCGGCTAGTAATTTTTAAAGTATGAGTTAGGTCACCACTCGTCAATTTCTTCCTCGTCCTTTCAGCGTAGGTAATTGGTTTTCTAATGACAAGCTTTCCTCACAAATACACAAATATCTAGGGATTACTCTACAATGGGCGACGACACCGAAATACGAGAGTATAGTGTGAAATAATTTTCTAATTAAAAAACCGACTTCAACAGGAGTCGGTTAAAAACCATGCTGATAACAATTTCTAAGATTAGTATTAAATAAATTTCTAATTTTTTTAATTTGGTTAAAGTTTTCATCAATACGAATAAAATAAGCCCAAACACTAGGTAGCTGCTATATACCGTTGAGGATTTCCCTCGACCCTCAATCTTCTTCATCATCAGATCATGTCTGTGTAAAGTTTTGTAAAGTTTTCATCAATACAATTAAAATAAGCCCAAACACAAGGTAGCTGCTATATGCCGTTGAGGTGTTCCCTCGACTCTCGGTGGTCTCCAGGATCTGACCAGTTCTAACTCTTGATTATTTGGTAGTGACGTCAGAGATGCACATGTATGACAAGATTTTACACAATGCGTCCCTACAATTTTCAAGAGATGCCCTCGATTTCTCTGAGATCCCGTCATCCAGATCCAGATCTGGTGACAATGGGACCAAATGGGAAGCATACCCATACGAACAAAAAAAAAATTTTTCAAATCGGTCTAGCCGTTTTCGAGAAATCAGGTAACAAACACAAAAAAAAAAATACAACCGAATTGAGAACCTCCTCCGTTTTTTGAAGTCGGTTGAAAAGTCTGCGCTCGAAACAACCTTTAGCGCTGTCTTAAGTTTAACGCACACTAACAGCCTTTAGTTTAACGCACACTATCGGTCTTGGGCTCTACAACTCTGCTAACAAATACGCCTCTCCGGTGTTGAAGAGATTCATAAGAAGAAAAAAGTAAGTTTTGTTTTTCTTTGGTAGTTAACAAAATAACAATGTTTGCAAATAGCTGATGTTATTGATTTTCATATTATGTATAAAGTACTCGTTGGCTGATATAAGCAATGCGCTAATAGTAACCACATTATCTACTTATATTCACTGATAAAGTTATGTAGGTACAGTCACCATCAGATATATCGTAGCAGACAAGGTAATCAAATATTTCTTAATAATTTAAAATGTCAATAAGTTCTACAAGCATAAGTGACCATTAATATCTGAACATTCATTGTTTAAATGAGTCAAACAGTCAATTTGTTTAATGTTCAAATATTAATGATCACTTGTAATGCCCAGAACTTATTGACATTATAAATTGTTCAGAAGTAATTGATCACGTTGTCTGCTACCTACGACAATCTGACGCTGACTGTACCTAAGTTAATTGTTGAAATAGTTTTGGTACTCACTGGACTGTCAGAAAAGCCCCTAGCATTAAACGCTCGAGTACATTACCTAATGATAAAATGCATGATTATGATGAGTAAAGCATAACATTCGTTATTACCGCCATGACCTGTGGCCTAATGATTGACATAGCAGTATGATAACAAATTTATCTTTTGCGTACATTAATATTGTCATTAATAGTAACAGCCATTAAGCTAACGCTATAAGTAGTGTCGCAGAAAGTATAAACCACGTAGTTTGTTAAAAAATATGGAGCAATACATAAGTGTGAAAGAGATTGAAGATGCTGCACTTTCTTTGTTGCCAAAGAATGCTCGAGATTACTTCAAAAGTGGCGCCACAGACGAACAAACGCTAGAACAAAATAAATTGGCATTTCGAAGGTTAGTACTAGATACAGAACACTTGTCATAATTACTTAAAAGAAATAATATTAATAAACAGATTTATGAATATTTAGGTAATGAATAGTAAGGCTCTTATATTCCTTTCGCTCTGAATAATGTGTCTCACATGTTAGTGGATCTTGCTTTCATACATTCTTCCTTTTCATCGCCCTATTCATGATGTCGTCCTCGAAAACATTGCATGTCCGGTGTCCCTCAAAAACACTTGTTCCTAAACGAAAAATGTTTTTCGCTCTCTTTAGAGAAACTGTGTGCGCATTAAGCTAATCTGAAATTATGCCAACACCATACCACTTTTACAAGTTGCCTATTCGCTGTCATTGCTTATATAAATTTCTCAGTTTCATTTAACATAATGTATATCTATTGATGTTTAAAAGTGAGATGTATTGTTATCTCACCGAACAATGACCAAAATCATTATGTCAAATATACCTATGATAACTTATCAAATTACCAAACCTACTTTGATCAATAGTTTTCAAATCTGTGAGTACCTACACCTACCTATATTTTGGTCAATAACTTTGTGTACTTAAGTAGTTTGTAGGACCCTATATTTAGTGGAAACGTCTTAACGTTTAGTCTTAAAGTGCTAGCGCAAGAGCAAAGCGGAAAGCTTAGGTACCAGGAAAGCCAAAAGCTTAGGTGCCTTAGGGAAAAGATCGCTCTGTTATATTATGTTAAACGGGATATAGTCGGGCGCTGTCTGTTGGGATGCCAATGCAGTCAACGTGTTGAAATATTTTTTTCGCCTTATACGTAATTTAATCATAACACTGTTTCGTTAAAGGTTACGTATACTGCCAAAATGTTTAATCGGTGTACAGCATTGCGACCTTCGCACAACGGTTCTTGGCAAAGAAGTGTCTATGCCTGTTGGTATATCACCAACTGCCATGCAACGGATGGCTCACCCTGAAGGCGAACTAGCTAATGCTAAAGGTATGATTATTATTTTATTTTATTTAATTACTTAGGTAGTTTAATTTTTTTAAGTTTTATACATAATAAAAGGTGTTATATTGCTAGAATTTACTGCTGCAAATGTAAAGATATTTTTGAACATTTTACTATATGCTATGTATGTATATAGTGCTGAATTATTTATGTTGTTACAGCTGCTCAAGAAGAAGGCACAATTTTTACTCTAAGCACGATAGCGACGAGCTCTATTGAAGAAGTCGCAAAGGCCGCACCTAAGGCTACGAAGTGGTTCCAGTTGTACATATACAACGATAGGTAATAACGTAATGTAACTCACACATTCACATAACGCCATGTTAATCTTAAAGACTAACCAAAGCAGTACTTACCTATAGGTACCTAGTACATTGTGAATACTAAACAACGAATAAACATTTATAAAGACATTTTTTGTTAATATTAATTTACAGAGAGGTAACAAAAAAATTAGTACAAAGAGCGGCAAATGCGGGATTCTCAGCGATAGCACTTACTGTTGACACGCCACTGTTCGGCATTCGGCGAGCAGACGTGAAAAATAAGTTTACTCTTCCGTCACATCTAAGGTAAGTTAAGTCGTATAAAAAAATCTACATAATTTATCTATTTCCATTTTAAATCTAACTGACATGGGACATTATTTAGGTAATCAAGTAAGCGCTTACGCTCTGGAAAACGCACTTTTCGGATACCTTCCCCCTAGATAGTCTTACGCGAAAGACTTCATTTCACCAAATGACGATACTTACTTCGAGGCTGCAAAGCAATGGATGGGGGAAACAAAACATCCCATTTTCTGAAAACAGCAGTGAACGCAATTTTGCTGATGTAATAAATTGATGAATACCTATTACATTTCTTATTTTCATGTCGCCTTTAGATATTGGTACTTACTAGGTAGGAGTGTGAAATAAAACATTTCTTTTTGTACAGGTTAGCCAACTTTGATGGTCATCTATCGACTAAAATTCAAAGTACGGATGGTGGAAGTGGTTTGAATAAATACGTAGAGAATTTATTCGATAAATCCCTCACTTGGAATGAAGTAAAATGGTTGAAAAGGTAGGTTACAAAATTAATTTCCTTTTTGCTAATTTTAAGTGGTAGATAATTTTAGATAACTGACGCTCTAGAAGCTAAGTTAACAAACTCTGGTCACAAATATTTAATTCTAACACAATTAATATTGTTTTTCGGTGCGATTTACAAAAGCGACCTTGACCACAGCCTTGACTGAGGCTTTTAATTGAATCGAAAAATTATAAAGTAGGTAAAGCTAACAGATTTTGTTTCTCCGTGAAAAAAGTCGTAACCTTTTTTAATTTAAATTTTATCCATATCAGATGTTAGTTACAGTTTATATTTGAATAATTTATTTGCAGCATTACGAAGTTACCAATTATTGCAAAAGGTATTCTTCGCGGAGATGATGCGGTGAAAGCTGCCGAGGCTGGATGCTCTGCAATTTTAGTATCAAATCATGGAGCAAGACAGTTGGACGGTGTTCCTGCTTCGGTAAATTATCATTTTATATTTTACCTGCATTTACCTCTTGCTATACCGACTCTTTACGTCTTAGTAGCTGTATTACTCTCTATTGCCTCTAAAGCTGAATGTATGTCTAGTCTCCAAATACCTAGCCTAAGTACATGTTTGGAAAATTGCGTTATTGTGAAGCATTTTATAATAATATCTAGATATCGTAAATACTTTTGGCTGACTGGATCTGTCTTCTTTTATGAGGTTTTTTTTTATAAATCTAGCTTGATGTGTTGTCGAGTCTACATAATGCTACTTAATAATTTCAGATTGAAGCTTTGCCTGAAATCGTCGAAGCACTGAAAGGTTATGACGTGGAAATATATTTGGATGGCGGTGTATCAACTGGGACAGATGTTTTTAAAGCTCTAAGTCTCGGTGCTAAAATGGTACGTCTGCTAAAATACCTACTTAGTGTTTACTAAAGACTTTATTGTTTTATATTTCTTAACCCTAGATGGATGGGTCTAGTTTATAATATCGACAGGCACTACATCGATGGTCGCTACATCGCAATCGCTCCATCGATGGGTTACTGTATCGACAGTACCCTAAATCGATGGTACGCTACATCGACAGTACCCAAAATCGACGGTATGCCACATCGACAGTACACTAAAACGATGGTACGCTACAATGACAGTACACAACATCGATGGTCGCTACATCGACAGTGCACCAAATCGATAGCACGCTGCATCGACTAACCAACCCAAATCAGGTTTCATTATTTTTTATTATTCTAAGGCATTTTATTTATAATATTTTTTTATTATTCTACGATTTATTAAAATTAGGTAGGAATATTGTTATTCTCTTTATTTACATTTATCACATTAAATTACATTTTTAAATATTGATATAAAAAATAAAAACATTTAAAAATATAAAAAAAAGGTAGACCCACCGGCATCGGGTACAGGGACTAAGCTACTGGTGGTTAGGGCTCCAGAGATAGGAACCTCCTCACAATACGTGCCGTGTCAAGCAGTACTGCCTTCTGCATCAGACCTATGATCCAACTGCCAAGGTCGAGTCTCCTGAGATGTTGATAGAGACTCTTTGGAATAAGTCCATTAACCGAAAGTACTATCGGAACAATGATCGCCGAATCAACATTCCACATGTCGACAACCTCGTGAGCCAAGTCCAAATATTTCGTTTGTTTGTCTTTTTCTGCTTTAACAAGATTCTCGTCATGAGGAATGGTGACATCGATTATCATTGCACGGCTTTCTGACCGATCTATCACCACAATATCTGGCTTATTGGCAACAATAGTCCGATCAGTGATGATAGATCGGTCCCAATATAATGTAACACTACTATTTTCGAGAACTGGGTCGGGTACATACTTATAATACGGTACTTCTGCATCGACAAGATGATATTTAAGAGCAAGTTGTTGGTAGACAATTCTGGCTACTTGGTTGTGTCTATGCAAGTATTCACCATTCGCAAGACGAGAACAACCAGAAACAATATGTCTGAGTGATTCTCCGGGACAGTGACATGCCCGACATATGTCAACTGTACCATCCTTCAGGATATATTTCCGATAATTCTTAGTCATTACGTCATTATTTATTTGTTATTTTTATTATTCTACGAAATTTTTGAACTACTCAAGCCAGAATTAAAACACAGAACTTTTTAAAAGTTTTTACTTATTGTAATTAAGTAAAAACTTTTAAAAAGTCCTGTGTAAAAATAATGAAACCTGGCTTGGGTTGGTTAGTCGATGCAGCGTGCTATCGATTTGGTGCACTGTCGATGTAGCGACCATCGATGTAGTGTACTGTCATTGTAGCGTACCATCGTTTTAGTGTACTGTCGATGTGGCATACCGTCGATTTTGGGTACTGTCGATGTAGCGTACCATCGATTTAGGGTACTGTCGATACAGTAACCCATCGATGGAGCGTTTGCGATGTAGCGACCATCGATGTAATGCCTGTCGATATTATAAACTAGACCCAGATAACCTTAATACATACTACGGTAAAGATAACCATGCGTCATTTTGACTCACGTACTTTTGCGTTGGCTTAGTTTGTATAATATAAAATATATTATGTTTTATATTAGTTGCATTGCATTATAGGTTATATTAGGATATAAATATAACAAAATACACAAATATTTATCATTTTTTACTTATAAAAATATAAAATTAACTAAACTCTTTTTTTTCTTTAACAAAAACTAACTTATCCTAAGATCTATTCTTCAGTCTTTTAATTACTTTTAGAAACTTTATAAAATCAACTTTTAGTAATCTTAATAATATAATGACTAATAAAAAAATATAAAAATATAACTCAGAGGCACTTAGGGCATGAGTTGGACTTATGTTCTTCACTAATGAATATTTTTGCACTTGTCGCATACAGTCATGGTCTTCCTTCTTATTTTAGACATTCACACAACGCCATCTAGTCCCAAACTAAGCGGAGCTTGTACTATGGGTACTAGACAACGGACAATCATCATCACTTCTTTGAATTTTCAATTGAATTTCAGCGTTAGTCCATTTTGCAATCTCGTTCACAATCTCCTCAGTTATGAATATACTAAAGCATTCAAATGGTTCATATAAGCTCTTGTTCATTTGAGAAGGACCCCTACATGTTCGTTTGATATTAGAAGCTGATGTCCTACCACTCGATCTTCCTTTTGTGGCCGTCCAACGATGATCATCTTTACCCCGAAGTGTTTTATGCTGTGGGATAAAAATTTAAGTCGCTTGAAAAACTGTCGAGTTTCCTGGGCTCTCAGAAACAGTTCTAAGGTGTAAATAGCTCTCTGAAACTGGCATAGACTCCTCTATATACTTATAATCACTTTGAGCATCATTCTCCAGTATATTGTCCTCGACTTCACTGTCTGATCCACCTCCACCTCTTCATTACTAGTTGACAAGAACCGGGCTATTGGTTGTCTTAAAGATGTCTTTGTGACGTCATTATTGAATTAGGTAGGATGTTAAACCAGATCTGTAAAGAAATAAAAAGAATACTATAATGTGTATTTGAAAATTGTGAAAAAATGTAAAAAAGGGATATACACTTCATTATAAAAAGTTACGGTAAAGATAACCATGCGTCATTTTGACTCACCGTTGGTTCATATTTACGAAAATAAAAGACTTACCTGAGCGATATGTGTGGCACCTGCAAGCTCTGAGGGCCGACTGAGGTGGCGGGAGCGGGCAGCGCAGTGTTGTGAAATAAGCGTGAGTTATAGCAGTTTTTCTAAACGGAGGGAGTCGATTTGACGTAGGTTATCTTTATAAGGTTAACGACTTGTGAGATGACGTCCGATAGGAAAGTATGGAAGAAGAAGCCGACACCAAATAAAATTGGGATAAGGCCAGGGGAATGATGATTCTTTAACGACTAAGCGTAGTAGACTAGTCGTAAGTTAGTCGTGACTTTTGACCTTTTCTAACATTTCTTGCTGTTTTATTTAGCAGACCGAATATTACGCTCATTTATTCCTCATAAAGCTAGGCAATTCAAAAATATGATAAGTAATCAAAAGAATATTATTATTTTTAATAAACGCTTGTGCTACATCGTTATTAAAGTCTCTTTTTAAAGATAACAAGTGCAGGAAGATAAAGACTGTGACTCTTTAATGTAAAATAACTTGATGATACAGGTATTCGTTGGCCGCCCTGCACTCTGGGCCTTGACAGTTGGTGGACAAGCAGGAGTGCAAAGAATGCTCAATATCTTACGTACGGAACTGGAGTACACTTTACAAATAGCAGGTAGGCATTTGCATACCTATCTTACTTTATTTTGTTCTATGTGAATAAAAACAGCTATGATGGGAATTTCCCTGCGTGATCGAATCAGAAATGAGGAAATCCGCAGGAGATGTAAAGTGACCAGCATAGTGCTTAGGGTTGCCCGATTAAAGTGACGGAGGGCAGAACACATAGCGCGCTGACGTTGGGGCAGAAAATTTCTGTGTCGGTCCACCACTCACACGGTGGACCGACTACCTAGGTAGACAGCGGGAAGCCGATGGATGAGTGAGGTACAGGACCGCGCAAGATGTAAATGTTTCATGGATGTCTATATCTAGCGTTTGGACGTCCATATGCTGATATGAGAAATAACAGAAACTCATCAAAACCAAATTCACCTGTACGCTTTTTTAATAACTTTAAAATAACTCAAGTATAATTTTTATTATTCCAGGAACACCGACTGTAGCTGACGTCACAAAAGACATGGTGCGCCACGAGTCTACTTTTTGTAAATTATGAGTCAATAACGATTTAAAACAGACTTGTTGAAATAAAGGATTTTTAAAATGTTGTTTCTTGATCTGTAATCGACCTTTCATAGCATCCGCAAACAAGTTGTAAGAAAATTAGTTGTACCCACGTATAGAGTCAATATTCCACGCTTCTTTTAATTATTATCCTGAATTGGTAATCATAATGACTTACTCGACGCACGGTCTGCTTCTCACTGAGAGGCCTTCAATTATATACTTACCTCTCTCTACTTTAGGCAATCAAGGCATGATTTATTCGAGGTTGTTTACTGATTGATGCTCAATCTTAGTTATCCCACAAAAGCGGAATAGCGTGTACCTACCATAACGTCAGGTTCTTTTCTTATCGACCTTAAAAAATTGTCCAACTTTCAAGTCTGGCATTCTCCAGTGATGAACTTATTAATGGACAATGTGACTTACTATTTCGGCACTTACTGTTTACGGGCCAGCTTATACCTGATTGCTGCTTAGGGAGGTATAGGGTTTGAGGTTTTGATTATTTGGTTTGGCAGTAACTCGTTTATGCCAGTGTTGCTAAATCCCACACGTTTCTGCCACTCAAAAAACATTAGTTATACCCTTTCCACTATATTTAACGACATTTGACAGGTTGACGTTAGTGACGTTCAGCAGTATCTCGAATGTAATGCCATTCGATTGTAAGCGATTTCGTGATTTTTCAAATTACTTTATTTTACACATTTGGATCCTTACATCAACTTACATTATCATTTTATTACTGTTTCTTTCTTTATCTATGTTAAGAGAATTAGCCTATAGCTTAAAATGATAAAGTTATAGTTAGCTTAGGTATTATTTAAAATACATAATTTATCGTGACACACTCGCGGGTTATAGCTAATCTAAAATATCATATTACATTTTATAAACGTATTAAGAAGAGTTCCGGTTTATTCATAGCATTTATTTCTACCGATTATTTGTAATTTGTTTCATAATGGGGGTAATCGTTATGAGTGTCCATCACTAAGTAACCATGGTAACTGAAAAAAACATGGGTACGTCCATGAAATACAATATTATTTGTTTGAAAAATAAGCAGAAATATTACGAAACTTCATGGACGTGAACTGTCAAAAAGCTAAACTTACGTTGGAAGGGGTATAGTAATAAATTTATGTTCCAACAAAATGTAAAAATTGTTTACATCTTTTACAAACTACCTAATTCATCAGTGCAAAGATTCTAGTATCTGTAAATATTCTAGTATCTGTGAAGATTCTAATATCTGTGAAGATTCTAGTATCTGTGAAGATTCTAGTATCTGTGAAGATTCTAATATCTGTGAAGATTCTAATATCTGTGTAGATTCTAGTATCTGTGAAGATTCTAATATCTGTAAAGATTCTAATATCTGTGAAGATTCTAGTATCTGTGAAGATTCTAATATCTCTAAAGATTCTAGTATCTGTGAAGATTCTAATATCTGTGAAGATTCTAATATCTGTGAAGATTCTAGTATCTGTGAAGATTCTAGTATCTGTGAAGATTCTAATATCTGTGAAGATTCTAATATCTGTGAAGATTCTAGTATCTGTGAAGATTCTAGTATCTGTGAAGATTCTAGTATCTGTGAAGATTCTAATATCTGTGAAGATTCTAGTATCTGTGAAGATTCTAATATCTGTGAAGATTCTAGTATCTGTGAAGATTCTAATATCTCTAAAGATTCTAGTATCTGTGAAGATTCTAGTATCTGTGAAGATTCTAGTATCTGTGAAGATTCTAATATCTGTGAAGATTCTAATATCTGTGAAGATTCTAGTATCTGTGAAGATTCTAATATCTCTAAAGATTCTAGTATCTGTGAAGATTCTAATATCTGTGAAGATTCTAGTATCTGTGAAGATTCTAATATCTGTGAAGATTCTAGTATCTGTGAAGATTCTAATATCTCTAAAGATTCTAGTATCTGTGAAGATTCTAATATCTGTGAAGATTCTAATATCTGTGAAGATTCTAGTATCTGTGAAGATTCTAATATCTGTGAAGATTCTTATATCTGTGAAGATTCTAGTATCTGTGAAGATTCTAATATCTGTGAAGATTCTAGTATCTGTGAAGATTCTAATATCTGTGAAGATTCTAGTATCTGTGAAGATTCTAATATCTCTAAAGATTCTAGTATCTGTGAAGATTCTAATATCTGTGAAGATTCTAGTATCTGTGAAGATTCTAGTATCTGTGAAGATTCTAGTATCTGTGAAGATTTTAATATCTGTGAAGATTCTAATATCTGTGAAGATTCTAGTATCTGTGAAGATTCTAGTATCTGTGAAGATTCTAATATCTGTGAAGATTCTAATATCTGTGAAGATTCTAGTATCTGTAAAGATTCTAGTATCTGTGAAGATTCTAATACATATCTGTGAAGATTCTAGTATCTGTAAAGATTATAATATCTCCTAAGAGCTGAAAATCAGTAAAAAGTGTCTGAATGCTATAGGATATCTGGTGCCTATTAGGTAGTTCGCTCGGATAGCACTTTGATGAGTTGTCTTGTTGCTTTAAGCCTGTAAGGTGATTCTCGTAAGTATATTAGTTAAAAAACTCAACTCAATCTCAGTCAGTCAACTTCTAATGTCAGTCTAATTTGACACTTTATTAACCAATGAGACAGCGCCTAGTCCTAATTATTTTAATCCGTAGAGTTATCACTTGGAGTTAATAATTGCATGTCAATTCTCGTTCCTTAAAATCGTTTAATATTCGGACAATTTGACAACTAAAGTTAACTTACTTTAGTTGTCAAATTGTCATACAATAGGTAAGACATGCTGGTTGAAATTAAAAACAAATTTTAAAAGTAACATTCTATTTAATTATTAGTTTTCTATAAAGGTTGTAGAGTACCACTGGGGTCATGTAGCTTTCCTGGGGCCATAACTGCTTAGAAATTTTCTGAAACAATACACATTTATCTCGTTATCATCATTTGAACCATAATTTGCCTAAAGTCTAAAAGCATTCAATTAGACTTAATAATACTCAAACTTAAAATATAACTTGCCTTAAAATCGCAGCCATATAAATTAATCCCAAGTTTAAGTTTCCTAACAGTTTGTTTCAAGTAATCGTCGTTATCTAACTTATGTTTGAGAACAACAGTATCATTACAAGTGTTGCAGTAATTTGATAATTCCATAATGGGTTCCATTTCAGCAGCATTCAATTTGGTGCACTCGCTTTTCAAAATGGCATCTCTTTTACGCATGTAGTTGGTGAAACTGTAACTGCAGGAGGCGGAATTGTTTTCGGTTATCGAGTTCGATGAGTTTGCCTTTGACTGTTCAGGACTAATCTTAGGTCTAAATATATTTTTAACAGTTTTAACGAGTGTCGTGCATGACTCGTTAATAGTTTCCATGAAACAACCGATAAAAGATCGGTGTTTTATATCTTTATCTACTTCGCTTTGGTTAAGACGCTTGCGAATCATTTGCTTTTGCATCTTTCTCTTTATTTGACTTTTTCTTAATGATCTTTGTCTAGATTCTCGTGCGCAACTATGTGAGAACTGTCTCGTAATGTTGGTGTTTTGAGTTATATTATATTTTTTAGGAGTTGATGCGAATTTTGGTGAAAAATTATTCGATTGCGGAGTATCGTAATAGATAGATGAGTTAACATCAGACATTTTTCGGGAATTAAGAGTATTAGTATGAACAGTCTGCTGTATTGTATCGGTTACTTTATTAGCTGTTTCGTAATTAAATGTTTCATTTACGTTGTTATTATTAACGTGGTCTTGTAATAAAGACATAGACATGCTGTTTAATTTCCTTTTTGGTGTACCCTGCATGTTGTTAATTAAACTATTTCCGGGGAAGAGTAAATTATTAACTGTCGGTGGAAAATTAAGATTGCCAGTCAACATTCTACTCGTTTCCAATTTACTTCTGAATAGAATTCGTTCACTTCTTCGTCTCATTACAGGCTGTACTGGAAATAAACCTTGAAGACCTTGCAAGTCGCTCGCTGGTTTAGTATTTACAATTTCTTTTATAACATTCTGAAAAAAGGCTGTAGTGTCTGTTGAACATTGCATATCTATATTTTTAGGAATTTCTTTATAACTTATTTGTTTTTCATTATCAATATCTCGAGAGCAGTTCTGTACGCTCGTACCTGCTTCGAAAAAAAACTTAATTAGGTACTTAACTTGCAAAGAATCTTTAATATTTAAAAATAAAAGTTTTTACCCTTATATCCTGTTGCGTGATACAAGATGATAGTAGCCCATTGGCCTAACTGAAAATAACATTTGTTATGATTATGATCTTATTCCTTGGTAAATAAATAACGGCTTGAATATAGTTTTAAGTGCGAGATACCTTTGAATGTGGACCATACAAATCCAAAAAGTTCCGCAAATCTTGGCAAATACTTGTGTTATTTTTAATTACTTCAGCAGTTTGAGATGAATTTTGCACAAGTGTGCTGAGTAATTCAAGACACACATCATGTTGCAGAAATGTCCTGAAAATGCATGCGACACTGTTAAATAGGTACATTACAATGGTATAGGTAATATTGGTAGTTTAACTACTACCTTCTTAAAGATGGTAGAGTTTAACTAAGGATATTCCGGACATCAGTAGGTAGGTATGCCTGATCAACGAAGGAGGATCGAAACATATTCAACCGTTAAGGCCTTTGAAAAACCTTTGCCCAAGGCTCGGTTTTCAAGAAGGACGAAAATGCATCTTGGGTGTCGCGAGGTGTGCCAGTCAACGGTCTATCAGGTCCGTAACCTTACTATTGACAAAATAATATGTTAAATTGAAATAGAACGAAAGATTGTGCGAATAGACTTTATAGCGAAACAACTTTTTCTCGCTGATCACTATTTCGACTGAACGATTCTTTGAGTATTTTTTACTTCATCATCATCATCATCATAACAGCCCATTAATGTCCCACTGCAAGGACAGGCCTCCTCCCGAGACGAAAGGGATTATTTATTACTTAATCGATGATTTTAAGGAGATTTAGTCCTAGTTCATTACTCAGTTTGATCAACACACTTTTTTGTTTTAGGCACCCGTCATCACCGGGTGTTTGCAATTCCTACCTCCAATATGTTTTTGGAGCCTTGATCAACACATTTAATTTAATACTTAATTTATAATTAGCTTACCTTTCAAATAAAGTTATACCGTTACTTTCTATAAACAAATTAGTATTTCGTTCATGGTTTACTAGCAAGCTCTGTAGCACCGTGAACACTTCCGTATTTCTTTGACTGCATCTTTGTACGCACTACAAAACATGGTTCAATTTACTGTTTAGTCTTTGAAATGAGTGAGTAAGTAGGTGTTTGCTTAATACAAATATTTTAAGACGACGCGGTCCATTAGCCGGATCCACACCAAACGATCCAGCGCGATCCGATCGCGCGCGGCAGGAGCGCGCTTCACAAAAGCATTTAGGTAATGTGGACTTGCCATCCAAACTGCGCGGCAGGATAGGTCGCTCTTTGCCGCGAGCGATCCGCCGTCGATGGATCGCGGATCGCTGGATCACCGATCCAAAATGGATCGTTTGGTGTGGATCCGCCTAATGCCTCTCTCATTGATTTCTCGCCGCCCTTGACCAGGACTTCAATAGACCTCACCCAGTAGATAGTATGCTTAAATCACTTCGTAGGTACTGTTTTCTACTTATTATCTTACTTTTAATGCACATAGGAACTTGTATGTCAACTTACCACAGGTACAAGGTGGCCGCAGTAACTCTGATTAGCTTCGACAAAACGACACGTTTCAGCGAGACATCGACATAGAGAGCGCCATACATCTTGATGCTAAGGAAACGAAATGAACTATTTATTGTTTGAATCAATATAAAGTTTATTTCTAAATATACATTCTTTCTTCAAATGTGATTTTGTCCTGTGTTCACCTTCCTTCCTATTAGTTCGGCTATCCGCCGCATTTACAAAGAAAACTTTTCTAACGTAAGGGTCGTAGCACACATATCAAAACATAATAGGATCGTCATCGTATAAACTCGACCCGTTCAGTATTATTTGTATGAAACTCCTTACTCAAACGCACACTAATCAGAATCGTAACGGAATCGGGTTTTTGACGTTTGACACCGAGGAAAAAGGCGAGGCGGTGCCGATCCCTTTACGTTTTGATATGTGTGCTACGACCCTTAATGTCTTCGATTCTGTTCATTGAGGTCCGTTCCTTTATCGTCACCACAATGGCAAATAACACGTGCATGACATATGTTATAAATAATCATTCGCATCTTAAAACCCCTGAAAGATGAAAATAGGTCTATAGTCCAATCAAAAAAGCAAGTGTTGAGTGCGTGAGCAAATTTTGTAAGCTTTCATTACGTCGTAGCCACTTTTTCGCTACGAGACGCACCGTTTTAAAGATAATAGGTATCTAAAAAGTAAAAAATTGGAACTTTACCCCCATCCCCCATTTTTAGTGTATTTAGATACTCTCTAAGCACCGTGAACAAATCCCTGTAGAAATTGCTTAGGTCCGCTCAAGCACTCTACACTTTTAAACCATTCTTTGACTGGACTACTACAGACTGTATATCTCAAGTATAGAACAAAAACTCGACACAAACCCAATACCACCAAGTCTGGTATCTAGTCCGTCTTAGCAAAGCTTGTAATTTCCAGAAAGCGTGACCGTGTTTACAAAAAAAAAGAAAAACCAACCATCATACAGCTAGAAAATAATTCGCACATAGTAGCGAGACAACCACTGCTTCTTATCATGTTCTTTGTATAAATTATCAAACTCTTCCTGCCAGCCTTATCGTCTGTTTCATAAAGAATGGATGAAAGGAAATTTAACAATATGGTCGTTTTCTTTGGAGGACAGTTTGCTAACAAGTTGGAAATCCTGTCGTATAAAAAGTTGTTTGTGACTATCTCATCGATTTGCGTGTTCTGAAAGTTGAATCTTTTTTATAGTTATAAGTAGATGCGCTACATGCTAATGGAGGCAGATAATCATTCGAAAAAAAAAACTAAAACAAAACGCTTCACAAGAATTAAGTACAGACGTATCACGATTTTGAACAACGTTCACAAATTATTGCTCTCGAGCTTCATCACGACACAAACCGTTTCGAGCGCAGAGTGAACGACTTTCAGCCCTACGAACAAGCTGATTTCCGTATAGGTTACATAGACCATATTTATATAAACATACGCTGTGAGAGATTATACACCTGTACCTCTTTCCCCTGCCCCCCATGGGGAAAAGGCATTACTTTATCCTTCCTATTGATCGGTAGGTATTCAACCCTGTGATCATAATTTTGGTCAAAAACTTAGTGTAGTTATGTGTACATGGACCATTTTTTGTTACAATTAATCCAAAATATGAAGTTGCTATACAACTGCAGTTACTATTTTACAAATAAACAGAAAAAATAACTTAAAATAAAACATTACGTTTGACATCACGTAAACGGAGAGTGTCGAAAAAACTTTAAGCTGTACATTGATGTCGTTATTTATATTTAATAGTTCTAGTATTCCGTTTATTTCATTCTCAGGAGTCATTAAATTCTGAAAAACAATTGTATTTTTTGTTAATGATTCTTTCTTGGTTTCCTATACAGTAGGTACATAAGTAAGTATCTAAAGTAAAATAGAACTGTATTTTATATTGGGTATTGACTATTTCCATTGAAAGTGATTCAAGTTCCCGTCAATATACCCAATGTTTACTTAAATTAGACTGATTAGCATAAAAACAAAATCATAAATATGCTTACCTTTGAAACTATTCGGTTCATGATATTGTGGATTATTATTGTAAACTACTGGCTAGGTACGTATTTATAGCTTACAAATATAATGCAGTAAATTAATTATCAACTTCGGGCACAATCAACATTGTAAGATAGTAAAATAAAAGTTAAAATTGCCGCCTATACATGTTTTTTTTTGTGCATGTTGTGTCCAACGTCAATAGAGATTGTTCTGCTGTAATATTTTAAAGATTGTTTAATTGAAGCACATGATAATTATAATATTGAATTTTATCAAGATGTTGTATTTATTTATTACAAGTATATTACATCATAATTAATTTAGAACACTAGTAAGAGTGTGTTTGTTATAAAACAACTTTGATATTAATTTGTTCAGCGGCAGCGCAGCGTAGTAAGCGTGAAATGATATACTTTAAAAAGTTAAAGCATGGCCGAACTGTCAATGTCACGCATGACACCAAATGTCATTGATGGTACAAACAATGCTACTTTGCTCCTTTTAGTTCTTATTCCATTTTTTCAATATTTCTAAAGGGTTTGAGATTAACTATTGATTTGTTTCATCTGAAACTGTTTCGATTCTACTGAGCCGTTATTTATACAACCATCGTTTATGAGAAACCGTTACAATGGATGTTGGCGAATTACTCTCTTTTAAGGTAAACTTCTTCGAGAATCATCTTACGAACTCATTTAATCAATTTACATTCAGTATACAGCTAATATTTACTTTATTTAATTCTTTATTATCTAGCCCACACCAACGCCGAAGCGACCGAATGAAGATGATAGCGACTCTGACGAGGACCAAGCAAAGATATCAAAGTATCGGCGTGTGTCAAAAAATAAGGCAGACCAATTTTTACATATAACTAGTAAAGTACTGCCAAAAGAACCTGTCATAACAGATAAAGAGAGAGAAGATATTCTTCGATTTGTAGAAACAGAAGCTACACATGTAAGTGCCTCATTAGATGTTTAATTACTGTTGTTAGTGAACCTAATCTATTGTAAATTTAGGTTCTATTATGTACAATACATATTTATAAAGCAATTATCATGTCATTATTAAGGGTTAGTCCGTTAGCTGTGCAAAGCACCCTTATGCTCTTCTTGTTTTAAGTTACAGTGTAAAAGTAACTAACTTGAGTGAAAAGATTTACCAATAAGATAACCTATTGTTACTTTGTTTACATGATATAAGTTAATGTAAAATCCAAATAATAATAAAAATGTTTCAGGGTGATATTCTTGATGATACTGCTGTTAAAAAATTGGTTCTTAATTTTGAAAAGAAGGCTTTGAAAAATAGAGAAATGAGAATCAAGTTTCCTGATCAACCAGAGAAGTTTATGGATAGTGAAATTGATTTACATGAAGCTTTACAGGTTAGAATTTTTTAATCATAGCCTATAAACCTATTGTGTTCATGTAAAACATGTTAAATCTGTTTTTTGTGAAATAAAGATTTTATTTATTTATTTATTGTGATTTGGTTTTTTTGGGAATTTTGTATATCACTGATCATGTCCTGATAAAATCTTGCTCCTGGTTTCTTATTTACAATTATGAACTTATATAAATTCTTATCATATCATACTATTACTTATCCAGAGAATTAATTTAACTTATATGGTTACCCTTTATGGAGTTTTTAGGCAGCGAAAAAAACGCGTCACTTTTTTAAACATATTTCATTGCTGCTCCACTCCTATTAGTCATAGCGTGATACTATATAGCCTATGACATTCCCCGATAAATGGACTATTCAACACAGAAAGAATTTTTTTATATCGGTTTAGTCGATCCAGAGATTACCCTCTACAACATCACAAACACAAAAACTTTACCTCTTTATAATATTAGTATAGATTATGTAATTATTATTAATGTTTTTATGTATCTAATTATTATATTAATGTTGCCAGGACCTGAGTGCAGTTGCAACAGTTCCTGATCAATATCCTTTGCTTGTAGACCTGAAGTGTGTAAACTCATTGTTGGAGCTGTTGTCCCATGATAACACTGATATATCAACTAAAGTTGTGAATCTGCTGCAGGTATTGTACAATACTCATTATTATCACTTTTTACTACTATCTATGGTAAAATAAATATGGTAGTATTGTGAACTTTTTGTTAAATAGAATAATTTTATAATATGAATGATGATAAGAAAACATAATAATTTGTCTTAAATAAACAGTATTTTCATTTATATTGACTAACCTTTTACAGGAACTAACAGATGTTGATATTCTACATGAAAGTGAAGAAGGTGCAGAGGACTTAATTAATGCACTGGCGGAAGCAGAAGCACCGGCACTGCTACTTCACAATCTTGCAAGGTTAGATGAGCAAGTACCTGATGAAAGAGATGCCGTACATAACACTCTAGGTATGACTTCACTCATAATTCCAAATTCAAAAATTTGAGGTTGAAAGCAATGTACAGTTTAAGGTTGTGTATTAACTGTATTTTTTTTTCACAGGAATCATAGAAAATCTTACTGAATTTAGACCAGAATTGTGTTCAGAAGTAGCTAAACAAGGATTTTTGCAATGGATACTTAAAAGGCTGAAGGTAGATGCATAATATTATTCTAAAGAGAGTTTTAATTATTACTGATTTTGTATGTCTAATTTCGTTTTAATTGTTTCAGTTAAAAGTACCTTTTGATGGAAATAAATTGTATGCCACAGAAATATTATCAATCCTATTGCAAACTACACCTGATAACAGGAAACTGTTGGGAGAGCTTGATGGTATAGATGTGTTACTTCAGCAATTGGCTGTAAGTATACTTTAAAATAACTATTATCATTATACTAGCTGATACCTGCGGCTTCTCCCGCATTGTGTAGGTAGCTTAAATGTTATTCTACACCCTGAACTACCTATATTCCAAATTTCATCAAAATACATTGAGTAGTTTTTGCGTGAAAGAGTAACAAACATCCATACATCCTCACAAACTTTCGCATTTATAATATTAGTAGGATTAGTAGGAAGTAGGATTAGCCAGTTGGCGCCTACTGCTACACAGGCCTCCCCCAAATACTTTTACTTCACGCGGTCTTGTGTCCCCTTAGGGTCAATTTATACTGACACAGAGACGAAGCGAATCGAAGCGTTAATCCAAAACTTAAGAAAACAAATTAACCCCTAAACTCCACTGCGTAACGTACATATTACTTCGGAGATTTTAAAAAGATGCGCGCATTCTTCCGATTTCGCGCGTCTACGCCTGACAGATGCTGATTGGTTTCGCGCACAATCTTAGAAGTAATGTGTGCGTTATACTGTGGAGTTAAGGTTGAATTTGATATGTTCAGTTTTGGATTGACACTTCGATGCGCTTCGATTCTGCTGTAGTATAAATTGACCCTTACCTATGGGTTTCACACCGCCCTATCTAGGTGGTCTGTTCATCTATAAATTTTGTGATTAGACTGCCGTATTTCGTATGTCATGCGTTTTAAGTCTTTTAATTAAAATATAGAATTTAAAAAAAAAGGTTAATATATTAAACTTTATTGTTGTTATAGTTTTACAAACGTAATGATCCCGCCAGCGCAGAAGAACAAGAAGCAATGGAGAATATGTTTGACTCATTATGTTCCGCACTCATGGAACCCGCTAACCGAGACCGATTCTTGCGAGGAGAAGGCTTGCAACTTATGAATCTTATGTTGAGGTTTGTATACAGAACAGGTTGCCTGTTCTACTTCCACTAGTAGACACAATACTAAAACATTGCAAATGTATCAAATATGATATACCGTATAGGGAAAGGATTACCTACACTTACATTATTGGGTCACTATCAGTGATGGTATATTAATTTACATACATAAACTCACGCCTTATCCCGGCCGGGGTAGGCAGAGACGACAGAACGCCACTTGTCACGATCCTGGCAAACAGATTGGGCCTCGTCCACATTCATTAAGCGAGTCATACATGCGCGTCGGTTACGAGTGCTCTTTATTTGGCTCTTCTCCAATATGCAATCTATCTGGTCAACATATGTTTTGTGTTGTTTTCCGGGGCCTACCCGCACCGACTAGCCCTTTCACACTATTAATTTAATATAACATTATTGGTGACAATACTAAAAAAATCGTATAATTACTCTACTTTTTCTAGGGAAAAGAAAATGTCTCGTAATGGTTCACTGAAAGTTCTCGATCACGCGCTAGCTGGGCCCGAAGGTCGCGATAACGGCAACAAGTTTGTAGATATCTTGGGACTCCGCACTGTGTTTCCTCTGTTTATGAAAACACCTAAACGTAAAAGGATTTTGACTGTAGATCAACATGAAGGTATTTATGTTTCTTTGTTTTTGCAGTAATGGATATTATTCAATTATACTCCAACAATAACAACAATGTATCTAACAATTTATTACAAAATATAATATCGACCGTGAACATACCTCATGCGATGGACAAACGACTTGATAAATGTAACAAGAGGTCCTTATAAGGCAGAGACAAGACCTTATTAACAATGACTGCTAAATGATGACCATTGTGCCCTATCTACCTTGTCTTGCCATCTCCTATGAGATCGAGTAGTCTTGAAGTGTGTCTTTAAAATGGTCTAATTTTGTTTGATTTTATTTCAGAACACGTAGTATCTATAATAGCATCTATGTTACGTAACTGCCAAGGCAGTCAGAGACAGCGGCTTCTAGCAAAGTTTACAGAGAATGACTTGGAAAAGGTCGACAGATTGTTAGAGTTGCATTTTAAATATATGGACAAAGTAGACCGAACAGAGAAGGAAATGGAGGTAAACCTATCATTTATTATCCTATTTTTACTGTGCCTACTTTTTTTTTTTTAATCTCATTTATTTAAAAATAGCCATACATCATATAGATTAAGTCGGCTCACTGTGCCTACTACTAATCAAACCAGTAAATATATATGTTACGGCTAAAACCCGAAGCGTGGCTACACCTAGTTTTAGCCGGTTAGAACTAGGTGTAGCCACATACTCTTGGTTAAAACTAGTATTAGCCGATTGTTTTCGGGTAAAACTAGGTTTAGCCTTCATCATGCCGGCTACAACTAGTTCCAGCCATTCACTGTTAGATAAAACTAGGGCTATCCGATATCATTCCGGCTAGAACTAGTTCCAGACTATCCCTGTTGGATAAAACTAGATGCAAACAAGTAACAGACGCCTGGCTCACTCGAGTCGCGCCCCCCTGCCTTGCTTTATAAAAGTATTTATAATTATAATAATATTCTTAAAAATTTTGTACAGTATTATAGTGCAAATACCGTACATTTGAGATGTAGTAGTGATAGTAGTAGTGCAGAGTAGAAGTAGAAACACGTCACAATGTTGCAAGTAAAGTTTATTAGTTAAAAGTTACAGTAACGTGGATAGTACTAAAGTAATAAATAGTCTACAATTAAAATGCTTAATGTTATCTTATTTATACACAATTTGGTTAGTAAGTACTTATGTCTATGTGTGAGTAAAGGGCAAAATGATGTCACTGAATCAGCAATAAATGTGCGGTGATGAAACCGTACATATTGCCAACCCCAAAAAAAGGTAAAATAAAGTAAAAATGTAAATATTGGGTAAAAATAAGTTAAATGTAAAAATTGTATAAGGTAAATCAAAATATAAAAAGGGTAAATAATTATATAAACTTAATCGAAGCTAAAAGCGTTGTTATCAACATGTAAAGTTGTTTGATGATGAACTCCTTCTCTTGTCACCTCGTCTTGTCGCTCCTTTCCCAGTGTCCGACGCTGTCCCATTGGTTGGAGCTCGATGTCCTCGTGTTGCTGTTTTCTCTCCGTTTGTTTAGGAAGTTGTTCTTTGACCAGTGGGCAGAATTTTCGTTTAACAAGGCAAAGCAGAATAATAACACCAATTGCTAATAGTATGTAGCAAAGGGTATACTGGTGAATGTCGTGCCCCGTTATTGTATTAGGTAGTTGTTGAACCTTTTCTTCTTGGAAACGTAACTTGTTGTCAATATTATCTAAGTCTTCTTGCTTGCTAGTGAAGGGTTTGCGTATATTATTATGCAGAGTTATGTTTACTATATTGTTTATCGGTGAATCAAGTAGAGGTATGTGCATGTCGTAGTTGACGTTGAGGCTGCTACTGTATTAATTGTGGGAAGATATGGTAAGCTCGTTGGACTGCAGAACACAACCTTGACTCAGTGTAACGATAGCAGATGACGTAATCGTTTGCGAAGTTACGTCGTTTTCACAAACGGTACGTAGCTCGCACCTTCCACAACACACAACAAGCCAGCTGTTCGATGCTTGTAACTTGATCCAGCGCTCCTCGCATGACACGTTCAATACGTCACAAGGCGACGTATTAGTTCGTTGACTCAATAGTTTTGCTTCGCAAGGTGCATTCTTGTGTTGTAAAGTAAATACTGGTGTGTTCGTATTACATATAAACTTATTCTTCTGTTTGTTTGTACATTGCTCAAAATCTTTATCTTTTAGTGAGATGTAAGTATTTTTCTTGAAGTTTACGGCAATGTATTCTGATGAGATCTGCATTAGCTTGAAGGTTGAGTCGTCCTTGAATGGTATAGGAATAACTCGGTAGTATGTAAAGTCATCATTTGAAATCAATGGTATATGTATTTCAAACATAAAGTATTTGATAGTTATCCGCGCCTTCACGTAAAAGAGCTTGTGGTCTTTGATATTTTCTCTGATGTTTTCAGATGGCAATGACAAAGTACGTGGTAAACTGCTTGAAATATCTTCCAGTTGTGTAATCAGGTTAGCGGGTGATATCAAATGTACATCCATGTGTCCACTGTACACGTTAGTTAGCGTGTTAAGGAGCATTGTTTGTATGTCCTTAAGGTTTCGCAGTAAAAGTGATGCTGTAAGGGATGCGGAGTTGAAGTAGTTAGTCATCATAATCATTTGTACATCTGTTTTCAACGAGCGTATGTTCTTCTCAGACTCTTCAATAAACTCATCAATCATCTTGCACTGGAGCTCAATATGGGCATCATTCTTCCTTAGAACTTCATTCTGTAATTTCATAATAGACGTCTGATTTTTTGCGAGTTCACGTAAGTAGTTTTCATTGCTTTGTATCGCGTCAATATCCTCATGGTATTTGTCGGCGAATCGCTGGTCTAATATACCAAATAAACTGTTTGCGACCATTCCTACTCCGTCGATCAAGCCGCGTTTCTTCCGGTTAGATAAATGCTTATGCGGTGCCAACAGGATTGTGTTATAGTATTTGAGTATGTCCATCTCATGACTTAGTTGATCTGCAGTAGCTTGACAATAACTGCGATGTATTTTTGTGCAAATATTTTTCACACCATCAATATAGTTTTCAATATGATTCACGCCATTCCAGTAGTTTGTTAAATTGTAATAGGTCAGTAATGTCCACTCGTCATGTATAAGTTCGATTTTGCCAATTGTGTCATAATATACCGGCCTCTCGGATTCCAAGCTTGTAATATGAGCACTTGACCTTGTGAGTTGTTGTGAGCCATATGTTCCAGTTATAATTGTACATATCGTAAGAAATGTCATAAACATAGTATTAAAACATTTCTTGGTAGCGTTTTTCGACTTTATTTTTGTTCCAGCGCTTATCACTTTCGTGTCATTTTTCTGTGTATTTTCTATGGGTAGAGGCGATAATTTTACTATGGGCCGCTTGACGATTCCCGTTTGTGTTTTAAGGGTTGTTACTCGAACATATCCGTCAGGACCAGGATGTAATTGTAAAACCCGTCCCATGGCCCATTTTCCAGGTGGCAAATTGTTGTCATGTATCAGTACTATGTCTCCCTCGGCGATGTTTTTCGTGGGTTTGTTCCATTTGCTTCTTATTTGGAGCTGTGTCAGATAGTCAGTTGACCAGGTCTTCCAAAATTGTTGTGACATATGTTCAGTAAGTTGCCAACGTCGACGAGGACTTATTTGCCTTTCTTCACTATAGTCCGCCCGAGGTAAGGACAATGTAGGCCCTCCGGTTAGAAAATGGCCAGGGGTTAAGTAAGTATAAAATTCTTCTGGATCTTCTGTTAGTTGACATAGCGGTCTTGAGTTCAAACAGGCTTCAATGTTTGAAAGTAACGTAGTAAACTCTTCGTAAGTCAACTTTTGCTCTCCTAGCACTCTCTTCAGATGGTACTTCATAGATTTAACCGCCGCTTCCCATAGTCCGCCCGCTGTTGGCCATGCCGCCGGTGCATTAAAGTGCCATTGCACTCCCATGTCTGCTATGTTCTTAAAGAAGTCAGGACTTAATATTTTTTTAAATTCGTCGAATTCGTTCTTGAGTACTTTCGACGCACCGACAAAGTTTGTGCCACAGTCAGAGTACACGTGACTTGGTGTTCCTCGCCTAGAACACATTCTCTGGAAGGCAGCTAAGAACGTTTCTGTGCTTAAATCTGATGCCAGCTCTATATGCACAGCCTTTGTTACCATGCCAATTTTAATATGCAACTATTGTCTGTTGTTAAAAAAATGTCCCTATTATACTAAAACTTGTACTCCTAACAATTTGTGTTAATTATTACAATTTGATTTAAAAGAATTCAAAACTATCTACGTTTCTAAAGATTTGATATTTTTTTTTAATATCTAAAAAAGCTCTGCTGATAGCATGCCGGCTACAACTATACAAAGGCTACGCTATGAGTCATACTCGCTAGTAGACCTGCAGTAGATCAGCAGCACTTGGCGCTCACAACCTGCAGAGGCGCGTATCTCTCTACGCCTTCCACCCCGCGCCGCTGCTGCAGATGCTGTGAGTCATGAGTGTGACGTGGGGCGGGACACGCCTCTAAGTTTTATCCTACTGGGATTGTCTGAACCTAATTCTAGCAGGAATGGTATCGAATAGACCTAGTTTTACCTAACAGGGATAGTCTGAAATTAGTTCTAGCCGGAATAATATCGGATAGCCCTAGTTTTATCCAACACTGAATGGCTGGAACTGGTTGTAGCCGGCTTGATGAAGGCTAGACCTAGTTTTACCCGAAAACAATCGGCTAATACTAGTTTTAACCAAGAGTATGTGGCTACACTTAGTTCTAACCGGCTAAAACTAGGTGTTGCCGCACTTCGGGTATTAGCCGTAACATATATCTAACTGTGCTTGTTATGCCGATAAAGTGTAACTTGTTCTACTGCTTCATCATCATTCTACTGAAATTTCTTACTTTTGCTGTAATATAGGCACTGAAGCTTAGACAAAAGGCATCACTCTCTGTGTATACAACCAAGTGATATTGTTTATTATAATTTATCTGTATTTCCCTTTTAGCAAGAAGCAGAAGAATTGGATGACGATGCACAGTACTTGAGAAGATTAGCTGGTGGACTTTTTACGTTGCAACTTATTGACAGAATTATATTAGAGGTATTGTTTTTTTTTAAAATCATAATGAGATACCTATACAAAAATCTAAATTTATCTTTACTATAGAACACCCATGTCTCCGATGAAGGCCTTTACATAAAATCTGTTTTATTTGTAGGTATGCACTGCTGGTCCCTCAACGGTGAAACAACGTGTCCAACGTGTGTTGTCTTTACGCGGTGGATCGCTCAAGATTATAAGACACGTAATGAGAGGTAAATACTGTGACGTAGTGGGTAGTTTAGGGAGATAAATGCAAACAACTCAGTACGACAATGTAGTATTATTCAGTTAAAAGTTTAGTACATACAATGTTATTAGTTTGTCACTATATATTTAGAAATCACTACGTTAACACAAATATAGTTTAAGCAAGCCGGTCTAATCAGAAGGATTTTGAGAGGATTCGATTACAAAGCACGAGGTTCGAAGGCTGCCCTATAGAAAGGCAAACACTTAGCTTCAGTCAGCAAGCCGGAACAAAAGGGAAGGGGCCGCGCCCCGCGTCTTCTTATATAATGGCCGCTGTGTAGGCCCCTCCACGACGCGCTCGCGCCATTGACGTGTATCGAAGTGGAGCGCGCGAAGATGGACGCGCGAAGCGGGACGCGTGAGGCACGTCACATACCCCCCCCGCTAGACCAGAATTTTTCCTAGGGAAAATTCGGCTGCTAGCAGGGGGGCGACAGGCTGTTCAGGCACCAACACCCTGCAGGAGCGGTAGATGAGATCAGCTCCGCGGGAGGTACCTGAAACAGCCAAAAGAAAAGGGCAGTACATCCTATTTTAAAAAAAAAAATTAGGGTTAGTAGTTAGTATAGTCGTGTGACGAGTCAGCGCTGTACGGATATTTTAATAAAAAGGGAAGAGAGAAAGAGAGTTTTCAAGTAGGTATACTATGCAGATTAGATTCATTGAAATACGGAACCTATATTGTAAACAAAAGAACATCTGTAGGCTGTCGCCGTGTTATAGAAAAAGATATAGTCAATTAAATAACAAAGAAACAGGTTAAGAACCTTCGAACAAAAGATCGTTCGAGCAAGGCCGCATTCCAATGGTTCGACTTATACCTAATATTTAATTAAAATGTTATATTTTAGAACGTAAACAACCTTAATATAATTCAATAAAACATATCAACTTAGTGAGCAGTTTCGCCGTCAATTACTTAATGAAATAAAGAGTTTCAGCCTTCGAACCTCGTGCTTTGTAATCGAATCCTCTCAAAATCCTTCTGATTAGACCGGCTTGCTTAAACTATATTTGTGTTAACGTAGTGATTTCTAAATATATAGTGACAAACTAATAACATTGTATGTACTAAATTAGCTTATACCTATATTTGTGTTAACGTAGCGATTTCTAAATATATAGTGACAAACTAATAACATTGTATGTACTAAACTTTTAACTGAATAATACTACATTGTCGTACTGAGTTGTTTGCATTTATCTCCCTAAACTACCCACTACGTCACAATACAACTACTTATTTTTGATACTTTTGCATTGTTATTTGATTGTTTTTTCCTAAGTTACCTATAGCTTTAAAAAAAGATACTCACCCTAACTTAGTAGTCCGTTTTAAACGATTTTTATTACATGGGATTGAAGAAAACTGCAGTTAACAATTTGCGTTTACATTTGTCAGCATCATTTGTGATCATGCAGTTTAAGGTCTGTCATAATTGTGAAATCCACATTAACTAAGTGATATTTTTACAGAGTATGCGGGCAATCTCGGCGACGCAGGCAGCGAGGACTGGCGTCAACAAGAACAGCAACACATACTACAACTTGTCGATAAGTTCTAAATATGTATAAGCAATGATTTATAAGTAAAGACTTCAAAACAATTAAATAACTTTATTGAATGTAATTGTTTTTATACTAAAAACCTTTAACTAACAGTAAACCATATAACATAACAGGTAACATAAAAATCATATGTAAATAACATTATAGTAAATAGCAATACAATTATAAAACATTAACAAAGAAAATAATTGTGCTCAGGTCGTTCATTTAACAGAATATAGTTTATTTAATTTTTAGCATTTATAATCCAAATTCATTCACAAAAAATGCAGGAGTGACCATGATTCACAAATTTAATTTTGCTCATATTACATGTCAAAGAATTTGAAATAATTAGACATAATAAAACTGAATAATAACGTAAATATAGAAATAAATCTATTGCGAGTGCGTGTAAGCCAAATATATTTACGAAAAACTGTTACAGTGAACAATACATGACTAATATAATGTTATGTTTCACAAAAAAAAGTTTTAAATTTAAAAACCAATTGGTACTAAATTAAATGAAGTGTAGTGGGCTTTCAAAATTCGAATTCTTTAATTAAGATATGGTAAAAAAAGTAGTACAAGTACAGACCACGTTACAGATTTACGTCATACCTCATATACCGAATGTAGTCATGTCTTTCGAGTAAAAGTAATTTTACAATCATAAAGAATATAATTATTTTATCGATTTTCGCAATAGTTATAGGATATATACCTAAATGTTTTGTTTCACCAAGTGCTTTATACATTCACTTCCTTATTCACAACCATTCTTTATTATTTTCTTTGTATTTACAGTCTGTGCTCAATGTCAATGTGTTATACACTGTCCTGGAAATGTTATTTAACTAATACTGGTTTAAATGCCGGTCAACATAAAATAAAATAAAAAAACACGTATATTACAATACAGTAATTCGATTATAAGTGTGCCATATAATTTACTTTGTAAGTACTAATTTAAGTACTTCAACAGTTTATAATTTAACGAATAAAATAATTATTTACAACCACAATTTATTGAAGAAAATAAACCTAGATATTTTCTGTATAATATATAATATTAAATTCAATTTGATGAAGCCAAAATGTTATAATAATATATTTTCCAGTATGTTGACACTACTCAAATTATACTACAAACTCCATAGAGTCCTATCTACATAGTCAATTTAACAATTTGCGAGATTTATGTTTAACTTTAAGGTATAAGGTCACATTGGGGTCTATTATTGTAACTAGTAACTTTTGTGTACTAAATGTTATTCAAGATATCATCACTCTCCTATCTGTATGATTGTCATCATAACATAGAAGTCAACCCGTCACTATACATTTGGGAATGTAATATCAATCGACACTGCTATGATTCACACCAAAATTTTAACTGGCAGAATAAAAATATATGGCAGTGTAGTAAAATCAGAATAAAAATAAAAATTATTCTAAAATAATGTAAATTTGTATACTAAATAAATTATATCACTATATTTGATGTTCCATTTGAATAAAATGTGACTCGTTTATTTTTGTCTTGTGGTGTGAATCGTTGTCGGGCGATTTAGCTCGTACATAATCACGGCACAGGTATTGAACTATAAAAAATTTAGATACACAGGGGGACGGATGAATAAAACATCATCATTGGTAACATCCTCCTTCTGTTTAGTCTAACTCTAAAGAATTGTGCCGCAATCTATACAATATGGTGTCGAACACTACACGTAAATACATTAACCATAACCTAGTAAGGTTACGATCGTGGAGCAGGAACAAATTCATACATCAACCCTTCTGTACTAATTTGTATAATATAAGGGCTACAAATCCACCACGAAGTGAGAGATATAATTAAATGTACGATTTTCCTCCTGGCCCGCGTCCGCACTAGCGTCGTTGTCTTCGATAAATCTTGTCTCAAGATTAAACAACGTAAGGCAACTCTAATTATATAATTACTGTAGGCAGAAATATTGAAGGCACAAAAGTGTTAGGGACAGTCCTTGGAGAGCATCTTGGTGAATGCTTTCGGAATGTCTTCATTAGTCTTGGACACATTGCTGGCACCGAGTAGTGTTGGTGCAGGTATTGTGCCCATTTGTACGCCGCATGCTGTTTTCAGTAGATCGTAATTTATTTTCTCGCTGACTACTGAATCTTGCCTGGAAAAGTAATAGTTTTAATTTAGTAAATTACTTTTTATATTGCTACAAATATTATTTAACAGACACGGAAAGGACTTCCAAGGTCAGGACAATTCTTTGTAGATTTTTCGTTTAAAGATGATCCTCAATCGCATTACATAAACAATTGTCCTGTGTTGAATTCAACTTCGCGATCACATACACAGACTCGTTGCTACGCCAGTTATGTTTACATTACTTCTTCAACCAAATGACGGAGAGAGATACAACATTATGCTGATATTAAGAAATTAGAACAGCTAAAATTAGCCTATTCGAGCTAGAAAGATAACTCTCCTAATCTAAAATAACCTCGCTACCTTTTGATTTAGCACCCTAATACCTATAGGAAAATGTATAAAACTCACTTGTACTGAGGATGTGTGGTAACAAAGTTCCTCATCCAGGCCGCCATGGTGGATATCTCCCCGGAGGCGCGTCGCTGTATGAGCTTCAAGTACTGCTGCACGGAGCAGTGCGTGTCCGCGTCCACGTCCATACCCGATAAGTACGACTCGATAAGAGGAGCTAACCCTGGGAATACGCCGTCCTGAAAAAATACAATGTTATCATCATGACATCCCATTAATGTCCCACTGCAGGAACGGGCTTCCTCCCGTGACGCGTACTAATACCACGCTGGCCAGTCGGATTGGTATATAGTTTAATTTTAAGTTTTCCTTCTTTTTATTACGTAAAGATAATATTCACGGATAGTCCCTTAATCGACACCCATGACAGGATGAGATGGGGTGGTGACATTCTTACTCCATCATCACATAATGTTATAAAAACAATATATCTGTCTGGTTTTGCTGTCCTAGTACATCTGCTACATCATACTTTTATCTTGTTAAAAATAAAATAATTAGAATTTAAAGAAAAACAACTCTGTATTCTAGTCCGAAATCAAATCCCCTGTAGATTTATTTTAGAAAACTACTGAAAATAAGAATATTCACTTTTTACAGGAGGTTCATTTTTTTTTGTTTATGCACAATATACAAAATAATGTTTTATGTTAATAGGTTACGGTGGAAAGGTTAGTATAGGTTTACGTGTAAATACCATTAATATTCTTTTAACATCCACAAACCATAAATTGTCACAAGGTTTAAACTCAACAACCACCAATAGGTATAATAATATAGTAGTTTGAAAATTCCGTAATAGGATGCTTACCTTCCCATTAACAATTTCGTCTATAGTCATCTCCGCATAAACCTCGGAGGAGTCGATCTGTTTGGTGACGCCGGCTGTGGGCAGCGCCACGTCACGACGCCACCAAAACTTCTGATTCAGACATGCGTTCCTCTGCTGTGCACGCTGCATGTTTTCGTCAACCTGGAGTGAATTTTAACTATTATTCTTGCATCTAAGATATATTTTACCTCAAATAAGCAGCGGTTAGCTAAACTATAATTTTAACAAATCATTATTTTGTTGTGGGTGAGCTCATTATCAGTCATGATTTTACTATCGATCGAGTGTTGATCGACTTTGATCAACGTCGGTCGATTGATCGACGATGTAAATAAAACAATGACTAATCAATCGATCGAAGGCATTCAATCTACGTCATCTAATACATTCTACTAACGCTCGATCGACGTCGACTAAACCTCAAACTAAATATCAGTCACATGAATATTCCTTACCTTACTAATAGGCATGACAAAATTAAGTTGGTATGAGAGTATAACACGCGTGAGTAATACTACGAAACACACGTAAGCAGCGTTCTCGAAGTCGGTCAGCTGAGCCTCGCACGGTCTGAACTCTACTCGCCAACCTATTGACGAGTTGGGCGGAGGTGGCTTGAAACGCATCGTCTGCCAATTTGTTGATTGTATGTTCTGTAAAGACAAAATAAGTATTACAGATGCGTCGTAAACTCGAATTATTTATATATTGTCGACATTTTTGAGGGTTTGTTTGGGTGGAACGACTTGGGATTAGCACTGTGTCGAAGAAGAGAAAAAACCTGTTCATAATTGTAGCAAAACATATACATAGTTTCTAAGAAGATAATCAACAAGGTTTTATAAATAGTTAATTACTTGTTAAGATCTTTAGAGTAGTTATTAATTTACTCTACCAGACACCTAAACAACAGATTTTAACAAATTATAATTTTATAGGTCATTTTTCTGTAAAACGATGGATGAGGAAAGCGCAGGACCGCACAAGGCGGCAATATTTGGAGGAGGCCTATGCCCAGTAGTGGACGCCAATTGGCTGATATGATGATGATGATTTACTTACTTCAAAATGGTCAGTATCGTTCTTATCGTCTTGGTGTATTTTCTCAGAGAAGAGCGACACGGTATCCCTGATGAATAGATGTGAGACGTGTAGCGCGAGAGGGTGATCGATACCACCTTCACGTAGACGCTGGTAAAGAGCCTTATCGTGCACTATAGGGATATCGTTGTATCTGTAAACAAGTAAATTTATATTGTGAACAATCAAGCAAAGTAATAATATTTAGTTCGTGACCACGGGAACGAAACGAAAATTATATACAGCCTCTCCCTTTGGGACCCAAAAAGACATTAGTAATGAAATTAGTGCATGCACCATCATAACCAATTAAATAGAATCAGTCTATAGATAATAGATTTTAAACTTTGCGATTTGTTCCACGATCACAACCCTTGCAAGTCTGCCGAAGCATCGGAAAAAAATCTAGGTATTTATAAATTAATATCTAGATTATGTACCATAATTATGTCGCGACTAAGAACCAAACAGTCTATAGATATCCCTATACGAATAGGTTTGCACTTACAAAATTCAAACAACATATTTATTTTGTGTTATGTGTGCAGATAATCTATTACATATAAAGTAAGGTTTTCCTCAATAGACAGACAAGAAACAAAACACAAATTATAAGGCAACCAATATTCAATGATCTATCGTTTATTCATCATAACAGCCCATTAATGTCCCACTGCAGGGACGGGCCTCCTCCTATGACGGAGGGATACTTGGCCTGCTAATACCACGCTGGCCAGACGGATTGGTATAGGGTTTAATTTCAAGTTTTCCTTCTTTTTATTACGTAAAGATAATATACACGGATAGTCCTTTAGTCGGTTTTTACGACACCCATGGGATGAGATGGGGTGGTGACATATTGTATTCTTATTCCGTCACCACACGGACAATCGTTTATTATTCACTAACAATAATTAGCTTTTCCAATGTATACTTTCTTTTGTTATGTCTTTTATTGTAAGTTAGCACTTGTCACCTGATCAAACTTTTAGAATTTCTATCTATTGTAATTAATGATTCATGTAAGACCTTCTTACGCAAAGTTAATATAACATGACATTGAGCTATTGCAAAAGAGTCATTCATATAAAATGTAAACATTACCTTTGCGATCATTGAGACATAGATAATATTAAAAACATGATTCTATAAACAAAAAAGACAAATGCAATCTCTGTTATAAGAAATAATATTGAAGACTAAAATTCAAGGCAAAGTCAACTGTGATATTATATTGAAAGCATTTTTTTATTACGTTTAGTTTTTGCATCCTAATTTATAGTTTTAGCTTTTGTTTAATAGTTGAACAAACTAAATGAATATTATCTTATGAAACAAGTGAAGTTAGCCGCAGGCAGTACTTGTATGTTCAAAATTATGGTACCAATAAAACGGATTTGTTCCTGATTCGTCATCTTCCTAATTGGTCATCTTCCAAATTCGTCATCTTCCAAACTGGTCATTTTCCAGATTCGTCATCTTCCAAACTCGTCATTGTACTGTCGAATTGAATTTTTAGAGAAACTAAAAGAAATAATTATTCAAGTATGGGCAGGAACAATATGTTTTATATCTTAAAGTGTATAATTTTTTTTATGAATGCAAGTGCTCATTATCTTAAATACTATTGATTTTAAATGAATATTTATATCTGTAAAGGCTACAAAAAAGTTATGTCTACAGAATACTTAAATTGACTTATTTCAAATGGTATGCAATGTCACTCGTAAAAAACCTTATAATAAAATAATTTAAGCATTAATCTTATCTATTTAATATGTATTTAGTTTAAACAGATATTTATTTTTATACCATTTAGGAAAGTACACAAATACTTTTTTATTAGTAATTAGTAAAAATTAAAATTGCATAAATGTCTGTAATGTAATTGTGAAGTGCACTTCCGATCCGGTTTTTTTGACGTTCTGTTTGTTGTATTTTTTTATTTTCGGTGTATTTTTCGTCTTACTAATTATTTTCTAAAGATTAAATTCGAAAATATTTACTTTTTCTCTTTCCTTAATGAAAAAATATATATATATTCAGGTTTATCAATTCATACCTAATTTATTTTTATATATTATCGAAGTGCTTCTTCGCTTATTTTTTTTTTAAACTTCATGATAGACAAGTAACACTCCTCTACAAAGGATTTATGTAATAAATTTTTGTTGGCAAATGTACACGGTATGACGAGTTTGGAAGATGACGAATCTGGAAAATGACTAGTTTGGAAGATGACGAGTTAGGAAAGTGACGAATTTGGAAGATGACCAATTAGGAAGATGACGAATCAGGAACAAATCATAAAACGTACCATACTCGTAATACAGTGACTCAGGCAAAATATCTAGAACAAAATTCTAAGCATGCAATATAAATCAGCAAATAACTTGTGATTAACTTACTTCTGATTCTCAGGCGAAAGATACGAGTCTATGGAATCGTATCGTGACTTTTTGATACGAAACTTGTTGTTCTGTAAAGGTTCTAGGCCGCGTTCCTCTCGCGTGCGGCAGTCTACTGACGCAGATATGACGTTCCAGCGACAGTCCACGTCGGTTAGGAAACCGCGGTATATTGGAGATGCGGCTGACAGAGCCAACTGTAGATAGATATAAAAGAATAATCATAATATAAGTTTACAACCACCCAACTATGTATAGAGACGGTTCTTTTTAAATAACGGAGGGAATATGACTCACTGACGACAGGGTTAATATAAGGGTTTGCCTTAAGCTTCCCTTTATTCGTTATTTCTCAAAGATAATGTTTAATTAGAAGTAATCTGATTTCCGTGTGGTGACGGAGTAAGAATACAATATGTCACCACCCCATATCATCCTATGAGTGTCATAAAAACCGACTAAGGGACTACCCGTGACTATTATCTTTACGTAATAAAGGAAAACTTGAAATTAAACCCTATAACAATCCGTTTGGCCAGCGTGGTATTAGTAGGTCAAGTATCCCTCAGTCACTGAAGGAGACCCGTCCCTGCAGTGAGACATTAATGGGCTGTTATGATCAGTAGTATTCTCTGAATCGGCTTTTACGATATCCGCGGAATGAGATGGAGCTATGTAAGTAGGTATATTTAGACCGATAAATAACTAAGTAATCATTTTTATTACGAAAGAAAGAAGTAAAATTTATTAAATAACTAATCATTTTTATTACAAAAGAAAGAAGTAAAATTTATTAATTTAGCTGTACTTAGAACTATCCACTTGATATTATCGATAACTCTTTACATTACTTATTGTATTATAGATCTAATAAAAATAATACACATTTTCCAGATTCAAATCTAATAAAGAAAAGCCGATTAAAGAAATAAAATTGCATAAAAGGTATAGTAGATTAGTGATAAACTATCTACTATAACCCCATGAATAAAGTCACAAGAATATAAACTATTAATTAGGTAATTAAGTGTTTAACGACATTTTTACTATGCACTTGACTCTAATCATTATGTGAACTTGATGCGATCAGAACATGTGATTGTAAATTATTATCAAGAATCGATTACTCTATTCCTTAATAACATGTTAAGATTAATTATCTATGCGGTCACCGATAAAGAACACGGTGTTACCCATGGACCCTTACCAAGGTTTTCATGATGGCTGAATAAGGCACTATTACTTAGCAGAAAAACTAATTTTAAAAAATCCACACAAAAGATAGAAAACTTGACACAACCCCGTAATAACACAACAGCAACCGTATCAACTGTAAGACCAACATGTCACTTGCAGCCCAAGGTTTCATCAGTTACTGGACCAACCCTACATCTATAAGTAACGCATGTATGGACTGGTAGAAAGTTGCAATAATTGAAGAGCTTTGAATAATAAAAAAAAAAACAAACCATTATAGGACAGAGCGGTGCCAGTTGATCGTACAACGTGCGAGCTTCAGTAATGCAACATGCTTGAAAAGTCAACTGCAAACAGCAACACCCCATACCAAAGCCCATAGCGTCCATATATACGCATTCATTAAGTGCCACGCCCGGCTCCTTTCTTGACGAGTCATCAATGGGAATCTTTGTGTTAACATCTCTGAACACTGCGGATAATAAGAGTTAGAGAAAATCAGTGACACTATTTGTACATTGTGATTGATTTTCATTAAACAGGGCACATGAGTTAGTATTGCGTTTGTATCGAATTATCCTCCTCTACTGATATTTTGTCAGGAGCCATGGAATATTCTAATGCGGAGACTTCTCCGGTTATTAAGAAATTCTTGTACTTGTTAAAGTTAAATAATTTAGTAATTCTCTAGGAATAATCCCATTTTTTTATTTTCTTAAGCGATATTTAAGACACAGTAAATTACATATACTTATCTTTGTCTGCACAGACATAATAATATAGGTATTATTCCTATTCAAATTCTTTAGAAAAATAAATTACTATAAAACACTATTATGTTACAGTGAGACATTTAAATAAATATTCATTACATAAATATATGCAATTACAATGAATATAATATAATATGCTTCATGCCTATATTATGGAGTTTTCCCTTCATATATTATTAAAAACATTTTAGCTATAAATGCTGTCGAATACGAGGAAAGTTTATAATTTACAGGCATAGATCATAATATGTTTTCCTGCGTCATTCTTATTTTATTATTACCTATTCGATCAATCGAGGACTATACTCATAATAGCATCTTATATCTCTCAACGTTTCGTTCATTGATCGACAGGTCACGGGTAGACTAGTGAGTTAACTATGCATTTTATTTTTTTTCAAATACTTATAAAACATAAATATCTAAGCTACATGGTAATCAATCTATAAATATCATGGTAAAATCACGGAGCAAGATTAATACCTGCCATCTACACGTAGAAATATATCTTTAAGTTAATCAATTCTCTCTGACATAAAAACACATCGAGAGATTCCGGAAAATAAAAAATATGACAACAAAAGAACGTGTTTTAATATATAACCATTTGTAGAGTTAATTCCATTGTGCAGAAAATAATATAAATATGTCACATAACAATCGCTTTGAAGTGTCCAAGACGTCACTTGATCCCTCTCTTGGTTAGATTGATTAGATAGAACGGATCTTCGTAGATGGTCGTTTTAAGTGCATGGTTTGTATTTATGGAGAATATATTTGTTATTTTATGGCTTGTTGAAAATAAGAACAATATGGATGTGTTTATTGTAAACAGGAAGTTTTATAAATGTCTGTTGTCGTTAGTATTATAATTATTCAATTGTCTTGAACGAAGTTTTGAGCTCAGCTACAAATATAATATGTTTTTTAAACGACAAAATGAACAAGATCTTTCGTCTGATGCTAAACTTTACGCTTAACCGTTTCAGTTGCTGTAGAGCTGTCAGCTTTACAGTCGTCAGTTTGAGATACAAGATGTTTAGCTAGCTATGTCACACAGTCCTGTATATTACATTGCCTACTGCATCTTTCTAACTAAACACTAACACATTAACATTTGCACACAACTGCTACTCTACGGCTCTACTCCACTGCTTGCAAATAGATTACGAAGGCATAGCGGTAGTACTAAGCTAAACGGCTTTATCAGTAAATAATACATAACAATAAGGGGGTGTTTTCTATGTATAATATGTATGTATTTACAATAAAAAAAGTATTTAAGTATGTTTATCCGTTGTCTAGTACCCATAGTATAAGCTCCGCTTAGTTTGGGGCTAGATGGTGTTGTGTGAATGTGTGTGGAATATTTATTATTATTATTTAATACATACCAGGTAAATTGATAGCGACTTTTTCCCCTCGTCTCTCCCTTATATTAGATGTCAATGTTTTAAAGCGAGGGTGGCCGGAAAATATGCCTTCGTCCGGGAAAAATAGAGATTTTGTTACTCCTTCGTGTGGCGTAGGAGAGAAAGGTGGAGATGTGAAGTTGGGACATCCTAGTCTGAAACAATTTTTTAAATATATTAAAGTGTGGTTTTTAATTATTTATTAATTACTAGCTTCCGCCCGCGGCTTCGCCCGCGTGAAATTAGTTTTTGTCAATCAGAATCAGAATTCATTTATTTTCTCTGAACATAGGTAAACTCAAGCGCCCAAGCTCGCGGACCGCTAGACCGTCAAGCGCCCGCGCCGCGACTTCGACTTAACTGCGTTCCGCGCGTCATGCCGTTTCCGATATAAAATGTAATTACTCCTAAACTACTACAACTACAGCAAAATAAAAATTCCACTATAAAGCTAAAACTATAAGGCATCTAGGTATATTTAAATTAAAGTAGACCCATCAGCCCGAAACTCAAAAAAAAAATATAAAGTTGCAAAACTACGATAAATTTAGGCAAAACATTTGTTTAACACGTATTTTCGAATCTATGGTATCATATTTCTATTAAATCATTACTGTCATATTATTGTAGGTTATATAAGCTTTATTTTGATACCAAATAAATAATAAGTGGGTAGCACAATAATTAAACAATCTACAAATACCCACATATCTGTAGCCACTTTTGCTAATAAAATTACGGCAATATGGCCGACCGTAAATTTAAAACAACGAAAATATTAATGGATCCGTCATATTTTCTTCAGATAAAAACGAAATAATATTAATAAATTAACTGTACTACCTATTACAACAAATATTTTAGTAAAATAAAGTAATTTTATTGTAAAATTGAAACATTGAAAAACACAACATAAAAAATTGTTACGTGTCCATTTCAAGTCCGGTAAAAATATAACAAAAGACTCGCAAACCATTGCATTTTTAGATATTCTATAAGCAATAATCTTGAGGATCATTTTAATATATAACACTACTAGACTTTAGTAATAAATAAAACAATAATTACATCTTAAATGCAGAGATCGCAATACCTTGTCAACTCGCGGCGCGCGTGTTGAAACTAAATTAAAATTGTCTATATTCTCCTTGTCAAGTGTCAGACTGTTATACATGTAAAGACGCGTTTTTTAATACAGTACCATCTATTGTCGAATCCTAAAAATGCTTAGAAGACTTCCACAGATAAAAATAAGTTTAAAATACGCTAGTATAGCGTCTAGCGAACGGGTCGCTCTAGTTACCTGGGCGGTAGACGCTACAATGGATTGGGTCGCTCTAGTTACCCGGGCGTTTGAGTGGATAGGTAACATATTATGTTGGTATTATAACTAAAGTAAAAACTTGATACACCCAAAACTTCTAGATTATATGTTCCTAGGTTCAGTGGTTAAGATTTCGTATACAAAAAGTTTGGCTTTGTACTTCCCGTTCCGAATCCGTTCGAATATCGGGAATTCCGTTTGAAGAAAAAGCCTACGTGCCAAGATTTATTGTCTTATCTTCAATTCAACCCCTATTTCACCCCCACACTGGTAAAAATTTCAAAGTGCTTTTAACATAACATAACATACGATTTTTTTGTAAATGTGTTCTGTCTCAGGGTCTAAAGATTGTCTGTACCAAATTTCATCAAAATCGGTTGCGAGGTTTAAGCGGGAAAGCGTAACAGACAGACAGACAGAGTTACTTTCGCATTTATAATATTAGTTAGGATTTGTATAGAGTATTGCCTGGCATGCCTGACCAAGGAAGATGACAGGAGAGAAGTGAACGGGAGATAAAGGCGCTAAGTTCTTCTTTTCTTTTCATGGATAATAAAGACATAAAATAAAGCTCCGGAGAATATCGTTTAAATATTAGTTTACGCTGTTATGAAGAAGAAAAATATAACAAGATGTACTTTGAAGAAGGTTTCATCATAATAGCCCATTAATGTCCTACTGCAAGGACAACCCAACAAGCAAAGTAGCGATAACAGGGTCTAAATTTAAAGCTCTAAGTTATATAGTAGCTATGTAAGATATAAAATAATACTTTTAAATGATAGTACGGATATAAGAGAGCTTGCTTAAGCACCAGCGATAGTAAGGTGATATAAAAGATATAGAACAATTACGCTGCAGCTTAAAGTTGTAATAAGGTGCTATAAGCTAGAACTTTACAGTTTTATTGCAGCTTTAAGTCGATTTTAACATTAAAAGCTCTTTTGGAGTGACTACTATCACTTGCTGATGTAAATGCTCTATTTAGGTGCTATGAATACCTTTAAGTGCTAAACATCACTTTTGATGTTAAAGTGGTTATACAAAAACCCTCAAGCCGTTTAAGGGTTATAATAATCAATCTTATAACTCTTAATAGTGCAGTGATATAGTAGTATTTTATTGGTGTTTTAGCGCTTGAGGTGCTAGGGAAGCTTGAAGCTTTAGAACCCTCTAAGAGAGCTAGTGTGAACGTTATTTAGTCTTAAAGCGATATGCGAAATATTAAACCCTTCTATATCACCTTAACCTGTTTAACGAGGTTATTTATATTAATGAGCTTTAAAAGTCTACATTAGTGTTAATAATCACTTGAAATGTTAAAAAATTCCTTTATATCGCTTATGTGGTAAATTTTAACGTCCATCTTGTATATTAGAGGAGGGTTCCGCCCATCAAAATATTGATTCTTATCTATACTATTATAATAATATTATAAAGAGGTAAAGTTTGTGTGTTTGTGTGTTTGTGACGTTGTAGGGGGTAATCTCTGGATCTACTGAACCGATTTTAAAAATTCTTTCTGTGTTTGATAGTCCATTTATCGGGGAGTGTCATAGGCTATATAGTATCACGCTATGCCTAATAGGAGTAGAGCAGTAATGAAATATGTTTATAAAAGGGACGCTTAAAATCGTTTATTTTGCTTCTACTGCATAAACGTCTGGAGATATATACTGAAATAGATATATAATTAGAGAATTGTACCTTTAAAAAAGTTTTACAATTAAGAGACTTAACATTGTCGTAAAAATGCTAGGGTGTCGTTAAATAATAAAGGGTGTTGTAAAAGATGGAAGTGTGTCGTAAAACTGCAAGGATGTCGTAAAATGATGGACGGTGTCGTAAAACTGCAAGGGTGTCGTAAAACTGCAAGGGTGTCGTAAAACTGCAAGGGTGTCGTAAAATGATGAAAGCTGTCGTAAAAGATGGAAGGGTGTCGTAAAACTGCAAGAAAGTCGTAAAATGATGGAGCGTGTCGTAAAATGCATGGAGGGTGTCGTAAAACTGCTAGGGTGTCAAAAAATGATGACAGGTGGGAAATGGAATGGAATGGAATGGAAAGGATGTCGTAAAACTGCAAGGATGTCGTAAAATGATGGAGGGTGTCATAAAATGCATTGAGTGTGTCGTAAAATTGCTTGGGTGTCGTAAAATGCATGAAGGGAGTCATAAAACTGCTAGGGTGTCGTAAAAAAATTGGAGGGTGTCGTAAAACAGCTAGGGTGTCGTAAAATGATGAAAGCTGTCGTAAAAGATGGAAGGCTGTCGTAAAACAGCAAGGATGTCGCAAAATGAGAGAGGGTGTCGTAAAATTCATGGAGGGTGTCGTAAAATTCATGGAGAGTGTCGTAAAACTGCTAGAGTGTCGTAAAATGATGAAGGGTGTCGTAAAATTCACGAAGAGAGTCGTGAAACTGCTAGGGTGTCGTAAAATGATGGAACGGTGTCGTAAAACTGCAAGGATGGCGTAAAAGATGGAGGGTGTCGTAAAAGATGGAAAGGTGTTGTAAAACTGCAAGGGTGTCGTAAAATGATGGAGGGTGGCGTAAAATGATGGAGGGGTGTCGTAAAGAGAGACTAAATGTTCTGCACTTAGTAGACATTGTTTTCTGCCCAGACTTAAGATTATATTCTTTTAAAACATACACACCTCAACAAAGTCTAGGGATATTTGGTATTTACTCAATTAACTCCAAAATTATTGAAGATAACATACAAAATGTTTATATTTTTATAAAGGAAATTTATCAGGCTACAATACAGAATTAAATAAAAGTATTATTTTTGCGTAAATAATTTTTTACTCAAATAAATAAAAAAATTGGAAAATTAGTAAAACTAACAATGAATTTGTTTCTTAAGCAAAAGTGAAAATAATCGAAAATTAATCTGTTTTTAACTGTTATGTGAGTAATCAGTAGTCAGTACATTAAAAAAACCGTAAATAACGGTCCTGCAACGGTTTTTCATGCTTGGATTAAGTTATCCAGGTCTTGATGCGGTATAATGTTACAGGTCCGACTAGGATACAAAAAAAGTTGCTCTTCCATCGCAAGTTTATGCAAGAAAATTTATCAAAGCCCTTCTTTTGAACATGTCCTACGCGTATTTTATGGTTTTGAGGTTAAGCGATTGAGTGGTTCAGCATAAAATTGATACGTCGTACTCCTGCAACCAGCTTGTCATCACTCTCGCTTTATGCGGACGGGTGTTATCGTCCATGAGCTTAAACATTTGGCCCAATTGTAGTCTACGGGGGTAGATTATTAGTTTTAGCATCTCGTTAAGTTAGTTTTCAGCCGTCATGGTGTTTCTAATGAAAACGCGCTCTGCTCTTCGACCGACACAAATTCCCGTCCAAATCATAATTGTTCTATCGTGGTATAAATGGTTTTCCTCAGGATGTTCTAGACGGCTATCACAACCAGGAACTCGCCAAGCACGTTCTCTACGTGAATCCGAGTGGAAACCGAACCGGGACTCATGTGTAAACACCACTACAGATAACAGGTCATCTTTGCAGAGCAAATGTTCACGACCTCACTCTAGTCGTCGTGCGCGATTCACTCGGCGTAGTCCTGGAGTTCAAAGCGGTATACGAGCATAAAGGTCGGCTTCATGCCGACATCTTCTGACAGTTTGGTCACCCGCAAGAGGCTCCACTAAGAGCTGGAGCCTCTAAACCAGCTGCATTGTAGTAACATTTGGCTGCCTTTTCGCGGGAACTTGCAAAAATCGATCATGTCGTTGAGTGGTGATAGACTTTTTGCTGTGGAATCTTTCAGCCACTTCACCAGTAGCAGGATAACGTGACCATAACTTTGATTTCATATTTTGTACTGCTCCAATCTCTTCAGCAATACTATGCTCAGTACCTGCAGCTGGGAGCATGCCTACTGCCCTTAACATTTCCTCTATGTTTAAATGGCGCCGCTGCTTGATGCACACAATATTAATCATTCGAAATAAACGTTTAAATTGTTAGAAAACTTAAATTTTACACAAAAAAGCAGTCAAAATTTACTGTTGGTAAATGAAATTTTCGAACTTGACTACGTTCAAGCCGCGTAAATCTTTTATTTTTAATTTTATTTTTCAAATTCAAATTTAGAATGGTTGAAAAAGATTAACAAAGTAAGTTTTCATCAAAAGAATTAAAAAGAAACCAATTTTTTTTGAGTTTCACAACTTAATACAAAATATCGTGAAAATATCCCTAGACTTTGTTGAGGTGTGTATATCTATACTTCTATACTTAATATTATAAAGAGGTAAAGTTTGTGTGTTTGTGACGTTGTAGGGAGTAATCTCTGGATCTACTGAACCGATTTTAAAAATTATTTTAGTGTTGAATAGTCTATTTATCATGGAGTGTCATAGGCTATATAGTATCACGCTATGGCTAACAGAAATAGAGCAGTAATGAATTTTTTAAAAAAAAGTGACACGTTTTTTTCGCCGCCCTACGAAGTGGGCACGGGTCAGCTAGTAGTGAATAAGAGATTTGGAAATACATATATTAATCTGACCCTCGGACTATTTAGAAAACAACGAAAAATAAATCTGTTTATTGGCATCATGGGGTCACAAACAGTCTGACTAAAATACTGGCTAGTTGGGACAAACTCCCTGATAAAATTGAATTAAATATAAATTTGGATGGTTTACCTATTTACAAAAGTGCCAAGAAAGAGTTTTGGCTAATTTTAAATATAATATTAGTCCATTTATAATAGGAATTTATTACGGAACAGGGAAGCCCAAGAATCTAGAGTTCTTTTGAATGATTTTGTTAATGAAATGGGGGTATTACTGGAGCAAGGGGTTTTTGATTGGACGGGAAAACTGATCCTATTAAAATACGGTGCTTTATTTGTGATTCAGCTACCAAGATATTTCATATTTTATACCCTTGATACATAAAATATGAAGATAAATAAAATACAGTTTTAATCAATACCTTGTATTTATTTATACCTATTAGATAGGATCTAAGTTGCAACAATAGAAAGACATTAGAAACTTAAATGCAAAACAATAGTGATTCTCCTACATAACATAATGCTGAATTTATATTCTTCACATAATTTTGACTACTTTGAAAGCACATATCTATCTAACGCTGACTGTACTAACAGAAATTATATAAATCAATCAATATAAACCTCGCCAAAATTACTTAACAAATTCTACATACGAAATGCAGCATTAGGGTGCGTTTCCACCAGAGATGTGCGATGTAAATGTGTCGTGCGAGGATGTCTAGCTGTGCTGTGAAAATGCGCATTAATGTGTGGCGCGAGGATGCGTTGAATGGCTGGTACAGTATGCGCAAACCTCGCAACAGATCTTTCATCCACATCATCATTCACACATGCCTCGGACACATCCTTCGCTTGTTTTGTATGCGCAAAAATCTAGCTCCGCTGAGCCGTTTTCACTAGAGCTGTGCTGACCGAGGCAAGGTAAATGAAGCGATTCTATTGGTTCTTTACAAACACATCCCTCGCTATGCATCCTCGCACCTCTCTGGTGGAAACGCAGCCTAAATGTGTAAAAATAGAGATCGCTCCTATTTGGCAAAGGTTAAATAAAAAGATTTTTGTACTTCACAAAACTACTGTGGCTTATTAATTAATAATGTACTAAGTAACAGAAAATAAGTCAGTCAATATGAATCGCGTTTACATTACTAAAATTGCACATAAATATAATACAAATCGAAAATAATATTTGATCAATAAATATTTGGCAATTAAGAAATATTTGGCAAAGGAGTAAAAATAAGATCCTAAGGAAGGTCCAAAGGTTTTAGTGCAGTGTTTTTGGACGGACGCTGGTTTCCTCTTCTGTATCACTTTGTGTAAGCATAATAGTTATTTCTTTTTCTGCCGCTTCGTAAGTATTTATATAGGTATGTTATTTCTTTTAACACTGCACGGTATGGAACACCAATGCGCCTGCGGTATCGATGTATCGTCGTTAATGATTTTTTGTGGCTGTTTAGGACTTAGAACGCTATTGTGCTTCCATGTAGACGGTACTGCAATGAGTTGTACTTTATTTCGCTCTTTGGTCTGAATTATTTTAACCGGCATACTGAAATATAAAAATTAACTTTGCTGTAGTAATGAAACATACAAAATCCAAAACATTGAGATATAATTATAAGATTAGATCGACCAGGGGTCCTTGAGGTTGTAGTCTTTAACTTATTCCGAACAAAGTACGTACTTTAACATTATACGCAGAGGCTGGGAGAGGGGTAGGCGCAGTACCTACACCGCGCCGGTTACCAATATAATGAAATTAGGCGCGTATTTCAATATATTAGTTGAATACCTATATAGCTAAACAAGTATTGTAACTACTACTTTATTAATTAAATAAAAGCCTATTTAGATTTCTCGTACTTATAACATCATATACCTACCTACTGAAAAAGATACAATAAACTTGATTAAAATCTTTTATGTTTTCATATTAGTGGTTGACGTATCTTACCAAGGAACCCAAATGTCTCAAATATCATAAAAAATCCTTTCAACGATATGACTTAAGGTTCTAATCGACGTAGTTGTTCAAACAGAAGAGCTAATAAATAATTTTATAGCACCGTTTTAAACTTATGAGTTCTAAAAAAGATATAATTATCACTATTGCCGCTAGCCTTGCATTTAAATTGATAACGCCATTATTGTTTACAAATATAACCTAAAAATCTTGATATACGAGTATCTTTTAATAATAATGTTTACTTAAATCATTGTTGTTTTCTTACAATTAAATATCTAACAATTTTTGGAAGGAATAAGTACAATTAGCAAAATTACAAAAAAAAATCTAATATTTTTGCTATATTTTTGGTTTGAATATTTCTTAAAACGCCTTATTTTAAAGGCGCTTGAAAATTGAGATTAAAAATAGTATACATATTAACAGAAAAAATACAACCGCAATAGTATTTCACTTAAATAATCGCTAAAGGTATAATAAATTGTAAGACTTACCGTTTTTGTTTATCAACTGCCATTACGTACACATCACACTTAGATAAAATACAGAAGGAATAGGTACATAAAACATTACAAGGACCAAAGATTTTATTTACACTACTCCAGCGTTTTTGCATCACTTTAAGTGACATAATGATACCATACTACATCTTTAACAGAACTTAAAGTAATAAATACCGTTTTTGCAACACTTTAAGCGATATAAAATAACATCTTATAAATAAAATAGAACCTCAGGCGATTAATATAGACTTTGCAACACTTCAAGTGATACAAAATAGCATATTATAACTATAATAGAACCTTTGTATGTAACTAAACTTTTGTCACACTGTAAGTGATATAAGACTGCATCTTAAAACTTTTATAGATCTTTTGGTAATAAACACAGTATTTGCAACACTTAAAGTAATAGAAAATAGCATCTTATTACTTTAATAGTATCTTGGGTAATGAATACGGCTGTTTAACTCTTAACTATCGCCATTGGTAAGAAAATACCATATAGTAGCATTGTTATGCCACTTATTTATCACTGTTGCAGTTAATACGAGCAGCTGTAGACTTACAAGTGCTAACACCGGTGCCTAATTCGGACTATAAGAGAGTTATAGCACGCTATATCGCTAATTTTTAGGCCGCGCTATTGCTATTGGTGTTTAATTGAACAAATAACCGACTGTAATAGCGCTTATTTTATCGCTTAATTGTTAGTTGGGAAGCCTCTTGCCGTGACGGAGGGGTACTTGGCCTACTAATACCGCGGTGGGCAGACGGATTGGTATTAGGTTTAGTTTCAATATTTCCTGAAGAAGGTTTAATATTAAAATTTAATATTTAAGAAGGTTTAATTGTTCACCTTGGGAAATTAGTGATGCTCATAATCACTTCCCCAGGCATGAGGAAAGTAGATGCTTCAGCTCTGCGGTACTGCATATTAGCTTCTACTATATTAAAATGTGCTAGAAGCCCTCCATAGGGCTTCCCAGGTGTACCTTCAACCATATACGCACCATATTCTGGACGCCAAAGAGATTTAACATCTACAACAAAACAAATATATTATTTTAGTTCCGGTTTCAAGTGATTCCCTTATGTATGCTATAACGGTCGATGAATTTCTTTACATCAACTTTTATGATAAGCACGGGACGAGAAAGGGAGATGATTGTATTGTTAGTCCGTCACTACACAGATAGTATTAGTTACAACAATATCGACAAAAAAAGGTTATCCTGTTTTTGTCGTTAACACCAGAAAAAGGTCGCAACTCGTAGTAGGTAAGATTAATGAATACTAAATCAGCGTTTCAATGTCATTGCCACAAACACATAAAGCTAAAAGTAACATTAATTATAATAATATTCTTCGCACATTGTGATAAAGCTATATAGTCTCAAACTAAGCGAAGTGTTTTATACTATGGATACTAGACAACGGATAAATAGTTATATACTTTTTTTTGTAAACACATAGGTAAATTATTAAGATATCGTATGAGTCGTGTAGTAAGTCGTCAAAATATAATAAGCATATAAATCTAATAGAATGCAGTTTTTTAATATCTTTAGTTTTGATTATTCTGCAAATCTATATGTATAATAGAGTTATTTTATTTTCTATTATATCGTACATTGTTATAATCACACGCCATTGTATTAAAATAGATAATATCTAGGACATTGGAATTTAGATATTGTAATTTTATAAACCAAGGTAATAGTGGAACTTACTACAGACAAGTGTATTATATAGATAAAAATGACCTAATCAGATATTCACAACTTATCTACATGGCACTTTAAGAAACCAGTTAATTTCTTCTACACGTAGTTTTATTATTTCGCTCAGTTACAAGTTCACTGCAGGGGTTATTTTTTATCATTATAATAAGTATATTAGATATATAAATAAAGCGGCATATTGTACTAGGATTATATCTATATTTTATGAGTTATAAATTATTATAAATGATGATAAATATCTATCTTGTATTATGATAATATTTATAAGAGATTAAGATAAAAATGTATGCCCAAATATTTTACCTGAATGTACTGGTTTTTAACGTACATTTATTTATTCAGCACATTATTCAGAGATAATCATAAAACATCTTTATTCAAATAGGTACCTAACTGTATAAATTATTATGAGAAGAAAAAAGCGATTGTTCTCCAACGCATACGACTCAGGTGTATAATATTATTATACAATATGTAATAATGCATATTATGTGTGTAATGTTTAAAGTCATTCTTTTTCAGGCAAGGTCATGGCCGAATAAACGTGTACTGTAAGATTACCTAGATATGTTTTTTATTTATTGTATTTATTGTTTATGTCTGACTTTATATCGCTGTACCTCGTAAGTTTGGTGATCAAGGATCTCGTTGGAGTTTTAAGTCATAGCAGATTGTGTCTATGGGTAGTCTCTTGATTATATTTCGTTTCAATTTAGAGACGACAAATTACGCATTTTAACGACAAATGATGCTTGAAGTATAATTAAAACTGGTGCTCTAAAAGCTAGTTAAAGAATAGCAGACATGGACTAGTTTAAGCAAACGGAACGTATTGAGTCTTCGTATGGATTAGTGGGAAATTTTGACTTCGGTATTCGCATTCTACAACAGAATCACAAACGAGTCCTAAAGGAAAAGTTAAAAATATATAGGAGCAAAGAAAGGGAGGAACAAATTAGGTTCAAAGTGAACTGCTTAATGCCGTACAAGCAGCTGAATTTGCCTCCCATCTCTCCTAATTATATCTCTAGGTATAAGTAATAATTACAATAAAATATAATTATCTATGTGAATTACTAAACCGCAATACAACCAATATAATAATTTTAAATAACCAATAGCATTGCAGGCTGATACTGGGCGCGACTATCTACCCGCGTGTGGTCTGCTATAAATATTTTATTAGGTTATTTAAATTTGTCACATAAAAATTAATTATGTATTTCTGAGAAGAAGGTATCTATCTTTTTGATGATGTAATTTATTAATGGACAATGTATCATTATACGCAATATAACCGTATCAACTTTTTCATTGTAATATAACTATTCCACTTACTTATTTGTTATAACCATAGCAACTTTTTCATTGTATTATAACCATGTCAACCTATACACTGCTTGAAACGATAAACGGAAAAAATAGATGATATTGGAGTAACCATTCCTGCCTGTAAAATAAGTTAAGCCCACTGTTCAGTCTGGGTTAACCACATGCACAACCTAGATTCCCCGTAAGAAACGAACAGAATCAAGACTCACAATGATGTTGATGAACTGTAAATTAATAGCACCAGGCTCAGTTTATGAAACATGCAATACGAAACTTCCGTAACACTCATACGAATAAGTCTTGTATTAATCAAATATTTGAAGATAACATATTGTTAATGACATTGAGATATTCGACTTTAATATGTAAGGCTTGACATGTTTCCAATTGCAGCTTAAAATATTCTATAATATGGACCGTGGACTCAGGACAGTACCAACCTACAATATTTTGAAGTAGCATTGAAACAGAAATGCCTATTCCTTAGGTGATAATGATGACGATTATAACAACATAACATACGTGCTTTTTGTATGTCGTCATGATAAAGATGTCATATTTTAGATAGTGTAAAATAAGAAATTATTTTAAGGCATTGGGTCATTATTTCACAATATTTAATACTATGAGTCATACATAATGGAGTATTTTTGTTCATGATGACTAGCAATTTTTTTATTCGGTCAAATTAATGAAAACGTTTATTGAAGCTATTTATTATACAGAAGCAATTATAAAGATAAATGTTTCATGTTTATAAATATAAATTAGAGTTTCGACTCCATGATACGCTCGATAAGTTACCGTTTATACTGGTTTAAAACTGTGACTTTTACTTAATCTTACAAAGCAGAGTTAAATATGTAAGAGCATAATGCTAATGGTAAGTGGTATTATATTCTGCCCATTTCCTAATTACTACTTGGTCCGAGGTCGCAGTATGAAGCTGCCGAAGACATTTACACTGTGATCATTAATTATATGACCAGTTACTGGCTAATCGTAAAAATAAATAGTATTTGTGACAATGATAGCAACAAATAGTTTAGTTACAATGGCAATCAAGGAAAAGTAACTAGTAGATATAGTAGGTACACGTAATAAAAAGAAAATTTTACCTTAGGAAATACCATAATGAGACTTATGCAAATATACCGAATCTAAGCCTTATACTTTCCTTAAGTAATAAGATAAACGTTGGATAAGGAAACAAATAAGTTTTAGAGATCTTGTTATGAGGAAAAGATTTTATAGTTCTTAAAAGTGGATAAAAGGATAAGTGTTTCGCATAACGACTTTCGTTTTTCGTATATTTTTGACACGCGTACCTATTTAGAGAGCTGCACTGACGTTTTTTGACTGGGATGATGATCGTAAGTTATGATGGCCTAACAATGTGAATTTTTACCTAAAATATCCACGTTCTTAGTATCATGATGACGAAAGTTAATTAAATGCGCAAATACCTAAAAACAACATGCATAGTATTGTTGACAGAACTACTTAGATAACTGAAAACAAAGGCTAGGCCTAGCCAACCTTGTCCGTAGGGTTATTTCAAACAAAATATTATTTCCATCACTGAATAACATCTGTGCACTAGGTTATTTAATAATGGTTATGGTTAGGCTCTCGATTGGATATGTACAGGGATTAATTTCATACATATAAAATGAGTTACTTAACAAGAATTAATTGAAATAATGAATAACATGTGGAGTTATACCCCCTTACTCATAAACGCCTCTTAAATTTCAGTCAATTGATTAGCTTAAATTCTTACGGTTTTGTTTAGCATAAGGTTGGTTTTCCTAATAAAAATCTCGCTAAACAGTGATTCAATTTAAGAGGCGTTTATGAGTAAGGAGGATAATATTACATTCTTAGATCGGCTTTAATTTTTTTTTAATAAATGGTACTTAAACCATACCTTGGTATACCTACTTAATACAGGTTTGCATAACTATTACTTAATTATCCACGTTCAGTGGATTTAATATAACACTAGTAACAAAAACATTAACATGACCAATGGATTCATTCTAGTGTAGTGAATGTTGAACTTTTCGGCGGAGACATTTTGCGCCTAAGCCTTGTTATGGCTGCTAATAAAAAAAAAGTGAAAGAGATCCTTAGATATAGGTACCTACATGGGAAGGTAAAGAAAATCTTTCATTTACTATGGAAAAACTAATAAATACGATACGCAGACGTAATAAATATTTGTGGGACTGAAAGGACAGCGTATACATCACGCATAGCTGGAATTAGACTATGCTATACCCTTTCCTTTTTATAGGGCTACATGACTATATTAGCTGCCTATTTGACAAAAAATGTACACTTTAGATTTTACACATTATTAGGATTAAATGTTCAAGAACACATTCGCTAGCAAATATGAAAAAACTTGTTTACACAATTTAATAAATAAAATCATTGAGAAGCCAACAACATTGCTGTCTAATAAAAACGGTTTTGAGACTGAATTATGAACATTTACAAGATATGACTGTAAAATAAGCATACCACACATGTAACATTTTATCTGTACTCTTAAATGAGCTCTTATCATTGCTCATAAAACATAAGATACTTGGGTGCACTAATCAAGATTCACGATGACAGTATACGCTCGCAATTATCATAGATTTATTATCATAATTGAATATTAAAGGATACATATTATCTACTGTTAGAGTAGTAGATGACCTTGCCAGTTAAAATATTGATTGTCACGCTCTATGAATACACCAAGACCATGAAATGTTTTTCTCGTTATAGATATGCACAGTCATTGTACTAACTAATGTTTTACTAGGTTTTATGCGTCACTGGTACATCGATTTTTTGTTACACTAGTCGACAAACAAGTTTCAACTTTATAATATTGTTGAACATGTTATGATAATTACTAGCTATTATAACGTGACCTAGAGACATAAATACTGAATTTGGGTTTACAGGCCGTTAATGAACCAAATTGAACTTTTCAGTCGGTTTTATCCACGGATATGTCTTTCCATTACCTTTTTTCACAGCTTTATATGGCGGACGTATTGCACGCATGACGCTGACATAGAAAAGTGGAAAAGAAAGGCCAAATGATTAGATTACGATAGATGGGAAATTACGTTTTCAGTAATCTTAGAAACTTAGGGTAAATCCCTTTTAAAGTACGAACTGTACATTAGAGAGATGGTTAGGGCTTTGTCTCTAATAAATACAAGGCTACATAACACGCTACATTTTACAAATATGGAATTTTGTCCTAACCACAAATTATTGTCCTGAGTCTGGATGTCCTTTGTATCCGTATAATTGATGTTTGTAAAAGTCCCCGCGACACAGGGCATTAGAGATCAAGCCCTGCGGGGGTGCAGGAGTTGTCTTTTCAAAAGAACGAAATGATGGTGATGATAGCACGAAGAACACATAGCCCATGTGGGAAAAGCTTTTGGATTAACAATATATAGAAAGATATGGAGCGAGCAGACCACTCACGCGGTGGACCGACAACGTTATACGTTGGCGGGATATTGATGCACGAGGGAGGCATTGTTCGCGCGCTACGTAAACGTATGGAGGAGTTTTATGTATATCATTCCTGAATAAAGTAACTGCATAAGGCAGTGTTGCAAGCTCATAATTGTCATACATTTGTAAATACAACATCATATTATGAATAATCTCATTGTTTTTTTTTTCAAACAAGAAACTGTCGTAATCAATGTTCTTATTCAACAGTTATGCGAAGTAACAGGATCATAAAATAATCAAAGAAGAGAATTGAAGAGATGGTTTTGTGTGCGTATGTAGAGTACCCGGCCGTAAATATTACACATCGACTTCTGTAAAGAGACAATCGGCCAGTTTCGGCTTCGTAGGGTATCATCTCTGTCGCACGAAATACAAACAGTCCGGTATCTATTAGCAACTGTTAAGGGTACGCATTCCACAGACACGAACTTGGTAGTAAGCGGAGCCTAAAAGATTGTTGTCGGAAACGTGCACGCTAAAATTTCCCAAAATAACTTTGGGGAAAGGGTATTACGTACAAATAATATTAACATAGGTAAATAAATACTATTTGATAAAAAAATTATGAAATAAAGGAGCAATTAACTTTCTCCGTTTGTATGGAGTTGCGACTGGCATGCGTGCCCTTAAAACAAATTATGATTTGATAGTGTGAGACAGAGATGACACTCTACAAAGCCGAAATTGACCGATTGTCTCTTTCCACAGGTCGATGTGTAATATAGATTCGTTCCTGATTCGTCATCTTCCTAATTGGTCATCTTCCAAATTCGTCACTTTCCTAACTCGTCATCTTCCAAACTGGTCATTTTCCAGATTCGTCATCTTCCAAACTCGTCATACCGTGTACATTTGTCAACAAAAATTGTACATTTGTTACATAAATCCGTGTACATTTGTTACATAAATCCTTTGTAGTATAACCTGTATGAGTGTTACTTGTCTATCATGAAGTTTATAAAAATAAATAAGAGAAGAAGCACTTCGGCAATATATAAGAATAAATTAGGCATGAATTATTGATGAACCTGAATATATTTTTTTTTTCATTAGAGAAAGAGAAAAATAAATATTTTTGAATTTTATCTTTAGAAAATAATTAGTTAGACGAAAAATATATTGAAAATCAAAAATGGCAACAAACGGAACGTCAAACAAACCGGATCGGAAGTGCACAATTGACATTTATGCAATTTTAATTTTTTTTCTAATTACTAATAAAAAAGTATTTGTGTACTATCCTAAATGTTATATAAATAAATATTTATTTAAATTGAATACATATTAAATAGATAAGTAATAATTAAATTGTTAAATTAATTGAATAAATTATTTTATTAGTATTAAAATGTAAGGAACATGATAATGTTTTTTACAAGTGACATTGCATACCATTTGAAATAAGTCAATTTAATTACCTATTTTGTAGACATAACTTTTTTGTAGCCTTTACAGATATAAATATTCATTTAAAATCAATAGTATTTAAGATAATTAGCACTTGTATTCATAAAAAATTTTTACACTTTAAGATATTTTTTTTTTTTTTTTTTTTTCTGCGTTTATTTGCGATCAGTCGATGACTATAAGCAAATCTGTTGAGTGCGTTGTGTCATGCAGAGTGTGTCTCCCAGCGGAGGCAGCTCCTCAGTGTAAATGGCTAAACCTGGTCCTAACCCAGGATCACACGCCGTTTCAAGCGGGTTTCATGCCTGGTATGTTTCAACTGCACTGCTAGATCATTAGGGTGATTAGCTAGCCTCATTTTGTAGGTTTCAGTACTGTTTTGGATTTCTTCCTTCACGGTTCTGATTTGTAGATTCGCGTGTATTTCGGCATTTGTTATAAACCATGGTACACCTGTTATAGATCTGAGTATAACGTTTTGAAGTCGCTGTAGGATGTTAACGTTGGAGTCGCTAGCGCTTCCCCACAGTTGGACGCCATACATCCAGCTTGGTCTCAGTATGCTTTTGTAGATCAAGAGTTTGTTATCTACGGAGAGTTTTGAGTTTCGTCCCATTAGCCAATACAGATTTCTATAGCGTATGTTAAGCTCATCTCTTTTGCATTTTATGTGCTTATTCCAGGTCAGTCGGCGATCCAGGTGCATACCGAGGTAACGTACGCTGTCGCTATGAGGTAGGGCATTGCTGTCGAGCGTGACTGGTGGACAATCACCGCGCCTCAGGGTAAATGTGACATGCACAGATTTGTTGGCACTAGCTTTTATTCTCCACCTGTTCAGCCAGACGCTTATTTCATCTAGGCCTCTTTGTAGTGATTCTGACGCGGCAGCCGGGTCCCTATTCCTGGCTAGAATAGCGGTATCATCAGCGTATGTGGCTATTATAGCTCCCGATACCTCCGGCAAATCAGCTGTATATAGGGTGTACAACATTGGACCAAGAATGGATCCTTGAGGAACACCCGCACTGATATCATGAAAAGATGAAGTGACACTACCTTCCTTAACTTGGAACATTCTACCAGACAAGTACGAAGCCAGAAGCAGATAGTAGCTATGAGGAATATTGCATTTGATTTTATAGAGCAGCCCACTGTGCCAGACTTTATCAAATGCCTGCTGTATATCGAGAAACGCTGATGAGCAGTATTCCTTTTCCTCAAGTGTTTGTCTTATTACATTACAAACTCGGTGAACCTGTTCGATAGTGGAATGTTGTTGTCTAAATCCGAATTGGTGATCCGGTATTGTGTGATTGCTGTCAAGTATAGGCAAAAGTCTGCGCAGCAATATCTTCTCAAACAGTTTCGATAGGATTGGTAGCAAGCTGATTGGCCGATAGGAGGTAACCTCATGTGCAGGTTTTCCTAACTTGTGGATCATTATTATTTGAGATATTTTCCACAGGCGTGGAAAATATTGCACTCGCAAGATGCCATTAAAAAGTGTTGTTAGAAATGTTACTGCTTTTTTAGGTAGTTCTCTTAGTACTTCTTTTGTTATTAGATCGAAACCTGGTGCCTTTTTATCCTTTAGAGCTTTTATTACTCCCCATACCTCCCGTGTTTTTACTGGGTTTGGTGGTAAGTCCAGTTGCAGCGGCTGGCAGAGAGTAGCCTCAACGCTTCTTTCAAAAGCAGCGTCGACATTGTCGTTGGGAGTAAATACTTTGGCGAGATGCTCTGCGAATACGTTTACTTTGTCTTGTTGCGTTCTAGCCCATTTATTTAAAGTTATTCTTATAGGCGGTTTTGGTACTTGAGGTCGATCCAAGTTTTTAGTATATGTCCAGAGCGAATAATTTGTGTTTGCAGTAGGTGTCAGTGACTCTAACTTTGATTGCAAGGTATCCTCCTGAAGACGAAATAGTTCGGCCTTAAGGGTTGCAGTTGCTTTATTAAGAGCAGTCTTGTCTAACGGATGTCTAGTCAGATGCCAAACTCTTCTCAGGCGGCGCTTCTCGAGAATTTTCTGTTTAATTTGCATAGGGTGGTTTGTGAAGACGCTATTACTCTTAAGTTCCGGAGTACATCTCCAACAAGCTTCCTGTATAAGAGATGTTATATATTTAGCAGCTTCTTCGATATCATCTGGCGATTTGAGTGCCATGTTTAGCTGGATATTTGCCTCAATGTACTGGCGGAATGCCTGCCAATCTGTTCGCCTGTTACTTAGTGTGGCCTGTGTTTCATATTCTATCAACGTTGTGCTGGCTGTCAGGATGACAGGCGTGTGATCGGAGGAACTGTCAAGACATGACTCAGCCTTAAAATAATGCCTTGAGAGCCCACCCACAACAAAAAAGTCCAGCAGGTCAGGAACTTTGTTTGGATCTGTAGGCCAATGAGTCGCTTCAGAAGTTGATATTGTGATAAGGTGGTTTGTATCAATGCTGCTCTTTAATTGTCGTCCTCTGGTTGTAATCAGCCTAGATCCCCAATGGCTGTGTTTAGCGTTCCAATCGCCACCAGCAATAAATCGGCGTCCGAGAGTTGAAAAGAAGCTATTAAACATAAGCCAATCCACTTTGTGTCTAGGTGGACAGTAAATAGAAGATACGTTGAAGTATCCACACTTGTCCGTAACAGCGATTGTTGTAGCTTGTAGATAATCCGTTTTAAATTTGGGCATTATATGGTGTTTAATAGTCTTCCGAACAATAATAGCTGTCCCCGCATGACCTGTTCCATCTGGGTGGTTTGTAAGATAGGTGTCATAACCCTCAAATTTGATTTTGCTGGAGCTGGTGCAATGTGTTTCCGTAACGAGAACTATGTCTAATTTATGTAATTGTATTAATACTTGCATGTCATATCTATTTGGCGCAAGACCATTTATGTTCCAGGTTGCCAACCTTAAAGCATTCATTTTGTTATCTTGCTGATTAGGGTTGTCAAGAGCCCGATCATGGTGCTCATTTGTTGAAAGAGTAAATCAAATTTTTCCGACTGTTTTTGCAATATTTTTTCTACAGAACTACTCAATAAGTGAACTGCTTGATTGTCAGAGGAATCTTTTTGGGGTTTTGCGGCTTTCAGTTTTTCGGAGTACAATGTTTTACGAGGATTTTCTTTGCCAGGCAGGTTAGTCATAGTATCTGGAACTGCCATTTTTGTACTCGGTTTGTCTATTTGCGGTCTATTAATGGGCCTAGAAGTTTTACGGGATAATATTTCCCTATAGACTTCACAGCCTTTATAGTTGGCTGGATGGGATCCCTGGCACAATGCACATATCGCGGGAGTGTTTCGATCGACCTTGGGGCACTCTGATGTTTTGTGGGACTGGGCGCATTTTACGCACCGGTAGGGTCTCATACAGTAATTCTTGGTATGCCCATACTGTTGACACCTTTGGCATTGTACTATTGATTTTTTCCTTCTAGGATCTTCTATGACCACGGCTTGATGGTATATATATTTTATCTCTTTCGAGGCCTTATTATTTGGACCTGGCAATAGGTTGACGAAGAAAGTCGAGGTTGGCTTTTTGTCAGGGCCATATTTTGAGTTTATAATTTCGCCCACAACAGTATTGCCAGTTAATTCGACTGTTTCTTTTATTACACTTGGTGGTGTAGAGTGATGTAAATTTCTAATAACAATTCTAAAGCATCTGTCCTCTTTTCTATTAAATGTGTGGCCAATAAGATGATGTTCCCGTACCAATTAGATTAGCTTTTTATATGTTTCAATTGTAGCACTGCTAACTCTTATCTGGTTCTTATTTACTACTTTGTAAGTGAAGTCATTTTCTTCGGCAACAGTTCTCAGTAGGTCCGTAAGTTTGTTGACATCTTTAACTCCATAGAGGACTATTGGGGGTGGCTTAGATGGCTTTTTTTGTTCCACAGCGTCATCCTTACCAGTCAAGTCAATAGGAAGGTCACCAAACCTATTTGAGGTGGGTACTGTTGGTGGACTACTAGATATTTTTTTTCTTTTTGCTCCTCTCGCCGTTGGTACTGTTTGCCATTCTGGAGGCTGTGCATTAACGTTGTTTCTGCCAGCAAGTATTAGGTGGGTAGTTTGGGGTGGGACAGTACTGTTATCACCTTTATTTCCCAGTGAAGCACTTCTGGGTCTCGTATTAAACAACGCAGGATGAAATGATTGTTGTATAAATTTAAGATATAAAACACTTTAAGATATAAAACATATTGTTCCTGCCCATTCTTGAATAATTATATCTTTTAGTTTCTCTCAAAATTCAATTCGACAGTACAATGACGAGTTTGGAAGGTGACGAATCTGGAAAATGACCAGTTTGGAAGATGACGAGTTAGGAAGGTGACGAATTTGGAAGATGACCAATTAGGAAGATGACGAATCAGGAACAAATCGTAATATAAACAGCCGGGTACTATATGTAATGTGTACAAGTGAAAGGTTATCATAATTCATATTCTAAAAGTTTGTGATTTGTCAAATCATACATAGGATTTGTCTCTGTTAGGCACATCCAAGAAGTGGCTATAATTCTATATGATTATACTATTTTAGGTAGGTACTGTAGAAAGTATAATAGGAAAACAATTACTAAGTGTTGAGGCACATTTTCCATTACAGCTAAACCAGTTCATTTTGATAGGACAGGAACTTAGCCAGTAGAAGTAAAAAGTGTATTCAATATAAAATGAAGAAACCACAAATTTTTTGCAAATCATAATAATTATACATTTCCAAGCACTCATAACTCACTCTACTTTTGCAGCTTTATAAACTACTAGCTGACCCGTGCCCACATCGTTAGGCCGCGAAAAAAAACGCGTCACTTTTTTAAACATATTTAATTATTGCTCCACTTCTATTAGTCATAGCTTGATACTATATAGCCTATGACACTCCCCAATAAAGGGACTATTCAACACAGAAAGAATTTTTAAAATTAGTTGAGTAGATCCAGAGATTACCCCCTACAATGTCACAAACACACAAACTTTACCTCTTTATAATATTAGTATAGATTTTAAAAAGCGAAATTGTGTATACAAGTATAAGATTATCAAGTCATTAACATTGGAGATTAATTAATAGTATATTTTATGGAATTTATTAATTAATATACCTATATGTTGTAATATCTATTTATAATTTTTGATTATTTTTTTTTTTGCTTTTTGGGCTAAGAGGTGTTGTATGAATTTGTGATGTATTTTTATTTTAGAACTGAATATTTTTGCAATGTTTTAATACACAAGTTTAATAAAAGCTTAAATCGTAATAATAATTAAATTATTTACAGTTTTTATAATTAACCTATCCTAAAATAATGTCTCAAAATTACGTAAATATTGTTTCTAATTTTAATTGCAAAAAAAATATAGACAAATGTAATATTACGATAACCTTTGTGTCAAAATATAATATCACAGTTAATTAAGGTGGTAACTATTTTGGAACTTACCTACCAGATGAAATCATTACCATAACAATCATAAACTTAATTAAAAACAAATGTTTAAAGCATAAATTAGATTGATGAAATAATATAAACTTAAGAAATAAGAAAATTTAAAAAAAAGTATTTACTTTCAGGGTCTATTTGTTCCTTTTCTTGTAGTTGTGGCAACACTTCTTTTGCTCTGAGGCTGACTGTGGCTCTCTCATTTACATCATCAAATTTAACTATAATATATTCCACCTGAAAGTACCAAATTATTTAACTAATAACAATGATGTTTATTTAAATTATCTGTTTTCTTACTTAATAAGCCATTACAAATATGAATAAAAATTAGTAATGTCAAATAAAATATTGAAATTAATTATTTTTCTATTTACTACTTCATAATTATACTACAAATAAAATTCTATATTTTTGTACAGTTTTAACACAGCCTTAAAAATACTAATAAAACATATATTTTTTAAATTTTCTTTATAGTAATATAAAATAACAAACCTCGTCACCCCACTTGAGCACATCACCGGTGCGATCTTCAAGTTTCTTGTACAAGTTAATAAATTGTTCAATACCATGTTGACGTACATGCTCAGCAAGGGCCTTTGTTTCTTCCCAAGACAAGGGGTTTCCTTCAGACAGTAAGCCCATCGTCACTTTACGAACTTTCTGATACTGAGCACGTGAGTCGATAGGGAAATACAATCGCAATATACAAGCACTATTGAAACACGATGTCGCCTTTGCAAACTGTATCATCAACGAAGGTTACCAAGCCATACACATATAATAATTTATTTCACCACCGTAGTATTTTATTTACCTACGTTGAAAGTAAACCTTAAGAGGTTTACTCTACTGTTTATAATAATAATTCTAAGCTCCGACAATTCACGAAAACTTTTGACAGAGTCACTAGTTAAATCATAGACGGAAAATTTTACACCATTAACATTATTCCCTACCTATACAAAGACATATAATTCAAAATAAGTCTAACTATATCTCAACTATTTAATATGGCAGGCTTGCCTAATCACGGTAATTTTATCAATGGAACAAGAAGTACACTGTACAATACAAGAACATAGGTACATGACATGCTTTGCTTGTCTGTTCAGCTGTCACATGTCAAACTAGTGCAATGCAAGCCATTCCATTGCAAGTAAGCAAATTAAAACATTGAAAATATATTTGCGAATTTTATAAACGAATAAACTTTTTAAAACGGTATCATTGATTTATTTAAAATTAGTGTTATAATTGTGTGCCTTTACGACTCGAAAGAAGAAGAAGAAGAAGTGTTATAAAAATACAAAGTTCAAGAAAATTTAAAATCTTGAAAAATTTAAAATCATTCATTTCATTTCAATCATTTTAACTTTTAACAATGAGGAGACTCTGTGGAATTAAGCCAGACATGTCCACTACGTTATACCCATTTATTTCCCTATTCTTCTGAAATACTTTTTGTTTCTATTAGTATCCCCTTTAATTATGCCTATGGAACTATTTTTTGCCACTACTTTAATCTGAAAATCGTGAGCGTGGTTCTTATAAATGCGTATCTAACAGTTTTTACCCAGAAATTTAAATCTTCTGAGAAGACCCTTACCCTGCTACCATGGCATTATCACTGGCAGAGAAACTTACTAACTACTTTTACAGAAATCGCCAACTAACTCGGCCGGCTTGAAGTTGATACAAATGTTATATATTAAAATAAACGCAATTTTTGAAACACAAAAATCTTTGAAACTAAATGGCAAGGAACGTGGTCATCATGCGCTAACTTCTCTGATAGATAACTTCAGAAGTTAGTCAGCGCTTTCTGTAGGATCCAGAATTCATTTATTCCACTATGATGAATTGATGAATTCGTGTATGTTTTTTATAAGAGCCCACCAATTGAATAAAGATTTATTAATTTGTTATTTGAACATCTGATTAGTCTTTTTTATTTTTTATATTTTGCTAAATAAAAGGGAAACGAACTCCACATACACTCTGTCTATAAAGTCCTGAAAATAAATGAGGCCGCCACTGTGCTACACGTAGCAACCCTATTTAGTCTGAGAAAATAGTTTTCATACTAGTAATTTATTGAAATAAAATAAGTAATTTTGAAACACATTATATCTAATACTCAAGTAAGAAATTCACACAACTCATAATGAGATAATTCATTTCATTGGTTGAAACCCTAAGTGATTGAGAAATTTGAATAATTGTTATAACATGACCTTTATAGAAGTAAAGTAGTGTTAGCCCTTTAAACATTTTAGATGACGGTGTTTTATTTCTGTTTTATATGCACTATAGTCAAGCCATTTTAAATTTTGACAGTTGTTTTGAGCCATAGAATGTAACATAATTTAGTGTAAGAATTATGAGCCATACCATAACGTAATTTTTGATTTCTGCAAAACAATTATGTTCTATGGTTTTAATTTTAGTGCTGCTACTATATGGCTGCTGCCACATGTATACCAAATTTAAAAAACTAAACTATAAATAATAATCGATTATCGATTAATCGCTTGTTATCTAAATCAATAAATCTCTTAATCGATTTCATACACCAACCCTAAACTACATGGGTCAAAATTCACCTATTAGAATGGTATGGGTAATAGAATAAATTAACGGATTGAATCAGAGTAATAAAAACGCATGTACACAGTTAACAAGGAGATTTATTCATCGCTTTCATCAGAGGATTTTTTTAAATATTCGATGTTGAGATAACTTTCGTTGCCACCTTCATCGTCATCACTAAAGCTTTCTTTGCTGCTGCTATTATCGTCAGTATTTGCCCACAGGTGACGTCCTCTCTTGTAGTATTCTGATTGGAGCTTCTCGACGCGGTGGCAACAGTTTTTCCAAGTTTCAGCTGTGATGCTGCTGAAGGCCCTTTTAGAAATTGCCAACATTTTGTGACCTGCGGGAACATAAATAGTTACTTTTAGTGATGATTTTATAAAATATTCTGTTATTTTATATATCAATTCATCATCATCATAATACTTGGCCTTCTGGTACGTACCACGCTGGCCAGACGTATTGGTATAGGGTTTTATTTCAAGTTTTCTTTCTTTTTATTTCATAAAGATAATATTCACGGACAGTCCCTTAGTCGGTTTTTACGACACCCATGGGATGAGATGGGGTGGTGATATATTGTTCGTTCCTTCGTCACTACACGGAAACTACTGATTTACTAACTATACTAATATTATTATTAAAAAAGATTTGATTATTGGTTTATTTGGAGGGGCGTATAGGGGGCAAAGAGGAGTAGAAAGGGAAAATAGGCTAGAAACTATTATTTTAACTATTTTATACAGTTAATAATGAGAAAAATTACTATACAAAAGAATATGCTTTATTATACAGGTTACCTTGTATGAAGAATGATAAATAATGTCTTTCCTTAGTTCTTCAGGCAAATCTCGATTTTTATATTACTAGGGCATTTCTTGTAGGCCTATTGCATTTAAAATTTTGCGTAGAACTTCAAGACTACAATTAAAATCCATCACAGTTCTAGCTATCACCTGCAACTATCTGAGGGTAGGTTGGAGCCTGAAATTTTACAAAAGTTATGTTGATTGAACATTTGATAATAAATTTAGACATACCTAGACACAAAATACAGGCAAAGAATGGGATGGAAAGAATAACTGCAATACCTAACTAAAATTTATTCAGTGTTAAATATTAACTAACAAGATATCATTTAACATGGAGTTACTAAGAACTAAATAATAAGAAAAATAATAAAATATTGCAATTAATTATTCATTGTCGACAGACCAGTTGATGCGAAAGTGACATACTTAGTTTAGTTATCAACCGTAATATAGACATAAAGCAAATAATTCAAATTCAAAATTGGGATAAATCTTGACTGAATTATACTAATGCAACTGATAATGTATCAACAGAATAGGTCGTACTACAATATTTCTTACTTTCAATGACAATCTTACCTAAAAATATGCTATGTACGCAATGCCTGTTTTTGGTCTCTAAATCGCAAATGGAGTGAATATATTACTTGAGACAGATTACAAAACACAGTAACACGATTACATACCCATCAAAGTTGCAGTTCGCCCATAAATATCATCTAAATCACATAAAATTTGAGCAGCTTCGTGCTCCGTCAAACATCGGTATAGAACTTTTAAAATCACTTCCCACGTGCCACTTTGATTTACTCTACTCATTCTCTATGTTGTTCTTCGTAAGTCAGTATTAGTTTATTGTAGATTAATGAACTTAAATAAATCACAAAATGAAAACCGTTCCGCAACTTCTACTCGATGACAGCTCATGTACAAGTCTATTTTGAATTTCAGTGTTGCCAGACACATGAACAATTTAGTTCCTCAAACTTTAATTTCTTGACTTTATAGACAACCTGTACATAATCTTCCTAGTCAGAACTTCTATCATTTGGTTCTGATCAGGCTACTTATTCGTTCATTCACAAATGACATTCTACCTACTCATTCAAGTGCATGATTGTTGTTCAGTCAGTCAGTCAATTTGTGTGAAATGATTGACAACTCGAAATGTTCATGTAAACGTAAATTATTATTATAAGCTATTATAATCGTGAAGAATTATCAAACCAATTACAAACAACTGTAGCGTGTACAATAAGTGTTAAGAGTCAGTGGTGTTAAAAATAATGTTTATTTGAATAGATTCAAATTGGTATAAATAAAGCGTTACATTGGCAGCTCAAGCAACTACCACCATGGTGCCTGTAGCTATTGAGGGATGTACTCAAGGTACAGAAGGCGGTGGAGCCCGAGGCGGCTCCATCTCCCTTGCCTTACTTATAGACTTCATAGTTCAGAGAACATATGACGAACTAACAGTTTTGGCAGAATTGTAAGTATATAAATTTTTTTGTTATTCATCCTCTTATTATTTTTATTATGAGACTTTCATGTTATTTTTATTTTATAGACTGCCACGTAAAACAGATATGGAGCGCAAAATAGAAATTTTCAAGTTCAGTGCCCGAACCAGACAATTGTTTGTTCGTTTACTGGCATTGGTTAAGTGGGCTAGCAGCGCTACTAAAGTTGATCGTTCTGCACACATTATGGCTTTTCTTGATAAACAGGCAATGCTGTTTGTCGATACAGCTGATGTTCTGGCTAGAGTGGCTCGAGAAACACTAGTACATGCTAGGTATGTGCTACTTTTATAATATTCATATATTAGTTTATAATATGTAATCAAAACAAATATTGTTCTTATCACTAAATAGTATAAAACTGTCTGTCCTACCCTTTATTCCCCTTACTCATAAACAACTCTTAAATTTAATTACTGTTTAGCGAGATTTTTATTACGAAAACCAACCTTATACCAAACAACGTAAGAGTTTAAGCTAATTAATCAATTGACTAAAATTTAAGAGGCGTTTATGAGTAAGGGGGAATATGCTTTAATCTTTTCTAAACTATGCAACTGATACTAAAGGACTTTTTTAAAATAGAATGAATATGAAGGCTTATATTATAATATTGTAGAGTACATTACACCTGTGCGAAGCGAGGGTGGATCGCTAGTAATTTTTAAAGTCTTAGTCTTTCTTTCGTAGTAATACAATTTTGTTACCATTAGATATTTAAGTGTGGGTTCTAATTCTACAAATGTATATAAAGATGGCTTCTTCGGAAACATTTCTTTCTGTAAAATCTTTATAAGTTCAATGTTTTTATAATAAGTTTATAATTTTAATTTGTTGTTTATCCAGGCGCTTAGTTCATCAAATACTTGTTAAGTGATCAGTTTGGGGTGACATACTCATACTTAGGAGTAAAACCCCTTCAAAATAAAGATTAAAAAAAAAAAAAAGTGATCAGTTTATTTATTAGTGAACAATTGATAAATTTTAGTAATCTCAATACCACACCAGTAGAATTATAACTATCCTTAGTGAATTGTCAGTAAAAAAATAGGATTTTTCGGGTTGTAGATTATTTAAAACCAGTTCCCTAGACAATTGTACTACAAAATTTAATACTGTTAGTTCACTAAGTAAAGGTATTTTGTTATTGGTATAGTATTATTGACATTTCAGAGGTTGTCTGGTATAGCTGTTATTATTAGTCATTATTTATTTTAGCGTCATTAATCCTACGCATTTTTTGTTTTTAACTTTGTAATTCATCATTAATACATCAGCCAAATCAAACATCTCCACTCTACGTTGTCCTGTGCCTTCCTCATCCATTTATTTCCTGCTAACCAAACCAAACTAGTTCTCCGTTCACCGTTATAATATTAGTATGATTTTATTACAGTAAATGTGTAAATTTTTAGATTGCCAACATTTCATATGGCAGCAGCAGTAGAAGTACTCACATTGGGTACATACAGTAGATTACCAGCGGTTATAAGAGAACGCCTAGTGCCACCTCCGGCTCTGACGGCTGGCGAACGTCGGACTACATTACGCGCGCTTGCTCACGTAGTTAGGCAGCGCCTTACTACTGCGTCCTTGCCAAGCGATATTAGAAATTTAAAGGTTAGTGTACATTAGTATTTCTCCATTGATAAATGATATCATGAAACACCTAGAGTATATCACACATTTCAGTGGTCATGAAAGACATCCATACACCTTGATAATTTGAATTAAATCCTAATAATTGACGGATGTTCGAGAGCGTAAGCTAGACCGGTCACGCGCGGCGTTTGTCCCTACACAGCTTAGCTGCCCTGATTATAATATAAGAAACATTTAAAAGAAAGTACAACTAAACACCTACGAGAAATAAACAGTACCTTTACTAGAAACTACGATGTTTAGTAGGTATACAATGTATCTGTTTGCACAAAAATTAGGTAGTTACTTAAATCCGTTCATCAGTATTTTCGTATTTAGTAGTTTATGTGATTTGTGAAGTAATTGCCCAATACATTACATGTACTCTTAGAAGGTACAAAAAATATTCTAAAGTACTTAAACAATGTGTTCATAAGTCCAAACAGCTTGAAAGTCATAAGTATATACTTAAAAAAAATAATAAGTGTAAAGCAGTGTGGGACATTATAAGTGACACCATTGGGAACACAAATTCTTCAACGGAAATTGATACAATAACATGGAATGAACAATCATATACAAATCCACAGGACATTAGTGAAATCTTTAATAAATTTTACATTGACCTGACTAATAGTAATAGCTTTAAATTCAACATTGATGATATAAACAAAACTCTTGACATAAATAATTTAAATACTATATTCTTAAACCCGACAGACCCAACAGAAATTTACAACATAATTAATAATCTTAATAATACTAATGCTGTAGGAATTGATAAAATTAACACAAGGATGATTAAACGTTGTGGAAGGTTCATATGTGCGCCCTTAAGCTACATTATCAATATATCTCTTCAAGAGGGAACCTTTCCAGAAAATCTTAAACTTTCAGTGATTAAACCACTATTCAAAAAAGGAGAACTTACAGAAATGACAAACTATCGGCCTATAACTTTGATACCAGTCCTCTCAAAAATTTTTGAAAAAGTCATGTTAAAAAGGCTGTATGACTTTGTGCTTAAAGAAAATATATTGAAACAGGAACAATTTGGGTTTCGGAAAAATAGTAGCACTTCACTAGCTTGCTTTGATCTGATGAAGAACATTACTGAGGCAATAAACGAGAGGATACCTGTAACAGCAATATTTCTCGACATGAGTAAGGCGTTCGATTTTGTTGATCACAAGCTTCTTCTATATAAATTAGAAAAATATGGAATAAGAGGAGTAGCTAATCTATGGATAAAAAGCTATCTAGAGGGCCGATATCAGTGTGTTGAAATTTCAAAAATTCAAAAGAATTATAATAATGTTACAGAGAGGTTAACTTACGTTAAACCTGGTACAAAGGTGACCAGTAGATCAGAGTTTAAAGTTAACAATTTTGGTGTGCCGCAGGGAAGTGTTTTGGGACCGTTTTTGTTCTTGCTGTACATTAATGACCTCCCTAATGTTACTCCACATAGGACTGTTCTTTTTGCTGATGACAGTACGCTAATTGTCAAGGGGGAGAATAGGGACTTTTATGAGAGTGACATAAACTTGACACTTGCTAATACAATCAAATGGCTAAACAATAATAATTTAAAGATTAATGTAGGTAAGACGAAGATGATACAATTCCAAAATTATAGACGACCACATATTGATTTGAATGTTAGTTATCAGAATGAAATCATAGAAGAGGTAAGTACAGCAAAATTTTTGGGACTTACCCTGGATAAACATTGCAACTGGAAAGAACATGTGGAATCAGTATGCAATAAGCTGGACCGATTTGTATTTGCCATTAAACGTTTGCGACAAACTGTATCAACTGAAGCTGCACTCAGTGCATATCATGGTTATGTCTCATCGGTACTCTCCTATGGGTTGTTATTATGGGGTAACTCAGTTGAGGTAGAAAGAGCTTTCCTGGCTCAGAAAAAGTGTGTGAGAGCTATTGGTGGGACCTGGGCTACAGAAAGCTGTAAACCACAATTTAAAAAATTCTCAATATTACCACTGGCTAGCATGTACATAAGAGATCTCTGCATTTTTGTAAAACTCCATCCACATTACTTCCAGTTGCATTCTCAGGTTATAGGCAGAAATTCTAGAAATCTATTAAAACTTCACCGTCCACGATGCCACCTAGATATACATGAAAGAAATTCATTTATAAAAGCAATAGAGGTTTATAACAAGCTGCCAGATAGATTTAAAGTATTACCAAGTCAATTATTTAAACAGAAACTAACAGTTTGGTTAAAAGAGAAATGCTTCTACAACTTAATTGAATATATGTCACATAAAGACCAATAACTATCAGATTGTAATTTTACCTGATAGTCTACAAATTGACATCACAATTTTATTATATTTAATATTTTATTATTATTATTTTATCTTTGTTCATTTAATTTAATTTTATTTTTATAATGTTTGGCATAGGTAATGTATAATTATGTTAAAGTTTAATTTGTAGGTTTGTGACATATACTTTAATTGATTAATTTTATTATTATTTCTTTATTCTTTTAATTTTTATTTCTTTTTAAAATGTTTAGCATAATATTCAAATTGATTTTTAATTTTATAAAATGTACCTACTTTAATTACTTGATTTTAGATTAAGAACAATATATTTACTCACCATTGTTATGGTAGAATGTGATAAGGACTATAATTGTAACACAACACCATGTAACCACATTCTAGTAATAAATGATTTCTATTCTATTCTATTCTATACAATTTTAAGTGCTACTTACTACTTCAGTACAATTCCCCAGGTTGAAAATGGACGCGCTACATTCAATGTAGGTCAAGAATTCAGCGTTTCCCTGACGGTAATGGGAGATGCACCCAATTTGCCTTGGCGATTGCTGGACATCGCCATTTTGATACAAGATAGTGAAACAGGAGGTAATTTAATATTGTAACTGCTTGTCTTTATTATTTTTTCTACTAAAATGATAAGATAAACAAGTCGTTTTAATAAATCTGTTGCTGTTCTTTTTGCTTTGTACAGCCTGAAGCACATCGCATTTAGACTGTTGTACGTAATTAATAGCTTCGATGATCAAGTCGTAATAGTTTCTTTCCTTTAGTAAGGTCGTGTACGTATTGCCATAACTGTATCACCTTTTTGTTGCAGAGGGCAAACCGTTAGTGCACAGCTCCCAACTGGCGTGGCTACGTGGTGTGGCGCAAGCTCGCTTAGCGGCTGCCGGTTTAAGTGGAGCCCTGACAGCGCTAAGATATTTCTGTCGATCATTATCACTAGAGTTACTATATACACAAACATTGAGACTATGTAGGGATCGTTTGTCTAAGCATCTTCAAGTCGATAGATATATACCTGGACAAAAACTGCAAGTTTCTTATTGGCGGTAAGTTTCCTTGCTTGTATTTTTTTCTGTATGGGTGTTACCTATCAATCGATCGATCGTCAGTCGATAGGCATATCCATTCTACCTTTGATCAATCGACGATCGATCGAAGGTAGTATGCATTATTAGTCCGCGTTGATCGATTGAATCCTATCAATGGGTTTGAATAATTGATGTTTTATTTACTTAAACCGTTGATCAATTAATGTTACTTCTCGATGGTTCTACTCCATTGGTATAGTAAAACCCTTACTCCAGTTTTATATACCAAAACAACATAATCTTCTGTGACCACAGGGAGCTGGGTTGTGAATTAGGCTATCGTCTAATCATCGGCGCGGAAGCAGAACAGCTATGCGTGTGGCACGTGCCCGCGTTACAAGGAGGAGAGCGGGTCGCGAGCGCGCTCACACCACACGCGCCATCTATGGAGCGACTGTTGGCACATACTGTACACGTGCGCTCTAGGCAGAGGCTCAACGATCTTAAAGTACTGCTTAATGATTTGGGGGTGAGTGTTGACAATGATTTATAGAACTTCTGCATTTCGAGAGATTTTTTTTGATAATCCTTCAATGAGTTCTTTTATAACTTATTATTAAAATACATATTTTTCAGTGGATTGTTCCACTTTACATACACTGCGCTGTTTTAAAGATGAAATTAATTTGAGAGTACAGCCAAAGAAACGTTAACATATCCCTTAGGATTATATTCAGCAACAAGCAATGCACAAATTGATTTATGATAAAAGTAAAAGTACAGGAAGAACCTTAAAAAAGTCATTAGTAAATTTTACCCAGTATAGTGAGGTATAGTACAAACGGGATGAGGTTACAACAAAGTATTCATAAAGAAAAGATGTGACAGTAGTGTTGTTGGCAGGTGGAGTGCTCGGTGGGCGGCTGGCCGTGCGTGCTGGCGTGCTCGGTGGCGCACCCGTGCCTGCGCGCGGAGCAGCTGCTGGTGTGCGTGGGCGCGCACGCGGGCCGGCTGCGCGCACGCGTGCCCGCCTACCCGCACTCGCCGCGCATGCCCGACCTCGCCAACGCGCTCGCCGCAGCTGACATACCGCTAGTCAAGACGCTGCTTACACAGTTGAGGTAAGCTAATACACTTGATATTGGTGTTTTTTTTAATGCAAGTTGCAGTTAACGCAATCTTACCTACTTTAATATCCTTTACAATATTTCTGTTAGGTTCTGGCTGGTAGCACGTCGTTGCGAGAAGACCCTCCAACACTTGCCGGCGAGCGTGTGCGAACACCTGCCGTTCCTACACGGACCAGACCACCCGCTCAGCAAGTTGTCACCGGACAGACTCTACGTCACACTGCACAGGCACACCGATCATATACTTGTAAGTATTGTTGGAGTTAACAGGACAAAAGCTAAAGATACGATCTTTCATTAGTCAATCATTTGTGTGCATGAACATGACAGTTGAATTGGTCTAAATATTGTGTAGGGTATCGTGTGCTTTGTTTAACACTATAGTGTATTCGCGGAGACGAGTTAGTATAGCGCCTTCTTTATCGCACATTATCATACAAATGACAAGGACAAAAAATACTTTTCTAGGGTCGGTGGGCGTTAACAAATCCTTAGAAATGTAAATGTGCGTTCACACTGCGCTTCTTAAAAGATCGCTTAGTTTATTACTGCGGCTTCGTCTGTCGTATAAATTGAGAGACATTAATTTGATAGATTTTTTTATGGGTATCTGATGGATATGAAGGAAAGAAATAAATTCGAGGATTTAATTCGCAATGATACGGCGGCAGTCTCAATACAGTTTTGGTTTGTGATTTTGACATTTCGTCTATAATGCAAGCGTCGTATGGTCGGTCTATGATTTTTAACGATGTTTAATAATTCATGTTTTAACATTTCAGCGTTATAGCTAATATTTTTTTCTCGTAACCAATTACAAGTATCCTGTTTTTTTAAATTGGGCCGTTGGGATTCCCTCTATTTTTCTAGAGTGATAAGAAGCGTTATCCATGACTATCACAGAATTATCATCTAGCTAATTTAAAACTTCTCTAAACCAATTTTCAAATTCTTCGGCATTCATCTCCTTGTGATAATCGCATTGTTTCTTCGACTCAAACATATTTAGACCACCTTTCATCCTCCACACTCATCCTCACTCTCAACGAGAATATAAAAATGTTATAAAACACGTGTTTCAACAATGAGAATATAACAATAACTTAATGATAATAATAACAATGGATGTAGCGCACCAGTTTAATATACCAAAATTGGGAAATAGTATTTTACTATGGTAATGCTCATTTATGACAAAAGAACAATAAACGGGTCATTAGCACACCTGCGATGCTTAAAAATTACCATGGACCATTTATTAAAAAAAAATGCACACCTGAAGGTGTTTTCAAGCCAGTCGTTAGTTCATTAATAAATTATAAAATCCAATACACCAGCCGGTTCACAAGTCGAGCATACAGTCACAAGTATGAGCACGTCTGCACAGCACGGGAAGTATGAGTAGACTAAAAAGTACTGGTACTGTGTACACCGCCTTAGCGTTTATCACTGACCAATCGCAATTAAAAAATTGTGTGAGTGAGATAGCGCTCTACTAACTCGTCTCCCTGAATACACTATAGATAGCGTTGTGTCGATGTCTGAGGAATACTTTATTATAACAATGTGGCCACTGTAATATGAAGAGGTTAGTAAGTCCCTGCGTCAAAGCAAAGCTTGTAACTACTACGAGGGCCAGACACCTCTTTTTCTTACCATGCACTTAAAGGTAAGTACTACTTTCTCTAAATAAACAGGTTACCTTCTCGTGCCTAAAAATACTCGAAGGAATGGTGACATTTTGTATACTCAATACGTCAGCGCACTGAAAAAGAAGTAACTTAATTTTCTTACTTTTAATTTGTTTCAGATCGTAGAAATGAAGGAGGTTGCAGCAGGTAGCACTGCAACCACAAGCAATAGTTCTAACAGCGGCAGTGCCTGCTCGGTGTCGTTGTCATTCCACCTCGCCGGAGCCAAGCGATGCACGCCTGACGAGTGCGAGGACGAGGTAATATTATTGCAAAGTTGGCAAAACTAGGGTCTAATTTAAAGGCATTTATTTGTTTACAGGAATGTTAACACGTTCCCAGTTCAGTGTACCATATATGGTACACATGCATTGTTTAACTATTGTGTCTGCTGGCGGCAGTGTGAAAGGGTTAATTGACTTGTAAGAGATTTTTTATTTTGTAATAGTCTATCTTGTAATGTATTTTGGTATGTAAAATAAAAGAAGTTGTTTATTTGACAAGGGTGAAGGTTCCATTAGGTTTTATGACGGTTATGAGAAAAATGGAAATTGAAATGGTCGTAATTAATAAATTTAAAAAATGAGAAACTAAAATGGACATAATTATCTCATATTTAGATGCATAACTCTCGATGATTTTTTATGTTCTTGTTGCTAAAGTTATGTCCTACATTGTGTTAAACTATAAGCTTAGTTATCACGTGTACATTGAATAAAAGTTATTATAATATCAACTGTGTAGAAAAAGGCAAAAGATTTAGAACTGGACAAGGGCGATGCAACTGCCACCTCCACCGATGGGGCCTCAAAGACTCGCCGGGGTGTGATTGTGGAGCTCCAAAACAAACGATGATGCACATCGTCGAGGAATGTCCCCGACGTCGTTTCTCTGGGGGAATGCATGAGCTGCACAACCTTACTCCGACCGCAAAAGATTGGCTCCTCCAACTGGATATAGAGTTATAGGGTTCAAAGCAGAAGCCATACGCAATAATAATAATAATATTTTTTTTATATTTTTAAATGTGTTTATTTTTATATATATTTATATGTTTAAAAATGTAATTAATTGAGAAAAAATCTAAATAATAATAATTAAAGTGTAAATATCCCCAGCAGGGCTCAGCTACCAGTAGTAACGCGCCCGCGGCAGCCACACGTGCCTTCTTGAAGCTACACTCTCTCGTAGAACTAGACACGTTTACTCTCACACATGGACCTTTTACACCTCTTGATACACCGGGTAAGTGCTATTTGTTTAACTTGTACTTATATTACTATGGGGACGTTATGCACCTAAATTATGTTGTTTACTGGGATTTAGGTTTTCGATGAGAACTTGAACACAAACCTTTTGACCAATATCATGTAGGATGGCCAAGTTTCACGAGTTTTCATGTACAAAACGTTGATGATCATCATGTTGATATTTTTGTTTATACTTCATCAACCAGTTAATATGCCACTACAATGACAGGCGATCACTAGCGATAGAAACCGTAGAAACCACTCGACAGTATTACATCTTATAACCTTTCCAGCAAATATAATATCTGTTTCTTAGTGGTCTTTTAATCGGAGAGATCTTTACCTTCAAGATAAGTAGAGATATTTTGAATGCCATTAAACATACAAATTTAATTTACCTATTGATTATTACATTTCCAAAGGAGTGCTTTTATTATTTTTAATATTTTCGTAGGTATGCAGCCGGGTAAACGTAAGTTATCATCAGCGAATCAGCGCGCGGTACGAGGACGCCAGCCCGCGTACTTCATACCGGAGTTGGCACATGTGGTCGCTGCGGCCGATGAACGTGTGCCGTTCGTTAATCTCGCACAAGAGGTACTAAGCTTATTTGTATTTTAATTTGTTATTTATTACACTTACATTGATGCTATGAAATATGATGAGATATTAATATATTTCTAACTGCTAATTGCTAATTCTCGTAAAATAGAAAAGGTTTTATTATTTCTTATACACATGCTTCTTGTTTTAACTGTTGTCAGCACGTGGTAAGGGTTATCATATTGTCGCGATCCTAAATCTGATGACCTTTCCTACACGCACTAGAATAAATTGTAATCAAATTTGTATCGCAACTGATTTCCATTCTTCATGCGTGACTAACAACAAACAATATAAGTTAAAACATGCAATGTGTTCCCCAGTTATCAGCACGCGGCGTGAGTCACGGCGGCGTGCAGCCCGAGTGGAGCGGGTCGGCGCTGGGCATGCGCGTGGTGCGACTGCCGCGGCCGGGCGGCGCGTGTCCCCGCGCGGCCGCCGCGCTACGTGCACGTCTGCTCGCCGCCACCGTACGACTTACTACCAAGAATCAAGCGCGAGTGTGGACTGCGGAGATTGTCTTCCATGGCTCGCCTGTCCGCACGCCTAATCCTAGGGAACAAGGTATTGTGTTACTTCAGTATTTATGTACGCGTAATCTAAGTTGACCGGCTTGAAGTTGTTGCGAATGGCTGCGCAGTTGTAATTTTTGGAATTTAGCAAATTCTTTTTCGTTTCTATAATCTTTTGTCTACCCTACCATTATTTTATTATGCCCGCTATTAATCATGTAAATTTAATTCATAATAAATTATAAGTTATGTAAGAACCGATACGCATAAAAAGCCTGACAAATTATCTACATAGTGATGGACAGACACAAGCACCTTTTTGTACCGGAGTCTACATAAATACTAATTAGAATATTTACTACGCAGGTGAACGTCGCTGCGTATACCTACAGTACGAGCTGGGCACGGACGCGGGTCGTACTGCGGACGCGTTCCTCGCAGACTGGGCCGCCATAGTCAACCTGCACACGTTGCTACATGACTTCATGCGCAGACCTGCACATGGTTTGTATTCAAGTAACATTTGAATCTCTCGTAGCCGTCGTGTTATTTGATAGTGTTATGTATACCAGAAATTCTGCAGTTTTCTATAGTACGCCGAACTAGTGCATAATATACAACTTTAAGAGTTTGAATAGAGTCAAATTGCTTTGTGTTCAGATTAACAAACGCCCAAATATTTTACTTCACTTGATTAGGCATCTCATGTGATTTAAAAAAATCACATGACAGCAGCTTACAGTTAGGTACAGTCAGCCCCAAAAGTCGCTGAACACATTTTAAATTCCAAAACTGCTGAACACTAAAAATGTCATAAGTCAGTGTCGCAACAACAGTACAGAATAAGCTTTACATACGAAACGACCATAACAGGCTGAACACGGTTATTACAAAAGTAGCTGAACACTAGTATTCCCAAAAGTATCTGAACACTAGTATTCCAAAAGTAGCTGAACACCATTAAATACAAAAGTAGGTTAACAAACCATATTATCAATGTTATTGCCTGTCAATCTACTTTTGGTGTTCTTGATGTAAAGCGAATTTTGGTCCTTTGACATGTAAAATAAATTTGACAAATGTTTTAAAGTTTAATTAATACATAATTACAATTTTACAATGATATGAAACAATAAATAAATCTTATTACAGGCATTAGTTCCGGAATGAGTTTCTTTTAATTGAATTTAAACTAAAATTACAACTCCATATTTCCTGAATTCCTTTTTTGTTATATTTTTCCGCTCTAGGAATTATGCTTTGACTTCACAAATATCAATTTAAAGGACACAAAGAACATCCAGACTCGGGACAATAATTTGACGATTGCACAAAAAAAATCCCACTTGGGAATCAAACCCGCGGACTCGATGCACGATAACCTCATCCTCGACCGTCACGCACCGAGGTAGTTGTTTTATTTTATTTAGTTTTGGTTATTATAATCAATACAATGTAGAAAAAAAAATACACAAAACTAAACAAAATGAAACAATTGTGCACTACATGTGTTTAATTTTGTTTAGTTTAGTAATAATACATTTTGTAAATTTTTGCGCGTTAGTAAAAACATTTATAATAGGTTAAATATTATATCTATCTATACCTAGGCTATAACCAAGATAAAAAAAACGTTGTATTAATTAAACCTCTTTGGACAAAACTTATCTGTTCTAAAAGCTTTTACTTATTTTTTTAAAGATGGTTATAGTATAATACCCAAAAAGTAGGTTTTAATACGAATTGACGCGTGTGTACAACTATTATTGGAATCTTAGGTGTTCAGCTACTTTTGAAATACTAGTGTTTAGCTACTTTTGAAATATTAGTGTTCAGATACTTTCGGGAATACTAGTGTGCAGTTACTTTTAAAAATACTAGGGTTCAGCTACTTTTGGAATAACCGTGTTCAGCGTGTTATGGTCGTTTCGTATGTAAAGCTTATTCTGTACTCTAGTTGCGACACTGACTTATGACATTTTTAGTGTTCAGCAGTTTTGGAATTTAAAATGTGTTCAGCGACTTTTGGGGCTGACTGTACATGCTTTGTTTAAAATTTTGAAGAATTTGACTTTATTTCATGTTTATACTTTACGATGACATTTCTGAATATTCTTTATATCATACTTCAAAAACGTTTTGTAACCCTATTTAATTTTCGAAAACGTCTTGTAACCCTATTTAATTTTCGAAACCATTTTGTAACCCTATTTGTATATTATCCACAGAGCGTGAAACACTATGGCAGGGTGTGTGTATAAGATCATACACGTACCGGTCGCTAGTTATAGGGTTCGGCGCGGCGCAGCGGGCCACTGCCGTGCTACAGTGGAACGCCAACACGCAGAGATACACGGTCGCGACGCCCGCACACCAGCCGGCTGCCAACGCTCACCATCTGTTACATCATCATCTAGATCATTATATTAACTGGTAAGCTTTACATTATTTACAATACAAATACAGTTTTGAAATACTTACTATTTTGAACTTGTTTAAATTCGAATTGAACGTTTTTTTTATTTGTACAAAAAAAAACACGTTATTCTGTATTCAAGTTTTTATATTTTATTAAAAATTTACTTGTGTAATTTAAATATTCCACTAATATTTGAATTATAATAGCAGATATTAAAAAAGAAAGTTGAAATAAGAACAAGTGAATTAATTTATACATTGTTTTGACAGGTTCAAGATAGTTTACATAATTTACCAACTCAAATTATCGATGCTTTTACTCTTCTTTTTACGATTTCGTAATTTCATATAAACAGATCCCATATTTTTTTATTATCAACAGCCACAAGGATTTAATGTCTCTGGGTGTGGTGTTACGTGAGACTTACGCGCCGCTGCTAGCACTGAGCAGGTTGCCCACACTCCCACAGCTGGGCTTGCATCACGTGCGGACGCTCATGCCTACGCCTACCTTCACTTTACTAGCACACTCTTGGAGAAAGGTTAGTACATTTCTTTACGAATATAATAAACCTGAAAAGATTTTTCTCCCTTTACTTACTTGTACTTAAACTTCCTTTGTACTGTCATCATCATCATAACAGCCCATTAATGTCCTACTGCAGGGACAGGCCTTCTCCCGTGACAAAGGGATACTTGGCCTATTAATACGAAGCTGGCCAGACGGATTGGTATAGGGTTTAATTTCAAGTTTTCCTTCGTAAAGATAATATTTACGAATAGTCCCTTAGTCGGTTTTTACGAGATAGGGTGGTGACATATTGTATTCTTACTCCGTCACCAAACGGACATTTTTTTGCCTTGTGCTTGCAGTCTCTTTGTACGCACTGTACTCCTTTTGCACTGTGTTTGCACCCTATGTACTGTAGTTACACTCTCTTTGTACTGTTTGCACTCTTTGTACTATAATTGTACTCTACTTGCACTCCCTTTGTACTTTATTAGCACTCTCTCTGTACTCTACTTGCACTTTTTATGTTGAAATTTTTATTGATTTTTGTGAGTAATATAATAATAATATAGTTTTCACTATATTAAGCTAATGTGTATTATTTGTGTTAACAGATCCGCATCATATACGCGGGCGCATATTCCTTGGAAGTGGGCATCCGTGGCGGTGGTGTCGTCACTATACGAGACGGATCATATTCCAAGTTCGATCGTAACACTGTTGTTGACGAGTTTGCACCTGCGCAAGGATTGAAGGTAATTTATGGTCTCGAATAAAGTAAACCAATTGTAGTTAAAAAGAAAATTTAACCACCAGGCTCTGGACGTTTGTTTGTTAATCGTCCTGCGTCGAAATCGTAATCTCCAATTATGCCATGTTTATACAAAAGTCTTTTTCTATTTTTACAAAACAGAACATATTTTTGTAAATCATCATAACAGCCCATTAATTTCCCACTGCAGGGACGGGCCTCCTCCAGTGACGGAGGGATACTTGGCCTACTAATACCACGCTGGCCAAACGGATTGGTATAGGGTTTCATTTCAAGTTTTCCTTCTTTTTATTACCCCTTAGTTGGTTTGGACACCCATGGGACGAGATGGGGTGGTGACACACTGTATTCTTACTCCTTCACCACAGGGATATTTTTTTTTTTTTTTTTTTGTTAATAATACAAAAAAAAAACAAATATTACACACATTGTTATTTCACAATGCAGGCGTTCCTGTCACGCTATGTCGAGGATAACATGAGTGCACGATTATTAGCAGAGGACGATAATCCGCCTTCTCCTATGTCGCCGATGCCTCCAGGTAAGACTAAGCACCTAAATATCTCCATGAACAAGATTATTGCAATTAGATACCGGATTTATAAACGACTAGCTGAGCCGTGCCCTCTTCGTTGGGCGGCGAAAAAAACGCGTCCCTTTTTTAAACATATTTTATTACTGCTCTACTCCTTATTAGTTATAGCGTGATATTATATAGCCTATGACACTCCCCTATAAATGGACTATTCAACCCAGAAATAATTTTTAAAATCAGTTCATTAGATCCAGAGCTTACCCCCCTACAACGTCACAAACACACAAACTTTACCTGTTTATAATATTAGTATAGAAAATTCCTGATTCATGAACAATAACGTTGGTCAAGCAGTATGGATAAGGACATTACTGCTTCGGAGGATAATGTAAAACGTCGGTCCTTGCAGTCGTCGTAGTGACAATGTTTGACGACCTCTGTGGCGCAGTCGTTATATTACATGACTGTTACTCAGAGGTCTCGGGTTCGCTTTTCGCTCAATGCAAATCTTTGTGTGCATGAACATGATTGTTTGCATTGGTCTGAGTGTTTTCTATGTATAATATGTATGTATATACAAAAAATAGTATGTAAGTATGTTTATCCGTTGTCTAGTACCAATAGTACAAGCTCTGGTTAGTTTGGGACTAGGTGCTGATGTGTGGATTATTTATTTAATGTCGTTAAGCCAAGTCAAAGGCTTGTAAGCGGCTTGAACCACTCGAGACTAGGTTGGCCACTAAGGTAAGGGTAATGAAGAAAGACATAATGTTATATGTGTTTAAATATTTCACAGGTGGTCTTAGGTTCCCTGCGCCTCTGACACCACCCCAGCCACATACACCACACTCAGCACCTGTTACTCCGCATCCCGCATCGCCGGCACAACACCAGGTAAGAATTAAAAGGATTTTTTCTACTGTTCTTGTACTCCATTTCTACAGTGATTGGATTCTCTTTTTTGAACCAGAATTTCTTTGGTATTATACTACTTTGGTATTATATGTGCCAACTAACTCGACCGGCCTGAAGTTAGCTATCAGAGAAGTTCACGCATGTCAGGAACAAATAAAACACCCGCTCACCACGCCCCTCGCCATTTAGTTCGAAAACTGACATCTGCGCAGCTAATTGCAACAACTTCAGGCCGGTCGATTTATTTGGCGGGTACTGTACTTTTAACTATATTGACATATTTGGAGTGTACTTACACAGCTTTTGAAGCCCTATTCTACTAGACTATAATAAACCTTTATGCACAATAATGACATATTGTGTCTGTGTTTATATTCTTAACCATAAAATAAAAAGTATATTAGTAAAGATGTAACGGGTTACTAAACTTCCAGATGGGTGGCGGATCATTCAACCTGACATCTCCCCCGGGCGGTGCGGGCGGGGCGGGCAGCGCGGGGCCGGGCGTGTCGGCGTCCCCCGCGTCCCCGCTGGCGCCCTCCCCGCACGCCGCGCCCGCCGCCTCCCCGCACCCGCCCCCCACGTCGCCCTTCACCGCGTGGCCCGCCTCGCCCTCACTACCGCGACCCTCGCCCGGACATCATCCATCGCCCAGACATCATCTTGATCATAAAGGTATGTGAATGTATGGCCAATGTCATATTTGTTTCTTCAGTACAAGCAATACAATATTAATTCTCAATGTTCAGAAAATCGATTACACTATTATTTTATTTTATTTTTATTTTATTTTATTTTTTTTATACTAAAGAATTTTACTAAAGAAGATTACATATATTTATTTTAAATGCCGTAGTGGGCTGGCTGCGGCTGTAAGCCACATCCTTGCCAGAAATGACGGGCTTGTTTACAAAAATTACTATGTGGGGTAAATGCATAACACATAGATAATAACTGCACTTAAATTATGTGGATACTTTTTTATCCAGGCCCTCAAGCAAGCTCAAGCACAAGTGCTCGCGGTTCAAGTTCATCAAGCGGTCGCTCCTGGTCAGGCGCGACGGCGACCCCGCTAGCGGTCAGCAAGCTAGAAACATTATGTACTCCGTCCGAACCTCCGCCAGGCGCGCCACCCGGCCCTCCCCTAGCGCCGCTGCAGCGCTTTTTGGCTTGCGTGTACATGAAGCGGACGTTACAGCGCTTCGTTCAACATGAGGATTATGTAAGTTTATTTTCATTAAATTTGCTTATGATCTCCGTCACTGTGTGGTGATGGAGTTATTATACATGGTGTCACTACCCCATTTTGCCTCAAGGATGTCGTAAAAACTGACTAAGGAACAACTCATAGGTTAGATCTCTTTGAAATTGCTTTTGGTTTAAAAACAGAAGTTTATTTTCATATTCTTGGTTCTAGTTAACCCTAGTATCAGCAGACGCGATGAGCCTGACGTTCAGATGTGAGAGCGCAGGACTAGCGGCGCGCGTGGCGCTACACCCGCAACACATGCAGTCGTTACATCTGCAGCTGACGCCGCTGCCTGACCACAACAAGGATCAGTGGTCCGCTGACGACTTGCAGGTAATATATACAAAGTTAACAGACGCGATGAGCCCGACGTTCAGATGTGAGAGCGCAGGATTGGCAGCGCGCGTGTTTAAATTTGTGTCTGATGTCTGATCTGATAGTAAGGTAACAAAAGCAGATACTTTTTACTGTATTAAGTTTGGTATAGAGTAACAATGATGTTACAACATTGCGTAGGTGATGGAGAAGTTCTTCGAGGTGCGCGTGGCGGTGGCGCCGTACCGCGTGACGTCGCTGCAGGGCTGGTCGCGCGGCTGGGGCGCGCCGGGCGCGGCGCTGGGCGCGCTGGTGTCGCTGCAGCGCGCGGAGCTGTCCCCGCCCGCGCCGGCCGCGTGGCAGCTGCACTGGGCGCTGCGCATCCCGCCCGCCGCGCCGCCCATCGTGCCCGCCGGCCAGCCCGCCGTGCTGCTCGCCAAGCATAAGATACTCTTCTTTGTGAGTCTATATTATACTTTTATTGATTATTTTTATGATTATTTTTAAAGTTGGTAGCTGGCGCTTTCGATGTGTTTAAATTTGCTCATGATTGAACCAGTATTTTATCAGTTACCTTAAAATTTAAGCATTATTTATAAAAAAACATGTGAATGGAGTAATTACTTAGCTTCCATTTTGATTTCATAACTCAGTCATATTCTTTTCTTTCTAGATATGCTTGACACGCGGCGACACACAACTCGTTCTACCATTAGTGTATGACATGCAGATGAACGTTACGCAATTGGCAGACAAACAAAACGCACAACCACATCTCATCGCTGTTAGTCTACATTTGAAAAGGTTTGTATCATTTTAATAGAATAACTTACTCATTTCATACATTGCTAACAAAACAAACATAGGCTTTATTTATATTTCCATGTAAGACAGTAGATGCACTTACGATTCTTAAGCCCACTAAATAGATATTGTATTATTAATATAACTGAAAGGGATAGTAGACCTGAAGATTATGTTTTAACTAGATTGATTTCGATTCAAGATTCAATCGATTTCAAGATCGCTTTGCTCAGAAACACGTGGGGGCAGTGTTATAAACATATGAATGTAGAAACACATGTTTCTGAGCAAAACGATCTTGGAAGACGCATATACCTACAGCAATGTAATCCATTTGCTACTATGTGAATTGCTAAGTATTTAATTTCTCTTTTCTGTTACTTTCAGGGGTGAAATATAATAATGATAAATATTTTCAAATTCTCAGATTCAACGAGTTCAACCAGTCTCACTCGGAGTGCACCCTGTGGCCGGCGGTGCGCGACCTGCTGACCAACTTCTCTCTGCCGCAGGACGCGCCGCAGTCCGCCGCGCCGCCGCCCTAGCACTGAGACCTCGTCGTGGCGCGGCTCCGGGACAAGCTGTACAGTCGAGCCGGGACCAGTGTGTGATACTATACTCATGGACTTTAATACATTACAAAGTGCTTGAGTGTTAAAATGCTAATAAGTGTATTGGCCAGTACTAATGACGTCACTGATAGACGCCATGTTGTTGTATAACTTCTTCTTATAAAATATGGCTTCATTATTAACTGATGATTCTGCCAACGTCAAGGTGAAATATTCTTGAATATGCTTAAATAAATACATATAGTGGCGTTAACGTGAAAAAAATTACTGTGAAATTATTTACAGATAGTCTTATACATATGTGCAGTCAATTTATACAATTTAGTGTTGTATTTCAATAAATATTAAAAGACTAAATTGCTTACAACGTTACTAATCAACCTAAACACCCTTGCACCTTTATGCCTTGTAATAAGATACATTTTACAACAAAATATATAGCTTCTTCATTCTTTGCTTTGCATAATATACATACCTAGTATTTTTGGTCAAGTAAACAAAAGGAAATCTGTACTTGTCGGCATAATATGAAGTCGATTAATGACGTCATTATTACTGGCCAGTATACAATGTATTTTGGAACTCAAGCCAAGACGAGTGTTGCTCTGATCACAGAACTGTGTATATAAATATAACATGAACTTCACATTATATTAAGTGATGCGTACACGAATACATATTATATTAAATGTGTGTATGTAAAAAGTGTGTGATTATAATAAGTATACTTGTTGATTATATTTGTACAAAGTTTGTTAAGATTTTAGTTAAAAGTAAGATATTTTTTTTCTCATTTGTCTCTCATGTGTTGTTAGTATTAGGAAAGTTGTAATAAACTTTTTATAAACATTTATTTAAATTATGATTTAATAAATTGATAATCGTAATATTTTATTTTTTTTATTTGTCCTATATCAAATATTTTTTTTCCACATAAGGTGAGTACTTACTGTTACGTATGACAACTAGGGAGAAGTGAAACGACTGCTTGCTAAATGCACACTGTTTAATTCATTGTCAAGGACACGGTTAAATAGCGGGCGCGTGGTGGGCGCAGCCACACACACATACGTACAAGTATACACATATACAACATTCCTCCCTCATAGTTCTACACTTACAAAAAGCTCTTATAATCTACCCTTGGGATATTGCGCAGTACCATACGCGACGAAGGGGTATGTCTCCGAATTTCGGGTTCGCTGATATGCTCACTGTGCGAGTCATCGATGTTGTCTGACAGCGCCTCTTGAAACACTTCTTCGCCAGCGTCGCTCATCGTCGAACATGGTGTAGAAGCCTCAACGTCCTCAAGCTCAGTCACTGTAGATGGCGACGGAGCTGGTGAATCAGGTCGGGAGGCCTGTGATTTCGAAGTCCTTATACTTTCTTCCCCCTCAGCCGTCGCATGAAAGTCAGCATTCTCCTCATTATCTAAGCTAGATGTATTACCTTCGTTTCCTTGACTCTTATACCCTGCAAGGTCACTGTCGCAATCCCAGCTATCATCAAGGGGAGCAGATGTCCCTTTATATAAACTCAAATGGTTTTTATGTTTCCTCACATTTAAAGAGGAAAAAATATCTTTTACTATATAAATAACTGTACCTAACCGCTTCACAATAATACCCTTGTTCCATTTAGGTTTATTATTAACAATGTTCTTATTACTTTGTCACCAATAGAAAATGTCTGTTTATTTTTACCGCCGTAAGAGTTAATCTGCGAACACTGTTTGTTTTTCACCACGTTACTAATATTTGATGAATGTGACGACGTAAGGGATATAGGGTTCAAAATGTCTAAGCGTGACCTTAAACTATAACCAAATACTAACTGAGCGGGTGACAATCCTGTAGTAGGTACTATGAATAGAGTTTCTATAGTCAAAAAGATACTTTAATAAATTTAATTTACTCTGTCGCACATTATTATTAGATAAAATACATGACTTAATGCCCTTTTTAATAATTTTAACGTAACTTTCAGCTTGACCGTTACTGGCGGGATGATAATGGCGGTGATTTTAAGTGAGAAATACCATTCAACTCGCAAAATTGTGTAAATTCTCGAGACACGAACGCCGTACCATTGTCACTTACCTACTATAGTCTCTGGTAACCCAAAATGTGACATAAAATCATACAATTTATCGATAACTGCTAACGAGGTCGTTGTATTATTCATGTCATATACTTCAACCCACTTAGAATATGCATCTACGACAACTAAAAATATTTTTCCATTTATAGGCCCTAAAAAATCTATATGAATTCTCGGAAAGGGATGTGACGGGTAACTCCATGGAGAAAGAGGAGCGCGAGATGGAGACTGACGTAACTGCATACATACTTCGCATGAGTTTATCATCCTCTCCAGGGCTTCATCGATACCCGGAAACCAAAACCGCGCGCGAGCCGCCGCCTTTGTTTTTACTATTCCTAAATAAGAAGTATGTAACTCTGAAATGACCCTCATGCGTAATTTCTCTGGCAATACAATTTTATGACCTCTCATAACACAACCATTTTCGTAAGAAAGTTGTAACCTACAACAAAAATATGGTTTTAATCTTTCATCTATTATTTTCTTAGGCCACCCATTTAGTACATAATTAATGACACGTATAAGAACATTATCTTGTTTTATTGACTGGCGTAATTCGTTAATTGTGACGGGAATGCTACCGGCGTCCACTACAAAGTTAACGTAAGCCGCGCGATCTGTGATAGCATGCCATTCGCGTGAGTCATCTTCACACCCCACCGATGCACCGGCGGCGTCGAGCGGCGGCGTCGGTGGCCCCGGGCCGCCCCCCTCGCGGACTCGTGTCCTTGAGGCTCCGGTAGGCTAGCGCGAGATAAAAAATCTGCACAATTATCGCTACTGCGTACATATTCTATAGCATAATTATAAGCGCTTAGGAACAATGCGTACCGCTGGAGCCTATTTGCCGTTACCTCGAGAATACCTTTATAAGGACCGAAAATGGATAATAAAGGCTTATGATCCGTTCGTAATATAAAAGGCACAGACCTTGCGTACAAATATTGATGAAAACGGCGTACGCCGAATATAATCGCGGTAGCTTCCTTTTGAATTTGCGCGTAATTTTTCTCCGCGGCATTCAATGTACGCGACGCAAACGATATGGGTCGCTCAGAGCCGTCCGATCCTATCTGTGACAACACAGCCCCTAACCCGGTTGGAGACGCATCCACAGTAAGAATTACTTTTGCGTTAGGACTAAAATGTGTTAGTACTTGGTCCGAAGCTAATATTTGTTTTATTTTGTTAAAAGCCTTACTGTGCAACTCGTTCCAGTTCCACCTTGTACCTTTCCTGAGTAGGTCATATAAAGGACTTAAAATACTAGACGCATTTTGTACGAAATTTCTATAATAATTTACCAAGCCTAAAAATGATTGCAATTTATTGACATTGGTAGGTACCGGTGCGTCAATTATTGCTTTAACTTTCTCAGGGGACTTTTTAAGACCATGTTTATCAATTCTATATCCAAGATAACTTATTTCATCTTGGAAAAATTCACATTTATCTTTTTGCAAAACAAGACCCGCATCCTGCAGTCTTTCTAGCACTGCCGTAAGTCTTTGCACATGTAATTTCCTATTGGGTGCCGTCACGAGCACATCGTCCAGCAAGCACAAAACCCCCTCCATACCAGCAAGAATACCTTCCATTGCTTTCTGGAAAATAGACGGAGCGCTAGATAACCCAAAAACCATGCGAGTATATTTATATAAACCGCGATGAGTATTAATACACGTTAACTTTTGTGATTCCTCGTCTAATAAAAATTGATTATAGGCCATCGACAAATCAATTTTCGAAAATTGTTGACCGCCATATAATCTCGTAAAAAGTTCATGAACCGTTGGTAATGGATATTTTTCAACTAATAATTGTTTATTAATACTAACCGAGTAATCAACGCACAATCTAACTGACCCGTCGCGTTTTAATACGGGGACAATGGGTGACGCATACTCTGCATGTTTAACAGGTTTTAATATCCCTAAATCAACCAAACGATCTAGCTCCCTGTCTATTTTATCTTTTAATGCAAAAGCAATAGGCCGTGCTTTAAAAAATATCGCTTTCGAGTCCGGTTTAAGCTGTAAACGAACTTTATATTTATTAAACGCTCCTAATTTGTTTGAAAATACGTGTGGAAATTGTTTTTGAAAAATATCTAATAAACTATCTCTTTTATTTAAAAACTTACACGGTACAAACTCTAATTTGAAAGCGGAAATAAAATCTCTGCCTAATAATGGCGGACCACCGTCATGTATGATGTACACATCGAGCTCGTGTGTCTGACCCGAGTACGTTACCGGTAACCGTGTAACACCAGTACAATTAATTTTGTTACCTACGTATGTTATTAGTTTTTTATTAGTAGGTGACAATGGTATTTGTGAAAAATACGTTTCATATGTCCTAGCCGAAATAACCGTTACCGCAGAACCGCTATCAATTTCAAATTTTAAACTTACCCCCAGAATTGTCACCGTCTCAAACATAGGTTCCCCATTGATACAAGAAATTTTATTAATCTTACCGTCGTCACCTTCATCTACATCATTGATTGCAACGTAATTGAGTTTCTTGCACATTTTTTGAAGATGACCTTGCATGTTACACTTTTTACATTTATATTTCGCGAACCTGCACTTAGACGACGCGTGATTTGACCTGCCGCACACTGCACATTTTTGTACCGACACCGCACTTTTCTCTTGTTGCTTGATCTTGAACAGCTGCTCTGGCTGCCCCGCGACTTGCGCGGTAGCCGCCGCCCCAAGCCTCGCACTTCTGAGCGTCTCAGCCAACTCGATAGCCTTCGCTAGCGTCAGTTCTGCCAGATCCTGCGCGAACAGCTTGTCCCGCTCACGCCCCGGCAGCATGCCCATGACGAAACGATCACGTAGCGCTTCTTCCACGTTGCTAAACCCACAGTAGGCCGTGAGCCCACGAAGTCTAGCAGCCCATTGCGTGGGGCTCTCACCAGCCTGTTGCGATGCTGCATAAAAATTGCATCGCTCACCAAACCCGCAGCGTTTCGGCGTAAAATGCTTGTCCAGCAGTTGCAGAATATCTTCGTACGGCACTCCTTCCAACTCCTTTGGTAAGGCGAGGTCCGAAGCAAGTTTGTACGTGCCGTCCGTGAGCGCGCTCAGCAATATTGCTCGCCGTTTTGTCCCTGTGATGTCCGTGACTGCGGTGATATCGTTTGCGATAAACCATTGCGCAATACGATTCTTATACGTTTTCCACGATTGCACCGTATGGTCAAACGTTGACAAAATCCCAAATTGCGAATTTGACATTTTTTCCGTTGTGAGTACTCGTCGCCACTGTTACGTATGACAACTAGGGAGAAGTGAAACGACTGCTTGCTAAATGCACACTGTTTAATTCATTGTCAAGGACACGGTTAAATAGCGGGCGCGTGGTGGGCGCAGCCACACACACATACGTACAAGTATACACATATACAACACTACTACATTAGTGCTGCATAAAATTATGCCTTAGTTAGATCTGGAGATTGTAGTGGGTTCGAAACCTAGGTGACAATTCTCTAGGCTCTATCAGATCATATAATGTTATCTTTCCGGTATCACTCATGGACGTGTCAAGGAGGTATGAATCAGAAATTGTTGTTTGAATCAGTTCCTGTGAGTAGCTGTTGATAGACGCCAATTAGCAATTTATATTGATTTTTACTACTGTCATTTATGGACTGTATTCGACAGTCATTGACCAGTACAACAACATCTATTACACGACAGAATGTTTAAAGTCGCTAAATTATTACAAAATATGAACAATGCCTTTCTCGTAGCGCGGCGTAGCAATGCTTAGTTTCCATCGATTATCGTATTAATTTTAAACTCAATCTTCTAGGTTACCTCTATCTGAAGCTAAAAGTGACAAAAAAACTCCCGCAATAAGGATCTTGCCCTGTGTCGCGGGGACTTTATAAACATCAATTTGACAGCCACAAAGAAAATAAAGACAATAATTTGTGAATCACACAAACAAAAGTCTTGCGTGGGAATCGAACCCGTAACCTCGTGCACGTAAGCCGATTCCGCGCCACACCGGACCGAAGACCGAAGCAGTCAAAATTAGACCCACTAAAAAATATCTAAAAAGTCTAGAAGAAGAGTCTATACGTAAGTATTTATTCTCTATGATGCTTAACGTCTATGTAAGAAAATGTACCTACTCTATGGTATATTTACAGATATTTATCTATTTAGACTCATTTGACAACATAATATTTACTACAAATTTACTAAATTAAAATAGAAAGTGATTGCCTAATTAAATTGTAAAGATGTCTTTACGTCGCAGAAATGACGGTTCTATGGAAACTATCCTCAATTTTGATAACAGAGACACAGTAAGCATTTTGATTCAAAAATAACCGTCATGGCTAGTTAAACCTCAGACTAAATAAAAAATACTAAATTAATATACTTTTTATTTGGTTCGAGAGTTAAACCTACAAGTCCTTAACAACACACAGACATTTTCTCCACTGAATAATCTCTCTCTCTTCCCCTGCCCTTATCCCATTTACTTGCGTTAATTTTTTTTTCCAACCATACTCTCCTAAATAGAAACTAACTGTCTCCACTGAATAATATGGAAGCAATATACCTATGGTTGTGGCAATAGAGAGCTAAGCGCGTATGACACGCAAACTGCGACTGGAGTTGAGTAAGAAAGTTCTGTCAATAATTATAATATTATTGGAGTAGATAAACCTCTTACGCTATAAACTGATGATTGATAAATTTAAAGAAAGGGTCTTGTATGATTAAGGCAAATGAGGCGATGGACCGAAGGCATTCAAAACGTTTACCGGCTGATATAATACTTGTTCTTATACTAACTACATTGTATTTTCTAACATTGTTACTTTAATAACATATTCTGTTTTTAGCAAAGTCAATGGTCTTTAGTATGGTCAACAAACCAAATACCCGGCATGGACAACGCAGCAGGTGGTAACGAAAATTTGAGGAGACTCGGACGTCGTCGTTTGCGATTCAACTCTCTCATTTTGTGCACACTACTCACTATGCAAAGTCCAGTGCCAGCCTTAACAATTAAAGATGGATACTGTTAGTAAAAATTGCAAAAAAACTAAACTAAGGTCGTCAATCCGATGCTTACAGCAATTGATCGTTAGGGCACATGACTTTTAAGGATTTTGATGCATCATAGACGTGGCAAGCTATAGAGCTCACGATTCATTGGGTACATGAATAATAGAGTCTACGGGTTCGAGCAATTAATATTTTATCAAACGTCTGTATATCTCAAGTAGGAAACCCCCATCCCGCAGCCTGTGTCGCCACGTAAAATATTATATATATATATCCCTAGGGATTTCATGAAATCTCCGGTTTCCTCATCTCCTTGCGACATATAGGTACACGTACAATGTAGTCTGTAGACCATAATTTGTGGATCTCATAAATAACTATAACCCACACACGGTCTAAAACTATAACCCACGGTGGCTCGTTTCGACTGAGGACCTCCGACGCATTCATATTTTTGACTTTTAATTTATTACTATGAAACTAGGATTCAGGAGGTCAAAGGCGTCTGAAACGTTAACTCAGAGGCTGCAGGTTTAAATCCTGATCCGAGCTTAATTTTTTTTCCTGTTGTCTTACTAACAAGGGATACCTAGTATTGTCTTACTATCCAGGTATAGTAGGACAGTAGGAAGAAATTAAAACATTGTACAGCGAAAACCTAAACTTTTTATGGTAAAATTTTATTTAACAGTATTTTCAAGTATGCATGATCATATTTAATTATTTCCCATAGTATTTATTGTACTTCTCCTCGTGGCTGTGTTTGGAGTAGCAAGTCCAATGCGTCATTTTGAAATATATCTCGGTCAGTGGAGTCTCAATGGCCCAGGACGTGCTTTCCGTATTGTTCCTTTACTTGATGGTAAGCATAACTTCCTTTTTTCATGTGTAGTAAAAAAAATCTATTAAGGAGATACTTTTGCCCTGCACAAGTAAATTTTGGGAAAGTATTTTGCAAATCAGGTACTTACATAAAGTTACCCAGTAATTTAGACGACCTCTGTGGCGCAGTCGGTATATTACGTGGCTGCTACGCAAAGGTCTCGGATTCGATTCCCGCTCAATGCAGATCTTTGTGTGCATAAACATGATTGTTTGCATTGGTCTGAGTGTTTTCTATGAATAATATGTATGTATTTACAAAAAAATGATTTAAATATGTTTATCCGTTCTCTAGTATCTACCCAAAATACAATACCAGCCACTTTAAGGACTGGGAGGCACTCAAACAAATATTTACCACTGAAATAAACAATACAGATTTACCTAACATTGATTTAAACACATTACACACCCAACACGACCTTGATACCTATACACTCAAACTTACACAATTTATACAAAGCATTTGCAATAAACACTTTCTTTTTTTTTTTTTTTTTTTTTTTTTAAAAAGACAACTCCCGCACTAGGGATCATGCCCTGTGTCGCGGGGACTTTTACAAACATCAATTAACGGACACATAGAACACCCAGACTCAGGACAATAATTTGTGGATCTCACAAATTATTGACCTGCGTGGGGATCGAACCCACAACCTCATGCGCGGCAGCCGCTGGCTCTACCGGCGCGCCACCGAGGTCGTCAAACTCACCTAGACCTGGCCGGCGCTCCCCTCATCCTGCCTCGTGGACTGATGAGCTAAGTACGTTGAAAAAACAGGTGATCGAAAATCACCACGACTTACAAAAACTAAACACTCAACATGAAATCCTCAACATTCTCAAGAATATGAACCCCTCCAAAGCCCCTGGTTCTGACCATTTAACATCTGACATCATCTATCATTTTACTCTCTCATTACCTCACATAATTACTAATCTTATAAACAGATGTCTGTCCCTCTCTATATTTCCAAAATCATGGAAACATGCTGAAGTAAAAATTATACCAAAACACAATAAAACTAAAATCCCCAACATAAGCTCCTTCCGACCTATAGGGCTATTACCTATACTGGGAAAAACCCTTGAAAAGTTATTGACGCAACGTCTTACACATCATCTGAACATTAGCCAGGCTTCCAATCCCAGACAATTTGGGTTCAAACAACAAACATCTACAGTTCATGCACTCAAAGACATCACAGACACAATCAAAAAACATAAACAGAATAACCTACATGTAGCTATGGTATCGCTTGACATTAAGGCAGCTTTCGATAATGCTTGGTGGCCTTCAATACTTACACGACTTCACCACACAAAGTGTCCTAAAAACATTTACACTATTCTACAAAACTACCTAACACACCGAACTGCTACAATACACTACTCAGGGGAAAGAGTCACCAAAACACTCACAAGAGGATGCATTCAAGGTTCTGTATGCGGCCCAGCATTGTGGAACGTCATCCTGGATGAATTACTGGACATGTCCAGCGACTCTCCCGGTGGGGGGCAATTACCGGAGGGCTGCCAATTAAGAGCTTTTGCGGATGACATTACTCTAATAGTTTCACACAAAAAACTCACCACTTTACAACAAAACATAAACTTTAGCCTACAACGTATACTCGAATGGGGTAACAGTAACAAACTCACGTTTGCCCCAGACAAAACTGTAGTGCTGGCCTTCACAAACAAAACAAAACTTATTGACGTACACATGAACAATACACACATCCCATTTAGTCGGACCGCCAAAGTGTTGGGGGTGATAATAGACGACAATTTACATTTTACTCAACACGTAGATTACATCACTAACAAAGCACGCTCTCTACACAACATACTCACCAAATTCATTCGTCCCACATGGGGCTTACATTCCCAAAATGTTCACACACTGTACAGGGGTATTATTGAACCTATGATTTGCTACGCATCCAGTATTTGGCAGGATGCACTTAAATACAAAACTAATCTCAACAAATTATTATCCACACAAAGAGGTTTTGCTTTAAAGATAATAAGGGGATTCCGCACAATAAATACGGTTAATGCAATATCAATATCCACCCTCACACCTTTAGATATAAAAGTTACAGAAACAGCTAAAATTGAATGCACCAGGATCACTGGCCTGACCGAGCTTCTCCCCAGAGACATCACACTAGACAAACCAACACAACCATCACACCTTTTACATCCCGCACTCAGAACCCCATATACATACGAGATTATTAACACACAAAGTGAGCTAGATCAATATTTGACAAACCAATTAAATGCAGTACATAATATTCACTGACGGCAGCAAACACGACAACGTTGTGGGAGCCGCCTTTGTCGCGCACACTACACAAAACAACATCGTCACACAACCTTTTAAGTTACACTCCACCTGCACAGTCTTCCAGGCTGAGCTGGTAGCGATTGATCAGGCTTGCAAGTGGCTCAATAAACAAACACATACCACGGCAGCTGTTGTAATCTCTGACTCCAGATCAGCTTTGGAAGATATCGCCAACACTAATAGCATACCTACACCAAATCACTACAAGCATACATACGTTTTTACTCAAGACACACATACAAATAAAATTTGTCTGGGTTAAAGCACACGCTGGGATATCAGGAAACGAAATGGCTGATATTGCAGCTAAGGAAGCCGCCAATAATCAACGTCCTCCTATCGCACATTTCCCACTCAGCTATGCAAAGAAAGTGTCCAAGCAAGTCAGTGTAAAACAAGCCGAGGAAGTTTATAACAACACCAAAGGACTAATTATTAAAACCTGGTGCCCTACCCTCCCACACTTGTACAAACTCATAAGTACCAACGGACACATATTTGCCCTTACGCAATTACTTACAGGCCATGGCTATCATAAAGAATAGCTACACAGATTCAAAATTATTGACAATGATACTTGTCCCTGTGACGACATTACGACACAAACACTTATACATCTTGTCACACAATGTCCCCGATACACAAGCACCAGACTACTACACGAACAACATTGTAACTTTCAACAAACAGATCCTTATGACTTATCACAAATCATCAACAAAAACACTACCATCAACACATTCATGAACCACATCACACATAATAAATACACTCAAACTATTTAACAACACATAACTACTGATACAAACACTACATCTATTTATTATTAAATTTAATTATTTTTATTAATCAATTAAAAAAAAAATATGCTATTAATGTTATACCCAATAAATTTTAATATTAATATTAAGAAAACCTTGTATCAAATAGCGAGGATTAGCGCAAACTGTCGCAATAAACTCCCCCGGTAGGTGGTTTTAACCTGCCGGGGAAGACAAAAAAAAAAAAAAAAAGTACCTACCCATAGTACAAGCTTTGCTTAGTTTGGGACAAGGTGGCGATGTGTGCATGTGTGAGGATTATTTATTTAATTTAAGATCTTCTAAAACATTTCTCCCGACCTTTTTGCAAGGGTTTTTACATAGGTACTTATGTGTTATTTTTGTTTGACAGGAATTGGTTTTGCCATGTGTTTTAACGCTTTGTTTCGTGCTATATGCAACTGCGTTATAGCTTCTATGACTGTGATGTATGTATTGGATTCTGTAAATGATGCTCCGTTGCCATACACTTACTGCCGGTGAGTTTAGTACAGTATGGAGACATTGATAATATGATTGGTTTTTAAAGAAAGACAGCAAATCAATGAGTAAGAAGAGTATATCCGATTACCGAAAATAGCAGAATGATTTATAGCATAGGTTTTGAAAATTATCACATTAAAATGTATCTTATGGCGTTCGGCATAAGGTTGAAATTATAAAAGATTGAATCCCTACTTACTTCTATTTCACATTGTATGTTTCATCATGTCTTACTAAGGATTTAATTATATTCCAAGATCTAGGAAGTGCCAAACATCACTTATTTTCTAATGAACCAAATATACACGAATGGGTAGTGGTGGGGTGTACTGTCATCGTATGACTAATAGCTAACTTGCCTAGACGGCCACTTTTCTGGTTCGGCCGTTTTGCGTAACAGACACTTCAAAGTTCCGAACAAAATTCAGGTACTTAACTTATTTTCTAATGGCTGGTTTTGAAATGAGTGACATTAATGATTTTTTTTCCGAACTTTGAAGTGTCTGTTACGCAAAACGGCCGACGCAAAGTGTCTGGCAGTTTCGATTATGGATTCTTAACGATCTTGTTTATAATATATGTTAAAACCAGCCATTAGAAAATGAGTGAAGTTACCTCTGTTTTTTTGTACTTTCATCAACGGATACCAGAAAAGTGACCGTCTTTGCAAGTTAGCTATTAGTCATACGATGATAGTTCTCCCCACCACTACTCATTCGTGTATATTTGGTTCATTAGAAAATAAGTGATGTCTGGCACTTCCTAGATCTTGGAATATTAGAGCTGTCATTGCACTTCGATAAAAAGTCGTTGCAGTGCAACAAAATATAGCACTTATTGTTAACATTATAAAATATAATTTCAAAATCATCAATAAATTATAATCTCACTTTCTCGCTTCCTCATTGTTGTCTGTCTTTCTTTAAAAGCCAATCATATTATCAATGTCCCCATACTGTACAATTATTTAGGTAGGTACATGTATTACGAATACTTACTTACTTACTTTTACTTAGAATTGTTATAATATAAAATCCTGTGTATAAAATTTTGTTTATTCAAATCAATGAAACTATCCCGTACCTACCTACTACGATTTTATTTAAAAAAATGCTGAATTGATTATCTACGTTAGTTGACTTACCTACAAAGTAACAAGAAGTTTAGATAGTAGGTCAATTATTATGATTTTTAATAACTTATGTATTTAAAATGTTTCAGGAATTTTGAGTATGAGCCATATAAACCTATACACAGGGTTATAAACCCGGTAAGCCTTACAATATTTTTGATAAGTTGTAAGTAGTTACCTACTTCGCTACCTAGTAGTAAGTACCTAGGTACTTCTTTTAAGATTTTCACAACAGAATCTACGCCTTTATACCTTGAAATAGGTACATTTCTCCTGTCACATACGTAGGTACCTTTCCCAACTTAGATTACACATCGTCTAAGTAATGTGTGAATTTTTGAGCCCAAAGTTAATTAAGGTAGTTTTTGCACATACCTTTCAGGAATTCAGAATTGATTTGGTGATCAATAAAAAAAGCAGTTTGAATTTTTTGTAAAGTACCTATGCCAAAATATTCATAAATGGAATGGCATAATTATGAATAGTTTGGCATATGAAAAAAATAATTGATGTTTCAGGATATAGTTTGGAAGAAGGCACTAGACACTGAAGGACCGAAGGATCCAACCACTACTGTTGGACTAGAGGATAAAGCATGGAGGCGGGCTCAAATGGATACATTAAACTTGAAGTATTTCCATAACTTTAAGTTTTATCATAATAGTCCATTAATGTCCCACTGCGGGGATACTTGGCCTACTAATACCACGCTGGCCAAAAGGATTGGTATAGGGTTTAATTTCAAGTTTTTCTTCTTTTTATTACTTACATAAAGATAATATTCACGGATGGTCCCTTAATGTGTTTTTACGACACACATGGGATGAGATGGGGTGGTGACACACTGTATTCTTACTCCGTCACCACACGGAGAAACTTTAAGTTTACTTATTTATTACTAGCTGTGCACGCATTTTCCTAAGTAAGCTAAAGCTCTCATCAGTTAGGTATATTTACTGTCAATTCCTTCGGGCTTAGTAAAATAAGAAGACGTATTAGATTAGGTGTCAGTTTTTTTGTATTGACAGGTGATAAGTACCTACTATGAATGTTCTTGTACAGGTATTCTTATTGTCAGGCTTTTGTGTTGTCAGCTAACAGGTGTAGGTAACAGATGACTGGTGTGTAGATTCTGTCTTATCTGTCAATCATTGAGCGAATAAGATACCTACAGTAATTAGGTAGTTTAGATAAAGTTCGTTCTTATATTTACAGTGTTCCATAAGTATTTTATAACAAATCAAACAAACAAACAAATACTTTATTTATGTACAGTCTCCAAACACACATACAATTTAAATCTAATGTAGTAAAACACTTTTAAATACACGGCAATTATATCCTACTTAGCATCTGTTCTGGAGAGGTGCACACAAAAAGGAACCTTCTCAGCATATTGTCTGACTTTCGTCAGACACTGATTTTCAGAAGGCCCATTTTTTTGTACAGTAAAGTTTTAACATTGAGCAATACGTCATTCTACTTTATCTAGGTACTGTACCCTGCCGTAAATATTCCACATCGACCTGTGGAAAGAAACAATCAGTAAATTTCGGCTTCGTAGAGCGTCATCTGTCGCACTCTATCAAATCATAATTTGTGTTAAGGGTGCGCATGCCATACAAACGGAGAAAGTTAATTTAAAAAAAAATCTGATAGGTACATACTATATTTATATTACAGAATGTCATCACGCAGAAAAGCCGATGTGTGCAACGAAACTTATCCTCGTCCCTACCCTGTCGGTGAACTAACACCTATTTACAATTATTTCTAGTAAGTACCTACTTGAATTTATTTATTTATTACTATTTTTTATGTTTAATAAGTATCTAAAGAAATTATAAAAGTAAGTTCATAGTGAAATGGGAGGCTTGCCTGCTCGTTTTTGTGCTAGAAGTAAAGTTAATAAGTATTCACGGACGTTTCTACACAGCACCATCTGTTCCCAAAGTAAGCTAGGCTTAACCTGCTTGTGTTATGGGTACCTAACATAACAACGGATAACTTAATGTACTTTTAATATGTTTTTTCATTATTTTAGCGTGGAGGTAGCCCATCTTCGTCCAGGACTCAGTTTAACGGATATTCCAGTAAAATACGTTGTGATTCTTTGTGCGGTATGGATCGTAATATGGGGTACAATGATTTCAGAACGGATAATGTATGGAAGAGTAAATATTCACCAATTTATAACTTATCCATCATCCTCATCATGTCAACCAATTGACGTCCACAGCTGGACATAGGCCTCCTCCTAAAATTTTCTCCTTGGGCAGTCTTGTACCTCCTTCATCCATCGCTTTCCATCATCCCATAAGCAATAGTACTTACTAGCTACCTATTTTTGTAATGTAATACGGAATCGAGTGATCTCCCAGTGGACTTACCTACTGACTAGCCCTCGTCTAAGCCCGATTTACACATCGACAAGTACAGTAGTAGGTAAGTTGTTGATTAAGTAAGTTGATTTAAATAGATCTCCATCCTATTTTTGAAGTTGGTGAGACGCGAGAGGGGGGTAGTCCCCTCTCTTGCGTCGTATTTAAATACTTAATCGTTCGTATTTAAATAATCTTGTCGGCGCATTATCACCGATTACTTAAGAGTTACTTCTTAAAAAATAAATAACTCAAAACAAAATTGTTAATATACCTAGGTACTTATACTGCTATAATGTAACATTTTTATCGATTAATTATTAACTATATAACACGGAAGCAGCTCAAAAATTTTACGACGATATCATGGAAAAAAAAAATAAAAAGAAAATACAACCGAATTGAGAACCTTTGAAGTCGGTTGAAAAATGAATACTTTGCAGTTTATTTTGTTTTATAACTTCTAACTGCTTTTATTTTTTTTGTCTAATACGAATATTTACCTACTTTGTTTTTTTACACTATGATAAAACTGAATCACTTGTGTTTGTTTGTTTACGTTTGCGAAAAACGCACTCAGTTTGGTCAGCAAACGGCCAGAGATCCTCGGCGTTGGTGTCTGTGTACCTAGTTATAGCGCGCAAGTACATTAAGTGACGGAGCCCTGACATGGTGATGAAGCTGCTGATAGAAAGATGTTCCTTCGTTATTAGTGCTAATTAAAAAGCCATAACACTTATCCCATAATCGTTTTCAGTTGATTTGGAACAATACGCCGATGTGGTTAATAGCTATACCATGGCTTTGGGTAATAACAGTAATGGTGGCGGGGCTTACACAGTATCCTTTTGGAGATAGAGCCCTAGATTCGTCGACATTACATATAAAAGGAATTGTGGATGTAAGTAATCTATACTATTATATAAAGCTGAAGAGTTTGTTTGTTTGTTTGAACGCGCTAATCTGAGGAACTACTTCTTCGAATTGAATTTAGTTTTCAGTTTTGGATAGACCATTGATCGAGGAAGGCTATAGGCTATATAACATCAAGCTATGACAAAAAAAAATTCAAATTTAGGGGGCCTAAGGGCCTACTCAAAAGGCTCATGGTCACTCAGAGGGCAATGGAGAGAGCTATGTTGTAGCCTGACCTGTGGGCCTACTTAGAAGGCTCATGGTCACTCAGAGGGCAATGGAGAGAGCTATGTTGTAGCCTGACCTATGGGCCTACTCAGAAGAATCATGGTCACTCAAAGGGCATTGGAGAGAGCTATGTGGGAGCCTGACCTATATGGGCCTACTCAGATGGCTCATGGTCACTTAGAGGGCAATGGAGAGAGCTATGTTGTAGCCTGACCTATGGACCTACTCAAAAGGCTCATGGTCACTCCAGAGGGCAATGGAGCGAGCTATGTTGTAGCCTGACCTATGTGCCTACTCAGAAGGCTCACGGTCATTCAGGGGCATTGGAGAGAGCTCTGTTGTAGCCTGACCTATGGACCTACTCAGAAGGCTCATGGTCACTCAAGAGGGCAATGGAGAGAGCTATGTTGTAGGCTGACCTATGGGTCTACTCAGAAGGCTCATGGTCATTCAGGGACATTGAAGAGAGCTATGTTGGGAGTTTCCCTGCGTGATCGAATCAAAAATGAGGAGATTCGCAAGAGCACCAAAGTAACTGACATAACCGGTTAAAGTAGCGACAAGAAGGGCACATAGCGCGGAGAACCGACAGCTGTTTGGGCAGAAAGATTCTGGAATGGCGACCGCGTACCGAAAAGCGCTGGTGTAGACGACTGGAAGCCAATGGATGAGGGAGGCACAGGACCGCACAAGGTGACAATACTTGGAGAAGGCATATGTACAGCAGTTGACGTCGATTGGCTGATATGATGATGATGAATAAACTTTGTATGAATTATACAAGTTTTTTTTATTTCATTTCAAATTTAATCGCGGACAAAGTCGCGTTTTGCAGCTAGTATACTATATTTTTCGATAAATAACTTGTCTTATTGTAAAAGGACTCACCTGGCGGACTCAATTTATACAGTACAATACCTACTCGACTTGTAGCGAACTTCAAAAACACGTAGATTTTACTGAGAAAATATTCATTCACACACTATCGAAAGGTTAAAAAAGAAGCAAATGACTTGTCGATCCATGTGTTTTAGAAGTTTGCTGCAGTCCGCAAGTCAATATGTCGATTTCCAACCAAAGAAATGTAGAGGATGGAAGAAAGAACGTATACCTGATTAATTGTTAAAACATATTATCGTATTTTTTTAGTGTATCTTGAAATCTTTTGACGTCTCGTTGTATATACATTCGGTAGGTGTTGGAACTGAATTAATTACAGGAAAAGGATTACATCGTTATGGTAAGTTGATTATTATAAGTCGAAATTTAGGTAATTTTTGTTTATCTAGGTACCTTAACTTATTTAATCTGACCTTAACAAGGCGTGTGATTTGTATTTATAAGATATAACTTGACTATATTTATACATTCGCAAGGTAGGCCTGGCTGTGCCCTAGCTTTACTGGAGTCCATGAGCGGACAGTTACCACTTACAATCAGGTGGGCCGCTTGCTCGTCTGCAGCCTCGAAAAAACATATATGTTTATTATTTTTTTCTATATTTTGTCACGGTACTAAGTATATCTACTTTTTTGCTGTTTTTATTTACAATTAGCAAAATGTCATCTGCATCATTCACGTAAAAAAAAATACAACCGAATTGAAAACCTCCTCCGTTTTTTTGAAGTCGGTTGAAAAGAAGTAGCGATGGCCCAAATATGCTACCCAAATTCAATTTCCATATTCTGACGCATGCTGTCGTCTATATCAAAATAATTATAATTAATGATTTCAGAGATTTGCCGTAGGTATATACTTTTCTACATTTATGTAACTATATAGGTAATAATCATTATTGCTAACATGTAAGTAGGTTTACTTATGTTTCAGCGTTCGGTCACATTGATCCATTGCTAAATAAGGAGAACTTAATTCACTCAGTTATTTTAGTGGTACTCTCATACATACACTCTTTTGGTGTTATGTTATGTGCAGGAGCCGATGCAAGTGATACAACATCATCACCTACTTCACATGATAGTAAGTAAAACATTTTTATTGACTGCTGGTTTAATAGTAGTTACCTACTATGAAATGCAATGCTTGATTGTACAATTGCATCCAAGGTTTATATATTATAACTTGGCACGTACCACACAGATGATATTCTGGCCGTCAGTTTGTGTGATATTAATGTTGTATACACTAGAATACCTATAGCATATTACGTAGGGTAAAACCTGGTCACAGAGTACGCGGAGTTGATATACCTAACTTCGTCGGGAGTTCCCGTCTCTTAGCGTGTTCTATCGCAGGCACTACGGATATTGTTATGAAGAGTTATTTTAACCTAGCCCATTCCTCCCCTTTTCACAACAGGACTACTTGTGCCGGTCTGCGGTGTCATAGTCAGGCGGTCTGTCAGATATCATGTCACACCAAAATTATCTACTAGGATTTTTCCCGTAATGTGAAGAAGCATTTGACTAGGCCGGGGACGACATACGTTGTCTTTAAACATCTACATATTTCTGTGTAGGTTCTCTGTGGACGGTCGCATTGTATACCAGGTGTATTGCGCGGAGCTCTCATTCCCATTTACTGTAAGTACCGCACAAATAAGTACATAACTTTCCGATCATACATGTCATATTATGTTACATAGGATAATATTAAAATCCAATAATGGTCACTTTAAAAAATATTTGAAGTAAGATGAAGCTGGAGCTCAAGGAGAACCTAACGTATATAATCATACCATTAATTTAGTTACTTTCATATCTGGCTTTCAACCATTTGCCCGTAATATCGGTAAAAACTCCAGTGTTTCAATGTTAGTAATTTCTTTTTTTTTTAATAATGTTTACAGATCTACACTTATCTATATCGGATTGGCATTGTCATATATGGCTGTGGCATACGTATATTTGAAGACAGCTTTACATACCATATTTGAGTACAAAGTTAAATTAGTGTACGTATTTCTTACATAACCACTCTTATAGGTACACAGATTTATAACAAATTATTAGGGCAACCTTCTCTTCTCTAAACTTGATCTACAAACACCAGACGGGTTAGTGTTAAAAATCTGGACTAGAATAGAAATACCAAGTGTTATGGATAACTCCATCCGAAAGAGAAAAGGTGATGACTCGGTATAAAATATTAATAAGAGACTTAAAAATACCCTAAAATATATAATAGTGCTACTAAATTGCCCTACTAATTTAAAACATGTTATATTTTATATGCTATTGTGCACCGTAGATAGACTTTGAATAAGTATTAATATGTACAACAGAAGAACGGCCAAAAAGTAAAATCTTGAAAATGGGTATAGGAGTTCCTCAAGGCAGCATATTAGGTCTAGTGTACTAAACGTATTTTGTTATGTTACCATTTAAGTAGTCTTGCATAAAATATTGTTAATTCAGTGTGAGAGATAATCAGTAAAAAAATATAATTCGAATACCTACGTAATAAACCCATCAACAAATTTTGAATATTCGTATGATGGTTAAGTTCATTTATCGAACAATTATCGGTATTTACTACATTTACAATCAAACTACGCCCAAACTTAAGAAGCTGCCGAGTAGGTATTTATAAAATATGTTGAAAAATCAGGAAACTTTTGAGATATTTGAAGCCTCGTGTGTTTTATGTTTATGTTTATTAAATAAATTATAATATTTCCAGGTTCAAAGAGCAATTAATAGTTGGTGGTTTGATAATATGCTGTGCTTTAATCAGTGTAATTTACGTCACAAATGTTAGTAACTTCTTATACTTTTACTATCCATACGTAAAGGTACATTTATCTACTTGAATAAATAATAATAAAAATTAGTATCATATTCATCTCAATTCTTTATTTTACTTAAACAAAGTTCTTGTTAAAAAACCCTGTACCAACTTGATAATTATTATATTTTGCAGGGTGGATTGGTGTTACTTGATAGTACACTGTTGATAATGTACACTGTGGTGACACCGTTGATATGCTTCTTAGAGTTAGTGGCGCTCTTGTACGTGTATCGCAGTTTCGACTTCATATCCGACGTCAACTTGTCGATGGAAGAGAGCGCATGTAGCACACGAGTCGGCATTCAGTGGCAAATAATACCTATTCTTTTAGCGGTACGGTTACTTTTTGCTTAACACGGTGTCATTTTTTATTAGCATCATACGCAAAAACGGTGGGATGATGGATCATCACCGATGGATGGATGAGGTACAGGACCGCTCAATGTGGAAATATTTGGAGGAGCCCTATGTTTAGCAGTAAACGTCCATTTGCTGATGAAAATGATGACAGGCAAATAGTTATCCATAATGACAGTATCTCAGAAAAAAAATCTGTTACATAGTTTTGACTTTTTGTTATTTCTTGTAGCCAAAATGTAGTCTTTTATACAAAACCTAATCGCTCTAATGTAAGTTTCCCTAATTATTGTTAACGTTATTCATAAGTTGAATGGTTTTTCATACTTTCATTTATTATGCACTTTTTTTTTCAGTTCAGCATAATATCAAGTATTGTTTTCATAAGGCTGAATGAAGAGATACCTCCTAAATTTATGTTAATAGGATCAATTCCAATAATAATCATAGTGGTAGCGATGCCGTTACGCGCTTTGTATAATGTTTACTTGTTTCTACGTCCGAAGACAACTGATCGCACCGCATAATTTTTTGAGATGATAATTGTACCAGGTGAAATAAAATATTGTAAATTTTAAATGTCTTTCTCTTGCGCCAAGAACAATATTAAGTAAGTTTGTTTGGACGTATTAGTGAGGTTACGGTAAGAACATAGGATACTTGAAAGAAGGAAAACTTAATATAAAAATAAAATCATAAAAACATAACAAAATCCGATACCAACACCTTAGTGTAGGTAGGTATACCTTCTTGTAGGAGTGTAGGAGGCCTTGCACTACTACATCCTTGGACTACTAATCTTGGGAATAATAGGTGCTTAACCTTCGGTCCGTCGCGTGGGGTCTTTAAAAGCCCGAACATTACAAACATGGACATTTTGCATTTTAAAAACTATTGTATCTAACCAGTATTTTATGTACCTTACTAAAACGAGTCATAGTTGGTGAGGACCGCAGCTTACTTCAGCTCGCGCGCAAACTGCGAGATACGGAGGTGTTTTGAACGTGTGCGTTCGCCCAGCAAAAAAGTATCGCTTTACATGAATTGAATGATACAGATAATTAGACCCTTATCCCGTATAAATGTGCCCCTAAATTAAAAATTCAAGCGTCCAGAGGCTTCAGAGTTATTTAAGAAAAACAAATTCTGCTGCACGAACGTTCGCCCAGCAAAATATTTTTTAGTTAATGGGTCTAGCTGGATATAAAATATGCAGAAATATAGCTTGTATTCGAGCCTAGATGTGCCGTGAAAATAAAATTCGAGCGTCATAAGGTTTCAGAGATTTTACAATTTTTGCTGGGCGAACGTTCAGGCGATTGCTATATTATCGGAAACGGCTGGACGTGAAGTCGTAATTTTTTGTATTCGGATAGAGCATAATTCGAGCCTCTTTAAGCTGAAATTTACATTAGTATAACTGGCACGGCTCAAGAGTTATTACTTGATTACTAAAAAAATTTTAGGAGGCTCTATCTCTCGAACGAAGTAAGGTGCGGTTTTCAAGTTTGTGTTGACTGGTACCTGTTATTGAATCACATGATCCTGCAAAGTTTCGCCATGAAAATACCTAATATTGTAGAGTTTTTAATGATTTTCCTCTTATTTTGAGGTTATCTTCAATGAAATTAGTTACAGCCCCGAGACACTAGCTTTCTGTAAGCTGGCATGTTAAACGTTTCAACAAAAATTAAAGCGCTTTTTGAAGAATACATATGCATAAAATCAGGTGAATATAGCCATTAATTTAGATGTTATGACTAGAAACCACGATCGACATCTTTTGATAGATTAACCGACCAAATTCGAATGGACATTAAAAAGCGGCCGCACGATACTTCAAGCTATCCTTTCACACTTACTCGTATTATAATGACAGTTCGAGTACAGATGCGAACAGAATTGTAGGTCGGGAAATATTATGTATTAAGGACATGAAAACATGGTGTATAAACACGTTTATGTTCAATGAATGAGTTTTTTTATACAGTTAGTAGGGATTAGGGAAATCAGTTTAGGTAGAAAATAAAACAAAATACTTAATATTATATTTTGTAATTTGCCATAAACAGTCTTGGTATATACTTATGTAGTACCTATCTAAGTTGTACTATCTAAGTTTAAAAACTTGTAGGTCTAATATTGTACCTTACATTTTACTGTTTCATAAACATACTTATTATTTGTATTACCTCGATAAAATAAATAAACTGGCATTGTGTTTTAATTAAATTTACTATGTAAATAATCATACTTAGATCAATTTTTAAGAGTCCATACATACATACATCAACTCACGCCTTATCCCGGCCGGGGTAGGCAGAGACGACAGAGAAGAGTCCCTTTCACAAAATACCGACGTTGAAAAAACGGAACCCTTATAGGATCACTTTTTTGTCTGTCTGTCTGTCAAGACCATTTATTTATCTCAGGAACGCGTAGAGGTATCAAGCTAAAATTTACACTAAATACTAAGGTATGTTGCATCTAAGAGCTGTAAAAAAATCAAACTTCTTATCCAACGCAATCAAGAGATTTCGCCGTTTTCGTCGCAAATTTTCAACGAGCAAGGGTAAAAACCTACAGGCTTCTTCCAGTCTACCTACAAACTTGAAATTTGGCATGAAGCAAGGTCTTATAGTACATGTAAAGGGAATGTTCAGAAAACCATACATTTTTACTACCATCATTTATTATATTTTGATTTTATGTTATAGAGTTTTGGCGGGAAAATAAGTCGTGACGTTATAGCTTTTTTGACAAATGAAAAAAAAAAAAAAATTAGTCGCAAGTATAAATAATTGCATGTGGCGTACATCTCTTATGACAAGTTTGTATTTTAGTGCAAATCATCATAACATTCAAATGTTTTGTTTATTTTTCTATAACAATGCGCTCTGTATTTTCTCTCTACATTTTCTCTTTTATCGCCCACGCAGGACAACGCGTTAGATACCTTTTAACTGTAAGGAGGCTATCTCTACTCGAGGAGGTACAGATTTGTTTTGATCATGCAAAGAGTACCATTTCTTCGTAACAGAATAAGGAACTGAAACAAAGTGGTATATAAAGATGAAACTTTAAATGTTAAACACACCAAGTTAAAGCCTTGGACGGATAATACTGCGTCCAGTAGCACAGTACTTGTTGGAAAAGGCGGTCGATGAATATTATGTGTACTATACCTCATTTATTAATTACCCTTACACGTATCCCAATCTTAATTTTAAAAGTATGTAAATTAAAAATATCATATTATCAATTCTGTACGCATCTGTACTATTGAATTTTCATTATAATACGAGTAAGTGTGAAAGGATAGCTTGATGTATCGTGCGGCCGCTTTTTAATGTCCATTCGAATTTGGTCGGTTAATCTATCAAAAGATGTCGATCGTGGTTTCTAGTCATAACATCTAAATTAATGGCTATATTCACCTGATTTTATGCATATGTATTCTTCAAAAAGCGCTTTAATTTTTGTTGAAACGTTTAACATGCCAGCTTACAGAAAGCTAGTGTCTCGGGGCTGTAACTAATTTCATTGAAGATAACCTCAAAATAAGAGGAAAATCATTAAAAACTCTACAATATTAGGTATTTTCATGGCGAAACTTTGCAGGATCATGTGATTCAATAACAGGTACCAGTCAACACAAACTTGAAAACCGCACCTTACTTCGTTCGAGAGATAGAGCCTCCTAAAATTTTTTTAGTAATCAAGTAATAACTCTTGAGCCGTGCTAGTTATACTAATGTAAATTTCAGCTTAAAGAGGCTCGAATTATGCTCTATCCGAATACAAAAAATTACGACTTCACGTCCAGCCGTTTCCGATAATATAGCAATCGCCTGAACGTTCGCCCAGCAAAAACTGTAAAATCTCTGAAACCTTATGACGCTCGAATTTTATTTTCACGGCACATCTAGGCTCGAATACAAGCTATATTTCTGCATATTTTATATCCAGCTAGACCCATTAACTAAAAAATATTTTGCTGGGCGAACGTTCGTGCAGCAGAATTTGTTTTTCTTAAATAACTCTGAAGCCTCTGGACGCTCGAATTTTTAATTTAGGGGCACATTTATACGGGATAGGGGTCTAATTATCTTTATCATTCAATTCTTGTAAAGCGATACTTTTTTGCTGGGCGAACGCACGCGTTTTGAACGTGCAGGGCGTTGAAAGACCCCACGCGACGATCGGCGTAAGTAAAATGAAACGTATTATTTCTTTAATTTTATTTGTAATTGTGTATTATTAATGTATTTTTTATTGTTTTCGATCAGTTTATTATATTTTGTACCAGTGGAAATGAGTAAGTCGCAAAATCGTCGCATATTACGGTCATATCCTAAAAAAGACAAGGCAGTATTGCTGCTTTCAACAACGTTACTACTATTGTGTTGTAGATAACACTCCTGAGAAGAAAACTTCAGAAATTATCTCATTTTATAACTAAACAAAAGGAGGAGTGGATGTAGTCGACAAACTCATTGGCATTTATTCTACTGCTCGTGTTTGTTATCACTGGCCATTATGGCTACTCTTTACATTTTTTGATATTAGTGAAGACTGATTTTGATCCCTAAAAGTTTATATGTTATTTTGTTTTTTTAATATGACTTTTATGTTTTAAAGTTGGTTGTTTACATAAGATGCCAAAAGTGATAATAAGAAGTAACTACTTGTTAGGTTTAATTTTTATTTTCATTTTTTATAAATGTGATCTCACAAAGAAATTTATATTATGTGTAGGGTCGACTGTCTCACAATGAACCATGCAGCTACACTTAACCAGCGCTATATTTCCAAAATTCGACGTGGCCAGATCGTGTTAATTTGTGCAAAAGATAGGTACAGACGTGTTTCTTCCGCTTAGTAGTTAGCTAGCAGATCGCGCGAGAGGTGTATGTATGCGAACCTTTTTTTAAAAAACTGTCACAAAAGTAAGTTTTAAATAAATTTTACTATCTTTTTTAGCATTTTTCCTTTAAGAAATATCGACTATTTTATTTCTACACCGAATTATATAGTTATTTAGCTTATCTATGCACTGTAATTTATTTCATAATTATATTTCTTTCAGTTTAAATTTTTAAGGTTAGTTTTAAAAAGGTGCTATGTCTCACATTGAACCATGTTGAGGTGGTACTCAATGAATCACGGATTGTGTACCCCAAGAATTGCCTTGGCGTACACATTAAACAAAACGTGGTTCATTTTGCTAGTGTTGTTAGATAATGTATTAAAACTTTCAAACTACATGATATTCTTTTACCTAGCTGTTCATATTATCATTATTAATATTACTTTATTTACTTCCTTTGGTCAATATTTCTATCTGTTACAGAATGGCACGGAATAAAGTAAGTCAGAATAGGGAAGTCAGGGTGGGGAGACCCCTTACACGATGGACCGACGACCTGGTTAGGACGGCGGGAAGCCGATGGAAGAGGGAGGCATAAGACCGCGCAGGGTGGAAACGTTTGGAGGAGGCCTATGTCCAGCAGAATAATAGTCTATAGGCTGATATTTATGATGATGATGAAATTAAGTCAAAGAAAAAAGGGGGCCACACTGCTTCCAATATGTTAAGAGCTTTCAAATTAAATAGAGAAGGTGTAATCATCAGAAAAGCTGCATTATATCCTACTTTGCGCCGCTATGTAGCACAGTATTTACACACACGTAAAGATGATCTTGCTAACAAGAAGTATATACTAAATTATGATTTAAAGACTACTCTATTACAAGTAAAGACTAATTACATAAGAAATGGACGTTTTACTTTTACCTTAATTAATTATTGATAACATTTCTTTTTCATAATTAAGTGGTTCAATGTTAAAATTAACCCGGTTCAATGTGCACACCCTAGAGTACACATTGATCCAAATATTTATTTTTATATTTATGTTTTTATTTTTAAAAGTATAAATAATATTGAAAATTTGTCAATGCTCTTTTAAAGCTAGATAAATTACCTATCTTTGTACAAAATTTGAATAATTTCGAAGCTTAAACGAGAGAGTTATGCGCCTTCAAATTTTACATGGTTCATTGTTGGACAACTTACCCTACTTGTAAGATTGTAAGTTTAATAAGACAATATACGAAAATACTATGATTTATTCGATTTGTTTTATTGTAAATTAATTAGTAAGTCATAATAAAGTCTAATGTCAAGAACTTACAATGCCCTTTTTTAAGTACCTGCCAATTAATCAGTGAGGTTTTCAAAGACCCCACGCGACGAACGACGTAACTAAAATCGCGCGACGGACCGAGGGTTAACAAAAAAACAAAAGTGATTGAAAATAAATGTTTAATTTTATCAACCATTTAAAATTTATAAATATTGTTTCTTTGTACAATGTTGCAACATGTGTACACATGATTGATGGCGATAGCCTAAGTGAGACTCAAACTCACAGACGCAGTTAACATTACGTTAAATGATACATTCGAGGGCGCCTCGTATAAGCTGCTCATGTTCCCTGCACTATTTACACAACACCTAACTACCCATCGTATGACTCGTAAGATTCAAGTATTTCATTTTTTCATTACAAAATAATAACGCAATTATTAGGAACACTTGGAATCTGTAATATTGACATTATGGGTTATCTACTATGATCTAGTATATGCTATGATCTATTTTCACAATATATTTAAAATATCACATATGTACAAATTATTTACCAAAAACTAAATCTCAATAATATCAGTATAATTCTGTGACATGTTGGCAAATGAATTAATTCATAAGTTAGCTAAATTTAGGCCAATGATTGCTTCGTGTATATTTATATAAATATATATATTAATTATGGCCATATTTATGAATTTCACAGTTTTTTCATGTACTCGTATTATAATACAATGCTCAACAAAACAATACTCAGATATTTGTAAAACATACACATACACGTAGAGCACGTTTGTCGTATGATGTTAGAACATAATTCACACCTTCTAGTAAATTATCTTCCTCTTGTACATTCACAACATGCTTGCTGAAGTGACAATCAACAAGTTATAAATAGTCACAAGTATTTTAGGTTAAATATTTAATTACATTAAATATCATTCTCTGGTAGAGCAGCACTGGGCAACACATAAACAATAGTAATTGTTTACTAATTGTAATTTGCTTTTAAGTAGCATAATGTTACTTTCTCCTAGCTATTATACACAACATTAAAAACATTATTTCGAGAATAAATAAATATACAAGTATTGATTTGTTGATATATATAACGTTTAAATATAGTACAACATTATATAAACGAGTAAAAGCTGACTGTGACATTATCATAAAACAACAATACCGAGGTGGTATGCGCCTCGCAAGGGACGGCTGGACACGGCCGGTGCTTCAGCATCTCTATAATATTTATGTACAAGTAGTCAACTGTACCGTGCCGTGTCGTGTCCTACAAAACACTAGTCTCTAGACAAGACAACATCTAAGCACACTTTGTTCATAGTCTGTACGTCCACGCGTCACTTAATACTTTTTTATAGCCGAGTGCAGCCGCACGACGCAGCGTGTGACGTCAGAACCGCGCGCCGCCCCCCGCCTTGCGCGTGGGCTGCACCGACAGTGGCGCCACCAGCACGGACCCGCCCTCCGCGCCGCCTCCACCTCCACCCATCTCCTGTTGGATACAACAACTCATCAAGCAACCAATTTAAAATCTAGCATCCAAACAAAGTTTGCAATTTAGATGATCGTGCTAATCTCAGAAAATACTAGCTAGATTTGAAAAACTCTCGCTTAAAGTATATTTGACATATAACCATACATAGTATGTAAAGACTAAAGAGCTATAAAAAATAAAAATTACAAAGAGAGAATATTTACGAAATAGACAAGAAAAATAAATAAACAACGCTTTCGTTAATGACATCACAAACATTATTTATTAATATATAATATTTTCAGACATATTACACAGTGCTCTCCAAATTCAAGCTAAATTAAACTTGTGCTATCGAATTATAAAACACAAAATTGTAATGGATTAACAACACAAACAAAACTACTTTAGTTCAATATAAAATAAAACTATAATAACCGAAATAAGGTGGTTTATTCGTGGTCTGTACCTTTATATAAATATTAGATGCGACAGCACGAAGAGGTTAGAAAGTGTTGTGAAAATATTGTCTGAAAATATTTGAGTTAATAAATTAAACTTCTTAAATAGTTGTTGTAAATGTTTTAATTATGATTAAAACACATGTAGGGAAACTTTGCCGTTCCAGATTATAGTTTTTCTTTTTTTTTTTATATCTCTCTTTTAGCTATGATCAGTTCACTGCTGGACAAAGTCTACTTCACATCACTCTTTCCACTCATTGCCCTGTCTCATCCTGCTATTTCCGGCCACGCCAGCCTAGGTTAAAATGTATTTATCATAAAATGTGGTGATATTGTACTTACATTAATATTATTGCAACTGGCTAGCCTCATCTGCGCAAGTTGCGACGCTGGCGTGAGGTTAGATGTGGAACCGAACGGCGAGATCATCGAGGACATGGCGCGCTTCAGTTTAGACGGCGTTTTGTTGAATGAAAACGCGCGACCCACCTACACAATACATAATAATTATTATGCTGAATTTACAACACAAATAATTAAGGTTAAATCAAAAATTTAAAAAAAACAAAGGAATCCAAAATTGTTAGTAATTGTAAAACATAATAAATTCAAAACAATTTACAAGTAATTTTATTTTTAAATTCAATTTTTTTTATTGTAAAATTAAGTTTTAAACCATGCCCGTATACAGTATTGATAAACACAAAGTTAATATGGTACATTTGTTTAAGTATGCATATGGATGAAAATGACACAACCACCACAATCTGGTATGGCACGCTCACAAGACTTAGTTAGACAAACATAATTTAAAGCCAAGCTTTAAGAACATTAACACACTTGATACAATGACATATATTCTTTAAAAAGTTCTTGACTGAAAGATATTTACTTTAAAAAATGTTAAATTATTTATTATAGACGCAAACTGATTCCTGTGTTAGTACTTAACATTTTGTGTCGATGAACTGTTAGGTATTTGTAAAATACATCAAACCACGAATTGGTTCAAAAGTTTAATTGATAACTTCTACACAAAATTGTGTTTGTTTGTAATAAAGTAGAGATGGTAAAATAATTTAATCGAGTAAATCTTATCCGCTTTTTACTTTCGTAAATATAAATTGAATAATAAACCCAACGTCTTAAATGATATATTTTGACATACAACGACAGAGTATTAATGTATTACGAAAGTAAAACAGTTATTAATACTACATAAGTTAATCAATTACTACTGTAATTATTGTAGTAATTCGTGAATGGATGATTTAAAGTTATGTGATCCTTTTATCAAGGTGGTGATTATTACGGTAATGATGATTATTACTATGACACCGCAGTTATAATGAGATCCACAACGATGATACCAGAGACCTCGAAAATATTATGTTTAATCAATTTAATTAATATAATTATATAGACATTATAACAATTATGGTAAAACACTTTAAAATAAATTTTGAAGTGTTGTACGTTGTACAAACAATATTAAAATGTACTATTTTAAATTAATGTTACTAACATATTTATTATTAATTAAATTGATGATGATTGTACGCACAAAAATAAACAAGTCATTTAGAACCGTGCCTTCATCAGATTTAGTTATTACACTAGTAGACTTAATGTAATCGAAGACATGAATAATTGGAAAGACATTAGTTTTCCTCTTATTGAAAAATATATGTTTGACACAATTCATAACCAAATCTTGTTTTATCTTCATAACCAGATAGACAAGTTATATTCTTAGCGCGTACATAAATTAATGAGAGGAGTCGTATGATTGTGCATAATGGACGTTAACAAACAGTAGTACACAGGAAGCAGTATGCATAATGATATTAGTGTGTAGGGAGAGTTGTTGAGGGATGGCAGAGCCGCATCAGACCTGTGCGAGTAAGTGAGCGCGCAATACCCATGTGTCTAGCAGCCCGGCGCCCGGGTCGGCTCGCAGCCAGCCGCCCAGCCCGGCCAGCGCCTCCAGCTATAAACACAACCAGCTCTCCAGCACTAACTCACTACTACTACACGCAACTACTCGCGTCACACACCACTACACTAGTGCACTTTTACAGTGTACGGGACCCAATGACTCCTATAATACTTTCCAGTTTAAAATTATAATTACGATTTATAACTTAATAAAGACTTCAAATAGACAAAAAAATGTTTTTTTTTCAAATTGATAGTATTATCAACAAAACTAGTAAACAAATTATAATCTTTATCAGATAGGAAAGGTACGGTGACATTTGATCTTTTCCATGTTACTTAATTTACTTTTGTAGAATTTAAAAATAAAAGCTATCAATTTATGAATCCGAACTGATAAAAAATTAAAAATATTATTTAGACGTTAATGTATAATTAAATTATATGAAATATTTGTTTTATATTCCATCTTCAACCCTAATATGTAAAATATTAACATATAAATTTTAAAATCGTATGCGCGACTCGGAACGAATTTCAATAGAGATTGACACAATAAAATAGTTAAAATCGAATGGTTTTTTATAAAATTGATTAAATCGATTAAATTTTTTTTTATAATCATAGATATTAATATAATAATTTCAGTTGTCTTATAACTCAGTATTAGTTTTTATGGCGGGATTCGTACGTCATAGCGGTAAAATCTTGATTATGTTATTATTAAAAGAGACCTGTGACCACGTAACTGCCGATGATTCGAAAAAACAAAAATCTAATACTTCATGACAGTAAGAGGAAGAGACATCAGATTAGACAATTCAACAGATTTTCACTTATTATGTCATGTAAGTGACGAATCAAGTAATTCATCAAGCTGTTCATCAGATGAATCCCGCATTGATTCGGCATTATTAATAAATATTTAAAAATGATTAGTTTCTTATTTTGTACCTATAATCGATTTATTCTTGTTTGTAAATTATATCGGTTAGATATAATTATAATCGGTATTTTTAAAAACGATTTTAGTGTTACTACATCTCTAGTAATGACAAATACTAAACGTCACCGTACCCATAAGATACGAAAAATAGTATAGTTTTTATTTGACATATCTGTATCGAAACTGTATGTGATCATTTCTCTTACAGATAAGTGCACCTCATTAAGCACAGGTTATCGAGTTTCGATTCAGTTACATCAACATCGTAAAAATAAATAAATAGCTAGTATTTCAAGTACTTATTTTCAAACTACAATGTAGATAAAATATTTACATTGATAAGACATTTTAAACCTTTGATATACAATGAAGAAATGAAAAAGAAACTTCCAATTATTATCTTCCCATGAATATGTCTGTATCAACCCAGATTCAATATTCAATCATCATAAATAGATACTTTTCATTAAGACCAACGAGAATGAATGTATAGCTACTGTATATTAATGTATTAACACTTAGATAAATTATATCTAATGCAGACGAGCGCATATAACATTATCATGCCTTAGTTACATGTATATAAATGCTGATGACTATTTTATACTAAAAGAGTATAAATAACATTTTCGTATAATTTATCAATATTACATTTAGTATTATGTTTGTTATTTTACTATTCAAGCTAAGCTAATTTCAGTTTAAGAGTATAATTCATGCTTTATTTGTTTATACATTTTAATTTAATTATGTTTATATAGTTAAAAAAACCCTTTGGAGGAATGTAAAACTATTGTTAGCCTAGCGATATGCCTAAGGCTAGATTATATATTTTACAAGCTTTAAGTACCTTTATCCTGGTCCGTGCGGCGAATTTAGACACTTTAGATAGAGCACTGAGCGCTAGGTCACTTGTATCTATGTCCAGCTGATGTGATTCTAGGCAAGCCAGAAATTTATCCTAAAACAAATTGAATAAAATAAGAACGTGTTAACATTGGCAAACGCTATTCACATGGAAAACAAGAAACTTCTAGGTATATTAAACGAAATCATTGATTTTAAAAAGGGCAATTCTCGCAATAAGAACAATGTTCTACGAAAACTTTTACAACTGTATTATATTTAAAGAAACAAGAAATACAATAAATGTATCCTGTTGAATTATTATTTCCCGTCAAGTAGTCTGACCAACACAAAGTTCACTCTAGCTTGCGACTTTAAGTTAACATGATACCTACTTGAAGTTGTTGTTTAATCATAACATAAGTGAAGTATAATACTTACAGCATCAGCTTTACAGACAGTGTTGGCCATTTGTCTGCAAAGTTGTCGAAGGAAATGTGACTTATCGACGGTTTCGTCAGTGATCATAAACGAATACAGTTTCTCCTTGAGCTCCTGGTTATTCCGGCACATAAGCGCGAATACGTTGTGACAGTCTGGAATAGATGAATAGTTTTTAAAATAAATAACTTTTCTAGATTTATATTTAAAGGGTTATGTTTCACAGCAAATTACATCAGTCAAAAGACATTTTACTACTGGATCTCTTTTAAATGTTTCTTTTCTCTGTCCTGTAACTTCCTCATACATCGGTAAGAGATGTTTTGCGCTGGTAAGGTCTTGTAAAGGAGGGGTGCAACGGTAACTACATATTTATTTACAACTATTTTAAGTATAATTTTAGAATAAATAATGTTTAGTGTATAAATTTATAAGTCTATTATTGTATTATACGAAGATGGAATCGACGTAAAAATGCGGTCATATGGAAGTGATTTTAATATGATATAATACAGATATAGTGTAAGCTTACCTTCAGCTTCCCTGATATCAACGACACGTTTGACTGTACTCAGCGGCATCAGCGATATATGCCTGTAAGGCTTGCTCGAACCTATCCGCATCGTCCCCGTGCCATTCGTTGGACTTTTACTGTTAAAAGCCTGAAAGTAAAATAATCTAATGAACCTCTACTTTTTTTATTATACATTAATAGTTTATTTTATTTTAGCTCAAGTTTAGCTTTATAAAATTACATGAAATTTGGAATCCTTTTTAATAAAGCAACATTTAATTGGCTGGAGAAATGACTAAGGATATCGAAATTGCATTTTTAATAAATAATTATGCAAGAGTTGCCTTTAACAATAAAGTTTTTGTTTAAATTAATGTTACATGAGTAAACTAAATTGGCCGTAGCGAAGTTAGTCCTCTGATTCGTAAATTTTACTGGAGTAAAGATCTAAAGAACTCTCGTTTCATTAAATGCATCTGCGCATCTATCATATGGCTATTTCACTTCACTACTACTACCATACAAGAATAAACTTACCTTGGATCTTTTCTTGCAAACTTCCATCGTATCCGTGAATAGAAACAAAACGAGATGGTCCCCCCTGCCTGATAGCTCCTTAGATAATTCCACCACTTCGCATCGCGAAACGAATGATCGATGTGAAGATACTAAATGAGGCTGTAAGAAAACAATATAGCTATTTAGAATGTGCTATCAATATGTAAATTCAGTCGATGAGTCTACATCTTTGTAGAAAACATTTAGGTACCTATTTATGTAAAGTTTTATTAAAATTTAGCAGAAGGGAAGTCGATCCTAGTATACTGGGTCCTAATACTTATTACTTAGGAAATGTTAACACAATTTTTTTATCATTAATTAAGACTTGGACTTGAGTAAAGTGCCCTATTATATTAAGAATAATATGTTTGAACTAAACTCCTATTCCCAGGTAGCATGATACAGTCGAATTTGATGTGTAAAGTTTAAATAACTCTCATGTTTATACTCATACTCAGAATATTGCTGATTACTGCTTACCGGGCACTGATCAATGTCGTTATAGATATCGAACATTTGTAGTTGTCCTTCTGTCTTTCGTTTGTCTTCGTTTATGTGTGACATGACTTCTCGTAGTCCTGCAAGTGCTTGAACTAACGCCGAGTGGTCCGTGTTATTTTTGTGCGTATGTTTTAAAATATCTGCAAATATGAGAAACATAATTAGGAGAATAACAAAATTGCATTTTTTTAGGCTAGTATACAAGGATGTCGTTGGTAGATTTCATCTCAATGCAAATAGAAGCTTTGAAATTTCGAAAACCAGACCAGTATAACTTGCAATCGAAAACTAAAAAAGTTTAATAAATAATAAGGGTAACAAATTGCACCATTTTAAATGATTTATTTATTACACAGGACTTGACTTCATCAAAATAAATTACGACCTTAGTTTCTTAACTTTAACTGCATGCGAATCTCAATAATATAATCGTCTTATTATCTTTCGAATAATGTTAGTCAGATTGCCCTATCACACCATGCATTCAAATGTTGCAGCTAATAAATGAAATGTCCCGTAGAGCGAAATAATTTAGATATAATATAATTATCGATATAGAGATTTAATGTTTTCGAGAATAACCTAAATTCAAGAAAACTAAATTGAAAGAATGATCCGTTGCATGCATATCTAGGAAAGTTTATATATCATAGCATTGGTAGGAATGATATCTAGACTATTATATTTATATATACTTAAAATAATTACGATTAAAAGTCATTATATAACCTCATAATTATCTTACAAATCTAAAGGTCTACAAATCCTCATAATTTATTGTTCACAAATGCTATTAAAAACGGAATATCAAAATTGACACTCAAATTGTCTTATCAAAATGGACATGCGACATTCAAAATGAAAAGAATTAAAATGGTTCAAACAGAATTTCATAAACATCACTTTCTTGTTTATATACCTGGATGTAGGTATATTAAAGGATATAAACGAAAATCATAAACTGATTTAATGTAATCTTTATATTTCAATACTGATTCTTTATACACTGTTTTATGGGACAGTGATGGCTTGCGGTTTAATTATGTATACTTTAATATTTTAATAAGGTAAATATGCAAGCTGTAATAATACTGCTATATTCATATTTATTAAATGTTATTATTATGTCCAGATTACGCAGTTATCGTTAAGATGCTTGCTAAAATGAGAACAATTTCTAAAATGATAACTAAGTTGCGAGGAACTACCTACCTATTCTACAGAGAAAAATATAAAAACGTTAAAATAATACTTCGTAGCTAAATTCAACAGTAGATTTTTTCTGTTGAGCAAGAGGAAAGCGTAACTACCCATTTAAGTGAGTAGGTAGTAAGAACTACTTAAATACTGCACTCACACAAACATACAGTACGCGCCAACTAAAGCAGCCGGCTTAAAGTTATTGCGAATGGCTGCGCAGGTGACAGTTTAGGAACTAAATGGAGATGGGTGTGGGGAAGGGGTGTTTTATTTGTTCCTGTACATGCTGCAAACTTCTCTGATAGCTAACTTCAGGCCAGCTGAGTTAGTTGGCACATACTGTAAAAAGTAACCTTCTGAGTCAAACTCACCCATCTTTATCCAAACCTCATCATCCTTTTATCACCACCATACAAATACAAACATCATTCTTTACTTAAGCTGTATTTACGTATATAAGTTAAGAATATTTATACCTACTATTATGTAAATAATGAATCTTTATGGCATATACAAAGTTAGTACTAATGTGTTTATAGTTGGAGTTCTAATTACTATAAACTGAATCATAAATCTAATTATTAATAAAGCTCTGATTAATAATGCTTGACGTAGACCAATCCATTGACAGTTAAATAAAATTAAACTAGATTAGGGCCTCAATATGTATTTCCGAATCATGAGTTAAGTTACGCCTGTGGCTAAGTTCATGTGGCAGAATATATAATTACAACTATAATATAATGTAGGGTAGTGAATGCATGACTTACCATCAAGTAATAAACTTATACTAGGTAACCGCTGCACTGGTCTTATTAAAAGTTCCTGCAAACTTTGTCTACCACATTCTGGTTTTGTTTGACAGATTTTCAGGAATGCATGAAATCTGAAAATTTAATATATTTCTTGAGAACATAATATCATCATACAAATTTAAATAAAAATACTTTGCAAGTCTTACATAATGTAGCATCTGCTACGTGATGAAAATAAGTTTTTTAAAAGTAATGTAAAAAAATATTTTTTTGTATTTTGTTTATTTATTTTTTTCAAAGTTTATGTCTACTCCTTCGCAGGCGTAGACAAGCAACTTTGATCGCATTAAAGCTCCGGTCTAGTCACTAGTACTAGACTACCACTACATCAAATTTAAAATCGACACAGTAGCTTTGGAGTTAAAGACAAGCAGATATATAATATTAGTAAGTATAAAAAATGTATGTGTGTACCTTGGGTTCTCACGGTCGCATTGTTGCAGCATCTCCTTAGTATTTTCAAAGAAATTGACAAAGGGAGGGTAAGCTTTCAACATGTCCTGCGTGTATCGTAGCACGAGTCTACCGATACTTGTCTCTTCACTCCAATGCGCTTGTGCATAGCGCAGTTCCTCTAACATTCTCCTAAAAAGTTAATATGAACAATAAATTAACAAGTTTCATTTTACAGTCTTACAAGTGGAATTTCTGAGTTTAGACTCTCCCATCGTAATATTCATATCACATTTGGTTCTTAAAATTTCTAGATTTAGTTTTAATACAATGGATGAAAGCAAATAATAATGGTTGCACTTCTATTATAAAATATAATGGAAGAAACTTGAAGAAATGGGAAAACTGTTTACCTTATTTAAATGATAATACTTACTGATGTAATTCATAAATAGGCGGTAAATATCCAAATATAATTTTGAGTTCAGTATTATTGAGCAATGCTTGATTTTTGCCATTACTATTGTCCTCTTCGGCCATCTCTTCCAGTGGTTGCTTAAACATCTGTAACGTAAAATGTAGTTATTAACATCACATTATAATATGGACCCATATATTTCTTAACATTAACATTACAAACGCGAAAGTTTGAAAGCATGAATGGATATTTGTTACTCTTTCCCGAATGAAAACTACTAAACGGATTTTCGTAATCCTTTAAAATAATAATTATAGCTTATACATGAGAAGAACACATAATTATGCAGATTTATAAAATATTGAATTTATTATAATAGGTCGGGGAAAAAGTCTTTTCGCATAACGTAGGTATAAACTTATTATAAAATTTCTTTGACTGTACTTCTTGTGTCTGGCTGGTTTTGGTAACATTAAAAAGGTTACATTATAAAGAAAAGAAAAAAATAAAAAAAAGTTGTTTCCCGTTCTCTCCGTAAAAATGAGTGAATATAATGAAGAAATTCGATACATTTTAAAATTTTATTATAAAAAAGGCAAAAATGCAACTCAAGCAGTGAAAAAAATTTGTGATGTTTATGGACCTGATGCAGTGTCAGTAAGAGTAGCACAAATTTGGTTCAAACGTTTTCAGTCCGGAAATTTTGATGTTAAAGATGCACCTCGCTCTGGTCGCCCTGTTACGAATAAAATGGACGCCATTTTTGAAAGAGTGGAGCAAGATCGGCATATTAGTAGTTACGATGTAGCTGAAGAACTGGGAATTGACCACAAAACAGTTTTGACCCATTTGAAGAAAGCTGGTTATACAAAAAAGCTCGATATTTGGGTGCCACACGAGCTCACTCAAAGAAACTTAATGAACCGTGTACTCATTTGCGATTCATTATTGAGACGTAATGAAACCGAGCCGTTTTTGAAGAGATTGATAACTGGCGATGAAAAGTGGATCACGTACGACAAGAACGTGCGAAAAAGGTCGTGGTCGAAAGTTGGCCAGGCTTCACAGACTGTGGCCAAACCTGGCCTAACACGAAATAAGGTGATGCTGTGTGTATGGTGGGATTGGAAGGGCATTGTTCATTATGAGCTTTTACCGCCGGGCAAAACCATCGATTCTGATCTTTACTGCCAGCAACTGATGAGATTAAAGGAAGCAGTCGAGAGAAAACGGCCGGAATTGATCAACAGGAAGGGTGTGGTCTTTCATCACGATAACGCTAGACCACACACATCTTTAGCCACTCAGCAAAATTAAGAGAGTTCGACTGGGAGGTCCTAGTGCATCCACCATATAGCCCTGACCTTGCGCCTTCAGATTTTCACCTGTTTCGGTCTCTTCAGAGTTCTTTAGGTTCTGTAAGGTTGACCTCAAGAGAGGACTGCCAAAACTATTTGTGACGTTTTTTTGATCAGAAGTCCCAAAGTTTCTACAGTAACGGGATAATGTCTCTGCCCACAAAATGGCAGAAAGTTGTTCAACAAAACGGTACATATATATTGTAAATAAATGTAAATAAACTTTGAAAAAAATGTCTTGACTTTTCATACAAAAATACGAAAAGACTTTTTCCCCAACCTAATAATAAGCTACTCAGTATATTAAAATCACGCCAGGCTGTGTGACATCAGCGAGTATTTAGATAAAAATATTCTTACCGTTACTATCGTATGCAATATTCCAACATAATTTGACTCGGTCTGTAGCAGTTCCATAAACACCTGCTGCCGCGGCGATAGTAACTTTCTGACGACTGTATCAGGTACTTCCGACTCTGACAATTATAAAAGCAAAACAATTAGCTTAAAATTAATGAACATGCAATTCATTAACTAATTTTAAAAGCTTTGATTTTTAATCTCATTCCTGACTAATGGAAGACTGGGATCTTTTTGTTTCAGTATTGTACTGCAATTAAAATATAAGTGCGTTTTTTGTCTTCATCGTTAATTTCTTCGGTATATTATTACTAGATTTTGACCTCTTGGGAAATATATACTTGAGGCATTTTTACATAAATTGTGGGACAAACGTAAAAAAATAAAACAGTGTTTCCAACGAATTCTAAATCTCCTTTCTGTAAATCGTATATATTAATTATATACATTTACAATACATGGTTAAAATGAACGTGGTCCTTACCTTCAAGTAGTTGCTTGCCATCAGGCGAGGGCGTGCAGTCGAGCAGGTTGCCGGACAGACTGAGCAGCACGGCGTCGCCCACCGAGCTGCGGCGCTTGTGCAGCGCGGAGTCTCCGCCGCGCAGCTTGCGCTTGCGCAGCCGCTGTACGTGCGCGGGCGTGCCGCCGCTAGCACACGCGCCTGACGTGGTGGAGCCCGCCTCCTCGCCGCCACCACCAGCTCCCGCGCCGCCCAGCGACGAGCGACGGGACACCTCGTCCAAATACTGCCCATAAAAATATTATAATGATTATAAATACAAATTAACGTATAGTTTTCACCAAAATTAATTCTTTATAATAAATAAGTAAAAAAATACTTACGTCTTTGAACAAGTAATCACGCTCGTCCTGCGCCTCCTCATTTTGTACCGAAGCCCAGAACCACTCTGCCTTCACGACGTGTACTCGCGGTGAACACTCCGGCGCGACAACCGTGTTATGTTCGTCGACAACCTGCATACATACAGTTATATATTACACACTAAATATAAATCATTTGTAAATAAAATATCCTTCACCTTTATCCCGTTTTCAGGGAATTTCCTAAGCAAATTTGTGATGACGTGCTCTTCTGTGCACGCCTTTCAAAGTTTCTAAACATTTTAATGTGCAAAATGTACTCTCGAAATGACATGCATACCGGCCAGAACCTATACAAGACCGAGTACGGTCTCGTGCTGGCGTACGACATAGACCATGACCACTGATGTTTTGGATGGCATGACAAGCTACTCTAATTTTAGTAGAATTGAATAAAATAGTGTTAGTACCGGTAGCGATATTCCATGGCATTGCGATATGGCGTGGGCGTCACGGATGGGGGGCGTCGAGGCGGGCGGCGGCTGGTCGCGGGCGGAGCGGGGACGGACGGGAGCGGGGGCGGGGCGCGGGCGCCGGGGGGACTGCGGGCCACAGCTCGTCGTGCTCAGCCGGGGCTCCGAGCTGCCACAGATCGAGTGGCGCTGTGCTCTAAGCCACACACTTTGTGGTGTTTTGAATACAGTTGAATCATCGAGTTCATCAATATCACCCTCTCTGCTACGGTTGTTCAACTCAGTACTGTCGACGGTATCCACTTGCACTGGTGAAATATCTAAATTCATTCCATCAAATTCTTTCTTTGGCGTAGATATGTTTTTAAGAGCTGAAGGTAGATGACAGGCATCCACTTCAACCGTATTTCGTTCGGCTCGTTTCTCATACTTCTTTTTTCGTTCGCTTCGGAATGAGGCAGTAAATGATTTTACGCTTCTACGTAATTTTGATGCTGACTTCACAGTTTTTGAACTTCTTATCGATGCAAAAGAAATATCAAAGAATCCAGACTGTTTACTTGTATTTAAAGAACAGATAGAGGCGTTATCATCTTCTTTGATGGGTGAAGATGTAGAGGCAACAAATTCTCCTGCGGGATCTGTTGGTTTCACACTATCTGGGCTCACTGGCTCTACCACTATATCTCCTGTAGGTTTGGACACAGAATCTTTTTTGGTTCTCTTAAATATAGTAGGTCGATTTTTAAACTTAAACGAGTCTTTTATCTTCAATCGTTTAATTGACTTCCAGTTACTATCTTCACATTTATCTGGAGATAAGTTTGAATCAACTGTGCTCACTTGAAAATTAGAATCTGTTGAGTTACGACTTCTTTTTTTGCCAGACGATATTGTCGTAGTCGACTGTTGAAGTTCTTTGCCAACAGTCGAACTGGCCAAGAGGAATATTGGTTCATCCTTTGAGTCAAGGTCACACAAACTCTTAGTTAGCGATGAATGCACAGATCCCGCCTCAGTGAGACAATCTACCAAGTTAAACACATTCATAGACTTATTTCTAAATACTTCTCTCTTATCTTTAGCATTATATATATTAGACTCGTGTACAAGCTGTGATATGTCTTTATTTTCTTTATCACACATTTTATAGTTCCTGTATTCTACACAATCAACTTGCGTAGGAGTTCTTACGTTCTCGTAATTAAAACATAAATCGTCTGTAAACGATTTGCCTACAAAACTAATACTGTTATCTGTTTCATCTTTGCAGAGGGTTTTGGCATGTTTGTCTCTAATACTGTTTCGAGCACGTTGTATTCGTTGTTCCCGCTCGCTATCATTAGTATCGTTATGTTTGGAGGGGCTGGCGCGGCGGCCCGACAGCCGCGCCGACAGTCTGCGGTAGAGAGAGCTCTTGGGAGTGGACTGGGAACAGTTGGGAGTGGTGATAGAGGGCTTCGCTGAGTTGGGTGTACTCGGATGAGGTGATAGGATAAGCGTACGACCGAAAGTCTCCCCATTGGCCTTTACCTGAAACATGTGTGAAACACACCACGCAATGATGTAATGAAGCCATTCCAATACAAACATGCACGACGATAATAATATATTATTATCGTGATAGGAGGTAGTTAGACACAGAAAGCTCCCTACTGAAGAACTTGTATATTACAGCATAGAGTTGAAATTTATCTGACTTTTTTTTTGATAATGTGAAATGAAATAAAGATAGTAGAAAATATTGTTAAAAATGTAAAAATCGTAGATTTTAACCTTATGGATTGGAGTTGATAGTATGGAATTACATTATGAACGTTTACACTATAGTATTAATGTGAATACAGCAAACAGGTGTGATAACATGAGCGACGTGTATACAAAAGCAAAACGACATATATGCGCAATGTACAATAGCGGCATAAGGTGACAAAACAATGTTATGTGAAACAATAAAATGTGAAAAAAAACAATGGGTCGACTTTGCGTCGTGCTATGAGGGATTAGGCTGGATGTGACGCAATAAAGGGCTAATAAAACCAAAACATGGTATTCTATGAAAAACACTAAAACTCAAAACAAATACGATGTAATCACGCTCAAATAAATACAGGGAACATAGATGTGATAATGCTTTGCACTAACAAACGGTTAAATCATCTCCTGGCATTGAATATTCCTAACAAATAAGCAACAATAGGAAGAAACAAAATGTATGAACTGTGTCATATAAATAGTAGGAATCTAGTGGACTACTCGCTAATTAATATTGTCTACAATGTAACTAAGTAGCAGTGATTTGTGTACCCAAGTAAACTACTTGCATGCGGAATTCATAATGCTAAAATTAGTTTCTAGTAATGTATATTGTGGTATAGAGTATAAATAACCAGGTATGCGGCGCTATTCAGAGGTAAACGTTCTGAATGACATTTCATGCCACAATATCGATATGTCAACTGCAATATGAGTGTTTTGTACCATAAAACATACTATATTTACAAAATAAACTAGTAATATGTAATTAAATTTTCACGTTAAGCTTCAGTTGAGAAAATAATAGCGTATTTCTTGTTTGAGTATAAGGTGTGTTGTGTGTTTAGAGATAATGTTAAAGTAAATGTGGATAGTACTCACGACGTGCGTGCAGTCCTGGTCGTCGCGCTGGCAGGTGACGCCGCCATTGCTGGCGAGCACCTCGGACATATGCAACGTCTCATCTTCAGGGAAGCCCACGAAGCAAACACGCGCGCCCGCGAACACTTTTAATTTGTGCTCTTTCTGTAATTACACAAATTTAAATAAGCACTATATTACAAATTTAAATAAAAGTTTACAAAAATATTTAACTTGTCTCTTATTGATCAACCATTTTTGAATAAAGAAAAAGTATGTACAAATAATTATGATTATTATAAATAATACTAACAATGACGTCATCATTGGTGGCTAAACACCCAGGATCATCGCGCCGCTCCCAGCAGGCATCGACCCAGGATCTCGCGAGCACGGGCAGGCCGAACCCTGACGCATAGCGATATTTGTCCCCGGTAGCTGCCGCCGCGATCAGATGCGTTACTTTGCTCGACATGTCCTTGCGTATCGACCCGCCCATGTAGTGTATCAGTGTTATCAGGTACGTCTGCATAGTACATAAAAGAATACACTGTTTACTGAAATCAATTCGAACAAGTTATTTTATTATTCATTGTGACTCAATTGAATATCATTATTCACATGATATGTACTTACGAGTTCATCCTTTTTACGGAATCCCGAGAAACATATGACGGCGCCGCGCATCGCCAGCGAATACAGCGGACGTGAGCTGGCCGGTGGTGGCTCATCACGGTCAGACAACTGTAGCACCGCTGTGGGACCCAGCACCCTGCGTGAAATACCAAACCAAACACTTAATAACAATATTGACTATAGAAACTATGCAACTCTACAATGAGGAATGTTAATGCATATTTTATGGGCAAGCGACTTCTGTGCCATTTACATAGAAAGCCGCTGACGAGGTTATCTAGTGATAAGAAGTTACCTCTACTCAGGGGCAACACTAGGAAAACAGCCGTTTTTGAAATAAAAATACTTTATTAAAGATTATAATAAGTTGCCTGTCCCTCTTTCTGTCTAATGAAGTTGCTAACCTGGCCTTATTTGTCTATTGTTATAATAATGTAAGTAAATAGCTCCGGAAAGATGCCATAGTTCCCCGGAAATTAAAATATACCTAAGTGCTGCCACGCTACGCGATCTCATATAACTTTCGCATGCAGCATATTAAATTTAAGCAACTTATAAGTAAAAATAATGTTAGTAACTTATTATTCATACGACACTCGCTCAACCGCAGATTAAATTAATTGTAGTAATGAAGTTGTAGCGTGCATAACTAGAAATTTCATTACCTAGAGTTTCGGTTACCAAAGAAACAAAAAGCATTCTGAACAAATTGGAAACATTTTATTTTTATGAGACACCCGCTCAAAAATGGGGTGCTCTTATGTCTATAATTATCCAACCGGAAACCACACAGTTACGGAACGTAAACTGATGTCACGTTCCTCCAAATTTCAAGGCAAAGTTAAGAAGTGTTTTAAACGCACACTTTGTTTTTATATTCTATCTTCCTTCCTTCCTTATCTGTGTAAAAAGATTAAGAAAACACATTGTCACGCACGCGTCTATCATAGCAAAAACAGCTTAAGGAGAAATGTTACTAGTTGTTGTATTAGTAGGGTTAAGCTGCGAAAGAAGGGACACTTATTTACAGTACCTTACACTTAGTCATCCGCGAAATTTTATATATTTTGCATATTTTTTTATTGGTTAAACTCATATAAAATACATTTAATAAAACAGCTGCTTTAGTATTCACAAAAACGCAGTTCTTATCAAAAGCAAATATTTAAGACTTTTAGTACAAGGATACGACCTTAACATATCGGTATGAAAATTTTATTGCTCGTATGTCCAAAGACAAATTGATGGTAGGTATGTGTAATAAAAGTACTTATGTAATAATGAAGGTTGTTATTTTTTTCACAGTTTACATACATATTAGTAGTCGAATTAAATGGCCAACATGTTTCCCATATGTCATGATAATGTTAAACAAACCTCGAAACTGCCAATGTAAACATTGGCGGACTTATTGACGCAACTGACAGTAAATATGTTCAATAAATCGTTTATAGCATACGTACGTATGTTGTAGCTATAAGTCAAATGATCGGAGTGCATTTATACTAGATTATTGTCAACACAAGCACAATTAAGAATTTATACCCTGTCCATTTGTTTCCATTTCTTTTTGACACATTGAGAAATTTCGGAATCAGTGTCACACGTTTTCGATTTGGTTTGAATTAATAATTGATTTATTTAAGAATAACTTTTAATTCATTTATTTGTACTAAAATATGTAGGTATGTGACCTACATATTTTAGTCCAAATATTAATTTAAATTACACATGCAATAAACAAATTAAACATAACGCATCTAACACGGGTTTACGTTCGTTAAATTTTCTTTCTTATATGTTGTTTGCTGTCTTTTTATTTCATTTTTCATATTAGGTATACATTGGTGCAATTTTAAGGAGTACTTAGATTGAGCAGAGAACATTGTTCGTTAAAATGCCGAAATGACATGCTTTGGATGGACAATCGGGAGAATTAGATATTATTTAAAATACATAATTAAATTATCGTGACACATTTGCGGGTTATAGCTAGTCTAAAAATCATATTACATTTTATAAACATATATTAAGAAAAGTTCAGGTTTATTCATAGCATTTATTTTTTTCCGATTATTTGTAATCTGTTTCATAATTGTGCTAATCGTTATGAGTGTCCATCACTAAGTAACCATGGTAATAGGAAAAGACATGGGTCCATCTATTAAATACTAAATTATATGTTTGAAAAATAAGCACAAGTATTACGAAATTTCATAGGCGTGAGCTGTCAAAAAGAAAATAAACGAATGGACAGAGTATAATTTTATATTCTTTGAGGTAATACTTTCATCTAATAAATGCAATCTTTCGGCAATAATAATTTTATTAAGTAAGTACTTTAAAATGTTAACAAAAGTTACGTGCAAAAATACTACAGATTTATTTGGTTATGGCAGAATGTTATCACAATGCGTAAACCACATTCATTGGTTGGTAATATTTCCACAATGTATGGAGATCAAATCAGAATACATAACTGACGTGTGACGCACGCGTCCTTATAACTATGCAGGATAGCACTATTTTTTCGTAAACTTGGTATCTACTAAAGTACACACATCAAAAAAGTCTAAGCAACATGCATGATATTACAAATTTACCATTTATATTAATTAATTTCTAAGTATTTACTCACTCAAAGTGTATAGGTAAGTAAACTTTTTTGTTATTGATGACATACTGGCTGGTTGTAAAAAAAAAATTTCGATTATGTTTTGTTTTTTTTCATAAAATTCAAATGACTGCGAATTTGTTTGAATTTGAGTGCATGTTAATTGCTACGTTTTAGTCTTGATTTTATAATTTTACCAACCATTTAAATACAGTTGGCGACAAAATTGAATTGTTAGATATTCTTTACGTCATGGAGCGACGTCATTTGACGGCAGATGAAATGCAAAGAGCTGTAGGGATGTTGCAAGCGGGAAGTAATCAATCTCAGGTATCTCGACATTTTGGTATTCATAGAAGTGTTATTTGTCGTCTTTGGCAGCGCTACAATAATACAGGGGAACCCGCTGAACAGCATCCAGGCCGTAAAAGGAGTACAACCACTCGGCAAGACCGGTACATACAACTGACTGCAAGACGCCAGCCGATGTTAACCGCTCGAGAGATAAGTTTGAGGCTACAAAATTCAAGTGGTGTTGATTTAAGTCGCCAAACTGTGCGAAATCGACTGCATGAGTACGGCCTACGAGCTCGACGCCCTATCAGGTGCCCACCGATACGTCACGGGAATCGCGCTCGTCAAAATGAATCGTGTAGAGAACGCATAACATGGACCCAGGAACAATGGGATAAAATTATGTTTTCCGATGAGTCGCGATTCGGGTTTAGGCCTGATACAAGAAGGGTGCGAGTGTACCGTCGACCCGGAAATACTGAAAGACTCAGGTGCGTTCAGGAAGTTCATCCATACAGCGGCTCAACAGTTATGGTATGGGCGGGTATTATGAAGAACAGGCGAACTGAGCTCGTTTTTGTAAATGGAAACATGAACGCTGAAAATTACGTTGAGGATATTCTCAGACCTTATGTCCATCCATTTGCACAAACCTTTGGCTCCGATTTTACGTTAATGCATGACAATGCGCGTTCACATACAGCTCGGCGAACCAGTGAATACTTGGCAACGGAGAACATCCAGGTATTGCCCTGGCCTGCACAATCGCCAGACCTCAACCCCATCGAGCACGCATGGGACATGCTCCAGAGACGTGTTTTGAAGGACTTGGACGGAGTGACAACAACCCAACAGCTGAAGGATTTGCTACAATTCCATTGGGAGCGAATACCGCAAGATGACATAAACAGTCTCATTAATTCAATGAATAATCGTTGCCGACAAGTTCTGAATAGCAGAGGAGGCCATACTTTGTATTAAATTGTCCTATTCTTTCACAATAAATTCATTTTCTTAAGAAATTTCAATTTGTAAAAAAAAAGTTTAGTTTCTTATGTACCTGTATATTCTAATATTGTTAATTTCTGTTATTAAAAGAACTTATAAAGAAAACAGTTTTTACATCATAGAACCCTAAAAATATTATTTTAAAAATAAAATACAACGTTATAATTAAAATAAATGGTAAAATAAATTAATATAAATGGTAAATTTGTAATATCATGCATGTTGCTTAGACTTTTTTGATGTGTGTAGTTTGGTACACATCTTTATTTTTTTAAGTACATATAACCATCAGATCTTTTTTTTTAAACGTAAACATACCTATTATTTTCAATAAAATTTGTGACTTACTGGAAAGTAGTTTCCACTAAGTACCATTTTAGAACTTCAGGGAATAATAAGATGAGTCAGCTTTCGATTGGTTATGACATCATGATCATGGACAAGACCATGAAACACTTGGAGACAATGTAAATAGGAAACTAAAGTTTTCCAACTATGCGGATCTAAGAAGAAAACTTGAAAATACACACGAAGCCTGGAAAACCAGTTACATACGCGGAATTCAACTTAGTGTTTTAGCTTTCGAGAAGCCACGTTATATCTTCACTTCCACGTTTATCACTTACTACAACAGAGTACGACTATAAAATTTAAAAAAACGACCAACTGACTAAGACAGCAAGAAATTTAACATACTCCAGAAAGCAATTACAAAAACTAAGTTAAATGTTTCCTTGTATTATCTGTACCAAAAGAAACCAAATATAGGTAGAGCAAATAAGAGGGGTAATGTGCTCAAAACTACGTTTGGATTAAATGAATGAATTCATCGCCTATCTAGCATGGCAGTATAAAATTGAAGAAAGACTAAGTATAAGCAGGCTTCTATAGTAAACCAATGAAAACGTAGACTGGTAGGTATTCTATTGACAAGGTAGGCTCTGACTTACAAGGCCTGGATAAATTAAACAACGATTAGGCTAAGGCTATACAGAAAAAAATCTTCTTTGAAATAGTTTTGGCTAAGTAATTTGATTTAGTGAACAAAATAGTGTAATATGTCAGAGAGTTCTGGATTTGAAGTCATTAGAAAATTATTACGAGACATTTAATTTTGTACCCTACCCTTATCGGCAAGTGAATTCACATATCGAGTGGTGCCGGACGCAGTCATCCGTGTCAAATTCGTTGTTCAAATAAGGACAGCAAAAACAATCGTCCTCATATAAATTAAAGTTAACGGAACATATCCGGTTACTTTGCACTGATTTAATGTACGCAATATAATATTTATTTCGAATTATAATTATTCGAATAGTGACTATACTATTAGATATTAGACGAATTCCAAAAAATTGTTATTCAAGACTTCTCAAAACTATTACTTCTCTGAAATGAACTAATGTTTACAGCAGATAATTTTGTTGCCGAAAAAACTACCGATTATAATATGTTTGCCGTTGTTTGTTATGTTATTACCGGCTACCGCCTTATGTTATCTTACTTTGATTAGCGATAAATCTTTTGTAAATAAATTCCTTAAATTAGATAACAAACAAGATACTAGCCCCCTTACTCATAAGCGCCTCTTAAATTTTAGTCAACAATTGACTAAAATTTAATTTAATTTAAAACAAAAACGCAAGAATTTAAGCTAATCAATTATTGATTAGCTTAAATTCTTGCGGTTTTGTTTGGTATAGGGTTGGTTTTACTTATAAAAATCTCGCTAAACAGTAATTAAATTTAAGAGGCGTTTATGAGTAAGGGGGTAGGTTTGGTACTTTTAAACAGGCAGCAACGTGCCTCCTCCATTGGCGAAGGGAAACCTGGCTAACTTATACCAAGCGGACCAAGTAGACAGGTTACTTTTTCTTTATGTATTACAATATCTTTAGGAATTCGCATTAGCTTTAAGCTTGATTAGAATATTGAGACCCTTCATAAAATAAAAAAATTAGAATTCATAAAAAAAAAAACAAGCAAAAACACATTCAATGTTTTTTTATATTAAAAAGTACAGTTTTTAAACTAATTTGATTTAAAAAGATAACTAGTTAAGCTAATAAACTAACTAATTTGAATTAATATTACATGATGTCGCCAAAAAAGCAGTCTTCATGACGCGATGGAACATCATTATTATTTTGGAAGAAGAACTGAATAGTAAACTTGGCTCACATCGCAGTTTAATAAAGATCTAACCAGATATAAAATTCCAAAGCTTTTTATAGCATTAATAATACTGTTAATTTTAACTAAGGTTACAAAATTCGACATTGTCCTTCTGATCTTATCAAAATACTGCGCGTTTTCGTGGTATAACTTTATTTAAACACGATGACACGCTATAGCTCATTTCAATTAAACCAATGTATGTCATTGTAAAAATATTAATAGGGCATGGAGTTTATTCACGAAGATCTGAATTAAAATTGTTCGTGGATGTGGTGGGCGTAAGAATCATGACGCGCGCACTCGGGAAGACAAGTGTGTTTGACGCGACGACTCTGGTATTGGGACGGGGGGTGTGACGTCACAGGATACAACAAACAGCGCCACTATATAACCTACGTGTCGCTATAGAAATAGTTGATGACCATTACATTCCAATTCCAAGAATTTATAAACATTTTTATTTCGGTAGTAAATAGCTGCACTCAGTTTTTGAAACGTATGTTATGCACGTAAGGCTTTAAAGTTGTATAGCAAATTTAAAGGTTGCTGTTTTAACAAATGGATAAGTTTCATTTACCCGAACTACATGGGTCTGGGTCTTCTGTAGAACGACTCTTTTAATAATAATATTTACCTGTTTATATTAAAACTAATCAAATCTAAATAAACCGCTATACCTAGAATTGTCGCTGATAACTGGAGTCTAACTGTCTATCAGTAATCGGCCCCGATCTTCTGCCGTTTACACTACCGGCAGGGACATTTAGATAAGTTATAATACTAGTTTAGGTAATAAAAATAATAATAAGTAAATGTTTGAAAGTGCCATGGTTGACGAAAGCATGTATGTGTACGTAAATCTAGACTCATGACACGTAATTCACTATTTATTCGTATGGCTATAAATTTACAGTCAAATCTATTTCATCTAATAAATTAAGCAGTCTCCGCTGTCTATCGTCGACTCTCATTATTTTAGCAATATATTACTACTAGATTGAACCAGAGCACAATTCAATTGGACTCTTACCCATCACTATTGGACAGAGTATCGTCCATAGCTTTTGTTTCTACTCGGACGATGACTGCATTCGGTGGTTCCTCATCTTCCGGTGTAGGAGGTAGCCGAGTGGGCCCCATAACTGGCATACACAGTAATCAGGTACTAGTCCGACGTGCTCTCGACACTATCTCATTGCTCTGAATCCACTCTTTAGCACTTTTTATCATTGTTTTGGTAGATAACTCATTCACTAATCATCACGAGAAACTACTAATTCGCGTGTTCGTTTACAATAAGATCGTACTAATTCGAGCAAAGAAACAAAGTTGATCGCGATAGCAGTGAAAACAAAGGCACAAGCGGCATGCGCGTTATGTGTTTCACGTTAGATTGAAAAACAGTCGAGAGGAATGTGAGGCCGAAAATAGCAAGGAGCGTCGCGCGGCCACAAGGGCGACCCTCGACTCACGATACGCGCGGAGCTTCGACCGCCCGTGCCACACTACACACACCTTTATTTACATCCATCCTTCTATGAAACCGTCACCTAACATACGAGCAGTTTATAAGAAGAAGGTCCCGCGTGTATAAACAACCCCGACATTGTGTACTGGGTGGAGTCATGTTTATGGAATGAGAACAAACCAAATCTCACATAACTTTTACTAAACTGATCTACAATATACAGAAGGTCAGGTTTGTTACAGCCAGAAACAGATATAATTTTCTGAAAGTACCGTTTTACTATGTGGATTCTGATATGCGTAAAAACACTGACAAGTAACCCATACAGGAAAAGAGACTATGTTTTAAGTCTTATTTGCTGTAAATTCTTAATAGTACCATTACTCGTACCTATATGAAAAGAAATAATAAAGGTCATTTTATTATTCAAAATAACATGTATTGCCATGATAGCTATATAATGATTGGAAATACAATCTTTGTGAGAGACACAGACAATATTAGTTTCACGATAACTAATATAGATGTAGTCAAGCTTGAAAGATATAAAAAATATGTAACAACGAAATCATAGTAGTGCGTACACGCAGACACTACGAATTACTAGGTGTATCTCTTCAGAAGTAAAGAAATATGCAGTTAGTAGAAATTAAACAAGATTACGGGATAATAATATCTTGTTTTACTACAATATGTATGTTATTTTTTAATAGTTATTATCGCAAAAAAATATAAACACATATAAAACGCTGATATCTAAAGAATTGTACCAGTACGTCCAAAAATATGGCGTATAGAGAAAAAGATAATGCAAAAGTGTGATAATAAGAATTTTACAACAAGAGCAGATATGCAGTAAATCTGTTAATGCATGTTGTCTTTATTGAACACACAAGCGAATCGTTCAATGATAAGGGGCAGCCAAATTGCCACTCGTAAATCAAACAAGCAAGGCAGATCATAGTTTCGATCGATGCAAACAAATTACTAACTTAAACGGATTTAGGGTTGTTGAACTATATATATATAATTATTTTGATATTATATTAATAATGCTATGTTTCAAGGCGGAACTTTTAAGTTGAGCGAGTCAAAATCATTTAACAGCAGCCATGGCCAACGATGCCATGAAGGTGATAGGGATGATGTTTTCCCTCTTTGACTAGTTAGGATCAGTCAATTGCAGGAAGTCAAGTGCGATTCGAGTAGATCAGTTTTTAAATGAGAAGAGGCAGACGAGCAACATCACTTGCAACAAAAGAAAACACTAATAAGTACTACTGTCGGCTTGTGAAAAGTACAGATTAGATATTTTCTTAAGGTTCCTAAGTATTTGTAAAGAACGTATTTGTAAAGAACGGAAGACGATTTCATAATAATGTCAAACACTGTATATAACATCGTGAGAAGTGTTCTCTTGTATTGCGAACTATCAAGATGCTCAGGATGTTTGGAACTTTCCTATGACATCTGGAGATATCAGTGATATGCATCAATTGAATAACAATTGTTCAACTATACGAGTACAAAAAGCAATAACTAGTAGTGTCAGAAACAATAATTATATTTGACAATGTAAGCTGTTTTTTCGTATCAATCTATTTATATCCCAATTTCTTGAGCTTAGTCCTCCAAATAAAGAAACTTTGGACACCTTAGTCGAACCTTTTTCTGCCGACTCTGTATAGTAGTATCTTAATCGCCAAATTTCTGCTTTTACAACCTTCTGATGAGAAAGGATGTCGAACTCCTGTATTTTTAGTGGATCTTACTAAAATATAAACAGTATAGAATTCTTGAACAAAAGTTTCTCCGTAAATACCATTGCGATGATGAACGATTGAATGAAAATACATAATTTGCGCGTAAAACGTTCAAATCACAATGATTCATATCAAGAGACCGAGGTGTGTGTATGTAGGTGGCGTGCTTGTTTACAGAGCTCAAATCAGCAATAAACCAAACTTCGCAGGCGGCACACGGCAGTACGTCGAAACCACGGCCACGGCTCTCCGCGTACCATCACAAATTCTCTTCATTGCAACAATTATAAATGACTTTATTTGATAATTGTATAAAGATTAGGAGAAAGTACGTAAAATAACGGCGAAAAGTCATCAAGGCAAGAAAGTACGGTAATTAACTCTAGATAGAAGGTCTTTATCTACCTAATTATAATAATAACAATAAGCAACATCTCCGACTGTAAACGACAAAAGATTTCATGCAGGTGCTCGTATTTACTCATTTATGCAATCGATTGGTTTCAGGTTTAGATGAATAAGCAACTATAACATGACACGTTACTCATTAAGTGTATGCATTTGGATCATGGTAATATTAATTGCTTTATATTGTATTTTAAATACAATAAAAATTGGGATTTCTTGCATATTTCAAGATAAATCTTAATTTTAAAATTTAATAAGAAAAGACTAGGTAGAAGAACAATTACTCGATAACATATAATTGGATTAAGTCGTCGTCGTCCGTGGAAATACAGTACTGTATCTTTTGATGACAACACCGTCAATCATTCGCACATTTGAGTCTTTAATAGAGTATGGAACATATTTCACTATATCTAGAGGTCTTAACACACAATATAGACGACAAGTTAATTGGAAAATCCAATGGTATTAACTTTTTATGAGGATCTTTATCTAGTCTAGTTGATGTCGTATACGTAGCATTTTCCAAAATTACAACTTCTAATCTTGTTGAAGCATCCACCTACCATTATGAATATAAAATAATGCGGAAACCAAAATAAAACCTTTGGTCGCACTGTGGTATATTTTTAAATGTTAGCGGTACGAAATTCAACTTTATCAATGTGAAGGTTTTTCGAAAAAATAATTATATTTTTACTTGATAGTAAGTCATTTACATTATCAACAAATATTATTACTGTACTGTTATCGGTTTATAAGAGTTTTTAATTTTAAAGTGATCTATCAGCAACTTGCAGTGCTATTATTTTTTGTTACATCAATTTCTGAGTGCATTCTATTATTATTTATTGATTATATATCGATAATTGAGTTTTGTAAAAAATTGTGTGTATCAGTGAAGGTCAGTACATTCTATTTTCTTAAAAATAATTTAATTTTTTGTAGTTTTATATGTCACAAATAAATAGTGAACCTGACTATGGATTTTAGGCATAATTAATAAAAACAAATGAACATACGTTTCTAGGAAATGTTTAGAAATAAATTTTATTGTTATATTCTTATAGGTTGAAGTGTTACCTATTTAGTTATAATAGTTTTATTTGCGGAAATTACCGGTTTTATAATTTTTTTTCTGTTTTCTTAGGCAATGGCATATCTATCAAAATATATCAAAAATAAGGAACTATTTGAATTGTTTATAAAAAACCCTCCTATAAAGCCGATGACACAGAATAGTAAAGATCTTTTGTTTAACTATGTGTTAGGCTCTATTGGACTGTCAGAATTGAACAAAGATAACCAAAATAGTATTCAAAATACAATTCACAATTTTTGATCTATTACTTGGAAGTTGTGGCTTAAATCTGCTCGTAACAGTAGAAGATTTTAAAATAAAAACAATATAACAATTACACATTAAACAATTTTCAAAATAAACGCATTTTGTTATTGGCTCCGTTTGTTAAGGCTCTATTGGACAATAGAGCCTAACACATAGTTAAACAAAAGATCTTTACTATTCTGTGTCATCGGCTTTATAGGAAGGTTTTTTAACAACAACTCAAATACACACATCAAAAAAGTCTAAGCAACATGCATGATATTACAAATTTACCATTTATATTAATTAATTTCTAAGTATTTACTCACTCAAAGTGTATAGGTAAGTAAACTTTTTTGTTATTGATGACATACTGGCTGGTTGTAAAAAAAAAATTTTGATTATGTTTTGTTTTTTTTTCATAAAATTCAAATGACTGCGAATTTGTTTGAATTTGAGTGCATGTTAATTGCTACGTTTTAGTCTTGATTTTATAATTTTACCAACCATTTAAATACAGTTGGCGACAAAATTGAATTGTTAGATATTCTTTACGTCATGGAGCGACGTCATTTGACGGCAGATGAAATGCAAAGAGCTGTAGGGATGTTGCAAGCGGGAAGTAATCAATCTCAGGTATCTCGACATTTTGGTATTCATAGAAGTGTTATTTGTCGTCTTTGGCAGCGCTACAATAATACAGGGGAACCCGCTGAACAGCATCCAGGCCGTAAAAGGAGTACAACCACTCGGCAAGACCGGTACATACAACTGACTGCAAGACGCCAGCCGATGTTAACCGCTCGAGAGATAAGTTTGAGGCTACAAAATTCAAGTGGTGTTGATTTAAGTCCCCAAACTGTGCGAAATCGACTGCATGAGTACGGCCTACGAGCTCGACGCCCTATCAGGTGCCCACCGATACGTCACGGGAATCGCGCTCGTCAAAATGAATGGTGTAGAGAACGCATAACATGGACCCAGGAACAATGGGATAAAATTATGTTTTCCGATGAGTCGCGATTCGGGTTTAGGCCTGATACAAGAAGGGTGCGAGTGTACCGTCGACCCGGAAATACTGAAAGACTCAGGTGCGTTCAGGAAGTTCATCCATACAGCGGCTCAACAGTTATGGTATGGGCGGGTATTATGAAGAACAGGCGAACTGAGCTCGTTTTTGTAAATGGAAACATGAACGCTGAAAATTACGTTGAGGATATTCTCAGACCTTATGTCCATCCATTTGCACAAACCTTTGGCTCCGATTTTACGTTAATGCATGACAATGCGCGTTCACATACAGCTCGGCGAACCAGTGAATACTTGGCAACGGAGAACATCCAGGTATTGCCCTGGCCTGCACAATCGCCAGACCTCAACCCCATCGAGCACGCATGGGACATGCTCCAGAGACGTGTTTTGAAGGACTTGGACGGAGTGACAACAACCCAACAGCTGAAGGATTTGCTACAATTCCATTGGGAGCGAATACCGCAAGATGACATAAACAGTCTCATTAATTCAATGAATAATCGTTGCCGACAAGTTCTGAATAGCAGAGGAGGCCATACTTTGTATTAAATTGTCCTATTCTTTCACAATAAATTCATTTTCTTAAGAAATTTCAATTTGTAAAAAAAAAGTTTAGTTTCTTATGTACCTGTATATTCTAATATTGTTAATTTCTGTTATTAAAAGAACTTATAAAGAAAACAGCTGTTATTTTTACATCATAGAACCCTAAAAATATTATTTTAAAAATAAAATACAACGTTATAATTAAAATAAATGGTAAAATAAATTAATATAAATGGTAAATTTGTAATATCATGCATGTTGCTTAGACTTTTTTGATGTGTGTAGTTCCTTATTTTTGAAAGATGTGCCATTGCCTAAGAAAACAGAAAAAAAATTATAAAACCGGTAATTTCCGCAAATAAAACTATTATAACTAAATAGGTAACACTTCAACCTATAAGAATATAACAATAAAATCTATTTCTAAACATTTCCTAGAAACGTATGTTCATTTGTTTTTATTAATTATGCCTAAAAACCATAGTCAGGTTCACTATTTATTTGTGACATATAAAACTACAAAAAATTAAATTATTTTTAAGAAAATAGAATGTACTGACTATAGATGCTAGCGTGAAAAAATCCGAATAATTCAGGTTGAAAATTTCGGAATAATACCGAAATATACGGTAACTTTGGGATTTTTTCAACTAATCGCACTGTCACGTGATATATTTATATTTATGTGCTATAAAATTTATATTATAATGTTTTTATTTATCATGTGTATAATTATAATTACTAGGTATAAATAATTGTAAATAAACTATTTATGCCCCTTGTCTGGTACCGATAGTACAAGCTCTGCTTTAGTTTGGGACCAGTCAACATTGATAATTTATATTATTATACTTTAGTGATGAGTCGTGGCAGGCGGGCGCGCACGTGTCGCGGCGGCCGGCGCACAAAGTTGCAGCGGCGGCGCGCGGCGGCGATCGACGATCGATGCAAAATACCATTTTTCAGCAAATAAAACAAAAACATTAATGAAATCAATTTTGAATAAATCCGATTTTATGAAATTTTCCCTGAAGTATTCCGGTATTATTCCGTATTATTCAGAAGTTTTGCAACTATAGTACTGACCTTTACTGATACACACAATTTTTTACAAAACTCAATTATCGATATATAATCAATAAATAATAATAGAATGCACTCAGAAATTGATGTAACAAAAAATAATAGCACTGCAAGTTGCTGATAGATCACTTTAAAATTAAAAACTCTTATAAACCGATAACAGTACAGTAATAATATTTGTTGATAATGTAAATGACTTACCCTCAAGTAAAAATATAATTATTTTTTCGAAAAACCTTCACATTGATAAAGTTGAATTTCGTACCGCTAACATTTAAAAATATACCACAGTGGGTCGGTAGATATTATTTATATCGATTTAGAAAATACACAACGAAAAAAACACTGACCTGTATTTTGCCCTATGTGCAGTGTCAAATAGTTCGCCATCGAATGGTGACGTGATGAGGTAAGGTGGGGAGATAGGGAGCTGTGTTGGTGCAGCGAGTGCTTCTGGGCTTGGAGCGACCGCCACAGTGCCCAGTCGCTCACATGCCGCACGCACTCGCTCGCACTCCAAACAGGTCTCATTCACGTACACTATTGGAGTCGATGAGCCTGCAATAATATAACATCTTTAAATCAATCCTTCAATGTTACATAATCTATCTAAGACACACGTTATTCTATTCTATGTAAAATATATACACATACATTTACAAAATGTTTGTTAGCTTTCAAAACATTCAAGTTGACAATCAGCAGGTCATAGTATAAGCAAATTTAATTTTATGACGACCAGAAATAGTACGTTGTACGTTCTGCTAAGCACTTGATAAAATTATATTAAAGGTTCTTCGCTAAATTGGGACAACCCTCGAATTACAGTAATTCCAACGTACATGTATCTTACATAGAAATTAGTATATGTTTGTTTATAGTATGCTTCTGATAATATTTAATACATAATAATTTATCATCATTAAATCGAGATAAAATTTACTAGTTACATAATTTCATTTGTCTTCGTAAAAAAGGTACCTAATAGTCTTACCTATTAGAATTTTCTATCAGTTACATTGTTATATGCATAGATATATTCATACAATCATAACTTCCTTGACACCACAGCACGGTTATCATACTCGTAGATGTCATCTTATTCAATCAAGAAATAGATAACCCCGTATCCCACTGCGTACCGAGATCTATGTTGCTACATGATCCAGTCAACAATGTCGTAAAAACTGTATGATATTATAGAGGACAAACACATACAAAACAGTTAAATACGAGACAAATAAATGATCGTTTAATTTATATATCGAGCTCCATTCTAAATGAGTAGGTACTTAATAATTCGCGTAAGGAAGTCGTGAGGAACGAGCGCAATTTATCTGATTTCGGTCAATTCCCTTGAAAAGAAACAGATGCTGACAAGCAGTGCTTCCTTTGATCCTTCAAGAATAAGGTGCTGAGGTACGCAAACTGAAGATTCAGTTCCAACTGATAAACATCGGTCATCGCTAAACATAATTGTTATTTCAGTAAATTTAACAGCTCAATTTTAGCGAACAAGGCACGCTGTAGCGCGGAAATCATTTGAATACGGAAAAGAATGTACAATTTATAAATAAATAATCCTCACACATTATTAGATTATGAGGATTGATTTGTTCAATCATATACAGATTCAAGACATCGTGCGACATTGTGATTGTCACAATAGTTTAAAACTACTAAAAGGGACACGACCTAGATAGATTAGCTAGTAGGTGAAAACGATTGTATAAAATAACGTGTAATATGACCTTTCTAGACGCATATTCTAACGTTAATGGTTCAAGGGCGCTGACTCATGCTTGCGACATAGGGAACACCCGGCACTCTTGGCATGCAATACCACGTTCACGCAAAATCCTTCTGTCCGTAGTGGGCAGGTTGAAGTGTCTTAACAATCTTACAAAAACACACTCGAAACTGATGACTTATCATGTAACTTGGTAGAGATAACGTCTTTATAGTAAATGATTGACGTATATAATGTACATGTATCTTATGAATGTTTGACTATTTGAACAAGAAAACATGCAATTTACTACGAAATTCAACATTTAATTGTTATATTTATTACGAATGGCTATGATAAACAGCATTCATGTAACTTCTCTTTAATGAATTCATTTTAAAGAAAGCGTAAACTAGTAGGTATAATAAACAAAATAATACAAAAATAGTGTTATGTAAATGTTCGCGTAAAACAATGAACGACTTTTTAAAGTCAATTGTTCTTTTTGTTGGGACATTAAAGGTTTTTACTTGACTACTTATTTTAATTAATTAACACTAGTACTGCTTTTTGTCAACATGAACAAATGAAAGAACATGTATTTCGGACTCAATTATAATAATTTAGAAAACAAATGGTAGGCGTTTACAAACGTTTTGAGACATTGCATACATGAAATCACTTGTATACATAATTTAGCGTCTGTATGTCCTCCAAAATTGATTAATTAACTTCTCAATAGCAGTTTTGTATTTGCATTTATTATGCAATATGGTATGATGATTCATGAATAGTAGGTGGTACAGTTGAACACACTCCATGCCATAAACGCACTCACATCCTCCAGCGAGGTATGACCGCAGTTGTTCTACCAACGCTAGCATAGTTGGCATGCGTGCCGCGAACCACGCTTTACGCCATCTGCAAAAGCAGTGCTTTTCAACAATAACAGGGTTATATGGTAAAATTCCTTCCACGTTGCACGTAAAAACTCCAAAAATACCGCTGAAACGAAAGCTAAACGTTCAAAAGCACTGACAAGCATTTTCGTATTGTTTAAATGTTTGTCATAGAAAATATTAACTCATTAGAGAAAATACTTAAAAGTATGTATGATATGAATAAGCAGGAGATGTCACACACATTAGAATAACACCTCATGAAGATGATATACAATATACAGGCTAGATGATCTCAAAAGATTGTTGAAGAACTCAAACAACTGTTCAACTTTGCTATGTAGGAGGAAACGGTTGTGAATGTTGAGACGGGTCTTACTTCGATATCATTTTTTTTTCGTGTATTGCGTAGGTACTTCTGCCTCATACCACATGCACTTATGGGTATGAAAATTTGCCAAAGACATATATGCCGCTAAACGGCTCTTAGACTGCAGTTGTAGATGCAGAATTATCAGTTACTCCTATCTCATCAGTAAATGTATCAGTGAATTTGCATGTCATGACAATGTAAGTAATTGAGTATGAGTATGTGTATTTCAATCAACAGACCATTTCAAGTAGAGCAAATTTTTTTAACAGTAGCATACTATGAAATTCACATCAAATAGAGCTGCAGGTTTAGTTGACCACATTGTTATTTTTCGGGGTGATTCAGTCCAGTAATAAGCTAACTGTTTCCATTGTCTCGGTTAACCATTTTCTACAAATAAGGGCTTCTCAAAGTTTACCACATGCTACAGCTATGGCTTAACCTAATCTGAAGTTTCATAATTGAGTTTATGAGATAAAATTTTAGTTCATAATTGTAAAAAGAGATTCCCTTTTATGTTACATATCTTCTCATTCAATAATCTTCACATTTTTATAAAAAAGGAAGACAAACTCAAAACAACCCCTTTACGATGGTAATGAAAGGACATGTTTTACAAGTGCTACAGTAAATTTATAACATATTATTAGTATTGTTACTGAGACAGTCAGACTTGAAAAGTAATATGACCTTAACATTATTATGATTTTATTTATTGACTATTGTTTTCTAGCTCTAGCTTTACAAAAGAAAGTTACAAGTGTCACAGTATGCATTGTTGTAACAGTTATCAACCTAACAATGTCATGACATAGAATACACAAACACCATAACTTTAAATGGTGTGAAAACAATAACATTTACTGATTAAACAGTTCTGCATACACATACATCAAGTGAAAGCATGAGTTAATGTTACACTCATGCAATTAATATGAATAAACTGTTTTAGAAGATCTTTGGAACCTATGAGATATAGGCCATAAAAGCAAAAAAGTTGCTAAATATAAAACTAAATTGGGTCTAACAAATGTATATATAACAATATACACAATATAAATAAAGGTCACTTGTGTTATAAAAGGTGTATGAATATATTAATAAAAAAATATGCATTATGTAAACCAGTTAGATGTAGGTCCTTCAAATGAAGGATTTTAGTATAAAATACTTTGCTGACACATTTTTCAAATGTTTTTTGCAATAGAGAAAATTGTCAGTTAATATTAAGCATTAATGTAAATATGTTATATGAGATTGTATGCTGTCTCCATCTTATCATAATTGGGGTCAAAACTCATAAATTAAACTTCAAAACAATCTAGTATGGGTATCATACTTATTGATAATGAACTTCACCTCATTTAGCTGCAATAGAATCAAAGAATACCTTTGCTTTATACAAAACAAAACAATAGATCACCTATCCACCTGCATGAAAATTCAACATTGGAAGGTTAAATTGTAGGCTACACATTATCAATGCTCAAGTATTTTAGTTACAATAGAATAGATGTAATTTAAAAATTTATTATAATCATTTTATTATAACATAAAAAAGTAAAGCTAAAATCTTTTGTATTACTATACTGGCGTGCAAATGAAATTAGGCCACAATTAAGTATTTTATATTAATTACTTACAATATTTTATGTGAAATTAGAAGCAGTTAATGTAAACCAAAACTTTATTATATTATTTCCAGAAAAGAAAATACTAGATAAGTAAACAGTAACAGGATCAAATTAAAAGGGTAGCCTAATTTTAATGCACACCAGTAATAAAAAAATACTTTAGAAACAATGATTTTAAAAGAGTTTAAGGTGTGTACAATGTATATTCAAGATAGCCACTATGTTTTGTTGTTTAAAATAATACATTTCAAAACAATGCATTTAGTATGCATTAAATGAAGCAGTTGAGAGAATTTAAAAATAATTATAATCAGTGACCGATAATCTTTCAATGAAGAAGAACAAAATTTAGGAACAAGGAGCTACTCTACCAATCATAAACGAATTCTGATTGTTTGTAAATATCTTTTTACATATTATTTGAAACTTTCTATAAAGCAACATGTTTATAAATTGTAGTGGTCATCAATTTTGTAAACAAACCATGTAAATTGAAATAGAAAATACATAAATTCCTAATATACGTAATCATTAATTCATTAGAATAACAGAATGCAGTGTTATTGTTATAAAACAAAATCCTCAGTACATTTAACTGAAAAAAAGTCCAATTTACATTTTTTCTAAAACATTTTTTGACAAACGCTTTGGTTGTTTACATTTTAAACAAGCTGTTTACTGTATCATTTAATAACGTCTATATTTAATAGAACTTTATTTATGTAATATATATTTACCATCAACATTTTCTTGAATTTTGTCAGTTGTAGCGGTGTTTCCTGTTTGTGTCATGCCCTTAGACAATTCGTCCATCTTGCCGTACACTGGTTCGTTACATCAATCATAAAAATCACAACACTAATTACAATAACTTAAAGTAGCACACATTGTAAAGTAATTCATTTTATGTAAAACTCAGTCTTTTTTTAAAATAATTAGTTTTATCCATTTCAAACACATTTCCTCTCAATAGCAAAACGTACAAACGAAATTGAAGTGAAGTCCGTCAGATTAACCATAACTTTACAGACGTAAAAAGCTTTACGTCTAGATCATCAAATTTAGTTTATGGTTTAACGGTCGCAACGGTTTCACATTTTGTAATAAATATATCGACTAAATAAATCGATCGCGGACTGATGATGTTCTATTTATTGATTATTATCAAATGTGAAAAAGATTTACTCTTTGAATAAAGACAACAAGCTGTAAAGCGCGTGTAGGGGATTTGCCTAATAGTCATAATTTAAACAGATATTATATTATAATGTACGATACGAATGCATTGTTGAACATTACAAAATTTGTACACAAATAAATGTTTTCAGAATGTTGCTATCCTGTTTATCGGCTATAACTTTTAGGATACTGTTAGGTACTCCGGACTTTGTTGAGTAAAGACGCGAGCCGGTTAAGCAGGATAGCATGGAAGCCGTTCACCCTGTCTTCCGCAAACATACCGGAAGCACTACAAAATCCGGGGCAGCCCCAAACAACATCCTAAATCCGTTGGTATACTGCACACGTAGGGCACTGAGCGACCTCTGCGTATACCTGACCCACAGGCTGCACGTGTAGAAAGTCTGACAGTAACCATTAAATAGTGTGACTTTAACTTGAACACTACAAGGTGCAAACCTGCGAGCTAGCTGGCTTATTACTTCTGACCGCCTATGCCCTACATTCACTTTCTATATCCACCTGGTCGTCAAGGCCTTCAGTAACATAATGCCCCAGGTATTTAAATTGATTGACTTGTTCCAATTGAGTACCATTTAATTTTATTGCAGGCACATTTGTTGGACATTTACCGGAGGCCTTGAAAACCCATGACCAGTTTCCTTACAATTATCTATGCCAAAAAACGTAAATCAAACGCGACAAGGGTTTAGATGAATACAGAATAACTATCTGAGGGCACCTGATCCCAGACAACAGACACGCTTGTACTATATTATCGATTATAGTCAACATTGATAAATTATATTATTACTGTAAATTGTTATGTAATATTTTGTATATAAATAAAAAAAAAACAAAAAAAAAATTATACGGATAACAAAATAGTCGCGAAAACACATGGAATATTATTATAAATAAACTGTTTTTACTTCTGTTTTTAAGTCATTGAATAAAATAAAAATATATTCGCAATAAATTTTATTCATTTTTGTCAAGTTTGTTCGGTTCTTATCTATGGTCCGGTTTGAAGGAAAATGTCATGCGAACTGTCTAGTCTGTTGCTGTTTGCTGTCATCATTGTCATATTTCTGAAAATATTTTGTCAAGACCGAGAAAGAGAAGACTGAAAATACAGAATTTGATAAGATAACTAAATACAGAATTTATTTGCATACTTGATAAAACAATAGGATGGGCTAAGACCGTTGTAAATTATTTGTGCCATTTCGTAGTTTGAGTTTGGTAATAGTTACAGCATGGAACATTTTGGCGTCTCTCACATACTGCTTGAGCCAGATAAATATAATCCCGATACGTTAGACCTATTGGCTGACGAAGAAGCACGGGAATATTGGCTAAACACTTGTGAAAAACTGACTGAGAAATATGTAAATTTTGCGCTTTCAAATAATGAAGACACTACCGTTGAAATACGCGCTCTAAAGTTTAAGACATGTTACGTAGAAGCATTAAAAGAACTTAGAATTAATCCACTGTAAGTATTTCATAACATATCACGTGAATAAATTATGGAATAATTTCTTTGATGTCACTAATATTTTTAATTTACATAGTATTATACTGAATTAAATATGACTGAATAAACTGATAGTAAATATGAAAGCTACAAATCATACTGAGCCTATGACCTGAGACTGTATATAGAAATCTGCATATTAAAAACTGTTGCACTGATGTAATTATCCCAAAATAATACTTTCTAAATTTGCTGTTTATATAATATGTTTTGTTAAGAATTGTAACTCTTTCATAGATATAATAATAAATCTAATGCCTTTATTATTTAAAGGGTAATTTATGTGGTATCACAAACCATTTAAAAATTTTGTTAAATTATTCTTCAATAATTGTATCCTAATTTTCAAAATTTGTAGCATAATGTTTATTGAAAGTTTATTTACATTTTAAATAAACTTACAATATTTTTTTAATATAATCCACTTAAAAGGGATTCCTTTTTAAGTCAAGATAAATTTCATAAACAAAGTGATATAGTAACAATAATATAACTGTTCAACCAACATATACATATATTTAGAGGTATATGTAGTCATTTATACTTTATAGTCTTTATGGGACAGTGGTTATTATCTCATTGCTACAGTAGTATGTCTGTTTGTTTATTAGTATGTTTATAAGTTGTCTTGTCTAGTAGGTACAAGCTCTGCTTAGTTTGGGACTATTGTATGAATCTGTAAGGAACATGATATGATAATTTTCTACATTTACAATTAATTATAATATTTTTTTTATAACTTGAAAATGTTAATAAAAATTGATAAATAAGTATTAGAACATCAATTTGATGCTGCAAGAACTTGACCTTTGCATGCATTTTTATTTAAAAATATATATATAGATGTATCATTTTTATTTTGTTACCCCTTGGAATTTACTTGTTAATTAGTGATGAGACCTGTTTCAGTACCTTTCTAAATATTTTGTAGTTTTTACTTGTTTGCAGAGTCTATATAATAATTTTTCAACATAGCCCTTTTGATTCAATAACTCAATAAGCTTAAACCTTAATATAAAGTCTATTCTTATTTCATCAAGTTATTTAGCTTTAATATATCTCTTCAATTTTAGAGCTCATGGGCAGTTGACAATTCGATTACTTCTTGACATCAACGAAACATGCCTTCGTTCTCAGGGTTTCTTTGATTTATGGAAACAACAAAAGAAATATGAAAATGAAGGTGCTTTGGCTACACTTGGATCACGCTTGGCTGAAATTGATGCTCTGCCTAATGAAAGAGACAGATGGGTAGAACTGTGCCGTGGTGTATTAGCTGGTAATGTTCCATTACTTTTTATTCTATAACATTATTAGTTACCATTTTAAGTTAGAGTGTAAAACCAGATGAATTATTAAAGTTGGAATAAATAAATTGAATATAGGAACTAATAGGAACCTAATAATGGAATCTGAAATTGTTAAGTTACTTTATCTTGATATCAAAAGATATTTTATTTAGGATGGCTTCTAATTAAAAAAACAATTAAGTTCTTAAGTAAAATCTTCCTGTAATGAGTATGCACTCTTTGTACTGGTTGCAAAGGGTGAAATCTATTAATACTGTAGCTGTAGTAAGACTACCTTGAAAATGCAACTATGTATGGGTTTTTGGCAGCAAAATAATAGTGCTTTATGAAATACTGGCTGTAGTTTGTAGCTCAGACTGCTGTGATGTTGGTTAATGTAAACAAACATAAACTTTATCTTTCCCAACCTAAGCAAATATGATAGTGTAAGAATACTTATAGCAGTAAATTGCAAGCCACTTAAATGCTTAGTAATTATTTGTGTCGTTAATTATGCAGCTATTATGCTCATCATTAACAGTTTATTATTTACGATAGAGTGTTGGCTATGTAGGAGGGCATTATAATAGTTGACCTACCCACCAAGCATAGAAGATATTTATCATCTTCTAGACTTCGGTCTCAATATGCTTGGTTGCTGTTTATGACTCTCACAGGTATGGAAGGTGAGCTATATTCTAAAGCCTTCCTATGGCTGAAAGAACTTAATTCTCAGGTCAAAATATGTGTGCATTTTTCCTGCATGGTGAGCTCAAACAGTACAACACTGCTTGGCTGTCTTGAAAAGTGTTCTAATAAAAAAATACAAGTTTATGTATTACTAACATAATATTATTGGTTGTATTTATATAAATTATTCATAATCAACTAAAAAAAATCCCGAATTGTTTCCTTTTGGTAGCTTTTCCCATTTATCACTAGTAGGGTATTTTCGAGTGTTGGTAGCTTTTGCTATTGCAATATAAACCTAGATTAGCTATTAAAACAACCTACATAAAAAAGCACCATCTAAAAGGACAGAATGCTAGTAGTTTCTCCTTCGAGCTATGCTTTTCACACTTTACCTGCTGTTCCTTCAATTGCGATCGTTTTTCATAATGCGACCTATACCATAGTTGACTAATTTTTAAGACATCGCTTTGCTCATTATATAACATCTGTCTATTAATAAACGAAATATCATAATTTAGTAAACTAATTTGTCTATGTAGGTAATATGTTTGATTGGGGTGCCCAGGCGGTTACATCTATTCTGGACTGTGGATTGTATGAAGCCTTAGAAAAAATACAGAAAAGGCCCTGGCTGTTTGATGGATTAGCAAAATGGCTAGATAAATTAGAGGTAAGACATGCAATATACGTTAGTATGGCTAATATAAACACACAATAGCTATACTGTTACTACTTTGGTGTAAAAATATGTAAGATTTACTAACTTGCTATATAAATAACTAGCTGACCCGTGCCCACTTCGTTGAACGGCGAAAAAAACGCGTCCGTTTTTTAAACATATTTCATTACTGCTCCATTCCTATTAGTCATAACGTGATAATATATAGCCTATGACTCCCCGATATTGGACACAATTAAATTCAACACAGAAAGGATTTTTAAAATCGGTTCAGTAGATGCAGAGATTACCACCTACAACGTCACAAACACACAAACTTTACCACTTCATAATATTAGTATAGATAAAGGTGTGTCCAAACATTGAGCAGCAAGAGCGCGGCAGCAACACGCGGCATTCGTAAGACACATTTCTGCGGCTAGTAATTCAGCGTTGCCGCGCGCGGCAGTCGTCCAATCACAGCGCGGCGGGCAGCCGCGCTTGATTGCCGCTCAATGTTTGGACACACCTTTAGACATTTTTTGCCGTTTTATCAAAAATTTACTTTTCGAATGCTAGAAGAATTATTATGCTTTATTGCACAAGGTATAAAACACTACATGGTTATCATGTCGCTGGTTTTGTAGTTGCGGTGTTCGTCAACCGCTTCCTTTGTCCACCTCTCGAATGATAACAAGGCTTTAGGTATTTGACTTACCCCTTGATTTGAGATTAGCTGCTAGCTTTTTAACTCTGTTTTTTGCACTTATTGAGATGGGTAATACGGCGCGTGGTTCCGTTTGCCGAGGCCCCTTTTTTTGGCGGAGACCATTTTCTTAGTTTTTAAAACAATTTTCCTAATAACCGATTTTAAACTCTGTGGCAATACGATGAGTTTTGCTAGCGATTGTGATATTGTCTTAGACATTTGCAACCTGACGTTTACGGCAATCAGTAGCAGTTATTCATAAAACCTAATTCGTGAGCAAATAATAATAATATATTTTATTGTTCCAGAAAACTGTACATCATTGTGCTGCAGTATTTGTTGATAATAGCGGTGTTGACATAGTTCTTGGTATTTTGCCATTTGTAAGAGCACTGTTACTTAGAGGAACATCTGTTATATTATGTGCAAATGAGTGGCCTGCACTAAACGATGTTACCAATGTTGAATTAGAAGGAATACTTCAACAGGCTTCTCATATTTGTCCAGTTATTGCAGCAGCAATGTCTACAGGAGATTTAATCGTCAGATCAAGCGGGCAAAGAGGACCATGTTTGGACCTTAGGACTATTAGTGTAGGTAGGTATTCAACATTAATATTAAAGTGCAATATTTTTTAAGTAAACGACGATTTCAAACAATTTGTAATAAATTTTATGAAATAAAGTATTTTGAAATTTGAATTTGAAAAAAAATAGTTGTTGCGAATAGTTATACAGATTTCATTTTTGAAACTAAATGGCGGTAGTGTGTGTTTTCTTACTACTGTACGTACGAAAATTGTTTGAAATTGTTACAATGCGCAAAGAGTATATTATTTCATTTTAAATTAGTGTGATTTATATGATTTTGTTTTTCAGGTTTATGTACTGAAATGAAAGTTCGCGGCGTGGACTTAATTATATTAGAAGGAATGGGCAGAGCGCTACATACAAATCTTAATGCCCGGCTAGCTGTAGACTCATTGAAGCTAGCAGTAGTCAAAAATGCGTGGTTAGCCCAGAGACTTGGCGGACCACTTTTTTCAGTCATTTTTATTTATGAAGAGAAACAAAAAAGTACATAAAAGGTTTTGACATGCATGATTAGTGGACTGTCCCTCAGTATTCACTTAGAATTTGTAAGTCTTTGACAGTTTGACACATTTCTTATAGTAATTTCTGTAAATGCGCATTCATTTTAGAATGTGCAGACCTATGTTGTTCTTATAGTAATTTTCGGAATATATTGAGTGTTATCCTGAAATGTGTTTATTTTTCGACAAACCCTACTTTTTTTGTTTTTGGTAAGTCCTTTATATAAATAAAAGGGTACTGGTATGATTTTAAATGATAACCAACATGTCCTGCTGAACTCGCATTGTTTATTTAAATAAAAATGACCCTACATATACATCTATTACACTAAAGGAAGGGCCAAACAAGTAACCTTTCAACAATTCATTAAATGTAGACGAAATGCAGAAATAGTTTAAAATACATAGGATGAGAATTCACTGTACACAAGTCGCAGAAATGTACAACACAATTATATAAAAAAGTGTTACCTAAACTCTAAGAAATAATAACCTTTACATAGTGACCTATCAACACATACGCCCCTTAACTTAAGGACAACCAGTGATTCAATTTCATTTAGTCAACACTATACGGGTAATAAATTCATCTTACATTTTAATGACACCATTACTGCTTAAGATCTATTGAGCCAAGCAATAACTTTGATCAACAAGTAAGCAATACCGATTGCGTAGGCAATCTTTTCTTTCTGTTGTCGTTGTAATTGGTCGGCCTCTATGGACATGACGCGTCGATTCAGTTTCACAATCTGCCGTCGTAGATGAACTAACTCTTCAGTTGTTGACAAACCTTCGCCATTACCCATTGGTGGAGTTGGGTCTCTGAAATATTTAGTTTGAATAAATTAAACATCACAGCTAGTATCAATTTCTGATTGACTAACAATAGCACAAGTTAGGTACTGTTAGCGAGATCATTCTGTATTTAAAACGAGGTACCTATTTCATTTGAGCATAATAGTATTCAGCACATGTTATATTTTATTTTTTTCCCTAGTAATAGGCTTTGGTAAGCCAAGTAAAAAGCGGACAGACGCGAATAGTATTGCGTCTAATTCTATAGGTTATTACGATTATCCGCACGATACTAATAATCGAAAATTTTAAAGTAGGACATTTGCCTGAGTATTTCCTTATGCATTTACATCCAGTTCACTTTCAAACAATGAAATATTCTCAGGACAATTATTATACACAATCAAAAACAATGTGCATATTTAACAATAGTTAAAAAATTATATAAGCTAACATAATATGACATACCTAAGCACCAGACGTGACTCAATCATAGTAGATTCATTGAATGTATCTGGACGAGGGCTGGTTGAGCGAGCCCCATCACCTTGCGATCTAAATGTTCTAGAGTTCTTGGGCGGAGAATTTCTTTCCGGGAAGTCATCAGCGGAAGGGAAGTAGTGTTGGTCAAGCGTGATTACCCGAGGTGGCGTACTCACTCTTATCATGCCAGGATCGCTTGGCAACACTGCATTGTCCAATTGAATTTCTCGTGGAGGTGCTTTTGTACCTATTAAAAAAATGTTATGGTAAGGAACAGAATATGTTCACAACAACACTTTAATGTCCCGATAGAGAGGAGGAAGTTTTACTTTGATGAAGGGCTAACTCAACTAAGCTGGCTAAACGGGTTGGTAGGTATTAGGTTTTATCAAGTAAAGCGCCGATTACACTAGACTACATGTAGTCTTCCTACATCATGTAGGAGACTACATGTAGTCTAGTGTAATCACATTTAGGCTGTTAGGACACTACATATCGGAGATTGGCGGGTCCCGACCGTCCTACAAGATGTAGTTGACTACATGTAGTCTAGTGTAATCGGCGATTTATCCTTTTTTTCGTAAAGATGATAATTTTCAACAAAAGAATAGATATTCAAGATTAGGTGTTGGTTGGCTGTATAGTGCACTTACCAACATGTTGATCTTGTCCAACAACAAGAATTCTTTCTGGTACTTTCATATCAAACTTCTCGTTGTCGTAATCCCATGCTCCTGTCATATGTCCGTTAGGAACATTGTCATCGTCGACTATATCGCCAGTCGCCTGAAAATAACGAAATCTCATATATATACTAGACTTTATATTTAAACCTTTGTACAAATTATGATAAACAGGAGAATCGCTATAACTGACATGCCAATCAGGATTGCCTGATTAAAGTGGAACAGAACCCAAGAGAAAGATACTGCAATGTCGACCGCGAACGGGAAGACACTGGGTGGAGAGACCCATCACACAGTGGATAAACAACCTGGTTAGGGCGGCAGGTAACCGATGGGTGAAGGAAACATTTGGGTTTGGCGACTATGGTCTAAAACGAAAAATGATGAAGTATAATAACGTCCACAATCAATGTATAAAAATGTCAACCAATAAAAATGCCACACTATGAAAATGTCCACCTATAAAAATGTCACTATATAAAAATGCCACAATATGAAAATGTCCACCTATAAAAATGTCACTATATAAAAATTTTATTACTATATATACTTATTTTCGCATTTATTTATGAAAATTATAGTACAAAGGATAAAAAGCCTATTCAATGAATTATTTTTAGCCACACACAAGGTAAGATGTAAATACTTGCCAAATATTAAATAAAAATAAATAAATAAAAAGTACATAATATTATTCAATATATATTTATTATCACATAAAAAAAAACACTTCTTTGAAAAACAAAATTACTCTTAAATTCAGACAATTTTCAAGTAAAGACCATCGTTTTAGACCATAGTCGCCAAACCCATATGAACCTAACCCTTTTTAAGCTCATAACATCTTTAGGTAACATAAAAAAATAAATTTAACAGTATTTAAACCTCAAATAAATAATTTTTTGAATAAGTTGCAATGGGGAAATTTCATTACTAGATAGGTAAACTTTTCAAATACTTTTACTGCTTAAAAGTCAAAATAATATTCTAGTCGCCAAACCCAACTGTACACTCATTGATTTGGTGTTAACGTTTCTATGATACCCCATTAAATTAATCTGGCAGAAAGTGGGCATTATTATACTTCACCATTTATCCACGAGGACCAAAATATACTTTGCCATTTTTCTACTTTGACCAAATTTATTGTTGGCATTTTTATATTTCGACATTGATATACAAGTTGACGTTATTATACTTCGTCATTTTTCGTTTTAGACCATAGTCGCCAAACCCAAACATTTTTGGAGGCTTGTTTTCAGCAAAGGACGTCAATAGGGTTCAGAAGATATAAATTTGTGCATTACAATAATTGCGTTAAAACATTAGAATAATTGAGAGCATTCAACTTATCTTACGGAAAACGAACAATAATAATACAGGATAACTAGGCAGGAAATATTTTGGTTCATAGAATAATAAATCTAAGGGCCTTCGCTGCGTTATGCGGGCGCACAGCGGGACCGCTCCGCGTGCTTATTTAATGTTATTTCAAGAGCAGCACTGCGTGAGGCGGGTAGCCGTCGCGCGCATAAGCATTTTTTAACATCACAATCGTTGGTTAGAGAACTATAACACCTACACCTACGTGATCGAAATAATTAAGTATAAATAATGAATTTTAAGTAATTATTATACTATCGTGAAAGACGGGATCCTGTCGCACACACCCAGGGTGCGCACGGCGCGGCGCTGACATCCCTAAAGAATGCTACTATACAATTTAAACTTGATTAGGAATATCTTCAAGCGAAGATCAAGTTAGTGTACAATAGTACTGTACTTTAGATTATTTTAGAACTGCCAATCTTCAATAAACTGTTGATGGTAGTGATAATCATTACCGCATATAAGAAGTAATATAAAGAAAGTTAAATATAGATTTAAAGAAAATCAACAATCTTGTTTCAAATACATCAAAAGTTTTAAGAGATGTAAATGATTAATGTGTAATTTAACATTGTGTGTTAATTAAAAATATTGTTATACAATTTATTGCAGCATTGAATGTCTGGTTATTGGTCAATAATGACTTAAAATATACACCCCACCAGAGGATGACTATTCTTAAAGGCCAACATGGCAGCACATTTACATCATGACACCTATTTATTACAAATGCATTGATAGTACAAATACAAAATAGTTTTGTCAGTTTAACAGTACATTTATGACTAACTTTTGAAATTTACACTTTACAAATTATTGTACCCAAACTACCATCTCTGTATATCACATTTTATGCAAACAAACATTTTGATTTGATTTATGTATGGAACTTCCTTTCAAGCAAATAATGCCTGTGTTGAGAAGCACCGCTCTTCCAGAACAATGCAATATTGAAATTAAATTAAACTACTTGGGAATGAATTGCATCAACTCTACATTAAAATAGCCCAAGTAGTGTTAATAAAAAAAAAACCAACAAATCTTAAGTAAACTTGGGTGTTTACTTTACGAAAAAATAGGTATTCAAAAAGGTGTTTGAAGAATTTGTCTATGTTAATATTAATTAAAATGTCAAATGAGATCTAAGTCAGTAGGTATTTCATAGTTTTAAGCAATACACATGAATCTCCAAAACAAAACAAACAATATTCAAGAGGAAGAACAAATTAACAGTTATCAAGGCTAAGGCTAATCTAAAAAAAATACTGAAAATGATTAAATTATGGATATGGTTAAAATATAATAACAAGTCCAGTTCAGTTAGGTAATTATAACCAAATGATTTTTTGAATAAGGTATTTTTGTCTTATTAGATTAAAATAAAGATCAATTTTGGTAAGTCCAGTTATAGAACTGTTACCAAAGTGATTACAAGTATTAAATACATTTTTTGTTTATTAAATTTAATTTGAAGGAGTAAGGTACTCTTAAATTATTACATTTACTACATACCTTTATTCTTTGAGGTACAGTCATATGATGACTGATAAGTCGAGCGTAGGCTTCGTCAGAGGTGTACTGCATGTTGATACAACTCTAAACAAAACAAAGTCTTCAAATAACGAGATGTTACAATTAGTTATCTAAGAGTACATTTGTGAAATATATATTGTTTATTAGGTTATTAAGAACTATTAAACGTAATAAATGATTTATAATATAAATTATAAGAAATTTGAGTTTTAAAAGTTTACATTTCTATAGCAAAAATACTCATTTTTCCATTGGAAGGCGTATATCTAAAAAGTAATAAATCTGTTTCAAACTAGGTACATCTTTCACATAAAAATTGCGACAAGTTATCAATGATATCAAGTGTACTTACTTTCTTCGTTATATTTTTTCAAACGATTATTCCATCTGAAATAGAAAAATCTTGAATTGATTGAAACAATAAAATTAATAATTTCAAGGCAGTTTGACGCTGTCGCACGCAATTGCCAAATGTCAGTTAGACATTGGGCAAACTTGACAGTTTTTTTATTTTTTTTTATGCTACAGCTTAAAACATAACTTCGAAGTGATACGGTTAAAGGCAAATTGAATTCAAAAGTTAGGAATCTTATGAGAATTAATGTAAAAAATAATATTTTTACATGTCTATATATCGTAAAGTTATCATTATCTTTGATTGTTATGATCATATGGATGATAGACGTTCAAAACCATTAGTTAAAGTAGTTAAAGCGAGATAGTGTGTGTAGACCCTTATTTCGTTTTCAATTACCTATTTGACATAATAGTACAAGATAAGAAGAAAACGCAATCGTTATTGGCTCGTTGTATAATAGTAGTTAAAACGCCAATTATGTCTTAGCTATTTAACATAAATTATGTTCAAAGAGAATTAACATCAAATGCTCCGTGTTCAACTGTCATTGGTAGTTGTGTTGTCTTTCAGAAGATGAGTTTTACTATTCGAATTCTGTAAACTTTTCAGAATTTTATCAATAATTACATTCAAAGAAGTATGACCACATGTAAAGTGTAATGTGTAAATGTGGCAAATAAAGATAGTTGCATAAATAAAGTCGTGTTAAGCTTAAATATTTAATTCGTTCATTATGAAAGCCACCGGTTTTAGAATATCTTTAGTTATTTTAGCGTACGTGCTTGTTTCTATTGTTTCAAGTAATGAAACTACAAAACGAGAAGAAAAGAAATCTAAATCAGTAACTACATTTGTAAGTGCAAAATGGGAAGCCACTCCTATAGTTTTAGAACTTGCTGAATATCTTGCAGCCGAAAGTTCTGATTTATTCTGGTCATTTGTGGATGGTATAAATTCATTAAAATCTAGTCTTGATTCATTAGGTAAGTTAATGAATTCTTCACTAATCGTATTACTTTGAAGTATTATGGTTTCATATTGATAGTGAAATCTATTCTCAAGAATTTTCAACTTAAATTAACAGAGTTTTATATGTTATCTAACTAATATTATTATTATACTTCAATTTTTATATTTACCTGCATATGGTTTAAAATTGGATAAAGTTAAAAAGTGTTTGATGTTTATAAATTATAATGCTTGGCTTCCCTACCTTCCTGGCAAGAAGAAAAGTATTTAAACATTTTCATTAAGTTTTAATGCTAGGATTTATTATTTCAGAGACTGACAAGCAAGTTTATGATGCATGTATTGGTGTAGCAAGCACTCTGCTTGCACCGGCACAGTTAAGGATGGCTAAACTTGCTCTATCTATGCATTTAACATCACCTACAGTTAGGATGTTTGATCAGATTGCACTACAAAGTTCTGTAAAGGAGGTTTCATGTGATGTGTTTGTATCCATTGCTTCAAGAAAAATATGTGATAGTGAAGTACTGAGAGATATACTGAAGACTTACGATCAGTATGATGTGGTAAGTTAATGTTAAGTTTTTATATAGAAAATAATGTTTGTCTCTTATCACAAAACAATTAAACTGGCAATAAAAAATGAGTAGGTTGATAATAAATTGGTAGGGAAGGCTCTATACTTTATTTTGTAGGTAATTAATTAAAGGTAAACAATTTTAAAATGAATGTAAAAACTTTACTAAATATATATTTTTTATATTAGTTTAAAAACATACTTTTCTTGAAGGATTATATAAATGAATAAATATTTACAAAAGAGAGAGGTTTACATTGAATTCAATTTAACCAACATTCTCTAGTTGGTCTTTATGTAAGAACAGAACAATGCAATTTGGCCAAACTGCTATAGGACTTGTCAAAGACAACATGATTATTATGATAATGTATTTTCACCTTGATGAAGATAGGAAAATTTATCTTACACACAAAGATTGTAGCAGCCATGGAATAAAATCACTTGGTGAAGTAGTTATAGTCCAAGGCTAGTCCAGCTGTTCAACATATAATATAAATACATATTAAAATAAATATTCATCTATCCATAGTATAAAACAAAGTCGCTTTTTCTGTCCCTATGTTCCTTTGTATGCTTAAATCTTTCCCTGTTCCTTTATATGCTTAAATCTTTAAAACTACGTAACAGATTTTGATGCGGTTTTTTTAATAGATAGAGTGATTCAAGAGGAAGGTTTATATGTATAATACATGCATAATATAGTAGAGAGACCCATATAAATTTAGAGATTTCTAGTAATTATCTAATGAAGCTGTACTTAAACATTGTCTAAGGACATTCTGTAGTAGATGTCCATGCTGGACCGAGGCTAGTCACTTGTTATTTATAAGCTATTCTTTCTTAGGAGGAGCATAAGCAACAAACATATCTTCTAGATCACTCATACCCCAGCAGTGATAACAAAAGTTTAACAGCCATATTGTATGGAGAACTAGGTATGAAAGATTTTAGTGCCAAACATAAAATACTGGCAGCATACGCAGATAAGGGTGTAATTAACTATGTTGTGAGATGGAATGTAAAGGTCAGTAATAAATCACTTTATAATTGCACTAAATTCAAATGTATCATAGTGTCTACAAACTTTGGGAGCTTGTGTCAATCATATGTGATTTTATATCAATGAGAGTTTTTGAACTTTGTGTATAACCAACAAGATATATTACTAAGTCATTTAATTACTATTAACTGATTTACATACATCTGGCTTTATTCCAAAGTTAAGAATACACCCCCTTACTTATAAACGCTTATTAAATTTAATCATTGTTTAGCGAGATTTTTATTACGAAAACCAACTTTATACCAAACAACGTAAGAGTCTATGCTAATTAATCAATTGACTAAAATTTAAGAGGCGTTTATACGTAAGGGGGACATTGTTTTCAAGTTCCTTTTGAGCTCATAATATTCAAAAATCAGGTAAAAAACACAATAAAAAATAAAAAAAATACAACCGAATTGAGAGCCTCCTTCTTTTTGAAGTCGGTTAAAAACGAAATTGATAATGTTACGGATTTTTTGTTCATTTAGTTGAAGTTTTTGATTTAGTAATCTTCTTACATTGTTATGCAGTCTCGAGGGAAACCAAAGTTGCGCTTATCTGGCTATGGAGTAGAACTTCAACTTAAAAGTACTGAGTATAAGAGTCAGGATGACTCTACGCCCAAAGAATCTGAGGATGGGGACACCAATACCCCATCTGAAGAAGAAGACGAAAATGATCCGCAAAACCAAATAGATGGATTTAACTTTGGAAGACTGAAGTAAGTATATTTAATTTTGTTGACCAGTGCAAAGGTGTACATGAGAATGTGCAATACCTTTAACAAAAATGTGGGACATTACTAAGCAGAAAAAAATACGTGTCCGTTTAGCAGATACGACCATTTCAATTGTTTCAATCTCTTTTCGTCATGAAATCTTTCAGAAAAAGTGGAGTTACAGATTATAAGAATGACGTATTTTTTAATTTTCCGAATGGTGATACTATGAAAATGCTTGTTTAACTAAACTATTGCATTATTACAGAAATTTATTCCCTGCATTACGTTCGCCATTAGAGAAATTCCGTCGTCATTTGTCTGAATCAAGTGAAGAGTTAGCTCCTCTTAAAGTGTGGCAAATGCAAGCATTGAGTATGCAAGCTGCAGTGGCCGTGGTCGACGCTAATGACGCCGGTGGTGATGAATCCTTGAAAGTGCTTACTTCTATTGCACAGAACTTCCCTATGCAGGTAAAAAATGTTAAAATATCTATAGCTATACCTAAAAATGATTGGGGATGGCTGCTTATCGATATTATTACTTACACGACACTTTACATATGAATGGGATAGTAGTAAAAAATATTTTTTGAAGAAAACATACTTTTTTCTAGACAAAATCACTAATACACGTAAACGTACCACGAGCATTCCGCGAAGAAGTGTTATTCAATCAAGACATCTGGGCATCATCACTAGGGCTTCGTGCGGCAGAACCCCTTCTACTTGTGTCCGGAGCTCAGTATGACGCGGAGGAAGTGGATATAATGGCATTGTTGACTGCTTTGAAAGAAGATATTGGACCTATGAATACACTACATGCTCTAGGTAGGTATTTTAACTACGTTTTGTTGTTTTAATACCAAATATTAGTGAGAAATAATATTTCTTATAGGTACTTCATTTTATTCATATTAGATAATACCTAATTTATTTATTAAATATTACTCCCGCACTAGGAATCAAGTCCTCCGACGCGGCTATTTTTACAAACAACAAATTATAGGACACAAAAGATCCAGATTCAAGACAATTGCTTTTGAATCTCACAAACAACTGCCTTACGCGGAACTCATAAGAAAGTAGTAAATTATGCTTTACTACATAAGAAACTAAATATACGGTACCCTGCCGTAAATATTGCACATCGACCTGTGGAAAGAGACAATTGGTCAATTTCGGCTTCGTCGAGCGTCATCTGTGTCCCTCACTATCAAATCATAATTTGTTGTAAGGGTACGCATGCCAGTCGCAACTCCATACAAACGAAGAAAGTTAATTGCTCCTTCATTTGATAATTTATTATCAAATAGTATTTTTTCGTATGTTAATATTATTTGTACATAATACCCTTTCCCCAAAGTTATTTTGTCAAATTTAGCGTTTACCGACAACAATCTTTTAGGCTTCGCCCACTAGCAAGCTCGTGTCTGTGGAATGCGTACCCTTAACAGTTGTTAATAGATACCAGACTGTTAGTATTTCGTGCGACAGAGATGATGCTCTACGAAGCCGAAATTGGCCGACTGCCTTTTTACAAAAGTCGATGTGTAATATTTACGGCCGGGTACTGTACTTAGTGCAATAAATTAAAAAGATTCCTACAGGTGCATTTATTTTTTCATCCAGGATTATCTAAGAAACTGATAAACACCCTGATGTCTATGGAATTGGGTGAGTCGTACACGTGGGAGGAGTATGGACTCGACATCCGCGACACAGCTATAACGTGGCTCAATGATTTGGAGACTGATGACCGTTATCGTAGATGGCCCTCTTCATACATGGAGCTACTGAGGCCCACATACCCGGGAATGTTGAGGAATTTAAGGAGAAATATTTACAATTATGTAAGTATCATTAAATCAACTAAATGCATTAGATCCTTGATCTAGAGAAATTTTTTAACTTTTACCAGCTTTCGCATTGCTTGTTGATGTAAAATTTGAGTGTATTATTTAATGCAATATTTTGTGTTAATAAATAATCTCTCTGTATCGTGATTAATTCCTTATACCCCTTCCAGCGTAAGTTTAGCTTTTTGACAGTTCACGTCCATGAAGTTTCGTAATACTTCCGCTTATTTTTCGAATAAATTATATTGTATTTCATGGACGTACCCATGTTTTTTTCAGTTACCATGGTTACTTAGTGATGGACACTCATAACGATTACCACCATTATGAAACAAATTATAAATAATCGGTAGAAATAAATGCTATGAATAAACCTGAACTCTTCATAATACGTGTATAAAATGTAATATGATATTTTAGATTAGCTATAACCCGCGAAGGTGTCACGATAAATTATGTATTTTAAATAATACCTAAGCTAACTATAATTTTATCATTTTAAGCTATAGGCTAATTCTCTTAACATAGAAGAAATAATCACTAATAAAATGATAATGTAAGTTGATGTAAGGATCCAAATGTGTAAAACAAAGTAATTTGAAAAATCGCGAAATCGCTTACAATCGAATGGCATTACATTCGAGATACTACTGAACGTCACTAACATCAATCTGTCAAATGTCGTTAAATATAGTGGAAAGGGTATAGTCGATTTATATAATAGCCTACATTTGAGACGTATACATGTATTATTCAGTTTAAATTGACTATTACATATAATGTATTTTATTCCATTCCACAGATAATAGTAGTGGACCCAGCAGATATAACATCGGGACCTCCGTTAAAACTAGGCGAGACATTACTTAAGCACGCGACGCCAGTCCGAGTAGGTTTAGTACTAGCGCCGAGTAACACCGACTCTGTATTGGACGCAGCGGTACGGTCCGCATTCAACTATGTGGCTCAAGAGAGGAATTCTAATAAGGAGGCTTACTACTTCCTTACACAGGTACATATATTGAAATACATTCACGGGCATATCTACACAGCGCCATCTGTTCCTAAAGTAAGCTAGGCTTAACCTGCTTGTGTTATGGGAACAACAAATATTAATACTTATATACTTTTTCTTTTTGTAAATACATACATAATGTACATAGAAACACTCAGACCAATGCAAACAATCATGTTCATGCACGCAAAAATTTGCATTAAGCGGGAATCGAACCCGAGACATCTGAGTAGCAGTCATGTAATATATATAACCACTACGCCACAGAGGTCGTCAACAATTTTGAAATAGTTTTTGTCTCTATGTAACGCGATTGTAGTTGTATGGATTGAGTATCCTTGATATGGCTTTATTATTTGTCCATTTTTGTAATGTTTGTTAAGAAGTACCTATTATGTATGGGTTTATTAATGTTTTCTAAACTTTCATAATTACTTTCGCAACAAAAGCTGTAGGAGTTTGTCAATTTGGAAATAGTTTATGAACATTATCCGAAATTTATAAATGAGTTTTTAAAATAATATTTATCGTTAAAGTAAAATGCTAGAAATTGAACATTATAAGTTGGAAAAACAATAAGTTAGTAGTAAAATGTATTGGATTTTTTGTAAATCACGTTATTTTTACTAGATTACATGTAAAAAAACTATTTACCTACGTTACGATAAATAAACGTTAAAATACTAATGATTATGGTATAACTTTACATTATGATTCCTTGTTTATAGCTATTGCATCCTGCTGAAAATGAGAAACTGACTCTCGAATTAGTGAAGAAACAATTAAATAAGTATACAAGTTCCAATGTTAAAGTAGATGATATCATTTCTGAAGACTCGGAATACAATTTTGGAAGAAAATTATCAGAAGAGTTTGTTGCGAAGATTGGCACTGACAAGTATCCGCAGGTTAGTAGCTATTTAGTACATTAATAGCAGGGTTACTGTAGACAATTACTTCTAGAACTATAGGCAGACCGTTTAACTCAGACCCCGCCTGCGGTAATAGGGGTGCGCGGGGGGCGAGGACAAAGGAGAGAGCTATCTCTTGATTTTTTGGCAAAACGGCGCCATCTAGATACTGTGACCCGAACTACATCACATCACAACACAGCTCTAATTTTTAGCTAGCTTATTTTTATAAAATAACAAGAAGGAAAAATTGAAATTATACCCTAAACCAATCGAAATACCTGGAGAGGTTTTTTTATTTTTCTGGTCAGGCTTTAAATTGTGTAATAATTTAGATTGCATATTTTCTCTAAGAAAGTACGAGTTCTAGTTGCAAGATGACGCCACCATCTTTGACATTTGTAAATTGTATAGAAGACGGACTAGCATACCGCACTAGTGTCATACTGACATACTGACTAGGTGTCCGTTATGGTAGCATAAATAAGAGTGTAAAAATAAAAAAAACTCTTATTATTATTGTTCTTATTATCTGTAAATATTTTCTAAGAATGATTCTTACAAATTAATATGTTTAAATCATACCTGTTTTAATGTAAACTGTGATTATTGTAATGTGATTATACTGTGATTTTAATATATATAATTAATGATTGTACAATTGTTATTATTTGTAAATATTTTCTAAGACTTTAGTTATAATTATATTTATAGTTTAAATCAGCCATTCTTATAATAACAAATATATTTATTAAAGATAAAAGATAAAGATTTATTGCAAAACTGTGTACATCAGGTGTTAGTGTATGAATACATTAGTCTCAACAGTCTATCAACATCGGATATGCAAATTATAGCAATATAATATTTTCAAACTACACAAATTAAACAAAAACTTGTTTAAGTAACTAAATGTTATTTTTTTCAAAACATTCTCCAAAATATTTGTAGATTCTTTAAAAAATAATCAAATTATTACAAATTATGTAATATTATTGTTATTTTTGGAGTCGGTGTCAGCCAACGAGATACGATAATACATAAGCTAATGGAATGGCGGCCATGAATTACAGATTATATTATTATATGACTTCGACATTATGACATAAAGTTGTTGATTGTTTATGGATTGGTTTAAAAATTAAACAAATATTAAATAAGTAACTATTTTTATCATATTTAAATAAATATATTTTAAAATACCTGTGTCACGTTCAATCGTTTTAATATACCTATTTACTGTATAGGTATATTAAAACGATTGAACTACTTAGTAACTGATTAAAGCTTTCCATAACTTATGGGCGTTTATAGGGCTAATCAGCACCGTCAATTGAAAAAAATCTTAATTCGGGAATAGGATCAATAATGCAAAATCTTGTCTACAAAGTCGTTAGAAAAGGCAATAGAGTTTTGTCTAACACATTCTGATCACTTTAAATGGTTTTTAATTTGATAAATATTTTATTTAAAACAAACATGGCCGTTTCATTTTCGCATGCAAATTTTAAGTAATTGTCTTTGATTCGTAGTACTTATTTCTCATCTTAGTCTTTAGTCAGTGTATAACACGACATCATATTTCTTTAAATTTATAGTCAGGAATAAATAATAGAATATAACTATCGTGGCTGACACCGACTCCAAAAATAACAATAATATTACATTATTTGTAATAATTTGATTATATTTTAAAGAATCTACAAATAAATAATATTTGTAGACTCTTCAAGAAATATCCTTAACAATAGGTACTTGTTACAATAATTAAAAGAACCTATTCTTTAGATTATAATTAAGTAAAAAGAATTTCTGATTTAATGTTGCAAAACCAAAATACAACTTATTATTTTTTTACTTTTTAGTGCAATTTTTGTCTTTGAAGTCGGTTTTTTTAGGAAAAAATTATTTTATTTGGCATAGTAACCAACTCGATAATATAGCTTTTGTGTACACTACCATAACGGACACCGCTACCCCGCTCCCTCGTCCCTTTCATACCGCAGGCGGGGACTGAGATAAACGGTCGGCCTATAATGATATGTATGTAACCATTAGTTCATACATATATCATAAAATATTTTAAATTTGTGGTCAGGTAGTCTAATGGGTAAGGGAACAGGGATGCAACCACAAAAAATTACAGATTCAAGTGTAGCTTTGGACTTAAAACATTTATGATATAATAATTTCAAAAAAAATGATTGTTTGTTGACGGAATTTATCATCTAATGTACTTTATCTTGGCGAGGGCTGTCATAAAACTTGACTAAAGTACTATGCAGATATTAAATGTGTTAAAGAAGGAAACTTAACGCAGAACCCAATACCAGCGTGATATCAGTGATCCAAGCTTACTTTCAAAGTTGATCTGAAATGAGGCTGATCTTTGCATTATATTGTGCTATAACAAAAATAAAAAATCAAATAATATTGAACATCCAGGTCCTTATAAACGGAGTCCCGCTAGTGGAGGAGGGTCCACTGCCTGTGACGTCATCGGTGGAGTTGCTAGAAGAGGCACTTGTGACGGCACTCTCCCGCCACACAGGTCGGTTACAACGCGCCGTGTTCAGAGGAGAACTCTCCGATACAGATGATGCAGTCGACTATCTTATGAAACAACAGCATATTATGCCTAGGTAACACCAATAAGGTTTTATATTAATTTACGTGACGGACAGGAAAACAGTCATTCTTTAACTTTTTATGTAATTGGAGGCAAAGAAGCCGGTCATCTGATGGTAAGTGGTCACCGCCGCCCATGGACACCCGCAACACCAGAGGAATCACAGATGCGTTGCCGACCTTTTAAAAGGGAGTACGCTCGTTTCTTGAAGCTCCCTAAGTCGTAACGGTCCGGAAAAATAGTCGCAGCGAGCTTGTTCCACAAAACATTAGTTCGCGGTAGGAAGTTTCTCTAAAATCGCACAGTGGATAACCGCCAACCATCAACTGTTATAACATACACACTACTCGCCAAATAACTTGGCTGGCCTGAAGTTAGCTATCAGAGAACCTCTTCCCACGCCCTCTGCCATTTAGTTCGAAAACTGACATAATATGTGCAGTCATCTACAACAACTCTACGGCGGCCGGCTTAGTTGGTGTTTGCTGTATTTATTTTTATTTTGTGTATTTAATTTTGGTTTGCTTCTTGAAGACAAGTGGTATTTGATGAATGGGGTTTTTAAACAAGTCGGCTATAATAATTTCTTATTTTATTTCCTGGTTGCAATTTAAATTTACAAACTTATTGGCCTATTGTGACATTTTTTATTTTAAAAATAAAGTAATGTTATTAAGGCCAGTAATAACATTACTCTTTTGTTTTATTTTAAATGTCTAAATAATAAAAAAATCCCCATCTTTTATAGTTTAATGTTTATAGGAAAAACTTATAAAATAGTAAGACAAATGAATTGTTTTAAAAATATCTTGATTTGTTTAATTATTATGTCTGGAAGTATTTCTTTCTCATACAGTAATACTCAGTAATTTAAAATACTTAGAATATAAATGGATATGGAATAGACGACCTCTGTGGCGTAAGTAGTCGTTTCATTACATGACTACTACCCAGAGGTCTCGGGTTCGATCCCTGATCAATGCAAATGTTTGTCTGCATAAAATAAATTCTAAATATTTTTTTAGGCTAAATCGGCGTGTTTTAGCTTCAGAGCCCAGTCAATATTTGGATTTGTCTGGTGTTCCATCTTCTAGAGAATTGTTTTCTGAAGACAAGATTCAACGGCTCCTACATCTAACAGGTATGATTACTACTACTAGAAAGTTACTAACACATAACGTGTTAGTAACTTGCCTATCAGTGGCGAAGGGTGAATTTTTATAAAAGGGAAGCCGAAAAAAAAACTTATCAGTGTCGGTACTCATTTGACAAGCGCAACAGTGAGCCACTGACTGGCTCACTGTACCTACCATACGAGTAAGCACTGTTGGTTATTATAACAGATTTTTTTATTATTGTTATTTTTTTATGAAAATAATATTATATAAGTTCCGCACTAGGGATCATGAACTGCGTCGCGAAGACCGCCACAAACATCTATTTCACAGACACAAAGAACAAGACCCAGACTCAATAATTTGTTGATCAAAAAGAACTGTCCTACATGGGAAACGAACCCGTGACCTAGTGCACGTCAACCGCTTATCTCGACCGCTGCGCCACCGAGCCCGTTACAGTGTCTTTCGTAATATAATAAAAATTACTAAAGCGAAGTACGTACTTCATACGTATTCGTAAAAAAATATTATATACCCCTTCCAGCGTACGTTTAGCTTTTTGACAGTTCACGTCCATGAAGTTTCGTAATACTTCTGCTTATTTTTCAAACAAATAATATTGTATTTCATGGACGTACCCATGTTTTTTTCAGTTACCATGGTTACTTAGTGATGGACACTCATAACGATTACCACCATTATGAAACAAATTACAAATAATCGGTAGAAATAAATGCTATAAATAAATCGGACCTCTTCATAATACGTTTATAAAATGTAATGTGATATTTTAGATTAAAATGTAATGTGATATTTTAGATTAGCTATAACCCGCGAATGTGTCATGATAAATTATGTATTTTAAATAATACTTAAGCTAACTATAATTTTATCATTTTAAGCTATAGGCTAATTCTCTTAACATAGATGAAGAAAGAAACAACAATAAAGTGATAATGTAAGTTGATGTAAGGATTCAAATATGTAAAATAAAGTAATTTGAAAAATCGAAAAATCACGAAATCGCTTATAATCGAATGGCATTACATTCGAGATACTGCTGAACGTCACAAACGTCAACTTGTCAAATGTTGTTAAATATAGTGGAAAGGATATAGTTGTCCCAAACTCATGTAAAGCTAATCAACTCCGAATATGTTTCTCATTCTCAGTATGGGCATGTTTCTTTGATGAATTAGATATTGTTTTAAATATGTCGCTATATCCTAAATGACTCCACAATTTTTTTAAATCTAAGAATAAGAAACAGAAAATAATACGTAGGTACTATTTAATTTACAACTGCCTGTAAGCCACTAATATTTATCGTTAAGATGTTAATAATATAAAAATATACCTACCTAAACCTATCGTAAATTCATCGTGCCGGGCGGCGTCGTTTGTATTCCATAGTTATGTCTGTGTTTCTTATTTTCGTTATTTAATTTCAAGAAAGATGTTTTGCTTACACAATAATTAATCAATTAGTCAACAATCTATAATAATACTGTTAACGCTGCCATTATAACAACAAACTAAAATAATAACAACGAAGTAAGTATGTACTTACAATAATGTAAGGCACCCAAAGTACTATGACAATGTCAATCAATGCACAACACTCAATACACAAACACAAATTATACTTAGTAATTACTACTTTACACAACAAAGCGAATTCTAACGATTATTTGCAATACTTTAAATAATAAATGAAAACAAAAATAATGCAACTTGTGATGGGAGCCATTATTAAGCATCGTTTCAACGTCATTCATTGCAGTGGGAAATTCAAACAAATTGATTGTAGCTATGCTATGATCACGTTAATGCTCTCTCGCTCTCGCATGTCGCATCTTTCATCCTTGCAATCGTGCGACAGAGCTGGCGATCTACGAAGCCGATATTGCCCGAATGTCTCTTTCCACTCGTCGATGTGCCGGCGCCGCCGCGCTCGGATACTGTACAACAGGACCTACTCATCATAACATAACCCGGACAGAGTCGGCTTACCTTTACGCCTACATACGCAGATAAAATGCATAATAATACACCTAGGTTTTGCATGTGTGCGTACGACTTTCGTACCGTCTGTTTATACTGGATTCCTATTTTTGCGCCCGGCTTACCCGCCATTAGTTGACAATGTTGTAATAAGAGATGGCGTTATGAGTACGGAAATAATAATTATATTAAAGCGATTTACGTAACAGAAAACTTTTTGGTATTTTAATTTTGTGTACTGAATGGATGTTGCGTCATTGATTTATAATTTTTTAATAGAGTATGCTTAGCGGTTTTTGCAAAGGTAAGCCGGTAGGAATCGGGTTATATGGACACTTCGCCACTGTTGCCTATATAATTGTATACATTTTCATTTTATTTATTTCTTCTAAAAGATATTTATTTGTCCTGCGTCCTATTTCAAACATTATTTTAATGGACAGTAAGAACATCGAGACTCGGAATTGTTGAACCTTTTATTAACGCACTGTGCAGCATCGAATCATAATCGATTTTCCACCAGCGGAACAGCCAATAACATCTCGAGTCAATCAAGGTCAACGAAGGAGACTCGTCCCTATATAGCTCTATTTAAGGGCCTAGTATTCTAACCAAATGCAATTGTATATCAGGTCGTGATGCGCTTGCAACGGCCTTACCCTTGCTCAAGTACTTTGTCAAGTCTGCTAAAGCGGAGAAAATTACCCAAACCATTTGGGTCGCGGGTGACCTCAACAAGAAGGGTTCAAGAGATTTATTGAGAAATGCTTTAACATTCATGGTAAATATACTTTTTTATTATTATTCATTATATACTCTTGATGAACAGAACCTTTATACAAAGTCCTCGTATTTTCATTGTTCCACAGCGTGAATCTCAAGGAGTGCGAGTGGCTTTCATTCCTAACGTGGACGGTACATCGAATGAGGACCAATCGTTAAACAAAGTAGTACTAGCCGCTCTCAGTACTTTAGACGCGCCGGAAGCAACTAAGTATGTTACTAGGCTGCTTGAAGATGAAGGATGCCATGAGAAACAGAACTGTGATATTTTGGTGAGTATCATTTGATATATTTTTTATGGTTAACGGCATTAAATGCGCGCATTTCAGGTGAGCGGGAGGCGTGTGCGATGTAGGTGAGCGGGAGGCGTGGAGTGCACTTCGTGAGTTCGACAAATGGAAGTGCGATTAACGATAGTTCGAATGCACGCTAGTGCGACACACTGTAGGTCGACATTACGCTAGTGCGACAAAACGATTGTGGGACAGTAGTTCGACATTTCGGTAGTTCGACACTTGAAGTCCAAGGGAATCGGTTAGATTAGGTTAGGTTAGTATGCTGATAAGCGAGTGTGCCGCGGCAGCAGTCAGCGAAGTCCCAAAACCAAATGGACTCCTCAGGAGAACTTGGCGCACTAGAGAAATGTCGACCTACAAGTTTGTCGCACAATAATTATTCGCACTTTCATTTGTCGAACTCACGTAGTGCACTCATACTAACTAGTGTACATTCCACAGCCCTCGCTAGTCCCCGTGCTCCACGCGCACACGTGGGTACTGAAGGCGGCGCGCGTGCTGTGTGCTCGCTCGCTGCGTGTGCGCGCCGGCGTGCGCGCGCTCGTACACAACGCGAGACTAATCGGTCCGCTCGGGGAACATGATGACTTCACACTTGATGACTTCACTCTGCTAGAGAGGTAAGGACTATTTGTAATAATATTTATAAATTTAATATTTAAGGAATCAAATAATTTTAACTGATCCAAAAAAGGAGGTTGTCATTTCGGTTGGGGTTTTTACTGGAGCTCGTGCTATAGATAAAGAAGTAATTTTATCCCGGCTGAAAATCTTAATCCGATCGACAGATTTTCTGATAGCGGTGGAATTAAAAAATACAGACTGATAAGGTCACTAAAAAAGAAAAAACTTGATTAAAGGTAACAGGGCGAATCTGACCCACTTTGATTTTTTTCGCGTACAAGCACCAAACTAGTTTTAAATTATAGACTTTAATATCACTTTTCTAATTATATAAAAAAAAGTTATGTATCTACTGGGAGAAAAAAGTTATTTGGCTGTATTTGAGTAGGTATAACAAAGTAATGAACATTACTATGTTTGTAGAAAATGAAATTAAAGCGATTGTTTTGAATTATAACGGTTCAATAACACGCATACACCAAACAAAAAGGTGACCGGCTTGAAGTTGTTGCAAATCAGCTGCGCAGATGTCATATTTGGAACTAAATGACCGGGAACATGGGGAATGGGTATTTTTTTGTTCCTGTACATGCGCAAACTTCTCTGAAAGCTAACTTCAGTCCGGCCAAGTTAGGTTGCGCGAAATGTAGGTATCCAGTACAACAAAAAAACATTTATGTAGCAAGTGATTTTATTTCTGTGCTATTTGCGTACAAACGTAATAATGTGAACAGTGTTGTTTATAACAGACTGCTGTTCCAAGTATTATCGAAATTAGCCCAATAGGTTACTGAAATATATTCAAAAATGCTTTATTAATGCCATAAAAACAATAAACAAAATTTCCACTTTCCTCCATTCTCCCAAACCCCACAACAGTGAGACCTATACCAGTTAGTATACCCTTTCCAGCGTAAGTTTAGCTTTTTGACAGTTCACGTCCATGAAGTTTCGTAATATTTTCGTTTATTTTTCGAACAAATAATATTGTATTTCATGGATGTACCCATGTTTTTTTCGGTTACCATGGTTACTTAGTGATGGACACTAATAACGATTACAACCATTATGAAACAAATTACAAATAATCGGTAGAAATAAATGCTATGAATAAACCTGAACTCTTCATAATACGTTTATAAAATGTAATATGATATTTTAGATTAGCTATAACCTGCGAATGTGTCAGGATAAATTATGTATTTTAAATAATACCGCTAACTATAATTATATAATTTTAAGCTCTAGGCTAATTCGAAAAAATAATAATAATTAAGAAAAAAACAATAATATTATGTAAAAGATGATGTAAGTTGATGTAAGGATCCAAATGTGTAAAATAAAGCAATTTGGAAAATCGAAAAATCGCTTACAATCGAATGGCATTACATTCGAAATACTGCTGAACGTCACCAACGACAATCTGTCAAATGTTGTTAAATATAATGGAAGGGGTATAATAGCTATATTTAACTACATACCTAGCCATATTTCTTTTGTGTACGCCATGGGTCATAACAAAAAGTCCAAACAAAACGCCCGTTTACCTTTGTTTAGCTGTGTATATAAAGATCTCAATTTTTATAATCTTATATTAATGACATGTTTATATTTTTTTGAATCTAATTTTAAATGAGGTCTATGGACTTATGTGACGTTGCATCAAAATTATCTCGCTTGGGATTCCAAGTTCAGACGTATCTGCCTGTATTAGAAATTATTTTTTTGTACTGTAGAGCGGTAGGTAGGTATTTAGCTTCCTTCATAATGCATTATATTATATTATTGGAACATCAATCTATTAACATGTCATATTTTTAGATATACAAATCAAGTGTATGCTGACAAATTATCAGAAGTTTTGGACAAGAAGAAGAGTAAAATAAAATCAAATGATGTTTTTGATGATAGCGATGATGATGATGATGGTAAGAATACTTAGAAGAAATAAATAGTTTTAATGATTTAATATGTTTTTGCAAGTAATAATGTGGAAACTTTCGTATAAAGTAACGAACTAGACTTTCTATCTAAATGCCGTGACCAGACATATACCTGATAAAAGGTTCAAAGTCATATATTATTTGTATGACATTGAAATCCTTGTATATAAAAACAGGAATCAAAGTCTGGGTAGTTTTCTTTTAAGTTATACTAGCTGACCCGTGCCCACTCAGTTGGGCGACTTAGTTACCTCCTACAACGTCACAAACACACAAACTTTAACTCTCGTGCCGCGGCAGCGGCCGCCGAAGTGCAAGGCGTTTCGACATTTACCGGGAATTTCGTCATATCCCTAGGGATTTCGTAAAATCCCTGGTTTCCTCATTTCTCTGCGACATATACAAATGCATTTAGATACAAATATTTGTTAAACAACTCAATAAATGTTTTTTTTTATAATTTTCTCTCTCATATCAGATGACGAGAGCAAAGATCTGTCGGTGGAGGAAAGACTGAAGGTGATATCAGTAGTGGCGGCGCGCAGTCCTAGAGCCCGCACGTCATTACCGGCGGGACTGCGTACTGAACACTCGCTCGTCGATCTACCGCCTGTAAGGGACGATGAAGCCGCTATTGAGGTAATGTGGGAGCTTTATGTTTGTTTTTTTATTCTTACTGTGTTTATGTGTATTCTCATGTAGCTGCTTCTGTGTAATTTGTTAAAATAAATGTTTTCTTTCTTTCTTCTTTCTTTTACTTCAATATTTACATTATTTCTTCCTTTTTAAAGTTAGGATGTTTAATTGACCTCGATCGATTAAAAGTCGATCGAGGTTAACTGAATAGTGTGGTGGCATTAATTTATCGACGTTTATAGAAATAAAATATCGACTAATTAATCGGTCGAAGTCATTAAATAACAGCATTCAATTCCTTCATTAAATTGATCGACATCGACTAATAGATTCCACTATCAATCGATTGCATCGATCCAAGGTCAATGAATTGGTGTGGTGTAACCTTACGTGTACTTGGAAAGAAAGAAGAAAGAAAGAAAAACTATTTATTTACAGTAAAGACAAACAACACATTTACGTTTAAATAGGAAGTAATATAAATAGATATATAATATTATTACAACAGATAGTAGCAGTACTGGATCCTGCATCTACAGCTGCACAACGTTTAGCACCGCTACTGTTGGTGTTGCGACGTGTGATCAACTGTCGTATCAAACTGTTCGTCAACCCGCAGGACAAGAACTCTGACATGCCACTTAAAAGGTATACATACACACCTCAACAAAGTCTAGGGATATTTTGTATAAAGTTGTGAAACTCAAAAAAATTGGTTTGTAATTTTGTTTTTTTTTTTATTCTTTTGATGAAAACTGACTTTGTTAACCTTTTTCAACAATTCTAAATTTGAATTTGGAAAATAAAATTAAAAATAAAAGATTTACGCGGCTTAAACGTAGTCAAGTTCGAAAATTTCATTTACCAATAGTAAGTTTTGACTGCTTTTTTGTGTAAAGTTTTATAACAATTTAAACGTTTATTTCGAATGAATGATATTGTGTGCATCAAGCAGCGGCGCCATTTCATCAGAGAGAAAATGTTATGGGCAGTAGGCATGCTCCTAGCTGCGGGTACTAAGCGGAGTATTGCTGATGAGATTAGGACAATACAAAATATGAAATCAGGGTTATGGTCACGTTATCGTGCTACTGGTGAAGTGGCTGAAAGATACCACAGCAAAAAGTCTATCACCACTTAACGACATGATCGATTTTTGCAAGTTCCCGCGAAAAGACAGCCAAATGTTACTACCATGCAGCTGGTGTAGAGGCTCCAGCTCTTGGTGGAGCCTCTTGCGGGTGACCCAACTGTCAGAAGAAGTCGGCAGGAAGCTCACTTTTATGCTCGCATACCGCTTTATACTCCAGCACTACGCCGAGCGAATCGAGCACGACGACTAGACTGGACTCGTGAACATTTGCTCTCCAAAGATAACCTGTGATCTGTAGTAGTGTTTACACATGAGTCCCGGTTCGTTTTCCACTCGGATTCACATAGAGAATGTGCTTGGCGAGTTCCTGGTTGTGATAGCCGTCTACAACATCCTCAAGAAATCTATTCATACCACGATAGAACAAATTATGGTTTGGACGGGAATTTGTATCGGTCGAAGAACAGAGCGCGTTTTGATCAGAAACACCATGACGGCTTAAAAATAAGTTAACGAGGTGCTAGTACTAATAATCTACCCCCGTAGACTTCAATTGGGCCAAATGTTCAAGTTCACGGACAATAACAACCGTCTGCATAAAGCGAGAGTGATGACAAGCTGGTTGCAGGAGCACGAAGTATCGATTTTATGCTGATCCATTCAATCCCTTTTACTCAAAACCTTAAAATACGCGTAGGACATGTTCAAAAGAAGGGTTTTGGTGATTTTTCCTGCATAAAATTGCGATGGAAGAGCAACTTTTATTGCATCCTAGTCGGACCTGGAACAATATACCGCACCAAGACTTGGATAACATAATAAAAGCATGAAAAACCATTGCAGGACCGTTATTTACGGTTTTTTTTAATGTGCTGACTACTGATTACCCACACAACAATTAAAAACAGATAAATTTTTGCTTATTTTCACTTTTGCTTAAGAAACACATTCATTGTTAGTTTTACTAGGTAATTTTCCAAGTTTTTTATTTATTTGAATAAAAAATTATTTATGCAAAAATAATTCTTTTATTTAATTCTAGATTGTAGCCTGATAAATTGTCTTTATAAAAATATAAACATGTTGTATGCTATCTTCAATAATTTTGAAGTTAATTGAGTAAATACCAAATATCCCTAAACTTTGTTGAGGTGTGTACTCCTTTTATATTCTTAACATATTATACTGCAATCTGAACCTAAAGGTGACATTTCTAAGATTCAAAATCATTTATTGCGAAAAAGAAGGGGTATTTACAGACAGTTGCAATCACTTATTCATAAACGATAACGCTGGTTAAGCATCATCGCCTAGATTAATCCGTTAATGAGTGATAGCTCAGTGGTTGTTCATCCGAACTCCATGATTCGAAGAGCACGTAATCTATCGGTCTCGGCGGCCATCGTAATGACACAGTCTTTCTAAGTTGGCCACTAACTAAACACTAAAGAAAAAAAAAGTTGTAGAAGTCTAGCGTTATGTGAATATTTTTGTATTTCATAGCAATATTTAATTTATTCCCCAGTTTCTACCGCTACGTCCTAGAACCTGAACTACAGTTTACATCATCGGGTTCCCTGTCAGGAGGAGCGCTCGCTCGTTTCGCTCGCTTGCCGCACGCGCCGTTACTGTCCATGGAGCTACGTACGCCGCCCAACTGGCTCGTCGAGTGTGTCAAGTCGGTCTATGATCTTGATAATATACGACTGGCTGATGTGGACACGCTTGTACACAGGTATGAATATGCTTTAATAAATTGTCCATATTATGTTAAATTCCGAGATCCTACTTTATTGAGCTGGTATCATTTTTTGTCACGATTTTAAATTTTTTTTTAGTTTGTGTTTAATATATAAAAAGTATTTTTTTTACATATTTAACAGTAATTTTATTTTAAAAAAACGATGCAAGCTGTATTTTAATAACACTTCGTTATATTTTTAATTAATTTAGATTCAAAAATCTGAAAAAGAACCAAAAAGTTGTGTAAATCCAAAAAGTCAGTGAATTCTCTTCGGCAGTTATTTGATATGACGTTCTATACCTTGGCTTCATAATAATTATATCACGAAAATTCTCTTTACAGTGAATTCGAGCTGGAATACTTATTACTGGAAGGGCACGCCTTCGATACAACACTGGGCACACCACCACGCGGCCTCCAACTAGTCCTGGGTACAAAAGACAAGCCCGAGCTCATGGACACCATCGTCATGGCTAATCTCGGATACTTCCAACTGAAAGCTAACCCTGGTGCCTGGATACTGAGGCTTAGGCCAGGACGCTCTGACGACATTTATGAAATTGTTGGGTATGTACTTTTCTGCTAAAAGTTATTAAGAATGATTTCTATATAGGGTTATTTTAGTGACTTCTCCATTTCTTAGACTTCTCCAACATTGGTCTGGGTGTTTTCTATGTATAATATGTATGTATTTACAAAAAAAAAAACAGTAGCTAAGTATGTTTATCCGTTGTCTAGTACCCATAGTACACGCTCTGCTTAGTTTGGGACTAGATGGCGTGGTGTGAAGGTGTGAGGAATATTTATTATTTATTTTATTGAATCTTCCCTAAAGATATTTGCTTGTTTCACAAAGAAACAAGCAAACATCAGGTACTTCAAACGTGTGTTAAGAATCTGGCATTTGGACAAATGGCAGAACGGCAACGTGGTGGCGACGTAGTAAAGTCATTTTTTTACCATTAGTAGCCTTTATTTCTGCACTAAATTCAGGCTCTCCAGGCTTCTCTGGCTAGATATAATCATATAACCGTATATTTAATAAAATATACCACCTCCCAAGCCCACGTCACACGCCCCCCGCCCACCTCACACGCCTATCACCTTAGAGAATAAAAAAGACTTAAGTGTTATCTCTAGACTAGTGACGTGGTGTGTAGTATTTTTCTTAATATAGCAATAGATTTTTAAAATCTACCATTTTATTCTATTTTATATTTGTAGACACGAGAATACAGATACACCTACCGACAGCGAAGACATCCAAGTACTTATGAGTTCATTCCGTAGTCACGTGATCAAGTTACGTGTCAGCAAGAAGTCCGACAAACAGAACGTCGACCTCCTTGTAGAGAATGATGATAATAATTCAGGAGGAATTTGGAACTCTATAGCAAGGTAATACTTTATTTTATATCTACAATGACTTTTTTTTTATTGGTTTAATGTGACAGATAAGCATGCGGCCTACCTAATGGTAGATAAGTGTGTTTTTTTGTATTTTTTTTTGTTTCTTTTTAATTTATTACTTTCATGTAATCTGTTTGTATCATACATAAATAATTATCATAAAAAAATTAACCGCTGCTCATAAATGGCAGCTATTTCAAACTGCAACCAAGCCTGCTTATCCTAGACACATTTTTAAAGCAAAAAAAAACAAATAATTCTAATTATAAATGAATAAAAAAATAAATAGAATAATCATAAATTTTCTCTAATTATAATTGATGATAATATTCAACCTAAGTTATTAATAGAGGAAAAAGCTATTTTTATATTAATTGTATATTAATTTCCCTGCCTACTTTTACATTTCCATTTAAACACAGTAACATTTTCCTTTAATTTAGTGTTGGAGGTTCAATATGAAAAAGTACACTCTAAATGAATTATGTTTGTTTCAGTTCATTTGGCGGTGGTGAGGAACAGGAGTCCCAAGATGAAACAATCAACGTGTTCTCAGTAGCGTCCGGACATTTGTACGAGAGATTCTTACGTATCATGATGTTGTCTGTACTCAAACACACCAAGTCGCCTGTCAAATTTTGGTTCCTCAAGAATTATCTCAGTCCTTCGCTTAAGGTATGAATATCATCGTATTTAAAAGTGGCGATTCGCACGATATCTACTTCGTTTGAAAGTATCTCGCGTTGTATTGAAAACACGCGTAGTGGAATACACCGAAAACGTAGTCACACGTAAAGTAGCAGATCACGCGCCTACGTGGGAATAAACAAGATACATACGAAAAATCCGTGTGGTGACGGAGTAAGAATACAATATGTCACCACCCCATCTTATCCCATGGGTGTCGTAAAAACCGACTAAGGGACTATCTGTGAATATTATCTTTACGAAATAAAAAGAAGGAAAACTTAAAATTAAACGCTATACCAATCCGTCTGGGCAGCGTCGTATTAGTAGGCCAAGTATCCCTCCCCCCGTCCCTGCAGTGGGACATTAATGGGTTGTTATGATGATGATGATACGAAATATCTGATCCCGCAACCATGCGTAGTGCGGGGGAATATGTTAATCATTTTAAACTGTGTCAGATGCAACCCGTACGATGTTTTATTTTACTTAATAATATCGATTTGCAGTACATTTTTATGATATGGATAGTTTTCTAGTCATATTAAATGAATGATGATCAACTTGACTCATCATAACAGCCCATTAATGTCCCACTGCAGGGACGGGCCTCCTCTCACGACGAAGGGATACTTGGCCTACTAATACCATGCTGGCCAGACGAATTGATATATATAGATAATATTTACGGATAGTCTCTTAGTCGGTTTTTACGACACCCATGGGATGAAATGGGGTGGTGACATATTGTATTCTTACTCCGTCACCACACGGAGACAACTTGACTATCTATATATAAAAACTTGACTATCTATAAATAAAAACTTGACTATCTATATATAAAATCTATTAGAAACTGCAGCGTTATACTTAAGTGGTTATTATATCATCAGGACATTCTACCGTACATGGCGCAAGAGTACGGGTTCGAGTACGAGCTGGTGCAGTACCAGTGGCCGCGCTGGCTGCAGCGACAGCGGGACAGGCAGCGAACCATCTGGGGGTACAAGATTCTGTTCCTCGACGTACTCTTCCCGCTACATGTCAAGAAAATTATCTTTGTTGATGCTGATCAGGTAACTTATTTAACACTTTTACGGCCGAATACTCAAACGTCTGTTAAAGTTAAGCGGCGCTTAAACTAGAAATTCTCATACAAATATCTAGTTTAAGCGTCGCTTTACTTTAACAGACGTTTAAGTATTCAGCCATTAGGTATGTTCTTTAGTTGTTTAAGAATTTTTAAATAAGTAATAGATAAATATTACTTAATATCTTGTTATATCAATTTTGAGCTTATTTAGAGATTCTATGCCCATTCCATTAAGAAAAATAGAATCAAACTCAGTTAAAAGCCAGCAGTAGGGAATTAAAACGAAACTGGTATAACAAAATTCTAATATTGACATTTTTATATTGTAGATTGTTCGTGCAGACCTTAAAGAATTGGTTGACTTGGATCTCGGTGGCGCTCCGTACGGGTACACACCTTTCTGTGATAGCAGGAAAGAAATGGAAGGTTTCAGGTTTGTTTTCCACCTATCTATAATGATATTTTAGATATCTAAGTTCATTCTGTATCTTTATTATAGTATTATATTTGCTACCTTACCTAAATTCTCTTTGTCTCCTGGGTTAAATCATCATAACAGCCCATTAATGTCCCACTGCAGGTACGGGCCTCCTCCCGTGACGAAGGTATACTTGGCCTACTAATACCACGCTGGCCAGACGGATTGGTATAGGGTTTAATTTCAAGTTTTCCTTCTTTTTATTTCGTACAGATAACATTCACGGATTTCGGTTTAGTCGGTTTTTACGTCACCCATGGGATGAGATGGGGTGGTGACATATTGTATTCTTACTCCGTCACAACACGGAGAAATATTGAATATAAATAGATTAATATTAACTATATTTAATAAATCTGGTAATGATAAAAAAGTTGTTTTATGGATGAATGGTTTTAAGCTTTCTGTAGTCTCTGCCCTCTTCTATAGTATGTAATTACAAGCGTAATTATATTATGTATGTATCAATTAGTATATTGTATCTAGGTTCTGGAAGCAAGGCTACTGGCGCAACCACCTGCAAGGTCGCAGCTATCACATCAGCGCGTTGTACGTGGTGGACTTAAAGCGGTTCCGACGGATCGCTGCCGGGGACCGTCTGCGCGGACAGTACCAGGCGCTCAGCCAGGACCCTAACAGTTTGTCTAATTTAGGTGAGCTTAACACTTTTTAATTAAATAATTAAGTTTATTTATTGCTTTTTCAAGGACCGCGCAAGGTGGAAATATTTGGAGGAGGCCTTTGTCCAACAGTGGACATCAATTGGCTAAAATGATGACGATTGGTTTTTTTAGAACAATATATATTTTAGTGCACCGGAAGCCGTGGTGGGCAGACCCGTCACAAGAGAGCCCGGCGGATTTGATAAAGGTTGCGGGCAACCGATAGATAGCTATCGGTACGATGGCAACAGGAAGGCGCAGGAAAGATAAAGGTGGATTGAAAGTGGCCTATGTCTAGCAGTGGGCTTCTTTTGGCTGAGATGATGACTGTACTTCAAAATGCACTTTTACGTTCTAACCTCTGCCAGATGGGAATTTGGCCTACTTTCATACCATCGTCGTTCTGGTGATATTAGTAGCCAGAGAGAATTCTGCATGACTGGACAGAGCCCATCCTAGCAGTAGTAAAAATATTTTCATCTTACTTGTTGTTATATTGCTTGTCTTTAGTCCAATTTATGTTATTTCTTTGCAGATCAAGATTTACCGAACAACATGATACATCAAGTAGCGATCAAGTCTTTGCCTCAAGAATGGCTGTGGTGCGAGACTTGGTGCGACAATAATTCCAAGACTTATGCTAAGACTATAGATTTGGTAAATACTACTATTATGCATCCTTAGCTAGTTGTAATAAGGTTTAAAATAAAGTTATAAATTTTATAAACATATAATAGGTACTTCATTCGGTGCAATCACAGTAGGCAAACTAGGCTTAATGAAATATGTTTAAAATAGGGACGCATTTTTTTCTCCGCCCAACCACCCACTAGTGACTAATAAATGCTTTATTTGTTAGTGTAACAATCCAATGACGAAAGAAGCCAAATTATCAGCGGCGATGCGCATAGTGCCGGAGTGGAGCGAGTACGACGACGAGGTGAAGGCGCTGCAGGCGAGAGTGCGACGCGGACTGTACCAGGCCTCGGACCATGAACAGGTAACGTAACTTTCAGAAAATGTTTTATTGAACTTTGAGTCTCAGTGTTCAATTTCTGGACAATACAATAACAAGGCATGAATATAAATGTATGCATTGGTGTAAAAAAATATTGAGTTAAGTTTAAAAGTCATCATGTAATTTGCTTACAGGAAATTGAGGCTCCTAATCCCGAAGATGGCTCTTCAGATAGTTCTTCAAGTAAGTAATGTTCATCAAGTACTAAAAAATAAAATAGCCAGTCCTTTCTTAACAGTATTATTAGCAAATCTTTACACACTCCAAATATAGATTTTTTCAGTATGTAGGTATTTGGTAACTTATAAAACAAAAGTAGCACAATGTTTTATTGAGTGAAACTCAAAAATTAAAAAAAAATGCGTGCCTTAACAACTTATATTTCTGTCCCAAGTAGTTCAACCTCCTACGTACAATGCCCACTTCCACTTCGGTTAGCCGATATAGTTAAATTATCTGTCTAAACCTAATAATATGATATCTTTTTAATCAAATTAACTTATAATAATATATCTTTTTATTTTCAGAACACGAGAAGCACTCCGAGTTATGATAAGTTAGTGAAGATATTATTAGTTTATTAAAATGTCTGTTAAATGCTTCGGTGAGTGAGTGAGTTGTTCTGTTGTACCATGCCCTCACTGTATACCCACGTATACCCAATAATACACGAACTGTTGAAAACAACCTTTATCTTAATGTATGAATACAAATCTTTGTAAATAGATGTTCAAAAATATGTCCTTCGGTTTTAATAATGTTTTGAAAATAAAAAGTACATTTCATTTAGATATGTATTTATAAATGAAAAATAATAAAAACGATTTAATTTCAATTTGTCGGAATAATTGTTTCAAATAAAACAATTTGAGTCACAACATGTATTGTTCCTAATTTTAATTGATTTAGTCTCGAAAATGATTTGCCGAACATTATTCATTAGATTTGATTATCTTGTTACTATTTGTTGATTACTATAATTATATTCATAATTATTATTCTATCTTGGTGTATAAAACAATATGTCAGACTATCTATCTATCGCGTTTTGTTATTTAAGTAAAACATGTGATTTTTAGTTATTAAGTGAAAGGATTTTGTATCTATTTTATCTGTGCAAGACTATTTTTTACTCTAGCAATAAATTCCATTAGTAAATACATGTATTGGATATATTTGTCGCCGCAAATCGAAACGGAGTGTGAGAATCGTTTTATTTGCCTAACGACATATTTCTCAAGAATATTTTCTCCCTATGTTCTAGAAATAAATGATTTCATTTCATTTCAATATTACATGTTATATGACAGTCAATCATTTACACTATTAACTTTTTATCCGCCGTAGCATTTTTTAACTGAACGTGCCTCTACTGCTCTGACTAAAAGGTTAATAAACAGAAGTAGATTCTCGCTTTGCGATCACATACCAATTTATAAAATACTAGCTGACCCGTGCCCACTTCGTTAGGCGGCGAAAAAAAACCGTCACTTTTTTAAACATATTTCATTACTGCTTCCCCCCTATTAGCCATAGCGTGATACTATATAGCCTATGACACTCCCCAATAAATAGACTATTCAACACAGAAAGCATTTTAAAAATCGGTTTAGTAGATCCAGAGATTACCCCCTACAACGTCACAAACACACAAACTTTACCTCTTTATAATATTAGTATAGATATCTCTCACTCCTTTTCGTATTAGCGGCCATCGTGAACAGTTTCGAGATCTCATGACATGTTAGTGAATACCATAACATAGTCGTTGTCTATGGTTCTATAAGTACACTAAATAACATTAATTGCTCACAGTTTAATTGATAATTATTGTTAAACACAACAGTACTGTAAATAAACAAATTACGTCACATAAATGATGATTTTTATTTTAATCCTTTTCAAAATGTATAGCTAAATAATATAGTGTGTATACGTAAAGCCAAAGTCTAAAGCTATTATCTGTTTTCTTGTTGTGAGACCTTATACGGCTCACTAGGCCAAAGGAGAATGGGCGGTTTTGTCCCATGTGTTGTAACACTTATCTACCTATATCATTTGAAAGATCTTAGTGATTGCTATGTTTTATTGTATGGGCACAACTCCGTATATCGTGCACGGAAACTGTTATAGTGTTTTTAATAATTAAAAAAACAAACATGTCTTATCTAATTAGTCTTTTAATAACTACTACTCAAGAGATTTTACTTTGACCCACCACCCTCTCTGCCACCATTGTAAAGCGTAGCGCTGAACAGATAGCAGACATGTAGAAAGTGATTTCCAGCGGTCCTTCTACAGAAAGCAAACTAGGCATGAAGTTAGCTTGCAGAAACGTTTGCGCAAGTAGACAAAGAAAAAACACCCGCTCCCCACGCTCCCCGCCATTTTGTTCCAAAAATGACATCTGGTCAGCCAGTTGCAACAAATTCAGGTCGGTAAAATAAGATTGCGCGTACTGTATATGCTATTATTTACCTAATAGTTGTGTAGTGTTGCAGGCTCTCCAACAATGGCAAGTTCAACAATATTTCGGAATACTGTATACTACTGTACTGAAAATTCTCGAAAAGCGACCGCGTAAATCTATAAGAGATTTTTTCAGCCATACTTTTACCATTTTCGCTTTTATATTTTTAACTGTGTTCTTATTAATAACTGTCTTAACTAACGATAAGGCTCTGGGCAGACGGCACACTTTTTGTGCGATCGAGTCTGCGGCGCACCAAAAGTCTGCATGGCGCGCAAAAAGTCGTGGCGCGCAATAAGTCGGTCGCGGATTTTTCACAGACTCAACGCACACGACGTACATCTTCCATCATTTTGTCGGCAGAGCTGTAGGGACAGAAACATGTCATGCAAATGCAGATTGCCGACTAAAGTGTGCGCTGTCTGCGTTAGCGCGCGTTGAAGCAAACGGGTAACTCTGAAAAGTCGAATTTCTGTTTCCCGAATCATAAAACCCAGAAAACAGTTGGTAAAACTTTTAAAAGACAGATGTAATGAATGACAACTTTTTAAAATTCCGTTTTTAATTTCCCAGATGAATCAATTTCTAGATGCACTAAAACCAAATTTTCAAACAGTATTTTTTTGTTTTCCATTTTCTTATAATCCAGATAGATTATACCAGATTCTCAAAATACTTTTTTTGGTTCCCATCGTACCATTTTCCAAATGAATGATTACCAAATTTTCATCTTTTTATTTGATTCCCATATAGTCATATTCCTGATAAATTTTTGCCAGATTTTCATAAACTTTTTATTTGGTTTCTATACAATCGTGTTTCAGCTAAACTATTGCAATACATAATACTATTATAAGAGTCCTAGGTTAGATTAGAACTGCGAACCGTCTCGCTATTGTTTTACTTGACAGATAGGTTATTATTGCCAAATTCGACTCAGTAGGTTAGTTTATGTTGCAATTAGATATGTTAAGTTAATAATATTAGTAAGAGATAAAAGGATTTAGTTTATCTGGATAACGTTTATTTGAATTTTAAAAACCTTATTTTAAAAATCTGGATATTGTTTGTCTGGATTTCAATAATTGTATTTCAAAGAATTGTGTTTTAAAAATTTGGCTTTAGTGCATATTATGGATTACAGTCATCTGGATTTCGTGCATTTAGATTTGTATGTCTAGAACTCATTCATCTGGATTCTAAAACATCGTACAAATAAATAAATGGGCAAATAAAATTCGGAGTTGCGATTACATGGCAAATAAAAATTCGAAATTTAAAAAAATGGAATAATTATGAAATGTCCAAACGTTTTCTGGATTTTGATATTCGGAATATTAAAATTCGGGATTATAATAGGTAACCAAGGAAACGTTCAATTTTTTTCACACACTTTTTGGGTGGTCTGCCCGAATTACACGGATTTTTTGTGCGCCGTACTTTTTAAGCGTCCTGCGCGTTACTGCTTATAATTGCATAGGTTCTAATTTCACAGACTAAAAAGTGAGTCACGGATAGTCTGTCGTCTGCGCAGGGCCTTACTGACTGATTATAATGGAATACAGAGCTTACGCTTCACGCGCACACATTTTACGCTCTATACAGCGCCTGGACAGGCCCCCGCCCACCTGGACACGCCCCCTGCAACCGGAACACGCCTCTCGCCCATTTGGTTCTCGAGGGAATTTTGGGAAGAGGGTCCCGAGGGAATAACGGGAAGAGGGTCCGGTGGAAAGAGCGGGACGAGGTTCCCGAGGGAATGGCGGGAAGAGCATCCTGTGGTGAGAGCGGGAAGATGTTCCCGTGGGAACACCGGGAAGATGGTCCCGAAGGAACATCGGGTAGAGGGTCCCGAGGGAATGCCGGGAAGTGGCTCGAGCGGGAAGAGGGTCCCGAGGGAATAACGGAAAGATGTTCCTGTGGGAAGAGGGGAACGAGGTGCCCGAGAGGATTCCGGAAAGATGTTCCCGAGGGAATAACGGAAAAAAATACCCGAGGGAAGAGCGGAAAACCAAATTATGTTGATCCGTCTCGAGGTTTGATTATCAAGCACTATCCAGTTGTAGCGGGAGGAAGTGCCCGATGGAATTCCGGTGTTTACTTGTGAATAAGGTTCAGTATCGATTGTTGCTTGTTTTGATTTTAATAAAATACGTCTTCCCTTTAACACCTATTATTGTATTGTAGTACTGATTTTAATACAGATTGAATTAAATTTGCAAACTTATACTTAGTGACTACCTAAAGAATGAATGGCGTAAACATCCCGCCCCCCAAAACAAACTGTTTTACAATAATAATTAAAATACTTCAAACTCAAAGCAATGGACTGTATATAATGCAATATGTTTAATTTAGTAATTACTTAGATTTGATAATAAGTTAACTGAAATAATCACATGTAACATCTAGTATTCATTTATATTACACTTATTTAGCCAAAGGTATGATCTTTGACAACGGCCTTTTTAATTCATGATCGCCCTTGCATTGTACGGTGACAACACGAACTAAGTTGTCTGTTCCTGGGTGGACAGCTTTAACTCGCCCTAATAGCCATTTATTAGGTGGTAAATCATCCTCTTTTATAATGACGACATCGCCAATATTTGGCGAAGGAACCTTGGTTTGCCATTTGTATCTTTGCTGTAAAGTGTTAAGATATTCGTGTTGCCATCGTCGCCAAAAATCTTGACTCATTTTTTGAACCATTTGCCATCTTGTGACAAGGTTGATATTTTCTTCTTTGTAATTAATATCTGGTACACTTATGAGAGGTTCTCCAACGAGAAAATGACCAGGTGTGAGTGGTGTGAAAGTTTCAGTTGTGTCATCAAGCTGACACAACGGGCGTGAATTGAGGCTTGCTTCTATTTGTGCTAACAATGTAGACATCTCTTCATAAGTAAGCTTGGTGCCTTGGGTTATTCTTGTTAAGTGCCTTTTGGCTGATTGAACACCAGCTTCCCATAAACCACCATAGTTTGGCATTCGTGGTGGTATAAAGTGCAAAGTTGTGCCATCATTAGCCAAAAGTTCAGCTACTTCTGTTGCTATATTAGCTTGACCCTTTATGAACAAATGTTTAAGTTCTTTAGCGGCTCCCACGAAGTTTGTGCCATTGTCGCTCCATAATGGCGGCACAGTCCTCTTCGGGCTACAAATCTTCGAAATGCAGCTAGAAATCCTTGTGCTGTTAGGTCTGTTACAGCCTCTAAATGTAAAGCCTTTGTTGACATACACACAAATAGGCAAATGTATCCTTTTGTTGCCTGGTGACCTCGACCCTTTGATGTTCTTATTTGTATCGGCCCAGCGTAGTCTACTCCGCTGTTAAGAAATGCTCTGCATGGAGTAACTCTTTCAGCAGGTAGTTGACCCATCAGTTGACAATTTGTTTTTGCTTTGTCCTTAATACATATTTTGCATGTTCTTATACATTTCTTTACAGCTGCCTTCATACCCATGATCCAGTATTTGCTACGAATGTAAGTTGTCATTGATTGAATACCACCGTGTAAAGTTCGAATATGTGCTTCTTGAATTAAAAGCTTTGCAATATGAACATCCCTTGGTATTATTATTGGATGCTTTGATATTTCGGTTATTGCTGCTTTTTGCAACCTGCCTCCAACCTTCAACACATCTTTTTCATCTAAAAATGGAGTTAATGAAACCAGTGAACTTGTAGCGTTAACTCTTCCGTTTCTTTTTATGGATTCAATTTCTTTGTTGTAAATAATATTCTGGTAATACTTTATACATCTTTCTAATATAGTTTCCATTTCTTGTACTGTTAAATATCTTTCTATTCGTGTTGTGTTCTTAAAATCAAAAATTCTTCTGCAGTAAGCTAAAACTCTTTTCATTCGTGAAAGTGATGAAAATCTTTCCCATAGAGATGTGTCACATTTATCTACATAAGTGTTGCATGAAAGTTTCATTTCACTATCAGTTGTCGGGACGTCTAGAGTCAAACTATTTATCTTCAAATTGGTTAACCAGTGAGGACCTTGCCACCACATCTTAAGGGTTGCCATATCGTTTGCTTTAACCCCTCTCGTAGCAACATCTGCCGGGTTTTCGGCGGTATTTACGTGACTCCACCTGCTACCTTCTAGGATTCTTTGAATGTCGGCAACTCTATTTGCTACAAATGTACGCCATCGACCTGGACTAGATTGTATCCATGCCAGCACCACCATTGAGTCAGTGTAAGCATAAACATTCTTCATGGGAACTTTCAGTACATCAGCCGCATCCTCTATTAAATCTGCTAGAAGTGCTGCAGCACATAATTCCAATCTAGGTATAGTCAGTTGCTTTACGGGTGCTACCTTTGTTCGAGATGATATGATTGCTACGTGAATTACATCAAATTCATCAACAACTCTGAGGTAAGTCACTGCTGCGTATGAGGTTGAAGAAGCATCAGAAAATCCGTGAATCTGAATTTCTTTATGTTGCGGAGTAATATGGAACCAACGTGGAACTTCAATGGCTTGCAGGTAAGGCAGTTCTTTTCTATATTGCAACCATTCTTCAGCTATATTGCCAGGAACTTCCTCATCCCATCCTAGATTACAGAGCCATAGCCTTTGAATCATGATCTTTGCCACAATGACCACCGGCGCTAACCACCCAAATGGATCAAATAGGCGTGCTACATCGATAGAATAGATCTCTTCGTAATTGGATATTTAACATCAGGTAAGTTAACGGTTACTTTAAATGTGTCATACTTTCTATCCCATTTCAATCCTAATATTTTGATAACTTTGTCTAGTTTAATATCTAATGTATCTGTTGTATTTTCTTTTGCTTGTAGATAATTTAATACTTCTTCTGAGTTGCTGGACCATTTTTGCATGCAAAATCCACCTCTTTGTAAAATAGTCTTCACACCATCGCAAAGGTTTTTAGCCTCTTCAACTCCGTCTAATGATACCATTAAATCGTCGACATAATAGGAGTTCTTTACAGCTGCTGCGGCTTCTGGATACGGTTGACCTTCATCATCGGCAAGCTGAATAAGTGTGCGAACAGCAAGATATGGTGCTGAAGCTGTACCGAAAGTAACTTGATTTAATTTGTAACTACTTATGTTTTCATCTTCTTCGTTTCGCCACAAAATGTGTTGCAACCTTGTATGCTCAGCAGCAACAGTGATCATTCGGTACATTTTAATTATATCTCCATTATACTAATTTTGCGCGTTCTCCAATTTATTATAAGACTACGTAAATCGGGTTGTAGAACGGGTCCAACTAACAAGTTGTCATTTAGAGAGTAACCTCCTGGCCCTTTGACAGATGCATCAAAGACAACACGTAGTTTTGTTGTGTCTTTATCTTCTCGAATGACTGCATGATGTGGTAAGTAGTTAGCTTGTTCTTGATTGTCTTCACATTTTTGTAGATGTCCCATGTTTATATACTCATCAATTACTGCTTTGTATTGTTTCTTAAAATCATCATTTCTTTGGAATTTTCTTTCTAACTGTTCAAATCTTTTCATTGCTATTTGTTTAGTATCTCCTATGTTCTCTATAGTTTCTTGTAATGAATGTTTTAAAGGTAGTTGTACTATATATCTACCTTCTTTGTCTCTTAGCGTCGTGTTTTTGTAAATTGATTCACATTCTTCTTCTTCTCTTGTCAGTATCTTTCTTTTATTATATAAGTTTGATTCTATTTCCCAAAACTTCTGAAGTGTATTATTGTCTTCTGAAATCATGCTTGTAACGTGTAGTGTAATTACCTTGTGGTCGTTACAAAATGATTTGTATTTTTGTCCAGATAATATCCATCCTAAGCGTGTTTGTTGGGCTACTATACCGTCAGAAAGTCTAATCAAACCCGCTTCTATTATCTTACAAAACACGTCGGCGCCAAGCAAGATATCTATTCTTCCAGGCGTGTTGTACATTGGGTCCGCTAATTGAATATTTTGGAGTTGTGGGTGACTCAATGTAATGTGTTGTGAGGGTAATTTACTAGACAATGTCTTCAAAACATACGCCTTCACTTTATATACGTCATCTGTATTTAAGCGTGTTGAAATGGATATGTCAACTAGATGTCTGATTGGTACTTGTGATTCTTCTCCTACTCCAGAGACCACACCGTTAATACTAATCTTTTTTAGTTTCAAAAGTTCAACTACTCTTGCAGATATCAGTGTTGCCTCCGAACCCTGGTCAATCAAAGCACGTAGTAAATGTGTGTCTCCATTACTCCCCTTAATCTTTACTTGTGCTGTTGCTAATAACATTTGATGACCAGGTTGATGTCTCGAGAAGTGTGCTGTAGTAATTAATTGTTGTTGTGATGGTTTCTCCTCTTCTTGACTTGTTTCTTTTATACGATGTAAAAGGGAATGGTGTCGTCTTTTGCAGACTCGGCATGACGTTTTTTGTTTACAATCGTATACACTATGGTTTGGCACTAAGCAGTTGAAACACAAATGATTCTTCTTCACAAATTCATATCGGTCTTCTATAGATTTACTTGCAAACCCTTTACAGTGATATATATAATGTTCAGCTTTGCAATAAATACATGATGGTTGAAAGCTGTTACTGTTTGTACTTGGTTTACTTGACTGGTTATCTTTTACTGCCACATGATATGATCTGTGCCCTTGTGCTCTTTCTCTAGTAGAATTATGAACGGGATTGACTAATTCGAGAGTTCGAAACTTGGACTCAAGAAACCTTTTAAACTCGTCCCAAGAAGACAGCTCATCACTCTTTTCTTTGTATGCTTGTTCTTCCCATTCTTTTAAAGACTCTTGGTCCAATTTCTGAGATACTAGAAATACAATTAAGGGATCCCAAAAGTCAGTACACACCTGCATATTATTTAAGCTGTGTAAGCACTCCGTAGTGGTGTCGAACAGGGCCTTGATTTGGTTTCCTGTTTGATTAGTCATTTTTTTCTGATTGTATAGTCTTCTAAGCAAAGTATTTACTATCATCTTCTTATTGCCAAAACGTCCCTTCAATAATTCCCATGCCTGTGTATAATTATTTTCAGTAACTTGTATGTGTTTCAAAACCATTTCTGCCTCCCCAGACACACTCGTCTTTAAATAATGTAGCTTCTGTACGTCGCTTATTGAGGTGTTATGAACAAGCGCAGTAAATAAATCCATGTACGTAGGCCATTCTTTGTACTTTCCTGAGAACGTAGGAAGTTGTATGCGTGGTAACTTGGCGAGCGGTAATTGACCATGTTGTACCGTCGAGGACATGCCTACAGTCTCAGCTATTCTTTGTTGTGATTCTAACTTCGACACGAGATCAACTATGTCTCCTTGTAAACACAGGTACATTTCTTCGTATGTATAATATTCTTCATTAAGAAAGTAGGGCAAAACTCCTCTTTGTTCTCTTGGTGTACACTTCATTAGACCACTATGCGCTTGTTTGAATGTCTCCCAATAATCTTCAATCGTTTTGAGCCGCGCCTTTAGATAGCCGCCGCTTAATCTTTGTTTTGGACATTTCTTGAGGTTTATTTGAGCTTTTTGGATCATACTGGCTACATCTTCTAAAGTGGTTAAATATTTGCTTTGTTCTGGGGTTGGTGACGTCATTTTCAAAATATTTTTAATCCAAAAACACGTACAAATATAGTCAATTTGAAGTTATAATTCACTTTATTTTCACTACGATTAAAAACTTTGTTACGAATGTTCACTAATTACTTGTAAACAAGATGAGTCATAAGCAATGGAATGTGTTTCTTTTGTATTCGATCGGCCGAGTTCTATCACAGTAATCAATAACTGATCCGGTTCGTTTGGACCATGTTTACTTGTGAATAAGGTTCAGTATCGATTGTTGCTTGTTTTGATTTTAATAAAATACGTCTTCCCTTTAACACCTTTATTGTAGTACTGATTTTAATACAGATTGAATTAAATTTGCAAACTTATACTTAGTGACTACCTAAAGAATGAATGGCGTAAACATCCGGTAAGATTCCCGAGGGAACACGGGGAAGAGTGTCCTGTGGGAAGAGCGGAACGAGGGTCCCGAGGGAATAACGGGAAGAGGATCACGAGGGAACACCGGGAAGTGTGTCCCGAGGGAATAACGGGCAGAGGGTCCCGAGGGAATAACGGGAAAAGGGACCTGTGGGAAGAGCGGGAAGAGGTTCTCGAGGGAATACCGGGAAGACTCTATTATGTTGATCCGTCTCGTGCGTAGACGACAGACTATCCGTGACAACTATTTTCAAAGACTAAAAAATGAGTCACGGATAGTCTGTCGTCTGCGCAGGGCCTTACTGACTGATTATAAGTGGAATACAGAGCTTACGCTTCACGCGAATAGTGTCACGAGGGAATAACGGGAAGAGGGTCCTGTGGGAATAACGGGAAGAGGGTCCCGAGGGAACACCGGGAAGAGGGTCCCGAGGGAATACTGGGTAGAGGGTCCCGAGGGAATAACGGGAAGAAGGTCCTGTGGAAAGAGCGGGAAGAGGTTCCCGACGGAATAACGGGAAGAGGGTCCTGTGGGAAGAGCGGGAAGATGTTCCCGAGGGAACACCGGGAAGATAGTCTCGAGGGAACACCGTGTAGAGGGTCCCGAGGGAATGCCGGGAAGAGGCTCGAGCGGGAAGAGGGTCCCGAGGGAATAACGGGAAGATGTTCCTGTGGGAAGAGCGGAACGAGGTTCCCGAGAGGATTCCGGGAAGATGTTTCCGAGGGAATAACGGAAAGAAATACCCGAGGGAAGAGTGGAAAACCAAATTATGTTGATCCGTCTCGAGGTTTGATTATCAAGAACTATCTAGTTGTAGCGGGAGGAAGTGCCCGATGGAATTCCGGTAAGAAATTCCCGAGGGAACACGGGGAAGAGGGTCCTGTGGGAAGAGCGGAACGAGGTTCTCGAGAACCTCGAGGAAATGCCGGGAAGAGGTGCCCTTGGGAGGAGCGGGAAGAGCTTCCCGTGGGAATACTGGGAAGAGGAGCCCGAGGGAATACCAGGAAGAGGATCACGAGGTATCACCAGGAAGAGGTTCCCGAGGGAATTACTGGAAGAGGTTCTCGAGGGAATAACGGGAAGAGGGTCCGGTGGGAAGAGCGGGAAGATGTTCCCGAGGGAACACCGGGATGAGGTTCCCGAGGGCATACTGGGAAGAGGGTCCCGATGGAACACCGGGAATAGTGTCACGAGGGAATAACGGGAAGAGGGTCCTGTGGGAATAAGGGGACGAGGTTCCCGAGGGAATGGCGGGAAGAGGATCCTGTGGGAAGAGCAGGAAGATGTTCCCGAGGGAACACCGGGATGAGGTTCCCGAGGGCATACTGGGAAGAGGGTCCCGATGGAACACCGGGAATAGTGTCACGAGGGAATAACGGGAAGAGGGTCCTGTGGGAATAACGGGAAGAGGGTCCTGTGGGAATAACGGGAAGAGGGTCCCGAGGGAACACCGGGAAGACGGTCCCGAGGGAATACTGGGTAGAGGGTCCCGAGGGAATAACAGGAAGAGGGCCCTGTGGAAAGAGCGGGAAGAGGATCCCGAGGGAATAGCGGGAAGAGGGTTCTGTGGGAAGAGCGGGAAGATGTTCCCGAGGGAACACCGGGAAGATGGTCCCGAGGGAACACCGTGTAGAGGGTCCCGAGGGAATGCCGGGAAGAGGCTCGAGCGGGAAGAGGGTCCCGAGGGAATAACGGGAAGATGTTCCTGTGGGAAGAACGGAACGAGGTTCCCGAGAGGATTCCAGGAAGATGTTTCCGAGGGAATAACGGAAAGAAATACCCGAGGGAAGAGCGGAATACCAAATTATGTTGATCCGTCTCGAGGTTTTATTATCAAGAACTATCCAGTTGTAGCGGGAGGAAGTGCCCGATGGAATTCCGGTAAGAAATTCCCGAGGGAACACGGGGAAGAGTGTCCTGTGGGAAGAGCGGTTCTCGAGGGAATGCCGGGAAGAGGAGCCCTTGGGAGGAGCGGGAAGAGCTTCCCGTGGGAATACCGGGAAGAGGAGCCCGAGGGAATACCGGGAAGAGGGTCCTGAGGGAATAACGGGAAGAGGATCACGAGGGAACACCGGGAAGAGGTTCCCGAGGGAATAACTGGAAGATGTTCCTGTGGGAAGAGCGGGAAGAGGTTCCCGCGGGAAGAGGTTCCCGAGGGAATACTGGGAAGAGGTTCCCGAGGGAATACTGGGAAGAGGATCCCGAGGGAACACGGGGAAGAGTGTCCCGAGGGAATAACGGGAAAAGGTACCTGTGGGAAGAGCGGGATGAGTTTCCCGAGAAAATACCGGGAAGATGTTACCGAGGGAACATGGAAAACACGTTTTGGAGATAATACCGGGAACATGTTCCCGTGGGTACAACGGGAAAAGCGTCCTGTAGGAACAACGGGAAGAGGTTCCCGAGGGAACACAAAGACGGGGCTCCCGCGGGAAGAGGTTCCTATGGAAACAACGGGAAGAGGGTCCCGAGGGAACACCGGGAAGAGGGTCCCGAGGGAAGACTGGGTACAGGGTCTCGAGGGAATAACGGGAAGAGGGTCCTGTTGAAAGAGCGGGAAGAGGTTCCCGAGGGAATAACGGGAAGAAGGTCCTGTGGGAAGAGCGGGAAGATGTTCCCGAGGGAACACCGGGAAGATGGTCCCAAAGGAAAACCGTGTAGAGGGTCCCGAGGGAATGCCGGGAAGAGGCTCGAGCGGGAAGAGGGTCCCGACGGAATAACGGGAAGATGTTCCTGTGGGAAGAGGGAAACGAGGTGCGCGAGAGGATTCCGGGAAGATGTTCCCGAGGGAATAACGGAAAGAAATACCCGAGGGAAGAGCGGAAAAGCAAATTATGTTGATCCGTCTCGAGGTTTGATTATCAAGCACTAGCCAGTTGTAGCGGGAGGAAGTGCCCGATGGAATTCCGGTAAGATTCCCGAGGGAACACGGGGAAGACGGTCCTGTGGGAAGAGCGGAACGAGGTTCTCGAGGGAATGCCGGGACGAGGAGCCCTTGGGAAGAGCGGGAAGAGCTTCCCGTGGGAATACCGGGAAGAGGAGCCCGAGGGAATACCAGGAAGAGGTTCCCGAGGGAATAACGGGAAGAGGTTCCCGAGGGAATAACGGGCAGAGGGTCCCGAGGGAATAACCGGAAAAGGGACCTGTGGGAAGAGCGGGAAGAGGTTCCCGAGGGAATATCGGGAAGATGTACCCGAGTGAACACCGGGAAGAGGGTCCCAAGGGAACACCGGGTAGAGGGTCCCGAGGGAACACCGGGTAGAGGGTCCCGAGGGTATGCCGGGAAGAGGCTCGAGCGGGAAGAGGGTCCCGAGGGAATAACGGGAAGATGTTCCAGTTGGAAGAGCGGAACGAGGTTCCCGAGAGGATTCCGGGAAGATGTTTTCGAGGGAATAACGGAAAGAAATACCCGAGGGAAGAGCGGAAAACCAAATTATGTTGATCCGTCTCGAGGTTTGATTATCAAGAACTATCCAGTTGTAGCGGGAGGAAGTGCCCGATGGAATTCCGGTAAGAAATTCCCGAGGGATCACGGGGAAGAGGGTCCTGTGGGAAGAGCGGAACGAGGTTCTCGAGGGAATGCCGGGAAGAGGAGCCCGAAGGAATACCGGGAAGAGGGTCCTGAGGGAATAACGGGAAGAGGATCACGAGGAAACAGCGGGAAGAGATTCCCGAGGGAATAAAGGGAAGATGTTCCTGTGGGAAGAGCGGGAATAGGTTCCCGAGGGAATACTGGGAAGAGGATCCCGAGGGAACACCGGGAAGAGTGTCCCGAGGGAATAACGGGCAGAGGGTCCCGAGAGAATAACGGGAAAAGGGACCTGTGGGAAGAGTGGGAAGAGGTTCCCGAGGGAATACCGGGAAGATGTTACCGAGGGAACATGGGAAACACGTTTCCGTGAAAATACCGGGAACATGTTCCATGTGGTACAACGGGAAGAGGATCCTGTAGGAACACCGGGAAGAGGTTCCCGAGGGAACACCAAGACGGGGGCTCCCGCGGGAAGAGGTTCCTGTGGGAACAACGGGAGGAGGGTCCCGAAAGAATACCGGGAAGTGGTTCCCGAGGTAATACCGGGAAGAGAGTATTGTGGGAAGAGGGTCCCTTGGGAAAGTTGAGAAGAGGGTTCCCGTGGAACACCGGGAAGAGGTTCGTAAGGGAATACCGGGAATAGGTTCCCGAGAGAATCCCGGGAAGAGGGTCCCGAGGGAATTCCGGAAAGAGGTACCCGAGGAAATTCCGGGACAAGGATCCTGTGGGAAGAGGTCCCCAAGGGAAGAGCAGAAAAACTCTTTTATGTTGATCCGTCTCGAGGATTCATTTCATTATCAAGAACTATCCAGTTGCGAGGTATAAGGCAAGGTGATTTTGGAGATAATTATTATCTTCGAAATTGAAAGAAAGAAAGAAAGAAAACATTTATTTAAACAAATTACACAGAAGCAGGTACACACAAAAACAATAAGAAAAAAACAAACATAATACAATAAAATACCTTTGCCTCTGTGGCCATGAGTGTCTCATGGCTATGTTTAAAAAGGACCCTGGTTCAGCATTACGCCAGACGTCAAGTTAAACGTCTAGCGCTGGTTTTCAACCAGGACCTAAGTGAAAGCACGTCTGCCAAATATTGTGTGTCGTACCTCTCTATACGACAGCTTACATTAAAGGTAATAAATAGTACATATATAATTTAATAACAATAAAAGAAATTAATAATATGTAGATACTTGATAGATACTTAAAATATATAATAGATACTTGATAAGCATTAAATTAACAATATTAAAAATTTTATTATATGTAAAATGAAACTAACAAAAATCGAAATAAGTAGGACATCACATTGCAATTGTTCATGATTATGACGAGTTATTTTCCGTAGTCCCATAGGTCGTCCCATCGATGGGACGACGGAAAATAACCAATAACCGTAGTCCCATTATCTAATGGGACTACGGAAAATAGTTTTTACTTCACGATCGCTTTTCTGTGATCCCATTAAACAATAGAGTTGTGCAGAATCGCCATCATAACACTGATACTATTTCTGTTGTTACTTTACATACTTTTTGATTATTAAATAAGTTATGAAATCTCTTTAACACTAAAGTAACACAATAGAATAACACTAAAGTATAATTCACACATTTAAAATACCAAATAGTCACTTGCTATGTGTTAGCTTAGTAAGTAGTTATGGTTTTCTTTTTTTTTAGTTAGCAATTTGCATACTTAATATCCGTGTGGTGACGGAGTATATCCGTGTGGTGACGGAGTAAGAATACACTATGTCACCACCCCATCTCATCCCATGGGTGTCGTATAAACCGACTAAGGGACTAACCGTAAATATTAAATATTGTCTTTACGAAGTAAAAAGAAGGAAAACTCGAAATTAAACCCTATACCAATCTGTCTGTCCAGCGTGGTATTAGTAGGCCAAGTATCCCTCCGTCACGGGAGGAGGCCCGTCCCTGCTGTGGGACATTAATGGGCTGTTATGATGATACTTAATATAGGTATGTGTTTCTGTAACGTATATTATGTAAGTATCGGTTTATGATTAAATATTACAAATGAGTAATTGTTGTGGTTTTATTTACATAGTTTTATCACAGACACCATGTACCCACACAACGGTATTTTCTCATTATGTTCAACATCCTGACTCAGAGTACCACGACTCGTACAGGTTAGATTTGAATCATATTTTTTTTCATATGGTTACATCTCTATTAATGGGATCACGGAAAAGCGATCGTGAAGTAAAATCTATTTTCCATAGTCCCATTAGATAATGGGACTACGGTTAATTGTTATTTTCCGTCGTCGTGGGACGACCAATGGGACTACGTAAAATAACCGATTATGACTGAGATTAAATAAAAGAAGCATCTAACTTAATCATGTCATGTTTCCGTTGCGCATCAATAAGATAACTTCTTAAATGAGCCTTAAAGGTGTTGATAGTTTTGAGTGATCTGATAGGTGGAGGTATATTGTTCCAAATTTTGGAAGCTGCGTAACGGAAACTGCCCCTGGCAGCGGCGGTTTTATGTGCCGTTGATAACTTGGTTGAACAATTGCGTATATCACAGTCTCTCTTCCCAGTTATCCAGGAAAGTTTGTCGTATAAATATGTTGGTTCCCTATAGTTTACGACACCAAACATAAGACACGCTAAATGCATCTTACGACGGGACTTCATCCTCAACATTCCTTTGCCGTTAAGAAACGGCGTGACATGACATCTGTAGGGAATAATAAAACAGAAATGGGCGCACGCATTCTGCACTCTCTGAATCAGCCGGTCAGTCCGTGCAAGTAGCGTATACTGTGTCGCAATAACTTAGCTTGGAAAGAACGAGGGCCTCAGCTAAACGCACACGCAGCTCTTCAGACAGAAACTCTCTAATCTATATTAGTAAGAGATAAAAGGGTTTAGTTTATCTGGATAACGTTTACCTATTTGAATTTCAAAAAATTTTATTTTAAAAATCTGGATATTGTTTGTCTGGATTTCAATAACTGTATTTCAAAGAATTGTGTTTTAAAAATTTGGCTTTAGTGCATATGGGTTACAGTCATATGTCTGGAACTCATTCATCTGGATTCTAAAACATCGTACAAATAAATAAATGGGCAAATGAAATTCGGAGTTGCGATTATATGGCAAATAAAAGTTCGAAATTTAAAAAAATGGGATAATTATGAAATGTCCAAACGTTTTCTGGATTTTGATATTCGAAATATTAAAATTCGGAATTAAAATAGGTAACCAAGGAAACGTTCAATTTTTTTCACACACTTTTTGGGCGGTCTGCCCGAATTACACGGATTTTTTGTGCGCCGTACTTTTTGCGCGTCCTGTGCGTTACTGCTTATAATTGCATAGGTTCTATTTTCACAGACTAAAAAGTGAGTCACGGATAGCCTATCGTCTGCGAATCAGTCAGTAAGGCCCCTTACTGACTGATTATAAATGTAATACAGAGCTTACGCTTCACGCGCATACATTTTACGCTCTATACAGCGCCTGGACAGGCCCCCGCCCACCTGGACACTCCCCGCCCACCTAAACACGCCCCCCGCCTACCTTGACACGCCCCCCGCTTACCTATACACGCCCCTTGCTTACCTAAACACGCCCCTTGCTTACCTATACACGCCCCGCCCACCTGAACACGCCCTGCCCATCTGTACACGCCACGCCCACCGCTTACTTGGACACGCCCCCGCCCACCTGGACACGCCCCCTGCAACCGGGACACGCCCCACGCCCCCTTGGAAGAGGTTCCCAAGAGGGAATTTTGGGAAGAGGGTCCCGAGGGAATAACGGGAAGAGGGTCCGGTGGGAAGAGTGGGACGAGGTTCCCGAGGGAATGCCGGGAAGAGACTCCTGTGGGAGGAGCGCGAAGAGGTTCCCGAGGGAATACAGGGAAGAGGTTCCCGAGGGAATACTGGGAAAAGGGTCCCGAGGGAACACCGGGAAGAGGTTCCCGAGGGAATAACGGGAATAGGGTGCTGTGGGAAGAGCGGGAAGAGGTTCCCGAGGGAACACCGGGAAGAGGGTCCCGAGGGAATACCGGGTAGAGAGTCCCGAGGGAATGCCGGGAAGAGGCTCGAGCGGGAAGAGGGTCCCTATTATTATACTTATTCCCTCGGGAACATCTTCCGGGAATCCTCTCGGGAACCTCGTTACGCTCTTCCCACAGGACCCTCTTCCCGTTAAGCCCTCGGGAACGGCTTCGGTAGAGGGTCCCGAGGGAATGCCGGGAAGAGGTTCCCAAGGGAATACCGGGAAGATGTTACCGAGGGAACACGGGAAACACGTTTCCGTGGAAATACCGGGAACATGTTCCCGTGGGTACAACGGGAAGAGGTTCCTGTGGGAACACCGGGAAGAGGGTCCCGAAAGAATACCGGGAAGAGGTTCCCGAGGTAATACCGGGAAGAGAGTATTGTGAGGGTCCCTTGGGAACATTGAGAAGAGGGTTCCCGTGGAACACCGGGAAGAGGTTCGTGAGGGAATACTGGGAAGAGGTTCCCGAGGGAATTCCGGGAAGAGGGTCCCGAGGGAATTCCGGGAAGAGGGTCCCGAGGGAATTCCGGGAAGAGGGTCCCGAGGGAATTCCGGAAAGAGGTACCCGAGGAAATTCCGGGACAAGGATCCTGTGGGAAGAGGGCCTCAAGGGAAGAGCAGAAAAACTCTATTATGTTGATCCGTCTCGAGGATTCATTTCATCATTTTATTATCAAGAACTATCCAGTTGCGAGGCATAAGGCAAGGTGATTTTGGAAATAATTATTATCTCCGAAATTGTTTACAGCTGCGCTGGAAGATGCTTTCAGGCTCTTTGATTGGAACGGAAATGGCATCATATATGGCAAGTATATTATGCACCTTCAATTGCGTACGGAATCGTGGTCATGTCTGAGACCAAGGCGGACCTCAATTCAATGCTCGATGACCTAAGTAGTGGCCTCCCAATAAGTGGGTCTTAAAGGACAAGACCAAGATCATGGCAAATGTCTATGTTGCACCCACTCCAATGACGGTTAGAGGCGCTTCACTCGAAGCTGTCGACGAGTATATTTACCTGAGACCAGAAATGAGACCTGACCTAAGATGTGACCGAGCAACGAATTTTTAAGTTGAGATAGTTAAAGGGATGGAGAGTAACATAGGCTACTTTTTGCTACCATGAATTTAATGCGAGCGAAGCAGCGGCCAAAAGCTAGTAGGTATATAAATCAAACAACACTTTCTAAGTACGAGTTTTATTTACAACGGCACTTAACAAATACTCACTATAAATATGATATTATCATAGACATGAAATTTCTATCAATATAATATTAAAATTAGGTACGTACCTATAGCTAGAACTACATAGTTTAGGAGAAAAAGTATCTTATTTATTAAAAAGTTCTTATATCTATTTAAATAGTTCACCACGAGTTAACTACAGGGCTTATATACAGCAGGATAGAAATTTCTAATTTTCTAAGGTTGTAGCTACGAGTTAGCTTGCCTATTTTGAAACTAGCGTGATGATTTTCAAGTCTTTTCTGATCTCGTCGTTAATAAGAGTGCGAAGGAATCTTCATGCAGCATACATAATCGATCATAGCTTTGATACACCCGTTATTGCGCGTACTACCCGTGCGGTTAAAGAAAGGGATTAGAAATAGTGGTGTATCTATGTTCACTTCTCGCTCGCACATTATTTGCGTCTACACTCACACTTGTGGGTACCGACCGACTGACAAATAATTTAACAATTTTGATTCTATACTGTTGTTCGTTATTGCGTTTTTACATAGTATGCTGACGGTACCGGCTCTATGAGTCGCCATTTCTAATTCCATTCTTAATCCGCACTTGAGTAATTTAAATCGGTACCCTATGTCGCAAGCTTACTCATTGAGTTAGGTATATTGGTGATGTCACTACCCTTATTAGTTCTATTAGGTACACTTTTCTACCATAACGAATAGACGCTTGTTAGAAAGGTTTTTAAAATGTTTACAGTTAGGTTAGTTAAGCCCAATACACACCAAAGATGTCGACTTATGGCAGCGGTTATTTGATGACTTTGTTCATTGCAAGTGGGTAAATTGTAGTCGTGAGGAATGGTAATTGCATTCAAATGATACTGGGCAACAGGTCGATGATCAAAAAGCGCGCACTCATGTTGCCTTCTTGGTTATAGGACACTTAGTTTTTTCGGCAAGTTTGGTGTGTTTCACGATTCACGACTAATAGTCTCTTCTTAAATATGGATGTAGAAACTTCTAATCTATTTAAAAATCTTATACATACCTACTATTATTTTTAAATGCATATTCATACAGTAAATGAATGTAATTAAGTAGGTAATATAACTTCTAGAGCTTGTAAACAAAACTATGCACAGTATTGTGAAGCTGAATTTACAGCAAATTCTGATCTACATTACACTTAATACAGTTTATTGTCGAAAATTAGAAATACACACTAATTATATCACTTAAAACTATAATTATACTTCATAGATATGTCGAAAAATAACAGTCTTAAGATAATAGAATATTTAATGGCCGAAATTCATAATCAAATGACAACTATTTAGTTGATTTTAAATTACTTACATCGATAGTAAAAAGGTAGGTATGTCCTAAGTGTTAAATAGGTGCTACGTGTTAAAATTAACCCATTAGATACTTGATATCGTCAGAAGAAGATATTGTAGATACGTATCATATTAATAATACGGAGACTATTTTACAATAACAGCATGACTAGTTAAATAAAATATCCACACCTACTTAGGTACTCTATTATCTTTGGTAAAAACTACAAAATGTATCTAACCTAATTCAGGAGGGTGAGTTATCCTGTTTTAAACTTTGCTATAAGATGCTGAATGAATTGACAGAAAAACGCGTAAGTAGGTTATTATTTATTTGTTATATAAGTATTATGAGAAAACAGGCTTCACTGGAAACGGCTCACTGCATTATAACCCAGATTTTAATTTAGATTATAGATACTTTATGTTTCATGAGACTGGCGAACCTTAACATGAATAAGGTAAAACTATTTCCCCCGAAGCTGCTAAACTTAGAGCTTTATTAAATCACATTATTTTGTGATAAAAAGTTTGTGCTTTATTTACGCAATACAAATAGGCTTGACGCCAACGAAATACTTTCAACTTAAATATCTGCAATAAATAACAAAGCAGTCTTGAAGAAGTTTGATAAATCTACGTACAATAGATAGCCAGATAAAGTTATATAATATTCAGTTGCAGTAATGTTCTTCGGTGGTAAGTCGGCATAGTTGACAGTCGACACGACAGCACCAGTGGTAGCGACAGTGACATCGTTCTAACTTGCTCGACCTCACAGCGCGACGACCACGACCGCAGCACAGTCGCCCACAACCACCTGAACCACTGCCGATAGTAGCGTTACACTTTCTGAAAAAGAATAACAGTCAACTATGTTAGAGGCCTATTCGAAGTTTCTCGATAGGTGCGTTATTGCAACGTTAAGTTGGAAGTCCATTTTTAATGTCTTAACAATTTTAATTTTGTCATTTAGTCATCTTTTTTTTCGTCTGCTCTACGCCTCTCACAAAACACGCGAGTCCGTATAGAGATCCATGGTAAAACCCTAAAAATAGTGTTATAGCATAATTAAAATATAAATTATGTCCTTACCTGCCATGCGTGCCCAATGATCCAGCGGCAGGATCTGGCTCACAATAGTCAGGGCTGGGTGTGATGTACCGGAGCTTAGGCTTAGCTCGGCGAGTGTGTCGTCGTCGTGGCTTGAGCGGTGAGGCCCGAGCTGCCTCGCCGGCCAGTGTGGCAGCCACTCGAGCTAGAGGGGCGAGCGCTCGCCAACACGTTCGAACTGAACACGACCCGGATACGCCGTGGCATGTGCATTTCGTACGCATGCCAGCTGACACTGCCTGAGATACGATAAATTTCAAGATTACAAATAGTTAAAATTATACAGAATAGGGAGAAAATAGTGAATCATACCTACGTATCAGGGCAAAGATAAGTGTAATATTTTCCATCTTGAGAAGATTAAAAATATTGGGTCGAGTTTTTACTGTATTCTTCTCCGATTGGAGGTTTTACTTCATCTAAAGTTAGGTACATACAATGTAAAGTAATAAGCTTCAAAATAAAAAAGAGAGAAAAGCAAAATATTAAGTAGGTACATCACTTTTTGGAACTATACGAATGTTTTAATTATAATGCACTTACTTTACGACCGAAGCGTCCATTCATCAAATTAGCTGACGCTATAAGTGGCCTAAGTCGTTCCAGTCGCGTTTGCAAATCCACTTGCGGATCAAATCTTGGGTCGTCAGCCGCCATACGGTATTCTATATTCCTGTATCTCGAACCTCTGTCTTCGTAGTCATACCTAAGCAAATAGTTTTAACACATTTTATCGAAATATAATATGAAATCGGTTAAACAAATTTTACGTATAGTTACGTTAAAGTACGATTACCTACTTAATAATTATAAAATATAATATTATTACGAAATATATAAAACCCTTAAATATAAGAAGCATAGAAGCGTCTATCTACACGTCCGTATTTATTGAAATAAAATATCTTCCCTGCAGCAGGCTCACAGAAAATATTAAGACAAAATGAATACCTGCGCAAATTGACTGCTCAAAATTATGAAACTTATTTTTTTCTAATTTTAAGAGTATCTACTCCTTAGCGGGCCCCATCTCGAAATAGAGGAGGCGAGAGATTTAGATTCATCAGAAGAAGTGAAAATTAGTAGGTTAACTAGAAATATCTTATTGATGAAAAACTTAGTTACCTCATCCTTGGTCTGAACCGTTTCCTAGTCGGTCTGCCCCGTCGCGGTGACCTGGGTAAACGTTTTCGTCCACGACGGCCCTTCTTCCTTGTCTTCGGTGCCTCACTAGTGTTCGCTGGCGCCGGCTGATCATCAACTAAGATAACAACTGGTGGCACTGGGGTTGTTGTCGGTTCCTGAGTTGTCGTGCTTGTCGGGATTTCAGTTGTTGATTCAATATCTATGTAATTATCGACATTTCCTTCCCTAACGTCAATCTCGTGTCCATCTAAGAATTGTTTAGCAAATCTGTAACCGCAATTTATTTGTTAAACATTGATGATTGAGCTGTAAATCAAGACTAAATTATTTTCATTCATTTTGAAAAGAGAACTCCTGCACTAGAAATCGAGCTTTGCAGATAAAAATAACGGACACGATGTACTGCCGGCTCAACAAAGAAATTTAAGAATGACAGAAATAATAAATAAGGATCTTGCGTGAAATTCGAATCCATGATCGTTTTGGCGAAAGATATGATGGGGTTAACGTATCCTCATAAAAACCCCCAATTATATTTAAATTAAAAAAAGCAAACTATTCAAAATTAAACGTTACTTTACCTCTCTGCCCATTGGTAATTATCGCCACAGCCTCCCCATTTAAACCTCGCATGCGGTTCAGCGGGAGTGACCTGCGCTTGCCTTGCAGGTCGAGGTGGTGCACGGGGTGGTGCGGCGCAGGAACACGCTGGTAAGGACCCTGACGCACAAGCACGTGCTACAGACCATGCCAGTGCCGCCGCTGACATTGCATACACGTAGGCTTGTTCACGTGTTCCTAGACACGACAGTGAAGAATTAATATAAGATAAAACTCGAATGAAAGCATGAAAAAAAAGGTGGAATATCATAACCGTGTGGTGACGGAGTAAGAATACAATATGTCACCTCCCCATCTCATCCCATGGGTGTCGTAAAACCGACTAAGGGACTATCCGTGAATATTATATTTACGAAATAAAAAAGAAGAAAAACTTGAAATTAAACCCTATACCAATCCGCCTGGCCAGCGTGGTATTAGAAGGCCATCAAGTATCCCTCCGTCACAGGAGGAGGCCCGTCCTTGCAGTGGGACATTAATGGGCTGTTATGATGATCATAACTGAATCATTATTACGTTGTATCATTATTACTAATGATGGCACGTGGAAATTGCCTCAAGGCATTAAGTCTGTCTTTATGCTATTTGTACAAAAAAAAGCCTTGTGAAAAGACATAAAACTTTAAATCTGTAGCGGAGATATGTGTATCAATGTGGTCGGACATGTGTTACGCCGTCTGCACTATCTCTAGGACCCTACCTAACCAAACCTATTACATATAGGTATTTAGAATATTTAAAGGGTAGATCTCCAGAGGCATTTTTTATCGTGTCGGACTGGAGAAACCCATTTTGAAATCGATAAACGTTTTCATTACATTTTTTTATGTATACTTTGGTGTCTAATCTATGTGGTGCAGGGCTGAAATTATGAATTAGTTTATTAGAAATATTTAAAAAAAAATCATAAACCCTAAAATCCTGATTGCTCTGGGTTGACCTAACTCCCGATTGAATGAGAAAACATTGTGTAACTTTTTATTGAGAAGGTTCGTATGTCCGATGTTATTTTATATTACATAACAAATAGTTAATCTTCATTGTAATATTTAAAAAAAAATTATATTAACAATATTTTTGGCACAATTTAAATTTATCGTCATGACCTGGCATTTTATCTCATCGCTCTGCGCTGGAGTAAAACATCGCGCTCATCCCTCGTTTTACGAAATAGAAACTCTATTCCCCTCCCCCGGGGTAGTGGCTGTAGTGGTCTAACCGCCGAGGAAGATACATTTGTGCCACGGTCCCCCACTCCAACATTACGAGGGTAAGTTTATGATTTATCTGGGTTTGGTTCTCGAATTTGATCATTGATATGGCATGTTTTATAAATTAAATAGTAAGGTTGTAAATGTGCTTATTAAGTGAATTAAGTGATAGTAATGATGTTCTTTATGAGGCGTAAACACAACTTTCTACTGTTTTTATTTTGGGCTATATTAATGCTTTTATGACTTTTTTTGATCGCTATGGCTATGATTGCTCTGTCCAAAAGACCAGAGCGATGATATTTTGCAATAATTGTACGTTATAAAGCTACTTTAAGTAATAATACCAGATTGTTACAACGACAAATGTCACGACTCAGCTGTCAAATATTCTATGACGTCACGTGTCACGTGACCAAAATTCTATGGCGTCACTAGTCACGTGACTCAGCTGTCAAAATTATTATGACTATGACGAAATTATCAAAATATAATATGATGGAAGCCAAAATTTCAAGTTTTCGGAAGTTTTCCTTTACATGCACTATAAGACCTGGCTTCATGCCAAATTTCAAGTTTGTATGTAGACTGGAAGTACCCTGTAGCTTTTTGCCCTTTGCTCATCGAAAATTTGCGACATAAACGGCTATATGTCTTGATTTCGTTAGATTAGAAGTTTGATTTTTTTACAGCACTAAAAGGCAATAGACCTTAGTATTTGGCAAAAATTTCAGCTTGATACCTCTACGCGTTCCTGAGATAAATAGTCTTGATAGAGAAACGGACAACAAAGGGTTCCGTTTTTCCAAAATCGGTACGGAACCCTTATAAAACCGGTCAAGTGCGAGTCTCACTCGCGCACCGAGGGTTCCGTACAAACCTATTTACTTTCTCGCCAAATTGTGATGACGTCAGGACTCAGCTGTCTAAATATTATTTTTCCCGCCAAAATTCTATAACGTCACGACTCATCTGTCAAAAATTCTGTGATTTCACGACACATCAGATGTGAATGTCAAGTGAGAGTTTTTGACAGATTCTGTCAAAAATTCAATGACGTCACTACTCATCTGTCAAAGATTCTGTAATGTCACGACACATCTGTCAAAAATTCAATGACGTCACGACTCAGCTGTCAAAAAAAATTTTCCTGCCAAAATTATGTGACATTACGACTTACTTATCTGTCAAAAATTCTATGACGTCACGTCTCATCATTAATAATATTTGTTGAAAATTGATACCTCCACGCTTCGGCTTGAAATCAGCGCTGCGGTCATCCGTAGCTTAAGCTGAGCTGAAACCTTTTAGGCATCCCTCTACACAGCATTGCACTACACATTATTTTTTATTTTTATTATTTGTTTTTGTTTAATGTTATATCTAGAATTGTTTATGTTTGATTGTTGGATGTTGTGTATGTATGCCTAATAAACTTAATAAACTTATTTTCTTTCTTTCTTTCACGCGTTTCTGAGATAAATGGTCTTGACAGACAGACAGACGGACAGACGGACAACGAAGTGATCCTATAAGGGTTCCGTTGTTTCAAAATCGGTACGCTGCCCTACTCCTAAAAATGAACAAGTTGTCCAACTGATGAGCTCTCAAAAAGCTCTAGATATATCCCCTAAACATAAAATCATAAAAACTTGTAACATGCAAGACTAAAAATGACTAAATAAATAATATATTACCAATTTTATTATTTTTGTTTCACCATTTATGATCGCTCTAGCGCCTATCATGATTGCTCTGGACGCGAAAATGTTTGAACTTAAATATTTCCATAACTGTTTGTCAAAAATGAAGGCCAATAGTAAAAATGTAGTATTTTAATATCATTATTTTCAATGAGATACATAATTACCAAAAAATATCAAGATCTGAAAAGCACCAGAGCGATCACACGAATACGCCCGATTTGGAGATTGACCCATAAACGGTATCAATGAGAATAGCTAGACTTTTTCAGTGTGTAATAAATCTCTAAACTAGGTTTTCGATCAAGTTCCTGTCGCTCAATTCCCATCAGAGGAAACAATGTTTGAAGCACCGTGAATTATAGCTAGGCGCTTTTATGTTTCTTTTATAGGAGACCCAACTCACTGATAACAGAACTGATGACTGACTACGACCAGTCACCAAGTGTAAAATATATTACATCCGAATCTACAAAATCACTGAGCTTTCTAAACCAAATTGGTTTAGTCCAACTATTCATTTCCATCTAAAGAAAGGTTTCTAATTACAAACGATACGTTGTGTGATAACGCCCGCACGTCCTTAGCTCAGTGAAACAATAGCATCGTCCGCGTTTATCACACAGCACATCAGCAGCACAGAGGCCGGGTGAGTGCACAGCTCACGGTTATCGCTGAATGACGTCCCGCCCAGCTCCGCACCCTGCACGCTTGATTCATGCGTGTAATTAAATCTTTTGTCCGTCTAGCTGTACTACGACCCTAAACCCACACCGCTGGCGCTGATCACATTGTAAGACGAACTCTCGATCGCCTTTCTAATTTAACAGACCAAAGATAACTTTCATGGTTTTCTAAAGAAAAGCTTCAACTCATCAATAAGGATTTGCAAGATTGATTTATTCTTGCTTTACTCGCCATGGACACACAAAACAACTTAAGTTGTTTCGAGTGTTTCTGAATGACTTTCATACTTGTTAGTTTTATTATAGATGTCTTTTGTACAAAGTATTGGAAATAAAACAAGGCAAGTGCTATTACGTCATCTACCTTATTTAGGAAGACATGTAAAGTATCATAAATACAGACAGAGTCCCCAAGTATGATGGAAGGATTCCTTACGCATTCTTCTAGCCATGCTTATGTAGTAATACCCTACTTACTTACTCGATGAATAGACAAAATACCCACTGAAAGACCTTTAGACTCAAGTATTATTATAATATTTTGTGATAAAAGTGTTTATTTTACATAAAATACAGTCTATGAAAATCAGACCCTTCCGTTGAAAAACCTTCGTAAATATATTTTACACTAAATACCTGTGTAAATAGCACTTTCATTAAAAATGTCTGACTGGATACGTCCGGTCCGGTCAGCCGGTACTTCGGAAGGCTACCCGCTATTTAATTAAACAATGTAATGTTAAAATTTTATATGGAGCTTCTGAACTCTTTTCAGTGGTTGGCATATCCAATGAAAAATACTTTAAAGGAAAATATTGTGTTTGACTTAAATTTTTTTGGTTATTTATAGTGATGTGATGTTTTAATGTGTAATTTCGCTGCTTTATTCACTGCATCTACTTGTAGCGAATGGTGCAAAAGGTCTATTTTTTAGGGATTCCGAGCTAACATAATTTTAGGACCATAATGACTAAACTATGTTTACTGCTCTCTCCTTACTGACCTTCTCTGACGTAACTCAAATTAAATCTTATCAAAAGATTAAACCTATTGATGTAGGTATAGAAAGTGTTGTCATTGGGGACAAGAACGAAAATGGAAAAAAAAGAGTTTCGACTAATATAACGCCCATATACTTAAATTAAAATTACTTTATTAAAATTAAAACCTAAATAAGCAGTAGTAATGACTATTACTTAGTTTCATAAATCACAATTAAACACTTAATTGCAAAACAAAATTAGCTGTGATGGCAGCTGCGTGTATGCAGCCATTTACATTATTATTAATGCTACCTATTTTAATTTAAATAGAGTTCGCGTATGTGTCCAGAGTATCGAGGGTTTAGGGTGCGTTTTCAATGACGTAGAGCTGGATGGAAAGTAGCTTTAAAAGTGGGTGTTGAACACCAAGGCAGACCATCGCGGAGCAGAGCGGAGCGAAGTAGTGAAGTGGATCAGAGCGGAGCTGCGCAGTTTTGCGCTCATTTACACTCAATCTTAAAGACAAACCATACTTATGTCATGTCGTTTGAAAAGAAAAAAGCAATTCTTTATATCTTTCTATACTTGAAGACAATTATTCATCTAACAAAATCGCTGCCTTATGCAAATGTTATCGTATGAATAAAATAGAGAAATAAACATCTAGCTGGCTCTGCGTAGGGTCTTGACAAATTTTACTCCATTCTTGAAGAAAGTCCATTCTTGCTATGGGATATACAATAATATGGTTCGTGCTATGGTTCTAAACACTCTATAGTACCTGTACCTGCTCCATAAAGTCCAGAGCAGCATAGAAATTTGCAGATCTTGGATAGCTCAGCCGAGGACTTTACATTACCCTAGACCGTCTGCAACGCCAGGCTTATATACCGTAGAATGACAATTCCATGTAATGGCATTTGGTAATACCACGCAATTGATGACATCAGCGTGAAGTTATTTCATGACTGCCATTGGTGGCCTTTAAACCTGAACTTTATTCCCGTTTTTCTTTCCATTATGAAAAAGACTGGTCTAACACGCTGGGTAGGTACTAGACGGGTTAGTATAGATTTTAGTATTCGTATATTTAGTAACTAAGTACTTATCAGCTACAAAGTTGTATATTTTTTCTCCTATTCGCAGACGAAATATGGAAATAATTGCAGTTATTTGTATAGTTAATCCAGTTAAAAATGTAAATGCAGTGTTGTCAGTCACCTTTATCCACCTGGCTAAGCAGACAGTTGAGTTACAATGGAAAGTTAGTTATTCTTTGTTCATTGCCGCATCGGCCGCAGACTTTATTCACTTCGTAAAACTTTTAATTAAAATGTATCAAGCCGGGAGCACTCCAAAGATTCCTAACGGTTTTGTTTGTAGTCGACAACGTTCCGTGTCAATTAATTTCCTAAAGTGGGCAGACGGACGCCGAAATGGTGACCAAAAACAATGCTCCGTATTTCGCAGTAGTCGGCCGTCGGCATCCGGCCGGCACTCACTGCCAACTACACAATGTCGCCGACCATGCTATAACTAGAAAAAGTTCGCATTGTTTGTCTTCTTTCTAGTCCTAACTTTTAGACAGTTGTTTTTACTGTCTTTATTCTGAACACTAAGTAATACTTTGTGACAGTGAAGACGTTGAGCATCTAACAATAAATCTACTTACTTAAAAACTAATCTGAGTTATTTACCGCGCGCTGTAGGAACTTTGTTCCAACTCAAATAGCGGGTGTATTCGTTTGTAAACGTTTTGCGTTTATCATTTTTTCATTTATTAGATCAATATTTACCTACTTACTATGCAGTCACGTCAACGTGTTGTTGGTAGCTACTGTCGGCCTCTAGTCGATGTTCGTTCAACGAGTTCGTGCCATCGTAGAGTTATGAAGACATCGCGTGACGTCTTCTGTTATTTAATAAGGTTCCATTTGGCATCGGTACGTACAGACGATTGTTCTTTATTCGTTCGACTAAAAGTCGGCTACTCCGATTTGATTAACAATGAACAATTCAAATTTAATTTAAGGAGTTTTTGAACAATGGTGTAATTTAAAAATTAATTACCCGACAAGTGATAAATAAGTTGATGTGTCATGTAAATAAAAAGAATGGTCGTAGCGGAACGAGTGCGCGCTCGTCGCTGAAAGAAAGGGCGTTGTCGTTACGCCGGCCGCGCGCGTACAATACATTCACGTTGATTTAAAAGTCTCTACGAACTTGTGTCTCCCTTATCTTTCATTCGTGATGGAGTAGCAACCTTTCTAGATAGTCTAACATATATTCTACATTTACTTACTCGTCTATATACTTACCTTCAATGTAACAATGAACGTATTTCTAAAGTTGTAGTTAAGTAACTCCTCAGTAGGTATTGTTCCTCGAACACTGAACAAATGCGATCATAATTACTTAGTAAGTTGAAATGCTAGAAAGTTGTATCTTAATTTACTTTTTTTTTAGAGAGCATGTATTGATCGTTTTATTTTAAAACTCAGGCAGCATGAGACTAAGTATAGCAGAAACTGGATTAAATTAACCTCAGAATACCATAACTGAATACTTACCTTTGTCAAACTGATTGTCGCAGTCTTACACTGGCGGATGCGAATTTATGATTTATAGGTAGTATGAGCGGTACATACCAGTAAGTAGATCAGGGGTGAACTTAGGCGCAAGTTCGATAGAGGAGCAGTTCCAGCGCTCGCCAGCGTGTGCAGCAAGGCAGGCGGCTCGAGCTAGCCGTGCAGCAGCGGCCACGTGGGGCATGGCCGCCGGTTGTCGGCGACACGCCCGGACCTGCCCGCCCCATAGCACGCCACCGCGACGGGCCTCCAGGCAATCACTCTCTGTCCAATTGCCTTCACTCTCATGTAATGCCCTGTTCATGAATAAGCTAAAGTTAATAACGGTTTTGTTAAAATTACAATTATAATTATGAAAATACGAGTCTCCTCACCTAACGCCATTGGTGTGGCTAGGTGTATTTCGAAATTAAAAATAAACATTTTTTATTGAAACAGCCATATTTGTTTTAAACGTTTACTTTATGTGGTTACAATAATTTACAATATCAATATCTACGTTCTAGTAATTGATGGCAGTGTACACAGTACAGTGTATATTTATAAAAATCTACGTAAAATAATTTTATTATTAATTTGCCCCTTTCTTCTCTTGGTCTACGATAAAGGAGGATAGTGATGGATCACGACGCGCGGAGTCGGGTTTTTGACCTCGTTGGAACGCTTCACACATTTCATACAAATAATTAGGAAGAAAATCGGCGGCTTCGCCCTCCCTACGGCGTAGCACACGATAAGCTTCTCGTAACGTTGGTTTAGGCGCGAGACGCAACTCTAATTCAACTGCTGTAGGAAAATGTGCTGCCAAAGAATAAACTATTTCCAAATCAGAAGGCGGTGGTGTCAGATGCCGATAGTTTGACACTTTATGCAAAAAGTATTCGGACATGCTCGCCCGGGGATGTTTCTCATCATATTTCCCAAGTTTCATGTCATATAAAACCGCTTTTTGGCGGTCTGGCCCCCAAAACTCTTGCTCAAATGCTTTGTAAAAAGTGTCAACATCTTTAAACTCGCTCCTGAAGCAGCGTGCCCACATGAGCGGCACGCCTTCTAAACATGATATTATAAACGTCAATTGTTTCTCTTCAAGCATTCTCATTTCTGATATATAATATTTTATGTTCTCAATAAAATCCATGGGATGAGTGTCCCCGGCGTCATCAAAGTGTGGTCGTTTATTTATTGATGCAATTATCCACTCGCTAAGATTCTCTGTCGACAATTGTATTGTTGGTTTGTTTTTATCGTCTCTTTCGTCATCCATTTCCAAAATTTTTGTTTTATAGTCATGTTTCGACCCGGAAGGCTTGTCAAAAACATTTTCCGTTTTACCCAAGTTAGGAAGTGACATGTGACTTCGTAGTCTAGATGAAGGCATTGGTAGAGTTTGGTAAACATCTTCTTGGCTCGAGAATCGAACGCCGAAACCCAGTGTAGTTGGTTTATACATTGAGCTGCTGTAAAGTATGTCATCTTTTTTAAGACGTACGTCATGTTTCTTTTCTTTTTCTTTATTAACTGAAGAAGATATTTTGTCAACCATTTCCGAGAGATTTGTTACTGATGATTTAATTTGACGTAAATCAACAAACAAACTCATCGTTCGAAGTTAATATCGCACACGAATCATTTTTACGTATATTAGAATGATGTCTGAAACAAACAAACATCTAATTTATACTTAGGTATTTTTTGTATTTCAAATTGAGTGAGATATTTATAAACAGTGCAGTATGCAGGTTTATAACCAAGTGCCATTTGAACATATTGATTTTATACGTAGCGTGCTTAATAAAAAGTTACCTTTTAATAACTGAAAGCAATAAGTATGAAAAATAGCGCAAATAAATTTAAGCCTTCAGAAAAATAAAGCATCCAACAGGAATTGGATATAAAATAATTCATTCTAAGTCAGCTGACTAATAATTTTAGCATCATAAAAATAGGTCCACTAAATCATAAAAACCTATTAAAACCCTGTTGCAGGGAACGACTTTACTTTAGGTACTAATGCAGCGAATCACAGCAACTTTAAAAATAAGGTACCTACTATCAGGAATTTATTAAATTTCTGCGTAAATAAGTAATACCTATCTTTGCCAGCGCTATGATATTCGCGAAATTTTCTTATATATTGTAATACTTATCTAAATAAAAAGCTCTACATTAAAAAAATCTGATTATATAATTGTTATTTCCTTTTCAGTTGGTTGGGTACTACTTAAATATTCAGAAAACGATAAGCGATTGCAGGTATAATTTAATTTCATTGAATGATGGATCATTCTGCAGGATCTAAGTTCCATCCTCGCTTATTCTGAATTTATTTATTACGAGTACACATTTCCAATTACAAACAAACGCAGTGATAGTTAAGTGAATCATTAATTATGTATTATTAATGATAGTGAATCATTACTGTACTGTGCGGTGTATTAAGTGTACTAGATGCGTGCGTAGCAAGTTGTAGCAAGGGAAGCTTACGTGCGACGCTGGCGGGCAGGCACTCCGTACTACGAGGCAGGCCTGCGAGGGATGCGGCGCACTTGCCGTTTTTATATTAAACAGTTTGTTACCTTACAATAACTGGGTTATCGTAGTCAGTATATTAAATTTCATTGACGTTTTGTCGTGCCTGCCAAGGACACGCGTTACCGATCCTGCTATTTTGAATATTATTAGAGGGGTAACGTTTTGTTCAAATATCTAGGTTAATTTTGTGCCATAGTTGTGAAACTAACTGAATTTGTTACGCCCGTAAAATAGTCATTATTATTTGAACCCAGCTTTAATTTAAATAAAGCTCGACCGTACGTAACAACACTATGAATATTTAATCTGTGATAGAGTCTGTGTGATTGCAAATCCTATGCGTGAATGATTAATGGTTATAATAGAGTAGATATGCATGTATTTTTATTACGATGGGTCTTTAGTTATAACAACGTTCTAGACGATAATGTAATAAAGTCGACTAACTAAAAGTAACTAAATCACTTGAAGGAATTGTAGGTCAGGAAACATTAATTTTATAGATACATATATATAAACTAAAAAAGACACAAAACAAACCACTTATTTAAGTAAGTAAAAAATAATTTAATTTATCTTAAAAGTGATAATGGATGACCGGAATCGATTTACAATGAAATCAGTTTAACGGAAATACAAAATTTAACTAAGCACTTCCTCTTTTACAAAATAATAACTTAGTACTTTATTATTTTTTAATAGAGGAAGTGAGCAATAATATATAAAATATGACGATGACGAGCACCTAACGGTAAAAGGTAATTGCTGGTTTGGGATATAAGCAATGACAGAACACACCCAAGCTGCTGCCTAGCTTACGTAGAAGTTCCTAAGTCTCGTGGTATTAAATAAATATTCCTTACACATTGACACAACGCCACCTAGTCCCAAACTAAGCAGAGCTTGTATGTACTAGATAACGGATAAACATACTCAAATACTTTTGTTTTGTAAATACATCATATTATACATAGAAAACACCCAGACCAATGCAAACAATCATGTTCATGCACACAAAGATTTGGATTGGGCGGGAATCGAACCCGAGATCTCTGTGCAGCAAGCAGTCATGTTATATAACTACTACGCTATAGTAGTCGTCATGTCATCGATGTACCGATCCAGCCAGAACCCCTCTTCTACATACCATCGATAATTATAAACACACACTACATAGGTAATACCAATTTCCAATATGCTCTGATACCAAAAAATATGGCTAAAATAGTTTGTTCAGTTCTGTGAAGGGGCAAACACATTCTTTTCATTTCCATTTCAATGCTCCAGGGAATTGAAAAGAAAGTGCATACCTACCTATAACTTACAAATTTATTCCTATTTTAATTCTGGGTACATAAAAGTCTCTACCTCGATCCGAATGTGTATCTATAAAACAACTATTTTCGAAAATCGCTTTCTAGAATCATTTATATAACTGTCATACAAAGCCTTTAACTGAGAGTGTAACGGACACATGAGAGGATCTCATAAAGCATTCAATGAGTCGTCCGCATTTAGAAGAATGTAACTTAATTTCTGGTATTTTAACTATTTTCCGAAACTCATCGAGAATCAGGAAATAAGTCATAGTTGTGGTAAAGTGTAGTATTCCTATGAGAAAAGCTTAATTTTCGAAGCTTATATTATTGGGAAGTAAACAAACCTGCTGAAAGGTCGTATAATTTTTTTATTGTTTATGCAAAGCAGCTACTTAACCCTTAATCAATATAAGCCGATTTACATACACGTACTCTACCTACACAAGTTCATTGTATCAATAACAACTAATAATTCAAACAAACAACATTTGCAAAAAATCACATAATCGTAATCGTAAGGTAGTTTGTTAAAGAAAGCAAAGTCTATTAATATTTGCGTTGTTTCCCTCGGAAAGCTAATATCCGTGTAATGTCATGGGGGACAGCGCACGCGACGTCACCAATCACTCACGGCATCATGACGGGACGGGCCACGCCACGACTTTGCATGCCGACAACATACATCGATAATACAAACTTTTATATTTAGAAACAGCTACGCAATACATTTTTCAAAAAGGGCACAACTCCAATTGATTCTGGACACGGAGTCACGGTTCTGCGGATTCAAAGCTTCCGTAATAGTACTATTATGGTTAATTCATGCGGAATGTAATTGTTCCGTTGTTGGACTCGGTGCCGGGAACATTATCGCATTCGTCACGCTGTGCACGTGTACGTTTGATCTAATAAAATAATTCCCGTATCAAATTTTACGCGCCTATCTCGATCTGGTAGACAAAGAACCGCGCAGAGGGGCAGAGGGTTTCGCTTTGTCATAACTGGTCGACGACACAAAAGACCACCCAACATTTTCGAGTAAATCTCTTTGTGCTGTTTATGTAGATAGAGCAGGCCGTCAAGTTACAATGTAATTTTTCTAATACTGAAAAGGGTCACATGTCTGCGCAACAGTAGTTCAATGTTAAATTAATACCGTGACTATTTGTAATACAATGAATTTGTTGCTCATTTTACTGGCGAATAACTTTTTTGACGACTTTGATGTTAACAAAAAATGTTTATTCTCTATTATTCGCACACGTAGAAGTAAACCTAAAATACAAAGCGATTGTATAAATGACATTTGATCGTAAATTGTTAAACAATTTTCGCACAATCGTTATGTAGTTAGCTTTAAATTGTTAAAAATAAAAATATAAATTAATTCTAAAAACCGCGTCAAAGGCAAAAAACGCGTTTGGGGCGAAATCCAGCTGACGCGGCTGCAACGACTCGCTGATTCCACTTTAATGATGATTAAATACTGTATGATTGTCGTGGCGTGTGTAACAACCCCTGCGGACGCCGCCATGACGGTAACACCCGCCTGCATCCACTACACGAGGGAACTCTACCAACGTAAAGTTAAACTTTTACTTTATTGAACATCTAACAGTTTCTACAAGTTTACTATGTAAGTTACCTGCGTAGTAAATTTGCGGCGGACTATGGCTCCTAAATTATTTAGTGGTTATCAATTACGATTTACATCGATCTGATTGTTCATGGCGCATCTATTTAAATTGGATCTAAAAAAATTACGTAGGAGTTAGAATATCACACATTGGAATTTTAAGAGGGAAACTATTTAAAGCAGGTACTTAGCCTTTGCCAGGTTGTCCAGATGTGACTGTATAGTGTCACAATCCATCTCATCCCAGGGGTCTAGTGAAAGCTGACTAAGGGAATTTCGGAAATAACTTAATCACCAAAAACAAAAGTAGGAAAACTTGATTTAATCTCTATACCAAGCTTAGCTAGCTAGTCCTTAATAAATAAATAGGTGGAATTCGTTTCGGCAATACACGCAATAGTGAAATTGACAAATCATTTCCTAGCCCACATCATTTTACAACTCCATTAAGCGTACTACAGACGTAATATTACCAAAAGAAATTGTAATTTGTTACAATCAAGGACAAGAGGTAGCTTTCTGCCTTGTCATTGTTAACTATCCCGCTCCATTACACATGTAACAAAAGATACCCTAATTACAAATCATTTGACACACGCACTCCTAAACAATGCGCTTAATAACTATCCCTAATCATGATAGAGAATATAATTTGCCCAATTATCTATATACATACAAAGAGATCGTATTAAAATGGCACTCACGTTCTCAAACTTTACTGTTATAGCATAATAATATGAGGAACATGCAATAAAATTAATGTGAACCGAGAATATCACTTGTAATTGTTATATTCATCTGAATGTGTATGCGAGACACGTGTCCGACCGTCCCATTAGATTTAAATGTAGGTAAGTGGCTATCAAGTAGGAAACCCAAATAATTGAAACAAATGCAGGGATTACTCGACAAATTGTCCAATACAAGAGCTATTTGTCTAAGTCCTCGCGCCCGTCGCGCTGAAAGGGACAAATGTTTCATTTTATTGATATAAATTTGATATTACAGCGCGACTTTAATATAACATAACGATACAATGATATTTGGTTAAGTATAAATAAAGAATACATAACAACTTCCGAGGTTATAAATGTCAAGTTTCCATTAATTAAATCTCATAATTAAGATTTATTTATTAAAATATTAGGACATAAATAAAAGGATGCGTCTGAACTCTTTTTTATCGCCAAACATACGTTATTTCTTTATCTGTTTCAAAACGTAACCTATTCAGAAAGTAATATAGGTACAGTTGTTTAAATTAGTCACATCAATAATTTTATATGTGCGCAATAATTACCTGAGTTGGTGCGAAATATTATATGCAGTGTGGTAATAGAATTTATCCCATCCCATCAGTGGGATGTGCTCATGGATCTATTAGACACTTTAGATTAGGAGAAAGTTGCAGCTATTGTAACACTAAAAGAATGATAACAAAAGAAGGAAACAAAAGAAGGTTTTGACTTGACATAAAAGCCTAAAAGTAACCATGAACATAGGTCTCCTTCGTAGCTCAAGAGTCTCTCCCTGCAGTGAACCATTAATCAGTTGTTATGATGATATTGTAGAGTAACTTGAAGACAAAATAGAAGGACATTAAAAATAAGTAATTTTTGCAAGTTGTTAAAAGGGAGCGAAGAGCAAGAGCGTGCCTTATCTCAGCACACCGGACAGCGCATGTAAAAATTTTTGATAGTCCAATTCTACGCCATTTTAATAACATCTCTTCTAATCGAGACCGTGCAAATGAAAATGTGAAAATGTATGCCATTTAATTTACATTTTAATTCGATTAACTCTTTATTTGTTTTCAGATATTAGGATTGAAAAAGTGAAATTAAGTGGAAAGTTGACAACAAAATTAATTAACTTACTTGAGTTAATCTTATCGCATTATGAAAGAAAGTAATGTGTTTTCAAGTTGCTGAAGTAGGTACCTACTAATTTGTAATGATGCTAATTCAATTCAGATGGAGGTCACCGTCCCTGCCAGTCTTGAAAATGCAATTTAAATCAGGATGAATATAAGTACCTATGTGACTTAGTCGATTCTTATACTCTACCTACTTAATTATTGAACTTAGTATTTTCTTAGGCATTTTTTGTAAAAATACGTAGGTGTTTATGTAAAACTTGTAGAGTTTTATCATGTATGTAAAAAATATCAACCTGTTAAAATGTAGAAAGGCGTATAATAAGTCGACAGCTGGGCGGGCGGACTTCCCGCGCGTGAGTCAACGTTCCCGCCAGACAGCGTGTCGCCCCGCGACCCCGCACACCCCCTCACAAGTGCCCACACTACCACTAATTATTATTTAACCTTTCTTACCTGTACAACGTAGTTTCTTTGTTTTTACTTTGACAGGTTTGGCGTGTTATTTGTTAAATTTTAATTATTTTTCCTTCATACATAGTTTATCGTACAAATTATATCACTATTTATATTATTACAATCATAGACAGTCGTCTAGAGTGAGTTATATTTAACGATTATAGCCATAATGTATATTTCTTCAGATCACAGACTGCCGCTCCGTAACGACGCTATTAGTGTACCTTCTGGTTCTGCAGAGCCAGTTGTTTAATAGAGATAAAAAATAGTTGCTCAACGCAGAGCTATATAAACACCTACAAGTTCATTTTGTAAGATACAATACGTTGTAGTAGGGTAAGCTTACATTATGCAGAAAAAATGTTACTAAAAGTGGGTTGGTCAGTATTTTAGGGAAGCAAGAGTAGTATGCCGAATTGAAGTACATACCTACACATGAAAAAATAACTATTGACAATCGAAGGTTTTATACCTATAAAAAACAGAAAGAAGATAAAAAGTATGTACAAAACATTCGAATGTCGACTCCGTGTATAAAGTTGATTAATGAAGCGTGCATCAAAAAGGTTGCCGTCGTCGATACGGCCGAACAAGAAATGTGTTACAAAAATAAAATATGAACAAATGTGATGCGGTGAGGATGTCGGTAATTTATGAATTTGTCAGGACAAACTGAACATTCGTCGTCGGCGTAAATAAAGAGCGGCGCATTGAGGATAAATTTGTGTCAGATCAAATGAATCGTGCACACAGAGATTTGTTGCACTTATTGTCTTACTCCACCCTCTGACGTATAACAAAAACAATCCGAGATGCTCAGGAATTAAGTCGTTTGTTCTTCGTTAAAATAAATTGGTATCTTCGATATATACTTATATAAATATAAGTATAAAACTACGTACTCGTTACAATTGATGAATAAAGTCTATATTTAAAGGATCAAAGTCTGCGGTCCTGCAACGTGCGTATAGGTAAAGAACTGCATTACACTCTGAAGCGATGAGTACGATTCAATGACGACATTTTAGTGTGAAACAACGAAACATTGATCAATTTATTTTACATCTTGTACTAATTTAGCATAATTTCTTGACTGTGTAAAGATTGAAGATATGATAAATAATATTGGAATGTAAAAATAAGTAAGTATCTTGGTATTAATAGAGACGTAGATTCGACGAAGACCGCATAGGTACATAACCGGGAACAAACTAGAGAAAACTAATAAATTAAATGATACATTTAGAAACGGTAACCTGCTGAAAGAAACGAGAACTAGAGTAACGAAAAATGCATCAAGTTATTTTGTTTACTGTAGTGATATTTCCTATCAGGAATAAATGGACTGAATGCGTTTGCGATCTACCATCAGAGTCCGTGAAAATAAAGTACGAAGTATTCGTGGAACAACTTTGTCATCCGATTTTTATCTAAGATTCTAGATTCTTTGTTGGACCGGATCCGATTGTTTCGGACATTAGTGCGCAAACTCTCTAAAAGTTAAATATCTGTGTGTTGATTCACTCAGATGCCTAGATGGTATAAGGAGACTATCTTAATTATACTTAGACTATTCTAAACTCCCACACACATGATCCCTACCACATATCGCCTCAAGTCGAACTACAAAGTCGACTATTCTGAGCTCTCTGATAAGTACCTACTCCATATAGCTTTAAGAATAAAATAAAAATCTAGTAATAGACCCTAATCACTACCCTCAAATGCCTCAAGAAAAGTAAAAATATTCTATTCAACAAAGAATGTAAAACTTTTCCTTGACAAATAAATACGTACCATTAAGCTATGCATTAAGTTTTGTACGTAGGTAAGTCAATTTTGTAATCCCTCCAATTTACGATGCAAGTTGGTAGCTCGTGTAACAGCACAAAGTTCGACCTCACCGAAGCCCTTCAGATTTCGGCTCGTACTTCCCTCTCGCAGTCTTTGTAGGCTTTCCTGAGACTTTATAATGAGTTTATACTGGAGCGATATTACAGCCAGATTGCTAAATGTGTGGGTACGTATTAATTAATGGTAACAGATGCTTGTTAGGTAACGAGAGTACTGTTTCTTTAAGAGGCGGCCCAAATCAATATTAGTTCGAACATTATCTGTACTTTAACATAACATTTTTATTTGTGTGTGTCCAACATAGTTCAATGTAATAAATCTCGTAATAAGTGCCTCATATTTTAGCTACGTCTGCACTCGACATACTTTAAGCGCCTACATACGTAACGCTGAAGAGGAATTCAATAAAAATCACAATCATAAAAAGTAAGACGGCAGCCATATAAAAATACCTAAGAAAGCATTAAGAGCCGTCCCCTAATAATAGGTCCCGCCAGATGCACGGGACGGCCCGCCTGGAAAAGTCACAGTGGGAACTCGAGCGAGGGAAATTATTTTTTTCGGTCTGCCACACACGGCCCTTGCTAACTCAGCGAAAACTGAAACCGCTCTTCTCACACAAGAACGTTTTACTGTAAAACATTGGACATGAAAATTATGTGAAAATATAAGATAATAACCTGACTAGTCACAGGTAGTGAAAATATCGGAGAGAAATATAAAATCAAGATTGGCGGAGACGTGTAATAAAAAACTAATATTACTAAGGCGCACCTCTACCTTTTACAGTGTGGGTGACTGTAATAAAATTTATAGAATAAGTAGGTTTAAAAGAGCACCTAAAGTATTGATTTTAATTAACAAATTGAATGGGATGTAAAAACACATGTATTGTGTTAAAAACACCTGGATATTGATATGATATCGACGAGTGATAGCCTCAGATCTTTATGTAGTAAATTCGTTATTTACTAATCAAATAGTTTACAATTACATTTCGGCTTATGGTTATTTGTTAATTGGCTTTTAATCCTAATTAAGTAGCTGTTTAGTTGTTAGTGTTTTACTAATTATAGTATTCTTCACAAATATAAGTATATCATATTAAATATTGTAGGTATAAAAATACATAATAACTTTTATCGATGTTTTACACTAGGTAGGTATATATGGGCGTGAAATGTAAGGGAACGGATGCGTTTGACAGAGCTTTGAAGGTAATAACCGGATTAACAAATAGAGCGGCCTTTTTATAAGGATTTGTAGCTTTCCTTTCTAAAAGCGACGTTTTTGTAGAAATTGAACGCGAACTGAGAGCGATAAACGTACTCGTATGTTGAAATGCACCTTTAATATCTTTACAAAACCTATACCTATTCTAGTATAGCTGATGGAAAAGTCAAATACGAATGAGGGCTATAGGCACGTAATCTCCTAGCTCCACCTTCTCACTTTGACCACATGTACTGTGGGCTGAGTGTGAACCGGCATCAGCCGAGAATCACTTAAACACACTGCAAGTGGTCAAGAGTAAGGTGGTCGCTACCCAGGCAGCCGTTAGATATTGTCCTACCACCAAGCTCTCAAACGATGAAATATTATCTTCATATCCTCGATCGCCTCAGTTGGAAAGGGCAGCGAATTGTATTCTAGACATGGTATCCCATTGTCTTTTATAAGATTCGTTTTTCCATTAGGAATCATAGACCCTTACTCATAATAAAATTCTCAATTTTTAGTCAATTGATTAATTAGCCTAAGCTCTTACGTTATTTGGTATAAGGTTGGTTTTCGTAATAACAAATCTCGCTAAACAGTGATTAAATTTAAGAGGCGTTTATAAGTAAGGGGGGTAGACGGTAAATATAATAATAAAGTCCTATAGTAGAGTGTTACACAATTTGTACCTACATAATGCTAGTACATGACAATGTCAAGCGCTACATAAATACAGTAAGCTCACGTAGGTGGAGCTATGCAGTGATCTGTGATGGAAACGCCGTTGGAGAGTGAATAGTCTCGAATAGCATCCACGTAGGTATAGGACACCTGTGGGATAGACAGTGTGAACAAGCTCCTTAGACAGTGGAACATATGTGGATATATTTGTTTCGCAAGTGAATAATTATTTGCCTTTAGAATAGGTAAGTATTTGAGGTCCTTAAAAAGTCATAGATTTGTTTAAACATCTCATTCATTTCACAATCTTTTCTGAAATCTGAACGAAGAAGTAAAGAAATTAGTGTTGCTTTTTTCCAGTGGCTTTCTACACACAGACAAAAGTTTAAAATAATATGTTAAGTAAATGCCTAACACTAATTAATATATACAGGTACAAATTAAACAAGCTATATAGCCCTGACAAAAAAGCAAAGCATATATTTTTGTAAGCTACAAATTTTTACGAGATCTGCGGACCGATAAAATGGCTGTAGCTGTAAACGACAACACCTGAATTAATAAAACCCTTTATGATAATGATAACATATCAAATTTTACGAGGCGCGTGAGGACATTAACTGCCCTATTTACATAAATACCAACAACTGTAATATTGAAATAATTAGGTACTTAGAGCTACAGCCGAAAATCGTGTTCACCAACCAAAGCTCACATTTCCTGGGATATTAGCCGGTGTAATCTCGGGGGCGAATAATTGCGGGTTGCAACAGAACAACGTCGCTCATTAGTGCAATGTTCAATTAGGGAGCGTCGATGGACGCGGACGGGGGCGAATCGGGCCGTTACAACCGCTTTAAATCCTCTGGATGTTTCAAATGTTACAATAACATTGTTATTTCGAGCATTTTGTACTGTTGTATATTGATTCGATTTGAGAACTCGTTAATTATGTACGAAAGATACTGTTATTGTTATTCGGAACCGTCTTTAAACTAAGTTATGGAATTGACTTTATTAACCATTCCTTGCAAAGCTCTGCAGCGACGTAAAATATGTTTCAGCCAGGGTCAGTACGACGCGTCGCCGTCGGGTAGATCTCCATTTTAATTTGATGAAAACTTATTTATCGATTCTTCTAGTATAGACAACTTGACGTATAAAGCTAGCTCCACATCACTTAAACAAGAGCTAACGTAATTATCCACTTTTCCCTAAAATAAAATAATGTGCGAAAATAAAAAAAATATCAAGTACTACAGATATTTAAAAGTTTTTCGTAAGGAGACTTCCATGTTTTCCAACAACGACGATTTTTCCTATGAATAGTTCTTATCTTTATTTTTATTTCTGTTATTACTGCACAAAAATCACATTAAAGTCAATTCTGTTAGCTATATGAGTACTCTGTTAAAAAGCATTGTGTGTGTTTATACTGTCCCTCTTACAGATCTAGAGCTCTACCTATTCATGGAGAAGTTTTCTTTTACAACGAGGAGGCTTAGTTCACTTAAGTACATGGTAAAATATTACTCTCTTCCAGAATAAATAATACGCAGTAAGTCTTTAACGGGTGATTTTGGTAACCATCTTTATAGACCGTCAGTCAGCTGTCTGAAAAACCTGTAAGGGTGAGAACTTTCAATTTCTAGCTTTTTGTTGTTTTTGAGAGGAATTTAATTTAACTTATTGATAGAATATCGATCCCTTTTTTTACCTACTAAAATGCTGTAGCTTATACTGTCTACTCTCTTTCACAATAGATAAGATTTATAGTTTTATACTTTTAATCGAACGAATTGTTATTACTACGAATGGAGACGCCGGCATTGTCGGGAAAGACTTATGATCAGAAGAAAATAGTCTTAATTAAATATATTAAAAAGCCTTATTTCATCATATGTATTAAAGTAGAGTCAATAGGCACGTATTATTATTTTTAATCACTTACTTTTAAAACTTTAAGTTAGTATGTATTTACATACTTAACATAAGTACCAATTGAAGTGGCATGACCGGGTTTATTTATTTATTCATATGTTTTATTTACTCAATGTACCTACTTTTAATCGATGATAAAAAATATTTAGTTTTAATTTCCGCTAAGTTTGTGTTTTTAATGCAGTATAGGAGCACCGTTCTTTAAATTGTTATGCATTAATTGCTACAAAAATACGCGATATAAAGGCGGTGCATAGATTGTTCACAAGTTTGCGTGCCTTGTGCAGTATCCTATCCCACGCATGACAATGTGAGTACAATCAACAAAAGATTGTCCTGAGCCTAAATGTCTATTGTGACCGTTCATTTAATGTCGGTATAAGTCCTCACTACACAAGGCTTACATGCCTAATCCCTACCAACAAGAATTTGTTTGTCTACTACAACTATTTTAAAAAGACAAATTTTACGGTACGGTAATGGTTCAGGCTGATTTTGATGATATGATTTACATATAGCTTGAATTACTAGGAGTTCTTATACACTTACCTATTATTTTAAACCTAAGCACATAACACTTAGGTTCCTTTCTTAAAGAGAGTTTTTTATCATATTTTTTGAGTTTTCATTTTTAATTAAGTACCTAATTAAACCAAGAAATGATGCTTAAAAAAAAATTAAAATCGTTTGTAGCGACGACGTCTTATTTATGAAGGTTTTGAGCTTATTGCTCTATTTTCATTAATTTTAAAACATATAACAGTAACTTGTCGGCAGGCTTAAGATTTGAAACCACGATTTAACGAAACTGTTATGCTAAACAAACTTCTTTTCTACGTGTTTCATTAGTTTCTGTGAAGTAACTTGAAAGTATTTAGTGTGGACATAAGCTAGGCTCTATCGCTTTCTACCATGGCTTCGGTAAACTCTCGCTGTACTCGTACAGTCGGCAACAAAATGCAAGCTAAGACCTGTGCTCACTAGACGATACAAATACGCCGAACCAAAAATAAACTTAGGTGTATTAAGAACACAGACCTAAGAACAAGTAAAACCTTTAATATATCAATTTATCAACCGACTCCAGAAAATAGTCATGGTGCCATTCGGCCAAACCCAAAAATTCAGAATTTCTCAAATATTTCACCTAAAAAGGAAAAAAAATTGTTTTTTCAAATTGACTTGTATCGTCCCCTTAAATACAAATCTTACAACGTAAGTATAATAAGTAAAACGCCCTTGTAAGAACATTACTTGACCTGTATGAGCTAATTTATTTAATTTAGAAGATCAAATTATACGAAATCAGTCTTGTTTTTTTGGTTCTCACCAAGACAACGACGCGTCTTTGTACCTAACGGTATGTGGTAACGGACTCTTATGCCCGATTTACACATCGACAAGTACAGTAGCGAGTTAAGTAGTAAGTTGCTGATTAAGTTGATTTAAATAGATCTCCATCCTATTTTTTGGCAAGTTAAGTTGGCGAGACGCGAGAGAGGGGGCTAATTCGTACTTAACTTGCCAAAATATAGGATGGAGATCTATTTAAATCAATTTAATTTTAAAATACTACTTAACTCGCCACTGTACTTGTCGATGTGTAAATCGGGCATTAAGGACAATCATACACTAGACTGAAGTCATAGCCCTTCACTACCTATTGTATCCTTACACCATAACACAATTACATTTTTAACTACTGCTTCTCCAAGCATTTCTATATAAGTATAAAGAGAGCACAGCGGTGGTGCCGATAAACCTATTCAGCTACCTTAAGGCTTGCGATCATGATGAGCCTCGGCGATATAGATACGGTGATCGGGCATATAATACATACAAGTATCTGGACCCGCCTTTTCACAACAGTATCACGGGACTTTACATAGTATTTTTGTAGGTATAGTATACCAAATAAGTACAATAATAATTAATAAGAAAATCTCACCTCAACTGGATATTGCTTATTACAATAGCTCTACAAATTTAAAAGTTCTAATCGAAGGTGACTAAGTCTATGTCTATGTCCTTAAAATATGCCTGTAAAAAGTTTCATAAATTAATAAAAAAAGTAACCGAAATACTCTATAGCAATTATAGTCACAAGTACTTGTCAAGTGTTCGGCCGAGTTATTTATAATAATTTATTGATTACTGAAACAACGGCGAAGCTAGACCACTTACTTATGCTTAGTTGTGTGTATTTAAGTGGATTGAAATATTAAAAAACAAGTACTTAGGTATACGTACATAAATACATGTATTGATACCATTTAGATGTAGTTTTAATTACATTAATACGATTAAGATAATATTTAAGAAGCACACTTTACACTCTTATTTGATTTTGTCAATTATCAAATCCGTATTATCTACGTAAACTTTTTAATATTTTTATTTGCATCATGACGGAAACTTTTAATTGGCCTTCATTTTTTATGTATGTACATTATATCAAATAAGTACCTGTAAGTTTTCCTAAAATTGTAAAATAAAATGACCGCCCTCCAAAAAAGGTAGTTCTTTTATTTCCATTGTGATGGTAGAGTTGTATCCAATTTTTAACCATTCCAGGAATATTATAGGTTTTGTAGTATATAAATGCGGGTTTTAAGATTTTTTTAGGCATACCTACATATTATAATCTAATCACTCTTATGCTTAAGAAGATTGGGCTGGATAGGTACTTATTCTCCTTCAAAACGAGGTCCTTCTCAGTTCAATAAGAGATTAATGCTTATGTTCAGTAGGTATAATGTGAGATGTTGTTTTTGTAGAGTACACGCTTAGTACATGAAACTCATCTCGTGATTGAAACATTTATGATACAACAGTAGGTATCAAGTATAACGACATAATAATATTCATGTTAGCTTTTCTAAACATATCAGCGTCATAAAATTCCATCACACACTTGGAGGAGTTTTCCGGTAAAAGGCTTTGTCCGGTGATTTAGGAAAACTTACTTCCACGCCGGCAATAGGGGTTGGTATGAGGTATAATATATTTATTACGACTATGCATAAAGATACAGGATTGCTTAGTTTCTCCTTTAGGGAGAGATTAGGTATTGTTTGTCTAGTAGATATAACTTGTCCTTCTGCGTGACTATTTTAGTAAATACGCTCAGTAGAGGAAACTCTTTTCTTGATTGATAAGTACATATTTTAATGTCTGATACCATCGTTTAGTTTATGGTAACGTATAACTCTATGTTTTATGCTCATGTACTTTTATATCCTCTAGTTTTCCTAAACATACATATCAAAAAGTAAACGGATCGGCACCGCCTCGCCTCCCTATGTCCACTAAGATCCATTGATGGATCTTTTTACACTTAAATCAAACACATAAGTCCACTTTAATCCATGATCCATTGTAAAAAATAAAGCGGGTGACACACGCAATCTTAAATTGCTCTATTCCTCTTGCCCAATTTTTTATTAACTCTTCCAAACAAAATTGTTTGTCCGGTGGCTTTCACCAAATCATCATCATCATCATAACAGCCCATTAATGTCCCACTGCAGGGACGGGCCTCCTCCCGTGACGGAGGGATACTTGGCCTACTAATATCACACTGAACAGACGGATTGGTATAGGGTTTAATTTCAAGTTTTCCTTCTTTATTTCGTAAGGATAATATTCACCGATAGTCCCTTAGTCGGTTTTTACGATACCCATGGGATGAGATGGGGTGGTGACATGTATTCTTACTCCGTCACCACACGGAGAATCATCACCATCCGTTCACCAAATACGGACCAAATATTGCTCACACCAATCAATCAATCACCACCCCATCTCAAATAAATAAAAAAAAACATTTATACATATGTTACTATTAAAATTTTGATCGGTTTTCTAGTCTTTTATTTACCTATAGAAAATGGCTACCTACTGTAGATGCAGCTTTATAATGGATTTTAAAAAGATCCATTTTTAAAATATTTTCGGATCATGGATTAAAGTGGACATATCTGTGTGATTTGAGTGTAAAAAGATCCATGGATCTTTTTAATGGATTTTAGTGGACATAGGGCCTTTTTCCTCGGTGTCAAACGTCAAAAATCCGATTACTACGTTACGATTCCGATTAGTGTGCGTTGCAGCAAGGAGTTTCATACAAATAATCCTGAACGGCTTGAGTTGATACGGTGTCGATCCGAATACGTTTCGTTATATGTGCCCTTATCCGGTGACGGTGACTTTGCCTACTAGCCTACTACCTTGATCGGTGTTGAGAAGTTTTGTATCCTTTATGCCTATTTTAATGGAGATGTGTGCATAGATGAACTAAGTAACTCGAGATTCCTCACGCAAGCAATGTGCGTGCATGAGGTACAATAAATTAATTAAATATTTTTTTTTGTACAAAGTAGCTGAATTATCAAAGTAGATAGTAGTAAGTCAAGATCAAATGTATTTTTACATCTATATTAAGTTTTGAAAAAATAATTATTATGATAATATAACATGAATATTTTAATAGGCAGACACTCGTATTTTCATAACTTAAAATTACCTATATTATAGAAACAAACTTCTCATATTTTAATAATTTTCTTGAATAAATTGATACAGTTTAAATAAAATAAAAAGTTACTTACAGCCATCGAATCGCCTTCGTCGACTTCGGCAAAAACACAAAGAACAAAATAAACACAATAATATATGAACGCATCACAAAATAAAATCTATCACAATGCTACATTTAAAACACAAGTTCAAACAAAAAATAAATAAAAAAGAAACGCGACTATTGCGAATTTGGCGGGAAAGAGTCGAGAGCGAGGTTTGCCCGGCGTCGGGTGCGAACGTCGGGAGATGAGCGCACCCTAGCTGCGACTGCGACAGAATGCACGGCTACCACCTCTGCCACTCTCGGCCAGTGGTCAGGCAGACAAAACGCGCCGCCGCTTTAGCCAACAAGACACAAAGAACAGACTAAAACTGCAGACACGACGCGTTAAGTTTTTACCTTCCCGGTAGAAAATCTAAACTGTTATTTTTGCTGATAAATACAAAACTATGAATTTGTGTTACTTACTTTGATAATTAAACATTCAAAAATATGTTATTGTACTTGCTTAAACAATTTTGAAGATTGTTGCACAGTTTTAGTAAAAATTATTAAGATCATACTGTGTTGAAAATTAATACGAGTTATTACTCTTATTACTAATCTAGTAGCACACATTGACTTTGACAACTGGAAGTATTTGATTCCGTGTTACCCAAAATTCTAATAAGTAGGTACTATTCGCCCGAAAAATACTGGCGTAAAAGTTTATTTTATTAATGTTATGTAACGTGTAGCTTGATAGAAAATTTATAATTCTAATTCATTTTTCTACACTTGAACAAAACTATTAACGTAAAATAAATTAACCTCTAAGAGTATATTTTGCTCTCGTAGGCATTAAAGTTAGTTCTGTGTATGTCGGTGTGCAGTGAGTGTACCGGGCGGGCGGGCGGACACGCGCTCCCCACGCAAGCGGTACAACCCACTTATCAATTCAGTCGAGTGGGCATTCATTCATTGTGAAGCATTGTGCCTATTATGCGCGGATTCGGTGCTTATTTACCCGTTCACATGCCACTAGAATAGCCGTAAGCGTGTCTTGGCAACTCTGTTACATATTTTAATGTTATATTATAACTTATTTTGTTTTGTTATATTTTTTACTAGCTGGTCCCCGCGAATTCGTTTGCGTTTTTTAGATAATTTAAACAATATCTTTGTAAATCGTAGCCAATGAGATATTCTGATGCATAAGGTAAATTTTTGGAGAGTTTCATTAAAATCCCTTTAGTAGTTTTTACGTAAAGGATTAGCAAACATCCATACTAACAAGCTTTCACGCACGTTTATATTATTAGTAGGGTAGTTCGAAAAATTGTTATCTAATAAAAAACAAATTAACAATGTTATCACATTATATTTGTTATACTTCACATATACTTAGTAAATAAAAAACAATTTCTTATAAGAGAAACGGTGCATTACTTCTTAAACTATTTCAAATTGAGACATGTTTAGCTAGACCAGACAATAAACAAAATTAATTAACATTTTATTTTAGCTTCCTTTTAAAACGCATTATTTCCTATAGCTAAAATGAGAGGCCACACATAGAAGTTCCTACAATCTGCTAAAAACTTATAGAATACAATACAATATACAGAGCTGTTGAAAAATTAGGAACATAGAAAAATATGGTCTACAATTTAATAATAAAATATATTTACTACCAATTAATTATATAACCCTTATTTTAAAATATTTATCTACTAATTAGAATAATGAAAGTAAAGGTAAATGAACTGTCAAGGAAAAGTCATAACAATGAGGTGTAATTAAAACCCTGCGTAAACGTAGACACTTTTCGTTGCCGACACGGCACACCGGACACTTTTTGACCGTCATTAGTATGTAATAAGTGGAAGCAACTGATCACAACGTATACGCAGGGAGTGAATAATTTCATACTGGTTCTAGCATCATAACAGCCCGTTAATGTCCCACTGCAGGGACGGGCCTCCTCCCACGACGGAGGGATACTTGGCCTACTAATGCCACGCTCTGGCCAGACGGCTTGGTTTAATTTAAAGTTTTCCTTCTTTTCGGGTTTATAGAAAAATAATATTCATAGGTAGCTTGTATCTGACACAAGATACAAAAGTCTCTACGTTTGCGCTGGGCCTGAAGGCGTTCGATATTTTTAATAGTAGAGTACAATAATAATATTATGTCATTACTTTAATATTACAATGTATTATGAATTCTACACAAGCTTTATTATGAATATTTTCAATAGAGAATAGTAAATAGATTTTTTTTCCAATGGAATTAGAAGTAAGAACTGCAATGACATCGGTTGATAATAATAAGACCTACTGCTTATGATTATTAAAACTTATAGCTTTTCATTCAATAATATAAAAATATTTTTAGGTTACAAAGCTTTTATTTACTAAGTGTTTTAAACGTTACTTTGGAATCATTTTTTTTGCAAAGTGATCTATAATATGTTTACATAAAAAGGATGACGGCCTACGTAAGTATGCATTTTCATATAAGTGCTCAAATAACAAGTTGAATAATATGCATTATGGCAGTCATAATTACAATCATTGATACATACATTTTGACGACCTCGGTGGTGCGCCGGTAGAGCCAGCGGCTGCCGCGCATGAGGTTGTGGGTTCGATCCCCACGCAGGACAATAATTTGTGAGATCCACAAATTATTGTCCTGAGTCTGGGTGTTCTATGTGTACGTTAATTGATGTTTGTAAAAAGTCCCGGCGAGACAGGGCATGATCCCTAGCGCGGGAGTTGTGTTTTATTAAAGAAAATCATAATCATTTTTAGGGTTAGTATAAAAATCTTTACAATATACGTCATATTTAACTAAATTTCGTGGAAAACTAACATGATGTATCTTACTTCCAAGTCCACGAGACCGAACGCGTGTTAATCAACCTTCTTCTTGCTGTACTGCTTGATGATGATAGTGCGCGGCTGTCAGGCGAGGTGCGACAGATCGTCTAGCTCGGGCGGAGGCTGGGGACCGCCGCCTCCGCGAGCAAACATAGGCTTCGTTACCACCGATACTGGAGCCTGATTAGGAACAAATATATTACTCAGTCAAATTAATAGTTAATGAAAACAAAACTCAATATATTAGAGAAATTCATCCTTATTGGAAATACCATAGGTATAAGATCCTGTGGCCGATCACCAAAGAGATGGATCTTTTATATTCGTTTTTATCATCCTACTTACCTCGTAAAAGAGATAAAGATAATTTAACGTATCGGTAGAGACAATTGAACGCACCCTGATGCTGGCCACGATCCTCAGATATGAGGGACTTAGTGAGAGAATACTCAATATCTTTTAAGACTGCATATCTTTATAAAGCTATAAACATGAACGAGATATACACGCGGCAGGCGTCAACGTTTCGGGACAAATATTATTAACATTGGTCCCACACTGACTGATGAGGCAACAGTAAAGATCCGAGTTTGTGGAAAATGAAATATATAATTTTCAGTATTGAGCCCCTACACACTACAGTTGTCATGTGCGTGACTTATAAGTTACCCAACTTTTCTGAATACAAACACAATTTACTGATACACGAGTGACCTTTAAACAGGAAAAAACATTAGGGTAGGCTGATAGCTTCAGTACAATCAAGTAATATAGAGAACAGTAATATGGTCAGTGTAGCGTGTAGGGGCTCTATATTATAAATATCACAAAGTATGAAAGTAGATATTTCATGCAGCATTATGTTGAGAAAAAAAGGAAAAACTAATGAAAGTATAATAGATGTTTGTTGCTACTGACATTATGATGTTTAATGCTTTGTAATTCAAATATTAGAGACAAAGTAATTAGGAATTGTGATAGTTAGGATGAAAAATGTTAGGAAGAACATTTTCGGATTTCCAATTATCCGAGTTAAAAATTTAGGTGAACTTTGGCGCACCCGTGTGTTGAAATATGTACGCTGCCTGTGGACTCTGTAGGGCAGGGCAACGGCAAATAATTAATTAGCATTGACTATCCAACGTTAAATTTCAATCACCTAAACTTATTTGTAAATCCACAGAATAAATAAATCAAATCACCATGTTCACGTACTTTTACGTGAAGTGTTACACTAAAGGCTAAACAAGGTGAGCATACACTGTTTATTAAATTTATTGCATGATTAAGTACTGGTGGATTAAACATTGTTAATTTTAAAACAAATGCATACTCATAAATGAAAACAAACAATTAAATCCATTCAAATTTACGACACCTGATTCCGCGCTATCACGAATTTGAAACGAGCTCGGTAAGGTTAGTCCAGCTTTCATTTAAGTATTCAGTAGGCCTTTTTCCATCAAGAAGAACGATACAAAGAGGAGTTTTTATTGATTAACCATGTCAATAAAAAAATCATTATTCTAGTTAAGTTTGTATCGGTTATATATTATCACGATTAACGTTTCACTTTTTAGGGTCACTTCACTTTACAGCTTTAAGAGTCAAATATGACCTGTTAAATTAGACCTACTTAGTACTTCCTTTGTGAGCTTTCGTCAATGAACCTCTTCGCGTTCTCTAACTATGCACACACTCAACTTAAAATGTAAACAAGTGATATACTATTTCAAACACAAAAAACCTTTTCTGGTTAAAATTAATGAACTGAAAGCATTCGAATTCGCCGACAAGAAACCGCCTTGGGTATGTTAACGTAAGAGTATATTATTGTGTCACTCTGGTAATTCTTGCGCATACACTTCTGGCTCAGTCGGGGTGTATGATGACTAAGTACCTATAATAGCACCAATCAACTCGGCTGGTCTGAAGTTGTTGCAGATGGCTGCGCGGATGTCAGTTTTCGAACTAAATGGCGGGGGGCGTGGGTGTATTATTTGTTTATGTCATGCGCGATATTCTCTGATAGCTAACTTCAGACCGGCCAAGGTATTTGGCGAGTACTGTATCTATTCGAGATGTAGAGAGAGATGTGAGTGTATGGCGCTTAGTGTATGAAAGTGTTGTATATAAATACAAACCTGACTAACCTGGCCGGGAGCAGTTGCGGGCGCCTGATGATGCGAGGGCTGCACTCCGACAACGACCATCTTTTGTGGCGGCGCCGCGCCGGCCGCCGGGCCCGATGTCACCACCACCGACTACGACACATGCACAAACTACGTCACTACAACCTTCCTAGTATAGGTAACAGTGCATTCTCACTAAGCCGAGTTAAGATGGAAGAATACTAAGTACTGGTCCATACAAAAAAAGAAAACGTTTTTCCACCTCTAAATATTTTCCAATCTCTGTGATTTTTTAGTACGTTATTGAGAGACTAAAAGACGTGGTTTATAGTTTTTTTCTTTGTTCAAATTTTGTAATAGATTCAAACTTATAGGCAATTCAAAAACTGAATGTTTTGAAAAAAACTTTGTTGACTTCAACCGTTTGTTGTATGTATAAAAATTAAATAGGTATTTATCGCGATACCTATACCCCTACAACATATTATTCTAAAACGATCGAGATAAAAATCAAAGTGGTTTGTTAAGATATAGTTAGAGAAAAACGTTTTCTAACAAGATGGAAATTTCATCAAAAAATTAACAACTCTTTCTTTCGCATGATGTCCTGGGTGGCCTGGAGCGACTAGCGATAGCATGTTTTTTTCCTAAGTACCTATTTCGTTACAATCGTATCGCTATACTTCCCTCTTAAGTTTTACCTATTGTAAAAAATGTGATGGTCTAGAGTAGTGTAAATATGTTGGTTGTCCGGTCATAAGTGATTATTCATTATCTGTAGGCTTTGTCCAAAAAGTTCGAATTTCAATAAGTGGGTTCCAAACACTTTGCTAACTATTGCTACACAATTATAAAAATTAAAAAAATACATAATATGTCAGCCGAGCGAGATATCTTCAGGGGTAGAAACCGGTTCAGTTCCCACTATCACTATACAGTACTACCTCATTTTCATGCAGTTATTCGTATCGTCATGCAAAATGCACTTCCATATCAATATTACCACTGAAATGTTCACAAACAGAATGCAGTATTTCTTCATACTAACTAATGATATAAAAGGTACCTTTACATTTTGACTACGAACGATGGTCGGTTGAGAACTGTGAACCACTATATGTCCGGGACCGCTAGGAGGCTGCACCTAGACAAAAAATACAATGTCAATTTTGTGATTAATAAAGTCAAAATATTTATATTTGTTTTAAAACTATAACAATAATAAAAATAACAATTGGGCGTGACAATATATCTCCTTTAATTCTAAAACGGTTTATTACCTTATTTACTCCTTTACTTAAATATATTTTTAATCTATCAATAGAACAAGGAATATTTCCTAATGAACTTAAGTTAGCAGAGGTTCACGCAATCTACAAAAATGGAGATAAACAATCTATTACAAATTATAGGCCTATATCCATTTTACCGACATTATCAAAAATTTTTGAAAAAATCATTAACACCCGACTAATTAAATTTCTTGAAGATAACGCACTTCTATCATCATCAAAGTATGGATTTCGAAAAGGCTTGTCTACTACAGACGCAGTCCATGATTTGACAAATTTTATTGTTAGTAATGTTGATAAAAAAAGGAAGGTACTTGCCATATTCATGGATTTAACCAAGGCTTTCGATACAGTTTCTGTTCAATTACTACTAAAGAAATTAGAAAACCTTGGTGTAAGAGGCAATCAGTTAAATTTGTTCACAGACTATCTTACAAATCGTTGGCAAAGAGTAAGAGTTGGTGAGTCTATAAGTAACGACCTACAAATAACACATGGCGTGCCACAGGGTAGTGTTCTCGGCCCGACCCTTTTTCTATGCTATATTAACGACCTCTGTGAACTAAAACTTAATAGTGGCAAAATTGTTGCTTTTGCCGACGACACAGCCTTGCTGTTTGAAGCTGAAACATGGACTGAGGTTACTAAGCTCGCACAAATAGGGTTAGATAAGGTTCTACATTGGCTCAACCAAAATAAACTCTCCCTCAATACACAGAAAACGAAATATATGACTTTCTCCATTCGATCATCACTAGTACCCAATAATCTGCCGGCTCTTACTGCTCATAGCTGTCTATCCTTGCATTCTTCTTCTCCATGTTCTTGTCCTACTATAAGTAAGACTTCGTCTATTAAATATCTTGGCATTGTGATTGATAACAATCTGAATTTCCAGTCCCAAATAGAATCACTAGCATCAAGACTAAGAAAGTTAATATTTGTCTTCAAAAACCTTAGGCACATTGCAGAATATAAAATAATAAGGATGGTGTACTTCGCTATCTGTCAATCTATTATAACATATGGTATAACGATATGGGGTGGTGCTGCAAAAACATTTATGATAAGAGTTGAACGCGCCCAACGTGCCATACTAAAAGTTGGTCGTTACCTTCCATTCCTTCATCCTACAAAGGAAGTTTATAAGATGTGTAAAGTCCTAACTGTACGCCAACTCTTCATAAGAGATTGTATTTTGAGGCAACATTCTCGCCTAGACTTTAGTTTAACCTTAATACAAAATATAAGAAGTCAAAATTCCATCTGTAACGTCCTGCGAACTAGAACTAGATTTGCGCAAAAACACTATCCATTTCTCTCTAGATATCTATACAATAAGGCAAACCGGCTACTAAATATACTTTCGCTTAACAAAAGAAATTGTAAAATAATAATTTCTGAGTGGCTACAAGATCTCGATTATGAGAGTACGGAAAAAATATTTAAAATTCCCGTATAAGTAATTGTTAAGAACTTGGATTATATATAACTCTTGCAAACTTTCATTTTTAATCTTGTACAGTCTATTATTTACTTTATGTTTTGTTTGTATACTCGTATAATGTTTACTGATTTTTTATTTGTTTTTGTTTTGCATTTGTTTCTCTCACGTCAATAAGATATGTAACGAGATGAGGGGAGCCTGGTGATCTGTAACACAGGGTTAGCCCTAGCACAGACACCAAGTCTCTCGCAAAGGTTGTACACTGTTCTAATTTAAGAAATATTTAGTTTATAAGTACCTTTGTGGAGAAAATAAATGTTATTTTTATTTTTATTTTATTTTATTTTATTAAAACGAAATTATCGGGGACACAGAACATTCAAGCTCAAGATAATTATTTGTGGACGCAACAACGTGCACGGCACTCGCACATACGTACTTTTTGCCACCGAAGTTCCACGCTTGTCCATACAAGATACATAGAAACACGACGTGCTTTACAAAATATAAAGATAGGAATGTCTAAGCGCTGTGTTCGGTGCACCCTAAATCACAAAGTGTTAACTGTCATAGCCCAGTACTTTATATTACAGACCGCGCAAACTTACTTGACCGGCCTGAAGTTAGCTGCCAGAGACGATCGCACGAGCGATAGGAACTAGGAAAACACCCGCTCCCTGCTATTTAGTTTTAAACACACTTACGCCGCCATTTGCAACAACTTCAAGACGGCCATCTTGGATTGCGCGTAAAATAGCTACTGCTTATAGGTGAATTAAGTCTAAACAAGAATGACTCTTGCTAAAGAGAAACCTCTCCTGTTTTTGTCTATTATTTACGTGTGCAAAAAAAAATGTTGTATTTATTTACCTGAGGCGGTTTCTGCTGTGAAACTATGACGAATTTTTGTGGTGGAGGAGTGGACGGCGCCGGGGACTGAGGTGCCGGTGATGCGCTGATCACAGCGTTACGAGGTACTGCCGATTCTGTACAAATAAATAATATGATTTGTACCTACTTTATAAAATAATAGACAGAAAAAATAATTAAATAAAACAACCGAATTCAGGAATTTCCTTCTCCTCCTACTATGCATTTTAAATAAAGCACTTTGCAGACGACAGGGCAGTCCGATCACTAGTAGGGCTATATTTCACCGGGACACGATGGCGGCGCGACCAGTCGCCGCTACCAACAAAATGTATACAGCTCTATAGAGCGTTACTCACCTGGTGTCCATTTGGTGGCGCAACCACAAATTGGTGGCGCGATCAACTCTGACGCATGCACAGAATGTTACTGGTTGCGCCGCCACGCTGGTCGCGCCACCACTAACTACTATAGCGCTGTATGGTGTCGTACTCACTCGGCCGCCAGTGGTTCTTTTTTCTTCTTTTCTTACGCACATTCAGCAGTAGTGCTGTCTCTTCTTGGTCTATTGACGGACACCACGGTGCGCTGCCATGGTGTCCCGGTGAAATATAGCCCTTAGAGACGGTAAAAAATGTAACGTACCTATAGTCTTGGGCGTGAGAGATATATGTGAGTGTATAGGCGAGGGCGCGGCGGGTACTAGCGGCGGCGTGCACGTCACCACGGCGACGGCCCCGCCCCCTCCGCCTGAGGACGGGGACGTGCGGATCTTGCTCACTGACTGCTGCAAGCTCGGACCGAGGTAGCCGTATTCACGTCTGTAAATAAAATGTCGTGTTAAATATCTTATTACAATAATGAATACATTAAAATAGAAGGGACTCAGGATCAGTAACCAAATGATAAAGAAGAATAATACCGCAATACTCACTTATAATCATCTGATAGATCAGGTGGTTGACGTATTTGTCTGACAACAGGAGCCAGTACTTTGAGTAGTTGGTGTTTAAGGTTAGACGCTGCAAGTCTGTCGGCCCCGCCTAAACCGCTTAGTGCTCCTTCCACTCGCTCGCCTAACCATCGTACTCGAGGCAAGATGAATACCTACGCATTACAAAAAAATACAATATAGTATAGTAAGGTAAAATAATAAGTGTAAACCAAACTGTACGAAATAAAGTAAAATTTTCCTTAATAAGTATAAAATAAATTATGCCCGGAAATTCGATAGTATGCTTAGTATTCATTTATATAAAATAATTAAAATAGTAGTCTAATGTTTAACACCAAGATGCTCATGCTTCTTTAAATCCTATGTTATCTTTTAGTACTTACTTTGACAACCTCTGGACCCAACTCTGCCAGTCCCTGAACTGCACCATACAAAGAGGCGAGAGGTGTTTTCTCTGACTCTTTCATAGTAGTGACCATAGACGGACCAACTCCAGACTCGTTGTTAGTCTGAGACGGGCACTGTAGTGCTTTGGCGAATAACCTGTCAATAAAAAAACCATAAATAAAGTAAATATCACAAAAACCAATAATAATTATGTTTTTTAATAAAATTAAATATGGACCAATCTTTGTTACAGAAAATAATAAAACATGTTTTTATTAATCAAATGCATTTGCTCATGTTTTCTCTTCTCTTTATTTTAATTTGTATTATTAATTATTCGTTTGACATCTTACCTAGTAACACGTGTTTGCAAGTTATTAGTGGAAGTGTTAAATGTTTTGCATATTTGTGCCATGAGACGTGCGGCGAAATCACGGAGAGCCCAGTGGTTATCCATTTCAGGGCGCAAACACAACTGCCTTGATACTATGCAGGTAGATACTGAAGGAATCAGTTCATGCAGCTGTAACAAAATATCATTGTATTTAAAAAAAATGTAGAACTAAATAAAGACATACATTATGCTACAAGCAAGAAAAGTTGACGCTCTAATAAAGAAAAAAAAAAATGTTGATCGTTATGCACGAGAATCTTAGACGGCAGTTTTCAATTTTAACTAACATGTTTTGAGAAAAATAATTAGCCTCCAACTATTCCAATGAAATGTCATGAAAACAATGTTAGAATCTAGTTTAATATTAATATGTATTTAAAACATTTACTCACATATTTCTCCAAATACAGTGACTGATTATCAAGTAACGCCTTTACCATTCTCATAAGATAGATAAGCAATGCAAGATTATTCTGCACAACATTTACTTTAACACCTTCAGATATAAATGTACACATTCGTGGCAACATTTCGTGGAGTCCAGGATCACAAGCCAAAGACTGCAGGGCTTCCTGAAAAGATAATTGTGATTAAACTCTATGTATCTTACACATTTCTTAATGTAGTATCTACCACTAGTAATAACTGATTTACGAAATTGTATCTATCTATCTTAGCCATGAAAGTTCCACTGGTGAACATAGGCCTCCCCAAGAAAATTGTATGAATAATAATTTTGAATGTTTATAAATCTATTAATTCTAAATTTGTTGCAGGGAATATCTTCACCAGATGCAAGAATACTAAGTAATAGAGAGAAATAAGTCACAAGGAAGGATGCACTTGTTAAAAGCCCTTCACTTGATATCCATATCGGCGGAGTACTATGTTATTTATGATTGTTGCCTTTTTCGGTATTCAGTAAATTAATTATGTTTTTAGTATGTATGTAAGTGTACCTTAAGTACTTTGTTTATTTATTGACTGGTTGTTCTATTGCAATTTAAATATAATATAATGAATAGGATTACATACCGCACGTCTTCCTTCATCACTGCCAACACAAGCCTCAGTAATTTCTTTATAATATAGTTGTTGTTCTACACTCAATTCATGAGTAGCAAGTTGTTTCACATGAACTGACTCGGATGCTTTAAGTCTAGCAGCTTTACCACACATTGGTTTACCTAGAGAAAATTAAAAAATTAGTCACACATGCTACTGACTTAAACTTCAAGATAAACTAATTTGATGCTGTTCATTTTTACGGCCTTATTACAAAATACTGTCTAACTAAAGTGTTAAAAATGATTTTGTAATAACAAATACAAAACAATAAAGGAGAATGAAACCTTCACTAAGAGTTTTGGGCCAAAATGAAACAGAAATGAGAGTATTATCAATTTATAGCTTTACACTTATTAGTCTCGTGCTAAATCTTTGGTTAGTTTTGGCAATCTGAAATCCAAGATAATTTTTTTTTGAAGGAGATGGAAACTTCTGGGCTAAATCTTGTACATTACTGTACAGAGTAAGGATATACCCTAAAAATCTTTTCTATTTTATTCAAGTTCGAAACCTAATACAATTGAGTAATTTTATTATTGTTTTATTAAAAAATAGGAAAGAATTTTAAGGCATTTCCTTACTCTGTACAGTAATGTACAAGGCTTTAGCCCAAAAGTTTCCATCTCCTTTGTTATTACAAAATCAGTTTAAACACTGTAGTGTCAAGACTGATTTTGTAATCACAAATTTCAAAAACAGTGGTTTTATAGTTACTACGTATTTTGTAATAAGGCCATTATAGTTTTTATACCTGAGATGTAACAAAATGTAGCATGCAGATGAGTGAGGTTCCCACAACATTAATATTTATATGTAATAAATTTAATTACTAGTAACTAAAAAGCATTATATCTAACCTGCAGTATCTTTATTAGTTGGTTTACTTAGTTTGCTAATAGGGTCAACAGACTCAAGTTTCTGTGCTTCCTTAGACAATGGTGGTGGGTTCTCAGGTACAGTAGGTTGTACACCATCCACACTTAACCAATGTGCACGTACAGATACATCCAGAGGAATTTTTGGAGGTGGAGCAGATAGAATTTCCGATAAGTCAATTTCTTTTTCTTCTATAAAATGTAATTCTCTGCCGCCACCAGAGGCAAACCTAAATGGTAGTGAGTCAGGTTGAATAAACCCATACTGACACTAAAACAGAAAGCAAAACAACAAACATGAATTAAATACACACTTCAAGAGTAGTAGTAAGTAAATTGACTAGTGAAAATATCATACATAATTGGTATTGCTACAGAGACAAAAAGGGAATTTTGACATAAAGATAAAGGTGATCCAGAATCATTTTTTTTGTCTTAATTAACCTGATGGATAATGCTAATATAGTCCAGACTGGCCAATGGCAACTACTTGACCATAGGCAAGGAATAGGTCAGTTGTATTCTAATGCTCTTGCTTTTGGGCTAACACAATGTTGCAATGAAGTTTTTATTTAAATATTTACAATCTGCATCATATAGCTGATAAGTGATCTTGGATGACTGATTTAATTCATCCATTACACTGAAACCAGTACTGAATGTAAATCTGTGGCTATTGAAATGCCATTAAGACCTTAATAAATAATATATCTTTCCACACATGATTTACAAAATTTGTAACTCATGTGTGAATAGATATTATAATGTTGTCACCCAATGTACATTCAGAGATGAAATGCTCAAAATAAAGCAAGAAAAGACAAAGATGGATTAAAGTAAAAAAATATAGGTGAATTATTAGAACCCCTATACTTTTCTACCTTGCTCTTTAAACTATGTAGGCATACCTCAATATTTTTTATTTTCAATGCATTGTCAATATCAGTGAGCGAGAGTTTTTGCCTCTTAGAGTGATGCATGAATTTCATACTATCTTGTACAATGACTTTCAAGCGGTAGGTAACATCATCTGCCAGCTCTTTTGCAGCATCGTCTCCTAGGCTTGCAATACCAATACTTTCAGCAATAACTTTCATAGAATCAACCGATAGAGACGACCCATATGCAAATTCTGGGTCTCCCATCTTTAAATTTCACCGAACCGCGATAAGTGTACAAATAAAAGAACTGTAATATTAACAGTCACTCCATAAAAAGAAAAGAATCAAGTCACTTTATAGAATAAGTTCAAAATATAATAACGCGTGAGAGATAAACTTAATACCACGGTTATAACAAATAATACGACGGATGACGGATTGTCAGTTCGTCCGTCGTCGTATTCTTTCTGAAACTCTGTGAGTGTGCCACAGAGTAAACAATACACCACAGAGTGAAATATACTACGTCTATTTGTTTAATATTTTGGCATTGCTGTCATTATCAACGAAAATTCTTGTGTTGTGTGTTCAATGATGTTACAGTTTGTCTATAAAGTCAAGAAATTAAAGTTTGAGGTACTAAATTGATCATGTGTCTGGCAACACTGAAATTCAAAATAGACTTGTACATGAACTGTCATCGAGTAGAAGTTGCGGAACGGTTTTCATTTTGGGATTTTTATTATGTTATTAGTCTACAATAAACTAATATTGACTTACGAAGAACAACATAAACAATGAGTAAAGTAAATCAAAGTGGCACGCGGGAAGTGATTTTTAAAGTTTTAAGGTGATGTTTGACGGAGCACGAAGCTGGTCAAATTATATGTGATTTGGCTGATGTTTATGGGCGAACTGCAACTTTGATGGGTATGTAATCGTGTTACTGTGTTTTGTAATCTGTCTCAAGTAATAAATTCACTCCATTTGAGATTTAGAGACCAAAAACAGGCATTGCGTACATAGCATTTTTTTAAGTAAGATTGTCATTGAAAGTAAGAAATATTGCAGTACGACCATTTCTGTTGATACCTTATCAGTTGCATTAGTATAATGCGGTCAAGATTTATCCCAATTTTGAAGTTGAATTAATTGCTTTTTGTCTATATTACGGTTGATAACTAAAATAAGGATGTCACTTTCGCATCAAGTGGTCTGTCGACAGTAAATAATTAATTGCAATATTTTATTATTTAGTTCTTAGTAATGTTATGTATCCATGTTAAATGATATCTTGTTGGTTAAGTATTGGCTAGGTATTGCAGTTATTTTTTCCATCCCATTTTTTGTGTGTATTTTGTGTCTACGTATGCCTAAATTTATTGTAAGTATAATCAAATGTTCAATCAACATAACTTTTGTTAAATTTCAGGCTCCCACTCTCAGATAACTGCAGGTCATAGCTAGAACTAAGATGGATTTTAATTGTAGTCTTGAAGTTCTACGCAAAATTTTAAATGCAATAGGCTTTACCTACAAGAAATGCCCTAGTAATATAAAAATCGAGATTTGCTTGAAGAGCCTCTTCATACAAGGTAACCTGTATAATAAAGCATATTATTTTGTATAGTAATTTTTCTCATTATTAACTGTGTACAATAGTTAAAATAATAGTTTATAGCCTATTTTACCATTCTACTCCTCTTTAAAAATCAAATCTTTTTTAATATGTAATAATATTAGTATAGTTAGTAAATCAGTAGTTTCCGTGTAGTGACGGAGTAAGAATACAATATGTCACCACCCCATCTCATCCCATAGGTGTCTTAAAAACGACTAAGGGAATGTTATCTTTATGACATAAAAAGAAGGAAAACTTGAAATAAAACCCTATACTAATACGTCTGGCCAGCGTGGTATTAGTAGGCCAAGTATCCCTCCGTCATGGGAGGAGGCCCGTCTCTGCAGTGGGACATTAATGGGCTGTTATGATGATTAGTATAGATTTAATTGATATGTATATAAAATAACAGAATATTTTATAAAATTATCTATAGCAAGTAACTATTTATCCTTTATGATCACAATGTCTACACTGTAAAATGACTCAGAAGCAAAATGCCTCAAATCAATATCTCTAAAGTGTTTTGACTTATTTGCAATACATCTGTATTGTTTCTTGCCAATGCAGCATAATGTCTCAAAATTGAAAACGACTTTAAAAGATAATACACAATACGCCATTAGGTCTAAGAATCAAAACGACGATAAATCAAATAATCATTATTTTTATTTGTGAATTATTAATTTTATTATTTTTTATACTTTTATAATTAATTATAATTATTACTGCTTATTTATCCTAAAGTTGACGAGTAACAGGTTCGTTCAAATAAATAAAATAGTGGATAAACTCCGTTTTCAAACAGCCCTTTTTGCAGACGACACAGCTATTGAAGCCTCTGGCACCTCCCCCTCCCCCTCGATATTTAGGCGCCTGTAATCTGCGTCCAACGCCCTTAGCGATTCGGATAGCGATCCAGAAATAGAGGATACAGTCAACCCCGAAAAGAGTCAAGCGGTAATGTTTCACAAGAAACAAAGCCACAAGACCCTCTCGGCAGAGACACCAAAAGTCAAGATGTACGGCTCCCTGATCCCTTGGGCGAGGGAAGTCAAATATCTTGGACTCATACTCGACGATAAACTCTCCTTCCGTCCCCACATAAACATGGTTTGCAAGCTGTGCTCCTCCGGAAGGAGTCTAAGATGTCGATCCGAAACAAGGTTAGGTTAAACACGACTTGTATTAGACACATTATGACGTATGCGTGCGTAGTTTTTGCCCAGGGCCCAGGACCCTATGTGGCCCTTAGGCCACACAGGGTCCATAGGTTACAAACACTTCAGAATAGGTTTATGCGCAAAGCGACGGGAGCACCGTGGTTCATGCGTAACGAGGATCTTCACATAGAACTCGAGTTGCCGACTATCCAGCAACACATGGAACTCTGTTCCCGTCGCTACTTTGAAACGGCTGCCACTCACCCCAACCAACTAGTGGTTGAGGCGTCCGGGTACATCCCGTCCTCGCCGTTTAGGCCGTAATACGCGCCGCGTTCGCTCCTAGAGGGCGTGCCTTCCGCACGTCCTGTTAGTCAGTGACAGTCCAGGCCGAGGTTCGTGCCCCACAGGGGGTGCATTTTCGTGTTCTGGTCATAAAACTACCTACTGAGATGTTTTGCATTTTAGGTATTTTGAATTTCAAGTCATCTTCATTTAAGACGTTTGTCTTTAAAGTCGCGTTACTTCGTAGTCATTTACATTTAAAGGTGTATTAGTACTAAGTCGTTATGATTTGAGACATTTTGCTACTTAGTCAATATGCATTTTATGCGTAATCCTTTAAAGTCATTTTACAGTGTAGACATTGTGATCAAAAAGGCTATTTATGTTCCCGCAGGTCACAAAATGTTGGCAATCTCTAAAAAAGGCATTTAGCAGCATCACAGCTGAAACTTGGAAAAACTGTTGCCATCGCGTCGAGAAGCTCGAATCAGAATACTACAAGAGAGGACGTCACCTGTGGGCAAATACTGACGATAATAGCAGCAGCAAAGAAAGCTTTTAGTGATGACGATGAAGGTGGCAACGAAAGTTATCTCAATATTTAAAAAATCCTATGATGAAAGCGATGAATAAATCTCCTTGTTAACTGTATACATGCGTTTTTATTACTCTGATTTAATCCGTTCATTTATTCTAATACCCAAACCATTCTAATAGGTGAATTTTGGCGCATGTAGTTTAGGGCTGGTGTATGAAATCGATTAGGAGATTTATCGATTTAGATAACAAGCGATTAATCGATAATCGATTATTTTTATAGTTTAGTTTTTTAAGATTGGTATACATGTAGCAGCGGCCATATAGTATCAGCACTAAAATTAAAACCATAGAACAGAAGAAAGAAGAAGAAGACTTTTGCAGAAGTCAAAAATTACGTTAAGGCTCATATAAAATTTCTTATACTAAATTATGTTACTTTCTATGGCTCAAAACAACTGTCAAAATTTAAAATGGCTTGACTAATAGTGCATATTAAACATAATTATAACATCGTCATCTAAAATGTTTAAACGGCTAACACTACTTTTATAAATGCCCGATTTACACATCGACAAGTACAGTAGCAAGTACAGTACTACTTAAATCGCTTCTGTACTTGTCGATGTGTAAATCGGGCAAAAGGTCATGTTAAGTGATGGGTCGTTGAAGCTTTTAGAATCAACGAAACGTCAACGTTAATTTTCGTTCGTTAACTAGTTGATTAACTAGTTAAATTTGTCAACGCGTTAACGTACCGTTGCATCATTGAATTTTAACTGTTTAACGAATCGACTTATGATTTAAATCGGTGAACGGTTCTTTCGTGTATTTTTAAAAACGTTGGGCTTGTGATTTTACTTCGACTGATGCATGATCTTCCCTTTATACTTTTTCATCAGGCTTAGGACTGACTGAGTACACTTTGCTATAAAACATAATCTACTCAGGCGAATTGAATGACTCTTTGACTTGACCGAGCGCAATTTGTCACAAACTTAACTAAAAAACGAAAACGAAATACGTAAAACGTAAACAAATACGTAAGTACTTAAACAAGTATAAACCTGTTCCTTTCGCTCTGTTGCCACGCGCATGCGCGAGCTCCGAGACGCGCCGCGTTCAATTCTACCAAAGTTATAATATTTTCGATTCCTATAAATAAATATTTCAAAAATGAACTCTCGTACCTATGTCCTTAGTGTTCAAATTCAAAAACACGGCACTTTACGACAGACGCGCACAGTTCTACCAAAATATATATATTTTTTAAATAATGTAACTATTTAAAAAATCAACTCTAACTTATTGCAGTAAGGGTTCAAATTCTGTAACATGACCGTCGACGCTTACAATCTATTATCATTATTTTCAACGATCAACGCAAGGGGCGTTTACTTTTTCGATACCTAGTTGATTTCAACTAGTTTACTCATAAACGTCATTTAACGTTAGCCGTTTTGTTAGTGTCGTTGAATTTAACTAGTTGATTTGTAAACGATTAACGTTAACTATGTTGAAGGGAGATTAACGGTTGAATCAACTAGTTCGTTGATTCAACACCCATGCCTACATGTTATAACAATTATTAAAAATATTAATCACTCATGGTTTCACCAATGAAATGAATTATCTAATTATGACCTACGATGTGAATTTCTTACTTGAGTATTAAATATAATGTGTTTTAAAATTACTTATTTTATTTCAATAAATTACTAGTATGAAAACTATTTTGTCAGTTTAAATAGGGTTGCTACGTGTAGCACAGTGGCGACCTCATTTATTGTCAGGACTTTAAAGACAGAGTGTATATTAAAATGAGGTAGAAATGTCATAAGCAGAAGCGCCATGAAAATCCAAAGAAAGAAGACAATTCTACGTTTCTGTCTCTTGTCGACATGCGACTGTTGTGCTGGTCAAAACGCAACGCAACAAACGTAGAATGAGTAAACGAATAAAAATGCATTGTGTGTTTATAGACACAGCACCAACTATTATTCTAAGGGTTTGTTCATAGATAAAGATAATACATATGAAATGAAAATGGGTTTGTTTAAGGAGACGCGGGGTGTCGAGCGTCGCGCATGATTATTGGTGAATTCAGTGTAGTTTGCATATTAATTGCGCATGCTTGACTTTTCCGTATTAAGAACATTTTTTTGATTGATTTGTGAGCATATAACATAATTATATCCTTTTTGAATTAATGTAAAATGTATAGTTTTATTATTTACACGGCCGGATATTCCCGGTATTTCTAACACGTTATTTATTATGGTAAATATTAAAAAAATATATAATATTTTTTTTTGTAAATAATAATATAATCTAAACACAAACACACAGCGCTTTAATAAACTTATAGGGGCCTGGTAATCGGCATGACAGGATTATTCCTAGTGCAGATACTAGTCTCCCACAAAGGATTATTGTAACTCTGCAATTTTGTAGACTTAGACCTAAGACACCTTTGTGGAAGAGAAATAAATTACATTCTATTATATTCTATAATAATATAAAAAGAAACACGAAAGTTTAAAAATTAATATCATTGTGTGCAATATTATAACAACTAATCATAACAACTTAATTAAGATTAACGGAAACTGTGGCTATTGTTTATTTCTATTGGTTTCTTGTATCCAGCGCCTCAGATTATAGTTTTTTAAAATAAAAGTAAAAAGAAAACATTGTCAATTATTATTTTTTCGGAAGATATAACAGCTTTGGCTGCAGTTTTTCTTTTCTGCCGTTATTCTATAAGTCTTGTATGTTGTTCAATCTACCGATACCGATTATTGCCGATTGACAACTCCGTGTCGCACAGATTTCATAATCTTATGGTCGATTCACACACATCAGTGAAGTCACAGTTCCGTTTAGTGTTCGCTTAGTTCTGAGTTCAGTATCAGTGATACAGTACAAAAAAACGTGTTTGCCGGCACTGACACTGAGAGCACTGTGTCGTCACTGACATCGACAAGTGGGGATGCACGCATAAAAACTGTAGGAAAGAATATTTCGCACTGTGCCGGTTCTGTGTCGGAACTGTTACTTCACTGATGTGTATGAATCGGCCTTTACGATTTCCAACAAGCAACTGAAGCGAGAGCATTTTACAATGTGCTAAATTAAATCTTCTATACAATAGCTAAATTTAGTTTTTGCGGCTCTGATGCCGCGGTAGCTGGTTGGCTACGCGCGTCACAGAAAAATTGTAATTAAAATTATTAAGTTTATTCATTGTTTTTTACGTATTCAATAATAATTGTGTTTAAATAGCATATTTACAAAAAAGACATATCGAACCTTTTGGATAACCGAAATCACATTTAATTTTTATAAAATTATAAAAATCCTGCCTGCTAAAACCGTTTAAATTTTTGTTTCTGGCAGCCCCAATGTAAAAAATGACGAATTGTGATTTTGAGTGAGTGCCGATCCATTTGCCCCACGCGATTATTTTCTTGTGCAAGACGTTTTACGAACAAAAAAGACAGATAGTTCGTTTTAAAAATATAAAAATGTATAGAAGCAAAAAGGACGTAGATAAACTAGTGGATAGTTTGTTATCAAAATTGACTCCTAAAGAGGTGAGCACAACAGGCGTGATTTCAGTTTTCAAGGATTACCTGCTATAAATACTTTATATTATTAAAAATGCTTGTTTACAGTTTGTAGCAAGAGCAAATTCTATTGCTCACAAATACTTTGAAGTTGGGGACTATGCGAATTGTCAGAAATATGTCGAACAGTATCTTACGCATAAAGACAACAACGCAGCGGCATTTAAACTTCTTGGACAAGCTTTGCATAAAATGGGCTTCAAAGAGAAGGCTCTAGAACAATACAAAACATCATTGGACATCGACCCTACACAAACTGGCACTATTTTGGAAAGTAAGTAATATTTGGCTATTTTTTAGAAATTTTGAATTCCTACAAACTTCAACTGTATCTTTTTGTATGTGTCAAAAGTGTTAGGTGAGCAAAAAGCATTGTATTGTTTGTATATTCACAGCATAAATTCTCTGAACCCTCAATAAAGCACACATAATATCTTTGATGTTTGAAGCCAGTACAAGAAGTCAGTAGTAACAGTGTCATTGAATAGAACTCAAACATAACCTTGCAACATTGTTAGAAACAAGAATGTGTTTGATATTAGTTTTGTTAAAATACTTACGGAAGCTTATATTTAATTTATTTTGTACCACCATTTACAATGCAATTGTAAAGTGCTACCTATGAACAGCAGCTTAAATTATGAAGTACTGTGTATAAAGTATAATTAGAATGTAATGTATTTGAAAACAATTGGTTATAACATTTTGGAAATATTCATCAAGTTTGTAGTACTGTAATGTATGTATACAGAAATGTACCCCCTTTAACCAGTGAAATAGCCATGTGTTGTAAATTATGTTGATAGAATTGGCTCTGAGCCTCCTCTTTTGAGCATTTACAGTTAAAGTACGGTTTGTACTAGTCCTTTTATTATTTTACTATTCCATTTAATGAAGGTTACCTTTTACTTGTAATAATTATTTATTTGTAATAATTTAAATAAATTGACATAAAAATAAATCAAATAAATATAATAGTTATTATTATCAATTTGTTGTACCTAAAGAATAAATATTATATAAACGGGATATTAACGCGCATTTAATTTACCTTTATTTTACTTGACGTTTCGGCACAGGTTGCACTGGCCGTGGTCGCAAGCTGACTGGTGATGCGACGTCACAGCTTCGTCTTCGTGATAGATAATATATTATTATCATCTACCCTCGCATCTTGAGATGTTAATATAATAATAATATTTATATAATAATAAATAATATTTTTAATAATGAAACGCGATAGTTTAAAAGTTACAATTCCTAAAGAATAAGTTTAAAATAAATGAAATGCAATTCAAAAATTTGTTTATAGTCTATTTATAATCCGGTATTAATTCCTATTTTAAATTCAAATAAGAACTTCATTATTAAGTCTTAAACCATACCTTCAATTACAGTCATAATGTTAGTGTAAAGTTTTCATCAATACGACTAAAATAAGCCCAAACACTAGGTAGCTGCTATATACTGTTAAAAAGTTCCCTTGACCCTTAATCTTCTTCATCATTAGATCATGTTTGTATAAAGTTGTGTAAAGCTTTTATCAATGCGAATAAAATAACACTAGGTAGCTGCTATATACCGTTGAAAAGTTACCTCGACCCTCAGTCTTCTTCATCATCAGATGATGTTTGTGTCAAGTTTTGTAAAGTTTTCATCAATACGAATAAAATAAGCCCAAACACTAGGTAGCTGCTATATACCGTTGAGGAGTTGCCTCGACTCTCTCTGGTCTCCAGGATCTGACCAGTTCTAATTCTTGACTATTTGGTAGTGACGTCAAAGATGCATATGTATGACAAGATTTTACACAATGCGTCCCTACAATTTTCAAGAGATGCCCTCGATTTCTCTGGGATCCCGTCATCCAGATCCAGATCTGGTGACAATGGGACCAAATGGAAAGCATACCGATACGAACAAAAAAAAGCCGTTTTCGAGAAATCAGGTAACAAACACACAAAAAACAAAATACAACCGAATTGAGAACCTCCTCCTTTTTGAAGTCGGTTGAAAAACAGTTAGTTCCAAAATTGGAACAACATGCATTGAGGTCGTAAAATATATCACTGCCATAATTGGCACGCTATGCGATAAGGGTTATAAATAAAATCGACGGGCCCCAAGAACAAAAGCGTATCTGCAATATTATCGATTTCGAGTATGAGCGTTTGAAATTCTGTGTACGCATGATCATTTTTTACTAATGCAAATATAAACTTATTGCAAAAAATCTTGGCAAAAGCTATTGAAGTGGTTAATATCTTGATTATCATGTTTTTTTAAAAGAGTTTAATTATTATTTCGAATAAAATGAATTCTTATAATACAATAAGGTTTTGTTCCCTGTAACGATCTAGCACATATTATTATATGTATTAATATATGACTTTGTTTTTCGGAATGATCTAGTATATATCTTAACATACGACTTTGTTTTAGGGAATTGATGTCTTGTTTTGCTGTCTTAAAATTCATTATCTGTAATGATTTGATTCATAAAAAAATAAATTACTATAAAATAATTTTGTAGATATACAAAACATTTTTATCGAAGGTTTTTTTGTTTATAAAGTAACATAACGGGTGCCGTTGTGTCCATCGTTATAGGACGGAACCCTTGAATAATAGCGTCTAGGAATTACGACCTAGATGTAGGCTTAAGAAGGCCCCCTTACAACGTGTATTCCATCCTCTACCTATTCACTTTTGGTAGGAGTCTAAAATGTCGTTTTGGACATTTGTGATAGTAGAGAGTTTACTGGAGTTCTCGGCTGTCCTAATCCTTTTAACAAGTTGTAGAGGGATTTAGCGGGAGTACCCCTTGCAGCTATATCAACGGTATATAGAGAAACTATGTAGCCATTTCTGGTTATCTCATTTGTCAAGTCAAAATATTTTTTGTCTTAATTGTGTGATCTTTAAGAATGTTTGTTTTTCACGGTACCGTGAACTTATTAGGCACTACACGCCTTTTTAAATCTAAGTAGAGGAATATGTCTGGTCTCAACGGCTACACGCAGATATCCTCCGGGATGTTGTGTGTCCACCAGTATTGTCCGATCGTCTGCCGAACTCAGGACAAATTAAATATTTTGCCTTTCAGCTCTAGCAATCGATAGACTGACTGCCTCACGTATAATTCCTAGAGCTCTGTCAAGACGTTGCAGTAATGACTCCTAACCAAAATCACTTTACAGCCTACCAATATGTGTCTAGTCGTGCCAATTTTTTTGCCACTTGTCGCTTTTTCAATCTTACCAGATTACTTTGATCGTTCAGAGTCAATTGAAAGGCGTTGACGTAGAATTTAAGTAATGCTGCTAAACAGTCATAAATTAAAGTGCGGAACTTCAAAGCTAAAAGTATACAGCAGTCACATATAGTAGCTCATTCATTTTTCATTTCTCGGTTCAATGTGTGCACTCTGTAGCTATCATTCTCATCTTAGTTTATGAAAGATTTTGTAATTTCTTTGTCTGATTATCTTTCCGTGTTTCTAAAACCTGCTCTAATAGTTTGAGCGCCTATCATGAACCTTTTGTGAAATTGTAACCGTAACTCGAGTGCAGATGTATTTTTATCAGTTGGAATGGATTTTAGTGGTTGATTTACCTTTTCAATGTCATTTATGAAACTATTGAATACATCTTCTAGTACTAGAGAGCGATCTTTACCGTTTATCTTTCTACCAAGCAATTTAAAAGGCACGGTTTCTGATATTATTTAAACGTCTTCTCCGCTTATAATAAGCCCGGGGCCATATAAAGCATATGTCGTATCCACTTTCATTCCATCAGTCTACATACAGAATTTATCATCCTTTCGCAGTAGTTCTTGGCACTGTTTTGGATTTCGAGTAAGTATCTCTAGATCGCGTCGTCTGCGAATGCTAGAATGGATTCTGTGTATTTATATTAGATATCCCCACCTTTTTTCATCTATTGTTAAACTATCTATTAGTGGATAAAGCCCCTCCAAACATAAAACAACATCAATATTTTCAGCTACAGGTGGTAGCGGAGAAACGTTACTGTAATTTTGACAGCCAGTTTCTAACAAGAAGCAAAAAGGAAGGTAATGTCAAAGTGGAATTTATAGCTAAACGCTCATTAAAAAACAAGAAAATCATGCTAATTTACTAAAAAATACATTAAATCAAACATTTTTGTATTGAACAAACACGGATGATAAAATACTTGGCAGAGAACGAAATCTATTTCTATTTTTTCTATTTTTTAAAAAGACAACTCCCGCACTAGGGATCATGCCCTGTGTCGCGGGGACTTTTACAAACATCAATTAACGGACACATAGAACCCAGACTCAGGACAATAATTTGTGGATCTCACAAATTTTTGTCCTGCGTGGGGATCGAACCCACAACCTCATGCGCCGCCGAGGTCGTCAATCGCATCTTTACCTACGACATATTTTTTCCTTAAACATTTCGTAAAACAAAATCGTATCAGCGCAACCGTTTAGTGACTTAGAATTCAGTTTTGTCGAACATAGACTTAAGGTGAATAAAAAATGAAAATAATTGATTAAAAATCAATATCTTTTTCTAAATAAAGTCTTATTGTATATTAAACTAATTATAAAACTAAAATTATTATGTTTCATGTAAATCTATACTTATAATAAAACTGTAGAGAGATCAATTCTGTACATTGAATATATGTTCAAAATTAATATTGGAGGATGAATGGTGATCGATACTAATGCCAAAAATGCAATCAATATTTTTTTTGTCTGTCTGTCTGTATGTGCACGCATGGGTCAAAAACTACTGAAGGCATTTTAACCAAACTTGGTACGATTGTAGTCCATACTCCCGGGCAGGTTATAGGCTGTATAACATAACGCTAAGACGCATAGGAGCTGAGCAGTGACGAAAAATTTGAAGCAAGTCAGTTGACAAAAAGCGCGTTCTAGCTCTTATCATCGCATACGTTGATCATACGCCAAAAATATGTATTACAAAAATAATGGTCTTCAAAAGATGTACAAAAAAGTATCTTTTATATATTAGCCACAATAACGTGTTTCATCGTTAGGGTTTTCTTCAAAGTGTATTAAATACATAAATATATTGTAATTTGCATAGACATGTCTTTTTCAAACTCCCATATTTCAAAAGTACACTTTAATATCTTATTCATAAAAAAAAAAAATATAGAAGTCGGTTGATAAACACACATGATATAGATGAAAGAAAATTTCCAAATGTCGCCGCGCCGGTATGAGTACGGCTGTACGGTTGATTTTTGTTTAACGTCCGAAACGGCCAACCGGTGCATCTATATAATTGCATTCACATTGACTCTTTATGCGAACGGACGTGGTTCTTATTGACTCTTTTTGGAATAAGCGCGCTTTAGATATTAAAATACATAGATACTTAGTTTTTAGGTATTAAGTTTAAAGTAGGGAATCTATCTATCTTCTTCTATACTATAATAAAACTGTAGAGGTCGAAATGTCTGTTCTTTTCGAAAATTCAGATAAAAATTATCTATAAAATCTAGAAAAAGTCAAAAAGCAACAACACTACACACTTACAATTTTTAGAATTAATGTCTATCTGTCTGTCTGTCTGTTTGTTACCGCACCTCTTTAAAACGAATTAAAATATAATCTTAAGACCAATACATTGTATTGTAGCCTTTCTTATTAGGCTTAAACTGAGGTATGTTTCATTAAAATCGGATAAGTATTACTCGAGATATCGCTAGATCTCTTTATTAGAACAGTCCACTACAAATCAGGGGTCATGAAAAATGGATTTTGTTCAATGTTGAATGAATTTAAATTTCGTTTCTTTTGTTCACGAGATGGCGTTACCAGTAGTAATCGTAAAATAAATGAGTTTTTAAATAATCTATAACTATTTTATTATTAAGTGCTATTAATAAGTTATTCCTTTTAAATGTTAATAAAATTAACCATGAATCGTATGTGTAATATCAATTGTCCGTCTTTATGCTAAAAGGAACCACTCGACAAATTTAGTTTTTTTTTTTTAAATAAAAACAGAGGAACCACTCGACAAATTTTAGTTAGGTATTATTAAAAAAAAAAAACTAAATTTGTCGAGTGGTTCCTTTTAGCATAAAGACGGCCAATTATAAGTCTTATTAAATTGAATCAATTATAAGTTTACTTGATTGTTATATTTTTGTGTTTTTCGTAATTGAAACAATTTAATTAAATATAAATTGTATTAGTAAGCTATTAATCTAAAGTAAAATTATTCTTTTGGTAAGTATTCATTTAGTTTAAACTGTAGTAGTTACTGGTCAGCGTAAAAGTATGCAACAGACTCCACCTGTTTTTATTAATGTAAATAAATACAAATACAAATAACCTTTAAATCAATTATAATTTTTTGAATCAATTATAAGTTTACTTGATTGTTATATTTTTGTGTTTTTCGTAATTGAAACAATTAAAAATATAGAAATACAATCACAAAACATTAAATTATTATTCAAAGTGTTTGTGTTTATTTTATTAAGTAATTCAAAAATACTGCACGCAGTTTATCTATAGATAATAATAATAAGTTAATAATAATAAGACAGTTGGATCATAGGTCTGATGCAGAAGGCAGTACTGCTTGACACGGCACGTATTGTGAAGAGGTTCCTCTCTCTGGAGCCCTAACCACCGGTAGCTTGGTCCCTGTACCCGATGCCGGTGGGTCTACCTTTTTTTTTTATATTTTTAAATGTTTTTATTTTTTATATCTATATTTAAAAATGTAATTAAATGTGATTAATGTAAATAAAGAAACATAATAATAATATAGTCGAGTCTAAGTTTAGTCAAATATTTTTTGCTAGATGGTAAAAAGGTGTGAGGTACAATAATTTATTTCAGCATTTTTTTTACAAAAGACGAATCCCACACTAGCCTTTAAAAATATCAATTTAACGGACACAAAGAACATCCAGACTAAGGACCATAGTTTGTGTATCACAATTGTCCTCCATGGGAATCGAACCCGCGCCGTTATGCACGCCAGCCATGTAATGCGACCGCCGCGCCACCGAGGCAGGTAATTCTGCCGCACCATAACGTGGCGTGCAAATGTATTCATTCATAATTAAGTAGCGATTATCCGTGTGGTGACGGAGTAAGAATACAATATGTCACCTCCCCATCTCATCCCATGGGTGGCGTAAAACCGACTAAGGGACTATCGGTGAATATTATCTTCCAATCTATCCGTATATTATCAACCAATCCGACTGGCCAGCGTGGTATTAGTAGGCCAAGTATTCCTCCGTCACGGGGGGAGGAGGCGCGTCCTTGCAGTTATGATGAAATAAGCGATGTCATTTATTTTAACTTACAAATTTGACAACAGATGGCATTGTGCCTGTGACGTCATTTTCAGTATCGCGGTGTTAAGATTTTCCTTGAAAGAATGACGTTCGCTCATGTCTTTCAGTATAAGTTTAGACGCAGTCTTCATAGATATTTTATTTACTATTTATTTACTTAGAAAAGGTTTTGGTTCGTTCGTTAATTTTACAATTCGTTTGTAATGTAGGTATATCTGTTCGTTATAAGGTTTTAAAAACGATTTTTCAGTATTAAATCGAATTGCGAAGTAAGTATCATCCGCCACGCGAACGAAGTCGCGGGCACAGCAGCTAGTTAATTATAAATTTAAATATCTTGTCTTTAGATTTTTGTAGAACAATATATTATATGCACAAACGATAATAAATAACGCACCTGACTTTGATGAGTACAAACACGTAAATGACGTTAAGTCTGTGTAGCGACTTGGCGCGGCATGGGTTCCAAGGAACATGCTCCTACATGTATATACATGTTTGTTTGTGGAAGTATAATTTCTGATACGACAATTTTGACAAGTAGTAAGCATTTTGTTTTCAGTCTACCCACATTTTATAGATTTGTTGTAAATTAAAGAAATTAATTAGAACCAACACAAATCCAAACATAGCATTAGTAGTATTTTAAAAGAAAAATCAGTGAATGTTCCCAATTTGACACGACATGCGGTAAAGGGTTAAGGAGCTTTGCTGATTGGTATAACATATATTATGGCTGATTTTTGACAAAAATAATAAACTTTATGAAATTACCTTGTTATATAAATAACAAGATAGTAAAATTTAAATTAAATGTCATGGTGATTATTTTGAATTTCTAGTGACCTGATATTGTTTTGTGAAAACTTTTTAACTTTTTATTGTCTTTCTTTGAATTTACCTTTCACTCATTAGGTACCCATATACCAATATTATATGGAGTTTTGGTTGACCTGATGATATGGCTATACTTCAAAGTTTTTCTCTCCATGGCTGTTACCTAAACTCATGAAGTTAGCTAATTGCACTTTTTGTGAGACTGGGGTGAATTATAAAATTGAGGTCTGGTGCCATTACAGTGCTGGTAGCTTTATTTAAGTAAAGGATGAGCCATTTGTAAAATACAAAAATATTTGTCATCCTTAGCTTTACTTTACTTGTTACAATAGGTTTTAGTAGGGTACGGAACTTAGTTGGTTTACTAATCTTGATGATTCTTAATTCTGGTTTGGAAATGAATCTGGGGTCAGACCAGCCACACTCTTTTATGGATAACTATTTTCAATATTGATAACTGGATTGGTTTCTGGATCATCAATTTGATTTATTTTTCTTATAGGTTTTCACATACAATGTTTGTGCTCACCTAAAACAAATTTACTTACAGGAACTATTCCTCCAAATTGAACTTGGTAATAATAGTACTACAAGTACTTACAAGAACTTTGTGTGTATCAAAAAAATTAAACATATTATTTATCACATTTTAATTTAATAACACTTTTACTTTATAATTGATCAAAGTAATTGAAAATAATGATTTTTGTTTACCATCTCTTTTAGTTTGTGAGCTACTGGCTGACGACGAAGTGGTTATAGATCCTGGCAGAGCTAAATACTGGTGTGAAAAAGCTGAAGCTACATTTCCCACACGTCCTGTGACTTTTAGGCTTCGAGAAAAGCTTATTTCCATGTCTAATCCTGATCCAGAGGCATTGGTTAAATTGTTAACATCTGAATTGGCTGTGAGGCCAAAAGATGCTTTACTACATGCCCGATTTATTAAGCACAACATAAACATCAATAATGCGAAAGGAGCCTTTGAACATGCCTGTAATGTGGAATTTGGAGACAAAACATTCATTAATAATTATGTCTGGTATGAAACAGTCAATGATCTTCTCAAACATAACACACATAACACCAAAGACTGGCTTTATCAGTTGCTATTACTGACAGTAAGGGAGCGTGTTTGTTCCCTGAGCATTACAGAAACACCTATTAGTTCATCAAAAAGCTTACTTGAATCAACAGAACTTCTTCATGCTTATGATCAAGCCATTGATAGTGTTGCTAAAACAGGAGCAGCACCCGGATTTGGTGAGTTCCATGCTGGATTATTACAACATCATAGAGGTCAAATTGTTTTCCATGCTGCAACACTTTTGTTAAAAAAAGCTAAAAAAGATCAGCTAAGCTGGCGAGATGCTACAAAATTTGCCGCACCCTTGATGTTGATGGCATGGCAAACAGTGCCACTAGACACAAAAGTAAACTGGCTAAGAACTGCTCCTGAAAAACAAGCACATGCTGTCACTCGCTGGTTCTCTGAAGGGGCATATAGGTGTTCCCAAAGCGGTCATTACTTACTGTCTGTTATTCAAGATAAAAACCAGTCATTTTTAGACCAAGTATCACAATGTTATTCTGGTACTCACTGGCGTGATAAATTTTACAAAAATATATTTCCCAGTAAAAGCCACCTGGACAAAATTAAATCATCCTATTTCACCTCCGATACATTTAACCCTCCCGTATTTAGAATTCCAAGGAGACTGGAGGTTGAAGCCTATGATAATGATGCTCAGAAAGAGTTTGGCAATTCTCTTCACCACTTCATATGGACCTTGTTGAACTATAAAAATTATTCTCAATTTTCATGCACACTCTTTGATATGCTAAATTTCAAGTCAACACCAACAACTTGTGGTCCAGAGACATTAAGTAAATTAGACATACATGCTTTCCTTTACTGTGCAACAATTACAACTCAACAGCTAAAATCAAAAGATTTGTCTTATGTTATCAATGACAAGCCAACAGTGTTACCAGCTAATATTACTGATCTGTTATGTCCTCTCACACAAATGAAGTGGTGGGACTGTGCCTACAAATTTAGTCAAAATGAATTAGGTACAGAGTTGTCAGGAATTCGTACCACTTTAAGCCGTGGTATAGAAGTTATTAGATGCATGGACAATCATGGCTTAGACCCAGAATTGCTTTGCACAATGGGACGTATTTTTTCGGAGCAAGCTAATAGGTCTACCGATGCAGAAGAAAAAAATCAACTCGTAGAAAGAGCTAACTTATATTATCTTTCTGCTATACCATTAATAGAAAAGTTAAAAAGCAATATTGTAGAAAAAATTAGTGGCAAAAGATTGTTTTCTTATACACATAAAGAACTTAGCACCAAAGAACTTAATACTTTGCTTGAAGAATGCAAATTATATGCAGCTGTTAATCACCTTAATAATGGGGAATATGACAGAGTTATAGAATTGATTTCAAATTTAAAATCACCTCAAGCACACTATCAACTTGCGCTTACTTATAAAAAAATTGCTCAGGAAGAAAACAACTTGTCATGTGATCCTGAAACAAAATCGAAATATGCTGTTTTGCTATCAAAAGCTAAGTCTTTTGCCTTTAAAGCATTAAATCAAATAAGGGAAGAATCCAATAAAAACAACACTTTATTTTCTAACATTCAAGAACTTATAGAAGAATTAGAAACGCTTATAAGTAAAATAGAACCAGATTTATTTAATCTTATCAATGATGGAGATGGAAAATATTCATCAGATGAGAATGTATCGGCATGCAGCGAACATGTACCGTTTAGGAATTCCCGTGCTTATCGTAATATTAGCTCTACACCTAAAGCTGTTAATACCACAAACTATAGAACTGCAGTTGATTCCCAAATACTAGAATCTACCAGAATGGATCAGGTATATCTCGAAAAAATCGAAACAGAAATAAAAAAATTGCAAAAGAGGGATTCAAATATTAGTGACTTCATGGAGCAAACAAAGTGTTGGTTTGAAGATAATCGGAAACTAGGAAATCAAATAATGAGCACTATTAATTCTAATATACAAAACACTACTGACCAGTTTAAGTTGTTAAAAATATCTGTAGACCAAGTAAAGGATCAAATTGATGAATGTAGAAATGAATGCAAAGATGTTGGTGAATTGAAAAAGCAAGTAGCAGAATTGAAAAAAGAAGTAACCAAGCTGAAAAAATCCTCATCAGAACAAACCATTGATGAAAGTGATTTATATAATCTAGAAGATGAATATAGAACCAATGACAATGCTTCAACATTTGGTGGTCGGTTACCATTCACTAATTCTCAAGTAATTCCACCTTTCAATCAACGAATTGTACCACAATTCCCTGTACCTACCCAACCTAACCCTTACCAGATATATAATCAAAGCTTGTACAATCTATACAATCAGTATTCTCAATTCGCTCAAACAGCAGCTGTACCAGGAGCGCAGTCTATGTTTGATCCAACAAGATCTAACTATCCTGGAATGTATCCCACTCCAGATCAGATGTTTTTGGATGTAGCTCATTTAGTACCACCCACCGTGCCTACAGTACCTGTTGCACCAACAATACCAGTTGTACCAACAATACCGGTTGTACCAACGATACCAGTTGCGCCTACAATACCAACCATACCCACTGTAACAGTACCGCCGCCAGTTATATCTAAAGCTTCTGATATAAAAGAAACGCCACGTTCGTTGCCAGTAAATGTTGTTATAACGACTTCTGATCCATTGCCAACATGTACTACTACTCCAGCACCAATACTGAGTGTTACTATTCCACCAAAGCACATTAAAGGGACACCACATAACTACCAAATATCAATGCCAGTATCAAATGATACAAGTGTAACGTCTCCTCCAGAGTTTATTTTTTCACAAAACAAAAGTGCTACAAAATCTGCTAGCAGTTTTTGGTCTAGCGTTTTCAAAACCACTACAACCACTTCTACAAATTCATTCCTTCAAAACTCGTCACCGTCTGTCCCGAAAATATCTGCCGATACAATTGATACCACTAGGACTGTTGTGGACGGAATGTTTGGGATTTCTCCAAATACAAGCTTTAACAAATCAAGAACTTTGTCAGAAAAAAGTAACGTATCTATTGAAAATTATGACCCATGTCCCGATTTTAAGCCTATTGTACCATTGCCAGCTGAAGTTAAAGTAACAACTGGCGAGGAAGATGAAAGTGCGATATTTAGTGCAAGGGCAAAACTCTTCCGTTTTGTCGAAAAAGAATGGAAAGAAAGAGGAATTGGTGAAATGAAATTGCTTAAACATAAGACAACTGACAAAGTAAGGGTTCTTATGAGACGAGAACAAGTCCACAAAATATGTGCTAATCATATTATAACTTCTGAAATGGAAATTAAACCGATGAAAAACGAAAAGAAGGCATACTTTTGGGTAGCAAACGATTTCGCTGAAGAATCCGTCATACTAGAAAAGTTTTGTATTAGATTCAAAACAGAGGATATAGCATTGGATTTCTATAATACTTTTGAAAAGGCTCGACAAGAATCTAAACAAACGTTGAAAGTGCAAACACCTAAATTTAATTTTACCCAAAAAGACACGCCAGCTAATACTGTTGCCAATACTATCCCAGTTACGTCAGAAGCAAAACCTGTGCTAGGTGGATTTACATTTAGCACAGCACCAACTCTCAAAACTGTGCCCGTTAAGACAGAAACTGAGGAAAAACCACAAGGAGCTGTAACTACAAAGACAAACGTTTTTAGTGGATTGTCTTTTAAAACAAATACTACTTCGCCGTTCAGCGCTGTATTTAATACAACTCCTGCTGAAAACACACCAAGTAAATTACCAGAGAATACTGTAGTAAATACATTGTCCAACAAATTAAATAATTCTGATACTGTTGAAGAATTTGAACCTAATGTTGATTTTAAACCAGTAATCCCGCTGCCTGCTTTAATTGACCAAAAAACAGGCGAAGAAGATGAATCTGTTTTGTTTGAAAACAGAGTTAAGTTATTTAGATTTGACGTAAGCACCAAGGAATGGAAAGAACGCGGCTTAGGCAATATTAAATTGCTTGTTCATCGTGAAAACATTCAAAAAGTTAGATTACTTATGAGGCGAGAACAAATAATGAAAGTATGTTGTAATCACGCAGTTACTAAAGATATGGGATTCCAGAAAATGCCTAATACAGACAAAGCACTAACTTGGTGTGCTAAAGATTTTTCAGATGGTGAACTTGTAGCAGAGACATTCTGTCTAAAATTTAAAACAGCACAATTGTGTAATGAGTTTACCGATGCTATTAAATCTGCACAAGCTAAAATGAAAGATGAATCAAAATCTGCTAAAGAGGAACAGAATGCTGCAAAACAAACGAATGAAACTGGATTTTCCAGCAAATTTAAACCAAAACCGGGATCGTGGTTTTGCAATAGTTGTTATACAAATAATTTAGAGAATTTCACTAAATGTGCATGTTGTGAAACTCCCAAACCCAACAGTACTAATGAAGTTAAAGCTGTCACCCCATCTTCAGCCAGCAGCCAGGCTCCATCTAACGTAACTGCAACCGTAGGTTGGGGAGATAAATTTAAACCTAAAGCTGGGAGCTGGGAGTGTCAAGCTTGCTTTGTACGTAATGAAGGAACTCTTGAATCATGTAACGCTTGCAACAGTCCAAAAGACCCAACAAAAGCTAAACAAACTACTGGATTATTTAACAATCAAGACAGTTCAGCTCCAAAATTCAATTTTGGTATACCACTCGCTACTTCTACGTCTACAGCGCCTATAACTACTGAAACTGCGACTACAAATACAGGAGGTTTATTCAAAACAAATACTGTGAGTTGGGATACCAATAAAAAGTCAATTTTTGATACATCTGAGTCTGGGACTACACAATTTCGTTTTGGTATTCCCCCAACAAAGGAACCAGAGTCTCAGTCGCAGCCCAAAACATCTATATTTGATGGTACAGGTGCACATAAATTTAGTTTCGGAACTCCATTAAACGTAGTGGATACTCAATCTTCACCTATTGACTTTACTGTGAATACATCTCAGGAGCTCAGTACTGTTAAACCTGCTTTACTTCCTACACCACAGGCTGGTAATGTGTCAGGTTCATTTGGTATCGAGGAGAGCTGTAAATTTGGATTTGTATTTAAACCTAAAACTCCCCCGAAAGGCAAGAGTCCCATTAAGTCACCAGAAAAGGGCGATAATGATGAAAGTGATAATGAATATGCACCAGAGGATGAATGTCACCATGCTTTCACTCCTGTTATACCACTTCCAGATAAGGTAATTTAATATTTTTATAATTTATTGTATACATTTACTTTAATCAGGCAATAATTACACATTCTAAATTTTTAGGTTGATGTTGTGACAGGAGAAGAAAACGAGACTGAACTTTATGAGCATGTAGCCAAATTATACAGATTTAATTTAGGAGAATGGAAGGAGCGTGGTAAAGGAATTGTTAAAATACTTAAACATAAAGAAACTGGAAAATTAAGGTGAATATTTAATACATTTTAAGTCAATCTCTGAAATTGTGATATTTTGTTTGATTAAGGTTTAAACACGTCTGTATTTCACAGGGTTGTTATGCGACGTGATCAAGTTTTAAAAATATGTTTGAACCACTCCCTGACCCCTGAGATCAAATACACACCAAAAGATGACAAAACCTGGTTGTTCGTCGTTAACGATTTTAGTGAAGGAGAGTTATCCTTGGAAAATTTATGTCTAAGGTTTAAAAATAACGAAATTGCCCTTGGGTTTAAGGAAGCTATTGATAAAGCTTTGCAAGGTGTATCTGAGAGTGAGAGTAAAGAGCAACCTAGGTCCCTTGAAAAAGATGCAAATGACGAGGTTATATTTGTAAGTGAGATACAAGCAACTAAAGAAGAACAAGAAAAGGCCAAAGAACTTATGTTACCAACAAACTTTTTCACATACAAAAATAAAGAACCTTGTCAAGGATGTCGCGGTTGCCACAAAGAAGAAGATGCTAAACCACCTTTGTCATTAGAAGCTTTAATATCGACACCTCCATCTAAACCATTTATTAAATCCGAAACTAAGCCTTCAGTTTCTTTTGGTGGAGTTACAGCGTCGCCGATGGCTTCTCTGTTCTCAAATAACAATGCTAGTACACCTATAAAAGTGACAACTTCTATATTCCAAAGCCCAACAAATTCTTTATATGGTACTCCTACAAACATAGACAAAACCGTTGATACCTCTATATTCCGTACTCCATTAGGTTCGCTTGGTTCAAACTCGAAAACTCCAGTACCTAACACTACTCAAAACAATTTTGGTATTAGTGCAACAAACAAAGAAAATTCGATGATTCAGAAACCTAGTTTATTTTCTGCTTCTAAAGAAGAACAATCAACAAATGAACAAAGTAACCAAAATAGTATTTTTGGTAATAAAGATACCTCTGCTAATACGAAAGGCTTTAAATTAGCCCCACCAAAACTAAGTACGGTTAATACAGAGAACCAAAATGATACTAAAGTTAGTAATTTTAGTTTTGGATCATCACAAGCAGAAACGCAATCTGTGTTTGGTAACGTAAGCAATTTAGGAATATCAAGCAACAAATCTATATTCGATTTTTCAAAGGATAACAAACCAGCGGAAGTAAAATCGATATTTGGAGATGATAGTAATAAATCTGAAAATTTATTTACTAGTGCGCATCAGGGAAGCATCTTTGGACCTGGAGCTTTATCAAACATCCAACCAAAAGTTGGTAGCAGTAGTTTTGGAACAGCAAGTACAGGAATGTCTTTATTTGGGTCAAATTCATCTCAAAACTCATCCTCAATAAATAATAATCAAAACTTAGCGCCGGGCTTTACCTTAACTACAAATACTGAAAAAAATGGTTCTATTTTACCTGCAAAACCTGAAAATGGAGCTGAAACATCATTATTTAAAGTTGATAACAGTCTGTCATTTGCTGCTTTGTCATCAACTGAACAAAAAGACGCCTTCGTTATCAATAGTAAGTATAGTAAATTATAAGCTTTTATCTAAATAATTGTACTTTCCTTGCTTGCATAGGAATCAAAACAAGAATTTCTAGTAAGGCTTGACCATGCAGTAATTACTTTGTCCCTTTAGGAAAACATAGCTATTAAAATGTACTTTTTAACTTTATAATTTTTTATCATTCTTACACATCATATTTAATACAGCTGTACATAAAAAAAATTAATTTCACCTAAATTTATTTAATATTTTGTTACTTATTATTTTTTGTTAATATTAATAAATATTTTCTTATAAATAGAAAAAGAAGATTTCAAGTGGGAAGGTACTGGACAACAGCTGTTTCGTGCTAAGAAGCCGAGTGGTGGAGCGCTCAATGAATCTGGTGACGCAGCTGGCGGTGAAGAAGAATATGACCCACATTACGAGCCCATAGTACCTTTGCCTGACGAAATTGTTGTAAAGACTGGAGAGGAAGACGAGGTGAGGACAAAAAGTAGTAGCTAGTTATATCAGTAGGATATTTTTTTGCCATTTATAATCAAGATGATTGAGGTGCTTACAGCCAGTTGCTATCACAGAATCATATAGGATATTGTTGGTTAAGCAGTATTTCAATTTTAAAGTGGTATTTCATCTAAGCGTCTTCGTGCTGAGGGCACGTACACGACACAGGCCACGTTAGAGGCCTATAGGCCGCTTGAACAAAACCAGGTTGGCCACTAAACAAAAGAAAAGATAAGAAGATCATTATTAGTAGACTAGAAATTTGAACAATATGAGGTTTGGTTTTGAGAATATTTAAATACATATGTATGTATGTAACTAATTGTGTTATTTTTTTCAAGGAAATACTGTTTAATGATAGATGTAAACTATACCGTTACGATGACAATTTACGTGAGTGGAAAGAACGAGGTGTCGGCGAAATGAAAATATTATATCATCCGCAAAGGGAGACTTACAGACTGCTACTACGTCGCGAAAAGGTTTGTATTAATATTAGTTTTTTAGTTTTGTTGTATCTGTTTATTTGCAGTATTTTTAATGAAGCACTCTGAGCAGCTATTGTAAGCTGAATCCAAAATTAAGATATTTTACAAGTTGTAGGTATTTTCACCACAAAAATGTAATCTATACTCACTTTAACATTTTAATATACATATCAGTAAAAACGTGAGCAAACTATTCTGTTCTTTTGATAAAGTTATGTTTAATTTATGTTTCAGGTGCATAAAGCTGTATTAAATATGTTACTACATATGAACCTTGAACTTCTACCAATGAAGAATAGTGAGTCCTCTTGGATGTGGGCTGGACGAAACTTCGCGGAGAATCCCGCCGGTGAACAAGAGATGTTGGCTGTGCGATTCAAATCTGTTGATTTAGCTACACAGTTTTATTCTAAAGTTATTGAATGTATCAGAGTAAGTTTCACATACAATTATATTATATTTGTCTAGCTTTTTTCACCTCAGATCCTTTAGTTGATCTTTGCATCAAATTTTAACGTAATTGGTTTCATCAGCAAGGAAGCATTAACTATATAGTTTAAAGTAGCCCTTCGAAATCATTAAAAAATCCTATATAATTTAATTTAAATTACACTTTTTTTTTTACAAATAGTTTAGAAATTTTAACATACTTACTTATTTTACTCTTTACTAGAAATTACAAGCATTAGCCGCAACCGCCATCCGTGAGGAAAAGGAAACGAAAGACGTAACACTATTGAGGTTACCTAAACATTTAAGTGAGAGTGCTCGCGTTGACAACGTGATATCCGGGGAAGTAATGCAGAGGACGGCATTTGCTGCTCCTTCAACAACTGCACAACCAGCTAAGGCACCAACTAATGAAGGGAATGAACCTCCAGTAGTGGATGTGTTCAAACAAGTCGACTTCGAAAGGAGTGAGGAATATGAGGAGCATGAGGATCAAGACGATGAGGAGGAGGAAGAAGATTATGATCATGACTATGAAGGATATTATAATGAGGTAAAGTGTTACATTTATTGTTTAACTCTGGCATTGTGATGCCTTACATGACACTCTAACTTTATATACTTTAAATATATATTAGTAGGCATACACTAATTGTTTAAAATATAAAAAGATGAGGTACATAGCTTTAAAATTATATTTAAATTATGTCTTTATTTTAAGGAGGAAGAAGAAAACGTGGCGTACGCATGTGATGGTGAAACAGTAATAACGCAGGGCAACGACCAGTCCACGTGTCCCCAGGCACACATACAAGTGCTGTTTGATCAAGAATATGACACACCCAAGATACTCATCACTGACTTGGCTACTGGAGAAATACTTGCTGATATGATTATATATACTGATACTGAATTCCAGGTAAGTTATTATATTATACTTGGATTTTAATTTTTTTATATTGTCCTATTGGTACAGGAGTCGTGTATGCGGGAGCTGTGGACGGGGTGGATATTTCGAATCCCACACAAGATAATTATTTGTGTGACATGATTGTCTTAAATTTGGATTTTTGTGTCTGTAAAAGTCCCCGCGACATAGCCTTAGTTCCCTCATGCATTTTTTTTTTTACAAAATATGTCATAACTTTACCGCCGCGCCACTGACTTAGAATATCCTAAAATACATTTAATAATATTATGTGTCTGTTGTTGAGCTTTTACGTGTACTTCTAATGACGTTTTTATATTGCAGCTGACTGAAGACTCTTGCACATGGTCCGGTAAGGATTACACGAGCAATAATCCTGTTGACAAAACGGTCACAGTCAATTTCTTCGACAGTGATTCGGCCATGAAATTCTATGATAGCTGTGAGGTAAGTTAATTTATTACTTTTATATACGTCGTAATTAAACTAAGTTTATGCCGTAAAGCGACGGTTTTATAGTAAGAATCCCCTCTCTTTTCATAATTGTCATTGTGGGTCGAAAGAAGCTACTAAGGGTCGAGAGAACATTTTTTATCTCTGTTTGGTGGCAAAAAAGTCCCTCGAATATATCAATGCTTCGAATTATTTATCTAACACTTTCATATTTATTTATCAATCATGTAATGGACTCCTATCTCAATAGCTACGAGTACACATCATTGACATCTTTATAATTTGTTACAGACTAGTAAGGCTGCTACCTACTCATCAATGGACCCAGAAGCTTAAATAGAAATACCTAATTAAGTATTCTCTAAATAACTTGAAAATTCATTTAGTTGTACTAGTTATAGACAGGTGTTTTTGATATTGTTAGTGTAACTTAAAAGTCTGACAGACTAAAAATCTACCCGTTTTAAGAGGTCAATTTTCTGTTTTATTTATTTCTGTTTAGATCTCATAAATCTAGAAACATTTTATTGAATAAAAGACATGAACACACGAAACTAGTTAGAATATGAAAAGCTTGTTTAAAGTAAGCAGAGCATTATCAATAGTCATGATTTATATTATGTAGAGTCTGATCTGTGTACTTTCTAAATGACAGTGGCGAGATATGAGCCTAGTAGTTCATATAAGTGCTTATTTATTATTCTTAAAGTAGTAGTTTATAGTAAGAAAGTTTAAACTGATAAAGAGATCTAACCAACACTCGTTAACATTTATGTAAATGATCACTGTGTTTGATTAAGGTTATTGTATTGTATTTCTATGTCAAATGTTCCTAATTGGTTAGGTCTTTTTCATACTTGAAATTGCATGGAGGTATGATTGATATTAAGGCTGTTATTTTATTAAAGTAAGTCAGTCATAGCTTCATGTTATCATATAAGCAAAACTTGATTCATTCTTTTATGACAAATATAATTATGTATCTTAGCTAATCTCTCAATAAATTGTAAGTTACATAAATGCCCAGTGTCTGAAATACCCGTTGTGAACCTAGGCAAACATTGCTTCATATTAAGTAACACTTGTTGGAAGTTGCATAACATTATGTTCATATATTTTAGCAGGGTACTTGACTTGTCGTTTCGTTTCTGTAAAGATAAATGTAAATGAATTTATGTAAAGTGGTTGATCCATTATTCTTTTTGAAAGCATGACTCCAAGAATATTATAAAAGGCTTTAGGCTTCTAAAAGGTCTAAGAAAATCCCGAGCACCTTTTTATTCAAAAAACTGAACATTCCTTTTCATAATGTGACGCGATTATGGAGAGCACGTTTCCTGTCAAGTACCTAACGCAATTCTGAAAGTCATTTTTGTTGAAGATGTAGATATAAGCATTTTTTTATTATTTGTATTATAAAATTTTACTTTGAATGAGAAAAGGATTCTCGTTGTAGTTGTTAATCATTTGTTAATTTGGCTCGATTTAATATATATTATATAACCGACATTTTGTCACATGTTCATCGATAAAATCGAAAATAAATTTCCTTTTCTCATTTAAATTGTGATCTTGTAATTGAACTAATTATTGATGAATCAAGTGTAATAAATGAGAAGTAAAAGTAATTTTGTTTTTACTTGCATCTACATTATTTTGTTAGACATACTTGACAATGAAGAGTTTTGTACGATTTCCAATAAAAGGACGGCGCCGGATAATTAGACCTCTAATCTTAGCATTCCATTGATTCACCGTGTGGGTGCCGCTTTCACCGCGTGATAAGAGGTATTTTGGACATAAGTCGTGCAAAGGCTGTGCACTTGCATAACAGCGTCTGGGACTTACGACCCAGAGATGTAGATTTAAGAACGCCCCTTACAACGGGTGGTCACCTTTACTGTCTGTAATCCCCGAAACAGCTTGACAGATTTTCAAAGATAGATTCGTGACACTACGGTGCGTAAAATTAGGTATAGTACCCGGCCGTAAATATCGGACATCGACTTTTGTAAAAAAGACAATCGGCCAATTTCGGCTTCGTAGAGCATCATCTTTGTCGCACGAAATACAAACAGTCTGGTATACACAGAACATTTATACTCAAAGGGGAAGAATGTCAACTTCATGTAAAATTCGTGAGGAAACTTTTCCTAAGCGTGTGGCGCCATCTATTGGCACCCCTCCTAAAACTACGGTTAATGTCAGCAGCGTGGAAAATTCAAATTGATGGTTATTTTAATTATTATAAACAAAAAAATAAATCTTAACGCTCTACGTAGGGCATTAGATATATCTCTTTGTTTATTTTGTTGAAGGTTTAAATTAGGATGACTGTATTTGGAGTTGGATTTGATAATAAAAAACTTCATTTCTTTTACAATTTATTTATGTAAATAATATTCATAATAAAAAATATTCACATTCTTCATTGAAACATTCTTTTCTACATTGAAACTCATTGTAACATAACAAAAACCCTATAGGAGTCACTCTCTCAGAACTGGAGTCAATAACGTTCAATTTCACAAAAACACTTTAACTAAGGAATAGGATGCTCGTGCAACGTTTATAATGCAGGATAAACTTGTTATTTATCGAGATTTTTTATTTATTTACAAGATATTTAGGAATTTACAAAATAAACGGTTTCTTTTCTTGTAGTGTTGACAGCTCCATATAAACAAGTATTAGGTGGTTGCTAGGAAATGACATGACATTTTCTATTTCATCTTTTCTCTCTGTCGTACATAACAGCCCTAATAGAAACATTGTGTAGAACAGAGTTGACTCCCCCTGCTGGTATATAGATACCAGACTGTTTGTATTATTAGCAACTGTTAAGGGTACGCATTCCACAGACACGAACTTGCTAGTGGGCGGAGCCTAAAAGATTGTTGTAGGAAACGTGCACTCTTAAATTTCCCACAATAACTTTGGTGGCATTACGTACAAATAATATTAACATATAAATATAAACGATTTGATAATAAATTTTCTCAAATGAAGGAGCAATTACCTTTCTCCATTTGTATGGAGTTACGATTGGCATGCGTACCCTTATGATTTGATAGTGTGCGACAAAGATGACGCTCTACGAAGCCGAAATTGGCCGATTGTCTCTTTCCACTGGTCGGATGTGTAATGTAAACGGCAGGGTACATACTGTATCTACTTATTTTTTATAGTTTTATAAAGTTTTTTCGACCAATAAGCCGGTGTATTATTAATTGAAGGGGAACAACATCATTGGGTAGGTAGCTATGACTTTATTTATTTATTCGGTTCTGTTTAGCATAAAATATTAATGAAGTAGGTATTCGTACTTTTTGCACGTCATTTCATAGCTATAATATAGAAGAAAATAGAATATAGACATAGGATGTGATCAAAACATTAGTGAATAGTCATTATGACAGCAAAGGCACACAAATGACATTTATGTTCCCTAATGTTTTTAAAGTTTTAGATTTTTATTGCATCACGTAAAATGTAATACGAGTGTCGAATGAACTATAAGTTTTCTATAGAATTTTAAGCATTATTTATGTAAAGTAGTAGGCTACTCATTTGTTATTTATTTCTAATATAAGACGAAGACGTTAGGAGATTTTAAAATCGCCATGAGGCACATTCCTTTAAGGTTTGTACAACTGATGAATACTTAAATTTGTCACGTAGGTAGGACCACTGAGCGCCTAGATACTTACAAACCAGTACTCCGCCACCCGCTTTTCGCCCTGTGCGAGCATTTGGCGTGGTGTGTGGCGAACATCACTACTGCTACCCCCGAGATTATTTTTCATACTCATACTGGTCTCACGATTTGCCAGGGAGATGCGAGTCCACCAACTACAGAGCCCCGCGTATAGTGTTAAGGTTTGTTTGTGTTTGGGGACATCAGATCCCAGACAATATGGGCATGCCTGCGACTAGCAAATACGTTTTCTAGTATAGAATAGTAGGATTGGATTATGTTGAACGAGAGTATTGGATTAAGTGAACCTAGCGCAGGTTAATTTGTATCTTTAGGGTTATCTTCTCTAGGGCTTACTTGAATTCCTCGGTATAAAGCAACTGGTAAAAAAAACCATGTGATTATAACCGTTTCAAGTGACAACCGGTTCAAGTGAGACTTGCCCATGACCCTCAGTCTCGTGTAGTGTAGGTAGTCCGTTTAGAACTATGCCTTAAAAAAGGTTAATTTGTAAACCGAGGTAACTCCTTAATAAATATCATTAAATTTTCAGAAACGAGTATGTGTATATTTTAGTTTCATATCTTTCAATTATAACAAGAGCATTTGATGAATACGACGTCGTTACTCCACAAGCTTCAGCGGAAATTGTTTTTGAAAAGCCAAAAGTAGAGTTACGGGCTGTGTTTTTAAATTGTGATAATGAGGTAAGGATCATTGCTGCGTACCTTTATTCACATTATATGCGCGCATGTGCTAAATAAGAACCTCTTACGACGCCATAATATCCGTCTGAAGGCTGACGTTTACGCTTAAGTAAGTACATTCCTTGTCCTGCTCGGCATCATGCGAAAGTGCTGTCTACATAATGTTATATGTATAACTAGTTCTGATATTGCTGGAAAGTGTAAAACCTCCTTTTTATTTTTTTGGTTATGAAATAAAGCATTCAAGTGTAAAATTGTATTCCAGGATATGAATTCGTCTGTGGACAATGAAGGATCACGATTTCTAAGACACGAGCTCTTCAAGCACAGTAAGCTAAAAGATTGCTCAAAGAAGCTTTCACTTACGGTGAAAATAACTAGCGAATCTGATGTTAGTAAATCTGTAAAAACAAAAATACTTCTATATATGTAGATGTTTATTATTTATATGTATTTTTTTATACCAAACCGCGTTAATCTCACGGTCTCAAAGATCCTTTTTTGGTAGCTCAGTAGATTTTCCTTTATTACGTTTTCCAATTATTCCTTTATTCTTCTACACCCTCTGGATTGAACAGGCTGCAGTATATGGCCATTATACCTATTTTAACAGTTTGTCACCACGGATGAGTATAAATAGTCATAAAACATACAAACCTACCTACTTAAAATATTCTTCACATCTGCATACAACGCCGTTTTCAAAGATGCCGTTTTCTAGGCTTGTCCCACACATTGTACCCTAACTGCTTATATGTTATTATCATAACCTTTTTGTACAGAGTTCAGGCGATGAATACCTACCCATAGAGCACGTATTTGAAGGATCGAACACAAATCGAGTTCGTCTTCTCAACCCTTACATACTGCGACTACGAAGGGACCTACCACTTCAAGCTTATAGATTGCGCAAAATTGAAGTAAGTATGATGGTGTCCATAACAACCATTTATACAGAGTGTTTTACAGTAATAACGGAATTTAGCATTCTAAAACTACGCTAGACAAATGAGTCAGTATAGGAATTATACGAGTACCTATCTTTTCCTCTTGCAATGTTTCAATGATTTTAAATTTGTTGAATTTTTCTATAGCAACTCTAACAACAACTAAGGAATTCGGCGAGCTCAGTCGGAAAATGACTACGATACCAGTTCCACAATTTTGTTTAACTTTTGAGGGCAATAAATTAAAAGACTTTGATAGATGGTAGAGTCATGTTGTCTTTAGCACTAGTTGACCACTGCGAGTACCATACCGTAAAGTAAGAATTTAATTTTTAAGGCAGCAACGGGCTTGCGATTTATGTGATGTTACAAGTACCTATACACCTATGTGATCATCTATTGCTGATATATTTATCATTAGGTACCTACACCTATTTAATGTCCACTTATTTATTACTATTTAATTTCAGACTGTAAGTGGAGTTTTAGTGGTTCCAAATTTACCACAAAATATATTTACCAACTCAGGGGTAAGTTAATGAATAATTATTAAATTATTTACCTACTTGATATTTGAAATTGGTGTTTATTGGAGTTCTAACTTTTGAGGAAAGAATGTTTAAATAAAACACAATCCTATTTAAAACCTCTCAACTTTTTTTAGGGTCGGTTATAATAAACGGGGAATTAAGGCGGTATGCGATGCATTCGACAGAACAGAGTCAGCTTGACTGAACAGTATAGTGAGCCCATGTATAGTACAGTATAGTAAGAATTAATTTATACTGTGCCCATGATCAGCACGACCTGTGCCGAAACGATAAGCAAAATTCAGATTAGGTACTTGCAATTAATTTCTCGTGATGAGTTAATTTCTTGTTTATTTAATCCTAGGTGATGTCCGCGGCTTTACCCCCGTTGTATAGGAGGCTTCAATGTTATTCTACACCCTAAACTATCTAAATTCCAAATTTCATTAAAATTCATTCAGTAGTTTTTGCGTGAAAGAGTAACAAACATCCATCTATCCATCCTCACAAACTTTCGCATTTATAATATTATCTTGTAGGATTAATTATAAATTGTTTGAATGCTTACTTAGATACTTGTTGTCTTTAAAATACAGGCTCGTGTTGCACGTGAAGTCGCAAATGTCTCTGAAGCTACTGTTAGTAGCAGTTCTGAAACAGAAGAGCGTAGAACAAACAGTTCTTCTGAGATAGAACTGCAGCCAAAAATGCTTCAGCCGTCAGAAACATCCAAGGAATTTATTAAGCATGAATTAGAGAAATGCGGTAACTAAATTAAACACATATCTTGATACCCTTAATTACCTATATTACACAGTACGCATTATCAAACTTGCAACAACTTTAACCCGAAGTTGTTATAAGTTGGATAATCTTGAAACACCTCATAATATAAGACCTACTAAAGACTAACACTCTACAAATGACACCTTAGTGGCTTCTGTAGAGCTTAGAAAGACCTATAATATTTCTGAAAAATGTGATATCGACCCTATTAACATACCTACACTATATATTTTCAAGCCCTTAATTTCGTTTTCGTGAAAATAGTGAGTATTCATGTAAAGATTTTTTTCGTAGTTAAAATAAGTATGTAGCTAGGTACTGACTTATGTTTTTATATATGCAATTAAAAACTAGAAAATAATTACATTATATCTATAAACCATTATAATAATATAAGTATCACTTGAATAACAACGATTCGAATTGTCGATTTATATTAATCTTCTTCATAAATTTCTGTTTTAATGTTATTTTCAATAATATAATCTGTGTGAGCGCTCTCTACTGGGTTCGTTTTAGGTTCATGAGACAAACGTTCTTCTGCTTCAATAATTACTGCAAACATCTTTTTCTTCACCTGTGTTTGCATCCATAGTGGCATGTCTCTAGTACTTTTTAACATACAATTGAAAAATGATTCTAATGCATCGGGTTCTTTTACTTGACGAGGTTCGTCAGTCGAGTCTTCTGCTATTTTGTATTCGGTACACCTACGCTTATTAGAAGTTTTAGGTTTAAAGGTTTCCGCATTATTCGTAGTGGTAACATCTTGTTCTGAATACTTAGGTCCTACTGCTGCCGGTGGTTCTATTTCTATATTTTCTGTAATACGATATTTCATGTGAGGTTCCAAAAATTGCATCGCCTTTGCGTATTTCCACGTAGTAATTTGAGCTGGTAGTAGTTTATTTTGACCCAGTTTTGCTCTCTTCAATGCTTCTCTATGATTGTCACGAAGCTTCCGCCATTCAGCTCTTGCAGCTTTAACTGTAAAATAATAATAAAAAGGACATTAACTTTACGTGCAGAAGCAAAAGACATGAACTAAAAGTACAAAGTGTCACCACACCATTCGTACCGTGCCGTAAGGGCGTACTTAGTTAATGTCGATTAAGTATCGATTTACTGTTATAAAGTAAACGGATGACACAAATAATTTTGTTGCGTAGGATTCGAACCCGGGACCCGTGCACAGCAACCATACATAAGACCGCACTGATTCATGAGTAATGTTGTTAGTTTGCAAACAGGTTTCGTTTTGGGAATGCAACACATCTGGCGCTCCTAAAGCACATTGGACTCACAGGATCACTTAAAACAATTTTTCTTTAGTAAAAAACTAAAAAATAATCTAAGTAGTTATTATATAATTATTTATTTATAACTATGCATTAAAATGATCAACTACATACATGTAACGTTTGTGTTTGTAATGTAAATTAAAAGTTGAGGAATCTGTTTGGTTAGTTAACTGGATCGTAAATAGATTATTTTGATACGAGTTACTTTAACTTCAGAATTAAAAAAGATTTTAACATCACGCTACAACAAATAGGAGCGAAGCATTAAAATTAATATGTATTATCTAAAAGTACAGCGGTAGAATATACGGCAGAACACCGTGGTAGCGCTTTCGAATTCCATAATGTTATACATCTTTTGACAAATAAATAATTCGTAGGTAGATAAATTATTATACTTTTGTATTTATGTAAATTCTCTATTTTTTATGAATAAAGTCCTTTTTCTCCCCGATGGGAATTTTATTCTAGTACCTACATAATTAATCTTTAAAAAAATATTATCTGATACAAAAAAAACATAAACGGAATAGCGATTGTTCAAATCAAAGACGTAATTCTCTCTGCAGTATCAAACTGTCATGAAATAGTAAATTAAGTAGTTTAGTGAAGAATTACATATAGTTATTTAACATTAAAAATATACGTACTGTTTGGTATAGAACTGTCATTAATTTCATTGACAACATTCTGCCAGGCCTGACTTCGAGCATGTTGCTCGGAATAATCACGATTTTCCGGGTTCCATAAGCACGGATGTACTCTTACTGTATCTATAAACCTTTCCATCGAGTCCAAAGATACTACTTATTTCAATTCGTAAGCGTAATAACGTAGGTATAAACAAGCACAGCTAGGCTCGCGCACAAACTGGCTCAAGACAGGTAACCACGGCCGGCCGGAGCCCTCTCTTTACAAAAAACCGGTTTTCCTGCTAAACATTAGCCAACACTAATATAAAACCAGTTATGAATGACGCTTTCTCGCTTATGTTAAAGTTTATTATATTACTTTACTTACATTATTATTGTGTTGGTAATTAATAAAAGTAACAAACAATACTTACTTCTTTATTTAGGCAAGTACTTATTCATTTATCTGTCGTGTATGGGGCTGCCTTGTTAGGTAGCCTTGCCTTGGTAGCGGATTCGAATCTTTTGAGAATAATTAATTATCGTAAAGAGAATATGGTCAACCTATTAAAACTATGTCTTCGTGTGGTGACGGGGTAAGAATACAATAGGTCACCACCCCATCTCATCCCATTGGTGTCATAAAAACCGACTAAGAAATAAAAAGAAGGGAAACTTAAAATTAAACCCTATACCAATCCGTCTGGCCAGCGTGGTATTAGTAGGCCAAGTATCTATCCGTCACGCAGGGGAACATTAAAGGGCTGTTATGATAATAAAAACTATGAAAGTCCTTAGATGTATGACATGCCAGTGTCATAACGTTTTGTTTAAACTGCAATAAAGGCAACCCAAACTCCTGGTAGATCTATATTTAGACAATTAGGTGAATATAATTGACTATAATGCGAGCTTTCTTACTTTACAATTGCAGAAACTAATCATGTTTGTGCAAGCGACGCTCACTTACGTTATAAACGTAATGAATACAACATTGTAGTGGAAGGTGAAACAGATAAACAAGATAATAATAATATATTGATTGTAAAAGATCACACACACAGAGCTACAGACCGCGCTAGAAAGAAACATAAAAATGAGATAATTAGTGATGAAAAAATTATTAACAAAGATAACTACAACACGCATCATAAAAAGGAAAACATCGATATAAAATATGCTATAACCAAAAATATGGCAAGAAAACATCATATGAAAGTTAGAACTACAAATATTAATAACAATGAAGAAGATTTTGAAGAAGTAACTCGTTTTGCACACATAGACTCGCAAACGACAAATGAAATGAAAAAAGATGAATTAAAGCAGGCTACTCGTGGTAACATAAATATTAAAAATGCAAGGAATTCAAATGCAAAAGATTACCTAATGTATGAGATCGGTTTACCAGAGTTATGGTATAATGTTCACGTACAATTATTTGAAAAGTTAACTACACCAGAAGGTAAAAATGTATGGAATGATTTGACCAAAGGAGAATTTGCTAGGTAAAGTATTTTTATATATTTATTTTCGTATGGTAAAAATCAGTAAATCATCAATGCGAAATGTACGTAGCGCTATATACTCTTTATAAACGGTTCTTTCCCTCAGTGGAACGCGAATCGTCAACGTAGTATTTAGCTGCATACATAGTTACTCTATTCTTTTTCCTCACTTGCATGTCACATACAGGGTCATCAAAGCAAAGAATTTAAGAAGAATGCGATTCAAATCGTACTTTTTATTCTCATTCATTATAATCGCAACGATGCCGCGATGTTTTGATACAGTTTACTTGAAACTTCAAAGAATATGCAGCATAAATGGCTGTTTTGGTTTTTCCTTAATAATAATAATAAATAATGTTTCCGGGGTTCGCTTTAGTGCGAACATGACGATCATGCACTGTAATCTTATACTTACTTTATGATTGGATTAATGTTTTTTTCTAGCGTTAGTTCACTAGTGCCTGAATGTACGACTCCAGACCTTAATGTAAAATACCGTTCAACTAAATGGATACCAAGAGAAGAGTATACAATACCTCAACAACGTTTTTACCTCCTTGAATCACTAAACAAAGACACCATGGATTTTGCGACTAATTCTACTTCTGCGAATTGTAAGAACTCTTTATTAAGTAGGTATAATCTATTTAAAAAAAAATGTAGGGCGAACGTGTTTTCATTATAACAGCACATGTGCCTGTGTGAATATTAGGATACTGTTATAGGTAATTGGCATGGAAGAACATTTTTAACTAACATCATGATTTCTCAAATGTGAGAAGACAAAGCAACGTACAAAACAAAAGCAATTAACTTTTGTGACGTTGCTAGTGGTAGAAAGTCACTCTTGTTCTGGGTCTCTTTCTTGTTTTGGAGTCACACTTGAACGCGTGTTGTAGAAAAAGTTGCTGATGAATAGATCTTATGCTATGTATCCTTTATCACTTATACGAGATTAGTTTTGCAGTTTTTAGAGTTCAGCTAATTTTGGAATAACCGTGTTCAGCGTGTTATGATCGTTTTGTATGTAAATCTTATTCTGTACTGTTGTTTGTTGCGACACTGACTTATGACATTTTTAGTGTTCGGCTGTTTTGGAATTTAAAATGTGTTCAGCGACTTTTGGGGTGACTGTACCTATTGTAATTACTTTCAAAGTACCTAAATAATATTTTAGCTGGACCAGATTACATTGTTGTACCTGAGGAAGACGTACTTACTACTCCAATGGACAAAATACAACTTCACAGTAATATGTCTGAAAGGTCAGCTAATCATAGTAGAGTGATTGGAAAGGTGTGTACCTACACTTATATATTAATTTATGTCTTTACTGAATAAGCTCTACAGATATTATGTCTTTGGTTATATAAATATGCACGTCACCCAGGAACCCCTGTAAACTATAACATATTATACAGGAAACAAATCCCACACAAAAGCTGTAGCTGATTATGTGCTTGTAAAACGACTTAATATATATGTAGCTAAGTGATGCGATTGATCGGCATCTCTTCCCCTCCCGCACGTGTCACCTTCGCCGCTCAATCAGGTGCACCTAGGCGTCTAATATCGACAGTAACCTACCTACTTCTGTTTTTATTGTTGTATTAACTAAATTTCTTTTTTTTTTTTTTTCTTTTAAAAAGACAACTCCCGCACTAGGGATCATGCCCTGTGTCGCGGGGACTTTTACAAACATCAATTAACGGACACATATAACACCCAGACTCAGGACAATAATTTGTGGATCTCACAAATTATTGTCCTGCGTGGGGATCGAACCCACAACCTCATGCGCGGCAGCCGCTGGCTTTACCGGCGCGCCACCGAGGTCGTCAATTATTTTTTCTCTTGCTGTAAATGTGGTTTTTATATAACAATTCAAAATTCTAACAAAATAATTACGCCGAAATTTAAGACAATTCCAAGTACTGATAGCGCGCGAGTTGAATGCAGTCGGGGTCTGAGGTAAAGGGCGGGAGCATCTCCCCCCGCTACCCGCACGCCCCACCTGCCTGCAGTGTAGTGCTGTGCCATCCTTGTCAACTATCGTACGTTTGCCGTGTTATTGTGTTAATAGTAATACTGAAGATCCCGTGTTATTTTTTTATTTCGTTTTGTGAAATGATTATTAAAACATGTGATAATTATGTGTTTTTTTTCACCATGTTAACCTAGTGTACTAAATAAAATTAAACTTAGAACATTGTTTAAAGAACAATGCTCAAAACGTCCCCAGCTTGTAGCACTTTAAAACCTATGTTAATTGAAAGGCCTTAGTATTCTCATCATTTTATTGTATGACAGGAAATCTCAAATGTGTATCCGAAAAAAGTTATATCGCCTGAAAGAAACCGAAATCAGTCACAATTATGTTGCTGTTTGTTCTACTTTTTCGAAATGATAGCCAATAAAATACATAGTTAACAGTAAACAAGTTATATTCTACACAGAATATAAGAAAAATATAAAAGATTATTTATTTATTTATTATTACGCGCCGTATAGGGCATATACGGCGATAGACAAACTACTTGTGCTCACAAAAAAGAAAAATCACCCGATTTTTCTTTTTTGTGAGCACAAGTAGTTTGTCTCCTGGGACATTTACTACTTCACGCTGGCTGTGGGGCGGATGGCCCTCAACCTAAGACATTTAAGTTTCATGCCTCAGGGACACCCCCTGTGGGCACGAACCTCGGCCTGGACCGTCACCGACTAACAGGATCTGCGAAAGGCACGCCCTCTAGGAGCGAACGCGGCGCGTATTCCTGCCTCGGCGGCGAGGACGAAACCGCGGACGTGTTGTTGGGGCTTCGCGAACCGTATGAGCTCAACGTTGAGCGATAGCGATATTCTAGAGGGGATGTACCTGGATGCCTCAACCACTAGTTGGTTGGGATGAGTGGCAGCCGTTTCAAAGTAGCGACGGGAACAGAGTTTCATGTGTTGCTGGATGGTCGGCAACTCGAGGTCAATGTGGAGATCCTCGTTACGCATGAACCTATTCTGAATTGTTTGTTACCTATGGATCCTGCTGTGTGGCCTAAGGTGGGCGATTGTGGATTTGAAGGACCCAATATATACGATATAGATACGATGGAGGAAATACGTGAGCCGGAAGTTGGTTCCACAATTTAATGGTTCGGCATAGGAAAGAATTCCCGAACCCTTTGGTGCAAGCCGATATCCGACAGACCGTCAGATTATGACACCGCAAGCTGGCGCGAGTGGTCCTGTTATGAAAAGGGGACGGAGGAACAAGATCGAATAACTTAATTTAAACGTGATTTTAAAATGTTCAGGAATTCAATAATACACTTTCTCATCTCTTCACAGACTTCCAAATTGCTGGAGCCCTTCTCAATACATTCAGTGAGCCTTTTCATGACAGTGTCTATGCCACAGACTTCGTTAAATGAATTCATCGCAGAATTCACATCAATGACAGGGGTAACTACGTTACAGGCAGCGGGCTACGTTCAGAACATTGACTGATGAGTCCATAAATGTACCGTTCCCTGAATTGTCAAACGAGTATATTATTTTGTTTAGTTTGGGGACATATCACTCTTAAAACTAGCAGCTTCCTATGTTAGCAAACATTTACGTGGCGGCGTCTGCAACATAGAAGTCTGTGCAACTCCAAGCCCAATTATGAACCAATACGGTATAAACACGGCAGATTGCACTCTTTTGAGGGGTCGAGTTTTATCCAAACATAGGTCAAATGCGACCTATTACAGGTATTTATTTGGTTTTAAATAACGCACAGGATATAAACGCCATTCAGGCATATTATTGTTCATGCTTAACTGCTATGAGAACAGTTGGTGCCTGCGCGCATGTCGTCAGTATCGTGTGGTACTTTGGTATTGAAAGGCATTTAGACAATTTCAATGGGCCAGCCAGTGCCTATAATAGACACTGAAAATACTGATTAATGTTATTATGAAAGTTGCTATTATGAAGGTATTTTTTATTTGAAAACTTATAAAAACCGTCCATGACCACTTTACAAAAAGCGGGAGTCATTTTAAAACTCAGAATAAGTTCATCCCACAATATTAATTACAATAAAATACATCATGAACAATAATAAAATTATCATTGTGACTGATTTCGGTTTCTTTATGTCGATATAACTTTTTTCGGATACACATTTGAGCTTTGCTGTCATACAATAAAATGGAGAGATGATTAATACCTTTCGATTAACATATATCTTATAGTGCTATAAAGTGGGGACGGTGTCCATACATTTTTGAGCATTGTTCTTTATCGATATGAATGTCAATTAATAATTTATAATTAGGTCACAGCACTACCGCATTCCTAAGCTCTGCATTCAACTCGCGCGCTATCAATAGTTTAAGAACTATCGTTTAATTATGACTCTATATTTCAGAAATATCGTCAAGTAATGGTGCGTACTGCGAGAGCTATAATGAACAATGTCAATGATAAACTAAGCGTTGCTTCTAAAGGCGAGGACAGTTATTTAACTTTGCTTCATCGTCGACCATACAAAGCACAAATTGATGTTGAAGCCCGTGCTGATGGAAATGAACTTGTTCGATTTGGGTATAGGTTTTATTTTAATATTTATACCTACTGTTAATAAAATGTCTTTCTTCTTAAATTCTTCTTCTGATTCTCTTAGGTGTACCTGATGGTATACGTTATGATTTCCTTTTTGATCACAATGTCTACACTGTAAAATGACTTTAAAGGATTACGCATAAAATGCATATTGACTAAGTAGCAAAATGCCTCAAATCATAACGACTTAGTACTAATACACCTTTAAATGAAAATGACTTTGTAGTAAAATGACTACGAAGTAACGCGTCTTTAAAGACAAACGTCTGAAGTAAGGATGAGTTGAAATCCAAAATACCTAAAATGCAAAACATCTCCGTAGGTAGTTTTATGACCAGAACACGAAAATACACCCCCTGTGGGCCACGAACCTCGGCCTGGACTGTCACTGACTAACAGGACGTGCGGAAGGCACGCCCTCTAGGAGCGAACGCGGCGCGTATTCCGGCCTCGAGGGTGAGGACGGGATGTACCCGGACGCCTCAACCACTAGTTGGTTGGGGTGAGAGGCAGCCGTTTCAATGTAGCGACGGGAACAGAGTTCCATGTGTTGCTGGATAGTTGGCAACTCGAGTTCTATGTGAAGATCCTCGTTACGCATGAACCACGGTGCTCCCGTCGCTTTGCGCATTAACCTATTCTGAAGGGTTGGTAACCTATGGACCCTGTGTTGCATAAGGTGGACGAAAACTACGCAGGCATACGTCATAATTGGTCTAATTCAAGTCGTGTATAACCTAACCTTGTTTCGGATCGACATCTTAGATTCCTTCCAGAGAAACATGTGCAGCCGTCCCATCACAAACGAGCACAGCTTGCGAACCATGTTTATGTGGGGACGGAAGGAGAGTTTAGCATCTACATCTTATTGACTTCCCTCGCCCAAGGGATCAGGGAGCCGAACATCTTGACTTTTGGTGTCTCTGGCGAGAGGGTCTTGTGGCTTTGTTTCTTGTAAAACATTACCGCTTTAGTCTTTTCGGGGTTGACTGTTATCCTCCATTTCTGGAACCAATCGCTAAGGGCGTTGGACGCAGATTGGAGTCGCCTAAATATCGAGGGGGAGGTGCCAGAGGCTTAAATAGTTGTGTCGTCTGCAAAAACGGCTGTTTGAAAACGGAGTTTATCTATTATTTCATTTATTTGAACAAACCTGTTACTCGTCTACTTTAGGAAATAAATAAGCAGTAATAATTAAAGTAACATTTAATTTATAATAATTCACAAATAAAAATAATGATCATTTGATTTATCGTCGTTTTGATTCTTAGAATGGCGTATTGTGTATTATCCTTTAAAGTCGTTTTCAATTTTGAGACATTATGCTGCATAGGCAAGAAACAATACAGATGTATTGCAAATAAGTCAAAACACTTGAGAGATATTGATTTGAGGCATTTTGCTTCAAAGTCATTTTACAGTGTAGACATTGTGATCATAATGGTTAACTGTAGGCACCAATTCTTACTGATCAACAAATACGGAGCGTAGTCGAAGCGACAAGGGCAAGAGCAGTGTAAAGGAGATTCGACAAATAATTCTAATTTTTTGTAATCATTATATAGAAAATAAAATGGGTCAAAATAGCTAACTGATTTATTTGCACAAAATACAAAATATAAAATAATACAGAAGTAATAGGCTTTAGCTAAAGCACTTGACATGTTTGTAGAGCGGACGGACGAATATCAATAGCTGTAGCGGACAGCACAAGGAGAGCCCGAACTGTTCTAAACTTACAGGTTGGGAACACAGGACTAGCTGCAGCTCGCTTTAGGTAATAACATATTTTGAAACGTTTTTAATTTATCTTTGTTTGTGGTCTAAAACATGTGTCACTTTACCACCTAGGTTGACTACAAAATTGTTTTAAAAACAATTTTGAACAAAACTTTGTCTCGGTCCTTTTCTCACTTGTCATCAGTTATGAAGTACCGTATTCAAAGGTCCTAGGGACTGCTGCTTTAATTAAAATTAATCTCACGATTAACCAGAAATCGTAAATATTGTAGTAGCCTTGCCGTATAAAACGTGTGGTACCCCGTACAGACTTGCCAAATTGTCCAGTTTATATATTCAAAGATATACTTACCTACATTAGTAAATATTCTTGGTTATCATATTTACGAATATCAGTCAGACAGAATATCTAAAGCTATGTGTAATTGTTACAGAGCTACAGCTCGTGATTTTGACCCACTTTTGTCAGATTTGGAAGAGATTAAGAATACGCCCATAACTTCTGAAGCTATTTTGATACCTCCGAGGCATACTCGTAGTATTCGTCTTGAACTTCCTATTGAGATTCCTGAAGATCTTGCTCATTGTTCTGGTGATTATAACAATTAATTTACTTACTTAAAGTAAATTTTTAAAAATTGGTGTGGGCCCCTCACTTACGGTTTTGTTAGGGCTGCGGAAAACCGAAGGATGAAAAAGGCACAGGACTGCGTAGTGTTTTGAGGAAGCCTATATCCAGCATTGGACGGCATCCTTTCAGAATAAGCATAAATCCTAGTGCAGGATTTTTTATATAGGTACCTAATTTTGTGTGTACTCAACTTGAGAAAATTTGCCCATCAGAGAAATTTATTAATCATTACCAAATGTCAAGTTAATTAACTAATAAGGGTCGTACTCGTAACTTTACAGTGGCGTTGATGAACGACCAGGACCAAGCAGTAGCGATACGTGACGTTGCTATTAAAAAGGGCGACCGCTGCTTCTGCGTTTGGCATTGTGACTGTGTTTGTTTAAGTAAGTGCATTTCATTTATCTAAGAGTATATTAGGGTTTAGATCAGGACTTTCCCGCCAAAAAAAACAAAAGATGATTCCTAAACTTGCTCAAAATATAATTTTAATTCACCATTCAGGTGATGATCCAAAGCTGATGTGCCGCGACATGGACGAGGCTGCGCAGAAGGCGGCCGGCTTGTCTGTCGTCGACCGACCGCGTCACACACGGTCTATCTGCTACGTTGACGTTGTCTCAATCAATCTATTCGTTGTATTCATTGGCGTTGTCGTTACTTTATTGTGTTTGGGTAAGAAGTCACTTTTATTCAATGATAAATATTTTAAGTTAATAACGGTAACACATGGGTAGATGTTTATTAAAATTTCAAATAATAATATGTTCTTTATCCGGAATACTTAACTATAGGTAAATTATCTTAAAGAGATTTTTGCATTTGTAGTTGTGTACGGTCAGCACATAAGGAAGTAAATAATTGAGAACTTTTATATTTTTTACACTTTTTATAGTCAGTTACACCAACTGCATCAAATAACATTAAACAATGATAAGCTAGAGACTAAAATAGTTAACAATCATTACCATAATATTTAATTCTAATCTTCTTTAACTCCAGACATTTCACTCTCATTCTCATCCCCACATTCATCAGATGAATCATTTGTGTTAACAATAATTCGTTCTGATATTATATCTAAAACCTATACTACTACAGCTGCAAAAATCTCTCGAAACTAATTTTACCATACGATGCCAAAGTTTACCTTGGGCATATATCATCATCGGAACATTTTTATTTAACAATGTTAAAATAATAAAATATGAATCAAAAAATATTACACAAAATAAATACTTAAATAATAAAAATGTGACAGACCTTATTTGCTGACCGTATAGTGGAATTCAAATTTCAAATTTTGAATCCGTGTACATATACGAACACTACTACAAATGCAAAAATCTCTCTAAGATAATTTACCTATACTGTATTTTATATAATTTCTAAATGACATTAATAAGGTAGAGCTACAGCAGAAAAATAACGTCAAGTTTTAATCGTAACCTGCTAAGTACTAAAAAAAAAGGTATTTTGGCTTGACAAATAAGACAATCAGAAATGGCTGTATGTGGATAGTTTATAAATATGCCGTGGAAATAGAAACGAGAGGTATCATTCAGCTCAATTCCTATACAACATATCAAAAGAACTAGGATTACCGAGAGGTTTGTAAGTTCATTACTACCGTGGTGTACCTATGTCGAAGTGTGATTTTATCAAATTCGACTAGGCATTGTAGACAGTTCGTAGGCCTACATAAGAGTCACTGTCATGATAACATATTTTCCTTTCTCATGCGATGGACTCAAAATTCACACGGAGAATCCATTGAATACTTAGAAGAGTAGGTAGGTATATCTATAACGGTCTTAGATCATATCTATAATGGTCGTAGGTAGGTATTATAAGTCATTTACAAAATATTTTTTTTAGATCAATCAATGAAATTATTCAGTCAAATCTTGTCGTATGTTATGTTATATGTAACCTGCTTTTACCACCACAAACAGATGATTCTAAATAAAGATTATATGTTTTTTTCTGTTGCGCAGGCTTGATAAAAGCTATTCTTGGGTTGTTATGCCGACAAATTGGGACTGCGGGATTGCATCAGTTATTACAGACTCCACGAAAGCTAAATAGATACTATGAAAATTCACTGAAATGTCGTAGCGTTGTCTATGATGATGATTGTTGGCCCGTACATCCAGACACTAGGAAGAGAACAGTTCGACTTGTTAGCTTGTGAGTGACCCGCTTTTTACTTAATTTCTTGACTGCGTAGATTATATTGCTACATCCGATGCGGTGATTTTGATTATTGGATGTGAACTAATTGAACATCTGAATGCTTAAATGAATTTGCAGTGCCTACTGAGTTACTTTTGGCGCTTTAGCTGCTTCAAATAAAATGTCAAATTTAAATTCTTTTAGTTGAGATTTTTTTGAGGATTTTAACAGCTGCAATCTACATGATGCTAACTGTACCCACTAACAGTAAGGGGTACTTTGACGACTTACCTAACATTGGAGAATTATTAATGACATCATCTTTTAATGGCACTTAGGAAGGTATTTCAATTGACCATTAGGTAGACGAGTTTTTTAAATAGTTTGCATCGCAACAAATGGTTTAGGTATTCGTTTTCATCAAGAAACCAATTCTGCTGAAAATTGTGCGATTTTCTTAAAAAAAAGTCTTAAATAAATGAAAAATATGTATCTTGACGAATGCGATAGATACGTGAACAACGAGTTGATGACGTTGTAGGTAGAAATCACTTGAATCATGGTAGAAAAATAATGAAATATAAATATTTTTAAACAAATACATTTTTGTTTTGCCAGGCCCATGGAGTTTGTTCTAAATATTATTTTCTTCGTGAGCGTACCTTGTCTAATGGTATACGAAATAATCAAGGAGTTGATCAAACGACTTAAACGTACTGAAAGTAAATGCTGTGTTATGACAACGAGTAAACAAAATGAATGTTACAACTCACATGATATGCAGGTAACATTATTGTACAATTGTTTAGTTTAAATGTTGACGAGTTAGGAATTGCACTTTTTATTACCTACCTATTTATAATGTATTTGGTTAATGTTAACTAAAAAACTCCTGGGCCTTATTACTTATTTTAGGATAATTTAAATTAGTTTTTTGTTCAAGATCTTATAACAAAAGTGCAATTCCTGACTTTTTTAGGATCTGCTGGCGAGACGACGCCGACTACGCGAAAGACTGCGGAGGTGGATGACACCTCAGGCTCAGGAACTTTCTTCAGAGCTCTGGACTAAATCAAAGGTTTTTATCAGATTATCTAACGATGTCAATTAGTACATGGTACAAGGTACATAGGTACGAGCACCGTGGTCTTTAAAACCTAAAAACGGTAATTACGACGTAAACTCAAAGGTAAGACGTATAAAGTAAGTACTGATGTAGCTTCGGTAGAGGGCGTTCTCATGATTCCTTGGCTCTAAGCTTTTTATTATAGTTAAAAACAGATGAGTGATTTTCTGGGTATGTCACTCTACTTGTCCATAATCCCAGAGCTACCAGGCGTCACTCATTTTCTGAAGATCAAAATGTACAAGAGTCGTATGAATCGTATGACTAGCTGCTACTTTATTAAAGGTGCTAAAACACTACTAACTTTACTTAAATTCTGATGGCTGATTTCATCATACATTTTACAGAAGATTATTAAGAATCAGAAATCGATACTCCCAGACACTTAAAGTCGGCGGTTTTACCTACCAGACGTTACACAAAATCAAAAAGGAAACTCTGCCACTACCTTGTTTCATAGAAAAATCAGTCGGCCCTCGTAAAACTATTGTACCTATTGGTGTTTTCTTTTCCGCCTAATCTTCTGATCAACAGATGCAGCCACTTCTTAAGGGAAGGAACAGCTGTTATGAAAATGTATTCAGCGGTACTCTAGATTCCATGATGGACTCCGAACAAGATGATACTGATTACGTCCTTAGCCAGATGAAAAAGAGTAGGGAATCGCTTGCTGTAAGAATAACATTTATACTTAGTTACGTAACTACTCGGCGGGATGAGAGAGGCACTGGCACACGACGCAGGGTGAAAATATTTGGAGGAGATCTAAGTCCAGCAGTGGACCCCATAGGCTTACAGTATTCAAAAAGTAGGTGAACACTAGTATTCCAAAAGTAGTTGAACACTATATTCTCGTGTTCAGCGTTTTATGGTAAGTTTTTTTTGTACTCTTTTTGCGTCACTGACCTAATAAGTCATTTTTAGTGTTCAGCTATTTTGGAACTTAAAATGTGTTCAGAGACTTTTGGGGCTGACTGTACATTCTACTTGATGTCTAAGTCTACAATCTACATCTTATTGTTATGAATAACAAATTAATTTATTTAAACATTTCAGAGGAATCAAATAAAAGTAATGGATATGGACCCAGGAAACGCACCGTCTGTCAGCAATAAATAAATTTAAAAAGAAAATATTTTGACGTATAGTCTATTTTTTTATCTCAGATACTAAAATGACATTTCATGTGTTGCCTGTTTTTTACAACTAATAAATAGTGATGCGATACAGCCGGTACTTACCGATAAAATATAGGTTAATTCCGCCGATTACGTTAAATACAGACTATACGTTGTTTTTTTAATCTCGAATACTAAAATATCATTACTGTTACCTTTTTTTTGTGCAATTTATGTAGTGATGTACCACCATTATCATAAGTTAACGATAAATTAAATTTTATACAGTTTTTTGGAAATAATAATATTAAATGTGCAAAAATAATAATATTTTAATGTGTGTGTAATATGAGTTCCTGTATCTGGAATCCACACGAGGCTTCATACGCTCTACTACTCGAAAAGGTACAGAAAAAATTCTTGAGATTTCTGTATAAATCCTCTCTAGGTCATTATCCGTATTTGTATCCTACCAAATATTTGACAGGGTGTTTAGGGTATAATACATTAGAAACTAGGAGAGCATATGATCAGCTGATCATTATGCTGAAAATATGTAGAGGCATAACTGATGCTCCCGATCTCCACAATGAGCTGATTCGTTTATACGTTCCGAACAACTACCTCCGCGCTCGTAATCACCGTCTACTCTCAGTGCCCGCATGCCGTACCGTAGCCCGCGCATCGTCTCCTATCCCTCGCGTCCTTTAGCGCTCAATAACCTCATGGAAGCTTTCCCTGATTGTGACTTATTCGCAGATGAGTCTAATATTGTAAATAAAGTATGTTTAAGTTTTTGTGAAAGTTTATAAATAGTTATTTAATTGTTTCTTTTCTTATATATTTTATTTTGTAAATGTTTTAATATTCCTGTTTTTCTTTAGTTATTTTATCGTTTGTTTTACTGTTTTTATAGTGTATTTCTGTGGTGTATGTTAATGTTATTGGTTTGTAAAACCGTGTTAACATTAATAAATAAATAAAATAAAAAAAATGTCGTCGACTATATGACCCAATTGGCACATTTTGTCTTCGAGTTGAATAACTGACTGCATAGCGCAGTCTTGCCACCGCTGAGGGGTCACTTGAAGAAGCCCTTCTTTAAAAAGACTTCGTACTTCATTCAACTTGAAAGTTTTATTATCCTTTGCGACATGTCCCTTTACCTGAGCCCACACTAATTCTATTGGATTGAGCTCACAGTGGTAAGGGGGCAGTCGCAAAATAGTGACACACTGTGCAGCAGCCATCTCATCAACAACAGACCTCTCATAGACTTTTTTGTGCTTTTTGGAAATTTGGATTAATTCACATTTCAACATTGTTTCTTCATAATGAATATTTTTTTATTGTAGCCAATTTCGTATTTGCTCTTTACGCCAATTTGAAGTAGGTAACGCCTCCAGTTTCCTGGTGTGGTACGGTGCATTATCTATAACAAGAACTGCATTCTCTTTTAATTTTGGAAGAAAATTATATGTGATTGAATAGTATTAAATAAATATTATTAGCACTAATGCCAATAAAAAGATTCTGATAAATTTACTGTTGCTATGTTGATACATGAAATAAGTAAAATGTGATAAAAATATTAAATTAAATTAATAATATTTTAACTTGAATAATCATACTGAACTTGAATAATCTATAGTGTTTTCTTTCTTTTCACTCACTTTTTACTCTTAAGTGCCAACATATGTAGGACTTCTAACGATTAGGTTGTTTACCCTAATTTGTTTTATATTATAAAATTACGAAAACTTCAAATTGAAATATGCGCCAATGACGTCATGCAAGAAATTATCCCTATCATTTGATCATGGACATAGAAGAAAAAAAGAGAGAAATTCATTAGATTAAAACGCTTTACCGAAAATATGCTCTAGTAACAGTCAATAACGTTGACTTTACTATTTGTTTTTATAAATATCTAACGACTATTTGCTAATACAGGAGAACTGATAATATGTCAAAATAGCGTCATGCTTTGGCTGATGTTTTGTTGTGCGATATTGAACCTAATAGTTTTATGACATGCAACTAACATTAACTCTAGAGGTGATAAAGCCATTTAGTTCTCGACTATACTAACAACCGTAAATATTTTACAATAATTACAACACGAATCGAAACACAGGACAGCACTGTTTCTTACAAGCTGGCTACATTATTTTTACGTTTGACATTTGTAGTTGTCATTTTAGTGTCCGAGATAAAAAAATAGACTTTAGGTAGTGAGTGTTAATTTTATTTTATTCTAATTATGTTTAAATAAACTGTCTTTGCCGTATTTTGTTTTCTTATGTTACATTAGCTTGACTTCATAAGTGCTAACGCTTCATCATAAAAGCTAATGCATGTCTTACTTTAGGTAGGTACCTACGAGGCTATTTCAATGCGCCCTGTACAGGGTGGCTCATTCAAATGGGTCAGTATGGGAAAGTCGTAAACTATAAGTCATACGAAGATTTGTTCTTAGGAACCATGTCACCGATTTTGGTAAAAAGAAAAACTGCATTCATACATTTGAAAAAGATACTGCATCCAGTCGGGAATCGAACCCGGTTGTTTTGCAAAAGTAAAATTTATACTGTTTCTATTTAAATATCGATTCTGTAGGTCTTAAGCAGTAAATATCTCTATGAAACATTATGTCTAAAATGAATAAAATGCATTGTTTTCACATACCTACTTTATTTCGGGGGCTGGTTTGACTACGAGGAAACGTAATTCCTTATAGTTAAACCAGTTTGACAAAATAGTTTGACCACGGAGAAGAACCGTAAGGGCGCTTGTACACGCTAAGAAAATTTGCCGTGTCTGCGCCAGACAAGACAAATCTTCATGTAGACGTCAAGAATTTTGTCTTTTTCGCACACGAAAACTTTTCTTGTCTTCCGCAGACAAGACAAATCGAAACGTGTACACGATAGGATTTTTTTCGTGCAGTCGTCAGACGGGCGTAGGGCGCGCAAGTAATAACAAGTGTGATAATCAGTGTGAGTTTTCTTTAGTAAAAATGTTAACTAGAAAGGAAATAGTATGATACCCTACTACACCGCTCCCCGCTCCTCCGCAACAACGTTCGTCATGTCTTGTCTTGCGCAGACAAGAATATTTTCTTATTCATCGCCGACGCTGTGTACACAGGTCGTGCTTAGAAACGACACGAATTCTTACGTTCGTCAGGCCCGCCCGGCCCTACGGAATTTGGTAACGAGACTTGTACCAATCTGATGTACTCCTTGACCCAAACCTATGTAACCACTTCGTTTTCAATGTAACTCTTTTGGAAAAAAGTTACAGGCACTTTTTAGGGGCCGGGCCAGCCTGACGGTTCTCGCCCGGCCCCCTTATATCTCGAGAACTACGAAACATACAGTAATTCTGTAACAGAAGGAATGTAACTCTGAAATAACGCCTATAACACGGCTTCAGGACTAAAAGCCATATCATGTACGTAGTTCTCAAAATATAAGGGGGCCGGGCCAGAACCGTCAGGCTGGCCCGGCCACTAAAAAGTGCCTGTAACTTTTTTGTAAAAGAGTTACATTGAAAACGAAGTAGTTACATAGGTTTGGGTCAAGGAGTACATTCGATTGGTACTAGTCTCGTTACCAAATTCCGTAGGGCCGGGCGGGCCTGACGAACGTGAATTCTTGCGTAGGCCTGGCGATTTTTCCTACCGTGTACAAGCGCCGTAAGAAGACTCCTACCGGCGCGGCAACTGAGATTTATAACCATAAGAAGAGAAAGAGTAATTTGCTTGTCTGTTTTAGAGTCCCTTCTCGTTTGACTCTTTATTTTGACCCACATATTTTTTAAGCACATTTAGAGAAAACAGAATCAACCATAAATATAAATATGTTCCTGAACAATATATACGGAGAAACCTCGCTCGGCCTGAGATCAGCCGCTTAGCGTTAGTCCTGTAAAGGCAAACCCGTTAATGTCGGTAAAGTCAGAAATCCTCTAAAGAAGGAATACGTGTAATAGGGATTCATAAATACTCCTGATAGGACTTTAAAAAAAATATTCCTGTTATGGACTTTTAAAATAATATTATATTATAACAAATCATCTCAAACTGACTAAACTAAGACGACATGTGGATGTGACCATGGTTCATGTCCGGGTTTAATTATGTATTTCAATTTTTACTATTTTTACGATCAGTCTAATTTATAAGAATTTATATTTTATGAAATAATTTTATAGCTATTTATATTTTTTAAAATTTCCTGCTGTTTGTTATAAATGCCAGTCGCAAACACCCAGTAAACTGTGGCCGTACATCCTTCAAAATCAAAACCAAATCTGTCAAGTGTCAAACAGCTGTTATTGTTGTGTCATGTCATGTTGCAGCCGTACATTTTTTCAATAACATCGATTTTATGAACGCCGTCTCGTATGATACTTCTTATCACTTAAGATTATTATTAGAAAAACCAAGTTACGCAACGTAATAGGTTATGTAAGTTATGCGTGTATTATTGAGGTCTATGGTAGTAGTTAGGAAGGTGGTACAGTCGAGCAGAACCGTGCAGTTGAAACATCCATTCACGACAGGTAGGTTGTTTTGCGGCTAGCGCTCGTCCAGTGATCGTGTTTGTGTACACTGCGTATAAATAAGGAAGGACCTAATTTATAGTATATTTTGGAATTGTGCCAGCTATACGAGTGAAGATTTTACAAATATTTCTATTTTTATTTCCTTTTGTAGCTTTAGTGTGGAGAGCCATGGAAGATAAAGAATCTTTAAAAAAGAGACTGACGCCTCTACAGTATCATGTTACACAAGAAGCAGGAACTGAGAGACCATTTACAGGTATTTTACCAAATGTCTTAAGATTTATGAACTACTTCTTTTAATTGTATTTTAAAATGGGTAAAAGTTCATTTAAGTTATAAAAAACTTTTAGAAAATTTATTTTTGTTAGAAAACTCTCTATTATTACAATATACTCTGTGAGATATTCTGACAATATTTTGAAATGTTTTTTTTATAATATGTCTTATTTATAATATGTACTATCCCACCAATATTAGAAATAGAAAATCATTATATGTTGGTCCTATAATTTTATTTTCAGGATCTTATAACAAATTCTATGAAGATGGAATGTATGTGTGTGTAGTATGTAAACAAGACCTATTTACCTCTAAAACAAAGTATGACTCAGGGTGTGGCTGGCCTGCATTCAATGATGTTCTAGCCAAGGAAAAAGTTACTTTACACAAAGACGCAAGTGCAGGTATGTTTTAATGTACTTATGGTATAATATTTATTATATTTTATGGTGTGTACTGTAAATAAATGCTTAATTTATATAATTATTAATTAAATTTAGTATTACAAAAGCACTATACATTTTAACAATTATAACAGCTTGTTATTTTGGATTTAGAATACTTGTAATCAAAGATGTCAGTAAAGCTAACTAAAAAAAGTAAACTAATTATCATTTCTAATTCAGACATGTGTTAGATCAAAATGGAAGTTACATGTTATTATCTGTTCATAGTTACATGGGTAAAATCTGCATGTATCTGAGTTTCATACCAACCCAAAAATATCATTGAAATATATTTGATTTTCATTTATCTACCTAATTTTAATATTAACATAAATTCTAAATCTAAAATGATAGAGTTTATTTATCATATAAAATACATATACATAGCTAATAATTTTATTCACGACACACATAACCTTAGTTCCTTTCAAAATTAACAATAGTCAATGGCATTATTTGTAACATATAGACATAAAAGAACACTCCACAATAGCTGCTAAACCATTGTCATTCAGGGTCATTATATCTTTCTTTTTTAACATACTCACTAAGATGACCATGTTTTTTTTTCTGTAAACATTATAGTTATACTTTGGACTTAATATGCGAAGAAACAGAGACATTAAAAATCATTACATTAATAATTTTAACCTCGGAATTGTTTAGTGAGTGTTTTCAGAGTCAATGCAACTAGCATTAGTCACTAAGATCAATGTCATTGCCATAATGTTAATAATAGACTAGGTGTCTGTAACAAACATAAGTTCTATAATACACTACTGTTTAATATTATAGTGGAGTGTCAAATATATCTTATATTAAAAATTAAATCATGCTGTGAATGAAGCTGTGGTAAGGCATGAGGGGTCAGGTGGGTTACTGGGTGGGTGACTCAAACAAAGTATTATGCAGTTATGTCAGTGTCTGTTATGCAGTATGATTTGGTCATAACTTTCATAAGATATGTCACAAGTATGACCATGTTTGTATTCAATCAATTAAACAACTAGCTGCATATTTAATTTTGTACTCTCTAGTGCATAATCGGGAAAAGATCTAAGCAAATATTTTTTAAGCACTACATTTAATTTCATAAATAAATCCTATGACTGCATTATTCATAGCATATGGAGTTCCAATTATAACTAAAGTTGATGTAAGTCGTCAATAGCTGTACATGATATTTTTTTTCTCGAAAATTTTTAACATTTCGATGAAAATACCTACTCTTCATTTATTGACACTCCGCTTTAATATAATACCTGCTATTCAACAACATCCGCTTACTTTTGAGTGATATTAAAATGTTATCTCGTTTATCATGTCCTCTTAGCTTTTTACGTAATTAGTTGCTTCACGACTTCAAGAATAATTTATTTACACGTAGATTACAAATAGACATTGTGATTGTGACATCTTCATTATAGTCGTAATTTTATTTAAGTACACGCAAAATGTCGTCATAAGGTCATGCTTTAGATGTTGCAACATTGACTTCCATTTTATCAATCACCTTGAGTAACTCTCATTTATAGACATACAACGCTACTTCCATATCTACTATAGATTGCCTTATATATCGTTGTTCGTTACAGTCGTGATTTCACTCTATACATACACAATCAACCTTCAACTTGACCAAGCAACGTTCCACTGTAATTACTGACCCATAGTCTTCCTCGTAATATGATTATTATAGTCTAGTTCAGTAGGCGTGGTCTTGTAGGGGTGTATAATATTACACGGTTTCGAACGCTATGTAGCTATTTAATTTACAATAAAATTGCAGTTCTAATATTATTCTTCTAACGTATACGGAATTCCATTCTTACTTTCAGAGGTTGAGTTGTAATTAGAAATTATAACGAGCGACGGTTTTAACCGTGTATAATAAAGTGCGTATAACCATCGCAATAATACATATGCGTCTAATTTTAAATTCATTCCTACATGTGTTTCACAAAAAAATATAATGTTAATTAAATTGTACCGCATACTTTGAAAGTTTATTACTAACGCGCGCACGCAATTATTTAGTACTTTAATTTTCACCGGCATCCATATAAATATGTGTATGAAAGCATGTAATTTAAATGAGAGACATACTTAACACAAAAAAATTAACTTTTTGTTTTCTCATTTTATTAACCAAGCTACAGTTTAATATTTGTTTAATGTTAGAAAGTTAGTTTTAACCTATATCTTATATCCAAAAAGTAACTAATAGTAAAGTAAGCTCAATATGGCTAATATTTCTTTGCATGCACAGGCTTTTTTTAGTTTTATACAATTATAATTTAATTTCATTATTCGCTTTGGATATTATAATTATACGTACGACATTGAGGTTTGTTAAAACTGTATATTTCCACCCCTTTTCCTCAATCAATATTACATAAAGTATAAATATGTTAATAATCTTTTTTAGCTTAAAAACTAAACGAAATTATTAAGCATGTGCGCTTTGTTTTTGTTTAGCTATATTTTATCAATGATTATTTATTTTACTTTTTGGGTTTCTACTGTAAATATTAGTTATTATAAAATAAATCGTACTGACTTAAACTAATCGTAATGAAATTATTACAGTTAATTTCAATCCTTTAACTGAATTGATCGACCCCTTTGAACCAAAGAATATTATTTAAATACCTGTTGTTTTTATGTTAATATTTATATACCTTCTATGTATTTACATAAACAATAATAGCGGTGTCGGGAATGTGGATACTGGTGCTAATTCTTTTTTTATCTTTTTTCTGTCTTCCTCGTTACCCTTGACCATCCTCTCGACACAATCCTGACTCCACAACAAACGTAAGTCGATTCCTTTGGTAAACTATTATCTATTTATTTATACGCTTTATCTTGACATAACAATGTGTAATATGGAACTGCACTGTGTGTTTAATCATTCATTACACAATTCCGTATAACTCACTATTAATATTAATGTTGTTTTACCATACTATTCGCATTCATGGCTCCGGTCGAGCGATCACAAACAATACATACAATGTTAACACAATCACGTTGCGATGCGCCGTAACATTGGGTTTGTATCATTCGCTACCTAACTGTTACACGCCTACATCGTGACATCACCTTAATCATAATGGAATGAGCATGATAAATAATATGCATTTGTCCTGGTAACCTGCCCCGTCTTGTCCCGTCCTGCCCGCGTCCCTCCTGGATGGCTGCCGGCTGGACGTCACCCTGCTCTACGACGACGCTGTCAACAAACACTACACGGCACGAACTCTGTAAACATCATACTCGGATGTAATCATATCATCCATTGTTCAATATGATATGTAAATATTGGCTTTTTGGTGAATGGATCTGGTGTTGTTACAATAAAGTTGGAGCGAATATATTACTGGTTTTAACACGGCCAGGTTTGGTGCGAACTGAGGTGCGATGCTCCAAGTGCTCCGCTCACCTGGGACACGTGTTCGATGACGGGCCAGCGCCCACACGGAAACGTTTTTGCATTAATTCGGCGTCTTTGGACTTCATACCTGCTGAAGAGAGGAAAGACTAGCATATAAGAACTGTTAATTATTAATATAAACGTTTGAAATGTTGTCTGTATACTGTGGATACATTTTAATATATTTACTCACCTATGTATACAGATAGCATTGACAGGGCCTTGTTTTGTGTGTAGCTGTAAGAAAAGCTTTGAATTTTCAGCAGTCCAATAACTGTACGAAATGCTTTTTAACTATATACAGATTAAGAAAAACAATACCTTTGTTAAAGGGCGCCAAATTAGCTTTCTTATTTAAACTCGATACATTGTCTAACATTAATTTATTATTTTTAGTCAGGAATTGTTTGTTAATTTAAAAATGATTGCTTTGTCTAATGATTGATTTTGAATTTAGTTATTTACTACTCAGTTTTGTGTAGTTCATATATGAAAGCGGGTATGAAAATATGCTACTTACTAAGTGCTTTATGAAAATGGTTGTTAAAACTATTCAGTTTTGTAATAATTTAGTTACCACATCAAGTCATTGTTATTTTATTTTAGATATATTATTCCATTACATATGTATATGTACCTATCTATTCTGTTAATGGATTAAGTTACCACAACATGTTCGGTAATTAATTCTTGTAAAACCGACTTAACCTACGTATTTGACAAAAAATAAAATTTGATCGTGTATCAAACAACTTTATAATGAAGCCGTACTTGCAATATTACTTAGAAGCCTTACATAGTTGGTCTAATCACCAGTTAAATAAACGTTTGCTTAGATAAATCTACATAACGTAAAAAGTTAATTATAGATAGGTGAGCTATCTGAATATTTAGTAAGGCAAGGAAACTCAAATATGACATCAAGTAGACTTACGGCCGAATATTCAAACGTCTTTTAAAATAAAGCGGCGCTTAAACTAGACTTTTGTATAAGAATTTCTAGTGTAAGCGCCGCTTTATTTTAAAAGACGTTTGAATATTCGGCCGTTAAACTAAATTGTAAATGAAACATTTTGTATTTGCATTTTATACCTTGATATTACAAGAATTAATTATATAATATTGTTTTAAAATATACCTAGCATAAAGCATTATTTTAAATGCTTATTCAGCCAGTAATTTATATTAAACAGTAATTTTTTTTATAATAATTACATAATTTTGGTAAATATCTGTATTTTTAAACTGTAGTACAAATTTGTTCAAGATTACTACTGATTTTGAAGAATTACTTTTGATTGTAAAGATTATCTGTATATATTTTTATAGATAAAGATATGCCAATAAATATTTTTTGTATGTAAAAGCGTTGTTTGTAATTCTTGATAAGCCATTCTGATAATTTGTAGTTATACTTAGTAATAAAGGCTAAAATGCAGTGTGTGACAACCCCCCTTATCTCATATTAAAGGTGCATTAATTTGTGTTAGCCCATAAATAAATAAAAAAAATTATATATATTAGGAATGACTTGACACAAAACCTGATAGGTACTAGCTTAGTCCAGCCTTGTATGAAATTAGACATTGATCATACCATATTAGGAGCAGCATATTTGTCTAATAATGATGGCGACTGCCGGCGCTATGATTTTGTTCGACCCTCCATGAAAAGAATTACAGTGGACGTGAGGTTGACATAAATATCTTATTATGGATATGAAAAAAACTTAACCAACATATTAAATAGGAAAATATTAAGTTATTGTATATTGCATTGTATCCGTAGTACGGTACATTTGTCTGGTCAACCTGATTGCGAATAATACAAAAATGGGCCCCATCAACGTTGATAACAATTTCCAGCTATTGTAAACTAAAAGTTTTGGGTACAGTGCAAGACACTATCGTTAAAACCTTTTTATACAACAGCATAATTTGAGTACTATAGGGTATTTTAGGTGAAGGAGTGATCGATACAAATAATACCACAAGTAATCATGGTGAGTCTTTTATTATAGTATGGTAGTAGGTCGTTTATATTCACAAGTTGCTCATACATGGCACTGGTGTTTTACAACTGTCAAAAACATGAAAAATGTTTTTTTGTAACCACATTAAATGTCTTGTTCAGTTACTATTACAATAATTAATACATTTTTAACTTATATACTACATACATAATTACAGTTACTTTCTCAACATAACATTCTATGCATACTCAAATTCATTTTCATGATCACATTATGTAGTTAATACACTTCTTATATTATTTACTAATATAGATACTGAATAACTTTACTTTGTTCAAGCTCTCTTGAAGTTTTGGCTACAATTTTATATTTCTACATTATTGCACAATTTGGTTATGGTTGGTGCAGACGGTATTGTTATGAACATGCCAAACTATAAACAATTCGCTATAGACTATCGATAAAAAATGATATATTTTATTTAGGCCGTACGTTTTGATTCGCCTTATATTTTTATTTCGCATTATTCAGTTGTATTTATGTATAATGGTTAAAAAAAGTAAGGAGCAAAGTATTTCAAAGGTGTTTATAGTAAAAAAACGATCTAGTATTAAGAAACATCAACAATATAATATCATCGGGTCATGTATACTTTATAAAAAAAAAGCTGCTATCTTATATAAAATATCTCAGCTGATTTGCCTTGAGGTTAAGTATTAATATTGAGTGTATCCTTTTGTCTCTAAGAAATATATAAACATTAATACAACACAACACTATCGTTACCTACATAAAATAGATAAAAAATAATTAAAATACAAAAATAAATATAACCATAGACAAGATGGCCGATTGATATTAGAGGCTAACGGACGGTAACATTGCACTCAACAAGCAACGTGAGCACTGATTTCCCATTGATTCTACCCAGTCACCTCTGGCTGTGTTAGAAACAAGAAGTTCCTATCTTATAATTAAGTAAATAATATTCAGAATGATCTCGATATTGGAATATGGTCTGGGTCAACTGCTAAATCACAAACTTTACAATGATATTGCTACTATGTTCCATTCAGTAACTTGGTGACTAGTACACCAAATAAACTCATAATTCAAGAAAAGTCTGTACTCTGATGTTTCTTAATATGAAATAACAAATGAAAGCTTTATATTTCTCTATCATGATTTTTTATATGAAAAGCAAGCTAAAAGCCTCTTTAAATAAATGACATAATAAACACCTATTGATAGTTACTATAGTTACTTTGGCCATCAAACACTACTTATTAAATTAAATTGCTTAATATAAAATGTAATGAAAGGATAATATTGACTAAAACATCAAACTAATATAACTGAATCAAGCAAGTCATATTGTAATGCACCAACCGAGACTGCTCAGACTCTACATAGCGTAAATTGGTCACGTTCATATTGTCAATGAGTAACAGTACTCTTTCTGTATCTGTACAATTTACATCAGGCCAGCCTCTCAAGGCCATAACCTTCTCTCAACATCAACTAGAAAACATTCACGTCTCAGATATTCTCAACCACATTCACACACTTATAATAGAGAATACATAATTAAAACAAAATTTAACAGCGTCTTTCGGCACAACCTAAACAGTAAAAGCAGAGAGACATCTTGCAAGTCTTATGTTAATGTAAATAAAATACTATAATTACAAACATAATATTGTAGGTACTGTATAATCATTATAATCTTACTATTGTCGTAAATGTATCGTGAAATGATATACTTATTGAATAATCTAAATGTATTAAGTAAAACCTATTGCTCCGCATATTATATAATAAACATATTTCTTCCTTGTTCTAATAAATACTCAAGTGTTTGTGCCATAAGTGAGATGATCATCCAAATATTTTATCTTTCCTACATTATACTTCAGTTGAATAGACTTTATAAACTTAATACTATGTAAATGCTTCACCCACCTAACAATAAAATGATCTCAAAATGACCGTGGATAAATTTTGTATCGTTTTTAAATTAAAATATCGTATTATTTTAACAATCTCGTGTAAAAGTAATAATTTTGAAGAATATTGAATAATAATTGTCTCCAATAATAATATAATCTCAATAACGTAAATCAGAAGCCATAAGCGATTTCAAATAAATTAACATTTATCATACATAAAACTAATACTATCTAGTAACTATCAAAAGCAAATAAGCAGCGTAAGCCATCATCACATCAGATTTTAATGTGTGATAATATAAATTATATGAATAACACTCTGTTCACAATAAAATGCTAGTAAATGTCGCACAATCATCTAACAAATATTAAAAATAATACAAATTATTTTAAAATACTAATAATATTAAAATAATAAAATACCTTTCACACGTTCACCTTGTACACAACTGTCGGCCGCCCGGCACGAGTACGTGACGGACGCCTCACTACGCACTCGTCGCGATCCCGCCTCTATATTGATGTGTTTCTAACTGCTCAACTACCATCACAGTGAATAAGCTGAATCGATACTAACGTAACATCTCTACAGTACCCTCTACTATTTATACTTTACAAGGTCGCCTAAACATCTGCCAGTCTTCGTTTGCAGCTATCATATTACGAAATACTTGAAAAATTCGTCCCTAATCCTCTAAAATCTATCTACACTATCCGATCTTATCATATAATACAGTCGACAGAAACACGTCAATAAGAGATCACGTCGCTATAAGAACAATTTACTACTACACAATACTACGATGATTTAAAGTTAGTGGACTGCACTTTATTATCGATCTCTTGTAAAAATATTACCTCTATTATATTCACTCGGCAACTGTTTTACATTTAAAATAGGTATTGCTCTGTTATTAACATTTCGTGACACGAGCGCTCGTCTCGGAGCGCCTGTGTCGTGTACAAGCAGTTGTAGAGTGCACGAGTCCACGCAGGCACTGAGGCGCTAGTGTGGCGGGGGCGGGGGCGCCGCCGGCCTGCGCTAATGTCCCTTGGCCGCCTCTTTCGCCGCCATTATTAGTGGAGTCAACGATGCTAACGGTCGTGCCATTTTTAGGAAGGGATGCTGTAACAATATATGTTTATTTTTGGATTATTTAAGCTTTTCATTTATTACTGTTGTTATTGTAAATATTTAAGAAAGGATATGCAATAACAGTATCTAACAGGTTTGTAGATAAACAAAGCTCGAAATAAGTTATAGTATTTTACTGTAGTGGATATTATTACCAAATTATTCTAGATTTCTACCTGACTACACAACATCTATAAATTAAAGACGGTTGTCAATTAAAAGCCCTCAAGATACAATCTCAGACCAAATAAAAAATAAAGACGTAGCGCTGCGAACACTCGATTGAAGTATTCAAAACTACGCCTCGCTCTATACCTACAAGTTCACACGCACACATTTACTACCCAAACTACGCCTTATCAGTCAGTTGGCGCTAGTTTGTCAATAGAGTATGACATATAAACATTTTTTATTATTTATTCTGGGAAATGCCTAATTGTGACGTAAAAGGGTGCAAAAACAATTCTTCAAAAAATAAAAAGCCAGATGGAATCACATAATATCATACGTAAGTAAATATAAAAACTCATAATTTTAATTATTAATATTATTGACTTATGATGACGGCCTGGAACACAAAACCTCAACAAGTGTTGGCACTACTAAGCGTCAGAATTTACCCCGTTTATAAGCTAAGTACTTGTAAGTAATAGAAAAAGTAACATTAGGTATATAAATAAAAATAAAAGAAAAATATGGCAATGTATTTTCTCTTATATTCTCTTTTATCATAATAAAATATTTACAAGAAAATCCATTGCCGTATTTTTCCATCATCTTTTTTTGACCATCCTCATGTCAGTCTCTTGTTTTAGAGTAAAACTAAGTATAGGAAAAAGGTTCGTTTTGTTTGTGCTCGGATTAGGATTGTTACCAAAATCGGTAACATATCAAGAATTGATCTAAATGCGGGAGTTGTTTTAAGAGAACATGTACATTTTTAAGGTTTCCTAGTCGAAATAAGATTGTAGCAGAGAAGTGGATTGAAGTCATTCGACTTAGCCGGAATGATGAATCATGGAATCCTAAGGCGCGCAGCGTAGTTTGTTCGACACATTTCGATAATGGTGACAATGGTGCTTAAACATGGACATCCAAAGGATATTTCCAATATGTCTATTGTTGATTATTTCATTCAGTAACAGAAAACAAACAAAACTGTGCATCTTTTCCTTTTGTTTATGTTTTTCCAGATTCCCTGAAATAGTTTAAAAATTGCTAGTGCTTTTATTTTTTAGTAATCTAAATTAATTAAATAGTATTTAAAATAGAACAACATTCAAGAAATTCACATAACATTATGTATAACTTTTTCAAATATTTTTTTAAAACTTGGTAATAGGGCTATGCTATGGGACTTTAATTATTACTGTCATGTTTTGGGCCTTTCTTATTTATAGGTTTATTAAAGGCTACCTTGTCTGAAAACACTCCAGATTCTAACATACATGATTATTCATTTATTAAATGGTTTTGGAATAATAATTATTTTATTTTTATCCAATCTTGTCGCAATAAACATGCTATTAAATCACCTCTTAAAAGGAAAATACCTATATACAATTTGAAAATGAAACCTATCCATGAACTCAATTAGTCTGCCAGTACTTAGACAAATATTAGGGTAATTAGATTTCACTGCCTGGCAGCACTCCTTAAATGCACACATGTTTACAAAACCTGCTTCATTTTTCTGTTGACAGCGCTACGTCTTTATTTTTTATTTGGTCTGAGGATACAATAGAAAAATAACCATTTTATTTAAGAAATTCAAATAATACAGTACCTTGAGTAAGTCGAGAGCGGTAGCTCGCCTCTCGACGTCTACTTCTAGACATTGGTCAAGGAAGTCCTGGAAGACGGTGCTGAGCTTCTCCTTGTCTTTTATGTCGGGCTTGCCATTTGTTGCTATAAGATACAGAGCACGCAAGGGATTCTCATTCAAATATGGCGGCTCGCCTTCTATCATCTCTATGGCCATGATCCCTAATGACCACACGTCAACCTAAAAAAAAAGAGGATTTGTTTTGTATTTTTCAAGTCGCAGGGAAATGAGGAAACTATGGATATGACGAAATCCCGTTACTACCAGAAAAGAAATGCTCATATTTTTGTTTGCATGTTAAAAACGCAAGAATCCCAACTCCTATAGGTTAGAACTGTGACCATAATGCACGAGGCTAGCGAGCGTGTCGCGGCAGCCGCCGCCGAAGTGCAAGGCATTTTCGACATTTACCGGGATTTCGTAAAATCCCTGGTTTCTTAAATAGGTACGCCGATAACAACTGGGCTAAAATAAATTGCTTATGTGCCACCCTCCCTCTTAAATTTGAAATGGAGACTCGATGAGGAATTTTTAAATACCTGATTTTAATGGGCACAGAACATTCAGACTCAAGACAACAATTTGTAGAGGGCACAAACAATTGTGATGCGCGTTTGATTCGAACCTGCTACCACGTGCTCGTCACTTGAGATCTTGTCTTTGAGGCACTTAGAATAATTAAATGGGTATTGTAAGATGTAGAAAATTTTTATTTACCTTAGGCCCATACTGCTTCCGCGTAACTACTTCAGGTGCCATCCAGTACGGCGTGCCCACCATAGTAGTTCGTTTATTCTGTTCCGGTGATATTTGAGCACAGAAACCAAAATCAGCTGTAAAAAAAATAAGACTTACTATTACTTGGTTGGCCTAAAGTTAGCTTTAAGACACGTTGGCGCATGTACAGGTACAAAGAAAACACCTGCTCTCAACCATTTGGTTGCAAGACATCTAAACAGCCATTTGCACCAACATCAAGCGGACTAAATTACATTAACTAACCTACTACAATAACTAAAAGTGTAGTAAAACCAACAATAATGAAGTAAATAAAAAATACACAGTAAGCACTAACTAAGTCGGCCAGCCTGAAGTTAACAGCTAACTTCAGGCCGGTCGACTTAGTTGGCGCAGTGAAGTTCGCGCATGTCCAGGAACAAATGAAACACCCACTTCTATGCTTTTCAACATTTAGTTCGAAAACTGACATTTGCGCAGCCAATTGCAACAAGTTCAAGGACTTCTGATACTTAGATACTACTTAGATAGCACGTACTGTAAACATCCCTTTAAACAAAACTTACAATATGTATTGTGTAACTAACAATAATAAAATGAAAAACAATACATGTGTCTATAACTAATACTTACTGAGTTTAACTTGTCCATCTAGGCCGAGTAATATATTATCAGACTTGATGTCTCTGTGTATAACATGGTTCGTGTGGAGGAAGTGTAGCGCCTGTAGTACTTCGCGACACACAGCTGCGATCTGTCCTTCGTCCATACACGTCTCCGTGACTACGTCTGTTAGAGAACCTCCAGCTAAGTATTCCATAACCACCCATAATTCCTGCAAATTAAATAAAAATGTTTTATTGATAAATTACATTAAGTACTATTTAGTATTTAGTCCATGCATGCTAAAGTTGCGACAGACGTGTATTCCATAATAAAATTATTTTCGCGTAAGGAACAAGACAAAAGTTTCTGAACAACCTGGTTAACTACACACAATGTCACAATCGCGTGAAATGCAGCAAACATTTAACCCATGATAGACTGTCGATATTAAAAGATTTTTAAAGTCGTAACTGAGACAAGCTCATTGTATCAGACAAATTCTTCAGTAGTTTAAAATAAAGCTAGATAAATGTTAAAATAGAAACAACAAGTCGGAATATTATTAGACTATTGAATACTCCACCAACTTTAATGCACGTATTTTACAGTTTTATCAATTTTGCGATAAAATACGAACCAAAAGTATTCAAATTTAATTAATGATTATTAAATCTGCAGATCAAATAAGCAATTAGAATAATATCTTACTTCATTAACTAAATAGCTGTCAAGGTAATTAACAACATTGTTGTGTTTGTTCTCCCGCATCACAAGGATTTCGTTTATAATCAACTCTTTCTTCGGTTGTTGGCTAAGGTTCATCTGTTTTATTGCTACTTCCATACCCGTTGATGTTTCAATGGCTGTGTACACGGTCCCTGATGCACTGAAAAAATAAAAAACATTGAAATAAATCAAGGACACTATTCACGTGGCATGCCGTATTTGGGTATAGTACGCGCACGCGCCAACTAACACGGCCGTCGTGAAGTTAGTATGAGAGAAGTTTGCGCATGTACAGGAACAAATAAAGCTAGCTTTCTCCGTTTAGTTCGAAAACTGATATCTGCGCAGCTGTTTGCAACAACTTCAAGCCAGCCTTCGGAGTTAGTTCGCGTAATGTACATAGTACAAGTACGTCGAATCGCTGCGGCAATCGTTTCCTTGTAGTTAACTGTCTTGAAACAAGTAAAAATTACTATATCAATAACGTTAACTTACCCTTGTCCAATTTTTTCCATTTTAGTATACTTTCTATTAGGATCACCAACACTAACAATTGTTCTTAATTTTTCTAAAATCTCCTCGTCAGTCATTTTCTTTTTCCTCTGTTGCTGACCCGTCGCTCGCCTACAAAAATTACTCCGATATAAATAAGTCAATCTAACATATATTTCACAATTAGGTATGGTGGTGGTGATATAATAAGAAATAGAATAAGTAAATAAAATAATAAAGTAAAGTTTTTACGATACATAGTTGCATATCATATCAATGTTGTATTTTTACTAATACTTTTTTAGTAAATGGATAATTAAATATCGTATAATATTTCATCATGCGTCATATCTAAAAGTTTGACAACGACGCTAGAGTATAGACTCTTCTTAGTTAGACTAGATAACTTAGTGGGCTGTGAAGATATCATTGATTCTCGAGGGCCGCCCCTAGGCTGTCACCTTAAAAAAACAAACTCTACGCTATTTGGTGGCATGTTAGGGGTCACAAAACAGCGCACAACAGTGATCATTCGTCAGAGTTAGTGTATTTGTCGCAGGGAAATGAGGAAACCAGGGATTTCACGAAATCACTAGGGATATCACGGAAAATGTCACAGTTCTAACCTCACCTAACCTATAGAAGTTAGAATCCTTGTTTTTTTAAATCTACAAACAAAAATATAAGCATTTCTTTTCTAGTACAAACGGGATTTCGTCATATCCCTAGTGATTTCGTGAAATCCCTGATTTCCTCATTTCCATGCGACATATATACTTATAGTATTTATGTATAGTAATAGTAGTACAGCACAGGCACGTACAGTACTGACCCAGTATCGGTGGTAGGCGGCGCGCCGTTGGCGGGCGGCGCGTGCGTGGCGTGGGCCGGGTGCGGCGCGTGTGCGGGCGGCGTGTGCGGGTGGGGCGGGTGCGGCGCGTGCTGCCCGCTCGACGGGTTCTTGTTGCGGTCCATCACCGGCACCACACCCACTTCCGATCTACTACATATCTGTAAGGTAATAATAAAATTAGTGTTTGTAGGGAATAGAATGAACAATTCATGATTTGCTTTAGATAAGATTGGTTCTAGGTTTGAGTGTAACAGTAACTGAGAATAGATCATTAATTAAAAACTAGTCATCTACGCCAAGCGGTTTCATTCGCATTAATGTTTGAGAGATAAATAAGCAATAATTCAGAAGGCAGACCGTTTTCAGACCCACCAAGCTTCTTAATACATATTAAGAACATTAACTTCTGCAAATTTTACATTATAATTTTTTTATGTTAGTATACTTACTGAATGTGTTGTGAGTGCTGGATGCGGTACATGGGGCGGAGACGCAGGCGCAGGAATTGGTCTTGGAGGCGGCGCTTCTTCTTCTTCAATTGGTTTAGTATACTGTAAATATTAAATGTAATAATACTATTGGCTAATGTTATTAAAATAACCATGACGAATATTATGAAATAATCTAATTTTATTGAAATTTTACGTAATAATAGGTATAAATTTTGACTGAGTTTGACTGGCAACCTTTAAAAAGTATATAAAAGTTACATCAAGGTCAAAAATTCATGTTTGTCAGTTGACATAAGAATACAAATACTGTTGCAGTATCGAAACCTAATTATAATTGAATCAGGCAGCTTTATTAACACATTGAATCTCTTTGTTTATAATAATATGATATAATTTAAAACAAATAAGTTTACTCACAATACTTTTGGTGCGGTCAGGTCTAGACGGTGGTGGGGGAGGTGGTTCAGGATGTTCTGTGTCAGTTGGTGTTGATGATGAAGGGCTACTAGACGATACTCTTGACACTGAAGAACCTGTTGCATTATCAACACATAATAATATTATTACGATAAATAGGTAATAATAAGACAAGTCCCTTAATTTTAAAACCATCCGCAGATAGCATTTCTAATTCTAATTTTGGGAAGTGCATGTTACGAGACAACAAATATTTGCAGATCTAGTTGTTTATGTACACATTTTGTACAGTCAGGTTTTTTTTTTTAATCTTTATTTTTTATAGAGGGTTTAATCATTAAAGATTATGACACCCTCGAAGACAACAACTTAAACTACTACAACAACTAACAACTTAAAATCTACGTCTTAAACCTATATTTACAATATTAATTAACATTCTAGCCTCCTCCGACATAGGAGAAGCTAAGTTGCTATTACACACACCGACATTCAATAACTCCAAATCTAGCCTTTTAATTACATCCAATCTCTCTACCTCGTTACGGACACACTCCATCAATACAGTCAGGTTGATTCATGTTTGCGGTTGTTAGTGTTCTGTTCTGAGACTTAGCTCATGTGCCAGTGACTGAAATGTGTGTTCGAAAAACTATCAGATAGTGCCCCCGACGCACATGTGCGTTTCATACATTTACTTAGCATAACGCAGTGCCCGCGTCTCCTATGTTGGAGGCGTAATGCGTAATGTCTATGTCATCTATTGTTTTGAAAGATGCCATGATATAATATGTATTGTAAGTACATAGTAGGATCATAACTAAAGATCAAAGGAAATGTAACAGTATTTCTACAATTGTCGCACATACTAGCTATGGGCACTGAATTGGTTCATCTATTGTGTGTATTAGTTTGCCTAACAACTGATTTTAATAGAGAAAAAACAATTAAGAAAGTATTCTTCTTTTGTAGGGATTATTGTTTGGTGATAATAATGATTTTGTTTCCAAAAGTCTTTCTATAACACTGCTTAAGCAATGTCAAGGACAGTAAACAAGATACATTTAATAAATGGTATTTACCTGAATGTGTAGTATGCATCTGTGCAGATGTCATATATTTAGAAGGTGGCGGCTGAGTGGCAGACGCATCATACCACTTGAGTACATCTAAAACAGCTTGAGGATTATTCTTCTGCTCCTGCTTACTGATGTTAGCTGCCATGAGCAACCTAGCCCATGCTTCTGGCATTCCCTGCAGAACAATTATATCATATTGTACCAAAACAAACTATAAAAAAAACCTGTCATGCAATGTTTGTTTTTCAAAAGCCATTATGTAAAGCATGAGTTTAGAAAAATCTTTGTGGTATAGCTCATTTAATTTTTTTCATTCATGCTTTAAAATCTTTTATATAATGTGTAATTACTTTACTATAAAAATATAATAATTGAATGTTAAATAAGATAGAGAAGATAAAAACGTGAAAGATACTAAATTGGGAAATATTCCCCAGTGAATAAAGTAAATAATATATTTATTATATAGTTGCAGCCTACTTCTAGCTACCTAGTAAATACTACATATCTACTATAAAACTAGTGATATACATAATATACATAAAAATACAACATTTTTAAATATTATTTAACATTAAAAATATATCTACTTGAATATTTTTAGAGTAGCTTAATATGAAGCTAACTAAGACACTTCTAATGACATATAATCATACAACAAATACATAAACTTAATGCATACTAGTATATACATGCTATTCATTGGTATAGCCATATATTTATTAACTAAAGAAATGTAAAGGAATAAATAAATATGAGATCAAGAAATAAAATAGTAATAATAATATTATATCATCACATTATATTTTTATAATGTGAAAATGTACTAAATATATAAAATAAGGTATATAAGCGATTACTTACTGTCATAGGCAGCTTGAAACAAAAGCGATAATACATGGAACTCATTTACATTAAATTACTTGTTCCTTAAGATCTGCATGTGTTTTTATTACATTTTAAATATTACAATAAACTAATTACCATAAACATGATTAACAGCATGATGGTCTATAATCATTCCATAATATAAACCCATCATTTGTTCTAAATATACATTCTCTAATATAAACATGCTGCATTGTCTTCCTTCTCTAATTATCAACATGTAACAATAATTTCCAGTAGTGGTTTTATTTATAAAACCACTTTACATAATAGAAAAATACAAGTTTCAGTTATGTAAAAAAACTCATGTAGGGAAATAAAAAGTAAACATAAGTAAAATGAATACAAGTAATTACAACTAAAATCCACTTTAATATAAAAGCAAAGCATCAAAGCTGTGAGGCATTGTGTTATGCAGGAAGCTCACTCAATTTTTTCGATTAGTTTTGGGGCAAAAGATTGCTGTTTCAAGTGTGTTAAACTTGAAAGAGATCATTTGTATTCTAATAATATTCTTAGTAATCTTAAATGTAGTGTTTAATCTGACATCATATTATGAATTCATATAAAAATGTCACAGAACTAAAAGATACTTTACTAAGTATGAAATAATATTCTATTTAATTTACCTACAATAATTTTGAACTACTACTATGTGCCAAATTGCTAATACATTTATATAGACAAATGGACAGTATCTAATATAATTATATTTATCTCTATAAAGTATTCTAATGCAATGAACATTTCACATAGAGTTGTACAATGATAGTGATGTGTCATGGGATTTCCCAGATTTTCCAATAAGGGTAAATAAAAAAATATATACTTAAAAGTGTGTTAAAACTATGAAGTAAACTATAGTAAAACTTACTGTAAATTCTCCTGTAACTGCATCAAAGCCCACATGTACTGTATGCTCAAAATTAGTAGGATAGCTGATGTTTGGTTTGTTGTCATTGTGTGCAGTACTTTTAGAGCCTTTAATTTTAGCCTTAAGTGTTTTCTTTTTTCTATCACCACCATCATCTGGTTCTAAAACAGTAATTAGAAAATACAGCTATGACATTCAGAAATCAAACTAAGATTAAAAACAAAAAGTAATTTACCAAATGTAAAGACACTGATTTTAAGAACATTTTCCAGTTTAAAATGCATTAATCAATTATTATTTATGGAAAAAAAAAACGATAGTTTTGTTATGCTATCATATAAGAAATGACATAGAATGCATATAATGTGTTTGAAGCAACATTTTGATTGAAATTGCCAAGCATTTCATTACATTCTTTGAATAATAGAGTAGATAAGTTATTGTGTAATTAAATTCTTTCTATTGTTTACAAACTACAATAACCAAGACAATAATGATGACTCAATTCTGTACATGTCAACTGGAAGATATTAATTGGAAGAGTGCCAAAAAACCAACTACCTTTTGGAAGGGGCCTCATGTCTACTGAGGCTACAGACTCGCCGCGGTCTGTACCTGTATTGCTGGTCAACCGAACTGGCGGCGCAGGTGGTTTGTCTTCATCACTCGACATTTCGCCTTCTATCTGTTCACCAAAGAAATAAACTACTGTACAAAACAGTATTAATTCTCCTCTAGCCTACATATTTTGTGGACGTATAGAAATTAAGTGTTATAGATATTTGTTTAGATGTTATTAAACGAACGCTAGTATCAATCTTTGTAGCTAAGATGCATGATAGAAGCATTTATGAATGGCAACTTGAGAGCATACCTGTTAGTTTAAAGTCAGATAGTACAAGCGGCACTTTTTGTCAAAGTAAATTTGAATGATAAATTACAGACTCAAAAAATAAACCACTATATTACTCATGGACGCGCCCCGCAAAGGTTGCGAATGCGACAAAAAGATATTACTGGTATACAACTTAACATTCTTTACAGCTTACCTGGAATATTATGGGTTAACAATTATCAGTATAGTACTTATTATATGGGATATTATCACATTTCAATAATTTTCAACACTAAAAAACAAGTATTTCTCATAAAAATTAATATTAAATTCATTCACACACATGAAACGATATCAGAGATGACTAGAGCCGCCATTACACTATGAATTAGAGAGGTGAAATTGCGAACTAGATTCCTAAGTTTACACAAATTTAATTAAATCGACTTAATTCCATACTTAATAAACAAAACTTATTGTTGTATGATCAGATTAATAAATTAGTCGTACGTATGTGTGGCCTCCTTATTATTTAAATTGCTTTTTTAAATCTTTATCGAACTTATTTATTCATATTTTAAATGGGTTCCCTATTTTAAATACGTAGAAAGATTTCTTGTTTCATACTAACCATTGTAATGCGTACCTTTAGGATTGAACTGATTTTTGATTAAATATTTTTTCAATTCATCATCATATCAGTCAATCCACGTCCACATAATCGTAATTCTTTTGATTAATCGACTATTAATGATTAGTAGTGAGAATACTGCAGGTCTACAGAAAATCTGGTTCTGTCTACAGAAAACAAATCTATGACGTTTTGACATTGACACTGACAAGAGGTACGTTCTGTTATATATGACAACGCGTTTGACATATCGCGAAGTGGATTGTTGGTGATTGCGATTGCAATATTGTATGATCAATGTTGAGTTTCAAGTGTGTTTAAAGCAAGATAAGATCTATCAAGGTTTAAAAGGAATACACCCTAACCCTAAAGCTTAAACATAATCAGTTACTTTCAAGAATGAAATAATTTGGAATACTTTTTTCTCATGGATCATCCGGAATCATCGGTTTGTTGTTTTAATGCAATCAAAGAAGAAGTTCAACTTGTTACTTTATTTTATTGCTTACGTATTCCTCTTTCTAAGAACATAGTCTTAACAAATAGTCTCATCATACAACTAAATAACAATTACTCTGCTTGAAGTGTACTTTTTTATTTTATATTTCTAAATAGATTTCTATTTTGAAACATTGTTACTGTTATATTATTGTTTCTACTTGACAGTCACAAGTACTAAAGTGCTATATTACAAGCACTAAATACAATTAAAATATTTGTTAAACACTTTGTGTGCTTCATTTAATTAATGTATGATTTAATTACAGACTCAGGACGGAGGTCAAAAAAAGAGTCCTTTTGATGATTTGGAAAAAGAAGAACTTATAGTAAAATGTAAAGGACTACTTGTTATAGCTCAAAAGGCTAAAGCAGCCAAATCAGGTAAAATTACTTTATTACTAAGGTTTTTGAACTTCAATATTAATATAACTGGTATGGTAGACTTTTTTCCGCAACTCCATGTCAAGACGCAGTTTTTCGTTATTTCATTTATTCAATTCAAGAACAATAATAACAATTGTGTCTGAATATAGGTATAGGTACAACATAAAATTAACAATAGAGAAAATAAAAACAATTAAATGATTTACAATACACATTAAAAACAGAATTAGAAAAATAATAATAATACAAATCTCATGTCAAACTAAATCCATAATAAAATCTCCAATATAAAATCATAATAAAACAAAAAAAAAAAAAACAACCAATGAATAAAAAAAATCTTAGTACTTACATTGTTTATCCGGTGAATTCATTAATTGTGTAGTAACATTTTTCCAATAAAAAGGCTCTAAGTGTGTGTTTAAATAGCTTTATGTCATAAATATTTAACTTCAAAGCACTAGGTAAACTATTGAAAAGTTTTACTGATTGATATTGCGCTGCATGTTCAACAATTTCCAACCTTGGCACCAAAATATATTTAAAATGTTTATTTCTGGTACTTTCTCTAAGTAGACGTTCCTCAGAAGTTTCGTAATTTTTTATGTGCTTTGCAAAATTAGTCAATATAGTTAAAATAAATAAACAAGGTACAGTCAAAACAGATAATCTGCGAAAGTGATCTCGGCAAGATTCCCATTGAGGAATACGAACCATAGTCCGTATTGCCCTTTTCTGTAATATAAACGCTTTGTCACAATTATATTTGTAGCTGTTTCCCCATAGTTGAATGCTGTATCTTAATCTAGATTCAACTAAGGCATAATATACTGTCTTTAAGTGTTTCAAGCTAACCTCATCTCTCAAACTCCTAATTGCATAGCACGCCGACGATATATTTGAATCGATTGCATTTAGTTCATTTTTCCAGTTCAGTAAGGAATCAATATGAACCCCTAAAAATTTTGTGGAATCAACCAGTTCTATCCTTCTGTCACCAAGAAATATGTCCAGGTTTTCTTTATTTCTAGATGTTGTTTTAAATAACATAACATTTGTCTTCTCCCTATTTATTATTAATTTATTTGCGCTAAACCATTTTTCAAAAAAAGCTAATATATTATTAATTTTATCATTAAGTGATTCTATGTCTATGGCACTTACAATAGCATTTGTGTCATCAGCAAAAACTACCAGCTGTACGTCTGAGTTTACTTTGGTGATGAAATTCAATAAATCATTATTAAATATTAAAAATAAAATTGGACCCAAAACTGAGCCTTGTGGGACTCCCACTGACACATTATTTATATGAGACCTAACTGCTTGTTGACAATTTCGTTCATCGACAGTCTTAATTTCTACGTACATTTTCCTATTATGTAAGTAAGATTTAAAAAGTTCTAGTGCTTTACCTCTGATACCGTAATACTCCATTTTTTCAAGAAGCAGTGTATGATCTACCGTATCAAAGGCGGAACTTGACTGCAGCAACTTTTAACCTATTATTAATTCTTTCCCTATCATCATTGATTAACACATTTATAGCATCAGTTGTTCCAACCTGTTTCTGGTATCCGAACTGTTTGTTGCTTATGACTTCATTAGGGTTGAGATGTAAAACCAAACGAGTTTTTATTAATTTTTCAAACATTTTCGACAAGGTTGGCAATACTGAAATAGGCCTGTAATTTTTAGGGTCCGTCTTTAAACCTTTTTTATAAAGAGGAACTACTTTAGCTATTTTTAGCTGCTCAGGAAAAATAGCTTCATCACAGCACTTATTAAAAAAACATGCCAGCGGATATGCCAAGGTTTTTATATGTTTAAAATTTGTACTTCATCATAACCACTCGAGTTCTTAATTATCATTTGACTAACAATTTTTTTGACTTCATTGGGGCAAATATTAGACAAAACCATATCCTTGTCAATCCTCTTGCTACTTTCTTGAAGAAATTTTATTGGTGGGTTTACTAAAGAGGAACTGGAGACTAAAGTAGGTTGCCGATTACTAAATTGATTGGCGAATACACTCGCAACCTGCTGAGGATCATCAACTAGCCTATCATTATGAGAGACCACAACTTTTTTGATAGTATTTTGCGTAATTTTATTCCTATGCCGATTGACAACTTTCCAAATCTCTTTACCAATATTTTTAGTATCTTTTAGCTGCTTTTCAATGGCGTTTCTTTTTGCAGTTTTTATAACCTTTCTGAAAAGTGTTACATATTTTTTTCTATATGCTATTATGCTATTGTTAACGCAACTTTTACCACTGTGAGCACAAAGGACACGTTTCATTTTACTGGATACCCTAATGCCTCTTGTCGACCATCTAAGTAAATTTCTGTTTTTATTAAAGCAAATTTTCCTTTCAATTTTATTAAAGCTAGATTTATATATATTATTAAATTTATTTAGAAAACTATTTATACCCAATTCATCCCAATCAGTATTCAATATCAATTGTTCAAACATGTCATGATTTTTAAAATAATAAATTCTTTTGTTAATTGTCACTATTAAATTATTATTTTTATTTGATTTTTTGTCTGCTGACTTTGGTAGTATCACTTCGCACAGTATTCCACCATGACCATCAGATAATCCATTATGATCCACCTGTATAATATTAATATACTCATCACTTAAATTAGTTAGGAAATTATCAATGCATGAAAATGTATCGTTTCGAATAAAAGTAATGTCTCTAACAATCGCTCTAAAATTGAAACATCGCAGCAAGCTTAAAAAATCAGTGTGGTTTTTATTATCAGTAAGTAAATCGACATTGAAATCACCACAAATTACAGCCTTTCTATTGAACAAATATTCAAGAGTCTTTTCCAAATTTAACAAAAATTCTTCAAAATTAGCTTGATAGGGACTTCTATAGCAGCAGCATATAAACAAGTTAGTATTAACATCCTCAATGCAACATATCTCAAATGACCCTTCCCTATAAAATGTATGTATTTTAGAACATTCTAGAATATCCCTATTCTCTTTACCGAGAATAAGGCTACCTCCTCGTTTTTTATTGAGTCTAGCATTATAAGCCACCATGTTATAACCAGGAAAATTAAACAATGTAGTCAATTTTTCGTTTAAAAAATGCTCAGTCACACATGTAGTTTATTAATTGTGGAAGCGTATTTATATAATATATAAATACGCTATATAATAATAATAATATAATAAAAAAATAATAATAATATAATAAAAAAATATGAATTGGAATTATATTATAATTCCAATTCATATTTTTTATTATTCAAACCACACAAATTCTGAAGAAATATGTTAATTGTAGTTCTATCGCTATCCTTCTGAACAGATATTTGACTAACTTGACTTAAGTACATGATTTACGAAAAAACGACATTTGCTCTGACTCAGAACCTATGAACCCATGCTCTGTTTGTTCACTACTAATACATTTTTTTTTAGATAACCTAGGAAAATATTCATTCAAACTTGTTTGAATGAATGTTTTGTTAGTACAGTTTAGTTTAATTTTAGTAACATTTGAAGGTTGAATCAGAAAAGTCGAATACAAGTTATTAATATTACTCTCTGTATATATTTTTTCCTTGCTAAGATTAAAATTTCTAATGTGAAGCTTATTAGAAAGATCACTAAAAGTTTTGATTACAATGTATTTAATCAGTAACTTTACATTTAATTTATCTTGAGTTTTGAAGGCTGGTCTGGGGAACCACTAATGTTATGTATGAAGATTAAGTCATCTGTTGCCTCAGTAGTATGTTCAGGATTGGTGTCCAGTGATCTGTTGCTAGATTGAGATGAATTTTGAAACAATTATTATGTCTTATCTGCTTATTATATACTATGGGCACATAAATTTAAAACCATGCTTGATTGACATTTTTTTTTAAAGAACATTTGTACTAAAAGTATTTTTTTACTTTTAAGTTAAGTTTTCTTTGTGTTCATGAACTGGACTAAATGGAAGATACTATTTAATATTTTCTGTAGATGTTGCATTTATTATAACACAATACATTCTTTACATAGTTTAATAAGAGGTTATCTATTATTTCTGTATGTTTATATTGTTATATTTTATATACCATTCAATGTATTGGTTTAAAGGGGAGGTTTTGAAGGTATAGTAAAAATATTTTATGAGACAAAGCGAAAAGCAAAAATAGAACTATAGAAATTAAATAACCTTTATTTATCAAACCAGGATTATGTATGCAAAAGTTTTTTTGGATTGGTGACTTTTCTAGTATTCCAACCTCAGTTGCTTCCATAGAACTTTTTGATCAGCATAAAAAACAGGAATGGTTAGCATCAAAAAATTTTTTGCTAAAAATGGTTATTTTCTTGCTAACCGTACATTTTTTCTTAAATCAGTGAATAGGAAAGTGATTTAAAAAAAAAAATAGATAAGTCTCCTAAGACCAATTTCTAGTAGCTGCAATGAATAAGGTTTAATTTATTAACCTTTATTTGCCCATTGAAACTTTCCACCCTGTGTACTTATTGTATACTATTTATATACTTATCTTTATTTATTTGCTGCATTACATACCTACATAGTTTATACTGCGCAATTTAGTAATCTAAGAATATGTGCAAAAATTCCTATTTTTATTGCTTATTAATATGATTCTGATATGGCCATTGTTGATTTGTATTCATATGCGAATAATTCTTGATTAGTCTTACTGTGGTTCACTCCATTTAGTTATGTGAATTTCTTTTGAAAATTATAATATTTATGTTCATAATGCTTTATAATAATATACCTAATTTTATATATTTGTACCTGAGTAAGATATAGATATGTCCAGGTCATGGCAGCATCTTAAATTTTACGCTACTACAAAATCATTTAAATCATCATTAGCCCACTTGTCCCACTGCAGGGACGGGCCTCCCCCCCTGATGGAGGGATAATTGGCCTACTAATACCACGTAAATCATTTAAATATCGTGCCTAAAATCCCCATGTAGTATACAAACCTCAGTTTCAATCTTAACTGACTCTTTGTGTCTTTCTTCTGCGCTCGACGCACGGTTAACACGAACTTGTTGACGACTGTCATCTGTGAATTGATTGTACTTCTTATTAGTCGTATACAGGGTTACAGGAAAAGTCGTGCTAGATCCGTTAAGGGCGTGGAGTACCCATTATTTCTGACTTATTTTACTATGAAATACCCTACCCTAAACTTAACCCTTTTCGAGATATTCGACTTTTAATTTTTTTATGAAAAATTGCCGATTCTTAGGCTTCTAAATTATTATTTTATTTTTTTGTGTATCTTAATATTATTATTATTGCATTTTTACATGGGTAATAAGATGCTTTAGGACGTCAATAATTAAAATAGTGCATAAGTTAATTGAATGGACCGTAGTAGACAAGTAAAGGTTAGGAAAAACAAGAAAATATTGGAAAGTTTATTTTTCTCTAAGCCATAACTAAAAAAAACGTTATGGGAATTGTTCGGCAGATGTTTTTCTAAATATCTACGTTTCATCAGCTATCTAACGAGGTTTTTTCATAAAAAAATTAAAAGCCGAATATCTCGAAAAGGGTTAAGTTTAGGGTAGGGTGTTTCATAGTAAAATAAGTCAGAAATGATGGGTTCTCCACGCCCTTAACGGATCTAGCACGACTTTTCCTGTAACCCTGTATAATGGGATTAAGCCGACGAACTCCAGGGATCTAGGAGGGTGCATAACATTTCTTGAGTTACTATATCAATATACCAGTATCACGACGTTACAGTCCCCAAGGACCATTTTAAGCGACGTCTTTGCTATGGTGCGCTAAACCATATTTATAAAATAAGAACTTAACCCATTTAGACCGACAATAATTTTTGTAAATATTTTATAATTTTTCAACAAAAGCTTGCTGAAAGACACCTCAGCAACCTAAAAAAAATATATAAAAAATTATCCAATAAAAGTACAGTACAGTAGGCTTATACGTATGCAAAATACTTTATTTTTACCAAAGACTTTTATTAGCTTTTTTGTGTGATACATAGTAAAATATTCCATGTGAACTCAAATATTGCACTTGACACACCTTGTAGGGCATTGCTTGTGACATTATCTTCACCTGGTTCTGTTCTCCTGCTTAGCCTGCTCAGCCATCATATCCTGAATCAGGTACTATTGATTGACGAGGACAGACTAGGACCAGGTTTTCACGTAGCTTGTTACTGTCGGTGATTGTGTTTGCAATACTACGACGAATGATTAGCAAGTCCATGTGCCTGCCATCATGTCTATAAAACAACCAACCATTTTGTAAAAATAAATCAATTCAGTGAAGATTTAGAGGCATGTTCCACTTTTTACCACGAACGCTGGTTCGCAATCATCGTCAGCTGGAAGAAGCTTTTGCACAAAATACATATTTGTTTCATTATTTTTTTTATACTTATATTACAAGAGAAACTTTATACACTGGTTGCCAAGTCGTAGTCGTTTAGGTCAAAAGTCTCGTTGTCTCCAGTTATACTTCAAGACGCGTTTTTGCAATGGTTCTTAAGACTCACGAAGGTCTTCTGGCGCTTTAGAACGACTAATAGGAGCCACTTCTGCTGGTGTTCGTAGCAAACTTGGTGGTAAATGTCTGGGGCATCCTTTTCACCAGAGACATGACCAGCCTAACGCATGATCAGGCATTCGCAGTATCGGGTAGAAATAAAAAAATATCGACATCTTGCCCTTGATAATAAGCATCATCATATTTCTTAAGATTTGTAGCAATATCATGAAAGATCTACGGTCTAGAACTGTAAAATTCTAAGATCTGTATAAGTATAGTTATGATACATTTTGCTTACATATAAACCTACTGTACCACATACGGTACACCTAATTGGGGATTGAATAAACCTAACTCCTATAACTTAGGTCAAAGATTTTTATAGTCAGACCACCTATTGTACTCTAAACTATATGAAAATACTAATAAACAATCAAGTTTTTATAAAAAAATGTAAAAAAGGCCTTCTTGAAGATATTGTAAATAATTTCTTACGTTTCTGCTAGCAAATGTCGATAAAAACACAAAATTACTTGCATTTAACTTATTTGTATTATAATAAATGTACAACTGTCACTCTGAACTAATTTATATATTTAAATAAAATACGAATATACCCACACGAAAATCACAATAATTTTTCAAAGTTACTGTACCATATAGGGTACAGTAGGTCTATATGGGTTAAAACACTGAGCAAAGACTGTCGATATCAATGACTGCAATAAGTCAATAAATCTCTAAAATTTCTCTACTTTCCAATAACGTGATTTAGCGTCGATAATAGCAACGGAATACAAACGACTGTAAAACTGAATTTCGGAGTTTAGAATAGCGGTGAACATGAAATGCGAATCACATAATTTCCATCGCTATGCATGTTAGTGCGGAAGTATTCCAGCTAGATTTTAACATTTTTGTCTATCGTTCATCGCTATTTTGAACTTTGAAATCTTGTGTTACAGTGGATACAAACTAACACACATTAAATCTAAACATGTTTCTTATTAAGGACTACGCTTTACTACATTTCAGAGCTGTCAACTACAGTAGAAAACTTGAAGGCACAACTTGAAAAATGTGAAACTGAAAAAAGAAATTGCATTGACAATACCAAAACACTCCAAGAGCTTGTTGATTCTTTAACTGATCAAAAATTACATTATATAACAGAAGTAGACTCTGCTCAAAGCAAAATTAAAACTCTAACTGCAAAGTGTGCTGATAATGATGATATCATAAATAGAAATAAAGCTGATCTAATTTTGAGAGATAAAACTATATCTGATCTTCATGAAAATCTATCCAAGCTTGATACAGAAGTCACTTCACTAAAGAGGCAAAATAATCGCCTTGTAGAAGACAATGAACAACTTCTAGGTCAACTGACTGAATTTGAGGCTAGTACTGCAGAGTTTAACAACATAGGAATGCAGCAGAGAGAACAACTTAAAATTTTAGAGGAGAGTGTACAAACAGGTTGTTACTTTTAATGATATCTTTACTTTTATTAATATGATGATTTTTTGTTTATTTTATATGTAACTGTTGTTTTTATTTGTAGAGGAACATTATAAAAACAAAATTGAAGAATTAAATAATAAGATTAAACAACTAACAAGTAATATTAATACTGAAATTGATTATAAAACTAAGTATGAAGAGGTAAGTCAATTACATGAACTTGAAAGAACTAAAAAAGAAAAGGCGTATGTTAAGCTAAAGTGTTACAAAGACAAAATAGTAAAATGTGCTGCTTGTATTAGTCAATTGAAAAATTCTAGATTTATACTTTCAAAAACAGTCAAAGAGTATTCTGAAAATATTCCTAAATGGCAATGTGATATACTTAAAGCATCAAAGGTGTTTGATGCACAAATAAATGATTTGAACAAAAAAAATATTGCATTGAAAGCAAAACTTTTCCAGGTAGAAAAAGAACTTCAAGAATACAGAAAGAATAAAGAAACTTCAGATATAAACGATGAAAAATATAATGTTCTAATAAGTGATAATGCTGTGCTGCAAAATAAACTTGTTGATTTGCAACAACAGTGGCACAACAGCACTAATGAAAACTCTAAGCTTCAAAGAAATTTGGATGACCTTAAAGCTCAATATAATGAACTTAAATACCAATTGCATGAATATCAAAATGAAAATAAATTATTAAAAGAAAAACTTAATGATGTAACACAGAAATTAAATGAAGCCAATCATAACTATAGTGATATTAACAAAAATATGCAAATCATGAAAGATGAAAATTGCAAATTGAATAAAAAGTTGCAAAGTGTATCGCAAGACAATGACGTAGTTGATCAATTGAATTTACAAATTAAAGCATTAGAGAGTGAAAAAATGAGTTTAGTTAAAGAAAAACTTAATGCCCGAGATAGTAATGTTGATTTAGAAAATCAAAACAAAATACTAACGGATAAATTAAATAAAGTAAATACAGAGTTACAGACATTAAAAGAAGAATTTGACCAGTTAACACGCGAAAAGAACAGTTTTGAAGCAAATTTAACTGCAGAAAAAGAAGGAGAAATAAATATATTAAAATGTAATCTGATGGCCCAGCAAGAACAATTTCATTTATTAAAGAAAGAGCATGACGATTTACAGGATTTAAGTAACCTTCTAAAGGAAGAAGTAGAAACCTTGAAATTGTCTTTAGAACAACCCAAAGATGATAATTTATCGGATTTGAATGTTTCTTTACAAACTGATATTGTAAAGCTTGAGACAAAATTAGGAGCATACAAACAAGAAAACTCTTCACTCTTGGCTGAAATCAAAGACGCAAGAAACAAATCCAAAGAATTTGATGCACTTCTTTCTGAATATGAGGATTGTAAATCAAAATTAGCAAATTATAAATCAGAAAATTCGGAATTATTAAATGAAATGAAAGAAATCAATCAAGTGCTTAAAGAGCGCGGTGAAGCTATAACTAAGTTGCAGAAGGCTGTCACAGAGATGGAGAAACTTGTAGAAACTTTAGAGAAATTTAGAGATAATACAAACAAAGAAAATGTGGAATTACTTAAGAAAATAGAAAAGTTGGAATCTAATTTGAAAGACACAGAACAGAAGTTAAATGAAAAAAGTGAAAATACAAAGCAAATGATTGAAATAGAGAATGCTACGAAAGAATTGGCGATTAAAGATGCTACTATAGCTTCTTTGAAGGAAGAAATTGAAAAGCTAAAACAACATTCATCAGGTCAGTTAGCTGATTAAAATTATATTATTTTGTAGATTTGTTTTAAGACTCATGCTTAGGGATAAGACACATTTTTATGGTTCTAATGTTTTAGGAAAATTTATGTTAGGTTCTGAGGAAAGAAATTGGTTTATAATAAATCCAGGTGCCTGCCTAGCCATGTAAATATTGAGTCTGTATTTATATCAATATGATTAAAGTATTTTTTTTTTAAATTCAATGTATGTGCTTACAGCAGGTGACCTACCTAATGAAGATAACATGTCCACATCAACTATATCTAAAGCAGAAGAACATGCACGTATGAAGGATCTCGATGAAACATTTGAAGAGAAGTAAGTGGTGTCATTAGTTTTCAATAGATTGTTTTTAAGTACCAACGACCCAATTATGCCGGGAAACGGATAGATAGGCACAGAACTGTGCAGGCTGAAAATATTTAGAGGAGGCCTATGTCCAGCAGTAGACGTCTATTGGCTGATATGATAGAAAAAATGATATTAATTGATTAGAAATTTTCAATGAATTATTTCTAAATAGTCAATTCCACAGGTACTCAAAGATAAGAATCTTCGCATTGAAGTTGAAAAAGAAATTAAACGAGACTACACAACAACTACAGCAAGCAGAACAAGATAAGGCTAAACTAGAAAAGTTACTTAAAGATAACGTAGCAGGGTCTAGTTTAGATCGTGACGAAACTGATAATGCTGGTATTAGTAATAATGATTTAACTCAATCACATGTTGGTGAATTGGAAACGCAGGTTAAAACACTTACTAGTTCTCTTGAGGCTATGAAAAATACTACAGCTGAGTTAGATAAACTAAAAGGTAAGTCTGTCATTTAAGAGAATCGTTAAAATTATTTTTACCAAATTACGTTTGCGCCAATTTTGGTTTGAAGTAAAACACTAATACCCACTCCTTGTGAGTGGAGCAGTAATGAAATATTTTTAGAAACGGACGCGTTTTTTACGCTGCCCAACGAAGTGGGCACGGGTCAGCTTGTAATAAATTATAAAGGAACAACACAAAAACAGTATCTCACTATACTGTTTTTGTGTTGTTCCTTTATAATTTACAAGCTGACCCGTGCCCACTTCGTTGGGCGGCGTAAAAAACGCGTCCGTTTCTAAAAATATTTCATTACTGCTCCACTCCTATTAGTCATAGCGTGATAATATATAGCCTATTTATTAACCTCCCCGATAAATGGACTATTCAACACAGAAATAATTTTTGAAATCGGTACAGTAGATCCAGAGATTAACCCCTACAACGTCACAAACACACAAACTTTACCTCTTTATAATATTTATAGTATAATTTATGTTATTCATTTGTTAATAATTTATTTAGCTGAATTAGCGTTGAAAACCCAACAACTTTCAACGGAAATAGAAGCTCATAAAGTAACAAAAGATAGTTTAGAAAAAGCTCGCCGTGATGTAAAGAAGAAAAATGTATTGAGCCTTGAAATGGAAGATTACGAAAGGTCCATGAAGGATCTATCTACTAAAATGGAAGACAGTAAAAAGAAAATTATACAGGTACATATCTTTATTTTCTAATAATTATTAATTGTATTAGTTTAGCCTTAAGATATCATATACACTAGCTATTGTCCGTATAGAATGTCAAGATAGTTGTCAGCCATGCCTTTGGATTTGATGTCTGACATTTAACTAACTCTTTATTCATTTCGTACAAAACCCTGTTCTATATCGTGGGACCAGCCTCCTTATTTATACGTGTTTATCTTTACAGATGGAATCCACAATTGACACACAAGAAGGTACTATAACAGCAATGAAAACTCAAATTAAATTACTTGAAGAACAAATAAAAACAGAAGAGAGACAAAACAGGTTAATCAAAGAAGATTTACAAAATGCCATTGAAGAAGTAAAGGAAAAAGAAAACTTAATTCAAATGAAAAACTTAACTATTACAAAGTTAGAACAGGACTTAGAGGATGAAAGGAGAAAGAATGAAGAGACGGACTTTGAAATGACGTCATTGCTTAGCGAGAAAGAGAAAGTTATTATGAGTCTGGGTGAAGATAAAGCAGAGTTAAATAATAAAGTGAAGAAACTGGAATTCAAATGTTTGGAGCTGAATGAAAAGTTAAGAATAGTTAATATAGAATTAGCAGATTTGAAGACCGAGTATACTAGTTACAAAGTAAGTATTAAATAATTTGAAATATAATTTGTTATGATTTTGCGAATTGTACATTTTGCGTTTTGTACATTCTGTTTCGAAGGAAATATAATTTGTTATGATTTAGAAACATACTTAATATTAAACTTAACAGTTTAACTTCTTACTCACTGGTTTTACTACTTCAGTGTTGTAGCTGTTGCGGTATGGTTCTTCCGTGCACGATATTCTCGGTTGCGAATACCACGCTCGCCAATCTTTTGTGTCAACTGGTCAACTGAGCAACTGGTCAACTGAGCCCGCGGGTCAAGTTGAGGCTTCAACTGTGCCTGTGGGATCGATCCAGTTGATATGGTTAACAGTCTATTCTCAGTTGACCATAAAGGCGTAACTATCAATCCAGTAGTTTTAAAACATAATTATTATGATGAAGCCAATTTTAATTATGTTTGTTTTATTACAAGGTGCGGGCCCAATCAGTATTACGTCAGAATCAAACAGTGGACCACAGTCAAGAGGAACAGTTGAAGGAAGAAGCTGCTGCACTCCGGGCACAGATAGAAACATTGTCGGCAAAGTTGACTACTGCTCAGTAAGTGTGAATATGACTATTTATAGGACATATTAGTTAAAGAATTTGTGATGAAAGAAGATCTCTTGAAACTTATCTTGGTTTAAAAGAAACTTGAGGGGGTAATGCCATTTCATTTCCTTGAGCTTCTAAGCTTCTAGCTTTACCAGCCCATTATTCAATGGCATGGCGCCAGCATTGAGGACGCACTAACAATTTGGGCGGTTAACAACAACAGAGTTGCCGTTAAACACAAAGCAACCCTGATGTGAGTTATAGAATTTTCAATTTTGTAATACAGACATTAATGTTTCTTTAATTTCTCATCTGTATATTGAATAAGATATAGTAAAATCCCTTCGGCCGTTTTGGAAACCGAAGTTTGGTATCCAGTTTCCTAAAAGGCTTTTTTTATACTTCTACGTAACTGGTTTCCTAAAAGGCTTTTTTTTACTTATACGTAACTGGTTTCCAAAGAGGAGTTTTTTGTACTTCTACGTAACTACACTCTGGCCACTCTAATAAGTGAAATTTAACATTTGTAGTCTAGGGTTGGGTGTCTGAAATCTATTGAAAGATTTATCGATTCAGAATTCAGAAAATTCAAAAATAGAAATAGGTGCGAGGGATACTCCAGCTAAATCACTCTACAGCCTATTAAAAGAGCTAGGACTGCCGAGAACTTCAGTTAGCTCTCTACTATCACGAATGTACAAAACGGCATTGTTAGGTTCCTACCAAATTTGGATAGGTAGAGGACGGAACATAGCAGACAGTGAAGGTGACCGCTAACGCGTTGTGTCCTTAAACCTACACCTGGGTCGTAAGTCCCAGACGCTGTTATGCAAGTGCTCCGTCCTCTATCACGCGATGGACCCGGCACTCGCACGGAGAATCCATGGAATGCTAAGATTAGGTTTTATCTGTTGACATTAAATAATGTCAAGAGTATCATTTTATTATATGATTGATGACGTCTTTCAAAACTATTACTAGTCAGGACACACAGAAGAGATTAGTTCTATAAACTCTGAACAATTACTGTGAAATTTCACCTATTTACACATCGACAAGTACAGTAGCGAGTGAAGTAGTAAGTTGTTAAGTTGATTTGAAGAGATCTCCATCCTATTTTTTGGCGAGATAAGTTGGCGAGACGCGAGAGAGGGGGCTACATTCGTACGATGTCGATGTGTAAATCGGGCTTTAGAGTGGCCAGAGTGTAGTTACGTAGAAGTACAAAAAACTCCTCTTTGGAAACCAGTTACGTATAAGTAAAAAAAAACCTTTTAGGAAACCAGTTACGTAGAAGTATAAAAAAAGCCTTTTAGGAAACTGGTTACCAAACTTCGGTTTCCAAAACGGCCGGAGGGAGTAAAATTTCTGTAAACAGACAACTAAACATAACTTTTTAAAAGGCTGTTTCTGTACATTATTCTAGCCAACTTACGTTATTATAATTTCACTCTTGTATTTCAGAGAGCAAGTAACAGAGAAAACGACAGAAGTAGAAAGTGCACGACGGCGAGTAGCGGAAGCCACGAGTGAAGCTACTCGTGCACAACAGCGTACAACGCGACTGCAAGGAGATCTCACGCGTCTGTCGCAACAATTGGAGTCGGAGAGGACACAAAGCAAATTACAGGTACAGATATAATAATATGTAGAGATTATAGAGCCCCATGCTTCTATGCTTACAAACTATTCATATTCTAAATTACAGGTATTTACTGTTTTTTTTTGCATAGTGTGGTGATATTTTGTACTCTGAATCCGTCACTAAAATAAATGCGGGTAGAATTTTCAAACCGCACTGAATTTTCGCCTTGCTTTTTTACAAAAAGTGCAATTTGCTAAATTGCACAGAAAGCTCCTCCCTCGCCCTAAAAGCCTTTACAAAGGATACTGGCTTACAGGCTTAATTCTGGCTTATAGGAGTCATCATTGATCGCACCTTAAAGCTTCACTTTAGTAAACCCAGAACTAACTTTAACTGTTTTGGTTTTCTAGATCAGTACATTAACTCAATGTTACAAGAACCAAGTAAGTGAACTTGAGGTGAAACATGAGAAAGAGACTGACAATTTAAAGAAACAACTAGTAACTGCTCTTCATTCAGAGAAGGCTGGCACCGTGCCTGTGACGTCACTAGACTCAATCAACAGGAACCAATACATGCTGCCAGTCATACCGAAAGAGGAAAGCAGTGATGGAGAAATGGATATCAATGTGTCTATGATACCTAGAGAAGAGGGAGAGGTAAATACTTCTTTAAATCTTTTTAATTAATCTTTTGAACGCCACAGACGCCTATAGACGTCAGATCAAAATGAGCTCACGACGACACCGACGGCATGGCACGTCAGAAATACTAAGTACTTATTTACATACAAAAATATATGGTTTTAGTATTTTTTTATTATTATTCTTTCATTCTTTTATCAACAAATTTTTCGACCCCAGGAAGAGAAAACTCTTAAATTGGTTTTTGTTTATGTTTATTTCAGAACTCTGTCGTTAATTGGCTAATTTTAAAAACCTTTTTCTGTTTGAAAGGTTATAATATTCAAGTTAGTTTCATTGAAATTTCATAAAAGTTGATTTAGTTACTTGATTATAAACTCATAAAATATTGTATTACTGTATCATCTATTATTCACATCTATACTACTCATTAAAAAGCATGTATAAGTATAAACTTTCTAGCTTTGGAGTAGTATTTTTTTAATATTAGATTTTAGTTGCTGCTAAGTTTTAAAATTTGTTTAATTTGTACATTAAAAACAGCATCTTCCATTATTAAAACATACTCCACTTTATCATGATCATTGTTATGATACATATCCATTAAGGTCAAGGTAAGGGAGAGCGAAGAAGACAAGAAGTAAGGGATTGAGGGTATCTTGGACAACAACGACCTCTGTGGCGCAGTCGGTGTATTACATGGCTGCTACGCAGAGGTCTCGGGTTTGATTCCCACTCAATGCAAATCTTTGTGTACATGAACATTTTGATTGTTTGCATTGGTCTGAGTGTTTTCTATGTATAATATGTATGTATTTACAAAAAAAAGTTTTAAGTATGTTTATCCGTTGTCTAGTACCCATAGTACAAGCTTTGCTTAGTTTAGGACTAGGTGGCGATGTGTGAATGTGTGAGGATTATTTATAAAATAAAAATAGAAATACCTATATCATTACTTCTCACGTATTATTATTCAAAGAGCTTGTTGATTTAGTTCAGGATAAGAAACAGCGCGTACAGTAAATTCCCGGCGATAAATATTGCACATCGACCTTTGTAAAGAGACAATCGGGCAATTTCGTCTTCGTGGAGCATCATCTCTATCGCACCAAATCACCAAATACAGACAGTCTGTAAACCATTAAAGGGTACACATTTCACAGACACGAACTTGCTAGTGGGCGGAGCCTAAAAGATTTTGGTTTCACCAAACGTCGGGAGAAAAGAGAAAACTCATTGAAAAGCAGTAAAAACTTGAACACGCACACACGCTCGTATTGTATTTATTACAAGTCAAAATAACGCACAAAGATAATCATAACAATTATGATTTTTTTGTAAGGAGTTGCGACTGGCATACGTATCCTTAAAACAAATTATGATTTGGAAGTGTGCTACAGAGATGACGCTGTACGAAGCCGAAATTGACCGATAGTTTCTTTCCACAGGTCGATGTGCGATATTTACCGCCGGGTTCTGTACTGTTATTAAACCACATCTCTAATCATCAATATCATCTTAGCCAGAAAACTTCCACTGATGGCCTCCTCCAAATATTTTCACCTTGTCCCGTTGTCATTGTCCTTTATCTCCCCACCCTGCGTCTAACAGTAAGCGGTCGTCATTCCAGAAACTTTTTGTCCCAAGCAACGGCTGCCAGTTTTCGCTCTAGTCTAAATATACCATAAATAATTGTATGAAACCTGCAGGGTTCAGAATCGGCACCATCTCCACCTCCTTCTAAACCATATTTACAAAGCAGCGGTGGTGGACGCTCGCCCGTACCTCTCGAGAGACTGCTTGAAGAAGGTGTACCGGATGACGAAGCTATGGACACGTCATCGCTTGCTCTCACGTCAGAACAAGAAATAAGTGATCTGAAGAGAAGAATGCAAGCTCAGCATCAAAGGTATGGTTCCAGCTGTATATGAATTTTCATAGTTCTTATTTATCTGCTTAACCTTTTTGGAAAACTAGAGTAAAAGCAGCAACCTACCTTTCAGTTGGATTTAGTCCCCACGTGTTGTTGCCTCAATAGCTTAGCGGTCGCGGTAAAAGACGCGCTAGGTCGCAGGTTCAAATTTCACGCAAAACTATTATTGCTACTATACTTATTTGTTTGATCTACAAAAGACTGTCTTGAGTCTGGGTGTTCTCTGTGCCCGTTTAATTGATGTATGTAAAAATCATCTGGATACAGGGTATGATATCAAGCGAGAAAGGTGTCTTAAAAAAAATTATTGCATGGTGCTGGATTAAACGGGCACAGCGATCTCTTGATAAAGATAAGTACCACCGGAATAGATGAGACTGTTCGCGCACTCTTACTTCCTATGAGGCTTCCGCGCATGTACATAAACTAAGAAAACACCCGCTTCCCACACCATGATTTATTATTTATTCCATAAATGCCATCTATGCAACCTTTAGCAACAACTTCAAGCCGGTCAAATTAAATTTTCTTCTTAAAGTAACAATTCTCACACTAGGGATCATGCCCAGTGACTTTACAAACACAGATTTAACATCACACAACGAAGATCCAGACTCAAGATATTAATTAGGCCGCCGCGCCACCGAGGGAGTCCGTTACTATAATTTTGACGGTCTCTGTGGCGTAGTGGTTATACAACATGACTGCTACGCAGAGGTCTCGGGTTCGATTCCCGCTCAATGCAAATATTTGTGTGCATGAACATGATTATTTGCATTGGTCTGAGTGTTTCTATGTATAATATGTATGTATTTACAAAATAAAATAAAAAAGTATTTAAGTATTAATATCCGTTGTTTTGTTACCCATAACACAAGCAGGTTAAGCCTAGCTTACTTTGGGAACAGATGGCGCTGTGTAGATATGTCCGTGACTATTTAATTTATAATGTTTTATTATTACAGAGTGAAGCACGTAACGGTGCTACTGTCGGAGTCGGAGCGAGAGTGCGCGCGCATGGCTCAGCTCGCGGAACTGTTGAAGGCGGAGCTGCGGAGAGTGCGCGGAGGTACCGGCGCCGCACATAACACTGAGTACATGAAGAATGTTACGCTCAAGGTGAACTATACAGGGTGGCTCATTCAAAAGGGTCAGTATGGGAAAGTCTTAAACTATAAGTCATACGAAGATTTGTTCTTAGGAACCATCCCAACTAGCAAAATCAGTTCTTATAGCTATCTTGAAGACTCTCTTATAAGATACTTGTAGCATACTACAAAGCTGGATTTGGGCGCAGTTATAGGAGCGATTATTATCTTATAACCAACTTATAATATACTTGAGGAAGCGCAATTGCTCCTATAACAATCTGATGTAACACAATTACAAGCACAAATGCTCTTATTAACAATAAAAACAAGTATCTTACTAAAACAATCTTGTTTATAATGCACTAGTAATATACTTACCCAAGTAACACATCAAAGCATTATAAGGGCCGAATAAGAGTATTCTTGTATCCTTTTAGCATTTTGAGTTAGTTTTATAGTCGCATTATAAACGTTTATATGGCTACTGTAATGCTTATTTGGGCACAAATTATACAGCTTTATGCCCTATATAGGTTCACAGTAGCTGGTTAATAGCATTACTGGCGCAGTATATTAGCATTATTGTGGTCAAGAAAGATGTCAATCGGATTAAAGAAGCATCATTTTGGTCAATAATATTGCCAATCGCATTAAGAAAGCATTAAAATGGTCAATGAGATAGCCTATTGCATTACAGAAGCATTATAATAGCAAAATTATTGATAGTTAAGATGCCAACGGCATTACAAAAGCATTAGACTAGCATTTAAATGTGCTAAGAGAATTATTGGAGCAATTTAAGTGTTCACACTTAGGAAACTATAAATTAGAATAGAATAAGTAAAGACGGTCAAAATAAAACAGTGAGTGACGCCATATTATAGTTTGCATCAAAACAAAAATTCATCGGATAAGTTTTTTACTCGTTTGTTATTTCTTGCCTTCAAATATTACTGCGCAGTGTAGTTTACTGTACTTGTTTATATAAGTTTCATTGAAAATTTTCACGCGCCTTCGATATTTTGTGGTTTTCATACAAAATGTTTTATAAAAATGATGTGTGTAAAACCAAAACAAATGTGTATTCCTAGTACAGAATAAGTTTTGAATAAATACAATCATAGTTTTGCTTGTACTGTATTAAATTAAGTTATATAAATATTTTAAATGACAATTCCTTTTATAAATAGGTCCGAAAGAAAATATTTTTTGGTTATAAAATATTTACAAAATGGTGGTCAGCCTTAAGCAGCCCGGTGAGCCGAATTAATGCCACCAGCATTACAACTACTCACGTGTGATTGTTTAAAGAGCTATTAGCTACACAACAGCACTCAGTTCTTCCTTCAAAATGCAAGCATTATATTGATTCACATTTATGCTGTTCAGCAGCATTAAGCTTTTACTTACCCCTTACAAGTGCTTTTACACAGCAAAAGGCACAAAAAACAGCTTAAAGCTGGATATCGGGTTTACATGGCATTAGAGTGGTTCACGTTTGTGCTGTAAAACAGCTTCAAGCACTTATTAACTACTTTAAAATGTCTTTGTAGAACCAAAAGCACTAACAATAGCTAAAGGCTTTACAAAAGCATTCTGATATGCCATTATCCAACTGTTATACAGCGTAAAGCATTACAATGATTTTCAAATGCCATTGTTCAGCTTCAAGACGCTCGGTGAACTTATATAAGAGTTTGTACGGGTCTTAAGCTCTATATAAGTTCACTTGTTGCTTGTTAAAATGCTTTCTGTGTTACTTGGGTAGTTTTTAGTTATAAGTAAAGTTTTAAAAACCGAAGGAGGTAGGTATCTTTTGTTATTTCGGCAGTTAATTGCTCCGAGTTCTTTTGTGATTGGATTAAATAAAACGAATACCTTAAGTACACTTTTTCTTATTAAAGTAGTAATATATTGTACCTAGTATTTGTAATGATGTACGTGAACGGAAGTTGGGGGAACTCATTTTTACTGTAAATATCTACCATAATTTGATTAGATTTACAACGCCCCTCGAAAATTAGCACTTAGTAATAATGTTGTAATAATTTTATTTCATCAATTTATAAGAACATGCGCCATGTTCTAAAATTGCTCTGCATGAAGCGCTTTATAGAACCATTATAGGTAAAATAGTATTTGTAGCAGTTTTAGTACTGATAACTTTCGCCTCCATTTTAAAACAAAATAGGGTTCCCTGAAAATGTACACTAATCTTTGAATTTACTTTCTGAATCGTATTCAAATCGAGGCGTTGGAGGATATTTTTTAAGCATTTAATCAATCCGTTATGCCAATACCGTCCTGGATCGGAGATTTTAATATTCAGCACTTTTATGTTGGTACGTAATAATGTCCGTGCATCCTTAGGTAAAACATTTCCTAACCTTATGTTTAAAATAGTAGATAGGTCATTCAGGGCTAGGTGGGGTATATTAAATTTTATTGCCCAACTTTGCATATCTTTAAGCAATTCATGATTTTGTTCATAGTCAGTGATTTTTTCTTCATCGACATCGAAATGGTATTCTTCTTTCCGATAATCACTTTCTTCACAACTATTATTTTCTTCGACATCGAAATGGTGTTCTTCTTTCCAATGTTGAACTTCTTCACTTTCGGCGGGGTGGGATAAGGGTGCAAAAATATTCTTGATTGCAGAACCCTCTGTCAGTTTGCTCAAGATGAAGAAGTGAACCAAATTTCTGATGTTTACTAATAAAGATTTTGATCTAGTAGCTCGTAAGCTTCTTTGATCTTATAGCGCTCTTATGTGAGTATAAGAAGAGTTATAAAAGTCTCGAGCAAGAACTATGACGGTGCAATCTTATAGTAATCTCAGAAAAGTACGTTACAATATCTGTTCTACTTACAATATGCTACTACTGGATCAAAATATTATTCAAGATTATTTAGTCTTACTACAAACAATTATAAGAGACTTATGCTTTAATGTGCCCTATAAGATACTCTTGCAGCTAACTATAAGACTACCATATAAAAACAAAAGCTCTTACGAATACTTACGCTTGTGAGATGCTATTACTAGTAAAAGTAGTCTTGTAAAGGCCATAAGCGTTAGTCTTGTAGCGAACTATAAGACAGATATATAAAAACGGATGCTCTTGAGTATATTATCACTTGTAAAATGCTATTTTAAGTAAAATAGTCTGCAACCAGCTCTTTATAAGAACGTTATTAGTAGAGGTAGACTTATAATCAATCGTTATAGGATTACTTTGCTTGTTGGGATGACACCGATTTTGATAAAAAGAAAAACTGCATTCATACATTTGAAAAAGATACTGTACCCAGCTGGGGAATCGAACCCGGTTGTTTTGCAAAAATAAACTTATACTTTTTCTATTTAAATATTGATTCTGTAGGTCTTAAGCAGTAAATATCTCTATGAAACATTATGTCTTAAATGAATAAAATGCATTTTTTTTCACATAGTTTAATTTATTATAGTAGGTGTTCGAAGTGGCCACCGTCTTGTTCAATACAATATTTAACACGTTTAGGCAACGATCTTCTTAGTGCATTTTGTATCTTCATGCAGCCTGTTCTTCATCAGTTATACTGAAACTTTCCATTTTCAAATGAGGCTTAACTTAACACGTCTCTGTACCTATCTACAATATCTACATACCTTATGTGGGCTTTTCAATTGATTGTTAGTGTTTGATTAATAGAAGTAAGTAGTTGCATGATAATAATATTACTGTAGATAACAAAACTTCCTTAAAAGTTTAATGCAATGCCACATGATTATGTAACACGATGTATGTAACTAGTAGAGGGGTACAAACAACCGTAGGGACAATTTTACATGCCTGAACTTGTTGAATATTGTAATGGTGGTCACTTCGAACACCTACTATAATAAATTAAACTATGTGAAAACAATGCATTTTATTCATTTAAGACATAATGTTTCATAGAGATATTTACTGCTTAAGACCTACAGAATCAATATTTAAATAGAAAAAGTATAAGTTTATTTTTGCAAAACAACCGGGTTCGATTCCCCAGCTGGGTTCAGTATCTTTTTCAAATGTATGAATGCAGTTTTTCTTTTTATCAAAATCGGTGTCATGGTTCCTAAGAACAAATCTTCGTATGACTTATAGTTTAAGACTTTCCCATACTGACCCTTTTGAATGAGCCACCCTGTATACTGATTATTGGATTTATTGATTTTGAAGCGGTTTCTTTTAAGTAATAGATAGTGATTGAAGGGGAAGTTTTATATGTTTGAAAGGAAGTAGATTACATGCATAATATTGTAGTAGAAAAACACTGAAAAAATAATGTCGTAAATAAACACATTTGCTTGCGCTTACATTGCAAACAATGGTTATACCTTACGAGATAAATTAAAATAATAATAGTCTATAGTATTGTAGGTATATTTAGTATCAGCATTGCACAAGAGCGAAGCCGGGGCATGTCGCTATTCAGACAAGCACTAACCATTATCACATCGGGTAGTCATCATTCACTATGCTGTTATGGTGTATTCAGTTTACTTTATCATAATACATGTTTTAATGTAATGTTTTGTTTTATTTGTAGTTCCTCACGCTGCCTCCAGGCGACGAGCGCAGTCGACTAGTCCCAGTGTTGCAGAAGATACTTACTCTCACACATGATGAGACTCACAAAATACATGCTGTAGCCAAGGGTAAGAACATATTTTATTAACATTATAATAGTAATTAATTATTGATTAATCTTTACAGAGGATCATCTAGTCTTAAACTAAGTGTAAAGCTTGTACTATGATACTTGTACCAGACCTATATTATGTGCGTGCACATTGAGTCGAGATCTTTCAGCCGCAACGCACTATACAAGTCCATTTTTCTTAAAAACCATCTTGTTTATAGTATAAATACATATGGGAATAAAATATTTCATCTTTTTATTCCCATTATGTCATTATACTATAGCCCCACAGCGAAATCTTTCGTTGATATTCTAATTGTATTTTCTTTTTTACAGGGTTGGATCCGAATCCTAGCAAAGGATGGGGAAGCTACTTACCTTGGCCAGGTGGAAAGTAACGGAAAATTAAAAAAGAAAATCAATCCCAGTGACACGATAGTACTTTAGCTACAGCCATTATGAAATTACATTAAGTAAATTAACTGTGATTCAAGTTTTGATAAAATTTTCTTTAAATTTCTTAAACTGTTATTGCTTTTAATACTATCAAAGATTCTTTATTATAATATGTAGTATTTATTTGAATTAGGTATTGATATGAAATAGATATAATTGTGTTTTTTGACATGTTACATAAATAATCATACAATTTGTATAGAGCAGACTGGCTCTTATATGTTAGCGGTTTACGTAGTGTCTGATTAAAACTCAAAGCAACAGTTTGTGGAATACTTTAAGAGCACATAGGTCTGTTGTTCGCTTTGGAAGAAAAACTATAAGTCTTTATTCTGTTGTGGGTACATGTAAAAAATATTACCCTACTTTACTTCTGTTATTCCCGTATGGTTCCAAAGTTGTGAACGTTTTAACCCGACCTCTCTGCTTTGGCTCTAACCAGTGACCCTAATTTTTGGCCACATTTGCAACTGTGTTGAAATTAGTATAATATTAGTGTTAAATAATGTTTCACCAAGCAATATCTTGTGCCTTCTTCATCCATCTACCTTGTTAATTTAATAATGCAAAACTGAAATTTATTAAGACACAGTTTTGATTTCTATATAAGATAACATTATAATAGTACCGTATTTCATGTAATATAATTAAAGTGTGCAATAATAGCTTGCACAAAGATAAATTTACATCTAATTTTAATTATATATTAGCGTTTGTTGTGAAACTGTACTAGTTCTGAATTATACCTATTACATAAGACCTATGTGGCTAGTTCTGCTCTTTTTAATGAATATAATTTTATACTGACCGGTTCTTTTAAAACACATTCCGTTTAAATATTATCTTAATAATAGCACACGTAAAATATATGGTAAGTACAGATATCTTGTTTCCCTTTCATGATACCGTCACATATTTATTTTATCATTTCAATTTATGGTGTATTTTGTATTATTAAATAAATCAATGTAATAATTATTGTAATTAAATATAAAAATATATTTAAATATGTTGTTTTCTTACTAATCTAAAGTTATTTATACCTACTTTTAATTTATACAGGCTGTACCTACCCTCTGGAATTTCAGATAGACAAGTTACGAAGATAGAAGTTTGAATATTATAAATATATATTCCTCACACATTCACACAACGCCACCTGGTCCCAAACTAAGCAAAGCTTGTACTATGGTTACTAGACAACGGATAAACATAAATATAACTTTTTTTAAAAATTTTGTTACTCAAATTCATTTTGAAGTTACACTATTACAATGTATACGAGGCAAAAACATCGTTACATAGAAATTTTGTACTGTGTCATGAATCGCGGCAAAAACAAAAAGTCACAAATCCTCCTGCGCTACTTTAGAATAGCATTTAGACTCAGTATTCGATCAACATGTGGAATGCATTTATTCGAAAAGCTTCTTGAAGGTTTTTAGTCTAAAGACTGCATCTTTGAGGTCCTGGAGGGTCGTTGGAACGCGGGATCTCATGGCCGCACTCTGCAATTTGTGGCGTCTCGAAAGTGTAAAAATAAGTTGAGGCTTAGACTTTCTCTACCTTCAGGACGACTTCGTCCACTTTCCTAAACTCGTCTACTTCTTAAGTTGACCACTTTCCTAACTCGTCCACCTACGATTCCTAACTTGTCCATTTCCTAACTCGGCCATATTCCTAACTTATCAATTTCCTAACTCGTCCATATTTCTAACTTGTCCATTTCCTAACTCGTCCAAATTCATAACTTGTCCACTGTTTTACAGCATACCATGCTGCTCAGAATACAGAACACACCAGAAGCCACGCTCGATTTTAAGGTTCCGTATCGATTTTGGAAAAACGGAACCCTTATTGGATCACTTAATCTCAGGAACGCGTGGAGGTATCAAGCTGAAATTTTCACCAAATACTAAAGCCGAACGTCCACCGTCGGCTAAACTAAGTTGGTTTAGCTTAGCTCGCAAAGTTGAGCCAGTTTTTCATAAATGTGGCATAGTTTGCGGTGGACGCAAATGTATGAAAAACTGGCTCAACTATGCGAGTTAAGCTAAACCAACTTAGTTTAGCCGGCGGTGGACGTTCGGCTTAAAGCTTGTTGCCTCTTAGTGCTGTAAAAAAATCAAACTGCTAATCTAACGCAATCAAGGTCTTATAGTACATGTAATGGGAAAATTCCGAAAACCTTAAATTTTAACATACTTCAATTATATTTATATTTTGATTTCATAGAATTTTGGCGGGAAAGCTGAGTCACGTGAACAGTGACGTCATAGAATTTTGACAGATGAGTCGTGACGTCATAGAATTTCCAGGGACCCCACCAAAAACGCGTCTTAAGCGAGAAAGCGTATTAAGCGGGATAGGACAAAAAAACGTGCTACATTTATTATGTTTTTTGTTCTTATTATTTGAAATTATGTACCTACATTCAATACATTATTAAAAATAATTACTTATTTTGGTTTGACAGAAAGATTTTGATGCATTAGCAATTACAAGATTTTCAACTTTTGCACCGCGTCATCACTTTCATCCAAAGAAGCAACTTATTCATTCATTAAATCATTAATAGCCGATAATGCCTGACTCTTCTTCGTCCTCATCATTATCAGTTAGGCCCCTATGGCCTCGTTTTGTGTGTTATTCACATCCTCAATAAGATATTGATTGAATTTCGTTGTCATCAATGGAAGAATATCCAGCCTGAATATTTAGCCACCCTGCAGTATCCCGAGATACTACAGGGTTTTCCTGAATCCTGGTATCTCAGGAAGAAGCACCCGAGTTCTTCTTTCAGCACGACGTCAACCACGTTATTTCAAGAACCGACTTTCTTAAAACAACAACTTTAAAAGGGCCCCACGGCTGGCCTCGAGTGCACTTGTAGGGCCTGAGCGCGGGCGTATTAAACGGGATGACGAATCGTATTAAGCGTTAAGAAATGTATGAAAATATGTCTCAAATTGCAGGGACCGGCGTAAAAAGGCGTATTATGCGTGAAATCGTATTAAGCGTGATCGTATTAACCGGGTTCTACGAAGTTGTTTTTAGTTGACCATGAAGGTTTTATCTGCTATCCATATGTAGTACTTACCACAAATCAAAACGGGTGGGTGATGGGCTATTCTATATGGAAGTCGACGAGTTAGGAAAGTAGTCAACTTAGGAAGTCGACAAGTTAAAAGTATGGTCAACTTAGGAAGTGGACGAGTTAACAATATGGTCAACTTAGGAAGTGGACGAGTTAGGAAAGTGGTCAACTTAAGAAGTGGACGAGTTAGGAAAGTGGTCAACTTAAGAAGTAGACGAGTTTAGGAAAGTGGACGAAGTCGTCCTGAAGGTTTCTCTATACTGGAACTATTTATTACTAGCTGATGCCCGCGGTATTACCCGCTTAATTGTTATTTTACACCATAAACTACCTATATTCCAAATTTCATCAAAACCCATTTAGTAGTTTTTGCATGAAAGGGTAACAAACATCCATCCATCATCACAAACTTGCATTTATAATATTAGTAGGATAGGATAAGCAAAGGTGTGTCACTTTAGTGCCTAACAAATAAGGTGAATATTATCTTCACTAAATAAAAAGAAGGAAAACTTGAAATTAAACCCTATACCAATCCGTCTGCAAGCGTGGTATTAGTAGGCCAAGTATCCCTCCGTCAAGGAAGGAGGCCCGTCCCTGTAGTGGGACATTAATGGGCTGTTATGATGAAATAAGTTGACAATTACGAATTTAAGCTCTCTAGATATATCAGACCCACAGCTAAAAAACCGGTCAAGTGCGAGTCTGACTCGCGCACCGAGGGTCCTGTACAAACCTATTTATTTTCCCGCCAAATTGTGATAACGTCAGGATTCAGCTGTTTTAATACTATTTTTCCCGCCAAAATTCAATGACGTCACGACTTAGCTGTCAAAATATATTTTCCTGCCAAAATTCTGTGACGTCACGACTCATCTGTCAAAAATTCTATGACGTCACGCCTATCTGTCAAAATTGACAGCTGTCAAAAGTGACAGAGGTATCAAATATTTTCCCGCCAAAATAATATGACGTCACAAATCATCTGTCAAATATTCTGTGACTTCACGACTCATCTGTCAAAAATTCAATGACGTCACGACTCAACTGTCAAAAAATATTTTCCCGCCAAAATTCTGTGACGTCACGACTCATCTGTCAAAATTCTATGACGTCACGGGTCACGTGACCTATGACGTCACAGGTCACGTGACCTATGACGTCACAAGTCACGTGACACAGCTTTCCCTCCAAAATTCTATGAAATCATAATATAATATGATTGCTAATAAAAAGTAGCCTATGTTCTTTCTCAGGGTCTAAAGATTGTATGTACCAAATTTCATCGAAATCCGTTCAGCCGTTTAGGCGTGAAAGAGTAACAGACAGACAGACAGACAGACAGACAGACAGACAGAGTTACTTTCGCATTTATAATATTAGTATGGATTCTAACAAAATAACACTTAGGGTGATTATAATATAACAATCGATACGGCGGAATAGTTAAGTCTACTCCGATCGATAATTACTATTAAACTAACGACGTCGACTAAACTAATGTAATAAGTTCTGAGACTTTTTTTTATAACCATAAAAGAAAGTCTCCGAACTTATTACTCAGTTTATATTATAATATTTTATATCATAAACTGAGTGATAAAAGCGACATAAACATTCCATTGATGTTCTAAAACAGAACAATATTAAATTTGTCAAAAAAAATATTGTAGATGTCTTCATTAACATTGCATATAACATTTATATTTATGTAAAGTAGGTACTTATGTAAATAAGAACTTTAAACAAAATAAATTCATTTAAGAGACAACAAAACGGTACGCGCAAAAGCAAGACAAGTGACTGTTGTCTTTATTTAGGTTACAATCATCTGTAGATGCTCCAAAGTAATTAATTTTTTTCTAAATAAGATTTTATAAATTTTAACTAAAATAAATTTAATGCAGAACTTTAGGTAAGGTTATATAAGGCTCATTTTCGTAAAACAAAGATATTTGAAGAAATGTAGTTGTCCGCATTAATGTGGCCGCCATCGATTTTATGTCTTATAAAATAAGTCTTTTTAAAAATATGTTAAATAAAAAGAGGTTAAATTATTTTGTTACTTTTGTTATGTTATTAATTTTTCAAGAAGTCAATTATTTATGTTTACCTACCTGAATTTCTATTTATTTTAACTTTAAATTGTTTTAGTAACGTTCCTCAGCTGGCAGTTCACGAGTTATACACAGATTATTTTAATAATGCGGATTATTTCCGTGTGTAATCTTTATTAATTTGAGGAAAGTTTTAATAGTCTTATTTTTGATCTCCAAAGTTTTATTTTAATTAGTACTTATTATTTTGATTTGAAATTGAATAATTACAAATAACAAAACCAAAATAAAAATCGATTATATTAATATGTTTTGATTTTCCAGTGTTTTCATTATAATCCATTTACACAAGTATAAGAAACATTACATTTAGAAACTGGTTTAAGTGGATTTGTTCAATTTTATAAAAAATCCGTAAAATCCGGATAATCCGGATCGAACCAAAAATCCGTTCTTAAAAATCCGGATTTTAAACCAGAACGGATTTGCATTCCCTAGTCATGATCTTCAGTGCCTTTCAGGCAAGCTGGAGCGACTCGTACGCCTTGCCTTATAAAAACTACTTAGTTCATTGTTGCATAATAAATAAATATACCTACCTACCTACTATCCAAATCTTATCCGAAAGTTTATTTAACAACAGGCAAACTGTAAACATTCCCTGAAATGCAGTGAATTTAGAGACCTTGGTAGGTCCGTGGGTATCATAACTTCTGGCTCAACTTTCTGCTTACCTTAGAATCGCTCACTGTTGTTTCACGAGCTGGTGCTGCAGCTAGAAGTAGGTAACTAGTATCAGAGAACTATTTTCGCAAAAAACTTTTTAGAATTGTGAACAAATTCGATCATCGCTTTAGGTACCTACTTATTGCAGCTAATATTTGCTTTCATTCTTGAACACTCGGAGAACGCCAAAACGGCTTAAGTTCAGCTACCCAGCAATATTTAATTTGTAGCGTGCATGATTAGTCGCGTGCATGATTACAAAAAGCGATGTGGTTTCCTTGCTCTAATCAGCTAATATACATATGCTAATATACCTCCAGCACATAATTAGAGCTCTTAGAGTGCAAAATGAGACCATTTTTGAGGGCTTAAAGGAGGAAGACCTAACTATAGAAATGAGGTTTCGCAAACCAACTAGGAACCCACATTCGAGCCATATTGTCGTTAGAGTTGCACCTGTTGTTTGGCAACGCCTGACCACGACAGGAATGGCCAGAATCGATCTCCAAAGGGTTCAGGTAGAAGACCACTCTCCTCTGGTTCAGTGCACTGTTTGTCTTGGATACGGCCATGGCAGGCGCCAGTGTAAAGAAGAGCAAGAAAAGTGTAGCCACTGTGGGGGTCCACATAAGAAGGCGGCGTGTCCAGGGTGGAGGTCAGGAGAGCTACCATCTTGCATTAATTGTCAAAAAGCAAAACTAGATGACGGCGGACACAACGCCTTCAGTGGGGAGTGTACCGTTAGGAGGAGATGGGACGCCCTAGCAAGAGCCTCTGTGGCCTATTGCTAAGGTTGTCCCTGTTGCATTAAGTAGCGCCAACAACACTAAGTCATACCCTGCTGCGCAAATAAACCTCCAACGGAAACAACTGGCTACATTGGAACTGTTCCAGGTGGCTGCACAGAGAAAGCTTGCAATAGCACTGCTCCAAGAGCCGTACGTGGGTGGGTTGGGTAGGATGAGGGATTACCCCGGCATACGCTTGTATCAAAGCGAAATACAGGGAGAGAAGCCTGTCAAGGCGGCAATCGCGATTTTTGACAGTAACTTAAGCGTAACACCATGCCCGACTCTCACCACAACCAACATCGCAGTGGTGAGAATAAAGTCCACATTAGGGGAGATCGGGGTAATCTCTTTTTACTTTGAGCCTAATGAACCTATAGCCTTATACTTGGAGCACCTCAAAAGTATAGTTGCTGAAATTGGGAATTGTAGAGTAATTATAGGAGGGGATGCGAATGCAAAAAACACGTGGTGGGGCAGTGCGGGGGTGGATGGAAGAGGGGACGATATGGCGGGACTGCTGGATGAACTGGGGCTATATGTCCTAAATGAAGGTGACACGCCAACCTTCGATACTATCAGAGGATCTAAGTCATATACTAGCTGCATTGACTTAACAGTTTGCTCAGAAGACTTGTTGGCGTATATAGAAGAGTGGTCTGTAAAGGAAGGCGAGGTCAGCTCGGATCACAACATGATAGTGTTCTGTATAATAATGGAGAAAAGAAAAGGCATACAAAGTAAAAGGACCACAAGGATCTATAATACAAAGAAGGCTAACTGGTCTCAGTTTCGTGAGAAACTGAGCCAGTTAACATTAGAACATAAAATAAATAAAGATACAATAGATAAAATAAAGGACAAAAGTGAAGTGGACGAAAAAGTAAACTTATTAACCAACTTAGTACACAAAGCATGCCAAAGCACCATACCCAAGAAAAATAGTAATAAAAAGTTTCACTTACCTTGGTGGTCGGACGAGCTCGATGCATTGAAGAAAGGTGTCAGAACCCGACGTCGCAGAATCCGGTGTGCAGCTCCGCAGCGTCGAGCAGTCGTTATCGACGAATATCTGAAAGAAAAGGAGAAATATGAAATTAGAGCAAAGCAAGCCCAGATTGATAGTTGGAAGAAGTTTTGCGAAAGGCAGAATAGAGAGTCCGTCTGGGATAGCATATATAGAGTCATAGGCAGAACTAGTAAAAGACCAGAGGATCTGCCCTTGACGCATCTAGGCAAGACATTGCGTGGCGCAGACTCAGCTACATTGATGATTGACACTTTCTTCCCAGATGATGAAGAAGAGAAGGACAATAAGGAGCACAAACTCATAAGAAATCAAGCGAATAAGTTAAACGGATGGGTTCAAGATGAGCGCTTGGATCCTCCATTTACAATAGGCGAAGTGAAGTCAGCTTTGTGCTCCTTTAACCCCAAAAAAGCGCCTGGAGAAGATGGACTCACCGCAGACATATGCCAAAATGCCATCACGTTGGACGCGGAATGTTACCTGTCACTGGCAAACAAGTGCCTTCAGTTGGGCCACTTCCCGACCAATTGGAAGGAAGCAACAGTCGTTGCCCTCCGGAAACCCGGAAGAGGGGATTACACCAACCCCAAGGCTTACAGACCCATAGGCCTACTGCCAGTGATGGGTAAAATTTTGGAGAAAATGCTGATGGCACGCATAAAATGGCACGTTTTGCCTAAAATGAGCCCCAATCAATATGGGTTTATGCCCCAAAGAGGCACGGAAGACGCCCTCTATACTCTGGTGAACCATATAAAGGACAAAATCAAACAAAAACAGATTGTCGTCCTCGTCTCACTGGATATAGAGGGCGCATTCGACAATGCATGGTGGCCCATGATTAGAGTTCGGCTTGCGCAGGAGGGATGTCCGGTAAATCTGAGACGAATGCTGGACAGCTATTTGCAAAATAGAGTGGTATGTTTGAGATACGCGGAACACCAGTGTCACAAACTAACATCAAAGGGATGCGTCCAGGGCTCTATCGGCGGACCTGTGCTATGGAACTTACTGCTGGATCCTCTGCTGAGGTCGCTTAGCGAGCGCGGGGACTACTGTCAAGCTTTTGCTGATGACGTAGTACTCGTGTTCGCTGGCGATACGGCGGAGAAGATTCAGAGGCAGGCAAACTCTTCCCTAGAACATGTTCGGGCGTGGGGTGTTACAAACAAGCTCACCTTTGGCCCTCATAAAACCAAGGCTATGACACTAACGAGGAAACTAAAATACGACACTCCACGCCTGACCATGGGAGGGGTAGGCATCTCAATGTCCAAGGAGATAAAAGTGCTGGGCCTCACCATAGATCAGGGATTGACTTTTAAGACCCACGTCACGACTACAATCACCAGGGTACAGGCCGTATATAAATCCCTAATAACTGCGGCCAAGATTAGCTGGGGGCTCCACCCTGAGGTGATAAGGGTAATATACACGGCTGTGGTTGAGCCAATGGTATTGTACGCGGCGGGTGCATGGGCTCCTGCAACACTTCAAAAAGGCACCCAAAAGAGCTTAAACGCGGCGCAAAGGGGCTTTGCCCAAAAACTATGTAGAGCCTACAGAACAGTGTCGCTAAATGCCTCGCTGGCTCTGTCAGGTATCCTTCCCTTGGACATCAGAATTCGTGAAGCTGCGACTCTTTACGAGGCCAAGATTGGAGTAGACCGGGCAGAGCTAGCCGGGCATGAAGTAGAACACAAAGTAGCCTACACGGCTATTCCGCATCCTGCTGACCGCGAGGCAATAAGTTTTGTACACCTGGTGCATCCTGAGGATGTTATAAACTATAGTACCCAAGCAGTGCGCATCTACACCGATGGCAGTGGACTTGAGGGCAAGGTTGGAGCCGCTCTATCCATATGGACTGAAACGGGGGAAGACCGAGCCCTCAAGTTCAAGCTATCTGCGCACTGCTCGGTGTACCAGGCGGAGTTGCTAGCGATAAACAAAGCACTTGCGGAGGTTGCAAAGCGCCCCGAAAAATCTTACGGAATCTTTAGTGATTCGCGTGCTGCGCTGCAGGCTCTTGAGAATTGGAACGCTCTCCATCCACTTGCAGTCGAGGCCCGTAGAAATCTGCATGGGGCGAGGATCCAAAACAAGGAAGTATCCCTGTTTTGGATCAAAGCACATGCTGGCCATAGCGGGAATGAAAGAGCGGACCAATTAGCGAAGGAGGCAGCCCTAAAATTGAAGGTGTTGCCGGAATATGACTTGTGTCCGGTTTCATTCGTGAAGCGCAACATTCGTGATGCTTCGCTTCGAGAATGGAATCAAAGATACCAGGAGGGGGACACCGCCGCAACTACTAAACTGTTTTTCCCGGATGTTCGTGCAGCTTACAAGACAGTTCGGCAGTTCACGCCCACATTCCATCTCACACAGGCGCTGACGGGGCACGGTGGTTTCGCAGCATACTTGAAACGCTTCAAATGCAAGCAAAGCTCAGAGTGCGTCTGCGATCCAACTGAAGATCAAACAGCGATCCATGTGCTGTGTGACTGTCCAAACTTTGCAAGACTCCGGTGGGACACAGAGCAAAAAATGAATCAGGTCATCACAATGGAGAACATCAAGAACATCATGATCGAGAAAAACTCCATACCTGTATTTCTGTCTTTCTGTCAGGAAATAGCTAAAAAAGTAAGTGCGTGGAACAAAACCAGCTAGGGACAAGATATGTGGATTTAGTATATAAATTTATTAAATACCAGCGTATAAAGAGGGAAGAAAAGTCAAAGGACAGGAAACGGGCGTGATGACCAGCATTAACTGCAAAAAAGAGAAACAGTGTAGCAGAAACAAGACATAGAAGAAAACGTGACAATAATTAATAAGGATAAAAATAAGAAAGACATAAATAGTAAATAAATAAATACTAGAATATCATACCTCGAAACAAATTAAAAACACATAATTAGCAAATAATAAAATGATTAATTAATGACCATATCGATCGCCAACGTCTCTGACAAACATCAGAGGAACAAAAGATGAAAAAAAAAAAAAAAAAAAAAAAAAAAAAAAAATCAGCTATTATATACCTACTCTCTGTCCTGGAGGTAAAGCACAATATCTCAATGCAGATATTCTGGCTGTACCATGAGTGCAGGGTTAGTTAAAGCATCGGCCGCAGCGTATGATCCTGATTTTATATAGTTCTGCTTATTCTCTATACATAGTCTCAGATGTGGTCCTGTCGGCATACCTACATATTTCTACTATGTGGCGTCTTGACAGCAACGCTAGTCATACCTAAGTTGTTGTGAACGTGACCATTGCCATGAAAATGTTGTCAAAGACTTTAATTGTGATTGCCGTTCCATGTTATAACGTTCATGTATACCCGAAAACGAAATGGCTTTATCAGTTTTGACAAAAAATTCTATCATAATTCAAATTCATTAAGATCGTTATTTAATATTTATGCGTGAGCTTGACGTCATTGGTTGACCGTAATCAAAACTATGCTTAGATTATAAGTGCAATCTATTTTAAACTTTCACTTCAACGTAATAAATAATTATATCTACTAACACAATACAAATGTCACTATATTAAACCGTAGAGTTTGTATATGAAAAACTATGAAAAACCATTAAATAATTTAAAACTAAAGTCACTTGTTACTTGTGACATTACAAGCTTGTCATATTTCAGAAAAACTGAAAATGTAGAATTTAAATATTGGCTGGTAAGCCACCCAATTGTTGGCACCTTAAGAGTGGACTTCGTGTCAGACTAAAATATAAAATATCATAAAATGATAAAATACTTTAATCTTTGCTTATACATAATCATTATTATGTTATTGAATAGTATTAAATAAATATTATTGGCACTAATGCCAATAAAAAGATTCTGAATAATTTATTGTTGCTATGTTGACACATGAAATAAATAAAATATAATAAAAATATTAAATAAATAATATTTGAACTTGAATAATCATACTGAACTTGAATAATCTATAGTGTTTTCTTTCTTTTTACTCACTTTTAACTCTTAAGTGCCAATAATTGTAAGAATTCTAACGATTAGGTGGTTTACCCTAATTTGTTTTATATTATAAAATTACGAAAACTTTAAATTGAAATATGCGTCAATGACGTCATGCAAGAAATGATAGGGATGGACATAGAAGTAAAAAAGAGAGAAATTCATTAGAATAAAACGTTTTACCGAAAATATGCTCTAGTAACAGTCAATAACGTTGACTTTACTATTTGTTTTTATAAATACCTAACGACTATTTGCTAATACAAGAGAACTGATATGTCAAAGTAGCGTCATGATTTAGCTGATGTTTTGTTGTGCGATATTGAACCTAATAGTTTTATGACATGCAACTAACATTAACTCTGGAGGTGATAAGGCCATTTAGTTTTTGACTATACCTAAAACTAACGCTTCAGAGCTACAGAAGTTAATTACATGTACCTATGTACATTCGGCGTCTTCTCGTACTTAGCAGTTAAGGTCACCAAAAAGTTGGAAACTACTATACTTAATCAAAAGTACCTACGTACCTAACGCATAACGTTTATTGCATTGTAAAGTTAAATAAATTCGCGTTTTTATGAACAATTGTACCTACCTATAACGCAAGTGGGAAATACTGACAAGGCCTAGTCTAATGAACCTCATTCAGGAAACTTTTTAAGTCTTCATAATGCATTACCTGTAACTTGAAATAACGCGGGATTTTGCGCTTGCATAGTGCGTTGCTCCAGCGCACTTGTGTTTATGCAGTTATACCTACTTGTGAAGTACTATTTCTGTTCAGTGATCATACCTAAGTAGACGTTTTACCTATTTTATTTTTATATTGACAAATTTTAGTTTCTCTTTCTAATATTGTATGATTTCATTAGAGATGCTACTGTAATTTTAACATGTACCTAACTAACCCAAAATCCAAAAATAACGTATTCACTTATTAATATTACCTAATATGAATATTGTGACTGCTTTTCGTAAGTAGATAACTTATGAGTTGAGGTAAAAACTATTTGTTCCAATGAACATTAAAACCTTAAATTGTCAATGGTCGCTAGGCCTCAACTTTTTCCAACGAAATCTAAAAGAAAAAGAAAATTCTGAACTTCCGTTTTTCTAGGAATGATTTTACTGCCAATTTATAAACTTTTAATTGTTAGTGTGAACTTGTAAAAATTGCAAAAGCACATATACAATTATTTTATTAATTGAATATTATAGCAAAGAAACAAAAAAGTGTTTCCTGTGAAAATTTAATAAATAAGTTCACTTCTTGATTTTATTGATTGCATTTCCCGGGCGAAATAACCACGGCGCATGCTCGTAAACTGTTCGGAAAATTCGTGTGACTGCGGCTGCAAAGGTGAGTTTTCTTTTCTAATAATCCTTCTAAATATTAAATTTATACACATTTAGAGCTACTTACAATATTTTGTAGCGTTGTTTAAAGATATCACAAAATGATAGTCACATAAATTTATCATTTTCAACTTTTTGTTGGCATAGGTTTTCTGCCGGCATGTGAATTACAAATTACGCAATTAATCGTTTGTTTTATAATAATCCTTAAAAAAACAAATGAAAGTAGGTAAAGCATAAAAATTGTCCTTAATTTATTCTCCCTTCGACAGATTTTACGAATTATTTTAGAAAATAGTGCCTCTTACATCATGATTATTATTTTTTGTTGCGTATATTGCCGTAAAACTTCATGATTATTGGAAGCTTTTTTGGGTGGGATGGTATAATTCTTATGTCATTGTAATGTTAAAAAAAACAGTAAATTTCTTAGTATTGGATGCAAGGAAACATGCACAAAATGGACGCATTACGAAGCCCATGTGCGTAGCCGGCTCACCGGATAAATAGCGCTACATGCGAATATTCTAATTTAGAATCATACAAATGTATCTACTTGTATAGATCACGTACCTAGACTAATTTTAGAATAAAATGTGAGTCTTTGTTGATGACAATAATTGCAGTCTTTGTGATGATAGCTTGCACTTTATATCAATTTGCCGTTGTGCTAATTTAATATTTAAAAACTTGTTGAACTTGAAAATTAAAGTAAGTGAAAACCTAACTTAGGCATATCAGTAATATTCTTCAGTAATATTTTTGTTACGAAGGACTTTTAAAAGTGAGCTTAGTGCAAAATAAGTTTTTATAGAGTTCATCTTTGAAAATCTACTTACGTTAACTTAATATTACCTACATGTACCCATACACTTCTGTATTTTTTAAAATTAAATTGAATTGATGCACCTGACTTGCGACATACATAATTTTTATTAATTTATTTAAATAACTTTTAGTATGTGATCTTATTAATATTGGCAAAAAAATCGTATTAATATTAAATTGGTGTTTCCCGTAAAACCTTTATTCTATATTTAACAGGATAGCTTGCTTAGCTGTATCGATGTCCCGGACATCCTTTGCGCACGCTCGAAGGAGCGAACTCTGTAGGAACCTTGCGACTAAAATTTTCTTAATATTGTTTGTGTCGTAGGTAATGTCTTGCATTTTAGAATGATTTATTAGTGATATTAAAATTGAAAATAGGTTAATACGTGTGCTGAAGTATACTTCTTACTTATATAGGCGAAAAACAAAAAGTTCCTTCTGAAATAACGTAAGCGCGTAAACTGAAAAGCACAGTTCCTACTTAAGTAGATGCGAATTAAATTTGATAAAGCAAACGGTCTTTGTGATAGGTATTATTTCATAGGCGGCCATAATATATTTATTTTATTTATTATAGGTAAATGAAAATTCTATTACATATTTTATTTTGTTAGAGCGGCTCTATCTGTGCTAGCTTCTTCCATTTTCTTCTGTACCATATGCTTTAAAAAGTAAAGTTTAACTGAATACTACTGTTTGCAACATTCAGCCTGCAGTTTATATAGCGACATGTTTATTTCGGGCAATCTTCAAAACAGCTGTACCTATAGATAAAACTTTTCTTTATTATAGTTTTTTAAAAACATTTAGGATTCCGTAAAAACAAATAAAATAAATGAAAATGTCACATTTTTTTTACGTACTTACCTACACTAGCAGAATTTAGGTTACGCAACACTATATTTTAATTATATTAAAATAGTAAAATTAATATTACACATTAATATTACAATAGTAAAATTAACATATTAAAATAGTAAAAGTAAAATTAATTAGTATAATTAATAGTTTAATTATATTAAAATATAGAGTTGCGTCCACTATAATCTAATTATTCATTACTTTTTTAGTGGTCTATATTTTAATTAAAAACCAATCCAATTTTTTATTTATTTTATAACAGTATTAAGTATATTGTAATAATATACTACAGTGATAGAGATAATATATGTAATCGACTTAAGTAGGACCTATCTGTTTTAAATACTTGAGCAAAGTTTTCCTGAAGTTGCGGTAAAGCCTAGTGTGTGTATTATAAAATTCTTAAGCGTCATGTACTCAAATAATTGACAGTTGTTCCAAAAAGTACTAATAAATTAGTTACTATTTGTGTATGGGATTACCACTTAATTAAAAAACTTTGCTCACAGCTCTACTCGTTGATATTACGTATTTGAGTCTATTGCTGTAAGAAGAATGGGTAAGGAGAAGACTCACATTAACATTGTCGTCATCGGCCATGTGGACTCTGGAAAGTCTACGACCACCGGTCATCTTATCTATAAATGTGGAGGTATCGACAAGCGAACTATTGAGAAGTTCGAGAAGGAAGCCCAGGAGATGGGCAAAGGCTCCTTTAAATATGCTTGGGTATGTATCTCTTGCAGATGTTTAAAGTACTCAATGAACTCATTTATTTGATTGATTGATCATAATTGCACAGTTATTATAAGCGAACTCGACGGTGGAACACCATTTCATTGCAAGTAGCCAGAAACCCCGACTTCTTCTTGGTCTGATTTTCTCCACTTATCATTTAATAGAAAAAGGGATCGATGCTCAGGCATTATTAAGAAGCTTTAGAGCAAACCAAAAACATTTAGCCATTTATACAGAAATACCTTGAAAACAGTTTTAAGTTTTTATATGTTTGGATTATAAGCTAATAAAATACTTTTTTAGGTGTTGGACAAGCTAAAAGCAGAGCGTGAACGTGGTATCACGATCGATATCGCATTGTGGAAGTTTGAGACGGCCAAATACTACGTGACGATCATCGATGCGCCTGGACACAGAGACTTCATCAAGAACATGATCACGGGCACTTCGCAGGTAAAAATCACTTCATTACTATCAGGAACTTTGGACTTAACAACTTCGGTATTTATTCGAAATGTCATAAGCTCAATCAAGTTAGTAGATTTGAGCTTTATTTACATATTTGGTAAGTCTACAGCTCGCGCAATCCTTATTGGCCCGTCTGAAGTATTACTTGGCTGTTTGCGAATGTACCTACAGGAACTAAGAAAACACACGCTCCCTGCTATTTAATTTAAAAAATGACATTTGTGCAGTCATTTGCAGCAACTGCATCCCAATTACCTAACATCGATATTTGGACTACGTTTTAAATTGGAGTGTCAATTTTGATATGTTCGTAGGCGGATTGTGCAGTACTGATCGTAGCGGCCGGTACTGGAGAGTTTGAAGCTGGTATCAGCAAGAATGGTCAGACTCGCGAGCATGCGCTCCTCGCCTTCACGCTGGGTGTCAAACAGCTCGTCGTAGGCGTCAACAAGATGGACTCCACTGAACCACCATACCACGAAGCACGGTATGAGGAGATCAAGAAGGAAGTCTCTTCTTACATCAAGAAAATTGGTAAGTTTTACTTATGTTATTTTATTGTTTGGTAAAGCTTTGTTTTTACGCCTAAATTTGTTTTTCTTTTGTGTGCATTATACACGATACTTATTATAGGTGTTTCTTTGTACGTGTCCTAATGAGTTGGCTAAGAGACCAGACACAGATATAATATATACAATGTAAAAACTCCGTCAAAAAATTAACGGATATTGTACAAAATTTAATGTTTTGATCGGCTAATCAGAAATTATTTATTTCTTTGTTAATTTATTCAGAAGTTCCATTCTCTACTTAAAAATGTATCTAGGAGAGCTATTTGGTAAACATTGGATCTTGTCATGTCATCTTAGTTGTATTCCTTAATTTCTTTAGTGTGCCAAAAGTGTTCAATAAGAGTACCTATTCGAACTATAAATATTTGGCAACCATGGTCATAGATGTCAAATATCGTCATGTAATGTGAAAGTACCTAAGTTGTCGTACCAAAATACAAATACCTATGCTTTCATAGGTAAGTATTTACTTTCATAGGATAGGTAACTACTGCGTAGCCCATCTGAAACTTTCAACTTAAACACCGATGGAAGAATGCATCCATTTAGTTGACTCATTGCTAAAGTATGGATGAATGGAAATAAGGATGAGAGAAGTACAAAATGCCTCGACCTTAAAACAGATAATGCTAGCTTGACGCTACTTCACTTGCACCTCGTTTTAGTTATCAAAGGGGGGTAGCACGCTGATGCCACTTTGTATTAGTAATAGCATTACTTATATTTTCTGTTGTTGATCTTATACATTACAGTCGTTTTATGCGAAAAGCTAAACCTAAATAAAATATTAGACAAAATTGATGTGATTTATTGAATGGTATCAGGCTACAATCCAGCGACGGTGGCCTTCGTACCGATCTCTGGGTGGCACGGAGACAACATGCTCGAGCCCTCCGACAAAATGCCCTGGTTCAAGGGGTGGACCATCGACCGCAAGGAGGGCAAGGTCGAGGGCAAGTGCCTCATTGAGGTAAGATCTGTTCATGCGACTAAACATTACTGCACTATAGGTGAAAACATTTATGTTACTTTATTGAAGCCCGTGGTATAGTTTATCTGGAATCCGTATAACAAATCCGTTTAATGAAGGACCTACATATAGGTTAAAGGGTAATAATCGCAGATTAATGTCGATTATTACTTATCGTAAATAATCTTAAAGTCCGTTTAATTTGTAAACAAAAATAATATCATCATTTCATTAGCAAAATAGTTCACTTCTACGCTTGCACCTAATGCCTTTCAAAAGTCCTTAACCTTTCTGATTTTATAATGTTGACATCGTAAACAGACAGTCACAGAAACGTTAGAAGATTTAAATGTTAAGAATAGGTGGAAGGTTATGTTTGTTTATTTGAGATGGGTTTAATTTTGTTAGAAATTTAAAGGTTGGTTCAAAGACTGAGTTATAAGGTAAAGGCACCTAATTCCGTGGTGTTTTTGACAAAACACGAAAGAACATTAAAAATTAAGTAATTATCGTACCTTTGTATACAATTTTATATTTTTATCAGAAGCGTTAACTATCTCATTTTTGAAAAATATATGCAGTTTGTCAGTAAAAGGTTATTAAAAATGATAAAATAAATAAAAATATGAAAAAGAACGATGCGCCTAATTCCGATGTAAAAATCGTAATTCCGATGCATTTGGTTCCTAATTCCGAGTATAAAAATAGAAAGGGAACTACCTATGTAGGGTTCTCATACATGATGTTCAAAAATAAAAGGAGATTATTTTTTATGTTAAATCAGTTCTTTTTTTAATCATAATCCTTAATCTTATAAAAATCAACATAATAATCAACGTAAAAATCAACATAAAAATCTACTTGTATCATGATTACAAAAATAATCTAAACATGTACTTATAAAAAAAAACTAAAAAGTAATAAATAAGTGAAACTAAAATGCAAAATTAAGACTTTTGAAATAATTTATTAGGCGCGGTTATGCTAAACTTTGAAGCACTATAGTGCTTGTGCTTCAGTGCTCAGTGCTTCATGATTTATAAATCATGAAGGATTATTATGCAATAAATAAAAAAATGACTTAGGAAACCTAATAATGATGTATGTAAAACTATCCAGGTACAGTCACTAAGTGTGTAGGAGGATACAAAGAAAATTACATAAAAACACACGCTGAAAATAGTCTTCAAATAGGCAGACTGACAGACAAAAAATCATTTAATTGCTGTAGTTTCATAATTGGGTTAAAGAAATATGAACACGCCACTCACACTCCAATTTTATGTGATTGTACTATAGATGATTAGTATTCTTTCAGTTACTACGTACTAAGCACATAAAAAAAGGAACACTCTGTATTTGAACAGGGTCAATACTCTCTATGACCGGGTCAAAACACCGGAATTAGGAATTCATGTAAGCTTATTCCGATGTCAATACATCGCAATTAGGTGCTCATATAACCTTATTCCGACGTATATACATCGGAATAGCGTTTTATGATGCTAAATCAAAGTTTCTAATTCCGAGTAATAAAATATAAAGATTTTTTGATATTATGCAAATTAAATAGTGGATAGTTGCAATATGAAAGGGAAACAAATATAAGACACATACATATAATAACAGAACAGATCAAAAACCGAACGTCTTCATAAATTTTTTCCCGTACAACGTATTAAGAAAGTACCTATAATAGTCATTTTTAACCTGCTATAATTAGTGAATCCGACGCCAAGGTGTACCTCGGAATTACATTATTAAATGCATGAGTTATTTAATAAGTCAGAACTAACACATTAAACTTTGTAATCATAAAACACACACTGAAAATTTAAAAATAGTAAATGTCTTAAAATTTGTTTTTCCGTGGTATACATCGCTTTTAGGAACACACTAAAATATTTTGCACCTAATGCCGTGGTGTTTTCAACACGTATTTTCTTGCTAATTTGCAAATAAAATACTCAAATCTTAAGTGTTTTCGATAAAATATATTGTCCTTTCAATAATTCAATCTCAACGAAAACTCGCATTGTATAAAATTATCACGTAAAACACTATTTGGCAAATCGTAATACTCACGTGCATGAGGTCCTAAACGTATGAAGTGTGCTTTAAAGGCGGCTTCCCGTGGCAAAATGACCGATTATTCTACAGTGTGAACACACTTAACTCTCTTTTGTTTATATAAATATGAACAGATAAATTATTAATTGATTATTTTATCATGCAGACCAAAATAACTGGTGAATTACTTTAAAAACCCGTTTTACTAAATACCTCGAATTTTACTGCCATTTTTAGAACCCCTCGTAGTTAGGTGCTTTTACCTTAGATTAGCCAGATACAATAAATATGCTGTAAATAACTTAATTCTGTGCATATAGTGGAATACTTAAGAAAATAACAATGAAGTAGGCACCGCCATCTAAGTTAGCCGGCCTGAAGGTAGCTATCAGAGACGTTTGCGCAAGTACTATTAAAACAAAAAAAACACAAGCTATTTAGGTAGTTCCAAAAATGATAACTCATTACTTAGATAAATATTATTGCAAATTTCTTTCAAATTGTTTTAATGTTTACAATTGTATCTCGTAGGCTTTAGACGCGATTCAGCCTCCATCCCGGCCCACGGAGAAACCGCTGCGCTTGCCTCTGCAGGACGTGTACAAGATAGGTGGGATAGGCACCGTGCCCGTCGGACGAGTCGAAACTGGAATACTGAAACCGGGTAAGTGTTAGACTGTCAAAACCTAAGTAGTAGAAAGTAGAAAAGGTTCTAATGTAGAGATAATCAAAAAAGTTACACCAGGCTTTCATACCGATTACAATTCCACCCAATTTCGTTTCCTCAGATTAAGTGGATTTTATTTTTATTAAAATTAACCAATTTTGGTAAAATTTCTAACTGAACTGACTTGAAGTAAGATTTTTTAAATTGGTCTACTTTGTTATTCGGTTAACAAAGTAGACCAATTTAAAATTTGAAAAATTGAGTGGACTCTGTTTAAAAAGAAGAAATAAAATAAATAAAAAGTCGAAATTATGCTGTAATAAAGATGACAAGACCTACTTACTTAAATGTATTTGTTCCTTATCCCTCCATTATTGTTTTACAGGTATGGTAGTAGTGTTCGCCCCAGCAGCCATCACAACTGAGGTGAAGTCTGTGGAGATGCACCACGAGGCACTTCAGGAGGCCATGCCGGGAGACAACGTAGGCTTCAATGTAAAGGTAAGGATTATAGGTATATTTTAGTTTATCAAGTTGTATTCTGGTCACATCTCTGCAGTGTTCTATAAAAAGCAATTAAGTAAAATTGTTATTTGGGTAGATCTCCAGAGGCATTTTTTATCGTGTCGGAGTGGAGAAACCCATTTTGAAATCGATAAACGTTTTCATTACATTTTTTTATGTATACTTTGGTGTCTAATCTATGTGGTGCAGGGTTGAAATTATGAATTAGTTTATTAGAAATATTTAAAAAAAAATCATAAACCCTAAAATCCTGATTGCTCTGGGTTGACCTAACTCCCGATTGAATGAGAAAACATTGTGTAACTTTTTATTGAGAAGGTTCATATGTCCGATGTTATTTTATATTACATAACAAATAGTTAATCTTCATTGTAATATTTTTTTTTAAATTATATTAACAATATTTTTGGCACAATTTAAATTTATCGTCATGACCTGGCATTTTATCTCATCGCTCTGCGCTGGAGTAAAACATCGCGCTCATCCCTCATTTTACGAAATAGAAACTCTATTCCCCTCCCCCGGGGTAGTGGCTGTAGTGGTGTAACCGCCGAGGAAGATACATTTGTGCCACGGTCCCCCACTACAATATTACGAGGCTAAGTTTATGATTTATCTGGGTTTGGTTCTCGAATTTGATGATTGATATGGCATGTTTTATAAATTAAATAGTAAGGTTGTAAATGTGCTTATTAAGTGAATTAAGTGATAGTAATGATGTTCTTTATGAGGCGTAAACACAACTTTCTACTGTTTTTATTTTGGGCTATATTAATGCTTTTATGACTTTTTTTGATCGCTATGGCTATGATTGCTCTGTCCAAAAGACCAGAGCGATGATATTTTGCAATAATTGTACGTTATAAAACTACTTTAAGTAATAATACCAGATTGTTACAACGACAAATGTCACGACTCAGCTGTCAAAAATTCTGTGACGTCACGACTCATCTGTCAAAAATTGTATAACGTCACGACTCCTCTGCAAAATATTTTCCCGCCAATATTCTATGACGTCACGACTCATCTGTCAAAATTCTATGACGTCACGTGTCACGTGACCAAAATTCTATGGCGTCACTAGTCACGTGACTCAGCTGTCAAAATTATTATGACTATGACGAAATTATCAAAATATAATATGATGGAAGCCAAAATTTTAAGTTTTCGGAAGTTTTCCTTTACATGCACTATAAGACCTTGCTTCATGCCAAATTTCAAGTTTGTATGTAGACTGGAAGTACCCTGTAGCTTTTTGCCCTTTGCTCATCGAAAATTTGCGACATAAACGGCTATATGTCTTGATTTCGTTAGATTAGAAGTTTGATTTTTTTACAGCACTAAAAGGCAACAGACCTAAGTATTTGGTAAAAATTTCAGCTTGATACCTCTACGCGTTCCTGAGATAAATAGTCTTGATAGAGAAACGGACAACAAAGGGTTCCGTTTTTCCAAAATCGGTACGGAACCCTTATAAAACCGGTCAAGTGCGAGTCTCACTCGCGCACTGAGGGTTCCGTACAAACCTATTTACTTTCTCGCCAAATTGTGATGACGTCAGGACTCAGCTGTCTAAATATTATTTTCCCGCCAAAATTCTATGACGTCACGACTCATCTGTCAGAAATTCTGTGATTTCACGACACATCAGATGTGAATGTGAGAGTTTTTGACAGATTCTGTCAAAAATTCAATGACGTCACGACTCATCTGTCAAAGATTCTGTAATGTCACGACACATCTGTCAAAAATTCAATGACGTCACGACTCAGCTGTCAAAAAAAAATTTCCTGCCACAATTATGTGACGTCACGACTTACTTATCTGTCAAAAATTTTATGACGTCACGTCTCATCATTAATAAATAATATTTGTTGAAAATTGATACCTCCACGCGTTCCTGAGATAAATGGTCTTGACAGACAGACAGACAGACGGACAACGAAGTGATCCTATAAGGGTTCCGTTGTTTCAAAATCGGTACGCTGCCCTAAAATGAACAAGTTTCCAACTTATGAGCTCTCAAAAAGCTGTAGATATATCCCCTAAACATAAAATCATAAAATCTTGTAACATGCAAGACTAAAAATGACTAAATAAATAATATATTACCAATTTTATTATTTTTGTTTCACCATTTATGATCGCTCTAGCGCCTATCATGATTGCTCTGGACGCGAAAATGTTTGAACTTAAATATTTCCGTAACTGTTTGTCAAAAATGAAGGCCAATAGTAAAAATGTAGTATTTTAATATCATTCTTTTCAATGAGATACATAATTACCAAAAAATATCAAGATCTGAAAAGCACCAGAGCGATCACACGAATACGCCCGATTTAGAGATTGACCCATTTACAAAAAAACAATTGTTTTTACAATGTGCAAAAGCTGAAAAGAATTGTGGCAAAAAGGGATAGTTCAGCAAGTGCTCTTAAGCATAATTAATGTCGAGGCTGTGATTTTCAGTTACACCTGGTTCTCTGAGATAGGTATATTAGTGTTATTAGACTAATCGGTCGATCGACAGCATCGATCAACGTCGGTCAATACCGATTGAGTGGTCTAATAGCTTTAATTGATCTAATCGATTATTCATTACCGGTCGATGACATCAGTTGACGTTGATCGATTTGTGTTATTAGATCAATCGATCGATCAATATCGACTAAAACATTCTGCCATCGATTGATGCCGTCGATCGACGACGATCTATGGGTCTAATACCACCCTTAAACGAAAACTTAATACTTACGGCTTGTCTCTTAATTGTTTTTCTGTTTATTGATGTAGAACGTGTCTGTGAAAGAGCTGCGCCGCGGCTATGTCGCCGGAGACTCCAAGAACGCCCCGCCCAAGGGCGCCTCTGATTTCACTGCTCAGGTAAATGAAAATAGGTAGAAAATGCAGGAAATGTTGTAACCTGAAAGACTAGTTACACCATTTCCTGTTTTTAAGTCGCCTAATTATGATTTAGGCATTTGTTATATCTGATTTTACTATATTATCTTGATTGCTTTCTTAAATATGTTATGGATCTGATTACTTTTAAAGTAATTTACAAATGATGTTCAGATAACCGCTCTTGATTACTGCTAACTTGTTCAGACTTAACATAATAGCGTGCATCATGCTAAAATAGTGCTAAGATTATTATCGGAGGGGGGGGGGGGGGGGGGTATATTTCAAAGCCTAGAATCGCAGCAGCTGTGTCACCATCTATAAGCTCAAAACCTCTTTTATGGGATAAATATTAAAATTGTTGAACTCAGGTTTATGGAAGGCTTGAAACTACAACGGAGAGTAGGGAATTGGACAGAGCTGTATAAGGTACTGTATAATCGAACTAGCTGACCCGTCCCCCCTTCGTTGGGCGGCGAAATAAACTCGTCCCTTTTTAAACATTATTTCATGATCTGCTGCACTCCTATTAGCCATAGCGTGATACTATATAGCCTACAGAAATATTTTTTAAAATCGGTTCATTAGATCCAGAAATTACCCCCTACAACGACGTCACAAACTCACAAACACACAAACTTTACCTCTTTATAATATTAGAATAGATTAGCGGTAGATTTGCAGGAGAAACAACGATGTTGCCAAAATAGCACTTGAAATTGCTTTAAGATCCAATTTGTAAAGAGGTATTCGAAACCCCAAATAGCATAACTAAAGATATGGCTAAAATGCGCATAACCATTTAGCCATATCTATAGTTACATTACATAGAACTGTTTACAGTTATTTGATATTTATTTATTTGCCAGCAAGACTATGCATCTGGCGACATTTTTTTTTTATTTGACGATGTTGTATTTGTACAGGTAATAGTACTGAATCACCCTGGTCAAATCAGTAACGGATACACGCCTGTGTTGGACTGCCACACGGCACACATTGCGTGCAAATTTGCAGAGATCAAGGAGAAGTGCGACCGTCGTACTGGTCAGTATCTTTATTTTGCCAATAATTTAAAAAGGAACTGGTTAATATCGGAATAATGTCAATTAATCTGAATCTGAGTGAACTATAAATGATCTTGGAACTGTTCATGTCTGTGGAGTCATTTTTTGCGACCTGTAATCACTTTATCCCAAATCTCAAAATATACCAAATCTCAAAAAATACTTCGGCATTATTATAATATTTAAAAAAATGTGCTCTATCAGGAAAAACAACGGAAGTGGATCCCAAGTCGATAAAGTCAGGAGACGCAGCCATCGTGAACCTGGTGCCGACTAAAGCTCTGTGCGTCGAGTCGTTCCAGGAGTTCCCGCCGCTCGGCCGCTTCGCCGTCAGGGACATGCGTCAGACTGTCGCCGTCGGAGTGATCAAGGTAATTTAAACTAAACATTATGATAAAAAGTTTTGCTATTGAGTAGCTAAGCAGGTTCTGTCTAAGTTGACAGACATTATAAGCGGTTGAAATTAAAATATCCCTTACAAACAAAAGTTGAACTGAATAAGTTTTAACGTGAGGTGTTTAATTGTTTGCAGAGTGTAACATTCAAGGAGGTAACAACGGGTAAAATTACCAAGGCTGCCGAGAAGGCCCAGAAGAAGAAATAACTATGGGGCAGTCGCAAGGACGTAGATGAGGTCGCAGGGGCGCCCCCACTCCCCGCCATCACTCGGAGCTTCTTCACTGGTCACGTCACCCCGCTCTCACACACTCCCGACCGCATTTATCACAACTCTGTACTCATTAATATAGTTCGTTTTAGTTACGCTTACGTCTTAAGTTTATATATTTGTGATTATTTTAGTCGTAAGTTTCTCTCCAAGTTTGAGTTTCCGTATCTGAAAGCTCGTTATGTTCTTATTTTTCATCGGAAAGAGTTTAGGAGGAAAAGCAATGGAGTGGTTGTTGAATTTTTAATTTTTTTCTGTGCACAGAACTCATTGAATGTTGTGAGGGACGTGTTGCCTTCGAGTGCCGACCGTCTCATATAAATACTCGAGTTTCAATCGTACCTTGTTTGAGTTTTTGTTCCGATGGGTTCGTTTTAATGTAGATAACATGTTTCTTTAATCAAAGAAATATTAATAGCTGTTTTGTCAATTTAATCAATGTAATTTGTTTGATTTAACTACGTACCCTACTCTATCGTACTATGTTTCGTATTATTAGTAACAAAATACTCATTATACCTAGGTGTAGGTGTAAGATATGCTTATTTTATCAGTTAAGGTTACGAGAATCTTACGAGAAGGTCTTACGAGATTGAGGGAATATGATTGTAAATCACTTCTCTGTAGTTAGCAGTATGACTAAAGCGTTTAAAACGTATTTATAGAAATTTTGAAAATAAACTTTGTATTGTATAGATAAAGCTTACCGCACACTCATCGCTTCGGCAATTTCGGCATTATTGTAGTCGTCTATAGCTAAACACGAATGCTAAGCTTCTGAACAAATAACTTGAAGTAACCGCCCGTAGCGATAAGTGTACGATAAAAAATTAAAACGTGATTTCGGTTCCTAGAATTGAAATAAAAAGAATTAAGTTTCACTTCTGTGTGAGGGTTTAAAAATATTCAATATTAATCAACCCACGAGATATTTTCTCCATGATTACTATTAACTAAAAAATCATCGGTATGTACGGAAAACAAAACTCAAGACTCATTTTAAGCTAAATGTAACTTTGTAATTTTTTCAATAATTTTGTAAAGACCTTGATCCTGATAAAACCAATAAAGAAGCTACTGGTAACACATTGTTTTCTTTTACAGTTAATAACCCCAAATAACATTCATATTCCAAGATCCCAGAAGTGCCAGTCGTGTTGTGGATTATGTTGAAATAAGCCAATAGAAAAAAAGTTTTAAGTGTTCCATTAGACCCCTTTAGCGCAGAATGTACAATACGCAAAATGTACACGACAAGCAAAATGAACACGACACGTAAAATGTAGGTACAAAACGCAGAATGTACCCCTTAGTGCTTGTCTGTATAAAATAAAACCGGTCAAGTGTGCGAGTCGACTCGCTCACCGAGGGTTCCGTACAAACTTATTTTCCCGCCATAACGCGATGACGTCACTATCAGCTGTCCTGCTAAAATTCTATGTCGTCACCTCAACATTCTATGAAGTCTTGATTCATCAGTCAAAAATTCTGTGACGACACGACTCAGTTTTCAAAAATTCTATGACGTATTGACGTCACGACTCATCTGTCAAAAATTCTGTGACGACACGACTCAGCTGTCAAAAAATATTTTCCCGCCAAAATTCTATGACGTCACGTGACCAAAATTCTATGACGTCACTAGTGACGTGACTCAGCTGTCAAAATTATTTTTCCCACCAAAATTCTATGACGAAAGAATAAAAATATAATATGATGGAAGTAAATATTTAAGGGTTTCGGAATTTTCACTTTACATGTACACCTACTAGGTTAAGACCTTGCTTCATGCCAAATTTCAAGTTTGTAGGTAGACTGGAAGTACCCTGTAGGTTTTTGCCCTTACCCCTCTAAATTTTGCGACAAAAACGGCTATATATCTGTTGAGTGCGGTGGATTAGCAGTTTGATTTTTTTACAGCACTAAGAGGCAACAAGCCTTAGTATTTGGTGAAAATTTCAGCTTGATACCTCCACCCCAACTAGCAAAATACCCTTATAACAAACGGATTATACAGCTATAATACTTGTAGTTGTTATATAGTAGCTTTATTTACGACAATATACCATGTAAAGGCATATTATAAGAGGGTTTGGCTATACTACTTTCATTCTTATAACTCAGTCATGTACAGTCACGAGCAATAATATGTACACATTTTCAAATTTTCTAAACTATCTGCACGTTTATCTAGACATTACAATATCAAAATGAATTCGTAATTTAGAAGAGGTTCCGTACAGTTTTGAATTAATCTTCGAATTTTCAATTTTGGATTGGCAGAACTTTAGATAACTGGTTTACAAAATGCGAAAATGTGTACATATTATTGCTCGTGACTGTACACGTTTATAAAGCTGAATTATATGACAACTATAAAGCCTCGTACAGAAGATACTCTTATAGCCGTTTATTATATGGCTAAATGGTCATATAATATACAGAGTCATATAAAGGTTTAAATGAAGTCTTTTTAAGCTTATTAAAGTGGTTTATATGATAATTATAAAGTTTGGAGTCTCATAAAAGCAGTTTGTACAGTGTTTATATAACAAATGCTTACTTGCTACATAAATGACCCGTAAAAGTGCATAAGTAATGTAAAGATCAATTATCTAGCCGCAATAAGAATATTACCCTAATATTTACTTTATTATTATGTTTTATATTACTTATGTGCGCCATTTTTAACAAGTGGAAGATTAGAAGTACCTATTTAGTAATTATAATATTAATTCATAATAAACAAGGATGGCGGAAAAAAATTAAGCGAAGTAGAAAGAGGGTGGACAAAAAATATAAGGCTTTGACAAAAACGCGTACATTGCTTTTTCTACAATAGAAATTAATAAAGAGGAAAATATTAGTGGTTCCGTACTAAATTAAAATATAAGAGAAATGTTTAGTTTACCACAATCCTCCTTTATACCAAAACTTGAACATGAATACAGTACGGCAGAGAATAATGAAAGTGATACTGCTAATGGCAGGAAAAATTATATTATAAAGCCAAATATAACTAAACTAAATATTGTACCAGTATCTGTTTTTATTCTTTTAACAAGTTACTAAATTTATTTTTATTTTAAAATAAAAATAAATTTAGTAACTAAAACGCAAAAAAATATTCGGGAGGCTTACAGCTATATTATAGATGGATTCAAAAATATGTAGTTACAAAACACGCCAATAACAAGCTTCCACAGATACAGATTTCTAAAAGACATAATTTTAAATAAAACGCCAACCACCAAACCACGATTTAAATAAAAGACATAATTTTAATCGAGATGTATTTATTTTAAACTTAAATATAACTATTTAACAATGAGGAGTACTTTTCAGACGTATCTATTTATTGAAGATCACTTTACATTAATATTATTTAAGAAAAAATCACATTCGTCATCAGGTTAGTGATCATAAACTGTGTATTCACAGTGTTTAGACCAAAAAAATTCGATGTAATAAGTCCCATTTCTTCAACATTGGTAAGTAGAATGAACACAATTAAAGCATCTCTCTCTTAAAATAAAATAATTTTATAGCCAAGGCTATTTTGACTGTTGCAGATTAAAATCATTTCTTAACGATCCACGTCCATGAAAACAACCACATTTACAGCGATGCTACTGAAAAAAACGAACGATGTGGTTATGGTTTTCTCAGCTACTTTAAGAAACTCCGAAATTACTCAATATGGACGACTTTAGCTTTATAAATTTACTTTTAAAATGATATTTGTTTTATAACCCCCTTGTAGGTGTTGTAAAAAATGCTTTTACACTTATAACAGCAGCAACCAAGACATGACAAATAATTATATATTTTGAAATGCATATAAACGAATAATTCAATGGGCCCCTTAAAAATACATCAAATATCATACCACACTTTACCGTAAATAATAATTTGCATTAGTTTTTTACTACTTACTACCTAAAACCACCAACTCTAAGCATATTATATTATATGGTAGTACTTACTTTTGACAACTCAATTGCGAATAGAAATAAAATGTCTTCTAAAAATCCGGTTCAATCACTTGAACATAACAATATCAAAAAGCTGCGACGGCGACTGATAAGAGAATTATTTCTCCTATAGATGAGTTAGATATTGCAGCTATAAGGATATTGATCTTGTAAAAGTCTTCTATGTAATCAATATAAGTGTAATAGATCTTGTAAGATGCTCTTATAAACCTTCTACAAGAAACATTTGCTTTTTATATGACCACAATATAGCTACTATAAGGTTTATATTCTTATAAACTGCGCCTAAACCCACGCTTATAGACGTTTATATGACCTTTATAAGTCAATTATTTTTTTTTGGCTTTATACACCTTAATATGACCTTAATATGGCTACTTGGGACGTGTTCCTGAGATAAATTTTCTTGACAGACAGACGGACAACAAAGTGATCCCAATAAGGATTCCGTTTTTTCAAAATTGGTACGGAACCCTAAAAAGAGCAGTGAAAGTAAAAATAATAATTTAGAATAAAAATAACTCTTTGGACAAATTGGTAAGAAAATAATTTCCAGTGAAATTACCTAAATCTGAAAATGGGGCACCCCAAATGCTAGCACTGCACCAGTTTATCAGCACCCCCAACAAAAACTCAAATTAAAGGTTTAACATTAATAGTAATTAATTTGGGCTTCTGTTTAAAAAAATGAAAAATAAGATCCTTTTGGAATTATAAACTGGGCCACACTACACTCTTCGAATAAAAAAAGCGACGACAATGAACCTAGAAATGCAAAATGAATGGATTACTTTAGGTGACTACTGTGTACCTTTATCCTTGAAGTTGCGCACTCTGCTTTACGACTGGTCACCAGCATTACTTAGTTGAAATTCTACCTTAACGCCTTTCAATTGACTCTCCCCGATCAAAGCAATCTTGTAAGATGGGGAAAAGCCACGGACAAAAAAAGCCCTAAATGTGGCAAAGAAATTGGTTGGTACGGCAAGACACTTATTGGTAGGCTGCAAAGTGCTTTTGAATAGGTATCATAATCATAACTCGCAACGTCACGACAGAGTACTTACAAGGGATTATACGCGAGACAGTGAGTCTATCGATTGCTAGAGCTTAGAGCTTAGGATTGACTACAAACGAAAGACAAAACATCCAATTTGTTAAGGAAGGCACTAAGTCTTAAAAATACCATCTACAAGCGTTTTTCAGTCCTGAGTTCGGCAGATAAGATAAAAAGGACACTACTGGTTGACACGTATGAAACACACTACAAAATCCCGGAGGATATCTGCACGTCGCCGTTGAGACCAGACATATTCCTCTACTCAAAATTAAAAAATTATAACTACTTACTTTGACTTGACAAATGAGATAACCAGAAATGGCTTTATGGTTACTCTATAATGCAGTGGAAATAGGTGCGAGAGGTACACCAGCTAAATACCTCTACAACCTATTAAAAGAACTAGGACTGCCGAGAACTTCAGTAAGCTCTTTACTATCACGAATGTCCAAAACGGCATTGTTAGGTTCCTACAAAATTTGGATAGGTGGAGGACGGAACATAGCAGACAGTTAAGGTGACCGCTAACGCGTTGTAAGGGAGCCTCCTACAAATGGGTCGTAAGTCCCAGACGCTGTTATGCAAATTTTCCATCCTCTATCACGCGATGGACCCGGCACTCGCACGGAGGATCCATGGAATGCTAAGATTAGGTCTTATCTTATAGGTTACAGAAGGTATCTAACGCTACTAAATAATATTATCTACTTAGTGCCTAACGTTTTGAATCGAGTTTGTTGCATAAAAAATGAATATAATAGAACTAGTAAGGCGCAGTTTTGTATCACGAGCATTTACTGTTTCAAACTGAATCAGGCCAGAATAGTAGCTAAATAGGGTTTGATCCTACACAGTAGGTACAAGAAATTAGTTTAATGTTTACTTACGTTGTGTCATGGATATTTTCAGATCATTCATTATTAAATGACAAAACACGACCGGCCAAACTATCGAAGCAAACTGTATAATTACGAGATAATCAGCCATTTTTATATTTAAAAAATATTTATTGACTTCATGCCAATCATTGATTTAACAAACACAAATCATTATGACCTCAAGGCAGTCTGTTTTGTGGGTCACAAAAACAATAGGCCTGCGTGGGATTTGAATGCACAACCTCGGCAGAGCCGCATGCTGCAACCGCCGCCGCGTCATCATGACTGCTTCGTGCGGGGCTGCTTTCTGTTTCTGTACGCCGAATTAGCTATCCCTTTGCCATCCCATTCCCTTTCTTTTTTCATACTTTTCTATGTATAATATTTATGTATTTACAAAAAAAAAGTATTTAAGGATGTTTATCCGTTGTCTAGTACCCATAGTACAAGCTCTGCTTAGTTTGGGACTAGATGGCGTTGTGTGAATGTGTGAGGCATATTTATTTATTTATACTCCATCCTTACAAAAGGCTAGTCAAATGATTATTTCAGTATTGCTAATCTCTTTGGGATGCTGGTTGAATACAATATAATCTAAAAATTAATATTATTACCGTTTATCTTTAGTCCATCCCTCAAAACAGTAGGTCTCATTATATTATTATTATAAATAGATTAGAAAAAAAACTGCAAACAAGATCTCAAGGTTTGATATGCAGTATGGAGGTCTCATAAGGATGGGTCAAAAAAAATCCAAACCAGACCCCAAGATTTAAAGGTGGCCGTATACCCAACAGGACCCTACGTCTGATTGATTGAAAACCTAAATTCCACGTAGGAAATGTACCTTCCGACTAGTGTAAAGAAATAATTTGTACCTTAACAGTTACACAGAAAATTAGAGTATATTTCCAGCAGGACCCTTCGTAGTTTGGAGGTATTTTGACCTGTAGAGTATGTCACTGGGTAGCGGCAAATTCGTACCTTTAGAAAATATAAGCTATGTTTAAAAAAAGTTATTAGTTTAGAAGAAATTTATCAATAAAAATTTTATTCAGCCAGCAGGACCCTTTTTTATTCTGGGTCTTTCAGTCCAGACAAAGATTTTTTCTAGTAGTATTGAATTTGTACCTTTCAAAAAACTTATCACCTTATCCAAATAATGAGTAGAAAGTAAGCAGTAAAGTAAGCAAATAAGTCGAAAGAAAGTATTATAAAACGTATTATTGTTTTATGACTTACTTACAAACAAAGACAAATAAACGCAGACATCACACGCACACACACAAGCGTATAACACACACGCACACAAAGCATACAAGACACATTAGTGCTGGTAGAACTTTGTATTATGTCTAGCTTACAAACACTTTAAAGGGTACGATTTAAAGGGCAATTACACAAATATACCTATAATACTACCTACCTATAATAACTACCTTTAATATTATGATCGTTCTGAAAGCTCCTACTAGATAGAGTCTCTCTTTAGAAACAACTATAAATAGTTACCAAAGAGCCTTTAAAATGGAAAATTGTGTCAATTATTTTATTTATATATTTATTTATATATTTTACAGAAAGCTTACAGTCTAATTATACTATTAAACATTAATAAATATGGTTGTTGTCTATTGCTAATTACAAGCTTCCACATATTAAAAAACAAATTAGCGTACAAGTAATAAGATTTAAAAGAAACAAACCAAACTAAAAACCAACATGCAAACACAAAACAATGCAAACAAAAAAAAAAAAAAATATTATCTTAACCAATAAAAAATAAACTAAGTACTAAGCTACCCTTAAAAATATTGCTTACTAATAATTTCCCTCATTTTTTGAACACTTGTATTAAATAGGTCCAGTTCCAAGTGTGAAGGCAAAGTATTAAAAGAAATTACACTACGTACACAGAAAGTATTACGTCTATAATTAGTACTGGTAGTAGGTACATGTAATATAGGACGCGTTCTGAGGTTAGCTGTATTAGTTCTGATCGTTACCCTGTTAAGCAAATCTGGGCAATCAATGGATCCATTCGCAATGGCCGCCAGGAAACTGATATCAGCAATATCTCGCCTTGTATATAATGGCAGGAAATGGTACCTTTTACAACGTTCCTCATAGTCAATGGAGAAATGTCCTGCTCTAAAGTCAAGGTAACGTAAAAATTTCCTCTGAACCGATTCTATACGTGACCTATATATTTCGTACTGAGGATTCCACACCTGAGAAGCGTACTCGAGGTGACTGCGCACGAAAGAACAATAAAGGACTTTTATTGGTTTAATGGTGCTGAAGTCTTTGCAGGTTCTTATAATGATGCCTTGTTGGCTTTGCCAACAATAGAGTCGACATGGTTATCGAAGATTAATTTATTATCGTGAATAACGCCTAGGTCCCTAATTGTATTAGTTTTATCAAGTTTATGGCCGTCTATTAGATAGCTTGAGCTGATGATGTTTTTCTGACGTGTATACGTAATTTGGGAGCACTTAGAGATGTTCAACTGTAGTTTATTGGACCTACAGTATGAGACAAATCTGTCAAGGTCTGATTGCAGTTCCCTAACGTCAGATAAAGCGCTCACAGTTTTCAGAATCTTCATATCATCAGCATATAGAATAACGCGAGAGTGCTTAAATGAATCTTTAATGTCAGATATAAAAATAGCAAATAATAAGGGACCCAAAATTGAGCCCTGTGGGACGCCAGATGGGACACAGTGCCATGTGGACGTGTACCCACGCAACACAACAGCCTGCATTCGATTATCTATATACGATGAAAACCATCGAAGTAAATCCCCATTGGATGTATACCAGCATATAAAAGCTTCTGAATAAGTATTTGATGATTTATACGATCGAAACATTTCTGGTAATCGGTGTATATAACGTCCACCTGGCACCGTGCCTCCATACCAGCTGTGATAATTTCATTTGACAAAACAAGATTCGATGTAGTGGACCGATTTTTTAAGAAGCCGTGTTGTTCACTGCCAAAAAAACATCTCAACGCAGAATACACCTCCGAGTATACGAGTCGTTCTAGAATTTTAGATAATAGGCACAATTTAGATATAGGCCGGTAGTTTTCAATATCCGTTTTGTCACCTTTTTTAAAGACAGGGGTTATAAATGCGGTTTTCCACACGGAAGGCACTATACCTTCCCGCAGAGACCGTGAAAATAATAGGCTGACCGGTGCTACTAGGGTTTGAGCGCAGCTAATTAGAAAGATAGGCGGTATCATATCCGGTCCTCCAGATTTATTTGGATCAAGCTCCATGAGAAGTCTAAGTACCAAGTTAGAACATACTGAAACATTGCTCAGGTTTACAGAATTAAATGAATCAATGCTCCCGATACCACCCAAGTCACTAGAACCCGGGCTAGGTGGCTGAAAGGTTGATTGGAAGAAAGTAGCGAATGTCTCGGTAATACTTTCCCCAGTGTCGGCTGTGTTCCCCATATAGTATAAAGTGTTGGGTATTGTATTGTTGTTTTTCTTACTCTTAACAAACCTCCAAAACACCCTTGGGTTATTTACGATCGCTGACTCGATGTTTGTCATGTATGATTTAAAACACTGCTGCTCCAGACTCCTAGCCCGACTTCGTAAGATAGAAAATGAGTGATAATCGGACAGATTATTGTACTTTTTGTATTTTTTATGGTACTTGTGTTTCTCTTTTAATAACTTTATTAATGCACTATTATACCAGGGTGGGTGCGAGGATTTTTTAATAGATTTTAACGGTATGTACAGGTCTCTTAGTTCGTATAATTTATCGTAAAATATGCCAACAGCTTGGTCCAATGGCCCATGAGACAATACCGCATACCAATCCATTGTACCCAGAGCAGAGTTAATTGCAGTGTAATTACCTCGATGAAAATCGTACTTGACAACGTGATTCTCAACACATCTATGTATTTCAGGAAAATCAGCGGTGATTATTAGTGGTTTATGATGTATGTCGACCGGTAATGCCAAGGGATCATGACACAAGTTTACCTTGATTTGGCCATTCGAAAACACAAGATCTAACAGCCTATCATTCATGTTTCGTTCCGCATTAAACTGCGTCAAGTTACATATGTTAATCGTGTCCATGAAATTTAAAATGAACGGGGAGGATATATTAGTGGGATACTGCTCCGAACCATTGCCAGAACTACACCAATTGATTTCTCCACCGAAATTAAAATCGCCAGCGATTATAAATGTGTCACAAGGATGACTAGCAACAAGTTGGTCTAATCTATCTTGAAAGTTTTGTAGCTGGGCTACGTATGAATTGCCGATATTTTCTTTACATAAATATAAACTACAGATATGTATTTTGTAACTTACCGAAGGTCTGGATTTCTTCAGAACCACTGTTACCCATATAACCTACATAATCACTCCGTGTTCGGGGTAAGCACAGACTTCTGCATCTACATCTACATAACTTGATAGTTGGTCGGTTCCTCCTCCTGGGTTCGGGTATATTTAGACGCCATTTTATGGAGCTCAGCTATTGAAATTAATATTATTTATTACAACTACCGCGTACGGGAAGACGCAGGATGAGAAAAACCCTCACGCGGTGGACCGACGACTTAGTTAAGACGACGGGAAATCGATGGATGAGGAAGGCACAGGATCGCGCAAGGTGGAGATATTTGGAGGAGGCCTATTTTTATGGACGCCCATTGGGGGATGGATAGATGAATTACCTACAACTAAAAAGTTGTGCAAAAGGGAGAGTAAAAAATACGAAGGAAGGGATCTGGGAAAATAAATGAATTGTGGTCCATGTAAAATACTTTTTAAACTTATTTACATTTGATGATACTAGTAACATAGAACGACAAAAAATAAATCCTGAAGACGCTCAGGAAGTAGGTATTGTTCTTGAACCATGACATTAAAATCTCCAAATATATTCTAGTTATACTTTAAAATTAAATAGGAAACGTATAATGTCCACTTTATTTTATTATTAAAACAGCGACAGAGTGGCCCTGTCACTACCTGTTCACCTTGAATGTTGACTTTTACATTTTGCTAAATTTACATCATAAAGTAGGTATACTTCAATTATTTTTATCTGGTTTTTAACAGAGACGCCAGGAAATTGGATGTTTAGATCCGTCTTGTTTTTGCTAAAGGTACACTTACTTACTTAACATAATTATATTAAGTAATGATAATGACCACTGTAGCTTGTAATCAACATTTTGTCAGTCATACCAAGTTGTACAGAATGGATACTTCCACCCATATGAAATGCACCTTGCAAATCCCAAAATGAAAACTCAAAAACTTAAACTCAAACTGTTTATGCATTCCATAGGAATGTCATTTTATAGGAGCAAACATTTAATTTTACTGTTCTATTTTCTAGGATTTATTACTTACTCTCCGTGTGGTGACGGAGTATACCTACTTATTTATTTAAAGTCTGTTGCTAGTGCTACCCACTGCAGAGAAAACTCGTCCCCTCTGTGTTTCCTTTGTTTGGTCTCTGACCGACTGCCAATTATTTTTGAAGGTATCCATTATATCCAGTCCTCTCCTTTTGGGCGGTCCTCTTGCTTCTAGTTGCTTGAAGTCCACTCTGTGGTTATCTTCGGTTCTCGTCCATTATTATATTTAAGTTTTTCATAATAGGTACCTACTTACCTACTAAATTCATCATAAACCCGATATACATTAATTGCATGCGGTCAATTGGTTGCTAATGGGTGGCCAAAATCAAATGTCATCAATTAGATATTACATTAAGCATACTTAGTGCTGACTTACACTTGGTATTCGTATTGTGTATTGTTTAAATATAGGTACATACTTAATTATGGTATTTATTTAAATTATGTATTCTTTAAGTGACGTTATTATTCAATAACAACTGTTATATAAGTGTTTAGATTATTTTAGATCCTTCTGGAACAAGAATCCGCTTATCTCCGAAATGTCATGCAATAAACTTTCGATCTCGTATGTAGCAATAAAACCGGTCGGTTTGGATCATCAAACAACTTTACCTCATTATGTCCAAGGCATAATTTTACGTAATTTATAATGTAACATTCAAATAACAAATAAAACAAAATCAGTTATCATTCGCTACTAATTTAACTAAGTGAAAACAATAAATAAGTATACTAACTAAGTATGTCATTTCTTATGTTACTCTGTAGGTGTATTTGGCTTGGTATTTTTTCTATGCTTGGTATTCTGTCGTGATGACTTATGTATTATAAATCAATAAAAAATAAACGAGTGGCATACTTATCTACACTAAGTAGTACTCTGTTTAAAACAGCTGTGTATCAAATATAACAGTTTAGTTTCATGGAAAAAAAAACTAAGCTTACAGCTTAGTTTTTTTATCTGGTTTACTTTATACCTACCTACTAAATATTTAGGGGGTAGGAATAGGATAACCGTTAAGAGACGTAATAAATAATAACATTCTTGATGTCAAGGATAATAGATAGAGGATTATAATAGAGGAATTCATTAAGTAAAAGTAAATAAATTGTTTGTGAATCGGGAACGACAGATTACCTTTACTTAAAAATAGAAGGAAAAACGGGTGTAGGTACGCTAAAGCCGTTGTTGCCTTACTGCTAAAACATAAAATATGTACCTACTTGTAAAATAGCTAAGTATTTGTGCATTCCACATAAATAGTCATGGTAAGAATTTATAATCTCTTCCTTTTTAAAAGCGGTTAATAAAAAGAATAAAGAATCATTCGACAGATACGTCAGTAATAAAAGGTCAAAGACAAGTTTTGCAACATTTCTCTGTTAGTTAGGAACAAAGGCAGGCCCCTTCACTACCTCACCGATTTGCAGGAAGCCTGTCCAAGGTGAACGATCACAAAACAGCATTCCCTCCGTCAATATAGTTATACCTAGACTAATTATAATAAACAATCAATATGCAAGTAGAAAGATGCTTGAAACTCTTTGAAAAGTACCTAGCTGCTTCGTAATATTAAGTATTAACAAAGAGTAAGAACCTAATTTAGTTATAAAAGTGGTCCTTTAGGTAGGTAGGTATCCTGCCCGACGCTAACATGGCGTCGGGATACCTTACCAAGCCAGCGTTGTGGGACACCCTTCGATGTCAACGTCGTGACTCCCTTCCTTAATAGAGTCACGACACCTTTTCAGGTAAGCTTGAAAGGGTGTCACGACGGCGACGTCCTTCCATGTTAGCGTCACGACGTCCAGGAGGGAAGTTTCGCGACGCTCGTTTTATTGGCGTCGGGAGGCCCAGAATGCTGAATGTCGCAAGCGACGTCCAGCAAAATACACACATCAAAAAAGTCTAAGCAACATGCATGATATTACAAATTTACCATTTATATTAATTTATTTTACCATTTATTTTAATTATAACGTTGTATTTTATTTTTAAAATAATATTTTTAGGGTTCTATGATGTAAAAATAACAGCTGTTTTCTTTATAAGTTCTTTTAATAACAGAAATTAACAATATTAGAATATACAGGTACATAAGAAACTAAACTTTTTTTTTACAAATTGAAATTTCTTAAGAAAATGAATTTATTGTGAAAGAATAGGACAATTTAATACAAAGTATGGCCTCCTCTGCTATTCAGAACTTGTCGGCAACGATTATTCATTGAATTAATGAGACTGTTTATGTCATCTTGCGGTATTCGCTCCCAATGGAATTGTAGCAAATCCTTCAGCTGTTGGGTTGTTGTCACTCCGTCCAAGTCCTTCAAAACACGTCTCTGGAGCATGTCCCATGCGTGCTCGATGGGGTTGAGGTCTGGCGATTGTGCAGGCCAGGGCAATACCTGAATGTTCTCCGTTGCCAAGTATTCACTGGTTCGCCGAGCTGTACTTATGTGAACGCGCATTGTCATGCATTAACGTAAAATCGGAGCCAAAGGTTTGTGCAAATGGATGGACATAAGGTCTGAGAATATCCTCAACGTAATTTTCAGCGTTCATGTTTCCATTTACAAAAACGAGCTCAGTTCGCCTGTTCTTCATAATACCCGCCCATACCATAACTGTTGAGCCGCTGTATGGATGAACTTCCTGAACGCACCTGAGTCTTTCAGTATTTCCGGGTCGACGGTACACTCGCACCCTTCTTGTATCAGGCCTAAACCCGAATCGCGACTCATCGGAAAACATAATTTTATCCCATTGTTCCTGGGTCCATGTTATGCGTTCTCTACACCATTCATTTCGACGAGCGCGATTCCCGTGACGTATCGGTGGGCACCTGATAGGGCGTCGAGCTCGTAGGCCGTACTCATGCAGTCGATTTCGCACAGTTTGGGGACTTACATCAACACCACTTGAATTTTGTAGCCTCAAACTTATCTCTCGAGCGGTTAACATCGGCTGGCGTCTTGCAGTCAGTTGTATGTACCGGTCTTGCCGAGTGGTTGTACTCCTTTTACGGCCTGGATGCTGTTCAGCGGGTTCCCCTGTATTATTGTAGCGCTGCCATCAAAGACGACAAATAACACTTCTATGAATACCAAAATGTCGAGATACCTGAGATTGATTACTTCCCGCTTGCAACATCCCTACAGCTCTTTGCATTTCATCTGCCGTCAAATGACGTCGCTCCATGACGTAAAGAATATCTAACAATTCAATTTTGTCGCCAACTGTATTTAAATGGTTGGTAAAATTATAAAATCAAGACTAAAACGTAGCAATTAACATGCACTCAAATTCAAACAAATTCGCAGTCATTTGAATTTTATGAAAAAAAACAAAACATAATCGAAATTTTTTTTTTACAACCAGCCAGTATGTCATCAATAACAAAAAAGTTTACTTACCTATACACTTTGAGTGAGTAAATACTTAGAAATTAATTAATATAAATGGTAAATTTGTAATATCATGCATGTTGCTTAGACTTTTTTGATGTGTGTAGCTTTGCAATGCCTTTCCATGTCAGCGTCGCGATGCCCAGCAAAAAAGCGTCGCGACGCTCTTCAAGGTGAACGCCCAACAGGTCACACACAAGTTAATATATTTAGGTCATGATAAGCCAAGTAGGTACGGATGCTACAATAGTTGATGGTGATGAGTTTTATCTATAGTTGCTGCTCGATATACCTACTTAGATAGATTTGCATCTTGAAAATAATTAAAACGGGAGCACATCTAAATACCTAAAATTAAAACACCTAAAATTAAAATACGTTCAAAATACCTAAAGTGAAAATACCTACCTAATGTATTAAAATACCTTAGCTTATAACATCGACATAAGAAATACCTTAATTCAACATACCTAATGTTTAAAATACCTAAATTCAAAATACCTAATGTTTAAAAATGGTCAGTTGCTATGTATTACCTTAAAATAATAGATCCCAAACTAGAGTACCCGCCGACTCGGACAGGTTAGGTTAGCTCCGCTCCGCTCCGCTTCGCCCTCGCCTTAGCCTTCGTGGTTTCTTTTAAACCATCTAGAAATAGGAGCCTTAGGATAGCAAGGTCGTTTTTCATTAGGTATTTTAATTTTAGTTATTTTGAACGGAGGTGTATTAAATTGAGGTATTTTTATTTTAGGTATTTTGAACTTAAGTATTTTTATGTTAGGTGTTCCAATTTTAGGTAGGTATTTAGATATATACCCAATTAAAGCATATTAAGAATAAAATGTAACAAATAATTTAATATTATAATACAGCCTAATCTACTGTTTACATTTTTTAATACCGATGGAACTGGTTAATAGCATCCTTTTTAGAAGCCGTATCCAGTATCATGATAACGTACTTATTATTCCGAGTGCGTCAGCAGATGTACTGAGGAATTTCGCCGCCACTGCGGTCGACTTGAGGCCACTGACACCAACAGAACTGTTGCATTGCTTTTTTATAACAAAACTCGAATCGACGATTTGATTTTTTAAGGATGTTGGTCAATGGAGTAGATTGGATGTATAAAAACATTCTGTTTGACTTCATGTTTAAAGTCTTCATAACTTTGACGAGTTGGCTTATAAATCAAAAGCTGCACCTGTGATGGTTAACACAATATGGTATCAACACCCCATCTCTTCCATGAATTTCATAAATTCAATTATTATTGGTCTTTTCATTGGATTTTATGCAGGCATTATGATGGGGATTACCTAGGTACATCAGTTATATTTATTAAGTAGTAGGTAAAACTTAAAGATTCATAACACGTTCGTCTTTAAAAGCAGATAATATTTTCCCGTTCTATCACTTTCAAAACAGCTGCTCACTAGTTTAACAATTAGATATAAACCTTTTTGTCGCACGCACTGCATGTGAAGGTGTTCATAAAGTATACATACGTACATAGGTACCTTCTCTTTGTGTTTAGTGTTTATGCATTTCTTATGACGCAGCTTACTAACTACCTATATGTAAGTACACATTGCCTACTAAGTCATACCTACTTACATTGATTATACAACAGAAATTAAAACCCATAAAAACTAAACAGTCTTTGGTATGTTCATACGTATGCAGTTTATTTAGTAGGAATAGTGAATGTACGTAATTAAGTAGGTACGTTAAGTTATAATTAAAAAAATGGATCCTCATAAACATCGGTTTTATTCCTTCTCGATCTATGTCTGTCGTAAAGGTCGACTTTGAAAAATTTTATGCTATATTTTGCAAAAAGAAGGAAATTACGAAATGGACATGCAGAATTTTATTTTATTATCAATGTACTTAAGATGAATAATTATTATCGCGTCATTTTATATCGATTTCCTGATTCTGCCTGAGAAATGTCATTAATTAAGTATGCCTATTTAATTAAGTAAAGTAAATTACTACTGCACGTAGTAATTTACTTTACTTAATTACATAATATTTTGTTTTGTCTTACTATAGACACACAACGGTCAGAGAATATCATGAAAGAAATCGAGAAATCATCGCCCTCTGCGGGTCTCCGTTTCCAATTCGGTATATTTTTTAAAGTAGGTAGAGACTTTATAAAATCTTACTCCACTTCTTTGCCTCACTGATTTTGTAGGTACAGATACTTATCTGCAATTATTTTGTTTGATGTTTTTATTACGTATATGTTGCTTTTGGTTTGGCCTTAATTCGGTCGATGACTTGACTATGTTATGTAGGTACCTAATAACTAATTGTAGTTTTTACTGAAGTTATCTAATTTTCAAGTTTCTTATTTGTTAACTCATAAATGGTTAATTAAGAATGTACCTACTTACTTGTATTGGATTAAATATTTGTGCAATAGATTTATGATTATGTGTGTTGTTTTAAAAACATAACACAGCAATCTCTGTATATTATATACGTTACCTATACTTGCTTACCTATTATAGTTTTTTTTTAAATTTTATTTAGTACTTACATCCAGGAGCTGAAAGTCTTATTTTAAATGGGATTCCTAACTTAATCTCAGCAGAGATTTATCTCCTTCAAGTGGATCAAACAAATAACATTGTCTAACACAAGAAAAAACAGGGTCAGAAATTAGACTAGATAAGGGGAGCTTCACAAAACGGTCAAATAACCTACTTGAGATCAAAAAGGGATTTCGTAGAGTCGTATAGTCGGCGACAAACTCGAGTTTAGTTTACTCGAGTTTGTCGTCAATATTAAGATAAAACTTGTGGTTCTTAAAAAACATTGAGAAAGGAGAATGAAACCTTCACTAAGAGTTTTGGGCCAAGATTATACAGAAATGAGAGTATTATCAATTTATATCTTCACACATATTAGTCTCGTGCTAAATCTTTTGTTAGTTTTGGCAATCTGAAATCCAAGATAATTTTTTTTTGAAGGAGATGGAAACTTCTGGGCTAAAGCCTGTACATTACTGTACAGAGTAAGGATATGCCCTAAAAATCTTTTTTATTTTTTTCAAGTTACAATATTAATAAAATTGAGTAATTTTATTATTATTTTATTAAAAAATAGAAAAGATTTTTAGGGCATATCCTTACTCTGTACAGTAATGTACAGGCTTTAGCCCAGAAGTTTCCATCTCCTTTCAATAAGTAGGAACAACTGATATGAATAAAATAATCAAACATAACAATATTACGTATTTTTAAAATACCTACTCAGTCTGCAACGACCAGCAACAGACATCACACTTCTTATAATATTATAGTTATCTAGCTAAGTATGTGTAAGGTTCTCAGGGATTCCTACAATTGTCTTCTGCTGAGCCCGTTGGGCCAGCAAAGTCCATCGGAAAACCTTCGTACATTCATAGAGGTCATCGTGGTCACACGTGTAATGAACCAAATCATTTCTTACAATTTGACATGCATAATTATTATAATTAACATACCATAATTAAAATAATATAGGTACTTATATAAAACTATGAAACGGTGTATTGTCAACATACTTATATTTATGTCATACTTATATGGAAAGCTTTAACTAATTGAATGTGCAATTTCGAAAAGGGCACATATCTGAATATTTAAACTTTCCAGGAAATGAAAAAAACTAATTATTTTTTAATTGAATCTAATATTTAGCAAAAATGTTTTTGGGTTACATTTTAGGGCATATTATCTCTCGAAAGTTACAGAAATATTTAGATGTTGACGTTATTATATATGTATATTTCGATATACAAAATTTATGAGATGTGCCCTTTGCGAAATTTACGACGTTGAGTACTCATAAGTTACAGAAAAAAACCATATTATAAATTTGGCGAATCTTTTATTTTAGTAATTTAAAATTAAATATAATACTGAAACAAAAGCAATAATGTTGTCTTTTGTTTAAAAATCCTCTTCTGGGAGCTCAGAGTTGTGACCTTTTCGAAATTATTTCTGTGCGCGCCATAACATTTACCATAGAACGAATGTCGGAGATATGCCTTTTTCGATCATAATAGGTGCATACAAGTATTTAGAACGCCATGACATGAAAAAAGTGTTTTACAAAATATTCAGATATGTGCCCTTTTCGAAATTGCATATTCAATTAAGTACCTACTTACTTCTAAACCAAATTATGCTTCATATACCTACTTAATTACTTCTAAACTTCTCTATATGTTGGTGGTCCTGGGGCCCGCCCAAGTCTGCTATATATGATTACATTCAAAATAAGGTTTAGTTAGTTTACTTAAATGTTATTCTTTCTACTTGTATTTTAGTACCAATTAATATATTTATCTACTTACTTTTTGTTCTCTGCTAACGGACCTCGTATTGCTTAGGAATAAATACAATCTAAACCACCCACATTACAAATTCAAACAAGTTTATCCTATCTCTGTGATGCAAGGAATGCGCAATTTAACATTTGTGAGTGGGTGTTGCAATAATGTCTGCATAGGTATACACGCAGCATGGAGGTAGGTAGGCGAACTTACCAAAGAGTAGGTACTTACAAAAACTATTTTTGAAAAGAGAAAATTCAAGGGACAACATTATCCCCATTATTCCTTTGGTCCAGCATTGATAACAGTAAATGTGAAATCATTTAACTGATTAAGTATTTAAATTTTGAGAGTTTACAGATTTTTATAGGCAAAATCTTTACATAAACTGCTATTGTTATTTGGAAGTAGATTCATTAAAGTATCTAAGCCCGTCATAACTTACACATAACACGCTCTGCCTCTTAAGTTCATATATTTTTTTTTACAACATCATAGATAAATAGGCAAATGTTATAGTATAAATATCACTAGTGTTTTCGTTATTCAATTTAATATAATCAAATTAAAGAAGTGAAAGGGCCAGTATTTAACCTTAACCTCTATAGCAAGTCTGGTTTCTTAATTAAGTATGTACTTACTATGACAGATAACAAAAAAAATTAAGTAGACTACGTAAATAAAAATTCAATATTTTTTAATTTTATGTGTGAAGCCAACCGAGCGTAATTTTGTGAGTTGAGAGCCGCCGAATTTCGGTCGCAGAAAATCTACTACATTCGGTTTCATACAAAAATCCCATTTGATTCACACGGCAACGCAAAATGAGTTGTCTGCCGAGAGGACCTTTAATGGAGAAGGATGGACTTTACTTGTCTTTTAAAACTAGGTATATGATAATCTTCGTTATTATTAACTAATCGGTTTAAGCCTGGGGTGCACACGATATAGGGTAGAGACGTAACAAAGTTTCATGAAATGTTTGAATTAACTTCAGACAGGAATGATTTTACATCCGTTTTACATTATTTTACCCGTTTTTATCTTCATGAAAGTAGACAAGGTGTGTCCTTAATCATTAACCAAAATCATTTATCATCTAAACAAAATCGATTTGCTCGTGTAACTCACTTTAAAGCTAATGCATTAACTATATTAATGTACAATCTAAAGTCTCTACACGCCAATATCTTATCGTATTGTTATCCTTTCTATACTTTGTAATAAATTATCAGTAAATTAATGGGTTTACAAAATGTATCAAAGTATGTATAATTACAAATTGCAGTGAATGTTTAGCCACTATACTTACGTTAATTTTAAAATTTCACTGTACAGTATTTTTACAAGCAACGCCACGGATTAAAACAATATTCTAATAAGTATTTTTATTTGTCAATGATTTTATATTAACTAAAGAACAGCATATTGGCACATTAATTAATTATAATTATTAAGAGTGGGTCAGTACAATATTACATACGAAATTTATTCTTGAACTATTTCTTATGGTCTACCTAATTTTATTCATCTCATTTATTTGTCAGTAATTGAAATAGGTACTTAGGTACTTAGTTTTATTATGTCCATATGGATTGAGGAGCCACTTCAAATTATAAAAGGAAACCCTCCCCCTTATTTAGTAGGGAAGTAAATAATTATGTAGGCGGAATTCTGAAATTTGTAGTAAAATATGTCCAAAGTTATATCAATGTGAATGTGGCTCCTCAATCCAAACGTCTGAACTGAGGAGCCACCTGAAACACGGAAAGTATATCACGTACATATTTGAAAATGTTGTATCATTATGTAGCAATTGTGTATAGTGTCTACTAGAAATCTGAGCCCAATACTGTTTATTTTAAAGAATATACAACACTTTGAATGTGGCTCCTCAATCCATACACAAGAGCGTTAATTGTCATGAAAGTAATTGGTAAATTTATATTCCCCTTTCAAAGACATTTAGTAGGTAGTGTGTCTGAATTTATACCAAATGGACAAAGTAGTAGAACTGAGTGAATTTAGTAAATTAACGCATTTTAGTTGGCTCCTCAATCCTGACGTCTGCTTAATAAATAATTGACTGTACCTACCTGAGATCACAACGGAATAAAATGCCAAAGACACTAACGTTTAGTATAAATGTCTACTATATACTTATGTACAGTTCAACATTGTATATGATCGGAATCTGAAAAACAAATTACTTCTCAATATTCCTTACGAATTTGCTATTAAGGGTGACCATGTTTATATCAATAAAACCGGGATGGTCCATTTCTGATATGTTATACAGGGTGCCCCATACTCGACGTTAACCCGAAACCAGATGATAAAGCGAGTCATGCTGGTTATCAGAAAAAAAAAAAAAAATATATATATTATTAAACCAGATGATAAAGCAAGTCATGCTGGTTATCAGAAAAATAAAATAAAATATAATAATATAAATTTATTTAATTTGTTAAGAATAAAGTCTTATTGTTATTAGGGCTAGAACAGGGTTAACCAGCAAAAATAAAAATTTCAAATCCCTATAACTTTAAAACCATGCAACTAATTTTTTTTTTCTGATAACCAGCGTGACTTGCTTTATCACCTGGTTTCGGGTTAACGTCAAGTATTGGGGCAGCCTGTATATGTACAAATATAAAACTTTTTGATTACGATTTTGTCACAATACTGTCAACAGGAAATCAAATTACTTATCAATCACTTATTCTACACTTTTGCAGCAGCAAATAGTATCCCCACAAGTCAACAATTATGACGTGATTATTATTAACTAGCTGACCCGTGCCCACTTCGTTAGGCCGCGAAAAAAACGCGTCACTTTTTTAAACATACTTCATTACTGCTCCACTCCTATTAGTCATAGCGTGATATTACATAGCTTATGACACTCCCCGATAAATGGACTATTCAACACAGAAAGAATTTTTGAAATCGGTTCAGTAGATCCAGAGAATACCCCCTACACGTCACGACGCACAAACTTTACCTCTTTATAATATTAGTATAGAAGTATAGATAAAGTTTAGGAATAGAACTATAAGTTATTAAATTTATTTTTACTTAAATATGTGCACAAACAAGTGAACTTCGTCGCTACACTAATAAATGTCAGTTTAATAAATAAATATTATTGAGGGTAGGTGCTTACGACAATAATTTACAGTTACCGTCAAATGAGATGATAACTTCGTACCGTAGTATATATTTGTCTTTAATCTTCTTATACTGTGACAAAATCGTAATCAAAAAGTTTTATATTTGTACATATATAACATATCAGAAATGGACCATCCCGGTTTTATTGATATAAACATGGCCACCCTTAATAGCAAATTCGTAAGGAATATTGAGAAGTAATTTGTTTTTCAGATTCCGATCATATACAATGTTGAACTGTACATAAGTATATAGTAGACATTTATACTAAACGTTAGTGTCTTTGGCATTTTATTCCGTTGTGATCTCAGGTAGGTACAGTCAATTATTTATTAAGCAGACGTCAGGATTGAGGAGCCAACTAAAATGCGTTAATTTACTAAATTCACTCAGTTCTACTACTTTGTCCATTTGGTATAAATTCAGACACACTACCTACTAAATGTCTTTGAAAGGGGAATATAAATTTACCAATTACTTTCATGACAATTAACGCTCTTGTGTATGGATTGAGGAGCCACATTCAAAGTGTTGTATATTCTTTAAAATAAACAGTATTGGGCTCAGATTTCTAGTAGACACTATACACAATTGCTACATAATGATACAACATTTTCAAATATGTACGTGATATACTTTCCGTGTTTCAGGTGGCTCCTCAGTTCAGACGTTTGGATTGAGGAGCCACATTCACATTGATATAACTTTGGACATATTTTACTACAAATTTCAGAATTCCGCCTACATAATTATTTACTTCCCTACTAAATAAGGGGGAGGGTTTCCTTTTATAATCTGAAGTGGCTCCTCAATCCATACGGACATGTTTTATTTGTGCAACACAAAAGCTAATATACAAACTTATAGTACTTAAATGCATTTTGTTACCAGCTCAAACTCAATGGTAATTGGTTTTGTAATATCAAGTTGGTATTCATTTTGAAAGTTATTATTTCACAAGCTCGGCGGGTATCATAGTTATTGAAAGATTGCTGTAAGCATTGCTTAACTCTAAAGTTTCAATGTGTTGGACTGGTATGCGTCTTGTTTGTCTGGCGTGTATTAGAGGCGCTGGTGTTAGTGGCGGGGGTGGTGGGTACACATAACTATGTCTAGTGGCACTGGCAAGTGGGTCGTGTTGTGAAACGGAGAGAGGTGGTTGTCGTCTGCGCAACATAGTGCGCACGCGCCAAACGACACGCTCGCCGCCCGCGCATTTCTCTCACACGCAAGGTAAACATCACCGAGCGGTGTTAAAAATGTATGACCTTATTAATAGTACATATTAGTAGGTATGAAACTAATTTTCTAATAAATAACCGATCACAAATCAATGAAAAAAATGTTCCTAAGTCGGAGAAGTAACGCAGGTCTCTGTCGTCTTCATCATCATATAAAGTTTTCATCGATACGAATAAAATAAGCCCAAACACTAGGTAGCTTCTGTATAACGTTGAGGAGTTCCCTCGACCCTCTGTCATCTTTAGCATCAGATCATGTTTGTGTAAAGTTTTCATCATTACAAATAAAATAAGGCCAAACACAAGGTAGCTGCTATATACCGTTGAGGAGTTCCCTCATTTCTCTGTGGTCTCCATCATCAGACCAGTTCTAACTCTTCATAATTTTATAGTGACGTCAGAGATACACGTGAATGACAAGATTTTACACAACGCATCCTTACAATTTTCAAAAGTTGCCCTGTATTACTCTGATGAATTACAATGTGGCAGGTGGTAGAGATGTAGTAAGGTTCTGATAAAGCGAATCATTTAGGGGCTCTGATCTGAATTATTTCTTATTACAAGTAATTATTCAGATTAACCCTGTGTCGCGCGAACTTTTACAGAGATAAAGTTAAACAGAGATAAACACAAAGATCAATCCGGACATCCAGACTCATGACAAAATAACAATGATTAAAATTTGTCAATCCCACAAAAGCGCACGGCGCGGCGGCGCGTCAGCTTATTCGACCCCTTTAATTTGCCATCTAGGCAGAAAAAAAAGCACAGTACGATGTCCAAACTCCACCTAAGCTCGAGTCAGACGCTGCATCTTTAGGTACTTACGTATATAATTCGTGGAGTATAAGACCCTAGAGTGATTGTAGAGGCATGGCAAATACAACACTTAACAGATTTTAACTCATTATTAAAAATTACCCGTATTATTAAAAAATGCAGCGAATGCATCTACGCGAACCTCGAATACCTACGTATATTTTTTAGTTTCCGGTACTGCTCATGTACCCGAAGATTGTAACCGTGGAGGATTTAGTTGGGAGACCCCTCTTTAAAGTCTGACAAAACTGGCTCGCCAGTCACCTCGGCCTAGGGTGCGTAAGTGAGGAAGCATTTCCTCCACGCAAAAAAGGTATTGCACACGAAGCGGATATACCTAACAGAAAACGTTATCTTTTATCAAAGTTTACGTGGAAATCATCTTACGTTTGATTAGCAGTGATTTGTACTATTACATCGGATCAGTAAACTTCCGTTGATAATATTGTTATTCTTTACGTTTTTACAATAACTTTTGTAGCTTATCTTATCATGTTCTTGAAATTTGTTCTTTTGTCGTTTGTTTTTCATGACGCCGCGAGTACTTTACCTGGGAAATGTTTTTATTATATCGGATTAGATTAATATATCGATAAGATATTGCTGATTAGTCTTGATTTTATGACCACGTTCGGGTGATTTACTTTTTTAATCAAAATATTATGTTAGGAATGAACTATGTAACTTATATAATAGAGTAAAAAGTTATTTCTTATTATTTAATTGACATCACTAAGTAATATTTCAGGACGAAAGGCTTGGCTTGGTCACCCAGCGTATTTACCCACGACCCACTTACAAAATTCAGTCGCCTTAGCTAATGCATAATGGGAATCGTCTTAGCTGTAACCTAGCTAAATCATAATAATCCATGACATCATTAGAATTAAATATATCTACTTGCAAGTACATTTCTTTAAGGTTTCTGTTCCTAGAAAAAAGGATTAATCTAGGATGTAATAATGTCTCATTCTCTCAATGAGGTAAAGTAAAAGCATGATATCTCTGTTTTTAATGAATTCATAGATTTGTAAGAATATGGAAGTGAGCGTAGCATAGTTATCGATTATTATCATCATACCGTCTAAGAACCATCCTGTACTGGACATGATAAGCCTACTCACAATGATAAATATGGAAATAATTACTTAATTAATCAAAGGAACTTTACAAATAAAAATATGATTATGTACTTACGATTTTCTACGTATTAATGTATCTTACCTATCGAGAGTAGCATTAACATGTAATTATGTAGTACTTAGTATGTAATTATTATATTTATCAGAGAGAGAGAAATTAAGCTTTTTCCTAAATGTTTTGGTTTAAAATAACGTGAACCATTACAAGGGCACAACAATCCTCAGAATACTAAACAATTTTAAATGTTTTGTTGTTGCCTCGTCTTAACTAAAGTTAAGACGAGGCAACAACAAAACATTTGACGGTGATCATTGATCGGTTTAAGAAGTGGTAGAGCCCTAGACTCCATTAGTATTAAAATACTAATGGAGTCTAGGGCTCTACCACTTCTTAAACCGATATTAAATCTAAAGAATATCACGGAACTACATCATGATATCGCATCATGATATACTTACATAAATATTTCTGTGTAGTAAAATCTGACATACCTACCTGTAAAACATTTTCGCAACAACCCATTAATGTTTTACTGGGACGGGCCTTCGTGATTGTTTGAATCACTGTGCACCTACCTGATCCGTACTACTTAAGTTTTAAACCTTTTTAAACATGTGAAAATCTCGAACGGACTTCATGAAGGTGAGTGTCAGGGTCATGGGCATATCGCACTCAAATGACTGAAACATTACGATATGTTCTTCCCAGTTGTGATGCGTCGAAGAGTCCAGGTAAGCCCTCGGAAGTATAAACATACAGTCCTTCAACTGACATTGACCTAAATTAACCTATATAATAAACAAGGTAAAAAAAGGGTAACAAAAAAGAAGAATCTTAACGTTAACATTGATGTCTGCGGTATTTACCGTTCACATAATAAGCAATAGTGAATCAATAGGTAATAAAACACTTGTTTAAATTATAATACTTATTGAGTTCTTAACTGGCTGTATGCAAAACAAAACTTAGTCAAAGTAGGTACCTACTCGGTTAATAAGCAGGTAAAAATAAAAATAGATATTGCATTAAATTATGGCCTTCATTTGTGTTTTTTTTTCGGATAAATACTAAGATCATAACTAAAATAGTCTCCACTCACTCGTTAGTAAATCAAAGTAAATATTATATTTAAAAAGCTTGAATACTAAGACGTTATTTAAAACCTCTTTTCTCTAATTCGTATAACAGGGCCTATGTATTTGTCTGTACCTACTAAAGGTTTCTTCACCACCCAAACGACTCCTCTTTCCTTAGATGTCTCTCTGCATCTAGATAAGTTTGGTAGTAGAACGTTCGCCGAGTTCCCAAGGAGTTGGAGACTCCTCCCGTTTACATTATACTTCAGATCATTGACAGTTACCTTACAAATAAATATTTTGATTAAAACTATTTAGTTTCTAAGGTAGAAAGAAACTCGTTTATTTTCTTCTTCTATCGCTCTTTTACAGTAGGTAGGTAAGGTACACAGTGCAGTTTACAGTAGAGGTATCTAGGTATAGGATATAGTAGCTTGACCTGCTTGAGAGAACCTGAACCAGAACCAGTCTTGATATGTCTGTTGTAACAGTGCGTGCTGTGAATGTTAGTAATGACCTATGTAAGTAATCATAACAATCTAACCTAAATAGATAACAGCTGTTATAGTTAGTACGTACTAGTGAGGTACGACTACGACTACGTATTACAAAAGTCTATTGAACACCTACTGAGAAATCGTGTCGTGCGAATCACATTGTTTTGTTTCAGTTTACTTACAACATAATTGTGATATTAAAGTGCAATACGTAATAATTAAAAAAAGACAACTACTTCACTAAGAAGCCCTGTGTCAAGGGGCCTTGTAAAGACATGATACCTATGGGCACAAAATATGTCTTTCAATTCTTTCGCTGCTCGAGACAATTAGGTACCTTTATGTGATGATCACAAATAAACATCTTGCGTGGTAGGTGTTGGAAAACGCACCTTCACGCATACACATCAACTTTGGCACAGACGCTGCTTAGTTCAACTTCTCCATGTTAATAGAATAATAATAGTTTCAGTCAATTTTTAAGTAAAGTTATAGGTACCTATTATTTCTAGGTGACCAATTCTAATACTTAACAACCGTGATTATTGTATTAGCATCAGAAACAAATCTGATGCTAAAACGACGACAAAGAGCGCATAATTAATTTTAATTTGTAGTGGTAGAGCCTGTTTTGACTCTCCTGGGACAATCGAGCCTTGTATTAAAGTAGTTTATTTTATGTTTACCTCGGGTAATGATAATACTGGGTGTATAATTTTCCATATTACCTTTTTTTGCCGTGTCGTCTTCCCCTTCCTCATGGTAGCAGGTGTCAACAGTTCGAAGCTGGATACTTGCCATCAAGTGACTCAGACGGTCGTCTGTCGATGTTTTTTCACGTATGCATTTCGAAGGAGCGGACAGACTAAAACTTTTAAATTAACTTTTGGAAGACCATTAACTTACCGCCATTTTTTAGTAGGTATTACGTATACCTACTTGTGTCAGCGAACACTTACTTTAGGTGAGCATCGTAACAAAAACATTACAGTGTCAAAATATTGGTAGGTGCACATTTTAGAGTTTTAAAATCACATCTTAAACTGCAGCACCAACGAAACTGTTGATCCGAAGGGTAGCAAAATATGACTGCATGAATAGGAATAAAGTGGTTTTATAGTGCGTTGACTATGTTTCCATTATAAAAGTACTAGACACTGATAATTTCTTGTCATTTTTCTAGCAATCTTACCCGTGTATCTGAAATGTGCTCGTGCAAATATTGCTGGAACAATCTCAAAGTCTAAACAATAATAAACTTAGCAATTAATTTATATTTACAATCACAACCATTTGGCGACCACGGGTGGTCAAGGTATCTAAATATTCATTTCTAAAAGTTTTTATAACCAGTTTGCAGATATACACGAAAGGTCAAATTATCGCTAAATGCCATTTTCTGACTATATTACGATATGTAAACTTTGCTCAGAATCACTGTTTCCGAGTGAGACTTACCTAATATTATTGTCTTAGTAACGTAACCTACGTAATTTGATTAACATAATTAGTATAAATTATTTACATATTAAGTACTAACCGACTTTTAAATAACACTTCGAGGTATCTGTCGACGCCAGCACGTTAAGTAACATGCGGTAACTCTACTGATGTAGCAGTAAATTACCGAACTTGTGTAACTCGTAGATTATCTTACAAACCTTTTTATTTTAACGTTTGTAGTATGTAGCAGCAAGACGTTAGATCCATTAGTATAGTGCAGTATTGAGAACTGGTAAGTCTAGTTCAAATGATAAACCAAAAACGAAGGTTGGCCTATACCTAACACAACATACATCATCTAAATCTCTTTTCCTGATTACAACACCATAAGGCCACACCGATCCGTCTGGTAATTTCTTACTATTAGTACTAAAAAACAATCGTTGTTCGAACAAGTTCGTCACATTCGATGCTGCTTTGAAAAGCACCAATGAAAATAAACGGAAATGATCAAAAGATATTATATACGGAATGCACTAGGTATTTTTTATTTAAATAGGAAGACATAGTGATGGACAGGACTCGAGTTCTTTAAGTCCTAATTTAGGGACTGGACTCGATTTTTGGAGACTGTACTCATAAATAAGAGCTCAAGCCTTTTTGTCAGTGACAAGACTTACGAGTCCTCACAATATGACTTCAGAACTCGAGTCTTCTAACGATAATTATTTTTAAATAAACTTTTAAGACTCAAGTTCAATGCGAGCTCCAGTCTTTTTAAAAAAAGTGAGTTTTATTTTCATTCTGTTGATATACATTTCCAGGCTATAGGTTGTTAATTAGATTTTAAGCGATAAATACTGAACCTAGCATAATCACGTATAATCTCGTTTATTATTTATGTATAAGAATGAGTTGGTTACAGAGTATTTGTAAATAAGTAATTTGTCAAAAAACTTAAGAGGACTCAAGTTTCTTTGAAAAACTTAAGTTCTTTAATATGACTTTAGTTTTATTTAAGAACTTGAGTTCTATAATAAAAACTTAGTCCTTTGAGTCAAGTCTTTTTGCATTAGGACTCAATAAAAGGACTCATGACTCATAACTCAGGACTTATTTTAGTCAAAGTCTTGCGAGCTCTGTCGAAATGAGTCCAGTCGCTAAATTAGGACTTAAAAAACTCGAGTCCCGTCCAACACTAGGAAGACACCAATTATTATTACGAATTAGGTGCTCTCAATAAGTATCTATTATTCATACGTAGGAATGATAGATACATAATGGAGATCTCATGTAGATAATAACTCACATTACGTGCGTCTGATTAATTTTATTTTCGCGAGTGAGTTTTTTTTTTAAATCTTTCGAAACTTCTAGACCAAATTTTTTGTAATATTAATGAAACCAAGTTTATACAATACGAACTTATATTTAAAATAAAAGACTAAAAATAAGTAAACAAATAAAAGTATAACTTTCTTTTCTATTTAAACATTATTTAAACAAATAAAAGCTTGTTAAGCCATAAGTACAATAAAATTTAGTTTCTGGTTTTAACAATACAAAATAGTGTGCGTGTAAGCAAATTTTAATATCACATACAGAAATTAGACATCAATTATTCTGATTTTCAGATCTAATCATTTTTTTAAATTAAGTAGGTATAAAGAAATTATTGCTTGTCATATAGTATAGAAATATTATCATATATTTGAAACTTTTAAGCCTTAGAAATGAAATTTCAATAGACTTATAATATCCACAACTCAAGAAATTATTAATTATTGACTTTATGGGCCGTGTAGGTACTAAGGTCCAAAGATATTTCGTACCCAGTTTCAAAGCTCGATTTTAAAATTGATTGTTTTGATTAATATATACAATAAAAAAAATACATATATATTATGTTCTTTTGAAATAAATAAATTGAAACTTTTTTTTAGATATTTAATATCAAAAAAATCTTATTCTAAAAATTTTGACTAGCGAAAAATTTTGCAAATTAGAAGGGTACTTATTTTAGGAGACGAAACATTAAGAAATAAGTAAGTATAAGTACAAATTTGCATAAATAACATTAATTGTTTACCAACAATTTACATAAATAGAATAAAAAGCTTTTGCAGAGTTCCGAGTTAAGAGTATTCTTACATGATTACAGTAATGATGGCAGATATTGTTATTATAAGAATTTAAATTAATAGAAAATAGTATGAGAACATTAATTAGTCATTATTTTCGTATTAAGTAAAATCTAGTTGTGTCGTAAATAATATTGTAAGTTCGTACGGAACCCTCTGTTATCAATTATATTTGCACTTGTCTATTTTTTCATTTTACTTTATTAACAGCACTATAGTACCTACAATCCAAACTTTAATTTAGTTATTAGATCAACTAAAAACCATGTAAGTTAATCATTTTTATATTTTCATAATTACGTTTTGTATTTATCATTTAGTGATGACCAGTGCGTAGTTGAACAAACATAATTGTTCCTTATCTATCAGACAAAGTACCTATGCACTTATCATTAATTTCCTCGTTTTTAAACACTGACATCAGCATTACAATAATTTGTTACTTAATTAAAAACTAGTCAATACAGATTGTCTATCAAAATATAATTATATTTCTGTTGCTAGCTTTCTATATTTTCGGAAATGTATGAAATTATATCAATATTAATCTCTAATAACTATCGAGTTATTTCAATGCTATATTAGCGCTTGTATTAGGTGGTTTTGTACAATAGGTACATTGTTTTATTAATCTTAACTAACACTTTTACACTATTATAATATATTACATAAAATAACAAATATCCGTAAAATCCAACATAGCTATACAATTTTTCGATATTTTATATACAATTGAATTATAAGAATAACATTAAAGTTTCCCAAGCAGGAACACCTATTATAATTTCGATCCTATTAATGTGATGTAGTCGACATAGAACTAGTTTATAGATACAAACATTTTGATACATTAGTACAAACTTAATTTAAATTATAATAACAATCTGATTGCATTAAAACCTTGTAGGTCATTATCTGATACAGATACAAAAATAATTATCAATAAAAATAACATGGTTTTTAAATAACTGTAAATTTAATTGCAGCTAGTCATGTGAGCTGCGTGGTTTTCAAACTATCACCGAGAATCTCGTAAAGTACCAACGACTGAGACAAGGGAACTCTAAAAACGAAACCCTTTTTCGACTACTCTTGTTAATAAGGCATAATAGTCAAATATCTGACTTAAGCCCGATTTACACATCGACAAGTACAGTAGCGAGTTAAGTAGTAAGTTGGATGGATGGAGATCTATTCAAATCAACAACTTACTACTTAACTCGCTACTGTACTTGTCGATGTGTAAATCGGGCTTTAGATGTTTTGACTGTGGCACGTAAGAAACCTTCTCTACGAGGATTTATATTGTAAGGCTAATTCACTTGTTAGTAGCTGGCTATATGCAAATATTTTCAAACGTATAATAAGAGCATTATTTTAATCAACAGCATCATCACTCTAGTCACAGTTTATGTGCTTACCTAATCATAAATACGAAGCTGTATATATATACTAGAACATTATATTATATAGTGAAAAAATAGGAATTAAAAGAATAGTGAACTGAAATCTTGGCTAAACAATGAAAATAATAAACTACCAGGGAGAGATGTGATACGATGCACAATTACATAACTACCTAGAACACTATAATATACATATTGCTCTCATGAATTTCAAGATTATTTTGTAGTTAATTTAAAAAAGTCGATTTTACATTCATCCTATATTATAGCCACTTATATCCTTTTTCAAGGGTCATAAGTGTCTCGGTAATGCAGTTTTATTGTCGTGTTCATTAACTACTTAGCTAGAGTATTTTGATTGTCCCAAATAATGATTTATCGACAAATAAAAGGAATGCTATTGGAACCTTAAAAAATAAAGCAAAATAAATTGAAGGAATGTTTACTGATTCCTATGTAATGAAATCGGAAAATAATACTTTTCTGATTAATCAATGTTTATTACCCCACTACATCGAACTAATAGTTGGTTTTAATATAATGTGATGTTAAATTCAAATCACTTCTTTCTCAACATAATTACAAGTCCAGTCTTGGTCCATTACTGAATAACAGTTTCTTTCTTTAAAAATTAAAATTTATATTATGGGCTTTAGCTTAGCTGATAGCTTAGCCCAAAAACATTAAATCTATAATTCTTATTCTACTGTAACTGACTTTGCGAGATTGCGAGGACAGTCAACGTTGCATCCACGCAATACAGCAATGTGGTAAGCTAGAAGCTGCATTGGTATAACTGTAAGAACACCTTGAAGACAATCTACCGTTTTAGGAATTTGAAGGGATTGAGAAGCGAATCCTATTGTTTCCTTGTCTCCCTCTTCACAGACTACGATAGGGCGACCTTGACGCGCAGTAACTTGTTGTAAGGCATTCATACATTTAGTGTAAACGGGATCCCTCATAACAATCATCATAACAGGCATAGAATCATCAATGAGAGCAAGAGGTCCATGTTTCAATTCGCCAGCCATAATTCCTTCACTGTGCATGTATGTTAATTCTTTCACTTTCAAGGCGCCTTCAAGGCAAGTGGCGAAGTTATAACCACGGCCCATTATCAAGAGAGACCGTTGACGGTATAAATCTTGGGCAAGAGCTTTTACCTCGTTGTCTAATGCCAGGACCTGACGAATTTTAGAGTCTAATTCATGAAGTCCTTCTATAATGTCCATGCGTCTTTTTTGCAGAGAAATACGGTCCTCGCTTATAACAAGAGCAAACATAACCAGAGAAACAAATTGTGATGTGTATGCTTTTGTAGATGCCACTCCGATTTCGGGTCCTGCATTGATGTGTACTCCACAGTGTGATTCACGACAGATTGAACTTCCCACAGTGTTGGTGACGCCCACAATGAGTGCTCCATGACGTTTACAATAACGAAGGGCCATTAGTGTGTCTGCAGTTTCTCCTGATTGAGATATAAAGAAGCACACATCATCTCTGAATACAGGTGTGTTACGATCCAAAAAGTCAGATGCTAATTCCACCATCACGGGTAATTCTGTTAATTCTTCAAGAAGCTGACGTGTAGCCACTGCACTATGGTAGCTTGTACCACATCCAATCAACATAAGCCTTCGGCAACGTTTAATCTCAGGAATATAATCCTTTATACCACCTAAGGTTACAGTGCCATTGGCAAAGTTAAGACGTCCTCTCATTGTATTCACTATAGATTCAGGTTGCTCAAAGATTTCTTTTTGCATGAAATAATCATAGTTGCCTTTCATTATCTGTTGTAGTTCCAATTTAAGAGTTAAAATTTCACGTTGATGAGGGTCATCCTTACTACCAGATAAGCGGTGAATGCTGAGAACACCATCTTTAATATGAGCAACATCATCATCCTCAAAATAAAGAACTCGATTGGTATGTTCAATAACTGCTGAAGCATCAGATGCAAAGAAATATTCAACATCTCGTTCTTCCTCAGGGTGGAAGTGAGAGTGGCTGTTAACACGTGGCACTGAGGGCACAACTCCTCGAGTAGCTTTGTTGTTTGTATACATTATAGGCACATGATCACTTGAAAGACGTCTGCGGGTTTTAATAGCCACTAATAAGGGACTACCACGACGTGTTGCCACACATTCATTAGGAAAATAACGAGATTTGAAGCATAAAGCAAAAGCTCCTTCAAGTTGTTGTATTACCTGCTCTGCTAATTCTTGAAAGGTGTAGTCCTTGTGCTGGTGATACAGGTGATGGATCAACTTGGCAATAGCTTCAGTGTCAGTTTGGGACTCAAAAACATATCCCTTATTTTCTAGGAATGTCTTAACTTCTTTGTAATTGGTGATAATTCCATTGTGGATAACAACGAAAGCATTGTCTTCTCCGGAGCGTTGTGGGTGAGAGTTGACAGAGCTTGGTTCTCCATGAGTAGCCCATCTTGTATGGGCAATGCCACAGTGAGATTCGACACACTCCTCCACAGACAGCTCCACACTGTGTTGTTGCAACAATTCTTCGAGAGCGGCTACTTTGCCACTTTTTTTTAAGACAGCGATGTCTTTTTGATCAGCGGCATCGATGGCGACGCCTGCAGAATCATATCCACGGTATTCCAAACGTTTTAATCCATTAACCAGTAACTCTAATATCTCTCGCCGAGTCTTAGGTGTTAGGTGATTAATGTATGCAAAAATTCCACACATCGTTATTGATGCAGAACGTATTACAGACCCGAGTGAACAAAACCACGGCTCGCGGTAGACTGCAGCCGCTACAATACACAACAGATATTGAAGGTCTGCGCTTATTGCTCCTACCACTTACAAGTTACTTTCACTTACGTTACGGCGAAGCACACGTCATCGCGTTTCGTTATCAACAATCCACTGGTATCGTAAGTAAATATGCGGCGAAACGAAATCTCATTAAACTTACAGAAACTCCACAACACAGTTATCTGTCACAACTGTCATTTATTGTAAACGTCCTAATGTCATTGTCAAGTCAAAGCTAGATCGAATACCAGTAGTTCAATAATCAAACCAGTAATATAATTAGATTAATTAATATGCAAAATGATAACCCTTATTTAATTTCTAAGATAATAGTACTACGATCAATGATGTGATATTAAAATAAAACATGTCTACGATCCTATTCTTACACAAGATATTCACTACCGTGTTCACTACAAACTCGCTAACCTTAAGCAAGGCTGAAATGATTTTATTGAGGTACAATATTGTTGCTACGTGTATAGTCAATTTTTTAAACATCAAATTGAAAATTTCACTTTACTAATAATACATTTAAATAATTTTAAAACAGTCTGTACTTTGTAACAGTTACGTAGCGTAAGCGAACCCGCGCGTATTATAACACGCTTACCACGCCTACTTAGCACTTCCACTTGATTCTTTCTTTAATGGTTATACCAGTTTGACAAAATAGTTTGACCACGGGCAAGAACCGCTTAGAAGGCTCTTGAATAATTTACACGATATTTACAATTATTTTTTATTTGTGCCCCTTACATTTAATAAATGTTATATTGTTCAATCGACTGATCGGATATATTATAGTGTGACCACAGGAGCTGTGCACCTCCTGAGGTATGCGCGCGGCGAGAGGGGGGTGGACATATAGAGTACATGTTATATACTGGTAAAGAATAAACAGTCTATGATGTAGCTACTAGCGACATCTGACGCAATATACTTAAGTTATTTGGATGGTACGGGTCGCTACACGAGCGGCTGTAGCAGTTTTCTATTAAAAGTTTTCTATTAAAAAACTCCAAGAAAGTATTTACATTATTGTATAGTTTTAAGCGTAAATAGGAACATTATTTGTGTTTTTATAATGTAACTTTGAGAAAAATGACATCTAGCGGAATGTATCAAATACTCTAAGAACATGAAATTCAGAAAGAAAAATATAATGTTCGAATTGTTATGACACTGCCGTCAAAACTCGTGACAGCAGGTAGGTGTCCGTTATGGTAGCATACACAAGAGCTATATCGAGTTGTTTACTATGCCAAAAAACTCTGCATAAATAAAAATTAAAAAAATCTATTGTTAAGATTAATGATGAGGAATTAGAAATCGTTAACACTACCGTATTCCTAGGAATTACTTTATACAGATTACCCCTTTACTCATAAACGCCTCTTAAATTTTAGTTAATTGATTACCTTAAATTCTTACGGTTTTGTTTGGTATAAGTTTGATTTTACTAATAATAATCTCGCTAAACAGTGATTAAATTTAAGAGGCGTTTATGAGTAAGGGGTGAGTTCTTATTTATCACCTGCATATTTTACTTACTCATAAACGCCTCTTAAATTTAATCACACAAATATACTCATATTTGGGTTACATTGTGATCAATTAAGTAAGTGTAATATATTACAGATATGTCTATAAAGTCGTCAAATTTGTGATTTTTATTAGTTCATTAATCTACAATAAACTAATACTGACTTACGAAGAACAATGTAAACAATGAGTAGAGTAAATCAAAGTGGCACGCGGGAAGTGATTTTTAACGTTATAAGGCGATGTTCAGCGGAGCATGATTCTGGTCAACTTTTATGCAATTTGAATGATGTTTATGGGCGAACTGCAACTTTGATGGGTATGTAATCGTGTAACTGTTTTTCGTAATTTGTCTCAAGTAATAAATTCACTCCATTTGAAATCTAGAGACCAAAAACAGGCATTGTGTACATAGCACATTTTTAGGTTAGATATTCATTGTAGGAAGAAAAATTGTAGTACGACCATTACTGTTGATACATTATCAGTTGCATTAGTATAATTCAGTCAAGATTTATCACAATTTGAATTTAAATTAATTGCGTTATGTCTATATTACGGTTGATATTGATAACTAAACTATGTCACTTTCGCATCGACTGGTCTGTCTACAAAAAATAATTAATTGCAATATTTTATTAAATTTTATATCATTTAGCTCTTAGTAAATCCATGTTAAATGATTAAAATTTTTATAACTATAGGTAACTGTAAAAAAAAAAAAAAAATTATAACAGTTCTTGTATAGTGTGACCACAGGAGCTGTGCACCCCCTGAGGTATGCGCGGTTGGTTAATATTTAACACTGAATAAATTTTAGTTAGGTATTGTAGTTATTCATTCCATTCCATTAGAATTATTAAATTTAAAAATAATGAAAAGCTTGAAACTCCTGGTAAACACAGGCAAGGCCGGCCAAAGAAAGAAATGTATGTTTCTATATTTCTGCTCTCCCCCACAAAAATACAATTACGTTCTACAGTAAAAAGAGGTATATAACATTTTTCTTCTTAGAACTGAGATGGATTTTAATTGTAGTCTTGCAGTTCTACGCAAAACTTTAAATGCAATAGGCTTACCTACAAGAAATACCCTAGTATTTTAAGTGCTCTAATAGTGTAGTGTTATTTGAACATAATTGTTTTGAAAACTATTTTGTCAGACTAAATAGTAGTACAGTCAAATAAGGCTTAATTAGGGGCAAACATCGGAATGGAAGCGAATTCATTCAGTCAGAATTTCACGCATTATTTTTACATAAAGAATTTATCAAAAGAAAAGTTCCCTTTCTATCAGAACTATCACGTGTACGCTACCATAACGGACACCTATTTTTTCTTCGTCCCCCACCTCGCCGCGCATACCTCAGGGGGTGCACAGCTCCTGTGGTCACACTATACAAGAACTGTTATAATTTTTTTTTTTTTTTTTACAGTTACCTATAGTTATAAAAATTTTAATCACACCGAATTTAAGATAGGTCTGTGCACGAACGTATACTATAACAGGACAGCGCACTGCCAAAAAACAAACGAGCCGAAAGAGAAGTTTAGAGTCGTAGTGCGTCCTTTTCTATAGGCCGACCGTTTAACTCCACGAACGTATACTATAATATGTCATTTTCTAGTAGGGTATGCATAAAATATAATTTTCTCGGAAAGTCTGCCATGATATTTTTCTTTAATTATGTAGGGATGCTCTACAATGCTGTAAAATAGATTGTCAGTGCGGATAGGTTCTACTGCTGCCGACGACTGTAGGTGTGATTTAGTTTTAGTTATTGGATGGGATTGCCAAAGGAAATAAAACAAGAAATTATTGACAGAACTTTAATAACAACTAGCTATTTTATAAATGATTATTAATAAACCGGTCAAGTGCGAGTCCAACTATCGCACGATGGGATGATACTGAAGTGACCTACCTATCTTAAATTATCTATTTGCATTATTGTAATACCTTTTTATTTAGTACGAGCTGTAAACCGCGACTTCGTTCACGAAAAAAATGTACAAAAGTTAACCATTTTTTATTTTGCGGAACCCTATAAAAAGGCCTATGACGTGACATAACGACTGTATCCTACAACGACAACTGGGACCGGAGTTTTGTCCCCTCCGAAGCACGGTCAAATGAAATACCACTGAGTGGTCGCCCATCTATGGAATGATCGCAACAGGCTGTAAGTAGCTGCCGGAAAAAAATATTTTAGAAAAACAACATTTTATTCTGTGGAACTCTAAAAAAAGAAGCATTAGTCCATCACCACCATCTGATGTCAAACATCGAACAATTATATTAATTTCGGCTAACATTCTTAACGCAGTAGAAATTAATTGTGCCTGAATTTCAGCAGATATCTTATCTACAAAAAAATATCCTATTGGACATTTAAATTTTTTTACAGTGAAACGATTTGAAAAACTAATACTTCTGAGGCTAACTTCTCAGCATTAATGGGAACGATACCACCAATATCTATTTTACCCCACCATTTGTCATTTTTTTCGTCATATCTCTTGATTGACATTGAATCAAATATAAGAGCTACATTAATTATATCCTTAGACTGGTCTGCTTTCACTTTAAGAAAATTAAAGACTTCGGACATGAATCCTACATTTATTTTATTTTATTTTATTTTCAGATTTAGAAAACTTACAGCTATTTTACAAATATAATGCGGATTGAGTATTTAACATTATGGCCAATTAAAAGTTTTCACTAATAACTATTTGTGAATGATCGATTAAGTGTATACAGTAGGACGACAATGATGTTGTTTATAACTTGGATTAGAAGATATCTAAAATATTATCTAACAGATAAAAAAATAAAATAAAAAATAATAATAGTTAATAAATAAACAATCACTCAAAGTATTCACAACAAAGAGTTCTCTTTAACACTGATGCATTCATGATGAAGGGATCGAAGTCAACCCCACGGTTGGCAGTATTGAACGAATTACAGGCTCTGATGAAATATGAGTTTTGTCTGTAGACAGTTTCGACTGTTGGGGTATGGAGAAGATCGTGCCTTCGACGTAATGTTGTCGGTACGCGTAGGCCTATTTCGTTCACGAACTCGGAAACATCTGTCGCTCCATTCATGATGCCTAATAAGAATGAAATATCAGCTATTCTCCTTCGTTCTTGTAGTGGGAGCAAATGAAACTTCTTGCATCTAGTAAAATAATCTGGTAAATAAGTATTACAGCGAAATTGAACATACCTCACAAACTTCTTCTGAACTCCTTCCAACCTCGATATATAGATATCATAGTTGGGATTCCATACCTGTGAGGCATACTCAAGGTGGCTGCGTACGTAAGCGCAATACAAGATTTTTATAGTTTTAATACTTTTAAATTCAGCAGATATTCTAAATACGAATCATTACAGTTACAGTTATGTGTTGATAACATTCTTCGTAAAGTTGCAGGGTGCGGAAGACTGATTTTATTTCTTAAAAACATGTAAGCTTTTCCTGAATAGTAGTACAAACTCAAAGCAAATGACTTTAAGCCGTCGCTGTATCTAATTCCTCGGCTAGATTTTGTTTCATTTATTTTTTCGTGAATATTTCCAAAATTCAGTTCGATCATGTCTTTTACTTCCAAGTAACTATTACATTTCTTTTTTAGTAATGAAAGTAATGATTTTAGGTTATTAATTTTACTATTCCGCCTTTTCAAACGCTGAGATAGAATTTTGATATCCCTTTTTAATTTCTTTTTTCGAGGTGATGATACTAAGTCATCAGTTTGAATAGATTTTTCCAATTTTTGTTGTATTTTCTGCTTTTTCTCAGGAGGTTCCGAATGTTCCGATGTAGAAGGTTGGAATAATGTTATGTTACTAAGAACATTAATAGTCTTCTCAGCAGCAAAAACCTAAAACAATAAATTAGATAAAGTGACTTTAAATAAAAAAAGAATTAATCAATTTACAAAGTATTTTATAATAATATATTATTGTTAAGAAAAAGTTTTGAGATTTTGAACCAGCGCAGCGCTAAAATTTCACCGTAATAATAATAAATAATAATAAAATAATATTTCACCGTAATAATCAACTTTTTATGAAGAAAATGTGGTTCCTGCTTACCTTTGGAAATACCGACGGCATTGCGTTGTTTTTCAAACGTTTTTTTGACTCGCTGACAAAATCTTCATCTTTAAAATGCAAGTTGCATACAACTGACGTTTTAGTTAATTCTCTGCTACAGACTCATTCTTAGGAATCCTGTACAGCAATAAAATTTACATGAAGTAAAAGTATAATATTATCCTTTTTTGCGCGATAGTGTGGTCACTCTACTTCAAACTAACGATAAATCTTAATAACTGACTTACCTATGGAAAGATACGCCACAACCTGGACACCATTCTGTTTTGCTACCATTCACGCAACAAAAGTGCACCATTTTCACACGAAATACGTCAAAATAACACAAAATCGCAATATGTGCCGACCGAAAGGTTTTAGGTTAGCCTGACGTAGGGGAGGTGGACCTAAAACGGGTACCCCGCCTAAAACTTAAGTTTTTTTTTGTAAATAAAAATAATAATAATTGCATTGCATCCTTTGAGATGCACTACAATAGTTTTTGCACTTGGCAGGGACCATCTCTGGGTGTATCATATTGTGCGTTCAGATATGGTATCTGCCCTGCCCATTACCAGATTAAATATCTCTTAAAGGGCCTCTTTGTCTTGGCTTCGGCCCGATGTATGCCTTCCAAAGAACCGGGTCTCCAATAGACCCGAGTATTATGGACAAGAGAAACATAATAATAATGCATTTATTTGTCAGAATATGGTTACAGAGATATTAGGTATAACAATATTATAGCGCCATGATATTCTGCTGTTTCCAGCGTACAAATATTTGAAAACATTTAGCCTTATTTAAATTAATTGGAAATATAATTAAAGGTACATGTCAAATATTGAAACAAATTCTCGTCAGTAGTAAGTCATATAGATTTGTCATGAAGAAAGTCTTTAGTACAATAATAGCATTTTTCAATAAGTAATAGAAATAATTTATTTTTGAAGGTGGTCAGATTCAGACATTTGTAAAAATCAGGTAACTTGTTATAAATACGGATTGACATGCAATACACATTGTTAGAAAATAGGTTGATTCTTTGTTTTGGTACATTTAGTTTATAAATTCTACGACTAGCTCTGGTTACCACGTCATTGTGTTTTTCAAATAAATATCCATTTTTGTGTACAAATATACAGGTTTCAAATATATATAAAGATGGCAGTGGCAGGATCTTTAGTTTTTTAAATAATGGTACACAACTATCGAGTGGCTCTGATCCACAAATTGACCTAATACATTTTTTCTGTGCTTGAAAGGCTCTAGTAAACTCTACGGAATTACCCCATATCACAATGCCGTAGCGCAGTACAGATGATACATAACCATGGTAAGCCAGCAATGCTGCGTCTGCGCCTGCCACACTGAATAGTCTATGTAGTACATACACAAACCTGTGAATTCTCGAGCATAAATCGTCGATGTGCGCTTTCCAGTTGCAATGCCTCTCCACCACTATGTTTTATGTTTTTGTTGAAATTATAAAGTTAATGTTTATGTTTGTTCTTATTTTAGGTTCTTTCTTAATTACATTTTTGAAAAGTAAAAACAGAAGTTCTAATTTTTTTTCTAAGACATTTTTATTGTACTTCTCCCTTAGCGTACCCGTTTTAGGCCCACCTCCCCTATTGTTTTTGTCTAACGACAAATTTTGAAAGAGGTAATTCTACAAAAAGTATCAATGAGCTTATTTTTATTATATGTTTCGCCTATGCACATCTACATAAGTGTAAAAAAATGTATCAATTTATAGACATATTTTATTGGTCAATATTAATTAAAACGTACTATTTCCGATTTTGAGAAATGTACCATTCTACCACAACAGTTTTTATTTTACACTGGCATACTTGCTAGACAAGGACGCATTACGACTTCAGTCCTCTCACTTGGCTCGTTTTTCTACTTTTACAATTGATAGCGGAAAAGTAACCATATGTCTATCATCTTAGAGATCAAATTTGTAATCAAAAGAAATAGTAGTAAGCGATCCAGTTATAGTATACGTCCGTGGGTCTGTGTCATTTAAACTGAAAATGCTCAGGTGCCTTCCTTACAACCACTCTACAACTTTACACAACACTTTACACATCGACAAGTACAGTAGCGAGTTAAAAAAATAGACAGTTAGGTAGTAATGCCCGATTTACACATCAACAAGTACAGTAGCGAGTTAACTTGCCTCATTGGCGAGTTAAGTAACTTTTTGCGTGTGGACGGCAAAAGCGAGTTAAGTAGTAAGTTGCCGATTATGTTGATTTGAATACAGCTCTATTCTATGCTATATATAATACAGCTCTATTCTAGCTATTTCTATGTATAATGTGTACGTATTTACAAAAGTATTTAAGTATGCGTTGTCTAGTACCCATTGTACAAGCTCTGGTTAGTTTGAGACTCGATTTACACATCGACAAGTACAGTAGCGAGTAAAGTAGTAAGTTGTTGATTAAAATAGATCTCCATCTTATTTTTTGGCGAGTTAAGTTGGCAAAACGCGAGATAGAGGGCTACTTCGTACATAACACGCCAACAAATAGGATGGAGATTTATTTAAATCAACTTAATCAACGACTTACGACTACTTAACTCGCTACTGTACTTGTCGATGTGTAAATCGGGCAATGGCGTTGTGTAAAAGTGTGAGGTATATTTATTTTTTTATTATTCTATACTTTTCTATTAAATTTTTATTTTCAATGTGTTGTGCAAGTGTTAATACTATTTCTCGTATAAAAGCGCGTAAATTGGTATTCAATTGTTCAATGTCCATTTTATCGATTAAAATAACCGTACCTAAACAATCTCAGGCGACGCACGCCGCACAGTGGTCTGAAAATCGAGCTCCCCTTTCATAGAAAGTCAATGTGGGATTTTCATGAAACCAAAATTAGGAACGTGTCAGATATACATTACTTTAATGCCTATTGCAGTATGAATGATTTTAGTTACGCCGCGCCAGAGAAAAAATATATTTAGTTTTTTTTTGTATGGGAGAAATTACATAAAGCACATTTTCTTGTGACTGATTGAAACTGACAGGCTGGTACTCATACGAGCTATTGCCGCTCTTAGGGCGATTAAGTTGACATACCACTTGTGCACCTTTAGGCGCCGCTTCACACGTAGGATTTTTTTGAAATTTCTAATTTTCGATATTGAATTTTTTAAGTATGTGACGCATTTAAATTAAGTTGGTACGAAATTTGGAATAATATATTTATAATATATCGCAAACACGCGCCTAATGTTCAATAACTTTAACTAAAAAAATAAGTTAACGTTAGAAATTTGTTTTTTTTACGAATACTAATTAGGACACTGTAACTAATATCTGTCTTAAATAACGTTTTACAATAGTAACCTTATTAGCTAACGCACCCACTTAGCTAATAAGGTTACTATTATGTACTATTAATGAGTTTTACTATAAAGTCAAGCTGTTTAAAGAAGGAATAAAACACAATTTCAATATTTTTCTTATAATTATGTATTTTAAAATTTAACACGATTAAAAACTGTTCTAAAAAAAGTTTTTAATATAATTTAAGAGCTTACAGATAAAATTTGGTTAGAATGTACATTTTTTAAAAGATACGTCTTTACAAATGTCTTATTTATCTAGTCTTAACATTAAATCATAATAACATCGATATATTAAAAAAACGCATTAACAATTATCATTAAAATATAATAGTAACCTTATTAGCTAAGTCACCCACTTAGCTAATAGGGTTACTTTTATATACTATTAATGAGTTTTACTAAGTTAAGCTGTTTAAAGTTAAGCTAGTTAAGCTGTTTAAAGAAGGAATAAAACACAATTTAATAAATTTTCTTATAACAATGTATTTTAAAATTTAACACGATTGAAAACTGTTCTAAAAAAGTGTTTAAAATAATTTAAGAACTTAATAGCTAAAACTACGTCATATATATTATTCAAACTTAGTTGAATAATACAGATATCTTAATTTGGTTAGTATGTACAGTTCTAAAAGATACGTCTATACAATATAATTAATAGTATATAAAAGTAACCTTATTAGCTAAGTGGGTGACTTAGCTAATAAGGTTACTATTATATTTTAATGATAATTATTAATGCGTTTTTTCAATATATCGATGTTATTATGATTTAATGTTAAGACTAGATAAATAAGACATTTGTAAAGACGTATCTTTCAAAAATGTACATTCTAACCAAATTAAGTTATCTGTAAGCTCTGAAATTATTTTAAAAACTTTTTTTAGAACAGTTTTTAATCGTGTTAAATTTTAAAATACATAATTATAAGAAAAATATTGAAATTGTGTTTTATTCCTTCTTTAAACAGCTTGACTTTATAGTAAAACTCATTAATAGTATATAATAGTAACCTTATTAGCTAAGTGGGTGCGTTAGCTAATAAGGTTACTATTGTAAAACGTTATTTAAGACAGATATTAGTTACAGTGCCCTAATTAGTATTCGAAAAAAAAAACAAATTTCTAACGTTAACTTATTTTTTTAGTTAAAGTTATTGAACATTAGGCGCGTGTTTGCGATATATTCTAAGTTCTAAGTTCTAAGTTATTTGGGGTTGGTTTCCGCACTTAGTCCTTGAGGTGGACCATTGTACGTGAGGGCACTTGTCATTCCAGCCAGCCCACCTCCCTCCAAAAGCGTATAAGGTGTCTTATCTTGTTTAGGCATTCTGTGATTGATTTAGGGGCTCCTAGTGTGTCTCTTCGTATATCTGCGACACCCGTGCACTCAATGAGCACGTGTGATACTGTTTCCTCTGCCTCCATGCATGCTCTGCACAGGGGGCTGTCTGTTATGCCTATGGTGTGAAAGTGTTTATTTAGCGAGCAATGACCGGTGATGGTTCCAGTCACCAGCCGCAGGCTATTTCTGTCCAGACGCAGTATGCGCCTGGTCAGTTTGTCGTTTAGGAATGGCATGGCTTCCTTCGACTGCCTGCATCCTGGTGCTGCTGACCAGTGCTCTTGTGTTTGTTTACGGGTATACTCTTGTAGCCAGCTGCGAACTTGGCTGAAGGGGATGGGTGTGATAGGCTCAGGTCCGAAGACCGTCATATCAGATCCCCTTCTTGCTAGTGCGTCAGCCGCATCGTTTCCCGGTGATCCACTATGTCCTTTTATCCATTGCAACGTCACTGAGTTTCCATTGGAAGTCGCAATCCGCTCTAGCGCCTTGCGGCATTCCAATATTAGTTTCGAAGTGACATGGGTTTTATTCAAAGCTTTGAGTGCCGAAGCGCTATCGGTTATTATGCGGATTCGAGAGTTCGAAATCCTTTTTGACTCTATAGTATGGGCTGCCAGGATAATCCCTACGCATTCCGCTTGGAATACGGTGTTGAATTTGCCCAGCGGTTGGGATAGGTTTATATTGAGTTCGCTTGAGAATACCCCTGCTCCGGTGCCTGAGTTTGTCTTGGAGCCGTCGGTGTATATTCTGAGCTCTTTTGGGATTGAGTAATCTCGTGATTCCTCTACATATTGTATGTTGTAGTGCTTATTGAAGTTGAACTTTTTCAAAGTCCTGTCGTTGGGGGATGTCAACATGGGTTGATAATTTATCATTCGCTGACGTATACGTGTGTGTTTAATTCTGGAGTCATTCCCCAGTGTGTCCGTATTTTGGAGTCTAAATGTCGCTAGCGCTGCTTCCTCCTGTACAACTAGGTGCAAAGGTGGCAGCCCTAGCATAATTTGAAGTGCGGCTGTGGGTGCGGTTCTCATGCTGCTTGTGATAGCCACGCAGGCATATCGTTGTACTTTTTCTAGTGCTTTTTGACCGGTAGCCTGGTCTGTTCTGGGCCACCAGACCAGGGACCCGTATGTTATGATCGGTCGGATAACTGTAGTGTATAACCAGTAAGTGGTTTTGGGACTGATGCCCCAATTTTTCCCAAGCAGTCGCTTGCATTGCCACAATGCTATACTGGCTTTTGTAGTAATGTAATCAGTGTGTTTAGCCCAGTTCAGCTGTTTGTCCAAGTAGACGCCCAGATACTTGGTTTCTGATGCTAGGCTTAGAGTGGATCCGTAGAATTGTGGTAATTGTATGTTTGTCAGTTTCCTTTTTTTAGTGAAGAGGATTAGTTCTGTTTTGGTAGGGTTAACTGTTAGTTTGTGCTCTTTGCACCAGTCCTCTACTATTTTCAAGGCTTGGCGCATTAGGTTGCACAGTGTGTTTTCGTGGGTACCATTTATAATGATAGTTAGATCATCGGCGTAACCCACGGTGAAGTAGCCTTTGTCATTTAAACGGTGTATCAGGTTGTTCACGACGAGGTTCCACAGGAGAGGCGAGAGAACACCCCCTTGTGGGCATCCTTTCGCTACAATCGCTCTCGTTGTGTCGTTTACCGTTACCTGAATGGCCCTCTGCTTGAGCATATTGGTTATCCACCCGCGCAATGTCGGGGCTATACCGTGTCTCATGAGGGCTGTGTCAATACTGTGGAACATTGTTTTGTCGAAAGCGCCCTCGATATCTATGAAGGCAGCCAGTGCAGAGTTTTTGTGGTCTATAGCGCATTCGATCTTGGAGATCACGCTATGTAAAGCTGATTCTGTCGATTTGCCTATGGAGTATGCGTGTTGTTGTTTGTGTAGCGGTGTTGTGCGTAGAGGTCCATCTCTGATGTATCTATCGCATAGTCTTTCCAGGGTCTTTAAGAGGAAGGACGTTAGGCTTATAGGTCTATAGGCCTTTGGTTGTGTGTAGTCTGTTTTCCCTGGTTTAGGAATGAAAATAACTTTCACTTCTCTCCAGGCGTGGGGTATGTATCTGTGTGCAATGCAGGCTCTGTAGACCTCTACCAGCCAGGGGGTTAGAGGGTCTATGCCCCACTGGAGAAGGGCTGGCAAAATGCCATCGAGGCCTGCAGATTTGTATGGTTGGAAGGACTCGATTGCCCAGGTTATGCGTTCAGCTGTCACTATATCGTGGGCCACCGTCCAGTCGCTGTTGGTCGGTTCCATTCTTGTGTCAACCGCCCAGACCTTGTCGTTTAATAGGCTGCAGTCAGGGAAGTGTGTCTCAAGGAGGACCTTGCTGATTTCGTTGTCTGTTTGTGTGTAGGTGTTGTCAGGTTTTTTCAGCGCACCGAGGCTGCGATCTTGATCGCTAGATAGGATTTTCCTTACTCGGGCAGCTTCGTTGTTTGACTCAATTGATTCACAGAACTTTCTCCAGGCGGATCTCCTGGCGAGTCTGATTTGTTTTTTGTATTCGTATTGTGTTTTTTTGTACCTTTCCCAGTCCTCAATTAATCTTGAGTTTTTGGCTTGGTTAAATTGTTTCCGTAGTTTTTCTTTGTGTTTTTCAAGTTCGGCGCTCCACCATCGGTTATTTTTACACCTTGTATGTGGAACTTTTAGTTTGCAGCATTTGTGATATGCTTCTGTAATGTGTAGTGTTAGTTTTGTCACTATTTGTTCTATTTGTGGTGGGTGCGTTATTGTATCGTGTGGTAGATTACTGGCGATAAGGGAAGCGAGAAGTCGCTTGTAGCCAGGTATATCTGTCCGACGCGGGTTTCGTTTTGGGATGGGACTTATTGTGTCTACTGTTATTGTAAAACGGATTCTCCTGTGGTCTGAACAAGAGAGTTCGTTGGATACTCGCCAGTTAGATATGAGTTTTACCGCATTATCTGTGCCTAGCGTTAGGTCTATGATGGATTGACCCCTTGATGTAACCCAAGTGGGTTCTGATCCCCTGTTTACTATGTTTAGGTTAGTTGAGAATAAATAAGTGGATAATACCTCTCCTCTGGTGTTTGAAGTGTTGCAATCCCAAAGCTGGTGATGGGCGTTTGAGTCAGTGCAGATAATGAGATCCAGCTTGGCGCCCTCGCAGTATTCCACGAGGTCGCTCATCTCTTTTGGTGGGCAGTTCTCGTCATCCCCTGGCATGTACACTGAGGCTAGTACTATGTCAGGGATTTCTCCGGCATTCTGGAGCCTGACAGCTGTCAGATCTCTGGAACAGAATTGTGTTAGTGTTGTGATCGGGATATTATTTGGTACGTAAGCACATGTTCTTGGCTTTTCTGTGTTTAGTGTACTTTGAATTAGCTTACCTCCGATGTTACTGAGGCCGCATATTCTGTTGTTCCTGATCCACGGCTCTTGGATCAGTGCTATGGTTTGGGGGTTTGTCTCCAGTGCCCTGCGCAAGTTGGCCGTGGCAGTTTGGCTGTGCTGGAGGTTGGTTTGTATAATGTCGAGGGGGCTGGGTGTGGGTGGTGGGGGCAAAGGAGAGGGGCTAGTCCCGGTTCGATCCATCGGATCCATCGGACTCGTCCTGCTCCTCAATCCTATGCCTGCCATCCCCCGGCGAGGACGAGAGGAGCTGGCCCGTCCACCCCGGTGATACAGGTGGTAGGGTATCCGTGTCAGCATCCTCCATCGCCGCCTTTGCCATTTCCTCCTCGAGTTGGGCCATGTCGTCGGGGTCAGTCTCGGGTGTTGTGCCTGTGGGTGTCGTCGTCTGGGCTGCAGAGGGAGGCGGTCTTTTGGGGTAGAAGCGGACGTATATCGAGCCAAGAAGGTACGATACCCGTCGCTCCCGCGCCAAAACCTTAAGTTCTTCTTCTGGTGGGATCCCAAGAGTCAGGTACGTTCCTGGTTTCTCACCACCTATGGATGTTGCTCTGTAGAGCGACCACTGGCCGATGTCGTACCATTTGTTCTGCCGTTTGAGAACGCCTTGGAGCCGCGCTACGTCCCCATTGTACCTGGGTACAAAGAGCGCTGCTCTGGCACGGGTCGGTACGTCAGCTTGCCGCATGATCTGCAGTGTCTCGTCTGTGTTCGGAAGCCGGATCTTCGAGATGTTCTCCGTCAACCATGTCAGGGCGCCGTCATCCTCGCACCACATCTGCACCGTTCCGTCCGCCACCCGGGGGTAGCCGCGGAACGCGGGCAGAGCCGCGCTAGAGTCAGCGTCCATGACAAGGTCTTCGAGTCCGATCTTGATGGATTCGGCTTCTTCCTGTGTCAAATCTCTGGTTGGTGGGGAGAGGCAAATTGCTACGGCTAGCCTCGCAGGGATGTCCTTTGTGGCCAGCGCGTACGTCCTTTGCCCCCCTTGAGGAGGTTGAGTTCTCACTCTTTTGGCGTCGTTCTGGAGTGTTCTGGGTGAAGCGGTGTCGTCAGGGCGTGTTCTCTTCGCCACTCCCGTGCCGCTAGGACCTGGTTGTGGGTCAGAGTCATCCGGCCTGGATGTCATGGCCAGATACGCCTTGTGCAGATTTCCTGACCGCTTCCCTCTCTTCTTATTGCGGGCTTGGCTGCCATCACCTTTTGGTTCCGTCTCTTGCAAGGATTTTTCGCGCTGGGTTTCCCCTTCGCGTACTTCTCCTTGCTTGAGCTTTTCCGCGTCCGGTCGCTTTTCGCGCTGGGTGATCCCTTCGCGTACTTGCGACTGGTCGCGTACTTGTTTTTCAACGGCCCTCTGCGCTTCGCGCTGGCTGTCGCCTTCGCGGATGTTGCGCATTGGGTCGTCTACTTCGCTGCCCCTGTTGGTTCTTCCGCGTTTGCGTAGTTTACCGCCAGGTGCAGAGTTGGAACTGCTTGGGACGGCCTCCTTGTCCGCGGTTTTGTCTGGGTTGTGGGTATAACTCTTCCGTACGAGGCTCTGTTGCCAGGTGCTCGTGGAAGGTACACTCTTTTGTGTTTTTGGCGCGTGTGTCGCAGCCGGGTTAAGGTTTTTAGGCGCGTGTGTCGCAGCCGGGTCTGATGGCGCGTTTGTCGCAGCCGGTGTGGTATTGTTGTTTGTAGGCGCGTTGGTCGCAGCCGGTGTTGCGGGCGCTAGCGTGCTAGCCGCCGGTCGCGCATTTTGCGCGTCTAAAAGCAGTGAGGTGCCCCCCCCCAGATTACGATGGGGGCAGACCTTTACGGTGTGGGATTCCCCGGCTTGGCCGGGACCCACCTGGGGATTATTTTTGTCTTCTGCTTTGTTCATTTTGAAGTTGAGTGGGCTTTTAAGGGATATGAGGTTACCCTTCCTCATGGACCGAAGGGAGAAAAGTGGGAGAGGAGGGAGGGAGTTTAAATTGGAAAAGGATCACGGGAAAGGTTTATAAGGGTCACCCTTGGTCTGGGATTTGACTTCAGGGAGCTTCTCTTGTCCGGGTCCGGCTTAAGCCGGAATCTGGCTATCCGCAACCTGCCAACCCGCTCGGTGGCACGAGAAGAAGTGCCCGACTAACCGAGTCGACTCATCGTAGCTGCACGTATGTCTCTACGAATCATCGAACCAGCTCTGTCCGAGTTGCGATATATTATAAATATATTATTCCAAATTTCGTACCAACTTAATTTAAATGCGTCACATACTTAAAAAATTCAATATCGAAAATTAGAAATTTCAAAAAAATCCTACGTGTGAAGCGGCGGCGCCTAAAGGTGCACAAGTGGTATGTCAACGTAATCGCCCTAAGAGCGGCAATAGCTCGTATGAGTACCAGCCTGTCAGTTTCAATCAGTCGCAAGAAAATGTACTTTATGTAATTTCTCCCATACAAAAAAAAACTAAATATTTTTTTTCTCTGGCGCGGCGTAACTAAAATCATTCATACTCCAATAGGCATTAAAGTAATGTATATCTGACACGTTCCAAATTTTGGTTTCATGAAAATCTCACATTGACTTTCTATGAAAGGGAAGCTCGGTTTTCAGACCACTGTGCGCCGGCACGTACGACGCGACTGGTCTTCGTCTCTGATCGGCAACTTATGAGCTGTACTCGCCTACGTGTGAACTGTACTTACTACTTATTACTTACTACGTAACTGTCTATTTTCGTACCGCCGTAAACGTTATTACCTTACCCAATCTGCAGGGCGCTTATAGTCTTATTACACCACTCTTAGTTTTGGTTGGGGTCCCTCGAAATTGGGTGGTCTACTATGGCCTTTAATCTCGTTAAAGAAAAATCTATGGATTGATATTTTTTTATGATATTTTAGAATCTGGTAACTTTAATGTTCACCGCAACAACCGCTTCATGAAATTATCTCTGGTAAAGTAAAGATTCCGTCGTATTTTAATTTTGTGTGGTTGACTGGTTGAAAATATTTGAAGTTAATTGGGCTAAGATATTTCAAAAATGTGTGCCAAAGGTGGAAATTACAATGGTGATTATTTTGAATATATAAAAGTTAGCGAAGATGAAGACGATTCAAATGCCGTAGAAATCCCTTGTGAAATGGATGGTACTCTTTTGCTTTCGACCCTCGTGGCTCAGTTTCCTGGTGCTTGTGGATTGAAATATCGCCATCCAGAGAGTAAGAGTATCCGAGGTATTCGTTTAAGTGATGGTAAGCTACATCCACCCAGCGAAGTTGGATGGGCTAAGCATCTTTATATTTGTGTCTTTCCCAAAGAAAACAAACGTAAAATGGAAGATGTGTCGCCTGAAAATTCCGCTGCTAAAACTAAACGGTTGGAAAAGAAACTAACATGCTCCGATCTCATATGTCTTGGCTTACCTTGGAAATCGTCAGAAGAATCTATTAAACAATACTTTGAGCAGTTCGGCGAGGTTGTGATGGTACAATTAAAAAGAGATAAAAATGGTTCTTTCAAAGGATTTGGCTTCATTCGGTTTGCAACATATGCATCTCAAATGAGAGCTTTAGCTCAAAGGCACAACATAGACGGACGGTGGGTTGATGTCCGTATTCCTAATTCCAAGGAAGGTGTTGTCCCTCAAATGCCCTGTAAAGTGTTTGTTGGCAGATGCACAGAAGAAATGACAGCTGATGATCTTCGTGAGTATTTTTCTAGATTTGGAGAAGTAACAGATGTATTTGTTCCCCGTCCATTTAGAGCTTTTGGCTTTGTCACATTCTTGGATCCTGAGGTAGCTCAGAGCCTCTGTGGTGAAGATCATGTTATCAAAGGAGCATCTGTGTCAGTATCTAGTGCCGCACCAAAGATCAAAACTAAAGCTCATCAAAATTGGAAAGATGATTCTTATGGTCCTAATAACTGGGACGGAAATCGTTCTGGCTCTTCTGGAGGCCCAAGTAACAATGGTGGAAACAGCAATATTGATTCCCTTAACATGCAAAATTTAGGAATCAATCCCAATGGAGGTCCTCCTGCTAATTTTAATTTGCCTATTAGCCTTGTTGCTGCTGCACTGAACCAAGCAGGATGGGGTGGATTTTTGGGTGGACCAGGTAACTCTGGACCCAACAACTGGCAAGGTGGACCTCCTCAAAGCAATTCTGGAAAAAATTGGCATGGCAACCAGAACTGGAATCAAAATGGCCCACCTCAATCTTGGAACCAAGGAGGTGGAGGTAGTGGTGGTAGTAACCAAGGATGGAATGGTAAAGGTGGAAACTGGAATCAACAAGGTAATTGGCCAAGTGGACAAGGAAGTTGGAACGGTAATGGCAATGGAGGTGGGTCTAGTTCTGGTTCCGGCAGTGGGTGGAATAACAACAAGCCCCAGACATGAGGTGAGCACTCTGGCAGGCCAGTGTTACAGAGATGTGTGGAAGGTGACCTTAGCTTATACATTAGAGAATCTTTTAAGTGAATTTATTTTTCTATGTAAAGTTGTGTTAAGTGATGTGATAGGATTATCACAGAATGATTTTTGTGGATGATATAAGATCCAAAAGATGGTGTATTAGATGTAAGGTGACTAGAGTATTGTGTGTAATATTGTGATGTGTGAGATAAGGACTTTTGTTCAATAAAGATGTATGTTATTCTGAGATGGATGTTTAATTTTAGTTAAGTCTGGGTGGGTGCTGAACTTTAAATTAATTATTCATACTTTATCTTATATAATATACTCATTGACTGAAAGAAATTTTATCCAATTTAATTTACAATTGGGTGTGAGTGTACATCTGTTTGTGGATGTGTTATAAAATGTAATTTATTTGTAAATAAGTTTAGGATGTCTACATATTATTGGCTGTATATCAGGCAAACATTGACTGTGAAGGTTCTACTTGGAATGGTAATATCTGACTACAACATTATGGAACTGCGGTAAGTGATGTGTGTGCTATAAATGGTATGGTCTGATGTTTATTTATGTATGAAATTTGTAATTGTTCTTTCTGTGCAGTAGCTATAGAAAATGGATAAATGGCTTATCAAGAGTGCTAATAACCAGTGTGATTTTGACTGATAAGTCTGGTAACTATTGTTTTATTATATGAATATGTATGTGTTATAACTGCACTTTTTTAATAATTTTGTATTATGATATTAAAGACATAAGTAAAATAGCTTTTGTAATTACAGGTATTTTGTAAAAAAAACTTGAGAAATGGAAAATAGAGAACTTCTATTAGTAAATCTAATGTGGAGTTTAAAGATAATTGATGTAAGTATTATTTATGTTTTTACTTCATAGGATATTGAGCAGTTAGTAATGCTTGAGAGGGTGGATCAGAGAATAGAATGTTCTCCATGGCAACTGTAGACAATAGAATAGAATATCGTTTAATACTTGATTAATAATATTTTACATGTCACTTGTTTACAACTACTTGTTTACTTGCAACTAATTGTTTACAAAGTGGTATGGCGTTTTGTTTTAAGTGCATTTTGTCCTAGCAACTGTAGAGCAAAGCTTTCCAAGATAAAAAAAAAAACAAAGTATTATGATGAGTAAAATACACTTTTTAATACTTATCACCAAATAATCTAATTATGTGATCTATGAGTGCTTTGTTTGGAGCAATGTAAGTTTCAGCACCCAAGGGTAAAAGTTAGTGCAGGGCTCTTCCCTTTCCCTGAAGTATCCCTCTATGACTAGAGTTGTCCCAGCAGCAGTCTACTGTTTATTACAAGTTTTCTTTCTCTTGAAGTGCTTGTTGATTCTTTCATTTTACTTTTATGACACCCATAGTACGTAGAAATGGAGACATTTTGTATATAATCCGCAATGTCACAGATAATATTCTTAATTACCTTGACAATATTTTTATCTGCTTCCAGGCAAGGTGGCTGACAAGAAATTGGATCGGATCCAAAAAAGAAAAAGATTGCTTGTGTTGACCATTTACATATTAAATATGTCCGTGATACTTTGATTTATTGTTTTACTTTTACCTTCTACCAAGAACCAAATTTTTCACATTAGCCATTCTCCAGGTGGGCAAAATATAACGAGGGCGATAGGTTTTTTTTGTTGACTTTTTTAAGCACCTATTGAACCAAACAACAGAAATTGTCTTCTTCACCACGAAGATGCCATTTGCAGTACCAGAAACAAGTACTTTAAATATCCTTCATGAGCATCGTGGGATAATGACATTTAAGAGTAGTGCAAAATGGGATTAAGTATGCTCGCGCCACTCTAAAAAAGCGAGCGAGGCGAGCGTTCTTGTTAGTTTTTGGAGCTGCTTCTGCCGCCACCTACGTTCAACCTATACTGGCCCTCAACGACTTTTATCAGTTCCCAAAAACAAAAATGTTGTTTAGGGTTAGCACACGGAAGTCTACTGGAAAAAAATGAACTCGTGGTAGTAGGCTGCAACCCTTTATTGGATCTGATCCATCCATTCTTTCGAGGTAAACATGACCGCGATTTATGAAGGTGGCTCTGCTGGAGAGTATGACACGTTCAAAGGCGCGCTGTGATACTGCTCGTCATCGCCATGAACCGCATCCTCACACACTGGAGCCTAAATGGTAGCCTATGGCCTAAATTGCAGCACGGTTTCAGAGGAATTTACTCCAGCGAACTATACAGATACTCGGCACAGGGACTAAAGTATGGAGTCCTTAAAGAGGGATAGTAGGGATAGGTTTAGGAGGGTCGGCATCGCGCGTGTGACTCCTCTGTTGTTGCAACCTGCCTCACAAAAGCTTTTTGATGTTGATGTTACAAACAGACAATTCATCACACAACAGCCCATTTAATGTCCTACTGCAGGGACGCGCCTCCCGTAATGGAGGGATACTTAGCCTATTGATACCACGCTGACTACCCGCCTACTGATACCTAACACAGGTAATGGTGATAGATCGGTCAGAGCGAGGTATCCGTGCAATGATAATCGATATCACCATTCCTCGTGACGAGAATCTTGTTAAAGCCGAAAAAGACAAACAAACAAAATTGGACTTGGCTTACGAGGTTGTCGACATGTGGAGTGTTGATTCGGCGATCATTGTTCCGTTGGTAGTTTCGGTGAATAGACTTATTCCAAAGAGTCTCTATCAACATCTAAGGAGACTCGCGCTTGGCGTCTGATGCAGAAGGCAGTACTGCTCGACACGGCACGTATTGTGAGGTTCCTATCGCTGAAGCCCTAAACGGCCAGTAGCTTGGTCCTTGTACCCGATGCTGGTGGGTCTACCTTTTTTTTTTATATTTTTAAATATGTTTATTTTCATATTTATATTTAAAAATGTACTTAATTGAGAAATAATGTAAATAAAGAGAATATAAAGGATGTTAAATACTTGACAGTTAAAAAGGGATTCAAAATTTTTGTAATAAAAACAACTCAGATAGTTTATTGAGATTTCTCAGTATTCAATTTATTACATCAAGTTCTGAATATTAGAAACGAAATGTGTGGCGTACAATAATGGCTTCTAAAACACTATTCCATTTTAGAACATCAAATATTATTATTATAAAAATTATATGTTTGTAATCTAGGTCATCATTATCATAAGAATAATACATGTATTTAAAATGAGGGACAATCACAAAATTACAGTTTGCTTACGTAATGGTATAATAATATGATAATTTTACATAAATCACATACGCGTCATCAATAAAACTTATCGAAAGTTTATTGATTAAATAAAGTAGAGCGGGTACGATGACTAAACTTATGTGATTTAGGTGGTACTATCTATAATAAAATTACACTGGACAAAAATAAATGTACCTTTCTCTCACTGTAATGTAATATTGTTTAAAAGTGTGGAAGCTTTCCATCGTAATTGTATTCAAGAGCACCACTTTATAAATACATACCTATACATTTTAAACTTAAAATTCTTACATCACAAGTTTAATCACAAAGTCATGAGATCCATGGTAAGTCGTTTACGAACATACCATGACAATTATTCAAATAAGAGCCTTACATTTTGTATACGATAAAATAGTTGCAGTTGTTAAATGATACATGTCGCGTTGTTTACTGTTTGCACACTTTAATACACAAAACGTCATTTTTTCTTTTCTTGTAATTTTTGGTTAAATGCTGTTTAAAAATTCTAATAAACAGAATAACGATTGAGTATTTCTTGTATTTTTTTTAACCCGGATGTCGCTAAAATATTACATAGCCTTGATAGCAACTATCAAATATATTTACACATTTTTAAATTAAACAAATTATTTTCAATCAAAAATCTGTTTCTTAACTTCGTCAAAAAAGATGTAGTTTAGTTATTTGAAATAACGATAAAATGTAAAGAATAACGAACCTACCAATGAAAAAACAAATTTAAATTTGAATTAACATTTTAATTCAGTAAATTTTAGTCTAAAATGAAAATTAAAAAAAAACAATAGCTACTTTATAATTTAGTTGTGTAAAACATAGGACGCGGACGGCTAATGTTTCATAAGTTCGCACAACGTTCCAATAATAAATCAAACATGTACTATTGACATTTCTCTTGATTAGCCAGCAGTTTCATTTTATTACATGCATATTTTAATAAAAATACTGAATATTAATAAATACTGTACGCGCAAACTATCTGGGCCGACCTGAAGTTAACTACTTGAGAATTGTACAGAAACAAATAAAACAACCGCTCCCCGCCATTTAGTTCCAAAAGTGAAATCTGCGCAGCCCTTTGCAACAACTTCAGGCCAGCCGAGTTAGTTTGTGCGTACTGCACAAACATTTACATCTCATTTATTAATATCATTCATCCATATACTGATAAAACATGTTAGCAGCAAACATTCCAGGCAAATGTTTTTGTACGAAAATTATTAGTTTTAATATGAAAAAATTCATAAATAAATTATTCACAGCATGCAAATAATTTCATGACATTATTTTGTTAATAAAGTAAAATACAATTGTGTATTGTAGGTTTAACTCTAATTTCGAATATTGATACACCAGTTAAAATAGTTACTCTGTTTAATCATCAGCTCATTTAGTAATGTATTTCTTACGTGTTTCGTTAATACTACTCAAGTTTATTCAAAATTCAATTCAAATCTATGTACAGTATAAAAGAGTTTTAATGGGCCACAGTCTGTATTAAAGTATCTTTATTAGAGTAACAAATACCAAGACATGAGTTTTTCAATGTGTGTATGGATTTCTGACAGTCTGAAAGTTTATGCATAAAACAATGTATTGTAATAGACAAACCACCATAGTATGTTCACCTATAATTTCATGATCATTTTTTAAATGTTCCTATGTTAATGTACGGACATTATTTAAATATTTTGAAATTATATGTTTTGATATCAAATACCGTTTTAAAATCGTGTTCCACAACGACAACGGTTTTAAGATCAATTATCCATTTAATAGAATTATTACATAGTGAAACATCTACCTACTTTTATACATTTACATTAAATTTACATTCTTGTGGACATAAAGTTAAATAATAATTAATTGGTAAGATAAGCTGCATGGTTCGTAAAATGTAGATCCAAGATAAAATTTAAAGTATGATCCTGGTTAATTAGAGCCAAATACCTGATATTAATGATTTTAGTTAACATTAACTGTAGTATTATTTACACAGTTCTACAGATTTTGTTTTGTGATATATTTTTAAAATTGACTAATAATAATGGTATCTAATAATGACTACATTTTAAGGATTTACATTTCTGTAAAAATGTAGTCTGTCATACTCGCTGCACATAAAATAACAAACAGTTTTAAATAAACAACCGCAAAAATTTTCTAAATTAAAAATGCTTCAATAAAACTAAGAGTTTACTTTACACCTTAAGTTTTTTAAGTTTTTTGGCGGGTTTGAGAGCATAGTTCAGAGTAACTTGGCGTTTAATAGTCGACCGCCGCGGGTGCCTTCGACCATTCCACTCAGCTTCCATCTTGCGCGCTAATTCAAAATCATTCTTTTCCTGTTCAATTAACTTTTCAATCCTAAGCTGCTCTTGTAATATTTTCTTAACATCACAATTCTTCAATGGACTAGACAAATTCTTTACAGCTAAATTTACCTTATTGTTATTTAGTGCTTCTGATATCAATGGCGGACTATTTAGTTCTTTTTTGGTGCTTGACTTTTTGGAATCACTCCTTAAATATGGCTTACGTTCAGAGGATGACTTCTTCTGTACAATCTTTCCCTTCTTAGGTGTTGTCTCATTTTCATCTTTAGATATACTGCCCATAGATCTTGACGGCCTAAGACAAGTATCATTATTTACTGTGGTCATGTGAGCGACATGTGTATGTGGTTTATTTCTTGCAGTATTCCTTTTAATAGGTAAAGCTGCGCTAGAACCTGGACCAGTTGACACTGTCTTTTTTACTTTAATTTTTGTTTCACATTTTGTAGAAGCATCCTGTAAAAACACATTTGTTATTATAACTTCTGTAACTCTTATCTAATTATATCTAATATACTATTTATGTGCTTGAAAGATTTATAGTTTAACAACAGTTTTACCTTTTTGACTTTGAGAATATTAATTGCGATAACAAAAGCTGATGGTAATTTCTTTTTAAGAGACAGTTTGCGGAGTCTACACAGCTCTTCTAAATACTGTGCACGAGTAGGAACTGATATTTTGGCTGGAGAAGTTTTCGATTTCTCCATTCTAATACCTGGTACACGGATGGGTAGAGCCTTGGTTGAAGTGAAGCTGAAAGAAAATTAACATTATTGAATACAATGTTAAATATAATTCATTGGAATAATTAGTTTTAACAGTTCCTATGCTCGGGTGGATGTCGGTTAAAGCGACATTTGACATTATTCCACTAATAAAGCCCCAGTTTTAATTATTTATATTAATGAAGTTAAAGGTATTTGTCAAATTATTTTATTGTTTGTTTTTTTAATTTTGCTAGCCTATTTTTATAGTATCTCTGTATTGTCAACCATCTTAGACTATTGTCTATCTGCAAATTTTATTGCATCTTTTATTTTATATTATTTTATATTATCAAGTTATATTTAACTTAAAAGGTAAAATAGAAGATGCTAAACTCTGATTGCCAATTTTTTTATTATCCATGAGCAAAAATTACAATTAAGTAAAACATTTTGCTTTTTTAGTCATATCTCGATTTTTTATATTTATTTCATTATACTTAGTTCAGTACCATCAACTACTGCAGATACTGGAATATACCAAGCCTCTCTACTTATGTAACACTCTGTACAAACAGACACCCTAAAGGTAAGTTTCCAAAACTTGTTCTAAAGGATGTTTAGACATTATTTTAAGAAGAATGCAGCAAAGTAAACTAAAGTTTCTCAATAATTTAGGAATTTTCTCATAGCTAAAATTTAAATTAAACAATATCTTTGAGACTTGTTTTAAAAATATTTTACACATACATGATTTAGATAATTTAAAAATAAAATTTGATAAGAATCATGTTAAGGAATTAATTTTAAAATCTGATTGTCATTATTGGTAAAGTATAATACAAGGAAGGGAAGAACAGCATATAACATGTTACACAAAACAGCTGAAGGTGACATTGCTGGCATTGGTTCAATAATTCACAAATACATAAACAATAGCTGAATACAAAGTGCTATAAACATCAGCTATACAACAAGAAAATCTTTTTGAAGACAGTGTGATTCAACTAGTTCATTTAGTCCAGTAAATGAGTGCTCAAACTAGGTGTCAACAAGTCCCTAAGGAGACAAACATACGTATGTTTAAAGGGGTTAAAGGGGGGGGGGAGGTTGCAAAGAAGTTGTAGTACAACAAAAATTCGTATGACGCACAGCTTTCAAGCCAAAAACCATAAAATTCGACCTTCTCACCCCCCTCTCCTCTGGCTGTATATCTCTTAACTAGTCCAAAGAAAGTCCCTAAGTCAAACTTCCTGCTTTCGACTTTTTCATCTACAAGCATTTGTTACCTGGACTAATAGGAATAAATGTAATTTAAGAAGTAGCATGTTTGATTGTGCTTAGCCTAGGAGAAGGCTCCCAAAACACATTTAAACATAATTTTAAAAACTAAAGTTATATTTCCCAAATGTTAAAACTTGTAAAAAAAATCGGGTTATTAGATGGATGTCATGTTCGACTTTAGTCATGAATTTGTCAAGTTTGCTTTTTTGACGTATTCTGATTTTGTCATATTCTACTTTCGTCATATTCTGATTTTGTCATATTCTGCTTTCGTCATATTCTGATTTCGTCATATTCTAAGTTCGTCATATTCTGCTTTTGCCATGTTTTGCTTCATTAAGTCAGGTTCACCCAGTTCTGTTTGTTTTATTTTTTATTTTATTTTATTATTTTTAGGAAAACTTACAGCTACAGTGGTACATTAAACAAAAAAGTAGTGTAAATAAGGCCAATTACAAGTTTCCGCTTATAGTTTGATAGAATAAACGATTAATACATTAACAATCAAAAATTCACTTCAAAGAATGAAAAGGAGAGGAAAAAAACAATACAAATACAAACAAAATACAAATACAAAATATATCGTGCAATTTAAACCCTATTTCCTTCCTTGCCAAAGAATTTATTATTTAAACATGTCTTCATTGACACAATGCTAGTCGCAAAGATATCCATGTCCACACTCTGGCACGTCAAATTGTATAAACGGCTAGCTCTAATAAGATACGAGTTCTGCCTATAATTCGTACTCACAACCGGAACATGCAATAGTTTCGGTCTACGTAAAAATGCGGATGATACACGCAGCCCAATCTTGTCAACCATTTCCATTACATCAACACCACCATTCATTATCTTAAACAGTAGTGAAAGATCAGCAACCTTACGTCTCTCGTATAGCGGCAACAAATAAAACTTCCTACAGCGAAGTGTATAGTTTGGTAAATAGCAATTTGATCTATATTGTATGTACCTCAAGAATCTCCTCTGTATACTCTCAAGCCTATTAGTGTAGACCTCATAGTGTGGGTTCCACACTTGAGAAGCATATTCAAGATGACTGCGAACCAGAGAACAGTACAGGATTTTAATTGTCTTGATGCTTTTAAAATCAGTTGACAGACGACAAATAAATCCAAGTGCCTTAGCTGCTCTTTTTGCTATATTTTCAATGTGCGCATCGAAAATAAGTTTGGAGTCAAACGTTACACCCAAGTCTCTAATGCTGTCAACCCTAGTAACTATCTCGTTCTTTATTAAATAATTGTATTTTACAACACTATGTTTGCGGGTATAGGCGCAAACGAAGCACTTAGAAACATTTAAGTCCAGCATATTGTTACAGCAGTATACCTGGAATCGTTCGAGATCTTCCTGCAATCTACGCGCATCATCAATGTCGTTGATCTTTTTTATTATCTTTAGGTCATCTGCGTATAATAGAATTTTTGAATAAGTAAAGCATTTGTAAACGTCATTAATAAAAACATTGAATAAAAGAGGACCCAGTAATGATCCCTGAGGAACCCCAGAAGGAACGTTATACGCCCTAGATTCATATCCGCCCAACACCACCGTCTGACACCTATTCTCGACATATATGACTTAAACCATCTGAACAAATTCCCTCTAATACCGATATCATGTAGCTTGACTAATAATGTGTCGTGATGGATACGGTCAAAGCATTTGCTGAAATCGGTATATACAACATCTAGCTGAGCTCGCTGCATCATTGCATCCGTGATCATATCACTACAAAGAAGCAGATTTGTTGTGGTAGAACGGCCTGGCATGAACCCGTGTTGAAATTCACCAAAGTCGTGTCTAAGAGCTGAGTACAATTGCTTGTGAATAATTTTTTCAAAAACTTTAGCAAATACACACAACTTTGAGACAGGTCTGTAATTCTCTACTTGATTTTTTGGTCCTTTTTTATAGATAGGTGTTATATATGCCGACTTCCAGACCGTGGGCATTGATCCAATACATATCGAGCGACTGTATAAAATCATTATAGGTACTGCCAGACTCTTCGCACAGTTCCTAATAAAGATCGGAGGTACGTTGTCTGGGCCCGATGATTTGTTTACGTTCACTTGGCTGAGCAATTTAAGAACTTCAATTTCACTTATATCAATGCTATTTATGAACGACATTGAAGAGGTAGACTCACAAACGGCTAAAGATCTACTGGAGGGAGTATTAGAGTCGACTCCGTCTAGGAAATTGGAAAAGAAGTAGTCACCGAACATGTTACATTATGTCCTCTCCCATATCCGATGTCAGATGCCCATAGTGCATCGTCGCGGGAAACGAATTTGAACTCTGTTTGGCTTTTACATAAGTCCAAAACGCACGAGGATCTTTATGTATATTAGACTCCATTTGGACAATGTAACTATCAAATAATTGTTTTTCTAAGTCTTTTGCACGTTGTCGCAGTATATTAAAAGATTGGAGATCTGACATATTTCTATATTTTTTAAATTTGGAATGATATTTAGACTTCTCTTTAATTATCTTTATTAGTGGAGTTTTGTACCATGGCGGATATTTTTTCTGACTGGTAATTGTCTTAGATGGTATGTGAATATCGCGCACTAAATTAAGGTGATCATAGAGATACTGCACAGCATCTTCTAGCGGCCTACATGAGAGTTCCTTTTGCCAATTCACTTTATCTATTTCACTGTTTATTGTATCGTAGTCGGCGACAGCATATAAAAACTTTTTGTATGGTCGAGGTCTTAAGATGTGCAATTCAACGAAGTCAGCAGTAATATACAGTGCTTTATGATGCGGATCCTCAGATATCAATGGATTACATGCGTGATCCACCGTTACACAGTTATTGCATAAGACTAGATCAAGAATTCTATTGTTATGATTCATATGAGAATTATACTGACTCAAATTGCACAAACTAAAGTTGTCAATTAGGTCAGACTGTAAAATTGTGTGTGAGTTGCTTGGGTTTAAAGACCCGTCAACGTTAGATGGCGTCCAAGTAATATCGGGTTGGTTGAAGTCACCTAAAATTACAAATGTATCCGCTGGATGCGAAAGAACTGTATCCATTAAGCTATTCGAAAACTCGCCCAATTGCACGCTAAGAGAGTTGCCCAGGTTCTGTTTACAAATATAAACTACACAAATATGCATTTTATACGACACCCTGGGATTCTTACGACGTAGTGTAAGCGATACCCACAAGTCCTCCGCAGGTGAACACCAGTCTAGCCTAGCGTCCGCTACAAGTTCACGTTTAACTGCTATTAAGACACCCCCACCCATAATCTGATTTGTGTTTACATAATCCCTATCGCGTCTCCACACTAGGTATCTATCGTCAAACAATTCGCTATCCGCAATGCCATCAATAAGCCACGTTTCCGTCAAACACACGACATCAAAATCATTACTGCACACATTTCTATAAAAATCACCTGTCTTGGTTCGCAGTCCCCGGACGTTCTGGTAATAGATGTTAAGAGGCGCCATTACATACATAAAAATTGTTAGAATTCGGATAGCGAGCCTGTAGGTACATACAATATGTATTATCAGTTAAAGCTGTCAGACGATACTCATTTGTATAACGCTTAAAAGTAATAATGCATAACAAGTTTACCACTACACCGCAAAACATATTTAGCTTATAATCTACACAAAATAATAATACAAAAAATAAATGGCTCAATTTCTTAGCGTTAAGCATAAAGCTACTTAATGTATATTGAAAAATAGATAGGCCTAACTCGGATATGTGTTCATAATAAGAACACACATAATGAATATAGCAAAGGTAAGCAAAGCAGTTACAACTACAAGTCAACAGGCAAACAAGTGGCGCTCGAGCGTGTATTAAGAAACAGAAATAGGTACCTGCATTTTTTTCAAATATTTTAAAGATGCCTGCATTACTCAATGACATGACAGAACGTGGAATGAAAGCAATTATGAACACAACTTTTTTATATCTTGTTCTGATCTTATTTGATAAATGGGTGAAGTGTTGTTTTTTCGAACCAGTATCTTGCAGTCCCTGACCCATACATGCTCGTAAAAAACCTCTTTCGCTCTAACTTTTGTTTTGTTTAATAGCATTTTGTTCTCTAGCGTTAGGTGGTCATTGATATAGATTTTATTCTCGCTTGATAATCCAAGTTCCGATGCCTTAAATGCCTTGTATTTCTTTGCGACTGCGACAAAATTACTTTTTATGTAGTTATTGTGAACCGAGCATATGATGTTCTTATTATTCTTGTCATTGCGCATCGGGACTCTGGCTATATAGTTAATTTGCTTCTTAGGTATCGGGCAGCCAATTACAACTCCTATTCTGTCAATGATTGAAAATAAATTTTCAGCGCTAGAGACGGGGACTCCCTTAATTTCAATGTTGTTATATCTGGATCGTTGCTCACTTTGACGTTGGTTAATGTTCAGTTTTTCCACTTGCTCTTTTAGTAGTGTTATATCGTCTTTGGCTTTCCTCATAAGTCCCAGTTCCTCATCCAAGGCGCTAACTTTATTTGTCAAGGCCTCCACGGAGGTGTGCATAAATTCAATGGAACGCATCATGTCTGTGACTTCCGATTTAATAGCCTTTAATTCCACGAGTTCATGTTGTACGGCTTTCATACTGTCCACCAGTACTGGTAAGGTTTCCATTTGAGTAGATAGCCTCTTGAGCTCTAGTAAAATTCCTTCTGTGTCTGGAGATGACGAAGGCTTGAGAGTATTTGTGCGAGGACTGGCTGCCGCTGTTTTGCAACTTATACATTTCCAAGACGCCTTACGATCTCCAAGTTTCTTCCATCCAATCTCTGTAATGCCCGAGCATGGGAAGTCGAAAAATCCATTACACAAAGAACAAACGGCGCCATCAATTGCCTCGGTTTCGCAACGTGAACACATAAACATTTTATATAAATCTGTTAGAGGTAATGATTATAGTATAAATCCGTGTACCACGTTATTTGGGTCGATACTGCTGCTATAAAGCAACTTTGTACACAAGTATATTAATCAAAACACAACCAGTAATCTTATAATTTAGTTCAGAAAGTATAAACTAAAATTAAAATATTAACTTAAAAATACAAATTCGCGGTAATTAACTTGAATTAGGTTAAAAAAATAAACGATTTTATATTTACCCGACTGCAAAAAGGAGGGTTTTGTTTTTTGCTAAGTTACGCGCCGTAAAATTTACAATCCAATAGTGAAATTCCCATCGAAATCGATTCAGCGGCTTCGGAGATTACCCGGAACAAACAGACAGACAGACAGGCAAAATTTTTTTTCGGGATTAGTATCGTGTATATGTTACAGTCAAAACTCATGGCCGGTCAAAACCACTTTTAACTGCATAAAACAGTCAATAATTGTTTTGACCGACTTGCTTAGTCAAAACCCTTATTGACTGTTTTTTGCAGTCAAAAGTGGTTTTGACCATCGATGTTAGTCAAACTCATTGAAAATTGATCTTTAATACATATGAGGGTAAAAGTCCGAAACAGTTGGTTAGGTTAGGTTAGTATGGTGATCAAAAGACAACGAAAAAACAGTCAATAAGGGTTTTGACTAAGCACGTCGGTCAAAACCACTATTGACTGATTTTTTCGGTCAAAAGTGGTTTTGACCGGTTATGAGTTTTGACTATAACATATACATTGATATCCAATAATTTAAAAACCGGGGATTTCGTGTTACAAACAGACACTCCAATTTTATTTATAAGATAGCAATTATGACTGTGTGCACGCAGCTATGACTAAACATGAACATGACTAAAGGCTAACATGACCAAATTGGAACATGACTAAACCGTAATATGACTTACACAAACTGTAATTATGACTGTAGAAGAGCATGACTAAACCAGAACATGACCAAATCGGAAATATGACCAAGTGTAGAACATGACTAAAATCGAACATGACATCCATCTAATAACCCAAAAAATCATTCTATTTTGTTGATGCAAAATAACAAACAATGTCACATTACAAAACTTAAGACAGTGCAAATTTCCATTTGCAAAGTTATTTAAAAGTGCTTAAAACTGTAATACTTTTTTTTCTTGTAAATTGATAATTTATGATAATAGCAAAAACTATTTTTATAAATCCTCTAAATAGAGTACAACTGGTAGTAGACTACAGAATGAGAGAATGGAGTAAGCAGAGCATAATCTTTAACAAGTCTGATCACCCTCTCAAATTAGTGCTTAGTGTCAGAATAAAAAAATTGGAGCATTATGAGCCCTCTATCATCACATGATCAGCATGAATTAAAGAAAAACATTATTAACTTACCTTGTTGGTGTAGTACCTTCAATAGGTTTAAAGTAACACAGTTCCTGCCTCATAGAGTCTACACTACCAGTCTCCATATTTCTATTCTCTGTCATATTAATTTTATGTTGGAGTATTCCTGTATATGGCAATGGCAGTGATACCAGTAGTGAAGGAACTGAACCTTTCCCTTTAATCTTATCTTCTGTGCAATCTAAATTTTTATCTATTTGTAATGGAGGATCATCTTTCTGGAAAACAAATAGGCTGTATAATAAATAGGTTCTATTAAATTTTGTTTTAATGAGGTCCCATTTAATTATGCTTCTTATTTGTCTGTTAGGATTACAAACCCAGATGTTTACTATAAGAACAAAGGTATGAATTGATTTAACTTGCCTATCTAAATCTTGAAGTCTTATATTTAATAGTTTTCTGGACACACATTTATAAGCTGCGCCTAAATTACAAGCCTTCTCTTTCCTTTATGATTACTGTTCTAAATCATACTGTAAGTATAATTTCCATCTTCTTACCTTTTCCTTTAAGCTTTCACCATTTTCTTTATTCCATAAACTAGGAGCATTTTTAAGTTTTTTATCCATAAAGGTCTTGATTAACTTCCCATAACTGGGAACCATTTCTGGTGAATTTCCATTGACAAGTTGTTCAGGCTGAATTTTAACTATTGGACCATTAGTGTTGGTGCTCTCAGGTATTCTGGAAATTAGACAAACAAACATTTTAAAAATGTATACTATGATGTCAGTGATTACTGGTAAATTTGAATGAATTTACTATTCCTTGCGCCAGAGATAGTCGCATACACTTTTATTTAATTGTATAGATATTTAAGTAACATAGCCTGTTTAACCTAATTGTACATCACAACATGAAAAAATATACATTAAACTATAAACATATTTTTACATTAATGAAAGTTCATTCACTAAATAGAAAATTATTTAAATACATTATAAAAGAAAGACATATTTGTGTCTGTGCTCAAGGTATTGATGGCTATAAGATATGATATTTATTTTAGTGTGTACCTACCCTTATTATCTAAGACCATGACGAAATAATTTTAAAAAGACAATTATTGGCTATACACCGTGTATTTTAGTCGACATTAAAGATTTGAACCAAGCAATCAGTAGACTGTATATAAGTCATTTATGCAAAAAAAAGTTTTAAATTAGACTTAAAAACTTCAAAAATGTTAAAAATAATACTTTATTACTTTAAAAATGCAACACGCTTTACACTAACGTAGGTACAAAAGCTCGGCGCGGGCACTGACCTGCGAAACACAGACCGCGCGTTAGATCAGATACTTACGTGAAATACGTCGCAAGCGCGCGGGTCGATCAGCTGTTTCTGGTGTTCCTTAATATCTCTAGTTCATGTTCATTTAATTTAATTTTATACGGACACCTCATACACTATTGCTATAAAATAATGTATTAAAGACAGTACCCTAGGTCGCGGGGATGTTTACAAGTATCAGTAAACGAAGACAAAGTCATACCATACAACTTTCGCAGGATTCGAACGTGCGACCTTGTGCTTGGCAGCTGGCATAGGTACGCGACGAATTAAATTAAACCAAATGATAATTTTATGTTACTTTATTTTAATTTCATGTTACACAGTAAATAATAGTTTCTAAACATTTAAACAACAGTGTAAGTCTGATTAGTCATTTCATTTTAGTTTAAGCGTAAGTTTCTTATGAATTGACAATGTTATTTGGACCGTATTTACTACATAACTATTAGAGAGGATTATTAAACAACAATATGTGACGTATCTCTTTACATATGAATTGTGAACAAACATAATAACTCATCAATAAGTGGAAAACGTACGTTTTCCACTTATTGTACAGTACAATCGCAAGATACCTTAATTATTATTAGTTGTTTACCTATTGGTACTGAAATAATTGTTAAAACTGCTTCCCATTTTGTTTTAAACACATAAACACAAGCGTGCACTTTTTTAATATTTTCACGAATCCTGATTAGGGTCACTGACCGTCACTTTAGGTATCACTTTTAATTTTATTTTAATTTCGTTTTACACATATTTGAATGGCTGACTTCGAAGTGCCGCCGTGCAGCCGCTCTAGTACTTCGTCGAGGATGTCGTTCGAAATACTCTAACATGTTTTCTTCGAGGGCCGCCGAGTACCGTGGTTGGTTCACCACGTCCTTGCGGATGTCTAGGTAGTCCCGTAGGCGTTCAGTCGCTGCCAAAGTAACTTGTATGCTAGGCACCCTTGGGAGCGTAATGCCTTGGCGTTGTAACTTTTGAATGATGCTGGAATCAGGGTACAGTCTTCTAGCTTCGCTTGAGGTTATCTCCAGCTAACAACATACAATCTCATCACATCTAAATAGTTACTCGACATTCGAGTATGGGTGGTTTTCGTTGTTTATTGCGAGGATGACTGATCATAACTGTGATGTCACGACATACGTAATAAAAAGGTAATTAGACGCACGCACTTCCGCTTGCAAATTTGTGGCTGACTGCGGCGGCGGTCGGCGCGCGGCGGTGCGTTTGAGTTGTAAGAGGGTGCGCGGGGGGTGAGACCACGTGAGACGCTAGCGATCTATGCAGATCATTATGATTGGACAAAAGTCCACGTGGACTCTAAATCATTGGTTGATTCAATTTCTCCTGCAATCCTACCCAATAAATGCATTTTTACAACAAAACAAAGAAATGGGCGGCTCTTTTGTTCATGCAATGTACAGTATGGTTTTAAAACTTTTGATTATTTTTTAAATTTAAATTTCACAAATTAAAGTTGTTCAAATTCATTTTAAATATTACCTAAAATTTCCTAAAATCGGTTACATTAAGTGGTTTAATTCTTTAATGCCGATTGAAATACACGGTGTATATTTGAGAGTCAACATAATTATTTAATTCTAAGCAAATATAAATAATAGAATTCACAATATTATCATAACCAGTTTTTATCAATATTATTACAACACAATTCACATACACCATAAAGCTATAACCAAGCCTAAATCCTCCAATATTTTGTTTGTTACGGCAATTTCTCTAAAACATTTTTTAATTTCTGAAGAATGGTACAGCATGCATTTTAGCCTATTTTTCTTCAGTTTATTAGTTTGATAAACTTAGTAAAGCTAAATTATGGATTTCATAATTTTAAAATTTGAAACAAATTACATTGTAACTTACTCTTTAGTAGTAGTTTTTATCTTAGATAGATAACTGTCAATTTTCATAACTTTAAGTTTTGCTTTTGTGTTTATTTTAGTATTAGTATTTGTGTTAGTCTGTGTAGTCTGTGGAACAGGGTTTTGAACATGTTCTTGGTGCATTTGTTGTGCTATTATTTCATCCTGTTTAACACTCTCTAAATACTTTTTATGGGCTTCCTCTTCTTCTGTTTGAATTTTCCTATAGAAATGTTTAAAATATTTTAACATATTGAACTACATACAGATATAAACATGCTCTTTTTAGGTTCTCCAACAAGGCAATAATATGTAACATTATCTAAACATAACTTACTTGATTAGTAACTGTGTTTCTTTAATATGCTTTTGTTCTAGTCTTATTCGCTCAGCTCTTAGACGTCTTAATTCAGCCTCATACTCTGATCTTATTTCTCCTGGTTCACTTAGCCTAAGTAGTGGAATTTCTGGAATGTAATAAATTAATGAAATATATCTAATAGTGTCTGACAGAACTGACTGTACAAGTTACTAGAATTCTGATAGAAATATCAAGTAAATACTATTTATTTAGGAAATTCTATCCTACTAATATTATAAATGCAAAGCTTATGAGGATGGATACTAAAAACTACTGAATGGATTTTGATGAAATTTGGAATATAAGTAGTTTAGTGTGTAGAATAACATTTCAGCTACCTAAACAACGCGGTTGAAGCCGCGGGCATCAGCTAATACAATATAATGTGGTAATCAAAACAACTAATACCTATGTACTTATTTATTTGTAATTTTATTATTACATGTGTATTGATACTAATATAAAAAATGTGTTATTTCAAATGAAACTGTAACTTCTTACAATACCTATCTAGTGAATTTTGTTTGAAAAATGTCATAGGCACTGATTTTCTTCAAAAACTATATTGATTGTCATTTGCCAAATTTGTTTACCTTCTGGTAAAACGATGTCTTCTCCTTTATTTTTAGTTTCAATTTCAAGTGGAAATTTTGATTGAATAAAATTCCATAGTTCAACGTTCACCAAATTCTTTTGTTTTGTTGCTGTTCTAAGCCAGGATCCAATTCGCAATCGACACAGGGGACAACACAATGCATTATTTTCTATGCTACCATTAAAGCAACGTTGACAAAAATCATGAAAACAGGGCAATGTTACTGGTTCTATTAAAATAGATTGACATATTGAACAATATACATCCTTTAATTCTAATTTTTCTAATTTTAATAACTTATTTTCAATTTTAGACAGCCGCTTCTTTGACTTGGCCGCCATTTTTCACTAATATTTTTTTAATTCTTTTTTTTAAATAATAATCATAGACAGGGAACTGATTACATCTTCAGCATTAGTGACAACGCTAAAAGGAAGTAAGAGGACTCGATTTGCATGAGAAGGATCGAGAATGGTATTTAACGAAACCAAACGATACAATATTACTACGGGACTGGCGTATAATATTCTTGAGGAATGGTATCCCTAATGATTTATGTTTCAAAGAATTGTTTAATGTCTGAAAATCAATAAAGTAAGCGTGAGTCGCCGCACTAGCGTTGGAGTTAAAGGAGACAGGCTGATAAATTCATGAAAAAAATCTCTAGAACTAAATTAAGTTGCAGTTGTAATCACATTAATAAATAAAATAATCGTCAGCAATAAGCATTAAAGCCAGATTTACACATCGACAAGTACAGTAGCGAGTTAAGTAGAAAGTTGTTGATTAAGTTGATTTGAATAGATCTCCATCCTATTTTTTGGCGTTTATTAGTTGGCGAGACGCGAGAGAGGGGGCTACTTCGTACTTAAAAGAAAAAATAAAAAATAAGATGGAGATCTGTTCAAATCAACTTAATCAACAACTTACTACTTAACTCGCTACTGTACTTGTCAATGTGTAAATCGGGCTTAAGAGCGGGTTCAACGTTAGTCAAGTTCATTCAACACGCATGACAACAATAAAATTAAACTATGACCCCCTTACTCATAAACGCCTCTTAAAGTTAATCACTGATTAGCGAGATTTTTAATACGAAAATCAACCTTATACCAAACAACGTAAGAGTTTAAGCTAATTAATCAATTGACTAAAATTCAAGAGGCGTTTATGAGTAAGGGGGTGAAAATTTTAATGACCTTCTTTGATACTTGGTAATTAATTATTAAAAATATCATATACAGATTGGCCCAAAATCCGACGCCAACCCGAAACCGGGTGATAAGGCAAGTCAAGCTGGTTATCAGAAAAATATAAAAAAAATCCAAGTTGCACGATTGTAAAGTTATTTGCATTTGGAAAAAAACGCAAAAATTCACACCCTTTGACAGTCTTTTCATTTTCACTCCTGTTGTCACAAATCTTAACCTTTACCATTTTTTTTTTTGGTGTGTTATTTTTATTTTTAAAATAAAATTTATTATGAAAATATTCCCAGTTTTAACTGACTGTAATGTAAAAAAATGTACTACACGAGTTTGGCAAGTTATGTTGGCGTAGTTAGTTGACTTGGCGCGGTTATAGTAAGGATTCCAAAATGGTATAATACTTGGTAAATTGTTGCTGGTATCATGGACAAAAAAATGCTATTTGCTTTTTAGTCAAATTTAGGAGCCGATTCCAATGATGAATAAGTAGTTGAGCCAGAAAGAGTAACAGTTGAAAGGGCCAAAAAGTACAGCCCATCGCAATTTTAAAAGGCTTCTTACTTTGAGCACAGATTGCTAAATAGTTATTACATATTTTGAGGTGTGTACTATCCAGTTTTTTTGTGGTTCATGGTGTATTAGGAATTTTATCAACTGTATTTTGTCAGGGGTACCAACATTTTAGGCGAAGAAGCCATGTTGATATTTTCTTTCTTTTTTCGTCTTATACCGACTCACATGTATTTGAGAACGAGAAACGAACACGAAAGAAACCACGAGAAATATGGTGGTTGGAAGAGGATTTTAGATTGTGTTCTTTTGTTCTTGATGTAAAGTGGTGGATTTTTATCAAATGTTTATGTGTGTACTTTGAAATACTTCATTGCACGGGATAAGGCCTTCAACAATGTCTTCAATGCATTTTGTGGTCCATCCTTTGCCTGGGACAGAGGATCAATTGATAGACAGGTAATTCTATTATAGCATTATACATTACTCCATTAGCTTCACGTTGCAAATTTCACCCTTTCGTGATTTAGAGTCCCATTATTGATGATTTTGCATCAACGGCCACGTTTCTTGTATCAATTTATGTTCATAGAAGAATTTCCACTTATGACATTTCTTTGTAGGAACATTTTGTGTTAGCATTGTACCAAATGATCATCCGCGTAAAAGTTTGGATCATGTTATCTATTTCTGTGCTAATTACATCGGTCTTCATTTACAAGCCTGCTCGGGCCCTAATTCCTATATTTTTTGTCCTGTGACATAATTTGTAGACTATGTCAGAATATAATTAGGTCTCGTTATTAAAATATATGAAGGTACTTATTACAAAAAGAACAGACATAATCAATAATCGTCAATACATTGGAAATCTGTATTAGAAAGACCTGGAATAACAAAATTTATTTGGGGTTGTTTCATGTTACTAATGACTCAAGTAATTTGTTGTTACCAAATTTTGTGCTGTTCAAAGGAATTATTGTGAAATATAGCAGCAATAATAAAAATCATAAATATAAACATTAATATCAGTGTAACTCTAGAACTTTAGTAAAATGTTAACAATGACTTTGTTTTTTTAAAGTTTTGATTATATTATCTCAGCGGCTGGTCAGATTCGGTAGTTTTTGTAATTTTGCAATTCAATTTGATTAACTAATTGAATTTCATAGTAGAGAACTTTTCTACATCTACAGGGTATTTACTTAATCAAAATTAACTCTACAAGTTATTTACATTTATTGTGTATTGTGATAAAATAATACTGTTTTTGTATGAACAGGTTGTACCATTGACATCCAGATCCTCTTAGGGCTAAAAAGTGTTCTTTGTTATGTTGTTACCATAATCATGATTATGGTATTTAATATTTATAATGTTCAAGGATCAATTTGTGACATCCTTTATGTCTAGATGGACATTAGGTTTATTTGAAAATTAGCTTCGTCTACAGTAAAGTTAAGTTACAATAAAGTTGTACAAACTCGTTGAATAGCAAAATTAACTAGAACTTCAAACTAGGAGCCCTGAAATCTATCACGGAATGCCTAAACAAAATCAGAAACCTTATACGCTTCTGGAGGGAGGTGAGCTGGCTGGAATGACGAGTGCCCTTACATACAATGGTCCATCTCAGGGACTAAGTGCGGAAACCAACCCCAAAATAACGTAGAATAGCAAAATTAAAATTTATATAGAATAGTAATTTTCTTTTATCTATATTTAATGAGATATTATTAAATTAATGCATGTAAATAAAGCACTGGTTCAAAAGTAATTATATTGCAATTAAAATGCAATCTGGACTATTAATAGGTCCCTATTGCATTATTTTTAAAGATTATGTATGACTCTTCACCATGAGGTGGTCTAAACAATGCACCATAATTATTTCCTGCTCTTTTACATAAGACTCTATTCCCAGAGTGTTACAAATACCTGCTGTTAGTATAGCTGCCCATATTGCTAATACTATTCACAGATATTATACAATGACTAAGCCACTTTTAATTTAACAAGCTGTGCACAAAGTCTAACAAATTATGTTTTCAAAGGAAACCTATTTTCATACTATATTGTAAATTCAATTAAAATTATTTAAGCTAAATTAGATTTGGTGTTCTTATATTGTGTTATATATGTCGCAGGGAAATGAGGAAACCAGGGATTTCACGAAATCCCTAGTGATATCACGAAATCCCGGTAAATGTTGAATATTCTTGATTATTACGTCTTCTTACTGAAAATGTTTAGTGATATGACAAAATACTAATATAACGTCAGTGATATGTCATTTCACTAAACAAAATCTATTGAAATGTGGTTGTACCAATGTTGATCTTGCTAAATTACGAATTAAAGACAGCTGCAGAGCAGAATGTTCCCCTAATCATATTTTTTTCCTATGTCCGTTAATGCGCTCTTCATTCTATGATTACATTCCCTCTCGTATACCTCGTCCTGTTAATTTTAATAATATGGCGTTGTGGTTATATAACATGACTGCTACGCAGAGGTCTCAGATTCAATTCCCGCTCAATGCAAATCTTTGTGTGCATGAACATGATTGTTTGCATTGGACTGGGTGTTTTCTATGTATAATATGTATGTAACCACGTGTAATAACCACAACTCCACAGAGGTCGTGAAGAATATGATTAAAATTAACAGGACGAGGTATACGAGAGGGAATGTTATCATAGAATGAAGAGCGCATTAACGGACATTGGAAAAAAATATGATCAGGGGAACATTCATCCAAAGCACACTCACACATCGAGCTGTCTTTAATTCGTAATTTAGCAAGATCAACGTTGGTACAACCACATTTCACTAGATTTTGTTTAGGGAAATGACATATCACTGACGTTATATTAGTATTTTGTCATATCACTAAACATTTTCAGTAAGAAGACGAAATAATCAAGAATATTCGACATTTACCGGGATTTCGTGATATCACTAGGGATTTCGTGAAATCCCTGGTTTCCTCATTTCCCTGCAACATATACAAATCTTTTTGTATTCAACATCTACAAGTACAAGAAGAAAATGTTTTGTTTTGTGTACACATACCACTAACTTTGCTTAATTTGGTCTTAGATGGCTTAGTGAAAATACAGAATACTTAAGTCCCTGCAAAGACTGTTTTATGGAGTACTATTACATACATATTAACTAAGAAAATACCCAGATAAATATAAATATTCATCAATAAACTTGAACATCATACTCAGAAATAAACCTGAGACTACTTTCACGATGCCACAGAGGGTAGTATATAGGGTGTATAGAGGGGAGCATAGTAAGCCACAGGTATATGATAGTGGACTAGATTACATTGTCTTGGTGTTTCTTAATACTATATTCTGTATGGGTCTTCTCGCTGTATATACTACTTAGCCTAGATACTAATAGGATAAATACATAGGCTTTTCTCCGACGTTTTGGCCGACTTGCAAGGGCCGTGGTCGCGGAGGGATTGGTGGTGTTTCTTATCTCAGACTCTTTAAATAACAGAAATAAATGACATCCAGGCTAAGACATGTAGGAGAACCTTACAAATATTTGTTCAGTGTGGAAATCAAACTTTCGATCTCATCTAAAAGTAGTGCTTTTTGTTTATCATGAGAAAGTATGTTTATGACTTTGCTTTGGTCAGGTTTCTCAGAATCTTAGAATGAAGGTTTATGGACTAATAAGCAAAACATTATAATAATTTACCCAAAGTGCCTAAGCGGGCGGGAGTCGCGTATAAATCAGGTCATATGCAACTCCTGCGCTGCCGTAGCACTGATACTGCTGCAGTAATTCTCATTATGGTCTTTTATTAATTGGTATTTAGTATTTTATTTTATTTTATTTAATAGGTACAGTAACAGATGACAGATTAACAAATTATAACAATATTGTACAACACTAAACATTATTATTAGTATTTGTAACATATTTTTTATTTATTACAGACTTAAAGAAGTTGCTGATCGTTGGAATAGATATGGAACGGGTGCTGGTTCTTCCGCGCTCAGTTCGCTGCGTGGTGTTCGCGCTGTTGCCGCGGGACCAGCACATATCGCTTGCCTCTTGGAAGATGGCACAATATGCCGCGCTGCCTTTTCAATCATTCCCGACAGATTGGACTTGAGTAAAAATGACGCTAGTAAGAATGGGGGTAATGGAGGAGGAGGCAGCGGTGGTGGTGGTATGAGTGGGGGGAAGCAAGGAGGTAGCGGGGGAGGATGTGGCTCCCGTCAGCAACCACGGACAAGAGCACGTATTATGAGGAACTCCATTCGAGCTACTCCTAGCTCACAAGGTAAGAATACGATAACATATTCCCAATCATAGATTGAAACATTATTAGATGATTATTTTTGTATGAAATAAAATTGTATATACCTTTACTGGTAATGAACATCCACTTTCTTCTATGAATATAGTTTAACTTAGGAATGTTTATGAGATGATAAATTGCCTAGTTGGTTTCAAATGTTTGTTTGTAAATACAATTTTTCTTTATACAGGATCAACAAGTCGTGCGACCGGTGTTATTATTGGGGCGTCTGGGTCAGGTCGTGTGGTCTCTGTACCCGCACCCTTTGTACCGGAAGATCTGGTCACACAGGCTCAGGTCGTCCTACAAGGCAAAAGTAGAAGCCTTATTATTAGAGAATTACAGGTAACAATAATATTGAAATAATAAGTTGTATATTATTTACCAAAATTACTTTTAATCGCGAAAGTATCATTATGGTATGTACGAAAAGGTAATGAAACATTTTTATGGTAATGTAGCGTACAAATTTGGACGTGAATCTGGCGGTGAACAACTTGCTGTCGCGTGATGACGAGGAGGGAGAGGAACCCGAAGGCGGCGAGGGAGGCGACGGCTACGTGCCCGAGGACCTCATATCGTTGCTGGACGGCGGGTTCCACGCCGCTCAGCAGGATCACTCTGTCATCATCGACGCGGACACCATGTTCTCTGAGGACCTCTTCGGGTACGCGGCTATCAGAAGGTATACCTGTCATGCTATGCTCCTATGCCTCTCTACATTCCTTGCCCATAGTGATATTAGCCCTCAACCCAATCAACCCACAAGCACGCTGACAAGCTTACGCAGTTTCCTTTTATGTTGTGATTGGGTATTCAATGTTTAGTTTAGAATATAGATAATTAGTAAAAGTAGCATTATAGTTGTCACACTGTTCACCAATCCCATTTATGTCGTACTGTGAGTATGTATGTGTGTAGAAGTAGTAGTAGCAGTATGTGAGTATGATGTAGTCAGTCGTATAACATGAAGTTGTAACAGTCGTAGTGGCGGCGGCGGGGGCAGTAGCAGCGGCCGTGGGGGCGCCAGCCGCGAGAGCAGCAGCTCCACGCAGGAGCGACCTTCGGAGTTTAGTAGGTGGCGTGAGCGACAATACTTTGGGCCGCGGAGGTGGCTCGAATCTGCGCTGCGTGACACATCCTGGGATAAAGATGGCGGTAATAATGACGGAGGTAAATAAATACTTTTATATTAAATTTCTCTTACAAGCGGGTACATGAGAATGGGATCAATTTTAATAACAAAGTAGTGAATGAGAACCTTGAAAAGGAAAAACATTTTTGATATGGTTTATTAGTTTTATATTAGTAACAGATAAACCAAACGTAATATTACAAAAATGTTATCCATAAATTTACTACTCCACTCGTAGCAATAGGTTTTGTGAGTTGTGGGTACGAAATGAGGTTACAAATAAAAATTTTCCTCATTTTCCCCCTGTAAAGATGGACTTATTTGTATAAATTTTTAATAAAATAACTTTTTCATAGCCGAAAGTAAGAAAAAGGACTCATCAATGGCGGCATCTCCATTGTGGGTATCGGAAGAGTTAGAGTATTGGGACAGTAACATACGTTTTACCCATATAGCTGCAACTTACAGTGAACTTGTAGCTATATCCACTCAGGGACAGTTGCATCAGTGGCGCTGGGCTGATGCTCACCCTTATCAGCGTAATGATGTGAGTATATAAATAAAATATTTCTTATAATGAATTTGACAATTTCACTGTCCCGCCACTAGACACAATAGTACAGCACCCGGCCGTAAATATTGCACATCGACAAGTTGAAAGAGACAATCGGCCAATTTCGGCTTCGTAGAGCGTCATCTCTGTCGGACACTATCTAATCATAATTTGTTTTTAGGGTACGCATGCCAGTCGCAACTCCATACAAACGGAGAAAGTTAATTGCGCCTGCATTTGATAATTTATTATCAAATAGTATTTATTTATATGTTAATAATATTTGTACGTAATACCTTTTCCCCAAAGTTATTTTGGGCAATTTTAGGTTTTCGACAACATTCTTTTAGGCTCCGCCCACTAGCAAGTTCGTGTCTGTGGAATGCTTACCCGTAACAGTTGGTAATAGATACAAGACTGTTTGTATTTCGTGCGACAGAGATGATGCTTTACAAAGCTGAAATTGGCCGATTGTCTCATTACAAAAGTCAATGTGTAATATATTATACGGCCGGGTACTGTAAAACAATGCGAATGTTCATATTGGACTCATAGAATAGTGAAGTAGTTAAAACATTATTTATAATGAATTACAAATAATAATAAGTTTCTTTATTTCCATCATAAAACACTTTTACAACTTACAATCCTATGTACAATTTCAAACTATCCTATTAATTTATGTTGAAGAGTTGTTACATAATATGGTCGACCAATATCAAGAAATAAATAAAAAGTTTTATCGTACTTCTGAAAAATTGTTCAATTACTCCAAAATATAAACGTAAAAGTACATCTATTCCGTACATTAGTACGTAGTACATAACATAAGTGTTAAAATTATTTAACACATAAGTTACGAGAAGAATGCCTATACTAAAGCCTAACTCGATGTGAAATCTTTGTAAACAAACCATATGTCATTGACAAGTGAGACACAAATGAGAATTTCATTAGTATTTCCGTTTTTTATGACATAATTTGGCATTATCTGCTATCAAGACGACATGAAGTAACTACGGCGCACGTGATGGGGTTTCGTATTTGCCCAGAAAAGTAAATTAGGAAATTGTACAATGAACAACCCTAATTATTTTGCCTGTCAATGGTTGCTAAGCATAGGCTTGTTATTAAACATTTCACATCGACTTTGGCTTTAGAATAGTGCAGTACTCGTCAAATAACTTGGCTAGCTTGAAGTGAGCTATCAGAGCAGTTCGCGCATGACAGGAACAAATAAAAGAGCCGCGCCCCCGCCATTTAGTTCGAAAACTGATATCTGCGCAGCTATCTGCAACAACTTTAGGCCGGCCGAGTTTGTTGGCGCTTACTGTAATATAAAATTGATTGTCTTTAATATTGTATAATCCTTTCAGGCGTCAGGGTCATCAAGTGCTTATCACCCTCGTTCAATATGGCTGGGCATGACGCCTGGTGAGAGAATAGTCAACATAAGTGCAGCAGGAATACGCATTTCTGTGCTCACTGATATTGGCAGAATTGCCACATTTCTTGATGAATCTATCGGTAAGTAAAGTAAAAATATTTTTTCCTATATTTCTCTATGGATTTTCCTTCGATTCTGACAAAGAGACATCTTTTGGAAGTAGGAAGTTTCCGAAACTTGCTTTGAAAAAGTTTCTGGAGAAGTTCATAGAGGAAATTTCTCAAACTTCATTTGATCATGTTTACTGATTTTGGCAAAATTGCAACATTTCTTTATGAATCTGAAAGTTTTTACAGTTTCAGTTCCAATATCACTATTTTTTATTTTATTTTATTTATTTGGACAAACAGTAGTTAAAATATTGATGTCTTTTTTAGCTCATGCTCCAGGCGCGTCTCGCTTAGAACATCCTCTGCAAACATTTGCGGAATTTGGATCTGACAAGGCGATTTCGTTACACGTGTGCTCACTGTATACTGTTGCGAGATTGGACTCTGGTTCTTTATATTGGTGGTATGTACAATATACATTGTTTAATATTCATATATTTACTAACAAGTCGCAGGCACAGTTTGAAATCTGGATAAAATGTGCGTGTGAAGTACATTAATGTTTTATCTTATTGCCAGCCCTAAGGTTGCATGACTACATAGTAGTTATTTAATTTGTGTAAGGTAAAGTTAAAACGATATAAAAAAAGATTCATCTTACTGCCTCGCATTAAGCTCCTTGGTCCCTGGTTGCGTGCAATACAAAAAGAAATACTTTCTAACAAGGTGAAAACACGTACTCCCGTGACACAGTACGTGATGCGGTGCTATGTGCGAATTGCCCACGACTAATGTACGCTACTCATGTTGCTACTGCAGTGTGTGTTACCCTCATTCAATAATGTTGATTTATATTAAGTGGGAATCGAACTCGAGGTCGAGCAGCCATAGAATGCTACGCCGCAGAGGTGGTAATTAGGTTTATTTCAATTATATTAGATAATCAATCTAAATATGTAATTAACTGTATTAAAACCACCGATCGCGAAGTTCTGACAGTAATGTAAATGTTTTATCAATTTTCATATATTTCGTCTCTAACCGCTCACGGGCGCACTGCGTACTGTAGTACCCGCGGGAAAATACCTGTTGTAGGCGTTGTGCGTACTTCTAGTACCCGTGACGGTCTGGTGCGCCTACTACGGATTTTTTGTATTTGTTCTAGCGCCCGTGGCGGTTAATTCTTACTTTTAGTTGTAACAAGTGGTATTTGTTTTAGGGGTGTATTGCCGTTGGGCCAGCGAGCTCGACTATGGGAGAAGCACCGCGCACGCTCTCACAAACATTCGTCGGCCACGCCTCAGGATTTGCAAGCTGGACAGAGTGTCACTATGCAGAATGCACCGATGAATCAACCGGGAGCTATCGGTAATTCATTTTACACAATAATTAAGATAACCTTGTTTAGTTTCCAAGTAATAACTAATTTGTTTATATTCTAATGTTTTAATCTTTTAGGAAATTAATTATGTCAACACAATTTAAAAAACTCATTAAGTTGACTTATCTATTTAGGTTTGTCTTTGCGGTATTTACGTGTTAATTAAACATTTTACAGTTTTATTTCTTCTTTCTATTATGCAGTGACGACCTACATAATAGAGAAGGGATGAAAGTAGTATAATATCAAGTAAGGGGCTAACTACTTATCAAAAATTATCATTCTTAAAAACTACCCAACTTTATAGCCAGGAATGCGTTTAGGCGTTCTAGCACAAGGCGCGAGGCACGGAGCAAGGATACGAGTTCGCACAACGTTTAGCCTTGAGTGAAAACTAACTTCTTGTAATATGAAAATAGTGACAATTTATTTTATATTTCTCAGGTTTCAACATGTCTACTGGTGTCCCGAAAGTAGGTGTGCTGCAGAATGCTGCCTGGAATCTATCTGATATGTGTCGTTTCAAGTTATTGCCACCACCACAGCCTGACCGCTCTGTTTCTGAAAAGGATAAAAGAGATTTGCAGGTGAGACAATAAAACCTTACCATTTTACAGAACTTTTACTATAGAAACAAGACAAAACATATTTATACATACTTAGAGAAAACGCCCCAAATTAATACAATCATTCATGTTTGTTGACACACAGAAAAGTTTACATTGCGCGAGAATCGTAACCAAGACCCTTATAGCAGCTATGTATTATTCAATATATAATTATAATTTCTAAACTTTATTTGTTTACAGAATCAGTCTCCCCTAACAGTCTCCTCAGTGAAAGCTTCATCATCAAGTGGTAACAGCAAGGATGGAGCCAAGGACAGCAATAAGGACATGGCTGACCGACTTGACATGCCGCCGCCTCCCAGCCCGGCGTCATCTACTTGCAGTGACACTAGCACTTCACACAGTAAGTATCCTCATGCTGCTAGTATGCATATAGGTTGTATAGTCTATTTAAACAGACTTGCTTTAAAACGTAAACATATAATATGGCGTCGTGTCAACCACAGACTAAAGACTTTAGTCTTTGATCTTTGAAAAATGTATGGGAATCAAGGACAAAATTCTATAATCTACAAATGTGAAATGATTAAATTAATTTTATCTGTGAAATTTTTCGTTGGAAAAAATTATATTTATTTAAAATTTAAGAAAGATAGTGGATAAATCAAAGTGATTTACGTGTTTTCTATTGCATAAACGTTTAATGCTACTTTCCAGAAATTTTCATCCATATCAAAGTGTGTGATTGATGTAAAATCTAGTGAATTTGCAATATGTGGTGTTTGTTTACTAAATAAATCAAGTAAGAATGAATACGGTATAGTTGATTTAATTAATAGATCAACATTTCTACATTATGTTATAGATGTTGAAGTTGATTCAATTAATACATCAAAATATCTACATTATGTGCTTGTTATTTATATTGTATTAAAAGTATATTTTTAACATTATTAGGTACATTTCATTGCAAATAAATTAAGAGCGTGAAGCCAGCAGTAAAAGCATTCTTGTATTTATTTTAGAACGTGCTAAACGATTGACGGTTCGCGGCGAAGAAGGATCGTCCAATGACGGGACATCTAAGCGTGATGAAGAGGAATGGTTGCTCAAAGAAGTTGTGTTCCTGGAGGATGTTAAAAGTCTACCATTAGGACGAGTTCTTAAAGTAGATGGCGACTATGCAGCAGTGAGGTTCCCAACAATTGGTAAAGATGGCAAGGAAATTGTACCATCGACATCAGACGATTTGTCTACGTTACTACAAGATTGCAGACTTGTGCGCAAGGACGATTTAGTTGCGGTGAAGTGGGGTGCGGGGGGAGCAGCTGGACCTCGCGGTCCTGATTGTTTACAACGTTCTCCAAGAAAAATTGCTTTGCCACAGGATGTGCAAGTCATTACTATAGCTGTAAGTATTTAAATAAGCTTAAATAATTTGACGGAAAATATTTAAATACACGTACTATGCGTTTCAAATAAGAATAGGACTGTCAGAGCGCCATCTTGTTTCGCATTTCTAACGAACTTCATGAATGTCATGTACGGTAGGAAAAAATAAACACAAAATTTTATTAATTTTTACTTCAATATGTTATATAAATTTTAAAATAAATTAAATTTTAATTGGAATTCAATTCTTCCACACCACTTATGGCATCATAGCTACGTTTTTCATCCGAATCAATTCTATGTAAAACAAACTGCAAAATTTTCAATAAAACCGGTTTTTTTCGTAAGGTTTTTTATGTTATTGTTTCAATGTAACAAACAAATAAAACGGTAAAAAACGAAGAAACATTTTTTTCGTTGAATTAAACAATCTGTTCCTATCGGAATTTTCAACGCTAAATATTTTTATTTAAATTATTTTACGAATTTTTTTGTTGGTCGTACTAAAATGACAGTTGCCACATGAAGTTGGCAGCAAGTGCGATCCTATTCTTATTTGAAACGCATAGTATTTTATTAGTTGCGATATGAGGCAAACCTTTTAAAAGCCTTTTCTCATAAACCAACTATCAGCCATTTTGGTGACCCGTGGCACAGGTATTTGATATTTATATCGGGCACAAATCTTTGGCAAATTCATATTCTGAATGTAACATAGATTTAAAACATATTTGTGAAAGGAAATCAGTCTATCGTAATAATATTAATATTATTAGCCACTAAGAAAATTCTAGTACCACCGAGTATTACAATGAGATATGTGTTTCTAGGTTGACAGTCGTGGTGTGCACGCTGTAGTTCGTAGACCAGGAGGTGCACTAGCCTACGCAGTGTATGCCGTCGGTACAACGCGAGCACTGACAGACAGCGTGTTTCCTACTGACAACAGTGCTCTGCTCGGATATTCTAATGGAGCTGCTATACAGTTGGCTACCGCTGCCGAGGTTTGTGGAATTATTAGTATTTTTAATAGTAATAAATTTGATTTTTAAAATAAATTTTGCAGGTTTATTTTTAAAGTAATAATTAATTTTAAAATTTTAGTAAAGAGCTCTTTAGATGGCAGCCAGACTAAATACAATGTGAGAGCACATGCCCTTGTAGGAAACCTGAATTTATTAATAAAGTTGGAGTAAAAAGGTTTTATTGTGTTTGTCATGGAAAACCTGGCAGTCTCACAAAGTCCTTTAGCGTATGCCGGCTTAATATAATATAACTGGCTACAAAGTGGTTTAGTATAACTTTGAAAGATGACTGGATTCGGTGCATTTCTTGTTATTGCAGTAATTTAGAATTTCTTCTAATGAAATTTTTGAAGAATTCAAAGGAGATGTTACATTTGGGGCCCAGAGCGAACAGAATGTTTTGAATAATTAAAATGAAACAAATAATTTTGAAAATCAATTAGTGCTTTCCATTTCTCCGTAGAAGTTGGGGGAAAGGTTTTAGTTTTAAATGGTTGTAAACAGTATTTTAATTCAATCATTGGTTGAATTAATGCCGGATATTTTTAATGTTGCCATCCTTGAAAATAAAATAATATTATGTGGGTAAAAATTAATGTCTGGGATAATATATATTTTATTCATATAAAAGTAAATTAATCACAAACAATATATTTGAGTCTTTAATATATTATACTTAAGTCGTTAAAAAAATAGAACTTGTACGCAATACCTACTATTGTAACACAAATGTTGTCTTCCTTTTAATGAGAAATCGAATGTAATTTTTTTTTAAATCACTGCAACACATTTACGGTTCAACAAATCTAAAAGATACAGTATGACGTTTCATATTTTTCAAACTGAAACAACTTTGTTCATGCGTACATTATTCAGTTTCGAAAACCTTTTTCGTAAAACCATGAATTTAAAAAGATTTTATTATTGTATCTAAAAATGTACAATTCTTAATATATAAATTTAATTGAAAACTTTCAAACAAAGCAAAATAACACATATTTACATAGTAAATAATATCTTATAGTTCTATTCTTGACCTCATTGCAAAGTCACGTAGTTAGGTTACTGCTCTTACAGTTCAACAAATCTAAAAGATACAGTATGACGTTTCATATTTTTCAAACTGAAACAACTTTGTTCATGCGTACATTATTCAGTTTCGAAAACCTTTTTCGTAAAACCATGAATTTAGAAAGATTTTATTATTGTATCTAAAAATGTACAATTCTTAATATATAAATTAAATTGAAAACTTTCAAACAAAGCAAAATAACACATATTTACATAGTAAATAATATCTTAAAGTTCTATTCTTGACCTCATTGCAAAGTCACGTAGTTAGGTTACTGCTCGTAGTGTTGCGACTCTTCGGATACACTTGTATGCAAAAAAATCGTTTACATATACGAAAAATCGTTATTATCGTTAGACACGTAACTAACTATTACTTAAAACTATTACTCGACGTGGTCGAAGGTGACGGGGGGCAACTTATTAAGGTCTTAGTAGTAAATAAAAAAATCCTAAACATTACTTTTATTTAATTAATTATAATTAAAATAAAAGTAATGTTTGGAATTTTTTTTTATTCGCAGATTAGAGAATTTGCAATATGTGGTGTTTTTTTACAAAAGGTTCTACCCTTTACTAATAATGAAATTAATTATAAAAGTGTCTTAAAAATCGGATATTATCGTAATCGATCTCTTAAATTTCGGATATTATAGTAATCGATTTTTTTATCCCAACCTTATTTTTCAATTTGTCAGAACTGTCATACCGTACCTATTAGATTTGTTGGACTTTAGTGTTGCGACTCTTCGGATACACTTGTATGCAAAAAAATCGTTTACATATACGAAAAATCGTTATTATCGTTAGACACGTAACTAACTATTACTTATAACTATTACTCGACGTGGTCGAAGGTGACGGGAGGCAACTTATTAAAGTCTTAGTAGTAAATAAAAAAAATCCTAAACATTACTTTTATTTAATTAATTATAATTTAAATAAAAGTAATGTTTGGAATTTTTTTTTATTCTCTAAAAGTACTAGATCTAATACTACTGTTTATTTATTACGTCTTGAATATAATATCGTGTTAACCACAGACTATAGTATTTGACCTTTGAGAAATGGAATCAAAGACAAAATTCTAGAATCTACAAATTATGTCAAATGGTGAAATTTGACGTTGGAAAAATTACATTTATTTAAAATCTATGAAAGATAGTGGTTAAATCAAAGTAATTTACGTGTTTTCTATTGCATAAACGTTTAATGCTATTTTCCACAAATTTTCATCCATATCAAAGTGTGCGATTGATGAAAAAACTAGAGAATTTGCAATATGTGGTGTTTTTTTACAAAAGGTTCTACCCTTTACTAATAATGAGATTAATTATTAAAGTGTCTTAAAAATCGGATATTATCGTAATCGATCTCTTAAATTTCGGATATTATAGTAATCGATTTTTTTATCCCAACCTTATTATTCAATTTGTCAGAACTGTCATACCGTACCTATTAGATTTGTTGGACTTTAACATCAGAATCTGTCAAGTGTCACCCCATTTGTCAAGTGTCAATGTACTTTGTTGTGATTCGTGTTGCTACTACGTATTGTGAATGTTTTGATGTGATTTATTGCAGATTATTATTGTATATTAATTCGCTTTTGATAATGGATTTAATGCAGGTTTTATTTTAGACATTCAAATATTAATTATTAGGTAACATGTTATGTGAAAATTGTATTTTGAGCTATTTGGAGTATGATATAATTTCACTTTAAATACCGCATATCTCACATCCTCGAAGATTTATAGTAAAAATAATTATACAGGCCTATAGAGTAGTTTCATGTATGTTCTTGGTGGGCCCAAGATGTATGGGCAAATGGAACGTCTCCTTTATGCAGTGGTTTTCCCAATACAGGGCAGCGAGCCAGTAGTGATAATGGTGGACGGTAACGGCGCGCTGTACCCGGTGTCACGTGACTGCGTGGGCATGGTGCGCGCGCCGCCCGCGCTGGGCCTGGCGCCCGCGCGCGCCCTGGCCGCGCACGCACTGCCGCTGCACCCGCACGCCGCCGCGCAGCAGCACCCGCACCACACGGCGCTCAAGTCACAGGTCTGTTTACTGACACACCGTTCAAAGACGCGGACTAATAACAACATAACTATAACAGATACCTGGATCGCGTTTTTTTTCCCTTCATGAGCGCTGGCAGTAAAAGATATTTTATTTTTACTGCCAGCGCTCATGAAGGGCTCCTTTGCCCCATTATTCGTCATGTAATTGCGTGGCCCACCGTCTGCTAAGCGCTTTAACGTGTCACGTCTCGTGTTAAACTTACAATACAAAAGTTCCGTCGCTGTCAACCCATGTTGACATCACCTAACGACAGGACTTTGAAAAACTGTGCATTCAAGGAGCACGGTGTCACACGTGCTCCTTGAGTGCACAGGTGTTGCTGACACACGAAGAAACACACTCACACAGGCTCCTGTCTTGAAATCTATCACGGAATGCCTGTACAAAATCAGTAACCTTATACACTTCTGGAGGAAGGTGGGCTGGCTGGAATAACGAGTGCCCCTCACGTACAATAGTCCACCTCAGGGACTAAGTGCGGAAACCAACCATTTATCTATTGGACCGGAAAGATCTCTGTAAATTTCGTAATAACTTGTAGAACCCAGGAATATTAGTTTGACTTGTAATATTTTTGTGTAGGTTGCGCTTATCATATTGGTTCCCGAGCCACAACTCATGATGCCGCGAGTACTCCGATGCGATCTTGACGGTGTACGTCAACTATTACATCAACTGGAATCCGATTCCAACAGTAAGTTATTGTTTTGAGTAATGACACAAAGTAGTTATTGCTAGATTCTTAAGTAACAAAATATTTTTGTTTGTTGTAGAACAACAAATTTTATCAATTCTGCAAGAGCGCTGTGATGGCAACAGAAATATATTACACGCTTGTGTCCACATGTGTGCCCCAACATCAAACAAGGAACCTGACATAGGTAATAAAACAATTATTATATCTAAAACTTCTAATAACTTTTTTCCTTTATAATAGTAAATATACATTAAAATATGCCCCATCTGGGTGGGTAGACAGAGACTTCTAAATACTAACACTAACATAACTAATATATTATACAAAAACTAATGCAACTTTATTTACGTTCAGTGGAAAATGCTTCGATGCCCAACTTAGCGGGTGGTACTGGTGGTGCCAGTGCTAGTACTGAAGATCCAGTACCCGCCATCTCTTGGCCGCCGGAGACTTTTGAAACTTCTGGAGATGAAGACAGCTTGATGGGACTCACTAATAATGGGTAAGTTTAAAAGATTTATTGAGTTTCTCTTTTTTAGTAGAAATAACATTATCTCTACCAAAGAGAAACTAAAATTCCAATAAATTCCTCCCAGTTTCCTTCAAAAGGAATTTTGGACATCCTTCCGCCTCACATGGACGATATGAAATCACTGGTGATTAATTTGATACAATTGCATAAAAAATATAGATCATAAGTTTTTGTAAAATATGCCATCTCTTACTTGAACTTACAGCAAAATGTCGGGCGGTGGTAACGGCGGTGGTGGACAAGTGAGCGCCGACCCAGCAGAACGTCGCGGCAATGCGTTAGCGTCATTACGTGCTCTCTGTGAAAATCCTGTACTGCAACCATACCTCATGCAATTACTAACAGCCAAGTAAGTCTTTAGTTTCATTTAATGATTTATAAAAATTACTATTTTTATTGAAGAATACATAAAGCAAAAAGTAGTATATTTTTTCCTATTTAATATAACTACCATAAGCTTTTGCACAGGTATCTTTTTTTTATACCTCAAAAACTTGAACAAAATAAATAATGCTCCTTTTAAACGAGTTGATAGCATATACATACAAGGTGTACATTAGAGACATAATTATTTTAACACAAAGTATGACTTGACTTTACTAAGCAGAAACAAAGAATTATCGTAAAATACACCTGTAAGTAAGTAAGGAATTAGAATTGTATATTCAGGGTGTATAAGTTACACTGTCGTTCCGGTACAGTCGTCATAATATAGTAAAATGTAATGTACACAGAGACGGCATGGGGCAGACCCCGCTGATGGCGGCAGTGTCGGAGCGAGCGTATCGCGCCGCGCTTGTGCTGTTGGACGCTATCCGCGCGTGCCCCGACGCGGACGAACTACAACGTTCGGCCGCCATCTTCCCGCCCAACGCACACCCTGACCATTCACCATTGCTTGTATTGTGCTGCAACGATACTTGTAGCTTCACCTGGACTGGACAGGAACATATTAATCAGGTTAGTTATTAGTACATCTAATTCTGCAGACAGACACAACATGACTTTTTTACACAATTTATTCATAATCTTTGTATTGTCATCTTAATATTCCGTGTCTTTGCTTTTAGGATATATTCGAATGTAAAACCTGTGGTCTTACTGGATCCCTGTGCTGTTGTACAGAATGTGCAAAGGTATGTTTTTGTAATATCTAAGATACATTCTTAGTAGCAAAAGCTTTTCTTTATTTTATTTATCAATTGTTTTATTTTTATAGGTGTGTCATAAAGGACATGATTGCAAGTTAAAACGTACATCACCCACAGCATACTGTGACTGTTGGGAGAAATGTCGTTGCAAAGCGCTAGTTGGTGGAAACTGGACTGCGAGGTGTGATCTTTTGGCCAGACTTGCAAGAGACACCTCATTAGCTACGCATTTTAATTCAAGGTAAGTTATTGTAATTTTCTTTTCTTTTGTTTTGGAATATTGGGTGAATATAAAATGTTTTACCTAATATGTTTGTAATTTCAATTCTGTGTTCTTGATAAAAATGACCGATTACTTTAACCTTAACTTATTCCAGGGGCGAGTCGATTCTGCTCTTCTTAGTGCAGACAGTAGGTCGTCAAGCAGTCGAACAGAGACAGTTTCGTGCTGGAGGAGGGCGTGGTCGAGGCCCGCGCAAGCAGCCTGGCTCCGACGCAGAAGTCGACGCGCCTGATCATGATCTAGAACCACCTAAGTTTGCTAGAAGAGCACTGTTACATCTATTGGGTCAGTAGCTATTATAATCTAATCAAACTGCTTCGGTGGCAAAACTGTCGTGTAAGCGGATGTCGTCGGTTTCCAATCCCATGTAAGATAGTCATTTGTGTTGTTCACAAATTATTGTTGTCTTGAGCTGAATGTTCATTGTAACCATTAATTACGCAGAACTCGTAAAAAAATATGAAAAAATGTGTTATCTATTTTTCAAATGTTTTATAAATATCTTATTGCACGAAAATAAAAATGTTTAGGTTGGCATGAAGCACAGTTAACTAAAAAAAAATTCTTATTTTTTACTTATGCCGAAAATCTTAAAATGTAAGCAATTATTTCAAGAAAACAAATTTGCAATTTTTTTTATTTTTTCAATGCATTTTTAAAAGAATTAAAAATCTTATTAAAGTCATATTTTTCTTTATCCAGGTGACTGGCCGGCAGTAGAGGTCGCAGTGATGTGCGGCGCCAGCAACACGCCGGGCGAAGCTGAAAGTCGTCCGGGCAGTCCTGCGCCGCATCAGTCAGGCACTACTCTGTTGGACAAGTTCACACATGCTCTTATCGTCAAATGTACTACTAATGAAGTGAGTTTGAATTTAACGTTTAATTGCATAATGTGACAAATAGATAATCATAGAACTATCCATCTTAGTAGCCGGATCCACACCAAACGATCCAGCGCGATCAGACCGCGCGCGGCAGGAGCGTTTGATGTGGACTTGCCTCGCGCGATTCAAACTGCGCGCATGGTCGTTGGATCGCGGGATCGCCGATCCAAAATAGATCGTTTAGTGTGGATCCGGCAATTAACCTTTTCACCGCCACGTCAATTATGAAAATCTCTACGCCAATCATCGAAACAGTTGAAATGAAATAATAATAGGAAGTAAACACTAGAACCATACTTATGAGACTTACGCGCTGCCTACTGCGCCACCGAGGCTTTAGAACCATACTTATTTTTGTACATAATCAAGTGGTATTCAGACGGGTCAGTGGCACATTTTAATTTAACATAGGCGTCTGATTTTCAAATTGGTGGTGGTGAGAGGTAAGAACTATTTTAGTAATATGTTAACTCAGACCAAATAAAAAATAAAGACGTAGCGCTGCGGACACTCGTTTGAAGTATTCAAAACTACGCCTCGCTCTATACGTACAAGTTTACACGCACACATTTACTACCCAAACTACGCCATATCAGTCAATTGGCGCTAGTTTGTCAATAGAGTATGACATATAAATATTTTTCATTATTTATTCTGGAAAATGCCTAATTGTGACGTAAAAGGGTGCAAAAACAATTCTTCAATAAATAAAAAGCCAGATGGAATCACATTTCATACGTAAGTAAATATAAAAACTCATAATTTTAATTATTAATATTATTGACTTATGATGACGGCCTGGAACACAAAACCTCAACAAGTGTTGGCACTATTAAGCGTCAGAATTTTCCCCGTTTATAGGGTAAGTAGGAACTTGTAAGTAATAGAAAAAGTAACATTAGGAATATAAATAAAAAATAAAAGAAAAATATGGCAATGCATTTTCTCTTATATTCTCTTTTATCATAATAAAATATTTACAAGAAAATCCATTGCCGTATTTTTCCATCATCTTTTTTTAACAAGCCTCATAGCCTCATGTCAGAGTCTCTTGTTTTAGAATAAAAGTAAGTATAGGAAATAGGTTCGTTTTGCTTGTGCTCGGATTAGGATTGTTACCAAAATCGGTACCATATCAAGAATTGATCTAAATGCGGGAGTTGTTTAAAGAGAACATGTACATTTTTAAGGTTTCCTAGTCGAAATAAGATTGTAGCAGAGAAGTGGATTGAAGTCATTCGACTTAGCCGGAATGATGAATCATGGAATCCTAAGGCGCGCAGCGTAGTTTGTTCGACACATTTCGATAATGGTGACTTATATTATACACAAAACGGACTTCGTCGTGTGCTTAAACATGGACATCCAAAGGATATTTCCAATATGTCTATTATTGATTATTTCATTTAGTAACAGAAAAAAAACAAAACTTTACATCTTTTCCTTTTGTTTATGTTTTTCCAGATTCCCTGAAATAGTTTAAATATTGCTAGTGCGGTACTTTTATTTTTTAGTAATCCAAATTGATTAGTATTTAAAATAACTAAAACGTTCAAGAAATCCACATAACATATTAAGTATGTATAACTTTTTCAAATATTTTTGTAAAACTTGGTAATATTGAGTCTTCTTAAGTAAAGGTTTAATAAGGACTACCATGTCTGGAAACACTCCAGATTCTAACATACATGATTATTCATTTATTAAATGGTTTTGGAATAATAATTGTTTTATTTTTACCCAATCTTGTCGGAATAAACATGCTATTATACCATCTCTTAAAAGGAAAATACCTATATACCTACAATTTTAAAATTAAACATATCCATGAACTCAATCAGTCTGCCAGTGCTTAGACAAATATTAGGGTAATTAGTTTTCACTGCATGGCAGCACTCCTTAAATGCACACATGTTTACAAAACCTGCTTAATTTTTCTGTTGACGTCTTTATTTTTTATTTAGTCTGAGTATGTTAATAACTTTTCCTCAAACAGATGCTTGATACACTTCTGCACACGTTGATCCGTGAACAACAAAACGATACGATCCCCGGGCGCGCTGAAAGAGCACGTGAAGTAGCGAGACGTTTTGTACGCTCTGTAGCGAGAATATTCGTTATATTTAGCGTTGAAATGGCACCAGGCGCTGCTAAAAAGAAAGGGTATGTACTCTTATTATTACTAATATTATTATTTGTATCTTTTTTGCTTATCTGAAAGGTACCTTAAAAGTCGTATCATAGTCATTATAGTCGATAACGTGTAAACTATCTAACATTCATAGAACTATTTAGTAGTTCCTGAGATTAATCGAAAATAATAAAATAATTTAAATATAGATTTCACTAGAATACTTAATAATATAATTGAAAATTTTCCAGACCTCTATCAATAACGTCGTCATTGGTTCGTTGTCGTCGAGTATTTGCGGCATTAGTAGCGCTCGCCGTAGAGGAACTTGTGGAAGCGGCTGACGCTCTGTTAGCCCCAGTGCGACTGGGCGTAGTTCGTCCTACCGCTCCGTTCCCGTTGGCAACGACCTATGTGGACCTTGTTAACGGTAGCGAGGATCTGTTTGGTGTAGAACCATTATCAACTGGACATTCACGACTAGCTGGACATACTAGAAGGTACAGTCTTATGATATTCTAGTGTTACTGATTTCATTTAAAAATTGGTTTGTGTCTTTGGTGACATTATTTTATTTTATCTTTCGTATCGTGTACAGGGAATCGAGCGCTGGCGGTGGTCGCGGAGCCACATCAGGCGGCACGTCTATGGGCAGCTCCACGCTAGTACCGGACCGCTCGTCCACGCCCGTCGCTACTGAGTACGCGGACGACGCCGCCGCAGAGGCGCTGGGCGCGGACGACGACGCCTCCGAGACCGACGAGCCTGCGCCACAGGCGCCGCCCGCACCGCCCACTGACCAACCTCATCATGACGATAACATGCAGGACAGGTGACTAAACATAATATACTATTATTCTATTTTTGTTATACTTTGTTATAGCGACTGGAAAACACAGGATGGGGAGATGCGGAAGACGCACACTGGGCAAATCTCACACGGTGGACCGACGATCTATTTAGAACCATAGTTGAGCATGGGAGATGGTTTGCACAGGGTGGAAATATTTGGAGGAGGCCTATGTCCACCAGTGAAGTGAATTTGCTGATATGTTGATAATGTTACACTTTTACTAAACCTACATATTATACAAACTTCAAAATGCTTTATTTCATAAAATTTATCACAAATTGTTTGAAATCGTCTTTTACAATTTACTTGAAATTGAAGCTATAGTTAAAATTATAGATCGACACAGACAATCGCCACAGCACTAAAAAAACCGCGTTGTATTGTCTAATGTAAATTAGAGAAGAAAAATAAAACCAATCTACTACTCAAATCTACTTGTCTGTCTGTGTTGATCCATAAATTCCAGTTTCCAAATGGTTGGGCCAATGAGAAGAAACCTGGCAAAGAAACTCATGGCAACCTGGCAAACCTGGCAAAGAAATACATGAGGAACTATTCAAACTAACCGGCTCAATATTACTATCTAGGGGACAAGAACAGCATGTGGTAGTAGAAAACGGTACAGAGCGTGCTGAAGGAGGCGAAAGTGAAAGTGAATTAGACTTGCTGGCCGAAGTAGAGACTGAAAGCGACTCTGACGACCAGGATAACGCGGAGTCAGCGCAACGGAGTGTGCAGACTGGGGCTACACAAGGCTCTGATGCTGGTAAGTAACAGTTGTACTGATACATAAAGCTTGTTTTTGTATGTCAATTTGTTTTAAAGGAAATGGTAATGCTCTATAAAATAATGATTAAATAATAACACGTTTAAATAATAGCAAAGTATTTATAAAGTGTCTTCTTGCTTTACCTGACATCCAATTTTCTTAGAAATTTCACATTTTTTAAAGTTTCATAACTAAAAGAGATAAAATGAAATAAATGTGACTTACTGTAAATAATATGTTTATTATATATTCCAAACAAAAATCATAAAGGGTTTTTCTCCTAAGACGCGTCTGTACATATTTTGAGGTAACAAATTTTTTTAGCTTATTTATTTCAGAGGGTTATATTATTATGTCCGGCAAAAGGTAGTACGATTACTGTAGAGTAGGTACAAAAACAGATGAGAATGATTAGGTGTACATTCAGGATGATAATATGTAACATCACTTATATTATTTCAATGATTTCGTACTATGTGACAGGTATAGCTTCTCTACTGTTGTATCCCGAAGATGAAAGTGGTGACTCTACACAACCCGAGGACGAAGATTCCGAGGCAGGTGAGACAGATGAACAAGATGGCGAGCCTGATCCACCGCAACACGACGGTGAAACATTAGAGAGAAGAGCTGCACCTCCTGCTAGACCTAACTTAGCTCCTCACTCTATGCAATGGGCCATACGGTAAATAGAATATTTGTTAATTACGTTATAAATATTAATTAATTATGTGATAATAATTCTTATTTATATTCATTTAATTAATAATTATGTTACAAATTAGTAAATTGTTTATTAATTATCTTCACCAATTTTATGTTGTTAATTTTAATCGTAAGCCAAAAATAATATACCGAATAATTGTCAGAAATTGCCAGTGTAGTAGTATAGTGTAATGTGTGGTGTATCTAAGCGTGGTATGTTGGGTACTGGAGCAGGGCGCGCTCGGCCCCGCGCGGCGGCGGCGCGGGCGGCGTGCGGCTCACGGGCAGCTCGTCGCTCGTGTTCATCGACCCCGCCTCGCTGCGCCGCTCCGCCAGCGCGCACGACCCGCACTCCACCTCCACCACGGCCTCGTGTCTCGCCAGAGCGTTCGGTATGTATTACATAACCTGACGTTAACCTATTAGTATATAAATGTATATAAAAACATATCAAACTGTATTGCTTATGATCAAGGTCAAAAGGTCTTATTTTTCTTTTTACTTTAGTAAATACTCTTAATTGTAAAAAATGTGTTTTAATTTCTTTGTTTTCTGAGCCACTGGCCTCTGTCTTAGTGTGAAATATCTTTATCTTTTCATCATTATTAGAAGCCCATTCATTTTATCACATTATTTTGTGTATTAAGTATTGAAGTCAAAATATTTTTCATTAATTTGATCATTTTCGCAGGCATTGTGATTCGCCAAATCGCCGATCTATTATGGGAATATGAGCGTGTGACATTACCGCTACCTCGCATGGTCCCTCTCGCATATCGTGAGGCTCTACGTTTACAATGCTACCTTGAAAGACAACTGAAGCCAACGTGGGATTGGCTCGTCACTGTTATGGACGCTACTGAAGCTCAACTAAGGTAATATTGATACTTAAAATTCAGTACGGATAAACAAATTTGAGGAAAAATTATATCTTCCCTCGTATTTTTTTCTTTATGCAGGAAAACAATGATTTTAAACCAATCCTTATGATTTTAATAAAAAAGATTCTCCATCATTATTCGATAGCATACATCTCATTTCTTATCATTAAAATGTGAAATATGTAATAATTATTTGTGCAGGTTTGGAGCTTCGTTGACATCAAATAATGCCGGTACTTCGAATGGTGAAAGCGGACGGTCTAGTGCTACTCGTCGCACAACTTCACTCACATCACCTGCAACAAGAATTATTGGCTTCTCTGAGGGACCCAGGGCAAGAGATAGAGAACAAGGTAGTAGTGTCTTTTTCTTTTCATCTTTTTTTCCACTTTTACGAGCCTTTATGTATAATAATAAAATACCAGAGTCCATTGTATAATACTAAAACGTACTAAGTAGTATATTAACTGTACAGCAGGTGTAGAGGCGGGCAGCGCGCGGCGCGAGTTCCTGGCGTACTGCCTGTCGCTGCTGCGCGCGCACAGCGGCGAGCACGCGGAGCAGCTGCCCGTGCTGGACGTGGCGGCGCTCAAGCACGTGGCCTACGTGCTCGACGCGCTCGTGTACTACATGCGCGCCGCGCAGCCGCAGCCGCACCACCACCACCATCTGTGGACGCCGGTAACTACACCTACTCACTCTCCTAAATATCTACTCTAATATTTACTCACTACTGTTTGAAGATAGATTTTACAGGCAAAATACTGGTTCCAACTTATTAATATCTATATATGCAATATATTCTACAGGACGAAAATGAAAACGAAGAAGGAGACGAAGAAATGGTAGTAGGGGGTGGAACTGCAACGGAATCTGACGGTGAAGGCGACAGCGCACGAGGTCGCGCTCACGCTTTCTTCCAGCGATCTGATTCAACGCTCTGTCTGGGATGTCCTCCGCCTGATCCATTTAACAGTCAGTAACCGTATATTCTATCAATAATATAAAGTTTTAAGGATATCTTTTATGAAAGAGCTTTACAGTGCATATCCTTCTGCTGTCTGAAAAAAGTTGAAGACAAAAATTCCGTACAGATTCATAGTCACACCAAGGCAAGGTTGACAACGTTGGTGTGACTACGTGTCGGCAAGGCAAAAATTTGTGTTATTTCTTCACATTCCAATTAGATGGACCAATGCTAACACCATGGTTTAAGAAGGCCTAGCCTATTTTACCTACTCACCGAGATTGGTATTGTACATAGTAAATTCAGGGTGGGACAGGGGTCATCACATCATGTTAGGCTTGGCTACACCATGCTAGCCAGATGGTTTGGTCTTTATCTCCTCTTGTGTTTGAGTCGGCTTAGTAGCATGATATAGCAAGTTAATGGTATCTGTAAACTAACAGCAATAATATTTGATGTTATTCAGTGACAATGCAAGACGCATTACCACTAGCCGACCAGCCCCAGCTGCTGCAGCCTGCAGCGCGGCGCGAGGAGCTGTTCGGCATGCCGCGCCAGCTCGTCACTGTGCCCGCCTCGGGAGACGCGCCGCCGGGCGTTAACAACCCGCTAGAAGGTAACATAACACGTAAATATGAACATTTTATACATACTTTATATTGTAGAATAAGTTATTGTATCGTTTGGTACAGTCAGCCCCAAAATTCGCTGAACACATTTTAAATTCCAAAACTGCTGAACACTAAAAGTGCCATAAGTCAGTGTCGCGGGTATTTCAGAAGTATCGATGTTGCCAACTCGTGCAGTATACGGGAGCCGCGCATGACTGAACGGCAACTTCGCCCGCTGCGTCGTTCATCTGCGGTCGAGTTTCAGTGTAGTTGTAGTGAGTGATTTTGACAGTAGACAAAAGTCAAGCCAATTTCAAAGCGGAATACTACATTAACAATTTCATCAAAACAGTTGTCAACACGATAGCTTTGCTTGTATAGAGCTTGGGTGAAAAGAAAACAGCTCTGGTTCCATCCTGAGGAACGGATTCCTTTTGGTGTTTTTTTATTTTTTCTTATTTTGTTTTCTACTATTATTATTCAATACAAGCTGTAACCCGCGACTTCGTTTACGAAAAAAATGTATATTCGACAATTAAATTAAATAATTTAATTAATTAAATGGCTTTATCACCTCTAGTCTTAATTTTAGTTGCATGTCATAAAACTATTAAGTTCAATGTCGCACAACAGGGAGCGCTTCTTCTTACATAACATTTCAACTCATATCATCGAATCTCCGAAAATGTTTCTCATACAATTTAAAGTCATAATGATCATTCTTCATTAAATTAAAAATTAAATAAAAATACTATTTAATTTTCCATTAAAAATTAAAAAACTTTATTAAAATACCTGTGAACAGTGACGGTGAATTTAAGTTACTTGTTTTTTTTGAGATAAAATACAATAAATAAAAAACCCAAAAAAATATTTGGCACAACCTGGTTTCGAACGCACGTCTACTTCATCAAAGTCGAGTGTTCTATACCCTACAGTTCAACAAATCTAATAGGTACGGTATGACAGTTTTGACAAATTGAATAATAAGGCTGGGATAAAAAAATCGGTTACTATAATATCCGAAATTTAAGAGATCGATTACTATAATATCCGATTTTTAAGACACTTTAATAATATAATTAATCTCATTATTAGTAAAAGGTATTGATCCTTACTTGATTAACTTTGTAAAAAACACCACATATTGCAAATTCTATAGTTTTTACATTAATTTGATATGGATGAAAATTTCTGGAAAATAGCATTAAGCGTTTATGCAATAGAAAACACGTAAATTACTTTGATTTAACTACTATCTTTCTTAAATTTTAAATAAATGTAATTTTTCCAACGTCAAATTTCACAGATATAAATTAATTTCACCATTAGACATAATTTGTAGATTCTAGAATTTTGTCCTTGATTCCTATACATTTCTCAAAGGTCAAATACTAAAGTCTTTAGTCTGTGGTTGACACGACCCCATAGTTGTTTACCTTTATATTTAGGTCGTAATAAATAAACAGTAGTAGGTATTAGATCTAGTACTTTTAGAGAATAAAAAAAAATTCTAAACATTACTTTTATTTTAATTATAATTAATTAAATAAAAGTAATGTTTAGGATTTTTTTTTATTCACTACTAAGACCTTAATAAGTTGCCTCCCGTTACCTTTGACCACGTCGAGTAATAGTTATAAGCAGAGGTCGGAATTAGGTAGAGTTATTTATGTACTTGCATCGAAATGTTGATATTAATGTGGACCTTCCCGGGATTTCTGATGAATAATCCCGGGATTTCTAATGGACAATCCCGTGTGGCCAACAAACAAATAAATAATAATAAAAACCTCAGAATTAGACCAATAAAACAAAGATAATTTATTAACATACAGTTTTTATTAGTTTACATTAATTTACAATACAAATTATTAATAGTCTTAAGCAAATTCTCATAAGCCTATTTCGGGAAGTTTTCCTTATTCAAACGGCCCATCGGAATCATTTTCCTTGTCAGATTCATTACCAGTAAAATTTGAAGTGTTCGCTTCCGACTCTGTATAACTTTTGTGAGAATTAAAATATATGACCATTAGCTTTTCAATATTTTCTGGCTTCAATGAATTTCTCCGAACGTCTAAAATCCATTTGTACATTGAAAAAGATCGCTCTACGTCAACTGAGGTGAGGTTAGCAAATTTATACAATTCCTCCTCCTCGTCATCATTAGTGCAGGAAGAAATTTTTTCTGCTATATTTCTGATAATGTCCAAATCAGGATTCCTATCCATGACTTTTTCCATTTTATCTTTTAAGCTCTCGCAATTTGCCCATATCAAAGCTAATCTCACTGCATCAAATATTTCAAATGATTCCATTAGAGAAAGATCGGATTTCTGAAGAGATGTCAAAGCTGTTGGTATAATTGAAAAATTTTCGTAAATACGAGACAAATCATCTTTAATGTTGTCGTTATTATTAAAAATGTTTAAACTATTCTCTATTGATTTTGCCTCTTGACCATTCAGCACCGACAATACAGATTTAATTTCATCGAAATGCTTAGCGTAATAAAATGCTGCATCAAGCCAAGTACCCCATCTGGTAATTACAGGTGCAGGAGGTAAAGGTAAATCCGGACACATTTCTTTAAAGATTTTAATTCTTTTTGGTGCCTTCAAAAAAACTTTTTTCAAATTTGAAATTAAACTATCGACATTAGGATTCTCCTTTCTAATCTGCCCCGCAACAAGATTTAGAGCATGGGCTAAACATGTGAAATGCAACATTTTAGGAAAAGTTGATTTTAACATTCTACCAGCTGATATCATGTATGCCACACTGTCTGTACATAACATTCTAACGTTATCTAGTTTGCTCTCAAATGAACTTCCCCACATATTTTTTAAAGAATCTTGAACAAATTGTGATATCGTTGTTCCATTTACAGTGTCTAGCATTTTACATGCCACTAAGTAAGGCCGATGGTTCCTACTAAGTTCTAATGGTCTCACCAACAAATGTACCACAGCTCGTCCTAAGAAATCCGTAGTTTCGTCTACTGAAAGCCATAGCTTTTTATCTACAATCTTACTTTGCATCTCTTGTATTTTGATTTTAAAAAGCTGATCCAGGTAAACTTTTCTCAATAAGGATTCACTAGGTAGAGTAATATTTTTGCAATTGCAACAAATGTACTTTTGAAAAAATGTTTTAAATGCGTTGTTGCTCAGTTGGGACCACGGTATGTTACAAAGAATCATAAATTCGATTAAGTCGAAGTAAAATTCTAAAGGAATGTGGCGCTCTTTCTTCGTGCCTTTATGTACTGCTCCTTCTACATGTCTTTTGACGTTACTCTGACGAGTCGCACTCAAATGTGCTTCGCATTTGGAACAGTAAATTAATCCACTTGCATGGTCGTAAAATAGCTCCGGATTATCTTTGATCCACTTGTTGATGGTGGCTTCTTTGATTGAACTCTGCGCCATGGTAATATTTTTAATCTGGAGCAAAATAATAGTCAATCTTAGAAAACCGTATGCATGTGTTTGTAAGTATGTGAGAGATAGGTCACAACAGTTGCGTAGTTTAAAAGATCTAAGCGTGCATAAATTCATACAAAGAGACAGACGGCGGGAAGCGTAGGTACTTTGTTTTATACTATACTAGTTGGCCCGGCGCGACTTCGTTCACGCGTTGTCCTACCCTTACCCAACAACCTACCCTACACCTACCTAAGAACCTTCTCCTAATAATAAGTACAAATACAACAAAAAAAGAATTAGTGAAATCGGTCCAGCCGTTCACGCGTGATGCCGTGAAAACGGAAAACGGGTTTCATTTTTATATATTTAGATATAGATTTATTGTTATAGCAACTATAGTAACATACATTACGTATAAATTTAAAGTGTCTGCTTCTACTTAGTAAGCGCAAGGGCACTAAAAAACACCGATAAATAATGCTTATTGATTCACTGTACACTCCTTTTCGCTCAGTCTTTGGGGAAAGAAGCTACTTTGGGCGTAAACCTGTTTTGTGGATAAAATACAAATCGAAAAATTGTATATAGAGTTTTATTAAACTTTAGATATGTTTTCTGGTGCCACTGGGCTTTCAATTACTGAAAATTGAGCTGATTTAGGAGTTACGTAAAGAAATAAATTAGTGACGCTAGTTCTGCGTACTCTTCACCTTAATGTAAGTGGTCAAAGGGATATTCGTCCTATTATAAACGTTTTTTCCCATTCGATATGTAGTAATTGTCACTATTTAATATAAATACTATAAACGCTTGTTCCAGAAGTACATACAAGAACGCTCGAGTAGGACAGGTTTCCGTAATAATCACATAAACACATTAATTAATAATTAATCAGTTTAAACCTAAAAAGAAAATCTGTAAAAGATTACCAGAAAAATTAATTCCAATCGTTAACCATATAGTCAATTAAAGCAATTAAAAAAAGAGTCCCGTATGTTAAGCTTCTTCAGTAGCATTTGAAATCATTGCTACTTTATTTTAATTGTATCAAAGAACATCTTGAGTTAAACAACACCGATTTTATGACAATATAACAAACATTCTACATTGGGAAAATCTAATGTAAAGGACATTTAATATAAATATGAACAATAAACTTACCAAGTATATCACCAACTTCAAATATCCAATCGTCCAATACAGTAAGGCCAAATCAAAGTCCGTTAATGCGTGCCGAAATAGTCGTATTAAGTAGAGTCCAGAATCCAGTAAACAATCCAGGGTCAAACAGGATTCACCACACAAAACACAATAGTAAACACGTGTGCGCATTCGACGAACCGAGGTAAGCGAATGAGCTGTGTCAATAAACCGATTTATTGCTAAGATATAGTTTGAATGCGTTAGAAAGAGATACAATCTCAGTGTTCCGCATTACCGCTATTGTTTCCTTTTGTTCAAATTTTGCAACTTCGAGCATCCGATGTCATTGATGTAAGTGTGGCAACGTCGCGCGTGCAGTAAGTAGTTTAAAGTGTGTAAAAGTAAATATGTAACTTTTTATTTAAATCGTGGGATATTTTTCTATTTTTTTAATTAATCCCGGGATTTGTAGCATATCCACTTTATTCTTTCGCTGTATGAAATCAGTGTAAGTACATGAATAACTCTACCTAATTCCGACCTCTGGTTATAAGTAATAGTTAGTTACGTGTCTAACGATAATAACGATTTTTCGTATATGTAAACGATTTTTTTGCATACAAGTGTATCCGAAGAGTCGCAACACTACGAGCAGTGACCTAACTACGTGACTTTGCAATGAGGTCAAGAATAGAACTATTAGATATTATTTACTTTGTAAATATGTGTTATTTTGCTTTGTTTTAAATTTTTAAATTAAATTTATATATTAAGAATTGTACATTTTTAGATACAATAATAAAAACTTACTAAATTCATGGTTTTACGAAAAAGGTTTTCGAAACTGAATAATGTACGCATGAACAAAGTTGTTTCAGTTTGAAAAATATGAAACGTCATACTGTATCTTTTAAATTTGTTGAACTTTAGGCTATCGAATCTCAGTGAATTGTTTTGAAATTATGTATCTATTCCAACGAGTAAACATAACCTCTCAGACGTTTAAGACCGGATCCGTACAAACCCCTTAGTCTATGTTGTCCCGTATCCGTCCCAAGAATACCGGCTCTGAATTTACGCAATTATAATGCCTAACCACATAAAAATAACGTATTTTATTGCTTGAAATCTATTCTATGATTATTAACCAACCATAAAAAAGTGTTGCTCTTAAAGAAAAGAATGTACCTACTTACAATAAAAAAACTCTTTAAAATGACTGGCTATGAGGATGTTTGCCGATGGCGCGCCGATTTGCTATTTTGAAATTCGTTTTTAGGAGTGAATTATTGTTGTAATCTTAAAGTTTTTTGGAAAATTGATTGGAATATTGTCTAGGAATGTGTAAAAATAAATACAACAAAATTTTGTGAACAAATTTGTTGAAATATCTTTAACTTTTTGCAACAGGTAATGTTTGTACTGAATCGCTTTATACAAGTCTGTATTAAAAAAGGAAAACATATTTTATAAAGAAATGTTTATGAATAATTATTGTATAGTGTTATTTATCTTGCTAAAAGAGTCGTTGGTCATATTACGATTCATATAAAAAAACTTTATATTTTGAGAAATTCAAAGAGCGGTCGCGCGCTCGCGGCCGCGCGCTTAACTTGCGACAGACGACGGGTACAAGTTTGTATGGCGCTTTGACGTACGAGAGGATAATAGACACTAGTGTTCAGCTACTTTTGAAATACTAGTGTTCAGATACTTCTGAAATACCCGCGACACTGACTTATGGCACTTTTAGTGTTCAGCAGTTTTGGAATTTAAAATGTGTTCAGCGACTTTTGGGGCTGACTGTACATCGTCATCATCAACTTACTATGAGCCGACGGCATCAGCAGCTGTAGGCAACTTGGTCCTGAAGTTTATTTAGCCAGGGAGGGAGGTTATAGGCTATATTTGCGCTACGACTAATAGGAGCGGAAAGTTTGAAATGTGTTCTAGACACAGGAAAAATATAAATTTTATGAGCTCTTGTGTACAGCATGTTTTGATATTGTTATCTGTCCCTTAATAATTCAAAGCATTCCCTGTTCTAATAAGGATTTTTATGGGGAAATATGTGACAAGGAAAAGTGAAACAACGAATACCACGACCCCGTAAGTTCACTAAAACGAAACACAACGAATGCACGAATAACATAGCACCGAAGTCATGCGATCTCGAATAACAGAACAACGAATTAAAAAGTGAAACAATGAATACCACGACCCATTTCACTTTTCGTTGTCACATATTACACCCGATATTTATGATGGAACTCTCGAAATCAACAACAACTTCTTGGCCGCTCATTCTAAGTTCATTACTGGCAGTAGTAATGTATTCACCAATAGTAATGTAATACTGTGTGCACAGTTGTCCCACGTCGGCTGGGCTTGTCTACGCGCGGCACGGAGCGCGGCTGGTCGCCGCCGGCGCGCCCGGTGTCTGCGCCGCCCACACACTCGCACAACATGACGAGAGATGAACCTCAGGTCAGTTTTATACTCACACCACAGACCATTGAACACCTCATTGATGTAACCGTAATCACATCAGGTTTATCATTGAATAAATAGTTATGGGATGTTGGTTACTTGAATTAATGTTCAGTTATATAAGTTTTAACATCTTATCGAAACCAGCCTATAGTAAGTAATATTTAACCACTACACCACAAATAGTAAATAGATTCAATAACATTTGTTCACTATTTATTACTTTTTGTTGACAAACCTATTGGTTTTAATGATGAGTAAAATTTTATAAACTTCATTGTTTTACAGGATTTATCATGTACGAAAGATGCACCCACAAAAATGGATATTGACACAGATGGTGAATATTTATCTGATTCTGACTCCAATGAAGCTAGACAAATACCTAGGAAAAAGCACCACAGGTACAGGTAAAAAATACACATTCTTTTTTAGATCATACATTTTAAATAATTATGTTTTAGAGTTAAATCAAAGTACCAATGTAAATGTAGTCAATATTTTGTTTCTGTCAGGAAGGAATTTAACCATATTACAACCATTGATATTTTAAGTTCTTTTCTGTTACATTTTTTATTGGTACCATTAATTCAATATTAATAACTTTATCTATTATGCGTACGTAAGTGTATATAATGTTAAATAAAAAGATTATTATAAAATTTCGTATTATTTCAGACATCCACATTCAGTGAATATGTCGGCGGGTAGTAGTTCTATGCATGACTCTATGTCACAACCGTCTGAGTTTCACACGTTGGTCGACACTGCGTGTTCTATAATCGATGCGCCACACCAACAGAATATGACTTCATCTGTATCGCCAGGTGAGAATAACGAGTTGAACTAAACACTTTACTAATAGTGAAAATTATATATAATACGATAAATGTTTATTGAACTATTACAATGCTATTGGCTACAAGTATTACTGCTACCGACATTTAGCGGGGCACTATATGCAATCTTACTATAGTTGCGCTTTCCTGATTGTATTTACGCAAACTAGCATTTTTAAATTATACATTTGTATTTTAAGTTATTGTTAATTCAGAAATTATTATAGATTATATTAATCTCACTCAGAGGGCAATGGAGAGAGCTTGTACGGAGTTTCCCTGCGTGATCGTATTAGAAACGAGGAGATCCGCAGGAGAACCAAAGTGACCGACATAGCGCTCAGGATTGCCCAGTTAAAGTGGCGGTGGGCCGGGCACATAGCGCGGAGAACTGACAGCCGTTGGGACTGAAAAGTTCTGGAATGGCGACCGCGCACCGGAAGGCGCAGGGTGGGGAGACCCCTCACTCGTCGGACCGACGACTTGGTTAGGATAGGACGGCGGGAAGCCGATGGATGAGGGAGGCACAAGACCGCGCAGGGTGGAAGCGTTTGGAGGAGGCCTATGTCCAATAGTGGACGTCCATAGATTGATATGGATGGATGGATCATCATCATAACAGCCTATTAATGCCCCACTGCAGGGACGGGCCTTCTCCCGGAGGGAGGGTTACTTGGTCAATACCACGCTGGCCAGACGGATTGGTATAGGGTTTCATTTCAAGTTTTCCTTTTTATTTCGTAAAGATAATAATTACAGTTATTCCCTTAGTCGGTTCTTACGACACCCATGGGATGAGATGGGGTGGTGACATATTGTATTCTTACTCCGGCACCACACGGATAGGATGGATGGATATCATAATGTAATATATTTAACAAAAATATTAATAATTATTGAAACAATACTATTTTTGGTTATTTTTTTTGTAGGTCCAAGTGGATCCAGCTCAGGGGTGCCAGAGCCCCGCGCGTCCTCGTCGCGAAGTCCTGGCAAGACTGTTATTGTACGTGCTGTAAGTCACTCCACTTATTTGGGGGACTTTTTCTTTATCAAAATTATACCCTGCTCTTCAATTGGACTTAAATATCTACTTCTTACTAATTCTAAGTATTTTACTAACATGTATTACTATTTTGCCACTGTTACTAACTTGTTTATCATACTGATAATGTTTGTAGGGTGAACTACTGAGCGCCGCGGATCCTCTAGAGTCTCAAGAGATATCGGCTCATGTGACAGTTGAAACCACAGGCTTACCGCCTCCTCCGTTATTGCCAACACTCAACACACCTGCTCAACCGTAAGTATAAAACAGTGATAATGTTTTTATTAACACGTTCCCAGTGCAGTGTACCATACATGGTACACGTGCATTGTTTTACTTTTGTGTCTGCTGGCGGCACTGTGCAAGGGTTAACATCAAAGTTGTTCATCAAAATCATATTAATATTAATTACGCTTTGGACTATGAACTGGATCACGTTTCACCAAATAATGCTACCCTATCGGCTGGAGTAAAAACATTTTCGTAATATCAAGCATTCTAGAACATTCTAGACATGATTATTAAGCTAAAATACTTTCTCAATAATAATATAAATTTTATATACCTATGTTAATTTTAAATGCCAATAACATTATTAAGTTTTAATAAAAGGTTTATTTTCCCTGTAGGCGGGCGTGTCCATCATTAGGAGCTTCTGTATCACACGATTTACTATTAGGTCGATGGAGGCTTTCTCTAGACTTGTTTGGTCGTGTGTTTATTGAAGATGTCGGATTAGAACCCGGATCTGTTGTTGCTGAACTAGGAGGATTCCCCCTAAGAGAAGCTAAGTTCCGCAGAGATATGGAAAAACTACGTAACTCGCAGCAAAAAGATTTATCTTTACATAAGGTAAGAACATAAAAGAAATTTTTTTACTCTGATAACCATACCAAACTGACTACATTTGTAATCATTTGTTTTTTCATTTATTTTAAAGATGGAACGCGATCGAGCTAAGTTATTACAGCAGACGTTTGCGGAGTTGAATAGTGCATTTGCGGGACAAAATAGACGAGCTCACAGTGCTCAACCACCTTTAGTGTTCAACAGAGTCAAAGTTACGTTCCGCGATGAACAAGGAGAGGGAAGCGGTGTTGCAAGATCATTTTATACTAGTGTTGCTGAAGTAAGTTATTAAATACCTACATTGTATAGTCAAAAACTAAATGGCCTTATCACCTCTAGAGTTAATGTTAGTTGCATGTCATAAAACTATAAGGTTCAATATCGCACAACAAAACATCAGCTAAATCATGACGCTACTTTGACATATCAGTTCTCTTGTATTAGCAAATAGTCGTTAGGTATTTATAAAAACAACTAGTAAAGTCAACGTTATTGACTGTTACTAGAGCATATTTTCAGTAAAACGTTTTATTCTAATGAATTTCTCTCTTTTTTACTTCTATGTCCATCCCTATCATTTCTTGCATGACGTCATTGGCGCATATTTCAATTTAAAGTTTTCGTAATTTTATAATATAAAACAAATTAGGGTAAACCACCTAATCGTTAGAATTCTTACAATTATTGGCACTTAAGAGTTAAAAGTGAGTAAAAAGAAAGAAAACACTATAGATTATTCAAGTTCAGTATGATTATTCAAGTTCAAATATTTTATTTATTTAATATTTTTATTATATTTTATTTATTTCATGTGTCAACATAGCAACAATAAATTTATCAGAATCTTTTTATTGGCATTAGTGCCAATAATATGTATTTAATACTATTCAATAACATAATAATGATTAAGTATAAGCAAAGATTAAAGTATTTTATCATTTTATGATATTTTATATTTTAGTCTGATACAAAGTCCACTCTTAAGGTGCCAACAATTGGGTGGCTTACCAGCCAATATTTAAATTCTACATTTTCAGTTTTTCTGAAATATGACAAGCTTGTCACAAGTAACAAGTGACTTTAGTTTTAAATTATTTAATGGTATTTCATAGTTTTTCACATACAAACTCTACGGTTTAATATAGTGACATTTGTATTGTGTTAGTAGATATTATTATTTATTGCGTTGAAGTGAAAGTTTAAAATAGATTGCACTTTTAATCTAAGCATAGTTTTGATTACGGTCAACCAATGACGTCAAGCTCACGCATAAATATTAAATAACGATCTTAATGAATTTGAATTATGATAGAATTTTTTGGTGATAAAGCCATTTTGTTTTTGGGTATACCTTCTTATTTGAAATATTAAAGAACTTTATAACTACTGTCTATTTAAACAGACTTGCTCTAAAATGTAAACATATATGGCGTCGTGTCAACCACAGACTAAAGACTTTAGTCTTTAATCTTTGAAAAATGTATAGGAATCAAGGACAAAATTCTATAATCTACAAATGTCAAATCGTAAAAATAATTTTATCTGTGAAATTTTATGTTGGAAAAAAATACATTTATTTAAAATTTACGAAAGATAGTGGATAAATCAAAGTGATTTACGTGTTTTCTATTGCATAAACGTTTAAATGCTACTTTCCAGAAATTTTCATCCATATCAAAGTGTGCGATTGATGTAAAAACTAGTGAATTTGCAATATGTGGTGTTTGTTTACTAAATAAATCAAGTAAGGATAAATACGGTATACCATAAGTGCCTTCTAAGTTTTGTGTGACTTGAAGTTGTGGCAAATGGCTGCTCCGATGTATTTTTATAGCCGAGTAGCAGGTCATGGGAAAAGTGTGTTACTGTACAAGTTCAGTTGGTCAGGTATCATTGCGCAAGCTCTTATGTCGTTATACAGATATATGAGTGTATATTACTTTTCAGGCTTTGTTAGCGAATGAAAAGTTGCCACCTCTAGAGCCGGCTACTGGAAGCGCACAAAACAACAGCAGCACCAGCAACGGTACATCAGGTTCAACTGGTACAAACACAAGTGGAGCAAGCAGTAATAGTGGACCACGGTGAGTGCATTTTTAAACATATTATGTTGAATTAACACTTTCAGTGACACACTTGTTGAAGATTCCTTTTTGTGACCTGGATGAATACGTTATCCGATATATGTATGTCGCAGGGAAATGAGGAAACCAGAGATTTCACGAAATCCCTAGGGATATCACGAAATCCCGGTAAATGTCGAAACGCCTTGCACTTCGGCGGCCGCTGCCGTGCGTTATGGTCACAGTTCTAACCTAACCTAACCTAACCTACAGAAGTTGGAATACTTTTTTTTTAACCTACAAACAAAAATATGAGCATTTATTTTCTGGTAGAAACGGCATTTTCGTCATTTAGCGGGATTTCGTGATATCCCTAGTGATTTCGTGAACTCATTTCCCTGCGATATATATAATATATATCTGATAGTATGGCAACATTTACGTCCTGTTCTGCATTTGTCAGGAACGTGCTGCGCTGTATATCACAGTACACATTGCACTGCACTGTGATGTCAATATTTCAAACAGACAAAAAAAAAGTTGTACTAATTAGATATAATATTTATTAGGAGTGGTGCCGGTCGAGCCCGGTCCAAGGACGCAGCCCGTCGCACCCCCGGAAGACCCGCGCCGCGACCCCCCGCCGCGCGGGAGCCTCGCAGGGTGTTGAGCGTAGATGCGAGACCTTATTCACCACAGGTACGCGAATAACTTACTCATTTAAATTGTGAATTGTGTCACCTAACTTAATGTTTTTATGTCTTTTATGTTCATTTTATTGTAATATGCTCTACAAATCTTTCATAATCTGTATACAAACAGGCTGCTCCTGGGACCGAAGGCGCTGGGTATAGCGGAGACCGGCCCGGTGGACACAATGAACACTTGACTCTTCATCAGGCGCAGTTAGGCGAACGCCTTTATCCCAGGGTAAGCCCATTATACTTTATGGTGACCTCGTGCCGGAAGAAGGAAAGTCGGGAAATGACACATTAATATGGATTGCAGATTTTGAGTTAATCTTAAATTAATTGTTATCGTAGGTTCACTCTCTTCACCCTACATTTGCGGGTAAGATAACGGGAATGCTGTTGGAATTAACCCCGGCGCAACTCCTCGTGTTGCTGGCCAGTGAAGATGCACTACGACAGAAAGTGCGCGAAGCTATGGATCTCATCGTTATGCATCCTTCGGAAGCAATATTAGGTAATTTTACTCGAGTTGTATATTAACAATGTTATTTATTTCTCAAGGTGGGCAATGGCCACGCCTTGAGACTTCCATCTTGTTCTCTTTATTTTTATTTCTATATTGAAATGTAAGAAAAATTTGTAAAATCCTAAAGTAAGTAAATTCTTTGTTTTGTTAGAAGATATCTTTTAATTAATCTAAGGTACTATTTGTTTTAGATTTGGACGTGTTCTCCCTGTCGGAGCGCGGCGGTGCGGGCGGCGGCGGCGGTGCGGGCGCGTCCCCCGGCGGCGCGGGCGGTACTGCAGCGGGCGGCGCGGGCACGTCGGGCGCGGCGCCCGTGCCGCCTGACGACGCGGCGCCGCTGTTCTACTCGCCCGGCAAGCGCGGCTACTACTCGCCCAGGCAGGGACGAGCCACCCCGGAGAGAATTAACGCGTTTAGAAATGTGGGAAGGTATGCATTGCTCTACACATTTTTATATAGGTACCATTTTTAGTAGGTACTGACCATGAGATACTGCCAAACTAGGGCAACACATGTGAATCATGTGGTACCTTTTTGCTTGAATGATAAATCAGGACTGATCAGGAAAGTGATATTTTCCGTTTCTTAGTATGAGTACATATTGTAATCTCTATTGCATAATGTTCTTTTTGTTTTCAGAATAATCGGACTATGTCTCCTACAAAATGAACTCTGTCCAATGTTCCTAAATAGACATGTATTAAAATATATATTGGGCCGGCCTGTTCGGTTCCACGACCTTGCATTCTTCGACCCAGTTGTTTATGAGAGTCTCAGACAATTAGTAGTGGATGCAGAAAATGGCGATTCTCATTCCTTATTTGCCGCTTTAGATCTCAACTTTAGGTAAGTTAATCTATAATAAGGTTCTGTTTAAAATTAAAATACTCTTAATTTAAAAATATTATATTGATTTTTAAGTAATTATTTCCACTTTTTAGTAGTATTGATATTTCTAATCAATATTTTTATTACGTAATTATGACTTTTATTTTATTAAATAAAGAATCCCTACACTACAAACAAGATAAATCAGACACAAAGTACATTCAATCTAGAGACAAGTATTGTGGATAGGACGAATAATTTTGCCATTTGCCCTTATTACTATTTATAAAACATTTTTTTTAGTTTGGAAATGTGCGAAGAAGAAGGAGGTGGATGTGTAGAACTAGTGCCTGGAGGACGAGACATAGAAGTGACAGCTCTCAATGTATACGACTATGTGCGCAAGTATGCACAACACAGGATGTTACTCTCACAAGAAAAAGCACTTGAGGTATTATTATTTATTGATACTTAAACTCTTTGGGGCTGGGTATATTGTTCTATTAAATATTAATTTAATATTTGTTAACACAGGCCATGCGAGTGGGTGTTCTTGACGTATTACCGGAGTCGACCCTGGAAGGTTTGACTGCGGAAGATTTAAGATTACTTCTAAATGGCGTCGGAGATATAAATGTTGCAGCACTGGTGTCTTACACTAGCTTCAATGATGAAAGTGGTGGAAAACCGGAACGATTGGCACGATTTAAACGTTGGCTATGGGCCATCGTTGACAAAATGACACATTTGGAAAGACAGGACTTGGTAAGTTAATCAGTCTCTATAATTATATAAACATTGTATGTGTATTTTCATATTTATTTAGGATTCATAATTGGAAATTGAATGGTATCTATTAATTATCTGTATGTAATAAGTATTTATGTAATTGTCTAACTTTCAGCTGTACTTCTGGACGGGCTCCCCCGCGCTGCCCGCGTCGGAGGAAGGCTTCCAGCCGATGCCGTCAGTAACTATCCGTCCCGCGGACGACGCGCACCTGCCGACCGCCAACACGTGCATATCTCGTCTGTACATACCTCTGTACTCGTCACGACACGTGCTCAAGCACAAGTTACTGCTTGCCATCAAAACTAAGAACTTCGGCTTCGTCTAAAGACAGTCGCCATTACTTGTTATCTCTAAACTTAAGTTTAAGCCCAGTCATGTAAGACTGCTGCTGCGTTTTCTCACTTAGTTATGGTTTAGTAAAATTATTTGTCTTTGTATACATTACAATATTCAAATAGAGACAATATTATTTAAAAATATTGCTAGTATTAACAACTTCTAGTATGATACTATACTATTTATACTTTTTTTGACAAACCTTTAAACTTTATATGACTGGGTATTTTGACTGAATAGTAATATTCAATATGCAGTAATTTTTGTTATAAAGGCCCAATAAAGGTCTGCACAAGTACATAGTAATTGTTAAACTTATAAGCTCATAGACCTTAAGTATTTAACTGTTATTTAAAAGAGAACTATGAAAATCGCAATTCTATGAACATAGTAATTGAAAGTTGGAACAAACAAGAAATCAACATTATTACTGACTTTCCTAAATGATTATTTTTTATTTTCTGTATTCGTTCTATAATGGCCTAATTTAACATGCATTTGATTGCACTTCTCACATATATATATTGTATTGATTGTAATTATTTTGCTTTGAAGCAAACAAGGCAGCATGAGAAGAATATTCATGAATATTTCAATTGTTTATATAGCTTTGTTATATAGTAAAAATTATCTAAGAGATAATACAGTATGTTGGGTATACTGCTATAATACTTTGGGTATGCTTGGGTAGAGGCGTCAGATCCGAGCTACGGTAGTATTGTGATATCAGAGGGAGTATTTTGCGCCTCAAATCTCTAAATTTAAGATTATAAATTAGATTTCCTTTGATTAGTTGTATTAATACGGTTCATAATAAACAATCTCAAAATGCTTATGTTGGTGCATTATTTGTAATCAGTATCTACCCCTTTAACATGGTTCGTACAAATTTGTTTATTTTTTCTACAGATAAGTAAAACTAATTCTGTTAAGCTCAGACTACCATACTGTAGACATGTTGCCCTTACTTCTTCCGCACTAGGGTGACGCCCTTGTCGCAGGGACTAAAAAGTTTAATACAACGGACACAAAGGACAAGTAGAACGCTTCCTCGGTGCACTGTGTCTTAGGCTGACCACACACTTACATCAATGGAATAAAACATCGTACAGTCACCATCAGATATATCGAAACAGACAAGGTGATCAAATACTTCTGTCAATACAAGTCTAAATAAGACCTAATCTTAGCATTCCATGGATCTCCGTGCGGGTGCCGGGTCCATCGCGTGATAGAGGACGGAACACTTGGATAACAGCGTCTGGGACTTACGACCGAGATGTAGGAGGGTTCCTTACAACGCGTTAGCGGTCACCTTTACTGTCTGCTATGTTCCGCTTCCGTCCTCTACCTATCCAATTTTTGGTGTCATACTCTCCAGCAGAGCCACCTTCATAAATCGCGGTCATGTTTACCTCGAAACAATGTACGTGAACCGTACATAGTGTACATGCATTGTATATAACTGTACGCATACAGAATCGAGGAATAATGTACGTTGAAAGTGGCTCTGCTGGAGAGTATACTCCCTGGCAGCCCCACCTAGAAAAAGTATTTAGGATAGGACGTAAAACAGTGGTTTTCATGAAAATTGATGTACGTATATTGTTTATTATGTACGTGTTAAAAAATCTTACTTCATTTCATTGTTTTATTAATTTTCACAGTTTTAATTTTTTTATTTATAAAACGCTTGACAATATTCATTAGCAAACAATATCAGAGTAAATATACCCAGTACAGGTACTAAGTATATTTATGTACTGGGTATATTTATTTATTAGGCACTCAAGCATAAGTATTAGGGAAGAGGAAAAATGTATTGTAAATGTAGGTACATAATGCAATGGTACCTACTTACTTTTTTATGATTGTATTAAATTACTTTTCAAGTAAGAACCTATGCATATTATTCTCTATTATATCATAATTCAAATTAAAACTTGATGTAGTAAAAACAAATGACACTTGGAGGGTAGTTGTTTATTCCATTGTGATTCCGACCTTACATTATTGTTTAGTTAGTGTGGATAAGTGTAGTATTCTATAACCAATTATCTCAATTAGGTACATATCCTATTTAGTGATGCACCGAGGAAAGAAAACCTTGGCTCATATTACATAAATAAAAACCGGTCAAGTGCGAGTCTGACTCGCGCACCGAGGGTTCCGTACAAGCCTATTTATTTTCCCGCCAAATTCTATGACGTCACGACTCAGCTGTCAAAAAATATTTTCCCGCCAAATTCTATGACGTCACGACTCAGCTGCCAAAAAATATTTGCCTGCCAAAATTTTATGATGTCACGACTTATCTGTCAAAAGTTATGTGTCGTTAAGTCTCATCTATCAAAAATTCTATGACGTCACGACTCAGCTGTAAAAATTCTATGACGTCACGTCTAATCTGTCAAATTTGACAGCTGTCAAAAAACATTTTTCCGCCAAAATTGTATGACGAAATAATCAAAATTTAATATGATGGAAGTAAAAATTTAAGGTTTTAGTAATTTTTCCTTTACATTTACTATAAGACCTTGCTTCATGCCAAATTTCAAGTTTGTAGGTAGACTGGAAGTACCCTGTAGGTTTTTACCCTTGCTGGTCGAAAGTTTGCGACAAAAACGGCAATGATTTTTTTACAGCTTTAAGAAGCAACAGACCTTAGTATTTGGTGAAAATTTGAATAATCGGTAAGGAACCCTAAAAAACATACGTAACGATAAATTCATGCTTATCTCTTTATAAACACTACTTTCCCTCGAAGGTATTTTTTTCACACTACAAATAATTATTTTTGGCCAATATGTGTCCGTTTCTGTTCAGTGAAACATTATATATTAGACTAGCGTCTCGTCCCGGCCTCGCACGGGCATTAATATTGTTTTTTGATATTTTTTTAAACTTTATCGTAATTTAAGTACAAGTCCCTCTTCAAAAAAAATTAAATATAGCCTATGTCACTCAGGAAAAATGTAGCTTTCCAACAGTGAAAGAATAATACAAATCTGTTCAGTAGTTTTGAAACTTATTTAATTCAAACAAACAAACAAAAAATCAAACTTTTACTCTTTATAATATTAGTATAGATATTAAAAAGTGATCCTTAGAAGTAATACAATAGGGTGTTCCTTATATAAGCGAAAATATTTTTTTTTGCTATCGAAATACCCCCTGTTTTTTAAACTACCAAGACCTACTTAAATACAAATATTTTACTAAACTTTAAACGTTAACCCATGTCAACTAAGCTCTGAAGATTTTAAAAATTGCTGTTTAACAGTTCCATAAAAGTATGGCTACATCGATTGAAATATAATTTTACGAAATATTATATTTCCAGGTGTGATGAATTCGCAAGTCATTTGACACTGTTAGCATAAGATATTTTACACAGTAATCATTTTCTCTGCTTAGTTTGGGACTAGACGGCGTTGTGTGAAAGTGTGAGGAATATTTATTTACCAAATAATATATAACGTGTTAATCTTCTACTATATAAAAATAAGTCGGGTTTTCCTTCCCGACGCTATAACTCCAGAACGAACGAACCGATTTCCTCGATTTTGCATTCGTTGGAAAGGTCTCGGGCTCCGTGAGGTTTATAGCAAAGAAAATTCAGGAAAACTTACAACAGAAAAGCGGAAAAATAATGCCCGTGCGAAGCCGGGACAGGCCGCTAGTACCCGTATAAATATGAATAATACTCTAATACATAAACAATGTAAAGATTTTAAAAACTAGACTACTTTCTTATGTTTTACTTAATAACTTTATTTTAGTCAAAATAATTAAGTGCTTTATTGTAAAAAATGAGTTTTAAATTACTAGTTATGCTCCATAAAGTTTTGTAATTAGAATACTGTTCCATTTTCCACCAAATTTCAAACAAGGATTATTTTAAAAGAATTATTATTATTCCTTTATTATTTCGTATCTACATAGCTACTATGCATACAATTATAGAGACTGATTTTATTATTAATGTTGCAAGCTTGTGAGTTAGGTAAGTATATAAATTGTAGTTATTTTAAAACCGTAAATTGCATAAGAAAATTATTTAATTAGTTCTCAGTAAATCTGTTTTATGCGGTATACACAATAGTTTTATTTATGTACACACAGCAACACATCAAGTTAAACATTTTCATTTGAAATTGTGTCTTATTTCAAGGTATTAAGGTACATGAGTGTCTAGCTTGATTAGTTACACAGCAACTACTCATTAATAACAACTCTTTCTTACGAACTTCACTACGCCCTAGCCGTACGTACACACAGCAACACATCAAGTTAAACATTTTCATTTGAAATTGTGTCTTATTTCAAGGTATTAAGGTACACGAGTGTCTAGCTTGATTAGTTGCTGTGTGTACATTCAAAACTACAGGTTTACTTTTCAATTTCTAAGAAAAGGTCACATTTTATGTGTCCAAAAAATAAATTATTTTTGTCAACTTACCAAATTTTTAAAACACCTCAAAAAATTAATAATTTTTGAGTGTAGAATACTGTTTTTATGACAAAATAAACTGGACGTTTATTTTGACATAAAAACGTTTTTTCCTAAATTCTCCAGTTCATGCCCTTTTTGCCCATTTGGGTTTTCTTTCCTCCATCACTAAATAGGATATGTACCTAATTGAGATAATTGGTTATAGAATACTACACTTATCCCCACTAACTAAACAATAATGTAAGGTCGGAATCACAATGAAATAAACAACTACCCTCCAAGTGTCATTTGTTTTTACTACATCAAGTTTTACTTTGAATTATGATATAATAGAGAATAATATGCATAGGTTCTTACTTACTTGAAAAGTAATTTAATACAATCATAAAAAAGTAAGTAGGTACCATTGCATTATGTACCTAAATTTACAATACATTTTTCCTCTTCCCTAATACTTATGCTTGAGTGCCTAATCTATACTATTATATAAAGCTGAAGAGTTTGTTTGTTTGTTTGAACGCGCTAATCTCAGGAACTACTTCTTCGAATTGAATTTAGTTTTCAGTTTTGGATAGACCATTGATCGAGGAAGGCTATAGGCTATATAACATCAAGCTAGGACAAAAAAATTTTTTTTCAAATTTAGGAGGCCTAAGGGGCTACTCAGAAGGCTCATGGTCACTCAGAGGGCAATGGAGAGACCTATGTTGTAGCCTGACCTATGGACCTACTCAGAAGGCTCATGGTGTCTCAGAGGGCAATGGAGAGAGCTATGTTGTAGCTTGACCTATGGGCCTACTCAGAAGGCTCATGGTCACTCAGAGGGCAATGGAGAGAGCTATGTTGTAGCCTGACCTATGGGCCTACTCAGAAGAATCATGGTCACTCAGAGGGCATTGGAGAGAGCTATGTTGTAGCCTGACCTATGGGCCTACTCAGAAGGCTCATGGTCATTCAGGGGCATTAGAGAGAGCTCTGTTGTAGCCTGACCTATGGACCTACTCAGAAGGCTCATGGTCACTCCAGAGGGCAATGGAGAAAGCTATGATTCTGGAATGGCGACCGCGTACCGAAAAGCGCTGGTGTGACGGCTGGAAGCCGATGGATGAAGGAGGCACAGGACCGCACAAAGTGGCAATACTTGGAGAAGGCATACGTACAGCAGTTGACGTCGATTGGCTGATATGATGATGATGAATAAACTTTGTATGAATTATACAAGTTTTTTTTTATTTCATTTCAAATTTAATCGCGGACAAAGTCGCGTTTTACAGCTAGTAAATAAATATACCCAGTACATAAATATACTTAGTACCTGTACTGGGTATATTTACTCTGATATTGTTTGCTAATGAATATAGTCAAGCGTTCTAGAAATAAAAAAATTAAAACTGAAAATTAATAAAACAATGAAATGAAGTAAGATTTTTTAACACGTACATAATAAACAATCGTACATCAATTTTCATGAAAACCACTGTTTTACGTCCTATCCTAAATACTTTTTCTAGGTGGGGCTGCCAGGGAGTATACTCTCCAGCAGAGCCACTTTCAACGTACATTATTCCTCGATTCTGTATGCGTACAGTTATATACAATGCATGTACACTATGTACGGTTCACGTACATTGTTTCGAGGTAAACATGACCGCGATTTATGAAGGTGGCTCTGCTGGAGAGTATACTCCCTGGCAGCCCCACCTAGAAAAAGTATTTAGGATAGGACGTAAAACAGTGGTTTTCATGAAAATTGATGTACGTATATTGTTTATTATGTACGTGCATTGATTTACAAAAAACCAAAGATACACACTCCACTTCCCAAAAACGTCCGCAACAAATAGGCGCATTGTGCACTTTTTTTAAATTAGTATCGCGTTGTTCTACCGGCAAACGTCAATCATTAAATTTTATTGCTTTATGTGCATTACTTTTTAAATACAACTTTATGTCATGCATGTAAGATTGAATTTGAAAAAAAATATATGTTTACGATATTACTTTACGTATTTATTGCGTATGTATAATTTGGTGACACTTTTGGCTGTTAGTTTTGTTTGAAAATGTGCATCTTGGGTTTTTTATAAATCAATGTGTACGTGTTAAAAAATCTTACTTCATTTCATTGTTTTATTAATTTTCACAGTTTTAATTTTTTTATTTATAAAACGCTTGACAATATTCATTAGCAAACAATATCAGAGTAAATATACCCAGTACAGGTACTAAGTATATTTATGTACTGGGTATATTTATTTATTAGGCACTCAAGCATAAGTATTAGGGAAGAGGAAAAATGTATTGTAAATGTAGGTACATAATGCAATGGTACCTACTTACTTTTTTATGATTGTATTAAATTACTTTTCAAGTAAGAACCTATGCATATTATGCTCTATTATATCATAATTCAAATTAAAACTTGATGTAGTAAAAACAAATGACACTTGGAGGATAGTTGTTTATTCCATTGTGATTCCGACCTTACATTATTGTTTAGTTAGTGTGGATAAGTGTAGTATTCTATAACCAATTATCTCAATTAGGTACATATCCTATTTAGTGATGCACCGAGGAAAGAAAACCTTGGCTCATATTACATAAATAAAAACCGGTCAAGTGCGAGTCTGACTCGCGCACCGAGGGTTCCGTACAAGCCTATTTATTTTCCCGCCAAATTCTATGACGTCACGACTCAGCTGCCAAAAAATATTTGCCTGCCAAAATTCTATGATGTCACGACTTATCTGTCAAAAGTTATGTGTCGTTAAGTCTCATCTATCAAAAATTCTATGACGTCACGACTCAGCTGTAAAAATTCTATGACGTCACGTCTAATCTGTCAAATTTGACAGCTGTCAAAAAACATTTTTCCGCCAAAATTGTATGACGAAATAATCAAAATTTAATATGATGGAAGTAAAAATTTAAGGTTTTAGTAATTTTTCCTTTACATTTACTATAAGACCTTGCTTCATGCCAAATTTCAAGTTTGTAGGTAGACTGGAAGTACCCTGTAGGTTTTTACCCTTGCTGGTCGAAAGTTTGCGACAAAAACGGCAATGATTTTTTTACAGCTTTAAGAAGCAACAGACCTTAGTATTTGGTGAAAATTTGAATAATCGGTAAGGAACCCTAAAAAACATACGTAACGATAAATTCATGCTTATCTCTTTATAAACACTACTTTCCCTCGAAGGTATTTTTTTCACACTACAAATAATTATTTTTGGCCAATATGTGTCCGTTTCTGTTCAGTGAAACATTATATATTAGACTAGCGGCTCGTCCCGGCCTCGCACGGGCATTAATATTGTTTTTTGATATTTTTTTAAACTTTATCGTAATTTAAGTACAAGTCCCTCTTCAAAAAAAATTAAATATAGCCTATGTCACTCAGGAAAAATGTAGCTTTCCAACAGTGAAAGAATAATACAAATCTGTTCAGTAGTTTTGAAACTTACTTAATTCAAACAAACAAACAAAAAATCAAACTTTTACTCTTTATAATATTAGTATAGATATTAAAAAGTGATCCTTAGAAGTAATACAATAGGGTGTTCCTTATATAAGCGAAAATATTTTTTTTTGCTATCGAAATACCCCCTGTTTTTTAAACTACCAAGACCTACTTAAATACAAATATTTTACTAAACTTTAAACGTTAACCCATGTCAACTAAGCTCTGAAGATTTTAAAAATTGCTGTTTAACAGTTCCATAAAAGTATGGCTACATCGATTGAAATATAATTTTACGAAATATTATATTTCCAGGTGTGATGAATTCGCAAGTCATTTGACACTGTTAGCATAAGATATTTTACACAGTAATCATTTTCTCTGCTTAGTTTGGGACTAGACGGCGTTGTGTGAAAGTGTGAGGAATATTTATTTACCAAATAATATATAACGTGTTAATCTTCTACTATATAAAAATAAGTCGGGTTTTCCTTCCCGACGCTATAACTCCAGAACGAACGAACCGATTTCCTCGATTTTGCATTCGTTGGAAAGGTCTCGGGCTCCGTGAGGTTTATAGCAAAGAAAATTCAGGAAAACTTACAACAGAAAAGCGGAAAAATAATGCCCGTGCGAAGCCGGGACAGGCCGCTAGTACCCGTATAAATATGAATAATACTCTAATACATAAACAATGTAAAGATTTTAAAAACTAGACTACTTTCTTATGTTTTACTTAATAACTTTATTTTAGTCAAAATAATTAAGTGCTTTATTGTAAAAAATGAGTTTTAAATTACTAGTTATGCTCCATAAAGTTTTGTAATTAGAATACTGTTCCATTTTCCACCAAATTTCAAACAAGGATTATTTTAAAAGAATTATTATTATTCCTTTATTATTTCGTATCTACATAGCTACTATGCATACAATTATAGAGACTGATTTTATTATTAATGTTGCAAGCTTGTGAGTTAGGTAAGTATATAAATTGTAGTTATTTTAAAACCGTAAATTGCATAAGAAAATTATTTAATTAGTTCTCAGTAAATCTGTTTTATGCGGTATACACAATAGTTTTATTTATGTACACACAGCAACACATCAAGTTAAACATTTTCATTTGAAATTGTGTCTTATTTCAAGGTATTAAGGTACATGAGTGTCTAGCTTGATTAGTTACACAGCAACTACTCATTAATAACAACTCTTTCTTACGAACTTCACTACGCCCTAGCCGTACGTACACACAGCAACACATCAAGTTAAACATTTTCATTTGAAATTGTGTCTTATTTCAAGGTATTAAGGTACACGAGTGTCTAGCTTGATTAGTTGCTGTGTGTACATTCAAAACTACAGGTTTACTTTTCAATTTCTAAGAAAAGGTCACATTTTATGTGTCCAAAAAATAAATTATTTTTGTCAACTTACCAAATTTTTAAAACACCTCAAAAAATTAATAATTTTTGAGTGTAGAATACTGTTTTTATGACAAAATAAACTGGACGTTTATTTTGACATAAAAACGTTTTTTCCTAAATTCTCCAGTTCATGCCCTTTTTGCCCATTTGGGTTTTCTTTCCTCCATCACTAAATAGGATATGTACCTAATTGAGATAATTGGTTATAGAATACTACACTTATCCCCACTAACTAAACAATAATGTAAGGTCGGAATCACAATGAAATAAACAACTACCCTCCAAGTGTCATTTGTTTTTACTACATCAAGTTTTACTTTGAATTATGATATAATAGAGAATAATATGCATAGGTTCTTACTTACTTGAAAAGTAATTTAATACAATCATAAAAAAGTAAGTAGGTACCATTGCATTATGTACCTACATTTACAATACATTTTTCCTCTTCCCTAATACTTATGCTTGAGTGCCTAATCTATACTATTATATAAAGCTGAAGAGTTTGTTTGTTTGTTTGAACGCGCTAATCTCAGGAACTACTTCTTCGAATTGAATTTAGTTTTCAGTTTTGGATAGACCATTGATCGAGGAAGGCTATAGGCTATATAACATCAAGCTAGGACAAAAAATTTTTTTTTCAAATTTAGGAGGCCTAAGGGGCTACTCAGAAGGCTCATGGTCACTCAGAGGGCAATGGAGAGACCTATGTTGTAGCCTGACCTATGGACCTACTCAGAAGGCTCATGGTGTCTCAGAGGGCAATGGAGAGAGCTATGTTGTAGCTTGACCTATGGGCCTACTCAGAAGGCTCATGGTCACTCAGAGGGCAATGGAGAGAGCTATGTTGTAGCCTGACCTATGGGCCTACTCAGAAGAATCATGGTCACTCAGAGGGCATTGGAGAGAGCTATGTTGTAGCCTGACCTATGGGCCTACTCAGAAGGCTCATGGTCATTCAGGGGCATTAGAGAGAGCTCTGTTGTAGCCTGACCTATGGACCTACTCAGAAGGCTCATGGTCACTCCAGAGGGCCATGGTCATTCTGGAATGGCGACCGCGTACCGAAAAGCGCTGGTGTGACGGCTGGAAGCCGATGGATGAAGGAGGCACAGGACCGCACAAAGTGGCAATACTTGGAGAAGGCATATGTACAGCAGTTGACGTCGATTGGCTGATATGATGATGATGAATAAACTTTGTATGAATTATACAAGTTTTTTTTTATTTCATTTCAAATTTAATCGCGGACAAAGTCGCGTTTTACAGCTAGTAAATAAATATACCCAGTACATAAATATACTTAGTACCTGTACTGGGTATATTTACTCTGATATTGTTTGCTAATGAATATTGTCAAGCGTTCTAGAAATAAAAAAATTAAAACTGAAAATTAATAAAACAATGAAATGAAGTAAGATTTTTTAACACGTACATAATAAACAATATACGTACATCAATTTTCATGAAAACCACTGTTTTACGTCTATCCTAAATACTTTTTCTAGGTGGGGCTGCCAGGGAGTATACTCTCCAGCAGAGCCACTTTCAACGTACATTATTCCTCGATTCTGTATGCGTACAGTTATATACAATGCATGTACACTATGTACGGTTCACGTACATTGTTTCGAGGTAAACATGACCGCGATTTATGAAGGTGGCTCTGCTGGAGAGTATGACACAATTTTTGTAGGAACCTAACAATGCCGTTTTGGTCATTCGTGATAGAAGAGAGCTTACTGAAGTTCTCGGCAGTTCTAGTTCTTTTAATAGGTTGTAGAGGGATTTAGCTGGTATACCCCTCGCACCTATTTCCACGGCATACAGAGTAACCCTATAGCCATTTCTGGTTATCTCATTTGTCAAGTCAAAGTATTTGTTTGTCTTAATTGCGTTGTTTTTAGGGATGTTAGTTTCCCACGGTATCGTGAGCTCAATAAGTAATACACGCTTTTTAATTTTGAGTAGAGGAATATATCTGGTCTCAACGGCGACACGCAGATAGTTGATGAGTTTTATGCTCAGATGTTTTTGCGACGTCTTGCTGTTGAATGTGGTTTACTGGACTCCAAAGTTGTTGTTGAACAATTGTGACTTTAGCATTCCAGAGAGCAATCGATGTCGCATCTACTGGGTGTGCCCTGAGCGGTGTCGATGGTCGATCTTTATGCGGGCACTCCAAATGCCATTGAAGTGGCCACATACTATTCTAAACAGAGTGTTTCGACACCGTTGACAGGAGAGAGACAAGAAGGAGTCAAAGTTATGGGAATGTGTGTGGGATTAGTACTACAAAAAATAAATAAAACTAATAATGAAGTACAAAACTTTAATTGTATATTAACATAAATTTACACAGTAAACACTTCATGAAAGTAGTGACATCTTGGACTATATACACAGTGGCAAAAGATTATTTTATATACACTAGGGCCAGATTGGTTACAGATTTCTATACAGTCACTAAGTAATTTAACAATGTATCATCCACTTACACTAGTAAAATCTTCCAAAAAATATCAGTGGGCTTAACAAACATTCAAGGAGCACCAGGATATAATTATAACAAACACTTGCATGGGTTTAATTTAAATTCAAACCTACAGGTTTACCCACCTACATGTGTGTACTACAGCTACACTACATAATATTTATAGTAAATTCTAATAATATTTAACATTTATTTAATTTACCTACATAAACACTTATTTGTTTATTACTTTGGCTTTAATCAGAAGAATAAACATGAAAATTTTACAATTAGGATTCCTATTCTACTATATAAATGATATGTAATGAGAGTATGGTAATAAGAGCACAATATTTGGTAAGTCTCCAATTGTATTGGCAGCCATGTCAATTTATCTTCATCATTTATATCATTTTATTTTTACCCAAAATGAGACTTAAATGTCTATTACCAGGGCTGACAGTATAATTATTAAAAATACAAAGCTTTAGTAGATTTAAGCCTTAATTGCCTTATGAATGTGAAATTATTTTACTTTTGAAGCCAAATTTAATTCAGAAGATATTTTCCTGTAGACTCCAAAGAGAACAGTAATATGACATATATGTAATAATGCACTAGTTACATCTGTACTTGGATATGTGTTCCAGCACATTTCAATAAGAGCTAATATAAGAAATCTAACTATTACAGAATAATTGCTAGACCACAGCAGATATGGCAAACTGTGGAAATACCATGAATAAAACTGATAATGTAGACTTCTTGCACATGTTATACCAATAAAATTCACAATGAACATTGGAAGAATAAACAGCTGAGACAAAATACCAAAGTCTATATTATAATGAGATTGTTCACTAACTTCAACAGGCTTGGCAACTTTTTTACCACTTTTTTGTGAAGATTTTTGCAACATATTTTCAAATGAATTTAAGAAATCCTCTTGTTCTTTTGTCAGTGTTTCTTGCTCACTATTCTTTTTATTGATCTTGCGCTTTATATCTTTTTTAAGTTTACTTTTCCTTTTATTTTCTAGATTCTTAGCATCAATTTGTGGTTGGACTTGACGCTGCACATATTTAAGACGACAATAGCTTTGAAAATATTTTACGCACATTGGAATAAATATAATCAACAATAGAACATGTAGAGCCAGTAATGAGAGATGAAAGCATTTGTTCTCGAACATTTCTACATCTAGAAACCTATAATTAACTGTCCAAGTGTGGTTGAAAACACGACCTAGATCAAAGCTACCCCTCAAATAAGCTCCAGGACTGCCTATTAGAAATGGCAAACCCAATACAATTTGAATAAACCCACAAATTAATAACTGAATTATGGTCCCTTTGAACCCTAAATTAACTAGATAAAAGAAAAATAATGCAGGGGCATACAACAGTATGTTCATCTTAACAGATACACCTAAACTATAAAATATACTACCTAGATGCCACTTAGACTCCATAAAGAAGTTCAAAGCTGCATAGAGAAATAGTACAGCAATGGGATCATTAAATAGCCTCAATATATAAATAGAATGTATTCTATATGAAGTTAATATTGTTATAACAAGAACATAAGGTGGCACTTTTTTTGTTTTGATGTATATTCTGAGAACCAAACATAATTGAAGCAAGTATATACCAATAAATATGTACTGTGCAAGTCGAATATTTTGACCCTGACTTGTTATAAAATAAAATAAGGAATATATATAAACAAATCCTGCTGGGTACACGAGAGGTCCAGTGTCGCCGCGAAGTTGACTGTAGTCGAGTGTGCCATTCAGGAATCCTTCACATTCTTGCATGTAAGCCTTCCAGTCAATTTCAGTGTATGGTACACGTTCTACCACAAACACATTTAGTATTAGTTCAACCACCAGAATAAGAAGACTTGCAAACGGCAATCGGGCAGGGTTTGTGGTTACATCTTTAAGATAAGACCACGTAAACATTTTATGTATTTCGTGATAAAAATCTTGGAATTTGTTCCTTCCACCCATGATGCAGGAAGGTGTGGAATTCCTATCAGCGAATTGAGGTGTGCAAATATAAAAATACGGTAATAGCGTTCGTGTATTATTTCTATTTTTGGAATAGGTCACCGTACCGGTCCCAGGCAGCTGGCAACAATATTACGTCCCACAAAACAGTTCATTTTACACACTATTTACATCTGTTTTTGACAGCTATGACTTTTTAGAAGGCGTCACTTTTATATGAGCAAAGGATTTAAACAGGGTGCCTAGTATTAGTAAATCAAGCATTTATTTTTATTCTAAAGAGTCAAGGGCTAGAATAAATAAGTAAAGATGGTAAAACAGAGAATAAAAAGATTAAAAAGTTAAATCTAAGAATGCATTTAATATGCAGGTTGTGGTGATATACACTGCCTCAGTGCACGAGGTACTTTTACTTATTCTTATCTATGGCTAGAATAAATCGAACCCGCGAGACCTCGTCGTGGGTTCAATTTCCAATGCTTTGTGTGATCTACTAAATATTGCCCTGAGTCTGGATGTTATTTGTGTCCGTCAGATAGATGTTTGTAAAGACCCCGTGACACAGGGCAAAGACTGCGTCTGCGTTTTTTCAAAAATACAATAAAATAATACAATACATGTTCCCACAATCAAAATATGATATAAACCAAACAGTATGAACTTAAAGTGATTAATAAGCCAAGTTTCCATCGGTCATTGAAGGAGGTCTCCCCCAATAGTGTGACATTAAAGGCTTAATTTTGAATTTGTAATAATACTGTTTTCACCTGTGGTAGGGTACCCGAATACCATGTAGAAAAGTAAGCCACAGAAGGAAATACAGGACGGGTTCACTTATAATGTGTTCCTTTAGGTATCATTAATTGAGGAATGTGCATAGCAGGCACAGGCTTAAGTATCCAGCAGTAGATGTCTTTTTAGCCGGTGTTATAGGCCTACTTAGCAGAGAATTAACCTAGACATTTATCACGTCCTTCGATAAAAACCTTGACCAACAATGTTAGCCTGCATGTTTGTCTTGTCTTGATACAATAAGTCGTAAATTTAAATCGTAGCAATGTCTTTTACAGCTTTGTTATCAAAAAAATTCTAATGATAACGAAAACATTTTTGACCTACTAAAAATACACATGTTCTGTATATATAGGGCATAATTATGGTTATTCATAACAGTTTATTTCAAGTAATATTCAAAATGAGGTTTATAAATAAATTTGTTGGACTAGCGATTTTGTTTCAAATTTCATATTTTACGATTGAAACTGTGGCTTTGAAGAATGGTTGGTAATGGAATACCTACTTAGTTCAGGATTTTTTAAGCACTTAAGTATTTACTTAATTTGTTAATTGGACGTAGTTATGCGAAAATGTTCCATTCCACAGTAAAGTGAATTTGAGATAAAAGCATTTACGCGTTTCAATGGTATTCTTTTTTATTCTAACTAGTAAAGAGCCCAATACTAAAGGTATTATTGTTGAATTATATTGTGTTTAGATAATCGTATGTTTAATTTTAGGCTATTCACTTTACAATAAGAAAAAAACATGTTATTGGTATTGGAACATTTTAACATAATTAATATTTACATGAACATAGCTTCAAATTAATTTTGCACAAACGTTCCAGGTACATTATAACCATCTGTACCCAACCAAACTGCCCCAGGTATATACTCGTCGACAACTTCGAGTGTAGAGCCTCTCCAACCATGATTGGAGTGGGTGCACCATGGACATTTGCCATGATCTTGGTCTTGTCCATGTTCATTTTAAGACCAACTTGTTGAAAGACTACTGTGGCCATCGAGCATTGTGTTGAGGTCCTCTATGGTCTCAGCCATGACCACGATATCGTCAGCAAATCGAAGGTGCGTGATATACTCGCCATTTATGTTAATGCCGTGTCCGTCCCAGTCCAAAAGCCCTAAAAGCATCTTCCAGTTCAGCGGTAAACAGTTTCGGGAATATGACATCACCCTGCCTTACTCTTCGGTGCAACTGGATAGGGCTTGATAATTTACCCTGGAGACGAACTAACATGGTGGCGTTTTCGTATAAGCACTGCAGCACTTCGATATATCATTGGTCAACTTGGCACCGTTGAAGAGACTGCAACATTGCCCATGTCTCGATTGAATCGAAAGCTTTCTAATAGTCCACAAACGCCAAGCACAGGGACCGGTTATACTCACTGCACTTCTGTATAACCTGCCGCAGCGTATGAATGTGGTCTATGGTACTACAGCCTTTTCGAAAACCGGCTTGTTCGGGAGGCTGGAAGTCGTCCAGTCTGCGTTCGAGACGATTCGCGATGACTCTCGAGAACAATTTGTAGACGTGGCTCAGTAGAGTGATGGGTCTGTAATTTTGAAGTAGCGTTCTATCGCCCTTCTTGAAGAACAGTACCACCACACCCCTGTGCCACGCCTGTGGCGTTTTTCCCACGAGTATAACGGAATTGAATAGTCTCTGAAGATCCTTGAGAATGGGTTCTCCACCGGCTTTCAGTACCGCATTTGTGGTTCCGTCATACCCCGGTGCCTTGTTGTTCTTAAGTTGCCGAAGAGCATCACTAATCTCACACAGAGTGACGTCCGGGATTCCTTCGGTATAGTGTCGCGTTAATCTAGCTCTAGGATCGACGGCTAGATCACTAGGTGGCTGTGTTGTAGTATATAACTGTCCGTAAAACTTCTCAATCTCCTCTAGGAGGTCAGGCTTGGACGACACTATTCTGCCATCCCCAATCTTGAGCCTATAAAGTTGGCTCTGACCTAGAGATAGATCTTTTGCGAACACTTAAGAGCCCTTATTTTGCTCAATGGCTTCTTTAATACTAAATGTGTTAAAGTACCGAAGGTCGTGAGTCAGTGACTTAGAGATCTGTCTATTGAGCCGTCTGTATAGATCAGCATCGCCTGGAGGCTGCAGTGCCATCGTACGCCTTTGCTCCATGAGCGAGAGAGTGTGGTCAGAGATCTTTTTTGATCTTCTCCGGTGATGGGTCTTAAAAGCACCGGTACCGACTGTACGGACAGTTTCCACAAATCTTTCGTGGTATTCGTCCACATCAACACATTCGCTGAGGCTCTCGAAGCGGTTCTGTAATATGACTTGGAAGTTCTCGGGGATTTGGACTGGTGTAGGTAGTAGCGTAGACCTCATCAGCCGACCTCTTTCCAGCCTATGATTGATATTTAATGTGCCTCTCACCATCCGGTGATCGCTTCCGGTTTTCGCCGAATTAATTACTGACAGAGACATCATTAAATATATGGCGTTTTGTCGACATGATGAAGTCAATCTCATTTTTGGTGACACCATCAGGACTAAGCCAATTCCATTTGCGGCAGCTACGCTTCTTAAAGAAAGAGTTCATCATAAAAAGTCCCTCCTTCTCCATGAAGTCCGCAAGCATTTGGCCGCGTGGATTTCTTTGTCCATATCCAAAAAGCCCCACTCTCCACTCATCTCCACTTCTAGAGCACAACTTCGCGTCAAATTTATAAAATAATGTGATAACTAAATTCCAACATACCTCTGGAGTCGTTTGGGCATAACTTCGAATTGGGTGCGCCAAAGTTCACCTAAAATTTCAACTCCTATAATTGGAAGTCCGAAAATGTTCTTCCTAACATTTTTCATCCTAACAATCGCAATTCCTAATTTTTTTGTCTCTAATGTTAATAATCCGAAGCATTCATCTTCATAATTTCTGTAGCAATAAACATCTATTATACTATTATTTGTTTTCCTATATTTTCTCAACATAACCATCTTTTATACTATAATTTAAAGTCATATCTTTTTTGTTTAGATTTCTTTTTATTCATAATAATTAATATTATTATACAATAATTTTGCGTAACTTTGTTGACAACATGTAGGTATAACATAATATACCAAAGACCAGAGCAAAACCAGAGTCCCGCTCCAATCATTCAGTCAAGATCCAGAAACGAAATGGGTCCTATTCACAATTATTGGTTTAGGTTATGGTAGAACTGTGACCCTAACGCACGAGCCGAGCGAGCGCAGCGAGCGTGCCGCGGCAGCGGCCGGCGAAGTGCCAGAACCGAATTGGTCCTTTACTTTTTTGGTGTAGTTACGGTTACGGTAAACTCTCAGGCCATAAGCATAACCGTGAACGAGTCATGTTTTCTGGATTTCATTCATTTAAGACAAAAATATTCTAATCATTTTAATAAACAATAATTAAAAAAAAAAGGTTTTGATGTAAAAATGTAAAAAGTTGTTAAGTTTTAAAAAAAAGGTTTTGATGTAAAAATGTAAAAAGTTGTTAAGTCAAATCACAAGAAATAGTATAAAAACAAACCTTTTTATTACTTTCACTTAGTAAATATTTCTTTCTGAGTATGAGAGAAAATATTATGGTGAAAATGTTTAGGGATAAAAGCGTTATGACAAAAAACTTTAGGAGTTTAAATATATTTACATAGCGATATTATTAATAACGATTTTCGGAAACATGAGTGTTATGAACATCGCCGGTAGCAATACAAATAGTATGAATGAAAACTTTAGGATTTAAAATTTTAGGAAGAGTGATCATTCGGATTACAAATCGTTAGGAAGAACATTTTCGGAAGAAGAACTTTAGGTGAGCCAATATGGACCCCTTCGAATTAATGTCATAGTATTTTTTTTGTCTATGATATTAAAAGTTTCAAGTGATATTTTATTGATAAATAGCTACAAAGGAAATAAACTTTTTCTTTATGTTATAAATATTTATTTTTAGTGGTCGTGTATGCAAACAGTTAAGGATGGAGCTAATTATAGCGTGTTAAAAATAAAACATTTAAAGTTGAAACATTTTTTTTTCGAAACAGGATTTTTATTTAGGTAAATAAATAGTACAAAATTCATGAAACCTTTTAAGTTTTCAAATTATGGTATTTAGGTCTGAACATAACGTTCCAAAAATTTTGGAATGTTTATGTTTCGCTATTGCAATTTTGCAAAAACGTTCCAAATCTACATGGAACATTTGTTCCAAAATAAATATACTTTTTCGTAGAACATTAAATGTTCCTGTCCTCATAGTACGTTCTAGTTAATTTACACAAGTTATTAATTGAGAAAGGTGGGTTGGAACGTAAGTGAAAAAAATATCTTCTGCTAATCTTATTGCAAATCTGACTCTAAGTGTCATAAAAGGTAGTTTGATCCGTTTGATCACATTATCTCGATTTCGGGGGACGGGTGGAACATTTTTGCATAACTACGTCCAATTGTAGGACGGTTGCACTCTTTATCTATAAAAATAATTGACCATTTGATGGATTACTTTTTATAATCTACTATGTAAAATCTATATTAATATTTCCTTTGGATAAATTACTTAACGATTGTAAAACAAGTCCTTAGTTTTATATTATTTTAGGTTTAACTACTAATTTACTATGCTTGTCTATTCTTCATTTTAATTAAACCCAATGTGATATCCACCTATCTCACACAAAGGACAGTTCATTAATCACAAGATTGTAGTATAAAAATTAAAATTAAAAGTATATTAAACTGTTTTAGGGACAACCTGTGTAGAGTCAAGATTGCTCGATGTTCTTGAAAAATGGCGGAATGGGAGCACACTTCCGTTTCCATTGCCTAAACTTGACGTCGTACAGCTATGGCCATTTGAGGGGCACTTTTCTGGATATGGAATAAAGTAATGACATGATATTTTTTTTCGTGTGAGAAGGAGTAAGAATTCACGTTGTCGCCACCTGCTCATACTCGTATCAGCCGAAAAAGAACAAAACTTGTAGATATTATATTATTTGTGCGAAAACACACAGAGGAAATCCTTTTAAGAGAAATTTATCAATCTTAGCCATAAGTTTGCGTCACTCATTTCCTAAACCCATAATTTTTAATTGAGGAGGATTTTCCGTTCGCAGTTGGCTTGGCGTCTTTTGACTGACATGATCATGATGGTTTTATATTAAGTATTAATACTTAAATACATAATAATATTATATTTCTACAGAATGTCCTACGACACTGGCGATATGTGGTTAGAAGGTGTGAATAACTTCGCAGTGGAAGACATAACCGCTTTTGTTGATGGAGCTATTAAAACTTCAGGAACAGTAAAATTTCCTTTGTTAACTATCAAATCAGGTTAAATATTTTATTTAATTAAGCATTAAGTATAATTAAACTTACATTAAGTAACTTATAACCTTTTTGTAATGAATTCATATTTGTAGCTAAAATAATGTAGTACATAAATATAGCCTTCTTCCATTGTGGGTGGTAGCCAGTGGGACCAAATTAGTGCAAAAAAACTACAGAGAATAAAAGGCTGCAAAAGAAGTTGGTATTTTTACGTATCCTGGCAATTATCGGTTTGCGAATGCGGCTGCCGTGCACGAGTAGTAGGCGGGGTTGAATCCCTCGTAAGACGAGTTTTGTGAGATTCACAAATTATTGTTTTGTGTCTGGACCAGCTTTGTGTTCGTAATTTTATGTCTGTAAAAGTCCTCGCAACACAGAGTTCGATCCCTATAGAGTTCGGGGTTCTTTTATAAGATTATGATATTTTCAATTGCATGGCCATATAAGTTTCGTTATTATTCTCTGCTGCATGGTTTGTGGTAAAACTTTTTGATTTTATTCTTTCAGATAACTACAATTTGAAAGGACGGGCTTATTTCATTTACTTATAACTTAAAGGGTTCAGGAAAGATGGAGTGAGTATGACTTCCGAACTTAACGCATCCATCATTAACGCATTAGAATTCAATTAAATTAAAATTAGAATGCAGCTTAAATTCAGGGTCTTTATATCTTGTTATGGGGTAATATTTTACCGTAATTAAGTACAACTCGCGCAATCTTTAAGGTCTGAAGTTAGTACAGTCACAAAGAAAGCACCCGTTTCCCGCCATTTAGTTTCAAATATTAGGCACATCACCTTAGCCATTTGCAACAATTTCAAGCCAGCCAACTTAAATTGCGCGTACTGTTAGGTACCTAATGTTATCTGCAATGATTATAGGTAGGTACATATACCAATAATTATGTGTTTTGTTACTTTACAGCGTTGATTTCCACGATGTATATCTGACATTTATGATAAACTTATTGCCAGCGACACATGAAAGTGTTATGGAAATAAAGGTTAATCAACTAAATTTTAACGTGACAAATGTTAAGGTAAGAAAAAGTAATTTTATAGAGGTTTTTGCAATGATATAACATCATTGGGTTTCAGTAATTCCGCACCTCGTTGTTTTAAAAATTTTTTCATGTTGACAACTTCTTTTTCTTATAGATTAATTTGGCAGACAGTTCTTATCCAATCAACAATATGTTGAACACTCAAGCAAAGAATATAGTGGACAGCTATCACAGTTTGCTCGTGGAGACGGCGACACAAGGGTTAACTCATACTCTCAATCGATTCCTCGATAAAAATACATCTCTGACATTTTTAGAAACAATTATTGGTGATTGTGTCACTAATTCAATAAAAAATAATAAACTTTAAGGCTTTTTATTATTATAATCTTTTAAACCTAAGTCTACTAATATCACGCTGAACATAGGCGTTAGTATAGGTACTGAGTTTAGTTTCAGGTTTGTCTTCTCTGGACATGGACATACAAATCAGCGGTACCTATACACTGTGTATAAGACAGGGCCCGAAATAGACCCTTGAGGCACTCCCGCTTCTATGGGATGATAAAATGACGTCAGACACTCTCCAGACTTAATTAGTAGTAGTCGATTTTCCTAATATGATCCGAGAAGCATATTGCAACATAGGTTTATGATTAAAGAATTTTGTTTAGTCAGCTTTTACAACTCTAACACGGAACGAGAGTGGAGTAAAGCGCATTACACATACAATACAAGCATATTGAGACATAGCAACGCCATCTGTCAAGATTTGGGTCAACTCTCGCTACAGTTTGTTTGCTAGATCTTTATATTGATGTCAATTTCTAAAACAATAACTTTCAAAAGATGGCCGCTCTTCACACGGATGGTCACAAATCAATAAAAAATGGGATCAAGTCCAGGGAACTTTTACAAACATGAAATTAATAAACTGATAACTAGAGATGGGTAGCCATTGGTTGAACGATGCGGTAGGAGAACTAGAATTGGTTAGGGTTTTGATGCAGTGATGGATTGACCGATCATGACCGTGCGAAAGCACGTCTAGCCGCTCTATTCTTATTTAGAGCCTTGGCCTTTGATTCCACCCCATTAGTCAAGCGACTTACATTTGCGGTGATCCTCTCAAAGAGCAGGTCATGGTAGCGTAAGGAACCTGCACAATATTTAGAGACCGGCCTACACAATAGAACAGTGTAAGTAATTATTTTTAAGATTACATATATCCCCGTATATACTTCAATGTTGAATGAAACACGTTTTTTTACGTCATGCTTTATCTTAACACATCATTTAGTTGCGACATCTCTCTAGGCTTATTTATCTACGTACCTACTTATTTAATTAATGATAAGATCAAGTTTTGATATTTCATTCATGAAGACAGCTATCAAAATATTATAACCCTGGCCTTTTATACCAAGGTAAAGGTGTAACAAAAGAAGTAAATATAACAACTAAACAAAGACATTGTGCTTCATTAGCCCTCGACCAAGACTTGTTGAAGTCAGAGGCGAGGTTCTACTAGTGGAGTTGAACGAGAAATGTTCTTGAATTTGAACGTTTTTTGTTACCTTTATATTTTTGTAACCCTGCGACACAAACACAAGGCTTGTTTATAAGTAAACAAATGCTATATATTTATGTAGGTGTGATGTTATCTCACTTACCACTGCATATCGAGACTATCTATCGACTTAATACTATTAATGCTATTAACGTAAAGTTAATACCTTTATTACATTTGATTTAGGTAGGTACTAAATGTTTTTAAAGAAATAAATAATTTATATGTCCTAGAGAAATCGTATTTACCCTTTACTTATCTATTTTTAATTTACCTACGTCATGGGGCTGCTTAGGTGGACAATCCGTTATAGGGACGCTTCTTCAAGAAGCGAAACAATCGCTTCTTGTCAACAAGGCTTTATCGGTGATAGAAGCAAAATGTAGGTACTTAACACATGTAGGTACCTACCTATAGAATGCAATAAACAATTTGAGTTTGAGTTTAATGTAAAATAAAAAACATAACTCAGTATCCAAATAAAAATCAAAGTTAAAATGATTTACGTAATTTTTTAAAATTCATTCTTTAATTATTTTGTGGCTCCACAAATTATACATAGGTAATTTGTTAATCGTATAGGTATAATCACCACGACTATCAAATTAAATACAAATTATAAACAATTATCTATTTTGCTCCTCTAAAATCGCGAACGATAACAATACAGCTGCTTTTTGTTAATCCTTTAATGCTCAGATTGTCCCTTAATTAAGATTGATTAAATGATATAATGTTTACCTAAAATATAAATGTCAGCGAACAATGCACAAATTACATTCACACAAGGAAACGGTAGTTACTTTTATTATAAAATAAATATTCAGAAGTGTGTTGACTGTGAATAGTGTTTTATTGTTAATTTTTAATAGAAGAAATGAAATTACTTTGTTTGATAGCATTGACGTGTGCGGTTTCACAAGCCGCTTATGTTCAGAATGAAATTTTGCCACCAGGTCTGTTTTTTAATGTATCGTCCTTCATTTAAGTACTTATTATTTTCAGTTTTAATTTGTTGACACGTAAAGTGGTAAAAGTAGTCGCTCCTTAATATCACAAATTTAAAAAAAAGACGAAGAGACGCAGAATAAAAGCTAGATTACTTCCGTACTATAACGAACCATACATCGGGACTTTTACAGACAATGTAATAAACCAATACAAAAGTTCATTCAGGGTTAAGACTTTAAGACAGACAATCTTTTGTGGATAACACAAATAATAATTATTATGATTAGAGATCGCGAATATACTGTGATTCTTAGTTATCAGCAATAAAGAAATTGAACTCGCAAACAATTAAACTATCTAACTCCATTATTGAGTTTGTTGAGCTTAAGCAAATCTCTTGTAACTAGTATTACTTAAGCTTCTACGTGTACCTAGCCGTAAATCCATCTAGCCTAAACATTTCTTAATAGACAGACACCTTCTTGCGTTTATATTCTACCTAAGTACTAAGGTACTTACTGCTTCTCTTTATAAAATTGCTGAATTTGACGAGCTTTGTTGGGTATTGGTTTAATACATGACAGCTTTATAAAGCTGTCGGGTTCAATTGCTGTTCGTAAGTTAAAAGCGACAAATACAGATTCGAAAAAGAAAACGATCACACAAACCTTTTCTTTTGTTCAAATATTCCGTCTGGCCGTTATGATTAGAACTCCGAGTCCGACTCTACATCTTAGGCGGTGGTCCGTTTCTACAATAGGACGCTTAATAAAATGTTAATATAAATAAAAATGCTAATAACATAGGAAATTTCCTTAAATAATGATTATTTTAACTTTTAGGCAAAAATATATACAATGACCTAGGAAAGAGCGAATATAAGCTATCTCTACAGGCACGTAACTTAAATGAAATTGAAGACGTTGTAGTTGATCAAGTAGTAGAGTCTCGTGTCATCACTGACGCGGTTGCTGGCATTATAGAAGATTTCCGACACCTCATAATCCACGGCAATGACGAAGTACCCGTTCTTGATCCTTTCGAAGCGCCTCTTTTGGGTCCCTATGATTACCGAGGAACAGGGTAAGAAGTATATTTTATTGTAAACTACTTACATTTGATTTAATTTGAAAAGACAACTCCCGCACTAGATTGGACTCTGTGACGCGGGAGCTCTTACAGAAAATAATCGGAAACAAAACATCGAGGCTTAAGACAATAATTTGTGGATCACATAAATAAATTATTTCGCGATCAATTACCACGCGGGAAAATTCTTTTAGTAGTCGGGATGATCTTCGTGTCCGTTACATTGATGTTTGTTAAAGTGAGGACTTCCTCAGGGCATGGTCCCTATCCCTAAGTACCGAGTGAGAGAGTTGGGCTTTATAGAAAAAAACAATTTTTTTCAAACTTATGAACAAGTTTAATGCCTGTTTTACTCTACAGTATTGTAGCTCAAGCAACCGCCAATAATGTGAGAATGGAAGGTCTACGTTGGTTCGTGGCTGACCGCGTCGTTGCCAATCCTATTCGTCTTTCTTTCGGCATCACACTAACTGTACCTTGGTTGACAATCTCAGGTAACTAAAGATAAATAAGTTTGTGTTCTATGTACCTACTTATTTGTTTCTTTATTACTTATTTATTCACGCTAAAGACTCACTTTTGCCTAATTTTATAAAAGTGCTAAGTTTTCTTTTTTTATTACCTCAAACTCCAGAATAGTACCTACCATCTTACTTTTTTTTTTAATACCTATATTATTACAGGAAACTACAATGCGGACGCGAGAATAACTTTACTGACTCACACAGCAGCCGGACATTTAAGGTAATTATTTTATTTGTAAATACAATATTATAATTTTTGAAACTACGGGAGGAACTTAAGTCGCATTAAAATATACCGTACAAACAACAATGCATAGTTTTACATAGAAAGTTAAGCCTCAGATAATTATCTTTTTATGCAAAATATCAAATAGGTAATTAATTTACTCCACTTTTATAAGAAAACGAGGATAGAATACGGAGGCACAGGACCACGCTAAAGAAATACCTATTTAGAGGAGGCTATTGTCCAGCCAGCCAGCGGGGCGGTGATTAGCTGATTTATGATAACAAACATGTAGCTATAATTAACATATGTTAATTTTTTTTCTAGAATATTCGCTAACCGTATCGACTTTGGTTTCGACATGAGAATGGGAACATCATCACTCATTGGTGGTCACTTGGTACTTCGCGAACTGGACATTAAAATCGACATCCATGACACTCAGGTAGCAAATAAATAGACTTCATCTTTAGCTACTAAGATACATTCATACACAAACTCACGCCACGACCACTGAGCGCCTAGTTCCTTACAAAAGGGCATTCAGCAACCCGCTTTGTGACCTCAAATAATTGCATGGCGTGTTGTGGTGTGTGACGAACATCACCGGCCGCCTCTGAGATTACAAATACTTATATTAAACCTACAGTATTATTATTGTTATTTATTTATAATATCTGCTAAGATCTTGTTTATAGACAAGTTGTATGTGTGCTTTAAGCCTATAAGTATATGTAACTAATAATTAATTACCTACTGTTATTCAATTCTAATCATCACACGTCAAATAGAACTTCCGGTTTTTATTCATGGCTAGCAGTGAATGGACTCTACAATCACAATAAATGATTACAATTTAAGATGTCAACGTGGATTCATAATGATGCTTTTCTTGCTCGTTTACTAGTGGGGTGTGAGCGCATATCATATACCTAATATACATTTACATTACGTCATACCAATAAAACGTCACCCAATCTCGCTACACAATTAAGGGTAGAGCTAATCATATTGGAGATGTTTTTCTTAATTTAAAAATGTTTGTGCTAAAATTTATGTACAATTTTCTAGATTACCATCACGGGAATGACTGGATCTGCTCTCCTGAACTCTCTGATTAGTTCCGCCGTTCAAAACATATCTCAGGAAGTGGTCCAGACTGAAATGGTGAATGTCAGTCACTTACTGTCTGAGGAGCTGTTCGATATCATCAATGATGTTCTCAAAGATTACACTGTTAGTGATATTTTCGGAAGGCTTTAATCTTAATGTAATTTTACAATGGAAACAATGAACTATGAAATATACTGAATTTAATGCGTATTTAATTATTTATTTAAATTAATTCCATTGAACATTAAATAATATGTCTTGGCGTAAGAAGTTTTTTTTCCCAAAAACTGCACATACCACACACACCAGTATAGGCCTGTAGGACCTGGAGTAGTGCGTCAAACCACATGGAGTACCTAGCAACATATTATGGAGTATTTAGCAGTATCTAGAATAGCGTAAGGAGTGGTGACAAGAGTAAAATAGAAAGATTATGGGCTACTTAAATTTTGAGAAGTCAAGGAATTGACGTTATCCACAGACCTTATACTCATGTTGTTGTCGTTTTTGTTGAACAGCGTTTGTAATGGCATGCGGACAAAATCAAAGTCAGCCGTGTTGTTGGTAATTTTGTTCATAAATCATGAACTGACTATATACCTTACCTATAGGATTTACCCATACTTACCTTAAACAGATCAATGAATCCATAAAATCTCGTTACAAACCTGGTAAAATATTAACCTATGTAGTGATGGAATAAAAGGATTAATTATCTTAAATAAAGTAATAGATATATAAAATATTAATACATGTGTAGATAAATTCTGTTTCTTTATTTCCCTGACATAATATTCTTATACTGTGTTGATATTATGAATGAATATGAATTACCAAGTATCAATTAACTTATTTGCGTAATTTACACAAACACTTAAACATAACATAACATAAATTAGTTTACATAAACAAGTAAAAATAAATTTATAAATATTCAGTGAATGAAACAGGAAAATTAAATACTAAGTAAGTATTACATTCAAAACAAGTTATTCCAATTTTCACAGTATAATTTTAGTGTTGTCAAGCATGTATTTTTAAATCTGCGCCAATTTCTGAGGCCAACTTTCGTTAGCCAGACTCGACAAATATTCTTTTATTCCTTACAAAAATTCTTTTAAACATTCATTTTCTTCTGGTTCAATCATACTTTCTTCCCATGTTATCCCGTTTTTTTAGTAAGTCTTTGTTAGTATCGTGAAAAACGACATTAATATAACAAATAAAAAAGTATTGACTATAGTGTCCATTAATTAAAATTAATCCTAGCCTTGTCCGTAAATACAAACATGAGAAGAAAAAAAAAACTGTCAAATTCAAATGTCACTTGACTTGTCAGTTGTCGTCTTGTCGTGTTTATGCTATGCTTGGGCTTGCTGTAGGTGTATGAAAACTGTTTTAATTAAATTACAAATAAGACAAAGTATTTTTAATTGCCACCTTTTAAATTACCTTTGCCATGGCAGGAAATTTTTGGCAAAGTTCTCATCATCAACAATGGATATTAGATAAACAGGATCTTATTCGCGATCGTCAACATGATTTGGGCATACTAACAGAAGAAGAATATCAAAAAATATTTAATTTCTTCGCTAGCATTATACAAATTTTAGGTGAACAGTTAAAACTCCGACAACAAGTGATAGCTACGGCCACGGTTTACTTCAAACGATTTTACGCTAGGAATTCTTTGAAATGTATTGACCCACTGCTTTTGGCGCCTACTTGTGTATTTTTGGCGTCTAAAGTGGAAGAATTTGGAGTTATTTCAAACTCTAGACTCATAACCACCTGCCAGACTGTGATTAAGAACAAATTTAGTTATGCATATGGACAACAAGAGTTCCCTTACAGAACAAACCACATACTTGAGTGTGAATTCTATTTGTTGGAGAACTTAGATTGTTGTTTGATTGTGTATCAGCCATATAGGCCACTATTATTGTTCGTACAAGATATAGGACAAGATGATCAGTTGCTAACATATGCTTGGAGGATAGTTAATGATTCCCTGAGAACTGATGTTAGCTTACTCTTCCCACCTTATCAGGTAAATATGCAGTTTATATTATATGGTGTTGTTTGTAGATTGTTAACACATAGCAAGTTTTAATATACATTACTTGAATACTTTATCTGCAAAATGGGGACTTATAAATTGGTTATATAATATACAATCTGGTATAAACAATATTGGTTATTCAATATTAAAAGAACTTTAAAGAGTCCAAGTTTAAGGTGTGTTATTATATTTTACTACAGCATAAAATCTAATTTTTACTACAAATGTAACCGGCTCACCAATTAAATTACTGTTTTTCATAACATACTTCTAAGTTAAGTGTAAGTAAAAAAAGTTACATAGATACACAAGTAGAACAAATCTACCTTAAGCTACAACTAGCTACCAGCTATGTGTTAAAAAAGGTTAAATGTCATTTTATTTATGTATATTTCCAGATAGCAATAGCATCTCTACACATAGCATGTGTAATGCTAGGAAAAGAAAACCATAAACCTTGGTTTGCTGAACTCAATGTGGATATGGACAAGGTAAGATATAAGCTCTTCAAACTCTTAACATCTTCTATTCTAGTAATCTACTATTTATTGTCCTGGTCTTGTGGCAATCCACTGGTTGTATTTTTCATAAAGTACAGTATTGTAGTAGTATCCCTAGGAATCAAAAGGTTAAGAAGGAAAAGATTGTACTGTTTTAATATTGTAATTTTGTAAAATAACTTTCATTCTCTTTAATGTAGTAATCATTTTTAATTACATCAGATTGCCAGCTAATCTGTAGTAAATATAGTTTAATGAGTAAATAACTTTTAACTGAATACTTTAACTTTTGACAACACTTATAATGCTTTTGTCGTTTAAAGTGTAAATGATGAACTGAAAAATCTCTAATAACATAATTGTAACATTAAGTAACATTGTAATTTAAATCTTTTAATTTGTTTCAGATTCAAGAGATAGTAAGATCAATTATAAACTTATATGAAATGTGGAAAAGTTATGATGAAAAGAAAGATATTCAGGCATTATTAGGAAAGATGCCTAAGCCTAAACCTGCACCCCAAAGATAATAGTGAATAATTTATCTTTTAATTATAAGAATACAATTATATTTTTAGAATGTCTTGTGCCTGATGTGACTTAGCTTGATTTTATAGTGATATTTTTATCATAAATTGACTATAGAAATTTGTTAGAATGTGCATAATTAAACTAAATGAAGAATGAAGTATATTGCTGACTGGTCCTACTTTTGTATTTTAATTGGTTAATGTAATTTAGACCTTATTGTATTGTATTAAAATTTAATTGTGAGTTACTGTAATTCGAAAGATACATTTTAGCCGTCATCAATTAAAAATGTTTATTCAGCTCTTCATGTTCTACTGCAGGGACAAATCTGTGAGAAGGATCCCTGCAGAAGAACATTAATGGGCTGTTTTGATGAACTTAGTACCAAACAGTAAGATTATTTGTAGACTTTAGTATATTTTGACTATTGTAGAAAACCAGACAATACATCACATGTGCCCTGTTATGTGACTTATTTCTGAATGATACCGATTATTAAAATCTGAAGACAAGTATTGCATTTCTTATGATGTGACTACATTTATACATTTACCTACATGCTATAAAGCGGTAACAGTTAATAAAATATGATGAAGATACAGTCTTTTATTTTTATTTCTTATGTTCTAAATTACTTTAAACAAGCACATGTGACAAGATTTTAAAGAAAAAGTGTAATTCAAGTTTCAATGTTTATATTCCTGTCCTGTTCTACAATCCTGACAGCTTTACAAGGTCGATGGTACGGTTCTGCTTGTAGGTGTACCCAAACAGATGTCAGTGCTGAGTGCTACGTTTCCATGCCCTCTGCAACTTCTGAGAAGTTAACTTAGACCTGTTAAACCAACCTCTAAATAGTATTGTAAAAATGTTAGCCACATTTTCACAATACTGTTTGGAGGATACTTGTTTAGGCGGAAGGGTACAGTATGTAGTAACATTACAATAAGACTTAACAACTTCTGTCTAGAATGAGTAGAGGCAATGGGTAGGATTATGCTCTAGAATTGACGAAGACATGACAAACGTCGCTCCTCTACATTACCCTGACTTTATGGTTTTTTGTCTCAACTAAATTTTATCAAAATCGGTTTAGTGGCTATGCTGTTTTACCCTTTTCTATATCTTTTGTGTGTACACATACTTCGCTACAACAATTTCCTCAACTTGTGTGATATAACAGGACAAGTTCGTAAGCAGTGGGAGATGGGTAGCCAAGTCGTAGGTATTTGCATTCTTTGTCCGGCGAGTTATTACCGAACACGATACGTGTTCGGGGACCGGCTACGGGTGGTTGACGTCCAGCGTTTAGTCAGACGAATCGATACAGTCATATTAGCAAGTCCTGTATAAAAGATTCTCTGTTAATAGACTTGGTATGGGCACAGTTTCTAGCATGATAAAGCCGCACGCTGGGATGTTTCCTCTGCATCGATTTTTTTCTGTTGCTTTTCACAGGACCCTTCCATATCAGCTTTATAATTATATAATATAATGTATTTAATTATTGTAATTTAATAATTTGTGGACCACACAAAGTACTGTCTGTACTGCATGGGAACCAAACCCACGATTTATCGTCAGCCGCTTACCGCGACCGCCGCGCCACCGAGGTCGCCTTAATGTCACAACCGTAATCCCATCACATGGTGCCGTAAAAGTAGCCTTGACGTTTACTGCATAGTACCTAAGCTCCTCTTTATCCTGGCATATTAAAAACTGGACTTGAAGACAAATACGACTTACAATTACTTAAGTAACACCTGTAAGTCTAGGTATCGGTATTCTCTTCGTATCAGCCGAAGTCCCTGCAGTGGAACGTTTATTATGTCTATACGAAAGTACCTACTGCTAATACAGAACCGGTGTCAAATGTGTGATACCTATGCATAATGAAGTACAATGAGCCAGCACCGGTAACGGCTTATTGTTTATGAGAATAAGCATAACAAATCCGAGTTGCCCATATCAAAACAATATTGAGCCGCGCAGAAGCCCACTTTCTTGTTACTTTTCAGGACAGTCCCATTTTAAAATATTGTTTAAATTAAGGTTTGTAATTGTAACTTCACTTTAGTACCTAGTCATAGTAATTTCTCTCTCTTTTAAAATTTGTTCTAAACAATTAGTTTAGTGGGTGGGTAGGTAGGTAGAACTTACACCTAGGTACACCGGTCAAAACTATCTTATGATTAAAGGCTACCATGAAAGGGTTCGAAATATGTGTCGTTCTTAGTATTCATGGTTATTCGGATAAGATAGTTTATAAAAGTAATATCCACAACATATGAAAAGTCTATTTATCTGTCACTGCAGGGAATATGTACCTACCTAAGGATAAAATCCTCTAGTGGTAGAGAAACTTAGCTTATTCTTAGACGAATTGATTTAGGGTATTAAGTATGTTAAGTTTAGAAAAAGCATCTACGCAATTTCTGACTGAATGACTACCTTTAATCAATGAGGTCTCTAGGAGGTTCACATCTTTATAGCAGCCAAGAAAAACTATAAAGTAAAGTCCTGAAGATAAAGTAAGTGTGTATAACCTACATTCATGTAAAGATTCTCAATGTCCGGGTACTTATAAGCCGTGTAACTGAACATCACATCAGTCAACTCGTCTTCTTCGTATTTACCATGTCATCTGCAAGAATACTCCTCTGTGATCTCTGCATCATTTTACTGATCGGATTTCAATATGTAATGTCTGAAGAGCGAACTCAAGTGTAAGTATTTCTATTTTTTTTTAAATATTAATTTATAGTAACAGTCGGCAAGTACGTACCTACCTAGAACTCGGAACCGTGTCGGCAGGTTGTTCGGATCATAGTACCTACTATCTACTTGCTGCTGTAATTTTACGGTAGGTATAGACATTGTGATCAAAAAGGGTCTCTACCTACCCCACGGAATTAAAGCGTGAAATTATCTATGTAGGTACCTACAGTAATCGCGCACTAACTTGACCGGCCTGAAGTTAGCTATCAGAGAAGTTCACGCATTTACAAAAATAATGCCCCGCGCCATTTAGTTCGAAAACTGCTCTGCAACAACTTCAGGCCGGTCTAGCCATTTGGCGACTACTGTATAGTACCTATAGGTACCTTTTAATTTAATATTTATAAGTTAACTCCAGCACTATGAATCAAGCCTAGTGCTGCAAGAACGAGGATTTACATTTTAAATTGGGGGATTTGATAAATCATAAACGTAAGATTGACTTCATACAAACTGATCTAACCAAAACCAATTTTAATTTTCAGTGTAGCCGAAGACGGGCAAAAAGGTAATTGCTCCTGCGGCGGGTATCCTTCCAGTGTTATTGACATAAACGACGTACCACTGCTGTCCCAGACTCCTGGTCTGGTAGTGAAGTGCGACCCAGAGGGTGAAAATACGTGCAAGAGTCTCTGTAATGCTTTAGCTACCGCTACTAAGGCTAAAGGACCTGAGGTGCTGTGCAATAGACTTAAAAATACTAATGAATTGAAGGTAAGCTTGATCTAAAATAATAAATCTCGTTACATACCTACTTACCTATGTATTTCACAGTGACAATGGTTTTGATGGAGGCTTTACTGTCAGATAGACTAAAAGTTAGGGCAATGACCGATAGAGCCCTCATAAGCCATGACTGTAGAGGTAATCTTGCACCGAATAACGCAGAGTAGGAAGTTCAGCCCTACTGAAATGTAAATAATTATTTGAAGTCTAGCTTTGTACCTACATCCCTTCGTTTACGTCCTTGAAGCTTCCTAATGTTCAACTATTCATTATCCAAGCGGGTCGCTTGGATAATGACCTAGGTACTGTTGGAACTGTCTGTCTCCAGACAAACCCCCAGTGTAGTTTTACCTACTACCTATTATCACGCTAATCCAGCAGGTTGGATTGTCGTGAGCCGTGATGTTTTTGTGTTCGATTGCACGGCACGCATAGGGCACGATCTAGAGTGTGAGAGTTAACTATTTTAAATGGGTATTCTTTGCCCGAGTCCTCGCTAATAATTTTTAATGTTTCAGCTTTCAGCCTTCTCAAAAGTATGTGACTTTCCATGGATATATGCCGGTCTGACCGCTGACGAGCCTCTTTGCTGTGACGATGGTAAAGTGAAAGTGTGCCCTTCCTTAGAGAAGAATAATGCAACCGAACCAGTCGACATCAAGAATGTCATGTAAACACCATAACACGTTTATTATGTTATAGTTCCAATATGCATTTAAATATAAAGTAATGTTATAAATCGTTTTCTTTATTTTTTACAATATTTAAGAACCAACCTATCTTTTGGTTTAGATTGCTTTATTATTAACTTGAAGCCCAAAAGAAAGTACAAGGAATGTATAACGCTCGTACCGAAGAACGCATAGTAGAGAGACCTCCCACTTAGTTAAGACGGCAGGACATCTATGGATGAGGGGAGGGAGGCACAGGATGTCCAAGGTGGACATATTTGGAGGCCTATGTCCAGCAGTGGACGTCCACGAACTTTTAATGATTGAAACCAATGCCAACGCGAGTGCAGCAACATGTTTTCAATAGGGAACAGAAATGAAAAGGGGCATCTCAAAACGAACGTTAACTACCTATTCTGTGTTTCAAAACTCCATAATTTCATACTAATGTTAGTTGGTTCATTCTGAAAACCCTTGCAATACCGGCGAAGAGAATCTTGTACTTATTCCTAGGGGTATAGGCATTAAGTTTAAATACGGGTGGTCCAACTAAAGAATAGATTATTCAGCTAATAGGTTTATTAAATCTGCTTTACATCACCAAACGTATATTGCACATAATATAAATATCGATTACGGACAGGGGAAACATTTGGAAGAGGCCTATCTCCAGCAGGTAGGGTCTTTCGATGATACCTTTACCTAAAAAAAAAAGGGTAAAAAAGGTTAAAGGTCAACTGCAGTAGTACCACGGGTAAACTAATTACCGGTGTTACTACTGGTAGTACCACGGGCAATAAAGGATGTGGACAACATTGAAACAACCAGATAGGGTAAATTCATATATTTACAACTAAAAATATCATCTATGTAAGTGCTTACCTATATTTTGTACATTGTTCCAATGGAATTTTTGAGATATTTCAAAACATTAATACAATTTCATGGAGAATTGGGAACTAAAAGAAATTTCATTGTATAAAGGCATAATATTAAATGTAACAGTAGAGGCCCTTTTTTATGACAGAACATTTGTGACTAAACTACACGCAGCAAAACATCATCACACCAACGCGCAATTTTACTTGGTCGGCTTGAAGTAAGCTTTCATAAACGTTCCCGGATGTAGGTACAGTAAATGAGAACTGGCTGATCGCAATTTATTTAGATAAATGACATCTGCGCTGTCATTCGCAATAACTTCAAGCCGGCCAGTTTAGATTGCGCAACATTCTCTTCTGAACACACAGAATAATGGACGTGATGGATTTCTGGTGGTATGCTGTACTTTGCTACGAGTAATACACATTCGTAGTAAAGTTCAGTCATAGTCTAGTAAAACTACATCGCATTTGTTCTTGTCAAACCCGGTATATGATTCAAGATATAGAGATATTCGGAACAAACAGGACATACAACAGCTCACACACGTCTTCTATTAAATAAATATCATAGAAAGCATTACTTTCCTTTTTATTTATTGGCATATAGTACCTAAAAATCTTATCAATTTATCAAAGATTTGGACATCTTTACATCTTGGCAAATTACCCATTATGATATTTGATTTAACATTTATTTTTAGGGCCCAATAAATGTTATATTATGCTTATTTTCCAGTCTCTAGTAATAATATTGCATTGCATATATAAACAAATTAACATGATACAGAAAACAAAGTCAGAAACATTACATCATAAATGCTTCCTATTCACTAGAAAATTTTGATACATAAACAGAATACGATTCAATACAATAAATAACCAAAGGCACCAAATGACTCGTAAATCGATGTAGTGATTGAATCTTCGAGACTTATTTGTATTGATTATCCTTTCAGAAACTGGGTGTAAGGTAATATAATATTTTACTGTAATGATAGCTCAAGGTTCGTCGTTTTTTTTTCAAAAAACCCTTTATATTCCAATGAATGACAATAAATTCATAAAACCTAATCCTCAAATAAACCGTTATTTTATTTCATTCTTATACAATTCATTCATAATACACTGCAGACTAAAGTAGGGACAAAACAATAATTTTACATAGCATTATACATATGTATAACGAAATTTTTCTTTCTTCTAGTTTCATTCTCCACAAATTATATAAGGAATGAATATGAGTGCCAATACCATGATATTTTTTTGTGCATAAACCACACAACAAAATTCCTAGATCGATATTGTAAGAAATGAACAGATTATTTAACTTGTTCCTAGTTTAAGGAATGGTCAAAATATATAACCAATCTTTTTATGACTCAATGTGAAATGCCAGTACAAACTTCTATCTACGTAATAAAGGAATCATGTAACGCAAATGGTAATACAAAAACAGTACAAAAGTATAGACCACAACAACAATGGGGGGCAATTTATTTGATAAATCATTTGGAGCAAGCAACTTGAACTACGAAGTACATTATTTCGAAAATATTATTGATATAATCTCAGAGATTATAATACAGTACTATTTGGTAAAAAACTATTATATTTCATCTGCTATTAAATTTTGCTTAACATTATTACAAAGTAGTTTTCAAATAAGTTTATTAACCTTCACAAATATTTAGCTTCACCTCTACCAAACCTCGTGTTTAAGTCTTGAGCCTTCTTTATGATAGATTTCTTCTGAGCCTCGTCGAATCTGTTCACTTGGAGATCGACGTCGCGGCTGAAAGGACGTCTCTCTTTCTTGCCACCATCTTCTTTTTCTTCCTTCTGTAAGGAAAGAAAATGGTATTAAGTTTACATGCTTAAATAAGTTAATTAGGCCTCATCTCTATAATTAAGTAAAATCAAACCATACAGCAGATGGTGAATGAAACGTGATTTTCAAATTCAATGAGCGCGAGAAATTTGGCTCTACATGCAGGGACACGGGCGTTCAAGGAACATTTGCCTTTGTCACGGACGCGGACGTTCGACGACTTAAGTCTATTTGTTGTGATAAGTTAGTTAATTCTTTTATTTACCTTTTTCTTCTTTTTCAATTTCTTCTGGTGAATCTCTAATAAACTTTCTTCCCTCTTATGTTTCTTCTTGTGTTTTCTGGAAGAAAAAAGAAAGTTTAGGCAAACAGTTTGGTGTACAACAAAAGTATTTAGTTAATCAACGCTTTTGAATAATGTAAGTACATTTAAAGCGTATTTTGACCAGTTAAAGTCTTTTTTCTGAAGTGAAATAGTTTCGATTCGAAAACTTCGAAATTAGAATACTTTTTCCAGCCGTGTGTCCGGCGTGATGCCCTTTTATCGGGTGTTTCTTTACATTACTCTCCAAAGATCGAATATTATAGAAAGGAGTAAACTTATGCTGATAGTTTTTTTTGGCATAGCACGAGATACCGAACTTTTAAGTTAGTGACCTTAAATTATACATTACACTTTTTAAGATACAAGTGGACTTACTTAACAGCTGTTTCTTGTTCGTCATCTCTGACGGCAATGTGACGCATTCTAGCTTCGTCCTTCAATTGTTTATCTATATCCTCTTCTTTTACCTCACCCGCTGCTTTTCTTGCTTTCTCTTCCGGAGTGTCTGTCCAACTAGATCTGTTATGACAATGGGGATATATGGGATTCAAATCATTCTATCAATCTTAACTACACTGTAATATTTATAACGAAAATGTACTTCAACTTAATATTATCATAATTCCAGCAAGTAGGTTTGACTTTATATTTTCAGGAAAAAATCTTTAGCTTAAACTTAGGAAACGTCAAAATGCATTTTTAAACATTACTAGGTAAATCATATTTACCTATCAGACATATCAGGACCTTCCTTTGCTCTAAAACTCCTCGCTTCTAAACCTATAATCTTCGCCTTCCCTTCAGGAAGTTCCAACATCCACTTCTCTCTAGATTTTACTTCAGATTCAGAATTCCCATCAAGGTTTTTTATTTTTATATCTAAAGCTCGTTCTTCGAGGCGCCGATGGGCTTCAGACCATTTCTCTTCCGAGCCAGCTGGTAAGGGACCAATACCACTGTCTTCGTCGGAACTTTCATATTTGACATCCTCCTGTTTCTTTTCAGCTAGTACTTTACGCATATCGTCAGGTATTGCTGGTCCTAAAATGTAACATCTTAAATGTAGCTACAGTGAATAATTACAACACGCATTTGTATAGGTACATAAATTCGTTCTGTATTTTTAAAAGACATGTTAAGTTATAGGGATGTGTCACTTAATGAACATCAATTTAACAAAAACAAGAACATACAGAATCAGGATGGCAATTTGCGCCTAACAGCCTCTATAGTCCTGATTTACCTCGAACTAGTGCTCTCAGCAATCGCTAAAGCGACTGGTACGCCAGTCTTGTTAACAACTCATATCAAATATTTAAAATGCTGTATTAAGGTTTATTCAAATCTCCAGTCATCAAGTGACAGGAAACTAAATAATTTACAAAGATACATTTACGATTGTGTGATTAAAAGAGCTACTTACCAATATTTTTGGATCTTTGTAAATGCGGCGGCAATGCTGGACCTTCAATCTCAGGCGAGACACTTCGCTTGTACTGTTTTTCAAGATGAGGTGGTAGTGCAGGCCCACAGACATCAGATTTACTTGATTCTTCACCTTTCGGGCCGGTTCTTCTTAATTTATGTCTCAAATCTGTAGGGTCAATATCAATCTGACTGTCATCACTAGATATTTCACCTTCTTCACAGCTCTCTTTCTTAACATTCTTTTGAGTAGATGTTACTTCTTCAACTTCTGGTTGTACAATGGCAACTTCAGGCACCTTATCAATGTCAGTTGTACTACTTACTTCAACTGTCACACTACTATCACGTAATTCTCTCTCCTTACTTAATTTACCTTTTCTTTTATGTTTCTTTTTATGCTTCTTCTGTTTTTTAGTTTTATGTAACTCTTTTTCTAAATTTAAAAGTTTTGCACGCAATCTCTCATCATCAGAAGAATCTATTTCACTAGATTCATCTGATTTTTCTTTGACAGCAGCAGGTATCATGTTGTAATATGATCCTAGCTGCACTTCCTCAGGTTCACTTTGATCATGTTCATCTATTACAATAGGGCTATTACTCTTTTTCCTTTCAGCAACTCTGTTTTCTACTACCAATGCTGCAGGAGGTCGATAAATTTCCGATCTCTTCGCTCTATGAACAGGGGATGACGTCTTTTCAACCTCTACTGGCTTTTTAGAGGATCTTTCTTCAAGAGAGGGTCTATCACGATGGGAATGTTGCCAAACATCTTCCTTGGAGTCTTTCCTGTTATCATGTGATGAGTACCTAGATCTAGAATCTTTATACCGATCTTTACTACTACCTCTGTGATCTCTAAATCTAGACCTGTCACTTGAATCTCTGCTTGAGTGCTTATTTCTTTCACTGGATTTTCTATTATCACTTCTGTCCCTTGATGGATGTCTTCTATTTACTGGTGAATGTCTAGAAAACCTGTGTCTATCCCTGTCCCTATCTCTAGAATGTCTTTTAGAGTCACGCTCCTCTTTTCTTCTGTCAACATTTCTATTAAATCTGTCATTACCCGATGGTCTACTTCTGCCCGCATCTCTTGAACTTCCTGACTTTTGATGTGATGAGTCTTCGTGGGTTTTAGATCGACCTTTAAATCTACCAGTTTCTGAATCACTGCTGGATTCATCTGAGAGCATATTGATACCTACAAACAAATAAAATGGGGTTAAAATCAAGAAAAAAAATGTTTTCTAATTAACTAATTTTATTTTTCAGACATCATGTACAGTAACTATGTATGTAAATTAAAACATTTTTTTTATTTTCTGAGCACTGTAGCGAAGAGATTTGATAAATCCAGCTGTAAGGATACCCTTTAATGACTGTCTCACACTTGATTGCCATACAATATCTTTAAGTATTTGTCTCATTATAATAGCGCAGTCAATATCATAAGCTACTGCACGCAGAACATCCTCCATGTCTTGTTGTGGTCCTCCATGATTCCAGAACTTGACAATCTTTTGTTGAGGTACCATTGGCAGCTGCATCAAGTGATGTAACTTTGTTTCTGGGAGTACATCTTGAGTGCAGTCAGTATTCCCAGTAGGAAAGTCAGCATAAGCACTAAATTGTTGCAATATTGGCCTGTATAGTTCACGAAACTGTAATAGTTGTGGCTGAACTATATTTCTGACTTTGTTTTTATTTTCTCCAAATGTCATTCGAAAATCACCAGCATAACTTAAATTGGATATTGTGTAATAGAACTCATACTCTGTAAATGTTTCAGGCAAAATAAGAAGTGCAGTATGTACTGCAGATCTTAAGTTAGACTGCAAAGCATTTTGCAACTGGGAACTATTTGTTTGCTTTATAATCTCTACTGGTTTGTGGAGTCTACCAGCCAAGTATAAATCATTCCAATCTAATAAATCAGCTATCAAATCTTTCTGTGATACCACACCATATTTTATTAGAATATTTTCTTCTTTAATGTCTACAAGAGTATTAAAATATACTTTAGCACCCCAGTTTTCTTGAAACCTAGCAACGAAGCCCTTGCCCAAAAATCTAAGTCCTGAATAATGAGATGGGTTCTGTGCAATGTTAGTTCCATGCCACCTATGAGAGTTGTCAACGCAATATATAAGATCGATCATGTTCTGTTTCTTCTGATTTCCCATCTGTGGCTTTACCGCCGATCCATATGCAAAGCAGAATGTGAAATTCTGGGGAAATTTTGACAATATCCTGTAGTACAAGGGAGGTATGTCCTTTACCGCATTTGTTACAGCTTTCACAGCTGCCGATGATGCCATTTCAGGTTTATTTATTTATAAGTTAATTATTTCTGCTGACCTGAACACTACAGTAGTAGCTCCCGAAGACACGATGAAATAAGTGCCAGGCTGACAGGTGTTAAAAACTGCTTGTTGTACTAACAGCTTAAAAAATTCCAACAAATACACATATCATGTATTGTTGAAATTAATGAATACTTAGTTCCTTAAAAGTAACATAAATTAAATTTTAATAAATCTAACCAAATAATCCAATTCCACAACAATTTTTGTCACCTCTGTCAGAATATATAGACAAACAATTAGACATAGACAATGATAGATCTGTTAACCACAGAGAATACAGAGATCTTGTTTCTGATCTGAAGCTTACTTCGCTAAAGTACAACATTCAAAACCCTAGTGGTAAGGTTTTTCATATTCATATTTTTCATATGAATATGAAAAATATGAAGAAATTAGTAAAAATTCGATCTGTACAGGTACTGTATTGTACTGTACAGGTATTTTACAGTGTACTATGCGTTTCAAATAAGAATAGGACTGTAAAAGCGTCATCTTGTTTCGCATTTCTAACGAACTTCTTGAATGTTATGTAAGGTAGGAAAAAAATAAACACAAAATTTTATTAATTTTAATTCAATATGTTATATAAATTAAATTTTAATTGGAATTCAATTCTTCCACACCACTTATGGCATCATAGCTCTCTACGTTCTTCATCCGAATCAGATTCCATGTGAAACAAACTGCAAAATTTTCAATAATACCGGTTTTTTTCGTGAGGTTTTTATGTTATTGTTTCAATGTAACAAACAAATAAAACTGTAAAAAACGAAGAAACACTTTTTTCGTTGAATAAAACAATTTGTTTCTTTCGGAATTTTCAACTCTAAAAATTTTAATTCAAATTATTTTACGATTTTTTTTGTTGGTCGTACTAAAATGACAGTTGCCACATGAAGTTGGCAGCAAGTGCGATCCTATTCGTATTTGAAACGCATAGTAAAATAATAATGTAAGTACAGTGTATTGTAAGTTACAGTCTGCAACAAAGAGTAGTATAAACATACGGAAAGTCTGCAACCAGTGCAGTGACTCTATAAACTTACTAACTTTTACAGAATACAGGTTAAAATGAACTTTAATTTAAAGAGTGAGAGTGACTGTCATCATATCTGATAGAAGATAATGACAGATGGAAATTCTACGTTAAGTCAACGTGACATTTTGTTTGGACTGACTGAGGTAGTGTGGTATTGTTTTGGATTTGGATTAAAAATATAAGCAAGTAGTGGACTTTATTTCTATATCCTTACGCATTGTAATATAAAATAGATGTTCTAAGACTAAATATTTAAAAGAAAATGTCTAGCGCTGATCGAATTGACTTTGAGATGGAAGTGGAGGTAGAAAGTGCGTCTTCCGGACCGGCAGTAGAACCACCTAATCCAACATCACCGGCTCCCCCAACACCTGGAGGTGCTAAAAGTGTAGTAGTTACGACTGCCACTGCTGGTTCCGTGACGGTCTCCTTGCATCCTCTCGTCATAATGAACGTTTCGGAACATTGGACTCGTTTACGAGCTCAAGAAGGATCGCCACAAACTGGTAAACTTTTGTTTGAGTACAATAGTAGTAATTAATTTGTTATACTTTTACGTTAATTATAATCATTTTTGTAAGAAACTTGCTAAGAATATAATTATAACGAATAATGTGATTTTATAAGAACTTTGCTTGAAAAGGTTTTAGTGGCCACATGTTTTCCCAGGAGGAGTTCAAAGAGACATTGATATTGACGACCTCGGTGGTGCGACAGTAGTGCAAGCGGCTGCCGTGCACGAGGTTCTGGGTTCGATCCCCACGCAGGACTGTCCTGTTTCTGTCCAGAATTGTCTGGGTGTTCTTTGTGTCCGTTAATTGATGCTTGTAAAAAGTCCCCACGACACAGGGCATGATCCCTAGTGCGGGAGTTGATTTTTTTCAAAAAAAAATTTATATTAACAAAGACATTACTTTTGTTAGGTAACAAAAACACAATAGCAATCTGTCTTCCCAGCTTGGTGTTAGTTACTTTAATGGACAGATTCATAATTTCATTAATATCTTTATGTGTAGTGCATAATAAATGTTTTATATGTTTTCAGTGGTTGGTGCACTTATAGGCAAACAGAAAGGTCGAAATATAGAAGTGATGAATTCCTTTGAACTAGTGTTTAGTGTTATTGATGGTGATATTATAATTGATAGAGACTACTACAATATGAAAGAAGAGCAGTGTAAGTAAATAACTTAATTTCTTCATAAGATGCCTTATTTCTCGGGGACTCTTAGAAAATATTAATCAATACAATCACTTTTAAAAAGTGCAAATATTTATCCTGTATGATAATCAAAATCAATTATTTGGTTGTTTGTTTAAAAAAGCTAATAAAATAAATTAACTTATTAAACCCAACTTATTGTAGTAAAAAATAGCATCTTAAAATTGATAATCAAGACAATGACAACTTTATACATCATTGCATATTATTTTATTTTAGTTAAACAAGTGTTTTCTGACATGGACTTTCTGGGATGGTACACTACTGGGGAAAGTCCCACTGAGAGAGATATTGCTGTCCACAGACAAATCTGTGATATAAATGAGTGCCCAGTAATGCTCATGCTGAACCCTGCTGGGAGGAACGGAGATGTGAGTGGATTGACTGTATTGTGTTTGTTTTTTAATACTATGTAATATTAGTTTTCACTCTTGCATAAAATATAGATAATTTATGATTATGAGTTAGAACTAAATGACGGCAATGTGCAACCAGCTGTCGAAGGGCTTAATGTAATATTGGGCATACAACATTTTGATGTTTGTGATTATAGCATTGATAAAACTGCACCGTATGTGGCCTACTGGATTAGCTAAGATGAAATGGGAGGTCATAATCCTCTCTGTTTTCTTGTTGCCCTTGCTATCTTGTGCTTTTGGGTGTTTGTTCGACTGGGCAGATTGTATGAAATACTGCCACTTCCTTAGGAAGGATGGTTCTGTCTTGCAAAGATATAGACCCTTTTATTATACAAATTCTTAGTTTTTGTCCAAAAGCAGAAAAACATAGGTTTCCATTATATAAATTAATAAATAAACATATTAATTAACAATTTAAATTACTTTCAGCAACTGCCAGTAGTGCTTTACGAGTCTGTGATAGATGTTGTCAATGGAAGGGCCACAATGCTTCTTGCACCTCTCACATACACACTAGCTGCTGAAGAGGCAGAGAGGATCGGAGTTGATCATGTGGCGCGAGTATCATCAGGAGAAGGCGCTCTTAACAGTTTAGGTGAGGAGAACTATTTATAAATATTGATTGTTATCTTTGTTTTTTTTAATGTTTGAGTTTCGTGCCTAGGAATTGAAATTAAGAAGTAGGAAAATCATTGACAAGGGCCTTGCACTCTATTTATGCAAATATTTGAGCGCCACAACGCGTTCTAAAGTCTGCGTAAAAAGTGCGTTGATTCGCCTAGTACCACAAGTTCTATTTTTTTTACGATATCCTACGTACTTTAGTCTAATCAGCTATCTGCCTGTGTATGCAAAATCCCTCTTGATACAGTTGAGATGTAGTTTAAAAAGATAAAAAAGTCCGCGGATAAAACTATCTCTAAAAAAGTCTGCGTAGGCCATTAGTGCTAATCGAATTCTTTACAAAGACCATGTCTAAAATAATTTTATTTGTGTAACAGTGGCGGAACACCTGACGGCCCAGAGGTCTGCTATCAAGATGTTGGTGTCCCGCGTACGTGCCGTGCTGGCCACAGTCCGTGCCATCCGCGACGGCTCGCTACCACCGCGCCCGGCGTTACTCAGAGAAGCTAGGGCACTCTCCAATAGGCTACCATTACTCACGTCACAGCAGTTCCGGACACATTTCTATAATGTAAGTATTTATTTCTTTTGTGATAAACGATAAACAAGTCACTCGCCTGATATCTCCTAGCTTTTCTAAATCGAATAGAGAGAAACCTTTTAATATAGAGATCTAAATATATTGCTCAGCTCACAAATAAAACCGGGCATAGTAAAGTTAGTAAAAAAAGCAAAAATAAGACTTAACACATAATAATTTTAAATTAATTAGGTCATAACAAGCCAGGCCTTCATAACAGCTTACGACCTCCTTGGGATGAGATGGAGTTTATAGGAAACTTTTTGGTACACACAGGGTAACAAATGCAGAATCCCGCAGATCTGTTCCAAGCTCAGGTCCTCCATTGTATAGATGTCTGAGTTTAAGAGACAGGACAGTATGTTTTCCATGTTCTGAGGGGGAGAAACCGCACCCGCAACCAACATCCCCAGCGCTCAAGTAACCCCACTAAAGTTATCACTGCAGGGCCCGCCCTGGGATCGGAGCCTCCAAACTAACCACTGGGATCAGTGACCCGGCGGCACATATTCAGCTGGATTGCCTTTATTCTTACTTATGATGTAAATTCGCTAGTCTCTATTTGTTTCTTTTATGTAACTTGTTTTTTTTTGTTTTCAGCAATGTAACGACGTGGCTCTGATGACATACCTCGGCACAATCACAAAGGGCTGCAACGCTATCAATCAGTTAGTGAACAGATTCAACGTCCTCTACGATAGACAGGGCATGGGCCGCAGAATGCGAGGTCTCTTCTTTTAGGGTTGTCGATAATATTTAACATTTTGTACAGTAATATACTAATATAGATTGATTGGAAGAAAATACTTTTTATTTTTTACTACTGGCAACTTTTTGTAATTCTTTTTTCCAACAACTCTATATTGTCTATGGTTTAATTTTTTTACTTTATAAATGAAGTAAATTTTCAGGCTGGCTTTTTGAATATTTCTCTAACGTTAAAAGATTTTCCTTTGCATTGTCTTGATTACACTTGAATTTTGTAGATTGATTGATTGATTTTATGCTGCCATGACAGATGTGTATATCGTAAATTATGTGATGTGGATATTGTAAACTAACTGTCCCGTATTGCTTTGCCATAAGGATATGTAATGAAATAAAATACTTTCATTTCACTTTAAGCTTTTACATCTGAAATTTACCTAATAAAAATGTGACTGTTTAAAAATGGAAAGTTTAAAAACAGACATTAATTTTATTTCTTCCACCTTCAAGTAGCTTGTATGGACAAAGGAAAGGAATAGGAAGTAAAGGGGTTAATAACTTGTCTAGGACACTCAATCAGGTAGGCCTAGTACTAGGACAAAAGTGTCACAGTCATCAATCGTTCAATATAGACAGGTAAGGTAAAGAAAACCTGTTATGAAAATTTACACTAGTGCTTTGAGTGACCCACATCAAACATAATTTGCTATTGAAATTACAACTTTAAAGTACCTACATTTAAAGTATAATTTTCATGTTATGGGTCGTGCGTGACGAAGCGGTACTCCTATGATTTGTCTCATCATAATAACAGCCTACTGATAACCCACTGGAGGGTCGGGCTTCCTTCAGTTACAAAGGGAAATTTAGCTCACATGGCTTTTATGTCATTTTTTTTTAATTTCTATTCATTGTGATAATAGTGGAGTTTCTCTTAGTCGGCTTTTACCCCCATGAGATGAGATGGTGTTATCACACGTTAAATAATCTGCCATGGCCATGACTGATAACATTTTTAGAAATACACTGTAGCTCGTAGAAGAGTCTCTTTTATTGCATCCTTCTTGGTTGTGCAGCCAACTACAAAAGTTGATTTACACATCCATAAGTATTCCATAAGTACAGATAGCGCGCGAGTTGAATGCAGTCGGGGTCTGAGGTAAAGGGCGGGAGCATCTCCCCCCGCTATCCGCACGCCCCACCTCACGCCCCTGCAGTGTAGTGCTGTGCCATCCTTGTCAACTATCGTACGTTTGCCGTGTTATTGTGTTAATATAGTAATACTGAAGTTCCCGTGTTATTTTTTTATTCCGTTTTGTGAAATGATTATTAAAACATGTGATAAATTATGATATTGTATTTTTTTCCACCATGTAAACCTAGAGTACTAAATAAAATTAAACTTATAAAATTGTTTAAATTTATCGACATGAATGTCAATCAATAATTATAATTAGGTCACAGCACTACCGCATTCCTAAGCTCTGCATTCAACTCGCGCGTTATCTGTAGGTGCTGTGGCGAGAAGAAAAAGTTCTATCATTAGTAATGTCGAATAAATATTGAACAGCAATTTTCCACAAATCGCTTAACACGAAAGCGACCTTGTAATATTGGATGTTTTACTCAACTTTTGTAGCTGTACATGGTTTATTTATAGCTAGTTATATAATAAGTAAATAAAATAATACAATAATGTGACGCATATATTTATTTCGCATCCCTTTTGTAAGTTTCACTTCAAAATTAACAATTTTGGACACAATTGAGATTCATGCTATGGAAGACTTTTTCAAATCGAGCCATACTTGTGTATAGACATTTCGTTATTTGTATTTAAACATAATATAGCGACATAGTGTTATTATATTGGTAAGCTACAAAACAATTTGGTGTTTTTAGGGATAACACTCAATCCAATATTTACAAATAAAATGGATACTAACTTCGTTAGAATGAATATCATGATAGTAAAAAACTTGAATTTCACAAATCTTGGAAATTTATAAACAGTCTTAATATTAGCACTGCCCTATAAATTACGTAAAAGAGATTGGGCAAAATTAACCCAGAACCAACAGGAACAAAATATATGCCGGTTTATTAGTCTTGTTAAGAGAAACATTTTAATAAAAAAAAATCTCCCCTAGGTGCTGTCCAACTATAATTACACACAATTAAAAAATAGTTTTTTTCTATTTCGTAACCTTAATAAAAACAAAGCAATACATGTAACGTTATCTAATTGATATTAAAATCTTTACTCGCTACAAAAAATACCATAAGCGACCCGCGTCATGCGCAGATTCAGGTATTATTTTACTTTTTCACTCTCACACCACATGAATTACGCGGTGTCCTACGTGGGCGACGAAAGCGACACGACGACGCGACGCGATGCTACACACGACAAGAGTTCTATATGATTACACCAGGTCTCGTCGCAGACCGTCACATAAGACACAAGTAGGGTACGCCGTTGATTTGATGGCGTATGTAGCGTTCGTCGCTTCGCGGTGAGTCGTTTTCGTCACCCACGTAGGACATCGCGTTAGACAGAGATGGCACTTTGTTAAATTAATCATTTAGGAGAATATGTCGTACAGAATCCTGTATCCACGGTATGCGTACGTTAGGGAGCTGTTCTCATATAATAAGTGTAATATATTACTTAGGTCACGCTAGACATGTACGCATAGAACATCCTGCAGGTCCAATGAATTTCTTTTTTTTTTATTAAAAAAGACTACTCCCGCACCAGAATGTCATGCCCTGTGTCGCGGGAACTTTTCACAAACATCAATTAACGGACACAGAAAACACCCAGACTCAGGACAATAATTTGTGGACCTCACAAATAATTGTCCTGCGTGGGGATCGAACTCACAACCTCGTGCACGGCAGCCGCTTGCGCTACCGTCGCGTCACCGAGGTCGTCGGTCGACCCGTGATTGTTGACTTATAGATGGTTATCCGCTTGGTGACGGAGTAAGAATATAATATGTCACCACCCCATCTCATCCCATGGGTGTCGTAAAAACAGACAAAGGGACTGTCCGTGAATATTATCTTTACGAAATAAAAAGAAGGAAAACTTGAAATTACACACTTTACCACTCCGTCGGGCCAGCGTGGAATTAGTAGGCCAAATATCCCTCCGTCACGGGAGGAGGTCCGTCCCTGCAGTGTGACATTAATGGGCTGTTATGCTAGATGGTTATGTATTATTAAACATTAAAACACGTAACGTAGTTTTTATTCATAGCTAACTGTTATGAGCCTTATATCTCTCATACCCCATACATATACAATAAACAAATAATGAAAATTACATAAGTTTAACATGTGTAATAATGAGGGATATATATTAGTTCTGTTGATCCTGGGTTTTTTTTGTATGAAATTTGCCCATTGTCCTTTATTAAGTATTTTTTTTTCAAAATCACGTTTACATTTTTTTATTAATTTTATTTAACATTGACATGACAAATCTTACATTAGATAGATTATACTTGTACTTTAATCGATAGTTTTGTATAAAAATATCTATGATTATTAAAGTTTTGTATTTTTATTTTATATCGAATCAAACGCTAATATTGCTTTTTATTTAATTATTTGGTAAAAAATATCTAAAAATCCACAAACATTAATTAAAATAAGACACATTGAACCACCTATTTATTGTTTATGGTGACGGAATAACATAAATGCATTGTGATGGATGTGTCGTGGAGTGACCGAACGAAGCTAAATGTGGACGACTACCAATACGTCCAAGTCTTTTGATAAACAAGCGAGCACCGACGTGAGCGAAGTGTGGCTGGCTGACACCTGACAATTATTACTTGGCAACTATATCTTGAAGTAAGTACATTGATGTTTCAACTGTCACGGTGTGGGTCTGTACATCGCCGTCGCAACACCACCGTATGATCGGCGTGAAAAAAGTCGTAGATAGCCCAATGTATGCAGGACAATATTTGTGCTATCTCGAATGTTCTTTGCGTCCGTAAAATTTAAGTTGGCAAAGTCCACGTGGCATAGTATCAAACCTAGTAACTGCTATAAATCGTACGAAAACACTTAGAAACAAAGCACCACACAAAATATTTTCTCTTATTGTCTATGTTGCCAGGTAATAATTGTCAGATAAAAAAAAACTATTATTGAGTGTTAAATATTATAATGTCGCTATGTGTCCGGTATCTTCTCGATGCCGATGAGCTCATCGAACAGTGAGTGATTCTCAGGTATGACGTGAGGTTCGTGAAGTATTTGCCGCGCAAACTTGAGCACCGCACGCGTCAGCTGACCCACTGTCCACTTTCTGTCGACCAACACTCTGACTAGGGTGTCCAGCTAGAAGAAAATATTTATTAAATTAGCTATTAAGTATCTATTAGCATTATTGCAGTCCATGAATGTCGCAGTGCTGGGATTTGGTTCCTTCATGCATGGAGAAAGACTGGCCTACGAAGGTGGCCAGAGAATTACCTACTAGCTAAAGAGTATTAAGTTTTAGGTAATTGCTTTTGAGTTTAATAAGTAGGTACATTAAAATTTATAATTTATAAACAATGTCATGAATAATGCTGCCGTACTAAGTACAATCCACAAATGATTGTCTTGAGCTTGACTTTTGTGTGTATCTGCGACATGACATGATCCCTAGCTAGAAAGATATGTTTAAAAATAAATAAATTAAGTAGGTATTACCTTGAATAATTTCTCGTTTCCAAATGTATAATAAATAAGTGCTGGTACTCCAGCTACGCTGGAAGCCAGCCATTGTAACAGCAACTTAAGTTGCGGGTGACCACGCAGCCGCTTGCCGCAACCCCAGTTGCCTGTCGCGACCGGTCGACATGATCCACCTGAGGTTATCTTGTGTGCTAACTGCGTAATCTGAGAATATAATAATAACACCTTCAAATGTACCTCTAATGTACATAAGTAATCAGCCTAACAAGTCTCTTCTAGTGTTGGAAGGAAGCTGTGAGGTACTTACGTGGGTGGATTGGTGTAAGTAGTTTTGTATAAAATTTGTAGATCACCTATTCTAACTTCACGGAAAAAAATGGTAAGTACCTAAGTAATCTCTCTTCTCTCTCTTTCAAGACACGAGCATCTATGACGTAAGTTTTAGACGTTCGAATCCACTGTAGGTATTTACATACTACGTGAGGATAATACTAAATCATCCATGTAGTAAAGGATTAGGAAAACAGAATATCGTAGTTGCTTCTCCCTTGTTTACAGTAGAAGTCTACGACTTGTTAAGGAGGAGTAACAGGCACGATATTATAGCAAGGGTTGTAAAATCGTTGCCAGTGCATAAATCCACCTAGCCAGCATTTCTTGAAATTGGCAAATTTACGGTTGGTAAGTAAGAAGATGGTGGCGTCGTTGAGTCACAATCTACTTAGTGGAGCCACAAATAATGCAGCAATTTTTCAAGGGAGTTCTGAAAGTAGTGCTTGGTATACATAGTGCTAGTGGAGATCAGTAGGGTAGCTATTAGCTCCTGCTTGTTGCCTGCTAAGGAAAAAATATTCTTCTAGGTGCAGGTGTAACTACTTTTATACTTATTTGGTAAAGGCGAGTGCACAGAAGCAATGGGAAATTGTTAGAACCTAGGACTCTTACTCTTTTAATGAATATAACATTTTTAACTTCTGTCTTTAAAGTTCCTAGGAGGTTCCTTATAAACCTATAGCTCTTGCCTGCCTATTCAAACCCAATTGTGTTCCTCTTTTACCTATCAATCCTAGTCAGGAATATATGCCAAACTGACTTTATCTAGATATAGAGCAACATTCACTAGCTGGAGAGGCACCAGAAAGAGAAGAGAATTTCAGCAGAAATAATTAGACAAAACATTGATTCCAACTTTTTAAAATGTAAATAGAGGCAATAAATTGTTCGATTAATTTTATTTACGGTTAAATTATTAAAATTAGCTACATATCAACCACACAGAAATAACGCGTATGTGAATTTGTAAGTAGGCAGCTGTTTAGAATGTAATAGAATTTGTGCTACAGAGTAAAAAATATTACTTAGGTGAGACTGGTGAGGTCTTGGTAGACTAATTTAGTTTAAAACACAAGAGGTAAGTTCATTGTTTTTCCCTTAAACAGACAACGGCTATTACAATTTGTGGTATTACAAAAATAATCCCTACTTACACAAGTAAAAACGTAAAACTGCAAACATAATATAATTAGATAGTAGGTTTTTAAGAGCTCGTAAGGTTTCTTTTTTCATATATTTAGCACAGAGAATTAAAAGAATTTGGGGGGAAAGTTGATCAATGTTAAAGTTTGACATCAAATTGGTAATTGTTTTTTTTAGATTAATAATAATTCTTAAACATGCAACACTGGTAGATGTAATATGTTTCGACAGAAAGCAAAGACAAGGTAATTAATTATTATTTTATTGAGTGATGTTTGTTAGTAATTGAGTTAACAACATCCGGGTATTCTGTACCTTCGGTTTCTTTAGTTTGATAGTGACCGGTTCACATTCGACGGTCTCCACTATTGTCTCTACGATCGTGTTTATCATCCAATTCATTTTTTTCTTCCTAGAATCTGGTTCTAAGGTATTTGTGGGAGTGAAAGACTTGCACTCGGCTCCCCCTTCTTTTTCTACTTCATTCGCTTGAGTGCTTTTTATCACCTCCTCCGCTATACAATCTTTGACTTTACGTTTCTGTCAAAACATATCATTTGTTTTGATACGGGAATTTCATATAAATAAATGTGATATGATTTTTAATTGACGGACTAATTTTTAACATAAGTACATGTTAAAAATAATAATTCAACTGCAATACCGGACAACTAGAAGTTGGATGTTTCCTTGCCAAATGTCGAAACCTGGAGTAGCATTCTGAGACGACTAATTTGATTTTCATCTACAAAGGTGCGAGCACTATCAAACCTAATTTTGATTGAGAGCATTGTCACTTTACACGACAGGGTAGTGAAGGCAGAGGAACATGTGCTCTTATATGTATATATTATGTTATGTGTGTAGTGTACATACTGCATTGTTACGTACAAGGTGCGCGGCGAGCCTGTGTCGATGTCTTGCTAGTTCCAGGGATAATGATCGTGCGGCTAGTGCTAGAGGTTTGTGAGACGCGTTGCGTGGCTCGCGGCCGTACAGCTCGGCTGCGTCAGCGCCTTCACCGGTTGAACTCACTGGACCTACCGCTAATGACTCGCTTAAAGTCCGCTTTAGAAGGGATCCTGCGAACCTACGGATAAAGTTGATAAAACAGTCATATAGTTATACTAGCTGCTGTGCCCGCGACTTCGTTCGCGTGGCGGATTTTACTTACTTCGCAATTCGATTTAATACTAAAAATTGTTTTTTAAACCTTATAACAAACAGATATACCTACACACGAATTGTAAAATTAACGAACGAACCAAAACCTTTTCAAAAACAGATCTTTACAAAGACAGATCTATGAAGACTGTGTCTAAACTTATACTGAAAGACATGAGGGAACGTCATTCTTTCAAGTAAAATCTTAATACCGCGATACTGAAAATGACGTCACAGGCACAATGCCATCTGTTGTCAAATTTGTAAGTTAAAATAAATGACATCGCTTTTTCATCATAACAGCCCATTAATGTCCCACTGCAAGGACGCGCCTCCTCCCGTGACGGAGGGATACTTGGCCTACTAATACCACGTTGGCCAGTCGGATTGGTATAGGGTTTAATTTCAAGTTTTCCTTCATTTTTATTTCGTAAAGATAATATTCACCGATAGTCCCTTAGTCGGTTTTACGCCACCCATGGGATGAGATTGGGAGGTGACATATTGTATTCTTGCTCCGTCACCACACGGATAATCGCTAATTAATTATGAATGAATACATTTGCACGCCACGTTATGGTGCGGCAGAATTACCTGCCTCGGTGGCGCGGCGGTCGCATTACATGGCTGGCGTGCATGAGGTCGCGGGTTCGATTCCCATGGAGGACAATTGTGATACACAAACTATTGTCCTTAGTCTGGATGTTCTTTGTGTCCATTAAATTGATATTTTTAAAGGCTAGTGTGAAGACTTATAATTGATATTACACATACGATTCATGGTTAATTTTATTAACATTTAAAAGGAATAACTTATTAATAGCACTTAATAATAAAATAGTTATATATTATTTAAAAACTCATTTATTTTATGATTACTACTGGTAACGCCATCTCGTGAACAAAAGAAACTAAATTTAAATTCATTCAACATTGAACCAAATCCATTTTTCATGACCCCTGATTTGTATCGGACTGTTCTAATAAAGAGATCTAGCGATATCTCGAGTATTACTTATCCGATTCCGATTGTTTTATTATAGTATAGATAGATACCTACTTTAAACTTAATACCTATAAACTACGTATCTATGTATTTTAATATCTAAATCGCGCTTATTCCGAGAAGAGTCAATAAGAACCACGTCCGTTCGCATTAAGAGTCAATGTGAATGAAATTATATAGATGCACCGGTTGGCCGTTTCGGACGTTAAACAAAAATCAACCGTACAGCCGTACTCATACTGGCGCGGCGACATTTGAAAATTTTCTTTCATCTAAATCTTGTGTGTTTATAAACCGATTTCTATAATTCTTTTTTATGAATAAGGTATTAAAGTGTACTTTTGAAATATGGGAGTTTGAAAAAGATATGTCTTTGCAAATTACAATATATTTATGTATTTAATACACTTTGAAGAAAACCCTAACGATTAAACAGGTTATTGTGGCTAATATAAAAAAGATAGATATATACTATTCAGGACTTCTTTGTACATCTTTTGAAGACCATTATTTTTGTTATACATATTTTTGGCGTATGATCAACATATGCGATGATAAGAGCTCGAACGCGCGTTTTTTCAACCGACTTGCTTCAAATTTTTCGTCACTGCTCAGCTCCTATGTGTCTTAGCGTTATGTTATACAGCCTATAACCTGCCCAGGAGTATGGACTACAATCGTATTAAGTTTGGTTAAAATGCCTTCAGTAGTTTTTGACCCATGCGTGCACATACAGACAGACGGACAGACAGACAGACAGACAGACAGACAGACAGACAAAAAATTTCTTGATTGCATTTTTGGCATTAGTATCGATCACCATTCATCCTCCAATATTAATTTTTAACAATTATATTCAATGTACAGAATTGATCTCTCTACAGTTTTATTATAAGTATAGATATTATATGATCAATACCCTCTTTAAGAATAAGTATGTTTAAGACAGCAGTGTACGTCGATTGGCTGATATGATTATGATGTTTAAGAACATTCAAGGTAAAGAATCAAAAACCCAGGGCCTAGGTTTTTGGAGCGTACGGATAATCATGGCAACTAACACAATGGGAATTCGTGTATGGCATTTCATCTAAACTTTAATATAAATACTTAGACTTAAAACCTACTCTGATGTTTAATATTACTGAGAGCAGGTTAATACTTTTACGTACTTAGGTATAAAAAAAGGTGTAGAATGATAGAAGTGAGCTCACCTTATCACAGCCAAGTCTCGAGAGTCTAGCTCTCTATTCTTGTGTTCGCCCGAGTCTGCGTCGACGATAGGATCGTTAAGCCATTGGTTGAACTGCTCGTACACTTCCTCCAGCTCTGACCTAAAGATTAAATAAAACATATTGGAATGTCCGTAGTAAGCAGAATCATTAAGTACTAAGATATTAACTTCTCATTCAGCGTTGATGTAATGCATCTTTCAAAGAAGACGGGAAATTTTGCCTAGACATATTATTTACTTGACCAGACGTGTTGGTATTTGTTGTGTGACTAGTTATGTTTTGACTAGGACTAGATTGCGTTGTGTGAAAGTGTAAGAAATAAGTATTATGCCTAGATTTTCATTATGTAAGTTGGCAGTCCCCTCTGTGGTGGCCTTCGGATATGCATTTTTTCGCTCCTCTTGTGGGACCTAGGAGTTATTTTGGTACCTAAACTACGTACAGTACCAACACTATAAAAAAAATTAGCAAAAATGATATGACATACTCACGTATACTCTGTGCTGAAGCTGTATTTAGAGCTATTACCAGTTTCCTTCTTGCCGAGCGGCCTGTGTCTGGGTGAAGGATCACCGTTGCTTATTGTTTCTTTGTCAGTTAACACGAAGCCTACGGAGCCGCCACGCTTTACCCTATAGTAAAAATAAAATGAGACTAATGTTATTAACGCTAAAAAAAGTTCCATCAAAATTCTATATTAGAGATCACCTTGTACACTCGATCAAAAACCCCGAAGTTGTTTGCTATTTCATATCGTTTTCGGGGATCATCCGGTGTAGGTATATTTAAAGTACACTAGAAGTCAGACCGGCAAAGTTATGGCGACGAATGCTATTTAAATGACCACTTGTTGTCCTCAGTGCTGGACTGTACTCGCACTTTCCATCAAGTTCGGTATTGTGCTGTGGCATTTTGCCGTGTTTTTTTTACGCAAAAAATAAAAACAGAAGAATTTGTCTTTTCAAAAATAATAAAGGTTAATTACCTAATATCGTGATCATGCACTTCAGCTCCAGATATACTGATGCCGACAGCATAACTAGAGCTGTCAGTAGACCAGTCTCCTGTACTAGTTGTGGTCGATTGTTCCGCTTCTCTTCGTAATGCTTCTCTAAGTCTATCCGCGAAGCTCAGCCGTCGCTCTTCTGTGGAAAGTTCTTTGAGATACTGGAATGAATTAGGACGCGCGCTTTCGCCTCGCCCTTCGTCTTCGCTACCTAAAACCATTAGTTATAAATTAAATAAAAGACCCTTTAAAGTTTAAAACCGTCAGAAAGAATAGTAAAAATTGGGCACTGACCATAGTCGTTGGTTTCATTCGCACTATGGTATTCTTCGGTGTCTGAAGAGTTACAGCTGGAGTATAAGCTGTCTTCTTGGTCATCAATGTTGGCAGGCGATCGCGTTACAGGTAAGCACTCGCCAGAGGAACCAAGCACTATGAACCGTCCACGACGATTGTTTAACATGCCTCCATCCGGCGATAACCAGCATTTCTTCTTTGTTAATTCTACAGCTGGAAATAATTTAAAGACATTATTTTATATCGTACTGTTTTTGAGTCCATAGATAAATATGTCTAATCATGTATCTAGGTAGATAGCAGTGGCGAAGGGTGAATTTTTAGAAAAGGTAAGCCGAACGAAAAAAAAACTTGTGACTGTCACAAACATCAACTTAACGGACACAAAGAACAAGATCCAGACTCAGGACAATAATTTGTTGATCAAAAAGAATTGTCCTGCCTGGGAATCGAACCCGCGACCTCGTGCACGTCAGCCGCTTACCGCGACCGCGCCGCGCCATCGAGGTTAAAGTGTCTTTCTATAATATTGCTGCAATAAGGCTCTTGCACCTAGGTCTATGGGGAAAAAACCACAACAGTCCACACGCATCTATCCTAGAAAGGGCGATAGAGTACCAACCACTCATAGTTGCCCCGTGTGACAGAACACCCAACCAATTCGTTTTCAACAAAAACTACCAAATTCTTCTAAAAGCAGAGGAATGTGACCACTCAAAGACCAACGAGTTGCGCATATACACCGATGGCTCGAAAACAAAACATGGATCAGGAGCCGGTGTCTATTCTCTTGAACTCAACATGAACATATACTCACCTTTGGGCCCGCATAGTTCGATTTTTCAATGCGAATGTGCCGCCCTAACAGAGGCCGCTAGAGCAGTGCACAGACGAGGAATAGAAGACCATTCGATAAAATTTCTCTCTGATAGCGCTGCTGTACTAACGACGCTAAAAGGCAAATCAATCAACAGCAAACTAATTGCCGAATGTCACGACGCCCTGGAGGTAATATCGCAAACAAACGACATTACCCTCCAGTGGATAAAGGGACACAGTGGATCTCTTGGCAATGATGCAGCAGACGAACTTGCAAGGAAAGGATCTGAGATGGAAGTGGTTGGCCCGCACCCGCTTCTCCCAATTCCTTTCTCACAATTTCGAGCCTGGATCCGCCAAAGATCCACAGAGCTACAGAACCAAAGATGGTCACGCACTGCAGAATGCAGACAGTCCAAACAAGCGCTACCTACTGTGAATCCGCGACTATCTAAACGTCTAATAAACCTAAACAGAAATAATCTAAAAATAATGATAGGGACAATTACGGGCCACTGTCACCTTAATAAACATCTATACTTAACAGGTGGTACTGACAGTCCCTTATGCAGGGGATGCTTCAATGCCGAAGAATCAGTCACGCACGTCATCCTGGAATGCGAGGCAGTGACTTCTCAACGAAATGAAATCCTCGGACCAGTGAGGTCACTCCGCGAAGCCTGTGAAGTTCCCAGGAAACTTCTGCGCTTCTGGACGGAGTTAGGCTGGCTAAGTTAGCCAGGATTCTGCACACACAACGGACCAAAAGGGAGTCTAAGTGTGGAAACTAGAGTCCACCATCCATTCCATTCCATTCCATTCCATTCTATAATATTAAATTTCTATTTCGTAATCTACTTTTCTATTGTACTTCATACGTATTAGTGAAAAAATATTCTGTCCCGAACTCAAGTACATAAAGCTATTCAAATCCGAATATGTTTCTCAGTTTGGACATGTTTCTTTGATGAATTAGATAAATGACTCCACAAACTTTTAAAATCTGAGAATAAGACACAAGGGAAACAAAACGTACTATTTAATTTACAACTGCAAGCTGTAAGCCACTTAATATATTTATCATAAATAGATGTAAATAATATAAAAATATATCGTAAATGCATGGCGCCGGGCGGCGGCCGACGCACGTCTCGTTTGTATCCCACATTCATGTCTGTATTTCTTATTTTCGTTATTTAATTTCAAGAAAGAAGTTTTGCTTCCACAACAATTAATCAATAAGTCAACAATCTAATACTATTAACGCTGCCATTGTAACAGCAAATTAAAGTAATAACAATGAAGTAAGTACTTACAATAATGTAGTAGGTAGGCACCCAAAGCACTATGACAATAATTCAATCCATGCACAACACTCATAACACAAACATACTTAGTAATTACTACTTTACACAAAACAGAGAATTCTAATGTATTTGCACTGTAAATACTTTAAAATATAAATAATAGCTGAATGAAAACAAAAACAATAATAAATGTCAAAATAAAAACTTTGGTACTTTGGGTGGGAAATGACTGAGAGCAAAGCAATAAAGCAATGAACATTGACCAAAATGAATGAACACAATATCGTTCGTTCATACATCGCGATGGATCGTTTTGATTGGTCAATACAACGACGAACGAATGATGCGTCGTTTTGATTGGTCAATACAACGACGAACGAATATATTAATAATACTCAATTTCCTTAGGTAACTCGAAAAATGCCGGCTTATTCATTCAATGATCGTTCCTTATATCGACGCTCACACACAAAGATAAAATGCAATGTTTTTGCATGTGTGCGTACGACTTTCGTACCGTCTGTTTATACTCGATTCCTATTTTTGAGACCGGCTTACCGCCGCCATTCTAATGTACTCTGTGCCGCCGCCATTAGTTGACAATGCTGTAATAATAGATGGCGTTATGAGTACGTAAATAATTTTCATAATATGTATTGCGATTTACGTAGGTAAGAGAAAACTTTTTTGTTTTTTTAATTTTGTGTACTGAATGGATGTTACGTCATTGATTTATAATTGTTTATTATACAATGTTATTGCAAAAGGTAAGCCGGTAGGAATCGGGTTATATGGACCCTTCGCCACTGGTAGATAGATAAATAGACATATGATATAGGTACTTAATTAGACTAGATGGATTGTGTAAATGTGTGAGAAATATTTATTTAATTATCTAAATACTAAGCAATGTGGCTAGAGAGCTTACGCTTGATATAAAGCAGTGAATTATCGAAATTAAACGTTTTAAACCTATTGTTGAATTACTTCTCAAAAGACATTTTATTCGATTTTAATTTCATTCAATTAAGTAGGTATAAGCCTACCTATTAGATTAATTAAAACGATAACTGTAAAAAACTGTACGAAACAGCATAGCTAAGAGGGACACAAGTTTTCTTTAAGAAGGGAGTTTTTTGTTGTTGTTGAGGACGAGTAGTTTGTCTCTGACAACAGTTACTTCGGCCGTTCAGAGAATGCGTTCCTGACACGTCGCGATTGAACTGACGCAGTAACTTTGTAATGGCGTTGCAGTTACGATAAAAATATTTTTGCTGGTTGTTTATCGTTTTAACTATTGATGAGCATTAAAACAACATTATTATATCAATAATTAATGAATGTTATAATGTTGTGTCAAACTGAGTGTCAAATAACTTGGTAAACAATATTTTTCTAAATCTACACTGCGCTATTACAAGGTTATGTCAGCGCTTTATATTTGTAGTGCTGTGCCAACAATAACAGTGAATAATAGTATCGTAATCTGTTCTTATCGATACAGTTATACTTTATAAAATAATACGTTTTGTTTTTCTTTTCAAGAATTTGAAAATAATGGACTTTAGAATAACTTTTATTAAATATAAAAATAAAAGTACATTAAATACAAAGTAGCATTTTTATATTTAGGTTGAAAATGGTAACCCCAAATGGCGTTATGGGCCGCCATTTTGTGACGCTGAAACAGTCGTCTGTTGTCGTTTCGTGCGCATAGACCACGTTCTTCAAGTGTTTGCGATCTGTTGTTATTTGACTTTGATTGTGTCTTATATTGCGTTCTTTTTACTTTTGGTGCATAATAATGCCTAAACGTGGACAAACATTGAAAACTGGAGCCCGTGAGTTAATTATCAAGCTGCAAGATTACTTTGAGCGGGAGCGGCAAAATGGCGGACCCCTGGTTCCTGTCGAAAAAGTACAAGAACGCGTCTCTCAGGCGCTTGGAGTTAGCAAACGAACGATTACAAATATTAATAAAGAAAAGTTCGGCTCTACTGGCATGGAAGATAATATTTTACGTACTCCGAAGAAGAAACGTAGAACTAAACCCGTGACAGATATTGATACCTTTGACGCCGATGCAATCAGAAATCATATATATGGTTACTATTCCAGAAATGAATATCTCAACAGGATGAAGCTTTTGGCGTCGTTAAGAGAAGCTGGACTGTTTAGCGGGGGTAAAACTGCTTTAACGAAAATCTTAAAAGATATTGGTTTTTCGTATAAAAAAACAGACAAAAGAAAAATTTTATTAGAACGATACGACATCATTTTGAAACGGATAAGTTTCTTGAGAGAAGCAAAAAAAATTGATAACTGGGATAATGTCGTGTTCATTGACGAGACATGGCTAAACGCCAATCACACGGTTTCCCGTTCTTGGACGGATGATACACAAGCGTCGACGTCGAAAGTACCAATGGGTAAGGGGGCTCGTCTGATAATATGCCACGCAGGTACTGCAAAATACGGCTTTGTGGAGAACGCTTTACTGGCATTTCAATCAAAAACCACAAATGACTACCACGAGGAAATGAATGCCAGTACATTTAAAGAGTGGTTCCAGAACGTGCTTTTGCCCAGCCTACCAGAGCCTTCTGTAATATTGATGGATAATGCCTCCTATCACTCGTTTCAAATACAGAAACCACCTACCCAAGCTAATAAAAAAGAAGAAATGGTTGCTTGGTTACAAGCAAAAGGCATTGACGCAAATATGCAGATGCTAAAAGCAGAGCTAATTAAGTTAGTGAAAGAAAATAAAGCGGCAAATGTGCGATACGAAATCGATGAAATGGCTTTGGAGTACGGTCATCGCGTTCTAAGAATTCCACCGTATCATTGCCAATATAACGCGATTGAGCTAATCTGGGCTCAAATAAAAGGTTACGCCGCCCGCCACAATACTTCCCCGCCATTCAGCACGAAAAAGATGATGACCCTGTTAAAAGAAGCCTGCGGGAAAGTCACAAGAGATGACTGGGCAAAGGTTGTCGAAAAGACTAAAAACCTGATTATGGAACATTTTGACCGAGATATCAGGATTGATTCTGTAATTGATAATAATATAATTATACATGTAGGCGAAGATGATGATGAAGACACCACCTCCTCAAGCGAATCGGAGTCTGATTAATATTCTGTACGCACATTTAGTTCAATGTACTTTATTCCATAGAAATACAGATTGTAACTTTGTAAAAAATAATAAATAAAACAATTTTATTATATTAATATTCCCTTTTATTGTTTCCACGTAAAGAACTAAAATATAAATTTTAAATGATTCCGCCAATTTAAAACGGTCTAAATCTAATCATAAAAATAACGCGGCGGTTCATTTTGGAGTAACGGTAACGAACTCGGTATAATGTTGTGTCCATCACTAGTCGTGACTAACTGATAAGTGTCAGGAACGCATTCTCTGAACGGCCGGATAATAAGTATACATACTTTACACGGGTTGTTTTAAGAACGGAGTGTGTGTGTGTGTGTGTGTGAAAAGCTTCTATAATAATAATTTGGGATTAGGTATGATAAAGATAGTGTTGATTGCAATAACCGAACATTAAAATTAATAATTTTGCAGAAACTAAATTTTGATTTCAAAATTGCTTAAACTTACTAATATCAAAATATTGGCAAAATGCATATATGCTACTAGCTGTAATCTACTACAACATGTACCTAATTACATTAAAACCTATATTGCTGTGCTAGCGAAGAGTAAATATGTAATTTTTTTTACAAAACTCACTGACTATGTCTTGAGTTTCAACAAATGCGGTTTTGTGACAAGTCCTCTGAAGAGTTGTTTGGTCATCTAAAGATAAGCACCAATCGTGTTACCAATGTTTATTTAATTAATTAGTCAACGAACCAAGCCGAACTGTATAAGTAATCTGAGGAGAACTGAGTTAAAAAGTGTTAAGCTTGATATGCCCTTACCCAACGGAAAACACCCAGACCAATGCAAATTATAACATGTGCATGAAGCACACAAACACTTGCATTGGGCGGGAATCGAACCCAAGAACAACAATCATGTACTACAATGACTACTACCCTACACTGGTATAAGTATGTACTTAATGGTGATTAACTTACTAGGGTCGTTGAGGTTAAGCGTGGCAGCGCAGTAGTTGTGCGGGGATGGACTGCGACTGTTGTAACTATTGAGGGTGCTGCACGATGAAGCTTGTTTTATCATGACAGTAGCTTCCACCTCGGGTGGCGTGTGACCGCATGTTTCACCTGGAAAACGTTTTACTTATAATTTCTCCTACATAATCTTGGGAAACAGGAGACTGGGTGGGAGAATCCATCATTAAAGTAAATAAAATGAAAGTCATAAGGTGCGTGATAAATGTGTGTTGACTATCTTATTTGTAAACAATATTGCCAAAAAGCGACACAAAGATTACTACCTACCATTGTAAAGTACCTATCTAATTTTAGAAAAAAGTTCTGGTATCTCTAACTGTTCATAAATTACCAACCAACAGCGAGATATGTACGAAATATCACCTATCTCACATCTGATAATAACATGCATGTTACAAACACTGATAAATATTTAAAACATGCATTTTCCTTATTCGCTTTCAACTGAATTGATATAAAAGTTATGACCTCTAGTTTGATTTATTTTTATTGTCAGATTCCTTTTGGAGACCGTGTGTCCATGACCTGCGTATGACCCAGGCGGGTAGGTGTATCGTAGAGTCGGAAGGATCTCGGCTAAAAAACCACGGTGTGTGTCTCTATTAACCATAAACATAAAGGTCAGGCCGGCGAAAAGCGTCAAAAAACTCAAGCCGTCAAACAAAGCCAATGATGTCAGTGTTTTGTGGCGTAATCTTTGATGGCGTAGGGTAGGCGTAGGCGACTGTAAAATTTGGGCAACTAAGTAGTTACTTATATATTTTGGCCGACAGATAGGCCATATCGTACTAGTATGGTGTGTCTTTAAAAATAGTATTTCTTTTTAAATTTGGACTTTAATACACTAACCTATAGGTGAGAGTCTCCTCTCGTGTCTATTGCTGTCTAGGGTCTTGATAGGAGTTTGTTGGAACGCAAGTAGACATTTGTTAAGTTCACGCAGTACATTGTCTTCTTCCCACTGTCCAAGTGGTAGTTTACTGTAGTCTTCTGCATCCATTAGACATACTGTTACCTGGAATATTTTCGTTTAAGTAAGTAATGTAAAATACCTAAATGTAATATAAATAAAATAATATACTTATGCACTTTGATATTTTCTGTGTGGTAATACACAAGTGTCACCGCTATAATTGCAGGTAATATATTCCATCTCTAACTGCCTCGATGGCGCGGCGGTCGCGGTATTGTCTGGCATGCGCAAGGTCGCGGTTTCGAATACCACGCAGGACAATGCTTTGTGCGATCCACAAACTATACTCCTGAGATTGGATGTTTCTTGAGTCTGTTAAATTGATGTTTGTAAAGTCCCCGTGATCCCAAGTGAGAAAGATCGTCAAATCAGCCAATCTACTTGATTGTTACGTCATCAGAAAAGCTTTCGTAAAAATATAAAAACACAAAAATATTACCGTTTTAGGCTCATCTAGTAACTCTATTTTGGTCTTCTGTCGCTTATCACCAATTCTGCTAAAGATTCGAACACCTTCTACTTTCAACACCTCGTTATCTTCCAGTGCTTCTACAGACAACAATGCAGGTAGGAGTTCAGGCATCATGAACATCGATAAAGATTCCTGGAAAACGTACAAGTTGTTTAATTAACTTACGGAAAAAATTCAACAAATTTTAGTAAATCGTATGCTAAGATGTATTACAAACTGACAAAAAAGTAGAGTTAGTACAGTCAGTCGGTTTTCTGTAAAAGTTTATGTTGTGCATTATTCGGCATGTGGGAGGTGTAGTTTCTAACACTCTTCCTTATACTTAATAGCTTTTATACCTCATCCATACAGTCAACGTACTCAAGGCAGACGTTTGGAGTTTTCTATGCTACGTCGATCGTTTAGCATGAGATGACTTTTAAGCAAAAAACATTAAGTAGTGTGAGATGAAAATACCTGTGACTCCCCGTCAACCAGGGTATCTCCTCCGACTCTACTAGAGGAGAAGCAAACCCGGATAGCGTCTTCGTTCTCGCAACGTTCAGGTCTCCCCTCGTGCCTTACTAGTAACTTACATAAGGGAAGGCTACATTCTAACCAATCTTCTATAGTTAACCATTGTTTTGCACTCATCACCTGAAATTGGAAGTAAAGGTTAGAATGGAATAAATATTTTCAAAGATTTTAAGAGAAAAAATAAAGCACACTATGCTAGAGATGGACTTAGATGCCTTTCCCAGGCATCAGCTCTACGTGTTATTTGACCTAAGTTCTATTCTGATCCCTTCTGTGTGACATAGAATTTTGGCAATTGGGTCTTTAATAAGTATAACGATATCAAATTCTATTAATGAATGTATCAGAAATATGTATGTTCAGAATATAATTTGTTACTAACTGTTTCAAATCGTTTGGCTGACATGGGTGGAATTCTATTCGGAAAGGAATGAGGTGAATGACCATCGAAACTATCAACTGAGACTTACCTGTCTGCTTAATTTAATGGATCCTTCATTACTACTCTTATCTAACCATTCGAAGTAGTGAAGTAAACTTTTTAATTTGTTTCTTTGAGATTTTCTGAAAACAATAAAAAATTATCTTACAAATCTGTTTTATGTATGTTAGACTAAACTGTTTAATATCTACTCGAGTCTTTGGTGTTTATAAAATATCTACCTGTGTAAATTCTTAAAAAAATGTGTAAAATTGAAGTCTTGCAAGGTGGGATGTGTCTTGAGCGTGCGTTTCGGATACGTAGAAAAGAATGCGTGTGCGACCATCGAAGACACAAAATTGTACTCAAGTTCTGTTTCATCACCTGCAATATACAAGATCATACATTACTACTAAATTACGTTTACATTAAGGCAAATCTGAAGAGATCAAACGTCTCTATATTTGTACAAAAAAGATGTCTACTGTTAAACATAGGGCTCCTCCAAACATTTTCATCCTCTGACGTCCTGTGCCTCCTTCATTCATCGATTTCTCGCCGCCTACATCCGCTATGCAGAGCTTTCCAATCGTAAGTTCATCATTTGAGAGGTTTGCCTGCGTCTTTAGGTATGCGGTCGCATTTCCTTAACCTTTTTGCCTCAACGGCTAAATAAAGGTATACGTGCTATGTGCCTATCTAAAATCTCTATTACGAAATAAAACTATACGTACTTTGTTGCTGTAAACTAAACATGAGTCCTTTAGGCGGTCGCCAACGTTTCAGATGCAAAGCTTTATTAACCATGATTCTAATAGTATTGTCGAGGAAGGTCCGTCGTTCCTCATCCGTCATCTCTTCTTCAAGGAACTGCTCGAGACCTTTCATTAGATCTGGATCTTTGACGTCATCGTCAGGGTCTATACCTATGCTGTTGACAAGAAGATAATGTTTGATATTATGTTGTGAAATAACAATAATGCTAAAAATATGTGTAATGAACGTGTTAAGAAATCAAAATGGATACAATATTTGCTCTACTTTTAGGATTTTGCAGTTGTAGTACATGCTTAAGTAATTAAACATAGATACCTACTAAAATACTTTTAATTGTTGAATAATTTGCGTACCTATGTTAGTATTTACATTTCAAAGTAAAAACAAAACCAAGGCCAATATTAATATAAGAATAACGTGGAACCGAACTCGCGGAAATCGAACCCAAAACCTCTACGTAGCAGTTAACTGGTTTTAAACATTGTGCCAGGGAGGTAAATAGTCTTCACATAGGTTGATATAAGTATATCAAAGTAGGCTAGTTGTAATTTGAAATGTTTTGACAGAATAAGTAAACTACCCCTTAAATTCATGATCATTTTACAACTCGTAAAATGATCATGAATTTAAGGGGTAGTTGGGTACTGGTAGGCGTAGGGGTAACTGGGTAGTTGGAAGTGAATTTAACAGTAAAGACGTTTTATAACTAATTTTGTACAGTCAAGCGACGTACCTACGTACAATGTAGCAGGTAGGTACCTACTTTTATAGACACAACACGCACAGAATACGACCCAGTTCAAGTATGACAGTAATTTGCGGATTGCAAATATTAATGTCTATTTTGGGATTTGAACCCGCTATCTGCGTAAAAAAGAAATAAGATTTCGTATGTAATCGGTCATTAGCATTAGCGGTGATAAGGGTTTAGCGGAGATTAGAGTATTGTAATGTAAGATAATATTCTAAAAGTACTAACTTGCACATGTCATGTATTTTCATCATATTAGCGACAAGCTTAGCCGGCGAAGACGCTAACAAAAGATGCTTCAAGTGCCGTTGTACGGTCGTCCACCATGGCAGATCGCATGGTAACATTACAAGCGCCATGCTGAAAAATAAAAATAATTATTTAAAAGTGTTTTAAAAATAAACAGACACTTTTTCTTAAAATAACTTGATTAATATTGTTATATTCACAATAATCTGGGCTAGAAGGTAACCAAAACCTAGTTGATTTTTTACGACACTCTCGAGATGAGCCTGGGTGATGACACCCTTTACTTAGATCGTCACAACGGAAAATTAAAGTATAGGTATAATAACTCTGTGTTCATTAACTCTGAATTCTGTGTTCATTTTCTCTTTAAGTATGCCATGTTCTGTACTGGGCATTGACAATAGGACAATAACCCATAGGCACATAGCTATCACAAAACGTTTTTTGAATGTTATTCGTAACGTGCGGTCTTGATCCCTGATTGAACAATAGAAAAAGTATGTGGGTATAGTTGATAGGTATAATGCATGTCTATATTGATTGTTCGTAATGACTACTGCACATGGGCAAATAAATAGGTAATTATTTAAAGGTGTTTATACAGTTCGTTGACATGTCGTGTATAAAACAAAAACGAAAATGAATTCGTTCACGTAAAAGTAAGAAATTCCTTCCATAATTATATAACGGACATATTGATTAGTTTAAGTTTAACTATTAGTAAAGTAGGCCCAGTTGGCAACAAATCGACGAATAACATTTTGGACGCATTTAACCTGCGCTACGAGCTGTGGGCAGTTATTCACGAACGCTCTCAATAACATTTGACATTTCGGTTTGAAGTTTCGTTAGTGTCAATATGTCACACACATGTTAGAATTTGATTGTTTATTGTGCAGTGTTTTTGTGATTTTTTGTTATTTAATATTAACCTTTGATGTTTAATTGATATGAAGATAACTGGGAACAGAATAATAACCTCCAGACAGCAGTGATTATGTTCTCGCACAAGTTATAAGAAAAGTTGCACGTTTGATATTGCGAACTCCTTATCAAATGCAGATAAGTTTTTATGAACCAAATATAGTACTTCATAACTTTTAAGATTAATCTAAAGTTCTAACTACTGCTACAGTTGAGTTGCTGTTATTTATGTGCTAAAGTTAATGAAACGTAAGCTCACAACGTTCTTGTGCAACTAATTAGAAGATCAAAGTACAAAGGTCGTTATTTTCAACGAGAATGAAGAATCAATTATTAAAAGCATTAGTTCTTGGCGCACCCGCTTCGGGCAAAGGTACGATATCGTCTCGTATAGTGAAAAAATATAGTGTAACACATGTATCAAGTGGGGACAAGTTACGAGACCACATAGAGAAACAAACAGACCTTGGTAAGGAAGCCAAAAAGTATATAAATGAAGGAAAATTAGTTCCTGATGATGTTATGATAAAATTTATGATAGCTGAATTAAAATTAGTTGAGAATAAACCTTGGTTATTGGATGGTTTCCCAAGGACTGTTGCACAAGCAAATGCATTATGGAAAGTACAACCAGTAGATGTTGTACTCAATCTAGTAGTCCCATTTGAAGTCATAATTGATAGAGTTAAAAGTCGCTGGGTGCATCTGCCTTCGGGGAGAGTATACAATATAGGATTCAATACTCCTAAAGTAAAAGGAAAAGATGATGTGACAGGAGAGGACTTAGTACAAAGACCGGATGACAAGCCAGAAGCTGTTCAAAAGCGTTTGGAAATTTATGAAAGTGTTACTAGACCTGTCATAGAGTTCTATAAAGAAAAAGGCATACTTAAAGAGTTCCACGGACGAACATCAGACGAAATATGGCCAAAAGTAACTGTTTATTTAGATCCTATATTAGCTAAGTTGTAAATTAGTTTTTTAAGGAATTGAAGTGGTGCTAGGAACTATGTAGTTAAGTTTTTATTCAAATTTTATATAATATGTTAAATAATTTTGCAGATATCTTATCATAGGCTTGGCAACATTTATCTGAATACTGCTGTGTGTGATGGTATGTTGTCAAATTTTATTTATTTTTATTTACATTTTTGCATAGTACTTATACAGACAAAAAATATATTATTCTAGTTTTAAGTTTGTAATACCTATATAGGTGCACAATTTCTTGTCACTAAAACATTATTTTTATTAGTGGTAATGCCAAAAAGTTGTAAAAACCTTATCATAGACATATCAAAATACTTTTCACTTATAGTAAGCTTTCTTAAAAAACAAGCAAAACTTTTTGCAGCCTAATAGAATAAATATATAAAGACATAGAAAACTTATAGAGACTGTTCTAGTAATTAGATTAAAATAGTGAACTTTCTTAATTGCTTACTTAGTCTTCCTAGTTAGAATGTACTTACTAAATATAGGTTTTAGCAAATTCATCGAAATTAGTGCCTTAAATGGGCTTAAATATATAAACAAAGTAAGTGTAAGCCTCTCAAAGTTGTATGTAGTTCCTGCATAATGTAACATAGCTCAAATGACAAAGTTTTGTAATAGTTAAATAAAAATTATGAATTTGTTAGTTTATTATACACTTGTTTGTTGATTTTATAATAATTTACTTATTATTATTAAATATTGTTGTACTTTACGAAATGTTTATTTCTTTATTTTATAAGAAATATCATTGTCCACATTTTCGAATTTTGTTATTTGCTCGTCATCATTATTCATGATATAAAAGTCTTCTTATCAATTTATACAAAAAAAAACAGAACAAAATCTGCTACACGAAAAGCCTCTTAATATACATTGTTTTACTAACCAGTTTCCATTCTTTCAAAACATTGTCTTTCTACTTTCTTATATTCACGTATTTCGACAGATATACTACGAGTATTGTTTATTTATCGTATGTTGAGATTAGATTTGATATTTAATAATTTATAGATGTTTACGTTATAAAATATCATCGCATGCCTTTTGCCACAACCGCAGTAATATAATCGGTCGTCAATTTATACGCAACGGCAAAGAACATTGAGAATAATACAGTCGTAAAGTTTACTGTAGAAAAGTATGGATTCACAATAAAGTACTTCAATTGTACTATTTAACTAAAGTAAAGCCACATACAAAACCAAAAATAGAAATTTAATTACCTTATTGCTTGCAATATGAGGCACAATAATTTCTGGTAGATAAACAATACTAAAACACCATGAGTCACTGTCGCCCCGCGACTACCGGCTTCTTTTTACGCACTTTTTTCATTATCTACAATGGATTTGTCCACTTGTATTCTTTTGCATGTAGGATATCTTATTGCTTTTCTATAAGACAGAAATAGTGTAGGGAGAAACGCGGACCGGCTGCGGGCAGACACGAGCGCGCAAACCCCGACTATTTTTAGCTGCTTTCGTGCATCGGCGCTGAAATTAGATTGTAAATAAAAAGTTTGGGTTAACAGGAGTCGAAGGCCTCATTATTCGTACTTTTAGGTCATTAGTTAAACTAAATAGTAGTGATGATAGTTTGACTTTGTACAATCACAGTATTTAGTTAAGTAAATACAGTATTGTTTAGAAGAGTTCTGTCTTTAGTTTATAAACTTTACAGAGATTCCCCCATAGTAACTTTTACAAGATTCCTTGTAAATATTTATTGTGATTGTCGAATGTTACCTACGATTTAAAATAGTCTATTTGTTATTTATTTATTTACAGTAAATAAATATAATTAAATTTATAAACATACCTAAACACCATTCACTTTTATTAAATTAATTATCACTTTATCAAAATCCAGGAGATGTTAGTGTAGATCGTATCAGAGGGATTCCCAAAACAATCTACCGCGAAATCAGTACGTACACAAAACTTTAGCAAATTTACACACACTGTCCCGATTTAGAACACTGATGTCTCATGTAGTATATGTATTGAATTTACAATTTCTAGCATTAATATCTACGATACAAGATGTTAGAGGTTATGTGATCGTTCAAAACATGAGTATGTTGAGCGAGGTGTACGAGCCGTGTGACGAGGCAGGCTGTACTGACGCCGTCGGGCTGACTTTCACTGGGGGGTGAGTACCCTTGCCCTGTCGGCTGTCGCGCCCGCCACCCTCCGCAGTGACGTCACCGGAGTGCGTCACGACCTACGACGCCGTACGCTGCTCGATACCCTGCTCTCTAACTGCACGCCTAGTGAAATGTCGCGGCTACTCCAGAAACGTTACGTAAAATGAAATATGAAAGTACAAACCATCTACGTCAGTGCTGTACATCATTTTGGTACGGTTAAGGTCGCTCGTCTCAAATTAAAGGGCTTCGCGGTTACATGCATAACTCAATAGATAAGTAGGTACCTATAGCATTGTATGACGTAAACCTTTGTTATACAAAGCTCTCTTAGAATTCATGTTAAGTTTTAGAGATATTTCAATTTGTGTAGAATATTATTACTGCTTTGTCTTAGATATTTTTGTTATAGTGATCTATTGGAGTCATTCTCAGAGCTAGGGCTTCTTCAGGAGTATAGGGGAATTTGGTGTTAGAATATCATGCGAGACAGACGTGGTTGTTTTACCAAGTTTTGTTTAGCTTGGCACGGTAGAGTCGCGGGTACGTAATCGAGGCAATTTAATTAACTGGATTCCTTGACAAATAATTTCTAATATTCGATAACTAGCACCCCGGGGCGTGTGTGTGCTTTTCGCCTATAAACTGTGTTTTTATTTACATAAAAGTATTAAATTATGTTCATCGTTTGTCTTGTAAGTTCAGCGTAAATACTACTTAATGTAATAACTTAATATTTCTTATACGTTCACACAACATCATTTAGTCTTTAACTAAGTAGAGCTTCTAGCATAAGTACAAAAAAAGTAACTGTAAATAAGCTTTTTTTTGTAAATCATTTCTAATTATACATAGATAACCACCAGACCAATGCCAACATTCATGTTACATACAAAGATTTGCCTTGCCTGGAACCCGTGACCTCGGCGCAGCAGTAATGGCCTATAACCACTTCGACACAGAGGTCGTCGTAATAAGTAAAGCCAACATTTATTCGTACAAGGGCGCACAAAGGCACAACCTCACACGCTAAGCGTCCATGAGGTTATGAAACTAAGTTCTTGCAAGTATTCTATCTGACCTTTACTATTTCGCGCATGCGTAATTCTGCCTTCACTGTCTCTTTCTCATGATAGAAGGAAAATGTTCTGTTGATTCAACCTCCTGCAAGCTCATAAGAGCCTAGTAGAAGTAACGCCCGTGGAAAATTGGTGCCGCCCTACATAGACGTCTTTGGGCGGGCTAGGGCGGAGCTGCATATTTCCCGTCTTTATTATAAACTATTTGTCGGTTCCGGTAGTTAAAATCTTTACTAATCCCACAGGAACGGTATATTATTTCGCTTTAAAAAGTAACCTTGTTCATAATGTGAAGTACCTATTGACGAAATTTTATCTAAATTGACCCAGGTTTTTGAGCATGAACAGCAAACAAAACACACACTTTAAAACATACAACTTTCGTTTCTTTATCACCAATTAAGCTTTTTTCTTTTATTCTGTAGCATGGATTTCCAAGAGGTTAGATGTAAAAAAGAGTAGGTATATCAAAATAAAATAAAAGAGGTTGCGTAATTCGCAACAAGTAGGTAGTTAGGTGTTGCAATTTCACTAAAAGCTTCGGTTGAGTTATCAGCAAGGAGAATCTATTAAGTATTAAGCTTCTACTTAACGTTAAAAGGTCGTTTATTTTAAGAACATGTTTTATCAAAATACTAGATAGAAAGTAATCTTTTAAATGAGGTTTAATATTTACTTAGGATCTCGTGTAGCCTTAGTTACTGCAGTGAGGAGGGAAGAGTAACGCCCTCTTGAGTGGGCGGAGATATTTTAAACAGTTTCCCTATTTAAAGTTGAATATTGAAGTTTTAAGATGAACTATTTTTAAACTAGGTTTAATTATTTGTACAAATAAATGTTGATTTATCAAATAAATGTCAAGATTATTTAATAAGTTCTATTTTTAATAATTACTTGTTTATTGTCTTCATAGATATTATACTTATTGAGAAAAGGGGAGGGACTATAACACAAATAGATAAGTTGAGTAGCAACTATGGGAATAGGAAGAGAACAGTTGTAATGAACTTAATAAAAATTAAAAGTCAGGTCACACCAGTGTTACATTTGTAAAAGGATCGAATTCTTAAGCTTCAACGTTCCAGATGCGCTATGTAGCAGTCCATTAACTTATACTATTTATTCTAAAGTTTAGATTTAATACTATGTAATAGTTTATTCTCCGAGCGTATCTTAAAAATTACTCGTAGTACGAAAAACATTTTTTGGAAAACTAATTTAAAATCAGTAATAATTAATTAAAGTAAGTTATAAAGTGCAACATACACTGCTTTTTTACTGGCCTCATCACGACACATTTATATTAAACTATTCCTATTCTGAACAGTTATACTACTAACTGTTGAGAACTACTGAAAGGCCCTAATGAATGCGATCTTAATTAAACGTCCTTTGAATAAATCTGCCAGTCAGCTGTTTAAACCTCAGACCTACTCTGAGGCTGCAGTTTCAAATCACAAAGACATTCTAAAGAGTCTGGTTACATTTATTTTGTAAAGACATCTTCCTAAGTGCTGTTATCCTGGTAAATTCGACCTCTAGTGCGGACGTATCTCGCTTACAAGAGACGTTGTTCTTGGGGTAAAGGTCACACGCTTTACCCTACGAAATGCCAAAGGTTTTCCCAATTTTGGCACGTACTAAGACTTTGCAATGTCAGTATGATTCAAATAGTTATGTAACTATTTCAATAAATGCTTGCCATTTTATTCAAGTTAAATTTTTGCCAAATTCTGAACAAAATGAAATACTTTGCAATGTCAGTATGATTCAAATAGTTATGTAACTATTTCAATAAATGCTTGCCATTTTATTCAAGTTAAATTTTTGCCAAATTCTGAACAAAATGAAATACTTAGTATACCTGAAAATACTTAGTATGTAAGTGTATATACGTTCATAATAATATTTTATACTACCTATTTCTTACTTTACTAGGTATAAATAAGAAAGAAAAATTGATATAAGACACATAAAAGAGAGAAAACAAAAATAATAACATGAAATCTTAAACTACCTTACAATAATTATGTAAATACGGCTAGCAAAACAATACAACTATATAGGTACCAAAAACATTTTTAAACTTTTTGTGATTAAAAATTTTGTTTATCGTTGCAAGAGTTGCCTAAATTTTCCTAAATTAATTTGATAAATAAAGATGATGATAAAAAGAGATACTCTTAAAAGACTAAGATAAATTATTTATTTAATCAAGACCCTAATTTTCATTTTTTTATAAAACAATAATTTTATTTTATTTAAATATTTGATAATTATATCTGTAAATCATAAAAACGAGCTTAAATTTTATATTATAAACACGAAGGTAATCAAAATAATATCAATCATTCTCGTTTAAATTTTAGTACTTAACTGTTAGGTCCATATAAACGACTATTTATATTATTATTATAAAATAAATATTACTATTTGTGATACCTAACCGAATATACACACATCAAAAAAGTCTAAGCAACATGCATGATATTACAAATTTACCATTTATATTAATTAATTTCTAAGTATTTACTCACTCAAAGTGTATAGGTAAGTAAACTTTTTTGTTATTGATGACATACTGGCTGGTTGTAAAAAAAAAATTTCGATTATGTTTTGTTTTTTTTCATAAAATTCAAATGACTGCGAATTTGTTTGAATTTGAGTGCATGTTAATTGCTACGTTTTAGTCTTGATTTTATAATTTTACCAACCATTTAAATACAGTTGGCGACAAAATTGAATTGTTAGATATTCTTTACGTCATGGAGCGACGTCATTTGACGGCAGATGAAATGCAAAGAGCTGTAGGGATGTTGCAAGCGGGAAGTAATCAATCTCAGGTATCTCGACATTTTGGTATTCATAGAAGTGTTATTTGTCGTCTTTGGCAGCGCTACAATAATACAGGGGAACCCGCTGAACAGCATCCAGGCCGTAAAAGGAGTACAACCACTCGGCAAGACCGGTACATACAACTGACTGCAAGACGCCAGCCGATGTTAACCGCTCGAGAGATAAGTTTGAGGCTACAAAATTCAAGTGGTGTTGATGTAAGTCCCCAAACTGTGCGAAATCGACTGCATGAGTACGGCCTACGAGCTCGACGCCCTATCAGGTGCCCACCGATACGTCACGGGAATCGCGCTCGTCGAAATGAATGGTGTAGAGAACGCATAACATGGACCCAGGAACAATGGGATAAAATTATGTTTTCCGATGAGTCGCGATTCGGGTTTAGGCCTGATACAAGAAGGGTGCGAGTGTACCGTCGACCCGGAAATACTGAAAGACTCAGGTGCGTTCAGGAAGTTCATCCATACAGCGGCTCAACAGTTATGGTATGGGCGGGTATTATGAAGAACAGGCGAACTGAGCTCGTTTTTGTAAATGGAAACATGAACGCTGAAAATTACGTTGAGGATATTCTCAGACCTTATGTCCATCCATTTGCACAAACCTTTGGCTCCGATTTTACGTTAATGCATGACAATGCGCGTTCACATACAGCTCGGCGAACCAGTGAATACTTGGCAACGGAGAACATCCAGGTATTGCCCTGGCCTGCACAATCGCCAGACCTCAACCCCATCGAGCACGCATGGGACATGCTCCAGAGACGTGTTTTGAAGGACTTGGACGGAGTGACAACAACCCAACAGCTGAAGGATCTGAAGGAGCCAGTGCGAACGGGGAAACGATGGCCCGGTAAAAGCAGCTATTGCCATCTTTGACAATAAACTAGCTGTCACACCATGTACCGAGATTACCAACAAAAACATCGTTGCGGTTAAAATTCGCGCTGGGAGAGGTGACTTCGGACTAGTTTCCTTTTACCTGGAACCAGATAAGCCCATCGGCCCGTACCTGGAGCAACTGAAAAATGTAGAAGAGTCACTTGGATCATACAGAATTCTGATGGGGGGCGACTCAAACGCTAAAAGCACCTGGTGGGGAGGCTGTAAGGTTGATAGTCGGGGGGAAGAGCTTGGTGGTATGCTGGATGAAGTAGGAATGCAGATACTTAATGTTGGAGACACGCCCACTTTTGACACAATTAGGGGAACAAAATCATACTCGAGCCATGTGGATGTCACAGTCTGCACAGAGGATCTGCTGGATTGTATAGAGGGATGGAGAGTGGAGGAAGGTAGGGTGAGCTCTGACCATAACATGATTACCTTTAAATGGCATCTGAAAAAAAGACAAGAAATGGAAATAAAAAGAACTACTAGAATATACAACAGTAAGAAAGCTGACTGGACTCAGTTTCATGAGAGACTGAGCCAGTCAGTAATAGAACAGAGATTGAGTGAAATAAATATACAGGAAATAAATTCAGAAGAAGAAATAGACAATTTAATACAAAGAATTTACAAAACAATTAACAATGCATGTGAGGGTAGCATGCCGAAAAAGAAAAACAATACAAAATTTAGCTTACCTTGGTGGAATGAAGAACTTACCGAATTGAAGAATGCTGTAGGGACGCGGCGTCGGAGAATACGGTGCGCAGCACCGCAACGTAGAGCCAAAGTCGTCGACGAATATCTGAAAAAGAAAGAAGAGTATGAAATTAAGGTAAAACAGACTCAGGTGAGGAGCTGGAAGGAATTTTGTGAGAGGCAGGATCGAGAGACCATGTGGGAGGGGATATACAGGGGGTAATGGCGAGAACAACAACAAGAAAAGAGGATATATGTCTGGTTAAAGAAGGAAGAATTTTGAGTGAGGAGGAATCCGTCCACCTTCTGGCCAAAACTTTTTACCCAGAGGATGAAGAAGATCAGGACGAAGAGGAACACAAGCATATTCGAGTACAGGCCAACCTTGTAAATGAATGGGTCCAAAATGAATATTTGGATCCACCATTTACAAAGGATGAACTAAAAACGGCGTTGTGGTCCTTTAGTCCTAAAAAGGCACCTGGGGAGGATGGGTTTACGGCCGACATCTGCCAGAATGCCATCATGCATGACCCAGAAACTTACCTATCACTGGCAAACAAGTGTCTCCAAATGGGGTACTTCCCCAAAATCTGGAAAGAGGCAACAGTAGTGGTGCTCCGAAAACCTGGGAGGGAAGACTACTCTAACCCTAAGTCTCACAGACCGATTGGCCTACTGCCAGTGATGGGTAAGGTTTTTGAGAAAATGCTGATGGCGAGAATAAAATGGCATATCTTGCCACAAATTTCCCCCAACCAATATGGTTTTATGCCGCAGCGCGGTACCGAGGACGCCCTCTATGTCCTAGTGAAACACATAAAAGACAAGGTTAAGAAAAAGAAAATAGTTGTACTTGTATCTCTGGACATAGAGGGTGCCTTCGACGCTGCGTGGTGGCCTGCAATTAGGGTTCGTCTGGCCGAGGATGGCTGCCCAGTAAACCTGAGACGTGTGCTGGACAGCTATCTTCGGCAAAGAGCAGTAAGGATTTTATATGCTGGAAAAGAGTGCAGAAAGACGACATCGAAAGGCTGTGTGCAAGGCTCCATTGGTGGACCCGTGCTCTGGAACATTCTTCTGGATCCACTGCTCAGGTCACTTGGCGAGCGCGGGAGCTACATTCAAGCTTTTGCTGATGATGTGGTTCTCGTGTTCGATGGTGATACGGCAGCGGAAGTCCAGCGATGTGCCAATGCCGCCCTCGACCATGTTCGGGAGTGGGGTGTGAAATACAAACTCAAATTTGCTGCAAGCAAGACAAAAGCTATGCTTTTGACCAACAAATTGAAGTATGACACTCCACTCCTGAGCATGGGAGGGGTCCACATTGACATGTCCAATTCAATAAAAATACTGGGTCTCACAATTGACAGGAAACTAACGTTTAACCAGCACGTCAAAAGTGTCATCACTAAGGCACAGTCAATATATAAAAGTCTGTCCAGAGCAGCTAAAATAAATTGGGGTCTTCATAAGGAAGTAATTAGGACTATTTATACAGCAGTTGTGGAGCCTACAATACTGTATGCGGCCAGTGCATGGGCACCAGCAGCATCGAAAAAGTCCATACAAAGGCAGCTTAACTTCGTCCAAAGGGGTTTCGCACAAAAGTTGTGTGGGGCTTACAGAACAGCCTCCCTGAACGCGTCACTGGTCCTGGCCGGGATTTTGCCGCTTGACATCAGGGTCCGGGAGGCAGCGGCCCTGTATGAAGCTAGGATTGGTATCCCCCGGCTGGGGCTGGTGGCGGGTGAAGTGGAAAGGAAGGTACATTACGCAAAAGCTCCTCATCCGGCTGACCGCTTGCCCATAGAGTTCGAGAGCCTGGTACACGCAGATGAAGTGCTTAACAACACCACTCAACAGGTGCGCATTTTCACCGATGGTAGCAGGATTGAGGGTAGGGTTGGCGCGGCACTGTCAATATGGACAGATGATCGCGAGGACCGTGCCGTCAAACTCAAACTGTCAGCGCACTGCACTGTGTACCAGGCTGAGCTATTGGCCATAGGGATCGCATTAGCGGAGGTTGCTAAGCGCCCTGAGACAAGTTTCGGGGTGTATAGCGATTCGCGTGCGGCCTTGGAAACAGTTGGCAACTGGGAGGCGTTGCATCCGCTCGCAGTCGAGGCTCGCGGAAGCCTGCGTGCAGCGCTGACCCAAGGCAAAAATGTATTTTTGTATTGGATCAAAGCGCACGCAGGTCACGAGGGCAACGAACGAGCGGACCAGTTAGCAAAAGATGCAGCTCTTAAGCTCAAAACTGTGCCGCATTACGACCGATATCCGATCTCATTCCTCAAGCGAGATATCCGCAAGGAATCGCTTGTGGAATGGAATCGGAGATATTGTGAGGGCGACGTTGCTGCTGCCACAAAAACATTTTTCCCCAATGTTATCGAGGCATACAGACTGGTGAGGAGCACCGTACTATCATCTTCCATGACGCAGGCGCTCACAGGGCATGGTGGCTTCTCCGCGTACTTACATCGATTTAGGTGTAGGGAGAATCCATCATGCCAGTGTGAGCCAGAGGTGCCTCAAACATCGGCGCATGTGTTGTGTGAGTGCCCGATGTTCTCTAAACTAAGATGGGAAGCTGAGCAGCAACTAGATGGACGAATCTGTGAGGAAAACTTTAATATGCTTATGCTTGATAGAACGAAAATAAAAATATTTGTCGGATTTTGTGAGTCGGTGGTTCACAAGACATGTTTGCTGAATAAAAGCAAAGAGATAAGGACGTCGACTTCTTAATAAATGCATTAAGAAACTCGAACGGAGGAATGAAAACTGAAGGCAATACAAACCAAGGTAGCAAGAAACGAGAAAAAACAAAGAATGTTTACGATAAAGTAGATTGAAACAAAAGAAATGAACATCATAGAAATTAAAAATTATAGAACTGAAATAATTAAATTTAAATAAAAATTAACAGTAATAAAAGACCCTGATCGCCATATTAGGGGTAACAGATATAACTTAAAAAAAAAAAAAAAAAAAAAAACAGCTGAATGATTTGCTACAATTCCATTGGGAGCGAATACCGCAAGATGACATAAACAGTCTCATTAATTCAATGAATAATCGTTGCCGACAAGTTCTGAATAGCAGAGGAGGCCATACTTTGTATTAAATTGTCCTATTCTTTCACAATAAATTCATTTTCTTAAGAAATTTCAATTTGTAAAAAAAAAGTTTAGTTTCTTATGTACCTGTATATTCTAATATTGTTAATTTCTGTTATTAAAAGAACTTATAAAGAAAACAGCTGTTATTTTTACATCATAGAACCCTAAAAATATTATTTTAAAAATAAAATACAACGTTATAATTAAAATAAATGGTAAAATAAATTAATATAAATGGTAAATTTGTAATATCATGCATGTTGCTTAGACTTTTTTGATGTGTGTAGTTTTAAAATATGTTTATCAAAATATCAAATACTTAATCAAGATAAAATAATAATAAAAAAAACTATACAAAGTAATTTAATTTTAATTCATAAGCTACTAAATGCCATGGCACGTCATTTTAATGTGTGTTGCGTGTTTACCCCTCTGTACGGTAAGCCACCCCATTGTACGCGTGGTGTACACGTCAGCGCCGGCTTGTGACCCTTAGTACCAGGAGTACATAAAAATACAATAGTAAACCTACCCCTATAAACACTTTGAATTTAATTCATCGACCAACGATTAGTTTTATAGTCAGTAGGCGATGACACCTAGACAATGCGAGACGCTTTGTCTGGTACAAAAAACTGTTTATAAAAGTATGCGTCTGTTACCTTTGATTTTAAAGTGATGTTTGATCTTATTTTTAATTAAATATTTTTTTGTTTACAAAGGCTTATACGCTTTGAAATATGGTATGCGTTTCGACTGCTCGGCCACGGCACGCAAACAGAAAAAAAAATAGTCAGGGATTCTGTCGAAATTTGTCGAAAACGAATGGCACAAACTAAAAATTTGTCGAAGTAGAAATAAAGAAGTTATAGGGGTCTAAACGTGGCCGCGCGAACGAAACGCGGAGGATTGCGCGGCCACGGAGATCTCAGCAACGACTTGAGCTAGAGATCTAATTCTTTTTGTAAATGAATGGCTGAATTTGTCAACAATTGTCGAAAAAAGAATCACAAGCCCTAGATCAATACTTTACTAGATATTCACCTCTGAAGTCATGGCCGCGCAATCCTCCACTTGTGATTTCTTTAATGTTGATTATTTCTTTCAAACTAAGACTTTAGACAGTAAAATTGGTGATGACAGCAAGGTTTTAATTTGTCGAAACTAATGAAAGCAATAGACTCTACTAAAGTTTAGCCATATAGACGAAATCAGAGGAAAACAAAAAGTTCATGGCTGCGCAATCGAAACGCTACTTTGGACGCTGATATCTCAGTAACTATTATTGCAAGGATATTCGTGTTTACATTTATTTATTTTACATTTTAACCTCATTGCAATGACATATCGTTTGATCCTCAGAACAGTTCTCAAGCCGTGCAATCTCAAAAATAATGATACCCTGTACAATGTTCGAGCAGAGTAACCATAATTTCGATTTCATTAGGATATTCCTCTAATGGGAGACTATCATTTTTATTTTAAAAAACAATAAAATACTCCTTTAGTGCGTGCATGTAATGAAAATAATAGGTTGAATGATAAAGTCTAATAAAAAAAATTGTTTTAATTTTGCTCTGCCTTTTATTTTGTTTGGTTTATTTAGAAAAAAAAAAATATTGCTCACCTCTCTTTATTGATATCTGCTACTCTTGTTAATGTTGTACATGCCTCTTTTAGGTTCATATAATATGAAGACTATGTAATAATGTGTTTTTATTGTATTGAATGTATATATGTATAAATATTATGTTGACATGTCTATTGATAAATAAATAAATAAACAACTAATGTAATCTGTAAAATTTACTAGGTATTATCAAATAAAAAACTTGTTATAGTTCAATGACTAAAAGGAATGTTTATTTAACGCAGCTTTAAAAAATTACAAAAAATCAACAATAACAATAAAAATCAACTAAAATGTGAAAAAATAAACAATAACAATAAAAAGTCAAGAAAAATATTAAACAATACATATATTAAAAATCAACAATCACAATAAAAAAGTAGTTAGTTTAAGTAGATAATCAAATAAAGTAGGTAAGTTACAGGTTACACTTCTACAAAACCATGCTAGAAAATGAATGAAAACAGGGTCTTTCTTACTTTCACATAATTTACTATTATTGTCGTCGTAGCAAAGCATCCCGGCATTTCTTCTGAAATGGCATCTGTTGTGTGTCCCGTTGATCCAAGTATTGGAGGAATATTATATTCAATAGCACCTAACAATTCATATAGCACCTAACAACATCATTGGAGTGCCATTTAAATCAAATGTTAGAATTTTTGATAACGTATAAGTAAATTCGACTAATTCATTGCATTTTCTGCAACGTTTACTTACCCAATCATTTATAAGAATAGCATCTTCCAAGGCGTTAATTGTGAAAATGTCTATAATTTTTAAATTTAACGGTATGAATACCTACGTGTTTTCTCTCCGTTGGGTCCGAGGGTATTATTAGAACAATTACTTATGGACCTAGCGCTAAAAATAATGTCATTTAAGATATGTTCATAAATAAAAGCAGCATTACAGTCACAACTATAGTGATTATTTTTGAAATACTCTGAAGCAATTTTTATTCTTAGTCTGTTTGCCTCAACATTATTATTAGAATCACATAAGACTTTTAAGAACGCTGTAACATCGTGATACTAAAAATCGTTGGCAAAATTGCTTTAAATTAGACCTTGAAGCTTTTGGGTTATCCAATTGTTGTAAAGTAATTATTAAATTTCAATTTTTATTTTAAAATAATAGGTATAACAATGGGTGTAAATAAAAATGTTTGTGTGGTGTTATAAAACCAGGATGTAAGTAAATCTTGTAATGCTACACGGCACAGAACATCTTTTAAATATCACTACACACACAGTAAGTTCGTAAAGAATCATGCGATCGATGTACGAAATAAATAACATAAGGCGATAACAAAAAAGTACAAATACATACTTCTTAAAAATCTTTCGTCTTTAAAAATAATTAAAGTATAATGGAGTCAATAGTTCCTTGATAGTTTAAGATGTACAAATATTTGTAGCATATAATAATTTACTATGATTAATAAAAAGGAATTTCCTAATGAAATCGAAATTATGGTTACTCTGCTCGAACATTGTACAGGGTATCATTATTTTTGAGATTACACGGCTTGAGAACTGTTCTGAGGATCAAACGATATGTCATTGCAATGAGGTTAAAATGTAGAATAAATAAATGTAAACACGAATATCCTTGCAATAATAGTTACTGAGATATCAGCGTCCAAAGTAGCGTTTCGATTGCGCGGCCATGAACTTTTTGTTTTCCTCTGATTTCGTCTATATGGCTAAACTTTAGTAGAGTCTATTGCTTTCATTAGTTTCGACAAATTAAAACCTTGCTGTCAACACCAATTTTACTGTCTAAAGTCTTAGTTTGAAAGAAATAATCAACATTAAAGAAATCACAAGTGGAGGATTGCGCGGCCATGACTTCAGAGGTGAATATCTAGTAAAGTATTGATCTAGGGCTTGCGATTCTTTTTTCGACAATTGTTGACAAATTCAGCCATTCATTTACAAAAAGAATTAGATCTCTAGCTCAAGTAGTTGCTGAGATCTCCGTGGCCGCGCAATCCTCCGCGTTTCGTTCGCGCGGCCACGTTTAGACCCCTATAACTTCTTTATTTCTACTTCGACAAATTTTTAGTTTGTGCCATTCGTTTTCGACAAATTTCGACAGAATCCCTGACTATTTTTTTTTCTGTTTGCGTGCCGTGGCCGAGCTGTCGAAACGCATACGAAATATGTATAAGTAATCTAAGTACTTAAATGTTAAAAAGTAATAAAATTGGTTATGTTTTAGGCATTACATATTTTCAACCGACTTCAAAAAAGAGGAGGTTCTCAATTCGGTTGTATTTTTTTTTTTTTTTTATGTTTTTTATTTTTTGTGTTTGTTACCTGATTTCTCGAAAACGGCTAGACCGATTTGAAAATTTTTTTTTTTGTTCGTATGGGTATGCTTCCCATTTGGTCCCATTGTCACCAGATCTGGATCTGTATGACGGGATCCCAGAGAAATCGAGGGCATCTCTTGAAAATTGTAGGGACGCATTGTGTAAAATCTTGTCATACATGTGCATCTTTGACGTCACTACCAAATAGTCAAGAGTAAGAACTGGTCAGATCCTGGAGACCAGAGAGAGTCGAGGGAACACCTCAACGGCATATTGCAGCTACCTTGTGTTTGGGCTTATTTTAATGGTATTGATGAAGACTTTACAAAACTTTACACAAACATGATCTGATGATGAAGAAGATTGAGGGTCGAGGCAACTCCTCAACGGTATATAGCAGTTACCGAGTGTTTGGGCTTATTTTATTCGTATTGATGAAAACTTTACACAACTTTACACAAACATGATCTCATGATAAAGACGACTGAGGGTCGAGGAAACTCCTCAACGGCATATAGCAGCTACCTTGTGTTTGGGCTTATTTTAATTGTATTGATGAAAACTTAACATTATGAATGTAATCGCAGGTGTGGTTTAAGACTTGAATGAAATTCTTATTTTAAATTAAAATAGGAATTAATAACGGATTATAAATAGACAAAATTGTTGAATTGCATTTAATTTATTTTAAACTTATTCTTTAGATATAACAAATTGATAATAATAATTATTATATTTATTTGATTTATTTTTATTTTTATTAACTTAATTATTATTACCAATTAACCATGCCGAGACGGTGGCTACGCTTTTCGATGTTCTCCCTATTTAAAACTTTTTGCATGTAGGTCCTCCGTTGTTCACTAGTCTCTTTTGAAATGACATTGGAGGTAGATTTCCTACATTAAAAGGCGTTTATCCCTTTCTTCGTTTGTTTCATTCAATCGGCGCTGTCTCATATAAGCAGCGCGTTTCGTAGGTCTGTCTACCCATATTCAGACAAAGTAATGTCCCACTGCAGGGACGGGCCTCCTTCTGTGACGAAGAAATACTTGGCCTACTAATACCACGCTGGCCAGGCGGATTGGTATAGGGTTTAATTTTAAGTTTTCCTTCTTTTTATATCTCAAAGTTAATATTCACTGATAGTCCCTTAGTCGGTTTTTACGACACCCATGGGATGAAATGAGGTGGTGACATATTGTGTTCTCACTCCGTCACCACACGGATTTATAGAATTGGAATTCACTAAAAATTTAGAAATAAAATTAATTTTCACAAAAAAAAAGAACCGACTTCAAAGACAAAAATTGCACTAAAAAGTAATAAATAATTACTTGTATTTTGATTTTACAACAATAAATCAGCCATTCTTTCTATTTAATTTTAATCTAAAGAATAGGTTCTTTTCATTAAGTATTGTAAAAGTATTGTTAAGGATATTTCTTGAAGAGTCTGTAAATATATTTATTTGTAGATTCTTTAAAAGATAATCAAATTATTACAAATAATGTAATATTATTGTTATTTTTGGAGGCGGTGTCAGCCAACGAAATAAGTACGATAATACCTAAGCAAACGGAATGACGGCCATGAATTACAGATTATAAATATATGACTTCGACATTATAGTTGTTGATTGTTTATGGATTAGTTTAAAAATTAAACAAATATTAAACAACTATTCTTATCATATTTAAATAAATATATTTTAAAATACCAGTATCACATTTAAACGTTTTAATATTATATTTAATAACTGATTAAAGCTTTCCAGAACTTAAAATAGATTAGATTTAAAGAAATAATTCGCGAATAGGATCAATAATGCAAAATGTTGTCTACAACGTCGTTAGAATAGGCAATAAAGTTTTGTATAACACACTCTCATCACTTTAAATGGTTTCTAATTAGATAAATATTGCATTTAAAACGAAAACGGCCGTTTCATTTTCGAATGTGAATTTTATGTAAGGTACTTGCGGTAAATAAGGGCCACCTTAATCTAAACCTAAATAATTTCTATAAATAAAGGAATATAATAAAATATTTAATATCATGGTAATGTTTATTTCAATATCTGCATCAGAAAGTACTATTACAAGTATTTTCATCTCAATTAGGCATAGTAATCATGATTTTTAAAAACCCTCTCTTTGGCCCTTAATAAACGTATGTAGTTTTATAAGGGCCAAATTTTAATTCAAATATTAAAAGAGTAATCAATTGAAAAAATATTGCTTTCGGTTTCATTTGACTTTAATTATCATTTGGCATTAAATCACGCTTTTAACATTACTTAATCAAAGGAAAAACTAGCAATGGCTCTTAATAAACTAACGTAGCAAAAACATGTCATAAAAACCTTTATCTATAACATATCGTCAAAATAATCACAGACGTAAACAATGAGTTTGTAACTTTTTAAATATTATCTATGGAAATTACAAAACTAAAACATTTTTTTTTTATAAATAAGTAGTACGGCATAAGACAGGCCACGTATGTGGCCCTTCTTATCCTTATTATAAAATCTATTGGTATCGAGATCAACAACTTGGACACTTTTAAGTTAATTAAAGATATTAGGGATGATTTATGATACAAAAATAATAACAAATACATGCTTAATAATAATAACTATGGTATGTATTAAAATAACGAAGTCTATTGAAATTTGTTAAAATTAATTTACATTCTATATGTATAATAAGGGCCGGCCTATGTACCCGCCTCGAGCGCGGCCCGTATTAGCCCCTGATAATAGCATAATTGAAAATGGTAAAAAGTATTGTATTTATTAACAAAAATTTATAACTTATCTCCACTAGCCCACACTATTTGTATAACATTCACAATTAATTAACAAGATTTGAGCAAACGGCTGTATTTTAGGTAAAAAAAAAATTGTTTTGGCAAGATAAAATTATAGTGGAGCTGCGTTGTCTATCACTCTCAACTGACTCGTGGGTTCTGGTAAGATTGATGATCGTGCGACGACGCGAGCTCGGATCTTAGCTTTCCTATTGGTCATTTTTAAGAATGTGTAAATGTAGGGTGCTGTGATCATTAAAAGTGTCATTTTCAAGCAACGGCTCTTGTTATCCACCGGCTCTTGTTACCCGCAGGTACCTTAATTAGTCTGTGTATAACACGGCGCCATACTTTTTGTTTAAGTTTTCAGTCAGAAATAAAAAGTGGTATACTTAATAATAACTATCGTGGCTGACACCGACTCCAAAAATAACAATAATATTACATTATTTGTAATAATTTGATTATCTTTTAAAGAATCTACAAATAAATATATTTACAGACTCTTCAAGAAATATCCTTAACAATACTTTTACAATACTTAATGAAAAGAACCTATTCTTTAGATTAAAATTAAATAGAAAGAATGGCTGATTTATTGTTGTAAAATCAAAATACAAGTAATTATTTATTACTTTTTAGTGCAATTTTTGTCTTTGAAGTCGGTTCTTTTTTTTTGTGAAAATTAATTTTATTGAAGATACTTTTAAATATTTCCCAAACAGCTTTAGTAGGAAAAAGACAGCAAAATGTAAGACTTAAAGTAAAAACTTACTATATTACATTTGATGGTGCTTTGTAAACATAAGTACACATAATAAGTACCTATACTCACTCTACAAACTTTATCAAATACTTCCCATATCAAAACTAAATAATATTATCTCTACACTACTATCTGTCAACAGTCGTTTGTCCCTCACAAACCGCCCTCTAGCTATATCGCGTGATACGTCACCACCCCTCGCAAGTAACAACCCCCCAACTGATAGTTAGACAAAACTATTTTCACCTATTCAAAGTTATGCTATCCTATTGTGATACACTAGCGAGCGCGGGGCGCCCGCGTTAGTTTCCACTCAGCTCGGAACATCACTACCCTCTATGTACTCATGCTACCCTGGTAGATTCGTAGTCTAAGCGTTACGTCACTACGGAAAATTGTAGAGGGTGGCACGCGTTTGTAGACCCGCGTACTCTTAGTTTGTAACGATACGTAGCGCTACGCGAGCTTTCGTCATACAACCAGTCTGATGGGAAATGACGCTACGAAGTGATGACGTCAGCAAATGTTTTTCTTTAGTTGCATAGAAAATACACAATAAGTACTATTTTTCTACTACTTCAGCACAGAATAGCATTTATACATTTGTTTTGAGACTCATGTAATAAGTCTAATATTAGATCTTTCTATATTAGAAATTTTGTTAGTTAAGTTTTTGTTTTTCGCCCTTAGCTACGAGTATATGATAAGACCATTATACGTGGGCAAAGAATGTGATAGGTTACGTTAAAACTATTTCAGTTCTGTTCTAAAGTACACGCAGTAGGCTTCAGCTGCTGCCTTCATAGTTTCTAAATTGTAGAGTTGAGTGTATGTAGTGAACATTGGGCGATCGTTGTATTTGCGACCTGAACTAAAAACTTTGATTATTTAGGGGAATCGTTTGATAGGAAGGTAATATAAATAGGAATGATCTCTTGTCTTTTGTATACTACATTAATCTTACCTTTTTAGCTTGATAAATGTAGATTGTAGATTTTTTGTTTTTATAACATGGTCTCCCATTATTTAGCTTTTATTGTGGAATTCTGTACTTCCCAAAGGGTTAAGGTTCATGTATAAATTAAAAGACTAGCTTGCTCGTCAAACTACCTAAAAAAATACATTGTAAATGAGAGGTTCATCTCTGCCACCGTAACTTACTTGAGGTTCTAAAATGAGTTATTGTGGTTCTAAGAAGCTTCATACAAATTTTGCTACAAAAACAATCAAGTCCACTAAATTGAAACATGATCATGATTTTTTGCAGAAGTCTTGGTGTTTTCTATAAAAAAAAGTAGGTATATGGTATGTTTATCTGTTGTGTAATACCCATAGTACCTACAAGCTCGGCTTAATTTGGCATTAAAAGGCGTTGTTTGAATGAGTGAAAAAAAAACACCAGAAAATACTCAAAATACCGCAGTAATATATTACTAAGAATTACGATAAATTTATACAAATCTTACCGAATACCTATCGTACCTCTACAAATCACAAGTTATACTATTGCTCGCCCTACGAACTACCCGCTAACAGTGTCTGAAAGTGATCGCCTATTCTCTATGGTGCCCTGGTACAAATAACCTCTGAACTCTGTTGCTACGTTCGTTTGACGATTTTACTTGTTCCCAAATATGTTTGAATGAAATCTTTTTGTTATGGTGAACTTGAAAATAATAATAATATTTCTTTATTATCTCTCAAAAAGGTACAAAAATTTATCAAATACAATATGGCAAAAATCTTTAGAACATAAGTTGGACCTTATGCCCGATTTACACATCGACAAGTACAGTAGCGAGTTAAGTAGTATTTTAAGATTAAGTTGATTTAAATAGAGTTCCATCCTATTTTTGGCGAGTTAAGTACGAAGTAGCCCCCTCTCTCGCATCTCGCCAACTTAACTTGCCAAAAAATAGGATGGAGATCTATTTAAATCAAGTTAATCAACAACTTACTACTTAACTCGCTACTGTACTTGTCGATGTGTAAATCGGGCATTAGAGAGAGCTGGAGTCTGAACTAGGTTCAAGACCTGTATGACAGATCTCCAGTATACGTTAAGTAGATTTTTTTGAAACATAGTGAAGTTTGTAAAAAACTGTATTTACTATCTTTTGTATTATCATCATAGTCCCCATATGAGCTAATAGAGTTCTACTGCTGGACATAGGCCATACTTAATATTTCGAAGAGGTGGAGGTAGGACATGTCCAGCAGTGAACCTCCATTGTCTTTTCTTCTTCTCCACAGACGGAAAGCAATTAGGTTACTAGACTACGGCGGTAGAGTTATTGTTTAGTAACTCCATTTCATAGGGAATAAGAAGAAATTGTAGCGATAGTTTCTAAGTTAGTAATAGTTATTTAATGCACGAATATGAAGATGGGTTTTTGATTTCAAATAGTTGTATTTAAAACTGTCATGATACTCGTGTCTTCTATTTTTGTTGAGCTAATGTAGATTAAGTGAGCATTTGGTATCGGCTCGTGAACTGGGAACACTATCAAGTTTTACATAATTCGATTTGAGAGCTCCGTAAGTCCGTACCTATTCAATACTACAACAAATTAAAGGCTACTTTGTTCTACTTGTATCTGGAGGGCACAACACCAGGTGATGGTTTTGATCCTCAGTATGATTGTGTAGAATTCAACCGAGAGTACCTACTACTTTCTTATTCGCAAATATGTACTTTATTAAATGTTTGACCATACTACACTACTATTATTATTCTTATTTAAATTTTTGTTAACGTGGAAACAATTGACAGTCACATAACAATTGGATCTCTAATCATAGAGTTCCATTTTTAAATGTCAACTTTTTTATATGTTTTCAAGTCTTTATTAAGTGGCCTGTGAAAGCCAATAGGTGTATCCTCAATGTTGGCTATAGTAGGTTTACTTTACATAATATCAGAACGGTTTCAGTCGAATGAAACAGAAGAGAAGTTGGTATTTGAACGCTACGATGATAGGCAGACGGGTCGACATAATCTTAGCCGGTTTTCTTTTCACATTAATTTTTATGTTGTTTGCGTAGTAGCAGTAATTGTTTTATTTACTTTTATGACATCCTTGGGATGACATAGTAACATTTTGTATCCTTTACCTACCAATGATGAAATGAATCATTATTTATATTTATATTATAAATGTCAAAAGTATTAAATATACATTTTGTACAATCTTCCAATATAAATTCAATAAAATATTAAATCCTTAAACATTTAAGAATGCTACGAGCAACGTAAAATATTCGCACTACGATGAAACCGTAGCTGTATTGGTGTAGGCGCGTAGCGGCTCGTAGAGGCTACAGCCTCTATACGGGCGGGACAGCCTCTATGTAAGAGACATCCTTGTCACTTATGTAGCCTTGGTGCGCAAAACCACAATCCTTTGGGGTAGTACTAACTCGGTTTGGTTTCAAACATTTACGTTTGATTTTGAAAATAAGTAAATGATTCAATTACTTAGTCCGAGTGTAATAAGAGTTAAATAATGTTTCTTAAATGTAAGTTTGTTAAGAACATAAATATTGTATTTTACAGTTTGAGTCCGCCCACTTATCCTAAACTGAGATACCGCCCACTAGTCCTAAACTAAGCATAGCTTGTTAGTCTACTGATAAACTTATTTATATAATAAATACAATCATTATAAACAAGTAACAATTGAGTAAAAACTGAATCTCATAGTATAATATCTCATGTATCATAACGTTAAATAAACCGATCAGAGTCATCATAAACTACGTTTGAGTGTGGTAGAGTTCTGTTTTTAAGAAAATATAATAAATAGTTAGAAGAGCTACTGCATACATACGTAATTATCCAGTTTCTTGAATCGAAATTTATGAAAATCGTCGAATTTTACGACACCCACAGCCCAGGAAAAGGTGGTGCAGCTTATGCTCTCAATGCGTTACCATTTTAACGTATTTAGTATTAGATTTAGGTAGAACTAAATTGTTCTTATAAAGGTTGTACGTAGGAACACAGTAGTGCCATCTTTTTCACATATTCGGCAACACATAGTACCTAAGTAATAAGGTAGCATACATTGTTGGAAGTTTGTTACAGGTCTTATTCCAGACTATACAATTCTTGCGTACATATGTTATCCCGGTGGTTAGGTACATTGCGTACTCACGTAATACTCGCTTTTACGAATTACTACTGGCCACTTTCTTGACTCTACTATTTATAAAAACGAGTCTACTAACTATTGATTTATTTCCTTCTTTGTTTGTTTTTGAATTTAAAACAGTTCTAAAAACATTGATTTATTGAATCTTTTTTTTTTATTTGACAAAAAAGTATTCTAGGTGTTTCTGAATTATATGACGCCAGTAAATGTTGCTAAGACTGTTCTTCTCCGTTGATGAACAGAAACTTGGGCTACTATGATCACGCTATATAGACGGGTTTGTACATTGTTTATTACTTTTTGGTTAAACAATTTTACTATACGACTTTTAGTTCCAAATTTTGTGTTACTAAATCTAAAAGACCAAAATTTGAAGATAGGAGAGAAGGGCGAAATCTTGTAAAATTATATTACTGCCATACCACATATTTGGTGCTTATATTTGCTCATTTAATATATTTTCAAGGTTGTAACTGGCATGAGGAGGATTATGAGTCTCTTAAGGGCAGAGAGTAGTCCCTGCAGAGGGATAAGGCCCATAGGTAACAAAATATGACATGAAATGACGTAGCACTTTATTTATTTGTAATATGTTTCATCTTAAAAACAATAATATGAACAAAAGAGTTTGCTTACCTATCAATATGAAATACTAATTCATATTTCAATAAACTATGCATTCGAGTTTTTACTCTAACCGTAGAGCTTTACTAAAATACACTCATTTCCTTACCTACGTCACAAAAGTTCATCCACTTCCTTCGTATCTCTGTAACCTTAGTACAGACAACCTCGACTTTAACCATGGCGCAGTACGTCACGGATTGTGCATCAATAGTGCCTTGCTACGTCATCACTGTGCCGAGAGAAACTACTAGAAAACGTGAGAGCGTTCTTTTAAACTTTTATTTAACAACAAGTATAAATTGTTAAATAATTAAATGGGTTTAAGACAAATGAGTATAATCTAATTTAAGCTACCAGACAAAAAAGACAAAAGCAAATGCGAACATTTTTTACAAAAATAGATTGTTTTAATTATTTTTTGCCTGTGCTGAATACCTAAAATTACACACTTAAAAAAATTAAAAATAAAGTAACATCATAGGTGCTTACACAAGTGTTAATAATCAATATAGAACAACGCACACATCTGTCGAGCACGCGTCGTATTCTGATTCGATCGATACCCACCCTTCATGACGTCAGAGAGCTTTATTGATTTTCTTCTTCGCCACATCCTACCGTTTCTGTCGCCCCGGCATCTAAGTATGCCGAGGAAAGCGTCAGATCGTGGAAAACTTGAGAAACCACTGGAAAAACTTAAGGAAAACTTCTTTTTCTTCTGTATTTACAAGTTTGTTTTGCAATCGCAAAAACATTTTCATGCTGCTCCTGAAAGATATGGAAAACTTAGTTCGGTTACTGATTTGTCTGCGGTAATGTCTACATATTTATTTATTAAGTGGCTTCAAGAGGGGACTGTCAACGTGCTGTTAGGAAATAAAGTTTATTAAGGAAGTATGTTCGCATAACGAGTAAATTATCGCTAGTGAGGCATCGCCAGTCGAGTGCGTTTGTTCATTTCGGTGCCGCCCACTGCAGCCGAGTAGAGACACTTCGCCTTCACTCTATCCGCGAGGCTAATCTGTTAAACATCTCTTTGACTGTCTGCGAGCCTAGTACTCCCGGTTCTATTTATCCGAAATTTTTATCCGTTATTATCCGGGTTATCCTGCCGGTTAATCCAATGGCGTACTATACGGTTGTTTTAGTTTCTGTAGCATTCGGTTTAGTGCAATGCTATAGTCAGTATAGTTTCGAAAGTCATAAATACTGTGATGATCTTTCACCACATTATGGAAACTTAAGTTTGGATCAAATATCTGGTGTTTGGTATGGTGTAGAGAAAATTCCTCATTCTAGGGGTGAATACAAAATAGAACACACACAAGAGTGCTTTTATATAGACATAAAAGAGCAATACATTGAGGTTTGTATTGTTTTCTACTTATTATTTCGAAGTTTATCATTTTTACTTTTGTTTCTAATTTCTCCATTGTAAGATATTGGTATAATGTTGTGATGAATGATTACTGTAGTTTGTGTGGCGTGAGTGATGGCGTTGGCGTTTTGTCAATATGTAAGAGATTAATTATTATTGTATTACGATACGTTGTCTTTAATAAATTACATTAACTTTTATAGTAAAAATAGATAATTTTATACGTTTTGCTATTTTTATATGCATTCATCGTAACAGAGTCATTTGTTTACGAATAATCTCTGTTTAAATTAGTTCTAAACATTGTTGGTACCTAAGTATTAATATACTATTAAAGTTTCTTATTTGATTTTTACTATTTAAAATTTTTTAGTATTCATTTTTACAACCTAGTTAAATTAATTTTTAATCGTTTTGTTTTTAGGTAAGTAGGTTTGTTATATCAGAATTTAGTCTTGATCAATTTAATTATTTTGCTGAAAAGGTCCTATTTTAGTATATTTTGTTTGAGAATTACTCTATAATTTTCAATAAAATAGTTTTCGTAATTAGGATTTCATTAATAATAATCATCCAACTCATAAAAGCATCATTTACTAAAACCACTGCGCCACAGAGGTCTTCGGAATTTATTCTCATATATTGTTCGGATTAGTAGTTTTTGAGATATAAAACAATTATTTATGTTTACAATATCAATGTAGATTACAAGAAATGCACAAAAACTGTTTTTGATTGTATCAGCCAACCATCAGCAAATCTGTGACTGACAGCATACTACCTGTTTTAGCCTTGAATTCATCGTAACACCCCAGTAATGTCCCACTGCAAGAATGGGTCCTTTATAACTTATTTTTTTAATACCACACTTGCCTTGGTATTGCTATAGATTAGTTATTATAAACTTGGGCTGTTACACCCGTGGTTTAAATTAGGATGATAGATTTACTCCGTAAAGAAATTTATCTCACAAAGCTAAGAAGCAACCTAATTATGATTCATAGGGACGTGTGTCATTATCCTGTCAGCTACAAACAACAGGATATAGAGAATATGTAGATGTTAATTAATAGGTTAATCACATTCACCTAAGTGTATAACAAGACTTAATGTGGGAGGTGGACGAAGTCACATTAATTGTGTTTAGTGTCCTTTAGTTCAACACTCTTTAAAACTTTAACAATGTTAATCATAGTGTTTTCTTTACTCTCATTAGCGCCATGTTTGGCAGTGAACGTCCATTTTTGTCAGAATTTAGAGCCGACACATGACTTTGACGAAGAAGCGTTGTTAGGCATGTGGTATGTCCACGAGTATGTGTATCATAAGGATAATAGTACGATGACAGAGTATAATCCTTACTGTCCTGTTATACAGATAAGAAAGTTTGAAGATTATGTCTATGGTGGGCTTTTGAATCATAATTTAGTGAGTGTTTTGTTGATATTTGTTTGTTTTATTTGACCTATTATTAACGTGTATCAAGCCATATTAAATGAGATTTAAAAAAAAACGTGTATCAATATGATAAATTGTTATTGTTTTACTGTGGTCTTTACTAGCTGGGGATGCTACCTTTTAATCGTAACGTGATTTGATTTTGTGGGTTGAAAATATAGCTGCTGCTGCTGTGACATGGTTAACGTATGCCGTATCAGCATTAATTCTAAGGCAGAGTTCTTTAAGCTATTTTGTTTATCGTTAAACACATTTACTTTGGTTTTTAATTAAAAAAAAATTCGTATATTTCGTAAATTTATTGAATTACCTAGTTTATAGATTTACTCTACTTTATCTGGTATTAGGTACTTATTAGTAGTCTATGAATGCGTGACCACAATACTAGTTGTTTCGGTTTTAAGCGACAAGTATTTTTGCCTGGAATACATTAGCAATATTCAATTTTACTTATATGTTGCTATAAATTAGATTTAGTTAACCACTTTCACTTGTGTTATCAAACGACTTAAAACATTTGTACCTAGAAACAAATGGTCGGACTAGAGACAAGGCTGATTATATGAAATAATTTTTGTAGTTTATCTTAAATCTAATTCAACTTGTTTCAGCCAACACCACCAACGCCTTACCCTCCTCTAACGAACAATCCGTACATCAACCATCAACAATACTCCGTGCAGGAACGCTACAGGATCAGGCATTTCGTTCTGGAGTGGCACGAGGGACTCTGGCAGGACGACTACCACATTAAAGTCAATACTTCACACAAAGGCTTCTGGGCGACGGATGTACCCAGTAGATGTAAGTATTTTTTTATCTTTAAAAAAAAACACTGTAAATTATACACTTAACTCCTTGTGTTGTTGGCCACTTTGCATGTTTTATTATGAGAAAATAAAACTCGAAACGAAATCCCTTAGCAAACTGTTTAGCCATAGTTAGTAGTTAAGGTACAGTCACAAAACAATATACAAAGAAGTTAAGTAGAACTATATTACAACTAGTCATAACATCCCAATAATGTCCAACTGCAGGGACGGGCCTCTTCCCGGGACGGACGGATACTTGGACTACTTGTACCACGCTGGCCAGACGGATTGGAATAGCGTTTAATTTTAAGTTTTCCTTCTTTTTATTTCGTAAAGAAAATATTCACGGATAGTCTCTTAGTCGGTTTTTACGACATCCATGGGATCAGATGGGATGGTGACATATTGTATTCTTACTCCGTCACTACACGAAGAATATCACAACTAGTATTGCAGCATAATTTAACGTTTTATGTTTTACTCCCATTACATTTTATGTCATTGATAGCATACGATACCCAAAGAGTTTTCCTAAATTTTCAAACGTTTTAGTGTGGGATGATATGTTTGTATTCGAGAAAGTTCGGCTAAGACATTAAAAAGCTTGCCGGAAGGGGAGTGGTCGCAAAGGCTCTGCCGGTTTCACACGCCCCCTTCAAGTAGGCGATGAAGGAGTGCTGCTGGGGACTTTTAGTGGGTACACTGGGAGTTGCCTAACCCCCTGGGAGCCCCACATACCCCTGGGGAAGGGGATGCGTAGGTATTTTACCCCAGCGAAACCAAAAAAAAGAAAGACATTAAAAAGCTCCTCAAATGGACCGGTTAAATAAGTCCTAGTACTTGTTTTAATGTTTTATTTCTGAGGGTGTTCAACAAGCTACAACATACAGTGTAAATAATTATAAAACCTATCTATTTCAGCTGTCGAGAAACAGTATCGCTTCTTCGGAGGCGTAATTCAAGTGTTGAAAGTTGCCAACAATCACTTAGTATTGAACTTCTGCATGAGGCTGCCCAGTTCGCAACTATTCAGCGTAGTATTGTCAAGAAATGAGAACCAACTAACTCCTGAAGACTTGGCAAATATACACAATGTATTTACAATGAAACATTTGTCAACTTCAGCTCTCAAAAGAGTTTGTGAAAGCTCAGCGACTAGTATTACCAGTTCTTTCGTAGTACTTGCTGTTGTCTTTTTTGCTTTTTGGGGCACTAGACTTTGATGCGTAGTGCCGTATTGTAGTCTCGTTGATAAAAAAGATTATTATTAATATATTTTTGTATGGAAAAGACAATTAAATATTTTATTTAAATAATTTGTTGTTTTTTAATCTAAAAAGTTTTGTGTTTTCGTCCTATCTCATATTAAAGTTATTGCAAGAATTGATAGGGTAGTAAATGCAAGCATGCAAATAACTGCAAGCGTAGGCAAGTTCGAAAAGAAAACAAAAAAGGATTTAGAAAGATAGAGTAGAGTTTAAATCCTGGACTGTATTCGAGTTATCCGTTAGGTTCGATAAGGTCATGATGTGCTGTCATTATTAAAAAAACCCTTATAAGTGGTTTCTACTTCCCTGACCATTATTACTAAGTATAGGAGGTTTGTATCTTTAAGAATAATGTTCTGAGATATTGTTTTAATTTATTAATCTGTCATCTGTTTCTTTACCTATTAAATAAAATAAAATAAAAATAAAATATAACGAATCTTAATCTTAAAATATACGGCCCTCCGGTTTCCGAATGACTGATCAAGTAAAAATCAACTAATCAAAGTGGCAAATTTTATAAATTTTATATAAACGGGATATTAACGCGCATTTTATTTACCTTTATTTTACTTGACGTTTCGGCACAGGTTCCACTGGCCGTGGTCGCAAGCTGACTGGTTAATATCCCGTTTATATAATATTTATAATAATGAAACGCGTTAGTTTAAAAGTTATAATTGTCAAATTTTAGTTCCTTAAAATGATAGTTGACAAGAGTTTTGACACTTGATTACTTGATTTTTACTTGATCACACATTCGGAAAAAGCGATGGTTGAACAAATTTGGGTAGCGAAATAAAGGCTCGGGTAGCATAGTGGTCAAAAGTAACTGGGACGTTACATAGTATTCGAAACCGTATCCTTATTCAGAGAAAGCAAGTGCATACTCAAACTTTTTAATGGTTTTTCAGTTTTATTTTGATGAATTTGTAGTTATTTTTTATGCAATTGTTAGTTAATATAAAATTAAAAATGTTCCTATATTACCCTACTTTTTAAATAGGTACATAAAATGTAATCGAAAGAAAATAAAATTCCAAAATCAAGAGAGTAGGGCTCCATTAGGTAAAGTTGGGCCATTAGGTCGGATTATATAGGTATATATTTATGCTGCAAAGTCTAATGTAACAATTAAGTAAATAATTACAAATTATGTATTCAAGAGACACTATGAGAACCTAGCCTGACTAGTAATATAAACTACCTATTTCTATAATAGGTTACAAAACGTGATCAAGGGCGTCCTAGGATTCTATCTGAATAATTCAAGCTTATTAAGATAGTCTAAGTAGTCTTAGATTACGTTACTATACACTGTATCGTTTATCGAAGTGCAATCGGGGTCTGGTTTGTTTGTTGAATTGATAAGGAAAAACAAATACTTAATACAGTTTTACGCTAATATTTAGGTATTGACTACCTATAGTTGTTGTCGCGAGCAATAAATATATTTAAAAAAATATAACACTACGATAGTAAAATGTAGCTAATTCTGTAGGAAATTTTAAATTAATTGTCGTACAGTGGTTTCTGGGCTGGCGGAAATTAAGATATTCTATTAGGAAAAGTGGTAAATCGGACCTGTATTTTTTTACTTTATTTTATTTCTTGACTTCATCTGTATTTATTCTTATATCCAGCAATGATTTACTAGTTAGATGCAATGTTACAGTAGCGCATCGAAGTGGGCACGGGTTAGCTAGTTTATTATAAGTTTCTTCCTTTCAACTACCTACTAGTGACTATTCTTATTTATTTATTCTAAGGATGCCATGTGGTAGTTAAATATTACCAGATATTTTTTTGTGAACCTATCACAACCTAGTAGGATATTCTATATTAAGTAGTATTTATCTAGATAAATAACGAAATGACCTTGTGAAGTTACAACGTTGTAAGAATAAACAATAAATTATTTAATATGATAAACACACATACATTATGTACTTAGTACCTAATTAGATTATTCATATATGTTAACATATACAGAATAAATAGCTAGGTTTAAGCTTAGGTATCTATAATATATAAGTCTCATAGAAGAATTCCAATAATACGCCTTTTCCTAAATATACCTACGTAGTATTATAAAGAAAAGATATGATAGGTTAGGCTTCCAAACACCCCGTCTTAGGAATCAAAGGACTGACTCTGAGTATAAGTTCTCTATTCCTATATTCTCATAATGAAACTAGACATAGGCTATATAATATCACGCTATGACTAATAGGAGTAGATCAGTAATTAAATATGTTTAAAAAAGGGACGCTTAATAACGTTTTTTTCGCCGCCCAACGAAGTGGGCACATGTCAGCTAGTTCTATATAAGAACAGAACATTTATACAAATACAAACAGAAAAAAATGACAATCAGTGTATTAAGTTACTCCATTGTTTTATTATGTCATAATTTGCTATCATTACGCTATGCAGTGAACATCACTTGCACCAATTCGCATTTCATTCAGCCACGGGACTGACGCCTGTGCCATATTACTTCCGAGTGTCCAATTAAGATCATGTTCATTTTAGTGTATCGTATATTACTAACAACCGCGTTTGTAGTCTCTGTTCAAGGATTCTGTGGTGACAGTATTCGCTGGGCTCATCATTTTAACGTAGAAGATGTATACGGAATGTGGTATGGAGTAGGCTATGCGCAACATACGCCTGACATGACAAATAAGCCTAATGAAGTAGGCTGTATTACTCTTCATATAACTGACGTCACCACTGAACCAAGGGATGATTTACTTGACTGGTCTGTAAGTACCTACATCATATTGTATTACTTATGAGCTTAAAATGCAGAAGCTACCATCAAATATTTAATCGGAACAAGTAGCCTCATCATGCCTCATACTAATTAAAATTTTAGTAAAATCACAAAAGCATAATTGCATGCATATATTTCAATAAAAACATACATTTTTATGAAATATATAATAGGGCAAAATTAGATAGTATTAGTTTTTGGTGTAGTAGGTATACCTATATACATAGTATTAGTTATCATTTTACGACACCTATGACATAAGATTAGTTTGGTAAATCGTTTCACAAACAACAGCAATATGTCACGTAACCTACTCTTGATCGATATCGTTATACTATCCACTTGTTTCTTATAGTTTCTATTAATTAATCTATCCGTCTGTCAAAATATCATACAGCACTCGAATCTATAATATTCGCAACTGTATCACGATATCGTTTGCGTGATCATCGTCTATTTGTGCGTTGCTCGGAAGCACAATGTTACTTACTATGTAGATTACTTTTCTTACCTGTAACTGTTTTCTGTCCTTGGTCTGTTAAAAATTAACGAAGAAGACCGTATTTTGTACAATTACAAGATAATCGTGTAACATTAGCAATGTTTTCCTATTACTATTTGATGGTATGGCTATAAATATCTCGCTTAGAGGTTTGTCTAGAACAGAGAACTCATTACATTACCTCGGATCTGGTTAATTTCAATGGATTTTATCATACTTGAACGTAAGATTTTTTTATTTCATAATGTGTGATTTGAAAGCAGACTCATAGACTAATTGTATAAAAACATGTGCTGGTGACTAGTATTATGGAAATAAATAGGATAATACCATTAATTTTATTTGGTGTTGGCTATTTACTTGACAGCGCCATCTGGAACATCTACTCGTAATATTAAACTTTGTAGTATTTTTCCATCTCACCCCAAGGCTAACTGGCTTAGAGTTTTCCGTCAAATTTTTATTTTTTATTTTTGTAGAGATGATAATATGTTCAAATAATACTACCGGCTTAAGCACCCAAGGGATAAGATGGAGTGGTGAAATCATGAAAGCTACTCCATCATCATAATTACGGACGTTTATTTTGTTAAAGATTCAAAGGCGAAACTATTCAGATGAAAAATGGCGATCACACCAAAGCAATCCATGGTCTAAAAACCCCATGTCGGGTTCTTGGTTAGATGTAAGATTAAAACGTAATGTGAATAAAAGAGACATTTACAATGAAAGGAGACTTCGCGTCGTCTGGGACGAGGATGGACAGTCTGTGGAACAAAGTTACGTTTATACGCCGAATGAGCCGGGGCTGTGGGTCGCGGAGCAACGGGGACCTTTGGAACGAGAAATGGAGGCCAGAGGAATAAGTAGGTATCATAATCCTAAGATACGTTCAATAGCTTCTTTCAGAAAGACATGCAGCCTCGATGACAAAGCTGTCCTGTTAGCAGCTGCTCTACCTACATGAGGTCGTAGTTTCGAATGGCGTGTAAAATAATTATTTGTGTGATCCTCAAATTAGGCACCATAGAGTCATTCTGGTAGGCCATTTAAAAAAAAAAACATTGACTTGAGCCAGGATGTTTTTCTGTGTTCGTTAATTTCATATCACGTCCCCGCGACACAGGGCTATACCTAGTGCGAAAGAAGGTCTGTTTAAAAAAAAACATTGGGATATCGAGTGAAGATTGAGAGAATATGTTGAGCGTGGGTATGTGATCAAAAGCGTCAAGAAAAAAATACACTATATCGAAATTAACAACAGAAAATTAACTAACATTATCTAGTTATAATTAGATAAAATAAGAATTATGTAGTAATGGTTACTAATATATTAATTAATTAATATACAATATATAACTCTTTACAGATATGTGGTACCCAGATGACCCTCCAAGGCATCCGCAAGTGATACGCATACTGAAAGTGACATCCGAGCTAATGATAATGAACCACTGTTCTGACGTAGGGGGAGGAGTCTTCTCCCTCATCCTGAGGAGATCACCTTCGAATGTCGACAGGCTGGAGTGGTATTCCTATAAGAAGCAGTTCTTCAATTTTGATCTTCCTAACATGTATCGCTATACGACAATTTGTGCTGGATGTGCGAAAGCTAGTTCCTTAGTTTTTACTTTGATGTGCTTAGTTGTTTATCTTTTGTTGTAAATAAAAATACAATACATATACATGATATCTTTTATTTTGACTCCAAAAATAAAAAACTAGAATAATTATACATAAAATCATAGTTTATGGTATTTTTATTAAGGGCCAAATTATAAGGTACGCATTCAGCGTAACAGACAAAGTCTACAACGTTAGTTCCAGAGAAGTGATTTAAAAAGCACAAAAACTATGTTATGGATGTAAGGAACTTCTAGCAACACAAACCCTTTCAGCCAATATTCATTACATAAAATGGCTGACGAACAAGTGGCTTACCTGATGGTCACTTTCCGTCTGGTAAGCCACTGGACCTAATTGTCGTGTATGGAGATCAGCAGTAGTAGAGCGCAGTAAAACCGCGCCTACCTTGGACGTAATACTCTCTTTAAGCCCTGTTTGAAATAAGTCATGTCTAAGCTTCAAGGAAACCGCATTCTTGATAGATTTTTCATTTCCGCTTCGAGCGAGAGGAGTGAAAAAAATGGATATACAGGATGGAAAGTTTCAATGGGGCAGCATACCTTAATCGTTGTAGCTACAAGAAATTGGTCATCTCCTTATCACATAAACCTTAATTTAAATGTCGCCTGTTTATGGGAATCATGTTAAACTTTGACAAACAAGTAGGTACTTAACCTACTTGTTTGTCAAAGTTTAACAAATGACATGCAAAATAAATCTTATTAAGTTTAGTTTTATCAAAATCAGTTTAGTATAGTATCAGTTTAGACTCTATAACAAGCGTCAACGTTCTTATTATAGAGTCCATTTTTAATTAAAAAATATTGCGATTAAATTTAAGATTAAATACGTTTTGGAACTCCCTGTTGACTAGCCTAAAATACATACAATTTCCCACAAACATCAACACTCACATCCCAGCAAACAAATAAAAAAATTAGTCACGAATTAACCTCTAAGTTAAACTAATTACAATATTCACGTTACCTATTAAAGTCTATGAGTCTACAACCTAACTAGTGGATGTATTAAGGTTATAAGTGAGGATGTATGATTGGCCTGTGACCTGTGGACAGGAGACAGGGTCACGGTGCCAACATGACAACACCAGCGTCCATGAATTGAATTAATTAACCCGTCAACGTACCGGATTTCAGCATCATTGTACAGTCACGAGCAATAATATGTACACATTTTCAATTTTTCTAAACTATCTGCACGTTTATCTAGACATTACAATATCAAAATGAATTCGTAATTTAGAAGAGGTTCCGTACAGTTTTGAATTAATCTTCGAATTTTCAATTTTGGATTGGCAGAACTTTAGATAACTGGTTTACAAAATGCGAAAATGTGTACATATTATTGCTCGTGACTGTACTACTTAACACACGTGTGGGAAATTAACTTGATTTTGACGTGGTGTTGGAATTAACTTGATTTAGACGTGGTGAGGTATTGGATTAAAATATAGATTTATAGTGTCACTATTCCGTCTCTTCCCGAAAGTGTTATGATAGCCGACTAAAAGATTAACGGCTAGCCTATAAGTCTAGAGCATGCTGATAAATTTTCGTTTGCGTAGATGATTCATATATAAAATAATCCTATTTTTGGAATTGCAACCAAATTACTAAACCAATAATTTTGATGCAATTTCTTTGGGATCCAAGTACACCCTTAAAATAAGTTATTATTTTATTTAATTCGGTCAAAAACGACTGAGTTTTAAAGTCCGAAGTGAAACCTCCTTCGCAACTTATGGTGACGTTTAGATTTATTTGCGAACTTATTCCTATCATCATATCAGCCACCTTGCGCGGTCCTGCGCCTCCCTCATCCATCGATTTTTCATTCCAATTATATTGTATATTTTTAAATTTAACGATGAATAATTCCTTTCATTGAAATGTATGAGTCTTTTATTCAGCTCTGTACTTACCTAAGTAATCTATCATAAGGTACCAAAAATAAATATAATAAGTACTTATTCTCTGATTACATAAATGTAATACATCTCATTCAAGTATTACAAAACTCTCGCGATAATAAGTTTTACTGACAAAGTCTATTTTAATATAGTGAGGCTTATAATTGAGTTATAAACGTGAAATCAAGATTAAGGAATATCAAAATAATCATCCAAGTGAAAACTCCTAAAATGGATTCTGTTTCTGCTCTAAATCTAAAGTGACAGATATTATAAGGTTCTAGTGGCGAAGTGTCCATATAACTCGATTCCTACCGGCTTACCTTTGCAAAAACCGCTTAGCATTGTCTATTAATCAATTATAAATCAATGACGCAACATCCACTCAATACAAAATAATATAAAACAAAAAAGTATTCTCTTACGTAAATCGCAATAATAATTACAGTAATAATAATTTTCAATATAATTATTTACGTACTCATAACGCCATCTTGTAATTAAAGGTTGTCAACTAACAACTTGTTATGGTTCAGTCAGAGAGTACTTAAAGCGCGCATGCGCGGAGCGCAGTAAGCCGGTCGCGAAATTAGGAATCCAGTACAACAGACTGTACGGAAATCGTACGGTCACGTGACACTTTGTATTCGTCGATCTAAGGTACCATATAAGCCGGTGGCCATCGGCTTATGACAAGGATAAAAGATACAACTACAACATTGCGAGAGCGAGAAAGCACTATTGCAACCAGTGGACCGACCAATTGTAACGAAGTTTCATTTCATTTCACGTTAAGTACTTAATTTGCCATTGACATTCCTTTGTTTTTATCAATTATTTAAATCTGATAGAAATCAGCCTTTCTTCTGAATTTTTAGTTTTTAATTATATTTATTTGTTTTTATATTTTTATACGGCTTGCGTCTTGACTTTGGCAGAATCATCGGTAAACGATAGGACTATTTGCAGAAAAAACAGATATTTGTATTTATTTTCTGCAAATAGGTTATAAAATTCGCTTTCTTGTTTAAAGTAGTAAAATTTGTATGTTTAATTATTTATGATTGTGTATTATGTGTTGTGCATTGGTTGACTTTATTTTTGTCGTAGTGCGTTGGGATCCTATGGAATATTTTTGTAAGTACTTGTTTGTATTGTTTTCAGCAAATTTAATAGTTTGTTGTTATAAGGGACAGGTTAATAGTGTTATATTATATTGACTATCCTATTATGTGATGTGCGATAAAACATCATTCTCGAAATTGAATTATAAATATAAGAAACGCCGGCGCTGTGGATTTACGAAACATTTTAATACAATTATCTCATTTCGATACGTATAAGTAAGTGGCTTACAGACAGTATTCTCAGATTCTAAAAGTAAGTAAGTAGGTATGTAGAATCATTTAGGATATAGCAATATAAACAATTAATCTAATTGATCAAAGAAGTCTTCCAAACAGAGAAACATTTTCGTATTTTAAGTTTATGAGTTCGGGACAACTAGGTAAAATCGAAACATTTTCTCACGAATACCTATGAACTACAGAATAATAGTAATATAAAGTAGAACAAAAGTCCACGGAATCTTCGGCTTCCCTTTTATAAAAATCCACCCTTCGCCACTGTAAGGTTCACTTAACAAACTATAATGTATTCTGTGGAATCAAGTGTGACCTTGTTAAATATTAATGTGAATATTCGAGTTTATTGTTAATTCAATGAATTGTCCTTTTTCCTCAATGACCTTTCCTTTTATGTCAGGTAACACCTGTAAAAGAAGTTAAGAAAAAAATATGCCGTAAATGATACCTCAGGCTTTAGTTCACTTGAATGAAAGTAGGTAAAACTAAAATGTAAATTTCTTTTCTGTCCCTATTCATTGTAACTATGCATTTATTTACAAGACTGGTATTACGATTTATTAGTAACTAAAACAAATGGCCTAAGATTTTACAAATAAAACGAACTAAGTTTCACCAAATACGTAAGAGTTATCGACAGAGATAATCACTAGATTTTCGACTACAACATAATGAAATCATCGTGGTGTAAAATCATACAAGCTCATCTACCCTATACCTACATAATTAAATGCTTCTTTCTTTTCTTTATACTTACTTATAACTAGCTGACCCGTGCCCATTTCGTTGGGCGGCGAAAAAAACGCGTCCCTTTTTTAAACATATTTCATTACTGCTCCACTCCTATTAGTCATAGCTTGATACTCGTGTATATAGCCTATGACACTCCCCGATAAATGGGCTATTCAAAAAAGATTTTTTTAAATCGGTTTAGTAGATTCAGAGATTACCCACACCACTACAACGTAACAAACTCACAAACACACAAACTTTACCTCTTTACGAGTATAATATTAGTATAGAAGTATAGATAATATTTTGCCAAGTTATAGATGAGCAACGGCGCAAAAGAATAATACAGAAAGCCTTGCGTACATTGATTGTATTGTGTGAATAGAATAGAAAGTTTAATCAAGCATCTAGACGATGTTTGGACATTATGGTAAAGTTACGAATACATACAATGAGGACGGGTCTCAGGGAAACTTGGGTAAAGTTTCCTCCTTTGTCCTTGATGCTTATTATTATTTGACTAGACCAATAGACAATTATTTCAAACAAATATTGACTTGATGTCGAATGAATAATAGTTATGTGTATCTAATGTTATTCTAGCCACTCATTAAGTAGACTTTGTGTATAAAAACAACAACTTTAAAATAGTCACAAAGAACCCTTGAGTTTTACCATAACAATTAACGGTTTTTTGATTTTTTTACTTGTTAAGATACTTATTATCATTGTGAACAGAGAAACTTTGAAAATACTTAATTTCTCTTCTTTTACATTAATTTATTTCATGAGAAAGATACGTTTGATTACTTAAATATAGATACCTACTGCTAGCACTGCAGCTATAGCTGCAATCTAATGTCAAAACTCAAACTGCAGGGCAATTTTCTTCCACGTAGATCGAAAAGCTTCTTCCTGGACGTTTGGCGGAGACATTATGATAATAAATATTAATAGAAACTTATATCATTATTTGTAAAATTTATGTGATTGATTTATCCGAATAAAGAAGTTGTATTTTAAAATGTACATTTACTTTACAGTAGTTTTGATCAAGCATACGAAACATACTGAAACAGACACAGCTCATGTTCGTAAACAGGATAAAGGATGACATAAGTACATGCAAGATATATGTCTGAGTGTGAACCAAGCATTTATAATTGAAGTTAATTAGTTTACTTCCCACTCTTGTGGCGAGCTTCGGTCACACACTGCGAGAACGTTACCCACATGCTAACGCGACCACGAACCACCGAACACGACATCACCTCGCCATGTACTTCAACATTGCACTTTTAACTATTTTGTGTGCCGCGGTCGATTGCGCGAATTATCAACGATACGGTGAAACTAATGGCGGACAATATTCCACCTACTCAAGTTACAGCACAGTGGCGAACCCATACAGTCAATACCCTTTTAAAAGTGGAGGATCAGTCTACAACAGTGATATAGCTAATATACCAGAAGGGTCACGATACCCTAACTACAGTCCTGGATATTCGACGAATAAATACGATTCATACACTACTCCGAGATCAAATGTGTTTTATCCACCTGGAGGTTACAGTACGCAGAGATATGCAAACAATTACAACCAGGGTTATGGACAAGATTATGGCCTAGGAAAAAGCTACGATACAGGATATGGTAGTGGCTACAGAAATACGTATAGCTCATATGAGAGTCCGTTTATGAATAATATGAGAGATTATTGTATAAATAGATCTCCACAGAATGCAATCTGGGTGGACAGCTTGATGGGTATGTGGTATGGTGTAGAGTTTATTCAACATTTGGCGGGAGATTCCAGAGTAGATTATACGAGGACCTGCATCGTTATACATGTCTCGGAGCCGGTAGATCAAGTAAGTATCACTTTTATTAGTAGTTTAAAAGTTTATTTTATTAGTTGGATGTTTATTATACTTATATCAAGTGATTTTATCTTAAAATTCGTAGAAATTTGCCTCAGTCTTGAACCTCCTCAGATTATTTCGTCGAATAGATAATTTAATTGCCATAATGTAAAACCTTAATATTTTTTTATGGAAATAATTTAGTGTGCTGTTAGCTACCACTAACAGCACACTAAATTACCGCTACGCAAAAAAAATTATCCATTCATGTTTAACAATTACCTATGTATTTATTTCAAGCTCAGCTTAGTATGGAACTAGATGGCATTGTGAGAATGTTGAAAATACTACATATTATTATTATTAAGTACTTACTTCTTACAGTACAGGTAACAAAATTTTCTTTTTTAATACATATAACAGAGGTATCAGAAGCCATCAAGTATTATTTTTTGACATTTTTAAATTATAATTTTCCAAATCACGATTTTATACGGAATATCATATTTCTATAAAATAGGATGGATAGCCACAAAACTGATTTAGTTTGTATTGACAACCCAGATCATTTTTTGTGGCTATCCACTAGGGCTATTTATAATTAGGCAATAAATCAGGTCATTAAGGAAAATCTCTGAAACATTAATTGCCTGCAAATAGAGATAAGAAAAGTGTAATCATTTAAAGCTACCTATTTCGGAGTAATTAATACTATGTCGTTGTCATAATACAGTCTACAGCAGTTGTGGACCAGCACCAGCCAGGACGGCTCGAGTAATGTCTTCTCACCGTCCTGGCCATTTTATAGGTAAGAAAGGACCATCGCGGGGTTTGTCAGTAAATCGTATTTTCATCTTTTGGGACTCCGACACATCGCCCCCTCGAAAAGGCTGGTAGACGGCCTCTTGTTCGATTTCTGCACAATGTAAATCTTTGTTTGCTTTGTGTGCATATAAATATTTGCATTAGTCTTACTACCATACCATAAAGTAGCCCATAGTTACTAAAAAATATAAATATCAAACCTGAAACCTCAACGTAACAGACAGAATCTTGAACCAATACACTATCATGTAACTATCGTGACAAAAAGCCTAACATGCTTTCTATTGGAAAAGCATCGAGTAATAACAATTAATTAAGTACCCTCGGTACAATATGTCTGTTGTGACAAATATCAACGAGCTTTATTAGTGCACCATAGACTACACAAGATAAAACAATAGGACATTGATATTTTTTTTATTTTTGTCTGATTTCATCACGTTTAAAGGGTTGCAAAAATGTTTGGGTTTTATAGGAGGGACGGTTGTAACATTTAAAATATTTAAGTCCTCGTAGTAATAACGAAAAAAAATTAATCTTGTTACATAACTACTGTAAAGTTTCAAGAGTGCATATAATATTACATATATATTACTTTACTTATGGTCTTTAGACAACTTTTACCCTACAAAAGTAGATACTATTGTCAACTTCACCATCTTCTATATAAACATTGTGGAACGCAATAAAGAATTGAGTATTGAATTTGTGAGTATCCGTCATTCAAAAGCTTAGTCATTTCATGGGTATCGGGAGAGTGGTGTTTACAGTAGGTAGGTATATCTTATAAACTTACAAAGTCAATGCACATCAACAGTACCGCGAATCATATCATACTTTGGAAAATCCGTACTCGTACCTACATGACAAATATAAACAGAGCTTGATTTTATATTGCACAATATATTTAATAATGTTGTGTGAACTTTGGAAAATAAATAGATATGCTATAAAATCTAATTGTAACAGTAGCAAAGTATTTTTTTTTCATTACTTTAGCTACTTTTAAGACGTTGCTAGGTTTATACATCTAAGAAATTACTAGCCGTAAAAGATAAAATGCTTTATTGTTTGATCCGTTTCTTACTTATCCAGCACGTAAGAGCACATCGCGTCGACTCTATTCCAGACGCGTAAATGTACGAAATAGAGCCGCTATGTTAAAATATGTCGCGAAATATAAAAATGGTATAAAATACTAGTAAGTAAATAATAATGTTGGACAATAAATGTAAATTAGCGTAGAGCTGATTTCTAAAATAAAATCTAGTAATAAGATTTAAAACATTTAGTACGCAAATTCTCAAAAGAAAAAAAAAGCCAAATCATAAGATAATTAACAGATAATCTAGAAGTTAGAACATTAGGTAGTTAGGCCAGGTCTGCGCGTATAAAAGCGTCTCGGGTCAAATATGATAACATCAAGCCGCGTGAGTCAGGCGCGCGCGCCGCTTCTCTCAGTCGGACACCATCTTTTACGAGCGCAATATACGAACGCGCGCCATTTTCAAACTCAATATTACCAAACAATTTTCTATTCCAAAAATAGTTTAATAATTATCGAAGCATAAATGTGATAATGTGAATAAGAAAAAAAATACAGTGTAACAAAATGGAATATTTATGTAGAGCTTGCATCTTCCTTCTGTTTACGTCGTCATTGGCATACGAAGAGTTAGTAATTTACGACAGTAGCCTTGACTCAAACACTACTGAAAGAAACGATAAAAACTCGAGTGTAACTTGTGTACGAGAACATTTATATGACAATTTGAACATTTTAGATGTATTAGGAAAGTGGAAAGTGCTTGAAGTGTACATGCACCTTAGTAAAGAAGGTGTTAATACGTATTACAGTTGTCCGAAAATCAATATTTGGGAGAAAGAAGAGTTTCCTACGACTACATTCGGGGTAGGTTTATTGGTATTTCGGGTTTGTTAAACTAATGAAAACTAAAGGACCTCTGACATATTTGGCCATGTTTAGTTCCTTTTTATTTTTCTTTTTATTATTTACGAGTATGTTATGCTTTAAGATTAATTCATCGTGTTTAATCATGTTTTTGTCATCTTAGGACTAGGACTAAAAATAATTTACTTCATTTTGTGCAATAGTTTTTTTATGTCTTTATTAGTACTACTTATTAATTCAATTCTTGTTCATTATCTTAGATATCTTCTCGTCATGCCAATCGAGTTGATTGTATTGTGTAAGATCTTCAATTGAGCAAAATTGTGTGACATCGAGTCATCGAATGTAATAAACAGCCTGAATTACATGTTTCTCTGTCTAACGCTTTACTAAATATATCTGTTTATTAGGATGCAACGTCTTTTAAACAGACCTTTAGTTCGAGTTTTACAATTCAAAATAAGTTTTCAAATTGTAAAAATGTAATTGAACGTGTCTTTCTAAATTTTATTTCAACTTTGATGAATGTTTTAAATAAAAACACCAAAACAACTTTTAAAACTTATTTCGATAAGTCCAAGTATTTGAAACTTTTTTCGAAATGATGTTGATGATTTTTCGAGCTGGGTACTAAGTTCCATGTTTCTCTACCTAACTTTGACTAAATAATAATATGTCTGTCTTATCTGTGTATGTTTTGATGAACTTAACGTCTTTTAAATGGATGAGATTGCAAAAGTAAATAGGTTATTATTGTATCCCGGTATGTACAGCTTTATTAAATCTATGGATGCGTTTAGAACTGCATATAACAAGTTGATAATTTAGTAGAGTCGTGTATAGAATGGTGTTTTAAAGGAAGAGGAAGAAGAAACTTACATTATTTAAATTTTAATAACTTTGTGTTATTAAAAATGGCACAATGTAAGTTTTCGTTACAATGTTTTTAAAATGTGATTTTATTTGTCTATATTCACACAAAGATTCTTGCTTTGTGGGGTATTAACACGAGACCTTTGAGTAACAGCCAAGCACTACATCACATAGAGCATTATAATAGATTATTACATAGATATTGATTAACTTAACCTTACAAATGCTAAATGACGCAAAATGACACTACCTTGAGATCAACAATTTATTAAGTACAAGTTTTTGCGGAAACTCTTTACTCTACGATTCTACATGTATGACTTAGAGTTACTATGTAATGTAATTTGTGTTGCAAATTATGCAATTGTATTTAATGTAAATAATTAATTATTAACCGATGGATGAAGCAGGCACAGGACCATGCAATGGGATATTTGGAGGAGGCCTATTTCCAGCAGTGGACGTCTATTGGCTAATATGATGATGATGTTGAATTATAGTATTCTTTTATAATTAGTTATATGGCTAATGATCATCCAAGTTAAGAGGAAGATACAGAACTTAATAAACAAGTAACGTTGCACATGTATTACATAATATATTATGCACAGAATATTTTTATTTCCCTATTATTTACCTACATTTTTATCAATGTCACGGCAGTCCTATATGGCTGCCGAGGATGCGTTCTCGTTAGAATCTTTTTTCTTAAGCCTAGACGTTCTTTGTTTCCATTAATTAAATACTTGTTTGTACCCGTTACTAAACTATAAATTAAGATGAATGTGACTGATTTTTAAGGAAATGTTTGTTGCTAATCAAACAAAAACAAAAGCTCCGAGAGCATTACCTGGGAAGATATCCTCTAAGTAAAACTTGGGATTACAACCCAAGACCATGAAGTCACATGATCACCCACTTCATGGTCATGCTTTAATCACTATTGACAACTAAATTGTTATTTTTTTTAAATGCCCTATGCTAGACTAATAAGCATTAATTTAATTAAACTGTTCGTTTAAATTAATTCAAGGAAAATGTCATAAAAATATACTAATGAGTATAATAGTATACCTAAATTGATTAAAACATTTTTAATTATCTGATAATATAATACTTAATGGGCATTATGGTTTTACTCTTTTTTGTCCGTGGTCCCTCTGATCGTTCCTGGAAGGTACCAGTCCCTGAATGTTGTATTACATAGTTAATTTTATCAATAAGATTAGTTAGACGACCTGTGTGTCATAGAGTGGTGGTTGTCTACGGCTAATATCTACGTAGAGGTTTCGGTCTCAAGTTTTGATTCCTGGTCTTTGCAATCCCCTGTGTTCATTAATATAATTGTTTGGTTTGGTGGGTGTTTTGTTTGTATATTTATACTACTATATAAAAATAAGTCGGGTTTTTCTTCCTGACGCTATAACTCCAGAACGCACGAACTGATTTCCTCGGTTTTGCATTCGTTGGAAAGGTCTCGGGCTCCGTGAGGTTTATAGCAAAGAAAATTTAGGAAAATTTTCAACAGAAAAGCGGAAAAATAATGCCCGTGTGAAGCCGGGACAGGCCGCTAGTTTACAATAAAAATATATAATTATGTTTATCCGTTGTCTAGTTCCCGTAATATGGCGTAAGCTAAGTTTGGAATTAGATGGCTTCCTTAAACGTCAACTTTAGCTAGGAATTAATGAGATTGAGTCGTGATACCATTTATTCTTACTCCATCACCATCCACATCTATCTGGATAAAATATGGTTCACATAAGTTGGAGCCTTATATATTAATGCTCCTAATGTCCCATTGTAGAGTATGATAAAGTGTTGAGCAATATTAGGTGTGTCATTTTGCATAGTGTAGCTGTAGGGAGACAGTTCCGGAACGATTCCGACCTCAATGCTCTATCCGGTCGATTGAACTTCCTACCCTAGCACGCTACTTCCTATCGCTGGCATAAGCCATAACTAGCAATAGATTTAGCTAAACTTTTATTTTTTTTTTCATCATTTTTAAGTTTCGAAACTCATCAACATTGAATTTGGAACGGCAGTCGTTGTATTGTCCTGTCGTACACGAGGTTGTGGTTTTAAATCCTATGCGCTCTACATTCTAAGTGGGATTCTAAGTTGTTTGTTCGATCTACAAATGTTTGACCTGAGCCTAGATGATCTTTGTTAAAGTTCTCGAGACACAAAATTAAGGCTTCGTGTACAAGACCTACTAAGATCTACTGTGTGCTTGGTCACATGCTTACAAAGTTCTCCTAAAAGAGTCTCCGTACAACTCAATTCTTCAGTCACTTGTTTTGTCTGTACATGACACCAACGAATTTATTAGGAATAGGTCATTGATTTATAAAAAACCCTAGATGCACATTTTCAAACAAAACTAACAGCCAAAAGTGTCACCAAATTAAACATACGCAATAAATACGTATAGTAATATCGTAAACATATTTCTTTTTTCAAATTCAATCTTACACGCATGACATAAAGTTGTATTTAAAAAGTAATGCACATAAAGCAATAAAATTTAATGATTGACGTTTGCCGGTAGAACAACGCGATACTAATTTAAAAAAAGTGCACAATGCGCCCATTTGTTGCGGACGTTTTTGGGAAGTGGAGTGTGTATCTTTGGTTTTTTGTAAATCAATGGAATAGGTACATAAAACGTATAAAAGTAGTGATCATAATTACTTACTCCACATTCCACGAAAACTCAAAACAACCATAAATTACGTTGACTCATGCGAATGAGCATAGACCATAAATGACAATTATAAACCTCGTCACAACAACTCTATTCTTCAGTAATTTGTCAAAATGGAAGCTATCTAGTGGTTGCAATTAATGTGACCTGTGTGTCAGCGTACCTCCCACGGTACTGACGCATCCAGGACCATGGCAGAGGTCAATCTGCGTGACCCACTTAATCTCTAGCGATAAATTTCTGTGTCTTACTATGACTTACGATTAGAGGTAAATTTAAAAAAGATTCTAGAAGGAATTTTAGAAACAAAAAAATCGCTGACAGATGGATATTTAGCAGTTTGTTTCGTAGAAAATTTTGCAACTCAAATTATATCGTTCGCGTTTCGCTAATCCAATGAAAACTATTTATTTCTTTTTTTTTGAGACTATGTTGTAGTCAATCAGAAAACTTTTAACCAAACATGTCAAATTATTGATAACTATGTATATGTATAAAACAGACTTTTATTCATTTGGTCTTTAATTTAATAAAGTATGGCCATGATAATAAAAATAATTAGAAATAAATAAAATATGGACATGACACACAAAGGAGTGTGGGGACCGACTTTGATAGAGATGAGTTGAAATACTAATAATACTAAGTAGGTACTTAGTACTGTTTTGAAATCACCAAAATTTTATACATTTTAATAACTATGTAGATACTTTCTCAGTAAAACACTTTAAAAAAATTATAGAAAAGTGAAAGTAGAATAAATTAAATTGAAAATGGAATAAGTAAATTCGTGGAAAGATTTTCTTGTGTTTCAATTAATTATTTTGATAGCTAAGATAGTATTAGATATTTCGGACTAAGGGTAGAACGCTGTAATTAATAGCTGACGAGAATTAATTAAAATTTAAAAGCAAATTAAAGCTTTAATAGCAGTCAGACTACTGAGGAGGTATCGATTATCACTCTTATCTAAAATACTTAGTTGGTGCTATAAACCTAATTTTTAGCTATATAAGCACTAAAAAAAACATCAGCAGAGCAGAGCTCTAAACGAACAACAAAATGAACTTTGTAATATTTTATAATACTATTTTTACGGGTCTTATACTCGCGGTATTAGGTACTAATGAGCCTAGATACAAATATATAAATACCTAGGTTTTTCTCCGACGTATCTAGTATCTAGGCTCATTAGTAATACCGCGAGTAAGACCCGTAAAAATAGTATTATTTTTTTATGGGCGTACGATTTCTTATGATTTGATTTTCATCACACAGTTAGCATAATCATTAACGAGCGTATATAAAACTTTATGGTTCTCATAACTCTTTTTTCATTCCAGCCATCTACAGAAAACCAACTATTCCACGTTCAACATATCAATGCTAAATTCCGTCAGGAGTACAGGCATCTCCGACTACTCTGGGATGAGGCAGGACAGACAATTGAATACTCACTCTACTTCAAGAATGACTCGGCCGGCTACTGGCAAGTTTTTGATGGACAAAACGGTAATTGATTTTATAATTTTATAAATATTCAAAAATATTAATTACTAAAAATTAAACAAATGAGGTTTGTAAGGATGGCGTAGTACTTGGCGCGAATAAAGCGTAAGTCAATGTATGTATGTAATTTTGGTTCTAATTGAAGATCTAGAACTAAGGTGAAAGAATACGTGTTTGTTATCATTACAATAACAGCTTATTAATTTGTTGACTAGATAAATATTCTGTTCTTTAGTCTAAAGCAAAAAGAAAACCAAGATGGCCAGACGAGTTGGTATAGAGTTTATGTCAACGATACTTCTAACTTTTACTTTCGTAGAGATAATATGTCGGCTATTCCTTAGTCTGCATTTATTACTTAGCTGGTGGACATGGTGTATTCTAACTCTATCACCACTCACAGCACCGAGGACCATATCTACTGGAAATAAATCTATAGTCTTTTCTGTTGTAAATGGTCGAATAATTTTACCTTTCGTAGTAAGACTGACGTACAATACATTAAGTCGTTATAATGCATTATTAGTGCTATTTACTTTGTATTGATCCTAGCTACAAGAATGTACTGGGAAATACCAATAATTTCAGAAATACCTAAGATATAAATGATAACCCCACATAAATGTAATAAGTTGTTTCTCAAATTTAGATTTGAGAAACAACTTATTACATAAGTTGGTTTAGACCTTACTGTTGACCTATGGCGATGATAAGATGAGATCAATAACTTGGGATTTACGAAAAGTTTTAGTACCGTTACCTTTATCTTAATTTAAGTAATGTTTCAGAGAATATAAATAACAAGTATCGCTATTTTTAGCCTTTTATCTATACATAAACCTGAGTACCTATTATTTTTATTTGTAACCTCTATTTTGTTAAATATTTTAGGTAGCCTTTTCTTTTTTTACAGCGAATTTTTATACAAATATAGAACCCTTACCCTGCTAGGGGAGAGGAGTTTACAAATATCTCTTTCTAGTAGATGACATAAATAAAATAGAACTTTGCACTGCACTTATTCTAGGCTCTGCAACTCGTATTCCTCAATACTTATTATATAAATAACTTTCCAGGGACACTGCCGAACATGCGCGTATACAAACAATTCAGCGGTACTATTCAAGTACTAAAAGCAGTTAACGATCACATGGTACTCAACTTCTGTCAAGAGGGAGTCAACGGTAAATCAGCGCAACTCTTCTCAGTACTCTTCACGCGAGAACCAGGAGTAATGGAACGCTGGGAACTAGATTCCGTACACTCAATGTTACAAAACAAAAAACTATCTATCGCTTCTAGAAGAATGGTTTGCGGTAACAGCGCAAGTAGACCTATTGTAGGGTTAGCCTCATCAATCGTCCTATTACTTCTAGCTTATACAATTCGCTCACAATAAACTCAGTTATCAAATCTGGCAGATTTTAATTCTATTAATAGTAGATACATAAATATAACATGATATCATCATTGAGAATGACGCCCACGTTATAAAATAAAAAAATAGTTATCGACGATGATATAACGAACACAACATAAGATTATGAAAAAATATACCTAATATTGTATTTGCTAGAACATGTTTAAACATTCCAATTTATTGTTATATTGCCTTTAGTCACGAGTGAAACATTGTCAATAGGATATTGGGTAAAGAATACGTGAGCTAATTTACAACTAATTATGTGTTCAGTTAGTTAGTCGACTTATAGTTCTCCAATATTGTTTTACCGTACCGAGTTATTTCGGTCACAAATCGCCATATTGAAAAGTATTATGTCTGTTCCATCTTGTTACCTAATCTCAAGGAACGCCTACCTTTGTTTTATGTCCCAGAAATCTATTTTTATTTCATTTAAGTAATATCCGTCCTTGTAATTCGAACATAATAAGTAGGTTACGTAGGATGTTATTGATATTATTATGCCTAAGTATGACAAAACTAGTGAAAAACATATAGTTTTTCCTCAAACAATACTCTATACTTTGATGAAGTAATGATAGCACAAAAAACGACATATTGTAGTCGCAAAATTATCCAATTCCGAAATTCTTAGAACACTAGTCTCTTTACAATAAGGGTTTGGTAGTTGGTACAGATCGCTTTAAAACTCAATAAAATATAATTAAGTTCTCACTCATTACTTTAAGTAAGTAGTATGTATATCAAAATAACTATTGTTAACTGCAAAGATAATTCCAGTGCAAATAAATTGTTTTTCTTAAGGTTTAACATACCTGTGTTAGGCATATAAAACATCAAGGCTAAGGATGCAATACTTGGTAACTGCTTGTGATTAGAACTCTATCGAGCATGCACGGCATCTTCATAGGGAAATGTTCACACCACGGAGTTAGTTTAAAAAAAAAGGTAAAAATTTGATTGCAATTGGTTTGTTATTTAGCAATAACAATGATTTTTGTTTGTAATTAGCAATTAATTGTTTTTTTATATTAATAAGTGCCATCCAAGAAGCTTACATATCTATATTTATGTTTAAACTCTTTTTAGTTAATTAGCAAATTAGTTTTTTTTTTCATTTGAGTACTGTTAACTACTTATTTGCTACTATTCTTACTTGTTTTTAACCAGCCTTTTTCGTGATAGTTAGTTTTTACGTTTGCTGTTTTTTTTTAAATTACTTGTAAGCATTGTAACCTCTTTTTTGCTATGCCTACTTGTACTGCAGAAAACGCACGTTCAATGTTATGGTTACCTTATTTATTTTTTGCGTTTAGACTAAATCACTAAACTGATTATGTAGAGCACTATTATATATATGTACTTTAGTTTACCTACTGTAAACTGATAACTTAAATAAATAAATAAAATATAAAATACGTGACGCTAGGGCAATTTTGTAACTATCTTAAACTTGTTTTATAAATATCATTGTTAATGCCCAAATATTTGTTATTTATAATAATACCAAAGATTTATACAAATATTATATTTAATGTTCTTCTAAAGAATAAAATATTAATTTAATCTCATTGTTTTATTGAAACATCAATCCTTATAATAGCACTGCATTTGTCGTGCTGTTGGCCACTTCTATGGCCGCTAAGTAGAGGTCTTAAATTTCGCTCAATGCATACATTGTAATGTAAGAGTATGAATGAGTGGAGTAAAATAAATATTTGAGCCATGTTTTATGGACACTAGCTTACACTTTAGTAGCACTTTAGTAGGCCAGTAATATTAAATGTAGCTTCTAATCTTCTCATACTGATACAATTTATCATAAATATATTTAAAAATGATGACGCCTAGTCATCATTTTTAAATATATTTTTTTCAAAAACATTCGGTGACATTTTCTATAATATTCCCTAACAAATTTATATAAGTGTCGTTATCTATACTAATATTATAAAGAGGTAAGGTTTGTGTGTTTGTGAAGTTGTAGGGGGTAATCTCTGGATCTACTGAACCGTTTTTAAAAAATCTTTCTGTGTTGAATAGTCCATTTATCGGGGAGTGTCACATAGCCTATATAGTATCACGCTATGACTAATAGGAGAGGAGCAGTAATGAAATATGTTTAAAAAAGTGCGCGCTTTACGCGTTTTTTATGCCGCCTAACGAAGTGGGCACGGGTCAGCTAGTTTGATATAAATGTTATTTCGAAACCCTCATTCTTGTTCCACTTATTATTTTTATTTATTTTTCATTTTCTTCGTCTTCTTTTTCCTCTACTAATGCAAAAGCGCTAGAACCACTTTCCACACTTTGCGCAATATGATAGATAGGTACTCTGCGCTGAACTTGTGGGGATTGAAGAGTTGTAGGAATTCCAAATAATAATGCAGGTGAATAATAAATAGACTATATATTTCCTGGTACCAGATTAATAATGTGTCCCTACAAACTAAATTTCATTGATTTTGAAATTAATTTTTGTACGGAACCAACTCTAGTTTGGTTAATATTTAGTTACAATGCCACTTATACTGCACTTATGAAGCATTTAGTTATAAATATTATATAAACGGGATATAGCATTTAGTTGTTCAATTGTTGCAAAATTGTATAAGATTTGACTGAGAGTCGTGTAAGAGTGCAATTGGTAACTCTTTTGCTACTGTCACGTAAGAGTAGTTCTCACGGCTTCTTTACGAATAACGTTTGTGTAAAAGTCGTAAAGACGTTACTAGTACTACTTCATTGGATATACCAGTGAAAGTTGTATAATGGTAATTTCAAATAGTTGCATTGACGTTTATACAACGACTTTATACAACTCTGAGTTCTATTCAGATAAGGGGGCATTAAGTTGTATTATACGCTGAAATTACTTCAATACGATGTTTAAAGTACTTTGAGCCGTATTCGTTCCAATTAACAGACTAAAATGTTTGTTAGGATATGTCTCAAAAAGGACAATGTAATTTACAGGTAGGTACTATAAAACCAATAAAACCATTTATTTAGTCCTTTTTGGGACATATTACAGACTGTAATACAAGCTTTCTTTAGTTACGGACTGGAAATCGTTTGTGTGATGAAAATTATTGATATTCATCATTTATCTGCCAAAAGACAGCTACTATTATTAAATTAATATATACCTCCTGGTGCAATCTTGTGGCTTCCTCATCGATCTACCTCTCTCCACCTATATCAGATCACCGGTTCATCGTGTAAGGGTTCTGGACTTTTCAAGAACTTTTCAGAACCTATCTGCCCATTGGCTTTCAGTTCTTCATAATATTTGCTTTGCTTATAACCACTTAAAAGGTATTCGTTGTATTTTCTTCACAGTTCTCGTAAATCAGTTATTTCAGTAAATAAAAATAGTCCAAGGTTACGGAAGCCAGTTACGTTACACGGCTTCTAATTTCCACACGTGAGGTATCAAAATAAATCTAATTATTTGGTCACGAACAAGGACTCTAATTGTTGTGAAACTTCTACATTAACCATGTGTTGGTATGTTTCATAAACATGTGACCAAAGAGTATTAAATATACAAGGACATTTATCAGCATTGGCGCGAAAATGATATATTTCTTTAAATGGTAATTCTTACGGTTGGGGTTTGAGCATTGTCTGTCTCTACGAAAAATAAATTCTTAGCGGTCACCTGCTCTATAATGAATTAATGACCCTTGCTCGTCTGCTACCTTAAAATACACCAAAGGTCTAGAAACCATCTTTTAGTTATGGAAAGCGTAAAAAACCTTAAAAACCTTTAGAGGTTCATATTATAATGCAATATTAATGCCGTTTTCGGATCCAGGTTGCAAGCTACCTCCATACGAAATTTCATACCAAATTTCTAGATCGGTCCAGCCGGTTAAACATGATTTAGTAACAAACATCTTTCCATACATAACCCTTTCACAGTGCCACCAGCAGACACAATAGTAAAACAATGCACGTGTACCGTATATGGTACACTGCACTGGGAACGTGTTAAAAACTTTTGCGTTTATAATATTAGTAAGGATCTACCAGTTATCTAAAAATAGCTTCCAAATACCTTGTTCTTAAATATTACTCACTCACAACTGTACTAACAAATCTGACAAATTGTTTACTCTTGTAAGCGTTGTTAATCCAATTAAAACTGCCGACTCTATGTAACCTAAATTATTACTAAACATTATCAAATTGATTTGAACTCTATTTCTTGTAAAATAAAGGTAAATATCGTGTAGCAGATACAAGTTCTTTTCGATAGGGTTCGGCAGTTCGTTCATGACGTCACTAAAGCCACCCTATTTTTTCAACAGTTTAAAGCCTGAAAGGGGTAAGCCTACGTAATTTTATCTCATATTGTATGTACGTAACATGATTTAACATAATTTTAACTCATTATTGTATAATATTTTGTAAATTGAAATTGTTATTTAAGATGTATACTCGTAATATTATAAACTTGGTATTTAAAGGTAAATTATATATATGAATATTAAAAACAAAATAATCGTCATAAACAGAAAAAGTATAAAATTCTCTATATTATACTTATATGGGTAGAGCATTCAGTTTGACAAGTCGGTAAATAAGTTCATTACTAGTTTCAATTCAAGTCCTTCTATATCCAGAAGGAATAGTTGTTTACTAGTTATTATTATAGGTACTCAGTACTCACATTGTTTAGTAACTGATTTTGGTACGTTTATCTAAAATTGTGAAGGTTCTCCGTCTCAAATATCCATTCTGTACATTTCCATACATCAGATCGAATTTCCACATGCGTCCAGATATGTTTATATGTTTTCATTTCGCTAATGTGATTAAAACTAGTTACTACTGTGATCTGTTAATGGACATTTGTTTTACATTCAAAGGAACAATGAAACTTTATATAATTTTAATATTTTCGTGCTTAATTGAAAATAGTTTTCAAAAAGCAACACATAAGAAGCCAGAAACTAATTCAACATCTAAACCAATACACTGTGAAGGTGTCCATGTTTACGGCAAACTGCATAGGAGACGTGTTATTATGAACGGTATTAATCGTCCCTATCAACTTGCTTATTACGGCCATGAACATTTAGTGTTCTACAGTTACAATGTTGGTCAAGATACACAAGACACGTTTGGAATTGCCTACGTGAAAATAAACGACACAATGCCAACGGAACTACCTGGAGTAAAAAATGGCTTCGCCTTGACAATCGACAACCACAACAAAATGATTTACTTCGGGGGAAGTGAAGGTATATACGATGCAGATTTAACTAAAATTGAAGAAATCAAACATATAATCAAACACCATGATGTTTGGGATATCTTTTACCATAATCATCATTTGTATTTCATAGAGTTTCCTTCACAGCTATTGCATAAATATGACCTTAAAGAGAAAAAAATAAATCCTCATGAACACATAAAGCACAAAATATATCAGTTCGTTATCGATGGGCATGACGACATATTCATAACTACGAAAGAAGGAGTATTTGAGATAAAATCTGGAACGAACGTAACTATACCGTACAGTGGACCTAAAATATTTAGAGCCGTTGAAATAAATCAGAAGGGTGTGGCACATTTTTGCTCCAAAAGTGGCATCTATGTGGCAGATAAAAGTAATCACTCGCTGACTGAAATTGCGAGTATAAAAAACATTTTTGGTTTGACTTTTGATAACGATGACAATATTATTTATTCAAACCCCCACGAAATAGTTAAGCTGTTGCCTCATGATTGTAAGTAATGACGTTTCTCTACATCTAATTTAAACTCTATCACCATTTACTTAAAGAAAAACTTATAAGCGTTTTCACGTCGTAGTTGTGGGCTTGTGGCAGAATATTGTTACCTAACCAAAGCGTATGAAGTACCAGGGAAACAGTAACTAAAAGATATCGATAGCGTAAACACGGAAATCGCCTATCTCGCTCGTACATTTGGAGGGTTACACACCCCTGTCCAATTTCCCCCTATAAGTACCCCAACCCTTGGTAATAATATCCAATCACGTTTTAGTGTGAGTACAAATACGAATAGAGGGGTATAGTGTGCGCGAATTTTACGGTCAAGGTTGATCTGTTTTGGCAAATAATATTTAGTATTGCGATTCTTCGATGTGTAATGTCTTGTAACGTTATGATTTCCTGGTTTTGTGCTCGCCATATCTATTCAGTCAGCGGCCTACATTTGGCTCAGTACATCGCGGCATAGTAAATTGCGAATTACTTACTGTATATGAGACTATTGTTTGGATTCTTTGAATACATATAATTTTTATTATAAAACATTGTTTTGTTTACTTACCTAACTTTACTCATACAAAAGGAAAAAAAACTGGATTTAATACTGGCCATAAAAAATAACGTTAAACGAAAGAAACTCTATGATACCTATGACCTACGTATGTGTTTGGTAATTTACAACGTAGTTTACGAACCTATTCATTGATTTACTAGACATTTTTAGCCAAAGTTTAATACTCATGTAAAAAAAACCTATTCAAAATTCTTTCTTAATTTTTAATTCCTACTTATTTTATTTTTAATGAAATAACATCTATTTATTAAGTACTAGGTATATTCCCTATAATTATTTCATTAAAGTTAAATATTGTTGTTAACCATTACACACGTAAGTAACTAAAAGATCTCTACAAATCCCCGCGAAAATTTTCAAACTTATCTGTTCCCTGCTTATTATACCCTGGTACAAATGTATTCGGGATTGGTCGTCGAACGTTTAGAGTCATTAGAGAGCTCTCTCCATCACTATGATTGGCTGGAAATTGAAACACACGGATTATTTTATCAACCACTTCAGAAGTTTTCCCATTTTCATACTGGACAGCGGTCAAGGCTTGCGAAATTGCCATGACAACGTCGCGAAATCGTCAGCAGAGGTCGTTTGTACTAGGATAACATATTTAACGAGTAGTCGTTTCGTAGCATTTTCGGAACCCAACAGGAAGTATGAGGACTCCTTACAGTTCCTGTTGTCCCAGTGATCGGCGCAATTCGAAAAATATTTTTGCTATTCCGAAAAGCCAGGGGCAGCAAACTTAAAATAAGATCGGGAACTTTCTTACATTTGTACTCGAAGAAGGAAATGCTGAATAAAACGTTTCGCATAATATATAGTTTTGTAATTTTTGGTTCAGACAATAAAATTTCAACTAAGATTTAAAGTTATTTTTGTGTTTACTGATTAATTAAACTTCACAGGCGCCTGTAGACGAGACTGTGACAGTTCCTCTCGCATACGTGACTCCATCTCGACAGTCGCAACTATCCTGTAATATTAAAAAAAAGAAAAATAATTTCAAGAGATCTTGCTACTTACCTTTAGGTGAACAATGCTTATAAAATTAAGTAGGTACTTAATATAAATACGTTTTTAGGTATGTACGTCAGAAAAAGTAGGAGGTATTTTACAAACTACGTACTTATTATATTATTAGGTAAGTAACTATACCCAAAGCTTAAAAAAAATGTAACGCTTAGTCTTAGGTATTTCGGGATTTGGATTGTCTCTAACTGATGAGCTATTATATTTAATCTAATTTCAAAAGTAAAAGTAACACAAGAAGTCTGTTATTAGTTAAAATAAAAGTAATAATAGAGTCACTAATATGTATGATATAGCAAAAACAAATAGGTTTTAATACTTACAAATATATCTGTAAACGAAGGACATTCATCCTGTTCATAAAAATGCACTTTCTCAATATTATGCCTAATTATTTCATTCGTAGAACTCTTCTCGTCATCTGAGCTCACTGGCTTAGGAAACAGTCCTTTGTAGTTTTTCTTCACTTTCAAATTTTCTATACAAATGTTTTGCACCATATTTTGATTACCAAATATTGCTTCATCTAAGTATGTACAATAACTATTACTATTATTATCTAAGTGTCTATTTTTATTAGTGGCCATTCGTAGATGACCGTTTGCTTGATGTCTATTTGACCTATTTAATTCATTACTTTCTTCTTCGAGGTAGTTCTGATAAAGACGGTCGTTCACAGCTGCTGGGGCTGTAATAGTTTTTTTCCTGGATCTGTGTATTCTTATGTATATACTTATGATGAATTCGAACTTAAGAATGTATGCTACAACGTCTGCTACGCTCGCGGAGCCACTCTTGTTGCTTTTCCTATGTGTTAAACAGACGTGTTTTGGTGGCGAAGTACCGTACGTATAATCTGAAAATAATTTAGAAAAGTTTCTTTTAAAAAAGAATATACTTAAGAAGTATTGAATTACATATATGTATATTACCTATATCCCCTGCTTATTTTCTATAAACAATAAAAACATTAAGACATTTGTACACTACGCGCAGTCTTGGAACATAAATGACGGGTAGCGTTGTGCGTTGTGAGCGGGTGTTTTGTTAGTTCCAGTATACGTGCAAACTTCTCTAAAAGGATTCTCAGGCAAGCCAAGTTGTATCGTGCGAGCTGTACATAGGTAAAGCTATAAAGAATATTTAGTTAAAAGTGAAAACTTGTAATTGGCCATCTCCTGTGTACCCATTCTACTTACTGTTTAGGATAGCTGTAAGTTTTCTAAATTTCAAAATAAAATAAAATATTTATATGATACTTACTATGAGTATTGTAACAAGAGCACGGAGTTAGCAAGGGTGAGTTGTCCGCGACAGTTTGTGGTGCACTCCTAGTTCTACAGAAGTGTGTGCTGTTCCACGTGCTGTCCGTGTATGGTATAGACTCACATCCACTGCCTGATGTCGTCGCACACTTGCGGTATTCACGTAGAGAGAAGAACGTTAACGTGACCACAGCCTGTTGATGAATAGTTTGGTTTAGTTTGAGTTTGGCTGTTAATTGATGTTTATAAAAAGTCCCCGCGACACAGAGCATGATCCCTAGTGCGAGAGTTGTCTTTAAAAAAAAAGTTTCTTAAACTGTGTAGTGTAGTGGTTAGTAGTACGGTGGGGCTGGCAACAGTGAACCACATAGACCTTGACAAGATATGCAACGTAGTTATGTTGTACAATTCGCATGGCAGAATGCTTGCACACCAATACGTTCTCCTTAGTCGCCGGTAGGAAGCAGAAATCCACAATAGTACAATCCAGTATTGAATTCCTAGTTCGTCATTACTCTGACCACTTAATAGGTATTGTTAAGGATGGTATATCATCATAACAGCCCATTAATGCCCCACTGCAAGCACGGGCCTCCTCGCGTGACGATAGGTATACTTGGCCCACTAATACCACGCTGACCATACGCATTGGTATTGGGTTTAAATTCAAGTTTTCCTTCATTTTACTACGTAAAGATTTACGACACCCATGGGATGAGATGGGGTAGTGACATATTGTATTCTTACTCCGTCACCACACGGAGCTCCGTCACCAGACGGAGCTATATAGGATGGTATATAGGCTGTCTTAATCTTACCATGGTAAAGCAGGCAGCGGCACAAAGCGTCGCACAGAGAGGGAACCCATACTGTTGTGTGAGTGCTCCTCCGAGCGCTGGCCCCAGGACTTCACCTAGCGAGTAACAGCAGGACCATAGTCCCGCCACGGCGCTGTATGTAGCCAGAGCCTCTGGACAACCACCTTCATCACTACGACAAGCGACATTTATTTTATGTATTTGATCATTTGTAGCTAGTAATTTTTTAGAGTGCTTAATTCAAAAATTGGGAATAAAAACTATAGGTAAGTATGACGTTAATCCAATCGTGCAAAAGAAAAAAAACACAACTGAATTGAGAACCTCCACCTTTTTTTGAAGTCGGTTAAAAAGAGGTCAAAATAATTAAAAATTGAATTTATCATGTCTTCGGAACGGATGTGTATTTTTCGATAATTCTTTTTGTTTCTGATTAGTCAAATGATGTTCACTCTGTATAGCTTTGAAATTTATGCAATAATTATAATTAACTAAGTATTTAGACCACAGATTCAGACACTATGTGCCAGATTCAGAGACCGCACTTTGACTTTACTTTAGCAAAGTCTAGTTATTATCTCTGAATTTGAACAACATTAAAGTAATTTTTCGCATGAAAAAGTTTACTTTCATTATTTATTACTACAAAGTAAACTTTTCATGCGAAAAGATTACTTTAATGTTGTTCAAATTCAGAGATAATAACTAGACTTTGCTAAAGTAAAGTCAAAGTGCGGTCTCTGAATCTGGCCCTATGAGTAAAATTGTTATTGAATAAATAAACCTAAATAACTTACAACTAAACATTACTTATAGTTCGTTGAGTTGGAAAAGTTGTTCTTTCGTTTGGTGGAACACTAAAGCTAACTTCAATAGTGACTAACAGGTTTACTATTCACTACTCATTAGATAGTTACAATGAACTGACCAGGATTAGAATTTCACAGAAACTAAACTGACTGACAATAAGCACGTTTATTAAATTACAATTAATTAAATTAAACCCTATACCAATCCGTCTGGCCAGCGTGGTATAAGTAGGCCAAGTACCCCTCCGTCACGGGAGGAGGCCCGTCCTTGCATTGGGACATTAAGAGCTGTTATGATGATGTTTATTGAAACCCCCTTTTTTATATCTTTAACTTATTAGTAATTTCACCTAAGTTATGTTTATTATCGGTAATACTGTATTTATAATAGTCCAGTCAAAGAATGCTCCAAAAGCAAGTGTAGAATGCGTGAGCGGGGACCTGATTTTTAGTATATTTACTCTCTAAGCACCCTGATCAAATCCCTGTAGAAATTGCTTAGGTCCCCGCTCACGCACTCGACAATTGCTTTTTTGATTGGACTAAGTATTAGTTTAAACCCTGTAAAGTTTTCACGAATGGCCTTAAACCTTCCTTCTGAACTTCTTCTAAAATGGAATGATTTTTATTTGAATCCCCTGTCTAAATGCCGTCATACGTCTGGAAAAGCGCCAAAGTTAAAAATTTATGCATCATACCCTTTTTTTTTTAAAGTAAGTATAATAAAAACTCACTTACATAGAGCTAGTTAATACTCCTTGGAAGGTTGGCAGCAGTGTCAATGCGACAGACACTCCCAGTATAGACAACGCTACCAGATCTAACCAGAGCACTCTGAAACAAACAAAACGATGTTTTTATATAAAAGCAAGTAGGCTTTAAACACACCTCTAAGATGACCGATATAAAAGATTGTTTTACATAAATAACCTCTCTCCGTTTGGTGACGGAGTAAAAAAAATACAATATGTCATCACCCCATCTCATCCCATGGGTGTCGTAAAAACCGACGGACTATCCGTGAATATTATCTTTACGAAATAAAAAGAAGGAAAACTTGAAATTAAACCCTATACCAATCCGTTTGACCAGCGTGAAAGTAGTAGGCCAAGTATCCCTCCGTCACGGGAGGAGGCCCGTCCCTGCAGTGGGACATTGGTGGGCTGTTATGATGATGAACATCTCTATGGAAGATTTCTGATCTTTTTACCTATTTCTCCGATTTTTTTTACCAATATCATTAGAGGTACACTGTTTTGTACAAAAATTTGTTACTTACCTAGGTAATCCAGGTATAAATGGACAGGGACCAAGTAACAACAGTCCAGCAGTTGACAAAAATAGTCCCCAAACCATCATACACCAATGATTGTGCACACTGAAACAAAAAACAACTTAATATTGCGTAAAAGGTAGAGGAATTTTACATCTTTGAAAAACTTAAAAAAAACGAAAATTAAAATATTGGTCATTTTGATTGTTTTTTATCATAAAAACTCGTTAATATCTCACCTTCTCTAGTGGCCGAGAATATTTAGCCTATTAATGTCTCGCTTTCTTAACTTTAGAATAAGATTTTTAATACACACTTAATAAAGGTTTCTTTTTTTTTTGCGAACGTGGGATGAGATAATATGGTGTTGACACAATGTTCTTATTTCAACAGCACAGAAAAATATTTATTTTTCGGTTTCAGTTGTTTTATATAAGATAAGCATATATTTAAATAAAAAATACTATAAATTAACTTACCGATCTGCAACCCATCCCCAAATTGGACTAAAAATACCGTAGAGACTTGAAAACAAAAGAAATATAAGACCAATTTGTTCTGTCGATAATCCAAACTGACGTAAATGTGGTTCTAGGGTCGGGTCCAAGAAGGCCCAGGTATTCGAGACGATGACTATCACTAACCCTGTTATTATTATTGAGGGTATTTTAAATAGGCCCATAATGGACGCGGTCTTTGAGCCAGTTACGTATTCTGAAAATATAAATAATATTATATAGGTATTATAAATAACTATAACATTTCCAACAGCAACATGATAACAGCTCATTAAGGTTCCACTGCAAGGACAGGCTTATTTCATTAGCAGTAGGTGGAGGGAAATTTCAGATAAATTGAATAAAATATTATTTTTAATACTATACGGTTAATACAATACAAATACTGTTTCTGTACACCAAGTATAAAAATGGTGGTTTTGTCGATAAAAATTAAACCTTAGATATTGATGGTCACGATCAGAGGTTAAAAAGAGTACATAAGTGTACAAATATGGCGACCGTTTTGATGTATTTCATACGATATATTCGGCCTACTGATACTCTAGCACGTCATAATCTTCTCTTTAGGTAATCACAAACATAAATCCTCAACTAAAGTAGGGACGCGCCAACTAAGTTGGCCGGCCTGAAGTTAGCTATAAAAAAAGTTTGCACATGTACAGGAACAAAGAAAACAGCATCTAATGCTTTATGCTCTTCGTCATTTAGTTGCAAAAATTACATTTGTAACAATGCATTTGCAACAACTTCTAGTCGGTTTAATTGGCGCGTATCTACTGTACGTTTGTGTATTTTTTATAAGAGATTAAGGTTTTTAATTATATTTGTACTTTCACAATATTTACCTTCACAGTCAGTTAACAAGAAGTAGTTGATAGGTACTGTGAGCACCATGATCACTCCCAGAGTGAAGAACGGTAGACCGAAGCCCCCGATCTACCTGGAACATTTACATATTTCAACACTTACACATATACCGACAAAATATAAGTCAGCCATTTATTAGATACCTAAGTTCTTTTGTTAAATAATTTTCCAATTAATAACAAACTTTAAAACCAGAGCGTTGATTGCGCATATAATTTCATGTCCATGGGTGATTCATACAAAATCCATGTTTAGTTAAAAATCAAATAATTTTAACTAATTTTGATTATTTTTCAATGAGACTATTTAAAATCCTCAGTAATTATGTTTATTATGTCTTTTAGCTCAAAGCGTGGGCTATAGAGTTATAAAAACAAGCCCAAGAGCGTTGTTTGTAACTATCTGAACTTATACGCAGTTCAGATAGTTACAACGACATTGTCAAGTGCAACATATATTTCTTAGGTAACTATATCGGGTGCAATAAATGAATAAGCAGTCATATACAATTACCGAGTACAAGAGCCCTCCAATAGCAGGTCCGACTGACATGCCGAGACCTATAAAGGTCTCAAGGATCCCAAGTACGGACCCGATGCTGTCTGGAAAAGCATTGACCACAAACACGTAGCTAGCTGTGGAATACGCACTGGCACCTAATGCTTCCAGACCTCGTACTACGAAGCACAGAATGGTAAACGTTCCTGTGTCTTCTATTAGTGCTAGAGTCCTAGAACAAGACATAAAACAAATTTTATCTTTGCATATTTTGTACCACTATAGATATAGGTACTAGGACACAGGACCGCTAAAGGTGGGAATACTTGGACGTGGCAGTGGACGTCGATTAGCTGATATATGATGATGATGATAGATATCATCATAAAAGCAGGGACGGGCCTCTCCCGTGGCGGAGAGATACTTGGCCTACTAATACCGCGCTGGCCAGACGGATTGGTATAGGGTTTAATTTTAGGTTTTCCTTCTCTTTACTTGGTAAAGATAATATTTACGGTTAGTCCCTTAGTCGATTTTTATGATACGTATGGGATGAGACAGGTTGGTGTGGTGACATATTGTATTCTTACTCCGTCACCACACGGATGATAGATATACCTAGAGAATATATCGTGTGTGAAGGCGCTCAGAGCCAGCTGCATCTTGTTACCGATAAATTAATATAAGTTAAGTAACGTAGGCGCAGATATTCCATTCCATAGATGGGTGATCCCTCATAGGTACTTGATTTTAAACCTTTTGTGACAGATTCGCTTAGCACAACAAAAGCTTACATAAATCGCGACGCCAGGTAAGCCACTAAACCCATGATATTGCAACAATCATAGAGTAAAAGAAAAGTGAGAATTTGTAGAGGAATAAAAATTCTAGTTAAATGTATGGCCAAAAGAGCAAGCCTTTTAGGTAACACGTGGAACACATGACAGGACTTTCAAGCGTAGTTACCAACCAGAAAGTGAATATAGGTAGGTATCTCGTAAAGGCCTTTACACACAAAAAGCCTTGTTTTGCGATAATCGTGCCGAAGAAGTATAATTTTGTTGCACCAACCAACCGGGCATTGTCGGGTTTGGTGTGTAGAGGCCTTAATGATAAACTTACCCAAAGAGTACATTACACGCACCCGCGACGAACATACCCGCTATAAACAGGAACTTCGCGCCAACCAGTGGCAACTGTAACCAAGGTAACATACAGCACATTACAATATGATATTTAAGTACTTAAGATTTTTTAAAAGAGTAATGACCGATTACCACCCGAAAGTGACATTGACCCGAGAGCTCTCGACTCCGGCACACCTTTTGTGTTTATTTACATGAGACATACCTACAAGAACATACATAACCCTTCTACGCGTGCCTTAAAAAAGCCGTTTTAGCCTTGAGTAATCATATTAGGTATGCACTTACATAATTATCATCATCATATCAGCCAAGTCGTCTACTGGTGGACATAGCCTTCTGCCAAATATTTCCACTTTATGCGATCCATTGCCTCCCTCATCCGAGTCTCTCCATCATGTAAGACGTCTCCCCACCTTGTATCTTTCAGTAGGTACCTACGCTGTCGCCATTCCAGAACCTTATTGCCACAATAGCCGTCAGTTCTACGCGTTATATGCCTGTCCATCGTCACTAATCTTTAATTTATAAACCACTTAATATTTGAATAAAATACTTACAAATTTCCCAAACAACGGTGATGTAAGAAACATGACAATAGCGTAGAAACTGAAGACTATCCCACACATAGTTTCCGATAGACCTTTTAGTGCTGCTTCTCGTGGAAAGAACGGTGCCATGACACTCATGGAGCAGAAGCTCATGAAATCTACGAGAGCTAATGAGGCGAGTGTAAGCCTCTGTTTGCGGGATAAGTTGCGCACTGCACTTGGCTGCAGTCGTGTTTGTGTACGCACCAATCTAAAAGACAACAGTTAATACTGATTTTAGTATGTTATTTTGAACGATTAACATAAATAAATAAATAAATATTCACGGACATCTCTACACAGCGCCATCTGTTCCCAAAGTAAGCTAAGCTTAACCTGCTTGTGTTACGGGTAACAGAACTACGAACATTAATACTTATATACTTTTTTTTTGTAAATATATGCATATTATACATAGAAACACTCAGACCAATGCAAATAATCATGTTCATGCACACAAATATTTGCATTGAGCGGGAATCGAACCCGAGACCTTTGCCTAGCAGTCATGTTGTATAACCACTACGCCACAGAGGCTATCGCCACATGACAAGGACTATGATTTGTTGATCGCAAAAAGAATTGTCATGCGTGTGGATCGAACCCACATTCTCGTGTATAACAGCCGCATACGGCAGAAGCGAGGCGATTAATCGTTTATTATTGTTTTATATTTTTTTTAAATCAAACTAAGGAACTTTGAGATTCGTTATTTTGATTGTATTTCAGCCTAATAGAGAAGCATTTACATCTCATTTTGTTAATGCCTAGAATATAGGTAATATCATTTTCTAAATCAATTGTCAATACAATATGTCATATTACAGAGCTATGAGACTTTACACCTTGTGTCTCATTGTGAATAGCTCTGTGCAAACTGTAAAGGCACTGTGTATAACTTATATTTCTAAAGCACTGACTTATTTAAGATCTGAAATACAAGCGTGCACAACATAACATCAGACAAAAATCGTGCAGTAACCCAAAATCAGCCTTGTCAGTCCTACTTATTGGTAACTAAGTACATAGAACTTATGGCAGTTAAATCTGTATCCCTTTACCGTAACTATCTAACTACCTGTTAATAGATTGATTTCAAGATCAACATGTTTGTATTGCACGTATCACGTGTATGATACTGATTAAGTACATAGATAATTACAATAAGACACACTATCTTAGAATTTACATCGTGATACTACTGTTTTACTACAGCGGTAATATCGCTGTGTTTTACACGTGGTTCTATTTTTACCCACTTATTATGACAATAAGATTGTATATTTTACTTAAAATTTACTTACCGTTCTCTTAATATTCTAATTTCGGAACTGCCGTCATCCGGCGGTCCTCCCGACCAGGAGTGAACACGCCGTAACCGCCCCGATTCTGCCATCGAGCGATGTCCACCCCACGTAGCGGCTAAGTCCTCCGCTTGTGTAGAAGTCTTCATCATTTTACTTTCAAACACTAAAGTTTCTAGAGAACCTGCTCCACCCAGAACACTGTTTGTATTTGAATCACTTTTAGTCCTTTCTCGATTTATTTCACTCAATAGTTGTGTGTTTTCTTCGCTCTCGTCGCTCTCCCTGTCCATACTGGATGATCGCACGGCTCCTTGACAAAATAATGCAGTTAAATACGGAATATACTAGATTACTTCGACGCAGTTATAACAAGGACGGATTGTAAACAAATGTAGTTAACGCATGTCAACACACCGAGCGCACCGACTACCTACGCTTACTTATTAACAATTAAAAACCTAACTCACATAAATATATCAATTTTATTATCGATATCTTATCAAGTGTAAATAAAAATTTCCTGGACACTTACCAGCCAGTCACAGTGTGGCTTACTGCACTGACTGATTATGGGAAGTATCTTGACATTTACATTTATATTTTGTGGGTAGGATATACACTTCTCATCAAAAAAATCGAAACAGTTGCAAGTTTGTGTTTTGTAAGGATTATCTGAAAAATGTGTATATTTAGGAATATGTGTTATATGTCATTTAATAGGGAATTTAATGAGGTTTTCAAATAATGATGTTAATGTTCTAAATTCAAATTAAATTTTCATAGACTTCGTATTTTGTTTAACAAGTCGTATTTGCCCTGTACGTAGTTTGACGGAAAATGATAAAATTAGGCACGTAAATGAAAAAAAAGCTAGAAAACGTTTATTTATTAACCCGTATCGCGCACTCAGAGTTCTTTGCTCCTCTTATTACTGCGTCCATGCGATGTTTACCCGCAAAAACCGCCAAGTGGTGGCATTGCTGAATTCTGGACTTAGTCAGGTTATTACGGCTGAAAGATTGCATCTAAGCGTCTCGTCTTTTCATAGAATCTGAAAACGCTATCAAGAGACTGGTTTATTCACGCGCCGTTAGAGATCTGGCAGAAAACAGATAACTTCTGACTGAGTAGATCGATTTATAGTAACACCTTTCTTACAAAGTCTATGCCTTAATGTCTTTCAACCGCAGCAGCAGCTTCATGATGAACCTATGGTGCCTGTTAGTGACTCTACAATTAGAAGAAGGTTGAAGAAACGTGGACTTGTACCGTACAAGCCAGCAAATAGGGAGGAATTACCTGCAGATCATCGAAAAGCGCGCCTTAACTTTTTACGTAATTACCTAAATTGGTCATACATCTAGTGGAACAAGTTCCTCCTTTCTGATGAGTGCAAAATTGTATTTTATGGTAATGATGGAAGGACTAAGGTCTACAGAAGTGATGGAGAACGCTTTGCACCGTGCAGGATTAAAAGAAAAGGCCATCAATGGTGGCGGTTCATGGACTGTTTGAGTAGAAATTAGTGGCAACGCCAAGACAGAGTTTGTCTTTGTGTTTGGATCCCGTCTGCCCTTTTTTAACAGTCATAGGTACATCGAACAGTATCTTGAACCTCTTGTGATGCCCTATGCACATTTATTTGACCCCGGTTTGACATTTATGTACGAGGATGCTAGGGCAAACACCGCGAGCGTCGTAAGAGATTATGTTACTGAAGTCGATATCTCTATTATTGTTTGGTCAGCAAAAAGCCCGGACACGAATCCGATTAAACACCTATGGGATGAATAAAAAATACGAATTAGTGTAAAAGGTCATGCCTCAAAAACACTTAGCCAGCTTTAAAATGCAATCCAACAGGAATGGAATAGAGCGCCACTATTTTTTATCGTGACTCTCATCCGATCGATGAAAAACCATACAGAAGCAGTAATGAGAGGTCGGGAATGGTATCCGAGTTATTAAATAAACGTTTCCTAGCTTTTTTTTCATTTACGTGCCTAATTTTATCAATTTCCGTCATACTACGTACAGGGTAAAAACGACTTGTTAAACAAAATACGAAATCTATGAAAATTTAACTTGAATTTAGAACATTAACATCATTATTTGAAAACCTCATTAAATTCCCTATTAAATGATATATAACACATATTCCTAAATATACACATTTTTCAGATAATCCTTACAAAACACAAACTTGCAACTGTTTCGATTTTTTTGATGAGAAGTGTATTTACGCGGTCGGTCTAATAAAATATAGGTAAATCGAACTTGAAGACATGAAAGTATTATTAGCTGTCTCTCTATGGTTAGATGTGTATTTTCTTGTCCGCAACAGAAGTTACCAACTTTTTTAAGCTAGTTTAATTATTACTGTTATTATATAGGTATGCATTTACCTAAATAATTCGTTATTTAGGTAATTATTTACTTATCTACTTCGTGTTATGTGAGTAAAATAAACTGATAGATTCTGAATTCTCGCTGCAATACCAACAGCGTTTGTTGTTTTAATTTAGTGCTTATCAACACGTGGTAGAAAGCGATATTTATATTTCGTATGCACCTAACTTTTCTTATGTTTATATTTTAATACTTCCATTTGTTATAAAATTCAGTGACTCTTTTATTTAAAATATAATATATAATGTAATAAAATATAATATAAATTATATAATGCACATGTAGATAAATGCACAAAGTTTAAACGCTGCTTTTTAATGAAATTCGTTTAGAAGTAATCTAGGTACGGTACCTAATGTTGATAACATTTTATGTTTTCCTGTTTGATGTCAATATTGGTTTTGCTCATGTAGTGTAGGTAAGTAAAAATAAATAGCTATGTTTAAAGGCTAACATTAAAGTGAAAAGTAGGTCAGACAAAACCTGGAAAGGGTCAGTAGGTAATGCCTATTTCAAGCGACAGTCCAAAAGACAGATGGACTGGCAACTTACTTATTGTCAAGAAAGATTACAAGGCGGCAATACCTAGACAAGGGTTGGTAGGTATAAGTGTAAGTGGGAGAAGGTAGGTATAATACCTAACCGAGAAGAGGCGATGAAAGTTACCCCGATACGTTCAGCTGTCCACGAACGTAAGAAGACTGTATCGTAAAAGAAGCGATGGTAGCTAAATATAGGCCTTCCCCAGACACGTTAAACTTTCTCTAACAATATAACGGGCTATCAATCACGTGAATATAATAAACTCAAAGATTATTCACGTGACGGTACACGTTTTTATTTTTAAGTGTGCAATAAAATTTCGCAATAATGACGTAGTGCAATTCTTAATGGGATATAAGGTTTGCCACACACCACAAAGTGGCATAGAACATTTAACTGGTTTACATCGATCTTTAGTAACTACCTACCTACTAGTTATTAACGATCGACTACTAGTAATGCCCGATTTACACATCGACAAGTACAGTAGCGAGTTAAGTAGTATTTTAAGATTAAGTTGATTTAAATAGAGTTCCATCCTATTTTTTGGCGAGTTAAGTACGAAGTAGCCCCCTCTCTCGCGTCTCGCCAACTTAACTTGCCAAAAAATAGGATGGAGATCTATTTAAATCAACTTAATCTTAAAATACTACTTAACTCGCTACTGTACTTGTCGATGTGTAAATCGGGCATAAGCGTCAGAACCTCTGGACCAAGTACAAAATTGTGTATTTAGATGGTATCAAGTTAAAATACCTTTATGGTACTATTTGATACCCAAATTGATTTTTTTAATACCTCGACGAGCTGTTGAAAAACATTAAAAGAAAGTGGCCAGACATTCTGACGTCAGGTTGTCTGGACCATATTTATTTCATATAGTTGGAGACAATATTTCTTAATTATTTCTTTGTTAATATTCAATATCCTTTCAGTACCTTAAAATTAATATTTTGTTTTTGTTTTAATGCATAGCTACTTTCCTTCATAGGCTTTATAAAGAACCCATGGCTTCTAATCTAACATCTCTTTGTACCTGATTAGGATTATTTAGGTACTCCTCTTCTCTCACTCACTCTTTTGTTCAAATTAATTATTTTAAGACTAAGGGTCGTGGCACACATATCAAAACGTAAAGGGATCGGCACCGCCACGCCATGCATATCAATATTGTGTATTATCAGCGACTTACTGGCATTCTCAAATTTTCCATGAAGGCGTTTAATCAACATATCTTCTAGTTTACTTGTTCCTCGGTGTACAAATAACATATGAAATAATTAATTTATTATAATTTTAACTATTTAAGTCATTTTAAACACACAATAGAAGCGAGTTTTCAAGAAAACCTTACATTCAAACGTTCCTATGTGCATAAACTTATTGCAATTAAAATTGCACTGGCTGGTTGATGTTTAATCGGATGTTTGTAATAAAAACTTTTACTAGGGTTAATAAAACATTGTAATAAAATGAAACTACAACATACGAAAAATAGTAACGACATTTGTTTTATTCAAAATGTTTTTACTTGAATTAACAACAAACAAACACAATATAGGTAGGTATTAAGTATATCTAAATAAATGAAAATACATTAGTTTTTTTTTAATTCGAGGCAAGATTAGGTCCTGCCTTTCTGGGTCAACGCCTCAGACGGCTTTGACCGCTATGTAACCTGCCTCGCTAACCAAATTTGGCTATTGCTTAACGTAGATTATGAAACAATAACTCTTATTGTAAATATTCCTCATTGCGATAAGTTAGAGCAAACATAACCTTAAATAATATAGTCATTTTATTATTACGTAGGTACCTAATTATGTATAATAATATGTTCGAAGAATTTAGTCAATAATTTACTAGGTCGCGCGTAATCTTGCGCATGCATAGGAACTAGGAAAACACCCAGTTCTCGCGGTTTAGTTCACAAAATGAAATCTGCGCAGCTATTTGCAACAACTTCAAGCCGGCTAACTTAAACTGCGCGTATTGTACTTAAACTGTACTTAAGTTGTACAAGCTTATATTGTGTGAATATGTGAGGAATATTATTTAGTAGGTAGGGTATATCTTCACGTAAAGGCTTCTCTGGTTTTTATTCCGAAAAACTAAATCTTAGAACATATTCAGTCCATAAAAGTAGGCCTATGCAATTGCAACAGTATTTTGTTCAAATGTTGCGTCATCTAAATTAACGCGTAATAAATAGATGCTTCTGCACATATTAAAATATAATTTTTAAATACTTCAACAACTTGAACATACTATAAACAGGCATTAAATTTTTTTTTAAATATTTTATTTTTGCTATATTATTATTATAATATTTAGAGATGCTTAGAGATCTTTAAAATATTATACAGTATGGGGACATTGATAATGTGATTGGCTTTTAAAGAAAGACAGCAAATCAATGGATAAGAAAAGTACATCCGATTACCGAAAATAGCTGAATAATTTTAGCATAAGTTTTGAAAATTATCACATTAAAATGTATCTTATGACGTTCGGCATAAGGTTGAAATTATAAAAGATTGAATCCCTACTTACTTCTATTTGACATTGTATGTTTCATCTTACTAAGTGACACTGGTGACGGAAACATTGCACTTCGATAAAAAGTCATTGCAGTGCAACAAAATATAGCACTTATTATTAACGTTATAATATACAATTTCAAAATCATCCATAAATTATAATCTCACTTTCTCGCTTCCTCATTGTTGTCTGTCTTTCTTTAAAAACCAATCATATTATCAATGTCCTCATACTGTACTTATTTTATACAAATAGGCATGGTTTTCGTAAAACTCAATTAAGGGAAAATTAGTAGATATTATCTAGATGAAAACAAGTAAGGCAGTATACTAATATACCAATCCGTCTAGCCAAAGTGGCATTAATGGGCTGGCTCACAAATTGGGTGTCCTCTGGATTTTCATACTATGAGCAATAACTATTTAACAATAGATGATACTATTATTGGCCGATATACCTGACCACGGAGACCGAGATTTTTTAACGTCAGTAAGCTTAAAGATCCAGAAAATGTATTTTTAGGAATAATGTGCATTTAGCAACCTGTACGAACCAGCATTTCGTGTATTACGGTAAAGTTCTAATAAAGACCACTTTGACCAGATCATAAAGACCACAACAGGCACTTCTTGACTTTCTATTAACAAGTGGAAAAACTAACAACTAGCAAACTGAAAAAAATATCAGAATCAAACGTAGGGGTTAACTCGCAAATCATTTTCAAACAGAAAAAAAAATCATATATTAATAAAAACAGTCTATATAATTATATTATATAGTTATCCTTAATATTAATAATAATATGATATACAATGTTCATGTATTGATCATAAGAGATCATAATCGAAGCGACGCTAGTTCTTGTAGGAGAGACGCCTCGTTCTGTATCTTCGCTTGTTGATTTAGTTCAAGCTGTTTACCTGACGCTTTTAGCTGCTTCAACTTGTCTATATCGCTTAGTTTCTGTAACAAAGAGTATTATTATTATAGATAGAAAAAAAAACTCGACTGCTTATAAAACTAAAAAGACAAAAAAAATAGACTATTTGTGTTAAAACAATTTTACAAAATAATCTACAGTTCGCGCAATCTATGTTGGCCGGCTTGAAGTTGTTGCAAAGTTTTTTTTTTTTTTTCTTCTGTGTGAATCCGCAATCAGTCACAAACTATAAGCGGATGGGTTGCTTGTATTGGCGTTTGTAGTATGCTTCTTCCAGTGAAGATCGCCACTCCATTCAAATTCACTTTGGCACATCGTCCAGGTTTCTGATGTTTTTGCGTTTGAGCCGTTGTATGTAGCTGTTGTTTCTCAATTCAGCTACTAGTGTGTTGGGATGAGCAGAGATTCGGGTTTTATAGGCTTTAGCAGCAGAGTAAATTTCCTCTTTGACTGTGTTAATGTTAAGCTCCTTATGTATTTCGGTGTTTGTTATGAACCATGGCACTCCTGCGATTGATCTTAATATGGTGTTTTGTAAGCGTTGCAACATGCTGATGTTTGTGTTACTAGCACTACCCCAGAGCTGTATCCCATATGTCCATACAGGCCTCAATACAGTCTTGTAGATAAGGAGCTTATTGTCGATTGATAGTTTCGACCTCTTGTGTAGTATCCAGTAAAGACTCTTATATCTCAAACTGAGTTCCTCCCTCTTGGTCTTTATGTGATGTTTCCAAGTAAGCCGACGGTCAAGATGGAGACCCAGGTACTTGACAGTATCGCTATGCGTTAGGGTATTGCCTTCAAGATTTACAGGAGGGCAGTTTCCTTGTCTTAATGTGAAGGTTACTTGGACGGACTTGTTTGCACTTGCTCTTATTCTCCACTTCTTAAGCCAGTGATTTATTTAGTTGAGTCCTTCTTGGAGTGCATTTGATGCCTTTTCAGGGTCGGTGTTACTAGCCAAGATAGCGGTGTCATCGACATATGTGGCGGTTGTTATGTTTGGTTTTGTGGGCAGGTCGGCTGTGTATATAGTATAGAGGACTGGACCCAGCACAGAGCCCTGGGGCACTCCTGCATGGATTTCAAAGAATTGGGATGTTACTTCTTTTTCTTTGACTTGGAAGAGCGTGTCTGTCAAGTACGATGTCATCAGAGGCAAGAAGCTATGAGGGAGGGCGTGTTTAATTTTAGTGATAAGGTCTTTATGCCAGACTTTATCAAAAGCTTGCTCAATATCCAGAAAAGCCGACGAGCAGTACTCTTTTTGTTCTAAAGATTGTCTTATTTTATCACAAACTCTGTGGACCTGTTCAATTGTGGAGTGTTGTTGCCTAAATCCAAACTGGTGATCAGGTATTATTTTGTTTTGATTCAGGATTGGTATGATTCTACGCAACAGCACCTTTTCAAACAATTTTGACATGACAGGGAGTAAACTAATAGGTCTGTAAGATTTTATTTGCTGAGGTTGTTTTCCAGGTTTCAGTATCATCAGAATTTGCGACACCTTCCACAGACTAGGAAAGTGCTGTGTTCGAAGGATTCCGTTGAACAGATATGTCAAGAATAGCAGTTCTTTTTTTGGGAGTTCTCTCAGGATCTCTTTTGTTATGAGATCAAACCCAGGAGCTTTTTTATTATCGAGGTTTCGGATTGCGATTGAGAGTTCCCGTGGCGTAATGGGCTTTGGAGGAGTGTCCATCTGGTAGGCTTGGTTCAGTACAGTTTCTACATAGTGATCAAACTCACTATCAGACGAGTCATTAGGGGTGAACACGTTTGCAAGATGTGCTGCAAAGGCATCCACTTTTTCTTGGTCTGATCGAGCCAAATCTGTGTCTGTTTTGAGCGGTGGTTTAGCTGCCTGTGGCCGGTCGTATGCCTTAGTAAATTTCCACAATGAATAATTGGTTGCCTTTGTTGCTGATAGTGAAACTATAGTGTATTCACGGAGACGAGTTAGTAGAGCGCTATCTCACTCACACAATTTTTTAATTGCGATTGGTCAGTGATAAACGCTAAGGCGGTGTACACAGTACCAGTACTTTTTAGTCTACTCATACTTCCCGTGCTGTGCAGACGTGCTCATACTTGTGACTGTATGCTCGACTTGTGAACCGGCTGGTGTATTGGATTTTATAATTTATTAATGAACTAACGACTGGCTTGAAAACACCTTCAGGTGTGCATTTTTTTTTAATAAATGGTCCATGGTAATTTTTAAGCATCGCAGGTGTGCTAATGACCCGTTTATTGTTCTTTTGTCATAAATGAGCATTACCATAGTAAAATACTATTTCCCAATTTTGGTATATTAAACTGGTGCGCTACATCCATTGTTATTATTATCATTAAGTTATTGTTATATTCTCATTGTTGAAACACGTGTTTTATAACATTTTTATATTCTTGTTGAGAGTGAGGATGGAGGATGGAAGGTGGTCTAAATATGTTTGAGTCGAAGAAACAAGGCGATTATCACAAGAAGATGAATGCCGAAGAATTTGAAAATTTTTTTTTTTTTTTAGAAAAGACAACTCCCGCACTAGGGATCATGCCCTGTGTCGCGGGGACCTTTTACAAACATCAATTAACGGACACAAAGAACACCCAGACCAGGACAATAATTTGTGGATCTCACAAATTATTGTCCTGCGTGGGGATCGAACCCACAACCTCTTGCACGGCAGCCGCTTGCGCTACCGTCGCGCCACCAAGGTCGTAAATTTGAAAATTGGTTTAGAGAAGTTTTAAATAAGCTAGATGATAATTCTGTGATAGTCATGGATAACGCTTCTTATCACTCTAGAAAAATAGAGGGAATCCCAAAAGCCCAATTTAAAAAAACAGGATACTTGTAATTGGTTACGAGAAAAAAATATTAGCTATAACGCTGAAATGTTAAAACGTGAATTATTAAATATCGTTAAAAATCATAGACCGACCATACGACGCTTGCATTATAGACGAAATGTCAAAATCACAAACCAAAACTGTATTGAGACTGCCGCCGTATCATTGTCTCGAATTCTCCTCAATTTATCCTCGAATTTATTTCTTTCCTTCATATCCATCAGATACCCATAAAAAAATCTATCAAATTAATGTCTCTCAATTTATACGACAGACGAAGCCGCAGTAATAAACTAAGCGAACTTTTAAGAAGCGCAGTGTGAACGCACATTTACATTTCTAAGGATTTGTTAACGCCCACCGACCCTAGAAAAGTATTTTTTGTCCTTGTCATTTGTATGATAATGTGCGATAAAGAAGGCGCTATACTAACTCGTCTCCGTGAATACACTATAGTCTCGATTCCAACGTGGCGTCATTTGCTTCTTTAAACATTTCCTTTAACTCCCTTGTGGCCCTGTTGAAAGCTGTTTTGTCATCGGGGTGACGACTAGTGTGCCACACTCCTCGAAGGCGACGTTTTTCTCTTATTTTATTTCGGATTTCCAATGGCATATTAAAATCAGTTGATTCTTTTTCTGTAAGCTGTGGTGTGTTTTGCCAGCAAGCTTCCTGTATCAGATTTGTTATGTATTTGGTTCCTACTTCCACGTCATCAGCGGTCTTCAAGGCTATATCAAGGGCCACGTTTTGTTCAATGTGTTCACGGAATGATACCCAATCTGTGCGTCTGTTGTACAGTGTGTTTGGTTTTTCGCAATTTATTATAGTAGTACTCATAGTAAGCAACACGGGAGTATGATCTGAGGAGCCATCCAAGCATGACTCTACCTTAAAGTAATTTCGTGAGAATCCCTTCACAATGAAAATGTCCAGCAAATCTGGAGTTTTATTTTGGTCAGTGGGCCAGTATGTGGGTTCCGCTGTTGATAGCACTGTTAGGCGTTGGTTATCAATACTCTTTTTAAGTAGTCTTCCTCGTGTTGTTGTTAGTCTGGAACCCCAATAGGTATGCTTGGCGTTCCAGTCTCCACCAGCCAAGAAGCGACCGCCAAAGTGTGAAAACAAGTGTCCATACATTTCTTCACTGATTTGGTACCTTGGAGGGCTATACACTGAGGCCACAGAGAAGTTACCATTTCTGTCCTCAACAGCAACAATTGTAGATTGTGTGTGATTTGACGACCTCGGTGGCGCGCCGGTAGAGCCAGCGGCTGCCGTGCATGAGGTTGTGGGTTCGATCCCCACGCAGGACAATAATTTGTGAGATCCACAAATTATTGTCCTGAGTCTGGGTGTTCTATGTGTCCGTTAATTGATGTTTGTAAAAGTCCCCGCGACACAGGGCATGATCCCTAGTGCGGGAGTTGTCTTTTTTTTTTTTTTAAAACAAGAGAAAAAGATTTGCTTTGTATTCTGGGAGTAGGTGATGTTTTATGGTGCTTCGTATAATAATCGCTGTTCCAGCGTGACCGGTACCATCAGGATGATTGGTCGTATAGATATTGTAGCCCTTTATTTTAACCCAGATACTCCTACCAGGTGTTATAACACCGATTAAATGACTTTAACAATACCATCAAATTAAATATACAAACAGCGAATAGTGATCAGCATTTCTCATTACATCTTATTTAGTGCATGTGCATAGTTATTTGCGTGCTGAAAAAATTGTTATATGAATTGAATTTTATGGATTTTTGCTCAATTAAAAAAAGATATGTGGATTTTTTTCAAAATCAAAACTAAAAGCTACTTTCTCTGTAATTATTGTATAGTAACCTAATAATATCGTCCTGATTATGCAAACTAATGACTGTTAGCTATAAAATGGCAAACATATTTATATTGTATTTAAATTTGTTTATCTTTTATAAATAAAATTCTCAGAGGTGTTATAACACCTAGTAGGAGAATACACGTCTATATCGCTTTACTACTAAATGTTAGGTCACTGCAGGAAAAATCATTATGTTTTCAGGAAATATAAGATAAATTAGAAAAAATGAATGATGCAACACATTTTCGACGAAGTATAGTCATTTTTGGGTTCCAGGTGGTCAATTAGGGGTTAACGCTGAAGTACATTATAAAGAAACTACTTCTGACTACTATAAATATAACGTCTTATATCCAGTTTCTTATATAAGAGAAGTCGTACAGAATCTCCGTCCCACCTATAAAATTCTACTGTACCTCATTCAGCTCCTGTAGTCTTTCTTTCAACAAGTGGTACTGCCTTTGCAGCGAGAATATCAAAGAAACAGAATTATCCAAATTCTTACCCAGAATGGCAAACTTTGAGGGTCCGAATAAACTACAGCCACCAGTATAATATTATTCTGATGCCATGTTTGGTGATGATGTCGTTGATATGCTGTTTTTGTTGGTATGTCGTTTGTACATTTAGTATACAAACTTATACACTTGCCAACAGAGAAGTAGAATATTGTCACAAGCAATGCATTGAAATGATTCCTGGCTATCTTTTTGTTTAGTTGATGTGGTCCATCGAAGAGGCATGTACTGGGAAAGTTATCAGATACTATTTTTGCACATATAAGTAACGCTCTTTCACGAGATCGATTACGTAAACATATTCACTGCTGTGATAATAGACCAAGTGGTGACAAGTAATGGCTAATTGTTGAAAGTGAGACCTTAGTTTGGTGTATGGAACAAAAATTTCTTACCTATGGCTTTTATAGAATTATAGTATCAATGAAGTAGTAGTGTCTTATTATGGGAGCCATTGTTACACGCAATTTATACACCCTATGGCCCTAACTTGTAAAATTTGCAAACACAAATCTATTTTGTGTAAAAAATGTTAGGTTTATTTTCACCCTAAGAGCTGCTTTATAACTAAATTAAGGTAAATATGAACTACTTTTATTCTACCCACAATATAAAACTGTATAAAAGTCTAACAAAGATTAAAAAATAAATCAAGTGTATAATTTTGTCTAAAATATTTCCCATAGTTCCCTACTAGCCATAGTAGCCCATTCTCCTACCAGGTGTTATAACACCGATCATTTTCCAGATTTCCCAGAGGAGTAGGATTTTTTTTTGTATTTTTCCTGAAAAGTTAGTGACACTAATACCAACATATCAAAAAATTACAAAGATCTGAGACCCTAAATAGTTTCAGGAGTATCTGGGTTAATACTGCTTTTATCAGTACAGTGTGCTTCTGATACAAGAATTATATCGAGTTGATGTTCCTTCAGTATTGTTTGAATTTCATCCCTATTTGGAGCCAGGCCATTTACGTTCCAAGTTGCTATGCGTAGAGCAGTCATTTTCCTAGTTTACTGACAAGTGTTGTTATGAGACTCAGTAAGGTACTCATTTGTTGAAGGATCAGGTCAAATTTTACGGACTGCTTTATCATCAGCTGTTCAAGAGATTTGATGGGTGCTGTGTCTATTTTCTCTGAGAGTTGTTCAATATTTTCCTTTCCATGTTTCAGGTAACTGGCATAAGACTTTTTTCCAAGATTAGGATTTATTTCTTTATTTGATGGTGGTTCTATGTTCGTTTGCTTTTCTGTCTGCGACTTAGTAGTTACGCTAGTTGAGTGGCTTTTGAGTTTAGGTAATTTACGGTCCAAGATTTCTTTGTATACTTCGCATCCCTTAAAGTTTGCTGGGTGGGCACCGAGACAAAGTGCACACTTTGCAGGTGTATTACGGTCTCGTTTTGGGCATTCAGATGTTTTGTGTGGTTGAGCGCATTTCACACACCTGTATGGTCGCATACAGTAATTTTTGCTGTGTCCATATTGCTGACATCTGTGGCACTGGACAATCGATCTTCTTTTACGGGGTCTTCTATGGTTACGACTTGGTGGTAAATGTATTTTAGTTCTTTTATCTCTTTATTCTTTGGACTCGGTAAAAGATTAACAAAGAATGTTGATGTAGGTTGTTTATCAGGGCCATACTTTGCGTTTATTATTTCTCCTGAGACTGTGTTGCCAGTGCTTTCTATGTCTTCTTTAATTGCTGAGATAGGAGTGGTGTGATGAAGATTTCTGATGACGATTCTAAAACATCGCTCGTCTTTGCGGTTAAAGGTGTGCCTTATTAGTTTGTTTTCCCGAACTACTTTTATGACCTTTTTATACACTTCAATATCCAGACAACTTACTCTTAGCTGGTTTTTACTAATTATCTTGAATGTAAATTGTTCTTTTTCAACTGCTGTTACTAATAGTTCTCTAAGTTTGTTGACATTCTCAATGCCATAGAGCATAATTGGTGGTGGAGTGTTCTGTTTCTTTTGAGTTGGTGGAGGGCTTTCATCGGTTTTATTCACATTAAGCGCGCTAAAACGTTTAGAGGTTTTTATGACTACTGGGGATGGACTGCGCAATTTTTTCCTTTTAGGATTTCTACTCTGCGGTATTCGCTGCCAAGGTGGAGGGCAGGATTCGAGATGTGGTTTGGAAGGATTTATTTCAACTTGGCTATAAGATTGTGCAGTTTCTGTATCTTGTTGTACTTTGGAGATGTTTCTGTTTATATTGCCAAGTGAGGAACTTCTAGGCCTTGTGTCAAACATACTTGGGTGGAATGTCTGTTGGACTAATACATGCCGGGTGGGTTTCTTTTGTTTGCTGCTTTCATTTTCTTCTGTATCACTTAGTAGGATTGTGCCCCCCTCCCCCCCCCCCAGAATACGTGGGGCAGTCCGAGTGTTGCTCAGAGAGGGATTCTCCAGCGTCCTGGGGTAGTTTATTTTTCAATACTACTTCCATGATATAAACTCCGTCTCAATCTCCAGACATTTTAGGGATTATTTAGATCCCTAGGCTCGCTGTAGCCTCTTCTAAGCAGTTACCTGACTAGGTGTATGGTTATACCGCCACTGCTCGGTCGCCAGAGCCTCGTTCGTTGTCTAGCAGGGGGCACCGCGGAATCCAATTGGATTTACCACCGCCCTTCGGCGCGTGCAGGTGAGGTTGACAATTGGGTCGGTGAAGATGTTGGTACCGTTCCCCCCATAACCCCCCTAAGTTGTTGCAAATGGCTGTGCAAATGTAATTTTAGGAAAGAAATGGCAGAAAGTGTGGAGAGCAGATGTATTCTTAGTTCCTGTAAATGCGCGCACGTGTGTGAAAGCTAACTTCAGGCCGGTCAAGTAATATTGCGCGAGATGAAAATTAATGTGGTAATGACAAATATAAATTCAACCCCCTCTTCTTTTATTTGCCAGGCGCAATATTGAAAATTTAGAAAGCCTATGTCCATTCATTTCGGTTCCGTGGCGTTTTGAAGAAATACTAACGTTCTACGTTTGTAGCGGACCGCGCGACACATAAGAATAAGCCTTGAACCAAAATTAACAATAAAACTTAATCAATACTAACCTTATTCAAATTTTTAATTTTCTTATCTTTCTCGGGGTCTCCGGTAGAGACGAAGGCTGGCCGCGCTACAGCCGGCGTGGATGGGGGCGTGGCATCTCCCTGCGCTTTCTCTTCTGCCTTGCGCGCCTTGCGTGCTTCGCGCTTCTCCTTCTGTTTTATTGCTTGCTTCGATGGGGCGGCTGTGAAACGAAACAAGTTTGCTTTTACAAAATTATATTCGTAACTTTTTTCTTGTGGTAGAACACTAAAGGATAGGATAAGGTGAAAAAACCATACATTATTACTACGTTTAAGGAATGTTTATTTAGATATATAGCTTAATACGTAAAATAATAATCCCAATAATATTATATCAGAGCACACTTTTCGAAATGCGTTCGTTTTTTTTATCTGAATAAATTGCTTAAAATCTTGAGAGCTGGCAGGAAAACATGACATATAACAATAGGACAATAACGAGTTATGATAATAATATGAAAAAAGAAAATATTTACCAGCAGGCGCTTCACCGGGCTTGTGTGGCTTCTCCTGTTCATGCAGCGTGAAGGTCGAGGGCCTATTCTTAGCTCCCGGAGGCCTATACGCCGCCATCGGCTTCGGTGTTGAGTCCTCAATAGCTTTGGGCACTAATCTTGACAAGTCACTCTTCGGGAAGTTCCCTGGCTGCCAGTTGATCGCCAGTAGAACCTCCTTGTCGACGCAGACACGCTTGTGCATTAAAGCGCAGGTGTAGTGCCACAGTTTATACCTTTAAAAAAGTAAAATATTGATCAAATAAAATTATTATTAACTAAAATCGAGAGAGATATTTGCCTCTGTCCAGTTTATAATACTGGACATAGGCAAATATCTCGCGCGAGTTTCGCTAAAAACCATCAAGCCGTTTAAGCTGCAGAGCGTGCCAAACAAATATACATACATACAGTACGCGCCAACTAAGTTGGCCGGCTTGAAGTTGCAAATGGCTGCGCAGAAGTCATTTTCGAAACTAGACGGAAGCATGGGTAGCGGATTTTTTCTTTGTTTCTGTACATGCGCGAACTTCTCTGATAGTTAACTTCAGCCCGGCCAAATTTATTGGCGCTACTATACATATTTTCGAACATTACCTACCTTCTAGTGGAGTTTGTCAAAAAAAGCTTGTTCAAAATCATTTAAACAAAAAAAAAACAACTAAACTAACTCTTACCCATTCCCAACAGTGAGCCTGGGGTATGTAGTAGCAGTGACGAATGCCTCTCCTCGAGGGTCCCACTGCAGAGCGGTGGTGTCCGGCGCGGCGCAAGTACCTATCTTCTTGTAGCCGCGCAGTTCCCACGCCTCGATGTGACCTGACGCTATGTTACCGAAGCCAGCGATCAACATACGTGATGAAGAGTTAAGGATACATAATCGAAACAGAAATAATGCTCATTGAAAAATTTTTTTGTCTATGCCACTATACCAACAGAAACGAAGAAAGATTTTTTAGATGATTAATTCATTGGTTGTATTCTTGGCTTCTAGTATAATCAGATTTTAGATTTTTTTTTAAATAATGATTTCTGTATGACAACCATTTGTGGATTCACAAATTAAAATCCATGGTTCTCATTTTTTAACTGGCGCGATCTTATGCACAGCTGCCGCTACCGCGACTGTTACGATACCGAATTTACCGGAATTTTATTGTTTAAGTACAATTTTATTTTTAAGTATTTAATATAATGAAAATATTGATTCGCTTGTAAGAATACAAATATAAGATTCAAATAAAATAATAAGGAAGATGGATATATTCCAATTAATTTACAAATCAAAACTAATTCACTCATTACGTTTAGTAACAATATGTAAAGGATATGATTCCCTTCAGGTGGGAAGTATATAGAGTTCCACGCTCCGGTGCCGAACTCGAAGAGCGGTTCACACTTGACGTTAAACAGCGTCGCTTTGGCGGGCGCGTGACCATAGACGGCTACCCACTCGTTTGAGTTGCCTGGGTTCCATGATATAGCGTGTATGGGACCTTCCTTGCCTGTGAACATACCAATAAATTATTATGATGTTATTATTTAGACTATCATAGAATGCGATCTAGTCCCAAGATCCAGATCTTGTTCTATGGGTACTACGTAACTTTTTTTGTTAACACAGTCATGAAGAAAACAGTGGTAACTTTGTTGTATTTACATATTTTAGTGACGCTGTTTATATCTATACTAATATTATAAAGAGGTAAAGTTTGTGTGATTGTGTGTTTGTGACGTAGTAGGGATAATGTATCACTGGATATAACAAACCGATTTTAAAAATTATTTTTTTGTTGAATAGTCCATTTATCGGGGAGTGTCATAGGCTACAAAGTATCATGCTATGACTAATAGCCTAAATAACCCAACTAAGACAAAATATTTATTAGTCTTTACTTACTGAATGTTACATTTCCAGAGCCTCCTTTCACATCGCCGTATGACAGTGATTGTTTGCCATAATATGAACCGCCAGTCTTGTCCACCTATGATAGAGTTATACACGTAATTAACAACTAGCAAACCAATTAAATAAAACAATAACCAAAATTAGTAAAGAAGTAAGGGTTATAGAAAACTCGACATAATCAAAATTTGTCACGATAAAAAAAGTTTAGTGTCACAGGTAATGTAATAACCTAATTAATTAATTTTTAACTAAATCTATGGTGTTAGAACAAAACTTATTACAAAAATGATTATTAAAAAAATATATTGATTCTTTTTATCTGTTCTTTAAATGAGAAATACATATTTTAAATGAAATGCATGGATACATACATCAGTCTGTGTCAAAGCAAAGACATTAGTTCCTCGTCTATTCCAGTTGAAACTAGCTTTATCTGCTTGGAAAGATGAACGGCTCACGACTGCCTGGGTTTGTTCGAAATCAGGGTATTTAAAGATGCGCCAAAATGAAGGTTGAGCTTGTTTACCTGGAAACAAAAGGTAAAACTTGTCAGAGGCACAGTCAATCAGCCTTTTTCTGTAAGTCAGAATACTAGCCCCCTTACTTATAAACGCCTCTTAAATTTTAGTCAATTGCTTAGCTTAAATTCTTAAGGTTTTGTTTGGTATAAGGTTGAATTTACTGATAAATATCTCGCTAAACAGTGATTAAATTTAAAAGGGGTTTATGAGTAAAGGGCATGGAGTCTAAGCTGCAACTCATGCTGAGGGGTTCTTAAAAGCCGAACAAGGAAAATTTCACTGATATATCCTAATGAAGACCAAAAAAAAAAAAAGTAAGGCATGTTTATCTAGAGGGACATTAAAAGAATCTTTTACATATCAATGGAAATTCAATGATTTATGGATGGATTTGATTAATGAGCTGGTTGTTTACATTAGTGGGTTGTTAGGAAGTATTATTCCATTACTTTGTTAACTTTCTTAAATTACCAACTTACCTAAAGTAAATGTTGTAAAATAATATGTAGGTGCTGGACTGGGTGAGAGACTGTATGATTTTAATTTTTCAGCCTGCAACTGCTGCACATATTTGTCAAAGTTTCCGTTATCATATATCAACACTCTGTTGTTCATTTGAAGAGAGAACAGTTTTTCATCTGAAGACCATTTGGGCTCCCTGTAATATATAATTGTTATTAAATAACTTAAATGAAATATATTTTAAAAAAAATATGCTGTAGCTTGATTAGATTAGAACCAAAACTCATTTTTCAGGAAGCTAATGCTATTATTTATAGGTTTCTTTGTACCAACTTACAGGATTAATATAAAATTTATTTTTACAAGGGACCAATTTAATAATGTTTTGTAAGATCTATGAAGGTAAACGTGTTACAACCATTCTGCATTGGCAAAACTCAATAATAATTAAATGGAAAATCATAGTTTCTATAAATTCTATCACCAAATAGCGATTTGCTAATAAATTTCAAGTAAAAAGTTCCCATTGTTTATTTTAATAAGATTATCTCACCATCCAGTTTGATTTTTCTGTACAAAACTCCCTGCCAACTCACCATTTTCTGACTTATAGACATGGAGATTGGGCTTACCCTGAAATATAAACAATTTAATTTAAAGTACTTAAAGAAAGCATTGGATTATCATAATACATAACATTAACACTACCTTGATACACATTGATTGAAAACAAGAATATAGGGATTCATAGCATAATGTGCAAGTCGCAAAATGTGCAGGTCACAAAACGTTCAGGTCGCAAAATGTGCAAATCTCAAAACGTGCAGATTTTAAAAATGTGCAGGTCGCAAAATGTGCAGATCTCATAATGTGCAGGTCTCAAACAAAATGCTTATTTATTAACACTTGAATTAGCTTTTTAAAGATTACGGACTATGAAGGACTTTATATCTTTATTGGACATAAAAGGGCTTATTCACTTTGTGAACATGTCGCCCCCTATGAAGGACTTGTTTAAAGGTTTTATCGCAGCTTCATTCGCAGAAAACCTGATACGGCGCAAGTAGTAGCGGGAAATTTTTTGTTTGAGCATTTGAGGTTGAGACTTTAGGTCCAAGTGCTCGTCTTGACTTCAAAGACCTTTCAAAACATCTAATTGACGCTTGTCACGACCGGCATGCTGGTCTTTATTTTATTTGGATCAAAATCTGGGTTAGGTTCGTAAGGTGCACTTGTAAAATGTGACTTTGTTCACGAAAAAAAAATTTTTTTTTTTTAAGGCAACTCCCGCACTAGGGATCATGCCCTGTATCGCGGGTACTTTTACAAACATGAAATTAACGGACACAATTAACACCCAGACTCAGGACAATAATTTGTGGATCTCACAAATTAGGTATATCTATTTATTTAGGTCTAGCCATTTTTTTTCTGTGGAGCAATATAAAAAAATTAAAAACTGGGACCGGAGCCTTTATGTGCGCTTCGAGCCACGGTCAGATGAAATACCACTGAGTGGTCACCCATCTATGACATTACGTCGCCATCTGCACTTTTTGCGATGTGCACATTTTGCTACCTGTACGTATTACGATTTACACATTTTACTATCTGCACATTTTGCGACTTGCACTAGTGCACATTTTGCTACTTGCACATAATGCTATGAATATAGGTCTATTCCTGTTATAAATACAATTCATCAATTTTGTAATTATAAAAATATACATTTACTATAAAATAAATAAGATAATTTAAAGTAAGAATGTGCACAAAAGAAATTATTAATACCTGTGGGTTCTCTTTTGTGATAAGATACATTTCCCAGACAGTGAAATATGTATCTAAAGGTGAAAAGAACATGTCTTTTATATTTCCATTTATAGTGGCAGCAACGGACCAATCAGAACACCTCACTACTTCAGCTCTAAAAAATAATAAAATATGTTATCAATCAATCAATTTATTTATTTTCAGATAATACAATCCATATGGTTAGTAAATGGTTAGTTATAGTAGGTTATAGGTTAGTTATAATATGCATTCTTATTTTTTTTATTTGAATAATAGTGTGACATTCTTTATTTTTTGCTTCAACCTAGTAGGCAATAGGCAAGCAAGCCTGAAGCCAAGTGGTAACTGCTCATACACAATGCTAAGGCACAGCCAAACTTTTGTATACTTTAGAATCTAGAAAGAAGTTGCTGTACCCTTCCAATAAAATTAATTAACATTTTTACACTACTGCTTGGAGGTTATTTAGAAGATTGTTGGTAGATTTTTTCCTAAATGATGAAAGAATTTATAAAAATTAAACTAAAAACTATTAATAAATAGCTTTTGACATACTTTTTATCAGTCCTATACGCAATGTAAGTTCCTTTTGGGCTGAAAATAATACTACGAATGTTAGTAGTCGTTTCATCTCGGAATGTTTTCTCTTCATAGGGTTCCTTGAAATCAATTAAAAATATATTTTTGCCGGTTAACCCTGTAAATAAAAAAGTATTTTATAATAACCTAAAATTACCCATGTTGTGCATAGGAATTAGACCAAAATTTACCAGCAATATACGGTGTAGCACTCATGTTGCACAAAATGGTAAGTTACTTCTATCAATAATATTATAAACGCATTATACTCATAACCTACTGCTATACTTTTACAAATATTATCAATAAAAGTTCTATAAATTAAATTAAATTAAATCGATTATGGATTATATATTTTAATCTAATGACATTGACAGATTCACTGTCACTCTGACACTTTTGCTGTCATTCTCCTTTTTCTTCTTCATAAATAGCAACAGTAATCAGACTTTACCCTGATAATGCCTCATGACTCATGTGGTTAAAAAAAGGAGTTTTCAAATATTTTTTTTAGAAAACGAGTTCTTTAGATAATAAATTTAGTTAATAAGGTATTATAATTAAATAAAGCGAATTCCCGACCTACACTAGTCGGTTACACATGTCCAAACCTACATTGTTTATCTTTTGTTTTAATCTCATAGTACACGCTGATTTGTTATAGGGACTGGAAAGCGTTGTGTGAAAATGATAATATTATTATTATACCTTTATTTTCAAAATTACCCATTTATTTAACAAGCATCATCAATCACATTACACTCTGTCAATAAAGTCCTGACAATAAATGAGGCCGCCACTGTGCTACACGTAGCAACCCTATTTAAATTGACAAAATAGTTTTCATACTAGTAATTTATTGAAATAAAATAAGTAATTTTAAAACACATTAAATTTAATACTCAAGTAAGAAATTCACATAAGTCATAATAAGATAATTCTTTTCATTGGTGAAACCATGAGTGATTAAGATTTTTAATAATTGTTATAACATGACCTTTGTAAAAGTAGTGTTAGCCGTTTAAACATTTTAGATGACGATGTTTTATTTCAGTTTAATATGCACTATAGTCAAGCCATTTTAAATTTTGACAGTTGTTTTGAGCCATAGAAAGTACCTAATTTAGTATAAGAAATTTTATATGAGCCATAACGTAATTTTTGACTTCTGCAAAACAATTGTGTTCTGCTTTTAATTTTAGTGCTGATACTATATGGCCGCTGCTACATGTATACCAATCTTAAAAACTAAACTATAAAGAATAATCGATTATCGATTAATCGCTTGTTATCTAAATCGATAAATCTCCTAATCGATTTCATACACCAACCCTAAACTACATGGCGTCGCACGAATACTTAAGTGTCCAACCTCCATTTACAACATTTTACACCAGAGACGTTTTATTGATTAGTTTCAGCAAATAATATGATTTTATAAAAGTATTATATTAAAAAAATAGTTAATGTGTTTATGAAATTATATATTACAAATAATCATTAAAAAGTCAAACAGTTATGTTTATTTTCACAATTTTTTATGGAGGTTGAGCAAATAAACACATAAATAATTATGCAATTGGAGATAGACCACTACCGGGGTGGAGGTTGAGCATTTTGCATTCGAATATATTTAGTACTTAAGTGCCCTATAACCAAATACAGTGTGTTTGGGTATCGTGGTTAAAAAAATAATAACTAGTTAACTGGCTATTTATTATTAAAAAAACCACAGAATTAAAAAAAACACTGTTTGATAATATATAAAATACAAAATCAATATTTTTTCGTTGTCGTTTACTTTGCCTGGTATTTTTTATGTTGTCTGATCCTGTCAAAACCTTTTTAATTAGAGATTCCATAAAGGCTTTGTCGTCAGCTTTATATTTGTAGGTACTTCTAATATACACGGTGTTTGGTACATCGTTTGCCAAATTGAAATAGCTGATAGAAGACGTCATTACCCGTCTTTCCTCACTCACCTAGCCGTTTTTAACCTCAAGATATTTTAGATATCGATGTAAAGCTATTTTTAAAAGAAAAACCCAATATTTACCATGAACACTTAAATTTAAAAAAAAAAATCATCCGTGAGTTCTCACAATTATGTTTTGTTTTAAAGTTTAATACTAGGAACATCAAATAAATTCATAATAGCTCACCTAAAACGTCAACTTTTTGTTTATTGACTTATTATAACTATAGAGACTGGTAAAATTTAAAGATATGATCAACTTCACAGTACAATAAAAAAATAAATAAAAGAGAGAAAGTTCTTCCATGGATTGGAGACATGATTTCCAAATGGATCTGTGGCGAGTAATAAATAGTATTAATCTACTTATCTCAATACTTATTTAATGCTAAGAAATTTACCCATTTAACAATTAGCAAACATGCAAGTAGCCTAGCCGTAGGTATATTTTGACAGTCACCGCACGAAAGCAATATTTTTTATTATTATATTAGTTATATTTTACAACCTTACGAAATGTTTGAAACAATCTGTTCATTTATAGATATAGATTGTCTATAAAGTCAAGAAATTAAAGTTTGAGGAACTAAATTGTTCATGTGTCTGGCAACACTGAAATTCAAAATAGACTTGTACACATAGAGTATAATAATATATATGGTATAGAGAGCCCTCTGGCGAAAAAGTATGTCATATCAAGTGTATACGCCATCTTTTAGCCATTCCTCTAACTAAATTGATGGATACATACCTATATGTATACATAGATATTATAGGTATCTATACTTATTTAGATGGAATTTCTACATGTACGTATGATTATGATGTATATTTTATTACCGACACTGTCCTGACGAGAAGAAGCGTAAGTTACAAAATTTGTGACACTGAGCAACATATTTGGTACCAGCGAAAAGAATCACAATTCACAAATATGTTTTTTTTCTCTGATTCCAAATAATAATAGCACAAAATTTGTGTCTTCTTATTTTTTTTAGCAGGATAGTGTTGGTAATAAAACATACATCATAATTATACGTACCTGCAGGAATTCCACATATATATGCCAGAATACTTACTATAGTAATATTATAGTCAATAGAAAAAGAAAAACAAAATGTTTTTTGATATGTTTATTTTGTATCTTAGTATAATATAACGCTTGAGTAAAAACTAAGAATAAAACTAAAAATTAAGGGTATAATAGGCGCTTTACAATGATTCTTATAAGATGTTATTTTCCTGCACACTTACAGAGTTACATAAAGAAAGATTTGACTTTAGTTACAATCAGTGCCAAACTTAAAGGTAAACAGAGACAATAAATTAAAAAGTATGTTACAAGTACAAATATTAATACTGCATTATTTCATATTATTATTCTAGAAAGCGTATTTTGGCGAATGGATCAGCCACATCATTAAAAATATCAAATTCGACATTCTATAATTGAAAATTAACACCGAACTTATTCCAAAATGTACATGGATATTTAGAGCTTGCGATTTAATTACCTGATAAATAAGAATGTTGAATTTCGACAAAATTATGCTGGCGTAACGCAGTTAAAATAGATAATTTATAATATGTATTAGGGTGTACCCTGTAAGGATAGTGATAAGTTGAATAAAAAAAAATGAAAAAAAAAATGTAGATAGTAAAGGTTCAACCATTTATCGTCTTATGCGAAATAAAATTCTGCCAAGTAGGGGTAGTAGATAGATAGTTTAATATCTTTATTCAATAATGTTACAAAGTCACTTCTGATACGTACACTTTGCTAATCATTATAATGAAATGAAATCTGTGACCACTCATTCAAACATTTAAGCTGTACAAATTCTTACCATTTAATTGTTTTTTTTTGTAATTAATTATAATAACATTCGCTTACATTAAACATCATGCTGCTAGAAATTGAAAAATAATAATTATAAAATGTGAAAAAAAAATTAAATGTAAAAGTTAAATGTTTGAATAAGTGGTCCGAGATTTCATTTCATTATAATGATCAGCAAAATGTAAATATCAATAATGACTTGGTAACATTTTTGAATAAAGATATTTGTCTAGCGGGTTTCTCCTATTTGGCAGAATTTTATTACGCTTATGACAATAAATGGGTGAACCTTGACTATCTACATTTATCATAAATTATCTATTTTGTTTTATATTTATTATAATATAACTGGGCAGAGACTTTCATTTCATCATCACCTGAGTAAGTCAATTTACCTGACAAAATTCTGTTAATGGACCTGCACCAACTATAAATAATTATATTCATCGAGGTATCTTCAAAATAACTTTTAAGTTTGTCTTTATGTGTGTCACATTTAAAGGGGAATGCAACAAAAATGTCTGTGTACATTTTGATTGTTTTTTTAAGACCAGTTTTTGGCACATTCCTCTTTAAAATAGACACACATATTTTTTGTATTTCTAAAAAGCATTTGTCAACTTCCACTGATGGATAACACATCCATTTTTTATTTTTAAAATATTCCTTTCTTGTAATGTAAGAACTGTCATTATTGGTACCATTATCCAATACGTCAGCTCTACAGTTCTTACATGACTTGATAACATTTTTGAGGCACTTTTTCAAGACCCAGCCACATACATAAGTCTTTTGACCTGCATCAGATTCCTCTGTGTCTTGGTCTATAAAATCTACACTGTAATATTCTATATTTTCGACAGAAACATCAGAAACAACTTTTTCTTTGACAAAGAAATCTAACGTTTGTAAGCATTGATTGTCATCTTTTTCGCAGTTAGACTGTAGTGAATGGGGCGAGTTATAATTGTTTAAAAGAAGGGCTTTAAACGCACCTTCAAAAGCACCACAGTTTGGTGAAACATTTCTCGCCCCATAGCTTCTGATGTTTCCGAAGAAGTTTTCTACAGGGTCTTGATTAAAGTTCCTCGTCAAAAGAGAATCAAAGGAATATTTTTGTGACAAAAGTTTCCAAATTTGTTGCATACCTTCGATCGTTTTTATAAGGTTTTTTATAGATGGTACGACTGTCTCAGTAACTTGGACTTTGTCTCCAATTTTTTTTACACCTCTGAATTTAATTGTTTTAAGTACTTTAATGGAACTTTCCCACAGTTGATGATGTGGAGAATGTCTCTTTACGGGCCCTTTGTAAATTTTACCATTAGGTATATGGAAGGTACTTCCATTGAGCGAGTCAAAAATATTGTCTAATAATAGGACAATATTAATAAGACTTCTGCATTCTTGAGGCAGATTTCCTCTCGCCGACAAGTGTTCTGTGGCAACAGCAACACTATGGCTAAAAATTTGAACAGCCGATTTTACTTTCATTTTTTTAATTTTATCAGGAACAACATGTTCTTCAGTTATTTTCTGTAAGCACCGTAACTCATTGAAGGATTTATCAGCTGCATACAGCATTTGGAAATAATCCCATTTGACTATTTTTTCTTGACTGTCATCCATATAAACTAAATTTTTAGTCAATAAATTATTTCGCAGTCCTTTAAATAAATGTGGCACATCATACAACGGGATTATCTTTTTTTTCTTTATTTCAAAAAATTCTCCCCGCATCTCTCTTCCACTCCTTAAATATTTAGACTTTGTGTCTACAACCAACTCGTTTATAGCACTTACATTAACTGGACTTTGGTCACAGACAGTGCATATTATCGACAGACCTGCATCTATGACTGCTTTTGCAACTGCCATGATCATGTTTTTCAGATCATGTTTTTTAAGTGAATTTGTAAAATAATAGGCTACTGGCTGTTTGTACGGCCGTTTTACGCCTTTGATCATAAAGACCAGAGCGTGGTTTGCAAGGGTTTGCTCTCCGTGGTTAGTAAACCCTTTAATTGTATCATTAGCCGCATCATATTGCAGCTGAGGCGAGATGGACATTTCATCGAAAATTAAAGTGCAAATGCGATCTTCTAATGGTAACGCTTCAGCTGCATTTTTCAGTTTTTCGAAGATTGTTTCATTTACCCCAGGGGTTAATTTTATTAGACTTAATAGCCGTTTTAAAGTTTTCGGTGCTGGCAAAGTGAAGTACTTCGACATCAAAGCGTAGCACTTTGGACTCCTTTTGTACAGGGATAACGACAATACCTTTTCTTCTAAATTAAAGCGACGTCCCTTAGGCTTATGTTTTCCTTGTTTGTATTGCATATTCAAAAAAAGTTTAGCAGGTACAGACATGCCGCTAATTACTTTTTCAAAAGCACCTTTCTTTACAAGTCTGTCGGCCTGTTCTAGTCTAGTCTTAAAAGATCTTCCCTGCTTACGTAGGCGATATATTTCACGCCTTAAATTATTAATTTGTTTTTGGTATGTCCTGTATCTGCTGGATGTCACGACGGAAGGTACACAACAAACCACTGTAAATAAAAATATGTTCTATTAAAATCAACTGTGATAATAAGCTTTTGAAATATTACAATAATCATTTCAGTATTAATAATAATATTTCTAGCACTCATTTATTAATAACTAAGTGATTATATAATAGAGTTTATTACATATTATATCTCCATATCAGCCTATGGACATCCACTGTTGGACATAGGCCTCCTCCATCTCCAACTCCTTCTGACTTATTATATTTTAATTTATTACACTATAATATTATTCTTTTGGCAGAGTGTGAAATAATAATTCCTACAGATATGGTTTGTGTAAGGAGTGTGCTTTTCAGTGACCTAAACATATTCCTGCTTGGTTTCCCTCACTCCTCTTCCTTCATAATTATTAGGTTTATAAGAAAATAATGACCCCATTGTCTCGCATCCGTAACTTGTGACTACAGCTTACCATCAAGGTTGTATTCTTATTAATCTCCTATGCAGAACAAAAATCTAAGTTATAAGTTTCAAACAACTAAACACAGTAACTTTATGAACTTACTTTTCTTTCTTTGATTATTATTGTTTTTCTTGCAATAATTGTGTTCTGTAGCTACAACTCTGGCTAAATTGTTTCTTGGGTTATCTGAAACTAAAACATACATTATTAGGAAAAAATTGTGAGTGTTATGAAGAGGTCATGTAAAATACTAATCTGGCAGAACGCTTGAAGATTAAATTTAGTTAATTGTTGGCAATTGTTTCAGCCAGTTTCAAGGGTATTATGATTCAATTGAAGATTGAACCTGTCACTTTATTTTAATGTTGAACATAATTATTTATCACTTATCAAGTTATGATAATATTTCTATGAAATATGTAACATTTTGGTCACAATGTTATACTACTGAAGCTGTTTTCCGACTCATAAAAACTACAATAAGAACAAAAATATAAATTAAATTATTATAGATAAATTAAACACAATAAAAAATCATAACAGTTCACCATGATTTCTACAGCGAATCAAATTCAGCTTAGCAGCCAGAGTCACTCTTAAATCTCTTAGCTTAGCTCTAAGCTAATAAAGAGATTTTTATTTAGATTAATGTGTAAAACAGCAATTTTTGTTGTATGTAAATAGATAAATATAGCTGAAGAATCATGGAATCAAAGTAAATTCAAAAATATTGTACCTTGCTGAAGCTGAGGTAGGTAGGCTGGGATTACAAGGTCAACTGTAGCATCTTCTATCTGTGCACCAGGATTGGGTGTTCGACGACCTGATAAATGAAGTTATATATTTTGATCATAAAGCTTTTATGAGAATTTTATACATTTACAAATTGTAGTATAAATCATCATACCAGCCCATTAATGCCCCACTTCAGAGACGGAACTTCTCCCGTAATGGAGAGGTCCGATTGGCTTTGGCCTACTACATAATACCACACTGGCCTGACGGATTGGTATAGGGTTTAATATCAAGTTTTCCTTCTTTATTTCTTAAAAAAGTATTAACAGATAGTCACTAGGTCGGTTCCTACGACACCCATAGGATAAGATAGGGTGGTGATGTATTGTATGTATTCTTACTCCGTCACCACACAGAGAGTAGTAAAAATACAAGTAACAAATATCAAATTATGAAAAAAATATTGTTTATCTAAATCTATAATCACTGAACTTTATTAATAATCATAATCATTGTTTTAAAAACATTTTTGTGAGTTACCACTCATTCATAATAATAGTATTGACATAGGAACTTACCATTTAAATAAAGAGATGGAACTGCCAAGGCATTTAACCTATTATTGCGATTTCTGTCTTTTTCAACGAAATGAATGTCACAGATACGTTTTGTTTGATGTATTTCTTGAGCATTATTTTCTGCATCACCTCCGATAAGATCAGCCCAGAGTTTAAATTGATCAGGGAACTTCTGAGGGTTCGGAAATACATGGAGCCGGGCATCTAAAACAAGACAGACTTCATTAAATTAAATTTTTTGACATACAAAACTATTTTGATGTACAATTAACTATTTTAAGGTTCTTACATGTAGTTAAAATTTAGGTTTACTTATAATAGTATGCGTAAAATATACAAGTCAAGTCAAAAAATCATTTATTATGCATAGACCAGTAAGCGGCACTTACAAAACATCAAACAAAACTAAAAAAAATATATCGATACCTCTGGGTTCAATTGGCGTATAAACCAAAACCCAACTTTTCAGGAGGGCGAAAACACGATTTCAATTTTTTTTTTAATTCATAGCTTTTTCTGTTTTTGAAGTTACATAAAAATAATTAAAGAAAGATCCTTAGAAGATGAAGAAGGCTACATCATCAAATCATATCTATCATCTTTATTTTTTTTTTATATAGTTCTTTTTTGGGTACGATGGTCTTTACTTTGAAGGTATAAACAACTTTTTTGCGAATTTGAACGGTTTAAAATAACAGATCGTTATAGAAAAAAATCTGAATGAAATGGTATATTTAACTCATTTTGGCTAAAATGGTTTATACGCCAATTGAACCCAGAGGTTTTGATATATTATGTTAGTTTAGCAAATAGACTAGAATAGTGTGGCAAATTCAGGCAATTTAGAGCAACCGTTTGACAGAATTATTTATCAGCCGGCGAATCCTAACTTATGACAATATTATGTTGCTTTTTATTGATTTTATTTAATACATGTGTTCTGTATACTTACTTTTCGATGGACAACCCAAAGCACAACGTCTAGGCATGATGTAAATGATGGTAAAACGTCTATTTCGTACAATCTAATAGTGTCCTATCACAATACTTCCACTAAACAACACAGCGTCAACACAAATCAAAAGAACCGTCAAAAAGGCGGAGGAACACACAAGCTCGACTCAACACACTTTTTTTCAGGTTAATGATACGGAAAACGCAAAGAAAAACACAAAATATAGCGAAAACTGCAAACTAGCGCACACGCACGAAAGCAGAAGCCATATTGTGAAAAGATTTGAAAAGAACACATGGCCTCATGGAGCCATAGATTAACAATAATGATTTTTGGTAGATTATTTTATTTATTGAAATAAATTCAAAATTGTTATTAAACTGATTTGCTATTAATCAACTAAGTAAATAAAAGCAACTAAAAATTTTATTATGCAGTAATTATTTAAATAAAACTATTGCAATATTGTTACAAATTATTCGCCATCTATTGGCAATTATAGGTACTATTTTGTCAAAATTTAATTTAGGGAATGATGTATAGGTGACTCTACTATCTACTAAAATTTTGACGTATATGTCACTGTCCCCCCCCTGCTTGTACATGAGCTGTCATCGAGTAGAAGTTGCGGAACGGTTTTCATTTTGGGATTTTTATTATGTTATTAATCTACAATAAACTAATACTTACTTACGAAGAACAACATAAACAATGAGTAAAGTAAATCAAAGTGGCACGCGGGAAGTGATTTTTACAGTAATAAGGTGATGTTTGACGGAGCACGAAGCTGGTCAAATTATATGTGATTTGGCTGATGTTTATGGGCGAACTGCAACTTTGATGGGTATGTAATCTTGTAACTGTGTTTTGTAATCAGTCTCAAGTAATAATTTCACTCCATTTGAGATTTAGAGACCAAAAACAGGCATTGCGTACATAGCATATTTTTAGGTAAGATTGTCATTGAAAGTAAGAAATATTGTAGTACGACCTATTCTGTTGATACATTATCAGTTGCATTAGTATAATTCAGTCAAGATTTATCCCAATTTTGAATTTGAATGAATTGCTTTATGTCTATATTACGGTTGATAACTAAAATAAGTATGTCACTTTCGCATCAACGTCTGTCGACAATGAATAATTAATTGCAATATTTTTTTATTATTTAGTTTTTAGTAACTCCATGTTAAATGATATCTTGTTAGTTAATATTTAACACTGAATAAATTTTAGTTAGGTATTGCAGTTATTCTTTCCATCCCATTCTTTGCCTGTATTTTGTGTCTAGGTATGTCTAAATTTATTGTAAAAGTATAATCAAATGTTTAATCAACATAACTTTTGTAAAATTTCAGGCTCCAACCAACCCTCAGATAGTTGCAGGTGATAGCTAGAACTGTGATGGATTTTAATGGTAGTCTTGAAGTTCTACGCAAAATTTTAAATGCAATAGGCCTACAAGAAATGCCTTAGTAATATAAAAATCGAGATTTGCCTGAAGAACTAAGGAAAGACATTATTTATCATTCTTCATACAAGGTAACCTGTATAATAAAGCATATTCTTTTGTATAGTAATTTTTCTCATTATTAACTGTATAAAACAGGTAAAATAATAGTTTCTAGCCTATTTTCCCTTTCTACTCCTCTTTGCCCCCTATACGCCCCTCCAAATAAACCAATAATCAAATCTTTTTTAATAATAATATTAGTATAGTTAGTAAATCAGTAGTTTCCGTGTAGTGACGAAGGAAGAATACAATATATCACCACCCCATCTCATCCCATGGGTGTCGTAAAAACCGACTAAGGGACTGTCCGTGAATATTATCTTTATCAAATAAAAACAAAAGAAAACTTGAAATAAAACCCTATACCAATACGTCTGGCCAGCGTGGTACCAGTAGGCCAAGTATCCAGTTATGATGATGATGAATTGATATATAAAATAACAGAATATTTTATAAAATCATCACTAACAAGTAACTATTTATGTTCCCGCAGGTTACAAAATGTTGGCAATTTCTAAAAAGGGCCTTCAGCAGCATCACAGCTGAACCTTGGAAAAACAGTTGCCATCGCGTCGAGAAGCTCGAATCAGAATACTACAAGAGAGGACGTCACCTGTGGGGAAATACTGACGATAATAGCAGCAGCAAAGAAAGCTTTAGTGATGACTATGAAGGTGGCAACGAAAGTTATCTCAACATCGAATATTTAAAAAATCCTATGATGAAAGCGATGAATAAATCTCCTTGTTAACTGTGTACATGCGTTTTTATTACTCTGATTCAATCCGTTAATTTATTCTAATACCCATACCATTCTAATAGGTGAATTTTGACCCATGTAGTTTAGGGTTGGTGTATGAAATCGATTAAGAGATTTATCGATTTAGATAACAAGTGATTAATCGATAATCGATTATTATTTATAGTTTAGTTTTTTAAGTTTGGTATACATGTGGCAGCAGCCATATAGTAGCAGCACTAAAATTAAAACCATAGAACATAATTGTTTTGCAGAAGTCAAAAATTACGTTATGGCTCATAATTCTTACACTAAATTATGTTACATTCTATGGCTCAAAATAACTGTCAAAATTTAAAATGACTTGACTATAGTGCATATAAAACAGAAATAAAACATCGTCATCTAAAATGTTAAAAGGGCTAACACTACTTTACTTTTATAAAGGTCATGTTATAACAATTATTCAAATTTCTCAATCACTTAGGGTTTCAACCAATGAAATGAATTATCTCATTATGGATGAAAGCGATGAATAAATCTCCTTGTTAACTGTGTACATGCGTTTTTATTACTCTGATTCAATCCGTTAATTTATTCTAATACCCATACCATTCTAATAGGTGAATTTTGACCCATGTAGTTTAGGGTTGGTGTATGAAATCGATTAAGAGATTTATCGATTTAGATAACAAGTGATTAATCGATAATCGATTATTATTTATAGTTTAGTTTTTTAAGTTTGGTATACATGTGGCAGCAGCCATATAGTAGCAGCACTAAAATTAAAACCATAGAACATAATTGTTTTGCAGAAGTCAAAAATTACGTTATGGCTCATAATTCTTACACTAAATTATGTTACATTCAATGGCTCAAAATAACTGTCAAAATTTAAAATGACTTGACTATAGTGCATATAAAACAGAAATAAAACATCGTCATCTAAAATGTTAAAAGGGCTAACACTACTTTACTTTTATAAAGGTCATGTTATAACAATTATTCAAATTTCTCAATCACTTAGGGTTTCAACCAATGAAATGAATTATCTCATTATGAGTTGTTGTATAGTCGAAAACGAAATGGCTTTATCAGTTTTGACAAAAAATTCTATCATAATTCAAATTCATTAAGATCGTTATTTAATGTTTATGCGTGAGCTTGACGTCATTGGTTGACCGTATTCAAAACTTTGCTTAGAATAAAAGTGCAATCTATTTTAAACTTTCACTTCAACGCAATAAATAATAAAATCTACTAACACAATACAAATGTCACTAATTAAACTATAGAGTTTGTATGTGAAAAACCATGAAAAACCATTAAATAATTTAAAACTAAAGTCAACTTGTTACTTGTGACATTACAAGCTTGTCATTTCAGAAAAACTGGCTGGTAAGCCACCCAATTGTTGGCACTTTAGGAGTGGACTTCGTGTCAGACTAAAATATAAAGTATCATAAAATGATAAAATACTTTAATCTTTGCTTAAACTTAATCATTATTATGTGATTGAATAGTATTAAAAAGATATTATTGGCACTATTGCCAATAAAAGGATGTTCTGATAAATTTATTGTTGCTATGTTGACACATGAAATAAATAAAATATGATAAAAATATTAAATAAATAATATTTGAACTTGAATAATCATACGGAACTTGAATAATCTATAGTGTTTTCTTTCTTTTTACTCACTTTTAACTCTTAAGTGCCAATAATTGTAGGACTTCTAACCATTAAGTGGTTTACCCTATATTGTTTTATATTATAAAATTACGAAAACTTTAAATTGAAATATGCGCCAATGACGTCATGCAAGAAATGATAGGGATGGACATACAAGGAAAAAAGAGAGAAATTCTTTAGAATAAAACTTTTTACCGAAAATATGCTCTAGTAACAGTCAATAACGTTGACTTTACTATTTGTTTTTATAAATACCTAACGACTATTTGCTAATACAAGAGAACTGATATGTCAAAGTAGCGTCATGCTTTAGCTGATGTTTTGCTGTCCGATATTGAACCTAATAGTTTTATGACATGCAACTAACATTAACTCTAGAGGTGATAAAGCCATTTAGTTTTCGACCATACATGCGTTTTTATTACTCTGATTCAATCCGTTAATTTATTCTAATACCCATACCATTCTAATAGGTGAATTTTGACCCATGTAGTTTAGGGTTGGTGTATGAAATCGATTAAGAGATTTATCGATTTAGATAACAAGTGATTAATCGATAATCGATTATTATTTATAGTTTAGTTTTTTAAGTTTGGTATACATGTGGCAGCAGCCATATAGTAGCAGCACTAAAATTAAAACCATAGAACATAATTGTTTTGCAGAAGTCAAAAATTACGTTATGGCTCATAATTCTTACACTAAATTATGTTACATTCTATGGCTCAAAATAACTGTCAAAATTTAAAATGACTTGACTATAGTGCATATAAAACAGAAATAAAACATCGTCATCTAAAATGTTAAAAGGGCTAACACTACTTTACTTTTATAAAGGTCATGTTATAACAATTATTCAAATTTCTCAATCACTTAGGGTTTCAACCAATGAAATGAATTATCTCATTATGAGTTGTGTGAATTTCTTACTTGAGTATTAGATATAATGTGTTTCAAAATTACTTATTTTATTTCAATAAATTACTAGTATGAAAACTATTTTCTCAGACTAAATAGGGTTGCTACGTGTAGCACAGTGGCGGCCTCATTTATTTTCAGGACTTTATAGACAGAGTGTACGTCACAATTTCATTTAAAGATTTAATTAAATCTGAAATTATAAGAATTAAATTTAAACATCCTGTACTATAAGTTAACGATACGTAGTGATAATCTACAAAGAAATGTTAACAAAAATACAAGTTACTGATTCTTTTCTATAGTTGTGACTATATTTTCCGATTTATATTTCGTCACGGACATTTGGGGTACTGTTTTCTATTAAAATTAATACTTTTTTTCTTTATTTCGCGTTATGTTTTACTCAAATGCGTGCGGGCACCAGCTTTGTCACAAAAGAAATTAATGATGGCGGCGTATTGCATCATCAAAATGCGATGTCGTCATTGGTTACCTGTGAGGAGATTGAATACTTAAGCACGCAATCGATGCTCGGATGCACGTTTGGTGTTTCTCTACGGACTTTGAGCAATTAAGCATGAAGTTTTAATTCTCTTGTGTTAGTTTACAAAAACTTAAATTCCTTGTAAATAATGTATTTTAAGTCCAAACAGCAAGTACATATTATATACCATTCGAACCGCAATTTGATCCTTAATAAAATTGCATTAAAAAGTGAAATTCGTCAAAATGGTCGGTTGAGCAAATAAGCATTCAGGCGACGATGGGTCAAAATTAACCTATTAGAATGGTTTGGGTATTAGAATAAATGAACGGATTGAATCAGAGTAATAAAACGCATTCATGTATACAGTTAACAAGGAGATTTATTCATCGCTTTCATCATAGGATTTTTTAAATATTCGATGTTGAGATAACTTTCGTTGCCACCTTCATCGTCATCACTAAAGCTTTCTTTGCTGCTGCTATTATCGTCAGTATTTCTACACAGGTGACGTCCTCTCTTGTAGTATTCTGATTCGAGCTTCTCGACGCGATGGCAACAGTTTTTTCAAGTTTCAGCTGTGATGCTGCTGAGTGCCCTTTTTAGAGATTGCCAACATTTTGTGACCTGCGGGAACATAAATAGTTACTTGTTAGTGATAATTTTATAAAATATTCTGTTATTTTATATATCAATTAAATCTATACTAATCATCATAACAGCCCATTAATGTCCCACTGCAGAGCAGGCCTCCTCCCGTGACGGAGGGATACTTCGCCTACTAATACCACGCTGGCCAGACGTATTAGTATAGGGTTTTATTTCAAGTTTTCCTCCTTTTTATGTCATAAACATAATATTCAGGGATAGTCCCTTAGTCGGTTTTTACCCACCCCACGGTATGAGATGGGGTGGTGACATATTGTATTTTTACTCCGTCACTACACGGAAACTACTGATTTACTAACTACACTAATATTATTATTAAAAAAGATTTGATTATTGGTTTATTTGGAGGGGCGTATAGGGGGTAAAGAGGAGTAGAATGGGAAAATAGGCTATAAACTATTATTTTAACTATTGTATACAGTTAATAATGAGAAAAATTACTATACAAAAGAATATGCTTTATTATACAGGTTACCTAGTATAGTGATAAATAATGTCTTTCCTTATTTCTTCAGGCAAATCACGATTTTTATATTACTAGGGCATTTCTTGCAGGTAAAGCCTATTGCATTTAAAATTTTGCGTAAAACTTCAAGACTACAATTAAAATCCATCTCAGTTCTAGCTATCACCTGCAATTATCTGAGGGTTGGAGCCTGAAATTTAACAAAATTTATGTTGATTGAACATTTGATTATACTTACAATAAATTTAGGCATACCTAGACACAAAATACACGCAAAATATGGGATGGAAAGAATAACTGCAATACCTAACTAAAATGTATTCAGTGTTAAATATTAACCAACAAGATATCATTTAACATGGAATTACTAAGAACTAAATAATAAAACATTGCAATTAATTATTTATTGTCGACAGACCAGTTGATGCGAAAGTGACATCCTTATTTTAGTTATTAACCGTAATATAGACATAAACCCCCTTACTTATAAACGCCTCTTAAATTTAATCACTGTTTAGCGAGATTTTTTATTACGAAAACCAACCTTATACCAAACAACGTAAGAGCTTAGGCTATTTAATCAATTGACTAAAATTTTAAAAAAATTTTATGAGTAAGGGGGCTAGTTATTAATTCAACTTTAAAATTGGGATAAATCTTGACTGAATTATATTATTGCAACTGATAATGTATCAAAAGAAAAGGCCGTACTACAATATTTCTTACTTTCAATGACAATCTTACCTAAAAATATGCTATGTACGCAATGCCTGTTTTTGATCTCTAAATCTCAAATGGAGTGAATTTATTACTTGAGACAGATTACAAAACACAGTAACACGATTACATACCCATCAAAGTTGCAATTCGCCCATAAACATCAGCCAAATCACATATAATTTGCCCAGCTTCGTGCTCCGTCAAACATCACCTTATTACTTTAAAAATCAGTTCCCGCATGCCACTTTGAATTACTTTACTCATTGTTTATGTTGTTCTTCGTAAGTCAGTATTAGTTTATTGTAGATTAATAACATAATAAAAATCCCAAAATGAAAACCGTTCCGCAACTTCTACTCGATGACAGCTCATGTACAAGTCTATTTTGAATTTCAGTGTTGCCAGACACATGAACAATTTAGTTCCTCAAACTTTAATTTCTTGACTTTATAGACAACCTGTACATAACATTTCATTAATGATGGTTCACTCCCACTGATGTAGGATCAGCTACATATGATAATTATGGTTTTGTTAGTATTTTATTTGTGTGTTTGTTTGTTTTACGACGACAGCTTTTCCCATAGTAAATTAATTGTATTGCATTGCATTTCCACATTTTGATTTGTCCGTTGTTCTTTGCATGTTTTGTACTTTTCTCCTGCATTCCATTTTCTTTTGTCATTGGTCTTTTTATACTCTTTGGTCGGGTTTATTTGGAAATTGTAAGAAAATCAAGATGGCTGATTCTGCTTGGTCTGAGAAATAGTATGAAACTCACTAAATGTCATTTTATTTGTTGTAATGTTTACTAGTTTCCGCAGATATTGGTGTGTATCGTTACAGTTGATTATTATCTGTATCAATGTTTAGCAGTAAGACACAGCTAATAAAACGCACACCTGAAAACGGTACAGATCGTGAAAGTTATCTTTCTCAGCTTGTGGATGAATACCTGCAATCATCGTCTTATGGTAAATAATTACTAAAGAGGAGAAGCGAATCGTGAGTAACTGTATTATAAAATTGAAATATATGTAAATTTTTATCAATTTTCAGATGTCAAACGTCAAGTGCTAGCTAATTTAGGGAATTTTGCTTATGATCCGATAAACTATCAATATATTAGAGATGTTGGAGTGTTGGACATATTCCTGTACGTTTTAAAGAATGAACACGATCATCAGCTGGTGCATTTTGCTGTAGCTGGTGTCTGCAATTTGTGTATAGGTAAGTGAACTCTTTACCATACCATTCACATCATAAGTATCTTAGTGTAATACTATTACCGTAAAAGTTTATTGTATGTAATCACTAATTATTATAAATGTGTTTTTCAGATCCGCAAAATGCTGAATATATTATTGCTCACTGTGGTCTCAAGCCAATAGCCGCCCTGCTGAAGTTAAACAACTCGGATATTCTCACTGATACATTAACATCTTTAATTCAATTGAAAGACTATTATACTGGATCAGACATAGATAATAAAGAAACATTTGAAGTTGCTTGTGAAATACAGAAATCTGAAGACAAAAGATTATCAAATTTGGCAACAATATTTTTACAAGATGTTTGCAGTACAAACAAGAAATAAATAAATAAAATCAATCTCAAAACTAAAATGAACAAGATGTTGTCAAACAGGTTTCCTTACATAGTTGTAAGTAATAAGAATTACCAGAAAATATGTAAAATTCACACAACTACATTCAGTAATACAGCTTTTAAAGCTGGTGATAAAATTAGAATACAGAAAACTTTAACGCAGAAGGATTTAGATGCGTTCTCGAATCTCACAAGTGATCATAATCACTTGCATCAGAACAATGGCAACAAGAGACCTATAGTGCATGGTGCACTACTAAATGGTCTAGTAGCTGGATTGATAGGAACACATTTACCGGGACCCGGTACTGTACTTGTGTCACAAACTATGAAGTTCCCTAACAAATGTTTTGTAGGTGAAAAGCTGACTATTAGTGTTGAACTTGTAGATGTCAGGAAGATTCTCAAAGTGAAGTTTTATTGTATTGTTGAAGAGGAAAAAAAGGTTGTGTTTGAGGGCGAGGCTAAACTGATGTTAGCCAAAGACTGTTAAAGATATAAGTATAATATAACTGTAATTTATTTATAATATTTATGAACTACATGTAAGTAAAATGCAGACAATTCAGTATAGTATTTCAAGTTGTATTCATAAGAAAATCTCTAAATAACAAATAAAGTGATTCTATAAATTGTCTAAAAGTTAAATATAGTCTGTCTTATGTGCCAATAAATTCATGAAATCAATGAAAGATATAATAAACTGTAAAGTACAATTATTTAGTTTTAAATAAAAATGGTTAATAGTAATAGATTAGTCAGCTATTTGAAGGTTGATGAACATTATTTAGTGACAACTAAATATGATAATTACACTTCCTGTAACATCTCTAAATCTGTCCATATAATGTCCATTGATATACAAATTACATAGTCTATAATTAAGTAAGACTGATAGTTATTAGTTCATTACTTATCTACAAAAAAAATAAAATCCATAACAACAAATAAATTATAAAAAAAACTGCCCTTGGTATGTGATATTTTCTATTTCTCTGGCAAAATTATAAAGATTATTATGAATAATTCAGTGGAGATTATGAAGAATGTGATATAACCCTTGCCAATCCTTGATAAACAATATGATACTGAAATATTTCAAGGATTAAATTGTCACTTACATTGTGAACTAATTTCCTATATAATGCTCATGTTTATGACCATAAAAACTTGTAAGATGAATGACTGATTTACAAATTCTAATACAAAACATCAATATTTACTACACCATTGTGAAGGTTTTATTTCTGTGGCAGCAAAGTTTGTATAGCTTTACTTGATTCTGTAATGCTTAATGTTGGGTCGTGATATTTGCGTAATATTATTGTGTAATTCAATACCAGTGCTCTTTATATAGTACATTAAACTTGAAATTGATGATAAGTCATTTTTTAAACGTTATTAAATGACTTATGCATCTGAAAGTAGAACAGTGTAGTAATTAGTATTATTGATTATTAATATTTTACTATAATCATCTGAAAAAATGTTTTCTAACTTGTTAGATAAATGATGTAGAGATATGGTGATCATCTTGTATAATATTTTGTTATTTATTGGTAACATTTTGTTATTTTTTTTGTTTATTTTTTCATACCAACTATCACATAAAATGTGTTAGTGTCAGCAAACTGCAATACTGCATTATTGTATCAATATTTTTGTATTACATTTGCATGTAATACATTATCTTTTTTGTTGATCAAACTCCTCTGTTACATACATATTCGTTTTTATTAAAACATTGCTTGTTTATGTGTTCTTTTTATTTTCTTTTTTATTCGTTTTCATAGAGTAGTTTAAAAATTTCTAATTGGATTCATCATAGATGTTATATTGAAACTATTTACTTAATATTCTGTAGTATTTTATGCTTACAATATTTATGAAATTAAAAATATATGTAGTGTTAGGAATTCCAGATTTTATCAAGATTATTAACTTGCCAAATAAAATCGCTTTAGTATTAGAGCGGTAGAATAAATTTGATTAGGGGAAGGCTGTGAAGATATGTAATTTCATTATAGTGTGTATTCTGACGAATGTTATGATTACCTTGAGTATTTAAATCGTCTAATAATTAATAAATTTGTCAATTTCTTCGTCAGAAGTAATTCTTACTGTAGAAAATAAAATGCATTACATCTAACAAATTTTTAATTCTTGCACGTCTATAGATACTGGTTTTATTAATGAAACACAGATTCTGTTGCATGCCCATAGATTTTTTTTTGTTTTTAAGTTATTATAGATGGATAGACTCTACTCATAAGACACTGGTGTTAATCCTTTTACAACATGGGCATGGCATGACGTGATGTGTTCGAGTCCCTGTCGAACCCGGGTCGGGCCAACCGGTTGTTGGCTGTAATAACAATAGTTTAGATGACAACTGTACAAACATTTTAGGTGTATTGTAGCATTGCACATCACTGTTCTGGAAATAACTTCATTTTTATTCTTAGTTATATAGGTAGGTACTTATTTTAATTTGACTAGATAGATGAGAGGACATTTCAGGCAGGAGAGGTGACGGTTAACTCATAAGGCAGAAGGCTTCTTTACATTAGTTATAAATCGTAGACATTGTCACAGTCGAAAACGCTCCTTCTTAATAGGCGACCTCTATGGCGTAGTGGTTATAGAATGCATGACTGCTACGCAGAGGTCTCAGGTTCGATTCCCGCTCAATGCAAATTTTTATGTGCATGAACATGATTGTTTGCATTGGTCTGGGTGTTTTCTATATATAATAATACTAGCTGATGCCCGCGGTAATACCCGCTTAATTGTTATTTTACACCATAAACTACCTATATTCCAAATTTCATCAAAATCCATTTAGTAGTTTTTGCATGAAAGGGTAACAAACATCCATACATCCTCACAAACTTGCATTTATAATATTAGTAGGATAGGATAAGCAAAGGTGTGTCACTTTAGTGCCTAACAAATAAGGTGAATATTATCTTCACTAAATAAAAAGAAGGAAAACTTGAAATTAAACCCTATACCAATCCGTCTGCAAGCGTGGTATTAGTAGGCCAAGTATCCCTCCGTCAAGGAAGGAGGCCCGTCCCTGTAGTGGGACATTAATGGGCTGTTATGATGAAATAAGTTGACAATTACGAATTTAAGCACTCTAGATATATCAGACCCACAGCTAAAAAACCGGTCAAGTGCGAGTCTGACTCGCGCACCGAGGGTCCTGTACAAACCTATTTATTTTCCCGCCAAATTGTGATAACGTCAGGATTCAACTGTTTAAATACTATTTTTCCCGCCAAAATTCAATGACGTCACGACTTAGCTGTCAAAATATATTTTCCTGAAAAAATTCTGTGACGTCACGACTCATCTGTCAAAAATTCTATGACGTCACGCCTATCTGTCAAAATTGACAGCTGTCAAAAGTGACAGAGGTATAAAATATTTTCCCGCCAAAATAATATGACGTCACAAATCATCTGTCAAAAATTCTGTGACGTCACGACTCATCTGTCAAAAATTCAATGACGTAACGACCCAACTGTCAAAAAATATTTTCCCGCCAAAATTCTGTGACGTCACGACTCATCTGTCAAAATTCTATGACGTCACGGGTCACGTGACCTATGACGTCACAGATCACGTGACCTATGACGTCACAGGTCACGTGACACAGCTTTCCCGCCAAAATTCTATGAAATCAAAATATAATATGATTGCTAATAAAAAGTAGCCTATGTTCTTTCTCAGGGTCTAAAGATTGTCTGTACCAAATTTCATCGAAATCCGTTCAGCCGTTTAGGCGTGAAAGAGTAACAGACAGACAGACAGACAGACAGACAGAGTTACTTTCGCATTTATAATATTATAGTATGGATGTATGTAATTACAAAAAAAAGTAAGTATTATTAGTATTATCCGTTGTCTTTGCTTAGTTTGGGACTAGATGGCGTTGTGTGAATGTGTGAGGAATATTTATAATTCATTTCACATGGAGGACTGGGAACTAGCATGGAAATAAGCCCCTGCTGCACCTACTAGGTTTCACCTTGGTGCACTAATACCTAGGTATACAAAAGCCCGACAGATTTTTGGATAAACAACAGGCATAGGGTATTCCTCTTTATATTATAGTAACGTTGTGCTGAGTCCAATGTACTTCTTCCTACGACAATAATTGTTTTATTGTGACAGGATGATAACGTAGTGTGCGATCACTACAAGTGAACGTGGCTACTTAGCACTATCTTACAAATCGGCGCTCCGCAATCCGGCTTTCGATCCTTTGGCATAGTGAGTGGTGAACCTCACCGGTGCACCCTAAAGTTTATTGTTCTTATAATACTAAATGGAAAAGCGTGTTTGTCTTTTTTTCACGTACGTGATTTTTTAAGTGGAGATAGTTGAAGGGATGGAGAGTAACATGGGCCTTTTTTTTCTTCTGTGTTCTTCCAGGAAAGGGGAACAGTGCTACCCCTCATCCATACCTATCTGATGAAGTTAGTTTACTCTTTCACCTGATTTGACATCTACCCTTGACAGCATGCGTAACGAGGTCAGGAATAGCGCACGTCTCTAGGATGTAGGTAGGTACAAATCAATTGAATATTTGACATTTATGCCAATGACCAGCTGACGATGACCTTGCGATGTAAAGCAGATAGTTTCTTCTACGACAACAATAACTGTAGTAGGTATAATAATTATTAAGTCAACTTTTAAAAAGTCGCGTCGTAATAAATTTAAATTTCAAAATTCATGGGTCAAGAAGAAAAAATGAACATTCGCATACCTACTCCGAAGTATCTGATAAGCTCGATGTACTACATATCTAAGCCTCGCAATGTCTGTGTTTCCCTTAACACTTATTGACACCGAAAGGAATGCTGTATTAGGTTATTACATTATTTGAGGTAAAATCGACATACCTAAATCTACAAAATAACGTTCGTAAGAACTTATTTATGTAGAACGATAGATAAATATATTACAGAGATTCGGATTCGATTCCCGACATTCAAATTAACATTTGTGTGTTCATGCTTGCAGTTTTATATGTACAAGGATAGCTGAATTTGTGCTGTTTAGTAGGTAAGTAAACATAGAACTACTTTTCTTTACTAGCTACTATGGAGTCTGGGGAATGTATGGTGATTACACCCGTAGACACGATAAATAAAAAATGTAGCCCCAATGACTTATTGTCTGTCACAGCTATGTACCTACCAAATATAAAGCCTTATCAGTGGTGCTATGTCTGTGGTCAAGTATGAGAAAACATGGTGTCGCTCCTACATCTTAACTCAACCCAGGTTCCACGTCAGTGGCAAATGTAGCCATTATACCAACCACGTCTAAAAAAATGGGATTAACGGATAAAATACCTGGCTTTACTGGCAAAGAAAGCAGTTGTAACCTGAAGAAAAAAAGATAGGTACTTAGGTAAACTTGAACTTTTTTAAGACGACTTTGGTAAGGGACGGGGTGATAACATTTAAGAATCTTGGTCCATCACCAACTCCACAGAGACAATCTTTATCATTTGTACCATCTTTTCTTATCATTTAGTATCTTTTTCACATTATCTGATCACGTATTATAAGTAGAACGATAAAACTTGATAATTTCGTTAATAAAGTAAACATTAGCACGTTTTGTCGTAGCGTTATTACTGAATCAGCATAAAACCTTATTATCTTATCAATAACAGAATCTTTTGTAATATATAAGCTTGGAAAGCGATCTTCAGCATCACAGTGTATCTAACGGACAGTATAAAACTAATTGACTACAACAACGGAAGTGCAAGGTAGAGGGATCTTTGGAGTCATTTATGTAAGTTTTTATAAATGTTATTATTTTGTATTTAACTGTATTTGAATGTTAGGTAGGTATATGAAGGAGACTGCATCGGATGTCGCCCGTGTAATATTTTTACCAGGTCTAGTCTATCTTTAGAATTGGGTTAACGTCGTTAAAAGCAGGACATACCTACATACCTAAGTCCTGATGTCATTTTAGTACTCCCTTCTTCTACTTGACGCCTTCTCATGAGCCTCAGATGCCAGCCGACTAAGAGAGAAACATTACGACTGACTGTCGAAGAAGAAAAAATTGACACAAAACCCTGTACCAATCCGTTTGGACCACATGGAAAGTACTGTATTATATTGTTAAGTAGGGATATAAATTGTACATGTGTACTAAAAACTCCATTTATTTTCTGTTGTAGAGCAATTTTAAAAGTCTATTAGATCAGCAAAATGCACGGTTTCCAGTGCCTGTTCATTTTCGCCGTGAGCTTGTGGTTGATATTAGCTGTCGAAGCTAAGGGTAAATCAAAACGCGAAGACTACATGAGTGTGATGTCAGAAGAGAATATTAATTATGACGACGACACGGAAAATGATGAAGAGGTAAGGCTAGTAGAATACTTTATTCCTTTTGCATGCTAACTATTTGGTATTTTGGGTGCTAACCGTTTGCATGCTAACTATTTGGTAGAATATAGCTGAACAAAATATTTGTTTCTTAACAGATGTATGTAAACACCAAACTGACCTACCTATATTCGCAATAAATGATTTTCTATTTCTATTTCTATTTCTTTATTTCAGATGTTAAGTGTTGTCCTTGTCGGAATAAGGTTATAAGGTGTTTTTATATATATCTTGTGAGCATTACTTAGGTACAACAGCAAATTGGATTACCAAATCCTAGCAATAATCGTATCGTATCAGCTCTTATCATCCCACTGCTGGGCAAAGGCCTCTCCCTTTGATTTCCACAACTGTCGGTCCTATAAATACAATACAATATATCCTAGCAATAATACCGTAACAAAATGTTATTTATCAACTTACCTATTTCGTTGGGCGTGAGAACAATAACGGTTGCTTATAATAATTAAGGAATTATCCTCTTCCCTGATCAGGTCGTCTTTTCAAAGATTACATTTAGTAAAACATGCGACTTAGATTAATATCGTTTTAATTTACAGATAGACCCATGTCAGTGCGGTGTCTTCTTGTCGCAGCAGCTGGGCATAAAGGAGGGGAAGCGTGGCAGGCCCCGTGGTCCTCCTAAGGGCGAGCCTGTCGTTACCTACGATACAGACTCACCTAGCCTACCGTGTGGTACCAGCGGCTTCAAGAACTGTATCAGTAGATGTCTTGACGTAGTAAGTTTGATAAAATAGTTTCTCTTTTTAACCGACTTCAAAGAAAGGAGGAGGTTCTCAATTCGGTTGTATTTTTTTTAAATTTTGTGTAAGAAAATACAAGCATTATAATGCCATGATGTGCAGAGAATTTATACAAACATCACGTATGGCTTAAAAAAAATAACGATCTTAATAATCATTGGTCGCATATACAATTTTTTTGCCGGGATTCCAACCCGCGACCTCGTGGATGACAGTCGCAAACCGCGACTACAACACCCCTGATGTAGGCAATAATAGTGTTACGATAGCAGTACATGATGATTTATTTTCTAGGTGATATTTCATGCAATAGAATAGAATTAAAAGCATGGTTTGTTTTACCTGCTCGGTCAGAATAAAATACAGATAGTTTACAGTTTATTTCGATAGATGTCGCTAACCACTCTTTTTACAGATTTATCTCGTTTGTAAAGAATCCACAATATAGTATCTATCTAGTGAAACTTCCTAGATTGCACGTTCAAGGTTTAATATTAGCAAGTAAAGGTCGTGTTTTATCTGTTGTCGCAATTTATTATAAAACGTTTCAGGTCCCTTGTTGATGGATCTATGTAGGTAGCTGGACTATGAAGGTTGTATGTTTAATGCGAATGCCTTGTAATTAGACCGCAGGTCACGTTAACTGACCAGCTATATCTACTTACACTATTTTTTGTTATGGATGATTTTTAATCCTTTCTCAAAGACATCATAAAAATATATAAATCACAAATAGAGAAATTGGTAAGACAATTTGTGGCAGATTATAATTGATACACAATTATGATGTGGTTACAAATTCATGTTGTGTTTGTTATTGAAGTAGCTTGGGTACTTCATGAGCATCTTAAAAAAGATAAAATATCTCAGCAACGACATTTCAGATATTGAAGTATTTGCCACGCGCTGGACCCGTCATTTGTGGTGCTGTAGAACGTGACGTGCACAGGGAGAAGGCGTTCCTCTTCATAAGAAACTGCGGTGGTGATTGGAAACCCACCAGCTTTTCCGCCGGCAAGGAGTTCTGTTGTACCGATGGAGAACATCATAAGTGTTAACATGAAACACGTTGCCACTAGAAGTACCTAATTAAGGTAGTTTATGTTTATTGTCTATTTTGACTTATAATTCAAAGTTGATTAGCGTTCCATTCAGTTCGATATTTTAAGAAAAGGATTTAGAGGATAATAGACGTCCTATGCTTTATTATATTTCGTTATTTCTAATATTTAACTACTTTATTTATCCACTGTCAAAGTAGGTACATATTAATTTAAGGCAAGGCTTTGATTATAGTACAAATAAAATGGTCTACGGATGAAATAGAACATAAATCAACCTGTTTCTAAATAGAACAGCCTGACCCTAGTCCTAGACAAAGGGGTCTTTAAATAGAAAGAACTATCGATCTACTGTATCTAAAATATTATGCCTGCATTCTTGCCTTTACTTTAATGATTGCTTTGATTGAGAAATAAAATCTCGGGTAAAAAATAAGTGTAGTAAAATTGAGAACAACTTTAGCTTTGCCGCCAATGTGTCTCAATGTTGTCATATTTTCTGAAGGTATGTTTAAAGAGAGACAAATAGATTATATTCGCATTTAAAAAGTGCTTTTTCACGTCTAAGATAAGTACTTAAATGTTTGTTTTATATTTTTGTTACAGAGACAGAACCAGGGCAACCGTTTAAGCTATCTTTTATTACACAAAAAAAGCTTGAAAGAATTACATACGAACTAAATTCATGCGAGAAAAAGAGCTAGCTTATAACTATTTATAAGTATAATTAGGATTGATAATGTGTAGTGTGAATGTATTCAAATTATTCGTAGCGTATGAAAATAACATAATAAAATATTTTGTACATACAATGTTAGCTAATTTATGCTCTAAATCAAACTAATTCGCACACATTAAGTGTGATTAAGTTAAAATTAATAGTAGGTACTTAAGTAAGTTCTGTTTATTTAGTCGTTTATTTTTATTTATGTTTACTTACGTAGACACATAACATGTGTTATGATAGTCATATAATAGATAAGAATTACGCAAACATCACATATTAGCTTGATAAAATGTTACTTTGTAATTAACTATTTATTTTTATTTTTAAGCTTAGTAATATACTTAATACAAACGGACTGGCTGGTTGTAATTATTGAATAAAAATTGTATATTACTTACATTAGTCCAGTCCACCAATAAAGAAGGTGTTTTTTTTATAACTTCTAGAATATTAGCTACATAAAACTATATTTTTGTCAGAATCGCCTGAATAAGATTTCCTTTTTTATTAATGTACTTAGTTTAATACTTAATAAGAGTAAGTATTATGTTTTGCTTACATAGGGAATAATAATGCATGCAATTAATTTAAGAATACGAGTAGGTACTTAGCAATAATATTGGATTAGTATGATGTAAACAATTGGAATTTAAGCGGGATATAATAAAAAACGTACCTAATCAATAAAAATCCCTTTTACTTTTAATTGTCATGTCATTGAATTTAATTTTTCCTGAAAAGTTTTACTTAATCTATTTTTACACATCATAACATAAACGACTAAGGGGCCGCGTGAGCATGGACCTAGGAAGCGGCGACAGTAGGCGCGGCTAGGAGTGCCTTATCCGCTGACCCGGTTCCACTTGATTATGGTGTCAATGAAGTTCCCTTATCAAGGACTAGTAAACTAACATGAAGTACGTAGGTACCTAGACGTGAGTACGGGCGAGGGGCGCGGTGCGGAGCGTGGAGGCGCGGGGGGCGAGGCGCCTGACCCGGATCGCGTAGGGTGAACAACCCCGCCACGTGCCACTTTCTAAAAAGAAACGCGCGTCGCCCGCGCATCCTTGCGTGGACAGCTGGATCACTAGCTACTTCTCTATTACACTACTAAAATGTTTTGGCACCTAACGACAAACTAATTATAGATATACTATTTCAATCGTGTCGAAGGAAAATTATTCCTTAAAACAAAACAACCTGCGCTTTAAATATGATGTACAGAAATGGATAGTTAATAAGACATGTTGGGATGTTAAACGTGCGTATCGTAATATATTAATAACATAACGCATCTGTGTCACGTGTTTACTATTCAAGTGAATGTAAATTACGTTATCTATACTTATAATAAAACTGTAGAGAGATCAATTCTGTACATTGAATATATGTTAAAAATTAATATTGGAGGATGAATGGTGATCGATACTAATGCCAAAAATGCAATCAATAAATTTTTTGTCTGTCTGTCTGTCTGTCTGTCTGTCTGTCTGTATGTGCACGCATGGGTCAAAAACTACTGAAGGGATTTTAACCAAACTTGGTACGATTGTAGTCCATACTCCTGGGCAGGTTATAGGCTGTATAACATAACGCTAAGACACATAGGAGCTGAGCAGTGACGACAAATTTGAAGTGAGTCGGTTGAAAAAACGCGCGTTCGAGCTCTTATCATCGCATACGTTGATCATACGCCAAAAATATGTATTACAAAAATAATGGTCTTCAAAAGATGTACAAAAAAGTCCTGAATAGTATATATGTATCTTTTATATATTAGCCACAATAACGTGTTTAATCGTTAGGGTTTTCTTCACAGTGTATTAAATACATAAATATATTGTAATTTGCATAGACATATCATTTTCAAACTCCCATATTTCAAAAGTACACTTTAATACCTTATTCATAATTTTTTTTTATAGAAATCGGTTTATAAACACACAAGATATAGATGAAAGAAAATTTCCAAATGTCGCCGCGCCATTATGAGTACGGCTGTACGGTTGATTTTTGTTTAACGTCCGAAACGGCCAACCGGTGCATCTATATAATTTCATTCACATTGACTCTTAATGCGAACGGACGTGGTTCTTATTGACTCTTCTCGGAATAAGTGCGCTTTAGATATTAAAATAAATAGATACGTAGTTTTTAGGTATTAAGTTTAAAGTAGGTAATCTATCTATCTATACTATAATAAAACAATCGGAATCGGATAAGTAATACTCGAGATATCGCTAGATCTCTTTATTAGAACAGTCCAATACAAATCAGGGGTAATGAAAAATGGATTTGGTTCAATGTTGAATGAATTTAAATTTCGTTTCTTTTGTTCACGAGATGGCGTTACCAGTAGTAATCATAAATTTTATTTTATTATTAAGTGCTATTAATAAGTTATTCCTTTTAAATGTTAATAAAATTAACCATGAATCGTATGTGTAATATCAATTATAAGTCTTCACACTAGCCTTTAAATATATCAATTTAACGGACACAAAGAACACCCAGACTAAGGACAATAGTTTGTGTATCACAATTGTCCTCCATGGGAATCGAACCCGCGACCTCATGCACGCCAGCCATGTAATGCGACCGCCGCGCCACCGAGGCAGGTAATTCTGCCGCACCATAACATGGCATGCAAAATGTATTTATTCATAATTAATTAGCGATTATCCGTGTGGTGACGGAGCAAGAATACAATATGTCACCTCCCCATCTCATCCCATGGGTGGCGTAAAACTGACTAAGGGACTATCGGTGAATATTATCTTTACGAAATAAAAATGAAGGAAAACTTGAAATTAAACCCTGTACCAATCCGACTGGCCAACGTGGTATTAGTAGGCCAAGTATCCCTCCGTCACGGGAGGAGGCGCGTCCTTGCAGTGGGACATTAATGGGCTGTTATGATGAAATAAGCGATGTCATTTATTTTAACTTACCAATTTGACAACTGATGGCATTGTGCCTGTGACCTCATTTTCAGTATCGGTATTAAGATTTTCCTTGAAAGAATGACGTTCGCTCATGTCTTTCAGTATAAGTTTAGACACAGTCTTCATAGATCTGTCTTTGTAAAGGTCTGTTTTTGAAAAGGTTTTGGTTCGTTCGTTAATTTTACAATTCGTGTGTAGGTATATATGTTTGTTATAAGGTTTCAAAAACCATTTTTCAGTATTAAATCGAATTGCGAAGTAAGTAACATCCGCCACGCGAACGAAGTCGCGGGCACAGCAGCTAGTACTTAATATTATTATGACTTCTAGCTTCTATTAGTTGATTTTGATATACAACAGTTAATAAGTAAATAGTTAATGTGGTGACATAATTTATTAAATTATGTAGCATAACTACTTGATTTCTGGTGTTTTATAGCTTTTTTTTATCGTAGAAACGCCTAATCCATACGCCCATTTTTTGGTCGGAGTCCCATAAAGAGGAAACAAAACTTCACGGATAACATTACCCATAAAGGGCCAGGACATCAAGAAGGCTTTACTTAAACCGTACCGGTGCCGGTGCACGTACGCGAAAACAGGCCCTGAAATACTTGTAAGTACCTATATCAATCGATATTTTTCTGCATGGAACCTAATTTCCTATCATTCGCTCTATAATGTTCACCTTTTCACACATTTTAACAGTCACACAATTATCAAAGAATTAGAACAAGAAACGTTACATTGTAATAATGTAATCATCATCATCATAAATAACAGCCCACTGCAGGGACGGGCCTCCTCCCGTGACGGAGGGTTACTTGGCCTACTAATACCACGCTGGCCAGACGGCTTGGTATAGGGTTTAATTTCAAGTTTTCCTTCTTTTTATTGCGTAAAGATAGTAGTTACGGTTATTCCTTAGTCGGTTTTTACGACACCCATGGGATGAGATGGGATGGTGACATATTGTATTCTTACTCCGTCACCACATGGATAATAATGTAATGTTATATAAAATATCATAGATAAGTAGTACCTAGCCCCGCAGGATTGTTGGTTATGACAATAGAAACTATGTCCTTAAGAATAGAAAGGCAGAGACTACGAGCTATTTTGAGTAGAATCGATACAACTTTTAGTTCAAACAGGTAGCAAAACCTACACAATCTAGATCAGTCCTTACAAGACGCGATCCTCGTTTTATCTATTGCCAGAGAATGCATTTGGCTAACCAGTAGTATTGTCATTAGGATTCATTTTATGTCAATATGGTGCTTAGATATCTATTTATAGAGTTCTAGGGCTTACTAGAGCCAATTTGATGATACAGTAAAGTTGTAAAATAACAGGACAATATTAATAATACATAAATATAAATAATAATCCTCACACATTCACACAGCGTCACCTAGTCCCAAACTAAACAAAGCTTGTATTATGGGTACTAGACAACGGATAAACATACCTACTTATTTTTTTTTAAAACATACATACATACTCAGACCAATGCAAACAATCATGTTCATGCATCGAACCGGAGACCACTGCGTAGAAGCCATGTAATTTACCGACTGCGCCACAGGGGTCGTCAAATCAATCAATAGGTATCAATAGGTAAGAATTCACTATCTTATAATGTGGGTATCTTAAAAGATGATGAAAGAAGCTACTGAAGTTACTCGTGTTTTTTCAGTGTGAAAAAAATAATTTCAAAACCACTTCCACTGGCTTAGTATTTGTGGGTCAAGTTTCCTCAATCGCTGAAGTGGGGTTATTGTTTTTGCGGGTGTACTGATGTCATAATGAAATGTATTGGTTAACATTTAAATTGACATATTGCATTGGACCACAGCAAAGACAGGCTTCTTCCTGGTATAGAGGGCAATAGAACCAACAGCTACCACGCTGATCATTCGAGGTGGTATTGGGTGGTGATTTGTTAATATACTTATAATTGTTATTTAGATTTAATTAGTATTTAAGTTAGTCTCATAAGAATGCTGTGAACATCAGGGTCCATCATCATCATAACCGCCCTTTAATGTCCCACTGCAGGGACGGGCCTCCTCCCGTGTCGGAGGGATACTTGACCTACTAATACCACGCTGGCTAGACGGATTGGTATAGGGTTTAATTTCAAGTTTTCCTTCTTTTTATTTCGTAACGATAGTAGTTACGGTTTTTCCCTTAGTCGGTTTTTACGACACCCATGGGATGAGATGGAGTGGTGACATATTGTATTCTTACTCCGTCACCACACGGATACTCCGTCACCACAGGGTCCATAGTGTAACTATTTATATTAATTATTTCACCTATGTAATACCTATAGAATGGCAATAAAATATTGAGTATTGGGTTTATGTATCAACTACTTACCTAGTTATAAGTTCTGTTCTAAATGCTATGACTTGTCGTTTTTTAGTTGAGCTTTATATAGAGCATACCTTTTAGAGTAGGATGGGCGATATAGAGCATTCCTTCTAGGATAATACAAACGTAGACGTTTGCAAAAATTATGGCATTTCATAACTTGTATCTACCTACCTAATTCATGAATGAACATATTTGTCTTGTAGACTCACTTATTGCAGTACTAACATATAAGTAGGATGCCTTAAACATTGCGTGTTACTATCAATAGTACCTAAGCGACCCCAGATACACGACTACAAACAGTATGAGCTGTTCCCCGAAATTGTCGAGTGACCCCAGTACAAACGCAGACGCAGCGTCCACGGCACGTACTTGCGTTATTGTAATGCATTGCGCAACACATCGCCCGCAGTAAAACCCTGCCCCCCTTCAATGACCTCCCCTCCCCTCCGCCTCGCCCCGGAGTGCCCTCACCGAGGGTATTAATTCCATTGAACTCTAACTGTGACTTATTGGTTGAAAAGTAAAGGTACTACCTTCCTACAAAGTTTTATTGCGTGTAGGAAATGATAAAAGAATGCAGTTCTATGCATTACTTAGTCATAGTTACAAAGGTATTTTATTAATGCCTAGGATACCCGAGACTTTGTCTGGGCAGGATTAGTATACTACTATCCTATTAAAATGCGAAAGTTTGTGAGGATCTATGGATAGATGGATGTTTGTCACTCTTTCACGCAAAAACTACTGAATGGATTTTGATGAAATTTGGAATAAGTAAGTATATGTAGATAGTTTACTTATAAAATGCGGGTGAAGCCGCGGGCATCAGCTAGTTGTATAATAATTGAATAAAAATATATTTTTTACATACCGAGATAAATGTAAAGTAACGTATAGTAAGTAACATATTATAAAGCTTACATTTTGTATACATAATATCATTATAAATAGTCATTTAAATCCATTTAATAGTTTTTACATAAAAGAGTAACAAACATACATTCATACCTACAAACTTTCGCATTCATAATATTAGTTACCTATGTTACTAAAAAGTAATCTTTTGGCATGAAAAGTTTACTTTGTAGTAATAAATAATGAAAGTAAACTTTTTCATGCGAAAAATACTTTAATGTTGTTCAAATTCAGAGATAATAACTAGACTTTGCTAAAGTAAAGACAAAGTGCGGTCTCTGAATCTGGCCCTTAGTAATAGACTGTGTTAACTATACTGCATGATTTATGCGCTGGGATTCGAGGAGGGTTTGTGTATAGAGTTGTCAGATAAACTCTACAAATGCCTGCTAGATGGCATTAGGATCGCTGTATGCGACTTTGTGTTGCCTCTGTTAAGCTATAATTAATTTAAACGTTGGTTTAATGCTATTAAGAAGCATACTGGTTAATATGATAAAAGGGCAATAATTTTCGGAAAAAAATTGTAATTAAAAATATTTCTATTTTTGTTATACTTACCAAGTTCACAACAAGCTATAATTATAGGTAATTCAGTAGTTATCTTAATGACCAGTAACTTAAGAAAACATGCTGATCAGAATTAATGGTATAAGATTTAACGTTAAGTTTTCAGTGTTTTATGTTGAGATGGAGTGATAATCATAACACCATTCAGGCTTAATCCTACACCACACGGAGAACTATTTCATCAATAGTAGTCATTATTTATTCAGCATTACGTTCCAGTAATAACAAATCAACTAGGTCTGAATGCAACAGTGTGAAATTGGGTCAACTGGCGTGCTATACCTACAGTGTCCTCCCTCCTGCAATGGTTACGTCATTTGAGGATGACCTTGCTGTCACATGTATCATCTGACTTCGCTAAAGATAGAACTTTAATAGGTACTATATTTACTATTCTTACTAAATAGTTTGTATATCATAGAGTTTTGTTTATTGAATTGTTTTTTTCTATGGTACTCTAAATTTAAATTATGTTATCATGTAAGTCTTCACCAAAAAGTTTGGCGACAAACTTCACATAATAATTTAAGGTTATGTGTATTGTTTTTTCTTCTGTAAAGTAGAGACCTTAAAAACCCTTTCTTTTTCTTTATTTAAATTCTAAGGAACATATTGTAACCAGCAATTTTTAATTATGTTGAGACCTTCCACTTTTATGGTCCGTTTGTATGGCCTACGCAATAATGACGTTCTCAGTTCAACGGAAAACTATAAAATGCATACATGGACGTTTTCCAACACAGAGCGGGTGTGCCGAGGTGCGGCGGTGTACGGGGGACCCAAGCCCGCCCCGCGACACACTTTCTGAAGGGCTCTAAAACTCTGCTTTTGTGGCCACCTTTACGACCATCTATTCGTAGACCTTTTGATTTATTTAGCAGTTATGGTTGGCGTTTGTAAAAAAAACGAGTTTTCTAATCAGGCGTAACTTTCCATCCACCTAAAATGTATGTTATAATATTTCTCTTTGCTACATAGGATGAATAACTTTGCTGTAGAAATAAATATTACAGTATCTTTACATTTTCAGATTAAAAAGGCTGCACCTATATGTATAGCATTGGGGTCTATGCGATAGTAGAGGATGCTTATGGCTGTGTATGTATAGAGAATTGTAAGTATATAATTATATTAACATAATGGCTATATTATACATGGCAGACAATCTAGTTTCCACTATTGTATTTAGGTAGTCTCATTATTGTACTAAAGTTTACACGTGGGTGCAATGAACGATCTTAAGAAAATAAATATTATATTCCTTAAAGAGTTCCCTTAATTATCTATCCTTCTAATTCAATCTCAATTTTACTATGCCAAGGTAAAATTTACGTATTTCGGCTATATATAATTCACAGAGCTACTTTCAATCATCATCTTCGTCAGTAATTTATAATTTGTGCAATTCACAAATGTCTGTACCATAAACACTCCAAGTGCAAAATAGTCTTTAGCAAATAAATAATGTAAATATATTTAATCTATACTACTTAATATTATAAAGAGGTAAAATGTTTGTGACGTTGTAGGGGGTAATCTCTGGATCTACTGAACTGATTTCAATTTTTTTTTCTGTGTTGAATACTTAGTCCATTTATCGGGGAGTGTCATAGGCTATATAGTATCACGCTATGTCTAATAGGAGCGGAGCAGTAATGAAACATGTTTAAAACAGGGACGTGTTTTTTTCTCCGTCCTACGAAGAGGGCACGGGTCCGCTAGTACGCTATAAAAAGCTAGAAGATACGTTGCTGAGGCAGCGACAATGCCATAACACCAGGAATCGTAGAATACCCAGAATCAACCCGTTTGCCGAACTTGGTAATAGTTAACTCTATATCCAGTCACTGAAATTGACTCTACTTAAATGCTAGAATGGATTTTTTTTTTTTTTTCTTTGTGTATTTGAGTACCTACTTTTACGTCGGTAGCATTGGTTCTCAGACGAACACATGGTTCAGATTTTTAACTGTATAATTAGGTTCGTCTAACAATTAAAACTTGTTATATTTTTTCCTTTCTAGGTAGATACGCTCCAAATGTTAGACAGATCGTTCAGAGATAACTCCTTAGAAGCTGTTTTTATTATAATAATGCACTCTTAAGCTAGACGTAACACCCTAATAGCGCATAATACTGTAACGTTATTTGACACTAGCTCAGAACCAGTCTGGCTGTGATCGTGAACAGAGTTACTTAAAATATAAGAGCCGAGAAGTACATTCAATTAATCAATCAATCAACTAGCCTATTGCAGTCCTCTGCTTGACATAGGCGTCTCCCAACACGCGCCACAGAACACGGTCCTGCGCCTTCCGCATCCAGTCCGACCAAGAGACCTTTTTGAGAAGTACATTATTTTACGTGTAACACGTTTTATCCATCCTGCCGATCAAATATGATTGACAGGTCTACCACATACAGGGGTGTTACAACCTCTTTGTAGCACTAACTCTTTAGCTCCATTAGACTAGGTCATCCTTAAAGGGGAGGATAATATAATTGATTGACAAATGCTGAACACGAGTTTAATTTCCTTAAACAAAGTTCAAAACAGCTTAATATTATATTTCCATTTGCCACATCACACTGCCCTAAGTTCGTTTCTCCCTTTTCTCATTGTAGTCCTCAATGCCTCATAAAGGCTTGCAGAAAGCTATAGAGAGAGAGAGAGAGAGCTACGCCTGTCGTTTAGATGTTTAATCGGTATAATACGAACAAGAGCACATACTCCTGCACTTGCAAGAGACAGTTATAGGTAACGGATAAAGTGTATGGGAAGAGTTGCAGGTGACGACGATATTTTATACTTATTACTCTAAAATTTCATTATGTACAAAAAAAGTAATATTATTTACTACAGTTGGTGAAGATATACCTACTCACACGTGAAGTGGCAAGATTAGGTATCTGGGTAAAAACGTGTAGATGCGATACCCCATTTTTTTTATCGGAGCGCAATAAAAGAAGTTCGTATACTTTTGACAATTTATTTCAAATATTTTGTAAACTCTACCTACAGTAAAGTATTAACCTAGACCCTTGTGCACATGAATGATGCAGTTGTACTCGTAATTAAACTTGCTGAAGGTTCTTCTTTACTCTTAACTATTTTTAAAAATAAGTAGTAAGTAGGTACATAGGTACATAGTTATCCTAGTCACGTTCATTGATGCTATAACAAAATTGCGTTTTTTACGAACTACAGTAAACTGTTATAGGTACAACATACCTACTGCAATTCACAATACATCGTCTATAAAGGAGATAGAGGAAATAGGATAACGGTGTGCGGACGCTCAGCGTTGTCGACATCGTCGCAAGAACTTCTCAATATCGCGAACCGTTCCTATGTCTACGACCAACAATGTATCATTAAAACCTATCCATTATATCATGACCTACCCACCCCTGCGCGCGCGCTTGTACCTAGAAGCTTACGGTGCGTCATCAACTAAGATGGCGGGTCAGACGCACTGGTCGATGATAATGGCACTCCGCATTCGATGTCGTCGACGCCACCGCGCCTCGTCCCGAACGTTCTACCGTTCACAACTTTTTGCTCACAAATGGAAACTACGGAGACAGTGGGGTGAATTGAGGCCGATACACTGCCATCTTAGAAATTATGGTGACTGTTACATACATCTTTCGTAGTGTAAAATAACTTAATATGAATACAGACTGGCGAGGTAAAAGGTCACATGCGCGCGCTTTACATAACACCTTCTTCTGACATAATTGTGGTTTGTTTTTTTATTCGAAACGTATCTACGCTTAAAGTTCAATGATGTTTCTCAATATTAACAGTAGAAATCTTTTAGAAGTTAGCTAAATAAATAAAATAGTACTTAGGTACTCAAGTAAGGAACCGCCACTTTACATACACTAAGACAATGAGTGCAGATATAAACTGAACTCTGAAGGAATCGTATAGGGTAACGTAAGTAGTTTTAGAAGACCAAGGTTACCTCCGTCACTTGAAGAGCATGAGTCATTCTACTTAATATTACAAAAAGTTTAGGCCAGCACTTTATAGAGGCAGGGCATGTCTCTACACAAGTGTTATTCACCCACTTTTGCGGACCATCTCTCACCGGTATGGATCCATTTTGCCTGTTTTCTCAACGTCCTCTTCCTTAATAACTGAGAGAGGAACACCATTGGTGTTAGTCAGTGAACCGTATTTGAAATGTTTTTGGAACTTCAAAACGTCTACCCTCCTGTGTTGACGGAGGGAGAAGATCTCTCGAAGTTTCCAGCGTTTAAAAAACCTCTAGAAAATGTATTTAGAAGAAAAAAAAGGAAGTGCTCAAAACAACAAAATATAAGGAAAAATTACACACAAACTTCAAAGATGATGTAGATTAATCATCAAAACATAATACATACATAACAGTATAGGTATGTAATTAGGTATTATGCAACAACATAGGTCCTGTACCGTACTCAAATATGAGGTAACAATAACAAAAACATTTCTGTGTAGTGATGAATTTAAGAAGACCTCATTTGGTGCTATTTCTTTGATCGAAGATGTCATAAATACGACTACAGAGTTGAATTTTACGAAATCGAAAACCTATGTATTTTTCGTGAAGAATGAAAACTTGAAGCTTTCGTTTTCCTAGTTTCCGTCGTGTTAGTAGGTAGTTAAGTAGTTTAAGTCTCCTAATATTAACTATTCCTTAACCATTCATACAACGCCATCTAGTCCGAAACTAAGCAGAGCTTGTACTATAAGTCCGAGACAACGGAAGTATTTAACATTTTTATCACCCACATCCAGAGATCTGAGCATCAACCCTAGCTGGCGTGGTGTTACCAGGTCCAATTTTTATTTTTATTTTTATTCTCAGGCCTCATTGGTATACCTATATGGTTTTTAGGATAACCATAGAATGAGTTGGAGTGTTGGCTCTACAAGTTCCTACGTAATATGGAATCATAATAGTTGGTAAAGAAACAATTTCCTCATTTGTCTGTCTATTGGTATATCTTAACCCTTAAACCCTACCCGGGCGTCCAGTAAACCCCAGTGCTTGATTTTTTTAAATATTTTAGCAAAAACGAAACGTTTTGGGGTTTATCAGACCCCAGGGTAGGAATAGAGTTATATTTTTATGGTGTACTGATATTTATACATTGGTTTCTGCTGTTCGTTCTGGTGATAAAATGAAAAGGTAAGATACATTTCTTGATGTTTAATAATATAGTAATAGTATTATTAGTTCATTTTACAAAAATTAATCGGTATATTGTATTTTTTTTACATTTATTAATGTGTTTTACGTAATTGTTTTGGTAAAGCTAAACAATAATGGATGATCAGATTATTGACTGGCTGCACGAAGAAGATTCTAAAGAGGAAGAGGTGTTTGGTGTTGTGGCTCTTAACCGATATCTGGAGATGAAAAAAACAATGAAAAAACTAGCCTTGGACCTCATCACCCGAAAAATGGAGGACAGATTTACATGGCCTTCTTTGCCTTCAAATCTCCAACACTTCCTATAAGGAATTAAAAAAAAGAAGCGTCTTTTGGTCGTCGCAACTCCTGCTCCCATAGCAAAAAAAAAGATGTGCTGTCTGCCCAAGGGGGAAAAACCGGAAAACGAAGGTTTCCTGTGGGATGTGCTGTAAACCTCTCCGTGGTGAAGATACTGTGCCAAGAGGAATGTGCCATCCAAAAAATAAAATGTTGTTTATAATGCGTTATTAAACTGTTTTTCTAAATAAATAATTAATACATTAAATGTGCGTTTAATTTATTATTTATTCATGATTTAAATATGGGGTCTACGAAACCCCTGGGTAGGAATAATGTTTCTCCTAGGATGGGTAGGACTTAAGGGTTAATAACATAACCAGTGCTAAACTGTCAAGCAAAAAGGCGTTACAAAAATCGCGTCAGCTACTTTTTTGTTACATCCCCGTTTAAAATTTTGTACAAAGACTCATTGGCGTAAAGTTAAATGAAACGATTTAACAACATATCTATTATCTCGCGTGTGTATGTCATAAAACATGTCCGAGGGAAAGGATTACTGTACTTCTGATAGATGTAAGACACATAACCTGTCATTATAGTGTGCAACTTTCACAAGTTTTTAATCTAACACATTTATAATAAAGTTTTGTTAAGCAGTTCTTTTGAACAGTTATTATTATAACCGTTGTTTAATCCTTAATGTGGGGAGTAATTGCGTGGTTGTTATGTATGAAATGTTAGACTTAAAGAGCTTTGTAGAGTTAGTCATTGACACGGACAGATACTTGGCCTACTAATACCACGCTGGCCAGTCGGATTGGTATAGGGTTTAATTTCAAGTTTTCCTTCTTGTTATTTCGTAAAGATAATATTCACGGAAGGTCCCTTAGTCGGTTTTTACAACACCCATGGGATGAGATAGGGTGGTGACATATTGTATTCTTACTCCGTCACCACACGTATAAAAGTTAACGCATATTAAAGTTATCATTTTTATTTTTCATAGTATTGCATTTATTGTTTTACTTCCTACTACTACTTAGTATACGAAATGTCAACCACGCCCACGTGTAGAGCGGTCATGCTGAGCATTTCATGAACCTCACGATATCGAAGTAAAATACGTTAATGCTCGTAGATTTGATATAAACTTAGGAGGTTTTGCATGTTGAATAGTTTTGTACTTATCGTCTTTCTTTTTCATTAACATAAAGTTTATAAAGAAATTATACTTTAGTAAATCAATATGACATCAACCTCGAGTCAAACATTTACACGTCTCCAAAAACAGGTGGAGGTCCGGTTGTATAGTTTTGTTACTTATCTATTTAATTATGTATTATTATTAACTAAACTATATAAGTACTTAGTATAAACTCACTAGTAAAAAATAATTCAAAATTCGTGATTTACCTAAAATACCTCAAAAAAAAAATCTGTTGCACCTTACCACTGTACAGTATATTGTTCAAAATATTTTTTATATGGAATTATATAGAGAGGTTTTGGAGCGGTGACCGCGACGTGACCAGAAACTACGGAAACTCGGAATGCACCGTGTCGCTTGCGTAACGCAGCCTGTTGCTACAAACATGTTGGCCGGGGAAGACATAAAAAGAAGTATTTTATTGGTGAGCCACACCGGTAACACTAAAACGTTCGGGACTTAAGATTAGAGCCGCGTGGGCGCAAAGAAATACATCATTTCAAGTATTACGAAGTTTTGTTGCGCGAATAGGGAAACATTTACCGTAACTTTTATTGACCAATTTATTATTTAACAGTAGGCATGTGTCGTTTTAGAGATTTAACATGTCACTATCTATGATAACAAAATAGAAAGAATAACTAAGTACGATATTTTTATACTTTTAAAAGTTTATGTTGTTAAATAACAGTTAGAAATTATTAATAGTAAAGTATCTATCGAGTTAGTTTTTCTTCTATGAAATAAACATTAACCCCCTTACTCATAAACGCCTATTAAATTTTAGTCAATTGATTAATTAGCATAGACTCTTACATTGTTTGGTATAAGGTTGGTTTTCGTAATAAAAATCTCGCTTAACAGTGATTAAATTTAAAAGGCGTTTATGAGTAAGGGGGTAAGTATCCTCGTTGAACTTTCTTTTGGTAATGTTTTATCGCCAACAAGAATCAGACTGTTCTCTAAACATAGCTTTATAGAGAACAGTAAAATGTAATTTAGTGATATAGTAAAGTCAAAGTCAAAAATATATTTACAAAATTAATACAACTTTGGTTTTATATTTTTTGACGTCATTTATACTACTTAATCTAAGTTTAGTACGTTACTATTAAAAATCCTTCATTTCACGAAATAAAAGCTATTTTTATGAGGGAATGGACTAAGTTTAGAAAAAAATTACTTCCGCCTTCAAAGCGCTAGTAGAGAAGAAGCGGCGCAACAAACTCTACCGCGCTGCATTTTCTTGACGTCGTCGTCCTAAAGTAACTACTTATATAACACTATGGGTCTATAGTTTTTAAGGTGACGGATTAGCGTTTCCATTGCGATATTGAATATCTGAGATAAAACTTAACTTATTTAGTTAGTAACCTGTACTATACCTATATCTGAATAATGCATTAAGTCTGGATATTTAATCCACGTAGATATTTTCTATTTAAACAATAAATTTCTTCATACGTGACCACACTTAGAACCTACACGTAGCCTACATAAAACAGTATTTAAGTATGCCATCTTTGAGTGGATTTAAAATAATATAATAATAATCATCCACCACGCCATCTAGCTCCAAACTAAACTGAGCTTGTACTATGTCTGGTGGTACTAGTCAACTAAAAAAAAACTAAAAAACTTGGTAAAACTTTGTTGTTGTTGGTTGACGACCTCTGTGGCGTAGTGGTTATATAACATGACTGCTAAGCAGAGGTTTCGGGTTCGATTCCCGCTCAATGCAAATCTTTGTGTGCATGAACAGGATTGTTTGCATTGGTCTGAGTGTTTCTATGTATAATATAGTATGTATTTACCACAGATATCTGAAAAAAGGAGATGTGCTCTGAATGTCATTTTGTATGGAAACCTAATGTCGCCAGTTTTATTAACACACACAGCAATAGAATATACGAATAGACTACTGTTCTCAGTTACATCTAGATTTTCAATGAACGCAATACTCTGTCTCGTTTTTCCTTGAAATATCTCCCTTACACGGTGTCACAGCGAACCAATCAGCGCTACTATATATATACAACTAAAACAAACTTCAAAAAATTTAGATAGAAGAACTACTACAATTTAAAACTACTACATTCAAAAAAATTACATTTATGCTAGGCGTTGACCTTATCGATAAATAATTAATAAAATTTATCGATAGACAAGAATTATATATTATTAAAAATTAAATACTTATCATATACTTAAATAATAATTACTTTTATATAAATATGTATTATATAATAATATATAATTGTACAATACTTTTGTAAAATAATATTCACGACAGTTTGTGTAAGATCGTACATGTCGTGAAACAAATTAATCCGTGAACTGATGTCGTAATATCGCAGGTTGAAGGAACTCAAGCGTCATACTTCTTTTGCGTCCTTATTGTCGCAGCAGTTTGTAACATTTTGACTGTTGTCATACAAAAGTAACGCACCTGTGAGGGAGAGCTAGCGATAATTTAGCCACAGTCGGTAAAACCTAGCCGACTTTAAAACACGACTTTTTCCGCACGTGCTTGTCATGCATGATCTACTTTTCATCGCCAATTATCAATCTCTTCAAAAAGCGCTTTGTTTAATTACATCATGGTTCATTAAATTTCTTTGAGTGAGCTTGTGTGGCCCATATTTTGAGCTTTGGGCCAAAACTGTTTTGTAGTCAATTACAACTTATAGATGTCAATTTTTGGATAGTTGTATAATATAAGACTAAGTATACAGATTATTTTTTGAAGCAGGTAACAGCGTGTACAGTTCATTTATTCAAGCATGTGCATGCGCATGCCAAAATGCGCGAGCAATATTGCGCCTAGATAAAATTAAAACAATAGCATGAATATAGGGATTGCTAGATGAGCATTTAGACTGATTTTAAGCAAATCTGATAAAACCAGTTAAAACCACGTGTGTGCTAATAAATGGATGAGCGTTTAAAAAAAACTTTTAAAACCACTCTAATCAACATTTTAAACCTTTATGTTCTAGAGTACTTACTCCACCTTTGATTTAGGATATTATTTCAACATTGTAATACTTATATTGAAATTACATAATTTAAACAGCGTAACACAACATTTAAAAAAAAAATCTCATTTAACTTAATAAAACTTTTACAATTTAAAATTCCTACAATACACGACTTTTATCGAAAACGATAGATAGTCGTAGTCATGAACGGATCGTCACTATCGTTTGGTTGTTAGAGCGATCACGGTTAGCAACCACTTGTCATACGTAATATCGTTGAGCGAATAGTTCATTGCTTCATATATCATTGAATGACTAGTTTAGACAGCATTAGAGAAGCAATGTATATGTTACAAAAATATTATAGTACTTAATTGTCCGAACATGAAAATAACATAGTGAGGACATTGAAGATTATTTTTTCATGATTTTAGAGGTAAATACAATAAATTACATGTACTAGCATACGGTAAGTGATTCCATTATTAATAAAGATTTTTTTATTGCTCTTAATTTTACAGGCAACCACTGAACAACTCGGCATTTTATATGTTATCTCGGTCGTTGTCAAAACACGGCTAAACCTAGGTGACAGCCATTTTTAGCTATATAATCGGTCTAATCATATTGCGTTGACAAGAATACCCCGTCATACCACTTCTCCTTTTATTTAGATTTCTGTGGTATTTACAATAAAAAAGTATTTAAGTATGTTTATCCATTGTACCCATAGTACAAGCTGTGCTTAGTTTGGGACTAAAGTCTATTTTTTTATCTCGGACACTAAAATGACAACTACTAATGTCAAACGTAAAACTAATATAGCCAGCTTTTAAGAAACAGTGCTGTCCCTGTGTTTCGATTCGTTTTGTAATTATTGTAAAATATTTACGGTTGTTAGTATAGTCGAGAACTAAATGCCTTTATCACCTCTAGAGTTAATGTTAGTTGCATTTCATAAAACTATTAGGGTCAATATCGCACAACAAAACATCAGCTAAATCATGACGATACTTTGACATAATATCAGTTCTCATGTATTAGCAAATAGTTGTTAGATATTTATAAAAACAAATAGTAGAAGTTGCTGATAGAAGAGGTAGGTACTTTATCCTCTTTCCATTGGTATACAACATCCTATAAAATAGTAAATAGTTTTTCTACAAAACATGTGTAATACATAAACATACATACTGTTGGTGTGCTTAAGAGGACTCATTGACAAAATGCACTATCTTTCATCAACTACTACAGGAATATGAAAAGACCTATTAATCTAGAATTTTGATATAGGTAAATTGATACCTTTAACTAGCCTTTTGTAGTTACGAAAACGCGATAGCTTGATTTTGGCTCGATCATATTTAATTTTGAAAACACCTCTAAAAAAACATCTTTTTACATATAACACGGAAAGTACACTATCATTATGCTTAGGAATTACTCAAATACATTCGTAACATCAATATTAGTCTTACTGTAGAATATCATTTACATAACTACAACCTTACAACCTTAATTAAGAAAATAAGATTTTAGCAATATCAAAGCGCTCTGGATCGTTGCGGGCGCATCGTAATTTTAGACCTTATACCGATTAGTTAACGATCGATACAGAATGAATACGGTCGACGAATCAGTCGGGCGATGGCCCTCTTCGACGTCGGACCTGTGCATGTCGACTCAACGTTCGTACTAAATATTATCGCGTATTTTTTAATCGTAGGTATATAATATTATAGGTTAGATTTAAAATATTTATACCTAAGTTTTTATTAATACTTTGTTCTCTTTTATAAATAAATAATAGTATTATTTTATAACATTGTTTGGTAAAATATTTTCGTAGTTATGTCATTTACAAAACTTAGGTAAAGTTCGCCTAACTCAACTACCTAGTTACTGTTGACCCTTTTGATAATGCAAGCGTTTGTTTATAAGCGATTTTAGACTATATGCTCAAGTGTAATAAGTTTTATTACCGTTTTCGTCAAGATCACGTAATTGAAACGGCCTCAGTGGCGCGGGCAGTGTGACGCGGTCGCGGTAGTGGCTTGCGTGCACGAGGTTGCGGGCTCGAATCCAACAAAGTTGTTTGAGCGATCCACAAATTACTGTCCTAAGTTCGGATGTTTTTTGTAAAAGTCTCCGCGACAATACCTAGGAGTTGTGTGAAACTCAAAAAAATAAGTACCTACCTTAGGTACTTACTAATAAGATCTAAATAATACTTTTTACTTTCGCGGGAACTTTTACAGACATGAAATAAACGAACATAACATCAATTTTGCAGGCACAAAGAACATCCAGACTCAGAACAGTTATTTGTGGATTACACAAAAAAAATGTCATAAGTGAGATTTGAACTCTCATGCACTCCACCGCGGGAACGTTTACAGACATGAAAGAAACGTACACAAAGAAAGTCCAGACTCAGCCCAGAACCAAAAATTGATATCGCGACATGCGTGTTTCATGTTAATGTATTTTGAACTCTATACGAGAAATAATACGGTTCATTTTTACACAAACAAAACGTAGCAACAAACAACAATAGGCCTATCGCGAGAAGCGAGTGTTTTTGTTACAAAGTTAATATATACTCTATTTCCTAAGCAATACGGTTCATTTTTACATAAAGATTTCAATTTTTGCCTCGTCTCGCCCCTCTGGTGGAAAATCACCTAGAGTTCAAATCTCACGTAAGACAATTTTATTTGTGCGATCCACTAATTATTGTCCTGAGTCTGAATGTTCTTTGTGTCAGCTAAGTAAATGTTTGTAAATACCCTGCGACACAGGACAATACATAGTGAGGCTATTGTATTTTTTTTAAAGTTCTATTATTTTGCGTGAGATTCAAACCCGCGACCTCGTGCACTGCGACCGCTACCCCGAGGCGGTCAAACTATTTTTGTGATCCCCAAATTATTGTCCTGAATCTGGATGTGCTTTGTGCCTTGATAATACCTTGTGCAGGAGTAAATTTTAAAAAAATGGGGGCTACTTGTATAGACATAATAGACCGGTAGATAGTAGGTTTTTCTGTAACAGAATTTTCTGTTACCTACCGCGGACTGACGTCACAGTATAACCAGTAGTCTAACTGGGCCGAATATTTATTATAAATGCCTACGGGTGCGCAGTACGTAAACAATAGTATACATGCGATCTACTTTGTGTTTCTATTTAGTTTTGTAATTGTAAATTAATACTTTTCATTTTTCTATTTTACTATTTTACTTATATTTAAATAAATAGGAAGTGTTCTGTAAAAAACGTGTTGTTTTATGATTGATACATTTAATTTAAAGAAACATGTATATGTTTGTATTTATATCCACCATGTTTGTGATATAAATAAAATACTAAATTATAATATTAAGAAGGTACTTAACAAGTTATTCAGTAAAGTAGGTACAGTACCGGGCCGTTTCGTAACCTGTAGAAAAATACAATCGGTCAATTTCGGCTTCGTAGAGCGTCAGAGAAAAAGACGATGTGTAATATTTACGGCCGGGTACTGTACTTATTTATTATATTGGCCATGTTTGTTTGAAATTGAATTTATCGATAACCAAAACCAAACTTTAAACAGGTCTATTAGATCTATTTAATGTCAAAATAAAGGCATCGAGGTCACTTTATGGATGGGTGACCAATCCAATCAAAAAATGACATCGATGTCATTGCTTAAATTTACCTAGATCAAAGTGAAAGACACGCATGGGGGATTTCATAAAGGGGGGCTAAATTTTCATTATTATTGACCTAAGTACAGCAAACCGTTTTCGTAATATACACAAAATACTATATTATAGTATTAAATAAATACCTAAGTCATTTAGTAAGGTAGGTATTTATATCAGCCATGTTTGTTTGAAATTGACATATGAATAATATTTTTGGTTTCAAATTATAACACACAGTCCGCTCGTTACTGCGGCACAGTAGCGACTGTTCCCTCCGCGATCGTGAGCTTGTAGGTATAAACTCACGTTTCGTCCGTTTCTATGAAATTGAAATACTGTATATATTTGTACTATGGCACAGAGCGATTAACGTGTCCTTGAGGGCCGGCGGGACGACGACGGCGCACAGGGCGCGGCGGCGCGTGAGCGAGTATATCCGTCTCATTCGCGCGCCGAGGGGCGCGCCCCTCTGGCCACGGCCGAATTCAACTCGAAAATTTTCAAAGCGTCGTCTTAACAAATAAATAAATAATTCGAAGTAATTATTGACGCTATAGTAAATGATGACTTTTTTTTTTCTTTTATTATATTAAAATTAACTCGTAACATTGTTTACAACTTGCAGTATCTAAAAACAAAGAGTTGGTTAAAGTAATTATGTCTTCAAGTAATAGTTTCATTTTATTCTAGTTTTAACGAATAAAGAATAAAAACCATATAAATATCAGTACAAGAATAACCTTGTCCAGGGATGGTGATTCGTTTCTATAAAAGAATTGATGTTTAATTATGAATTATATATTAATTTTATTATGAAACAAGATTATTATTATTTTATTATGCAGACTCAAAGATTAATTGTACTTACAGCCAAATAAAATAAATTATGTACCAAAAATAAATTTTGTTTCATTTACTTACCTGAGTTTAAAATTAGAATTTGCACATTTTATATTATTACTTCCAAAAAACTGTATAAAATTTAAATTTATCGTTAACTGTTGATAGTGGTGGTACATCACCATACATAAATTGCACAAAAAAAGGTAACAGTAATGATATTTTAGTATTCGAGATTAAAAAACAGCCTATAGTCTCTATTTACCGTAATCGGCGGTACTAACCTATATTTTTATCGGTAAGTACCGGCTGTACCGCATCACTATTTATTAGTTGTAAAAAACAGGCAACACATGAAATGTCATTTTAGTATCTGAGATAAAAAAATAGACTATAGATGGCATTGTGTGAATGTTAAAAACATAGCTCCTTCAATTAAAACAGACTTGTGTAAACTGTTATGTTCATACACACAATGATCTGCATAGAGGTTTAATCAAACTTAAAACCTCTGCCACTATTAAGCCACAGAGTACGTCAAATAAAGTTTAAAATTTGAGTTGTAGGCACGTTGTAGGTAACTAAGTAATATGGATACGTCGACATAGCTTCCATATTATAATATTGTTTGCTGAAGTATTAGCACACGCGTCTCAATTTTAAAGATGGTCCATGTTAATGTTTTAGAGGAACACGCATTTTAAATGAGTGGAACGGTTTATAATTAGACACATGGTCAAGGAATTGATTTATGGTTGATGGCTGACAACTTCACAGCTTATTTAAGTTCCAGTAACTACAGAAAAATAAACCACATTGCAAGACTACAAGAACCGGCGCCGGTAATACTTAAGGATCGGAAGAAAGGAGTAGGCGACACGTGTGCTGCCAGACATTACACCAGGCAAGTTGTAATGCATTTTTTGTCTTTCCCACCTTGCCAAATCCCTTTCCTGAACCGCACCTTTACAGTCCACACCTGAAAATTAGTTTTCACCGCGTCTTCTGACGTAGACCGTCTCATCATTGTTGATGAGCGTGACATGTGGTCTTCGAGGCTAAATCGTTCTATTTCGTTTTATGCCTTCGGAGCTCCATCACATTTTTATGGTTTCAAGTGGAGGAAGGAAACTAAGCTTACTAATAGCGTGCTGGCCAGGCTGATTGGTTTAGGTTCTATGTCAGGTTTTCTTTATTTTTTTCGTAGAGATAATATTTTCGAGTTTTTACTTAGTCGATTTTTACGATACCTTATCTACCATCCTTTTGTTTATGATACTTCATCACCACACAAATAATAGATAGCTTGATAGACAAACATATTATTTTTTGCAAATATAAGGCTATGCAATTAGTGCAAAAACTGCAGTGTATTACATCTAAGCTTTGAACATGAACAGGAAAAAAGCTAGCCAGAGCTAAAATAAGATTAAACTCAAGATAACAATCGCAGATATTTCTGACGTAATGAATAGATTTTCTATCAATGCAATAGAAAAACGTGAGGCTTAATCAACCGGACACTGGCTGCAATTGTGCCCTGGTCAAGGGTAATGCTAATTCGATCTTTGAATGCTAAAGAGTTGTGTTGGATTTGTTAGGAAAATTAACTTCTTAATATTTCATATTGTGTACCGCCAGTAGACACAATATGAATGTGTCATATATGATACACGGCAGGCAGTGAAAGTGTTAAGGAAGGAGCCTCCGTGGCAAAGCGGTAGTGTAAACACAACTGAATTTTAAAAGAGATGCCAAAAGTTTCTTTACCAGGTTTCTTCTCATTGGCTCTATGCATTTGGAAACTGGAATTTATGGATCAAAACAGACAGACAAGTAGATTTGAGTAGTAGATTGGTTTTATTTTTCTCCTCTAATTTACATTGGACAATACAACGCGGTTTTTTTAGTGCTGTGGTGTTTGTCTGTGTTATAATTTTAACTGTAGCTACAATTTTAAGTAAATTGTGAACGACGATTTAAAGCAATTTGTGATAAATTTTATGAAATAAAGCATTTTGACATTTGAAATTTGTATGCGTGCGCAAGGTTTTGAATCCATTACAAGATTTGTGTGATACACAAATGATAGTATCGCGTAGGATTCAAAATCCACTTTGCACTAAGTTAAGTTTATGCAAGTTATTTTCTGGGTACAATAATGGTTTGTGCAATTGTCAACTTGCAATATAATAATGCTTTTGGCGAGTAAGTACTTATTGATTAGTGGTACAGATGTTAAGCAATCTAATAAATAAATCATTTCTCTTACTCGCTTTACAAAACAGAATCCTATGTATAAGGTACACATTCTCACGCAGTTCGCACGCAGTACGAATAGTAAACGTGTACCTATTACAAGATTATTTTATCGTACTACTACTACGAACATTTGCGCTATTTATACTAACACTATTCGCGACACCTGAATGCAAATTTACGAAAAATACTAAATTCATGTGTAACTTTATAAGTATACTCAAGTACCATAGTGTCTGTTTTATACATTTGCGTGTGTTATTCCGAAGCGATTGTGTAAAGCAGTTGGAAAACAGCGGGCGTGTACAGGACACGCGAAGGTCGCAACGCCCACGGTTCACACTCAACATTGATGACTAGGCGAACGCTACCTGTGTTCTCTGCCTTTATTATACTAATTATGGCATTATCAAGCTCTGACAACCAAACCATACTTATAAAGGCACATATTAGATAATTTCCTTAATATAATTGCCTGTCGTATCGAAGTTCCGTTGTCGACGACTCGCTGGTTATTAATGTAATGTTTTTTTTTATTAGAATGAATGTTGTAGGAGTATCTCATCATTCTTGATCCTCCATAGAGATAACCATAAAGCTCTTTATGTAAATTTATTTAGCGCTAACTTTACGTATCTACTTTTTATACTTAGATCTTTTTAGTCGGTGGATTTAAAATAATGTAGTTTTTTTTTATTTTTGCTCTACCATTGACTATTCTGACACAGAAACACAAAGGGTTACATTCGACTATTGTTATGTATTGTTATTTTAACACGAGTAAGATGTATATATCAGGTTAGTAGTGAGTGTTAATCTATGATTGCCTGATTTGATGAACACGTGCACCTACAATTAGGGGACGCACCGGGCTCCCTTAGTAAGTAAGTTAATATTGTCCAAGATATACAGGTATTCAGGACGCGTATGTAAGTAGCAATTTAAGGGTATATAATAGGATACCATAGCGAGTTTATTTTGTATATTTATACAATCTGTAGTAGGCATTATGAAGGTCATTTTACATATTAATGCGAGGTATCTATTTAATTTATTTGTTTACTAATTACGTAACATGATAATTAAGTTTTTATGAGACCATTAAGTACTCTTTTGTGTATCTAGTTTATGAATATTGTTTTTTTTTCTTCTAAAACCAGTAATACAGTGACAGTAAAAAGTTTTACTAAGATTGTCAGTTTTGTTTGTGTCTGTGTGATCAGCGGACGGTTGCGATAATAGCCGTGATTATTTTAGCGCAAAAAGTGACCTGTAACCTCATTTTTTTTCTTAAAATCTGTCGATTAATGTAATTTGTTGTACTTGTACAGTACTAAAATAATATTGTCTATGTCTACAAGTTGCAATTGAGACGAGGTTTATTAGGATTTGAAATGTTGTTATAAGTACTTTTTTATTTAAAATAAGTGTTTAGTCCCTATTGAACTTAAGAGTCTCATATCATTTGATGTACTTATGTACTTATATAATTTGTGCCTCAAATAATAATGTTTATACAATTATTGATTCAATTTTAGAGATATTATAGGCTCCCTTTGACTATAACCTGTATATATTATTAACACTTACATAACTGGCTATAACTAAGTAGGTATAAAGGTTTTTTTTTGTCAATTGGTGGAATAAATAACGCAAATACTTGTTTATAATATGATAGGCCAGATAAATTGGTATAGGGTTTGTTTTGAGATGTATTTCTCTTGAAATATAAAACGTGTTGATGAGCCCTTTATCTTTATAATTTTCTACTATTTAAAAGTAAGTAAATGGCTTACTAAACGATATGTCGACGGACTGAAGTTACTTCCATATCATCATTCATCAATAATACTATACAGGATGCCATGGAACAATAATTAAGATAAACTAACTTACTATATTCCTAATCCGTGAGAAATTTAACTAAACAAGCCAAAAACCAGTCCAATCTTAAATGACATGTTTGATAAAAATATAAAAATGTCTTCCTCTACCATCATACCTAAGATATTACACAATATTGATGAAGTGGAAAAATATTGTGTTAATAGTTGACTTGTAGAGTATCATGAAATGAACCACCCAGTCATTAATATAAATTGTCTCTGTCCTCACAGCACCTAATTGTCGCGCATTAACAAGATCGTGGCCTCAATATCTAGCGAGCGCGGTGCGGTGCGCCACCCCTAAGGATGCTCATTTCCTTGTAGCTGATTACGGCTCACGGACTAAAAAAGTACAATCATAGTGCTCTCCGGCGCGGAACGCACTGTCCTCATTTGAATACAAACGCAATGCGCGTGCGCACACACCCTTAACTGTACACAGACATAACCTAACAAACCAATCACGACTCTAAAATCAACCACAATCAGTTCTAATTTGTTCAGCCGCGATCGCATCGTGCCCTCTTTTCAAAGTCGAAAGAAGAGGGACTCTCGCGTGCGAGAATAGGAGGGCGCTATGCTTGACGAGGACGGAGGACGTTAAGGGCATTCACCCCGTACCCCGTGGGTTGCGACTAGCGGCTCTACAAATGATGTACAAGCACATAGATGCCTTTCTCTATTTAGGTGCGCACGAGTTTCGAAATAGTGGCCGTGGAACTTTTTGTTGGGAGGTGAATCCTGTTTGTGTTGCGTCACTGCGATAAGTTCGGCTATTGCTTTGGCTTGAATGTCCGCTACAGGTGTGCGTCCGAACTATGTTGGCCGCTGTAGTGCCGCTCACTGCCCACCTCGTGCTTTAACAACATCACTTACTTAATATACATTGTATGAACTCTACTTGCGCTTATCACAGCTACGCATGTAATTAAGACTAGGTTTTTTTGTATGTAGTTTAAATAAGATATTGCTAATTTATTCGTCTTTGTCATTATTTAAAATTTTGTATTTCGGTGTGTGGTTATGGTTACGCATAAAGAATACACGGTGTCTTTACATGAACTAATTTCATAGATGTCAAAAAAGTTGACTTAGGAAAATATTGCTGATGTTATACGAAAGTAAAAGAATACCAGGGCGAAAATCCTACAGCTAGCACTCCGACTGACCAACATGGTTTTGGTAGTCTAGGAGTCTAAGAGTGACTAAGGGACTCTTAGACTACCTACACAGACTTTAGTCTTAGTTATAGGCAGAGCCCTGTTGCTGTATTGATTTAAATTCATTTAAAGTGGTGGTCGAGGCGGCCCAACTGATCATGATAAAAGGTAGACGTCGATTCATAGATGTCATCACTTGCCCTAAATACCTAAGTATAATCATACCAGCCCATTACTATCCCACTGCAGAGACGGGCCTCCTCCCATGACAGAGGGATACTTGGCTTACTAATACCACGCTGGCCAGACGGATTGGTATAGGTTTCATTTCAAGTTTTCTTTCTTTTTATTTCGTAAAAATAATATTAACGGATAGTCCCTTAGTCGGTTTTTACGACACCCACGGGATGAAAAGGGGTGGTGACATATTGTATTCTTACTCCTTCACCACACGGAGAATACCTAAGTTTAGTAATTTAAATCTCATAGCCCTTTCATTTTACTAGCAAAAGAAGAATAGTTTACATTTAAATGATAACAATTATTATCAAACTACAGATTGATCAGCGTTGGACTTAGAAGCCCCGTAAACAGACCTAATACTTGATTCCAAACATTACTTTTCGATTAAAGAACGAGTACAAACTAATTTATACATTTTTAAGTCTACGGCAATGCAATGGGATTAACTAAATAGTTTTGACTTCCAATCAAACCTTTAGTAGTATAAGCTGCATCGTAAACTCGACTATCAAGAGTAATTTCCATTAATGTTATTGCAATATTGATTGGTTTCCATAGATCCAACGTTATTCAGGTTAATGAGGTCTCCAAATACGCTACATGAGGCCCGGCGAGCGGGATCCCAATGACTGGAACAACTCTATTAAAGTAATATATGAATTCGTATAGTATTTTCATGCATGTTGGTACATACAGCTACATAGCAATGTAGGTCCGTATGCGTTTGTAATAAAGCTCATATTCGAATTAAAATTTATTTTGTGACTTAGTGCTACTTTCTACAATTTTCTCTATTATTTTAAAAGAAGTTTTTTTTATATCTTTATTAAATAAAAAAGAGCTTGATCACTTTGTGATCATGTCGCCCCTATATGAAAATACATATCAAAATTAATCTAAATGTCTCTATTTTTTAAGGCTAACTTAAAACTAAATTGAAAAGAAGTTTTAGGTGATATGGTTTCAAATCATAGATAATCTAAAGTTCTAGATAAGAATATAACTAAGATTTAAATTACATTAAAAACAAGCTGTTACGATTTTACTGCAGCAATCAGATATTTTATTTATTTATTTATTTATTTATTTAAGTAAGGTACACCAACAGCATACAAATAAAACATTTTCTTAAAATTAGGTAATAGTTCTGGCTATATATGTATGCTATATATTTCGCAGCCGTTGTGATATTCTATTATAATGTGTGATCCACAAATTATTGTCACGAGTCTAGATATCTATTGTGTCTGTTGAATGACGGCCTCTGTGGCGTAGTGGTTATGAGAACCCGAGACCCCTGCGTCTCAGGTTCGATTCCCGCTCAACGCAAATATTTATGTGCATGAACATGATTGTTTGCATTGGTCTGAGTATTTCTATGTATAATATGTATGTATTTACAAAAAAAAAGTGTATTAGTATACGTTGTTCTGTTACACATAACACGAGCAGGTTAAGCCTAGCTTACTTTGGGATCAGATGGCGCTGTGTAGAGTGTCCGTGAATATTTATTTATTTATTATTGTTTGTTAACAGTTAAAGTCAGAACGTAAGCCTAATGCCCGATTTACACATCGACAAGTACAGTGGCGAGTTAAGTAGTATTTTAAAATTAAGTTGATTTAAATAGATCTCCATCCTATATTTTGGCAAGTTAAGTACGAATTAGCCCCCTCTCTCGCGTCTCGCCAACTTAACTTGCCAAAAAATAGGATGGAGATCTATTTAAATCAACTTAATCAGCAACTTACTACTTAACTCGCTACTGTACTTGTCGATGTGTAAATCGGGCATAAGTGCGGGAGTTGTCTTTCTACGAAGACTTTGACTAAATCATCGATTACAGTACTTTTAACAAAGGATACACACATAGCTATGAATTGATGTTTTAGAGTGCCAATAACTACAGAACTTAATTACTTTAATAAGCAAAATAAAATTTATAACATCACCGCAACACCTGATAATTGAAAATCATACCTTAGAGTTATTTACTTAGAGTTCAATTTAAAATTAATTAGTATTTATTGGTGGATATCTTGTCGGCTCCGGGGGTGCCATTTATCTATCTCCGGTATATTTATTATTACTAGATATACCGGTTACATTACATCTCATAATACTCAAAATGATGAATAAGATTTTGATAGTGTATTTAAAATGGTTGGAAGAATCCTTCTTTTTACTTACTTACTCCGTTGTCTCAACGATCCAAAATGTGTCCCCCTATTCCATGTATCCCTACTAGCTCATCCCTACTGGTAGGGTTATTTTAAAAATATATTTCATGTACAGAATTGACTTCTCCATAGATTTATTATTCTGTTCCATATATCCCTACCCGTAGCTATAAGTGGAAAAACAATCCAAGTATCCCTACCAATAGGAATAAGCTAGTAGGGATACATGGAATAGGGGGATGTGTCTTGGCCTCCGCCACGAGAGAACGTCATCCTGTTTGATCCTTGGCCACCTCTTGCCAGTCGCTGACTTGAAGCTTTCTCAGATCCTTTTTATAATTTCTTGAATTTTCGCTTGTGATTTTACGAATAAAATAAGTAGGTACTTACTTTTTTTAAATATCTTATTATTTTTTTAATATTTAGATGTTTTATTGGCGCACATACAGATAGTTACACTTGGTAGGTCTCATCAAGAGATTGGCTGGGTCTGCACAATATCGATCGCTTAATTCACATCCATCAGTAACTACTTAGTATAAAAATGTTACTATGTTCAGGTGGAAGAACAGTAGCTTTTTTTTACACATTCACACATCGCTACCTAGTCCCAAACTAAGCAAAGCTTGTACCATGGGTACTAGACAGCGGATAAACATACTTAATACTTTTTTTTTGTAAATACATCCTTACATATTATACATAGAAAACACTCAGAACAATGCAAACAATCATGTCACGCACACAAAGATTTACATTGAGCGGGAATCGAACCCGAGACCTCTTCGTAGCAGCCATGTAATATACCTACCGACTGCGCTACAGAGATCGTCATAGTACACAGTACTTAGTTAGTAAAATAGTAGCTACATACCATGAGAATTAACAATTTCTGTCTAGGATCGGCATGGCTGTTCTCTGGCATTCTTGACGTTCTTAAAGGGACAAAGAATAGTTTTGTGTTTTCGAGTGCTATCGTAAAACTATCAACACTTCTTAAAAACTCTTTGGACTTGAATTACAAAATAATAAAGTACCTTACTTTATTTCAAAATGTTTCACTGAATACAAAACCTGTTTTGAGAAGTTTTAGCGGGTGTTGAGAAGCGGAAGATTTTTATGTGTACACAAAGAACTACTATTTTTATGTGTACTGGACCAATTAATAAAGAATAACTTAGGTGTACTTATGTCCATCCTAGTTGGTCCCATAGAAATATGACTTGGAAATTTGATTGTAACTAAAAGAATATGTAAGTAATTAATTTGATACCCAAGAAAATATAGGTAATTACGTACCTATTACAAGTAGTAATAACCCTATAACAAATGTTTTGTATTTTATCAAAACTGATGACAACTCCACTCTCTGTATTGCACCTATCTATCTACATATACATACATATATTTTCATGAATGTAGTTTTCCATGGGTAATATCGATCGGCGCAGATAACTAGCTAGTGTCCTGGGGGTGGGCCTCCCACCTCCCTGTCGATATAGCCGATATAACCCGCATCATGCACACGCTAATTGCCGAAGGGAACTTATATATACGCTTGAATATAATTGTTTTAAATGTTCATATGAATTTGTAAAGGGGCTAGGGTTGATAGTTTGGACGGCGTTTTATGCAGGCGTTAAGGGTTATGCTTGAGTTTTTGAGCTTCGTTGCCTCTTAGAGGGTGTGAAGGATGACTAAGTATGGTTGGAGAAGTGTAATATTTTCATTGGTAGAGTAGTTGGACAGAAATGTAACAATTCGCATTGGACACCGTGGTTTTTTGCCAGTTTCTCTCTTGTAAAGGAGATCTGACATTTATAAACTGGTAGCAAGATATTATGAATAATATTAATTGACTAGTAAGTATTGTAAATTTATTTAACCACAACAAGTACTTAATGGAAAAAAATCACAAATCCTCGCAACGTGATAATTGGTGATTGATACGTGGTTTTGTAATTTTGTATTAGCGAAAATCTGAAGTCGATCGCTATCGTTTGTTCATATTAAATTCCATGTAAAAAGTAACATGGATCTTACCAAACGTCTAGGCCCTCTTTGAGGAAATAAAATAAGGCATAGTAATATGAAAACCTTAATAGGCGGTCAAAAGGCTCAGTCTTCATTCTGCCACTGTAATAGACAAATACTTTGAACTTATTCCGATAATAAAACTTTAAAACGTTTACAAAAACAAATGAACACAGTAAAGTATTGTGCCGTGGACTGGCTAACGTTGTTTCGAAATAAGAGAAATAAACCTGGAACAAAAAACCTGAGCCGGTCATCCCCCTCTAGACGGTACAAAAAAGTACAAAAGTGGGCCATGTCCCGCCGTTCCCAGGAATGCTTACGTCCCCTTCCCACTGATGGACAGACTCGACTTCATTTCGTGGGAGACTTTTCACGATCATAAAGCTTTTTATGCGTCTAAGCTTTCTTTATATTTTTTGTTTTTGTAAGACGTATTTATATGAAAATTCTAAATGCTACAATAAGTTTCCTTGACCGTTTCTGTTGCGCAGTAGCTTATATTGTATGAATGATAAGAAAAGCTTCTGGATTTGTTCTTGATTCATAAATTGTTTGGTAATAGAAAAAAATGTTTTTCTTTCTTTCTTTCTAATAACGTACCTATTATAAATGAAGATACTTATGTATTTTTATATATTATCTAGTACGGTGTAAATAATATTTACTCTGCAACGTGAGTTCGCTAAATAGAGCAATTCTTTCTAGCAGAATCTATCTCAGCGGATAAAGGAGGAAAAAATGACACAAATACCCTAAGTCAGTAGGTACGTGAGACCAACGTGATATTAGTCGACAGAGTTTCCCTCCTCACTGGAAGAATGTCCGTATAGTGTAACAATTAAGGTCTGTTATGATTGAATTGATTCTTAGCACACCATAAATCTCTCACAGGTACGGTGCTCTTCTTAAGGAAATTTGTCCCACGCTACAGCTAACTGCCTGCGTGGAGCTGTGGTTGCGGGATCGGCTGTCGTGTATGAGATTCTGGGTTTGAATTGCACGTAGGTAAATTCTTTGTACAATATACAAACTATGGTATATTAGCAAGCTGAAGTGGCAATGGGCTGGTAATATCTGTCGAAGGACCGATGGCCGTTGGAGCAAACGTGTTCTAGAGTGGAAGGACCAAGTTCTGTGGCGCGTGTTGGGAGAGGCCTTTTTTCAGCCGTGGACTGCAATAGGCAAGTTGATTGATTGATTGAAACTATATTGTCCTGAGTTGTATTGTGAAAGTTTCGATGTTCTTTATGTCCGTTCAATTCATGTTTGTGTGCGGACTTTTCCCGTGACATTGGGCATGATTTTTAGAGCGGGAATTGGGTAAAGGGTACAGGGCTTTCGTTCAAGTTTAGCTTCTTTCTTATAGTCATCTTGTAATTTTGGACGAGTTAAGGCATAAAAAAAATCATACAATAAATCAAAATTAAAAAAAAAAATTGCTGAACTTTATGATGGTTTGATTGTTGAATGAGTGTTTAGAATTAATTGTTTGAGTTTTATTGTTATGTCGGGCATTAGAGCGAATAAAAGTTATGAATGAACGCACTCCCCATGTGCCCGTGCGTGGCCGTGCGACGGAACTGTCACGTGACATATCGTGACTGAACTGTACAAACACCAACTGTATGTAGGTTACTAGATGTGGTATCGTCTACGATATGGTGTACTGGAATTTATTTGAGCTTTAAAAGAAGAAGAAAAAAGAAAAGAAAGAAAAGAAAAAAAAAGAAACTAAAACTTCTTTTAAAGAAGGAAGAGGTTGTTTATTACTACAAAACTCTATGATAATATGTTAAAAAAAAATGTGTTAAATATAGGTAAGGTCGGAACTTTATGCCATAAGGCATAACGCCTTATGGCATAAAGTTCCGACCTTACCTATATTTAACACATTTCACTCTCACTCAAGGTTAGAATAAAACTCATTCTGAATAAGTATATGGAATAAATAATTTACTAATATTTAAGTACCTATGTTGTTTGTTCAATATCAATTCAATACGTATTATGGAGGAATAACAATTTAACAATGCAAAACGACCCTGTCTAGTTGTATCAAATCTTTCATTTAAATAATTAACATCAATTTTGTTTTTTCATTTAAATTTAGAAAGTTATAAAGATGTCCTCAATTATTAATATAATTTTACCGATACAATGAATTTACAATCTATGGCACCTTTGTACTTTTTGCATTAGGTACATCCGCAACTTGGTACGTGACCGTAAAATGTGATTATAAATAAGATGAAGTGGTGTGATGGTGTCTTAATATAATAGTTTTTAGACAAGACTAGCACTAATGGGGTTTTTTAAGCAACGGACATTAATGTATACAGAATCAGGACTACTTATTAATTGAGCTTAGAACAAATTGGACAGCATTAATTGCAAGCAAAACCCTTTAGATGCTACTCTACGGAGAGTGGCGGACTCTAGCCGTATTTTGCATGAAATCTTGAAACAAAGTCTGAAGTTTGTTAACATAGTCGAAATTGTTGCGAGTTGATATGCAATGCTACGGAGCTTTGCTTAATAATACTGGTGATTGATATTCAGAATTATTTTTAAAGTTTTCAATAATTCAATTTAGAGTTAATGTGTACTTCGTAGTCTCTTAATTGACTACTGCAATGCCCCTAAAATGACATCAGGTGTTGGCATCACCTTAAATTAGCACCATAAATAGTATCTTAAATTAAGAAGCTGTATGTTGTACAATAGATTTAATAAATGGACTATAAATATTATATTTGAAAACTTTATTTAAAAAAATCTTCAACACCAATGAGTCTCTTCCAGTAAAACATAATCTTGTTGTTCAAAGTGTAGAAACCACGAACACTTGTCGTTTGACACGGAGCTCCAGCGATAAGTGGTGATGTGGCGAGGGGCGCTTACAGGTTATTAAACCGGCCCCACCGGGGGAGTGTTACCAACATTTTAATATTAATACTGATAAACGGACGAGTAGGGAGGAAAATTAGAAAAGCGTTGCATATGTTTTGTGGTATTAATGGCACACCTGCCATGTTTGTTTAATAAAATTGAGACAAATAGGCTTTATGTTAGTAGTAGGTACTGTATACAGTATGCATGTAAATATATAGATTAAGGGAGTGTTAATTTTTATTTAAAGCAACTCTTTGCTAAGGCTTCCTGCAGGTTTTGTTTGATTGTAAATAACTACATTAATGTTGGTAAAGTGATATGAGTAACTATTAGGAAATTAAGACTTTTGCGAATGGTTTATCTTACTTGAAATAAACATAATGTTAATAAAAAAACGTAATCTTATCTAGAATGCATATAATACAAACGCTGCTTGAATCGGGACAATATTATATTATATAATATTATATTTATATTCTTCACACTTTCACACAACGATATCTAGTCCCAAACTAAGTAGAGCTTGTACTTACTATGGGTACTAGACAACGGATAAACATGCTTAAATACTTTTTTTTTTGTAAATACATACATATCATACATAGAAACACCAAGATTGATTTGTTCATGCACACAAAGATTTGCATTGAGCGGCAATCGAACCCGAGACCTCTGCGTAGCAGTCATGTTATATAACCACTACGCCACAGAGGTCGTCGTATTTATTTACATATACGTACACATTATACATACACACTAAAACAACAAAACACTGAAACACCGAATGAGAAAGCCATTGTTCAAGCACACAAACGTTTGATTTGTGCGGAAATCGAATCAATCCACAAGCACAACGTAGCAGCCAGGTCGTCTAACCTCAACGCTACAAATATCATCATGATCATAACAACCCATTAATGTCCCACTGCAAGGACGGGCCGCCTCCTATGACGGAGGTATACTTAGCCTACTAATACCACGCTGGCCAAAAGGATTGCTACAGGGTTAAATTTTCAGTTTTCCTTCTTTTATATTTCGTAAAGATAATATTCACGGATAGTCCCTTAGTCGGTTTTTACGACACCCATGGGATGAGATGGGAAGGTGACGTATTGTATTCTTACTCCGTCACCACACGGATAGATACAGATATTAACAGCAATTGCAATCTTGAACAAACTCTACTAAGAAGGGTCATTGCGTGTCATTTAACTTTGTTATTGTTATTATGTACACTTATGTATGTTGTTGCAAATAAATACAATACAATACAATACATTGCATGTTTCTATGCGTTTTTATTTAATGAATACTAAGGATAAGTATAGTCTCACCCTTCTTCCTTAATGGAATACGTAGTGCGTGTAGTTTTCTACAATTAGATAATTTTTTATAGTGTAGGCATCAGCAAAGGGAGTGCAGCCAACCTAATGTTAAGCATGATTGCAGTCTAAGAACAATGAGAACTAAGGGAAAATAAAGTTCTTCCGTGGTCGCCAAGTTTTTCATCAGTCCTGTCCTGCATTGTTCCGCTGAAGGCCTTCTCCAGAGAAGCCAGGAATCAGTTTCAGTTTCTTTATTTTTCAACATAATGTTACAAAATAACAGCTTATTGACGTCAGTTTAAAACTACTTAGTCTAAGTTTACATATTAAAAGTTTTCCAAACTTTACCACCGCTTCCAAGGCGCTAGTAGAGAAGAAACGGCTTATCAAACTCTAAAGCAGCATTTTTACGCGTCTCTATAATTTTACAACAATTTTGTAACTGTAAGAAAGTGCTGCAACCATTGTACATACATACCATATAAAAAATAAAGGATTGTACTGAAGGATTTTTAATTTTTTATTAATCCTAGAAAGGCTTCCCTTCTTTAGGTATTTACCACGTTTACCAGAAAAATTTGTTTGCTTTGCTTTACTATTAAGTTTTCTTTCCTATGCGACAACGGGTCATAATTTTGCCGGTATTACCATACGTGTAGCCTGGATGTACAATTACTGATCCCCGAAAGCTATACGCAAGTGTAAACCGTTTGAGCGACTTGTACTCGAGCTTACGATGGTATACCTACTACCAAGTACAAAAGAAAGGTGGTCTTTAGAACCTTAGTCATCCTACACAGCAGCCAAGCTAACAGCCCATTAATGTCCCACTGCAGGGACGGGCCTCCTCCCATGACGAAGGGATACTTGGCCTACTAATACCACGCTGGCTAGACGGATTGGTATAAGTATTAATTTCAAGTTTTCCTTCTTATTACTTCGTAAAGATAATATTCACGGATAGTCCCTTAGTCGGTTTTTACGACACCCATGGGATGAGATGGGGTGGTGACATATTGTATTCTTACACGCTATACGTTATTCAAATAACGTGAAGGGATTTGAGCGTGATCAAGTAAGGTCACGCTGAATTCATTAGGATCACAATGTTGAGAAAAAATGCTCTAAAACAGGAAATATCATTCTTTTATTAAAATACTAATACAGGTTCTACAACTATAATGGTCTAGATACAATGTTATTATTACTTAAGAAATACATAATAGTTATAATTGTTTTATATCTAAGTTTGTAGCTTCATTGTAAGATTGATATGTAAAATATGTAAGTACAGATACGGCCCGTGGGAGAAACTGTAGCGTCAACATAAGTGCAGTTGTACCGTTCAACACGAGCAAACAACTGTTAATAACCAATGCAGTTACATGTGACGATATATACGGAACTGCATTTCCTTCCAACTATAATACATAATATCAAAGAATATCGAAGGATATTTATAAACACTTTGTAATGGTAGCCTGCAGTTGTATCGATAACTGATTCTTTCTGGAGATAATCGCAGTTTACCAAACTGTATAAAGATGAAGTAATATCTACTACTTGTTCTTCACTATCATATCCTAGTCTATCCATCTAGTATCAAAATAAGCTGACCATATACTTATAACTTAAAAATTACAACTTGCAATAGTACAACAAAGATTCAAAGATTTGGAATGAAGAGTTGGAATTGAAAGCGAGAACTTTGCGTAGCAGTTTTATACTACTTCGCCACAAAGGTCGTCAAATTATTTATTCATGTCTAGGGCCTACTTCTCCGAGCAGCTTGTCTTTCTGATATCATAGTGTCGATGCAAATTTTAAATTCTATCCTTTTTTCGCTTCTTCCTATCGATTCTGACAACACCAATGAAATTCAAAACCTAACCTGCCAGTCTTATTTATTATCGAAACTCATAACAATTAGATTATAATTTTTTTTAAATGTGGTAACAGGTGGTCAATAAAGTAACTCGTAAATTAAGCTAAGGCACAGGTTAAGGTTTTCTGTCATCAATTATTATTTTTTTTAAATAATAATACCTATTTCATTCTACGACATCCACGATATAGGGTGATGACAAATTCTTAAATAGTCTGTCATCACACGGGCAGTAATGATTTACCCAATGTAATCAGAACTCTAGAACTCTTCCGAATGATTTCACAGTGATGAATCCTTGTTAGAAAAATAAACCGTACGTTTAATAACAACAATACAATAATGATCTTATTACCTGCAACATTCCTAAACAATGAAACTCATAATATTAACAACTACCAATCATATAAATAACAATTTTCCGCTCCAATGATTTTACTTTTAGTTTTACAGGGGAAATAATAAAATCATTGATAGTAACACACCACCCTCATGGTTTCACCCTCGTGTAGCATATTGAAATAACCATTTAATTATAATAATAAACTTTAAGCTTACACAAATAAGGTTTAGAATTGTTTTGGTTGTTGCATTTTGATATAAGTGTTACGATTGTAATGCAGTAAATTCTGTTCAATTTGACATTATGGAGTTGGTTCTGTGCGTTGGTATGCGGGTGGGGTGGCGATCGTGTTTTGTTTTTTATTTAGACGACTCCGGGTGAAGGGTGCAGGGTGATTTGTTTTTTTTTCTCTATGGTTAAGTATTTATAAGTGCTTTGAACTAAGTGTTTTAGTAGGGGTTACAGCTTGGGAATGAAATCGTTTTTAATTATATTCGAGCCGTTTTACTGAAGGTTCATTAGGATGAAATTTGAATTTAATATTGTGCTTTTCTTTATTTGTTTATTTTCTTGATTGTGTTCTCGATTTGGATACATTGAGTAATTAAAATGTTTCTTCTCAAGCCAGAACTAGTCTATCTTTGTGTCAAATTTTAATAAGTCGAATGTAATTTGGGAAAATTGCTATACCTGTGCGAGCCTTAGTCCGATTTACGCAGCCCATGGGATAAGGTGAGGTGATGGCACCACGTCGGTATTCTTACTCTGTCACCACAATCATAATTGCATTTTTTTAATACATTTTATATTGCCTTTATCGCGATTTTATATACGCAAGCCTTATTTGTCAGCTCCACGACCTAATGTCATCAGCCTGGATATTCCTTGTGTCCAGTAATTTAATATTCATAAAAGTTTCGATACTCTACTAGTCTGGTAGGTAACATTAAACAAAAAGGTTATATATGTTAAGTTTCCCACCCTCAAAGCTAATTACGAACATGCACATACACTTCCCCAAGCGGTTATAACATTTAACATCACTTAAATATGCTCAGCCAGCAAACTATCGAAGGGTGCCGCCATGGGAGACTGATTTGAAAAGGGAAGGTAGGGTGGCTCTTTGATTTAATTAAGGAAACGGCCACAATTCATTTTATGGTATTCCTATCCAGTACCTCATTGATACAAACCACGTGTTATTGTTTAATTTTATCGTTTGGACTTGAAAAGTCCTGTATTTGGGGAATAAATTAGTGGTATTACTTTTAAGAATATATAACGACTTGTCATCCCATGGGTGTCCTAAAAACCGACTAAGCGACTATCCGTAAATATTATTTTTACGAAATAAAAGAAGGAAAACTTAAAATTAAACCCTATACCAATCCGTTTGGTCAGCGTGGTATTAGTAGGCCAAGTATCCATCCGTCACGTCCACTCGTCCCTGCAGGGGGACATTAATGGGCTGTTATGATTACTTTTAAAAAGCTTTTGGTCTTTTAGTTTCGAAATTCAACATTTGGTAATACTCACACTCTATTATTCTCCAGTGCTTTTTTAGTTTTAGTTCAGGCCAAGTACCTACTGTAGACAGATTCACCGCTATCTGTCAAAATAAGCAGATCTGACGCATACCTATGCATAATAGAGACCTGGGTCCAAGTACACGAGCATTTTCATACACACAAATATTTGACTTGTGCAGAAATGGTAGGAGCTTTCAAACACGTAATTAAGGGACAAAAAGGAACAAATAAACTTATTAAAACGATAATTTCTCTATAACTCCAATAAGTTCCATGGGACTTAAGAATAGGTTCATGCGCAAAGCGACGGGAGCACCGTGGTTCATGCGTAACGAGGATCTTCACATAGACCTCGGGTTGCCTACTATCCAGCAACACATGAAACTCTGTTCCCGCCGCTACTTTGATTCGGCTGCCACTCACCCCAACCAACTAGTGGTCGGGGCGTCCGGGTACATCCCCTCCAAGATTAGCAAAATTCGTAGACCTAGGCATGCTCTCGAAGAGCCGGACGATAGGATCACGATCGCTCAACGTAGAGCTCACACGGCTCGCGAAGCCATAACAAAACGTCCGCGGTTCCGTCCTCGCCGTCGAGGCCGGAATACGCGCCGCGTTCGCTCCTAGAGGGCGTGCCTTCCGCACGTCCTGTTAGTCAGTGACGGTCCAGGCCGAGGTCCGTACCCCAAAGGGGGTGCCCCTGTGGCACGTCACTTAAATGTCTTTGGTTGAGGGCCATCCGCCCCACCACAGCCCGCGTAAAGTAGTAATGGTCGTCCGAGACCGACTACTCGTACACACAAAAAAAAAAGAAAAAAAAAAAAGGGACTTAAGACAGCGACCACGTGCATTACTGTTGATTTCTCGTCTGATGTGCCACAAGAATTAATTTATTATTTGGTTCCTTCTTTGTGTACTTTCTTTCAAGATTACCAATTCACCAAAAATGTGTGCTATTTGATCATCGTAACCATACTGTTTGATTCTCGCTCGTCAATCAAACACATGCACTACCTATTGCGGTATGCAACTTTTCGTACTTAAATGTAATTCTAGTAAGTATTACAAATAACGTCTTTATTATTTACATTGGTTGTCAATGAATTAAAAAGACCCTACACAAAATAAAAACAAAGACTTAGTTAATACTCAAACTTATTTATGGTATTGTTCTAATTAGAGATTAAAAAAATAATGAACAGGTGGTCTGCGTAGATATTTCTTAGTTACTCTCGTAAAAAAACCTTAATTTCTTTAGACGTGGTCCGTATACAGTGCCACGGTTTTAAACTTTTGTTCAAAAGAAAAAAAAACAAGTTACGTCCAGTTCCTCAGTAAGTACTTACGCGCCTACCTGTAGAGCGAGCCCTCTAAGTTAGATGGCATTTCAAAACAAAGAAATGGAGTCCTTGCCCTCAGAGAGAGCGGAGTATCCCTCGCTCACAGTTGTTCACAAAGGGCTGTGATTGCGAGGGGGCGCGGGCGCGGGTCGCGGGTGAACGACCTCGCGCCGGGGTGGCCGCCCCCGGCGTCCGCGCACGCTTGGCCGACGGTCTGTAACGTCCCTCATTCCTATACTAAGTATTTTAATAAAATCTAGAGTTCCGGTCGCATAAATCGCAGCTTAAAATATCATCGTAGGGTGGCAACAATAAGCAGCCCCACTCTAACTATAACGTTTGAATACACGAGTACTACCACGTGGGAAATTATTATGTGAAGAAACTTGCGTTGGTACTTATTCTATGTGCATTAAAAAGAATAGGGGGAAAGAGAGAAAATGTTATTACTCAATAAGTACGAGTAATTACTGCTAGGTATTCGAAGATATCAGAACGTAGATAATATTTTTTATGCTTCAATGGATTGATTGCTATCTCGAGACGTAGGTTATGTACGAATAGGATTGACGTTTGAGTTTTTCCACCAAATTCAAATTACGAACGAGGGGTTTGCTGGAGAATCAAGATGATCAATCTACAGCTTCGGAAGTTTTAAAAAGAACTAAACGCATTGCACGCAGGCATAGACACGCATGAACATTTAAAAGAGGTCTAGTTCAATGAACGTAGTGTTTTGATAAATATTTTTTATTGAATATCAGCAATTAAATTACTCGTTATAATAGTGTTTATGCTTATGTATATTAAAGTATGAAAAACGGTTTAGAGTAAATTAAAACGTTTGTATTTCTACTTACTCTGCTTGGCTACCTGGTATCTCATAAGTCGTTAATTCGTAACCATTATTTTATATCTAATCAAAGTTTAATTAACTATTTATATTGCGTGTAGTTACAATCATGAATGATTTAAATAATAAAATAGACATTAATAAAACTATTTATTAATTAAATAGTATTGTTATGGTTCTTGTAATTGCCATTAAAGACACTGCAATTGAGGTAGTAATATATGAGAGTCGTAATTTAAAAAGTAAATAGTAAATTTGAATACTCTTCTTAAAATATCCGCCTTACCGTGTTTCGCTTGCTGTCGCCCGCGCCGTCACAATACCTATAATACCACTAAAAATAAAAAAAAATAGCGAGTCAGTCAATAGTCCAATATTAGCAGCCACTTTAGGTCCGCTACCGGATGCATTGGGGTGGTATATTCTTAGCCGGCACCGCGTAGCTAAATTCGAATAAATAACCTAGATACGTTAAATTTTGCTAATTTGAACCAACATGTTTTTAACTCAATTTTTTTTCTCTGAGCGGATAAACTAGAAAGTATAGCATACTTAGATACTTTTTTTAATTTATTTATTTTAAAAAGACAACACTCGCAATAGGGAGGGACTATGTCCGGTATCGCGTGGGACTTTACACATATCAATTAAACGGACACCAAGAACATCCAAACTCAGGACAATTACTTTGTGAATCACACAAAGAATTGTCATACGTGGGAACCAAACCCGAGACCTTGTGCACGGCAGCCGCTTCGTCCCATGAACGCAGTTTTGGCCTTAGACTTGGTTTTTCAAAATTCCTCGCAATACAGGGCTAAATCCTCATAAAAGGTATTTACCTATGAAATTGCCGTTTTATTTCTGCGCAGTCTTTAGCCTCTACATTCTTTTAAATTATATATTGTTTAAATAATTTTATTATTATTTAAGAAATATGGGATATAACCAACATCTAACAAAAGATAATAAATAAAAATTGTTATTATTTGGATTAATAATAAGCCTGTGAACATGGGTCCAATATAAAACAGCGGATTTTCCCATTTGTTTAATTGTAACTTCTTCCCTGATACTTTTTTTTCTGAGATACACAACATTTAGCTTAAATGTATGCCATTACTTAAACCAAATTTAATTCTATTAAGTTCAATAATTTATTAAAAAATCCAAGGATATGTTAGTATGAAAAATCAAACTTCTGATAAAATTTTCATACAGAACGGCAATTTCATAGGTAAAGACCTAATAAGACCTAATTATTCGACTATTGCCAGTCTTCTCGCCATCCTGGCCATTTGTAGACAGGAGGGGAAAACCGTGGGTGTTAATCTGAACACCGTACTTCCATTTATTTGGGACTTCTACACGCCTTTTTGCCTAGTCTAAAAGCGTGATGACGTCACCTAAAAGGTATCCCCTGAAAAAAAACCCAAGAGTTATGTGTTTAGGAGTATTTTAAGAATAACTGTTTTAATAGTTCTTAGATAAAGTTAGCAGAAATCATTGTTAAGAATCATAAGACAGTAGGAAGCTAGAAACATGAAAATCCTAATGTCTCAATTGTTTCTATGAAACCCTGAATACAATACAACAAATATGACCGTGTTAAATTTATTGATGTTTATGTTTGCTGCCATTTCCTATCAGCGAGGAAACACAGGAAACAATTGTCTAATATTGTATTTATTTTATGTTTTAGATGTCCATTTCTTGCAGGATAGTTCCTTAGTCGATTAATTTCCTAAAATGTACTTTTTTTCCTTTTATTTTACCAAAACTGTTGGTGGATATGTTAAAGCCAAAGTAATTAAATAGATACTATACATAAGGACTGGTCATTATAAATAATATCCAAATTGACTAGAAAATGTGATAAATTAATCACTTCATCTAGATATTATTTATAATAGCTGATCAAAGTTAGTCAAAGTAATAAATACGGTATAACCAACTAATTATTACCTTAATTATTATGAGTATTATTAAATTATAGTCACCATACTAACCTAACCTAACCAACTGTTTCTGACTTTTGTCTTAATATTTTACTTTAGGACATATTACTTTATAGCAAGAAAAAATAGGATACATATTTAAACAAATTATAGTACCCTATTTTATGACACACAAGTATTATATGTAAAGACGATTAGGTAATATACGATTTCATATATTATAGTAAATATATCCTTATATAAATAGTAACCACAGATAAATCAATCGCTCCGTATCATATAAATATAATCTAGTAATCTTTACCTACTTGTTTTATTACATTATCTGAGTCTTTGAAGATATTATATATAATGGCTAGTTAATGTGATTAATTCTGCGACATTTATCACTCTATCTAAATTGAGTAGCCATTATACATAACGGCTAGTTATTATGTATAATATTCATATTTATTACTTTGGCTGTAACAGATATAATCCTTACAAATATGAGTGAAAATTTGTGGAAGTAATTAAACAAACGAATTTTTAAGTTGAAGTTTAATAAAAAGGGCTGTTTAGTCTTACACTGTCAACCTTAAAAAAAAACATTACCTACTTATTAACTATTTTATTAACTAAGAACTAGATTCACTCTTCCACCTAATTTTAGAGATATTTAAAATAATATTCATGAATAAAATATACACCTATATTAAGAATAAAATATATATAAAGAAGCTTCAACATTTGCTCACTTACTACTTAGAGATAAATTAAGTAAGCGGGCTTAGCTGTGATAGGAACCTAGAGGTATCTTCCTGAACCACCATTTTCATTATTTCAGAAGTAATTATAGCGTGGAAAACTCGACTCAAATATAATACCAGGTGTGCCTGACTAGATGGTATTGAGTCTTATGTAAAGTTCTTCAGTTTTCTTAAATCTATACTTCTATACTAATATCATAAAGAGGTAAAATTTGTGTGTTTGTGAGTTTGTGACGCTGTAGGAGTAATCTCTGAATCTAATAACCCATTTTAAAAATTCTTTCTGTGTTAAATAGTCCATTTGTCGGGGCCATAATCGTTATCCATTATAGGCTATATAGTATCACGCTATGACTAATAAGGAGTGCAGCAGTAATGAAATATGTTTAAAAAAGGACGCGTTTTTTTCGCCGCGAAACGAAGTAGGCACGGGTCAGCTAGTAAAATATAAATGCGAAATTTTGCGACACATATGGGATGGGGGTCGATGATGATACCAAGTATTATTACTCCATCACCACACAGAGGTACACAGATTTGATTGCTGCTAATAAAAGTAAGTACATGTCTCGATATAGAACATTGATAAGTGACAGCGGTACGACCCCCACCTGTTGCGAGCAAGCCCCCCTCGCCGGAAGCAAGGAATTTGCATCACAATCGAATGTACCCTCGCTAGTTAGTCGACCGACCCCATCAAATCAGTCGTCCTGACCCCAATCGTATCTTTCTAGCGTAAACATCCATTTCCGGTCAATTTTCCAGTCACGTCGGAAACTTGTAAAAAGGTTTTTCTGCTTTTCGTAAGGTTCGTCTAGCAAATGTTTATCATTTTGCTTTTTAACTTGTTTTCTTTTATATTTTTAACGTGGATTTTTTTTTACTATTAGTTAAGAATAATTACATGCGGTACCACCACCTCATCTCATCCAATGGGTGCAGTAAAAACCAAATAAAGAAAAGTTCAGAGATATTTGCTCTGCGAAAATAAAAGCAGGAGAACTTGACATTAAACCCCAGATACAGCAATATCTTTGGTCAGCGAGATATTAGTTCATTTAAATTCTTTCTGTCTTTAGAGAAGGCCCATCTCTGCAGTGGCACATTAGCGGGTTGTTATGATGAGAGGCGCTGCTCTCCATTGTAACTAAATTATAGTACTTAACACAATTATAAATAAATAAATATTCACGGACATCTCTACACAGCGCCGTCTGTTCCCAAAGTAAGCTAGGCTTAATCTGCTCGTGTTACGGGTAACAGAACAACGGATATTAAAACTTATATACTTTTTTTTTTGTAAATACATACATGTTATACATAGAAACACTCAGACCAATGCAAATAATCATGTTCACGCACACAAATATTTGCATAGAGTGAGAATCGAACCCGAGACCTTTGCGTAGCAATCATGTATAACCACTACGCCACAGAAGCCGTCAAATTATTGCACCTTCCAATAACTGAGGAGAATCTAAGTAGTCTACTTACCACGCTGGAGAGACCGATTTGTGTAGAGTTTACATTAGGTTTAAGGTTTTTATGGATTTCCTTCATTTATTTTGGTAGAGATAATTATCTGTGGAATTTACCTTAGTCGGCTCTACGATACCTACGGAATGAGATGTAGTAAAGACACCGTGTATACTTATTCCGTCAACACGACACGACAACGGACTAAGTATTGGCCCTAATCTTAAATTCTTACGTTTATCGAACACAAATCGTAATATCTTTGACCATAATAGTCACATGTATCTAATACAATGTAGTACAGGTACTTAGTACGTTCCTTGAGTTTAGTAGAGTGGACGTATGCTTATCGTGTCAAACGTAGTTGTAGAGACCCTGTCCTGACCTTCTGATTATTGTAGGACACGCTCGCCCCTCGCGTCCTGCGTTCTATAATCTAATACGATCTCTATAGCCTATACTCTATGCTCTAATGTCAAACATTTGCACAAAGATTTGGCGCCATTATCAACCTTGTGAAAAACAAGAAAGCTACGTTGTTTTTATAATAAAAAGGTTTGAAGACAATTAAACATCCAAGTATCATAGTTAATTATGTTAATGATAATAATGATGAGATTATATATATAGAAACTTAATAATATGTATTCATTTAGATTTAAATGACTTTCCTTATGTTTATATGTATAAAGTACAATATTGGATCATAAGTACGTAGTGTGAAAATCCTAAGTAAGTAGTTATACTTTTATTCAGCTAATTGTATTAGTAATATTATTAATTATTTAAGGTCTACTTAAAGTTCAATAGTAATAAAGAGCAAAAGTCTATCCTTAATTTAACTATAGAGCTAATGCGAATTTTCTCAATGGCTGTATCTACTCATCTCTTAAGTCACGTTTATAACAATGTCATAAATGAGTAGGTAGGTTTGAAATTTTCCTGCGCATGGTATTGAAAGGGAGGTGGCAGAGGTGCGGGGTGGCGCGGGGCGAGGGACGAGTAACTCAAGGCGCAGAGGGCGCGGCGGGCGGTGCGCACCCGCCGGGGCCTCTCGATCACCGCCCGCGCAGCCGCCGACTTGCCTGCTCTGATGCCACCGCTCCGCCGTGAGGGCAACTCTCAGGGGAAAATTTCATTCTTCTATTGACGTCACCCCGACCTATCGGGGTAACACAACTACAACTATTATGCTACATACTGCGTAATTTCTGATTGAGAGACTGCAGATAAATTAGAACAGATGTATTAATTCATACATCAAGTAACTTCCTTTCGACAGGTATCTAATATTCACCGTAGAGTACCGTGAAGCCCTTTCACTAATTAAACATTCCTACTTTTACGATGCGAGCAACTCTATAATACCTGCTGAGAAGTAGGAAAATCTAACGGTGCAAAGAATGATGAGTGTGCCTTTCGGATGCACACGTGTGGGTGCGTTTGCGCAAGGCGACTCCCAAACCGCGGCCGCAGGCGGCGCGAGCCAATGCGGCCACAGAGGTAAGCGTTACGACCACCAGAGAAAGGTAAAATATATTCAACTATCAAGTACCTCGACGAATTTTACTAATTCAATTCAATGACCAATGGGATCACTTGAACTCAATATTAAAATAAATAGTTGTTAGCTTTGAGGAAATGTACTGGTATTCTAAAACACGTAATGTTAGGAATCTATACAAAGTGCATTGAATAAAAACGATACCTAGTACATTCCAAGGGGCAAACAGCGAGACCTTTGTCTCTATAACTTTACCTATGTATGCAATTAAAAGTAAATGACGATGTTATTTTTTACATCAGCAAAAACTTAATAAAATGTGCATGAATATGCAAATTATATTGTAGTTAGACCTAGATTCATCCTTTTTCTGATACGAGTAAATTAAAACAAAATGTCATAACAACCGAATACTTAATGCCCTATTCCAATTTTTTTTTTTGGGGTCGGAGCAGCATGTCATCTACTTCCACATGCTGCTAAAAGTTTTGGCTATATTTTACGGCCGGCCGCCTGCCTGACGCCAACCAACTTAATGTACCACAGTTACTGTAGAGACGAGTAATACCATGCTGGTAAAATGTATTGGTTTGCCATAATTTGATTTGAGACATAATATCTGCAAATTTTACCTGATTTGGAAAATATGGAGTTATCATCGTAAGTATATTCTTGTTCCGTCGCTACATAGAAAAGGAACCTAATTTAGAAACTAAACGAACGATTTAGGTTATATTTTTCCTATAGCATATGACCCTACATGTGTAAGTCCTTTCCAATAATTATTACATTTAATAGTAATTAATATTTTAAGATTAATTTCCGGTTACCATACAGTACCCACCCGTAATGGTGGGCCATCGATCGACTCAACGATGCTACGTCGTCTAACGAATACACGTGGATAGAACTTGCGCAACGCATGCCTGCGCCCGCGTTCAACCTTACCTTTTCCTACGGTCACTACCCTTCGGCGAGGGATATTCTATAGTCTATTACCAATGATTGTAATAGTTTTTAATTTTAATGTTCTATGTTTGAACGCAGTTTATTTCTCTTGTAATGTGTAACGAGTTTGTGTATTTATGCGTATGTAGATTTAATTATCGTTTGAGTGTATTGTGTTATGGGTAGATCTCCAGAGGCATTTTTTATCGTGTCGGACTGGAGAAACCCATTTTGAAATCGATAAACGTTTTCATTACATTTTTTTATGTACACTTTGGTGTCTAATCTATGTGGTGCAGGGCTGAAATTATGAATTAGTTTATTAGAAATATTAAAAAAAAAATCATAAACCCTAAAATCCTGATTGCTCTGGGTTGACCTAACTCCCGATTAAATGAGAAAACATTGTGTAACTTTTTATTGAGAAGGTTCATATGTCCGGTTTTATTTTATATTACATAACAAATAGTTAATCTTCATTGTAATATTTAAAAAAAAATTATATTATCAATATTTTTGGCACAATTTAAATTTATCGTCATGACCTGCTATTTTATCTCATCGCTCTGCGCTGGAGTAAAACATCGCGCTCATCCCTCGTTTTACGAAATAGAAACTCTATTCCCCTCCCCCGGGGTAGTGGCTGTAGTGGTCTAACCGCCGAGGAAGATACATTTGTGCCACGGTCCCCCACTCCAACATTACGAGGGTAAGTTTATGATTTATCTGGGTTTGGTTCTCGAATTTGATGATTGATATGGCATGTTTTTAAAATTAAGTAGTAAGGTTGTGAATGTGCTTATTAAGTGAATTAAGTGATAGTAATGATGTTCTTTATGAGACGTAAACACAACTTTCTACTGTTTTTATTTTGGGCTATATTAATGCTTTTATGACTTTTTTTGATCGCTATGGCTATGATTGCTCTGTCAAAAAGACCAGAGCGATGATATTTTGCAATAATTGTACGTTATAAAACTACTTTAAGTAATAATACCAGATTGTTACAACGACAACGACGTCACGACTCAGCTGTCAAAAATTCTGTGACGTCACGATTCATCTGTCAAAAATTCTATAACGTCACGACTCCCCTGCAAAATATTTTCTCGCCAATATTCTATGACGTCACGACTCATTCATTCAGTCACGTGACTCAGCTGTCAAAATTATTATGACTATGACGAAATTATCAAAATATAATATGATGGAAGTCAAAATTTCATTTCATTTCATTTCGTTTTCGGAAGTTTTCCTTTACATGCACTATAAGACCTTGCTTCATGCCAAATTTCAAGTTTGTATGTAGACTGGAAGTACCCTGTAGCTTTTTGCCCTTTGCTCATCGAAAATTTGCGACATAAATATGTCTTGATTTCGTTAGATTAGAAGTTTGATTTTTTTACAGCACTAAAAGGCAACAGACCTTAGTATTTGGTAAAAATTTCAGCTTGATACCTCTACGCGTTCCTGAGATAAATGGCCTTGATAGAGAGACGGACAACAAAGGGTTTCGTTTTTCCAAAATCGGTACGGAACCCTTATAAAACCGGCAAGTGCGAGTCTCACTCGCGCACTGAGGGTTCCGTACAAACCTATTTACTTTCTCGCCAAATTGTGATGACGTCAGGACTCAGCTGTCTAAATATTATTTTCACCGCCGAAATTCTATGACGTCACGACTCATCTGTCAAAGATTCTGTAATGTCACGACACATCTGTCAAAAATTCAATGACGTCACGACTCAGCTATCAAAAAATATTTTCCTGCCAAAATAATGTGACGTCACGACTTACTTATCTGTCAAAAATTCTATGACGTCACGTCTCATCACTAATAATATTTGTTGAAAATTTTAGCTTGATACCTCCACGCGTTCCTGAGATAAATGGTCTTGACAGACAAACAGACAGACGCATACCAAAGTGATCCTATAAGGGTTCCGATGTTTCAAAATCGGTACGCTGCCCTAAAAATGAACAAGTTTTTAACTGATGAGCTCTCAAAAAGCTCTAGATTATCCCCTAAACATAAAATCATAAAATCTTGTAACATGCAAGACTAAAAATGACTAATTAAATAATATATTACCAATTTTATTATTTTTGTTTCACCATTTATGATCGCTCTAGCGCCTATCATGATTGCCCTGGACGCGAAAATGTTTGAACTTAAATATTTCCATAACTGCTTGTCAAAAATTAAGGCCAATAGCAAAAATGTAGTATTTTAATATCATTATTTTCAATGAGATGCATAATTACCAAAAAATATCAAGATCTGAAAAGCACCAGAGCGATCACACGAATACGCCCGATTTGGAGATTGACCCTTATATACAGTTAGGAAAAGAGTATGTATTTCTTTAATTATAATAATATTACAACAAAATTTTATTAATTTATTTGGACACAGAAAGATTAGGAAAAGTAATAGTAGAGTCGTATGGTTTAATACATAGTGATTTTCTTGTAGTTTCAGGACTACAAACATCATTTGAATTTTAGATTTTATTAACTTTGTTAAATATGATGCGCGCTGTACAGAGTACCCTAGAGAATGGCCTAGACATCTTGCCATGTTTGTCGTATAAGTCGGCTAAGCACAACATGGCAGGAACCAATCCGTATGACCAATGAATATCGTGGTTCTAGTACAGTCTTCGTCACAAAAGGAGGTTCTTACCTGCAGTAGGACAATTGATCAGTTTTAATTATGATGATTATTACCCATTTGGTAAGCATAGAGTTTATGATGCATTTATAGAAAGGAACTAAGATAGCCACGTAATTCATGTATAACAAACCTTTTATTAGGGGGTTCTCTAAGGGGTATTTCAATAAAATTTTCAACTATCTAACATACATTTATAAGTAATGACGTCTATAAAGCCAAGGTCACGATTATCATACAATGGAAACAGAACGATGAGCCGGTACCTACGTGTGGTGACAAAATACTTGTTATGCAACATTATTTAAATATACTAAGCTACACACATGCCTTAACTTCTTTTTTATATATTCTTAAGTGTATTACGGTTCTTTCATTAATATTATATAGTATATATTATTACATATAAGTGGTTTGTATTATTTAATATAACGGCGTGGTATTAGAAGGCTAAGTTTTGGAGCTAAACGCCGCTGGAGGAGGCACGTACAAATATTGGGATATTAATGATCTGTTGTTATTTTATATTGATGAGAGTAAGATTCATAAAAGAATCTTGGGCTATGGTAAGTTCGTAGATGCCATAATAATTTTATGATTAGCAAAAACAATAGGAAAACAACGATCTAGTCCGAATACAATTCATACAAATTTCAAAATGCATACGTAATACACAAAGCCAGGACATACATTCACGTTCATGCACACAAAATTTTACATTGAGTGGGAATTGAAACCGAGATCCCTGCGTAGCATTCAAATTCTATAACCACTACGCCACAGAGGCCCGTTCCTTCTATGACAGTAATAGACACGACTTTAAAGATTATAATTCAATTTATTCACGTTTAGTTATCAGTTGTCAACTAAGATTACATAAACAAAATTAATACTGAAATGTATGCCAATATACACTTGCCGACGTAAAATACAAGTTATTTTACGTCGACAGCTAAGGTGAAAATTATTGTTCATTATAACACGCCATGATATTATAACAAAGAGAATGGATAGAGAAATTAAGTATTGATCACAAACATGCGACAGAAATCGTACTACTTAAGCTAGTGCACAGAACATTTATACTCAAAGGAGAGCTAGTGTTGAGAAAAAAGTTCTGTGACTCGAGCTCTATGCTAACCTATCCGAGTCTGTGAGTTAATCTTTAAATGCCAATGATAAACTTTAGGAATTCTATTTTCAAAATTATTTCCTAGCAAAGTAATGAGTTAAAATAGAAAAAAAAACAATAAATTAGTTTATACTTACTTCTTGTTCTATTTACAAACGTTTTAGGTACTCTATTTTCTGCATTTTTGGCAGGCGTTAGCTGACCTACCACCAAGCTCATAAGATGTAAAGAAGAAGAAGTTTTCGAAGTCATAGGGTACGTATTACTACCACAAGCATGTAAGAACAGCGAGTAGTATTCTAAAAGCCTCACGCACTGCTATGATGTAGGGAACTACTCATGTTTGCTTTGACCTAGGTGTTTTATACTCTAAACTCTGCTTAGTGTAAGACTAGATGGTGTGAGGAATATTATTATTACAAATACCACGTGGACCTGGTGTAGAGTTGAAAACAGTCCTTCTCTGATAATTAAATCATACTTGTTGAATATGGTTTAATTGACTTTTACGATCACGACGGCACAAGAAGATAAAGATATTAAACATAAATGTATTTAATAACTTTAATAATGGCCCATATTTATGTTAAAATGTATCGTTTATTAGCTGTGGTTAACGTGCATAACAATTGTTTAATTATTAATTTAAAAAAAAACAATAATGCTGCTCTGCAGTTAGTAGTTAGCCAGTTGATAGTGATTACATTTACCTGTAAGCCGTAGACTCTTCCGGACATTAAGACGGTAATTTTGTCCCAAAATCCGAATTATAAAAATCACAGATACGCGTGTCGCGTGGGTCATTGACCCTAAGTGGAACCACCCTGATTTCACATCTTCCATCTCTTTCTAACTAACGTATGATTAGTATTGTGATACTGTTCACACCGCCCATTCTCACGTGCGCGCACGCTGCACTATGTCGCACACGTCCAACAAAAAGTTCTATTCTGTCTCTAGGATTGAATTTGTAGGAAAAAAGTATTATTATGAAGAATTAAAATTATGTATTTCTCATTTGTGCTGTGGTGGATTAAGATATACCACTCTATTTCATCTTGAACAAGTTCATTATTTACTATAATAATATTCTAATTAAAAAACTAACTCCAGAGTAGAGCGTTGATGCTGATTGTAATTACTTATGTAATTTCGTTTACATGGTTGATTTTTACCAATGGCTTTTATTTGGGATCAAAACTAAATTACTTAACTAATTAATCACATTACACAAAACATTAATTCAGTTACTTAGAAATAATACCAATGTTGTCAAATGCCAAATTTTAATTCACACATAGAGCAGACTCGTCCCTAGAGTGATATAATTAATAGACTGCATTAAAACAAAAAACGAAACTCTTAAATTAAGAACTGTAACACAAAGCAGCATTATCACGTCGAGTTGCGATATACTTAGATTGAACTGTCAAATAAAATTAAATCATCCAGCTTCATTTAAATCAATAAACATTACATATTTATTGATTATTGATAAATTAATGAATGTTTTGAAATACAAATCTTGAATTATTATACCATTCGTATCGAATTCGCGATAGCACTATTACAACGCCTTTATCAGATTAGTAATACGCGTTTCTGGGTTCAATTAATAGTCTTACTCTAATTAAAAAAGTATAAGATAAGGAAACACTTCTTCTAACGTTGTCTGTCTCACTTACTTGTCAGATTCATGTTTTTTTTTTAATTTATTTGGCTGCCTCAAGCTTGTGAACGCATTTATACCGCTACACAGTACAGTCCCGGTTGAATTCGGCAACGTTAACTTGCTATAGGTATATTATGTTTATTCTGAGATAATTTACTTTGGTAAGTTTAAGTAGAGAACAATAAAAATAAAAAGCAATTACAAAGATAGCATCATTTTTACATTGTTCCGTATTAAGTTTAGTAATTATCTTTGTGAAATACATTACTCGTCTTATTATTTTTTTACCAACTAAGTTAATATAGCAAACAGACTTTTCATGGATCAACTTTTTAATTAAAGAACCTATTTTATTATGTGTTTGATTAAAACACAGCATTTTAACATTCTATTTAATGTCAAGGATGTCATAAAACTGACTGAGCGATTACTTAACAAACATTTCTGTAACAGCGTGATAATATAAACTGGCCCAATCCGATATCAATCTTACGAGCCAGACACCAGTTAAGTAGGTCTCCTTTTTCTTCTCGTCTACTATCAGTACAAAAAAATGAAACCGTCAGCCCAGCGAGGTAAAGGCCAGCCTCTCTATTTTAACTAGTCTCTTTGCATATTGGTAGAGTCACGTGTGAAGGGCGCTTATTTATGGTTTTAGTCTCTAGAAAACAGAATAAAAAAAAGTGTCAAATTTGTAAATAGTCTACAATTGAGAATTAAAAAAAAACATCAAGATCATTGTCATAGAGTATGGTTAATTAGATTTTTTTGTTTAAAAAGACCCCGCGGCTTGTAAGTCTTGCCGTTGAACCTAAGTTTTGTAGTGCATTTTATTGTGTATTCGTTGTTAATACTATCATGTTGTGTACACTGCCTTAGGATTACTGTCTAGTCTATAGGTATAATAAGGCCGCACTTAAATATTTCATGTAAGGACTGTAATCTGTTTGTCATACCTATCATAAATAAATTGATAATAGTTTAAATACAATTAAGTGCTATGCGGTATAAGGAAGCGTAGGCAGTTTGAATCCCACGGAAAATAATTATTTGTGTGATGATAGTTAATTTGATGGCAATCTTGAAAAGCTTGTCATTGTTGGCAATACTTAAGGCAGAAGATCACGAGGCCGATCGCCAGCACGATGATCTGACCAAGTTAGTGATGCCACCTCTTCCTCTAATTTCTACCAGGTGGTGAGATCCACTTTAGACCGCAACCGATGGAGACGTCTCGCTCGGTTGAATGACTCTCGTAACCACGATCCTCAGCAATAAGGGACCGATTAGAGAGAGAGAGAGTTAATTTCTCAATCTCATGTGCAACATTAGGATGTTATGAGGTTCACATTTTGAGTATGTATACTTATTATGATTATATAAGATGCGATTTATGACATTGCCGGGTGTACCTATAACAAATAGGTACGCTCAATTGGTAGGGATACTAATTACGTCCTATTCCATGCATTATGTAGAGTGTGCTGTGTAGAGATGTCCGTGAATATTTATATTTATTTATTATATAAATACCTATACAGATACACCTAGTACATTTTCATGACTTCATTAATGTGTATACTCGTACTACTCGTAGTCCTGCCACTTAAAACGAATGTAAAAATAAGGTTGTCAAAGCTACCTGTGAATTTGTTTTAGTGAGCAAATAAAACCTTTTTGCGCCAGTCAGTATGGTTTCATAACAAATGTATTAGGTAGTTACGTAGGCGTCATCGTCGCATTTCAAGGTCTCACGTTGTGATGGTGGTGGCGCAGATTACCTCTACTCATGTATATATATACAGGTATATGTATACTGTAGATATATATGCTATGTTACATACATAACTGGCTCGACGCGTAAGGATTTGCTACCTTAGTTTGCTATTTACTTTATTAGATGAAAATGTTATGTAAATGTAGTAAAGTGATTTACTTTTTTCTTAGTTAGACCACTATGTATCTTAATCTATACTAATATTATAAAGAGGTAAAGTTTGTGTGCTTGTATGTTTGTGACATTGTAGGGGGTAATCTCTGGATCTAATAAACCGAATTTAAAAATTCTTTCTGTGTTGAATAGTCCATTTATCGGGGAGTGTCATAGGCAATATATTATCACGCTATGACTAATAGGAGTAGAGTAGTAATGAAATATGTTTAAAAAAGGGGCGCGTTTTTTCGCCGCTCAATGAACTGGGCACGGGTCAGGTAGTCTCTTGTAAAAATATTAAAAATATAAAGCTTATAAGCGTAGTTACTTATAAAAATGATAGATTATAATTACAGTAACTACCTAATACTTGAACGGCTACCGTATACAAGCTCGCGGACTTTAATCTCCGGCAATTATTTGTGTTCGGTTCTCAAATTATTGTCTAAAGCCTAGAATAGTTTGTGTACGTCAATTTCGATTTAATATTTCATAGTTATATTCACAGGGAATGTGATGTTCCATGGTTAAATCCATAAAAAATTGCTTGATCAAAGCATTTGTACCTATTGCCTTTCAATTGCAGTGGAAAACGTCAAAGAAAATTCAGCTTTATGATTTTCACATAGAAAATACCTACGAGTGTCCGTACATATTATAGTTTGACACTTAGAGACACAGTTATCCTCCAAGCCTTTGATCAGAAAGCCGAATCGTAAAATAACTATAAAACCTTACTAAAATTAAATTGCATATTCTAGCCTATACTATGTTCAGTTTACAAGAGAAATTAAGGTCTCGTACGGAGCTTTTAGTGGCTTTAAGAAAATTCATATGCACGCGAAAGTCATATAAAATGTTAGAGAAATGAATGTTGTTGTCTAGTTTTATAACTTTCATGAAACATTGTGAAATTATTGCTTAAAGATATGTACTTAGGCTTAACAGCACACTTTACAGACGGACTTTACCTACTACGAGTATACTAAAGCTGTCATTACTTAATTACCTAATAAAACTAATTGATTTTTAGTAGTTATGTACTGATAATTATTTCAATTGGAATTTATTTAAAGTATAACATTAATTTAATGTTAATTTAATATAATTTAATAAATTACAGTATGTATCTTGTTTAAAATGATGTGAGTTTTTTTTTTAATTACCGTTATCCGAAAAAAACTAATTTGTCTTGATTTAAATTTCTCTGAAGACTTTTTCGAAAAGTCGTGGTTCTTTTGCGAGTAACTACATAAATGCAAAACATTTTTTATTTTATATCTGAAAATGTACTCTTACTCATAGGAAATCACAGCTACAAGTATAACACAAGTAACAGAATAGGGTACGTACGGGTCGTACGCAATTAAGGCAACCTTGACTATTTAACAGCAACATTTCAATATTCACGGCAAGTATAATATTTTTCTATCGATGTCGAGTAGCTCGGCGGCAAGTGGGAGCAATCCTCGGAAGTTGACCTTGCGCGTGGGAGCGTTGCGGTGCTAGAAATCGGCCCCGTGCGCTTACGCAATCTCAACCACTCGGCATCGGGCGCGCGCCTCCGCGTTCACAGTTCACACCACTGCACACTGTGTGATACTATCTATGTAAACCTCGATGTATTAGAACTTTATAGCGTTCATCCTATATAATGTTTTGCTATTCGTCAAGCATTTTTTTAGATTAAACATATTTATAATCTAGTAACTGTCACCAAAGCTAGTACATAACTCTACCATTATAAAGTTTAATAGCGAAGTTAAGCTATTTCATGACTGATCGTCCATTGCTTTATTCGTGGACTGTATTCTTTCCATCAAATTCGATTCATTCGTTCGATACATTAATAATATTGTCCAATGTAGGTATGAAAAATAAACTAAGTGTATTCAGTAACTCTTTCATACTATATGTTAGTAGGTACTCTACATTGATGATTAGTTACAAATAAGCTGTAACAATTATTTTATTCTCTGTGGCGTAGTGGTAATACATAGCTGAAGTCTCTGTATTTAAAAAAATATAAATAAGTAGGTACTCGTGTCTACTTATAGTCAAAGATCTGTAAAGTTTAGAACTAGATAGCGTTGATGGGATTATTGTGTGTATGTGTGAGGATATTATTCACATAATACTAACTGAACCTTTACAATTAGTGATCACTTTGATGAATGCAAACTCCATAGAGTCCAACATCTTTTAATTGAGCTTATATCTTTACGTTATGTCAGGTATAAAGTTACGAAATGTTTTGTATCTGTTAAGTACCAATAAATTGTACCTGTTGTAAAAATAAGTTATGTAGATACCATAAACTTTCAATGTAAATCCCACGTGGTAGTGGCGTGTACCGGATATTATTTAGGGTTAATTGATTCACCGTCAAAAGTTGATCTTTCGTGAGATGGAATTAGTGATGAGTCGAGTGGTAACGGGACATCGTTCGCTAACGGCTGCTGTTCGAGCACTACACCGCGCAGCCCTATTCATAAGAAGTCGAATAGATCATTCGATTCAAGAGCTGCTTTGTAAGAACAAAGCAGCTCTCGCGCTCTTCGTTTCTCACTTGTGAATAAGAATTCACAAGTGAGAAACGAAGAGCGCGAGATATAAGAAATGAATAGGGAAATGTATAGATAGGAATCGATATATAGAATAAGATTTAAGTGCAATTCACTGACTTGTTTTCTATCGACAGGTGTCCCCAATTTTGCTACAACAACCTGATAAACTCTGAGAAGAGGCCTTATCAAGATAAAGAATTCATAAACTTACGACGATAAAGATTGAGCAATAACTTCTTTCCGTAGTTGGATCATTTAAACCAAATTCAGGTTTACAAATGACAAAATTAATTACTCATCGCAACGATATAATATAATGTATAACATTGGTTCACAATACAAATATGATGTAAGTATAATTCTTGTTTTGTCATTAGTAATAATGATGATATAATTACATAGTACACTTTAATTTAATTTAAAGTCGTTATGAGACATTTATTAAATATAATATCGCTTAAATTTAGCCATTATAAGGTTCGTTAATAATGAAATAAGAAGGTTAGTGTTGCCAAGTATTTTACCCACTAGCCCTTCTCGGAAATGGGAGTTGTTCGAGCAGGAATCAGCCGCACCCTTCGCGCCACACCGTTGACACACATGCCAAGAATCCATCGATTTCAAGTATGACTAACGTCAGTGCAGTTATACAAACTATAGTATTTACAGTCTAGATTTTAATACTTTGTTACAGGAAAACTTATTACTATAGTTATACATGGACGTGCATAATGTTAGTGTTATTAAGATGCATCCATTTTGATGTTTAGTAAAAGGTTTAGTCATCATAACAACCTATTAATTTCCTGCCTTCACTGACGGAAATAAATGTAGCTATCATACCATGCTGACCAGAAAGATTTGTATAGAGTTTTATGTCAAAGTATACCTCTGTTGTTGTCGTAGAGGTACCTGATATTGATGAAATTCAAAGTAATGTTATAAAAGTTCTTGAGAAAAGTTCAAAAGTTCTTATATACTTAAATGAAATTTAATAAAATGAGTTAAAAGCTCTATCTTTCAAACGAGAGCTGTCTTTAAAAAAATCTATTTGATTGAATTATTATGTAACTAACAAACCGTTACTAATTACCTTTCCTTGAACAGTTTTATGGTAAGAACTTAGCAACAGAATAACTTACTACAACTTATTGTTAGTAGTAGAAACCTATAAATAAGTATTAATTTAAAGGCTAACTACGTACTTATTTGAAGCCTACATTTTCTTACAAAATAATTAAAACTCTACTGTTATTGGCAACCCTCCTACATTTTTTACGGGACACTTTCGTCACTTCTCGCTCAAGTGTATTGCTGTCGTGAGATATCTAACAGTACACGGCGAAAATTGAGCGTCCGAATCGAGTCATTGAACCGAAACCTGACCGTTAGACGAACCGATTCTAGCAGGACGGGCCCTTCTACCTACACCTACTTAATGCATAATATTATATTGTACTTTAAAATACACATTCAAATATCGAAATTAGTCGACTAAATGAACGCATCAAAGTACTTACTCATATCGATATGATGATATTGATCGATATGCCAATAACAGCTTTAGATTCCATATTCAAATATAAAGTCTAAGTATTAATAAATACTTCGTACTTTGTGGTAGTTTAAGTAGGCAGGTTTTCGAAAAAAAAACTACAAAAAGGTACAAATTAAGAGTTTTGGCAGATTCTAAGAAAATTTTACTAATTTTCTCAAAATTAGTCTATCTGTGATGTAGGTAGATTAAGTGCATGTGCACAGATCTACGAAAAGGCATAATAGAAGATTATAATATATAGAAGCATGACTGTATGTAAGTATAATTTACTTTCAAAATAGTTTACGTAAGAGACTTATCTTGGTGACTCTGAAACTAATGGTCAAAAGAAAATAACTAATTAAATTTTCTTTTCCAAAAGTTCCGTAGCCTTATCTAATCATATCTATGAAATATTAATCGATCAATAATTTCCAATGTTTGTAACTCTTGTATTTTATTATTATCTATGCCATTGTGTGCATCAATGCAATAATAAAGTAAAGAAAGGCTATGGTACATCTCATGTGCGCTCACGTCTGCTTAGAAAGCCGAAGGATTTCTTTTTGTTTATTGCTTTTGCCTCTAGTGTAGTTATAACAGTTACCACAGACAGTTCTCTGGTTGCCGTTACAACAAATCTGCTTATTCATTCGACATTCGAATATCGAATTTAAGAAAAGAAGCTTCGAAACAGAACATGGCCGAACCGTTATTTGTGGCTACCCATATACTCTATGCATTTGGTTACGATAAAATTTGATGCGTTAATTTTGTTTTCTATCATAAGAGTCCAGTAACGTCCCACTAGTGGACCTCCTAAATGAAGGGAAGGAAGCTTGGGCTTCCAATACCACGTAGTCTAAACGTGTTGAAGGGTTTTTATGTAAAGTTTTCCTCCTTTTGTTTTATGTGTTATGTAGAGATAATAGGTGTTTGTGAACTTTCCCACTGTCAGCTTTTACGACAGTCATGAGATGACGACGTAAAAATAATTTATTTAAATCAAGCTTTCAATAGACTTTACAGTTTTTAAATAAACTGCTTTTATTATATACCTTTGTAGCTGATTTTTTTTAACGGTTACCCCTATTCTGTCTGTTTTTGATAGAGTTAAATAAATTACACGGCTGTTTCTTTAGTCAATGTAGAAGTTAATTATACTTATATGTTTTTAACATTATGTTTATTTAATTTCGTGTGTCTACGAATTACTTAATTGCAAAATAAAGTAGATCTATTTATATTAGCAGGAACTGGCGAGCAACAAATTCTCAGTTAAATTATTCTAGAAGAAAAATTCTACAGAATGCCACAAAATAAGTAGACATTGAGATCTCCGTTCCTAGACCAGAGTAAGTATTTCAAAAAGCAACGTTCGTGTTACTGGTCACAAATAATTGTTATTGATATTAGTAGATATTATAATTGTGAATAAAATGATCTCTGTCTCGTAGTATTTATAGTACATGGCTGCTACGCAAAGGCTTCCAGTATAATTTCAGATCAATGGATAAAGTGCACATGAACACGAATCTTGTATACATTGCAAAAACAAACATGGCTAGCGTGGTATGACTAGTATATTTAAGTAGTTTAATAAAAACTTTAAAAGTTATACACAACGCATTCATAGTACCTAAACTGACACAGACTTGAAACCTACAAAACATTACGCGATTGTTATCTAAACCGTACCGACATCTAAACGCAATAAAATAATAAGTTACCAAGCTGTAAAAAAACATAATTTTAATTAAATCTTCTATAGAAAATCTATTTTAATCTCTATAGTAATCGAACATTTTATGTAAAACAACATAAAGTATAAAATTTACTTGTATTTGGCGTAACCTAGTATATTTCCGTAACACCCCGAGAACGCTTGACTGGCAAAACGTGCCAGTCTTCAACCTTTATTCCAGGCCTTGTTTGTTATTAGAGGGAAAGTGTGTTGGCAAGCTTTTATACATCAGCCGCGCCGACTGAAACTGGGTCAGCTGGCTGTAAGGACTTCAGCTAACACGGGCACGATGACCTAGGTCAGGTCACCACTGAATTATAGCTCTCGCTCTGCACAATCGATACTAGTCACTTTACACGAACCAGGTGCATTCATCTATCTCTACATAACTTTAATAAACTCTACCGTTCCTTAAATATAAACTTATTGATCGACCTCATTTGATATTCGCAAATAGCTACAGAAAAGTTGTTCATTAAGTTTATTTAGTTATACTCTATGAAGGATTTATTAGCCTTGATTTTAGATTATAATTAGACACATCCGAATCTCGTGAACAGGAGAACAGAGTACCTACTTATCGTTTTTTTATACTACGTAAAGTTATTAAGTAGGTATGTTTAAATCAATTCAGTTTATCTTAGCCTGTTTAACGGCAGGCACCTGAATATGGTTTATTGTTTGTTGTGATTCTATCAGGCAAATAATGGATAGGAAATTCTTATAGATGACCTGGTTTCTCTGCGATATCTGCACAGTATTATATATGTTCCGTCATAATAAAGCACGAATTGCGTATAAACAAACTGGTTCTTTATAATATTTAGTATTATTGTTGTTATGGTAATTGAGGAAAAGAAGAAGAAATACTACAAGTATGGATACTATTCAATTATATAATTATGTACAATGACATTTTATGTTGCCTTCGAAAATATAACTTGTGTATTTATGTAATAAAATCATTTACAAAAGTCATACTCGTAGATGTCAAGAAGACCTAAAATCAATTTTAAAAAGCCATAGAGCACAATATAGTTGCTCTACATACTCGTATTGTCAATGCAATGAAATTAAACAACAACGGATTTTTTGTTTTTATAACTTAATTTTTGTTTTATTTCAAATATATAAAATTATTACATAATTTAATGTTATTAAATTTTAATATAGGTAATATAAATATAATCTCTCTTACACCGTCAGGAATGGAATAATACGAAAATTAATAAAGCGTAGTTAATAAAATTAAATAGCTATAATAATCCGTATACTTATTTCAGTTTACTAGTAGAAAATATAGTTCTGAAAATACACCTTACCTACCTAAGGGGTGCACCGGAAACCACAGGCATCAGTATTTTTAAACTAAACTTTCTGGGTTCGCGCCAATATTCGTAGAATCCTAAATTTTAACGCTACGGTGATGGTTACAGTTAAAGGAAAATAAAGCTGTTCATAATTATAATTGTAATTATTCAAGTTAGAATATAATAGCGCCGATAAATCACAGCAACAAGGTTACAATAATGATAAAATATTGATTGACATAACACAGCAGAACTGATGTATCTCTAAATCTGACAGTTGTATCCAGAACATGTACAATAATTATTATTTGTCTATAAATTAGATAAAAAATAATATATTTTCAAGTTAAGGGACTTGTAAAAGAAATATATGATTTAGTTCCTGTAGTTCCTTATCTTGTAATGGTTCATTCTCTGGAATCGCTTGTCGTGTTTTCCACGATTCACTTTTGAAACTTTCTAACCCTGTGCCGGAGTGTAGAGGCAGGGAGGGGCGCGCGCGGGTGCCAGAGAGAGGGTACCGACCTCATTGCCCATTGCCACTCCTCCCGCCGAGGCGGCAGGCCATTTTTGTTAAAAATACTTCCGAGTAACATCGCGCGCGGATTTTTTGTCCTGTAATTCCTCGTATAAAATGTTTGATAAATATGAAAAAAATAAGAAGTGGTATATCGCGTAAAATTAAACAAACGATTAAATTTTATGACATTAAATAAAATTTTAAATTACACTGGTGAACGTTTATTAGTGAATTTGAAACTTAAAAAAATATTTAAGTGCGCCCTGCGATCTATTTTCCGTGCGGGCTCGGGTGGGCTCGGTTGCGAAAAGTGGCGGCGCTCGGTCATCATCGGCGGCGGTCGACGCTAAGAGGGCGTCCATCCAACCCCGCCCGTGAGAAACAGAGACAGAACACATTGCTGACATGGCGACAACACGAACGGATTGATGTTTTTCACGTGGAAAACTCATCCCTTGAAAATATTTATGAAAAGGTAGGTTGGTATGAAGTAATAATAGAATGAAATAAACGCAAAACTTATTTTTTTAACCTCTAAAAACAATATTCCGAGAATATAAAGAGAAATGTGCTAATTCCTTTACCATTGCCTTGCTAAGTCCTTTGATATTTGAAGGTTATCTGATTTTATTTTATGTTCCTTTTAGTTCCTTTAAAATATGTTGTTGCCTAATAAAGAAAAATTTAAAGATATTATTTATAGCAGTTCCATTTACCGGTGTAATAGACTAGCTCTTAACTTAATTTTATAGCCTTATCATAATCAAGACAGGTATATAAATCTGGACTCTCATCATAAACAATATTAATTTGGTATCAAACAAACAGTATCACGAACGATAGAAACAGTAGCTATAGGTAGTAAATAAATGCAAGCCGATGTAACATCCTGCTGGGGATGATATTCTTGTAATGAGAAGAATCAATAAATTTCAATAAATCAATATTTTACCGTGCACCCTGCGCTGAATATATCCGCTGCCGCCATTTCGATGATGACGGCGTATTTTTTGTGAGAGATATTCGAGTCGCGGAGCGAGTCGGTGTTCGTCGCGCGGGGTTGCGGGCTGCGGCCGTCAGTCGTCGGGTGAGCGGGGTGCGACGTTAACGCGGACTCGGACTATGGCGGAAGGGCTGATCCTCACTCCCATAAAAGGGTCGAGTTGATTGTGATGCAGATACGTGTGGTACGTTACCTTCAATTAGTGCAGTGTTTTAATTATTCTCAAACGGTGCTTATCTCTACGTATCGGTTGAATTAATGTGGATATCTGAGGTAATAATGCCATTGTGATGACGTAATGTAACGCGCTCGACTGGGTGCGTAGTAATAATTCGAGCGCCCGTTTATACCGCGATAACGTTTGTGGTCAGCACCTGTGGATGTGGAGCAAATGTTCATGTTTCTGTAGCTTTCAAATGATTTCTAGACGATTCCAATTAGATTCTTATTGGATTTATATTCGTAGCATTGTTGTTTGACAAATTGCAAAGATAGAAGTTTTACATTTACATTGGTAGATAACTAGATGGCAGTATGTAATATTATTGGATGTTTAGGTTGGGTGCAGTGTGGCAATATGATGTCTGTGGTGTTTCTTCTGTTACGTACTGCAGTGCGCCGGCGATACGATGCACGAAGTTGAGCTCCTTCACGCCGTAGACTGACGCGTCCTCGATTTGATTAACCTTGATTGAATTTTGTTGCAAGAATAGTTTGATTTACTATCTTATAGTAATATTGTAGGAAAGCTTTGTTGTTTTCTATATCTATTGACAAAATAAATACACTTACAAAATGAATTAAAATAACTTTTTAAAAACCATTCTTGAAATAAGCTGTCGTAGTTTGACAAGAATACCAAATTTTTATTGTGGTACCGTAGCAATAAGAAACATTGCATTAAAAATAAGTCATAACTTACATTATCTATTTATAAAATAATTTATTATATGAGGACTTTTATTCTTAATACTTTACGTGCTATGTTAAGTACTAGGCTTTAATTCGTAACCAAATTGTGACCATGCAAAATACAGCGCCTACCAAATTATGTTTCCTGAAAAGCTACTAGGTTACACTGATAATAAACACAGATGTTTCCAGGGTAATAAATAAAGCAAAAATTCAATTGTTAGGTAAAGTAGGCTACCATTAATATAATAATAATTAGCGTTTAATTATTCAATTTGTTAAAATTGCTACGTCTACGTTCGTTGATACAACTTATTAAACTTAAGAATTTTATAAATTTTTCAATAAACAGGTATTTCTTACTTAAGTGATGTTTATGATGAGAGTAGCTTATAAAAGTATTATATTTTTAAACTCCCATAATATTATTTTAGGAGATTATTGATTTTTAGGATGTTTTTTTTCTAGGTAACCATTTGTACCCTTAATTATGTTTTAAAACCATTCGATATTTAGTAAAAGACATCCAAATACTAACTTTAACACTAATAGGAAATACCTATAAAGAGAATCCCAATAAGACAGAACTTATATACCTTCTCAATAAGTACAACATGTTTTAATATTACTGATGTACCTAATAGTTTAATGACTCAATCACATTCAATTAGTTCAGTACCTGTAACAAATATTTAGGTACTTGATGAACTTATGAAGTTGCGTGCATCCCCTGTGAGGATAATTGCGTGACAAAAGCAAGCGCTAATGCACATAAATACAGTAATCACATAAGCAGACTACCTAATTACTTATAATAGACACGAAAGCAGAGAAATCATAATGATCCTCTGCTTTCTGTTCGTACTATAAACTGATGCGTCAGTTAGTCAAATATTTATAATGTAAATGTTTGTGTGTGATGTAATAGTATAACAATGATTGTTATCTCGTTACAGGTCCCCCTGCGCCCGTCACACAAACTGCACTAAACACTATGAAACATACAAATTGAAAATGACTTTTAAAAAGTAAACATTATCTATTGTTGACGTTTTGTTGTATTGTTCAAGGAACAAGAGAGAATACCTATGTATACATGATTAAATAGTTGTTGGTAAAATTATATTTTGAAACCTGGACTGGTGAAATCATATCTTCCAAAGAAGAATATATAAAAAAATCGAAAATGGCTACGCAAAGATTTTGTTTGAGGTGGAACAACCACCAATCTAATATGTTGTCTGTGTTCGACCAATTGTTACATGCAGAGACGTTCACGGATGTCACGCTAGCAGTTGATGGTCAGCTGTTGAAAGCTCACAAAATGGTCTTGTCGGCCTGCAGCCCTTACTTCCAGGCTCTGTTTGTTAATCACCAAGAGAAACATCCTATCGTTATATTGAAGGACGTTCCATACGCTGACATGAAAAGCTTATTAGATTTCATGTACAGAGGAGAAGTCAGCGTTGATCAGGAAAGATTAACGGCGTTTTTAAAAGTAGCCGAGAGCTTACGGATAAAGGGACTGACGGAAGTGAACGAGGAAAAGTGCGATATTCCAACATTAACGAACTCATTAATACAGCAACAAGGCAATGCACATACGCCTCCCCCACAACTCCACAGAATACATCCGTACATGCATCAGAAACGACCGGCATCCGGGATACCCAGTGGAGGGGCACCTCCCAACTTATTAATGCCATTGCTCGGAAATGCATTGATGCAACCAAAAAGAAAACGAGGTCGACCAAGAAAACTCAGTGGTAGTTCAAGCGACGCTCTAAACACGGCGGCTAGCCCTCCTGGAGAGTTTGTGTCTGAGGCAGCATCTCATGCAGCTTCAAACAGAGCCGGGGATCAGCTAATAAGAGGTTCTCCCGAAATGTTGGAGGTTAAGATGTCTATGGATAGTTTCAACGCTGATGATGGAGCAACATCGGGTGGTGAGGAGGCCGGCGAGGCACTACTCATAGACGAAGGCGATGACAACCAATCTACCGAAGCGCCTAATGTAAAAGACTCCGAGTCCGCAGGTATGTCTTATTCTTTCATGTCTATTACTTTTCAGCTACATGATAATCCTATTCACTTGTTAATATCACATGTTAATATTATTTTTCAGTAGAATAGTAATCATCTTGAAAATATCGAAATGTTAAACCGAATTGTACAAAAATACGCGAAAAAAAAGATGAAATTTTTTAAATATATATTTTATTTGCTTCCTACTTGTAAATACCTTTATTAATCTTCCTTTCCAAACATCTAACATTGTTTACGACTCGTAGTAAAATTAAATCAAAAGGGAAAAGCTAATGGGATATAAGCTTTGATGTTAGGATACGATAAGTGAAAAGTGAAGTGTATTACGAATTACCTACCTTATATATTAATTATTAAACTTTATTGAAAAGGGGTAAGTGACATCTATGAAATTTTATGACATTTACGAGTAACAGACGCTTATTTTCTTCTACAAAACGTCAATTTTAACTATTGCTTGCTTTTCTGCTTTTGGGGAGAGCTATTAGAGGAATGGCCAGGGGCAAATTCGGTGTGGTACTTAATGATTGATAATTTCTTTCTGTTTAAACTTCTTCAAATGTAAATGAAAATATGATTACGAATATAAAGAAAAGGGTACACAAACAAGGCTTATTCCCAATAGCTTTCCTTGGTTACAAAGCAATTGGAAATATTCTAGTGGGCAGCCACTATTTATAATTATATTATTTTAGTAGTTACGTAGTATATTTTTTATTACATCAAAAACATAATAATTGCGGCACGCTGAAATATTTCCAAAAACGTTTAGAAATGAAATAAATATTTGATGGTTTATTTCATTACGAATTATAGACTGAGAGCTGAAATAAACTTTTCAGATCCGGAAAAACCCCAAAAAGAGGAACCACAACAAAATTATTCAACAAACGGGCCTGTACTATCTATAGAAAATGGATCCATTAAACAGGAATCTACAGCTGAGGTTAATGACGGTTATAACGAACCTATTGAGTATAAATATAATCCAGACAGAAGCCGCGAAAATTCCAACTCGCAAGATGGTCTTATTAGAGATACAGATGATAAAAACAGACTAGGTCGAAACTTAAAGCCAAAGAATAGTAAAAAATTACTACCCCAAATGTCAAAAATTAGGGCTCGAAACTTATTCAATCAGCTTTCCGGCTTGTCTAATTTAAATCCCGCCTTGAATACGTTCGATAAATTCCCGCCGGATCCCGTTCTAATGCCGGCGCTAGCTACTCAACTGTTTGCAGCTGAACTAGAACAAAATAACATTAACTTGGCTAATAACGACGTGTCTGAATTAGCTCAGACCAACTGGGAACATCGCATATTTCCCTCTCCAATAAGGAAGACCAATATGGGAAGTGTAGGTAATTATCACGAGGAGACCAATGAGTCTGTTAGAGATTATTGCATCAAAGAAGGGGAAAATGTATTTCGATGTAAAATATGTGCAAGAGTCTACACTCACATAAGTAATTTCTGTAGGCACTACGTCACTTCTCACAAGAAAGATGTAAAAGTCTTCCCATGTCCTATTTGCTTCAAAGAGTTCACACGAAAAGATAACATGATCGCTCATCTTAAGATTATACACAAAAATCAACCGAACGCTAATGAGCAGATGGCGAAGCAAGAATCTTAGACAGTTGTAGTACTCGCCTTATTCCTTAGGTACTCTTTGTCGCAGATGTAATAAGATCTGATTAGCCAGAGTAGGATTATTCATGTTATATATTTAAAATTCGGATTTTCAATAGTTTATAAAGCCTAGATCGCGTATTGAATAAGCGTTCGAGCTCTAAGTTTCATGCGTATATCAATAAGTTTTGTTGATAGGTATTATACGACATCGGTCGTTCGTTGTTAATATTTATCTATTTATTTATATTGTTCCATTTTGTTTCTCAGAGTGCTGATTTCAAAGAGATTTATAATTTTTTCTATAATTTACTTGTTATTTTGCACTTTACTTGTTACTTAATTTTATTAATTACAACATTTTCAGGGTACAAAATAACTACTCATGGTGATCATAAATTCAAAAGTAGTGTAATTGTTTACGTGCTGAATATATAATGCAATTCTCATTGAACTGAATTAGTTAGTTTAAGTTTAGTTTATGTTTGTTTAGTGAATATTCACAATGGCATAGTCTTTTTGTAAATTGAGTGCAGCGCTAGTTGACGTGCCCCCCCTGGCATGCATCTAACGACACACGTGTAGGATAAATTATTATATCACAAGAGGCTAATTAATGTGCTCTTTATAAAAGGATTTAAAAGCTAATATGCCATTGTATAAGTAATAGCGAAAAATGCATTTTCATTTTAACTTGCCTTAATAGTGATCTTAGTTGTAGAGGACGATTTAACTTCTTCGAAGTAAAACTCAACACAGGCTATGATTTTATTTTCTAGAATTTGTTAAGATTAATTTAAAATAGTTTATCAATGTTGAAATATTTGGTTGTAAATGTTATTATGCTATCAAATAGGTACTTATTTAAATCGTGTAAATTATACAAAATTAGTTGTACTACAAGAAGTCTACTTATTTATTTATTAGGTAGAGCTCGACAATTAGAATGCAGAGCTAACATTGTAGTAAGCTTACAAACTTACATATTATATTATGGGTAAATGTTCAGTTCCTGAGTATTTAACAGAGCCCCAAATGTTTTAGATATTTTAATAAAAGTTTTCAATTCCTACAATTAAATAGCGGGAATATTTTTGTTTTGTTTTTTAATTTATGCAAGTAAATGAATTATATCTATTTGTCAAAGACAATACAAGAGATACTGTACGTAGCTTCTATAGTGAGGATTGTGACAATCTGTCTTATGTATATTGGATTGTTAAGTACGAAAAGTGTATTCACAACATAATTATATACAAAACAAATGTTTTACGTCCAATGGAGATGTCACAATCGTATCACAAACTCATCTACCTTATTCAAATTTGAGTTACTATCAAAATCAACTATATATAAATTGTAACATATTATATATTTTAAATGTTGTTCTATAAACTGTATATATATCTATATATGAGATGATACAACAAGGCGTTGTTGTTAAAGTGATCTTAGCAAGGTGCTTCGAATGATGTTTATATGTAACTGGAATCATGAGATGATTTGTAAATTCTATTTTAGTAGAAAACAAAATGCCTTAAATATAAAGTAAGTGACGGTACTTATATAAATTATTTACTTAGTTAAATTTAGAGGCAAAAGTAGTCTTCCATGTAACTATAGCGACACAGTTTCATAATTCAATTGTAAAGAGAATAAAAATTAAATTGTTTAAAATCAAACTTTATACTTAATGCATTAAGTTAATGTTGATATCGACCCTAATACCAAATTCTCCAATATTAATAAACGTAGGTCCAGGGAACGCTTGCCTATTAGTGTGCCTTTACTTGTATATTAATAAGTTAAATATTTATCGACTACTAGACGACTAAGAAATTTCAAAAAAATATTATCTATTATTTATTTTCATTATTCAGAGTTTACAATATCTACTTTAAGAAGCTTCCTTAGGAGTTTAGAAACCTTTTAGGCCCAAGTAGTTAAAATTAAATGATGTAATTAAATTAAGAATAATATCATCTCATGTTTTCCATTTTGTTTGGAAATTGGAACAACACGTGAATGTTATTTACGAAATGTAATGATGAAAAAAATTTCGAGGCGTTGGGTCTTGATAATCAATATTAAGACTGCTGAAATTCATAAAAAAACGAATTTATTGTACCTACCTTTCATAAATCTTTATACGAAATTTACCTTGAACACGATAGGTACTTAAAGAGGAAATTTAGACTTAAATAAGGTGAGGCTATTAATTGAACGAGTATATAAATCACTTACTTATAATAGTCAATTTAGCCAGTGCCTAAGCTTAACCCGTTCGATATTTACTGTATACTTCAATGTCTACCACTTTCTCGTTTATCGTCAATTCTAATATGACTTGTTCTCTTATTTTTTTTTTGGTATTTGGTATAATTCTCTCAAGACATTAATCTTTAAAATTAAATACATTGATATTTATATATATATCATATACTTATTATTAATAACATTTCACGAATGAATAATATTATTATTTGTTAATGTTATATCATAATTGGTGCTAAATTATACTTAAGAAATATGTCACATGTGATGTGACATAAAACGTATTGTCCCTAAAATATACATAAATTATATATTGTTTGTTGATATTGTTGTTTTAAATGCGTCTATGTAAGTACTACGTATAATAGTCGTTATATTTATCCGTTGACAATGTTATAATGGGACTAAACATTCGCAAATTATATTATTTATATCTTTCAATTGTTAAAATATATATTTTGTTTCATAACGAAAAGTTAAATGGACAGGAAATTTATATTACAGTTAACTCTTAAATTTCTTGAAGCAATATTATATATCTAGTTATATCATTAATAAAACAAGACATAGGTTTACCGTAAATGACATAGACATTTATCAGTAATTAAAATTATCTTTTAAACATGATTCACAATTATAAATTAATTACAGGTATCACATTAATCAATTGTAATGATAATAGATATTTAATAGAGGTCTCATTTATTTGAGGGGTTGATTGATCATTTATTTATAGAGTAAAGTAATGATGTAGCGTGATTTTACAAAACTTATGTATTTACAAACTTTGAAATTATTTCTACATTTAATAAGAAAAAGTTAATATATATAACAATTATATTCAATAGAGATCAGTTCCTCAAATAGAAGACTATAAATTGTTTAGTTTATGACTTGCTCTCACATAATATAAGTAATACGATACAAATAAATTATTATTCAAAGATGATTCTTACTGATAAACTTCACACGACAATTATTACAATTCTAAAAAAATATATAGATATAGCCAAATGTTAAGTAAATCCATATTTTGTGTTATTTGCACTTAGCCAATAGAAACTGCAAAGAGTAATGTTTAGATAAATTTAGAATTGAGAAGTTACACGACTTAGCATATTTGTTAATGAAACAAAATACAATGGTATACAATAAGGTGTTAATTACTATTTTTAGAAACTTTAAAGAAAATAATAAAAGTTACAGCAAAAATTACCAATACTTTCAATTTCTTATCTACTTAATATTTTTGTTGTGATTTAGTTTTTTTTTTTCAATTTTATTTTATGTTCAAACCTTCTTGAGTTTATTTATTGTGAATTTGATTGTTATTACTTTTCTTTATTGACTGTTTTATGTTAAATATGTGGTTATATACATGAATGTATATTGTACTATCGTACCTATTTAAGTAAACACCGCAACGTATTTATCTGATTGTGATGTACCTACACCGCGGCTGTGCGGTCAAATTATGTCTTGCCGTTTAATTTAAAAAAAAAAACGTTGAAGGTGACGATGATGACAAAATATTATTAAGTTTGCAAAGTCTGTCACCCGTGATTAATGCAGCAACGATAACGAAAACTAACGATTTCAACAATATTTAAGTAGCTTTTTTTATTTTTAAATAGTAGCAAAGTAACAACACGGGTTATTAGTAAAGAGTAGATTAAAAGTTAAGTTATTTATAATATAATATTAGAGGTAAATAGTGTTGTGTAACAATGGAGTGAACATTGGTAACACTGTGTAGGATATAAATAGTCACGAGGAGAGCAGTGATCAGGTACGTTGTCTATGATGCTACTCTCACGTTAAGTAGATGGTGTGGTTAGAGCTAGATTATGTTTAATGCTTTCTATGTTGCTCAAATTGATGCTCTGCAATGAACAAAGTATTGATTTGTTGGTCCAGTACAAATTATTGCTTTTTTATTTTATTATTTATACCATATCCTTAGATATTTCTGATGCAATATTGTCCAGATAATATATTAATGAGGCTTAATACATGTTCCTGATAATTTAATATTCATACATGATGATTTTTCGGCTTATTTTTTTTTCTGTGTGATTTTACAAAAAATATTGGCTACTATTTTGTTTAAGTTTTGTGTGTAATTAACTTAATGCACACTTGATGTACGTTTAATGTTACTTTCAACTGTCAACCCACCTTATGTGATCTTATGAGCTTAAGTTATCTGAAGTGTTATTTTTATAATTTAATTTGTACCTACTACTGAACTTGCCGAAATAGTTCCAAATGCAAACACTTGAGTCCTATTATGTCATAGTGAAATCTATTCTTTTTTGTTATTATTTTTTAATTTATTAATTTATGATTATTTTATAATAGTTTAAGCAGTTTGATTTTGCTACAATGTAGATGAAAAATAAAATTACAATTGCAGAATTTTATTATGTTATTAGAGAAAATTCTTTGCTTTTTTATATTTAAATTATAGGACTGATCATCAAAATTTTGGTAAATATATTTATATACTTACATCTGGTAAATATAGATATTCCAAAATTGATATTATTTTACTTTTTTTCTAGTTTTAAAATGTTCTTTTTTTGCGAGTCATCCCGTGAACAAGTTAATTATGAAACAAATTAGTTAAAAGTGGTGCTACATTTATTAAAAGATCATAAAACGCTTCTCTAAACTATAGCTAAAATTGGAAATACTTGTTTATGGAATGATTCCAATTATCGTGGTTTGTTTTTAATCATGGTGTCATAAATTTCATCATTCAATTTGAACAAATAAAGTTAATATATTTTCTTTTATTTGTTTTTATTTTTTATTAATTACCTACCTTTTATTAGATTTTACCTTATAGTTTTTAGTTAGATTCAATATTTCCATTATTTATGATTTCTTGTTAATTATTTTTGACCGTTTAAAAATTGTCCTCACATTTGTACTCAATATAAAATCCTTTTAATTATTTTTTCATTCTATCTCCTTTTTACATTTGAAATCAAACGAACTGAAGCTATGCTATAAAGAAGCTCAAGTTATGTCAAATTCGTAACAATTTTACCATAACCCTTGATCAAGTTTTATATAGACCTTATTAAAAAATAATTTAGTTCTACCCTCAATTAAAAATAATTTCAATTTATCCCGGAATTAAAATAATTTTAGTTTTATCCCTTGTTTATTGAAAAAAATAGAATAAATGCATTTGAATGGTATTTACAATTTATGTTATAGATGTTTACTACGAGTACATTCCTTATTTCTTTATTCGTAGAAGCAATTATAGGACAAAGTCAAATGTTATTATGTTATTTATAGTATTTTAAAGAATATAAAAAAAATCGATAAAAAAATTATGATCATTAATTTGCCTTTTAAATAATGTATCACATAATATTTTATAACTTTATTAACATATTCTAACATTTGACATTGTCTATTTATTTATGTTTCATTTAATTTACTATAAAGTAGTATTTCACTAATTTGACTGATTTTAAAGTTATTATTAATTGCACTGCTTATTACAGGACGTGGTAGCCCTGATTCGGAAAATAAGGACAACAAATATTTACGACAATCACCGGCGAACGATGGATCAGGAAAATACCGAGGTAACACATCGATGCAAGCCTCCACATCAGAGTATCAAAACGACTCTATAAACAACAACACTCTACAGACTGGAAGCAATCAGATGCAAAGGCCCTCTGTTAGGAGACGAATCAGAAGAAGAGCAAACTCTGCATCGAACGACCCCGCTGAACAATTAACTGAAATGTCTGTAAGAGGCTTAAACCTCTTCAGATATGCATCAGTTAACGAGGGTGTATATCAATGCACAGAGTGCGCGAAGGATAATATCCAGAAAACCTTTAAAAATAAGTATTCATTCCAGAGACACGCTTTCTTGTACCATGAAGGTCATCAAAGAAAAGTATTTCCGTGTCCTGTTTGTTGCAAAGAATTTTCTAGGCCAGACAAAATGAAAAATCATATGAAGACGACACACGATTGCTACGTACCAAAAGATTGTGTGTATCCACCGAACGCGTTCTTCTTGTTACCGGGGATGGAGGGCCAGTTGCCGCCGGGCATCAAGCTGGAGCCTGGCATGAAGATGGAGCCGATGGAGTCTCGGTCTCCGCACGGCTCGACACCGTCACAGTCTTCGCTAGATTCTGCACAAGTTTGAGTGAGTGACGATGTGTTGTTGGATTGTTATTGATTCCACGTAAATATGTAATATTTTCCTTTGGCTAGTTTGTAGGTTTAACCAGATATCGATGTTTCGATTAAAGTATTCATTCTATTTTTGGAGTTAAATTTTCATGTACATTTTTACATTGTACGTATTAAATATTTCCAAGGATACTGTTATGCATTTAATAACGAATGATTGTTACATAAAATAAAGCTCATTATGTTATCTTGTTTAAAAGTATGGTTGTGCAAATTGTAGACAATAATATACATTGTAATTACTGAGGCCAGTTACTGCGTGTTGAATTTAACTTGTTTGTTTTGTAAATTATAGCATTTTCAGGTGCTACAAAAGTCTGAGATGTGCCTTCCATTTACGCAGTTTTTATAAACTTTATTAGGTACTGAACTTTATCGCCTTTATGTGCCTAAAGCTACTTATAGTTATTCGAGATACCCGCAAATCACCAACCAAAGACTGTACTACAAATAAAACTTATATTAATGTCGTCTATATTCCTAAATTGTAACAACCGCTGTCTGTGTTTTTGATGGAACTATTAGGATACGTTGAGTAAAATTTATATTTACAAATTTAGAGAGAGATAATAATATTGATTAGACAAACAAAATTGGGTTAAGTATAATTGAAAAAGCAATACGTACCGAGTACCCAATAATAATATTTCTAAAAATCTATTCCTATAATATGACAGATTGTGTCTATTAATGGTATTCCATAAAGAGTGCCCGCGTCAATTATATTACGACAATTTTAATATAGATATCACTTGCAAGCATTATTAAAATAGATATATTATTATAAAATATCTCTTCTATCTTATTATAGACTTTAATTATATAGATTTATAAAATATATGAATATTAGTGAGCCTACTGTTATGTACGTAATGTACCTTTTTTGATGAATCTATTTTAACAAGAGAAATATAGTGGGTAAATATCAATGTTTGCATTAGTGCCATAGCGCAATTTATTATTCATTTTGTTTAATATTACTAAAGTTTCCAACTCTTATTATTTCACTTTTAGATTATATTTAGTTCATAGAGAAGACGTTCTAGGTAGAGCCTAGGACATATAACAAAATCAACAGTTCTTCCATTGATAAGGGAAATAATATTTGTTAGGTAATATTAATATAACGCCTATGTGTATTTTAAGTTCGAGTTCGGAATTATTATATTTAATCTATATTAAGTTCACGGTTTGGAAGAATATTATATTTAGGAGATCGATTTATGTTCATGTTTTATTGAGACACATTTTAATCTACAGGTTTCATATTAAATATTAAAAAAAAACATTAATCGATTATTGATTTTATGTAGTATAAATTTAGCGCACAACTTTGATAGTTATAATTAGTTTGATTAACGTTAAGTTTAATTGTATAAGAAGATTTTGTTAGTTCACCTTCTTGTAAATAGTTTAACTATGTATTACATAAATATTTAGAGATATATATATTATATAGTTGCCGACAAGGTATTAACAATTTTCAGTGTGATTTTTATATAAGTAGGTACGTCAGCGCCAGTCAATCGCACAAACTAACTCAATGTGATCAAGTGGGTTATTATAAGAAGGATTACATTTTTATTTTATTTCATTTTGTTCGCCACTCTCTTCTTTATTATTTGGTTTGTTACTAAACGAGTTCTTTTCTTCTAGATCTTGTGACTATAATAAAATTCTTCGTATTTCCTTGTATTTATGATTTGGGGTGGTGATGTGTTATTTCTATCTTTTTTTTTGAATATTTTTTGTAGTATTTTATTTTGTGATATTAGTGCTAACTAAGTTGGCGATCATGTTCATTGTTGAGTTATTGTAATTCTTACTTTTCTCATTTCTAAACACATGCTGCAAGGCAGCCTTATATTAATTAAATATCATCCTTAAAATATATTTGACTTTATGAATAGAGTATTATATGCACATTAAGTGTTACTTTATTAATTAATTTTCAACTATATAATTTGTTGTAATTACTTTTTATCTTCAAAATAATTATTTTACGCACACAATTTCATTAGTAACAATTAGTTGATAACTGTATAAAATATTAATTATTTTAATAATTTCAAACTTTTCCATTATTGATTATTAATTATTCTTCTTCGGTAACCAATTAGTTGTTCTATTACAGAAAAAAAACCATCTATATGATTATAGATTAGGCTATACATGCCTATTTACTGATGGCAATATAAAACTAATTATAAAGCTTTGTTATGAAGAAAGTCTCTTAAATTTTATCTTTAATTATAAAATAGTATCGCAAGAAAAGTTTTTACTATTTAGGATCAAAGTGCAATGATTATAATAATATGCAAGTGTTGATTTTTTCTATATTCTATTGATCTGTACTCGATACCAATGCCTACCCTTATAAACATACATACATAATTATATTATATTGATTTTTATTACTTAACAGATAGGTAACTTTACTAGTGAAGAGAATAAAGTACACTTCGCACAAACAAATGGTATCGAGTAATAATAGTTAACTATCGTTCAAATAGTGTTGTACCATTTATATTTCAATGATTATTATTACCTGTCCAAATGTTCTATTATATTCTTATTCCAATAATATAATTTGAAATAATCCTACATGTTAGTCGTTTTAAAGTATATACGCATATTAAAATTTTTATATAATTTTATATTTCAAATAATATGGTCTATTCCTAGACTGTCGCTGGGTTATCTTCTCTTTATAAGGTGGGCCATACTAAAATATGTTTTTTTATAATTTCGTCTACTTCTACAATATTGTAATGATATAGTAAATAAGAACGTTAGATATTCGATAGTCTATATTAACAAGATATAACAAAATTACTACCACAGTATAACTGATAATATTAATAGATTGTCATAGGTATGTAATTATATCGTTGCAAACATAAAAAGCTTTAACAATAAATTGAATGAAAAATGTGACAAAAGTTTATATTTTATTGTAACAAAAAATATAGTAGTTATATTATATGTAATATTAATGAGGATCTTACCAACACGTATTGAATAATTATTGTGAAAAACATTTACCTACACTACAAATAAAAATATTAAAATAAATACATACGCATTTGATTAAACCCCTCCTCTATATTAGGTATATTTCTTAATATAATTTCTCTAAGAATGACTTGATGATTCCAGTTGAAACAACAGAATATCATTACACGTATGACGATGAAGGGGACGGTATGCCAATCATTACGTTAGAAGTAATGTCTGATACTTCCAGTAATAATGCTCTCCTTCTTGACTATGAAAACGAGAGCACAAGTAATATAGAAGCAATGTCAAAGGATGAAAACGCTGGAGTGCATTTCTTAACTGAGCAAAATAATGAAGAAGAGAGTGGGAAAGATGACTTAACACCCAAAGGGAGGAGTGATTTACTAGAGTACATGACACGAAACGACGGTAGCGTCATCTGTAAGATGTGTGGAGAAATACTGCAGAGTCGTACGCACTGGTACAGGCATAAGTACAAGCTTCATGTCATTCAGCCTTTGAATCCTGCGCCGCTGTTCCAGTGCGAACAGTGTCTTGTTTATTTTAAAAGCAGAAAAGGTAAGTTGAGCAAGATTTTTTTATAATATGTAAGTACTTATTATATTTTAAGTATTAAGGACTCACTGCAGATATGGTCCATGATGCGAGCGACAAAAAACTTGAAAAGGCTCATTTTCTTACATAATATTGCATTTGAAGTGTAGAGAAATACCATGCCATTAGTATGCCTGATTCGTTAGTGTCTAGATGACGGATCGTCATTGTTAAAAAAAAAAATTTGTCGCAAGTGGCTACTACTATAACACACAGTATTAGGTGGGTAGGCAGTAAAAAAAACATGTATCTTAGGTACCTACATCTTTCTACTCTTTAGAACATAATGTGAACTCAACACAATAAAACTCTGTTATTGTTCTTCTTTACCCTGTTTATTATCATACAAATATAGTTTATGATGATATATTATGAATGTACGGATCAGGGTCTACTGGCACCACGCTGGAAAACTAAAGAAGTGACTGGTATAAAGTAGGTAGGTATACCTACCTACTAAGGGTTTTTTTTCTCAGGCAGTAATTTTATGGTTAGAGCTTAGTGACGTTGCTGGCGGGCGGGAAAGAGGTGATGACATACAGTCAACCTGGTACTTCACCGTACATTTTAGAGAAAACCACAGATATCTGAAAAAAGGAGATGTGCCCTGAATGTCATTTTGTATGGAAACCTAATGTCGCCAGTTTTATTAACACACACAGCAATAGAATATACGAATAGACTACTGTTCTCAGTTACATCTAGATTATCAATGAACGCAATACTCTGTCTCGTTTTTCCTTGAAATATCTCCCTTACACGGTGTCACAGCGAACCAATCAGCGCTACTATATATATACAACTAAAACAAACTTCAAAAAATTTAGATAGAAGAACTACTACAATTTAAAACTACTACATTCAAAAAAATTACATTTATGCTAGGCGTTGACCTTATCGATAAATAATTAATAAAATTTATCGATAGACAAGACTTATATATTATTAAAAATTAAATACTTATTATCATATACTTAAATAATAATTACTTTTATATAAATATGTATTATATAATAATATATAATTGTACAATACTTTTGTAAAATAATATTCACGACAGTTTGTGTAAGATCGTACATGTCGTGAAACAAATTAATCCGTGAACTGATGTCGTAATATCGCAGGTTGAAGGAACTCAAGCGTCATACTTCTTTTGCGTCCTTATTGTCGCAGCAGCTTGTAACATTTTGACTGTTGTCATAAAAGTAACGCACCTGTGAGGGAGAGCTAGCGATAATTTAGCGACTGTCGGTAAAACCTAGCCCACTTTAAAACACGACTTTTTCCGCACGTGCTTGTCATGCATGATCTACTTTTCATCGCCAATTATCAATCTCTTCAAAAAGCGCTTTGTTTAATTACATCATGGTTCATTAAATTTCTTTGAGTGAGCTTGTGTGGTCCATATATTGAGCTTTGGGCTAAAACTGTTTTGTAGTCAATTACAACTTATAGATGTCAATTTTTGGATAGTTGTATAATATAAGACTAAGTATACAGATTATTTTTTGAAGCAGGTAACAGCGTGTACAGTTCATTTATTCAAGCATGTGCATGCGCATGCCAAAATGCGCGAGCAATATTGCGCCTAGATAAAATTAAAACAATAGCATGAATATAGGAATTGATAGATGAGCATTTAGACTGATTTTAAGCAAATCTGATAAAACCAGTTAAAAGCACGTGTGTGCTAATAAATGGATGAGCGTTTAAAAAAAACTTTTAAAACCACTCTAATCAACATTTTAAACCTTTATGTTCTAGAGTACTTACTCCACCTTTGATTTAGGATATTATTTCAACATTGTAATACTTATATTGAAATTACATAATTGAAACAGCGTAACACAACATTTAAAAAAAAAAATCTCATTTAACTTAATAAAACTTTTACAATTTAAAATTCCTACAATACACGACTTTTTATCGAAAACGATAGATAGTCGTAGTCATGAACGGATCGTCACTATTGTTTGGTTGTTAGAGCGATCACGGTTAGCAACCACTTGTCATACGTAATATCGTTGAGCGAATAGTTCATTGCTTCATACATCATTGAATGACTAGTTTAGACAGCATTAGAGAAGCAATGTATATGTTACAAAAATATTATAGTACTTAATTGTCCGAACATGAAAATAACATAGTGAGGACATTAAAGATTATTTTTTCATGATTTTAGAGGTAAATACAATAAAATACATGTACTAGCATACGGTAAGTGATTCCATTATTAATAAAGATTTTTTTATTGCTCTTAATTTTACAGGCAACCACTGAACAACTCGGCATTTTATATGTTATCTCGGTCGTTGTCAAAACACAGCTAAACCTAGGTGACAGCCATTTTTAGCTATATAATCGGTCTAATCATATTGCGTTGACAAGAAAACCCCGTCATACCACTTCTCCTTTTATTTAGATTTCTGTGGAGAAAACAGTTTGCGGTGCATATGTCACTCAAATGACGTCCATTTAGACGGTTTAGACTTTTAGTCTAAGGCCCTCTCCAAATCTTTCCACATTGTGCGGTTTTGTGCTTCTCTTATCCATCGGTTTCCTGTTGAGAGCCATATTTACTATTTCTTTATTATTTCTAGGATACATTGGGCATATAGCAAGCAGACACAGTGATGTTTTATCAGACTCATTACCTGTAATAAGCAACTCGCAATTAGAAGGGAATCCAAACGATAAGGTTATAGTGGTACAGGAGTTGAAAGAAGAACCAGATCCAGAAACTGTTTTACCAACATCTAGTGTGCCAAATTATCAGACAACTTCCATTATAAAACATGCGTCGAAAACAACGGAAGCGAAGAAGCCTTGTCGAAGCAAAGGTGGGAATCTCTACTTTTAATATTATTTGACGATCTCGTAATCGTAACCTCGATTTTTTTAGGATTAAAAAAAATCTTATGACAGTGACGACTTCCGTCACAATAAAGGCAAAGATACACTCGGGGACAAATGTTTCACGACACGTGTCGCCAGCGATGTAGGGTAAAGTAGCGTGACGTTGCCGGACTTTGCTCGACATGTCTAGCTATATTTTTGATATTATGACAACGTCGCGTCGCGCGATGTCGCCTGATATTATTATGCCAGGCGAAATCGGCCGGCTTCGCTTGACATGTCGCCGATACATTTTGCGGAACATTTGTCCCCTAGTGTATCTTCGCCTTAACGTAGATGATGTCGATACGTAGATGGTATAGGTGATATTTATCCTCTACGAAGAGAGAAAGGAAAATAATAATTATTTTCTTCACTTAGGTACAACTTAATCCATTAATGTCCCTCTATTGGAACAGACCTTCTCCAGTGATGAATGGAAACTTAGACTAAGTACTTATTATCACACAGGCCTTACATAATAATATAGGGTATAACGGAACTTTCCTTATTAAATTTCCGTAGAGATCCAATGGGATGAAATGAGGTGCTGCCATAAATTCCTATTGTTATTATCAATACAGTATTTAATTACATTCCAGAACAACCAGCTCAACCTAAATCAGCTGATTGGGAAGAGCGACGGTCTCGCGAAGAAAAACTAGTAGCAGATATAATAGACCGCGTACGACGTGAATGCGAAGCTCAGCAAGGCACAGGCGGGGGTGCCGGTCCGGCGCGCCGAGGCTACACAAGAAGAACTACTGTCATGCACACGTAGCGCCGGAAGAATCGTGGTAGTCACGATGAATAAGTTCCTTTAGGTTAAGATACGAATATGTTCCATATGGAGATAAAGGTATTGACAGTATAAGAAAAGGTTGCTGGAAATAAGTAGGTAAGGTTGTTATGAAAACTTTATGCTAGGTCTGAAGTTGGTGCGAAACGCTGTGTTTTGTTATTTTGGCGGTTTCAGTAAAGAGAGTAGGCACAGAATCTAAGAAATTATGCTCCTTTATAGTAAACATTGACATCGTTGAAACATGCTAGTGCAGCTCATAATTTTGCACATAATCTGTGAAAAATATTTAATATAAATAAATCATTATTACTATTATATTAAAATCAAAACAATGCTAAGACATTTTTGTGCATAATATGGCACAGTGACAACCCTAACGCTAGACGACCGCTACGCTCGCGCTAGTGTGAATGATCAATGAATTAAATTCCTTTCTACAATAAATAAGACCAAGTTGTAAATCAATGGACCAAGCATAAAGTTTGACATAAACCATCAGACCTTTCTACAAGAAAATTGAAACATTGAATAGGTAGTTATTTATTATGGATGGAATGTTTGATAACATTTTACTAAGGTAACATTCAATCGTAATTATAGCAAGTCAAATAATTCAAACTCCCTATTAAAATATGAAGGCCTAAGAAAACGGTCTCTTTAATTAAACAATGCTCATTTTTATGCTAAAATATTTGTAAATAAACTTAATTTATGTGCCAAACTATAGTTATTTAATAAAATTAATGTGCCAAAATTGTCCGAAACTTTGTAAATAAGTACCTAACTTATATATGTATTATGTAATTAAGTATTTATCTTTACAAATTCGATAGTTAGATAATGTTATTCGATTTATATTTTTGTGGCTAAACTAAAATCGACGCAATAAGAAAAATATTTTCTGTGTTATTCTTGTATTCGGTTCTATATAATCATAATGCCTATTCCTAAAAGAATAAAACGTGTAGAGTATTAAACAAACCAGACTAGATCCTTTAGTCCGAGAGTTAGACAATGTGAAAAATGTTTTAAAGGTATCAAATTGTCACGACGATGAAGAGGAATTTTCAAAATCTCCTAATCCTAATCTTTAAAAAAATATTTTACTAAAGCTCTTCCTAGAATTTTAACATTACTAGTGTTTTAATAATCTCCCAATTTAATCTACCTATACCAAAACGAAACAAATTCTGTCCTGTATTCGTCTTGTCTTAAAATATTTCTTCCTTAGGAATATAGGATCGAAAAGTGAGACTGAAGTATTAAAAACAATGTTTTTTAATTATCCTGAAAGCCTATGTATTTTTTAAGTTTAGATTAGGTTAAATTGTATAGTCGAAAACTAAATGGCCTTATCACCTCTAGAGTTAATGTTAGTTGCATGTCATAAAACTATTAGGTTCAATATCGCACAACAAAACATCAGCTAAATCATGACGCTACTTTGACATATCAGTTCTCTTGTATTAGCAAATAGTCGTTAGATATATTTTATAAAAACAAATAATAAAGTCAACGTTATTGACTGTTACTAGAGTATATTTTCGGTAAAATGTTTTATTCTAATGAATTTCTCTCTTTTTTCCTTCTATGTCCATCCCTATCATTTCTTGCATGACGTCATTGGTGCATATTTCAATTTAAAGTTTTCGTAATTTTATAATATAAAACAAATTAGGGTAAACCACCTAATCGTTAGAAGTCCTACAATTATTGGCACTTAAGAGTTAAGAGTGAGTAAAAAGAAAGAAAACACTATAGATTATCCTAGTTCAGTATGATTATTCAAGTTCAAATATTATTTATTTAATATTTTTATCCTATTTTATTTATTTCATGTGACAACATAGCAACAATAATTTTATTGGCATTAGTGCCAATAATATTTATTTAATACTATTCAATCACATAATAATGAGTAAGTATAAGCAAAGATTAAAGTATTTTATAATTTTATGATATTTTATATTTTAGTCTGACACGAAGTCCACTCAGAAGGTCCACTCAGGAAGTCCAACAATTGGGTGGCTTACCAGCCAATATTTAAATTCTACATTTTCAGTTTTTCTGAAATGACAAGCTTGTAATGTCACAAGTAACAAGTTGACTTTAGTTTTAAATTATTTAATGGTTTTTAATGGTTTTTCACATACAAACTCTACAGTTTAGTATAGTGACATTTGTATTGTTTTAGTAGATATTATTATTTATTGCGTTGAAGTGAAAGTTTAAAATAGATTGCACTTTTAATCTAAGCATAGTTTTGATTACGGTCAACCAATGACGTCAAGCTCACGCATAAACATTAAATAACGATCTTAATGAATTTGAATTATGATAGAATTTTTTGTCAAAACTGATAAAGCCATTTCGTTTTCGGGTATACATATTATTATATTGTCTATATAGATATCACAGGATTTCTGGGTTAACAAGGAATTGGTTTCGTTCTTATATAGAAATAATTTCTTTCCTTGCCACAAATGAAATATGTCATACCGAATTGATTTCTTAACTTATAAACGTAAACTAATTTTGTTAGAACTTTACATAGTTTTCCTTTACATCCTGTATATCTAGGTACAAGTATGTTATCGATAAACATTGTCTCATTCTGGCCTATCATATTGAACAATATTTTTATTATGGTCAATCGATGTCTAATGATTAAAGCTAATGTTGGCATTAACAGGTTTTGTATTGGCCTAAATGTAGTTACGAAGTTCCCTTCGGAACTCTTTGTAAACTCTCTTCCGAGAGCCGACGGTATTTCAAGTACCGATGAATTTAAGAAAGAATTTCATTAAAATCATAATTATTACTATGTCCTACTAATACCTACCATACATAGTATATTGCTCATTAGTTATCTTTGTAAGTAGGTATATGTAAGTTTTTATGTTAAAGATATTAGTCATCTTTTAACCGAGAGTGTTGCTCATGTATTCGGAAATCTTACAAAATGGATCCCTAACAGAATAGTAATAACATAATAGTACATTTCATGTACAGTCAGCCTTAAAAGTCGCTGAACACATTTTAAATTCCAAAACTGCTGAACACTAAAAATGTCATAAGTCAGTGTCGCAATCGCAACAAGAGCACAGAATAAGCTTTACATACGAAACGACCATAACACGCTGAAAACGGTAATTACAAAAGTAGCTGAACCCTAGTATTTTTAAAAGTAACTGAACACTAGTATTCCCAAAAGTATTTGAACACTAGTATTCCAAAAGTAGCTGAACATCATTAAATACAAAAGTAGGTTAACAAATCATATTTTCAATGTTATTGCCTGTCAATCTACTTTTGGTGTTCTTGATGTAAAGCGAATTTTGGTCCATTGATATTGTAAAATAATTTGACAAATGTATACCTAGGCCATAACCAAGATAAAAAAAACGTTGTAATTAAACCTCTTTGAACAAAACTTATCTTTTCTAAAAGTTTTTATTTTTTTTAAAGATGCTTATAGTAGGTATTATACCCAAAAAGTAGGTTTTAATACGAATTGACGCGTATGTACAGCTATTTTTGGAATCTTAGGCGTTCAATGACTTTTAAAAATACTAGGGTTCAGCTACTTTTGTAATAACCGTGTTCAGCGTGTTATGGTCGTTTCGTATGTAAAGCTTATTCTGTGCTCTTGTTGCGACACTGACATAAGACATTTTTAGTGATCAGCAGTTTTGGAATTTAAAATGTGTTCAGCGACTTTTGGGGCTGACTGTACCTACAATTATTATACGAGAGATCAAAATCAAAATTTAATTTTGATCTCATACGTGCCAAAAACATCTCCCATACATGTCAAAAATTTGTATACCTACGTTTATTGTTTAAGTTAGGGGTTGTTTTTATCGTTAGAAAAAACCCAAAGGATTATGTAGGCTTTTGCAATTAATTAACCGACTCCTAAAGAGGGTTTTCATTCAGTGGTTGTTTGTTATCTCGGAACTTACCTTACTATTTACCTATTACCCAAGTTGGCGGTTTCATTTTATTAAACTTGGTTTAATAAATTGGTTTTACTAGTTTTTATTTTGTGATAATCCAATGTACCTAAATGAAATACGAGATTATTAACGCTTTCAACATTTTGGTTATGGAGTTGGTTTTTTAATTAGAGATTTAATCCGTTATTAGTAAGGCCGTGATCATTTAAAAAAAGTTGATTTTTAAAACCTTTTACCATGTTTATTGTTAAATACATACCTACTTACTAGAATTTTCGTTTAGGCTGGGATTGGTTAGCAATTGGTTGTTATTTGAAAATATATTTATCCACTATTGAAGCTTCATAATTAGGAATAAAACAAAAATATTCGTAGAGTTTTTATTGTTTTAATTCATGGGTTGTTTGCAAGCTACAAAATCCTGTATCAGGATTGTAAATAGCTGTTTCGTATAAGTCAGCAGAATCTATTTTTGATGATTTTCATGTTTTATTACTATTTATTATGTACAGTCAGCCCCAAAAGTCGCTGAACACATTTTAAATTCCAAAACTGCTGAACACTAAAAGTGCCATAAGTCAGTGTCGCGGGTATTTCAGAAGTATCTGAACACTAGTATTTCAAAAGTAGCTGAACACTAGTGTTCCAAAAGTAGCTGAACACTAGTGTCTATTATGTTTACTCGTTGGAATAGATACATAATTTCAAAACAATTCACTGAGATTCGATAGCCTAGGGTATAGAACACTCGACTTTGATGAAGTAGACGTGCGTTCGAAACCGGGTTGTGCCAAGTATTTTTTTTGGTTTTTTATTTATTGTATTTTATCTAAAAAAAAAACAAGTAACTTAAATTCACCGTCACTGTTCACAGGTATTTTAATAAAGTTAAAATATTATTTTTAATTTTTAATTGAAAATTAAATAGTATTTTTATTTAATTTTTAATTTAATGAAGAATGATCATTATGACTTTAAATTGTATGAGAAACATTTTCGGAGATTCGATGATATGAGTTGAAATGTTATGTAAGAAGAAGCGCTCCCTGTTGTGCGACATTGAACTTAATAGTTTTATGACATGCAACTAAAATTAAGTCTAGAGGTGATAAAGCCATTTAATTAATTAATTAAATTATTTAATATAATTGTGGAATATACATTTTTTTCGTAAACGAAGTCGCGGGTTACAGCTTGTATTGAATAATAATAGAAGAAAACAAAATAAGAAAAAATAAAAAAACACAAAAAGTAATCCGTTCCTCAGGATGGAACCAGAGCTGTTTTCTTTTCACCCAAGCTCTATACAAGCAAAGCTATCGTGTTGACAACTGTTTTGATGAAATTGTTAATGTAGTATTCCGCTTTGAAATTGGCTTGACTTTTGTCTACTGTCAAAATCACTCACTACAACTACACTGAAACTCGACCGCAGATGAGCGACGCAGCGGGCGACGTTGCCGTTCAGTCATGCGCGGCTCCCGTATACTGCACGAGTTGGCAACATCGATACTTCTGAAATACCCGCGACACTGACTTATGGCACTTTTAGTGTTCAGCAGTTTTGGAATTTAAATGTGTTCAGCGACTTTTGGGGCTGACTGTACAATTACGAAATATACTATATCTTAACGTATGTAGAATACTTACCTACCTACTAATATTTTAATGTGTCAAACTTGTAAATATTGATTTACATACGAAAAACTGTGATGATTGTGGCTCATAATAATTAATATAATATGTACTAAAGAATCTTTGTGTTTTTTTAAGCTTTTTACAATGGTATCTTTTTAGTCGAGCTTTTTCTCAGGATTTAAAGACCTGTTTTATTTATAATCAAGTACCCCGAATTACATAAATTGAGTACCTACTTATTTGCAACTTCTTCCTGATTGGTTTTGTTGCGGGTTTACTTTTTCTTTGGACCTTATCAAGTGTAATGCTCGGAGCCGTTTTGAGTTTTCAGGCTGTTAAACGTGGCTCACTAGATTCTCAGTTGTGGGAAAGTGATATAATGAACAGGGCCCAATTTATTACGTGTTAGCGTTTTATTTATTACTCCCTTCTAAATAGGTTAACCATAATAGAAAGTAGGTTTCCTTGGAATTATTGGAAATTTACTTCACTTATCCCTAAAGAATAAAATAATTTGACGACATCAACAGCAGGATAAGAAAGGGTTGGAAACATCATTAGTTTATTCTTACATCTCGTTTACTAAGTACAATGCCAGTTAGTTTATGCTTACCTATGTAGGTATAAAGTAAAATTAAAACACTGAAAATAATAATAACATGAATGAGACATGTAGGTTTGTACCTGTAGGTAAATGTTCAAGATACCTGAAAGGTATTAATGCTAATGAAGCAGTGGCGTCGAGAAAATTGAGAGATTTAGGTAGGGTGATGCTACCAATTATCAGCACTTTAAGAGTTAGTCTTACTTTAATATCGTTTATCTTAGTCATAATACTGATAACGAAAGTTAACAACATGCTTTCTCGGTTCACTATTAAATAAGTAATTGATTTTTATTATAAAAAATTGTCTTTATGCATACCTACACATTTGATTTAGATGAGTTTGACTAAATAATTACCCAAACACCAATTATTGGCACCATCATCACCAATTACTGGCATCGACCGAGCCAATTATCAGCACCTTAAAATTAGACATAAAATTAGGTAGATAAATTAAATAATCCAATGTTTATAGCAAAATCTCTTGTATTTATACCTAGCCTAACAACCGAAGTTTCAGAAAAAAAAATACATAAATATAAAAAAATAATAGACATTCTTTTGATTATAATATCAACACTATGAAAATAACTAGCAATGTTAGTTTCAGCACCATGCCAGGATATGAAATCCGAAATCATAGAGTACTTTTTCCAAGAATATTGAATTCTAGGCATAAAATAATCACGCTTTACAATAAAAAATATGGATTAATAATTTTACATACCACTTTGTCATGTAACAGTACCAGTGCCGATAATTAGCAATTCGCAAAAAAATTTAACCCAGATGTCAGCACCTCATTTATTAACATAAAATCAAGATAACGTTCATTTCCATTGTCAGATAAGCCTTATAAAACATTTTATACATGAGTAAGGTTTAAGGTTCAGTAATAAATATCTAAAAGAACTAAAATAAAGTAAAATAAAAAAACCTGAACTTACCTACGATCTTAAGAAACTGTCAAAACAAAGTAATGTGAAGGACATGGTCCCGCGTTTTTAAGAAAATCGCTTTTTTTTTAAAAAAAATGTCGTGTTTGGATCAGTTTATAATTCCAAAAGGATCTTATTTTAATGTTTGTTAAATGGTAGCCGAAATTAATTAATAGAAAGCTTATAATTTGAGTTTTAGTTGGGGGTGCTGATAATCTGGTGCAGTGCCAACATTAGGACGCGTGCCCCTACTACTATTTATTTATTTTATTTATTTAGCACACCAACAGTATAATTGTCAAGAAATATAACATAAAATTACATAGGTTCTTACATATTAACAACAATCATACAGATTACAGGCATGCATGGCTTTTACATTGTACTATTTGCTAAAAAATATTGGTACACTAAACAATAAAAAGAAAGAGAGATTAATAAAGAAATCAAAAAAAAAAAATAGCTTAATGCAAGACAAGGATCTTTGTATTTATGCAGTCGGGATTGCATGTAATGCTGTCAGCCAAGAAACGTTTATATGACCAAAATGTCATTGAAAAAATATCAATCTGGTTACCTGATGCAACCGATACCATGTTATACAACCTTGCCATCCGCGTTACTTTTTTTTTCTTTTTTTTTTTTTTTTTTTTAAAAAAGACCCTCCCGCACTGGGGATCATGCCCTGTGTCGCGGGGACTTTTTACAAACATCAATTAACGGACACATAGAACACCCAGACTCAGGACAATTATTTGTGGATCTTACAAATTATTGTCCTGCGTGGGGATCGAACCCACAACCTCATGCGTGGCAGCCGCTGGCTCTACCGGCGCGCCACCGAGGTCGTCTGTCTAACGTACGTACGTACGGTCGTACTGGACTATTGTGTGAAATGTTTAAGGTTGATGTCGGGATGTCAAATATACGATGATGTCTTAAAGAGCGGTTAGCAATCCTAAAACCAAAATAGGTTATCAGTTCTGAGTCTATGATACCATTGACAATTTTGTACAAAATTAGTAAATCTGCTCCGTTTCTTCGATCAGCTAAGCTTAACATCCCAAAATGCCTCAAACGTTCAGAATAATCTGGAATTGCTTTACGAATTCCCTGTTTTACACATAAATACCTAACGAATCTCGTCTGAACTGATTCAATTCTCTGAACATGTGTAGAGTAATGCGGTGACCATACGCTAGAACAATATTCCACAGAACTTCGCACCAGTGCATTGTATAGTAGCATTACACTACTTGTGTTGCGAAACGGCTTAGACATACGAATAATAAAACCAAGCATCTTAATTGCTTTCGACACCACATTTTCATAATGCTCACGGAATGAAAGTGCCGTATCAAAGAGTACACCTAGATCGCGCACAGTAGATACTCTACTGAGGGGGGTCCCATTAATGTGATAATTAAACTTAATATAATTAAATCTATTAGTAAAGGTTATGTACTGACATTTTTTAACGTTTATTTGCATTTTATTATATACGCACCATTGTTGCAGGATATTTATATCAGTTTGAAGTTTTAAACAGTCACCTATATCTGTGATCTTACAGTATATTTTAATATCATCAGCATAAGCTAAACTAGCACACTCAAAACTGTCTAACAGGTCATTAATAAATAACAAGAACAGCAATGGACCTAATTTTGACCCCTGCGGAATCCCGGAACCTGGAACTATTGGTACAGATTCGTAACCCGCCAGTGTAACTATCTGGGATCGGTTCATTATATAACTTTCGAACCATCGCAACAGACAACCATGGATACCTAGTCTATTTAACTTTGCACAAAGAATTGAGTGATCCACACGATCAAACGCTTTCGCAAAATCTGTGTAAACTGCATCAACTTGGCTTCTAGCCTCAAAAGCATCCGCTATAAAAGTTGTGTAAATAAGTAAATTAGATGTAGTAGACCTGTTAGCAACAAAACCGTGTTATCTCTTATTTATTATATGTCGTACATGGAAGTAAACTACATTATAAATTATTCCTTCAAATAATTTTGCAAACTGGGATATAATAGAAATTGGTCTATAGTTGGACACGTCATTAACACTACCGGATTTGTGAATAGGGATAATATGCGACATCTTCCATAAGTCCGGAAAGATGCCTTCCCTAATGGACTTATTATAAATAATATGTAGCGGTTCAATAAGGGAATTTGCACATAGACGAATGAAGATTGGAGGTAGGCCGTCCGGTCCAGCACCCTTGCTTAAGTCCAATTTCTTTAGGGCATCCTTGATGTCGTTTCTAGTAATGATAAAGGAGGACAGACAAAAATTTGATGTTAACATTGATGGAAAAGAGTTATTACTGGGTTGACTGTTATCATATACCGAAGAAAAATATTGAGCAAAAAGATCCACCACACCACTCCCTCCCTCAACCATACAATCACCGTAAAAAACTTCATTCGGTACACCCCTATGAGACTTCTTTGTTTTCGTGTATCGCCAGAAGGCTTTCACATTATGTTTTAATTCGTTTTCTATTTTAAATATATAACTTTTAAAACAAGAGTCTATTGCCATTTTTACTCGTTTACGGAGGAAATCAAATTATGTGTCATAGTCCAGAGGATTGTTATACTTTTTATACCGAGTTCTGTATCTCTGTTTTTCCTTAATCATTTTGATCAAAGAAAAGGAAAACCAAACTGGGTAATCTTTCTTTTTGTGATTGCTTTTTGGTGTGTGCCTATCAATTATATCCCTCAATATGTTATAAAATGTACAAACAAATTCATTGCAATTTAAGTGAGTAAAGTCAATCCAACGTATGTCCAGTAGTTCACGATTGCAAGCCTCATAATCGGCCTTGCGAAACATACACCTACTTAACCTGCACAATATTAGGCCTCAGACCCGAGGATCTAGATTTGGCTAGGTTTAGTTCAAAAGGTGGATGATGTACGTCAATTTTGCTAAGTGAAGGCGCGCCACATAATGAAACACCACCACTATCATACACCAAAACCAGATCAAGTATGTTGCCACAACTATTGCAGATATTGTTTATTTGCTTAAGGCGAGTAACATTAAGAAATTGCTTAAAAGCTAAAGTTTTTGTATCTGTAACCCCAGAAAAAGGGTCTTGTGTCTGCCACTCAATATTAGGTATATTAAAATCACCTAGAATTAATGTAGTAGTATCTGAACAATTTAATCAAATTTCCTCCGCCCTATCCAAAAATTGAACAAACGTTTGGCAAAGTATGTATGATGGTATGTAAACTAAACAAAGATTAATACAGAGACTGTCTGTCCTTAAGCAAAGCCACATGTCCTCTAAAGAAGTCTGAAAATGAACCTTATTCACAAAATTTATCCTATTGCTAGCAGTCACCAATATTCCACCACCTTAGGCTTTAGAATACAAACGCTTAAAATTATCGCATCGATCACGACGCACTACAGTATATCTTTGATCAAAATATTCAGAAGATAAAAAAGAATCATCTAACCAGGTTTCCGTTAGACATATTAACATCATATTCAAAGTTTAAAATTGATAAATAAATTTCATGAGCCTTGCTTTTCATTCCTCTAACATTCTGGTAAAATACTGATATGTGTGTACTATCCATAAAAATAAAAACAGTAAGGAAACATGTTATTTATAATGCACTATCTTAAATAATTTTGTTTAAACAAAGTTCATCCCTAATGAGTATGCTTCCAGAGTTTTCACTTTTGCAAACAAATATTTTGCCATAGCGCACCCAAACAAACTTATAGGACTTCTCTTTGGCTCTAAGGCGAGCTGCGGCATGCAATGATTTCAAGCTAGGAGAAAGGTGCTCTGACACGTAAATAGGCTCTCTAACACCTCCGTATCCCAATAAAGATGTATTTAATTTATTGTCTCCGTGAGACTTGTTGTATCTGGTAATGGCAGATAAAAACTCGTCACGACACCTGGGACTACGCATTTTAACAATGACAGAGCGAGGACGAGACTTACTTATTATTGTTTTTAGTAGCCACTCTTACACACTTGTGTATATCACCATCACTAAGCGCATACGACACTACTTTAGCCAATAATTGTGTTATGGTGCTAGGTAAGACTTCATTTTTATTTTCAGGCAATGAATCTAAATACTAAACTTAGTAAGAGGTACTTACATCTTCCTTCCCGTAAATTATTTCTACATTCCCTCAATGCTTATAGAAGCACTTATATGAGTTCCCCTATTTATAGTCATTTTCTCTATATTATCATAGATAACTTAAGAAAGGTTGTCAAACACTGTCCTTAGCCTTTTCCGTACAGGACGAAAAGAAAAAAAGGCTGTCAATAATGACACTTGTTGTGTCAGAGAAACAAAATCGGTCCGAATCCGAACCGAACCGAACAAAACAAAAACAAAACAATAACATTGGAAAATGTGCGCTTGAGTTGCTGTATTGTTATTTCTGTGTTTTATAGTCATTAGTAGAAAATAAAGAAATCATACTTACCTATCATATAATTAAGTAGCCAGTAAATAAGAATTGTACGCAATGCCTCAGATATTTCAAGTATTGCGATGCTACAAATGTTTTGTGTTTCAGGTAAGGATTGATTTTATTACTTATTTACTAAGCAATTGTAAACTATGTAAGAACTACTTACATTAATTTTTCTTATTTAATTTAGGTCCAATTAACAAAGAAGTCAATTAAATGGGAATGTAAACTCTGTGGTGAGAAACAATCCATGAAAAGACATTACGGAATAGGCACAGCTAAAGATTGTAGAATACACGTTCAAAAACTGAATAATTTAAGAGGAGAAATAGATGAATTAAAATGTTCTGAAATGGTGAGAAATGCAGTAAGTGATGATGAGGAGACAGAAAATATTACTATTAAACAGGAGTATGTAAAACCATCACCAGTTGCTAACAGCAAATGGTCTGACTATGTTGAGAATGAACCTGTTCCAGAGGTTAAAGAAGTACCTTATCTTGGTGATGCAGAAGTTGTGCTAGAGATGCCTAAACAAAAAAAGGAGAGTAGGAACTATTCTAGAACAAGTAAAAATGTATCCAAAAGAATACCAACTGCTTGTACTTATCAACAAGTTGAGAAGAAATGGCCTGAAAGTGATCAAGCTGACACCTCTGATAATATTTTACAATCTCTATCTTGTAATGTTTTAGATAACCCAATTAATAAACCGGAAGCATTGCCAAAAGATGAAAAAGACAAAGAAATATCTAAAAAGAAATTTAAAACATTTGTTCCACCAGTTGTCAATAAGAATTCCAAGTGGGCTCAATTTGCTGAAGACAAGGAACCCACAGAAGAATCAGAGTTACTACCAAGTATAAAACCTTCACAAAATGAGCTGTTTTCTTTATGCAATGATAATGAACTTGATGATTTCCTAGAAATGTCATTTTAAAATACAATATTTGGATTTTAATGTTTTATAATTTAGTCCATCATTGTCTTTGTATCAATGGAGTAAGAATACCAAATTTTACCTAAGGGTGGTGTAAATGGAGAATAATGGTAAAGCCACAGAAGTAGAATGTAGTGGAAGTGCAAAGTAGGTGTGAAAAAATCACTGACTTCATAAGTGCATAATTAGTTTTATTATAACATGGTGTCGAGCCGCTAGTCTTGTGATGGTTGAAAAAAAAACAGTATGATTGTGTAGCTAGGCCTATTTTCCATTTTGGAGTGTAAACAAATTACGAGACCGCCATATTAACTTTTAAAATGAAAGAATGAAAGTGAAGTTAGCTACCCAACTTCTCAGCAATAGTGTAGCGGAAGCTGTTAAATGTTGCAGAGAGTCAGGAATAGAAACATAGAAAAGTTTTAATTACTTGCATTAACCTGTTCAAATTATTAAATTCAAGAAATTTACACTTTTACAGCTTTAAAAAAGCTTTATTGAGTTTTTTTTCTGCAACATTAGGGCAAAGGATGGAGTAAACAATAGTCCCACTGCCAAGCAGTTCATATCCGCATATAGGAAAATATTAATTCATGTTCAATTAAAAGACACTGTGTTGCGTTAGAACAGATATCCATCTTAAGTTGTTTGTCAGCTGTTATAAATATAAATTTAGAAATACAGGTAAGTATAGCTTAAGATATCACAATATAAACTAATTGGTAGGTACCGATTCGGAAATTGAAGAACTAGGAGGGTACTTTACTGATTTTAGTAACCAAGCAATTGCTGGTTACATAGCCCGAATATTAATGAAAAAGATAAATTGTGATGTCTGTATTTAAGCATTAGTGATACATCATTTTCAACCCTTCCACAAAGTTATAATAGTAATGGATCAAGGAGGCTTGTTGTATCCCTCGCCTGATGTTTTAAAAATATGTCAGACAGCCGAAATATTCTTGCAAAACATTTACATGAGTTTTTTGGAAGGAAGTTTGTAGCCTGTAAACCTTTTATTTGATAACATTGCCTCCCATCAATTTGCTGCGTCCAATCAAGTCACTGATCTAAAGAAGGCAATAGTTGAAAAGTATATAAAAATAAGACTTCTAAACGCCAGGTTTTAAACAAATACGTGTTATTTCAAGGGGAATAAATTGAATTTGAGAGGGAAATTATCTAAGTATAAGATGCATAAAAACCCCCCATGTAATGGCGAAATTTTACTTATATACCTACCTATCAAGTTATAAAATATTGTTAACACAATCAGTACCTATGAAATGGAAATAAAACATCAAAACCTTTACAATAATTTTATTATTACAACCAATACACATTATCATCACAATGGCAACAGTTTAATATCACTTTCATTAATGTCTACTAGATAAATAGAGTCTACTACAGGCATACTCTTACATTATAACACCCTACAACAATGTTATATAATTACAAACAACAGAGGTCTATCAATGCGTCTATTCATTCCATTAATTACATTGTTCAATGTAAAGGTGAGTTTATTCATTTTGAATATGGAACAATTTTTTTTCAGACAGTTGTTTATTGGTGTAACTCCAGCAAAGAGTATATTATTTTCTGACGAAAAATGTTTTATTGATTGTGTTAAACAGATTCATGATCAGGTTGAGCAGAACTTTGACCTCCATGCTATCCAATCACTACTTATGAGAGTAGGTACCATTTGAAGCTAAAGTATAACAATATTACAATATACCTAATAATTGCAGAACTCTTAATTAAAGCGACAAGTACATAGACTCATACATCTATACAGATTTATTGTAACAGCTGACTTGATACTTTTACACCTAAAGCTAATTTTATTTAAATATAGTAAATATAAAAAATCAAAATTATTCCTTCGAAAATTGTTTTTATAATGCGGCAGTGTAATTATATAAAAAGGTACCATAGGTACTTGAGTTAATAATAAATCGGAGCCTACAAAATGGCAGAGTTGAATAAATAAATCGAAAATACTGATGTGAGTAAAGAAGAGAGCTTAGAGTATTTTATAGAATACATAAGTATAGGAAGCCCTACTAATTTCGATGTACAGTAACAATAGTTTAGAATAAGTTTTATACATACATGCTAAATGTATTTCAGACTGTTTAGATCTATAGATAAAAATATTTAAGAGTACTCTTACTTTTGAAATTTCCACACTAATATATTCGATAATATATTACCTACAATGCAATGATCTATCCTTATTTTAAATAATCCTTCTCGTTTTTCTTTTGTCCATAAATCATATGAAACTAATATTATTGCTCCCGCCCCGTGCTGCCTGCCAAAGACCCCTCAAGTTAAGCAGTATGTCTGCCTAGTGTCATATAGTCCAAAATGTTTATTAGTACAGTGACTAGTACGGTGTCATGTGCCTACGTCTGTGAAGCTCTCGTGCTCTTGCGTATCTTCGACCGTAGTTCCATCGCCATGCTCTGAAATAAACATAATTAAAATATAAGTTACTAAGTAGCTGACTCGTGTCCACTTCGTTAAGCGGCAAAATAAACGCGTCCCTTTTTTAAACATATTTCATTAGTGCTCCACTCTTATTAGTCATGGCGATATTATATAGCCTATCACACTACCCAATAAATGGACTATTCAACAGAGAAAGAATTTTTAAAATCGGTTCATTAGATCCAGAGATTACCCCCTACAACGTCACAAACACACAAACTTTACCTCTTTATAATATTAGTATAGATTTACAGCTCTCGCTCGAATCGCCGAACTTTTCTTTCAGTTTATTTAGGTAGGGTATTTTGGTGATACAACATTATTACTCTACTTTTAACATTACTTGAAATATCTACCTAGATAGGTACTTTTAAAAAAGTTTAAATTAAATTAGTGCAGTTATAGCCTTACCTTTCATTATATCCGACTTTATCGCCTCTGTACAAGTGGTCTTCAAGCCGATCATTAAAACGACGATTTACTGTTTCTTCATTGCTTTCTGAAATTCAAAATTAATTTTAGCTGGGCATAAAGTCTACTACCTCTCAATAATAATAATATCTATACCTATTTTGTTGGCTTTTCTTTAACACTTTTTACAGTTTTTAGGCAGTGTGTTAATATTATTACTTACCTGTAGGGTTTGAATGTGAGAATCGACGACATGAAGGGCCCCTGCAGCTCAGTAGCTGTTGCAGCTGATTGTGGAAGTATTCCCTTTCTGAGGCTGTCAAGTATTTCACTCTATTTTGAGTTTCGAACGGATCTGAAATCGATAAAGAAAAAAATACGTTTAACTTAAAGTAAGAAATTAAGTATACTTATATCAGTGAGCTCTCGAAAAGGCTTTCTGTGAAGGAAACTTGCACAAAGGTAAAATCACCAAATAAAAAAAATAAAAATTAAAATCATTTTATTTTCCACCACAATAATTTTTACATGGATATTGTTTAACAAAATCTATGAGGGGTGGACTGGAGCCTAAACTAGGGAAACCCTGTATTTCAGGACTCAAGGGCACTCGCTCGCGAATACAAGAACATGGTAATAATATAGTGTCTGGTTGGCTCTCTGTCTGGTTATGAATTAATGGGTGTATTTGTGTGTGTGAGTGTGTGTGTTTGTGTATGTGTGAATGTTTGTGTTGAGTGCAGGTTGATTTGTGTGAGAGAGAGGGAGATGGGTATAGCATTAGCATTGTCAGAAGAGTGTGTTAGATTTATGTGTGCTATAAATGTGCTTAATATTTGTTAATTCATCATTACACTGCGACTGCTAAGAGGGACTCTGTACTGTTAAAAAGTCCTGTAGGTATATTTTTAGCATAAATTTACATTGTTTTGAAGTTTTAGGATGTATGTTTAACAATGAAATAATATTGTTATATAGGTAAGACGCGAGAAAAGCAAAGTGTCGTCCGAAAAAGGCTGTAAGTAGGTATGATGCGAGATAGTTTCACATATTCTGGTAATCAAAGACTAGTATTTGGTTAAGTTTCTAGCTATCTGTACGAATATAAAGCAAATGAGTCTTAAATGACTTTCAAAGGAGCTTAGAGCTTTATATGTGTGATAACATATTAATAGAAGTTATTGGTGCTATTTTTGTCTTTAATTATGTTGTTTATAGATTATATTTGTTGTGATTTAATCATAATAGATTATGCATCTCATATCGTGATAATAATAACTAAATGTTTACGTTATAAAGTCGAACACAAAATAATTTACAATTATGCTCCATTTTGTGTTAGTTATTTCTTGTATTTAAAGTGTTATACGCGTTACACATGTAATATATATTGCCATAAACCTATCACTATCACCTTATATAAATACCATATTTATATACTTTACACATACATTAACTTTTATTTTAGTGAAGTGTTGGTGACATAAATATAATAATTTACGTCTTCTTAACCTACAAGATAGAATGAGTCATTCATATTTATTTATTTATGTATGTGTGGACTGAGGGCCCATTTTTTTTTCTGCGGCTTTTTGTAGATTAATCAACAAAAGTGCATAGTTAAAGTTGTTAAAGAGTTTGTTAAACGATTATCAGAGTTTGTTAAGACTTCATTCAAAAGATATATCGCTTTAAGTGGGTCCCTCAGTTCAAACACAAAATCTCCCATAATTAGATAGGTAATGAATTAAACAACAATTTTTTGGTAAAAATCCTTAGTTAAACATGTATAAAAGTATAAAAAGCATTGAAAAGCCTAATATGAGTAGCTAATAAAAAATAACAAACGTTTTAAAAGGTCCCTGAGGGCCCACTTGAATTTATCTCATAATTAATCAATTATAGCATGAACATTAAATATTCCTAAGCCAAACATTTGTTAAAAGGGCAAGGATAAATTTAAAATTAAAGAAAGATCACAAACAGTGATAATTATTGTTATTTTTAAGTTTTTAAGTGGTCCCTCAGTCCACACACTATGCAAATGCTAATTGTTAAATATATAATTAAATACAACAATTACGAAAATGGGGAGCCTTTCAGTGCATAGTTAATTTTGTATTTTATCGATCTGTATTTATCTTATCACTGGTTTTATAATTCTTTTACGAAAAATTTACAAAATATGTTTTTCGTACAAGTAGAGTGTCCATGCAGTCAAGAGATAATCAAGAACCATTACATACATTAATGATGTTACATTACGTTTTAAAGTTTCTGCATAGTCATAAAGTGTGAGATAAAAGTAAATAGTTGTAATTGTGTTGGGCCGTATGCGGACCGAATTGAGTGCTATTTGATGCAAACGTAAACAAACAATAAAAAAATACATGTTCCTGTTAAATTAATGATTTAAAAAAATATATATTACGAAGTACCTAATCTTTAAATTTTCCAAAATTATGACATAGAATTCTTATGGTCCCGTATTGCAGTTAATAATAAATCGATAAAAATGTTTTTTTTTATTTATTTATTTTATTTGGGACAATAAACAGTTGTACATTGCACTTATAAGTAATACATATCAATACATAGTAAGAGTTAACGTACAACCAACAACATTATCCACATGTTACAATAAAAGTAAGTAGTATTCTAAAACACCGGAAATCTACACTGTTTCGTCGCTAGTTACAAATATTAACAGAGTTGGTTCTAAGTATATTAAGAACAGCAACTTTAAATTGTGCAGCAGACAGAGCAAAAACGTCAGCTTGTTCAAAGTGTGTGTTATACGCTTTTACTAATTGGTATATAGGCGCTCGTTGGCCGGCATTCGTTCGGCAGGAAGCAGTAGCGAATAAACGACCTGGCCTCACTGCACGTTTGTGCACTGTGCGCGGAACACTGTAACATATTTTGTTTGACAGATCTATACAATCGTACTTATTATTACATAGGTTAAAAATAGTCAACGCGCCCAGAAGCAGACGTCTCTGTTGCATATTTAATATATTGTATTTATCTAAAATTAGTGAATATGAGGGACAGCTACGAAAACACCTGTAATGCATTGCTCGGTAAAACTTCTTTTGAACTTTTTCTATAGACTGTGTATATTTTTCGTAAAAGGGGTTCCATACTGAGGACGCATATTCTAACTGAGGCCGAATGAGAGTATTAAATAGATAAATATAAGTACCTGGACGTTTAAAGTTTTTACTAGATCTCATTACGAAACCATGCATTTGTGAACATTTGTTAATGATGTTTTGAACATGTTCATCTAGGTGAAGTTTTGAGTCTAACTGTACTCCCAGATCCCGCAGTGAGTCAACTTTAACTAATGATGTATTACATAACTGATACTGAAATTTTAATATATTTTTATTTTTTGTAAAACTTATATAATTACATTTAGGCAAACTTAAATGAAGTTTATTCAACTGACAATAGTCTGTAAGGCGGTCTAGATCGTTTTGTAGTAACGCACAATCATTGATGTTACTAATATTTTTAAATAACTTTAAATCGTCAGCATAAAGTAAGAAGCTTGAATGCTTAAAGCAAGTATTAATATCGTTTATAAACATAACAAACAACAAAGGACCCAGTATAGAGCCCTGCGGGACCCCTGACGTACTCTTAATTATGTCCGATTTAAATCCATTTATAACAACTCTTTGACTTCGATTCGTTATATATGATGAGAACCAACGCAGTAAATTACCTCTAATGCCATTGTATGCAATTTTATTGAGAAGGAGTTCATGATCTACCTTGTCAAAAGCCTTACGAAAGTCTGTGTGCCTTACGAAAATGTTAAAAAACATAATAATTTAGTCTACATAACTTTTGAAATTTTTTTTTTATTTTACTTTCACTCTGACCTCTTATAATAGCAGTAGATATTGACAGTTTTATTCTAAATTATTTATTTATATAGTAACTCTCAAATCCATAAAAACAAGAACCATATAAAAGAAAGTAGAACTCTCAAATCTGTGGTAAACTGTCAGCTTGTTGATTATCGTGAATTCGTTCAGTTACGAGTATTAATTTTAAATTAAAATAAAATAAAATTGTATTATTATTCTACCCATATTATTATTTATTTTCGCGCCAGAATGCGATGACTTCACGACTCATCTTTTAAAAATTTTAGACTTAGCTGTCAAAAATTATTTTTCCAATATAAAATAAATAACCCTTAAATATTTATTTTATTTTGTTTTTAGTATTTGTTGCTATAACGGCAACTAAAATACATAATCTGTGAAAGTTTCAACTTTCTAACTGCCATGGTTCAGGAGATACAGCCTCGTGACATACAGATGGACGGACGGACAGCGGAGCTTTAGTAATTGGGGTTCCGTTTTTACCCTTTGAGTACGGAACCTTAAAAACTGTGGATTTCGTGTTACAAACAGACACTCCAATTTTATTTATATGTATAGACATACAGATATGTATTACGATTGTAGCTAATTAATAATATAACCTGTCACTTGTCTAAAACTTAAAATTTTATTACATTTTAATTTTACTGTATTGCAAATTTTATTGTTTTATTTTTTACATTTAAAAAAAGGGTTGCAATTTAGATTTAATTGATTAATATTAATATTGTGTAATGTTTTGCTTGCCGTGGCAACTTGTAATGGAATCAGCACTGTTGCTTGAGCTACTTAAATATTGTATTATTTCTGATTGACTTTGTGTATGTTTCGTGGGTTATCCTAATTATAAATAAATAAATATCTAAATTAATAATAAATGACATTAAAAACAAATATACAGCCGTTTTCTTAAAACGTGGACACCCCACACCAGACTTAGTATGAAAATTAATAAAACAGTTAAAATGACAAAAAATATAAATAAACCAGACACAAGATAAATACAGATCGATAAAATACAAAATTAACTATGCACTGAAAAGCTCCCCATTTTCGTAATTGTTGTATTTAATTATATATTTAACAATTAGCATTTGCATAGTGTGTGGACTGAGGGACCACTTAAAAACTTAAAAATAACAATAATTATCACTGTTTGTGATCTTTCTTTAATTTTAAATTTATCCTTGCCCTTTTAACAAATGTTTGGCTTAGGAATATTTAATGTTCATGCTATAATTGATTAATTATGAGATAAATTCAAGTGGGCCCTCGGGGACCTTTTAAAACGTTTGTTATTTTTTATTAGCTACTCATATTAGGCTTTTCAATGCTTTTTATACTTTTATACATGTTTAACTAAGGATTTTTACCAAAAAATTGTTGTTTAATTCATTACCTATCTAATTATGGGAGATTTTGTGTTTGAACTGAGGGACCCACTTAAATCGATATATCTTTTGAATGAAGTCTTAACAAACTCTGATAATCGTTTAACAAACTCTTTAACAACTTTAACTATGCACTTTTGTTGATTAATCTGCAAAAAACCGCAAAAAAAAAAATGGGCCCTCAGTCCACACATACATTTTTTAGTAATATTCAGTTGTATTTTTTTGCTTATCCAATGACTGCCAATAGTAATAATTTATCATTTTATTACCAAAACTGCCGGGGATTACGAACTAAGTTAAAAACCTTGTATACTAACATTATGGCAGATTCTTATGACATTATTATTCTATCGGAAACATGGTTAGTACCAGACATTGAAGACCGTGAATTTATTGACTCAAGGTACTTGGTGTATCGCTGTGATAGAAATCGTGTGTTGAGTGGCAAATCTGATGGTGGGGGAGTGTTGATAGCGGTACGCCGTGACTTACAACCATCGCGACTTGTTTTGTCGAGTAATACACTACATCAGATGGATAGTTACAATATACCACCCAACATCGATTATGTACTTTTAAAGTTTTATTCTAGGCCAATTAATCGTCATCACATTGTGTGTGTTTTTTACGTACCACCCAGTCAGTGTCTAACGTCATACGAAGCTTTGTTTAATGTTCTTGAAAGAGAATTATCTTGCCCTACTATAGGAGATATATATGTATTTGGAGACTTCAATATGCCTCATGTAGAATGGTTTGAACATAATACATCCTTGATGCCTCTTATACATAACAATAGTAGTACACTTAATATTCTATTACGTAATTTTTTATCGACCTTAAGTTGTAGTCAGTATAATAATATTAAAAATAAACAAAACCGTATTTTGGACTTATTAATATCTAATAAATTATGTACATGCACGCCTGTACCTTTGCCGTTATTACCAATAGACAGTTTACATCCACCTTTTTTTATTATAACTTCGTTCAAGCTTCTGAATGGACCAATGAATCGGTCAACAGTATCGCGTTATCGATATTTGGAAGCTGATTACACTGCTATTAATAAAGAAATTGATAAAATTGACTGGCGTTTACCACCAGACAGTATCTCTTTGGACTCTGCAACCGACCAATTTTATAATACTATTTACAAGATAATTAGGACTCATGTACCAATGAAACCTGTAAGATCTAATGAATATCCCATTTGGTTTTCTCGCCCATTGATACATATTTTTAAAAATAAAGAAAAAGCATGGGTCAAATGGAAGAAGTATAGACATTGTTCTGACTATGAGCAATTTTCTTTATACCGTAAAAGATTTAAGTTACTCTCGGCTGAATGCTTTAATAAGTATCTGAACTCGGTAGAAACTAGCCTAAAGCATGATATAAAACATTTTTGGTCATTTGTAAAATCCCGTACAGCTGGTGTGGGTATACCCAACACTATGACTTACATTAATGAGCAGTGCAGTGGTTCTATAGACATATGTAAACTCTTCTCAAATTTCTTTAGTTCAGTTTATGAACCTGTCGATGATAAGATTAATGTCACTTTTGAAGCTCCAACAAACTGCCAAGTAAATTTATGTGATCTTTCATTCTCTAAAGAAGAAGTAGTTTCTTCGCTGAAGTCTTTGGATATAGCTAAAGGCTCAGGCCCAGACGGCATACCACCCTTTTTTCTAAAACATACTGCTGAGTCGTTGAGCGTGCCTTTGACCTATTTATTTAATCGTAGCCTGAAGGAAGGTACTGTGCCTCAATTATGGAAAACAGCTAATATTACGCCAGTGTTTAAAGGTGGCATTAAAAGTGACATTTCCAACTATCGTCCTATATCGTTGCTGTCAGCCTTGGCTAAAGTCTTGGAGAAATTGGTCCATGGTGCCATTTACCCAACATTGCACAATGTTTTAATTCCAGAGCAACACGGTTTTGTTCAAAATCGGTCCACACTAAGCAATCTAGTCCTGTATTCTAATTTTTTATTTGAAAGTATGGATAATCAGGTACAGGTTGACTCGGTCTATACTGATTTCTGCAAGGCTTTTGACAAGGTGGACCACACGATTCTTTTACAAAAACTTGAGTTTAACGGTATACACGGGAATCTGCTCCGTTGGCTTACGTCGTATGTTAAAAATAGAACTCAAAAGGTTGTGGTTCAGGGGTTCACCTCTGAATTAATAACTGTCACTTCTGGTGTGCCCCAGGGCTCCATTCTGGGGCCGCTGCTATTTGTTCTCTTCATAAATGACGTAAGTAAATGCTTCAAAAACAGTAATTTTCTACTGTACGCAGATGATTTGAAAATTTTCAGAAAAATAGGCTCAAATGAGGATTGTGTCAAACTGCAACAGGATTTGGATAGGTTCTCTTCTTATTGCCAGGCTAACAGACTACATTTGAGTCTATCTAAGTGTAAGTCAATCACATTTACTAAAAAGGTTAATATCATTGACTTTCCTTACTCTCTCTGTGGTACAGCTTTAGTTAAAGTTCAATTAATCAAGGACCTGGGTATTTATTTTGACTCAAAATTACACTTCGACGCTCATATAGATTACATTACTGCCAAGGCTTACAAACTTTTTGGCTTTGTTAGACGTACCTGTACCTTATTCAAAAAACCGTCCACTCTGATTTTGTTATACAAGTCCCTCATCCGGTCGCAACTTGAATACGCCACATGTGTCTGGAACCCACTTTATGAAAAATATCATGAGCAAATAGAAACTGTACAACGTAAATATCTCCGTTACCTCAATTACAAGTTGGAACGTAAACGATTATCGTATGAAGATCTTCTTACAAAATTTTCTTTTGAAACTCTTAAACAAAGACGTTCGTACCTTGACCAAATGTTCTTGTATAAAATCTGCCAAAATAAATTTGACTGTGATAAGTTGATTAACCAAATTTATATTCGCATACCTAGTCGCTCTCTGCGTATCCGTAATAGCTATGCTCACAAACTGTTCGCACTTATACCAAGTAGAACGAATGCTGGTGATCGCGCGCCTTTAAGGCGAATTACAAAAAGTTACAACGATAATTTCACTAATATTGATATATTCGCACTGTCTACATTCCAATTTAAAAAGCAAATAGTGAACAACATAGTTTAATCTTAAACTTAAAATTACTGTAACATAAATTTGTTTCATGAATAACTTTATCTGAACTGTTTTGGATATTATGTTTTGTTAAATTTTTTATTTTTTCTTTTGATCTCTGTATTACTATCTTGCGGTAGGTACCTAGTTACTTGTTAATAGTTTTATTTAATGTTAATATCTTATGCTGTAGATAACGGTGCTGGTTGCGTGATTACCTTTCTGTATACCTATTAATACTGTACTAGAATTATGCACATTACGCAATTGTTTGTTATCTCAAAGAAAATAAAATAAAATAAAAAATAAAACATAAAATATCATATTACTTTTAAAATAGCTTACCTATCCTCAAGTTATAGTACGTGACCAAGCCGGTGATGAACTCGCAGTAGAGCAGGTTATGTGTGGCGTTAATAGTCCTTACGCAGTTGTACGTGTTATTAGATGTACTCATACAGAAGCAGAAGGGACCCGCTGTCCAAAATGGTGCCGTTCGCCAATGTTCATTGTCGTGTCGGTAACAGTTCATTCGCTCAGACTCGCATAACTTTTCTAGTTCTGCCTGTTAATATTAATAAGAAAAATCGTTAAAATTGATTAAAATAGTTTTTCTATGAATTCTTATTATAAACTAGCTGACCCGTGCCCACTTCGTTAGGCGGCAAAAAAAACGCGTCACTTTTTTAAACATATTTCATTACTGCTCCACTCCTATTACCTAGTCATAGCGTGATACTATATATTCGGAAATACGTGTTAAACAAATGTTTTGCCTAAATTTATCGTAGTTTTGCAACTTTATATTTTTTTTTTGAGTTTCGGGCTGATGGGTCTACTTTAATTTAAATATGCCTAGATGCCTTATAGTTTTAGCTTTATAGTGGAATTTTTATTTTGCTGTAGTTGTAGTAGTTTAGGAGTAATTACATTTTATATCGGAAACGGCATGACGCGCGGAACGCAGTTAAGTCGAAGTCGCGGCGCGGGCGCTTGACGGTCTAGCGGTCCGCGAGCTCGGGCGCGTGAGTGGATAGCCTATGACACTCCCCGATAAATGAACTATTCAACACAGCAAGAATTTTTAAAATCGGTTCATCATTAGATCCAGAGATTACCCCTACAACGTCACAAACACAAACAAACAAACACACAAACTTTACCTCTTTATAATATTAGTATAGATAAAACGAAGTATGTATAACAAAAATACTTTACCCTCTTTCTAGCTTTTCTTAGCTTCTTTTGAAGCAACTGCGCTTTCTTTTTTCTCTGTTCGTCTCTGGCTCTTTGTGCTGCTTCCAAATAACTATGCCCGGGTCCTCTTGATTTTCTAATGTAAGAAAAATAAATTTATTTTAAAATTCGACCATGATTTAACCGTTACTGCTTAATTCGATATAACTTGTTCTAAAACAAAAATATGGAAGATTGTGGTTTGAAATGACGTAGGTACCATTTCTGAGTAACCTATTTTATCGTCATCATCAGCCAATTGACGTCCAGTGCTGGACATAAGCGTTCACTGCTGGACATAAGCCTTCTACAAGAATTTTTACTTTCTGTGGACTTTTGCCTACCTCATTCGTCTATTCCCCTTACTCAGAGAGGAGGTTCAAATCTAACCTCAAATTAATATTATTAGTTAATGTAACTAATTCGTACCTGTTTTCTTCGCAATAGCACACATGTTTATCTTCATTTTCGATGAATAACGGATGTAATCTTCTTTGAAACACATCTGCTGGCTTATCAAATATACCCATGGCTTTTGAAGAGGCCTTGTTGACGTTCCTTTGTTCATATTCTGAAGCATCTAGTCTTGCTGGACCGAGATTTAAAGGTGATACTGTACCATTTGTTGCAGTTGGTGTACTAGCTGTTGTACTTGTTATCGTCTCACTAGGTGTACTACTTCTTGTAGAAAATGCACTTGTTGATTTCTCTGTAGACAAAATTTTGTCTATAGTTGAACTAAAAGATTGTACTTTTTCAGAGAAATATGCTTCACCTGTAGAAGGTTCCTCAGTTGCTTGTTTGGTTGTTATTTCAATGTGCTTGATAAAGTCAGTTGTTATTTCAGCATCAGTTGGAACAGTTTGTTGTGTACTCTGTTCTTCTTCCAAACTGTTATGGTCGAAGTAGTTGTTTTCTATTATAACTGTTGTTATTTGTGGTTTAGATGTATCAGTTTTAATGTCTGTGCTATTCATAGTTGTTTCCGTACTGCTAGTAATATTTGGTATTGGTGTAGTAGGAGCTGCAGCTGTAGTTTCATTTTTCATTTGAATGTCAAACACATCTTTGGTTTTAGCATTAATAGTAGGCACAATGTACTCATTGGATTGCCTGAGTTTCTTTTCTTGAGTTGTATTGTTTTTATGTTTTGGTTTTAATCGGTGGACTCTACTTTTTCTTACATGATCTTTAGTAGTATTATTGCGTTCAGTTGTAATGGTTTTATTAAAAAGATGATTGTTTAATATTGTGGGATGTAATGTAGATGTGTGAGTTTCTGTCACTGGTTTAGCAGTTTTCAAGTGTCTCTTGATCTCCTTTAAATCTTCTAGTTTAGTTTTTAATTCTCGGATTTGATCTTCTAGACTTAACCTATTAGTATGCCACGCTTTCAAATCATTGTAAATAATTTGTGAACAATTGACAGTGCCATCTTTATCTATTTTACATTCCAATGACGATTCATTATTGTTCAAGATAGCTTCGTTTTTCTTATGTTTATGACTCCAATTATTCTGAGCCCTACGTTTTATTCTTTTATGTTCTATGTTTTCTTTGGTACGTTCATAAGCCTCTAGGAATGCTTCGGTTTCCTTTATTAATTTATCTATCTTATCTTTAGTGTTTATGCTCTCCAGTTCATCAATTGGCTCGTTTTGGAAACTTAAGTGTCCTATACTTGGATTCTCTTCAAGGATACCATCTACCGTATTTGGTTCATAGACATCGTTGTCAATTGATCTGCGGCTGCGAGTAGCATTTTCTTTTCCAAGGTCACCGGGTCTTCTTGCGATAGTGCCATCGGTCTCCAGTCGAGTATAAACGAGTCCGCCAGGTGTAAAGCAAGCACACTTTTTGGTGCTCATTTTCGATGGCCCGGTAAATGATTCAGTCTGTAAGACGGAGAGATAAGACTTTTAAACCAAATAAATGCTAAATCGAAAATTAAAAGCATTATTAAAATTTTAGTATAATTAGATATTCACATCATATCTGCATTTGTGCCTTCTCCACCGACCGTTGATGAGGACACACTTCCACTTGCGACCCGCAGAGCACGGCGCTCGGAGTTCTGCTTTGGAACAGTCAGCAGCTATGCGAGCAGCTTTACTTTCAACGCTTGCATCAGCTGGTTCTGTAACATTATTATTTTGGTAAGATTAACCGACCTAACCAGGTCCGATAGCAGTATATTTATTATACAGTAACAACCCTTGTAAGAGATTATTTCAATTTTTTTATTGTTTTAACCTCTTTTTCGTCCTAAGATTTTTGAGTGCAGTTAAAGATTATAGGGATGACCTATGACGTATTTTTTATTTAACCATGTTTCATCTGGTACAAAAAATCCATGCCATACCAAAAACAGCTGTTGTTTTACAATATAGAATAAGGCACTTACGTTCAAAGAACCTACTCTCAGGTGAGAGATAGTTAGGTTGTTCTTCAGCGTCGAGCACTTTCTCTATACTGGCCTCCAGCAGAGGATTGTGGCTCTCGTTCGAGATGAGCGGTTCCGATGACTTCTTTGTTGGGTAGCTGGTGTCACTTTCCGCGCTTTCCTAGATAAAACAAATGCATGATTATTAAACTGCGATTTATTAAGGTAGGTAGTTAGTGGTAACGATCAGTACCAAGGCTCTGCCTACTTTAAATATAAGTAGTAAGTATCATAATCCGATAATTTTACTAGCTACTGTACCCTTTCACTGAAGCACAGTAAAGGAGATGGAAACTTTTGGGCTAAAGCCTGTACATTACTGTACAGAGTAAGGATATGCCCTAAAAATCTTTTCTATTTTTTAATAAAATAATAATAATAAAATTACTCAATTTTATTAAGATTCGAACTTGAAAAAAATAGAAAAGATTTTTAGGGCATATCCTTACTCTGTACAGTAATGTACAGGCTTTAGCCCAGAAGTTTCCATCTCCTTCAAAAAAAAAATATTTTGGATTTCAGATTGCCAAAACTAACAAAAGATTTAGCACGAGACTAATAAGTGTGAAGCTATAAATTGATAATACTCTCATTTCTGTTTAATCTTGGCCCAAAACTCTTAGTGAAGGTTTCATTCTCCTTTGCACACTACCGCTCGGCGTTGGTTACACGGTAGTTTTGACCTACACCGCCTCTTACTGAGGAGATCAACCACTTCGTATTATAAGCAATACGTTTAGAGAAATTAGTTTAGGTACAGTCAACATCATACAGATTGGAGTTGTTAAAAACCGCAAAAAATCTCAACAATGAGGTACCTAATTTAAATTTACTTCATCAAACAATTTGTAATTTTTATTGAAGCAGCTAAAGCGCCAAAAGTAACTCAGCAGGCACTGCAAATTTATCAAAGCATTCAGTTGTTCAATTTGTTTTTCACATCCAATATTCAAATATTTACCGCCTCTGCTGCTATGTATATAATCGTGACTTTGATGTATACCAGGTATACTTACATCGTCATCTTCATCTTCTGGCTCCAGGAAATCATCGTCATCCGTGTCCTCGTCAAAATCTCCACTTTCTGAAGAGTGAGGCGAGGAGGTTGTCGCTCTGTTCTCATTCATCTCACGACTGTACTTGTTCTCGCGGGAGCGGTGACCCAACCCTGTTATATCTCGACGTCCAGAACTGGAAATATACATGGCTATGTGTTTATAGGAGTTATAGTGGCTCTTAATTTTCTGACGCTGATTAAGAGACGGAAATTGCCTGATTACCTCTTCATTAACAACCCATTACCTATACCCTTTATCTATATAATTATTGCGGTAACTATTTAATATGGAGAATAGCCTATACCAGAACAGAAAAATTTACTATGCCACATTAACAAATCCAAGTGTAACCAAAATTAACCTGAATGATTGCTGAAAGCTTCCTATAAATGTACCAGATTTAATAATTGATAATGTTACAACAAGAGTATTATAATATAAATATCGCAAGTTTACCTTTCTACTAAGAAGGTATCAGGCCAGTGCGTCGCAGCATGCCGTCGTCTCCTAGGCTGAAGTAACGGCAACAAGGAGCGACCGTCCATGTGAGCTGGTGGTTCAACACCTCCCATGTCGAGGAATGTTGGTGCTAAGTCGATGTTTAGAACTATCTCGTCCACCCTAAATAAATACATTTTTAGTTAGTATTCTAGGTAGGTTCAATTCAAGAATGAATATAATGCCTGTTCGTGCATGCTGTAACAAGAGACTAACGGCCGAATACTCAAACGTCTGTTAAAGTAAAGCGGCGCTTTAACTAGTAATTTTCATACAAATGTTTAGTTCAAGCGCCGCTTTTTACTTTAACAGACGTTTGAGTATTCGCCCGTAAGAATTCTTTGAAAAAAAAGTAAAATACCTACTTATAGACTGTTGAAAATGAGAATGACATAGAAAATGTTACTCAAGCCACTTTTTATGTCGGCGAATCTACCTTACATGCATAGTCCATTGGCTGAAATGGCTTATGGGATAGTGAAGGGCTTGCACATACTAAATACCCCACTTAGGCTGCCTGTGGAGTGCACCAGAGCGGGACAGAGTAACAGATTTTGTGCAATCCTACTGTTTAATATTACTCCGTTTTGCTGCTCCGATGGCACTCTCTGCTGGGGTGGTTGCTTTAATTCCAATAATCCTATACCAATCTATCTGGTCAGTATTATATTAGAAGGCCAAGTTTCCTGTAGCCGCTGCCTACTGCCCAATTTACGATGAAGTAAAAATATTTTCCTACTAAAAATAATAAGATCAACTTACACAGTGCCAGGTTCCACACCAGGACCTCTCACTAGGAAGGGCACTCTGATGTCAAACTCGAATGGAAAGCTCTTTCCTTTGACTAAGCCAAATTGACCCAAGTGATATCCGTGATCAGATGTATAGACTAGATACGTATTATCCAGTTCACCTAGAGCCTTTAGTTCTTGATAAACTCTTTCTACAGCCTGAAAATATTATAGAGAACAATAAGTACAAATGCAGCTAATGTTAAGTAAGATACGGTGAAGACGTAGAGATAATGGTGTTCTGTCGTCGTCATTAGAGTCCGGTCTTACTAAGTACTTCCTGACATTTTGTATAAAGGACTTAATGCTATAGGCAATAGAAAATATAATGTACCGGAATTTTGTTTCACATTTGCCGCGGCAGCGGCCAGCGAGTGCCAGAAACATTTAAGTAAAATGTTAATTTTTTACTACTATGTCCAATAGTTTACTTTTTGTTAACTTTTCATGAAAATTTTGTAAGTTTAATTTCATTTAATAAACAAAAACACTATAGTTTGCCTATTTTATTACTTTGCCCAAGATAGCATGGGCATTATTCATAATGGCCGGAAAAAGTTATTAATTATGCTGTTTTAATCACATTATCCAATTGAGTCGGGCATTATGAATACAGACCGGTCATTATTAATAGTGCCCGGACTTATCAAATTGCCCGTAACATATATACCAAACACTATTAACAATTTCACAGTTCCGCCAATAGACACAAAAAACAATGCAAATGTTCATATATTATGATTCATGGGACAGTTAAGTGGTTAACTATCCCGTAACCTTGCAATGACGATCTTTACTGTCATTGGTGATATACCAAATCATTGTTGAATATTGATAGTTGGCACTTTTCCAGAATAAACTGGCAATGGGAAAAGGAAAATGCCGCGCGCGGAATCAAAGGATTACGATTCAGGTTTTAATGTCAACGACATACCGGACGAAGTTTAGTGGAAAAACCTACTAAACTAAACTACGCGATATCCAGTCGTTCTGACAAATATAGTGCAAAAAGATTAGGTACGTTTGGAATACTTTTGAAAAAGGCCTGTTTCGAGCCGTGTAGGTACCTTATGATCATAAAGTCCGCAAAAAGTAAATAAACGGATATAGGGTATCGATCGGTACCTTATTCCTTTGTAATTAAGACGCTTTTCGAATAAAAACATAAAGCTAGATATATTGCGGTGTGTACATACCCAATTTGACATACTTACACGTTTAAACAGAACAAACCGCGCGTTGGATATTAAATAAATAGTTCACATTATATAAACCAGTAACCCAATAAATTATAGAATACCTGACGTACCATATCAACACTCTGCAAGGTTTGCAAGCGCTTAGTCATCAACAAGTCGGTGAACTGACGATGGATGGGCTTCATTTTATCTGTAACTCGTAATATCCATTGCTTGTCTGGGTTTGGCGCCATATCGTACGTCGGCGTGCTGAAAATAATAAACGAGGTAATATTTGAGTGTTTTTTTTAAGTATAATGTGTATTTTTGAATTACTTACTTAACAAAACAGATCATTAGGTAATATTGCTCTACCTCTATAACTCTAACCTTTTAGGAACGAATCGTTCTCTATTTTGAAGTGGCGAATTAAACTTGGGCTACTTATATCATAACTTTACAGTAGTCGGCATTTACCGACTTAGAGCTAAAGGTTTGAGGTAAAATTTGTGTGTTTGTGACGTTCTAGGGGGTAATCTCTGGATCTAATGAACCGTTTTTAAAAATTCTTTCTGTGTTGAATAGTGAGTTTAGTTTATAGTGTCTAATAGGAGTGGAGCAGTAATGAAATATGTTTAAAAAAGGGACGCGTTTTTTTCGCCGCCCAACGAAGTGGGCACGGGTGAGCTAGTATACCATATTTTCTGTATTCGTCACCGTACAGAGAACGCTTACACTATTTACTGTTATCAATTAGCCTATTTATGGTCTTGTGAGCCCACGATTGCGTCCTTAGGATACCTCATCTACTAAAACACTTAACACTGCCTTAATAAATAATTACTTACTTAAAATAAATAAATGTAATAAATAATATTCACGCATTCTTCTGCATTAGGGACTACGTTTTACATTAGTAAAGGTCCATTTTAGACATATTTAATTCGCGTTTGTCGGCACAGCCCGAGGACAAGCTCGAAGCGATACGCCCGGCCACACAATACGTCGATCTCTGAATATTAAGATTAAGAACGCCATGCTTTTCTGTATAAATATAAAAACAGACAAAATAAATTTGAATAAATTTAAGTATGCCTTTTATTTAATTTTTATACCATGTTAATATATTAATGCGTTGTTATTTATAAATAATATAAGAACATAGCGGCTTATAAATGTCTGTCTGCATGAATGGGCCTCTGTTATACTTGAAGAGAAACTAGAGGCCCAACTGATACCACGCTAGTCGAACGGGTCAATATCGGATTTTGTACCAAATTTTTTTTTTGGCAGAATGGCCTCTGTATCAGTCTTTGGAATGCCATAGAAAGAAAGGAAGGAAAACTTCACATATAACCCAATACCAATCCATCTGGCAAGCCTGATATAAGTTGGTCGCGATTCCCTTCCCAGAGGGGACTTGTCCCTGCAGTAGAGATTTCATGATGTTACGATTATACCCCACGTTTATGCAAAATCTAATAACCCACCAACAAAAAATGACAATTCCTAAAAAAAAATCAATAATTATTATTTTTTATCTTTTAATTTATTTTATAGGCTTTGTCGCTTATCGACCACATCGCATTTTTTATCTTGCTTACAATGTTTATGCGTCAGATTAAAAGAAGCCTTTATGTTATCTTCATGTAAATGTGAGATAAAAGGCTGATCTCATAGCCAATAGCCCACATGCTGAGCGATGACGCAGTGAGGACGTGGCGTCTCGTCTCGACGGTATGCAAACTCCTTTGAGAACCCGCTAAATGTTTAATCGTTTGTTGATGAAAATTTGTTCCTACTAAAATTTTAAATAGAAAACTACAAGATCATGGTGGTCGCGCTTTAGGCTGTCGTGAATGAGGCCGGTGGTCGAAAGTTCGGATCAGAGCAAGACAAATATGTAACAGTCGCCACTATTGTAGACGCCAATCCGAAAAAATGTCAATTTTAGCTAAGTAACGCTAAAATCGTTGAATAAGTTGAATAAACATATTTTCAAAGTTAGAAATTAAGTAGGTAGGTACTAGGTAGGTATACTTATTACCGGAAAGTCATTAAAGTTTACATCTCAATTAAGGTATTAGGCATTAAGGAATTACTTATTTTCTAAATGTATTACAAGAACCTTTTAGAAAACAATGGGTACTTATTATGTTGTACATGTTTGTGAGCTTTACATGGCAAATGCATAAGTAAACTTTTATGTTTACAATAGCACGAGTGCCTACTGTAACTGACGTTTTATTAGAACTAGCCAGATTTTATTACATGCTTCTTAACACAAACAAAACCTCCACTCTCCAAAAGTCCGCAGTCCGAATGATTGTTAAGTAAGTACTTAAGTTTATTTAAATACTTAGTGATATTTAACTAAAGGGAACACAGGCAATAGAATGACTGAAATACTATTTATCAATGTGTCTTTTTTTATACGATTGGCAATCATTAAAACTATTTAACTAACTCTAAAATAATTTAGATTTTGTTGTAACCTTCGTTTTTTTTAAGATACGATATTATATTTACTTAACATACTGCACTATAAAGTGCAAAGAGAAGCAGGCCGAAGAAAAGACAGCCATAATTCGACCGCACAGGCACTCATTGATTACTTAGCCATAGTTAAGACGCTAACTGGCCCACCAACAGCTGAAGCTTTCAAGGCCCCGGAATACAGAAAAACAACGAAGAACATAGAACAACTAGGCATTGACAACATATTTATATTAATCCTCGAACGACCTTCAGTAATAAAGTTGACAACTAAAAATAATGTACTTAATGCAATTATAAAAACACAAAACATTTATAAGATAACTAATGATTGGTATACGGATTTAGTTGTTTATTTGCATCAGTGTACCTTTTATCTGTCCAAAGCCGACCGACCGGTATAATTTATGCGACAACTGGTGTAACGAGACATTTCTGTCGAACGTACCCGACGGCATAAGAAAGCTCTTTAATATGTACATATTTTTGATGCATTTTTGTAAAGGTTTTATTGCAATGATATGCAATAATTGAGCCGTACAGAAAAATGTAATATTTGGAGAGCCAATTAAGAAGCCCCTGCAGGGAGTTGAAGACATTTACTATAACCCGTACTCATAATGTAATGTTAATTAGTCCGGCCTGCTTATTATAGGCTACTTTGCTTTGTAATGGTCTTTGTAAAGCTGCAAATATAGGTAATAGGTACATGGTATAATTGAAAACAAGGCTACTGGTTAAAGGGAAAATATGATGCATGAAAATGGCATGTTATATTTCATCGTATTTCTTATCATATACCAACTAAGGGACACAGATAACATCATCAGATTAGACACATTTACGGATTACACAGAAAGTATGTAACTACTTAGAAGAATTAACAGGTAGTTTTTTCAGTAACTAGGTACCATTGAATATAATATTTAATATTAAAACATATACAAAACATTTCGAATGGGTTAGCTCGAATTTTGACAACTTACTCAAAACAATACAACTTCTCCTATGAAACGACACAATGCTAATACATATTCAACGTGCTTATTGTAGGAACAAAAACGATATTGTGGCAGGCTGGCGAGCGACGTGTCGACGTGGGACTTCACAGAGCGTGCAATAACACGCCGCATCTGTGACTGACTACTCAAATACGATAACTTCCTCACCAATTGTACGCTACTTTGACAGAATTGTGAACCTAAAATGTCTACGAATCAAAGAAGCATAATTTTATTAAACAAATTATTGCCAGAAAAGGTTCAATTTAGATATTAAAAATGAGTTTTAATACTAGCTAGACTCCTATTGATACTCCGATCAAGTGGTCCAAAAACCACATTGATGAAGAAATATGTTCCTACAATCGATATCATACTAACAAGTCAACGATAAAATAGATCTATACGTAGCTAAAGCCCCATGAAACACCTGAGCTCGGCAGTGAGCGATGTCAGCACAGCACTATATTATTCTGCCTACAACTTCCGCCCAAATAAACGAGCGACTCTGATGCCCCCGAAATCGTAAGAGACTAGAATATAACGTCGGGCTCAGTCTAAACATTCTTATGAAACATAAATCAGCCCCGCGCCCCGAGTGGAAGTCAAATTATTCAGGGCATCGCGTTCTACGTAAGTGTATGCGAAATTTTAGGCGAGTACCTACTCGTAAATGAACCATAGACATAAAAAAAAGAGTAAAACTCTTTGCTGTTATAACTTTTTGGTGCTGTTATTAACACGCCGTTAGTTAATAGGAGTATTTTGAAAGTTAGAGTGTAAAGTTTAGTACTAAGTGCCTGTGTATATGTTAAGTTTTAATAATTTTATGCTTCACTGAATTGTCCGTGTAGTGATAGAGTAAAAAATGTTGCATCCCCTTAAGAAATTTTTAGAGCAGACGAGCAGAGATATAGTAATATAGTTTCTAATTTGTATGTTAGCAAGTACATAGTAATTAAATGTACTATTTAATTAAGCAATAACACATAGATCAACCTTTCATTACTGGTAGAAGCATGCAATAGGAGTTTTATTATGGTCCTTAAGAACTTAATTTTGTTCGAATACTACTACGGCTAAACCTTGCACGCTACTATGGCTAACTATGCACGATTGGTAGGTATAGAGTTGTATGTCAAATTATCCATCTTTTGTCCTTGTAAAGATAATTAGCGCACATGGTCGTAGCTAGTTTTTACGGTACCTCCGTCACCGCGCGAAGAGTGGACTTACACTAAAGAAAATTTCTTTACACATTTTCATTTTGATTCGTTCATAATATAGCTAATAAAACTAAGTGCATCATTATAGTAACGCGGTATTAAAAAGTAAAGGCAGCATTTACGTTTAAGCTCTCATTTACTAAGGGTCTCCAGTAAATATCCCTAAGTGTATTTTTACAGTTAAGCGTAGTAAGCTCTGCGGCAAACATCCGGGCACCATCCCAAAAGCTATTTGACTTTGTAAGTGCCCAAAAACTCCACTTGTTAAATATTTAAAGAGAGACCAAGATGTTTCTTTTGCGAAAAATTGCCACTGCAATTAGTGTTTTGTACTTTTTAAAATGAGTATTAGGGTCGTAGCACACACATCAAAATGGAAGGGTATCGTCACCGTATCAACTCGAGCCGTTCAGTATTATTTGTATGAACCGGAAACCACCGGAACCGTAACGAAATCGGATTTTTGACGTTTGACACCGAGGAAAAAGCAAGGCGGTGCCGATCCCTTTACGTTTTTATATGTGTGCTACGACCCTTAGTATTATACAATACGAGTCTTCATTTCGAAAGATATCAAAGCTGAAACGAAACCGCCGAAATATGATATCTGTTTTAATTTTCACTTGCAAAAAGAAAATTCGAGACTCCCGGATATTACGATATTAAAAATTATTGATTAATACGGATTGAATTCCTGGATTAATTTCTTTTGCTTGCTTTTTTATATGATGAATGATGACACGCTATTGATTTATTATGGTAGCGAATATGAATACCTATTAATCATGTTTCAATGAAAATCAAAGATGGACATATCAGAAAGAAAACATATAAATCAACAATTTGGAAACAATTAGATTGATAATGTAAGGAATTTGGAAGATACACAGGCTCGAGTCTTAAGTCTGTCTCCAGGTTTCAACACCATTGTTTTTTTTATTTAATTCGGGAATTTCCCTACGCATTATTAGCCGCTTTTAAATGTTTATAAGTATATCCAGTACAAGCTGACCCGTGCCAAGTGGGCTTTGTTGAGCGGCGAAAAACCGCGTCACTTTCTTAATCATATTTCAATACTGCTCCACTCCCATCCGACATAGCGTGATACTAAATAGCCTATGACACTCCCCGATAAATGGAATTTTTAAAATCGGTGTAGTAAATCCAGAGATTAACCCCTACAACGTCACAAACACACAAACTTTATAATATTAGTATAGATATAGATTACGAGGTACTTATGTACAATTAGCGGAGGCCTAACATCTATTCTTTTCCTTTTAGTTAACTATGTATTATAATATAAGAATACTATATTGTTTAAACACTTACTGATGTGTAGTAACATTGAAGAACAGATGTGAGTATTGAGGCGCCGAGTCTTCGGGTCCATGTGGAGCTGGGAACGACATTACCAACAGCACTGGCTTGCGGGAGAACCTTCGCTTGGAGGAGCGGAGAAATGCTATGGAGTCGTTTGCTATCAGGTCCGGGTAGTAGTCCTGGGGAAAAATATAGTAATGAATTCTCACTTACCCTACGAACGGTATGATCAGTAGGTAATGGGTGTGCATTTGCATTAATCTTTTTAGAAAAGCTTTGTAGAAAAAAAATGTTGTAGCCTGATCAGATTTAGTAAGCTACATAGTGCCTAGTGAAGACAAAGTTCTTTGACCAGTGTGTGTTGCAAGTGATAACGTATGGAGACGCTGACTTTGGCATAATCAGATGGGTAACAGTCTCCCAGAGGACATGAAGGATATCCACAGAGCAAAAGCTACGTTGGAAGTTTCCCTAGATAATTCATAAAGAAAGAAAGAGCCTTTAAATCTACAATATACTGCACACTGCGCCATCTACATAGTAACTAACTAAGTATGAAATAAATATGTTACTACTAACCCTTTGATAATCATCTCCATGTTTAATCTTCTTTCCATTCATATTGATGCTGTAGTTGTAATACTTGGAGTTCATGATGAGACCCCCCCACTCCCTCCAGCCGGGGGGGATGTATGACCCGTTGTACTTGTTTAGATATTTCCCGAAGTATCCTGCAAAGAAATACCAAGTTCTATTAAAAGTTGTGAAAACGTATGAGAATTTGTACCAAGTACTCGATTGTGAAATGAAATAAGTTTACAACTTAGGATTACTTGTGTTAGTTGTAGACAAGTTATCGTCTAAGTCAAATAACTTTATTATTTAGGTTAAAAAATAGCTCAAAGGTCTTCGACCCATGTCAACTGGGAAGAACACCATGTGGTTTTAGTTTGTTAGAATTCGGCATGCCCATAACCCTGACAGGCCTAACCCTTCATGTATTAATATGGGAAAATCTATATTGTCCATTCCTCCCTTTGTCGCCAAAATTAATGGTAATTCAATCAATCATAAATTAATATGCAGCAATTTAAACTAAGCCGTGAAGCACTAGTAGTGCATTGAGTAATATGTCCGTCTACACAGTATGTTGTGACTTGTCAAAGTCGATAGGTTTTTTATGTTGGTTCCATTCAGTCTAAGATCCCTAGTATATTTTGGCAAATGGATTACTATCAAGCATACTTATTAGGTATAATAAATATATATAAATAAAAAGACATTACTTAGTAATAAATATTTGGGAATTATCAAGTCGGCATAATATTGTATCCTTGCTACCTCTGTTTGGTATCATAATTGCCAGTTCCTTTCAGGAAGTTATTGGGCGTCTCACCAGTTGTTCTTTATTCAGCATTGGGCTACTCACAAAAAATTAGCTCGACAGTACTTAATCAATTTGAAAAACGTACACGGGATCCTGAACTAATTGAAAGGATAGAACCAAAACGTTTTTATTTCGATCCTGCTAAAAAAACATGATAAGTAGGTATAGCTTGATAGTTTGTTCTTCACTCTCGCAACAGTTAATTTTAGAATGACAAACTAGTATAGTCAATCTTTATCAACTCCCAAATGTCCCGATGTTCAAAGGGCTTCCTGTTTAATTAAGGAAAATTTGGTCTATTGGCCTTAGCGTGGCCAGACTGATTGATGTAGAATTATGTATCGAGTTGAGTAGTAAACAATCTAATTTGTAGTCCCCTTTTTTTAAATGTGGAAATCGCGAACGTACTTCAAGACGCTGTAGACTGTGAAGGTCTGTGCATGCGAACTTGAAACGACTAAAACCACGAGGTGTTCTTCCGATTTGTTATAAGACGGAGGCTCCAGACAACAATATACAATAATCACACAATCAACTACACAATAATATTATAATACAACGCGGTTTTTTTAGGGCTTTGGCGTTTGTCTGTGTCGATCTATAATTTTAACTGTAGCTTCAATTTCAAGTAAAGTAAGACGATTTAAAACAATTTGTAATAAATTTTATGAAATAAAGCATTTGAAGTTTTGAAGTTTGAACTCTGAATTTGTAGTCCCAGATGTTTAATTTCTGTTTTAAATTAGTCGGACATATAAATTTTTACATTGTCATAAAATAAGCGTATTACTCTAAAATGGTTGAAAAAAAACAAATAAGTAAGTAAGTATATTAATTTGAACAAACAACTCTCATAAAGAATGAATGAAACAAAGAAACAAACCAAATGAAAAGTTCTTCGTAACAAGAGATCATTGTTCGAGTAGACAATAGTTCTCAAATTTTAATTTCGGCGACATTAATGAAGGGAGGGCTTTTAATATTGTCTCGATGATGATCACAGGGAAACTAGGTAATTACTCGTTTCATTCCTACAGCTCATTGCCAATTGGAGATTACTATAGTCGTGTTATTTTTTTATTATATTGACATGCTAACGACAATTTACATCAGAGAGACATATCCAAACACCATCTGAGCGCCGTGATTATATAGAAGTACCTATTTCAGAAATAGGTATATATATGTAGGTATACAGTTTCTGGCAGCAGACGGCCTTAACTTCGGTAGTAAAACATTGTGAAAAAGTGCAGTATTAGCTAATTAAAGTTCATATTTTTAAAAGCATCGTCATGTAGGATGTTTGAACGTTATTGGGTCTGTAACTTTGCCTTTTCAACCGACTTAAAAAAAATGAGGAGGTTCTCAATTCGGTTGTATTTTATTTTTGTTAATAGGGAATTAAAGAAGACTGTAATGGATATCGAGTATAGCCAACTCTAATTTTTAGGAATATAAGCTATGTTTTTATCCTTGTGGTGACGAGGTAAGAATACAATATGTCACCACATCATCTCATTCCATGGATGTCATAAAAACCGGCTGCAGGACTATCCGTGAATATTATCTTTACGAAATAAAAAGAAGGAAAACTTGAAATTAAACCCTATAGTAGGTACCAATCCGTCTGGCCAGCGTGGTATTAGTAGGCCAAGTATCCCTTTGCCACGGGAGGAGGCCCGTCCTTGCAGTAGGGCATTAATGGGCTGTTATGATGATTAAGCTATGTTCTGTTTCCAGAAAAGTGGATTTGAATCGTATTATTAACTTCATTGTTGTCAGGTTTTAGGCAATTTACCCTACGTGCCTGCGGTATAACAATTAATTAGAAAGCTAATTTCACTGATAACGTGGCACAGATATTATAAATGAGAAGCCCTTTATCACTTACATTGTCAAAAGAGTATCTAATAACCGCGGCTGATATAAACTGTGTGCAGCTGCCGCGGCCATCTTGCTATCGTAATGAAATTCCACATGTAAGTTATCTATCTTCAGTATTTAGAACGATATATAGTATATTATTCTAACCTAGTCGTAAAGAAAGATCTAATTATTCATTAGTGTTTGGTGATAAACCTAAGTTCATCATATTTTAACAACGCCATCAAGTTCCAAATTAGGCAGAGAAGATTACTTTTAAACACTGTTTTAAACATAGCTAAAAAAGCACCCATACCAATACAATCTTTCATATGATCACCACACAAAAATTTGCATTGACAGAATCAAACTTGAGATCAAGAACTTAGAACATAATCCATCATGTACCTACTACGCACTAAGTCTTTAAACTATAGGACTATTAAAGTATCTTAGTCTTAGTCATAAAAATGCCTTAGAAGATAAAAGAAAAAAAAAACAACTCTCAAAAAATGTGCTCTAAGAACAAACTGTCTACACTAAAGTTCATCTTAAGTCAGTATAATCAAATTTAAAGGCTATACTTAGTTACGTAATAAGAGTTAGGTAGAGCCCTACGGTGTCAACATGGGTCACGTTCCAAGCAGGAATTTCATTTAGTGGCAACCTTAATCTGGTTGCAGGCTGACGGCCGCGACCGGCTCCCTCGGTAATTGCGTTAGTCTCAAGACAAACGAGACATTTTACCATAGAGTTTGTAACGTTTGACAGTTGATTGATGTGTGTTTAATGCATACTATTTTGTTAACTAATGGCTGTTACAAGCGGCCAATTAATTAATTCATCACGATCATTAGTTTTTAATACTTGATCATATAAAAACTAGATAAAGAATGTAATTATGTTTATTGAATTAAGTAAGAAGAAACAGTTATATATGTATTGCCGCTATATGATTGAAACTTCTATTCTATTCATTTTTATTTTATTTTAATGACTCCATCGTTAACCGACGATTCTGCCAACGAAGATTTGGATAAAGAGAAAAGAGGTTGTAAAATACATAAATGCTCCGTTAACTAATAAATGAAGATAGGAAGTAGAAGTTGTAATTACAGTTTAATGCAACGAAAATATTGATAACATTTGTCTTATAATCTAGTAGTTGATTAAAACTGTCATGTCCTAAAAAAGGTTATATAGAAAAGATTTTTGTTTGTATAAACTCTACGAAACAAAACAGAATTAAAGTGTCACAATGGGTCCCCTGCCAATTTATCGTCTTTGAGTGACATTTCTGTCTTAACTGAATGGCGTAGCTATTTCGATTTTATTCCACGAATTTAAGTTGGAACAAATCGAATCCTAGTGAGGTAGACCGATGATCTTAAAAGATAGTGGAAAACCGAGTATATACCTAAAAAATATTTTATTGAAGACTTTGTCCAGCTGTGAAGATCCTTTGTCTCAGGGATGATAACGAAAAAGAATATTACTCGTTTGTGTCATGAATCGAAGATTTGTGGTTTTCCTTCAATTTAAGACATGTTACGTCACAATATGGCGCAGTCTCATGCACATTCTTATTTGAAACGAGTAGTGAAATTAAACAAATGATAGTCGAAAGTCCTACGTCATTCAAATGAAGTTTAAAGTTCTCAGAACACTATAATCTACGGCCAGGCATTGGACAAAATCCCTATAAGGTATAGGTAACGAATCTATGCCTCAGATAGATCTGATGAGAAAATCCTATGCGTTATCCGCTATGGATTAAAACCGGGATTATTTGACCGCGTACTGAGAACGATATAGGTATTATGTATAGGTATAGGTACTAGTACTAAGTGACGTAATGTTGAGTTATTGCGTTCTATATTCATGAGTAATACTACACTCTAGATCAAAATTTCCGGGTCACTAGCATTTACTTCAATATCTTGAAAACGAATAAAGCTATCGTATTGAAATAAATTGAACTTTATAGACAATTTAATAATCTTTCATTAAACATATAAAAACTTATTGATTGGCGGTAAGTAATGGCATTAAAAAAGTTATAAAAAAAAAGATCCATTTTTTTAAATCAGAACTTCTAATTTTCACTACTGTTTTTGCTTTTGTTTTTGTTCTGTCATAAAATGTATTTATAAGGAGTCATCCAGGTATCCAATAGTCATTATTAAAGTGGTAATTATATGTCACTCACACCCGAGGAATGTACGAGAATCCTCACGATCCTGGAAAATGGGAGCAGTCAGCGAGAAACAGCAAGAATAGTCGGTGTATCGTTGTCTACAGTTCAGCGTGTTCGCCAGCGGTTTCTAGAAACTGGTTTGAACCTACGCAGACCAACAACAGGCAGACCCAGGTGTACGACGGCACGGGAAGACCGATATTTAGTGAACTCTATGCTACGAAATCGGTTTCTTACGGGAACAGCACTGACTCATAATTTTTTAGGACTTGGTGGAAGCAGCCCTTCTGCTTGGACTGTAAGACGGCGACTTGCTGAAGGTAATTTGAAACCATTTAGAGCCGCAAATGGTCCGAAACTCGAGGGGCACCATCGTATAGCAAGACGAATTTATGCACGCGAACACTCGAATTGGACGATTGAAAATTGGTCAAATGTCATATTCTCGGACGAATCAAAATTTATGCTGTATACACACGACGGAAGGGCAAAGGTGTACAGAAGACCAGGAGAAAGATTTATGCAAGCCTGTATTGAAGAAAAGGTGTCATACGGTGGTGGTTCGGTACTCGTGTGGGCTGGAATTTCTGCGGAAAGCCGAACAGAGCTTGGACTGATCGAAAACGGTACTCTTAATGGCGTAAGATACGTGGATGAAATCCTCAACGAGCACGTCGGTCCATTTATGGCAAGACTTGGTGAGAATGCCATCTTTATGCAGGATAACGCCCGTCCCCACACAGCTCGTGTAGTGCAAGACTACCTTGATGAGGTGAATATTCGTCCCATGGTGTGGCCAGCACGTAGCCCCGACCTCAACCCAATCGAGCACGCCTGGGACGAGCTCGGACGACGGGTAAGACAACAAGATCCTCCTTTAATTACGCTTAGTGACTTGAAACATGCATTGGTAGAGGAATGGGAGAACATTCCCCAACAGTGTTTCAGAAACTTGGTGTACAGCATGCCAAATCGCATTGCAGCAGTCCAGACAGCACGTGGGGGTAATACCAAATCAAAAAAATCTATATTTTCAGTTTTGGTTTTACAAGCAAAATGACGCCATTTTTAATTTGTCCTTTTAAACATAATAAAATAAATGGTCAGTAGTAAATGTAATGGATTTTATTTAAGTAACATTAAATTGTCTATAAAGTTCAATTTATTTCAATACGATAGCTTTATTCGTTTTCAAGATATTGAAGTAAATGCTAGTGACCCGGAACTTTTGCTCTCGAGTGTACTTTGTAGATAACTTTCGTTATCTGTAAAATGAGTCAGACTCTTAGACTTTATCTTTGCGACATTGCTTCTAGTATTGCTTTAAGTCTTTGTGAGACCATCACCAAAAGACTTAAATATAAAAGAAACCATGCCTTAGTCCATTTGGCTTTGGTGAAGGTGGTATTTTGGACAGACATAATCATTGTTACAAGAGCAGGAATACTCGAAATGTATGCTGCCCTGTAACGGATCGCCAAGATTATTTCCTTCTCCTATGGATGTCCGTTTCTACCAGCACATTTATAGACTAACTACTTAAATGATAGGTTTCGTGCTGAGTTTGAAGTTGACATAATGTACATGGCGGTACAACTGTATCAAACCTGATGAAAAATTCGAGTACAGTCTAGTTATGATTTTAAAAGCCATTCATGTAAGTTTAAAATGACATGTTTTAAACTTAAACTTACATTTCTTAGACAAACTATTGCAGAATTATTTGTAAATGAATGTAATTGAAATAAAAACCTTACGCTGTGACAATATTTTTGTTCAACATCGAAAGTGTAGGTACAAAGTAACTTAAATTCTGCGTGCCTCTGATCTATTTCGAGGCAACAACTAGATAATATGTTAATTCTTATCATTTGACAACTATTTATATAAGTATATAGAGTAGTACATTATGTATATTAGTGAACAAGTCTATCCTGGGGCGGTGTCGTGTCATGTCTGTGTAAGCAAGTCGTTATCTATGTAAGTAAGAGTTATTTGTGGTGAAGCTTGCCGCTCAAGATACTGGCTGGAAACACGCAAATGGAAAGTCGATGTACGAACTTATTTTAATTATTTTGTTTGTGTTGCCTTTGTACTAATTTTGTACTAATTAGCTTATATTCGCCCTTTTGCAGAGATTCTATTGCATTAATTGAAAAATACTTGACTGGCTAAATAGATTGTTACTAGATTTAGAAAATCTAGGAACTTCTCTCTAGGAAATCTATCAAGATTTGCTTGTTTCGCAATGTACTTACACGTAATATTTTTAGTTTCAATCTTTTTTTCTAAGAAAGGAAGAGATAGGGTGAAATGTTCTTTGAATCTTTCAATCACCTCTGATGAACTCTATTTCACATGTCTAAAAATAATTTGACATCTTAGTAACTTTAATGTCTCCAAATACATAGGTACAACCCCTACTTATTTACAAAAATCAAAAATGCTTATTTTAGTGCAAATAAGGTATCTCTAATATTGAAATAATATTACTTTAAAGGTTAAGGAGTTCAAACATACAGTGGACCATAAAATTAGAATCCGATAGGACAGAAATCATAAATGCCTAAAGCGGGTGCGCCAAAGTTCACCTAAAATTTCAACTCCTATAATTGGAAGTCCGAAAATGTTCTTCCTAACATTTTTCATCCTAACAATCGCAATTCCTAATTTTTTTGTCCCTAATGTTAATAATCCGAAGCATTCATCTTCATAATTTCGGTAGCAATAAACATCTTTATACTATTATTTGTTTTCCTATATTTTCTCAACATAACCATCTTTTATACTATAATTTAAAGTCATATCTTTTTTGTTTAGATTTCTTTTTATTCATAATAATAAATATTATTATAAGTACATTAATTTTGCGTAACTTTGTTGACAACATGTAGGTATAACATAATATACCAAAGACCAGAGCAAAACCAGAGTCCCGCTCCAATCATTCAGTCAAGATCCAGAAACGAAATGGGTCCTATTCATAATTATTGGTTTAGGTTATGGTAGAACTGTGACCCCAACGCACGAGCCGAGCGAGCGCAGCGAGCGTGCCGCGGCAGCGGCCGGCGAAGTGCCAGAACCGAATTGGTCCTTTACTTATTGGTTTAGTTACGGTTATGGTAAACTCTCAGGCCATAAGCATAACCGTGAACGAGTCATGTTTTATGGATTTCATTCATATAAGACAAAAATATTCTAATAATTTTAATAAACAATAATTTAAAAAAAATGGTTTAATGTAAAAATGTAAAAAGTTGTTAAGTAAAATCACAAGAAATAGTATAAAAACAAACCTTTTTATTACTTTCACTTGGTAAATATTTCTTTCTGAGTATGAGAGAAAATATTATGGTGAAAATGTTTAGGGATAAAAGCGTTATGACAAAAAACATTAGGAGTTTAAATATATTTACATAACGATATTATTAATAACGATTTTCGGAAACATGAGTGTTATGAACATCGCCGGTAGCAATACAAATAGTATGAATGAAAACTTTAGGATTTAAAATTTTAGGAAGAGTGATCATTCGGATTACAAATCGTTAGGAAGAACATTTTCGGAAGAAGAACTTTAGGTGAGCCAATATGGACCCGCCTAAAGCACTCCCAGATTTTGAATTGCTGACAGGGCGGGGTTTCGTGAAGTGTCAAACAGTAAAAGATATCCTCCTAAAACGGCCGTAATGATCATAAGCAACAACCAAACGGCCTTATTACAAAATACGGTCTAACTATAAAACACGGTTTATTACGTCACAAAACCACTGTTTTTGAAATTTGTTATTACAAAATCAGTTTTAACACTAAACCATGGCGTAATGTCAGGTTTAAAGATAAACCTACTCGACCCCTAGTTTAAACTATAGACCATGGTCTAAATACATACAGTTCTGTCAAAGTTGTTGTTTTGAGGTTAGCGTTGCTATTGGTAATGTGTTAATATTATAATATTGTTGACTTGTTTCAAAATGGATATCGACATGGTACATTTATTTATTCTATATTGCAGATATTGAACCTTTAGAAAGACGTTGACCCAGTAGTCAGCTTGTTCGTGTTGATCCTTTTATAGAATTATCAAAAGATTTTAGAAAAAAATATAGATTTACAAAATCTATTAAGTACTAAAAATATTTTGGAGTTATTGGTAGATAATATCACACGACCCTCGGGGATGTACTTTGTCCCCTGAAATTCAAGGTTTGCGCATTACAAAGCTGGGCCACAACAACACCTACAAACAAAACAACTAAAAACCTTCTTAGTCGGTTGAGAAAAGAGCAAACTTTAAACTACTTAAAACGTATTTTTGTTTTACCTACAACGATTACCATACCACATACAAACTATTTTCAGATTGTTGACATCATAATCGTATTTCAAATGATGCCCGAATAGGTACCTACCTAATGATGATAATACCTACTTTATTTTGTTCCGTTCTACGTCTTATATTTAACATTGCGAGTTATGAAAATGCTTATTATTTCAGGGCTCTAGAATAATAAATGGTAATCATTAATAACCAATGTTATATATTTATACTAAATATATAAATTATTATCATTTCATTGCTGATATGTAATTAAATTCACCAATTTTTTAGCAATAAGCTTTCCCTCGAGTAGTACGGAACGTTATAATCGAATGATGTAATGAATGATCAAGCAATATTTTGGATAATCTGTGACTATTTATTTAAGCTAGGGTCTAATTGCTGTTATAAGAAAGCCACGGTTTATTTATGTTTTGTAACAAGGTGACATTTAGACTGGAGTTTAAAAATTAAGCCTGTGCTAGCTGAACCTGGTTTAAACTGAGTTTTATTTAGTTTTTTGTAATAAGACGGAAAGAGTTTAGACACAAACAAAACTATTCTATTTTTAAACACAGTACATTGTAGGCGGGTTTAATTAGGCCCGCCTTTACATAATTACACAGTGGCTGAATCATATTGATCGCGCTTATGCCATTAATCATATCAACACCACATTCAAATAATTTATGTGTCCAGACGTTGATAATAGATTTTAAGTGTAATTTATTATTGTTGTTACGTCCATTCTAGTTTATGATAACTACGTATATCACTTAAATGGAACTGAATATTGTTGCAAAGCTTATTGTACAAAGTATGCAATTGTGTAAGTTAATAATACAATAATCTTAACTAAAAGCTTATGATGACGCTTTTAATAATAGAGGAAAGAGACTGCATTGGTCTTCATCGTATAGGTATGATGGAAAAGTTGTTGTATAGATGACGTACATGGCAAGACGGGTTAGCTACGGCTTTTAATTTGTGTTAGGTTTTCTTTTTATGATAGAGATGCTGGTTGTGTTCCTTAGTAGATAGCGTGCCTTTTACGACCCTTTTCATCTTCTTCTTTTTGTTTATAGCTCCATCGTTATATCCATATCATAATACATAAATACAGATGAACATGTATTTTTATTATTTTGTTAGAAACCTTCTGCCTTCTTGCATGATTTTGGACAACGGATTCCTGAATTAAAGCCTAAAGTATATCACTCTTACACCTATGATAAGCGGGACGCCAGAAATAGCAAGCATTACTCAAGTCGTCGCGGCACTTTAAGGCTGAAAAAGCTTTCCAGCAGCAATGAAATAACATTTTGTTGCTTAAAATGCCTAATTTTTATACGTTTAGGTGCAGGAAGGTCTTATTTGTTTTGAATTACTTAACTAAAATAAAATATTAAAATATGTTGCTTATACCTAGTATTTTCTGTGTAAAATAATTAGTAAAATCCAACATAAATAAGTTGTAGGTATAAGTAGGTCTACTTTTTATTCTTAATTCATAATGTATTTAGCGCTCTATTCACTTCGCCAAGTTAATTAATGCCATGATTACAACCCAAAAATATTGCATTAATAAAGCCTATTAATAGACGATGAATTTCCCTAAGGATTAGGCTCAGACTCTTCCTTATTAAATACAATCTGATTACTCTTAAGTCGGTCAATCATAATATTGTTATTAAACATGCGTACCTATTACTTTACCTAATACCTACATACTTAATTTACGTATTCTTTTTGTGATATCGAAGAAGAACGTTTACCATCCCATCCAATCCAATGGATGACGTAAAGTAGGTACTACTAATGAAAAGTTTGCAGATATTATATCAACAAAAAATCAAGAAGATCGACACCAACAATTTATACTACGCTAACCCATAAAAGTGAACTTTACAGTAGAAGCGTTTAAAGGTAAAAACGCGATAACTTTCATATTAATAAGGATATTGATTTGAAATTTTGTATGATTAATATTTGATTTATTTATACTTAGTTATTTCATATTTATATTTCTCCTTAATTGTGTGTATTTTTTATTTTAGAGCAAGTTAGCCGTATATACTCCTAATTCCACAATATGATTTTACGCACTACACACGTCTAACTAGTAATCAGCGTAGTGTATTATGGGCGGTCACAGTACTAAACAAGCGTGATTTTTATTGCTTTATATTGCTTACTCTAAAATATATTATGCATCAAGAATTGTTTGGCCGAATCTGTTTGCCAGGATCGTGACAAGTGGCGTTCTGTCGTCTCTGCTTACCCCGGCCGGGATAAGGCGTGAGTTTATGTATGTATGTATGTATATTATGCATTCATTTAAACTTAAGCCTACCTTTAAAAATGTCAAATATATGCTGTCTATAAAGTATTTAACATAGTTTTATACGAGAAATAAAATAGAACATACAGTCGCTAACTAGTGCATGGCCAATCGAAGAACGAAATCCGATCGGGCTACATTACGCTAAGTAGCATTTAGCCTAGTGTTACACGAACTTTAAGCAAAGCGGCTAAAACTTACAAAATAATATAGTAAATTCTATAAACCATATTTTATATACTTCAACATACAATATAATATTTAATAGCACATTAAACTTACCTCTTATAAGAGGTTTCTCGTATTCTGCTATAGCAGTATAAAGCGGAATCTCATCCTTTTTATCAACACTCCTCAATGAATATTTTACCTTTTTGGTAAATTTCACTAAATAATTAGCTCGTTTCTGTGTCATTTTTGTAAAAATACACTAACACTATTAATATTTAGACTAACTTGTAACACTTGTAGCTCTATTAATTAGCATTATATTAATAAAGTGTTTCAAACTGCGCACTTCCATCTTATAATGCGACAAGTGAAGTTAGCGTAAACTAAATCGATCGATTCGAAAAATTACCTGTACTTAGCGTTGTATAAAATTTGTAACTTCGTTATTTTTGTATATTACTTCATGATTTTTTTATTACAAATAAAATAGCACATTTTAAGCACTTTAGCGTAAAAAACGTATTTTCCTAAAATTCGAGTTAGCGTAGTATAAATTGTTGGTGTTGAAAATATTATTAGAAAATATTAATATATATAGATAAACTTGATGCAAGTCCTAAATTAATCGGTCTGACCAGCTTGACATTAGTTAGCTAAGCTTATAACTATCACTAGAGCAGGGCTGTTCAAGCCGTAGTGTGACAACCTCTCATCTGGCAAGGGAAAATGAGGGAAAATGCACATCTGACCAGCAGCTTTCCAGCACCTTGCCAGCCAGGGTTAAAATGCTAAAATGATCATCATGTAAACCAGCCAATAAACAACCTCTGCTGGAAATAGGTCTTCTCCAAATATTTTAGGTTTACGCAATCCTATTCCACCGATGATGCCTGCCTCATCCATCGCCATCATCGGCTTTCGTTTCATTATGTTTTAATACTAAGTAGTAATTTTATTATGACTGATGTGTAAAAAACTTTAAAGACATGACCGTGTTAAGAAAGATCAAAGTACAAATTTATTTTTAAAATATCTTGTAGCTGTCTATTTTGATTATGTTTTGACTAATGACTTTCCCGTTGTGTCTATTTACGTCATTTGTATGTATATTAGTATAATCTTGTAGTAGATAAGACCTCTTTGTGATGACGAAATAAGAATACAGGATGTCACCACTATATTTCTTTTAGTAAGTTTTACTTAGTGGCCAGCCTGGTTTCGAGAGTATTATTGTCGTAGCCTGTGTCACTACGACTACAATTAGGACCAACTATTTATGTGCCCTCTGTAGTAAAAGAAAACTCAAGCCTCCCTTACATAAGAGCATATTATGTCCCCAGGTAAGCAGTAACTTAGCTATAGTCTGGTATTACTGTTACGCTCGCTCGCGTGCTGCTTAGTGCATAAAAAAAAACCTAAAATAGTTTTTAATTTAATTTTAAAGTAACTTCCAAAAAGTTATGGGATCTACTTGGAATCCCATTTGTATCAATAAGAATGAAATAAAAAAGCATCTACACATATTTACGTAACAAATAAAAGTCAGATCAAGAAAATCAAAGACAAATCGTTTTACTTATTTTATGACATTCACAAACACGTTTCTTTGTTGATCGTAACATCGATATTACTATAATGTGTTGTATTGATAACGCTACGGGGGTTTCATTCAGAATAATCTATGAATGAAGCAGAGATAAGTGGTCAGGTTGGTTGGGTAAGCGAGGCAAGGCGTAGAAGCCACGTGCCTCACCCACGCATGTCGCTAAGGCGAGCGGAAGTGTTGTCCGTGATGTTCGTTGGATGAGCTACTGGAGGCGGATAATGAAGGAAGGTATGTTATAAGCTTTAGGCGATTTATTTGGAGCTTTTTTATTCATGAAATTGTTCGGAGAAAAACGAATACATTTTGGTATCTTAATGTACGGAAAAAAACTAAACTAGGTGGTTGCTGTTATTAGTGTTTTAGCCGCTATTTATGATCCAAGAGACTGATAGAAATCTGGTCAACTAATATCGCGCGGCCCAGACTGTTTAAAATAGGATTTAAAATCAAGTTATTTTTTATTATTTAGGTACCGGAGGTTCAGGTATACCCTAAGAGAGAGTGGAAAGAATGTGAAACTGAAGGGTGAGAGAAGAAGGTAGAAAGTGAGCTGGCTATGCCCTAGCTTTGCTATGTTCCATGAGCGGTAGTTGCCACTCAAAATCAGGTGAGCCGTGCTCATCTGGCGCCTTAAGACAATAAAAAAATAAGTCCAGTTTGTTCATCTAACAAACTTCATTTCACCGGGCTTGCTCACATATTATACATAGAAAACACTCAGACCAATGCAAACAATCATGTTCATGCACACAAAGATTTGCATTGAGCGGGAATCGAACCCGAGACCTCTGCGTAGCAGCCATGTTATATACCGACTGCAGTGTTTTCCGATGCGCATTCGAAAATAAATTGTCAAATATCATCCTAAATCGCTAAGCGTATAACTTATACCAGCACCGCGCCCAAAGGTGTAAGTTGCGCGTGATTGCGAGTCCACGCGTTGACCTGCGTAGGCGACTATAACTCGTTAAATTATATATATACCTTAATATATTACACTGCTTGCACCTTTGACAACGCCGACTATATTAATTTACTTGTAAATATTTATCATTAAAGCTCTAGGAACTGTTGCCTGTCAGGTGTCAATAATAAGCTAAATAACGCGCTATTTCTAGCATACATTAAGAACCATAGCATTTACATATGTTTATCAGTTGTCTAGTACCCATAGTACAAGCTCAGCTTAGTTTGGGACTAGATGGCGTTGTGTGAATATGTGAGGAATATTTATTTATTTATTGACTTCAATGGATTTAATAAGTAACTTAAAAATTTATAAACTATATTATTTGCCCCCATTACTAAAGAGATCTCTATTCTAAGCAGGGGCTTTATACTGTTATAACAATTTATTTTTTGTTTAAAGAACGACTATCGCACTAGTGTTTTTGTCCTTTGTCGCAAGGACTTAATAGACATGCATAAAATTTAACGGACGCGAAAGAGGTCCAGACATAGAACAGTAACTTGATCAAAGTAATTATTTATTGGTCTGCTTGGATCATGAACCCACTTGCATAGTAAATGCTGATTAAGACATCTACGCCACCGAAGCAATGAAAACATGATGGAATGATTAATATATGTAGAGTACACATAACACTAGCTAAGCTTAGAGTTATTTGAGAGAATATAAAGAAAGAAAGACGTATGATTCGCTTAATGAATGTGGACGAGGCCGAATCTGTTTGCCAGGATCGTGACAAGTGGCGTTCTGTCGTCTCTGCCTACCCCGGACGGGATAAGCCGTGAGTTTATGTATGTATGAAGAAAGAAAGCAAATTAAATTTATTTGCTACAGTAAACACTTTCACAATTCTAATTCTTAGCACCTTATATTTATTCTATTAAAACGAGGCTACACTTTTTCTTTACAAAATATATTAAAATTTTAACGAGTTCCATAGACATCAAGTAAATTCAAATATAAAAATAATTAAGGTGACTACCGCATCCGGGGAGCCATTGAGTACAAGTCAAGGGCAGGCGTCTATTGACAGCTCAATTAGGAATACAATACTCACTCGATGTTTGAGAGCGCGATACAAATAAAAACTGGATCTTGCGTTGAATCCTGTTCACAATAAGTCGTAGCGACTAAAGAGCAGCCTTATTGATTTTGTGACAGACTTCTTATTACTGATTGTGGATTATATTTTCTTTAATACGGCGGCTTGTTGAAGAGACAGACAAGATCGTTTGCCTGATGGTAATTCTTCACGCATGTCTAAACTATGTAGTTCCAAAAAAAAGGGTTCATTACAAATGCAATGCTCAGATTGCCTCTTTACTGCACTTCCTATGGCAGGAACTGTTAAGTCCCATAGCTCTTTAATACTTATCACTAGCAGTAGCATTTTCGTACTGTTTGTAGTTGGATAACGCGATGGTTGCAACCTTTTTATACCTTAAAACCTTATCCTTTGGAATAAGCCTCTCAAGAAACTCTTGTAATTTTATTAACATTTATAAAGTTTTTATTTTTACACAATTTCACAAACTTTTCTATTCTAGTTTCGAACAGCGAGAAATCGCTTTACGTAACATACAAAAAGACATATTGGTAAAATTCGAACAGAATTAGGTACGTTCCTTTGAGAAAATCCTTTGTATTTTCCTTCACTGGACACATTTCTATTTCACATCGCAATCTATAATTTTTCAGCTTCATTGGTCCGAACTACCAATAATAACATTGGGTGTTTTCGCTCTAATAAATTCACTTAAAATATTCTTACAATGAATATTCGATTTGAATAACTATTCAATTATAGTATTATGTATGTTCATTGGTGTGTTAATGTACTTTATTTAATAAACAACTCTTTTGATGGCAAAGGGTTAAATGTGTCGGTTGCAGTTGAAGTTTGTGGGTTCATCATCATCATATCAGCCAATCGACGTCCACTGCTGGACATAGACCTCCTCCAAGCATTGCCACCTTGTGCGGTCCTGTGCCTCCCTCATCCATCGGCTTCCCGCCGTCTTAACTAGGTCGTCGGTCCACCGTGTGAGGGGTCTCCCCACCCTGCTCTTTGGGTTCGAATCCAGACAATCGATCCTTAATGCTTTCTTAAGTAAAAACTGCTAAGGTAGAGCGGTTAAAGTTTGCAAACTAGATATCACGGGTTCAAATCTCGGTTAAAAAGTTTGTCAAAACTTTGTGTAGGTAGGTACTAATTTGTTCCATCTCTGCGAGCACTCTGTGGAATAAGTACGCATTTTAAAAAACATGGTAGAGTCAGCTGCAAAGAAATCTAACCCCTTTAGCGCTCTGTTATATTCTTAAAGGGTGTTAGATTTCTTTGCAGCTGACCGTACACACTAACTAAACTACTACTTCTCTCTATATCAGTGGGAGGTTAGTAGCTTAAACCCTTCGTCACTAGATAAGGCCAATGTCTAAATTGGGACATACTGTTATAATATCGAACGTACTTATCTATAATTTACTTACGTGACACTTGAATTTAAAGATGAAATGATTACTTCATCTCATTCATTGCTTAAGTATGTTAAGTAAAATAAATAAACATACCTACACACTTGTGAAGTTTTACAACGCAAGTGTTGCGTGGGCGAACCAGTGCCGTCCATTCATAAGCTCGATTAAACCGATGAATGAAAATTCCGAATAAAACGTTTATTGTTATTAATTTACATTTATTTACATATTATTATTATTTTTCTATAGTATTTATAACGTGGAAGAGTTAAAGTATAATTTTGTCAATTTGATTAGTGTACAAGTCGTACTGCCGATGTTTTAAATTACATAGTTTATCTTATTTTAAGATCATTATTATAACAGTGATATGAATCCTAAATGGGCTAGCTGGATTGGCGTTCATTTGTTTTAAGATTCCCCTTTTTGTGTTTGAATTTAACAAAATCCATATTGTAAAATTCTTTCTCTACCACTACATTAAGAATGGCAATGAATGGTTTTATATATAGTATTAGTTGCGGATTTGAGAAGCTCAAATATTTCTGGCATAAAAATGATTGGTTTAATTGGTTTGAGAGTTTCTGTTTTAAAAATATATAATATAGAAGTTACTCTTGCTTTCAATAAGAGCACTGAGCTAAATTCGTTGTAGGTACTAAGTAGTTTACAGTAATGTAAACTCGAACTAAATATACTTATCCCCCGATGTCTAGACATCGTTGAAAAGAACTCAGACTTAAAACCAGTTGCTCCGTACCATTCAACTAAAACAACAAAAGGGTTTTACACATTACACATTAGAATTTGTGACTGAACGTCTTTATGTAGACTGTCGTATAAACGGTAGACGGAGACAAGTATGTCTGGTGACACTAGGTAAGGTAATACATAAAATTGTTTAAAATTCCTATACATTTACACTTCGCCATCTAGTTCCAAACTAAGCACACCATGTACTATGGGTACTATGAACAACGGATAAACAAACTTAAGTACTTTTTTGTAAGTACTACCTATATACAAACTGGTGCAAGCAATTATGTTCATGCACAATAGCATACTTATATTAATGAAACCATTAAATTAAAGTTTTGGGTCCTAGCAGGCACATCCTGCTCTATTTGAGTTAGGTTTATTAAATAGGGTGCCTAAGTCTCTAGTGCATAGGTACATATAAAAGCTACTAACATTCAAGCAGACAACGACATCGTCTACAACAGGCAACAATACTAACCAAAGATATAATTTAAGCAATTGGAACCATTACAAAAGAGGAGCAATTTAAATCAAGGAAGCTCCTATTTTATCCCACGTAACTATATGTACTTATTAGATACCTAATTGAATTTAATTCCACTTTCTCATAATTGTAACATGGTCAGATATTTCACGACGTTGGGTAAGAGAAGCCAATTTGTGGCAATTGTTCTGTTAAAAATATTATAGCGCTCTGGACGTCCTGTTTAACGACCGGATAAAGACTAATTTGTATTGTCCACACCATCGTCAAATTAATACTATTAGTCAGACACGAGCCTATGAAGCAAAGAATTATACAGGAAAAAAATACGTTTGTTTTTGTATGTGTTGTGTACATGTTAGTGTTTCTCATTACATTCAATTCAATTCACCGATTTGGGCGTATGTTGGTCCCAAGCATACCTAATATATTGCATTCTAGTCCCAAATTAAGTAACACTAGGTTGTTACTTTTAAACATTTTTACTTTTATATTAAGCTGTTTTGTACATGACTCTACGAGCAGCAACAACCAAGTAGCCAACTATGGGCCCTCCGTATCCACCCCTATAATCCTACAATCTGTGCCATTGTACAACCAGCTTATTTCCAAACATGATGATGACTGACAAAATTATGGCGACAGAATGAAGACTTTCCATGACTATTAGCAGCTTTCATGCTTGGAGTGTATTCGTGATATCCATAAAGTTTGATACTGATCACTGCTGAAAATTGCCATCACTATCAGCAAAATAACCAATAATGGTTTGTATGTTAATTAGACAGCGTGCCTGTATAAAATTTAGGACTTTCTTTAAAGTAAATACCCTTAATTCACCAAAAATCACATTCAAAACTTATCAAGTGCCGAACCGTAAATGAAGTTTAGTTAAACGCCTCTTAAATTATAACGTTGAATTGTCAAAAGGGACAGTAACATTTATGACAGGTCCCTTCCGGGCCACTAATTACGATCGTAATGAAAATCGATTCAAGTTCATGGGCGAACGTACATTTCTAAATATGACTACGGAATGCCGCAAACGGGAAATGAAGAAATATCTAAGTCATAATATTTTAAAGAAAGAAAACAAATTCTAAAATATGAATTATAGAAAAAAGTTTAGCACCGAATTGATACTGAGGTACAGCGTAATCAATAATAATAATTATTATTGAGTAAAGATATGGCTTCGCCCCCGCGCTATCGGGATCCTATAAGCATCGTTGGGCCTCATCAAATTATGGATGGAAACTTGTAAAAGTAAAAAGCGTTTATTAACAAAAAAGAAATAAAACAAATTGTACAGTATTCTTTGGCCCCACACTAGGCAAGCCTGTCCTGTGGGTACCAAAAACTTGACTACCAGGTATTACAGTTTACAAGGGTTGGTATCGGGTCTTGTGTCACAAACAAAATAGGATAATATTTTGCTTGAGGAATATAATATACCGAATTCTTAGTTTGTTAGGTACCTTGCTTTGCAGAAATTAAAAAGCGATTACCCTCAATATTACATTCACTTGCCAACGCCATCTAGTCTGTATCATTACAAACTCAATCACAACATTAAAGATTTGATAAATATCTAAGTACATTATAAAATCGAATGGTCTTATTATCGAGGCCGAGTGTTTGTGATGACCGACATCATCAGTCACGTTTAGGATATATTGACCTGTTAGTAACCCACGACCTATGGAAAGGGCCTGTCATTATGCTACGTCACACCACGCCGATATGCCTTGATTGCGAAACTATTCGTGGCAACTAAACGTTTCTCATAACCTTAAGCTATTTGGAATTTGTTCGCGGTGTTAATAGGTACGGCGGCTGTGGAATAAATAATAGATTATATTTTAATGGCGTCTTGTTATGGATGCTTCTTAACATTGTTATTTTAATGTCTTGTCTGACTATTTTCAATGAATTGTGAAAGACAACAATAAAAAGGTATTTTTATTTGAAAAAAAAACATAATAATGTCATGATGACTGCTACGCAAAGATCTCGCGAGAAAATAATGAATGTCTTGTATGTTGCAACTGCCAGAACGTCTAGAATAATATTTGTCTTCTCACCGGCCGCGACATATTTATGGGTAAGGGAGGAAGGCTTTGGTTTTTGGTCTTTACAACATATTACCATTTAATTTTGGGACTAGAAAAGGACACAACTGAGACGGCAGGTGACCGGCCTCTAAAAGGTTTCCACGTTTAAAAAAAAGTGAATGTGTGTGAAATATTATTAAAGCTAAAAGCTAGGTATAAGGCTATACTGTACTCTAAACTGTACCTAATAATCTTGTTTCACATCACATTTATGACATTACGTAAACGTGCTCTGGTAAATACAGACTACATTGCGTCGCTATATAAATCATACTTGTAACTTGAAATGATAGATAGTTACATTTATTCGTGTATTCCTTGTTTGTAAAGAAAACAATAAATATTTAAGAAGAAAATTTCTTCGTTTTCTGTGCTCAGGTGGTCTGAATCAAGTCTTAATTCTTTTTATAAACAAAGTTTTAGATATTCTTGACAATAATACCTTAATTTATTTTATGACCAACAAGTTTATTTATGAATGATCTTCTTTTAGATTAGTTTATTTTTAATACTAAAACATAAATCAAGATGACAATAGAATATTTTTGTTGCAAGTAGGTTTTTGCATTATTTTCCACTAGACCAAATATAAATAAAAAATATAAATATTCCTCACACATTCACACAACGCCATCCAGTTCCGAACTAAGCAGAGCTTGTACTATGGATACTAGACAACGGATTACCATACTTAAATACTTTTTTTTTGTAAATACATACATATTATACCTACATAGATAAGAGATATTACGATTTTTGTAAGCAGTTCATTGGGGTGACAGTTCGAGTTGGACTTACAAAAGCCAAGCAAAAATGTGTTAAAAAATACATTAAACCGAGAAAGTAGAGGGTGAGATTTGCCTCGATCATAGGACGTTGTCATCCACGCACATCATCTGCGGGACATTTAAAGTCTCATAAAGAGATTTGTTCAATATTATTTGAATAGTGATTGAATAAATATGACTTTTATAGAAAGTCATAAGGACTTTCTATATGATTTATGAAGTAAGTCTTTCTAGGGCGCCCTGGGAAAACAATATTATTTGTTTATTCCACGAGTTACAACTTAAAGTTATCGATTATAATAAATAATATATTAGCTTAAATGTTAACAAGTTACTTGTCAGTTAATCTATAAATCACACTTTATCGTATGATAATTTAAGTGATGTTTATCTCTCGCTTAGCAAGTACTTGCCCTAACCAGAGATAATTGCCAGCGAGTGCTTGACCGCTTTCCATGTTCGTGTGAAAGTTACTCAAATAAATGTAAATATTATTAAAGCTGAACGAAAACATCAAGTGACCTTTTCATATCTCAATAGTTGAGCATAATGGTGTAACGATTGCATATTATTATTAATTATAAAAGGGCGAAGCTTTCTCTTTAAGACAATAATGACGTGTCGTTTAAAATATTTCAAGGTTCTAGATTTAATATTTTATCTTATAGGTATAAATACTAATATTAAAGATGCACTCTAAAATTCGTTTTCAAAGTTTATAAATTCGTAAATCATGGTAAAGTAGAACCACATTTTTTTAAATAATTATATCAAAATCATCAACAATACTTTTAAAAAGTATTCATATAAAATTAATTAGTTTACGGCAAAAATTAGAATAATAGTTGTTTTATTAGTAATCAAATAATTGCCATCACGGCTCAATATTAATAATAAACTACTAATTATTAAAAACGAATTTAAGAATTTGCCCTTCCGTATATTTGGGTATAAGAAAAACAAAGAGTCTCTCCACATTCCTCTAATTAAATTATTCACTAGGTGCACATTAAAAAATTCAAACTAATTTATAGAAATCGACACTATTTAGTATAGTGAGAGAAACCAAAACGTTACAATCAAATCCGTAGTCAACGAGGCTGTATACATGAATGTAGGTAGGTCGCAAGTACTTGTAACGTACACCGACACCACAACGAGGTCATCACGAAGGTGCAAGTGGGAGATCACTCGGCTCTACACCTACTGTTAGGGTTGTACCAAAGTTAAATCGACTACCAAAGAGTTTGGTCACGATTATCGTCCTAAAAAGTTTTTATGTTTGATGTTTATCTTCTGTTGTTGAGAAAGTTATGTGGCCAGTATGTTTTGCTTTATGGTTATCGATAAATGAAACTCAAGACTATGTGTAACTAACATTATTGGCCGACCTAAAGTTAGCTGTCAGACACATTCGCGTACATTATACAGGATTCAACACCCACTTCCCGCCATTCAGTTCCAAAAATTAGATCTGCGCAGCCATTTGGAACGACTTCAAGTCGGCTAACTTGTATGGTATGTGTGAGTTATTCGAATGTTACAAGGAACAATATAAACAATCTGAAATACTTGATGCGTCTAAAATTATGGTATTAGAATTCATTAATAAAGGTAAAGATTTTCAATAATGAACTTAAGTAGTTCAGTTGATCTCTAAAGTTGTTTAAGAGTTCTAGAATCAAAAATACAGTTATGAAAAAGCCAATATGCTAAATGGATCGTCATACTTGCAGTTATTTATCTAGTCTAATCTATTTCTAATGTTGTGTACAGACACAGACGAATGAATAGCAATTAGGCCTAGCAAAAGCCTAAGTGGTAAGCGGAATAGGTCTATCATGTATAACGATTTCCCTTCGCTGACAACTTTTACAACAACCATAAATAGAGTAGAGATTATTTTGGACTCTTTGTTACTGTGTTTAATCATATTTTATTACTGTCTTACAGTAGTAATATGTGATTGGATTAAGACATAAGCATACTCTAATGTTACCCTTCATGCTACTTTATGTTATCCTCATACATTTGCTTCGCGTCGAATTTACCAAGTCTTTAGTATGGCGCGTGAGATAACTATTTATCATGCCTTTTCCGATGCGCGACTGCCATTCCAAAGTTAGCATGTTTCTCGTTGATTCCCTTAATATTTATAAACATGCAAAGCGACAGTAAAAAAATGTCGGAAAGAGTAAAAACAAATCATCTGTAACGATGAATTCGATTAAATAAAAAAATGTACTACGATTGCGAGAATTCCTCTTAACATAACTAGGTACTGTATGGATAAAATGCATTATAATCATTTACTGAGAATATTTTCTTAATTCTATTCATTATCGTGTCTTAATTAGACAGTGATTAATGCGTGACTAGTTCAATAAGTGTGTTTCCTCTTTAATTGACAATTTAATACACGACACATGGGAAAAGTTAATTGTAATTAAGTAATTACGTTAAATTGGTGTAGTTGGAATTCATCAGGGTAGCTTGGTAGGTCCCGCATTCTTCAAAATGAAAATTAATTAGAGTAGAAGTTTGATTCCAGTTACTTCTAAACAAAGATTGTAAAACAGAAAAAACACCGACTACACCATATTATTATGTCTCTAAAACAAAAAATTAAGAGAGAAGAAATAAGTTTAAAATCTACTTTTTTAATCTTTCTCTCCTTAAGTTCTCAACTTTTTTTTCTCATTATTATCACCTTTTAATAATAACTATTTCAGTAAAGATAATGAAGACCTATTTCATTAACCTTAAGGTATTATTTTCAAGTAAACTCTAAAGTAAACATATCGCACAGCCCTGCCAAGAGGAAGACGCGTAAGTACCCACGCTACAATCGCCAGTTGCGTCCTCTGACTCGCTAGACAGCGCGACGCGTCGCCCGCACCGCCCGTCCTCACTAACCATTTATACTTTGATAAAACATATTATTTTCTTGATACTATTGTTTGCTAATCATTGATTAACAAAAAAATTAACTGCCTACTCAGTAAGTAATGATTTAAATGAGTGGGTGTTAATGTAAACAGTCTGTTGACAAATTGACCAATTTGTTATGTATGTATTCAATTACTACATTTAATATGATGTGATTAAAGCGTTTTAGGGAGGCTTCCATAAACGAACATATGAGCCTTGGACAATGTCACGATCGCTAATATTCTTTCCTCAAAAACACGACTTTGAAGGATCATAAGCATACTTACCTATTACATAAGTATTTATAAAAATGCTAAGAATCAGAAAAACGGGAAGGATACTCATAATTCAGTTGTATTTTTTATGTTTGTTGAAAGCATGCTTTGCAAAATTGGTTAAATCGTCTGGGTTTTATCTTCATAAAATATACCTACCTAGAGATTCTGTAGATCATCAATGTAAACAAAGTCGGCGTAAAGGCTCTGGTTACAGTCGAATTTTTGATAACAATATTATTATTATTTTTTATGTACACACATCAAAAAAGTCTAAGCAACATGCATGATATTACAAATTTACCATTTATATTAATTTATTTCTAAGTATTTACTCACTCAAAGTGTATAGGTAAGTAAACTTTTTTGTTATTGATGACATACTGGCTGGTTGTAAAAAAAAAATTTCGATTATGTTTTGTTTTTTTTCATAAAATTCAAATGACTGCGAATTTGTTTGAATTTGAGTGCATGTTAATTGCTACGTTTTAGTCTTGATTTTATAATTTTACCAACCATTTAAATACAGTTGGCGACAAAATTGAATTGTTAGATATTCTTTACGTCATGGAGCGACGTCATTTGACGGCAGATGAAATGCAAAGAGCTGTAGGGATGTTGCAAGCGGGAAGTAATCAATCTCAGGTATCTCGACATTTTGGTATTCATAGAAGTGTTATTTGTCGTCTTTGGCAGCGCTACAATAATACAGGGGAACCCGCTGAACAGCATCCAGGCCGTAAAAGGAGTACAACCACTCGGCAAGACCGGTACATACAACTGACTGCAAGACGCCAGCCGATGTTAACCGCTCGAGAGATAAGTTTGAGGCTACAAAATTCAAGTGGTGTTGATGTAAGTCCCCAAACTGTGCGAAATCGACTGCATGAGTACGGCCTACGAGCTCGACGCCCTATCAGGTGCCCACCGATACGTCACGGGAATCGCGCTCGTCGAAATGAATGGTGTAGAGAACGCATAACATGGACCCAGGAACAATGGGATAAAATTATGTTTTCCGATGAGTCGCGATTCGGGTTTAGGCCTGATACAAGAAGGGTGCGAGTGTACCGTCGACCCGGAAATACTGAAAGACTCAGGTGCGTTCAGGAAGTTCATCCATACAGCGGCTCAACAGTTATGGTATGGGCGGGTATTATGAAGAACAGGCGAACTGAGCTCGTTTTTGTAAATGGAAACATGAACGCTGAAAATTACGTTGAGGATATTCTCAGACCTTATGTCCATCCATTTGCACAAACCTTTGGCTCCGATTTTACGTTAATGCATGACAATGCGCGTTCACATACAGCTCGGCGAACCAGTGAATACTTGGCAACGGAGAACATCCAGGTATTGCCCTGGCCTGCACAATCGCCAGACCTCAACCCCATCGAGCACGCATGGGACATGCTCCAGAGACGTGTTTTGAAGGACTTGGACGGAGTGACAACAACCCAACAGCTGAAGGATTTGCTACAATTCCATTGGGAGCGAATACCGCAAGATGACATAAACAGTCTCATTAATTCAATGAATAATCGTTGCCGACAAGTTCTGAATAGCAGAGGAGGCCATACTTTGTATTAAATTGTCCTATTCTTTCACAATAAATTCATTTTCTTAAGAAATTTCAATTTGTAAAAAAAAAGTTTAGTTTCTTATGTACCTGTATATTCTAATATTGTTAATTTCTGTTATTAAAAGAACTTATAAAGAAAACAGCTGTTATTTTTACATCATAGAACCCTAAAAATATTATTTTAAAAATAAAATACAACGTTATAATTAAAATAAATGGTAAAATAAATTAATATAAATTGTAAATTTGTAATATCATGCATGTTGCTTAGACTTTTTTGATGTGTGTATTATGAGGCAAACGAGCCAGCAGGTCACCTGATGGTAAGTGATCACCGCCATGGACACCCGCAACACCAGAGGAATCACAGATGCGTTGCCGACCTTTAAAAAGGGAGTACGCTCGTTTCTTGAAGCTCCACAAGTCGTACTTAACGGTCCGGAAATATTTTAGAAAACTCAATGGATTTTGCCTATTAAAGCAAGAACGAGTGGTAAGGTATTTGAGCCTGATTTACCAAGGCAGGCAAACGTTAGACACCATGCCTCGTGCTCCAAATTTATCATTCCCCTACTTAATTCAAAGAAGGTTGCATGGACTTTTACCAGTAACTAATAAAATAAGATACAAGTGCAAAATACTTGGAACAGAACTAATTAATGCTAACGATGCGTTTCATATTTAAACAGACCTACTTTAACTAAATGATAACTAATATTAGTTCCAGGAACTCCGTTTAATGTTTTGATAATAAGTTTAATCAGCGAAATATAATAGGTTTGGTAAGCGGATACATATTATACAAAAATATGTTATTAGTACAATTGGTACCTCTGACAATTTTACGGGCGAAGAAGCAAGGATCTTGGTAATAATAGTGGGTACCCACTATGTACCCATTTATTACCTGTCCATGTTCATTTCAAGAACGGGTCTCCTTCAGTGAACGAATGCTTGGCTTACTAATACTTGCTGGCCATGCAGAGGATTGGCGATATTACCAAGATTAATAAATAAGCATACAAGTAAAGAGAAGAAGTGGAGAACCGACAGCCGTTGCTCGGGGCAAAAAGGTTCTGGAATGGCAACCGCGTACTGGAAAGCGCAGAGTGAAGAGACCCCTCACACGGTGGACCGACGACCTAGTTAGGACGGCGGGAATCCGATGGATGAGGGAGGCACAGGACCGCACAAGGTGGCAATATTTGGAGGAGGCCTATGTCCATCGGTGGACGTCGATTGGCTGATTTGATGATTATGATGATACAAGTAGAATCTAACAAAGTGGGTCAATTGATGATTTGGTCATGATTTATTTTAGAAATGAAATACACGATCGATAATTTTCTAATTAAAAAACCGACTTTAACAGGAGTCGGTTAAAAACCATGCTGATAACAATTTCTAAGATTAGTATTAAATAAATTTCTGCAGTCGTCTTCATCATAAGATCATGTTTGTGTAAAGTTGTGTAAAGCTTTCAAGAATACGAATAAAATAAGCCCAAACACTAGGTAGCTGCTATATACCGTTGAGAAGTTTCCTCGACCCTCAGTCGTCTTCATCATCAGATCATGTTTGTGTAAAGTTGTGTATAGTTTCCATCAATACAATTAAAATAAGCCCAAACACAAGGTAGCTGCTATATGCCGTTGAGGTGTTCCCTCGACTCTCGGTGGTCTCCAGGATCTGACCAGTTCTAACTCTTGATTATTTGGTAGTGACGTCAGAGATGCACATGTTTGACAAGATTTTACATAATGCGTCCCTACAATTTTTAAGAGATGCCCTCGATTTCTCTGGGATCCCGTCATCCAGATCCAGATCTGGTGACAATGGGACCAAATGGGAAGCATACCCATACGAACGAAAAAAAAATTTTTCAAATCGGTCTAGCCGTTTTCGAGAAATCAGGTAACAAACACAAAAAAAAAAAAAAAAAATACAACCGAATTGAGAACCTCCTCCTTTTTTTTAAGTCGGTTAAAAAGAAACTTGATAGAGTAGTGTGAATGTATGGGGAATACCTATTATCATAACGGAATCGGAAAACTATAATGTTGTCAGAGACAAAGATCAAACACTTCCATTATTTAAAATAAACATTAACGATATCCAAACAGATAGAAAATATGGCGTATAGAACACCCGGTGTGTGTTTCAACAATATTTGTATAATATACTATTTTATAATATATATTTAAGAGACACGTCTCACCGTATACATTACGTCGAAATCGCCAAACTTACGATAAAGGTTTTTAAACAAATTGGTCGGCATTAGGCGGTGACTTAAAATAGTAGAAAAGATGTTTTATAATGTAAACAACCGTTAATGCAAGCTTTATCTATACCATTTGTTTTATCTGTTAAACATTATAATATACTAGCTGACCCGTGCCCACTTCGTTGGGCGGCGAAAAATACGCGTCCGTTTATTAAACATATTTTATTACTGCTCCACTCCTATTAGAGAGAAAGAAAGAAAGACAAAAATAATGAATTTTCGTCAAAGAGTAGCTGATTCTGAATTAAATATAAACTTTAATAATGAAAAATTGGAAGAAGTTACACATACCCAATTTTTAGGGTTAACAATCGACAGTCAACTTAATTGGAAACAACATACTTTAGTATTAATTAAGAAAATTAGTTAGTTTGCTTTTGCTTTATTTAAACTAAAGAAAGTAGTCAATCAAGAAGCTGCAGTTACTGCATACTATGGATTTGTCGATTCTATACTACGCTATGGAGTCATATTCTGGGGTAACTCTTGCAATAGGGACATGGTGTTTAAATCACAAAAAAGATGCATTAGAGCTATAACCAGCACAAAAACTACTGACAGCTGTAAACCTTATTTTATACAATTTGAAAATAATGACATTACCATGCTTGTACATTTTTGAATCTGTTTTGTTTGTTAAAAAGAATATGCATCTATTCAAAAAAGCATCTGAACACCGTTGTAAAATGATTAGACAACAACATAGACATGATTTATGCATTAGACCATCAAAAACCGCCTTAATGCATAAAAGCATACTTTGCATGGCCCCAAAACTATTTAATAAATTGCCAAATACATTATAGGACCTAAACATTACTCAATTTAAAATTAAATTAAGACATCTATTAATGGAAAAATGCTATTACTCTATTGATGAATTCCTAAATGATAAATTGTAATTTTATTATATATTACTTTTTTTTATTTTTTTTCATATTTTTTATTTTATTTTGACATTGTAGTTATGTATATTATGTATTCCGACATTATTAATTATTATTTAGTACTCAATTGCCATTTGTTTTTGCTTGTTTATTGTCATGTGTTATGTGGTGATTTATTTTAATTTTTTTATTATGTTAACGTTTTCTTTTTATAACTAACTAGGTAATTATATAAAAGTGTGTACACCTTTAAGGTAGATTTGTGAGGAACTAATTAATTATTTTTAAGATCTCATGTAATATGTACCATGAATCACACGAATAAATGATGTTATGATTTTATTTTATTTTTACACGTGAGAGGCCGTAAAGAAGCCACCGAATCTTCCTCTTCACGGCTTATTAATGGGTCAAAGCGGCGTCGTATTCAAAGATCAGTCCAAGACTACTGTCCCTTCTGCATTTGAGATTCCAATGAGGTTCTATACAATCATATCCGAAGTAGTTGGAAAACAATTTCCATGACATCTTACGTACCTACGAAAGCCATCCGAATTCGGTCCTTCAATTCTAGATTTTTATATTGACGCACTCGAATCGGATTCCGATCAAACATTACAGGTCTAATTCCATGTGCAACCTGTAGGCTAGTAGGTACTAGACCCGTCTAGTCTAGTACCTACTACTTAGTCAGTTATGTCTGTCGCTGTTATGTCGCTGACGAATAGTCTAGACGTCACGTATGGCTAGACCAAACGGCGCGGAATGTCTGGTTTATATGCGCCTACGCTTCTCCACACTCTATCGCTAATACAATATTTATAACTATTAGGTATTTATTGGAATCATTCCATCAAGATGTACGTGTGAAAAGAATTAATGAGACCGTCGATAAACATAAACCTTTTATTTTTAAATTGATCTGTTGAGTTTAGATCAAAACTCATATTTTATTTTTAAATTTTTTTGATGCGATTTTGTTTTCTGCATGCGTGCAATATCTATAGAATTATCTCACCTCACAATGTACAATTATTATAGTTTTTGCTTTATAGAGGCTGTCAAGGAAGGGGCCCACCTGATGTTAAGTGATAAGCGCATAGACAAGAATAATTCCATAGACAAGCTACAGGGTACCCTAGACATAATAAGCTGTTAAGTCTTATAGCCCAGTTATTCACTAGATACAGTACCGTTACACCTAAACCCAGTAATATTTTCAGACTATTGTTTGAGGTGGAATTAACGGGCACAAAGTTGGCAATCTCTTTTTAAAGTGAACTACCAGCCTGAAAAGGATAGTTAAATAGTTTAATAGACAAAGCCAAAAAATTATGAATGGACGCTACTCTCTCACATGAAAAGGCATTCATTTCTACGTTTTGTAACTAAAATTACATCCAAAACTTTTAGTTTCTCTTTGTAATACAAACAATTTAGAAATCCAACAAAATTTATCCCTTTTACATTAAGTATAAACGAACTCAAGCGTATAGTTTATAACTTCAAGGTTCACAAGAACGTCATATACAGAAGAGCAGGGTTGTAATAACATTAAAATATGAGTAGTAGAACAACATTAGCTCTACGGCGACACAAAGTCTACTAAGAGGCGTAAATAACGCCACACTTGGTTGCTAATATAGCCGCGTTGAGCCTCTATTGCTGGACATTATGTCGTAATTATGGTGTTAAAATATGTGATTGTGTAAGTAATTTATCTAAGTATATGTGTCATTTATCAGATTTATAAAACGTTAAGCAGAACAGGACTTACGGAGGCAGCAAAAAAAGTTTTTTTTTTGCAAGTAGTTTATCATAAATAGAAGCCTTTTTTGCTGCTAATGTTTAAACATGTAGAAAATAGACTTCATTAATTATATATTTTATTAAAAATTCTACAAATATGTACACATATCTCTTAGGAATCAAACCTGAAACCTTTGCATGCACATCCACAACGCGACAGAAATTGTAATTATGGGATAAAAATCGCTTTTAAACTCACGTATTTCATATGAATAGCAGTAGTTACTGGAATGATGTAGCTTACATCTAAATTGTGATGAATATACGTAATAGCAAAGTAGAATTTATATAAGAAGCACAAAATTGCATCGCACTAGGGTCGTTGCCTTCCATTCCATTTCAATCAAGATATTGCACTACCAGTATACAGCGAAGAACTTTCAGTCCAATACATATATCTTATGAAACTTATGCTTACGTACATTTACTAACGAAATATGAAGCTTATTTTATTTTAAAAGACAACTCTTGCAGTAAAGATTGAGTCATGAGTCCCGTGGGCTTTTTTAAGCACGAAATTTACGTAGGTATACAAAGGATTTTCAATCTTAAACCAATTGTTAAGATTGAAAATCCTTTGAAAACTTAAACAAATTGTAGCATTAAACGTTTATGCAATAGAAAACACGTAAATCACTTTGATTTATCCACTAACTTTCTTAAATTTTAAATAAATATTTCTTTTTCCAACGGCGAATTTCACAGATAAAATTAATTTTACCATTTGACATTTGTAGATTATAGAATTTTGTCCTTGATTCCTATACATTTTTCAAAGATCAAAGACTAAAGTCTTTAGTCTGTGGTTGACACGACGCCATATTTTATATGTTTACGTTTTAAAGCAAGTCCGTTTAAATAGACAGTAGATGTTTCATTCGGGTCCACAACTTTTTTGCTTGTACAGAGATCGAACCTGCGTCTTCCAGCGAGCGAGACACTCTAACCACTACGACATCTGTTCGTTAAATTAAGCTCCTTCGACTCTTATGTTTGTACTTACTATTTAGTTGTTTGGTTCTGAGAACTACATCTTAAGGGTGAGCAAATGTAACAATTTGTAGGTGTCACTAATCACTTAACAAATAAACGGGCAAATCCTAAGATAATATATATCCAAATTTACAGGTGAACCTGCAAATTTGGATCTTTTGCAGGTGAACCTGCAAATTTGGATCTGACGTGAACGTCAGCATACGGAAAAGTAATTGTTTAGGTTATCTATACTTCTATACTAATACATATTATAAAGAGGTAAAGTTTGTGTGTTTGTTTGTTTGTGAGTTTGTAACGTCGTCGTAGGCGGTAATCTCTGGATCTAATGAACCGATTTTAAAAATTCTTTCGTGTTGAATAGTCCATTTATCGGGGAGTGTCATAGGCTGAGTGTCACGCTATGACTAATAGGAGTGGAGCAGTAATTAAATATGTTTAAAAAAGGGAAGCGTTTTCTTCAACGAACATTCATTAATAACACGGGTTTGTTAATTTGAAGGATTTTATCAACAACAATAATTATTATATGATAAGTGAAGTATAGTAATTATTAGATTAACTTCTTATTTTTTATTCTGTATTTATCTGGTTTGTGGTTCATTTTCACCTAGCTACTTTGTTGCAGCTGATAAAGTAACAGAAACAAAACTTTTGTAAACTTGTTAATTAAATGAACACTAGTACAAACAGAGTGTTAAACATAAACGGCCTTATTACAAAATACGGTCTAACTATAAACCACGATTTATTACGTCACAAAACCACTGTTTTTGAAATTTGTTATTGCAAAATCAGTCTTAACGTTAAAGTATTAAAACTGATTTTGTATTAACGAATACAAAATCATAAATTTGTTAATACAAAATCTGTTTTAACACTTTAGCGTTAAGACTGATTTTGCAATAACAATTTTCAAAAACAGTGGTTTTGTGACGTAATAAATCGTGGTTTATAGTTAGACCGTATTTTGTAATAAGGCCGCAAGTAAAGTTGTGTGGAAATGAAAGTTAGTTTAGTACTTTATATACATAGTAAGCCATGTGTTGTTTTATGAACTTACGTCGTTCGTGTGAACTTGAACATAATATTGTGAATAATATATGAGATTTGTTAACTAAAACGTTGATTCATTTAGTTAATGTGGTCCTTATGAGCACAGGCTGAAAATATTGATAATGTTTATTGTAATAAACTCTTTATTGTGCCTACACTGTAAGTTACATTACTCATTCATTTATCGTAGATCATTTATTCCTCATTGCAGAGAAGAAGTGAAACTTAGCCTACTAATGCTTCAATAACCAGACTTGTTGGTAAATGATTTTTGTCAAGTTTTCTTGCCTTGCTTAAAAGTAAACAACCAAATTGAAGACTTGCAATATTGTTTAAGATAGTTATGAAGGCGGAACATATAAAATATATTTATATACTACATAATATGATGTCGTCGTAGGAAACTTCAAGAAATAAGTAATAAAACTTAATCTCTGTGAAGTCTCTCTAAAAGTTAAGCCTCAAACGGAGTCAAAGTACTTTACTTACTAGTTCTACTAGATGTGGATAATGTTTGTAACATAGTTATAGAGCCACAATAACTTTACTCAGACTTAAAAATATATATCCTAGACGTTTCAGCGATCAGTCGTATATTATGTTTAGCTTCTTCCCTTTTTAAGTTATGTACTGTCATAACAGCCCATTAATGCCCCACTGCAGGGACGGGCCTCCTCCCGTCATGGAGGGATACTTGGCCGACTAATACCACGCTGGCCGGATTGGTATAGGGTTTAATTTAAGTTGTCCTTCTTTCTATGTACAGATAATATTCACGGAGTGTCCCTTAGTTGGTTCTTAGGACACCCATGGGATGAGATGGGGTGGTGACATATTGTATTCTTACTCCGTCACCACACGGAGAGATTATGCACCATGTCATTTCTTTTTATGAGCTAATATAAATCTACTGATATGGTTAGATGTTTTTTTACAAGCAGGTTTTAAACATAACTTATACAACCTTTACGTAAAAAGTCTATGTGACAATCTTAAGGTTTATTATTTTTTTATATCGACGAACTTAAAATACGTAACATTACGACCACATCTTTTCCCGGAGTCGAAGTATATTTTACACCCAACATCTCTAAAGAAGAATATTTGCATCAAATCCTTATACCAACTCGTCTTGACAGCGAGTTACCTGTACGCCAAATTTCTCTCCAAATAAAGAATTACATTAATGGTATGCTATGATGACAATAATTTGCTTTTCATCTTGATTTTTAATCACCTTTGAGTGTCTCACGAATATAATTAAATATCTAATACTGTAATTTTGCACATAAACATAAAACACTACACCATTCTCTAAAGGTCTTGCTAGTTTACAGGGCAAACTGTGAGGTCACGATCTTTAATTATTATTTGTTTGACGCCTAAAGGTATAAAACTTGTTTATGGTTGTATTGTGTAAATATTATTATAGAAGTGTGTTTACACACAATAATTATTAATATTTATTACTTTACTAATTATATTTGATGTGTCTTGCGGTATCCTTACAACATAAAAGTGTAATATTATTATCATTATCATTTTTTAGGCAATTTTTTAAGTATAATATCAAACAGAATCAACCATTTAATCAACCAGCCTATTGCAATCCACTGCTGAAAGAATAAAACAGATAAAATATGGTGTCCCTAGCTATGAGCAAGGAAATCATATAGAAGCCTAACAGATTTTGATAAAATTTGGAACTCTACTAATTGATTAGAACTTGCGATAGGACAGAGACAATACCACCAAAGACAAGCTTAACCAGTTACGAAGGCGTGGTCTAATCCTGGAAAACGATTCTTTCAATCCTCAATAATTCTGCTGAGACTGGATTTCCTTCATGCCGTTAACCTATCTTAACACTACAAGGATTGATCTATTGTCCGATTTTTGTCTAGAAATAGTAAAAACAGTCAGCTAAATTCTTTGCGCGTCGGTCTAGCAATAGAAGCAATTATTTGGCGCCAAATCATTAACGTTATACTATTCTTGGCACGCAGTTAGATGCATTGTTAAACTGTAGTTTCCTTTTGATAGAACTACTTCAAAGCATCTCAGGCTAATTTGAACGCTTTCAATAGTCAATTTTGACCAATAAAAATTTGAGAAACAAATTAGAAGGAAAACCAAACACGGCGTTTATGTTGGTAAAGATCTAGAGAATAAGACTTATTTATATTGAAAGATAGTCTACTCGTAAAACAAAAAAAAACAAATAATACCTAGTTGACCGGTAAAAAGATAGCAACGGAGAGAAGACATTTTATAATGGTCTATTATTGTCTTCATTCCTAGACTGTATTTGTAAGTATTTTTCGTCAGATTTAATTTAATTATATTGCCTTGTCACATAGAAAATAATTTAGGGTTATAACTTTATTTTAGGTTTAAAGGATCGTACTGATTTCAGTTCATTATCCGAAACAATATTAAAATCAAAAACGTAATTTTCTTTAAATTACTTCATCACATATGTCCACATATAGATAAATGAATAACAAGAAGTTAACTATTAACACATGAACTATGTAAGTACTTGTAAGAAGTGTATGTTCTTCAATCTCCATCAATTTGCACTCCCACACCTACCTACTAACTTTCATATTTAAACGGAAGAGGCAATATACATGATTAGGCTTTATCACGGGCATACGATGTGTACAGAGTCAATCCGGCACAATCGTGGGTGTGCCCTTCGCCTACAGACCTGCCCGGAAGGGAAAGTAAGGGACGAATTTATGATAGCTCGTTTAAAATATAAATTTACATGGAAAATGGCTGCTTGAGAGAGCAGTGACAAAGTGCAGCCACGTGCTCCGTATGCCTAAATTGGCGGGAAAATGCCAAGAATGTTTACAATATGTATTATTGAATACTTATGTAAATTAGTCTGAATACCTGAGATTTACATTTGAAATTGGAAATGGTTATCTCGAAGTTTCACAGATGTTTTGTTTGAGTTAGGCCTTTCTTGATTGAAATGTTAATAGTGTTAATGTAGATCATAGAACTGCTGACCAACTTATAGGTTTTCTGCTCAAACCTAGTACCTGAGAGGCGTAAAGTTAGCTTAGAAAATTAGTCTGTCTTTATTCGTATAGATAATTACGGATACGCTCAGATCAAATAACACTGAGCTGTCACCCGTCCATAAAAGGACCTCTCAGTCGTGGCTAACCTATGTTGTTATTTACCGAACAAAGATCGTACTGTTTGTAAGCGCCTGTTCTAGACCTCAGTGGTGCATGCTTTGGTGATTTTGGTTCCCGCTCATTGCAATTCCTTGTGTGCATAAACATGAATGTTAGCATTGGTCTAAACGTTATCTAATACGTAAATTTTGTTTGCGAAAAAACCTAATTAAGTATTTTTAGTCGTTGTCGAGTAGTTATTGCACGTGCAATCGCAAAATAAATTAATGCACCAAAAAGCATTTTTATTACTCATACCTACATTTCTATTTCAGTAAAAAAGAGTCTAACATAATAGCCCAATTCCACAAAGAACTTATTCGTCATGTCATTATAAAACGAATGAGACATTCCAGCGGTCAAGCCAAGACAAATCTCATCTGCCGGATGGAGATAGATCACTCGATCGCTCTCCCCAAATACCAGCAAGGACACTTCCATCTACATTTATATGTACCTACGTAGTAGCGAATTAGTGATGCGATCAAATAACCGTCGTCCGGACTCCGTCTCCTACCCACGTGCGCCTACCCACTGTGATATTTAGAACATATCATAGGAGATGCATAGTGCAGTTTCAATTGTTTTAAACTACTCTTATTATTGATTTATTGTCTACTGAGTTCTGTTAAGCAGAATGAATCTATTTACATGAAGCCGTTTTGTTAAGGTTTTGCTTGTAATGCATAAGATGTAGCGATTATGAAGGTAATTATAGCTTTCTTGGGGGTTTACATTTTTATGTTATACTTTGGGCTTCATTACCAATAATTATTAATAATTATTGAATAAATCATAATGGGAATGGGAAGAACTTAGACAATTAAAGATGAATAAAAGACGTATTTAATTCTATGCTCAAAATCTATGCGATGTAACGTAGTCTTCGGCAGCGGAGACGTACGCCGAGGTCTCGTTTGATTACCTCTCAATGCACACAAGTGTTTACTTTGTATTTAGGCTGAAGAAACTTCGTCACTACAAATCGACATTATAGGGTGGGTAAGCAAAGTCTTATCTTCATTATAACAACCCATTAATAGTCCACTGCAGGGACGACCCTCCTCCAATGACGGAGGGATACTTGGCCTACTAATACCACGCTGGCCAAATGGATTGGTATAGGGTTTAATCTATGATTTAAGATTAAAGTATTATCTAGCGAATAAGTTATCCTTCAAAACAAATATAACCTATGAGTTAATGACCTTCTTTATTTAGACCATATACGCAACGTGCCTATTTGCACATTGTCAAATTTATTGAAATCAATTTAAAACACATTTTGTTTCTGCGTCTTCATTAAATTAGGTCACAGTAGAATAGAACAATATTAGAAATGGCAACAAGAAATGACGCCACCTTTATTAAGACCTAAGTATTGAATAAATTCAAAAAAGAAACTTTATCAAATTTTTTAAAACCATAAAAAATGGATTATGAATTCTTTATATTCGTATTAGGTACATAATTAATTTAGAGTTCCTAAAAATTATGTTAAAATTTCAGCAAAAACGCTCCTAAAATCGATGAAAGTTTTTTTTACTTGAGAAACTTTTTTTCAATTCGTCTGTTCGGTCTAAGTAAGGCTTTTTGGCCCAGGTTAAAATATAAAGTTGCCTAGCAAAGAAACTTGCGGAAGAAATACTTAGTTATATTCAAAAATATTGTTTTGAGATACTTATATTGTTATCAATAATTAAACAAACTTTGTAATTCAAAGTCTGTATTTTGTTGTTACAAATTTGTAATTGAAAACAAAGAAAAAGTAAATATACTTAATACAAGGTTAATGATTAAGTATAAACTTAACCTCTAAATTTGTACTTTGAAAGCTTCTTGAATAAATAATTATATTATAAGAGGTTTGTTTACAGTGTATTTTGATTACTTTAGGGTTGGCTTCCTATTTACTGGGTAAGAAGAAAAAAAAATCAAAATTCTAGTTAATTTGGTCTTCTCATATTCCTGTAGTAGTTGATGAAATATAGTGCATTTTATTTATCAATGTGTCCTCTTAAGCTCACTACTCCTTTTAGAGGTGGTTGGATTAGTGTGGAGTTGAAATAATCATATTGATACTCCGTAACATACAAATATAGCAGGCACGTACTATTGTTGTGATCCTGTTTTTATAACGCTATTTTTGGGTCCTAAAACTCTTAGGTAAAGACCACAGCTATTTTGAATGTTCTATATTTATATGTGCTCGAAATGTACAAGTAGGTCCTTATTAAACTACACATAACATGTTTTATCCAATGCTAACTTGGTAAGTACTTATAGCCGATAATCCGCAGCCCTTTCTTCTTCATAAGGTCTTAATTAAATAGCAATGTTGGCCTGACGGGTCAGCTTAATAAAACATTAAAATTATTGGTTGTGAGTTACCTAGGCTGTAAATTAACATAATCTAGATACTTGAAAATTATAATTCATTTTAATGACATTTTAATATCTATATAGCTGCATGTACTCTGAAATCTAGTCTTCTTTTGAATATGCTTAATGCAGTTAAAAACATTACTACTAGCCTTGTAGCCCATTAAAATACTAGTAAGAATAATGTACATTAATGCAGAGAGAAGCTTTCCTCCACAGATAAATAAAAAGCTTACGCAGAATGTTGGATGGATGGATGGATCATTTATTACATTAAAAAAGTTCATATATCTAATAAATTGCCTCACAAAAATTATTAAAAGTAAATTATAATAATATTAATTATAAATTATTATAGTTAAGTATATTCTATTATTTATAAAAAAACAAGTAATATTGTTGAGGGATAGGAGGAATACGCAGATATCACCTAGTTAAGATGTGCCAGCTTTTTACCTTAGGTATTATAGGTTCTGTGATGGCACCACAAAGAATAGGGAGCGTTTTCGCAACAAAGGAATAATATGTAGCAATTTCGTTACAAATATTTATATTTTTCATTTAAATCCTAAATGGGGATAATAGTACTTTCGAGCTTATTAGATCCACAAATGATTATGTTGTTCGCGGTTATAAGTCCAAGTACTTGCTTACTTCGTGATCAACGCTTCACACGTTAATGTACGTTAAAGTCTTTGAGCAAAAGACTTCATTGCAATTGCGAGAAGTATATTTTGTAAAAGAAAAATATTTCTCCTCGAGGCTCTACCTCATCGGGAATTCTGGTGAAATAATTAGCGGTTATACCAGTTTCTGCGGGTACACGATCTTGTACGGAAAGCAATCTATAGCCACTTGAACGTCAATGGGTATGATTTATCCACTGACAAAATGGCGGGACTTACGTCATATGGTATAAAAGTACCAAAAAAAAATTCGTTCTGCAACGCGCGATATTTTATAAAAACATGATTCTACCGCTTAAAATCTACGTTTAAAAAAGTCTGTGGGACAATTGTCGATAGTTTTAGAACGGATTACACCAAAATAAACAGCTGTAAAAAATAATCTGTGGTCGCAATGTCAAACAGAAGTTTGCTTCATTTCGTATGTCCTTGTATGAAATTTACTGTTTATTTATGTGTTAAATACATTTGATTAATTAAATATTGTTGGAAGTGTAATATATTACAATTATCTAGAAAATGTGTGCTTTCTAATGGTCGTGATATTATGTTATAAAAGTTGAGTAACTTTTAAAATTTAATAAAAGAAAAGTCAAAGACTAAAACTTGGCCTTGAGTTTAACAATAATGGCGGTTTAATTACGCTTTCCTCAATAAAAGTTTATTGAAATCGTTTAAAGTTTATTGAAATCGTTTAATTCTAGAAGATAAACTAATAAACAATAATTAAATTTAGAAAACAAACCTACTACGTTCTTATTTTTATGTTCTTATTGTCTAAACAAAAATATGGTATGCACTACAAAACGCCGAGATGGCCGAGTCAGCTAAAAAAGGTATTTATTTCAAAAATAATTTAAAATACTTTAACCTTCAGAATTACTAATATATTTATTTTATTTTAAAAGTAATATAGTTAATTATATTTTAAAAATAAAATCATTAATTTGGGTTGCTAATTTTTATTCACAAATAATATAATTCCCGGAAAATCGCGGAAAATGTCAACAATTTTTCGCAATTTCTCAGGTTTATCAACTATTCATTGTATTTAGATATTCATAAGGTTAATGTATTTTAATTTAAGTTTATTCCCTATACTTTTACGAACACGTCGATGTTTTTCATTTTCAAATTGATGCAGTAATTTTCTCGTGTTAGCCGTTTTTATCAAGACGGAAAACTCGCAGTTTTTTATAAACACATAAAAAACTGCGAGCGTTGCCACTTGAACGTTGGACTCGCGAAAGCGATTCGCGCAGTTAACGTTCAAGTGGTTATATTCCAGTCTTTATACTCAATTATAAATTTGAAGTGTCAAGATATGACTTGTAGAGGGCGCAGTTAAGAATACAACTACATGGTAAAAAACAAAGTCGCTGTCGTTGTCCCCAAAATGTACCGTCCATATGCTTGAATCTTTAAAACTTCGCAACGGATTTTCAAACGGTTTTTTTTTAAAAGATGCATACCACTGTGCAACAATTGCGGTTTTAATAGAAAGAGTGATTCAAGAGGTAGGTACATATATTAAACATGTAAAAAAAATATAAACATGTATAAAGTAAACAGAAACAGTCATAAATTTAGAGGTTTACACTCATAATGAAAATAAACACATTTTTTGCGCTTACATTACAAACGCTGCCTAACTGAACCCCACGATTTAAGTCATAATAATGTACTACAGTATTGTTGCTTAAAAAGGACAACAATAATATTATAATAATTAATGAAATATAATTCTTCTTACAATTCTGTAGTACATTGAATATCAGCATTGCACCGAGCGAAGCCAGGGCGGGTTACTGGTAAGAAATAATATAAATTCGAACCTTGTGCAAGTTTTCTGTCGCATGGTATGTAATGTCAGGTGGCATTCCTGACCCTGTTGCGTCACTACCTGAATGTCCCGCGGATAAGCGTCCGTTGCTCCGATCTCTCCTTACTTTATATAAAATAAATTACGTTAACATTTAATATAATTATTTTTGTAATCCGCAAACTATTATTCTCAATATCGATATTGTTGTAATTCCTAGTTATTTTTTCTGTAATTCCTAGTATGGGAGTTGAAATTTTAATAAAACAAAAATACAAAGCGGTCACGATTGCACTTGACGTTGTGGGCTAGGTATACCGCTAGTACGAGGTAGTGTATATAAACGAAATAACGTACAAAAGAGTATGAACTTACTACAATCAAAATCGCTTTTTCATTCTAAACAACCTCTTTACGGGGTCTTTCAGTGAAGAAGGAAAACTAAGCCTAATAAGAAGATGGCCAGGTGGACTGTCAAAGAGAATTAGTTACATCGAGTATACCGTCTTTTGCGTAGAGATAAATATTTGTGATCTTAAATAGGTTTTAAAATGTCCACTAAGTATATGAGAAATTCTTACTACGTCACCTGAGGTAATAATTATAACATTATGTGATTATTTTGCAAGCGATAATCTGCATTAATGGCAAATAAGTACCGCGTTTAATTCTGATAACTAAAATGACTTTATTACTAGGTATTTATGTTTTAATGCATGTTTAATTAAACCAGTAGTTATAGATTTGTACTAAGAATTTAAAATGTTCAAATAATTTGAATTATTACCCTATTTTTTTTAATAGAAATCAATTTGACGGCCATAAGCATAAGCAACCATGTCCTTTTGGCTGCTATGTAGAAATCTCAAGTTCGATTCCCTTTTAAAGCAAATCTAACTGTGCATGCATCATGAATGACACAATTGGGTTTTTTTAAAAAAATGGGATTGGTGTATTAACAATAACTAACAAATAAAAATGTTTATCCGTTGTCTATGTTGTCTCCGTGTGGTGACGGAGTTAGAATACAGTGTGTCACCACCCCATCTCATCCCATGGGACTAAGGGACTATGCGTGAATATTATCTTTACGTAATAGGTAAAAAGAAGGAAAACTTGAAATTAAACCCTATACAAATCCACGTTGTCTAGTATCCATACCAAAAGCTATATTATATTTATATATTATATTTATATTATATATAATATTATATTTATTCATTCGATCTTTAATAATCGTGTCTAATTAAAATTTATATTATGTGAGTTAATAAAATAAGCCTCAGAAACGTGATTAATATTAGTGATAATTGTTATATTTAATTAAATTTTCTAAAACGTAGTAGGTACTTAGTTACAGAAATACAGTGACTGGTGCGCATTCGATTCTCGCACATAAAATTTTATTTTGCTAAAGTTTTCAGATTATTCTAAGGAGCTTCGATACTTGGGGGCAATTTCCTCTAATGTTAACATTACATAGTTTTTTTAAATATAAATATTATTATACCCGGAGTAAGAATACAATATGTCACCACCCCATCTCATCCCATGGATGACGTAAAAACCGACTAAGGGACTATCCGTCAATTATGAAATAATAATACGAAATTTACGAAATAAAAAATAAAAAAACTTGAATTTAAACCCTATACCAATCCGTTTGGCCAGCGTAGTATTAGTAGGCCAAATATCCGTCACGGAAGGAGTCCCGTCCCTGCAGTGGGACATTAATGGGCTGCTATGATGATATTTATACAAACACTAACTTCCCCCCGCGGCTTCGCCCGCGTGAAATTAGTTTTTGAATTGTTGTGAGTGAGAGAGAAGTGAATGTGAGTTTGGCTTTGTAGTTCCCATTCCGAATCCGTACAGTTCGAATTTCGGGAATTCCGTTTGTAGAAAAAGCCTACGTACCTAGATTAATTGTCTTATCTTCAATTCAACCCCTATTTCACCCCCACACTGGTAAAAATTTCAAAATGCTAGAACATACGATGATTTTGTAGAAAAAACAAACTTTTTTGGTAATAAAAAGTAGCCTATATTCTTTCTCAGGGTCTAAAGATTGTCTGTACCAAATTTCATCAAAATCCGTTCAGCCGTTTAGGCGTGAAAGAGTAACAGACAGACAGACAGAGTTACTTCCGCATTTATAATATTAGTATAAGATGGTGAGTGAAAACCATACCAAGAGCAATAGAACTCGGTTCTTAATAAAGCTATAATAAAGCTATCTCCTGAAGGTCGCTGATGCGGACGATCTCGCGGTTATCATACTTAACACGTTCCCAGTGCAGTGTACCATATGTGGTACACGTGCATTGTTTTGCCATTGTGTCTGCTGGCGGCACTGTGAATGGGTTAAATATATTTTACTTAAGCTGCGGGATTACGATAATCCGAACTAAAATCTTTTACATCCATATACTAATCCAGTAGGCTTAACGTGATTAAATTAATTCAATTATAATTAAATACATTTCCCATATTAATAATGCGATTAATTATAACTATTAACTTTAAATTTTAATTAAGTTTCATTCCATAACTTAAATCTCACAAGCTCCACTTCGAAATCGAATAACATTCTTAATAATTTTATACCTAACATAAATAAAATAATTGTATAATTAATACTTTGTGACCAACTACGAGGAAGTGTTTGAAATCTGTGGCTAATATGCAAAAGTCTTGGGCTCGTCAACCATCTTTTTAACTTGGTTCATCATAACAGCCCATTAATGTCCCACTGCAGGGATAGGCCTCCTCCCGTGACGGAGGGATACTTGGACTACTAATACCACGCTGGCCAGACGGATTGGTATAGGGTTTAATTTCAAGTTTTCCTTTTTTTTACTTTGTAAAGATAATATTCACGGATAGTCCCTTAGTCGGTTTTTACGACACCCATTGGAAGAGATGGGGTGGTAACATATTGTATTTTTACTCCGTCACCACACGGAGAATTTTAACTTGGTTTTAGGTCATCTAATAAAGCTAGCGACCAAGGTACATTTAAGTGAAAACAACGAGAGTATAATATATCTAACACACACGTGTAGTCAGACCTGCAAAGTGATGATGATGTTGTGAAGAAATTTCATAGCTACCATCCCTTTTGCCTTCGTTCCATGACTATAAACAGCCTTGTCCATCAGGTTGTACACAATAACTATTCCGTGTAGTAAATGAAGAGTAGGTACATTGTGTTTGAACAAAATGATGTCATAGGAACGACGTTCCCTCTTTCCTATGGATTTAGGATGCGATGAAACTGACGTATACATTCTAAGTCCTTCAATATCTCCTAAAATAATAATGTTAAAAACTCACCAGTTCTATACCCAGCGTTGGAGAGATAAGTGGCGAAGGTGTTGGTCTCATGCGTCGCCTGCCATGTCGGTGACGAGCAGTTATCATTGTTCGTGTATACGTTGTGATTGTGTACGTACACGCCGGTCAGTAGCGAACTCCTGCAGGAATAAATAAACGATTATTACTTAAAGCATAGAAACTAAACTTAAAAGATATTAAATCTCCATTTCAGAAAACGAAATTTCTGGGGTTTTAAGTACTGTTTCGTGGAGATTTTTACAATAATTCAAGGTTCAAAACAATCATTTTGGATACTTAGTTGGATTTAAAAACCTCGTTTGTGGCATCTACATTCTTAACCGCAGCTTTGCCGCCAAAACACTTGTTTTTCTCTCCATAGTCATAGTATTACTATCACTTGCTTTACACTACCCTTTTGTTGTCTAACTACATCAAGACTGTATTTTGCTAAAGAGTCCTACTATCTAAATCTGATAGTGGAATAATAAAGTAATATCTAAATAATTTATTCAATACAGTAATAACTATCCTACTCGCTACCTCTACATTCTATTGAAATAATGTAGAGAATTACCGACAAAGCTCATTCCATCTTATTTCCTGAACGAATTGTAACTCCTTTACCAATGAGTTATTCGTAAAGTCGATATGTTTTGCAATAACAAGCGAATTCAATTTTGATTTTATAATACAGGAAGAGTTTTGTATGGGTTTATTTTATGCGTAACGCTATTTACCTTCGCTTGAAATCAAACGCAAAATTGTGCATTCTGTATATATTGGTATTTGTATTTGATTTTTATTTCAAAAGCCCTTACTTTAATCATATTATAGTAGATACGCTCATTACGTTCTTACGGCTTCAATTCACGTTTATTTCAAATATTTATGTGTCAAACATGAATGTCTGGATATATTTACAAAAAACTAATAATACACGTCCGCTTTGCTACCAAGTCAATAAAACTAAACAAAGATTCAAGATGGATTGAAAGGATCATAATAGAAATAGATATACATTACCTTGATGGACAGCACATCGGAGTCGTAGTATAAGCATGTCTGAACTCCGCCCCCGCACTACGTACAGCCTTCATAGTCCTAGGCATAAAGTTTAAGCTCCCTAACTCAACGTCCTGGTCATCAGTAAGAATTAAAATGATATTTGGCTTTCTCTCCCTCGGTTGTGGATACGGGATAAAACCACCAGTCTGCCATTTATTTGGAGTTTTAAATTTAGAACGGGTTGAGTTCTCTCTTATTGGTACATGTTGCCTTTCCTGCGCTTTGCTCTGAGTAACCGGCCTCCTTGCTGAATTCCACATCTTGTCAATTCTACTTTTGTTCCAATGTTTATCTGTTTTCCGGGATCTGTCATCCTTTTTCAAGCTGTACGGTTCTATAGTTCTGTTGACGCTGTCTTCTAACGAATGACCATCAGTACCTTTTCGTCTGTCTCTCCTTATCTCATGTTCCCAACGGCGTCTGTCACCACGATATCTCGAGCTGTTCCTATGCCTCAAATTCCTTCTCTCGGGTAAATCAGTCAAGGTTCCATTAAAAGTGGTTCTGTTGCGATTATTTTCTCTGTTACGTATTTCTCTCGATCGTGATGTTTCCTCGTCTTCGTACGATTCTCGTCTCGCTGATATCAAAATGAAATTCCACGTTAACAGTAAAGATATGAACTTCAAATTCATATTGATTTATTGTGTTTTGTTATAAATAAATATCTTCTTCTTGATAGTTGTTAAGTCGTCACTGGGGATGAAAACGAAATAAAAAGTCGTATCGTACACTGCCGTAACATTTTTTTACACCACCTGTAACAAAAGAAATCATACGTAAATATCACCTTTGCAAGCAAGTTTAGAGGTCCCTGTACTAAAACTTTGTTAATACAGTGTTAATTTCGAAATAGCCTAAGGTCTAAGAAGTATATAAAGCAACCTAATTTATTAAATTCTCAACACGAACCATGAAGTAATACGTTCAATTGACCAATTAATAATATAGATTCGTATCCTAACGAACGCCTATTCCGTGTTTACTCTGAATATTGAAATATGTTTAGTCTAGCCGGCTATCAATACCGCAACATTTAGTAGCATACAACCATATCATCAATATTCGTATTGCTTTTAACAGAATTGAACCAGTAGTCGGGCATGCGACTAAATAACTGCGCAATTCCCTATGCGAGGGTGGTTTAAATTGATGTCCGCCAATCTTTACATTCACTTACATAGACTCGGAATTCCGAGAATCGATTCTCATTTATCTTCTATCGAAACTATACGTAATAGATGAGCTATAAAAAGGTTTTATATCTTACGAAATAGCCACATAAAATTAATGTGAACGAGTAACAATGATACTTATGAAAAGAATGTTTGTGATCGATATTAAAGTATTCGATATGAACACCGCATATTTAGTATTGAGAAAGAAAACTAATTTGCAATAAACATTTCACTTGATCACGATCATAACATAGATGGATACGTTACAATTTCTTTTCATTTTACTTTTTTTTATTGGAATGATATAGAGGCAATAATGCAGCCAAAGGAAACGGAAAGTGACCGACCGAACCGAACGTTTTTATTAATTTATGCTGCATTGTTGAAGGTCCAATATATTTATGTTTAAGTAGAAAAATGTATGATACGAATATTGGGGTTAATTTAGGGTAATAAGTGACGTATATAACATTATCCTGGCACGTCCCAATCTCAAGGTGAGATAAAAAGGAAATTTAAAGCCGTCAAACTTTGTCATTACCTTTTCTACCGTTTATACAAAAAAAAATTTTTTTAATAAAAATTAATAAACAAGGGGATTATTTTAAAATTTACATAACAATCAACAGAATTTTCCTTCAGATTTTCAGGGTTTAACCATCAAAATAGTATGGTTCAAACAGTCTTTTGAAATCTGTACAGTTTTCAAGATATAATTATTTCATAAAGATTTTAATATACATTGCCCAGTCCATATACCTACCTTTTTTTAAGAATTATTAAAATACCAGTTAGTACCTACATATGTTTTAGAATAAAAATACCAGTTGGTCCCTTTGTTGTCGGCAGTACAGGCTCCCGGTCACAATGTTTGATCTTGATTTATGTATGCCCATATTGCGGCCGCTTAATTGATAGGGGACAAATTTGAATCGATGACGTCATACCGTCACACCATCCCCTATACTATCCCGACCCCATACTATTTATTATTCTCCGGTAATTTGGGACATAAAACAACCGAATTTTTCCAAAATTGGGAATGAAGGAACTAGAAATATTGGGAAATTAGACTTCATTCTCCGTGTGGTGACGGAGTAAGAATACAATATGTCACCACCCCATCTTATCCCATGGGTGTCGTAAAAACAAACTAAGGGACTATCCGTGAATATTATCTTTACGAAATAAAAAGAAGGAAAACTTGAAATTAAACCCTATACCAATCCGTCTGGCCAGCGTGGAATTAGTAGGCCAAGTATCCCTCCGTCACGGGAGGAGGCCCGTCCCTCCAGTGGGACATTAATGGGCTGTTATGATGATGATGAGATTTCATTCACACATACTCAAAAACTTATGGTACCCTGTGTCATATCTCAGTCAGTTTGTGTTGGATGTTGTTAGGCTCTACTGTTGATAAATCTTTTCTGGATTTCCATACATAAAATAAATGTATTATGGTTTCTTTTCTTTACATAGAACATGGAAATATGACTGTGTTGCACCAGGTGCAATGTTTAAATACAGTCCAGGCATCGAGGCAACGGCTCTCTATCGCCATCATTAAGATCAGACCGGGAGGCGGTCTAATCTACATGGATTCTGGATTTACGCTGGCTGATCCCCGTAAAAAACTGGGCTTACAACTGCTTTCTTTTCTAATGCGAGGATGGGAACCGGTGATTGCAAACCGTAAGTTAATCCAATTGAATATAGTTATGGTCAGAACGACTTTATTTATAAATATTCAAACGCTCCAGCTGTGTTATAAGTTGATAGATTACTAAAGCCATAGAAATTCCAAAGAGGTGAGCTGTGGAGGTGAGTGATAGGTTAATATGAGACGTGCATTGTATAGAAATAATATGAGGTTTGTATAGGCGCATTCATTGAATCAATGTCTATGTGCTACGAAGTAAATATGCCGCTATCCAATCTTTAAGGAGAATCAGTCACTAGTAGTAGGTATGTGTGAAAGAGGTAAGAAATAAATAAAGAAAAATATTTATTTGTGGAAAACCAAGACACACGAATTACAAAATTTACAAACTCACAAAACACACAGAAGAGAAAAAAAAATACAATATAGAACGAATACAGATAAGTATTTTTTTTCAAGAATAGGTACTGTGTGTGACCTGCTACACCAAAAAGGTCACCAACTCAGCGTATGCCTAGACATAACATCCTGGCGCTGGTATTTTAACTAAGATAACTTCATCCTGGGGAAGGAAATTTGTCACAAAATGCCATCATTTCCATCATAGACGACGTCATCCAAGTACGGCTGTCAATACTGCCATTTGTCGGTAAATTTTGTCGGTTTCATAGCTGCTTACAAGTTATATACGAGTATGTTTAATATTTAGCACAACACATACCTACAATTTTAATTGATTTTAAATTCTTGTGGTAAACCATAGTTTTCTACGTTAGACGCAATTGAGTAACGTCAATATCATGATCCCTGCAGTTGGACATTATTGGGCTGTTATGATTATGATAATTTGGTTAGTAAATGGTCTCCTACTCGTACATAACGTAGGAGTTTGCAAGATGGCTTCTACGTATCATTTCAGGGTGATAGATGCAGCACAAAGTATTCAGGGCTCAGAGATTCAGACACTCTGTATTACTTATATCTCTTTGTTACACTTTTAAGATTGTTCATCAGTTTTGTCTATACTTAATATTACAGGTAAAGTTTGTGTTTGTGTGTTTGTGACGTTGCAGGGGGTAATATCTGGATCTACAGAACCGATTTTAAAAATTGTTTCTTGTGTTGAATAGTCAATTTATCAGGGAGTGTCAAGGCTATGTAGTATCACGCTATGACTAATAGGAGAGGAGCAGTAATGAAATATGTTTAAAAAAGTGACGCATTTTTTTCGCCGCCCAACGAGATAGGCACGGGGCAGCTAGTAAATTATATAAAAGAAAGTAAAAGTATTTTCAAGGATCCCATTTCTAGCAGAGAAAAGGACAGTAAATAAATAAATAACCACTGTACATTAGACTCTCCGTGTGGTGACGGATTAAGAATACCGTGTGACACCACCCCTTATATCCCATGGGTGTCGTAAAAACCGACTAAGGGACTATCCGTGAATATTATCTTTACGAAATAAAAAAAGGAAAACTTGAAATTAAACCCTATACCAATCCGTCTGGCCAGCGTGGTATTAGTAGGCCAAGTATCCCTCCGTCACGGGAGGAGGCCCGTCCCTGCAGTGGGACATTAATGGGTTGTTATGATGATTAGACATAAGCTTATTACAGAGTTATGACAGCTTTTAGTTAACCATTTAATTGGAAAGTGGGTAGTGCTAATTGATCAGGTTTCCCTTTTTAAGTACCTGCCGTTAATTCTCCGTGTAATAACAAATTATGTTGCTCATTTTTTATCTATATGCCTACCTAAATTAGTTTTATTTTATTAGCTTTCAACCACCAACTGTATATTTATTGTAATATAAGTTTGTACATACAAGTAATTGTTGTGTGATATAGAGTAAATTAAGTAAAGATGGCATAATCAGACATAATAATATGTATTAAATGTCAGAGCCACATGACCCTCTATATAGACGCAATATGGACCCAATGTCTAGTCTATAATCAATCTATAGTCAACTATTACTGCACGACTCAAGCAAGTATATAAGTCAACTAAATGTAGAGCTATAGATGAAAAAAAAGCTCCAGAAATTTGGTTAAAACCTTTTTCTTGGAAATGCAACAAAGGATCGCCATTTTTCAATATGGCGGCGTGATTGGAAAAAATACGAGGAAGCTAATTTTCTAAATTACCAATTTACATGACACCCGGAAAACTTTCCAAGTATAAGTGCTAAATGACTGGACTAAGCCCAATACGCAGTTTTACCTGGAAAGTTCCCGATGTTAATAGGATTTGATCGATTCTTCTAAAAGTAAATAAGTAAATAGCCTTTTTTATAACATGTGGAAATCCTGAACGGACTTTACGACATTAAGGGCTGTCAGTGTCATGGGCATGTCCAACTTGAAGCGGCTAAAACCACAGGGTGCGCCTCCCAGCTACCAGTCATTATGTTGAGGACTCCAGGTAAGCTCTAGACAGGATACCATCCGATGAACATTGATCGCCCGCAGTTTTTTAGGTACCAGCTGACCCGTCCCCACTTCGTTGGGCGGCGAAAACACGCGTCCCTTTTTTAAAGATACTTCATTACTGCTCCACTCCTATTACTATTAGTCATAGCGTGATACTATATAGACTAACCATCTATAAATAGACTATCCAACACAGAAAGAATTATTAAAATCGGTTCAGTAGATCCAGAGATTACCTCTACGACGTCACAAACACACAAAGTTTACCTCTTTATAAGGACGTAGTTTCAGAAAAACGTTCCAACCCACAAATGTAAAGTTTTGAGATAATCATGATTAAAGTTAAATTTCAAATTACTTGAGAAACCTTTTTCTTTTTACTACTGATTCTTTTATATGCTACTGGTGATATGATCTAGTTTTAATTTGACCCTATTTTAAACCTATAATGTTAATAGTTTTTTAAATATTGATAAAAATATTGGAGTGGAACGTTTTTGTTTTATTGCTATATTCATGTTACATTTAAAATTTTAATTTATAAAAAACGTTCCAAATGACTTTTATAACTAAGAAAGTAATAATTAAACAAGATTAAATAGAAAAATATATATTTGTACATATTTAGGATAAATTATCTTCTTCGTTCAAAATCAAAGACTTGTTCACTAGCAAATCCGTGAACATAATCGGGACCTTCCATGTTTATAAAAAGATAGGCAACACTGGTGACCTTTAGACTTCTGATTTGACGAGTGACCTTCTCGAAGCTGGACTTACTTTTCTGGCCTGACTGTCCCAGGTAAATATATTCGACGACAACTTCAAGTGTAGCGCCTCCAATCGTGATTGGGAATGGGTGCAACATGAACATTTACCATGATCTTGGTCTTGTCCATGTTTATTTTAAGACCCACTTATTGAGTGACACTGCTTAGGTCATCGAGCATGGTATTGAGGTCCTCCTAGGTTTCAGACCTGACCACGAAATTGTCAGCAAATGAAGGTGCGTGATATACTCGCCACATATATTATGTTGATGCCATTTTCGTTCCAATCTAAGAGCCTAAAAGCATCTTCCAGTGCAGCGGTAAACAGTTTCAGAGATATTAAACCACCTTGTCCTATACCTCGCTGCAACTACATAGTTCTTGATAATCCATCCTCGAGACGGACCAACATAATGGCGTTTTCGTATACCTACTTACTTGACTTATGTTCCTAAGTCCCCTCGATGGGGCAGAGGGCGTTCACAGTGCATCTCCGGTCGGTCTCGAGCTTCGCGCTTTATTTCGCTCCAAGTCTTCCCTATACCCTTCACTTCTGCAGCGACAGTCGGCCGCCAAGTCTGTTTTGGACGGCCACGTTTAAGCCTTCCTTGGGGGTTCCAGTCTAGGGCTCGCCTATAAAATTGGTCTGGTGCTGGACGATCGGAGTCTCGCTGCAGCGCTCCCACAGATCAAGGTTGGAGATTTTCTGGGGCCAGTATATTTCGATAATCCATCGGAGCCATCGGTTCACAAAGACTTGAAGCTAGGGCGTGGTGTTCTTTGTGATCTTCCACGTCTCACACCAATACGGTTTTTACATTGGACTGAAATATCTTGAGCTTATCTCTCCGTGTCAATTTACGTGATTGCTATATCACTCGGTTGCTCGGGCTTTGACGATCTTAGAAGCGATGTCCTCTTCAGTTCCTCCAGTTTCCGACACGACGCTTCCGAGGTATGTAAATTTGTGGACTCGTTCCACAGCCTACTTAAGCAATGCAGTTTTTCGAAATATCGTTGGCCAACTTGGCATCGTTAAGAGACTGCAACACTACACCACCAGTAGGTAAATAATGGCATCTACAAAAAGCGTAATCAATGACCAACCTGAAGTTGTTGCAACTGACGAACCAGATGTCGTTTTTGGAACAAAATGGCGGGGAGCGTGGTGGGTGGGTGTTTTTTCTTTGTCCATTTAATTTCGCATACGTTTCTGAAAGCTAACTTCACGCCAGCCAAGTAAGAGTTATCTTTCTGAAGAAGGACGCCATTAATCACTTTTTACATGTCTGCTATCTTTTTAGCGCTGCGCTGACAATAGTGGCTGAGAGGGTGTTGGGTTTTGTAGGCGCTACATTTAAATCACTTTAGTAGTAGTTAGTAATTATGTCTTAACTAAGTAGTATTCAAAGACTAATTAGTTAAGGCATAATTCTTTATTTTTTTGTAATTATTAAAAACACTATAACAGTTTCCCTGCACGAGATACGGGGTTATGCACATACAATAAAACATAGCACTCACTGAGATCTTTCAAATTATATAGGTAGGAAAGTGTTACACATGGGAGGAAACCCCCCATTCTCCTTTGAAGCAATAGAATATAAAAAATTAACTTTTAAAATCTATGAAAACTATATTTTAAAAAGTACTTTGAAACTTTTTTTAAATTAATGAATATTATATTTGGCTATTTTTTTTTAAATCAAAAAAAATTCAAACAACTTGGAACTTTTTAATGATTATTCTATTTTGCTGACTTGAAACATTTATTTTAATTAAAAACGTTATAAATGGTTTGAACCAGTACTATGGAAATATCTATTCTATGGAGAGTGCAAATATTATTATTAAGCAAAACATTTCAGATGGCTTGGAACGTTTTAATTAAACATCTATTCCAAAGAGAGTGCACATATAATTTTTTAACAAAAACGTTTCAGGTTGCTTGGAACGTTTTAATGAAATATATTGTATGGACAGTATTCATAATATTTTTAATCAAAAACGTTTCAGGTGGCTTGGATCACTTTTAAGAAAATTGTTTGTGGCTATGTCTTATATTTGGGTTGTTCCACACAGCTTGGGCTCTTTTAGTTTATTACTTATTTTTGTTCACCATACATGTGGGTTGGGCTACTATATCGTACTTTCATTAAAAGAATTACAGTAGTACCGCCAAATTTTGACAGTTAATAAATTACAGTCACGTGACTTATTTGGCATCAAAAACTCAATTTTGATGTGATTGTGGTTTGGAACGTTTTTGAGAAACTACGTCCTTAATTAATTTTAGTATAGAAAAAGGTTGGTAACCTTCTCAACCTTCTTACTTAATGAGTAGGTACTTTAAAATAATAGGAGTAAGTTAATCACCCGATCGTGAAAGTTTCAGTTAAATAAATCTTGTTAATGGCGCCGCAACAAAATTTACTTACAGTTCTCTACTCGCTGATAAAATGAATGACTACTCATTTAAATGTAACCAATTTTGTTAACAGACTCTAACAATTCTGTTGTACGTATGTTTTGCAAATGTTTTGTTATCTCAAAACTCAATGTACTTCCTAGTTGTCCCTATAAAACTTACTCAAAGTTGGTTAGCAATTTTTACTACAGTTATCTATATGAAATTTTTGCGTTTGTTGTTTTTTTCTTTAAAATAATAACAAAATAAAAAAAAAGAAAGATGTTATCTGACATTAATCTGCCACTTTATGCACGATATCTGCTTAACATACATTTGCTCTTGTATTAAGTTCTAACAAAAATTATAATGTAATGCAATATGGGTAGGTAGGTTAGATATGGGTAGGTAGGTACATTAGATTAATAAAAAAAGGAGTTTTATATTTTAATGACCTTGCTGACTTGCTGAGTTGAAGCAATCTTTAACTCCAAACAAAGCACCATAAAATTCAGAACAAAATTTATTCAGTTCTATTCTACGTCTTTTAATTAAATTTTAATTGTAAAGTCTCGTCTAAAATTATTAAACTTCGGCCGTTCAGAGAATGCGTTCCTGACACGTCGCGATTGAACTGACGCAGTAACTTTGTAATGGCGTTGCAGTTACGATAAAAATATTTTTGCTGGTTGTTTATCGTTTTAACTATTGATGAGCATTAAAACAACATTATTATATCAATAATTAATGAATGTTATAATGTTGTGTCAAACTGAGTGTCAAATAACTTGGTAAACAATATTTTTCTAAATCTACACTGCGCTATTACAAGGTTATGTCAGCGCTTTATATTTGTAGTGCTGTGCCAACAATAACAGTGAATAATAGTATCGTAATCTGTTCTTATCGATACAGTTATACTTTATAAAATAATACGTTTTGTTTTTCTTTTCAAGAATTTGAAAATAATGGACTTTAGAATAACTTTTATTAAATATAAAAATAAAAGTACATTAAATACAAAGTAGCATTTTTATATTTAGGTTGAAAATGGTAACCCCAAATGGCGTTATGGGCCGCCATTTTGTGACGCTGAAACAGTCGTCTGTTGTCGTTTCGTGCGCATAGACCACGTTCTTCAAGTGTTTGCGATCTGTTGTTATTTGACTTTGATTGTGTCTTATATTGCGTTCTTTTTACTTTTGGTGCATAATAATGCCTAAACGTGGACAAACATTGAAAACTGGAGCCCGTGAGTTAATTATCAAGCTGCAAGATTACTTTGAGCGGGAGCGGCAAAATGGCGGACCCCTGGTTCCTGTCGAAAAAGTACAAGAACGCGTCTCTCAGGCGCTTGGAGTTAGCAAACGAACGATTACAAATATTAATAAAGAAAAGTTCGGCTCTACTGGCATGGAAGATAATATTTTACGTACTCCGAAGAAGAAACGTAGAACTAAACCCGTGACAGATATTGATACCTTTGACGCCGATGCAATCAGAAATCATATATATGGTTACTATTCCAGAAATGAATATCTCAACAGGATGAAGCTTTTGGCGTCGTTAAGAGAAGCTGGACTGTTTAGCGGGGGTAAAACTGCTTTAACGAAAATCTTAAAAGATATTGGTTTTTCGTATAAAAAAACAGACAAAAGAAAAATTTTATTAGAACGATACGACATCATTTTGAAACGGATAAGTTTCTTGAGAGAAGCAAAAAAAATTGATAACTGGGATAATGTCGTGTTCATTGACGAGACATGGCTAAACGCCAATCACACGGTTTCCCGTTCTTGGACGGATGATACACAAGCGTCGACGTCGAAAGTACCAATGGGTAAGGGGGCTCGTCTGATAATATGCCACGCAGGTACTGCAAAATACGGCTTTGTGGAGAACGCTTTACTGGCATTTCAATCAAAAACCACAAATGACTACCACGAGGAAATGAATGCCAGTACATTTAAAGAGTGGTTCCAGAACGTGCTTTTGCCCAGCCTACCAGAGCCTTCTGTAATATTGATGGATAATGCCTCCTATCACTCGTTTCAAATACAGAAACCACCTACCCAAGCTAATAAAAAAGAAGAAATGGTTGCTTGGTTACAAGCAAAAGGCATTGACGCAAATATGCAGATGCTAAAAGCAGAGCTAATTAAGTTAGTGAAAGAAAATAAAGCGGCAAATGTGCGATACGAAATCGATGAAATGGCTTTGGAGTACGGTCATCGCGTTCTAAGAATTCCACCGTATCATTGCCAATATAACGCGATTGAGCTAATCTGGGCTCAAATAAAAGGTTACGCCGCCCGCCACAATACTTCCCCGCCATTCAGCACGAAAAAGATGATGACCCTGTTAAAAGAAGCCTGCGGGAAAGTCACAAGAGATGACTGGGCAAAGGTTGTCGAAAAGACTAAAAACCTGATTATGGAACATTTTGACCGAGATATCAGGATTGATTCTGTAATTGATAATAATATAATTATACATGTAGGCGAAGATGATGATGAAGACACCACCTCCTCAAGCGAATCGGAGTCTGATTAATATTCTGTACGCACATTTAGTTCAATGTACTTTATTCCATAGAAATACAGATTGTAACTTTGTAAAAAATAATAAATAAAACAATTTTATTATATTAATATTCCCTTTTATTGTTTCCACGTAAAGAACTAAAATATAAATTTTAAATGATTCCGCCAATTTAAAACGGTCTAAATCTAATCATAAAAATAACGCGGCGGTTCATTTTGGAGTAACGGTAACGAACTCGGTATAATGTTGTGTCCATCACTAGTCGTGACTAACTGATAAGTGTCAGGAACGCATTCTCTGAACGGCCGGATAATACAGAAACAAATCGTAAACAAAAATCGAACGCATCCTTATTTCGTGATTCACTTTACCGCCATTATACTTTAAGCACTGAACATTTAAGTGCATTCGTTTTAGTATTAACTACGTGACGAGTAGTTTACATTACTAAAATGAGCCTTATTGCACAGAAACAAGGTACACGATTGTTTAGGCTGATGTACTGCGTGTGTTCCTCAAAAGCTCTCACTAAAATTTGTCAATATAATTAAAAAGTAAGTCAGTACTACTAAAGTTTTATCATCTAAAAGTATAGCTGTAACACTACTACACGGTACCGATAAACTGGGGTTACTTCGATGTCGTGGGGTAACATTGATCACTCAATTTTCTTTATTAGAGAAGTGTTATTTTCGTGCAATGATGGACGCCATACTTGTGACAATCCTGATAAGTGCTAATACTATAAATCGGCCCTCCTTCTCTTAGCACATTCAGAGAAAAATAAGTGATCAATGTACTTATTAAAGTAACCCCATTCTACGGTAGTCTATAACATTTGTTTTTACTATTAAATCTAAGTTGCTTGGAACAAACGTGTCTTTTGATGTAGAAAAATTGCTATGGCTCGTTTGTGCCGTTGTTAGTTTCGGTTTCATGTCATAAAGGCCGATATAAAAGTCAATGGTCTCACTAAACAGAACAGCATAAATTGTGCGTAGCGGAGAAGAAAAATAGGTAGTAGAAGATACTGATGGAACCGGAATAAGTCACTCATATTATGGACGATATTGCTGAGAGATGGAAATAAGCCAGGTAAGCATGGAATAAGGAAAATTTTAATAAATACTGGATACTGGCAGTGTGAAGAAGCATTTGGCCAAACCGGCAAGATTATGACGACGGATTGAAGTTATTTTTAGACTTCTATCTGTTGGCTTCATTTGTGGACTGTACTCGCGCCTTTCATCAGGTTCGATATAGACATATTGCCGTGTTTTGTATAAAAAAAAAACACTAATACCTCAGTACTATGACTGTACGGAACACACTAGGTATTGGCTCACCGTTTGGTGTTGCCTTTAATTAAAATGTAAACACTACAAATTAGTACTTACCACATAAACATTAAAGTAAATAATATATATTTGGACTATGAAATGGTAAGCGTTTCAGCGTTTATTGTTATTAAGCTAGCAGGAACACACAAACTTGACTTCCTGATGTAGAAAATAGCTGAACATGAAATTGACTTTGGTCACGTTTCTAAGATGTTATTATTTTCACTAAATATTATACAAAACACATTTCATAATCATAACAGGCCTTAAATGCTAAGATACATAAAGGCTTATGAATTTTATACATACGTACCTATGCACTAAAGTTATATACTTATTTATAAACTTCTTTAACTTTAAGTCTAAACTCGGTTTATCCCAAAAATCTTGCGACTTCTTCTGAAAAGGAAGGGAGTACCTAGTTTATCTTATGGAGTAGTAATGATTATGTATGCTTTAATTTTCAGGTATAATGTTTTTTTTAATAGAACATCCAACCTTAGTACAACATTTAGTCAATCGCACAAACATTATTGTCCTACTTACGATTTAAACTATACCGCGACCACCGCTACTCCGAAGCAGTTGCAAAATTCATAGTTCGACGCCATCTATGGCGTAGTGGTTATTTAACATGACTGCTACGCAGAGGTTTTGTTTTCCCCGCTCAATGCAAATCTTTTTTGTGTGCATATACATGATTACTTGCATTGGTCTGGGTGTTTTCTATGTATAATATGTAGGTATGTATTTACAAAAAAAAAGTATATAAGTATCTCTATCCGTTGTCTAGTACCCATAGTACAAGCTCTGCTTAGTTTGGGACTAGACGGCGTTGTGTGAAAGTGTCAGGAATATTTTATTTTATATTTTTTTTTAATAGTTTATAATCTGTAAGATTCTGTGTCTTCTCTTAATCTTCCGAAATATAGTTGTAGTTGTTTGCTTTAATTGTTTTGGTTGCACTGTGTACTTAAATGCATGTGATACTTAAATATCTTAAGTATCATTTTATTTTATTTCATACTATTGTTTATGCGCCAATACATTACCACGTAGGTAATATTTATCTTATCCTTATCCGTGTGGTGATGGTGACGGATTAAGAATACAATATGCCTTCACCCCATCACATCTCATGGGTGTCGTAAAAACCGACTAAATGAATATTAACGTGAATATTAACTATACGAAATAAAAAGAAGGAAAACTTGAAATTAAACTCTATACCAATCCGTCTGGCCAGCGTGGTATTAGTAGGCTAAGTATCCCTCCATTACGGAAGGAAGTCCGTCCCTGCAGTGGGACATAAATGAGCTGTTATGATGATTTATGATGAATATTTATCTTATGGTATTATCGTGGACTATAAAATATTATTGAAATTACTTTACAGTTTATAAGAAATCAATTCTTAGTCTTATTTCAAGGTATTTATTTATTTATTTATTTACATATGGACAACCAATAGTTGCTACATCTTATCTTACACAGTAGTAACAGAGTAATAGTAATAGAATCTTAATGCACAACATTTTAAGGTGTCACAGCTTGCGCTATTACATTGCACTAGCACTTATAACTAAAGCTTTCCCAAGTTACAAAATACTTACGAACTAGTTGTTAATATATAATTTTGAGGTAAAAAAAAATGGTGTTTGTTTTATTTACTTCAGATTTTGCCTCTCAACAACTTCAGCACACTACTTTTAAATTTTTTCAAGTTTGTGTTAAAAATATCCACTTCACAGCTAATAGAATTAAAGGCCTTCGAAATTCTAGAAAGGGTACTAAACTGTTTCAGATTTGTTTTTGCGAAGGGCGGACAGAGCAATCCGTTAGCCAAAGTTGCACGTCTAGGTAACCTACGAGGAACACGGATAGTCACATCTTTCAGGAGTTTCGGACAGTCCAATCCATTTCTGAGGATTTTATGCAGAAAAGTCATATCGTGAAGCTGTCGGCGGGTCAGAAGGCTATCCATTTTATAGTATTCCAGTTTATCTTCGTACGTAGGAAGATGTTTATGTAACCCACTAGAAAAAGCCAGATGCCTAAGGAATCTTTTTTGGACCCGTTCCAATCTCAGTTGGTGGACTTTGTAGCCAGGCGACCAAACTACACTGCAGTATTCGACATTGCTTCGGACATAAGCATTATAAATTAAAATTTTAGTTTTAGGGTTACGGAAAAATTAAGGCACATGAGTGTCTAGCTTGATTAGTTGCTGTGTGTACGTAAGGTATTTTAGTTGCAGTCTCATAATATTGGTTTAACGACGCCCACACACCACTAAGCCACTGTATTGAAATGTGTTTAAAACGAGTCGACATTATGTGATATATTTAGTTCAGTAGCATACGCGTATAATGCCTAGGTGCGCACAGTAAGATATAAGTTTTCATTTGAGAATATGTCTTATTACAAGGAGTTAGGGTAGACGGTTGATGTATCGCTGTAACTCGTAAATAATGAGAAATACTGATTCGCTATCATCTTTGAAATAAGCTGTAAATACGAGCTATAGGACCTCGCTATTATGTTCAAATCCTCTTGGTGGAGACAAAAAAATATTATTTTTACATTCTCGAATCTTTAACTACCTATAATTTGAAAAAGTGAACCAAATAATAAATAAATAAATAAATAAAAAGGCCTAGATTTTTGCAAACCTCCTCAGCATTTATAATTAAAAATTCATTTAAATTATAGGAAGGAAGAAACGTAGATAAATCTTCATATCGGCCTGTAGCTCTCCCATTTCATTCAAGAAGCTATGCCTGGTCCAACAACCGACCAACGCAAAGGTGTTGTATGCATAAATCAGCGTTGATATATCAAACTAAAAAGTGTTCTGCGAATTATGACCGCATACCACAACCGGATAATAATTAACCTTATCAAAAATGCTTAAGCCCGATTTACACATCGACAAGTACAGTAGCGAGTTAAGTAGTAAGTTGTTGATTAAGTTAACTCGCTACTGTACATGTCGATGTGTAAATCGGGCTTTAGTTCCAAACAGTTTTTAAATCATTCACACTATAATCCTGCCAGCCCGTGTGAACTACGCACATTCTCCGAATAGCAATGAAATAAAATCAGTATCATTTAACATTATAATAATCATTAAACTAAGAGAAAGTTCAATCAAACATTCATGTAGGAAATCGTAAATATATTTTATGTACCAATTTATTGAGCTGTGATGTACTATGGAGCCATTAATAATTGAGTTCGATGTTTTTGAAATATTTGGTCTAATTCATTTAAAAAATGTTAATCAAAACTTTTTTATTGTTAAGGGCCGAAACTGCGTTACGCGTGTGCGGGCGCGTATTCATACAAAAGTGCTACGTCGCGGATCACCGCGCGTGCGACCGTCACGTGGAGGCGCGCCACGCACCCGCGGAACGGGTCCCGCCTCCGTACGACGGAATACGGCGCGTGAGCACGCGCCGTAACCCTACGTTTTGCTACGTAATAATATAATAAGTTATCCATGGACACGGCTATTCATGAACACCGATAAAATCGAACTAGCGACACTGCAACGCGCCCAGGCACGCGGACACGCGGGGCGGGTTCCGTGGGAACGCAATGATTCACTCGCGTTCTCACGGAGCGCGCCCGCGTGTCTACGCCCGTGTCTACGCGCGTGTTCACGCACGTAGATACGCGACGGCTGCCCGTCGCGTAAGCCCGCTTAACGCAGTAAGGGCCGAAACTGCGTTACGCGTGTGCGGGCGCGTATTCATACAAAAGTGCTACGTCGCGGATCACCGCGCGTGCGACCGTCACGTGGAGGCGCGCCACGCACCCGCGGAACGGGTCCCGCCTCCGTACGACGGAATACGGCGCGTGAGCACGCGCCGTAACCCTACGTTTTGCTACGTAATAATATAATAAGTTATCCATGGACACGGCTATTCATGAACACCGATAAAATCGAACTAGCGACACTGCAACGCGCCCAGGCACGCGGACACGCGGGGCGGGTTCCGTGGGAACGCAATGATTCACTCGCGTTCTCACGGAGCGCGCCCGCGTGTCTACGCCCGTGTCTACGCGCGTGTTCACGCACGTAGATACGCGACGGCTGCCCGTCGCGTAAGCCCGCTTAACGCAGTTTCGGCCCTAAGTATCATATTCAATTTTTTACAAATACTTATTTTAATACTTAGGTACCAATTTTGTTTCAAAAGAGGTTAGTAGGGTAAAAAAGTAATGTTTCTCTACAGGCAGACATTCTTCCTGTAAGGCTTGCTTACATTTCATAACTTGCTGTAAGGTATAACACTTTATTGAAATGGCTACATTCTTAGCAAATGTATCTAACATTCTATTCTATTCTATTCATGTAAATAGAATATCAAAGTAAATAAACTCAAATGTAGATTATTTAGCTTCGGAGCTACACTACGCATTCATTATTGTATGCAGACCGTATTTCATAGATATCGGAGAAATAAACAGATTTAACGTGGCTTACATAATATCAAGACCACCAAATAAGTAGTTTCAGAAGTCAATATATTCTGTTAAACGACCTCGGTGGCGCGACGGTAGCGCAAGCGGCTGCCGTGCAAGAGGTTGTGGGTTCGATCCCCACGCAGGACAATTATTTGCGAGATCCACAAATTATTGTCCTGGTCTGGGTGTTCTTTGTGTCCGTTAATTGATGTTTGTAAAAGGTCCCCGCGACACAGGGCATGATCCCTAGTGCGGGAGTTGTCTTTATTAAAAAAAAAACACATTAGCACAAGTTGACAACTTTGGCTTATGCACAAAAAAACGTCGTGGTGAAGGCATTCGTATTTAGTTTCTTTGCTGTATTGTTGAGACATAAACAGGCTGAACGAAAATATAAATCAATAACATTTTTATATTAACCCCCTTACTCATAAACGCCTCTTAAATTTTAGACAATTTAAATTCTTACGTTTTTGTTTGGTATAAGGTTAATTTTGCTAATAAAAATTTCGCTAAACAGTGATTAAATTAAGAGGCGTTTATAATTTAGGGGTTAAATGTCTAACTAGATACAGAAAATGACATGACACTCGCGTGCCCACTGGTCTGAACCGTTCTGAGATATTGTTTTATGACCCTATTTGTTCCTATAGCAGTTTACCATTTTTAGATTGTTTAAGCTTCAACAGAAAACATTTTTCGAATTTAACAAACTCTTTGAACAATTTCAAGCCGGTCAACTACTAGAAGTCAAAGCACGTTTTGTACGTAGTTTGACTTCTGTAAATCATTATTTTGTGTCAAAACTGTATACTATACTCAATGTACGTAACTAAAACATTTACAACTACATTTAACTAGCTTGTTCTAATTTCAATGTAAAGTTTGGCTAGAAAGATAACTCTAGTAGTGTTATAGTTAAGATTTGTTTATTTATTCGATCTTGTTGTGCGGTTTGGAAACTGTGGTGTTTATCTTGCTGAATAACGTTCGTGTTTATTCTTTGACTAGCTGACCCGTGTCCACTTCGTTGGGCGGCGAACAAAACGCGTCCCTTTTTTAAACATAATTCATCACTGCTCCGCTCCTATTAGTCATAGCGTGATACTATATGCTATACGCGTGAGCCTATGATACTCTCCGATAAATGGGCTATACAACACAAAAAGAATTTTTAAAATCGGTTCAGTAGATCCAGAGATTACCCCACAACGTCACAAACACCTCTTTATATTATTATTACTTAGTACAGAAGTATAGATTAAAAAGAACAGTCCCATTAGTTTCGTTTTGGTTTGTTAGAATAATTATCTGGAAGATACAAACTCCTTGGTTTACTTTCTTTTATCGTGGAATAGCCTTGACCAGTTTTCCGATGAATACCTATGTAGTATCTATGAATCTATTAAAGTTAATGGGAATTCGCAGACGCGCTCGTTATTTGTGTCGTAAGTTTATATACTTAAACTTTAGTAAAACTTAGAAGCACCAACACAAAAGAATCTGTGTTTTTAAAAGATTTTCCATACGCCAGTACGTCACGCCAAAGAATGGGAATATATGTATTTTGTTGTTAGGGCAATAATACGGTTTCGAATATACCTACCATTAATGAGATAAGATGAATATAATATTAATACGAAATAACTGAAACTCCAAGACAAAGAAAACGAAACTTCTCTAACGACTCTATTAATAAATAATTTCAAAACAGATTTGAAATAACATTTTAAACCTGCCTTCTCTCTTACATCGTGTAGCGAGTGTAAGATTGGCTTCATATACACATAGTCACGGCGCTGTCATCTTCACAACACTCCAAGTTAGACTTTACTAAAGCATTTAGCAACATGACGCATCATTTATTATATCCTTCAATACCTCGTTACACGGTTGAAGGGAGCGTGTAATAACATTGTTACACTCATATTTACATGAATATGTACTTATTTCTGCTTTAAATTATAGTCTGGCTGGTCAAAATAGCTTTTTAATTATCAAAGACTTTGGGCATCTAAAAAAGTATTTAGTGGCAACTAAAAATATTGTCTTCGTGTGGTGACGGAGTAAGAATACAATATGTCACCCCATCTCATCCCATGGGTGTAGTAAAAACCGACTAAGGGACTATCCGTGAATATTATCTTTACGAAATAAAAAGAAGGAAAACCTGAAATTAAAGCCTATACCAATCCGTCTGGCTAGCGTAGTATTAGTAGGCCAAGTATCCCTCCGTTATGGGAGGAGGCCCGTCCCTGCAGTGGGACATTAATGGGCTGTTATGATGAATTCTGCCGTAAAATGTAGCGTAGTTGCCAAATTATTAAGTTTTTAGCTATCAAAGACTTCAGGTATAAAAAAATATTTAGTGGTAAAAAAGAAATCACAGATATTTTTGTCTCTGTGTTTTGATACACTATTTACATGAACATGTATTTCATTCTCCTGTAAATTGTTGCTAGACTGTCAAAATATTAATCTTTTTGATTGTCGAAGTCGTCAGACTAACCATATAAAAAAGACATTTAGTACCAACAAAGAAATCACAGATATTTATCCCTTGAGGAAAAGTAGGCTTTCTCTGTGAAGGTCGTCTGTTAATTAACTAACCACACTTAAAGTTTGGTAACTATAGCCTTGGGGGAACAGGAAAGAAGAGAATATAATTCCTTAAACGGAATATATGAGTTTTTAGTAACGATGGCGTTGATAAGCGCGCAAATCATCAACAAACTGAAAGCGAACTGCGGCAGCTAATGCGAAATGCTATTGGACCAGCAGACAGCTAGTTATAGCGAAGACTAATACGAGTATTCCGAAAGAAATACAATTTCAGCTCATTGCCACCTTATGTGACAGACTGTGCTACATTTTCAAGCTTCAATTTTATTCAACTTCCCTTTAAATCATTCGTTCCGGACCTTTTTGATGTAATCCGGTAGCGGCCGAGTTTATACTCGATTCTTTTTACGAAGTCATGCTATTGATTTCGGCTAACAGGAGTCTCAATAATGCAAAAAGAAGTATGAGTTATTACTGACCTATTAATTAATTCCCAAAAGTGTGTTTTCTAGCAAAAGTGCAAGATGTTGTAGAGCACAGAAAATAAATTAGATCTCGCATGAGTTCACAATAGATTTAGCAATTAACATTACAAAAGTCAGCTTTGCAATAAATTATATCTAAACAAATCGAAAAATAATAGGGAAAACATTAATTTTTGTTTTGTGTTAATAGCTGTATAATTGTATGCAAAGCTGTGGACATATTTGACAAACGAGACAAGGGCAAGAAAATAATATTGCAATTATTTTCCATTGATATTACATTGAATTTGATGACAACATCTTTCGCCATAAATTATGTATTTATTTACGTTGCCGTTTGTTCTGACATAACATTGGCACTTGACTTTATAGGTACTTAACTTTATATTTTGGCAGTGTTGTTGACATTGATATTTCCATAAAAATATCAATATCTAGCTCAACTGTTTAGCATTTTACCGTAAACTTTCACACTAATCATCAATTCAAAATACTAAAAAGATTAAAAGAAACAAAAGCTAAATAAAGCTAAGAATTAAATAGCAATGCCAGCGCTAAATGCGTGTCGGAGTAACATTAAATACTCGGCCAATTTCTATTGTACCAGTACATTACAAACCATAATGTAATCAGCCCATAGAGTGCATAGAAATATTTTATGTCATACTATGCACTCATATAAAGAGTAAACTTAACTGCGCTACTGTTGTCGTAGTTTAGTTTTATCTGCGCATACATTTGTGCAAATAGTTTAGTTATTAAGACAATTATACATTGCTATAAATGTGAAATAATTATGTGGTATGCTAATGAAATAGAAAGAACAATTATAAGTATAATATGACATTTCCGGGTTCGATTTCCGCACAACTACAGCTTTAGTTGGCTTAAACGTTGCTTTGTATGTATTACGTCAACGAAAATAAAAGTATTTGACATTAAACCTATTACCAACTTGCCCGGCTACGTGATATGATATAACCGTGATAATAGGTCAAGTTTCCCACTATTACTGGAGAAGGCTCTTCTCTGCATTAAGACATAAATGACGCGCTATGATACTATAAGATTTTATGGTTTAGTGTAAAGTACCCGTGGTTTGCTATCATTTGCTAGATGTACCTCGGTTATCTCAATCTTTACTTCGGTTATTCTACTCATATTTTATTACTGCTAAGGTTTAAATTCTTATCTAAATGTCATTAAAACACAAATCATCACACATCTATCTAAGTACATCTGTTTACTCTACGTTTTGCAATAACGTCAAGAACGAGAAAATCTTTATCAACACTTTGAGTCATGTTATTCCGCTGCTAGTTCAAGATTACGATCAGTAAATGTAACAGTATTAGTAATTGTAGCTATTACTTTTAGATAAAGTTGTTTTCTTGTACTAGAAACTCAACACCGCGTTTTAAAACACAAACTGCTGATGTAGACAAACTGCTGCCTTAATGAAGTGGTGGGTTGGCTACGTTTGCTACATACCTACAGAGATATAGGCAAGGATAAACGCAGAGTGAACTCCAAGCAATAGGAAGCTACAGTGGGCAGGGCCAAGAAGGAGATAGCGGCATGAGCTAGATGCTTTCTCAAATCATTGTCTAAATATAAATAATCTGTTGTTCATATCATCATCAATAAATTGAAGACGAGATAAATAGCCACAAAACTTTTCAGGAATTAAAACACTATTTCTACGGTTAATGCATAAGACCACGAAATAAACTTATCAGTAAGTAGTTAATAACATCAACATAATACAGGAAAGCCAGGAATAGAGTGACCTTCGTACAACTCTAAACACATGTGCCTCATTGTGTGCCACCTAAAATAATAACATACGCCTTATTATCTTGTAATTATTATGATGTAATACTTGCTTGGATGTAACAACGTATATTACGGCGTAAAGCACTATGGCGTTATTATGGTTTTAAATTGCTACTTCATGATATGATATTAAATACTTTTTAATTGACTCTTAGTAGAAGGTTTTGAATTCGGTTGTATATTTAAAAATAAATACATACTTAACTAATTTTGATTTCCAGGAAACTCTTTTAATATATTTTTATATATTGAACCCAAAATTACTTAGCTCTATGGTAACAAGCTTTAAAGAAGATAAAAAGAACATAGGGTACGCATCTTTTGAAACACTTTTAAAATTTAAATACATCAGTGAAAAAATTCTAGAATTTAAAAAAAGACTTTTTTACCTCTGGGGCGCTCTATACAAAACTTTTTCGATTAACAAACTGTTAGTAGGTTTCCAATGTATTTTGTTTAAATCTCAAAATTAGTTAAATACACTAACTTATTTAAATGGTCGTATGTTGCGTAACCACGTTATCGTTAGTGTGGCGCTTTTTTTTTTAATTTGCAAAACCGATTTAAAAAATCTATCTATTAATAAGATTGACGCATTTAATTTCTTAAGCTCAAAAATATAAAAACAAGATGTCACATGATTTGATAATTATATATTCACATTTTCGTGAATTTATTTAAAAATTTGTATGTTTATAATAGTATTTTATTAAAATTTTATAAGAAAGTTTAACGACCCCACTCTACCATGTGACTGAATATCTCTATGGTTTGTACTAATTAGATTGGGTGACATAACTACCCACTTGACTAAAACATCTGTATCTATTTTATTATAATTTATTTGATAAGGTCGTAATAAATGTCAATTAATTTATCACAACATATTACACATTCAAAATTAGTTTAATGTTTTCTTTTAATGTTATTTATTGTATTGGTTTATAACAGAAAATTAAATAACAATTTAATTTATTATTTAATATGTAGGTACCTATCTCATATCTATGAGTATGAATAATCAAGGACATAAAACTGCGGATGCTGCGGCTTCACACGCTTTCAAAAGTTGCAATTTACTTAGTAGAATTGTAAATAAAAGTAATTAAAAATAGTGTATTTTTAAAGTAAAAGTTAATTTAGACATAAAGGCTGCCAAAAAGCGCCTACTTAGCGAAAAGGAAAACTTGAAATTGAACCCTATACCAATCCGTCTGGCCAGCGTGGTATTAGTAGGCCAAGTATCCCTCCGTCATAGGAGGAGCCCGTCCCTGCAATGGGACATTAATAGGCCGTTATGATGTCCAGAAGTGGTTTAATATTAACTGATATGATAATGATGATTCTGTATTATCTCATTCTCTGGAACAGAACAAAAAGAATTGGTTCATAATATAATATACAACGTATAATAATACAAAAAATGGCAAGTACATTTTTTATAATTTAGCTACATAGAATGTTTACATTGACCTGTCAATAGATTAATTTGATCGAGTAACTTGTTATGTTAAGTATGTAATTACATCTGTATTATCTGTGTTAACATACCGACCTTTCTAATAACCCAGTATCAATAAATCGTACAAAAAACTTAAGAGGTGGTACGAAAAGGCAAAGCTATGAGATTTAATAGATTAAATATATTAATATGATTCTTTAAATAGGGTATCAGTTTATATAGATAGGTATACCTATTAATTAATATCAGAGAAGAATGATTATTAGCGGTTAGAAAGCCCTAATCTTTTAGATATTCATCTAGATAATAAAAAAAATTATGTTGACTCATGAAGCCTTTAGATACCACAAGTTGTGCACTCAATATCCCTCGTGTTTATATCCATGACAAAACTTCAACCATTATCAAAATCTGAATATGGGAGAGATATAGCGCAATCACCCTACAAATAAATAGCATACTTATTATCTTCGTGTCAATATTTTCATTTAGATAGATAGAAACTTCGTTTTTCATAACTCTAAATAAAAAATAACTTTTAATTTTGCATGCCTACCTAGGTAGAATATAGCAGAACTCTATGTTTATTTTTAATATCTATAATGTTTTGCAAAATAAATATTCTATTCTAGAACAATAAACAATTACATTAATGTCTTTGGACTTGTAAATACGCAACCAAAAAGCTTTATGTTTTATATCAAACATTACTGAAGCTCTAATTAACCCATTACTGATATCAAAGTAAGTAAGTAATAACATTTTATCACCACTCTCGAGTAACAAGCTCGTTACTCAACAACACATTATTAATTTATCTCATAATAGACTTGACTTGACTTCTTCGGGAATGGCCTCATGTGAAACGTCACATATTTTGCCAGTGTCTTGTCGAGGGGCTCGTAATGTCATTAATCAAGAAGTGTCATGATCCATGCTATTAACCAAATAAATGGTAAACCAAAACAAATCACAAACAAATTGTTCAGGATGATTATTTTAAACAGAATAACATAATTATATACACGAAAATAAATAAATAAGATAACTAAATACAAAATTATTAAGCTAAAAGAAAAAAACACAAACTTACATAACTATCTACAATTTAATTTTATTAAACGCTATATATTTACATAAACATAAAGCAATATTAGGACTAAAGATACGGGAAAGGAGACATTTTAAGGAAACAGGACGAGGGATATTAGAAGGGAGAAAGTCGAAGAGGGAAAATCTATAAAGAGGGCAATTAAAAAAGATGTGATCTGCAGACCCTATGTCCAGACCACATTCGCACAATGAATTATCCCTAATCCTAAGTTTGGCCAGGTGGACAGGAGTGCATGAATGACCCAACCGGAGACGACAAATAGTGGACGTAGTTAATTTATTCGCATGTCGAAACTTACAAAACCAAGGAACTGATGGTAACTCCGGTTGGACCTCACCATAGAATCTGCCTTTTGTATGTTTTGAAGAAGCCCAATACTGAGCCCAAGACTTTTGAAGGATGGTTTTAGGAAGGAGGCATAAATCATGGGAATAAATTTTGAAAAGATCAAGGGATCCAATTTGGGACGTAGATTTAGCACAGGAATCAACAGTCTCATTGCCAGGAATACCAACATGGCTAGGGATCCATGCTAGAGCCACGAGAATATTGGAAGAATGACAATCATATAAGGATTCTCTAATTTTAAGGATTACAGGTTTGGAAGAGGAATGAAATGGGTTGGATAAGATGGCCTGGAGACAACTTTTAGAATCCGAAAAGATAATTGAGTTATTGAGACCATGAGATTTTATGTACAATATAGCTTCGAGAATAGCTAAAGCTTCCCCAGTAAAAACTGAGGAAAGAGGAGGGCATTTAAAGCTTAAAAAAATTCTAGTAAAAGGGATCCATACAGCTACACCGACATTACTATTTACAGATTGTTTCGATGCATCAGTATAAAATGTAAACCAATCTTTAAAATTATTATCTACAATATTAGAGAATGCTGTATTAGGGGAGAGAGACGTTTTATCGACACCAAAATCTAAAATAATATTTGGCTGATAAATAAGCGCCTCATAAGCAATACTAAATAGCGGATTTAAAGGGAATTGAACAATCGAATAAGGAATTTTGGAAAATTTAATATAACTAGTTAGGATAAAAGGGAGTTTGTCAGGGTTTGAATTTTGAAAAAGTTCTAATAGAATATTTAACTTAGGAATAAGAGGGTGACTAGAATTTTGAATAAGTTTAAAAATAAACCTGTCTGCAAGAAACTGTCTACGCAAATTTAAAGGGGGCTCTCCACTTTCAACCTGCATAGCATTAATTGGAGACGATTTCATTGCTCCTAAAATAAAACGAAGGCACTTAGATTGAATTTTGGAAAGAGAATTTAGGCAAGATTTGTTACACAAGTTTAAAAGAAAAGAACCGTAATCCAAGTGACTACGAATTATTGCATTATATAATATTTTTTGAGAATAGGGATGAGAACCCCACCATACTCCTGACAAAGCTCGGAGAATGTTGAGGTTGCGTTCGGCTTTATTGGAAATATAATCAAAATGAAAAGAGCCAGAAAATTTATTGTCAAGAACGACGCCTAGAAATCTTGAGCTATTAGATTGGGGAATTAAATCCTCACCGATAAACAGATCAATAGGAGGAATCAATCTTTTTTTTGTAAAAACCATAGAAGAACTTTTAGATGAGGACACTGAGAGGCCATGATCCAACATCCAGGAATTAAGGTAACTTAAGGCAGAATTTAGATTATTTGACGCAATCTCAATAGAATCATCAAGCACATAAAGGCAGATATCATCTGCGTACTGAATTATGGAACAGAAGCATTGTACGCTCTGCTCCAAGTCATATGTGTAAATATTGTACAGGAGAGGACTCAACACTGAACCTTGGGGTAACCCACACCAGACAGTTTTAGGCGGGAGAAGAATGTTTTGGTACCTTACTACTACCGAACGTTCCATCAGAATGTTGCAGATGAAGCGGATAAGCTTGGGAGCAACACCAAGCTGACAAAGCTTATTTCTTAATATTGGAAGCTGGACATTGTCATAGGCACCTACCACATCAAGGAAAGCAGCCGCAAGATATTTTTTTTGTTTAAAGGCTGTTATAATGTCCACCGTTAGTAAGGACAAATTGTCCATTGTGCTGAGACCCTTTCTAAACCCGAACTGAGAATCCGCCAGAATTGATTTGTTTTCTACAAACCACTCTAAGCGGATTCTCAGCAAGTGTTCAGTAATTTTGCACAAGACTGAGGAAAGAGCAATCGGCCTGTAGCTATTGCCATCCGTGGGATCTTTACCAGGCTTAAGGATAGGGATAATTATTTGAGACTTCCATTGTAGTGGAACAATACCATAATCGAAAAAATAATTAATAAGGTTTAGAAACTTTTGTTTTGTGCGAACGGAAGATTTAGTGATAAATGAGTAAGGGATGCCATCTATTCCAGGGGAAGAGTCCGACAAGTTACCTAGTACCAGAGACAATTCATCAAAGGAGAAGGAACGATCAAATGAATTAGTAGAGACAAGAAAAGAACACGGAGAAGGAAGGAAATCATCTGAAGGAACAAAACTAGGTGCTAGTTTGTCCGAAAATACCTCCAGCCAAGATGAAGAGTCAATGGAAGGCACATCCGTACTATTCATTGCTCCTCTAAAGCGCCTAATTTGGTTCCAAATTATAGTAGATGGAGTTTTTGGAGATAGATTTTCACAAAACTTTTGCCAACCAAGTCTTTTCTTAGATAAAACTAATCTTTTGAAACGAGCAGAAGCATTTTGAAAGTTGAAAAAATTTTGATCGTTCATGCACGAATTATATAATAATTCAGCTTCTTTTCGAGCACGAACGGCTTCTGTACATTCAGAATCCCACCACGGGGGGGAAATCCTAAAAGACTTGGAAGGTTTCTTTTTAGGAATATGGAGTAAAGCAGATGAAAGAATAGCATCAACGAAAGAGTTATATGATTCTAAGGGATCAACATTGACGGGATCAAAAACAACAGTTTGTAAATTTGAATCTAGGGTAGCCGAATAAGAGGGCCAATCAGCAGAAGATAGTTTGTATTTTAGAGAGGGATTAGAGTTACAAAAGGGAATTATACTGGTGGTAAGGGTGCTCAAAATCGGGAAATGGTCACTACCAAAAGTTAGAGGCAAGATGCTCCATGAAAAAAGAGGGGTAAGCGATGGCGAACATAATGTAAGATCCACCGCACTTTTAGGATTCTGGGAAGGATATACCCTGCGAGTAGGAGCACCATTATTCATAACACACAGACCAATTTCGTAGAAGGAATCTAGGAGAGAAAGACCAAATAAGTCAGAGTTCGCGGAACCCCAAAGAGTATGATGGGCGTTAAAGTCACCCATCACAACCATTGGGGGCGATATAGATGAGAGAAGTAACTGAATATCGGCTATAAGAGATGAATGAGGGCGAGAAATATACAAAGAAACAAAAGAGATATTTACAGTTCTCACGCCAACAATATTTATATTAGGAGGGTGAGAGGGAAAAGATATAGGAAGATAAGAAAGAGCGCGCTTTAAGAGCAAAGCACAACCCGCATACCCATCAGCCCTGTCATCCCGCAGGCAGAAGAAACCAGGCACCCGAAATCGGGAACCAGGTTTCAACCAAGTCTCCGAGATAGCAATGACTGAGGGATTAAATTGGGAAATAAGATCTAAAACTTCATGCTTCTTGCGACGCATGCTTTGGCAATTCCATTGCAGGAGATGAATTTGTTCCATTACTGGAAGAAAGAGAAACTAAATGTATAAGTTTGGATGCCACGTTGGACGGTAATGATTGAGAATTTGAAAGAATAAATTCGAGAAGAAGAGTGATCAGGGATTCCAACGTATTGGCACATTGGGGACCTGTTTCTGATTGCAAACTGTTATCAATTGCACAACCATTGTGCAGCTGAGAAGGGGGTGTTGATACAATATTTTGAAGAGCAACCCTATCATAAGATTTACCCAACGGAGCTCTGGATTTAGGTGAAAGGAACTTAGTGTTTCTGTACGAGAAAGAGGAAGACGAGGACTGAGATGGAGTTACAGGGGAAAAAGATGATCGAGGTCTACTGACCTCTTGAGTGACCGCAGCGTATGACCTATCAACTCTCGGGAATTGATGAGAAGCCTCAATATACGAAATATTGTTTTGTGACATTGACATTTTAATAGACTTTTGTCTTGCAAATTCTGGGCAGGAGTTTTTAGTAGCAAAGTGCCGTCCAGAACAATGTAAACAAGTAGAATCAGTTTCTTCTACATCACATGTGTCACCAAAGTGCTCCTTGGAACAACGAAAGCACCTGGGCTTTGATCGACATTGAGCCTTTGTGTGACCATATCTGCAACATGAGTGGCAAATAATGGTGGGGAAATAATACAATTCCACTGGTAACGCTGTGTAGTAGGAATATACTTTCGTAGGCAGCATTTGCCCACGAAAGGTGACAACAACTGTCTGTGTCGGGACCCAAGTAGTATTATTAGAACTGTCACAGACTTTTCTATTGAGACGTCGCGCCTTTAATATATTGCCACAACCTGTCGGTAAAACAAGTGACTGAACAAATTCAGTCATAGAGATGTCCGTAGGGACTTGTCTAATAAGGCCCATTCGTGTAATGCTGAAAGTAGGAATAATTGCAGCGTATTTGTATGCAGCCAAAAGTGGAAGGGCTAAAAAATTGTTGGCCGCATCGGCAGTAGTAAATTGGACCGAAATTCTGTTTCTTCCAACCTTCCTAACGCCATCACGACAAATGTCAGTAACTTTATTAGATTTTAAAAACTGGCCAAACTTAATAGGTCTAATGGAAGAGCCTGCATCTTGATCAATTTTTGATACATGGATAATAAAGGGGCCGGCGTCAGATTGTGAGTAACTTAAAGCCCCCACAACCATCGCTGGATCCGTAAATTGAGTGTCGATAGAAGGAACATCATCAATAGATGATGACGGTTTTTTAGTAGGAACTTGAGAGCTAGGCTTAAGTCGACGTTTATTATTAGAAATAGAAACCTTACCGGGATCCGGAGGGTCTGGCGGTCGAGGAGGAATATCATCCTCCTCCATTTTAGTGAAACCACTTCCCACTATACTATAATTAACAAAAAAACTATACCTTAAATATGAATAATTATAAAATAAAATATATTAAAATAATCAAAGAAAAATGTCAAAAAATAAATCACACTCAATTATTTTTTTTTGACAGATCAATCGCTTCTAGAACTTTCCACCCCGACATTCGAAACCTATCCTATCTCATAATAAGTAATGGAACAAATTCACTACCATCAACTATCAATGTCAAGTGCTTTGGTCACCACTGATTACCCCTGACGTGCATGAAGTAGGTTTTTATTTCTGTTCTGTTCTTGAGTTATGGCTCCATCGTTTATCGATGATTCTGCCAACAAGAGAGTACGTTTTATTTACAACTTGTACAGTACGCGCCAAGTAATTTGACCGGCTGGAAGTTGTTGCAAATGTGGTTGCGCACATGTCAATTTATGAACTAAAAGGCGGGAAACGTGTGGAGCGGATGTTTTCTTCATTCCTGAACATGCGTGAACTTCTCTTACAGCTAACTTCAGGACGGTCAAGTTAGTTGGCCCTTATTGTTGTTTATATGTATTTACAACTCGTGCATCTTTTATTATGCATAAAGTTTCATTAGGTTGATTGGTTCATGGCATTGCTATGTAACTATTGCTATGGTATTTGAATTGAATGTAAGTAGTTGCGTTGCGAACCTTTGTGATTTTATTGACATTTGCATTATGGCGCGTGTATAAGAGGCATGTGTTCAGAACTATAATAAGCTGAATTAAATTGAAATACGAGAACATTTGTATTTGTGAAGGAATACTTATTACAAGTTGACAGTGATACTTTTTGATTGCCTATGAAGTTCGCACGGCCACTGTGAAGTGTTTAAAAGTCAGAATAAAAATATAATTTAAACGGGAAAATATCCGTTAAAATAAATTTATTAAAAAAAACACATAATTTATTAATTAAAATTAAAAATCTACTCCTATCACACCGTTCATACTGATTACGATGCAGATATACAACTTCTATGATATATACTAATTTTAACGAAGTTTTATGCAGATAAGTATGTGTCTAGAAATAACTGAGTTCTAAGCTTTTATTACTTAACAATCAGTAATTTCTTAAAAACTCGCTCCTTTTATAGAATTAGTTTAAAAACACAACTCTTCTCCATAAATAAAAATAGATACACGCAGGTACAAGTGTTTAATTAAAAACAAACCCCGGCCATTTTGTATAAGAACTACGTAGTAAATGTTCTAATCTGTCTGCCCTTAAACAGCAAGCAACCTAACCACCCCACCACAAAGGTCGGTTACACAGCTACCTAATAACTCCCTACTTTCTACATTATTAAGTATGAAAAGCTCCGGATTTTTCCATAAGTACTTTGTTTTTTTTTACTTAATTTTGTTTACATTTTGGTGTTGTGTTGATATTATATTATGAAAGTTATATTTTATCTTTCTTAATTTAATGAAACCAAGCTTATGATGCTATGAAGTTTGGGTACAATAGGTAGTGTTGTTATAGAGCTCTGGGATTTAATAACTGGTGTCTTAAGAAATGATCGTAGGGTAGAGGAATACCGAGCGTTAAAATTTGAAAAGAACGGGGTTTCCGGATCTGGTATAGACAAGCGGCGCTGGAGCTTATCATCAGGCAAGTAACTTGTTAGAGTCAAAACTGAACTGAACTACCAATCCCGGAAATTAGTGTCTTAAGTAAACGTAGTAAACAGAATATATTTTAGTTCTATGCGTGCTTACGCAATAGATTCCTGATTCCATCCAATTTTTTACGAAAATTTCAAAATAATTCTTATTTTGACGTATCGGATTTACTTAGTACGTAAATGCTTTTAGTCTCGTCACAGTTATTAGGAAGATATCTTAAACTAATATAACGTTGCATTTTATGTATCTATTACTTCATTCTCACATACAAAGTTATAATAAGATATTACCTATTCAACACTAAGCAAAGCTCGTAAACAAGGATTATTTTGTCAAAGCCTTGACGAAACTCGTCACTTTCAACTAGGCAGAATAACTAAGAGTTCTTGACCCGCAAAATACACATTTACATAAAACCACAGACATACAATGTAGCGGTCTGTAGATAAAAACATATATTTTGTTATTTATCTCAGAAACATGAAATAGACTGCTGGGATTCATTTATTAAATTATTAAAAAAGGACGATGTTCTAATATTAAGAATACGTTTCGACGAAGAAACGTTTACAATTTACAAAATCGTACCCTCACTTTTAAGATAAAAGAAAAATACTTTGATATCTAAATTAAGCTTTTATTTTTATCAATATCGTGAACCATAATATCAAGAAAACATTTGTTTTGATAACTATCTTGTTTTATCCTGTAATAGATAGTTTAAAAAAGAAGTACCTATAGGGTGTCCCGTAAGTAGTGGATAACCCTGCATTGGCAGATAGTTGTACTATTAGCGGTTCTATAAAAAATATTTAAAAAAATAAAACAACAAACAATTTTTGTTATGTGTCTATCGTCATAGTTATTGGTAAGTATTATGGCAAAAAAACTACTACGAAATTTATTAATCTGTGGACACAAATGACGTAATACTAAAAAAGGTCGAAAAATTTTTAATTTTTCAATGAAGTACCTATCATGTGACCTACTTAGCATTTTTATTTTTTTAAATATTTTTTATAGAATCGCTAATAGTTCAACTATCTGCCAATGCAGGGTTATCCACTACTTACGGGACACCCTGTATATCACTGCTGGCTATATGCCTCTCTTTAATAAATAAATAACTAAAATTCATAAATACACTAGTATTAAAAACGTAGTTCTTGATAAAATAAACACTAATGCTCACCTACAAAACATATTAAAAACCCATACTTAATCCATACGATACAATAACTTAATTCCGCTTTACTTTTTGTAAACAAGCTGCGCAGACGCACCGTCTGTCAGTTTATGATTGACTCATCTTAAATCAATTAGATCGAATGAGCACAATCATCTTTTCATTGTTAAACGATTAAATTTTGTTAAATGGTTTATTTGTCTTGTTTAATTTAGCTAATGTATTGTAGAACACGCTGTCTACGATTATTTAGGTTAAATTGACGTATAATTAAAATGAAGGTCATTGTTGTTATGATTTTAAAACGGTAACTCGTTCGTTATTATTTGAGTACTTAATCAATTTTATTATTAGCTATTTATTTATGTCTTACTGAAAACTTGAAGTACCGATGTTTTTTCTAAATTTCTGAAAAACCGTAAGAGACTTCATAAACATTAGTTTACTGTGTAAACACTTTTATTGATCTTGGATATTATCTTTATATCGTACTAGCTGACCCGACAGACTTCGTCCTGTCAAAAAGATTAATACCACAAACACTTAATGATTGCCCCTGGGACTTGTTTATAGTCATAGCAAAAGCAAGCCGCACTGGAAACTGTAGTCGTTTAAACTCAAATGGCACATCAGTCGGAATCATTGGGATGCGCGGTATGAGAACATCTTCTCCTTTATACTTTCCTTTGAGTATAGTTGCTTCTATCACATTGTTAAGTAATTTTTTTATCGCTAACCGTGTACCGTTGCAAAGACGCGGTTGGTTGATATTTCGCAACATTATAACCACCGATCCAACCTTTAATTGAAGATTGTGAGGTGGCAATCCTGGCAAATCTAGCGAGTTTAAAAATTCCGGTGGATAGTTGACTACATCATCTTGATTAGTAGCCGAATCAACTGATTTATATATCCTCAATTCGCCTGTAATTTGTTCTTGAATTTTGAAATTTAATTCATTTACATCTATGTTTTTTGCAGCCAGTATAGCTCGTTCGCTCAACCAATCATTGTTTCTGTAATTTTGAGAAACATCTGGAAACACCTTCTGAATAAGTTCATCTTTTGATCGAGTTAACTGACAAAAACTTTGAGGAAAGTTAATGCAATGTTGGACCACGTACATTGACTAATAGCAGTCGTAAATAAAAACATTCATCATTGCTTGGATGTACTGAATAAATCCGGCCAATCGCATCGGTGGAATATACATCTGTATATCCTGGAACTGGTTTTCCTTGTTTCCGTCGTATAAATCTCCTTGAGGATTGATTCCAGGTATAATATTTTGGCATTTCAGAATATAGCAATGTTTGTGCGAAATCATCGTTTTGGCATGTCTCAAAAAAACTGGTTAATGTAGTAGATGGTGGCTGAGCAGCTCTTTGTACTGCGTTCTGTGCTGTAAAATACACTCTTTGTCCATTTTCTAAATGCACAGCTAAGTGAACAACAGAAGGGTATCTCTCATGAATAGGAAAAGAAAATATTCGCCAAACTGCTTCATTACTACTGACATAGCGGCCCATTTGGTATTGGGTAACTTCATCATTGGAATTCTCTGCACCAATTCCAATCACAGCCATATCACTCCCTTTGGTTACATATTTGCAAATGTATTTTATAGATTTCACTGAATGGCAAGATTCAACGTTGATGTGTGCTTTAAATGTCTTTGATAAAATGGGTGAATATGGAACAATCCAACGATTATCTATTTCAATATCTTGTTGATTTAATTTGACAATTGTTGATTTTCCATTGTCTGCTGTCGATCTGCGACGATACAATGGATAACCGTCATTACCAGTAATTGTTTCCGATATTAATGTCCGTGGATATCGTTTTGAACATTTACCATCCATCATACACGGTGAATTTTGATTAAGATTTCCACAGGGACCATGTATCATGTTTTTGATAACTACCTCATGCAATCCAGGATCTACTTGTACATTAGGGATTTCAGCTGATATCACTGCATCAACTTCATTTGGCCTTATCTTTTCAACCAACCAAATCAAAATGTGTGCATGTGGCAATCCTCGTTTCTGCCACTCCACAGAATACATCCAGCAGCGTGTCTCACCAAACACATAATGTTTTACGATGAAATCCATTAAAGATTTCAACTTTTGTCTAAAGACTCTGGCTGTAATATCATGACGATCAATGGGTGATTGCCCAGAGAACATCTCCTGCTTGATTTCTATCCATTGCGGATTGCATGTAAATGTGATGAACAAATCTGCTGTACCATAATGTCGAACATACGACATGGCATCTTGAGCATATTCGTGCATATGCCGAGGGCTTCCGATGTATGTTGCTGGAAGAATAGTCATCCGACCGACATTCTGTGCATTTCCATCAGTATTAATCGCATCTCGAAGGTGAATATACTCTTCAGATCGGAGTTTGGTTTGATTCAACCTGATGAATGTTAATCTCTCCGTTTCAATTTTAACATACATGTCAACAACATATTTGTGATATAATCGCCGACATTTCAATATGTGATTATCTTCATTTTCCCGAATCATTAGGCGGTATGAATAATAGTTCATTGAACTTACTTTTTTGTTGGTTTCAGTACCTGTAAATAGATTTTGTTTTAATAACATTCAAATATAAAATTAAAATACATTATATAATGACTTTTTTTTTTGTAAATTTGATATGACTTGAAGTCAAATCCTTTTAAGCCGTACGAATTGTTTTATTTATTTAAAATTTGTATATTAAAAATAATAAAACACTGTTGGTAACGCGATTTTTGTTTGACTGATGTAATGACGTGGAAACTGATGCATTTTATCTCGCGTGCCGAAACTAATACAAAAAAAACGCGAGTTTCGGAACGCGACATTAAACTCCTCCAACTATGTATTCTGTGCTCCAACGCACACACGCACATTGTTTTGATAGATATGATCTTTGACGTTAGGAACACACCTACATTGCTTAGACAACAGTGAGTGCTTGTAATTTATTATGAACTTTATACCATAGCAATAAAGCAAGTTTTTTTTTTTTTTTTTTTTTTTTTTTTTTTTTTTTTTTTTTTTTTTTAGGGTTTCTTGCCGTAAAAACCATCCTTGAACTTCAACGAACATTTAAAAAAAAGATTTGGCCAAATTGGTCCAGGCATTGTTGAGTTATGCGCTTACCAACACATTTTGCGATTCATTTTTATATTATAGATTGAAGACATGTAAGTACTAAAGACCTATAAAATCAGCAGCGTTTTGAATCGTCTGTCAGAATGACGAAAAACTAAGAGATGAGTCACCTAGTCTAAAAACAGCAAGTTTTAAGTTTTACCAGAGAAAAAATCCTAATTATATTTCTGTCAGAAATGCGTCAATTTACGCGCCTTTAATCCCCTCTTTTTAGACAAAATGGTACGAGCAATATTGGACGAATATTGGCTAGAATGAAAATATAAATTTTCGTCTATTATTTCACAATAAACGTCAAAATAAAACATACACATACCCTGTATATATCATGTCTACCTTTTTTATTAAGCTTCACGAGGAAAATGGGTCATGTTTTTACTTAAAAATATCGCCCAACGCTTGCCAAAGCTTAGCGCCACTTAAATCCGACATATTGCAGAGCAAAGGCGTGACTTCGAATAGTGTTTGGAAACCCGAATTTATGGCATGTGCCGACTTCACAAAATTTAAGCAAAGCTCCTACTATTTTATGAATATCTAGATAAACTTGTACGAGAAGGTATATGCACTAATAAACGTGATATTTGCTTTGTATTGTCACGGAGTAAGAATACAAGTCATGAGTTCCGTCTAAACCCTCTTCATCGCGGTGATAAAAGGTATTATTTCTACCCAAGCTGAAGAAGACATTAAACCCTACTTAAATGTCTGGCCATCGTGGGGTTGTAGGCCTAATGTCACTGGAGGAGCCTAATGAATCCAAGCAGTTCCGACAAGAAAGGGCTAGTTTTAAGAAAGAAACATTTTCGGAATGGCCAGCGTGTTGGCCTTACAATGGGACATAATTGGGCTAGGTATTAGGAAAGTTCACCAAAACGTTCTTTATCTTTAAAAAGCCGAAAACAAAACGAGGTTCAATGACATAACTAGAAACTCCAGATAAAACAAAGACCATTACAAAGCAAATTCAACATTAACAGTAGTTTAGAACAACTCTAAGCCAACTGAACTAACAAAATAGTACCCGCTATAATCATAGAACATTATCTATGTATATCCGTGGCTTTGTTCTGACTTTTCAGTAATTTGCATACTCTAAAATATGCAATAACCTAAATACCGTACAGAAACAAATTATTTGAAATGTTATTGAATTGTAGAAACTCTGAATTAATATTAGTAGCATTATTTGTTACATTTATGTCATAACAATAAAATTTTACGATAGACATTGAGAACAACACTGCGTAGTTATTTCTAACTGCCTATTATATACCTATACCTAATATACAATTTTTTATTAATGTTAGGACAATGAAACATTAAGATATAATATGCAGAATGCATTCAAAATACAAAGAACGTATTTTTAGAGCTCTCTCTCCATGATACACACATTAGAAAGCTCAAAATAAAGCAGAAGCTCGAAAAACTCTACAGACTCGTTGTGATTAGTAAACTGAGGCGTAAAAAATACATAATTTAAATGTTACATTTTTAACTAACCACTTTGTGCCATATTCAACACTAGTAAATAACCTTAATAACTGTTAATTAATAAGCCTACAGTTCACATTATTAATTTAAACTGATTACCATTAGCATTCATCAGAAACTTCAATTATAATTAAAATCATTTAGGATTTTAGAATATTCCGATAATTAGACAAATAGGTACGTTTTGGTGGTAATAACGTACGATTTATGGTATGCAAAATGAAAGAGCGTTTTAATTAATTTCAACAGCTGCACGTTACGATTCTTGTCCAAGTTTTAAAGGACAGTTTTGAGTGGTCTCTCTACCGTTTTATGTTCAAAGAAAAAATTAAAAGGATTGAAATAGCAGCATTAACACTAAGCACGCCTCTTTAGAGTCAAGTGTAAAGAAGTTTTCTTCTCTATGGCTTTGTCTGGCACCGTCGCCTTTTATAAGTTTTACTACCACTTATTAAAGTCGGTAATAAGCATATTATGCATTGGTCAAAGCTTTATGAAGTCATATGTACATGGAAAAGGAAAATACCGCGCATGAACTATTCAAACCTTTGAAATGCTAACGAGAACTGTAAAATGAAATATGTGCCAAATTAGTCATCCCAGATCATTACCATTTTTAGGTAGGTATTACCCACAGATTACCTACCCGCAAGATTTAATTAACGCCCGGTTTCTGAATGCCTAATCAAGTCAAAATCAACTAATCAAGTGTCAAAACTGTCATTTTAGTTCCTGAAAATTATAGTTTTGACACTTAATTAGTTGATTTTGACTTGATCAGTCATTCAGAAACCGGGGGTATGTCTGTTCGTAAGAATACTGTATCCACTTGAACGTCAATGGGTATGATTTATCCACTGATAAAATGGCGGGACTTACGTCATATGGTATAAAAGTACCAAAAAAAAATTCGTTCTGCAACGCGCGATATTTTATAAAAACATGATTCTACCGCTTAAAATCTACGTTTAAAAAAGTCTGTGGGACAATTGTCGATAGTTTTAGAACGGATTACACCAAAATAAACAGCTGTAAAAAATAATCTGTGGTCGCAATGTCAAACAGAAGTTTGCTTCATTTCGTATGTCCTTGTATGAAATTTACTGTTTATTTATGTGTTAAATACATTTGATTAATTAAATATTGTTGGAAGTGTAATATATTACAATTATCTAGAAAATGTGTGCTTTCTAATGGTCGTGATATTATGTTTTAAAAGTTGAGTAACTTTTAAAATTTAATAAAAGAAAAGTCAAAGACTAAAACTTGGCCTTGAGTTTAACAATAATGGCGGTTTAATTACGCTTTCCTCAATAAAAGTTTATTGAAATCGTTTAAAGTTTATTGAAATTGTTTAATTCTAGAAGATAAACTAATAAACAATAATTAAATTTAGAAAACAAACCTACTACGTTCTTATTTTTATGTTCTTATTGTCTAAACAAAAATATGGTATGCACTACAAAACGCCGAGATGGCCGAGTCAGCTAAAAAAGGTATTTATTTCAAAAATAATTTAAAATACTTTAACCTTCAGAATTACTAATATATTTATTTTATTTTAAAAGTAATATAGTTAATTATATTTTAAAAATAAAATCATTAATTTGGGTTGCTAATTTTTATTCACAAATAATATAATTCCCGGAAAATCGCGGAAAATGTCAACAATTTTTCGCAATTTCTCAGGTTTATCAACTATTCATTGTATTTAGATATTCATAAGGTTAATGTATTTTAATTTAAGTTTATTCCCTATACTTTTACGAACACGACGATGTTTTTCATTTTCAAATTGATGCAGTAATTTTCTCGTGTTAGCCGTTTTTATCAAGACGGAAAACTCGCAGTTTTTTATAAACACATAAAAAACTGCGAGCGTTGCCACTTGAACGTTGGACTCGCGAAAGCGATTCGCGCAGTTAACGTTCAAGTGGGTATTTGACATTGACAATCTTTTAGTGTTCTTTAGTTACACTTTTTGCGATTATTGTATTATTTATATTATTTTACATATCCTGTTGACGAAAATTAGGGTCTAATAGCAGTTTAATACAATATAATAATATATAATATTCCATGTTGCGATTAATTCAAAGACAGGCTATCAATATTAATTTCTCTTGCTGTACTTATACTGACACAAAAATAATTTATTGATAAATTAAATTATAACGTATCTAGTGCTTAGTAAATGTAGGTTGTGTAGTTTATAGCCAATGAATTAACCAACAGTTTAATTTTGAATTTTACGTCTATCTGTTTTCTGTACACGATTTGATTATTATATCAATCATAGATTATATCTCTACAATCGGGAAAGTAGGTAAACTTGACATTAAACCTTATACCAATCCGTCTGGCCAGCTGGGTCTTACCTACCGTAGAATGAGGTTACTTTAATAAGCAGGGGCTACATTGATCAGTCATTTATCTCTGAATGTGCTAAGAGAAGGATGACCGATTTATAGTATTAGTCCTTATCAGGACTGTCACATGTATGGCGTGCGTCATTTGCACGAAAATAACACTTCTATAATAAATTAATCAAAGTAACCCCTGTTTACCAGTACTTATTATGTCAATATTGCCTGTTATTTTCAGTTCAGTTATTATCATTATAACAACACATACCGACCGCATGTAAAATTTTGGACACTAAAATAATAACTACGTGTGTAAATCTGCAAACATTTTTATGTAAACACAAATAGTTTCAAGTTTCCCACGATATTGCTAGCGGCCCATATGGCGCCAAGCAAAACGAAACTAGAATTAACCAAAGAAAAAAAATACTTACTAATAAGTGAACTGTACTTTATTTACAATACTTATTGTATTTTTTTAATACAACTTCCGTACGCGGTTTTTAGGCTCTGTGTTTTTTTTTTCATTTCGCAACGATCACATCACCGAGCGCAAAATAAACCCACTGCAACGACGGACTCCAAGGAAACTTAGTCTACTAATTCCACGCTGACTAAGCGGATTTTCGTAGAGGTAATAATAATTATATTTACAAAAAAAAACAAATAAAAAAAAATCATTCTTGTTGATTAAAAATTTTTTGAAAGCAGAATACTACAACAACAATAATTACACAATAAAAAAAATTTATTTGTTTATTAAATCAGTAGGTTGGCAACACTGGAGCTCGTAAGTCACGTCCACTCATAAATGTGTATAGACTAAACAATAACGATAAGGCACACGTGACTTCTAGCCACGCCAAACTGTTTATTTATTCTGTATTCAATAACTATTTCAGGGCTTCGCATTTTCGCATGAAATACTATTTACTGTGCTAGCCTATTTCATAATATTAAAAATGTTATATAAATGTAATATTAATGTGATCTAGACAGCCTTAGCCTTATCTATATAATTATATTATAGGGCTTAGTAACATTCTGTAAGTTGGTTATAAGTGAAATAATCGCTCCTATAACTGCGCCCAAACCCAGCTTTGTAGCATGCTACAAGTTTCTTATAAGAGAGTCTTGAAGATTGCTATAAGCACTAATTTTGTTAGTTGGGATGTCCTTGTACCTTGGAATGATAAACACTACATAGTGAGAGAAACGACAGGCCTAGTACCATGGCTGACTGTATCATTAGTATGGGGTTTTATATCAAGTTTACCATATTTTGCTTTCTTAGGCAGAATAAGAACGCATATTCTCATAATGGGCTTTTACCCTAATCTACCATCAAAGTCTGCTACAAAGTGGCATGTATAATGATGAAAATAGATGAAAAAAAGCAATGCAGCGATCAATTCTCCTACATTCCAGTTTTATCGGTTTTACGAAGCCATAATAAAATTCACCCATTTCTTTCTCACATAGATATCACATAGTTTCAGCATCGATGAAAAGTTTAAACTCGATTTTCTGTAACGAGTGAGTATATTTTATATATTTGAACACTATTCCAAGTTTATTTTTAACTTTGAATCGGTATTTTCTGTAGAGATAAGATGTAGCTTTTGAAAAGGATATTATTTTTTTTGTATTACTCTTTGAAGTTACGTTTTTCCCCTTCAGAGTACAAACCTCTGGCTTAAGACACGATCTTAACAAAAAAGAAACAAGTAAAAAAAACCATGGACAATATCTTGTGCAGTCAATATCAAGTACAGATTAATAAGAATTTCAATAAAACCTAAACTTTTAGGTAAATTTTAAAAAGTAGATTTCTTTACAGTAAAAAAATTAAATCAGCCAATTGCTAATAAAGAAAATGAGAGTGCCTCGTAAAACAGTCGCCTCTACCTTTATGTTCAATAAAAATACTTAAACTTGTCTATGGTTATAGTTTAAAGAACCGCCATTTTTAATGAAAATGAGTATGCTATTAAAAGGAGTACAATAGATCGTTGAATAAACGCCGCAATGAACTTACCGACGTATTGTGCATATTAATAGATTTAATTTAATAACACTTCTATTAATTCTGACCACACACAGTGTACTGAAATCAGAGAAACAATAGACTTGTTTGCACTAAAGAAATTATTAAAATGTGAGTGTCTGATGGTTGAACCCGTTAATCTATTATTGCAGGGACGCACTACTTCTTCTGAGAAAATCTTAGCTTGATAATGCCACGTTGGTCAGATGGATTAGGATTTTATTTCAAATTATGGCCTTGGTTTTATTACAAAGAGATCACAGAGAAGATTTGATCACTGTATTACTGCGTAAACAAGGTCATTAACTGCTGAACATAGCTCACAAATCTTGTACAGCCCCTCTTCTATCCTCCACCTACTGATCCCCTCGCGTACATAATAGTTTTGAATAATCCTAATATTAAAATACTCAACTATATTTTTCAACATTAACCACATTAAATAAATCCTTCGTCTATAAAAAGCTATAAGACATTACGAGGCAACATCAACATGGTAACTTTCTGCATCATTTTAGTTAAGCAGTTAACTACGAAGATAGGTAATCACTAGTTGACATTAACTGCAGTTTAATCACACGTTATTTACAACACACCCATAGTTAAACGGCGAAACTGTATATGTTCTTAAAGATAAATAAATAAAGGCAGACATTAACGACGTTATTTAAATATAAGGTGGGCATAATACCACATTATTGTTATAAATACCAACGCGTGACAAACTTTACATTAAAGAAAGCTTGTTTAATCTAAAAGCTATGGTCGTTGTGAAAAGGCACTGGAATGTTATATATGAAATGTTATATATAATATGAAATTTATTTGAAATTGTGTAGCTAAACTTTACCTGTTATTGTTTTTAGCTTAAATAAGAAGTTAAGGTATTTTCAATCTTAACTATGTAAAGTATATAATGTATGTAAGTATGTGTGATGTGTATATATGTATGATTATTTAAAATTATGTTATTGGGAGTATTATTCTGCCAACAAACTGTTGTTACAGTTTGGCAGAGAATATGTATTGTGTAAAATTGATAAAATTGTGAATAAACGCTTTTCATTTTTTTTCATTTTTTCATTTCATTCATGTTCTGGGCAGCAAGGGTATAGCAAGAAGCAATGTCTGTGTTTATCTAGAATATTAATCACGGAATTTCCTTTGTTTAATAGTAAAGGCATTATTTATGAAGTGATTTTGTAACAAGACTGGTGGCATTACTGCACTTGAGATTAGAATGACAGCCTAAGGCACTTTTATTCACTTATCGTGGGAAATCTTTGAGATACAGTGCATCGACCTTTGAGTTAGGTCGTCACGTATGTCTGAGTCTTGAAAATATGGAAGTACCATTTACCATTTTGCCGACAAAAGGCCAACGTCGGGAAGCAAAGAATTACAAGAGTCGTCTTCTATAATAATAATAATAATAACATTACCAGATTAAATATCTCTTAAAGGGCCTCTTCGTCTTGGCTTCGGCCCGATGTATGCCTTCCAAAGAACCGGGTCTCCAATAGACCCGAGTATTATGGAAAAGAGAAACATAATAATAATGGGATTTAGTTGGAGCAAATACAAAACCTTCGGTTTCGAGATGTTGCTCCATTGTCGCACTGTACGTGCGGCCGTTTTGTGGGGCCCACTCAACGAGGTGGCAAGTCACTACCTGTCTTTTTATAATATAGAGACTGATTATCACGACAGGTATCCGGTAGTCTCCTTCCATAGCCCAATAACTTATCCACCGAACATACTCATCCATAGACTATTATTTAAAAGAGAATGGGCAAAATTAACCCAGAACCAACAGGAACAAAATATATGCCAGTTTATTAGTCTTGCTAAGAGAAACATTTTAATAAAAAAAATTCTCCCCTAGGTGCTGTCCAACTGAAATTACACACAATTAAAAAATACTTTTTTTTCTATTTCTTATTCTTATAAAAACAAAGAAATACATGTAACATTATCTAATTGATATTAAAGTCTTTGCTCGCTACAAAAAAATACCATAAGAGACCCGCGTCATGCGTATCAGGTATTATTTTACTTTTTCACTCTCATACCACATGTATTACGCGGTGTCCTACGTGGGCGACGAAAGTGACACAACGCGACGCGATGCTACACAAGACAAGTGTTCTATATGATTACGTCACGTCTTGTCGCAGACCGTCACTCAGGACACAAGTAGGGTACGCCATTGATTTAATGGCGTATGTCGCGTTCGTCGTTTCGCGTCGCTTTCATCACCCACGTAGGACACCGCGTTAGACAGAGATGGCACTTTGTTAAATTAAATCATTTAGGAGAATATGTCGTACAGAATCCTGTATCCACGGTAAGCGTACGTTATAGAGCTGTTCTCATATGATAAGTGTAATATATTACTTAGGTCACGCTAGACATGTAGGCATAGAACAGCCTGCAAGTCCAATAGATTTGTTTTTTTTTCTTATTAAAAAGACAACTCCCGCACTAGGTATCCTGCCCTGTGTCGCGGGGACTTTTTACAAACATCAATTAACGGACACAGAGAACACCCAGTCTGAGGACAATAATTTGTGGATCTCACAAATAATTGTCCTGCGTGGGGATCGAATCCACAACCTCGTGCACAGCAGCCGCTTGCGCTATCATCGCGCAACCGAGGTCGTCAGTCGATTCCGTGATTGTTGACTTATAGATGGTTATCCGCGTGGTGGTGACGGAGTAAGAATACAATATGTCACCACCCCATCTCATCCCATGGGTGTCGTAAAAGCCGACAAATGTGACTATCCGTGAATATTATCTTTACGAAATAAAAATAATGAAAACTTGAAATTACACCCTATACCAATCCGTCAGGCCAGCGTGGAATTAGTAGGCCAAGTATCCCTCCGTCATGGAAGGAGGTCCGTCCCTGCAGTGTGACATTAATGGCCTGTTTTGTTAGATGGTTAAGTATTATTAAACATTAAAACACGTAACGTACTTTTCATTCATAGCTAACTGTTATGAGCCTTATATCTCTCATACCCCAGACATATACAATAAACAAATAATGAAAATTATGTAAGTTTAACATGTGTAATAATGAGGGATATATATTAGTTCTGTTGGTCCTGGGTTTTTTTTGTATGAAATTTGCCCATTGTCCTTTCCATCGCATCCTTAGAGATGCACTACAATAGTTTTTGCACTCGGCAGGGACCATCTCTGGATGTATCATATTGTGCGTTCAGAGATGGTATCTGCCCTGTGTATCCATTACCAGATTAAATATCTCTTAAAGGGCCTCTTCGTCTTGGCTTCGGCCCGATGTATGCCTTCCAAAGAACCGGGTCTCTAATAGACCCGAGTATTATGGAAAAGAGAAACATAATAATAATAATAAGGCAGTACTGCTTGACACGGCACGTATTGTGAGGAGGTTTCTATCTCTGGAGCCCTAACCACCAGTAGCTTAGTCCCTGTACCCGATGCTGGTGGGTCTACCTTTTTTTTATATTTTTAAATGTGTTTATTTTATATTTATATTTAAAAATGTAATAAATTGTGAAAAATGTAAATAAAGAGAATAATAATAAAAAAAACAAACAAACTTCTTACATCTATTTTGAGAAAAAAAATATCTTTACATATACAAGAAAATTCTATCATGTGCATTTCTCAAAATGGATGTAGGAATGAGGCACGTGGAACTAAAGAACAACTCCTTATTGACACTACTATTAGCGAACAGGTACGTCGTAACCGAAAAGACTCGTCTACATGTTGGATAGATTACAAGAAGGCGTATGATTCTGTTCCTCATACATGGCTTCTGAGAGTGCTGGAGTTGTATAAGATTGATGCAACTCTATGCACTTTTTTGAGGACATGTATGACAAAATGGAATACGGTTCTTTTTTATTCAGGATGTAGACACGGCTTAGGAAACGACGTGCCTATTCAAATTAGGCGAGGTATATTCCAAGGTGATAGTCTCAGTCCGTTGTGGTTTTGCTTAGCACTGAACCCTCTTAGTACTTTGCTGGAGTGTTCAGGGTTAGGCTATTGGTTAAAGAGACATGGTCAAGTTATATCCCACCTCCTGTACATGGATGACCTGAAATTATTTGCTCCAACTAAATCCCAATTATTAGTTTTACTAAAAGAAACAGAAATCTTTAGTAATTCTATTAAAATGGAATTTGGTGTGGATAAATGTGCTGTCATGCATGTTAAGCGAGGAAAGGTTGTGGAATCTGATGAGTTACAACTTTCAGATTCCATAAAACTTAGATATCTCTCTCCATCCGACACATACAAATACCTTGGTATGTCACAGGCTTTATGTATAACGGAAACGGACGCAGGAGGAGAATTGGCGCAAACCTATAATACAAACTATCGATGATCGTAAAGAAATATGGAAAAGTAAGGAGTTGCATGGTCGTTTTTACCGGGCCTTAAATGGTCCTGATGTTGACACATTATCATCTGTGTCCTGGCTGCGATTCGGTGATCTCTTTGGAGAAACCGAAGGTTTTGTATTTGCAATTATGGACGAAGTCGTAATGACTAAGAATTATCGGAAATATATCCTGAAGGATGGTACAGTTGACATATGTCGATTGTCGGGCATGTCACTGTCCCGGAGAATCACTCAGACATATTGTTTCCGGTTGTTCTCGTCTTGCGAATGGTGAATACTTGCATAGACACAACCAAGTAGCCAGAATTGTCCACCAACAACTTGCTCTTAAATATCATCTTGTCGATGCAGAAGTACCGTATTATAAGTATGTACCCGACCCAGTTGTCGAAAATAATAGTGTTACATTATATTGGGACCGATCTATCATCACTGATCGGACTATTGTTGCCAATAAGCCAGATATTGTGGTGATAGATCGGTCAGAACGCCGTGCAAGGATAATCGATGTCATCATTCCTCATGACGAGAATCTTGTTAAAGCAGAAAAAGACAAACAAACGAAATATTTGGACTTGGCTCACGAGGTTGTCGACATGTGGAATGTTGATTCGACGATCATTGTTCCGATAGTACTTTCGGTTAATGGACTTATTCCAAAGAGTCTCTATCAACATCTAAGGAGACTCGACCTTGGCAGTTGGATCATAGGTCTGATGCAGAAGGCAGTACTGCTTGACACGGCACGTATTGTGAGGAGGTTCCTGTCTCTGGAGCCCTAACCACCAGTAGCTTGGTCCCTGTACCCGATGCTGGTGGGTCTACCATTTTTTTATATTTTTAAATGTGTTTATTTTATACTTATATTTAAAAATGTAATAAATTGTGAAAAATGTAAATAAAGAGAATAATAATAAATTAATTTATTTAGGAATACACTGGTACATGATTATACAGAGATATTCAGGTAAAAGTAATCTTATAAACTAATATACTCAAGTGCACTGTACCCACACTAGGATACCCTGTGTCGTGGGTAACAGTCTCTTCCTTACTACTACAAGTTACAATAAAAAAGGGAAAATAAATTGTTTTATGTAATACACTTAATAACGATTTCTCGATTTATTTATTAGTATGTGAAAGTGTTACCCTACTTGTTTTTGTATAATATGTGTGTGTGTGTGTGTTCTTGAACTGTTTGAGGTGCTACCGCTTATGAAGTGCACGGATAATTAGCAATAAATCGGCTATAATTTGGTGATCTGAACTTCAGATCACCAAATCAGATCTGACTTCAGATTCTGAAGTCTTGAAATGACCAAACTATGAATGAAGAAAGCTCGAAACCAAAACCATTAAACATTTCAGTCATTGCAGTTTGGCAGATCGTATTTCCTTTCTGCATTGATAAAGTAAATGGGCAGTATGATATATTTTCCTTGATCCATTTTATTTCTCAACCAGAAAAGAATAAAAAGTATAAATCAGTATAAACTTTCAAAGTTCCATTTCTTCAATAAAACGTTTTAAAGAAAAGTAATATTGAGCGTTAGCTTTTTCAACAAAGTTCAAAGAGTGGCCTCATTACTTTTGTAAAATAATGACGCCATAAACTGTCTCATAAACTCAAATTCAACTAAATTATTCCGATAACCAACCTCATTGGATAAAGTGAATTATTCCTTATAGATACACTTTCCTCGTAGGTACACTATTTAAAAATACCCGCCTTTGTTCCTCTGAGATACACTTTTTTTTATCCCGAATAGTTGTTCCTTTAAGATACACTTTTCGGTATATTCGTGCACTAAATAGATAATTAGCGTAAAGAAATACGAGGAACATTTTACCTATAATTTAATTTTAATCCATAGGTATTCATATAATACCTAGTTATTGCTGTCACAGTCAAAGAGGATAATTTTATATAATAATAAGTATGTCATAATTGAACTTGTCACATTATTCTCGGGTTTGTGTAGTATATTAAAAATAAATAAAAATGAGCAATTATGGGTGTTCGGGAAGTGCTACTGCTCCAGAGTTTGATTTTGTGGTAACCAAAAAAGGAAAGCAAGCTATCATACGAGCGGGACATCGATATATATTTAAAAAAAAGAACAAAACTAATTCTAGCTTGTGGCGTTGCGAAAACAAGGAGTGCAACGCAACGATCACTTTAAATGACGATCAAAAGACTATAATAAGAGAGAAACCGCATAGCTGTGAACCTGATTTTAAGAAAATGAAGATAGAATTAGCTCTTCATAATTGTAAGCAACAAGTCTGCCAGAACTTCACCTCCATTCCTTCGTTATATGAAGAATGCATGTTGAAATTTAAAGACAATGAAGAATTTTTGGACGTTATTCCAGATTTCCGTAATGTTAAGACAGGTCTTTATAATGCTAGGCTTAGATTTTTAAATACAAACAAAACTGTTTTTAGGAAATTGAGAGACGTCATAATTCCAACTAAGTTGGCTGAAAATTTTCTTCTATGTGAAGATGGCATAGATAACAAAATTGTAGTTTTTATGAGTCAAGAATCAAGGGCAAATATATTGACGATCAAACATGTGTTAGTGGACGGAACTTTTAAGAGTATAGCCAAACCTTTTTATCAACTTTTTACAGTCCACGGTGTTATAAAAAGTAGCGAACACGAAACTGTAATTGTGCCAATAATATTTGCCTTCTTACCGAACAAAGAAGAAATAACATATATAAGACTATTTTCTTTAATTAAGCAATATTTGCCTTTATTTAAGCCTGAAGTATTTCAAAGCGACTATGAAAAGAGTGTAATGAATGCCGCAAAAGTTGTTTTTCCTGGAATCGATGTAAGGGGTTGTCTATTCCATTATACCCACGCATTATGGAAAAAGGCAAACAAAATAGGCATTAAAACTAAAGCACAAAAAAAAGTAGTTGCATTATATGCCTCAATACCTTTTTTGCCATTAAATTATTTCCCTGAGGCAATAATGACAATAGAAACAATTTCTATCCATGACAAGTTGATCGAAATGTTTCATGACTATTTCGTGAAAGAGTGGATGAGGCCAAATATAATGCCTAGCATATGTTTTTATGGGCACAGTCACCGCACGACCAACTCTGTCGAAGGATGGCATAATCGTTTGAATAAAAAAGTCGCCGTAAAACATCCAAATTTATATCTGTTAATTCAAATATTAAAAAAAGAAAGCATAACTCAAGAGTTTCGTATGATGCAAGCACAGGTGCATATCGAACGTCGCACAAGAAAACAACTTGACATTAATGTAGATAGACGTGTCAACAAAATCGTCAAAGATTTAATCGACGATAAAATAGATATGGAGCAATGCCTTAGACGTCTTTCATTTATTCGATTAAAAAGTAAATGTAATAAATGATGGCACGTTTATGTTTTGTTCTGTACGACTTTCCCTCCTTTTTTTTCATAATTGATCTCATTAGACTGTTATATATGTTTCGTTTTGGTTATTAAGCTTGTTATAATATTTTGTTAATATTTTATTAATAGGTATACCTTAGTTGTGTTTAAAAATATAAAAATGTATGTTTATAAGTTAATATTATACTAATCCTTGAAAACACTTTTTTATTCTCTTGTACTTTACGAAAGTGTATCTCAGAGGAACAAAGGCGGGTATTTTTAAATAGTGTACCTACGAGGAAAGTGTATCTATAAGGAATAATTCAGATATATTTCGAAACCCCTTAAGGTAGAGAAGGGTTCCAAGAGGGTATCGTTCTTACTATCCACTCGTAATATCCACAATGTCAATGTCTCGCTAAATATTTGTCTTGGGATTTCTGCTCGAGAATACCTACGCCTTGTTATTGTTAGAATCCTGCATAAGTTTATCTTAGCTTATAAATAAATCACGACTTTTCCTTTACGTAATTGTACGGACATATTTGTGAAGAAAATTTGTAACAAGCGTAGTGACATTACTATACGCGAGGTTGGCAATCCGAGCCTCTTCTTTTTTGAATAAAAAGTAATGTTTTATTTTACTTGACGACCAGTACGCTGTCTGAGTCTGTCATCTCGAAAAAAGTTTACGAATACTATCTTGAAATGTAAATAATGCAATTTTGTTGATTGTTTAATTTTAAAAAACAATTTTTCCAATTTTTTGTCAAACTCTCATAAATGAACAAACTATGACAAGATTACAGAAAGCAGCTTAGTCTCTATCTTGCATCAAACTAATGCAGCATATACATTGAATTCTTTACATAAAGTACAATTTATGCCCCTTTGCAAATAAGGGCCCTAACTTAACTTAGCCTTCTAATACCACGCATTTGGTTTTTATTAGCTTCATGCTCCGCAATTAACCACCCGAAACATTCTCAACCTTTATTAAAGCGGCAACTAGCAAAAGAAATATCTTATCAAAATTCCTAAAACACACCCAAATTAAACATCGAGCAGTGATGTACGTGAAGAACATTTAGCTTGTTTACAACAATGGGACCTCGTCGTACCTAAGAATGGCACTCGCAGACTCCGAACACCTGCTGTTCTAATTAAGGTACCTTCTAACGATAAATTCACAAGACACGTTGATTCTACTTACGTTTCAAGGGAATATTACACCGACGAAGTTTATTATTACAGTCTGGATTATATTTAAAGGATATTTTGTTAGCTGAGCCTATAATTATACGAGGAAGTTTAGAAGCGACACGCCAGACATATTGTGTCTTGCCGTTTGTGTTTTGTTTTCGTGCAAAAAGGTTACTTTTAGAATGAGTTTATGCATGATTTTAAATGTGGAATGTGATTTTTAAGGTTGATACAGTTAACTGTAATAAGGTTTGCGCTTGACCTTTATGAGGTATGTTGATATTTTACTTTTAATTCTGTATTTGGAGTACTACTGGTAACATCGATGTCTTCAGAAAAAAAAAAATTAAAAAATATTTTTTATGATTTTCAACAAACCTTAATCACTAATCTACCATACCAGTGAACATCATACTCAAATATGTTCAGCAGTTTCGGAAATTACCTGTAACAAAAAAACACAAAAATCATTTAAAATGTTTGGTTTTTAAGTAAGTACATATTTATCCAAAACAGCAAAAAAAAACAATTTTTAAAATCACGCTAGACATTTGCACTTGTGAAGTACTTATGTCACTATTGTTATTAATTTACTGAATTCTCCTCGTTATACTGCGTCCAACCACATCACTTAAAATTCGATCGTGTGGGATACTAAAATAGTCCGATATTAAACAAACACACACACAAACACTCAATCACACACTATTCAGTAAGTGAAACAATAGCAAACTCACTAGATGGAATAGTACAGAATAGAGAGTAGTACAAACTGTAATAGATTCAAATATCGAAGCCTGTTCGGAAATCTAAATTCATTGTCAGCTTAATGATGAATTAACACGATTGATAAGCAAATAGGAAGGGATTCTTGAGTTTGTATATCAATTGTGCAAAATATGTTCACGATATATATGGATATTCGAAATGTTTAATTGTTACTGTTAACTATAAATAACTTAGAATATTTACCACTATAGGGATGGGCTAAAATGTTTTTGATATTTATGAACTCAACCTAAGAAGGTCCAGTGAGGTCTAAATTCTAAGACGAAGCTAGTTAATGTAGCTATTTCATTGTGTAAAGTAAAGTAAGTATAGCTAGGTATTGGAGTTGCCTTGTATGCAGCTGTCTTCTACAAAGTTGGGGGTTTAATCCACAATAATTTGCCCTGATTTTAATTGTCCGTTAATTTCAAAAAGTTATAGTCAACTGCAAATAAAACACTTTAATCTAAATTTTGTCCATTTTCTTAAAAAAAATACAAGTTATTTCATCTAATTTGTATGACATATTATAAGCCGTGCAAGGAACAAATACTAGTATAGGTAGTTATAGTTAGGTATAGTTTATATTTGCTTAACACGTCTGTGTAAGTTGTTCTTGAAATAGAACTATGCTAAATATATGTTTGACTTGTGTTTCATTAGTCGATTCTTGACCTCAGTGTCGCTCTTGTGTTGTATGTCTATGTGTTTTATTATAATCTAGCTACAGGAGTGGTATGGGGTTGACGTGCTTCAAATAGCATACGCAAAAATTAGGTATTTGTGTGATCCACAAATGAGAGCCAGGGTTTTCAGGGTCTGGGTGGTTATCATGTCCCTGCGATGACACTCCTCGTCGCCTTTTACCTGCAGGAACACTTCTTCCTTCACCAGTAATGGAAATTACTAACATGCTATCGAAGCGCCATAAAAAGACTGTAACGTCAATATGACATAGTCTTTGTGTGTTGTGTTTAAATTCGAGCTTTCCTTCGACGATCTCGTATCTTTCTCGAAAATAGTCTTATCAATTACAGGCTTTCATTCAAAACAAGTATAAAAATTATAAAGCTGATTTCATAGTGTTATTAGAAGCCTTGTGAAGAAAATTAATATTAGTAACGCGTATCAAATACAGCGGTAGCGTTCAAATATATGATTAGGAATGTAATCGGAAACAAATCTAAATTTCACGGTTCGTTTGAACTTGTAAGCTAACGCCGATATCTAATTAAGCATTCACTCCTTGTAGTAGCTTCAAACATCGTATTAAGATAGGCGCAAGTCGAATTGTAGAATCGACTAATTGCTATTACATTTAATGATAATCTGTGGCAATATCTTGCATATATTTACGCGCCAAATAAGAAATGTCATTTTGTTGGTCGTCAAATTCAGCACAATAGAAAATCTAATTTTGGCATTGCCAATATCTGATGTCTCGTAGCAAATCGGGAATGTTTTGCATATTTATTATTTCCGAACTGTTGTACGTATTTGTAGGTAGGTTTAACAAAGACTGGAGATGTAGGAAGATTAGATAGAACGTACTATTTTAAATAAGAGTAATTACAGGATGTGAAAGGCGGACAAGAGCAATTGTATGCAATACGCCTACACGTACCTACCTATCGTGTATTATATGCGAATATCTTATTATCTAAGTACATAATTTTATAACTTCTAAAGCCCGATTTACACATCGACAAGTACAGTAGCGAGTTAAGTAGTAAGTTGTTGATTAAGTTGATTTAAATAGACCTCCATCCTATTTTTTGGCGGGTTAAGTTGGCGAGACGCGAGAGAGTACTTCGTACTTAACTAGCTGTAATACAACTAAGTGTAAATGCTTACGAAATATGTCAAGTTTTTCATATTACTTAATAATACGGTAAGATACCTAATAGGCATTGATTTATAAAAAACCCAAGATGCACATTTTCAAACAAAACTAACAGCCAAAAGTGTCACCAAATTATACATACGCAATAAATACGTAAAGTAATATCGTAAACATATATTTTTTTTCAAATTCAATCTTACATGCATGACATAAAGTTGTATTTTCATCAATGCTAATAGCATTGATTTACAAAAAACCAAAGATACACACTCCACTTCCCAAAAACGTCCGCAACAAATGGGCGCATTGTGCACTCTTTTCAAATTAGTATCGCGTTGTTCTACCGGCAAACGTCAATCATTAAATTTTATTGCTTTATGTGCATTACTTTTTAAATACAACTTTATGTCATGCGTGTAAGATTGAATTTGAAAAAAGAAATATGTTTACGATATTACTATACGTATTTATTGCGTATGTTTAATTTGGTGACACTTTTGGCTGTTAGTTTTGTTTGAAAATGTGCATCTAGGGTTTTTTATAAATCAATGGCTAATAGGTATATTTATTGAAACGAAAATTATAAATTATTTTAAGATATCGCCTAGCACTCGGACGGAGTGCTTGACGGCTCGGTGACTTGTTAGGTTAGAGACTCGTTTAGTTTATTCTTGAATTTATTATCGAAGACTAATAAATAATGATTCCAAATTATTAGGGAAAATTGTATTTCTCTTCGTACAAGAAAGGGTGTGATCGCATTTCGCCGAGAGACGAACCGTGGAGGCTACAACGATTTTCCATTACAGGCGAGCGACGATAGATCGGCATCCCGTCTCCGTACTTGGCGTGGATCATACCATAATTACTATGAACGAACTATGGATACCTACTTAAAAGTTCCGTAAATCGTTATTAAAGTGCAAATTAGTACTTGTATCCCAACATGTTATGAACAAAGTCTTGTGTTATTTGTATCCGGTTATAACGATAATAATATTATTGACCTATTTACGGTGTAGTAAATCATTTCCATAAAGTGAAGGTGATTCTGAGATCGGTAGTATTTTTTCTAAGCTAAGCTAAGCGTATATAACCAATTTAGATAAAAGTTTGTAAGAGAATCTGTTAGCTTTCAAAGGCACCATGTAAATTTAATCGGCATTGGTCAAGCAAATTACTTTTATTTTAAAAAATATGAAATCAAATCAGCTAAACGAAATTTTATAATCGGTATCAACGCTCTGATAATGGAGTCTGTTTTTTAATTAGAAAATGATTTTTTTCAATTACTTAACAAAATTGCTAAAGTTTTTTTTTTGGTAAGTATTATTTTTTTGTAAAATCAAACACGATGCGACTCAAAAGTAGGGATTTAAATTTAAAAGTAATCAAGCCCTTTTTTATTTAATATAGATATAAAAAAAAAAGAATTTAAAAGTATTCAAATCAGATGTCCTAATTTTGTAATAAGTATTAACTTTAACTTTTAGCAACATACTCGTAAGTAGCATACAGCGCCAGCCACAAAATTGTATCTATTTTTATTATTTACACATTATCAAGAAGGTGCGTACGTACATAACTTGAAGTAGAATTAATTAATTATTCAGGCGCGCCGCTACGCCATATTTGGGATAAGGTTCCACATCTTTCCATATTTGTCACACTCTCCTATGACGACATCGATAAAAAGTACAAACTATATAATAAAAGGAGTCTCAATATTCCTTTGAAGGACTTACCGTCGGCACCGAGTGTATAAAAGGATAATCAACTTTTTAATAATCAATCGAGACATGAATTAATTTTATTACCTGCGTACATTAAAAAAGAATAATCGAAAAGTTCTAGAAACTCGATGCATCGGACATAAACAATAAACTGCATTCTTGGATATATCTGTCATAATATTTGGCGCCATCATTTTTGTTTTTTTTTTGCATTATTAATTAACAAATAGGTTTATTAAGATTCAAATTTTGTCAGACGAGTCTAATGAAACGTTTTAATTTAAGTTACAAATAACATTGACCTCTAAAAACCTGTCATAGTTTGTCTAACTTACGACTACTCAGACATTATAGTAAATAAAAAATAAATCCAGTTATTGCACATTCCTGGCAGATGCTGTAAGAGATAAAACCTTGTAAAATACGTGTGAACATCTTAGCTAAACATTAAAAAAAAGTTGTTTCTTAGTAAAAATTGTAATTTAAAATTGTTAGGTTTTCAACGCACTGTCGTCAGCCTAGCAACTAGACAAGCATGTTCATAACACTTTATCATAATACACACATCAAAAAAGTCTAAGCAACATGCATGATATTACAAATTTACCATTTATATTAATTTATTTTACCATTTATTTTAATTATAACGTTGTATTTTATTTTTAAAATAATATTTTTAGGGTTCTATGATGTAAAAATAACAGCTGTTTTCTTTATAAGTTCTTTTAATAACAGAAATTAACAATATTAGAATATACAGGTACATAAGAAACTAAACTTTTTTTTTACAAATTGAAATTTCTTAAGAAAATGAATTTATTGTGAAAGAATAGGACAATTTAATACAAAGTATGGCCTCCTCTGCTATTCAGAACTTGTCGGCAACGATTATTCATTGAATTAATGAGACTGTTTATGTCATCTTGCGGTATTCGCTCCCAATGGAATTGTAGCAAATCCTTCAGCTGTTGGGTTGTTGTCACTCCGTCCAAGTCCTTCAAAACACGTCTCTGGAGCATGTCCCATGCGTGCTCGATGGGGTTGAGGTCTGGCGATTGTGCAGGCCAGGGCAATACCTGGATGTTCTCCGTTGCCAAGTATTCACTGGTTCGCCGAGCTGTATGTGAACGCGCATTGTCATGCATTAACGTAAAATCGGAGCCAAAGGTTTGTGCAAATGGATGGACATAAGGTCTGAGAATATCCTCAACGTAATTTTCAGCGTTCATGTTTCCATTTACAAAAACGAGCTCAGTTCGCCTGTTCTTCATAATACCCGCCCATACCATAACTGTTGAGCCGCTGTATGGATGAACTTCCCGAACGCACCTGAGTCTTTCAGTATTTCCGGGTCGACGGTACACTCGCACCCTTCTTGTATCAGGCCTAAACCCGAATCGCGACTCATCGGAAAACATAATTTTATCCCATTGTTCCTGGGTCCATGTTATGCGTTCTCTACACCATTCATTTCGACGAGCGCGATTCCCGTGACGTATCGGTGGGCACCTGATAGGGCGTCGAGCTCGTAGGCCGTACTCATGCAGTCGATTTCGCACAGTTTGGGGACTTACATCAACACCACTTGAATTTTGTAGCCTCAAACTTATCTCTCGAGCGGTTAACATCGGCTGGCGTCTTGCAGTCAGTTGTATGTACCGGTCTTGCCGAGTGGTTGTACTCCTTTTACGGCCTGGATGCTGTTCAGCGGGTTCCCCTGTATTATTGTAGCGCTGCCAAAGACGACAAATAACACTTCTATGAATACCAAAATGTCGAGATACCTGAGATTGATTACTTCCCGCTTGCAACATCCCTACAGCTCTTTGCATTTCATCTGCCGTCAAATGACGTCGCTCCATGACGTAAAGAATATCTAACAATTCAATTTTGTCGCCAACTGTATTTAAATGGTTGGTAAAATTATAAAATCAAGACTAAAACGTAGCAATTAACATGCACTCAAATTCAAACAAATTCGCAGTCATTTGAATTTTATGAAAAAAAACAAAACATAATCGAAATTTTTTTTTTACAACCAGCCAGTATGTCATCAATAACAAAAAAGTTTACTTACCTATACACTTTGAGTGAGTAAATACTTAGAAATTAATTAATATAAATGGTAAATTTGTAATATCATGCATGTTGCTTAGACTTTTTTGATGTGTGTATTACCATTTTTTATCGACGCTTTAGATGCAAAATAAGTGAGCCGAGTTTGTATAGTTCTTGGCTGCTTTATGACATGAGCTTAAAGTAAACATTTTGACTACGTGTATTTATGCTACCGCATCTCAATTTACGAGCATCCTAATCCGTGTTCCTGTTTTATTTAATTTTTTATTTAGGTACTTATGCACCTACTGATCTTAATTTCAATTAAACAAGCTTACTACCTAGGTAATTTGGTATTGCAAATTAATTTTATCAAGTAACTTTGAAATTAAATAACTGGGTCTCAAATTACAAAAAATAATAAAGTAGATGATTACAAATGTTTTAAAAAAGATGTATTGCAGCAAGAAGTATTGAAAACAAACAAAAAGAGCACCGATTACCTGGTCACGCCATTGAAATTTCATACAACAGAATACAAGTAAGTAAATAAATCCTCCACAGATTAAATCTACTTCCGTGTAAAGGAGACCTTTGTCACAGCCTTTGTAGTATTATCAGGCGCCATAACTTCTAGTATAAACAGTGTGGCCCAACTTGACACCCGACTGTGCAACCTTACACCGCACGGCAACTACAGTGCTATAATGGGCAATACTAATACATGATACATAAATTATTCACATACAGAAACAATAGGCAGAGCTACTGGTGAAAATAATATTATTTATTTATTATTTTTACTTCTGTTATATTTCACAATTTATTATTTATTATTTTTTTTATAGCTGTTTTTATGTGTTTAGATTCGTTAAATTAAAAAGGAAAGTATTGTCTATAAATGTGCGTTCTTTTTCTCTTTCTCTCTCCTTGAAGGCTTTTTATAATTATTGGGATTGAGACATTGTAGTTACGAATTACTGCCATTGATCAAGATGGGAAGTCTAACTACTCGTGTTGCTAGAGAGAGAGAGAGAGAGAAACTTGCAAAATTTTACTTCATTAGTCGTAGAGGAAGCATAAGAAGAAGAAAACCATTACAACTTATTAGATGTCATACCATAACCATTATACGTATTAGACATAATATTGCGAGATTAGAAATCAAAGTTGCACTGTTCTCTTTTGTGTGACTGTGATCCAAGCCGCGGGTAACAGTAAAATAAATGAAGACTGCATAAAATTAATCTGAGATATAAATATCTAATTTATATTTTGTACAATCTTAATCATTAATACATTTTAAAATTAAATTTGTTTACAAGCTCTTAATTATTAATATAAGCTTAGTTATAAAATATTAACACAGGTAGATAACTGCTACCTGAGTTAATGGACTCTAAGTAAAGGCTTCGTGTCTTATTTAGGTATACGTTCTCGGACAAAGTAACTTGTAAGCTCATTAATAAGTTTAACACTTTACTTACATAAAGACTGCTTTGATATAAAATTATTTTTGAAACAACCATTTTTTAAAAAGTGCTAAAAATAGTCTAAATTTTACCTTATTTTCTAATATAAAACGTCATTTAATAATTTATGAATCATGCTACTTATTACAGTTATTAAAAAAACAATCAATTTAAGACAGACAACATACAGCAAGACTCGGGATGCGAACGAGTAGGGATTATTATTATGTAAATTACTTAATCAATCAGTATTAACTCCATAAAAGAGCTAATGTAATATGTAGTTACAACAAACAATATCTCAACAAGGAGTTCCTTATCCATCAATTTGAACAAAGCCCAAAAAATTTTAGAAATCCTTACCATTTTTTTTTGGCGCTAAGCTTTGACAGACCTACAGGTGCTAACAGACCCTTGTAATAAACAATAGTATGTAATAATTTTAAAGTATGGTCGTTACTGTCCTCAGTAGAAACAGGTATGAATGGGAGTATGCGAGTCATTCAGAACATAAGGCATTCTTTTTCTTTTGTTATTCGCCGCTAGTTGCTCGACGCGATAAAAAAGGGTTAGTGCCCTTACCGACACGGAGAGGCACCTATATTAACACTGATTTTTTACACTCAAAGAAGATAAACAAATTAATAGATACAAGTGGATAAACGTTTATTAATCACACTTAATTGTTCTTTAAGTTTTAATGTTGACAATACAAAACGAATCGTGATGAAGTGGGCTTTTTAGATTTCATATTGTATTGTTATAGAATTTATAGGGCAACAGAAAATGCGTAGGTCAATCGAAAAATATATTAAACATCCATTATTAATTTTTATTAAGGTTAAATTTACATTATGATATTGTTTCAATTATACTATTTATGGTGTACAATGTCAAAATCTGTAGCTATTGAATTTTTTTTTATTACCTACATCGTACAGTTATCAAAAACTTCATTGACTGTTTTTTTTTCGTTCTCTTTTTAAAACTTGCGAATGGTGCGGTGCATCTATCTATAACTTTATTGTTAATTTCTATTGTTTTTATTAGATAATAATAATAAATAACGCATACGACGCGCAAAAAAATTCCCCTGACAAAAAAATCAGATATTTGGGCCAGTAACATGGTCGCTGACGACGACGGGCGGCTGTGCAAATCAGATTTGATCGCACAAAATATGTCGTCTGCGCTGCACCTGTGTGCAGGCTGTGGTGCGTGTTAGATACGACTTTTTGACATTTACTTTATATTTGCAATGACGGGATCACAAGTTTCCTTGACACAGATGTAATGGTTATCAAATTCAACTAAGCTTGTACTATGGATACTAGATAACTGATAAATGTAGGTGCCTATACTTATACGTAGGTACAAATAAATAGCCAGACCAAATCAAACATCCGTGTGCTTGCATATAAATTATTGAATTAAGCAAAGATCGACACCGTGGCCGTCGACTTAGCAGAGAAACAAGCACAAACTACTGCGCTACGTGGTCGTCTTAAAGTTAAGCTTAAGTACTTACAAGTTGTAAAAGTTATTAACGTACAAGTTGTTAAGTACATTAAACTAGTTATTTACGTATTAGAAGACAATCTCAAAATACATTCGCCTATTGTCTCCTCCATATTAGTTTACTATTAATTATACATAACTCAGCGAAAAGCGTAGGTATATCTACACTCCTGGACATACGAGTAAGCCTACAGGGCTTTTTTTAAGGACAAAATACACTTCGGCAAATAACTTTTCGCTTGTACGATTAATCGACTAAAAGCTGGTCGGTAAATATTTTATTCGACATATCGGTCATCAACCATATTGTGTCTTTCGCATCGTAGTCGCGGACCCAAGCCTACAAACGTTTGATAGAGCCCTACTTTTAATTCATGTCTCAAAAACCACGTCTACTCATTTTAAGTAGACCTACACTTATTCAAAACACAACAATTACCGAATCTCCTAAGAATTCATAAATGGTAAATATGTAATATCCAACAAATAAAAAATCCCTTTGTTTCGCGAATTTATAAATAAAATCATCTTAATATGCAATATATTTTTCGTTTCGAGCCCCTAAGTACCATTTTATCTCGCTAATATTTCTTGCGGTAAACAGCCATTATTATTTGTATAGTATGTATGTTACGGATAATGCTAAAAGATAAAGTAAACCTAGGTTTACCCGGGTTAACTTAGTATTACTCAAGGTACTTGGGTAAAGTCCAAATAATAAGTAAAATAAATTTTAATTCGGAGTTAACCCGTGCTCACCTAGGTGTTTGAGTAAAGCGCCGATGTGTAATCACATTTAGGCTGTTAGGACACTACATATCGGAGATTGGCGATTCCCGACCGTCCTACATCAAGTAGTCTCCTACATGATGTAGGAGACTACATGTAGTCTAGTGTAATCGGCGCTACTGATGTGACATTTTAAATTACAAAGTAATGGCATTCGTAATGGTATAGTTATAGGCACGATTTCCCTTCACTGGATGAAAATCATCTCTATAGTGAGACATAAAATAGACTATTATAATGAATTAAACTAATGATAAAATCTTGCAAACATTTCCTAAACTTAAAGGAAAACTAAATCAAGATATGAGTGTTATTTGTGAAGTTTTACTCGACATGAATATTCAAGATATAAACATGAATGGGTACCCTGAGAAATCCAAGATCTGTACGACCGATAAGTTGGGAGAAGTCCCATAAATGGCGGACGCGAGTCGTGCTACCGTTACCATAGACAAGATAAGAATGTGTACCTAGATAAGAGCCCCGGCTATAGACAAATAGACCACTGTAGACATGTTGGGAACACAAACACATCGATCCCGTCTTTTTTACGTGTGCCCAAAATAAATATCAGTTTGGTAATTCTTTTTACTGTTTTTGTGAGTGTTTTTGAGGAAATTATGATGAATATCATGTTTATTATAAAAGTTTTAGTAAAAGAATTTGAAAATATGTGGTACTTTGATAAATCACAAAAAATCCACATCCTTTGAGAAAAACAGAAACTTACTCAATGAAAGAACTTGTAAGTATGTATAGATAGCCAGCCAAATATATATAAAGAAGTTTAATTTAAATTGGTGAGGAAATTACCGAGTACCGCAGTAACAAACTTTACAAAAAAACTACTCTTTCTTATTGTGGAATCGGTTACAGTTTAAGCGCTATATAATACACCGTAGTCAAAAATAGTTTTGGAATGTTTCCGCTACAACATAATACTATAAGTTCATTATGTTTCTGCATGAGCCCCGTTAGCATTAATTATGTCTTTACTAGTGATGGTATTAAACATTAGTTTTAAGTGTAAGCAGAAAGTTGAAGCTGACATAATTTTTGGGGTCTATAATGTTACACGTCTTGACTTACTAAAACAGTTTTGCATTTATGATAATCTTCACGTGGTTATGTAGTAAGGATACAAAGTTTTCTAATATATTTTCCACAAAAACAAAAGAAGGAAAATTGTTGTAAAACCGTTTTGAAACCCATCTGATTACCGCAGTTTATTTATGTATGTGTGGACTGAGGGCCCATTTTTTTTTTTGCGGTTTTTTGCAGATTAATCAACAAAAGTGCATAGTTAAAGTTGTTAAAGAGTTTGTTAAACGAATATCAGAGTTTGTTAAGACTTTATTCAAAAGATATATCGCTTTAAGTGGGTCCCTCAGTTCAAACACAAAATCTCCCATAATTAGATAGGTAATGAATTAAACAACAATTTTTTGTTAAAAATCCTTAGTTAAACATGTATAAAAGTATAAAAAGCATTGAAAAGCCTAATATGAGTAGATAATAAAAAATAACAAACGTTTTAAAAGGTCCCTGAGGGCCCACTTGAATTTATCTCATAATTAATAAATTATAGCATGAACATTAAATATTCCTAAGCCAATCATTTGTTAAAAGGGCAAGGATAAATTTAAAATTAAAGAAAGATCACAAACAGTGATAATTATTGTTATTTTTAAGTTTTTAAGTGGTCCCTCAGTCCACACACTATGCAAATGCTAATTGTTAAATATATAATTAAATACAACAATTACGGAAATGGGGAGCCTTTCAGTGCATAGTTAATTTTGTATTTTATTGATTTGTATTTATCTTGTGTCTGGTTTCTTAATATTTTTTGTCATTTTAACTGTTTTATTAATTTTCATACTAAGTCTGGTGTGGGGTGTCCATGTTTTAAGAAAACGACTGTATATTTGTTTTTAATGTCATTTATTATTAATTTAGATATTTATTTATTTATAATTAGGATAACCCACGAAACATACACAAAGTCAATCAGAAATAATACAATATTTAAGTAGCTCAAGCAACAGTGCTGATTCCATTATAAGTTGCCACGGCAAGCAAAACATTACACAATATTAATATTAATCAATTAAATCTAAATTGCAATCATTTTTTAAATGTAAAAAATAAAACAATAAAATTTGCAATACAGTAAAATTAAAATGTAATAAAATTATAAGTTTTAGACAAGTGACAGGTTATATTATTAATTAGCTACAATCGTAATACATATCTGTATGTCTATACATATAAATAAAATTGGAGTGTCTGTTTGTAACACGAAATCCACAGTTTTTAAGGTTCCGTACTCAAAGGGTAACGGAACCCCAATTACTAAAGCTCCGCTTCCGTCCGTCCATCTGTATGTCACGAGGCTGTATCTCATGAACCATGGCAGTTGGAAAGTTGAAACTTTCACAGATTATGTATTTTAGTTGCCGTTATAACAACAAATACTAAAAACAAAATAAAATAAATATTTAAGGGTTATTTATTTTATATTGGAAAAATAATTATTGACAGCTAAGTCACGTCGTAAAATTTTTAAAAGATGAGTCGTGAAGTCATCGCATTCTGGCGCGAAAATAATTATATAAATATTGGTTTGTACGGTTCCCTCGGTGCACGAGTCAGACTCGCACTTGCACGGTTTATTTACTTATTGAAAGAAAGACAGAAAATCTATTTATTTGTCAGACACATAAAATAGAACAAAGTTTGTAAATCCGAAAAAGAAAGACAATTATAATTATAATTTTCTAAGTATTTGGCATGTTTTAAAAATATCTCTTTTTGACATTCGTAGGGTACATTCGGTGGCCGACCCGCAGAACTTTTGTCACTGCAAAATACATATATATTATTGTTAGTTTTCAATCCTACTAACACGGAAATAAATAATAATCAAATTGTTTGTTGTATCAAATAGAAACACTTACCAGATAAACAACAGAGAAAACAGTAATATAATTAACAAGTTCATTTCCACTGCTTGAAAATAATAATATGGGTAGAATAATAATACAATATTATTTTATTTTAATTTAAAATTAATACTCGTAACTGAACGAATTCACGATAATCAACAAGCTGACAGTTTACCACAGATTTGAGAGTTCTTCTTTCTTTTATATGGTTCTTCTTTTTATGGATTTGAGAGTTACTATGTAAATAAATAATTTAGAATAAAACTGTCAATATCTACTGCTATTATAAGAGGTCAGAGTGTAAGTAAAATAAAAAAAATATTTCAAAAGTTATGTAGACTAAATTATTATGTTTTTTAACATTTTTATCAATTTATTATTAACTGCAATACGGGACCATAATAATTCTATGTCAATATTTTGGAAAATTTAAAGATTAGGTACTTCGTAATATATATTTTTTTAAATTATTAATTTAACAGGAACATGTATTTTATTATTGTTTGTTTACGTTTGCATCAAATAGCACTCAATTCGGTCCGCATACGGCCCAACACAATTACAACTATTTACTTTTATCTCACACTTTATGACTATGCAGAAACTTTAAAACGTAATGTAACATCATTAATGTATGTAATGGTCTTGATTATCTCTTGACTGCATGGACACTCTACTTGTACGAAAAACATATTTTGTCAATTTTTCGTAAAAGAATTATAAAACCAGTGATAAGATAAATACAGATCGATAATATACAAAATTAACTATGCACTGAAAGGCTCCCCATTTTCGTAATTGTTGTATTTAATTATATATTTAACAATTAGCATTTGCATAGTGTGTGGACTGAGGGACCACTTAAAAACTTAAAAATAACAATAATTATCACTGTTTGTGATCTTTCTTTAATTTTAAATTTATCCTTGCCCTTTTAACAAATGGTTGGCTTAGGAATATTTAATGTTCATGCTATAATTTATTAATTATGAGATAAATTCAAGTAAGCCCTCAGAGACCTTTTAAAACGTTTGTTATTTTTTATTATCTACTCATATTAGGCTTTTCAATGCTTTTTATACTTTTATACATGTTTAACTAAGGATTTTTACCAAAAAATTGTTGTTTAATTCATTACCTATCTAATTATGGGAGATTTTGTGTTTGAACTGAGGGACCCACTTAAAGCGATATATCTTTTGAATGAAGTCTTAACAAACTCTTTAACAACTTTAACTATGCACGTTTGTTGATTAATCTACAAAAAGCCGCAGAAAAAAAAATGAGCCCTCAGTCCACACATACATGTTTACTTGGCTAAGTTCCCGTTCTTCACAAGACTTTTTCCTCCATGTATGAACATTAATGTATGTAATATACCTACTTATATTTTTATTTTCTAACATTTCATGCATTTATTGCTTGCATTATGCACAATAAAGCACCTAAATGTTTGTTTATCAGGGTAGCCATAAAGAATAACAATAAAAAACCTTTTTATCAAGTAAATAACGGTATATTTTGAGTAAGTAAATAATGACATGAAAAAAAAAGTACAACATCGCAAAACATCTGTTCCGTTTCTAATTAATTAGTTTTGGCGACTATAGATTTCAAAGCAGGTAGCTCGGAATACAGCACAAAAAATCTTTAGAGAAATATGTTCATCAGACCAATGTCTATTAATAAATTGGGCTTCTATTAATAAACGTTTTAATTGAGACGTAAAATTTAAATTGCTACTCATATTTCCTTTGCAACTCTCATAAAAATGACAACTTAAGAAATTAACCCCCTTACTCATAAACGCCTCTTAAATTTAATCACTGTTTAGCGAGATTTTTATTACGAAAACCAACCTTATACCAAACAACGTAAGAGTTTAAGTTAATTAGTCAATTGACTAAAATTTAAGATCCGTTTATAGGTAGGGGGTTAAGACATAAAGTAAAGCGAAGGACGCTGTTTTTTTAAAGTTACTGTTATGCAATAATCTACAAACACTGGTCGCCAGTAATCAATATCATAAATATCATTTACGCTATCTAAAGATTCTATATTAAGGAATGTTCTGGAGGTTCTAGTTTTTCGCACTACGTATCCAGTAAGTGGGTAAAAGTTTAATGACAGATCTATGTAATTTGTTGATTGCCGAATAATTTTCTTGAAAGATTTGAGCTCGCTACATCGTTCACGGCAGCTTTATACGAACTTTACTTTAAATACATACGCCTTCAAAACTAGTCAATTTTATCCAGTGCGTATATTGTCTCTATTATTTATTACAAGCTATCGCTCGCGGCACGGTTTACTATCGGTCCATTGATTAACGCGATCAAATATTGTCTTTATCCTTTCCTAAACTGTAAACTAACATCATAAATATACATTTATATCCCACGGCATAGTTGGTCCATCGTTGGACGAATAGAAACATACCCCCGGTTTCCAAATGACTGATCAAGTAAAAATCAACTAATCAAGTGTTAAAACTTGATAGTTTTAAACTAATCATGTGTCAAAACTGTCATTTTAGTTCCCGAAAATTATTTTCCTTTTTCTGTTATGATACGCATCACTGATCATGCCTTATAAAATATTCTTTCTAATATTGTACTTCCTCTTGTATAAAGAGACTTCGCTATCTTTAAAACTAAGTCAATGCCCTACTATAAAAACTTAAATGCATTACAAATTTCTTTACAGTTTGTAATCGACTTTTAATACAAGCTGCAATTCCGTTTGTCTTAGACAATGATAAAACTATTTATAAGCAATTATTTGTGATATATTTTATAAGCTAAAGTCGGCGCCAGACATCCCAGCCGTGCCAATGACTCGCCTCTCAGCAATGTACTAAATAAAAAAAGCAATTTTGATCATAAATGGTTCTGGATTTAAAATAAGCTGCCAGTTCCAGTTAATATAAGATGATAATAGTTCACTTTATGGTGTGTCTGTTGTCACACGACTACCAAAGAGTATGTATTCACAGTTAAATATACATTATATAAACTGTTTTGAAGTACAAAATACATAAAAAAAACAATGTAATGCATATATTACTGAAAATTCTCACGTATTATTTCTGATATTCTATTCTATTATTACTATAATGGCTACATCGTTAACCGATAATTCTGCCAACCTCAATATGGTCAGAATGAGAGGTTGCAAGGAAGATAAATGTCTGGCAAATAATGTGGTTTTATCTTGAAAATATTCGCGTAAAACTGTCAAACAATGACTTTTTTTATATGTAATGGTGACGAGAAAAAAAGTCGCTTGCCTATACCAGAAAAGAAGAACTTTGTGCTTTACCAATAGGTATAACGCACAGAATGCCTCCGCATTAGGCTCGTCACCTATACATAATATTAGAAGCCCTGTGATTTTGCTAGCATGCTCCTCCACCTAAACACACCACCACATTATAACATTATCTAGTCTAAAGAGTTTTTTAACCCTTTAAATAAATTATGAAGGACCTATAATTTATGAGTTGGCAACATTCTATACAAGGAAGGACGAACCAAGTACCTTGGGTAGTTAGGTTTTCAATTATAAAGTTTTATTTTTGAACACTGATCGATAATCCTCCATAAGTTCAAAGCCAGAATTTATAAGTGTTACCGCCTAAATTGATAGTCAATAATTAATACGAGACATACTTTTTTAATAGTTGTATCTACTTATTATTACCCTTTTTTTATTACTTCTATGTTGTTTGTAGGTATCTAATTTGTGTCTTGTGTCTATTTCACAATAATTAAATGGATTTTCTCTTATTTTTCTTAATCATATTATGTGAGGTACATAAATACTTATATCCTTAAATTTATAATTCTTTTTCCTTCTTTCTTAATCAAGTTAATTTAATAGGTACTTCAGTAGGTTATTTATACGTATTTTATTACCACGTCATGTGAAACTAAAGTGTCGACGTGTCGACTCTTTGCGTTTTTAATTACCTCAATAAAAGTAAATAATAATAACGAGGTTTAATCACTGTACTGAGGTCCAGTCGCAGAAGGTTTTATACTCTTAATCTACATAAAACCTTATTATTTAACTATTTATTAAGTAAATAAATTAACGAGTGAATCAGAACGAGAAAAATAAAATCAATCTTTATAATTCGAAATATTAATACTAGATAACTAATAACTATTAGTACCGTGATATTAGACCCGCTAAAAAAAAATATCATTAGACATTTATTTTTTAAAAAATGCAGTGACCTACGGCTTTCGCCTTTCCCTGATAAATTCAGTGAACCAGTGAAATTTATACTGATTGGTAGAACAGTGCAAAACATTCGTTCAAATTGAGTACCTCCTTTTTTTGGAGTCGGTTAAATAAGTACCTACTTAGTCCTTTAAAATGTAAACCCCTCCAAGAAAGCGGTAAAATTTTATTTTTAATTAAACATTAAATACTTATGTTTTATGTTGTTTTTACATTTTGCCAAAAAAATCTTGATTTCACCGCACCCTGTCGCTCGCAACAAAGCCATAATAATTTTATGGTATGAAAGCGCCAACAAATGAAACATACCTACAGTAATATTTAAAGATATTTCGACTATTCTGCAATGTATAAATAAAGTACTTACTTCATAATGTTAAACTTTCGCTAAGAAATATTGATATGAATTCAAAAATATTTTTTTTTTAAGAAATGTTTATTAAGGAACTTGATACACTACGAGAAAACGGATGCAAAAATTAGGATAAGCTCAAATAGACGCGGATACACGCAGGCTACATTGCTTACGAAACAGAAAATAATTTTAAAAAAAAATATTAACGTTAGAAGCCATAATATTATATTTTATAGAGATTAAAAGGACTGCCAAAAACTTATCAGTTAAAATAAATAAACTCATCCTTAAAGTTTAATCTCGAAAACTCTATTTTAATCTAAAACACACGTAACTCCCAAACTTTGAACATAGTTGGAATTGACGGTGTCTGAATTTCTTACCATACAACAACATAAAAGAGAAAAGAACGTTTCTTTTACAGTATTACCTAAAGAACTAATTGTAGTTAAAACTATTTTACTGGGTAAACAAGCCTTATTAAATCAACCTTAAAAAAAACACTTTATTTTAAATAGGGTCGGTTTAGTAATAGAACAATACTATATTATTATCACGGGCCTATTTACAAATTAATAAATGAAAATTAATTCAAATATTGACTGAATTCTTGGAATACATCCAGTGTTTGTTAGACGCAAAAACTGAATTTAGAATAGCTCTCATGTAGGGGAAGTCCGGGCAAAGTAGATACCTTAACGTTTGACAGGATGTGAAAAGCGAATCTGAAGGCATAGAAATAAAACAAAGACTGTTAAGGAATCAATATTTATTAAAGTTACAAATATAATTAACAAAAATTATGTAACATCAATACTTTATTTTTAATTTTCAATAGTATCATAATTGAGATCGCGGTCCGTTTTGCCCAACCCACCGGGTAAAGTGAACAGGACCCTAGGGCAAAGCGAACACATAGTTAATTAGAAACAATTATAAGGAAAAAATGTAGTAATCAATCAATCATCACTGCAATGGTCACAGATAAATAAGTCTGATCCTTCATAAGCCGTGCACTTTTCGTGGCTCCATTGCTTACAGGACATGCACTGTATCCAATCATCAAGTGGTTGCACATTGACTTCAACATAATCTTCTCCACAAAAGAAGCATGTGACAACTTGCATTGTTTTCAATGTTTTCGGATTTATTTTTAGTATTTTTGGTTGTTTTAATATCTTTGGTCGTTTTAAAATCTTTTTTCTTGCCACTAATTTTTTTTACGGTACATTTTGTTTTCAAATCCTTGTTAATATTTTTTAATACTGTAGTGTTCGCGATAATAAATTTAACTTTCTGTTCCTTCACCGGTGTACTGTTAAGCACCTCAGACTTCTGAATTTTTCTTTGGCTTGGGAGCGGTCTTATTTGTCTTGGACTATAAGATGGTACTCCTGAATTGGAATCATCTGAATCTTCTTTATTTATTATATTTGAAGGTGGGGTGGAATTAATTATAGAGAAGTTACAAATGTCTATATTACGAGTAATACTATTCATTTGGTCATATATACGGTGCTAAAAGCATAATCCTCCTTGTTTTTAATGAATAAAATGTTTACCGGGCAAATCGAATAACACTGGGCAAAGTGGATACCGTAATCACTCTGCCCGTGTTCATTTTGCCCAATTGGTACATTTTGAACATAACCTCAACTAAAATGAAAACAAAGAACATTAAGTAAACAAAACTTGCAGTAATTCAACATGAAAACATGCCCTTCCCAGACATTATCACTTCAAAACAGTAGCATCATGCGTAAATGTATAATCAGGAAAGTTCTTACCTTGAAATATCGTAAGAAATTATCACTTTTCGATTTTTTTCATTTATTTTCTTAACACGCGCGACCATTCACTAACTCTTTTTGCTGACGACTGAGGGGTGCGGGCTGCACCTCACCGCATAGGACAAGACATGATCGTACGCGCCATTTTGGAATAATTGAGGGTATTCACTTTGCCTGGGCTATTCACTATGCCCGGACTTCCCCTATATATTCATTTTGTATATCTATGTAGCAGGTAGTTTGGTATACCTATGCGTATTGTACAAAGCTAAAGCCTCTAGGCACACAAGGCAAGCTTTGCTTGAAATAAGCATATTAAGAAATTATGAGTTTGAATGAAACCCTGTGAGGCCTAATTTGTGTGTAAATTGTATGAAAACACTGATATTGAAACTCGTTTTAGGCCTTTGAATGTTATACATTAATCATATTTAAGGTGAATGTCTCACTACAGATACGAAGAGAAATTTAGCCTCCTAGTACTGGCCAGATAGACTGGTTAATCTTTGTTACATGTCTAGTTTTCCTTCTTTTGTTTTTGAAGAGATTCCATCTTAGAACTTTCCCTTAGTCGGCTTTCACGACTCCTATCCCATGCGATAAGATGGAAAAGATAACATTCATATTTCTTATTACGCTTAGTAGCAAAAGGGGCATGAATCAATTCATAAACTAGCCTATTGCAGTCTCCTGCTGGTCATATGTCTGTCCCAAAAAGGGCATAAACTGAACAAATCGGGTAAAAACATTTTTATTTCCAAATGAATGTGGAAAAATAAAGAACTCCTTCGAGTAAGGAGAAAAACATCGACGACTATCACGTAGTGTGTGATTCTTCTCTTGGATTCAATCGAATTTGACAAAAATCACAGAATTTTGAAAGGTTTATTTTGCAATAATAGCACACCACTGCTTTCAAGATCAACAATCCTATAAGCTATCTAAATTGGTTATACATTCTGTGCCAAGTTCATATTGATAAATAATATCGGTGCACTACATAATCCAATTAAATAACTACCCAAGTAACACACAAGCAAGATAATAGTACACGTTTAGACAACTTAACAGTTCAAAGATGAATATCGTTGGTATAAGAGCCTTAGAAATTACTAAATGCTGAATAAATTTGAGTTTGAGCTCTTATTATACTTAATGCTTAATAAGTTCTGTGTCGTTGTACTTTATTTCTTTAAACTTAATAAACAATAATTTTAAGACTTTTACACAAACTTTATAAAGCGTTCCGCTTTCTAGGTATCTTAAAGCTGAAAAAAGGGCTCTATGGAAGCATTCATCTGAATAATCATAATCGGTATTGCTATTATTCAATAATTACTAAGCTAGTAGCGTTTGAATGAGCTGATTGCTGAATAACGTATAACTATCTGAATAAAGCTACAAAATAATGCTTTTATACAGCTTGATACTGAATAAATGTAAAGTGAGCTAATTATTACCAATGTTATACTTACCTATGTTTGCAATGGATTAAATGAATATGAATATGAATATGAATATGAATATGAATATTTTATGGTTTAACTGAATATGATATCATGTTTTACCAGTTATTCAACTGCTGAGTAAAGAAGATTATTTAGGCATTTATTAAGTTTTCACCTGCATAACAGTATGTTTTAAATTAACTTATTCAAATTAAAGACCACAGGTACATTCTCTCAGCGCAAATAGCTTAATATAAGCTTTGTTTAACACTATTGGGACTATTATTCATATTAAAGGCCACATGTGCGTTTTATCTGAGCAAATATCTTAATATCAGCTTTGTTGAAATCTATTTGAATGCTGTTTTTGGATGTTGTTTGCATTAAAATGGAGCAAAAACCGTGGAAATAGCTTAAAAGAACTGGTAATATTAAAAGAAAGATAAGTTAGCGTATTGAAATAACTTTATTCAAGTAAAAACTTATTAACTAGATACTTGTGCACTTTTATTCAGCAATAAAAGAAGAACAAGTGATCGCCATTATTTTTTTGTGCGAATAATTATAAACACAAGAAAATTCACCAAGATTATCTGAACCCTTAATCTAACAACTATTTATATTCAATTGTATTTATCAAAGTTGCATTGGAATTGCCAGAATTAGAAATTTCGCCATAAGGTTTTTAGTCAGACCGTGCATGCATATATAAAAATAATATTTGCAATTGCTTATCTTGATTATACATGCAGCGCATCAAAAATAATCGTAGAAATCATAAACTATTTACGACAAAATAAATTCCGCACTAATAATTAACATGTAGCAAACTTATAACTAAAGTAAAAAAACTTATATTTTGTTATAATCAAGATTCTCAATTATTTGACTGACATTAAAACTGATTGCCATTTGCATCTAATTATTTTCACGATTTGTAAGAAAGAAATCTGTATTATTGTAAACAACAGAGTATAAAGCTGAGTAAATTCTGAATCCAATGATCAATTCGAAGTATAACTGAATATATTATGTGTACAGGCTTAATAAAAGCAATATCAGCTGTTATTCAGAAGTTACTAAGATCATTGTCTCATTACTAAGCTTCTTTTCAGATGTTACTAAGTTTTATGCATTTATTTTGGGGCCTATTTTGTTTGAATAACATCTGAATAGATGGTACTCAGACGTTAGTCAGCTTAGTATTCAGCTTATATTCTTAATGATTGCTCATTCTCAACTTTTATTCAGCATGTTTGTGTTACTTGGGTAGCCGCATTGATCTCCTGGCAACACCGCGTCCCTATTGACCTCCGACCATGACAATCTAAAATTATTTCAAAAGTAAAGTGGGTCAAAATGAGCATAAATTTATCCAACTTGATTATCTAATGGGTCATTGTACCAGGGTCGCGTGAAGTGCGCTCCGGTGGACCGTGGCGCAGGCCTATTGTCATTCAATCGGGCCATTGTGGGCTCTTTGTCGGCCGCGGCTGGAGCCCTGTCATTCGACATGGGGGATGCGGGACGTAAATCATTATAAAAAGGAATGTAGCACTGTTACTGTGTGTTTAAAGTACTTTTAAATGTTTTTGCTTTAAGTACTGATCTGGGCGTAAAATTTTTTAAAGACTTCACCTGGCCAGAACAAAGCGGCGACATTTACATAATGTAAGATTAAAGGGAAACTTTCTCACGCTGTCTGGCTGTCGAACCCGCAGCCTTTGGCGAGTGGTTATAGCAAGCACTAGGTCTCCAAGTCAACAACGCCTTAGAAGTAGCTTTGTGCTCGATATTGCCTTAGTTGAACCACTTGAGACGAAGAGAAATTACATGTAAAAATCTAATAGTTCTTTACTATAATATACAATAGTTGATCCCACACTGCGTAAACAACCATAAACATCAATCGTAAAACAACATGGTCCCAACAAGGCTGACAGTAGGTACATCTCACTAAATAATTTTACACGATATATTAAAATGCACGTAACATAACACATTAAACCCACATTATCTGCAATTAGTCGACCGTTCTTAAACTCGTCAGAGGTACGCGTATGAACCGTGAGAACGAAGGAAAAACTCTTCGCGTTGCTTCTCTGATCAAAGACAACGAATTGCGGACTAATCATATTTTTGTTAAAACATTTTAATTAAGTTTTAAACTTTCTGAATTAGACTTACCTGCATTTTTATTTAATCTATTTAATAAGCTATGTTAATTATCAGACTTAATCCTTTTTGATTCGCTTTAAAGATTTTTTATTTTTTTTAAAGAAATTATACTAATTTTATTTAAGTACAAGAAAACTTCTAAAGATCTAAGGAAAAGATCTACAAAGTGTAAATTTCTTATTATTTAAAAGTCTATAGCTATTTACAGATATAACTATAGGTGTTAATTAGTATCAGAAATGTATTTATTAATTTTAGCGAATTTGTAGTTAATTTTTGAAAGGAATTACCGGCAAATATTTCCCGCCAAGTCATGCAATCTGTCATATTTATTTGACATTAGTCATTACGTGTTGTAGTAATTGCAACTGGACTTTATAATATTAAAAAAAATAATGATCTGTAATTATTTCTCCATTTTATTAAATACCATAGTAATTGATGGACAATGTCGCTAGATTACAATAATAAAGGCATGTAAAATATTATATATATTAAAGCTTGAACTAAATAGAATAGGTAATAAAGACAAAGGTATGTATTTCATTAAATATTTTATGTTAGGTAACAAACTTACCTACTTAAGCTACCAAGGAAACTAAACTTCTCATTCATAGAACATTCGTGTTGTTTTGCCATGTTGGTATTACCTGCTTTATACAGCTATAAAACTTTTTATTAAAAATAACGAAAGCACTCCCTTTACGGTTTTTTTTTTATGATAAGAACTTTTGTATTCATCGGTAAGATGTTAGACACAATGACAAAAGGTCTATTCTCATTGATGTCTTTTTTACAATAATGGCTAACGCAGACCTGGACGGCATGGCAAATGATGACAATGACATTTTAAAATGATGCCGCGGCATTGAAAAATCCCTTTCAATGCCGCGGCATCATTTTAAAGCATAGCAATTTATGTCGTATTTCTGTAACAGTACGGTTGAATTTCCATTAGTAAAAATTAAAATACTTTGCCATGCCGTCCAGGTCTGCGTTAGCCATAAGGATGCTTTCACACCAACTTTTGATAACCCTGCGCGTTACACAAACCACAACGCCATCATAAAAGTATGCGTGAATGGATCCTGAGTCTAATTTTTAAATTTTTTAACTTTTTTTATTACATACTTACATATTTACAATTATTGTCGTTATTAGGATATTTTAATTTTTTATTCACCTACCGGTAAAGTAATGACCCAAATAAAAGATCTTATTCCGAGGGGGTGAGACATTCTTAAAGTTTTTTGGTGCTATCACAAAGTAGGTACAGTCACGAGCATAAATATATTACTATGGGCAGGTTGGCAATAACATCTGACATTTCAATGAGTTCAATAATATCTCTCTGCACGAACGCAGCATAAACATCTGATCACTCATTGGCAACATATAATTCTGACAGGCCACAAAGCAAAAATATGTGACGCGCCACTTTTCCCAAAAATATCTGACATGTCGTCTCGTGCAAATATATCTGACATTTGATAGTTTCTGTATTTCTGCAAGAATTGGTGTGTTTTTCCAGTAGAGTGCATTAATATCTGACTTCAACATGGCGGCATAAATATCAATTACCTTTCTGTAATTTAAATTTATTTGATGTAATTTGCGTATTTACATATAAATAGTTGGTTTATATTACATTTATTTATTTTAATAATTAAACTGAATATTATTCCCATTTATTTACTTTAATTTTTTTTTTTTTATGTAATTGAAGGCAAACGAGCCAGCAGGTCACCTGATGGTAAGTGATCACCGCTGCCATGATGATTTGATTTGAAGTGGTAATAATATCTACATTCTAAAATAATAAGTATATTTTATTTGTATAAAGTATAATTATAACAATATATAAATAATAATAGCAGGGACCTTCACTGTTTCCATACATAAAACATTAATATTTGGATACTATTATTATTCGTAAATAACATAATGATATATTTTTATATTTGTTATTGCTCCTATTTATTATTCCTTCTATTATACATTGGTCCTACTTTTATGTTATTAGTCTAAAACCTTCTTTGTTAACCCTGCGCTAAAAAATCGTTATTAATTTGAAAACTAATCGTCAGTTAGGCTTGCGCTTTTTAGTAGCTGCTCCCACTTTCGTTTACAACGCGTGATAAAAGATTGGACGAAATCAGTCTACAAGGGTCCGCTTGAGGAGAAGGTTTTTACCACCGGTTGTTGCCAGGCGGCAAATTGCTCACCGCGCGCTCACTCACGTAAGTGATTTTGAAGATGTGAGATCACAGTTTGTTGAGGAGTGTGTCAGAAAATGATCGATATAGTCATCAAGAGCATAATATGGACACAGAACAGTCAGCAGGCAGCAGGAATGACTCGAAGATGGCCAATGAGGTTGTTTTTTTTTTCAATAATGAAAATTGCCGGTATAAACAGTCATATTATTTACAAAGCCAATATCGAACACTTGATTCTACGCCAGCAGTATTTTCGTTAGTTATGTCACAAGGTCTTATATAGACAGATTAAAAATTTCTTTAAGGAACCAAATTGCTCGCTTTGTACCAGCAGAACAAGCATCATCTTCAAAGAAGGAGGGCAAATGCAGTATATAGAAAATAGGGTGTTACAGATGCTCAAAGTTACTGTGCTATGAACATTGCACATACCTTTTTGAAGACTGTTATGACAAAGCATATCCTGCAGATTTAGAAGGCATACAATTTTGTTATTCTTATTCATTTTTTCTCAGTATTAGAGAGTATTATGTAGGATAAGTTAAAAAAGTCAATCAAAATATTAAGTTTCCTAAAATCTCGTGTTAACCAAAGTTCTCAAAACAGAGTTGAATAAATATGATGATTTATAATTACTTATGTGTGTATTACTTAAATCCTGAGAAAATATATTAATTAAATTGCTGTATTCCTACTTGAAATGGTCAAAGAACAGGGGCGGCAAAATGCTCTCCACGCGCCCACTGACGTTTCGCGAAATGACGCGCCCACTCTAGGGTTAAATGGACTTTTATGCATAACAATTATTGGAGACCGCTCACACGGTGGACCGACGACTTGGTTAAGGAGGCTGGAAACCGATGGATGAGTGAGGCACAGGATCACGCAAGGAGATACTTATTTGGAGGGAGCCTATGTCCAGCAGACGTCCATTAGCTAATGGATTGGATTGGAATCTTTTGATATAAATGGAACCAGTAATTTGTTTAATAACAAGCCGTGAGACTAATTGTAGTAGAGACCGTTTTTACCTTGTGTTGTGGTTTGAACCTTAGATTGATCTCATATCTGAACATTAAGCCCCACAATTTTTTTATAGGATTGAGTCCGGGATCCTAGGCGGAAAATCTATGAGTTTTAGCGTATGAGTTATTGCATGAAACCTTTTACGGACTATGTGAGAGTTGTGTATTAAACTGTTATCCTGCAGCAGATACTTAGATATGAACCAAGTCAGAATAACAGATGCAACGAATTACGAAATTAATTAATTACTTTGTTATTTTGATTACATGTGTGCACTGGATGTTCGACTAAATCCCCAACAAGAAACAAGTAGATACCATTTAGGGAGGCTTCAGGCTTAAGTGTATGGTGGCCATTAGTTTACCTACTACTAACCTAAAAGTGATCATGGAAAAACGGTCTCTACGACAGTCAGTCTCAAGGCTTGTTATCAAACAAATTACTAGTTCCATTTATATTAAAAGATTTCATTAGCCAATTGACGTCCTTTGCTGGAGATAGGCCTCCTCCAAATATCTCCTTGGGTGATCCTGTGCCTCCCTCATTCATCGGTTTCCCGCCTCCTTAACCAAATCGTCGGTCCACCGTGTGAGGGGTCTCCAGTAATTTTTATCCATAAATAGTCCATTTAACAAAGAAGACTAACAACATAAAATTAGGACCAATGTTTAAAAGAAGGAATAATAAATAGGACCAATAACAAATAAAGAATATATCGTTATGTTATTTACGAATAATAATAGTATCGAAATATTAATGTCTTATGGATGAAAACAGTGAAGGTATTATTACTATTTTTATTATTTCCCTGTTATTATTATTATTATTTAATATATTGTTATTATTATACTTTATACAAATAAAATATACATATTATGTTAGAATATAGGTGTTATTACCACTATTACATACATTCAAATCATGAAAAAATATTTATTTGAAGTAAATAAATAGGAATAATATTCATTTTAATTATTAAAATAAATACTTATAATATAAACCATCTATTTTATGTAAATACTCAAATTATATCAAATAAATTTAAATTAGGTAAGAATAATAAATAGGAGCAATAACAAATTTAAAAATATTTCATTATGTTATTTACGAATAATAATAGTATCCAAATATTAATGTCTTATGTATGAAAACAGTGAAGGTATAATTACGTCCCTGTTATTTTTATTTATATATTGTTATAATTATAATTTATACAAATAAAATATACTTATTATTTTAGAATATAGATATTATTACCACTTCAAATCAAATCATGAAAAAATATTTATATAAAGTAAATAAATGGGAATAATATTCATTTTAATTATTAAAATAAATAAATGTAATATAAACCAACTATTTATATGTAAATACTCAAATTACATCAAATAAATTTAAATTACAGAAAGGTAATTGATATTTATGCCGCCATGTTAAAGTCAGATATTAATGCACTCTACTGGAAAAACACACCAATTCTTGCAGAAATACAGAAACTATCAAATGTCAGATATATTTGCACGAGACGACATGTCAGATATTTTTGGGGAAAGTGGCGCGTCACATATTTTTGCTTTGTGGCCTGTCAGAATTATATGTTGCCAATCAGTGATCAGATGTTTATGCTGCGTTCGTGCAGAGAGATATTATTGAACTCATTGAAATATCAGATGTTATTGCCAACCTGCCCATAGTAATACATTTATGCTCGTGACTGTACTTTAAATCCTTTCGTCAACCGTCAACTGTAAGACAGACCTCTAACGAAGGGAAACTTCTCCTATTACTACAACTACTAAGTAATACCACGCTAGCCAGAAAGTATTGCTACTTTTGCTTCCATAGAGGTTATATCCGCGAACTTTCCATTAGCCGTTTTTAATAACACCCACAAGTCATGAATCGGAAATTGGCTTTAAATAATATTAACCCGGCGCCAATGAGGTAAAAATAATTACGAGAACTATGACGCCGGGTCATGGTGACCCGAAGATTATTAGCATTTCTTTAAATGTTACGTGATGTTTACTGTTTATTTTGTTTGATCTTCTGTTAGTTTCTCTCATTGTTTTGAGGGTAAAATAACAAAAGAATGCAAGATATTTTTTAAATCCATCGTTATAGTCCTTCGTCAGAAACTATGGAAAATCAACTTTGAAAACATAACTTCAATAACTATTCAAAATAAGTAATAACAAACTTTATAAAACGTAATAAAACAAATCTATTTTACTAAAAGAGACATCAAACTTCATTATAAACTCCACTAATCCGTCTTCAGCTTCCTCCATGGACCTACTGCAACTTTCGTAGTAGGAGTGATTATTTCGGACGATTTTTTTAATTATTTATATATTGCAAGCATGATAAAGTGTAGCTAGATTTTTTATCCTTTTTTGAAGGACACATCTGACATCTCCTATGAGTTTTAGATACCTTCGCGGAGGTTTTTCAAGAGCCACTGTCGAGAAATCAGCAATTCTCTTGCGCAATTGACGAAGCAAATTTACTCAAGTTTCTTGTTCCTGTCTGTGATATTGAATAATGCAAACTCCTTCTTTCTTCAGAAATGGCCGCTTTTCATCACAATCTGGCTTGCATCTTGTACTACTGCCACTTCGGCTGTATTATGAAACGTGATCATCAACCTCGTCCTATGAAGAAGTTTTTTGTGATTCATTATTGGAGTCGGATTTATCTAAGATCTGTAATATTCTTTCCGGGCTTTATATCAACAACCTTTTTGATAAATTCCTCAAAACAACCAAGAAAATCATTACTATAAATAAAAAATACAAAGAAAAATATGTCACAAAAATACAACGCTTTCGATGACGCTGGGTCATATTGACCCGTTTTTGCTTCATGCACGTGTATCTGCTTGCCTCCGCGACGAGGCACTGAGTTCGTAATCGGAGTGCGTGGGGAGATACTGTATCTCCAGCTACTAGAACAGTCAAAACCACAAAGCACGCCTAATTTGAAATATCGCTGTTTGAAATCATCTCGGGTCATATTGACCCAGCGTCATTGGCGCCGGGTTACCTAATACAATAAATTTATTTAACATCTCTATAATGCTCATGTCCAGTCAAGAATGTTCGCAGATAACGTTAATTATGGAATAATTCATTAATTGCATGCTATATGTATGTTATGCTTATGTGTGAGTGTGAGTAGTGCTGACAACTTTTACATGACTCATTAAATATTAATAAACAGCTATAAAATATAGTTAACAATTTAATAAGAATTTAAGATTAAATATTTTATTGCTATAAACACTTATAAATAAATTACGTAAGTACCTAAGTATAAAATAATCAGGACATTTACGCCTCGTACGTATTTCTACTTAACTAGGTCCTGTCCTGTGCCTTCCTTATTCATCGGTTTTCCATCGCCCTCACCAGGTCGTCCTTCTAATCCAACGTTTGAGAGAAACCAATCTAAAAATTTCGTTTAATATCTTGTTTCGACGTTGCAACTTGTCATTTTTACAAATGCACTCTGTGGTTTCTACTGAATTCCCGCCATTTCATCTTACGTCATAAACGTCACAAATTAATATTGCAAACTATAATAATGTTATCGGGCAGAATCGTCTGTAAGAAGTTTGTATTCGTTGTAAATTACGACTACTAAGTCGTAATTTCAAAAGAATCACACTGTTTAGCTTAAATAAAATATAAGATGGATGCCTACTTTTTAGATTAGAACTAAGCAAAGCGTGCCGGTATGTATTCTGGAACGCGAATAATTACATAAATTAGAACTTTTTTTAGTAAATACATACAAAATATACGAGGAAAACACACAAATAGTAATATTAATTGTGCATGGAAAATTGCATTGTTAGGGATTCCAATTCGAGAGCACAGCTATTGTTGCTACTAAACCAACAACTCGTTGTAATTTTTTTTAATACCTAGGGCACAGGGTCTCTGCTCTCTGCATCGGTATGAGAAGGATTGTAGTTTTTTTTTTGTCCTGTGAAAATGTTCTAAACCATCACCAAATTGTTACGCAATCATAATTCATAACTGACACAAAACAGTCAGTTTTGATAGTCAAATTACCGTGTTTTTATAAATAACGAAAAATAAAAACTCCTTTTTTCATACCTACGATCACTGGCCGCACTCAGTCACTTTGTCAATATTAGGTTACAGCCAAAAAATATAGTGGCACTCTTATTCAATTGTTTTATTTATTGCTGAGAATCAAATAGGCAGAATGGAAATATAAACCTACATATTCAAATACTTCATTTTGAAGGTTTTATTACACATTTTTGTAAGAAAATTTTGCAGTATCGCCCTATTATTGTTTAGAATCGTTCCGAATTAGGTATCAAGTGATTGGTGTCTATGCGGTTGCTAGAACGCACTTTGTATGAATATTGACTTGTTGGTATATCTATTTCTATTTTATGCTAAGGACGAAAACAAAAGTTTTCACAGCCATGAACTGAATTTTAAACAAAGTGTATTGAACCTCCTTGGTTTACCAAATCTGTGTTTATGGGAAATTTGTTAAAAATGCATGAGAACTCCAAGAATTTTGTTACTGGTAACTTTAAGTATTTACAGCGCGAAAGTAGTAGGTAACGTAGATAAAGGACACCCATGAATTGTGGGGTTTGTAACGATCGTAGTATATGGCGTTACGTGATCTTTGCCGACCCTATGGGGGAAAAAGGTGTGGTTATGTATGTGTGTAATGCCACTACTAGAGTAGTGGAACATAATATGAGAAACTGAACAATACATAAAATTTAGAAGAAAAAAATGGTCTAATAATTTGGTATTTATCTCAAAAAATATAGAATTTCTGTATAATATTAAAGTAAACAAAATTGTGTAAGTAAATATTATAAACGCTATTAATATCAAAGCTCTGAAGGCTTTATTAGAAAATTATTCTCCACAGACCGAAATACAAACCAAATTCAACCATAAATATGTACCGCAATCATAAATTTTCAACCATGCAAGGCGTGTTGACGTACTCGTATCACCTTTTTTTATCAAATTATAAAGGTTGTCGTTGTTGAAAGAACAACAATAATTAAACACTGAATGATAATATAATATAATATACCTACCTACAATATGACAACAGCTTTTATTATGCATATAGGTCCTTGGATATTATTGATAAAAAATATTGTGAAGTTCTCATAATTATCTCTTTCGTAAATAACTTAATTAAAGTATGTGTTAGGTATTGTATTTTTTATCAGAATTTACTGTTGTCAACTAGGTACCTACAATTAAATGAGATGAATTGAAAATTATCGGGAAAATATAATATTACGGGGTGAATGACAACAGAACAAATATAATATTGTAATTTTATGATCTTAGTTCTACTACCTCCATCATCATCATCATAACAGCCCATTAATGTCCCACTGCAGGGACGGGCCTCCTCCCGCGACAGAGGGATACTTGGCCTACTAATACCACGCTGGCCAGACGGATTGGTATAGGGTTTAATTTCCAGTTTTCCTTCTTTTTATTTCGTCTTAGATTTTTCACAGATGTCCATTAATGAAATAAAGGCGAGACGGGAGAGAGGGGGCTACTTCTTACTTAACTCGCCCATAAAATAGGATGGAGATCTATTTAAATCAACTTAATCAACAACTTACTAGTTAACTCCCTACTGTACTTGTCGATGTGTAAATCGGGCATAAGTCGGTTTTACGACACCCATAGGATGAGATGGGGTGATGACATATTGTATTCTTACTCCGTCACCATACTACCTTGCATTAATGAAATAAAAAAGAACCTTACCTTTTTTAAAGGAACTTTTATTTCGTATCCCTTTTATTCCTTTAAAGTTTAAAGGAATAAAACTTTTATTTCGTATCCCTTTTATTCCTTTAAAGTTACGATAGTTAGATACGTAGTTAGACCTTTAAAGTTACGAAAGTTAGATACATAATAAAAGTTCCTTTAAAAAAGGTAAGGTTCTTTTTTATTTCATTAATGCAAGGTAGTTTAAAGAATGCGACCATTATCATGCGTCGCTGAGACACCGGGAACATTCAGACCGTTCGAGTATAATTTATGGATTATGCAATCCAGCTTGGGATTCAACCCCATGGCCTTGTGCACGTCAGGAGCATAGGGCGACTGCTACACCACCGAGCCATTTATCACATAAAATACAAAATGGTTATTATTTTATTTCCATTCATCCTGTAAGTTGGTATTCATCCTATTTGACCGTTTGTAAAACTTAAAATTACTAGGTGCCCAGTAATAATATAGCAGTATCTATTGTTCATAATCAGAGCAGATAGATTATTTTGATAATGCACACAAAACGATGTCATTTGAAGTTGGTTACCCTTTTATGATGGTATGTAATGATTTTCAAATATACATAGTACTTAATATATTTATTCTAACAAAATATTGTTTAAGTATAAAAGTATAATTATTATTTTTTACTAAAACAATATTTTTATATACCTAAACAAAATACAGTAGGTAATTACTGCGTGTAATGATTAAGTTAATCTAAATTTCATTGGTGATCAAAGAAGACAATGTCAAAAAATAAGGTATTTAACAATAAGGTGAAAGCATAAAAATAAATTAAATAATTACGCAAAATATTACCTAAAACCTACATAATTAATAATTTAATTTTACACCTAAAATAAATAAGTTAGGTGTTTTATAACTATTATGGATTTCGAAATACCTACATTTAAATAAATATTCTAACTCCAATTTAGAACCAAATATAAAAAACCACAACAAACATCATTCACTAAATACAAAATACGAACAGAATAGTCAAAACTTCCCAAAATAAGAAAGTCTTTTATGTTTAAAAATACTCACCGTTATTAAAGGTGCAACAGGATCTGCCTGGCATGCATTCGATAACGATGCTTTCCACAAAACTGAAGACACGATCAAACAACTATATTAACTTTTAACTATAGTATATAAATACTAACAAATTATAAACTAAACTCTCAACTGGCTAAATACATTTATATATTATTCCAGTTAACAACCACAAGTTATTTAAATATTTACGTAAAGTTTTTGACGTTTAAAGTAGTAGGCGCGCGACGGAACGCGAGGCGGTCGGCTCCCTGTAGAGCCGACACAAGACTATCGCGGATACACTCGCATCACACCACACGATCCTCGAGCTTTCGGTCCGCGGCTTGCATCCCGTTCTCGCAGCCGGTCATCTGCCTCTTAAAAAATATAGAAGCCTTACATTTCGCCGAAATGTGCTCAATACTAAACACTTATAAAGACAGGTACTGGACTATTCTTCTCACGGTACCTACTTCTTTCTTTTGATTTCATGTTACGATTATTTTAAACTTGCCTGGAGCGTTTCCCTGTATCCAAAGGTGGATTATATGCGTGCCTAGACAACAGCCGGATGCGTGTTTGCATGAAGCGGACGGCAATTTGGATAGATTATATTCTATTATTGCATCTTCTTAAATTACTCCTATACCGAGATATGTCCGTAAATGTTTAGACCGGAGGTCAGTAGAATATCTCATGCTCTTGTTAATAACATCAGCAAACATACATAACATTTTAGCAGTTTATTTGTAATATTCGATACACACAAAACAGTTCAACTTCTTAGTATTAAACTCATTTACTTGTTGTTTTCTCCTTTTATCTTTGTTAAGAACATCCTACGTCAATATTTGTGGTTTCAAAATTAAGGGAGTTTTGAAGTGTTGTTGACTGAAGCATATCAGATAAACAAACTAAATTTCTACCGATATGCCACCCTACAAGATTACTTCAACCGTAATGTTAACTACGTAAATTAATTCACGGAACGTATTTGAGTTTAATTCCAACAATTAAACAATTTAGGTCGACCGTTATTCAACAAATACGCAAAATGGTAGCCATTAAATTTTACGATATCCTAATTTGAAATCGGAACGCGCGGATTCAGCAAGGTATCAAAGTACAGCTAATATCTACAGAATCTTTGTATTACATATCGTGAACAGTCACACTCGTGTGGGTTGCGGTCATTGATGAAAAACCGCGCTCGGTAGCAATGAAGCGTATTGTTTATTTATACATTGTTGTGAACAAATAAACATTAACATATATTCTCGGTAATATTTTGCAGCATTCATTTATGTCTTGTGGTTTAAATTAAACGAAACAGAGTTAAGTTGACGTTATGTCGACGCAAGCTGGACACGGCAAAGCACTTAGAAAGTCAGCACCCCCAAGCTTAAAATAGAGTCCGAGCACCCGCAAACCGTTCGCAACTCTTAAATCCTATTAAAGGAGCCGGGAGTACCTCTATTCATAGACTTTGCCAATAAGTCAAAGGAACTGAATGTCAGCTTCGCGATAGAACAATAGATGAAGTTCACTGCTGATTAAAGTTTTTCCTTGTATAAGTTATAAGATTCAGTTTGAATTACGTAACGCAGTGTAAAGCTGAAGATTGGTTACATGGCATTTAATCAATTAATTGAGGAATAACCTCTCCTTAGTCTCCTTATGCCATAAGGAGACTGAGACGATTATTTATCTTCGATCATTTACAACTGTAGGTAACCCTTTTTTACGTGTTACAGGCTACTAAGAAAGAAAAGACTTGCGGGAAATGTGCACCTGGTAGTTAATTCCAGAGGTTGCATTTTCGTGGGACAAAAATACCCATGTAAGCAATAAATTTACGTTAGAAATTTTCCTGGTTCACGTATCTCACACAAATTACACTCATTCTCTTTGGTGCACATTTATTCTCAAATCCATTCGTAAAAGTTGTAAATGAATGTTTCTCATCCTAACAAGCAAATTCAGACGTGCTAGGCCCGGTTTCCTCCAGTGGTTTAGAGAACCTTGGTCTACCACGCGCTGGTCGGACGGATTGATGTAGGTATCATCAAGTTAATATAAAATATTTTCCAGCATCTGTGCAATTTCCCTTAGTCTTAATATATAAGATATGTTATAAGACCCTACGGTATAAGTTCGGATGGTGATAAAATAATATCGCGTTATATACAAAATTTATCTAAAATGATAAATAAAAATAAAAAAAACAAAAGAGTTTAAACTCTAATATAAGACCTTCTTGAAACCTATTAATTTGGTCTTCCCCGATCATAAAACCGACAAGACAGAAAATTTATAATAATACTGGGCTATAAATACTTGTCTCAGTTTAAAAGCAAAAAGTACTAGACCTCAAACTCGAGCGAGCCTGTGCACACAGACACGTAATGCAAACTTTTTTATTTAAAAAAAACATCTATAGTTATGGTTTGACTTTGAGGTAAGGAAGAGTTTAAGAAGAATCTTTTAGGAAGTAATGCCTAAAGTCAAAGATTGCGTTCTATTTTCAAATACTTTTTATACTTGAAAATGGTCATCACCATCATCATAACAGCCCATTAATGTCCCACTGCAGGGAAGGGCCTCTTCCCGGGACGGAGGGATAACTTGTCCAACTGATACCACGCTGGCCAGACGGCTTGATATAGGGTTTAATTTCAAGTTTTCCTTCTTTTTATTTCGTAAAGATAATATTCACGGATAGTCCCTTAGTCGGTTTTTACGACACCCCTGGGGTGAGATGTATCATATTGTATTCTTACTCCGTCACCACACGGAGAAAATGAAATGAAAATGGTCGTTTACTTATATTCAGCTCAGTTTAAGACTTCTTGATGACGTGACGCACTTCATCCTTTAGTCGACATTAACTATAACCACGGCCATACTTGGCATCCGTCCTTCCGTCGCCATACAAGAATCGAAATAAATTTGCGTTTAAGCTTGGGTTCATTATACATAATACATTTGTTAAAAAAATGGAATCATATCTTACTTTTATGTTCTAGGTCCTCGTAGGATAAAATAGGGATTTTTTAAAACTAAGTCAGTATCTTTTATTCTTTCTTGTATAAGCATTAGGTTTTAATATTGTAATGTTTTGTAGCAAATTCATTACTTGCTTATTGGGCTGCTGCCCATGAATGTAATACTCCAGGGCGGGCCTACTGCTTATGTAGAGAATGCTTCAGCTTATGTATTGGCCTGCAGATACCCCTTGTCGGAAGATTTAATTTCAAAAACCGAATGTTTGAAAATAATAATTAATTGTACCTAAGTTGCCATTTTTTATGTCAGTTCTACATAGAAAAGAATTGTACCACCATTTTTATGTCAGCTCAACATAGAAAAGAATGAAGCTATCTAACTCACAAGGACTTAGAAAATATTATTGTAACAAACATGAAATTAACGAATACAAAGGACTTCCACATTCAATGCAACCGTTTGCGTATCACAAAAATAATTGCCTTACGAGTAAGTACATGTGGTAAACATTGCACATCGACTTTTGTAAAGAGACAATCGGCCAATTTCGGCTTCGTAGAGCATCATATCTACCCTACTCGTAATATTAAGTATTACGCAATCACCAAACGAAGAAGTTATTGACTTGGTTGTCTTAAGCATATCATAATTTCTGATTCAAATACAACGCACTTTCAAATATTTAGTGATGCCTGCAATTTCGATCGTTCTTCATCATACTGACAGTTAGTTTAACCTTCGGAAAAATGAAATCGGGTTGGCTTCTACTTAATAATAGTTCTATGTATTAAGACGACCAAGTGCAAAGTAAACCTTATATTCTTCAGGAGGAAGTGACTCAACAAAGTCCTTTAGACCACAGTGTTGTTCTTTTTCTGACTGGACGAGCTTTTAGAGCTGCTTTTGGCCCGTTTTGTACTAAATTGATAACAAATAACTGGCCACCAAATTAAATAAATAGTATTTCATGACATTTCATTCAAGTTGACATTAAAGTAAAACGCCATAGTGACATGTTTTTTTTATATATTCCACGAGTGTTGTGAACTTACATAAAATTTTGCATGATGTTTATAAAAATTTTCTAGATTAGCATTATTTTTGATATTTTAGTTTATATAGAAATAAAATATTATAAAACATGGGTAAGTAATTTATAATTATAACTTTGTTGAGTTCCTAATTATTTTGAAAGTGCCATATTCATTGAAAGTCAAAGATTCTTACTAAACTAGATCAATAAAAACGTGTGCATAATCCACTACATAATACAGACCTCCAGCACACCATATTCCATGCAATGATTTTTCGCTGGAACAAAACCGTAAGAATTTAAACTAATCAATAGACTAAAATTTAAGAGGAGCTTATGAGTAAGAGTTAGCCTTTTATCGTAGTACACTGCTTGTGTAGGCCTCTACCAACACGCACTTCAAAACGCCATCTTCTACCATACGCATTTAGTCCGACTCAGCCAAGTTGTGAAGTTGTCGGTTTTGGTTTAATTCCCACAATTTCGATTGACGCATATACCGTTGAACCCTTAAACTCTTTCAATCATGATCTGTCTCGATGCTCACTGCGTACACACAGCAACACATCAAGTTAAACATTGTCATTTGAAATTGTGTCTTATTTCAAGGTATTAAGGTACATGAGTGTCTAGGTTGATTAGTTGCTGTGTGTATAAAGAGTATTTTTATCTTTAATATTTATTTTCATTGACAGGGGAGCAAAGTGTTATTGTGAACATATCAGAAATGATTGACCTAGCGATCGGCACACCAGAGGTAAATAGTTTTATTTTTATTTACCAGAGATACTGTGTTTCGTTTATCTGTGTGGTGAGGGAGTAAGAATACAATATGTCACCACCCCATCTCATTCCATGGGTGTCGTAAAAACCAACTAAGGGACTATCCGTTAATATTATCTTTACGAAATAAAAAGCCTATACCAATCCGTCTGGCCAGCGTGGTATTAGTAGGCCAACTATCCCTCCGTCACGAGAGGAGGCCCGTCCCTGCAGTGGGACATTAATGGGCTGTTATGACTGTGTTTCGTGTTAACTTCATTCGTCGAAGCGTCATCGTAACTTCTTGCCAGAGTAAAAAATTGAGATGCTTTTCTGTTTCGACGATATTGTGGTTGATCCTCAATACCTCAGTCGTCTTTCGAAGGTTTGATGACAATTTAAATTCTCGATCCCTCATAATATTAAATTTTTATATTAAGTTTACGAAAAGTGGTTTTTCTTCATTTAAGTACTTAATTATTGTTATGGAAAACTTATAACTAAATACATACTGTATTTATTCTAGTATCCAAGTAGCAAATATTTTGTTTTCACTTATAAATTACTGTGTAATAGGAAACAAAAGTGTAAGTTTCCTTAGAAATCGAACACATTAAAAGCACAAAGAGACCTTATATAATTACTTTACATACATAGCATATTATATAGAAACCGGGTGATAAGGTACGTCACGCTGATAGACATCAGAAATATATTTAAAAGAATCCAAGTTCGAATCTTTTTACAGTTTCGAAAAATAAACGGAAGTATTATGAAACTTCATGGGCGTGAGCTGTCAAAAGAACTTTCTTATAGTAGACAGAAAGTACATTTTTTTTATATTTTTCTGATAACCAACGTGACTTGCCTTATCACCCGGTATTGGATTGACGTCGAGTTTTGGGACATTCTGTATAGTTCGAGCCTTGTACCATATACTAAACAATACAAAGACATGGTTGTGTTCCGAACCCTTAGTAAACTTAAGTCAGACGTGCGTATGTGATCACTATAAAACGACATTCATAAGCGATACCGTTGTATCTTAGATGAGTAAATGACTTTTTGCTTGTTTTTTTTAAATAAAGTAATTTGTGTTTACAGATAGGAGTGGTTGACTTCTGCATGCTTCACGCGGTGCTTCACTGCTTAGGTCAACAGTTAAGGATTCTGAATAAGACCGTCGAGTTGAGAGGCCAAGCGGGTGTTTTACCTGTCGGTAGACAACAAGACAATGCACAGACTGTTACAATTAACGAGCTAGTTATTGAAGTGAGTAATAAGTATATCTTTACTGCCTCTATAAAGTAAAAAATATTCCTCACACTTCCTCACACTTTCACACAACGCCATCTAGTCCCAAACTAAGCAAAGCTTGTACTAGACAACGAATAAACATACTTAAAAACTTTTTTTTTTTAAATACACATTATACATAGAAAATACCCAGACCAATGCAGCAATGCACATAAAGATTTGCATTGAGCGGAAATCGAACCCGAGACCTCTGAGTAGCAGTCATGTTAAATAACCACTACGCCACAAAAAACGTCGTCAAAAAAAATTATAATTACAAATTAAAATTACAAAAACATATCATCATCATTGCGTATGGCTTCTGCTTTGAACCCTATACGTCTATATCCAGCTGGAGGAGACAATCTTTTGCGGCCGGAGTAAGGTTGTGGAGCTCACGCATTCCCCCAGAGAAACGACGTCGGGGACATTCCTCGACGATGGTCATCGTCGTTTGTTTTGGAGCTCTACAATCACACAAATGTATTTATATGATTCCTCTTTTATCGTGACTACCTCTCTCAAAACCGACGCTTTTGCAGCTGCTGAGCACGGGGTTGGGTTCAAATTCCATAAAGGACAATTTGGGTTAGACTCCAGTCAAAAGTAGGTGTTTTTTTTCGGGGAAAAATGCAACTGGAAACTAATGCTACTAACCCGACAATTCTTCGTGCGATCTACAAATGAATGTCCTGAGTCCTGATGTTCATTATATCGCATTGGTTCCGGAAAAAAACAGAAGATTATGATTTCTTACGTTAGGTTTAAGGTGGTATATTAAAAGTTTTCTTTCAATAATTAACTTAATAAAAAAATTATATTCACTATTCATTCATTCTTTTATTTTTCAGACCGATGATGACGCAGGTGAGACTCATTTATTCTGTTCTAATATACCTCTATAACCTGGCGAATGTGTATATTACCACTGCATAGGGAAAGCAACTTAAAGAACCTTTACTTAGCGGCCAATATTGTTAAATCATTTGGCTTATTGTGTCAAGTTCAGCAAATCAGCAAAGTAATTTAACAATTTTTTCTGGTCTTCATTTTATAATTTGTAGTTAGGTTTCTCTCTATAGGGAAGGACTGTTCATACAGGTATTATCACTAATAAAGAACTCATATAACTGTGCCTACATAGCTCATATTATAGCCTGTATTAAGGGGCACGGTTTACATACAGCACGTAAAACCGATAGCCGATAGGGCTGAAAGATTCTGGAACGGCGACCGTGGACCGTAAGACACAGATTGAAAATAAGTTCATCATCTTTATCAGTCAAATGACTTCCAATGCTGGTAAGCGAGCGCTTCCACTTCCTCCCCCATCTATCTACTTCCCGCCACCAACATTAGTTTGTCAGGTGTATAGTCAGTCCGCTTGAACGATCTGTAAAAAAAAACTCTAGAACTAGAATCTCCTGGTATTAAATTATTACCAATGACGTGCCATCTCCATGTAATGCCAGTGATTACTGCTTAGACAGAAAACTTAATATATGTAAATATGTATAAATTTATTTTAGATAAAGGCGCAGAAGAAACTATACTAATCGGTAAGCATTTTACTTGTTTAAGCGCTACGCTCATAACAGTTACACATTCACACAAACACACACGCACGAACGACGACGATACATCGAGACCCCAGCATTGTACGCTAGCAGAGCAACAGAGTCTTAAATCTGTTAATATGGGAGCACATCTAAATACTACATACTAAATACCTTTTAAGGCTCATTCTAACTTAACTTAGGTTAAGTTACCAACACCAAAATATTCCGTTAATTGCATGAAAGGGATATTGAAAATCGTAGTATCGTTTTTCGAACTAAGAACTCTTCGAGCCTTTGATTGTTCGGACGTGTGTAAAACGGAAAATTATAACAAATCGAATTTACGACTTTCGGTAAAATAGTTTTGTGGTTTTTAATAATAGCCCTTACAATTCTTAGAATTTTGAAAATAAATCAAAATCAAATCAAATCAAATCAACTAGCCTATTGCAGTCCACTGCTGGACATAGGCCTCTCCCAATACACGCCACAGAACTCGGTCCTGCGCCTTCCGCATCCAGTCCGACCCAGAGACCTTTATGAGGTCGTCGGTCCACCTAGCTGGGGGGCGTCCTACACTACGTTTGCCGAGTCGCGGTCTCCACTCTAGGACACGTTTGCTCCAACGGCCATCGGTCCTTCGACAGATATGACCAGCCCATTGCCACTTCAGCCTGCTAATACTACGAGCTATGTCGGTAACTTTGGTTCTTTGTCGGATAACCTCGTTCCGGATTCTATCCTTCAAGGAGACGCCGAGCATAGCCCGTTCCATAGCTCGCTGCGCGACTTTAAGTTTGTGGACTAGCCCTACTGTGAGTGTCCACGTCTCGGCACCGTATGTCATTACTGGTAGGACGCATTGGTTGAAGACTTTGGTCTTCAGGCATTGCGGTAAAGGCGAAGAGAAGACCCGACGTAACTTGCTGAATGCTGCCCAACCCAACTGGATCCTGCGATCGATTTCTTTCTCGAAGTTGTTTCTACCAAGTTGGACAACCTGTCCCAGGTAAACATACTCTTGAACAACTTCGAGCATCAATCCGTCGACATAGATCGGCCTCGGCGTTACATGTTTGTTAAACATGATCTTCGTTTTGTTTAGGTTCATGCCGAGTCCGACCCGTCGAGAGGCTCCATTTAGGCCCTGCAGCATCCCGTCAAGCTGTTCCAGTGACTCTGCCACGATGACGATGTCGTCAGCAAACCGGAGGTGTGAGATATACTCGCCGTTGATGTTGATGCCCCGTCCAGTCCAGTCCAACGTCTTAAAGACGTCTTCGAGTGCGTTGGTAAAGAGCTTAGGGGAAATAACATACCCTTGCCTCACCCCTCTACGCAACTCAATAGGTGGGGTCTTTTTGTCCTGGAGCTGGACGGTCATGGTGGCAGTTTCATATAGAGATCTCAACACCTCGATGTACCGCCAATCGATGTGACATCGCTGCAGAGCATCCAGAACCGCCCAGGTTTCGATTGAGTCGAATGCTTTTTCGTAGTCCACGAAAGCCATGCACAGCGGCTGATTGTACTCCTCAGTCTTCTGTACAATTTGCCGAACAACATGGATGTGGTCCACGGTGCTGTAGCCTTTTCGAAAATAAATATAATAAAATATTTCTGAGTACATATTTGGGTGTAATTTTACGTTTTTTCCCTATCATACGTTTTTTCCCGTTAACAAATACTTACCTCAAATTAAAAAACCAGAGTAAATCAGCTTTATACTTACACAAAAGTGAGGGTATCGAAAGGGCGGCGGCGCACGTTGGTTCAGGGGCGGAAAAAAGTCTTTTTTATCAACTTTGTTTAAAATGTCTACAATTTGGTACACATATACTAGAATCTTATTAGAAACGAGACATACAAAAAATACGACTACATTATCAAATTTTTTAATTTTATGATGCAAAGAAGTAGAGTGTTCGACAATTAACAAATTTCGTGCAAAAAATTGTCTTGTTTCAAGTATGAATAAAACCGAAATATTGTTATACTTAGCTTTTATTCTTTGTTTGATTGTAGCTCTAATGTGTGTCATTAAATAAAACGTATAAATTTTAATTGATATAATGACTATTTACTTGTCTTTACACTTTTAACAAAGTAGAGAATTTGGAACCATTTCTTTTTAATTATGAGGCTATAACTAGTTTCCGTTACCGACCGTTAGACAATGATATGCATAAGGAGATTCATTAGACCCTATAGATCATAAATACACCAATTTTAGCTGCGACTATCTGCGACCTTAGAAATACCAAGTCATTATTTACGTGCAGTACCTTGTTAAAAAACTCTCCACTTCATGAAGATGCCAAGGCTCTATTAGTGGATAGCACCCATCTATAAATATTTTTTCTGTATTATTAATCAATTTATAATGTTTATTTATAATTCTGCTTAAATGTATCCTGTTTTTTGTAATGCAATTCATTGGAATATAAGTTTGAAGTAATTATATATTATATTGTATCACGAAAAACCATGTTAAAAAAATTAGTAATGTGTATTATTATATCTTTGTCTTTATACACTTGATAAATTCGTTTTATCATTTTATTAAAGTTTTATAGTTATATGCAACGTATTATCAGATAAAAATAATATTTTCCGCATTCCCGTACAACCTGAACCACTGTGCGGCGGCGTCCCGCATACCGAATAAATTTATACTTTACACTATTAAGCACTCACCGTTACGCTGTCCGTTCTTCACAAAATATAATAATGATATATTTCATACTTTAATTTCTTTTTTAATTTCAGTTGAACGCATTGCAAAAGATGAAATCTCGGGTAAGTTATATCCCTGGTTTTCAAGTTTTATGTATTATTATTTAATCGTGATAGATAAGCAAATGTAGCAGCGCATGTAAATGGCAACTGCTCATGTACACCAGCAATATCAGAACACAGTTAAGCTAACTGCTTGCCATAGCTGTTAAATCTTACAGCCCTGGGTTTCACTACCTACTGTACCCTTTCAGCTAAACACTGTAATATTTCAACAGTAGTTACTGCTTGGAGATGAATTAAGCTGAACGTCGACGGTACTGACCTAGATGACCACTTGTTGAAAAGACCTTATATTAATGAAATGTCTTTTTGTCGTAAAAATCACTGCCTTCATCATCTAGGCTAATGTATAACAGCTATATTTAAATTACAGACGCGGAGCCTCCGCGGAGATCCGCTGGACCCAAGCCTAGTCAAATTAAACCAGGGAAAGTAAAACCACCATCATCCGGGAAACCAAAAGGACCGCCTTCAGGAGCAGCTTCTACTGAGGCCGCCTCTACAGGTTCAGCTACTGAAATAGAACAATCTGCGACAGGCGGCAGAGAAGCGGCGTCAATCAAATCTGACACAGCCTTTGATTCTACATCACATTCGACTAAGCTACGCGCTGTATCCTCAAATGAGAAACTTTCTCTTGTAACTGTTAGCAAGTTTAATATTCTACAAGGCATAGTGACGGATCTACAGCAGCGCGTCTACGGTACCATATCTAACAACCAGGATATACTGCAAGAAGTCAGGTTACGTATATGATAATATTGATATTCCAAGTAGGGATGACAAAATACTTCTGAATTTATATTATTATATTTCAAAAGTAACAACTTTTCACCAATTAATTTACATGCAAGGTAAAAATCTCTGTGTGGTGACGGTGTAAGAATAAAATATGTCACTACCCCATCAACTAAGGGACTATCCGTGGATATTGTCTTTACGAAATAAAAAGGAGGAAAACTTGAAATAAAACCCAATACCAATCCGTCTGGCCAGCGTGGTATTAGTAGGCCAAGTATCCCTCTATCACGGGAGGAGGCCCGTCCTTGCAGTAGGACATTATTGGGCTGTTATGATGATGATTATTATAATATTCTAAATGCGAAAGTTTGTGAGGATGTATGGATGGATGGATGTTGTTGGTTACTCTTTCATGCAAAAACTACTGAATGAATTTTAATGAAATTTGAAATATATGTAGTTTAAGGTGTAGAATAACATTTAAGCTACTCATACAACGCGGGTAAAACCACGGGTATCAGCTAGTAAATAATAAACTATTTAACAGATCACAAACAAACATAAAAGCTATCACGGACATGTGGACTAATTTAAACGTTTCGTCTCGTCTGGAGGCTGCTGAGGAAGGTATTGGTAAACTGAGTGGACTACTGCAAGAAGTTATCAAGGGAACTACACCCATGATAGCAGACAGGTACAGCCTTAGAACTGTTTAATCATATCATTAATTACACTTAATTCAAGTTACGGGGTAATTCTCGTAATATTATAATTATGTATTTGTTTAAAAGCTCATCTCATTCTCATGACAATCAATTCCAAATGTCACTTATGTCAACCAATGAGACAGCACCAAACGCTAAGTTAGACTGTAGAGTTGTCACTTGGAGTTAACCGGCATAGACTGGAGAAACTACTTACAAAGCCATCTTGGCCAGGAAATGACAAACCAAAAAGCATGTAGCATGCATATAACTTAGAAAGGATTTTGGAATCACGGATGTAGTTATAGTCTTATAATACTGATTGGTCTACATTTCATCAATATTTAATTGATAGGCTGATTGATTTTGTAGGGTGGATGCTGTTCAATATACCGAAGAAGCTGTCGAAGCCGAAGTTTCAGCAGCAGCTACCGAAGCTGAAGAAGGGGCCCATGAAGTTCTTACAGCTGATGAAAACGGAAATATTACTCTTCCTCCTTGGGTAGCTGCAAAATCAGACCTAAAACCATTGGCTACGAACATTAAAAACATCATGCAAGAGCAGAAAAGACTTAATGCTGAACTCGCTAATGCAAAGAACATGATAAACAAGGGTCAGTAGCACTGAATATCGTACGGATAGTTTTCTCCATTTACCTTGATGCAATAAAGGAGTAAAGGTTCTCAAATGGCGACCGCGTACTGAAAGAAGCAGGGTGGGTAGAACCTTCACAATGTGGGCCGATCTGGTAAAGGTTACAGGCAGCCGGTGAGGTGTGAGGGAGGCACAGGACAGAGAAAGGCCGAGGGGTTTAAAGGAGGTCTATTGCCAACAGTGGACGTCTTTTGACTGAGATGATAAATGGGTTATATATAAAAATACAGCTGCTTGTAGTCTGGTTGATCCCTCGGCAAATTTGTTCAAAATCAGTTCTCTAGTTTAGGCGGTCAGGAAAGTGGGTTTGCTAAACCTACCTAGGACATAGTTATTTTAGCTTTAAACCTAAAATAACCATGTTCCGTTAAAAATAGTGTAGCAAATTTACTCTCTGGCTTTTACATCATGCCATTAATAATCATAAATGATAAAATAACATGTGTGAGAAAATTAACGTGCTATTTACCTTTATTCTTTTTGACGTTTCGGCACAGGTTAGACTGGCCTTGATCTCAAGCTGACTTGTCTTGACGCGATTTTTTTAATAATATACATTACATTTGCTTTTAGGATCTACGGGAATGGGAACTGTTGCAGTAGGACCAACCGCCGATGTGTCTGCTGGAGCAGCAGAAGCAGCTGCTTTTGCTACAGATGTCCTTGGACCAGTTGCAGCGCCACCTGTCGGTGGTCAAGGTATGAACACATAAATAGCAATAATAATAATTGAATTTGTTTCTTTTTTGTGACGGAATGAAAATATATTCGCCGATCTTATTTCGAAGGCGTCCTAAAACACTAGCTATCAATTACTAAAATGACAATTAATATCATTGACAAAGAAGAAAAATTTGATAAGTATGTAAATGTATACCAACCTGTCTTGTCTAGCGTGGTAGCTATTATGGCAAGGCCTAGAGTGAATAAATAGAATAAAATCTAAAAAAGAGTATTAGACCCCTTCCACTATATTTAACAATATTTGACAGATTGACGTTAGTGACGTTCAGCAGTATCTCGAATGTAATCCCATTCGATTGTAAGCGATTTCGCGATTTTTCAAATTACTTTATTTTACACATTTGGATCCTTACATCAACTTACATTATCATTTTATTATTGTTTCTTTCTTCTATGTTAAGAGAATTAGCCTATAGCTTAAAATGATACAATTATAGTTAGCTTAGGTATTATTTAAAATACATAATTTATCGTGACACATTCGCGGGTTATAGGTAATCTAAAATATCATATTACATTATATAAACGTATTATGAAGAGTTCAGGTTTATTCATAGCATTTATTTCTACCGATTATTTGTAATTTGTTTCATAATGGTGGTAATCGTTATGAGTGTCCATCACTAAGTAACCATGGTAACTGAAAAAAACATGGGTACGTCCATGAAATACAATATAAGTTGTTCGAAAAATAAGCGGAAGTATTACGAAACTTCATGGACGTGAACTGTCAAAAAGCTAAACTTACGCTGGAAGGGGTATAGTTCGTTCGGCCGCCTAGGCAAAGTAGTTATAGTCCTGCCTGCTACGCGATACCATGGGTTTTATTCCCGTTCAAACCTTTGATTGAGTGCTTAGACATTGTTTGTATTGGTCCGGGTGTTTTGTTACATACAGAACACCCTTACCTACCAATGCAAACATTCATAAGTGTTTTGTATGTGAATAACCTCTCAGATGTCCCGCGACTAGCAGCTAGTCGCTCTGTCAAAGCCCGTATATGTCCGTCGACTAGGAGCTAGTCGCTGTTGACAACCTCTACTCTACGCATAATAAAATATTCTGTATTAGTTGTATCTCGCTTCAACACATACCATTGCGTTTAGGAAGGACAAGGTTATCTATAAAATCATAGACTGAGACAGCTGCAATACATAAATTTGCTAAGTTATTCGTACGAAATAACGGCCATTCGGTCTATTCATCTCTCGAGTTGCGGGTCGTGTTTTATTAATTATATTGTGTTTTGTGTTTTTCCTGTTTTGGGCGATAATGGAACGGTAAGTAATCTTTTACTTTAATTTAATAGCCAGCGTTTTTAAGTAATTTTATGTGGTGAATACATATTTTCTTCCTATATACCCCTGACATAGTTACTAACGACTGCGATATTTTTGAATAAAACATATTTTTTTTGTATCTAAATTGGTATTTTAACTGTATTAAATCGATAAAAAAGTGTGTCTACCACATCTTAAGACACTCGAACCCCCATTATTTGTTCTAAATAATCATATTTTCGATTCGAAATACGACCGACTAGCTACTAGTCGCCGGACATTCATGGATCGACGCCATTTTGACATTTACTGGCGCGGCGGCTTGATAACATGGATATGACTTCAGTACATTGTACAGGTCTTTTTGTATTAATTTTGTAAGTATGAAATTTATGAACCAATTAAAAAAAATTTTTTTTTGTTAATTAGTGTTTATATTTTTGTTGAATTTTTGTTGAATTTTTGTTTTGCATGAAGTATGAACCGACGACGGGGTGGTGTGCGGACGAGAGGTGGGACAGGTGCCGAACGGGAAGACCCTGTGCCGTCTTCATCTCGAATTTCGTACGTATTTACTACTTTTTCTATTGTTTTTACAAGTTTAGAGTGCATAATTTTCTAATGCTTTTTTGTATAAAGTTTTGAGTTTAAATTTATTTTATGGCTTTTTTTGCATGAAGTATTAACCGCCGGGGTGGTATGCGGACGAGAGGTACCCCATCGAGCGGAAACGTACAAAGATCTGGTACAAGAAGTTCTTTAGGAGACTGCTTAACTGCAGCGTCCTGAATTCTTACATACTATACAGGCATACTCACACATCAGAGACACACCGTGCATTTCGAAGAACACTTGTCTTGCAGTTGCTGGCTAAACACCATCTCAGCCAGCCTGCCGCGATAACGACACCTTTAACGACGTCGCACCTGCCTGCTGTCTACGACTTCCTACCTTGTGGTAGAAGCAGACGACAGAGGAAATGCGTCAAGTGTTCGAAACGCACATCACATTATTGTCAAGCCTGTAAGGTGAAAGGTGACACTATGTTTGTACACATGTTTTAAACAGCACCACCCTTCATAAACACATTTTTTTTTCACTCAAGAATTCAGTGAACGGCTCTGAAGAACTTATTGTACACAAATCAGACACTACATGGAAAAAATTTGCGTCTAGATGGTGGTTCTACCACTACGAATCATGTTGTACCACTTACCAAAAAAATGTAGGTACATTTGTTTGTTAAATGGTACAACACGATTTGCAGTGGTACACCCGAAATCTTTACTCTAATTTTTTCCATGTGGCGTATTGTATGTATTGAAAAATGTGGTCTGAGGGAGTGTGGGGGGGGGGGTCTGGTTCTGGTTCTGGTTGTTGTATGCTGCTCTAATGTTATTTGTTATGATTATATTGATTGTTGTAAATATATTTGTAAAAATAAATCCACCCTAGGTGTATCCATGTTAATATAGCCTCCTCTAGGTATTTTTTCGGCAAAATTCAATGATTTTGCTGCCTTTGTGTTTAATATTTTTGTATTGTGCAGCGTGTTATTTTTACTGAATCCATTACTTAATTTATTAAATATCTAGAATATGTTATTGTATTTCCAACAAAGTCAACAGATTTTTATACAAAGACGTTCTTCTTGACGTTGTACTATAGCACCCGGTTTTAAGTGACTTATGTTTTTGTTTCACATTCCAAAACTATTTCTTTATCATGAGTGGTACTTATTTTATTAGCTAGTCCGTGAACCAACCTAAACGATAAACATGTCATTTGAGTCAAACTAAGCAACCACGACCTCAATAAATCACTTTGAACAAGGGCCACTTGTGGCTCGATTTAATGGCGACCATTTTTTGTCGTATTTTAGAAATGCATGTCTTGTAAAAATATTGTATGTAGCCTTGCTTATTTTTAGTTAAGTTTTATTAGAAAGGTACTAAACAAACAATTAAACTCATTTACTTTCCATAAAATATTGTTTTATTGATTTATTATCATACAAATATCCTAAAAAACCCTAGGCTCAAACTCTTATGCCTATTTAAATTAATAATTTGTTATTGAAAGCTTTGCAGTTAATAGTATAGATAGAAAAATCATTATTGATCATCCTTTTAATAGTATACACCCGTTTAATCCTATAGATCGCGAGAAATCAAGGGTAGAAAGTAACCAGGGAAAAAAATGTCCTTGTATGTCCCGCGACTAGCAGCTAGTCGGGACATGACCGTCATATTTGACATTTTTGCTCGTACATCTGAGAGGTTATTGGTTTTCTGTTGTTTAAGAGCCATAGCTCAAGCTTTTTTTAGTAGATCTAGCCCTACTTTGGCGTTTTGTTAAAACAAAATAAGCAAAACTTGATTAATCCGGCTGGCTTATTATTAGTAAGTCAAACTGTAATAAACTGTTATTGTGATAAACAATTTTTCTTTTCAGAATTGGCAGATTTAGTTAAAAGAGTTGATACTTTAACCCTTCGCCTTGATTGTATAGAAGCGAAATTAAGGAAGTGTTGCGCCGCCATGTTTAGCGACGAGGGATCTATTACAGACCAAGTATTTATATACTTTATTATGTTTCTCTTTTTCCGTACCTCGGGACTTTGAGACCCGAATCATTGAAGTGTATAAGACGGACTGAGGTGTAGGCCATTTATGTGTTACTGTACATAACTGATAAATGATGAGTCTAGCTGATGGTGCTGTTACATCATCACCATTTATGTGTTACTGTACATAACTGATAAATGATGAGTCTAGCTGATGGTGCTGTTACATCATCACCATTTATGTGTTACTGTACATAACTGATAAATGATGAGTCTAGCTGATGGTGCTGTTACATCATCACCATTTATGTGTTACTGTACATAACTGATAAATGATGAGTCTAGCTGATGGTGCTGTTACATCATCACCATTTATGTGTTACTGTACATAACTGATAAATGATGAGTCTAGCTGATGGTGCTGTTACATCATCACCATTTATGTGTTACTGTACATAACTGATAAATGATGAGTCTAGCTGATGGTGCTGTTACATCATCACCATTTATGTGTTACTGTACATAACTGATAAATGATGAGTCTAGCTGATGGTGCTGTTACATCATCACCATTTATGTGTTACTGTACATAACTGATAAATGATGAGTCTAGCTGATGGTGCTGTTACATCATCACCATTTATGTGTTACTGTACATTACTGATAAATGATGAGTCTAGCTGATGGTGCTGTTACATCATCACCATTTATGTGTTACTGTACATAACTGATAAATGATGAGTCTAGCTGATGGTGCTGTTACATCATCACCATTTATGTGTTACTGTACATTACTGATAAATGATGAGTCTAGCTGATGGTGCTGTTACATCATCACCATTTATGTGTTACTGTACATTACTGATAAATGATGAGTCTAGCTGATGGTGCTGTTACATCATCACCATTTATGTGTTACTGTACATTACTGATAAATGATGAGTCTAGCTGATGGTGCTGTTACATCATCACCATTTATGTGTTACTGTACATTACTGATAAATGATGAGTCTAGCTGATGGTGCTGTTACATCATCACCATTTATGTGTTACTGTACATTACTGATAAATGATGAGTCTAGCTGATGGTGCTGTTACATCATCACCATTTATGTGTTACTGTACATTACTGATAAATGATGAGTCTAGCTGATGGTGCTGTTACATCATCACCATTTATGTGTTACTGTACATTACTGATAAATGATGAGTCTAGCTGATGGTGCTGTTACATCATCACCATTTATGTGTTACTGTACATTACTGATAAATGATGAGTCTAGCTGATGGTGCTGTTACATCATCACCATTTATGTGTTACTGTACATAACTGATAAATGATGAGTCTAGCTGATGGTGCTGTTACATCATCACCATTTATGTGTTACTGTACATTACTGATAAATGATGAGTCTAGCTGATGGTGCTGTTACATCATCACCATTTATGTGTTACTGTACATTACTGATAAATGATGAGTCTAGCTGATGGTGCTGTTACATCATCACCATTTATGTGTTACTGTACATTACTGATAAATGATGAGTCTAGCTGATGGTGCTGTTACATCATCACCATTTATGTGTTACTGTACATTACTGATAAATGATGAGTCTAGCTGATGGTGCTGTTACATCATCACCATTTATGTGTTACTGTACATTACTGATAAATGATGAGTCTAGCTGATGGTGCTGTTACATCATCACCGTCGTCATATCAGCTTATGGACGTCCACTGCTGAACATAGGCCTCCTCCAAACATTTTCTGTTGAGAGAAAATTACGAGAGAGAAAGAGAATTTGGTTATTAGTAACTAAATAAAACTAGTACTCGAGTGGCTTAGTTGCTTATAGCCTCGGAGGCGTAATCTCCGAAGATGTAAGTTCGGATCCCGTTTCGAGTACTTACTGAACCTTTTTTTTTTTCAATGTATTTTTTCTTTTCGAATATGCAAAACTTTAAATGGTCATATCTCCTAAACGGGTGGACCTTTTTCGATTTTTATGTTTCTGCCTAGTAAAATTATTCTTTAACTCGTGTTGTAATTTATGACCCATTTTCATGTACGCCCTGTATAAAAGGTACATGTTATAATTCTACCTTCTATCTTTATGGAGGACAGATATTGTTGAGCACCATGAACCAAGAACATTTCATACTAATTTTAAAAAAAAGTTATGTCGCCAAAACTATTTAAATATTAATTATTTAATATGTCTAAATATAATAAAAATTGACACACTGAAGTACATATTTATTTTCGGAATATTTTTTCGCTGTCGAGTCATAAATATTATTATCATAATGACGTACCTAATCGTTTTAGTGATTATCTTTCCTCTAAACCTTTGCTTGGGCCGTGTGATTATCATTCCGTGGGTGTTGTTACAGCCAGCCAAGTAGGGAAAAACTATGCTTAACTGCTAGATAGGAACACAAACAAACTCTATACCATTTCCTCTGGACATTGTACGGCCTAAATCCCTCCTGACCAAGAGCAGATATCCCCAGCAGTGGGATGTTTTTGAGCTGATATGGAAAGCTCTCTATCCGTGCCTTTACCGTGTTTTCTTCATCCATTAAAATTTGGTGTATATATTTTTAGATGGCATCATTGCAAGACCAAATGGATCATTACGCGAAGACAGTAGTAGCATCAGCAGAGGAAGGAAAATTGAAGAAAGACATTGCTAAGGACTTAGACGGTATTGTACTAGAAACTATAATGTTGTTTGTAGTAGGTACATAATAAAAACGCGCTTCTCGCTACTTCTTGAAGGTGGATTCAATGGGCACATTTGATAATGAGAGCGCGACCAGTAAAAATAGAGTTAGGCACCAACTCAAATTAGCCAATAAATATCGCCAATCAAAATATAAACTAAAATTGTATGACAACAAAAGATTATTACGTCAATCTTATAGTATGTTTAGTGTAAAACGAAATAATAGCAAAATAACTATAAACTAAGTTTTAAATGATAAGTTAAAATAACCGATATTAGTGTTTGATCCCTCTAATCACAAGATTGTCATAAAAACTTGGAAAGAAAAAGTACTATCCCTACCAAAAGATAAACTCAATCTCATACAAAAAGGTACAATCAAACCATCGCGAGATAGAGTTTAACGATATCTTCATAGGACATGTTACTTTGAAATAATTTCATTAACACTTGAAATTAATAAGTTTTGTACGTAACAGGTTTAATGAATCTAGTAGAAACAGTAAATACTATGCAAACACAGCTGAAAGAAGTTTACCAGACAGCACAGCAACTAGCTGCCGAGAAGGACGAGAGACAACAAAATATAAACGTAAAAACAAAACAATCATTTATTTATTTCACATATCTTTTTTTTTTCATTTATTTATTAAAAAAGACTACTCTCGCACTTAGGACGACCCTGTGTCGCGAGGACTTTTACTACTTATTTAAACATTCATTTAACGGAAACAAAGATCATCGAGACTCTAAACAGAGTAAAGAATTGTACTGCGAGAGATTAGGTCGCGCGACCTAGGATTAGTGTAGAATAAATAAAGAAAGAAAAAAAAGAATAATACTTAGTAGGTATTTGCCACTTTTTTCTCATGGTTCAGTTGGGTTAAACAAAATTAACAGTCGTACAGTTAACCGGACTAGGGTTTGTTTTCTATTAACCGAGAGCCGTGGTCCAGTTAACTGTACCACCGACGGTTCTCGAGCCTGGAGACTCTAATCAACACATCATTGTATGTTGTTTTAATAAACAAAGGTTTTTCGTATTTTGTATTTATTACTTACTCAAAAAGAATAAAAAAGTTAACACAACGTACAGAATAGTTTGATAAAGTAGTATATCTTCTTCTTTCTTATTAAAAGACAACCCCCGCAATAAGTATCATACCCGCGGGGACATTTACAGGCATGAAATTAACAAAAAACATTCATGCTCAAGGCTATAGTTTGTGGACCGCAAAAATATTTGCTCTGTGTGGACCTTGATACCGCGGCCCTTAGCACGGCAGCCGCTAACACGACCGCTTTGCCATAATACAGTCATAATACATTATTTGAAGTAATGTTCTTAATTAGACACTGTTGATAATACAAAATTTGTAAAGCAATTCACACTGCACTAGAACGTGTGTTGCCAATTAAGTAAGAACCTCTATACGGAGCAAGCACCAACAGATTTCCAATGAGATACCTACTTCTTGTGTGTTTTCTTAATTTTCCCCACAAATAAGTGGTAACAATGGTTTGCAGTTTAAGTTTTAAACTATAGAAAAAAATTCAAGTTTATTTTTTACCAAAATTACTCAAAACCAAACGCATCTTTTTATGTTACATTTTTTTATATTATACTCTTTTCTTAATTTACTGCCTCGGTGGCGCAACTGTTGCTGAAGTGGCTGCCGGGTACGAGGTTGCACGTTTGATTACCATGCAGTAAAATTTCCTAAGTCTGGGTGTTCTTTATGTCCGTTAAATTAATATTTGTAAATACGGCACAAGATTGTTCCTAATTAAATTAATATTTATTAAGTCGACACAAGGCATGATTTCTTACTTATGTTTAAATAATTATTTTTCTCTTTTTCAGTCGTTATTAGAACAAATAGAACTATTGAAATCGATCAAACTAGATCGCGAAGACATGGTTGAGGCCCTGGCAGACAAGGCTGACGTGCGCATGTTAATGAGAAAGGTATCTCACGACCAGTTCGAGATGGCCTGCGACGATCTGTCTAGAGGATTGGAACATGCTCTTGGTAAACTTAATGTACAGGTGTGTTAATTATTTCAAACTTGTTATAAAAGATTAAGGACCATACAAAACAGAACTTTGGTAAAACATTTTTAGATTAGGTACTCGTAAGAGTCGGAATATTTGTTTTTGTGATAATAACATAGTACTTTTTACTAAAATTACGTATACATCATTATGTTTTCAGGAATCATTATGGCAACAAGCGCTTGATGATATACAGCGTGAAATTGAGACAAAGCTGGATAAGATAGAACTGTTCCCAGTTAAAGACTTCTTCAACGCTAAACTTAAGCAGCTGCAAGAGAATCTTAAGCAAATGGCGGACTTGCGCCGAGAAGTTGAAGCTGCCGGCACTAAGCGTAAATTGATGAGGTATTATGCTTTGTTTATTTCCAGAATTTGCTCGTGGGAAAATGATAATAAGGCTGAGGGAGCCTCAAGAACTACCGCTGTTGAAGTATTTGGTGGCGTATGTTCAGCAATTGACGTCAATTGGCTGATATTATGATGATCATGATAATTTATTCACGTTGCTGACTTTTAACTTTGTACAAAGACTTTCCCTAAGTCTGATATGAAAAAACTATGACGTGAGGGTGATTTAATTGTTTATTATTTCAGAGATGTGAACTGCATATCTTGTGATGCGAATGCGGTGATGGCAATGGAACCAAAGTCAACAGGGACCATAAAAGCCCTGAAACCGTCAACATCCATCAAGCCGTATCTAACATACGAACTAGGTAAGATAATAAGTGTTTTGGTTTTTATGTTTGTGTATTTTAAGCATAAGTATGGACGGACGGCAGCGACTTTCTTTTATACTACGAAACAATTATATTTTACTCTGCTTTATAATAAAATACATTACTTTAACATTAAATTACGTTACACTATATTATTTTTTATTGTTACACAGATACGATAAGGAAAGCTCAATCTAGTCAATTACCGCAACGGAACTTGCACGACTGGGAAACGATGAACAAACAACAAACGCAGCCGAAGCCACTGCAAAAAGTCAGGTAATAAGGACTAGAAATCCATGTGCACATTTATATGTACTTATAACCATGTTTATGCCCCGCTGTCGTGACGCGGGAAAACCTACCCCCGGTTTCTGAATGACTGATCAAGTCAAAATCAACTAATCAAGTGTCAAAACTATCATTTTCAGGAACTAAAATGACAGTTTTGACACTTGATTAGTTGATTTTGACTTGATCAGTCATTCAGAAACCGGGGGTTAGCCTACTTATACCACGTTGGTCAGATGAATTGGTGTACCTGAGGTTTTATGAGATTTTTTTTGTAGAAATTATATCTACGATATGAGTCACCACCATAAATATGTGTGATGGGACCCCATGAAATATATGGTGGTGACACCACACATTCTTGCTCTACCACACGTTTAAAGTAGCAACCAAACAAGCGGCTCTCGCAGCCGACCCTAGGCATAAGCTCATAGTCCAGTAATTACATTAGCTACAACACCCTGTAGATACCAACCACGTATGCCTCATCTATACTAATATTATAAAGAGGTAAAGTTTGTGTGTTTGTTTGTTTGTGTGATTGTGTGTTTGTGTGTTTGTGACGTTGTAGGGGGTAATCTCTGGATCTACTGAACCGATTTTAAAAATTCTTTCTGTGTTTGATAGTCCATTTATCGGGGAGTGTCATAGGCTATATAGTATCACGCTATGCTTAATAGGAGTAGAGCAGTAATGAAATATGTTTATAAAAGAGACGCTTATAAACGTTTATTTTGCTTCTGCTGCTTAAACGTCTGGAGATATACTGAAATGATGTATTAGAGAATTGTACCTTTAAAAAAGTTTTACAATTAAGTCAACGACAGCATTTATCTATCTTCTAAGGTTGACTCACTACGACCTTTTTTATAATAATCAAATTTGATTTAAAGAAATGCATTGTTTGTAAAGGTATTTTGTGTATATGGTATTGACCCTTATCAAAATAAATACGTTAATCATTATATTTATTTAATTTTAAACAAAATTGACCTTTACAGCAATGAGATCCGATTATTAGTTTAAAAGATATCTCAGTTTTAAAATAATGCGCGAATAACGTAAAATATCTGTCTAACGCGATGTTAGTAGGTATAGATGAATTTTCTTAGTATCAACATTTTGGTTGGAGTAAGATTTTTATTTTAATTTTAAATACCTGTCACCATAACAGCCCATTAATGTCCCACTGCAGGGACGGGCCTCCTCCGATGACGGAGGGATAATTGGCCTACTAATACCACGCTGGCCAGACGGATTGGTATAGGGTTTTATTTCAAGTTTTCCTTCTTTATATTTCGTAAAGGTAATATTCACGGATAGTCCCGTAGTCGGTTTTTACGACACCCATGAGATGAGATGAGGTGGTGACATATTGTATTCTTACAATTGTATTCTTTAAATACCTGTACTATAAATTAATTCTACCTCAAAAAGATCGCTTGGTCGGACTAAATTCGGAGGGCGGAGGACCCTGTTCTGTGGCGTTTGTTGGGAGAGGCATGATTTATTGATTAATATGTACCAGGTATTTTTAATCCACCGTACATGGATAATACTCTATACTAATATTATAAAGAGGTAAAGTTCGTGTGTTTGTGACGTTGTAGGGGGTAATCTCTGGATCTACTAAACCGATTTTTAAAATTATTTTTGTGTTAAATAGGCCATTTATCGGGGAGTGTCATAGGCTATATAGTATCACGCTATGACTAATAGGAGTGGAGCAGTAATGAAATATGTTTAAAAAAGTGACGCTTTTTTTCGCGGCCTAACGAAGTGGGCACGGGTCAGCTAGTTATTAATAAAAATAACCTATTTTCTTTAGGTCTGATACGGACAAACACATATGCAACCGATATTGTGGTGGATCGCATACAACGACCACTCCAGTGCAACGTATCGCTCGCCTCGGTCACTTCATGAAGCAATGGGGACCAGATGTTATACCTCTCACTTCGACATACGCTACCGGCGACGATGGCAGGGTAAGATAGTCACCATGTTATATTTGCATCTGTTAAATTGATTCTAAAACTAATTCTTAGTTTCTCTCCTGTCTCGTAGCTCATCGAGAGTTCGTATCGATTTATCATATCAGGCATAAGTACTCACTATAACGCTAAAAGTGACAATAAAATATGTGACCTATTAAATGAGACCCATTATAGTCTCTTTCTACACGGACACAAACATGAACAAGTCTACCACTCTTACTCTTATCTGTTAAACAATCTTTACTTTCTTAATTGTTTACATTTCATTTTCAGCTGTACAAAGTGACAACAGAGGGTGAAGCCGTTGGAACAGGTATGTTTCATAATCATGAACGAAACCGCTTGAAGGATTCTTTTTTTTTTGTAAAATATCCGCTAATTTCATAAATCAATGGTACGGAACCCTTTGCGCGTGAGCCCGACACGCACTTGGCCGGCTTTATGTTATGTCGATGTGTGTTACATTATTAAGCCGATGAGTTATACCTACGTAGTAAAGTAATATAACTCGCAAAACATGAAAACGTAAGTAAATATGTTTATAGGTGGAGGTGGTGAATCCGAAGTGCCGTGTACGCCCAAACCTGGAAAAGACGACAAGAGTAGAACACCTCGATCTGACCTACCCAAGCCCGTAAGTATATTTATATCATCATATTTTTTTATCAAGTCGATTAGCAGTGTGATTGAGTGTACCTTAAAGAATTGTCCTGCCTCTAAATAAACGAAGATAATAAGGATAAAGGTACGAAATAAAAAGGAAAACTTGAAATTAAACCCTATACAAATCCGTCTGGCCAGCGTGGTATTAGTAGACCAAGTATCCCTCTTTCACGAGAGGAGGCCCGTCCCTGCAGTGGGACATTAATGGGCTGTTAAGGATAAAAGAGGTCCATTAAGCCAATTGTAATTTGTAATCACTGATCATTTCATAGATGGGTTAGGTTATGTTAGGTATGTATATTTCAACAGAGCGTCTACGTGCTTCGGAGAGCATGTGAAAAGTCAACGACATTTCTGGATTGTTATAAAATAATGAATTTGTATTTGTTTTAGGATTGTCGCTGCTTAGATGGTATGTTTTCGAAAACCTATACAATTAATATATTTTTAAGTATATTTAAGCGTAAACTACCTCGACTTTATTTTGCATTTCCTACAAAATTGCTCTTACAAAACTTATCTACTATGTTTGTGTGGGGCCATAACCAAATTAGAAGATGCTGTACTTGTTGAATGAATATAGATAAAATATGACATACGATATGGAAACATGACCCCATCGAACTTGATAGAGAGTGCGAGTTCAGTCCAGGAATGAGGATGGTAGTCATAAAATAGAAATCTTGTCTATACATAAAAAAAATCTTGCTGTATTTTATTGTCTGTAGGAACTAATATGCGCTTTTTCGATTTTTGGGAAATAGCGATCACTTTTTCTCTATGCCACTTCCGGTAATAATTATTTTTGGATACCTATCAGAAATTCTTGAAGCCATGTTTATGAAGAAATGCAAAAGAGCAATATCCGTTACCTACACAGTCAATCAATAATGTGGATAAAAACATTTTAAAAAAGCTTTTTCGCTTTATCAGGTTGGCAAATCAATTTCATGGTTTTTTTTCATTACAGATCGTTTGGGACCGGGACCAAAGCGTTGAAAACGGCCAACATTTTTTTTTGGAAATATATTTTTAAATTATGTAATTTTTATAGATTCTCAAATTAAAAAAAAAATATTTTAATAATTATTTATTTTAATGGTAAATCCATTACCATGTAGTAGTTACAGGTGTAATTCTTATAACTAAAGTATTCAAAATAAAATAAATTCTTTTCATCAGCTTCCACGTGCTTTAAAAAGAATGTCATCTTTTCGAACTAAAATCCACCACATTTGTAAAAAGAAACATTGATTACAATGGACCTGGAACGCCAAAAAGAAAAACTGATACGACTACAGAGAGAGACTGATTTTCTATATGTCGCATCATATAAGCGTGTTTCTTTTTATCATTCCATACCCAATTACAATATGACTGTGTTCTGAAAATTATCGTATCAGCAGACAGGTATAAAATTAAATTTACTATTTTTAGTCATGGATGAAATAATATGCGATCATGTCAAAACAATCTTAATATACTTAGGAGCCACTGGCACCAAGTACCTATTTAACAGTGAAGGTACAGTTTTAATTCAGAACACAGTCTATATTACAATAAAGATGTTATAAAGTAACAGTACACATAGAAGCTTCACTTTCTAGAGGACATAGTCCTAGTTTACCACACCATAGAAACTGAGGCTTAACAAACAGCGAAGATACTAATACACTTAACACAGACTAATTTTAATATACATTTATCACATCACAAGTTGTTTACAGTATCTCCGACAATCCAATCAGCTCCATTTATGATATCTGCTCCATATTATGATTAGTATCAAGTCAGGAGGAAGCTGATTGAATGAAACCCAAATCTCACTACAATATTGTCAATACTCAATTTAGTAATCTATCGAATACCATGTAGGTTTATTTACTAATTGATACTTTAAATCAGTTAATACAATTCGAGACAAGGAACATAAAAGCTAGATGTAAATGAAAACAACAGATCGATCGCAGTTGCTTGTCTCGACTTTACATTCATAGGATGTAAATAAAAAGTACATTATGATTATATTATTCAAAAAAGTATCCACTTTATGAATTATATGCCATAGACACATATTATGGTAAAAAAATACTTTTAAGAACATATAGAAAAAGCACAGAGGAAAGTTAATGATTATTTTCCAGTTACACATTGAGATTTTTGTATATTAATGATACAATACATACTAAACTTGAAATCCTAAAAAGCAATTATCACAAAGCGCAAACTATATACTTACTCAGAATATATTGAATTTGCTAAGTTATGGTTAATATTATAATAACTACACACAGTATACTGAGTGAATTTCAAATGAATTCTTCTTACTATATACAAAATATCGTTACATTACATACATTAATCATTAGGACAAATATTTCGTATGTTCCTATGACACAGCACTCTTTAAAGTGACAGTATCTACTCAACTTATGCCTAGCAATTAAAAGGATACATGTTATACCTGTCAAATTATTTCATTGTGGGTTTATCGGTTATATGTAAACCCAGCCATGATTATTTCATGTAGTATTTCGTGCTTAAATTACCTCAAATACTTATAATGTATGCTCTTGTATACAAATGTATGTTATTCTAATATGTGTTGTGTATAGTTTGTGAGCGTTGAAATTAAATTAGCCTGCCAAGCTTATAAGAAGAGATGCTGTAAAATATAATATTCTTCAAAGAATGCCATCTAGTCCCAGATTACGCAGAGCTTGTACCATGGGTACTAGACAACTGATAAATAGACTTTCGTAATACAGATATATCATATATACTACTCAAATAAATTTGGTATATTTCATGAAAATAAGGTTGTCAATTATGTTATATCAAGAGTTACTTATTTATACCTATATAAATCTTATTTGCTACTATTAGATGGAAATTCAAAGCATTTACAATGAGTATGGAGACTAGGCAGGGAATCTGTACTTATTGATTGACCCTACTGCGTAAGTCGTCTGGTAAGAATCATTGATTACAAAAAATTAGAACTCAATTTCCAATGTCTATAAATCAATGTTTCATCAAACTACTACAGTTCAACAAATCTAAAAGATACAGTATGACGTTTCATATTTTTCAAACTGAAACAACTTTGTTCATGCGTACATTATTCAGTTTCGAAAACCTTTTTCGTAAAACCATGAATTTAGAAAGATTTTATTATTGTATCTAAAAATGTACAATTCTTAATATATAAATTTAATTAAAAACGTTCAAACAAAGCAAAATAACACATATTTACATAGTAAATAATATCTAATAGTTCTATTCTTGACCTCATTGCAAAGTCACGTAGTTAGGTTACTGCTCGTAGTGTTGCGACTCTTCGGATACACTTGTATGCAAGAAAATCGTTTACATATACGAAAAATCGTTATTATCGTTAGACACGTAACTAACTATTACTTATAACTAGTACTCGACGTGGTCGAAGGTGACGGGAGGCAACTTATTAAGGTCTTAGTAGTAAATAAAAAAATCCTAAACATTACTTTTATTTAATTAATTATAATTTAAATAAAAGTAATGTTTGGAATTTTTTTTTTCTCTAAAAGTACTAGATCTAATAGTAAGTACTGTTTATTTATTACGACTTGAATATAAAGGTAAACAACTATGGGGTCGTGTCAACCACAGACTAAAGACTGTATTTGACCTTTGAGAAATGGAAATAAAGACAAAATTCTAGAATCTACAAATTATGTCAAATGGTGAAATTTGACGTTGAAAAAATTACATATATTTAAAATATAAGAAAGATAGTGGTTTGATCAAAGTAATTTACGTGTTTTCTATTTCATAAACGTTTAATGCTATTTTCCAGAAATTTTCATCCATATCAAAGTGTGCAATTGATGTAAAAACCGGAGAATTCGCAATATGTGGTGTTTTTTTTACAAAAGGTTCTACTCTTTACTAATAATGAGATTAATTATTAAAGTGTCTTAAAAATCGGATATTATCGTAATCGATTTCTTAAATTTCGGATATTATAATTATCGATTTTTTTATCCCAACCTTATTATTCAATTTGTCAGAACTGTCATACCGTACCTATTAGATTTGTTGGACTTTAACTACTTTTATTAATAGAGAAACAATAAGTTTTTTTTTTCGGTTTGATTATCTTGCACCATCCATTCTACTATCTAAAACTTTCATATGATATAGTAAACCTGAATATAAACTCTTCCTAGACATACTGTTACTATTTCAATCACAAATATTTTTCGCACTTTATCCATCACTGAGCACTCAAAGTCTTGTTCACTAATTAGTTAGTAGTTATCGCTTAACGATGTCTTCCTCGTGAAGTGTAGTGGTTGTTTCCATCGCGACTATAGCGACGTTCCTTCCTCTCGTCGCGATTTCCTCGCGATCTGTCCCGCCGCTCGCGATCCCTGGACCATTCCTTGTCCCGTGATGATTCATGACTTCTGAGAAAAAGAAACAGAATTGTATTATGCTACAATATGTATTATGTTTCACCACACCTTTTCAAGATAGGGTATGGAATCCATACCCTATCTTGATATATCAAGAAGGTTCTTAAAACCGAAAAAGGGATGCTCTCAGAAACATTTCATTTTACTAAAATATTGGTATGTATACCCAAACATACAACAAACTATAAAAGTAAAAGTACAGCTCGCGCAATCTTACTTGACCAGTCTGAAGTTAAATTTCAGAGACATTCACACAGGAACAAAAAATACACCTGCTCGTCAACATTTAGTTCCAAAAATTTGATCTGCAAGTGCACAGTCATTTGCAACAACTTCAAGCCAGCCTACTTAGATTGCGCGTTGCCTATTTTGTTAGTATGTTCATAACACAGACCTGGATTCTCCTGCTGATCGACTGTCGCGTGATTTGCGTCGACTTGCCGAGCGAGGTCGTGGCGACCTTGAGCGTGACCGTGACTTGCGACCTTTGGGCGACGTCTCACGTTCACTGTTCAAATTGAAGTCGTCGAATCTAAACGAGACAAAATAAAGATTATTTATTTTTGATTTTAAGTTCTTTATAATAGGCATTTTATCATAACAGCCTACGTTACATTACTGAATCTATTATAACGCTATTACGAGATTTTTTTACTCTGACATAGACCTGAATAAAAAATCGCGATAAAGTTAATTTTTAGGTAATAACACCTCCAAAGTAAAAATAATACAATTAAATCTCACCTGTTTTTTGGTGACTGTGTTGAGCTATGACTAGAACTGGAGGTTGAAGACGAACTTGAAGACGATGAGGAACTCCTGGACCTGAAATACAATATTACAAACTGTTAACAATATATTTTTTAAACATGTATTTCTTTTTACATGACTTGGTAATAAAACATACAAGTAGCATGTCTGATGGTAAGCTAGACTTCTCCATGGTCTACTAATATAAAGCTGAAAGTGCCTTTGCACTGCAATTATTACCATGGGACACAACGTAAGTATTAAGACCCCACAGTAACACTTAGGAGACACATTAACGTTTGGCAGATTCAGCAGACATAGTGGTGCTAACAACCTACACTACCTCTTGAAAAGATATCTATTACCAGTAAAACATTTTAGATTTTTTTTGTCATCTAATTATTATGAAACAATACAAAGTGTGAAGACTAACCTTCTCTTACTACTTCTGTTACTAGGAGAGGAGCTATTATCATTCTTATCAGTAGGGCTCTTTGATTCACTCTCCTTTGAATTCTCACCATCCTTTTTTTCTTTATCTACATTATCTGAAAAATGTTAAAATACAAATTATAAAAATTACAGCAAATCAGATAAGATTATTGTATATACAGGGTACATGACAATAGCTCATATATTTTAACACTAGAACTAAGCTAGAACAAAACAATCTGTAGAATGTATGTTATGTTTAGGGTTAAATAATAATAGATGTTAAATGATAAGAAATGTTAAGTTTTAGGTAAGTAAACGTATATTGCACGTATTACAATGATTGAATGATAAAGGAGCGAGGGAGCACGCGCGACGATACTCGAAGCGTTTGATTTGCGTACTGATTAATGTATGACTAATTATATTGAAGTAAAGTAAATTGATGAGTTGCTAAAATTATAATAAACTAGGTATATGATGTATGTTTCACCGTACACAATCATCTAAAAATATGAATTCATTTAAACTGCTTTACGTCATAAATCTACTACATGGAACAAGTGCAGTTAAAGATTATAACAATGACATCATTTTAATTATGATCTGTTACTATGAAGCTAAAAAAAACTATGTAAAAAAACACCTGTTTTTATTTTGCTCAGTAATGCCTTCCCTTGTATTATAACATATTCGCCATACTCATGTAAAACTTACATATTTAAGATAAAACATTATTGTAATGTTTCAAGATCATTCACAACTCACCACTTTTAGAAGAATTGCCCTGTTCAGCGTCACTGCCCCAAAGGTCATATTTGGATAAGTCGGCTTCATCACCTGATTCTTCCTCATCATCTTCTTCACCACCCTCAGCTGCCTCTTGTGAAGACCCAGATTTAGTCTGTAACAATTACTTTAAAATTTAGTCACAATACTATATAAAATATAAATTTATAGACAGCAAGTTAAGTGTTTATTGAAATTCAAGATCAAAGCTTGAAAGTTGTTTTATTCTCACTAGGGTAGCCTTCACATTAGCAATCTGTTCAGTGTATGTTTCCTGTATGTTCAAAAAACACACAGGAAACAGACATGGCAATATTATTTATCTAATAAATTATTAATTAGTTGAATATTGACTCCATTTCATGTATGGCATCAAATTAACAAGAAATACTAGTGTGAAGCAACTCCAACAAGGTACAAACCTTTTTCTTCCTCTTCACTCTGCCAGAAGATTTCTTCGAACTCTTGTCAGTTGTTTTCACTGTTAGCTTAAGTCTATTCAATAATATAGGTTTTGGTAGTGCAAAACTTTTGAAATTTCCTATGACATTTTCATCAACATCTTGCAATTGCTCTTCAGGATTATTCACATCCAGATTTAATTTTCTGGCTATGTTTGGTGGTATAAGTACAGGGCTGGGATCAAAAATATCTCCTAAAAAAGGAGTGTCTCCTGCACCATCCATGATTTCCAACTGTCTTTCTATACTAACATCTACATTTGATTCTTTCTCCCACTCTTCATCATTTGTTAAATTTATAGTTTCCACTGTTTTAGGATCTTCATTCATAACAGATTGTTGAGTACTTTCTTGACTGTTTAAATTAGTTTCATCTGATGAAGAATTGTGTGCTAATTGCTGAAGATTTTGAAGTGCTAGTAACAGATTGTTAGTATTTATACCTGCAAGTAAATTGGATAAATCTAGCTGAGGTACAGGTTGGATACTAGCTACTTCTTTCTCTGATGGTTTTTCAAGTGGTTCTTTATTTGTTTCAATATTCTGCACAGGTGAAACTATTTTAACATTACTATTTACAGCTGACTTAGAATTTTCACAATGCATTACAGTTTTTCTGTTTCTTATTTCATGTTCATAATTAGAACCAGGTTGAATAGTTACTGATTCTATAATGTGCACTTTTTTAGATGAACTTATATGTTTAGGATATTTATCTTCATTATCTGAATTGATCTGTTCACTAGATAAACTTAAAATTTCCCGATTCAAATCTGTCTGTATTGGTATAGGTATGGAGTATAAATTGTTCATCATGTTTGTTTGCATTTCATTACTTCTTATTTGAGCTTCATCTGCTGATTGTGATGTTGTTTGCTTTTGAGGAGTTATTGATTTTAATGGAGACAAAATTTCACCAATGTCCTGGTTTTTAAAATCTTTCAAGAGATCTAAAAGCATATCTTGCTTGTCTTTTATCACATCTGTAGGGGCCTTATTAGGAGTTACATTAGTTTGAATCTGGTGTTCCGCAGTATATAACATGTTAGACATTGGACTATCAGGTCTTGGACTAGGAGATGGAGTGTGATGAGTGGATGGAAGCTTTTCATTGTCATCTGTACTTTTATAAAGAGCATCATCATCTTCATCCCATACACTTTCATACCTTTTACATAAATTGTCATGTTCTTGTTGCTTTTCCCTTTCAGGGCTTTTGTGTGTAAGATCACTGTCAAAGATATCCATAATACTTTTATTTTTAGCAGCACTATTTCCCTGCACAATGGCAAAAACTCTGTCTGTTCTTTCCACAGTATTCTCAACTTGGTGGACTGGTTTTGGAAGGTTTAGCTTATTTTCAGAAGGTATTGTTGTCACTGGTTCAAATGGTAAATATTGTTTGGTTGCTAAAGTTTCATTAATATCATCTTTTGTGAAATCAGTTGTTAGACTTCTGTTGAGTTGAGACTGCATGTTATAACTTTGAACATTTGTACAATAATTAGATACCATAGTTTCTGTGCTTGATTTCATTGTGCTTGTGTTCTGTGTGGGCACTACATCAGTTGAGATACTGTGTCTGTTTTTACCAATACTGGCTCCATTTCCTTTAGCCCAATAACCTTTTCTACGGACATTGTCCTTAAACTCTTGGTAATTCTTTTTAGCAGATGAACCTAACTTTGTAGGAACATACTCACTTGAACATGTATCTATGTCAACAGGTATTTTTGTTCTTGGCCTTACATTCATATTGCGTAAATTTGATGTGTAAATATTCCCTGTGACCAGAGGTGATTGCTCCGTAGTTGGTTTTATAGTACTATAACCTTCAAATGCAGGTATTTCGATTGGAATGTAACTGTTGACTTTAGTTGGTGGTGGAATCGGTGCTGGGCGTCTTTTAACCTTTCGTTTTTTTCTACCTTCACGATTTGGAAACACTCTTGACAAAAAATTGTCTTCATCACTATTATATGATACAGAATCTGAATTTGAATCATTAGATGGTCTTCCAGACAGATTAGCTGATTTGGAACATGATGGTGTTTTTGATGTCACAGATTTAGTAGCAACCCTTTCAGAATCAGTATCAGGATAGTTAGAGTCTTGACTATCTCTTGAGCTGGAATGTGTACCCCTATGAGTTGACTCAGAGTTACTTCTTTCTCGAGATCTTCTTTCACCTGTACTTGCTGAGCTACCAGGTGCTTGGTTATCCCTGTCAGGTAAAATCAATGTTTCTGCACTTATACTTCTTCTTAAAGGTTCCTGTGTGTTATCATTAACTTCTTCGTCTGTATCAGAGGGGATGACAATTTCATCTGGGTTTGGCAATAAAGAAACTACCTTTGTTTTTGCATCATCAGTTTTTGGAATTTGATTATTTGCTGAATATGTTGATATAGGAGGAGGAGGAACAGGTGGTATTCCATTGGCTTCTTTTTTTGAGTCTAGATGTGAATCTAATAAGCATCCAGTGGACAGAAGCCTTTGTCGCCATATAAATATAGTCTTAAAATCAGGTGCAGGTTTGTCATACATAGCTTCAAATTTGTCTGTACTGATTTTGCAGTTATTGTATACTATGGCAAAAGCTGCAGTTCTGACTCTTTCTTCCAGGGTATATGTGACTTGATAATTTTCTGCAGGCGTTGGTCCTGAGAATTTGTAAACAACATCATTATTTGTAGAAGAAACCATATTTTCCATAACAGGATTGCTGTATGGTTTGATAACAGGGGAGACGGTACTATCTCTCCTGCTTTTCTTTGAAGCTGAATCATATCCTGATGAAGCAGTTTGATCTTTGTCACCAGAACTCACAAAACGTTTTCTTGTTGGAATGCCATTAGATTTGTTTAGGGTTTTATAAAAAGCTTGATGACCTTGATTATCTTGTTCAGTATTGTGTTTACTGATTATTGCTTTAGTGAGAGGAGAAATGTCACACAACGAGCCATCACTAATACTGCCATTCACATTATCTTGTGTTCTAGCTTTTGGCCTTGACATTACATTTCCACATACAGGCATGACATGTTCTTTATTCAAGTCCTTCTGCAGCACAGTTGGTGGCAACTTTTTGAATACTGCTCCTTCAGTGATGCCAACCTGAAGGCAGGAAAAATAATCTCCACTTTAGTAATGATGTGCTTCAAAAATTTATCTTATAATACAACATCAATTCTTCTGAGCTTCAAATTCCATTACTTCCTGAATATTCGACAAATAGAAATATTTACACGAAAAGCTGTTGATACGGAATGATAATGAAGTTTTGAATCACAAAATAAAATATTAATGTTCAATAACAGAACAGTACAAATAAATTAAGACTAGAGGTTTACTTTTTCTAATTAAGGTTTCTACGATCTTTGTACTTTTCCAAGAAATATTTTAACATAGCGACATACCTTCTCTTGTGATTCTTCTTTACGTTTGCGTTTCTTTCTGCCAAATTCATCATATTCATCGTCAGAGGACGGTTCACGCCTTCGGTACTCAACAACGCCGCGCTCATTGTAACCTCCGCCATAGCCGGTGCGAGCTTCCACCTACAAAATACAACAAATTAACATACGAACTTCCTGACCTGTAACTTATTTTACTTTTTTAACACTTACTTCACCATATCTAGGAGCATTACAGACGTTACAAGTCTGACGCTTGGCCCAGTTAACATTCGTACATTTGTTGCACTGCCAGTCATCCGCGTTGAAAAGACCGCGGGACTTTTCTGCTGCTACTTTACCAATTTCAGTACCAAGTTTCTTCTTAAAAGTTTTAGTGCTCTCCGGTTTTTCCTTATTACATCGATAACACGAAACCCTGCGTGAAAAATTTATATTTCCGCAATTCGGATCACCGCATATCCAGTCCCCGTCGTTCATTTTGTTAAGTTTACAGCTTTTTCTAGTAAAATACTAACAATCGCCACATATTCACAGACAAATCATTAATTGAGCCACAAAACTAACATACAAACATTTCAGAATTACAAGAATTGAAATGTAAATAAAAGTCAAAACATTATCAGGAATTACCACTTCCAAAGAAAACCAAGCTCACTTTTGCAAGAAAAGCAATCAAGCTTCATGCCAGCCATGACGTGACGCAAGTAAAAAAAGAATTTCCTACCATAAATTGTCATAGACAGTGATCATTTCCGTTTGTTTTTTTTTTAAGTTTCATGTGTATAATTTTTAAACATGAAATATCACCTTTTAAATAAAATTACTATTTAATTGAAACAAGCACCTAATCAAGTTGTTTCCAAAAAATATTTATCATTTTGATTGCCCATGGGTATTTATAGATCAATAATCTTAGGAATAAACTTTATAGTGATTATTAAAGAATTGGAGTTTTCACGACTTAGAGGCAGGCAGGTCTTTTTATCCTATATGCCAGTTAAAAACGAATACCACTTAAAACTCGCACACTTAACATCCCGCATAATTATCGTATCATTTAAGAATGGTGCTGAACTGACACCTGTCCCCCCGCAACCTGTCGTAAAAATACTTAGATATTTACATAATTTATATCTAGAAATTGAAAATATAGTATATCGCACGCGAATAAGAACAGCTTACAAAACCACATAATATGAACACGTGAAGAACTCGCGTAAAAAGAGATTTCCTAAAACTAATCTTTAATATTTATCCGTAATTTGTAATGAAATCATCAGTTGGTAGTTTTTTTGACGAGGAAGTTCTTTTTTTAATTTTTCCCATAGGTTATTCCTACCAGCAATGATTTTCTAAAATGAATATTACATTATTACCAACTAGTGAATCTAGCTATAACTTACATGCAACAAATTTTTAAATTTATGATGGCACAACGATTCTATGATAACTACGTTAACTCTGTTCTTTGTAGTAAAACAGGAAATAATTTATTAATAATATATGTACCTATGCCCAACACAGTTGGTTGATAGACAACCCTACCATTTGCAGCTTGCCTTTTTACAAATAGCAAATTAACGCTTCAAGAAAATACTATTGAGTATTTCATCTCATCTCAGCCAAAAGATGTCCACTGGTGAAAAAACTTTAAACGTACTCTGCTTTCTTTACCTTAAAACTTATTTGAATGTTTTTATCTTAATTCATTTCCCTTATTAAAAAAAAACCGTAGGACTAGTTACAGGTGAAACCAGCAGATTAAAAAAAAATCAGGCATTGCAGTTTCTGATTATAAAAAGCTCATAAGCCATAACAGAAAATTGTTTTCTCGCTATGACTATTGATTGACTACTAAGAAGACCCCCGGCCGGCCTGACTGCACAGTTAAATCTATCTATCCTATTTTATTGTTGACAGGGGTAGGTACTGTTGTGGGCCAAAAAATATGGAGAAGCATTTCATCCAACGTTTTGTTATCCCTCTTGTGGTTTTTGAAACTCACTTACTTCCATATAAATATTTGTATTATATAATAATTTGATTGGAGTTTAAAATAAGATTAATAAATAAAATAATAAAAAATTCTACTCACTTGAGTCATTCATGAAGTAAAATCTAAACGTATCTGAGCTTCAGAAGTTCGAGCCTCGCGCGCATTTTATATCTGTCAAAATTGTTTATCTTGAGGTTACTTTTGAATTAGAAACAATTTGCAATAATTCTATAAAAAAAGGAAAATTATATTAAATTTTGTATACCTAGCAATGATTCGTGTAAATTAAAAGAGTTTCCATGAAATTGACCTACTAGATTTTCTAGTGAGTTGTCAAAAAGTACGCGAATATTTTGTTAAATTGGTATTCTGCAGAATGTTATCGCACGATGTATGAAGATGACAACATTACTTGTACTCCTAAGCGCTGTGTACTCACTGAAGTTACAAATTCAGCAAATTATGTGTCGCCGACTGCAAATCTTAAATTACTGACCAACGTTGCATTGCAATACCCCACTCCGCCTCCGAGTACTGTTCACCGAAAAGAAAAGTCTTTGCAGATTTTATGTGATAGGTAAATGTTACTCTTTGTCAATAAGATTTTCAATATTTATATAAGTCACCTGTGTATTTTCTAATTGGATTTTTTTTTGTATCAGATTCCTGAACTTATATCCTCTTCATGGAGATGGGCCTGTGGAAATTCAGCTGGATAGCACTGCAGCCCGGTTAGGTGTAGAGAAGCGTCGAATGTACGACATAATTAATATACTTGAGGCCATGCAATGTGCTGTGCATAAAAGAAAGAACACATATCTTTGGCATGGTGGATCTCGATTAGCATCCTTTTTGAAAATGCTTAAGAAACAAGGGGAACACCTGAGGTTGTCAGATGCATTGCGTGGTAAAGCTCCAAAGCCCCCAACTCCAAAACACAAGACATTAGGAGTATTGGCTCAAAGATTCCTGATGTTATTCTTAGTTGAACCTCCAGTAAGTTATTATGTTATTTTACTATAACCGGATGTCATTAATTATAGCAAATACATAAATAATGACATTTTGGGGCGACATGTTCACAAAGTGAACAAGCCCTTTTCTAATAAAGATTAAAAAAAAATACATAAATACAAAAAATTAAAAAATAATACGATTGTGAGTGTAATATTCCCTGCAGAAATGTACATTTAGTGAAAATTTACAAATTATCATTTAAAATTAATACATTGTGTTCATGTAACATTTTAAATAATAGTTATTTATTTTTCCAGAATACTCTAATAAACCTGGAGATGGCTGTGAGAGTACTGATAGACACGTCCACTAAGAGCAAAGCAGCTATATCTCCTGAGCAGCAGGATAGGCAACACAAATCTAAAGTGAGGCGGCTGTATGACATTGCCAATGTATTCATTTCTATTGGTCTCATTGAAAAAGTTTCAGGTAATTTAATATTAAAAAAGCCAGTTTTTAAGTATGTGGGGCCCCACAAATTGAAGAAATGTGATAAGACAGCATTCAACATTCTGTCACCCCTAACACCTCTCTCCTTGTTGGACAACCAGCAGCGGACACCTACATGTCACATATTTGGTGGGAGATCTAAACGGAAATTGGAGTTCACAACTCCAAGTTTCTGTAAAGAACTTAAGCTTGGTATAACTACCCCACCTCACACACCGTCCCACAAGTGGGATGAAATCTTACTTGTCGCTGACATGGAACTGACTAGAATTAACAATGGAATAGTTTGTGATTAATTTAAAAAATTCAGTTGTAATGTATTGATTCAGATTTTATATAGTTCTTTTTTTCTATTATTTGTCTTCCAGGATATATTAATATAGATGACTATTATAGACAAAATTGTAATGTTCTTTGTTCCTATATTAAAATTTTATTCACTTGTTGCTTAGAGCAAAATAATTTTATTTGTCGTAAAATACATAAATAAATGTGTTATGTAACAAAAGGAGATAATAGTAATATTCATGAGTGAGAGATTAGACTGGCTCCTTTTATATATTTTTATTTATATTCTATAATCCTAAGGATCAAGGATATGAGCACTATTAATTCTATATTATGACAAATTATGATGTTTTAAAATACATATCCACACACTTGTGGTCTTGGATTTATATGGAGTATGCTTTTATTTTCTACTTGTTTAATTGGTAATCGTAATAAATTAAATTACCTTTATTATTTTTTACCGTTATTCTATCTTATTTATAATCCCTGATAAAAGATACTATTTCCTTATTGCTTTACAAACAAGAGAATCAAGACCTAATATGTACTTTTATCCTGTTGAGAACCCAAATCATTAGAGCCATGTGCACCTGCTACTTTCTAAGACCATAACACGGCAAGTTACACTAATAATAAAATATATTTATATACAATTTGAGAATCACTGATTTTATTTAAACCAAACTGTTACATATAATTAACAAAAGTACTTAAACTTTAATGTTATGTAAGTATAGTGTACATAACAATTGGAAATTTAATTTTAATATAAAAATATATATATGAAATTTAGTACTAAAGTAAGTACATACAGTATTCATAAATAAGGAAGCTAAACATTGAATAAGACCTACCTACAGGTAAATATACAAATAATATCCTTGATTAACACAGTAATCGCCTCTAAAACATAACTAATTAGTAATTTCGTAAAACAAAACAGCTTCATATTTCCTTATGATAAAATACATGGTCTAATGAAAGAGCAAATTATTCTTCTTATAATTCAAATAATTGTGTCTACACGTATTTTTTCATAACAGTTTGCATTTTAATCATTATAAAAATCAATAATTATTAGTAATAGAGGCAGATACTGTTTTTTACAATATTATATGGAAGAATTATTGAGTTAATAAAATGCTAATACATATCTCATATTAGATGGCATTATAAATAGGTCCCTATAATATCATCGAATCCCAAAATAGGCAAGGTCATCTGGCTACCAATTAAATACACTAATTTTGTAAATCTGTACAACGTACCTTTTACAAATAAAAACATTTAGGCCAATGTAAACACGCGCCAATCGAATTCTAGACCTCGGCATTAGTAATTCATTCTAATGTTTAATGCATTTATTAATAAAAATAATATTTATGTACAATTATAAATAAATCGTAATATTGATTTTATTTTTAATAAATACTTATTCATAACAAAAGAACCTAACAGCCTTAGACAATAGGCGATTGGTTTCTTAATCTTCAAGTACCAAGATCTTGTCAAGTCTCTAAAAGAAATATCAATGAAATGTATAAATTATTAATTATATATTACAAATATTATACAGATTTATGTAAGTCATAGTTTTAGTTATAAATATTTGCCTCAGTTCGGCTCATTTACAAAACGGTGGTATACAAGGCTGTCCGGTTGCAATAAGTAAAACGGTAGTTGATTCTGTCACACCTGCTCTATCATAGGAAATTGTTCTGGGTCCTCTGACGGCGGAAGAGCTTCAGCATCGAAAAAGCTCGCATGTAGAGCCACGACTGTTACTGTCGCACCTGTAGGTATTAAAATATATTTTATTAGTAATAGCTAACAACAGACTACGATAAATACCATTTCTGGGTACGGTTCTATTTTTGATAAACGTTTTTAAAAAAAGAACACAACAACTGTTTGTCACCAATGAGGATAAATGGAAACAATAATTTAGACAAACCGCAGTAGAGCTGTATAACATATACGTAATATTTTTTTTTTATTAAGTATCTGTTTTTATTTAGAGTCTTGTGGTCATTTATGACCAAGTCAGCCTACATACGTAATAGATAAGACGTTTCTCCACTGGGAAACGTAAATTTGATACCCATGCTAGTCAGTGTCTTCTTATCTCTAGCTCTGTGTTTTCTGGTTATCTAGTTATTCCTATATTACACTTTTATTTCCATCAGGACGATGTAGTATGTTAATCCTTAACAGCTATAAAGATACATATTTTTAAATACCTACAATAATTTCTAAGTTTTACGCGGTAAATACAGTACGCGTTTACTCGACCGACTTGAAGTTGTTGCATATGGTTGCGCGACGAGGAGGAGGTATTTTGTTTATTTCTTTTCATGACGAACTTCTCCGATAGCTAACTTCAGGCCGGTGAAGGTTGTTGGTGCGTAAGCGTAACTACTGTACTTAGTATTTTACTTTGAAATTTTCCCGTTTTTACATTTTTTATTGATGATCTGTTCAAAGATTTAAGCTCTTTAAGGACTATATTAATAAGTATACATTTTCAAATTGGAATCCATTAAAGATTGATTTTAGAATACATACAAAAACAAACAATTTTGGAATAGCTCGACAAATTGACACGTGACAAAATTAACAGTAATTTCATGCTAATTATTTGCAGAAAACTATGGTTCTTGATTAGGTACGTTATGAGTAACATGCAATTACAAATATCAAACACATAGGCGATCCTAGACCGAAATAGCGGATTATTTGGCTTACATAGGCATTAGGTTTACGTATACCTACAACAACATCGTACGTATAATATTATTACAGTGTAGATAGGTACGTCATGTTTTCCCTACAACATCGGACGGAACCAGAATAAAAAAGTGAAATTATTTTCAATTAAGTAACAAAGATTCACTGTTTAGTCATTATTTTATCCGTAGGGTAAAAGGGGAATGAGTAAGCACTAGGTACTTAGTACTTTATTACTTAACATAACGCAAAACCGTTATGATAAATATAACAGGTATAATATTTTCTTATTATATTAATATGGATTTGAATAAGTTTATTTTCTTACCTAAGACCCAGAAAAGTACAGCTCCGGCTCCAGCGAGCCAACAAATAGCCATGGAACCTGCAGCTGCTACAGCATACTGCTGAGTCTTGCTCAGTTCCCATCCACCAATCTAAATGTGTTATTAAAGAGGAAAATGAATACAAGCAATAGATAAATACAGCAATAGATATAGATTAGACAGTCAATAAATATCGCATTTCGGACGTAACGTATTTTTATTAAATGACGCGGCCATGTTAACCACACTTGCAGTCCAAGAACGACGGGAAGACGATGTTCTCCTGCCGTCCTTCGATGCTCATTGAGTTTCTTAAGTTGAATATACAGAATATAATATAATTGTGTACCATAATATAGGGTGAATAAGATTTTGTGTTGGGAGGATAAAATTATTGACTACCTAATCCTTAAAATTTAAAATCACACCAGTACAAAGTTAAATTATAGAGATTAATCTTAGTTTAGGTAAAGAAAATCACATCAATATTGAATAAAGGTTAGTAGAAACAAAATAGAAATTAATGTGAACTTACACGGGGCTGAAACAATAAATATATATTTTTTGAGTTTAGGTTATAAACAGAAATATTAAGTAATACTTATTTATATAAATAAAGCTTACTTTCCAAGTATTTGGTCCAGATGTCAGTTTTCTGTATCCAAAGAAACTTGCAGCCATTGCAATAAGTAGCAGAGGTGTTGTGATCCTTTAATGAAATGGTAATCCAGTATTGAATTGTGTACTATATTTATACTCCAAACTGATTATATATACTCACAGGCAATAGGCAAATAATCCCAGGAATATCATCAAGTAATTAGCTTGAAAGTGCTCCACATTTCGATAAAATCGTCGTGACAGCCTTGGTATTGACGGTGGGGTCTACAAAAAGAAAACAGTTTGTGTTATTCTGTACATTTAAATTATTTTGTGATGAAATAGATATTAGATAATGACTGATGCAAAAATAACTAATTTACCTTGAAATTATCAGTGGCAACAAATTGTGTCCATGGTCTGCGAGATGCAAGTACACCCATGACCAGAGCTGGCCCAGCACCATTACGGACATGTTGAAGCAATCTATAATAACATGTTCATTATATTAAATGATAAAGAAATATTTAAGTACCTATTTAAAATAGTATCAGCCAAAAGCAACTATTAGTTAGTAAGCAAAGTAAACTAAAAATTTAAATGACTCCAGTGAAAACATAGTAACTTAGATGTGACAAATAAGTAATTTAATTGGAAATATACTTACTAACTGTACAAGTAAGTCAAGTACAGGATATCAAAAACATAGATAATTATACTGTTTTAAGATAAATTTTAAAATCCTACAACTTTTAATTATTTGTGTATAATTTGTCTGGTTTAAATAATTGTAAAAGGAAAATGACAAAACATATTTTATTACTTTACAACAAAATTTGATAGTTAAAATAGCCATAACTGTGCCATGTAAAAGGCTCGCACAGACTAGAAATCACAAAAGGGACATTTCTTTCACAGATAAAAGAGGCAAAGGAGTGTGAGGGAAGGTAGGTATGAAAAGGTAGGAATATCTTGTCTATTTACACCAATGTATGTGTTGAAGTTTGTCCTTTTCTTAAATCAGCAGGCTTTAATATTTACATAACCAGGTATTTAAATTGTAAAAAAAAGGAAATATGGAAATTACTTTTGTTATCAGTGGTAGTACCTTACACGACAGTAGAGACTTAAATTAGTAATTGTTAGTAGACTCGCTATGTGATGTGGCATATCGTCAAAATTGATTGAGATTTAGGTAGCTTGAATAATGTAAAATTACTTTCATCTAGATGTGAACATCACATAATTTATATTAATGTTTTGTTTGTAAATCATGACCAGAACTGACGCGATAAAACTAATGTAAAACATACATTGAAAAACAATGGCAAATGATAACGCAACTTATCAAGCAGAAAAACACCACGTAGCGTTTTATTGTTAAGACTTACAACTCCATATCATTGACATACTTTTGCAAGCCTTTCTTTTCAACGGTGGCATTCATTTCCCCTGAAAGATCAATATTCACATTTTCGGACATTTTTGGCTTTAAGTTTAATTAACATAAATATTATTATACGTTCAATTTCAATCCCAACTCAGTCTGTTATTATTTGGTTTTTGGCTTGACAGTTGACACTTGACAGCTTGTCATTCACTTCACGACCACGATGGCTCGATTTATGCATAAGCAACAAAGTAAAAAATAAGAATAAAACTCCAATCAAGTGGTTTTTCTCACTCGAACTCCATATTTTTGTTGATAAGATATTTTTGTAATTTAATTATTTTATTGCTTTTCCTTAAGCGATTTTCTTATTTTGAAATTTCCATTTTTATTTCTAGGCTTCTTTCTTGTTATTTTTTAGGTACTGGGCATTTTTCTACAGTAATCGCTAAATAACTTGGTCGGCCTGATAATAGCAAGCTATCATCAGAGAAATTCGTCCACAACAGGAACAAATAAACCAATCTTTATTATAAGGCATGTAAATAATGTTAAATCTGTTGGTAAGCATTATTAATTAATAAACTTTCCCCACGCCTAGCCTCCCGTTGTTTAATTCGAAATCTGACATCTGCGGAGCGGGGCCATCTACAACCACTTTAGGCCGGCCGACTTAGTTGGCGCTTAACGTAAATTTTGCTTTCTCTTTAACAAAAAGTATAATAATATATTGGGTCCAGTATATAATTCTTATCTATGATTGGGTCTCTTTACACTAACTCCGCCAAAGGGCTATGTTGGCAGAATGATCAGTAAATGATGAAACCATTATAAAAAATAGTATTCCCATAATTAAAAAGCTATTAAGTCAAACTTATGTCAAAAGTTATCCAAATACGTGTATTTCTATCTTGTTGTATGCATGCAATTTTGTTCGCGATTAATAGACAAAATTTCAATAAAATACTTGCTTAGGTCGTATCAGTACATATAAACATATTTGTAAGGAAGTTTGTGGATGTCGCACCAGTAGAGACATTTTAATCAAGAGTTTTAACAACTTTAGTTGAGGAAAGACAGAGTTTGAAAAAGCCTATATCACACAGGTATTTTATTTGGCTCAGAATAGAACAATCACAGAATATAGTGATAATGATACATACTGTTTTATGTATTCTCACATGCTTACCGTTTTTAAGTTCATTGGAAAACTTACAAGTGAAGCCTGATTACACTGGTATAATTTCTGTTATAGACAATTTTATTTATGTGCAAGGTTTTTTCTTATCTTGTTTAGGTAAAATTTATTTTATATTCATATTCCAGACGTGATTCTTTGTCGCAGCTGTGGGACCAATCTCTCGTTGTCTGTAAACCTGTTTGCAAAACATAGTTCAAAGGCATCTTATTCTTTTAATGACACATTGTTTGGCAAGAAGGAGGTTTTAGTTGAGGTCTTTCTTGCTAATGGCTTCTTTTACTATCCTGTGATAACATTACATAACTCAGTGTGCCTTGTAGTTGGCGAGGTAATATAACTTTATGTTGTTTAGTAAATTGCAGGTTCATCTCAATTAAAATGATTTGTTATTGGTTAGTTATGCATTACAGTGGGAAGAAAATACATCTTGGTATCCTGGGTACCGTTGGAAGCCCTGTGTTTGTCCAGACTGTGGAGAATATATTGGATGGGTATTTGAACCTATTGATCCTGCCCAAGTAACACCTTCTGAGACTTTCTATGGTCTTATTTTAACTTCTCTAATCAGCGAAACTTGTAAATATGATTACTTATTAATGGTTATGTTCATACAGGTGTGGGTTTGTGTTTGTCCATCTCAATGTCATGGTTTAGGAGTTGCTAAATGTGTTTATAGATTTGTGCTGAAGATAAAATACTCTTGAGATAGAAAATTTATAAATCATCATAGATATAAGATTTGTGTAGTATTTTTTAAAAGAAGGCTTATTATCAGGAATTATTATGGGTGCCTATGCATTTTTGTTACTAAAAATAGGAAATATATATTATTATGTGGAACCAAACATAACTGGAATATTTCATTGTTAAAATTTTAAGTGTTCTCTTTTGGGAAACAATAGCTATTTTGGAAATTATTACTATTGTATCCTTTGCTTTTATAAATACATATTGGGATGCTAATTGTTTTTATGTCTGCTACTACTAACTGGGGTTTAAATGTAAGGGATCTCATATCAGACTTGATTTAACCAATTAAGGTCTAGTTTAATTGCATACTAATAGATTTTATACTTTATGTTGTGTGAATGTCTTTCCACTTAATCACTATCATCTAAAAACTGATTTATCAAGTTGACAGCAACCTCTATATGAAATTTTATCTAACTTGGTACAGCTGTTAGTGTAAATAATAAACACATGCAAAGTTTTGCCTTTATTATTTAATTTTGTAGGATTTACCAATTTTGTTGTATTTATAGTTTTATTTATATAAAAGATTTTTGGCATAGTCATATTTGTACTCATTATCACTTTGAAGTGTTGTCTATAATTATTATTAACAATAATTTACTGTTTTAAAGTAAATGTTATCTAAAATTAATATATTTTTGTTGTTTTTAGATCTAAACTCAATAAATAAATACCCTACAAGTTTATCTAATCCATAATGGCTGATACTTTATCAGCTGAAGATAAGGAGTTCCTAGCTACTTGTGAAGAAGAACTGAAAGACAGATACACTGAGAAAGATGATGACTTTATGTTAGTATTGAATGCTGAACCTTCCAAGCCACCTGTTATTGACTCATGGTGGGCGCCAAACAACTCTGATCGTCGCAATGACAGACACAGAAACAGATACCAACCATACGAGCGTCGCGGCGGAGGCGGCGACAGAGATTACCACAGTAGACGAAGCAATCACGGACAAAGAGGTTATAATGACTATGGAAGCTATGACGACAGAGGACAAGGTGGTTACCGCCCTCAGAGACGAGATAGATATTAGATATGACAATATTGTTTAATGTTTATTATTATGTAATAAATAAAATACGGACTTTCTCAAAAGAATATATTCTGAATTATTATGGCTTGATTTACATTTTAACAACTTAGAATTACATAATAAATCATCACTGATAAAGTAATGTAGCTACAGCAACCATAAGTAGGAAACCATAACAAAATAAATAATTATTTAAATTCTCAGTGCTACTCAACAAGTCTAATGATTATAAATTTATAACAATAATTATGCCGATATAATTTTAAAACCTAAGTTCAACTATTACATTCCTGATGTACACAAACAATAACAACTTCAAAATATTCTGCATCAATGGACACGCGCGCTAATATTTATATTTCATTAACAGCTGGGACAATTTTTGGTACTTGTACTTTCTACCATCGACATACACAATATTTATTTCGCGTGGCCTCTCGCAAAAATATATATTTATATAATATATATAATATCTCTTCTAATCTCACATAGGAATATGTTGTATATACAAGTACACGTAATAACAAATACGACGCCATTGTATCGGCCTCAGCGATATATATTATGTCGCGCGGTGCAAATAACACATGACAAATAAATAATGATACGACATCATGCTAACGATTACTAAGCACAATGACGAGTACATTTATCAAGCATTCTAAGTAAACACTATTCAAGATATTTTTTACTATTTAATTAATTATATCATATTTATATTGGCTACTCATCTCGGTACTGAAGCGTCACATCACAAAATAATCTATGGTTAAGTTAACTGGCAACTACATTGTGTCTCTATAATATTGTTGACAATGTGTGAGATGAATATAAGATATGTTTCAACAATGGCTAACTCCAATTAGCATTTAGTGGTTACGAACAACCAGTGACATAGCTCCAATAAGTGAAAAAATGCAACCATAATAACCAAATCACAGTACAAGTGTAACATAATTATGCTCACTAACTTAATATTATGACTCAATACAATCAGACATTACAACAAAACATACAAAATCTAGTAGACAACATATAAATAATGTATTAGACTGAGCCAGCGGTGTCGCCGTGCGTCAGAGCCTCTCGGTACTTTGGCAAGAATACTCCAGCTCTGCGTGCCAACGACTACATGCAGCGTGCGACACTTCATTAGTCTGCCTCTAAACACATACTTTGATTCGTTAATATATAAACTTCTACATAACATACAGATAGTTTATAGTTACAATATGCTTTTAATTTTCTTAACAACAATGCATAATATTAATTGTATGAATTGACACGTAATAATTACGGGAGCGTGCGGGCCGTGCAGGGCAGCACGAGCACGGGCACCGCCGCTGTACTGACGTGTAGATACACGTCGCTCTGTCCTAGAGTCACAACTATGAGCTCTGTCCGTCTCTATACTTTCAACTTACATACGATTGACAATTGACTAGGAGTAATGCACTTGCTCAGTAATGGGCGAGGCGAGCCTGGCGGCGGCGCGACTATCCGAACACGCTTCTAAATTCGGAGAGGATCAAAACATTGGTCAGGTTTCAGTACATTTGACTAGAAATGCGCGTTAGACGTTAACATTGTCTTCGTTCGGCCGGGGTGTGGTGATCCACGCCGCTACGTTTCGAGTCACAATGTGAGTACAAAATCGTTTTCAGACTCATCGGTAGGTACTAAAGTCGTAAAGACTGACTTGTAAAAGTGTCAAATCTTCGTAGCAAATTTCATAAGATAATCTAAAGCTTATTTTTGTTTGAAAGTAGAGTGTTGGCCGGCGAGGGCTCGGCGTGGTCGCGAGGCTCGGAGTCTGCGAGACTCGCTCAGATGAAGGTCCAGCACTCCATGATCTTGACGATGAAGTCCTCGCAAGTCGTCAGCGGTTCGTTGCCGTACGTCTTGCAGCGCTGGGTCCTGCCCAGGTACAGGTCACCGTCCAGCCACAGACCGAACTTGCCGCTGAAAATATATTATTTGTATTTAGTACGGTAAAGATGCATAACATTAGGCGCGTGATAATGTCAAAGTAGGGTAATTTATTATACTTACTCGCCAGCGCCAATGGATATGTTATCGATGCTGCCGCGAATGAAATACATGTTATCTCCGGTCCATCCCCAATACTTGAATTTAGTTTTAGTTGCAACTGGTAGATCTGTAATTAATAAAAAAATAATTTAACATCTCCAGGGTAGGTAAGATACCTAATAAATTTAGCTATGGTTTCTCAATAAGACTAATTTCTGATTTGGGGGATTAGTCATAAAAGTTGATGTTTCAGGGCTTAAGATTTTTTTTATTATGTTTCGGTCACCAGTTCAAGACCTTAGATATTTCCATACTTAATTTATGTACTTGTCCGACACCTTAGTCATTTCTAAGGTTGTAGTAAGAACAGGCTAAAGATAAAACATTAGCAGTGCTTGAAGAAGGTCCGCCCTCATATGCTTAAATTTTACTACTAAAATAGACTAACCACGTTTCTCTTCCTTTTTGGTATCATCGTTAATGTCTTCATCCTCTTTGCTGATGTCGGTAGTTGTCTTGGAAGGTCGCCGGGAGTCCTCTGCACGTTGGAAGGAGAACAGTAGCGACTCTCCCGTGCCGTAGAAGTGTTCCGATGGGTGATAAGCGCATGATGTCAGGGCACCGAATACCTGCAAACAATCGTAATACATATTAGTCTTGCTATCGTATAGCCTTTTTACTTTTGTTGTTGACGTCTGCAAGCCAGTTTTGCCAACAACGATGTCAAATGTTCCAGAAGAAAAGAATCTATTATTGCCTAAAGGTTCTCAGTGTTCGTTTATTTCTTGATGTAGGTACCTGTGTCTTAGTTTCCGCGAGTCTCCGAAAGTTGTACAATACACATAGGTGATTATGTATATAAAATAATACAAATTTCGCTACTGAACAAGCCTTCCGACTATCGGATTCCAACAACACATTTTTGAATAGTACAAATAGTTGTCCTTCGAAGCTCAGCAGCAGCTGAATTGTACTCATACGTGGAGAAATTATTATCCTCCACGACGTATGAGTAGTACCCTAAACTTTACATAAACAATTATTTTATTTTAAAAGACAGCTCCCCCCCTATCGACCCTGTGTAGCGGGATAATACGCGACTTCGCACACGGCAGCCACCAAGTCCAAACTATCTACATGGCCAGGTTTTCCAGTAACTTACGTTGTTATCAGTGTCTTGTATGAGAAGCAGTACGGGACTGTCGACACGCTGCATCTTGCGGTACATAGACGCGAGTGAGAAGCCGTGCTGGCTCGTGCTGAACGCCAGCGACCACATGTAGCCCTGCGCACGTGCCGGTAATACGCTGCATAACTTCTCTCTGTAACACGACAAGTTAAAAGTATTATTAGCCATTGAGTATTGATTATAAAAAAGGAAACAGCTGTACAAGTGACAAAGTTTATAACTTTATTTTAATAACTAATGAACTAATCGTAAAATGAAAAATATGTCATCCTTGTGATCTTTTATTTATTCCTTATGAACTCCTAATGTTTCTTAACAGATTTAATGATTTAGGTTCGTTTAGGTTCGATGATTTAGGAGGAGGTTAAAAAGTGCAAATTTAAATGGTCATATCTCCTAAACGGATGGACATTATTCGATCAGATTCTTCTCTTGTAAGTTACCTCGTGTTAAAATAATAATAATATAGGCGCTATTCTCATGTAGGTACACCTTGTAAAACAAAATTGAGATAACAGTCAACAAGAAATTAGTGCTGAGTTTAAGTAAGTCGGTCATTCTTATACTAATATTTTGTGGAAGGTGACTAACTTGATAAGTAAAATCAAGGGCCGATACTAAAATATCTAAATTTTAATTTTAAAATTAATTGCAAAATTGTATGATTTCATTAAAATCTACTATATAAAAATAAGTCGGGTATTCCTTCCTGACGCTATAACTCCAGAACGCAAACCGATTTCCACGGTTTTGCATTCTTTGGAAAGGTCTCGGGCTCCGTGAGGTTTATAGCAAAGAAAATTCAGGAAAAAATTCAACAGAAAAGCGGGAAAGTAAGGCCCGTGCGAAGCCGGGATGGGCCGCTAGTAAAATATAAAAGCCTTATATATATACCTTATATATATGCTATAAAAGCCCCTATTGCAACGCGATGCATAGAGTATTGTCACGTGTTGTCAAACTAAGTGATACAGAGCGAAATGCTAATCTGCATTTAATTAACCGATACTTGCGCCATCGACATAGTTCATGGCCTCTGTATACGTAATACTCGTAGTTGTTCATCGGAATTTGTTTATGCCAACCTAATATTAGACCGACGACCGCTAGGTGGACCGACGACCTCATAAAGGTCTCTGGGTCGGACTGGATGCGAAAGGCGCAGGAACGAGTTGTGTGACGCGTGTTGGGAGAGGCCTATGTCCAGCAGTGGACTGCAATAGGCTAGCTGATTGATTTTAATTTGAACCAAATATTAGTAGAAATAGTCATTAGAAAATCTACCATTAAAAAAAGTCGCAGGTCCCCATCAATTGCATATATTGCTCATTAGACTTTTCGCTTAGTTCGACGTTTTCGACTTTCTAATCGGGGAGGATGTATAACATACTTCACAAGATTAGTAAGAATCTAATAACATAGAGAGACAAAACAATGGTAGGAGGAATGTTTACTTACTACATTATAACATTATGTAAATCCAGAAAATGTATAAAACACGAATAAAAATCACATTATTTTTGACGATTATTTTGAAATTTGAATGAATGGCAATTTCATAGTTCTTGTTTCTATAAATGTTATACGGAATGTGGGTTTTTTTGTAAGCGTTATTATAAATCCCTTTAGCTAGAGCTACTTTACTAATATCTAGCACGTGTAAGAAGCGGTTTACCCCGTTAATGTAATGGGGCAGGTCTTCTTGAAAATTAGGCCGCTGTTACCACACGAGAAAGGTATGTTAAAAAATAAGTATTTTATAAGCTAGCTAATTTCATCATCATCATATCAGTCAATATATCTCAATAAATATATTAATTTATTACAGTATGCACCTATTGTAAAATACTCGCTAGCTATCAAAGAAGTTCGCGCATGTGTAAGAACAAGTAAAACACCCGCTTCCCAGGCCCCCGATATTTACACATATCAAAACGGAATGGGATGGTCACCATATCAACTCTAGCTGTTCAGTATTATGTATGAAACTCCTTACTGCTCATTAATAGGAACCGTAACGAATCGGATTTTTGACGTTTGACACCGAGGAAAAGGGCGAGGTGGTGAGGCCTCTCACTTAACATTTTGATAAGTATGCTATAGTTTGAAAGCTGACAATCTGCGCCGCCGATTGTTACAATTTCAGGCCGGCAGAGTCAGTTCGCCCTTAATGTAATTTACTTATCTTATAAATGTAGAGACTATAATGACGACATAGATATATTATTATTTACCTGTGTTCCATAGTGAGTATCTCCGAAGTGCCGATGAGATCTGGTGGTGCGAACTCCATGTCGATGGAGGCGCCCGAAGAGTACAATGCGCGCCGCAGCTCATCGCTCATCGACAATACCTATATTATAACAAATTACATTTTAAATACCTATTATAAATATACAATTAAATAATAAAAATAGAAAAACATTGCACCAATGCAGATGTAACATCAACATTTACTTATAATAAACCTGGTAAAATAAATTAATTTCGGATAATATTTTTTAAAATATCGTGTCTAGGAAATTGTTCACATGAACTTGCTAGTAAAAACGTAGAGTCCGTCCCGTCTGCGAAGGTACAAGTTCCACAAAAGAGGATTGGATAAACAAAGTAAAAAAAATTGAATTAAATTTGAGTAAATCATGCCAAATGGTATGCGGACGATGTGTTTGATATCGATATGAAATAAATCTTGCAATGAACAGTGATGTGTGAGTTGATTTAAATACACAGTCTTGCTGTTTCATACAGTAAATAGATTTATTTTTACAAATTTTATGGGTTGAGCACGTGACTCCTCTGGTGTTGAAGGGAAACTTGATTATTAATATCACGCTATCGAAACGCGGCGATAGGTATAGGGTTAACGGTTTAATTTTCTTAATTTTAAAATGTTAAATACTTGTGAAACAGCAAAACTGTGCGTCTCAGCATAGTGGACAAGATGCACGGATGCACTAGCGTCGAGGCATTTCCGATCCGATCTACAGTTCACATTCAACATTCACAGTAAAGAGCGTGCAGTGCGCACTACTCTAAATATTTACAAATGCTAAATATAATCGTGACCGATACTTTTCATTTCAATTGCTTACATGTTGGAATGACCTTATTACCAACATTATCATACCTACCTATAAAACAATTAACAGAAAGCTTGCATTAACAGCTGTCTAACACATATTTCTATATCTATTGTATTATGTAATAGCATAGGACTTCGATAACAGGGTCAAACTTGTTTACACATACCAAGATATGTATGTATCATTGTACGGCGAGGGCTCCTATATGTCGAACAATGCATTCATACAATAACAAATATTATATGCTTAATAAATATGTATGCAGAACTAAAACACAAGGGATAATGTGGCAAGGGTAAAGTGTCATTGTCGACGTAGCTCTGTTTATTAATAAAACAGAAGCTTGTGAACTCGTTCAAACAACATTATAAGTACTAAGTTTTATTCATAAACGTTTAGTTAGCATCAAGTTTATATCCAATAGAAATAGATTAATCAAATAAATTTAGCAAGAGACGGTCTTGGTCGGTACATAGGTACGATGTCCGCTTAATCCACCCCAAAGCAGTTTGTCAAAATTAAATTAATTGAGTTTAGGTGGAAGGGCTTATAAGGATAATTAATTAAATGTTCTATTACTGTTTACTAAAATATTTGTTAATGGATATCCCATCTCGTCATTGTTAATATTATCAAAATTACATTAATGCAATATACGGCTCATAGTATTAAATTTTATCATATTTATTATAGCTTAATGTTCATATAATCACCAATGAAATTAATTAAAACACAGTTAAGCCTTTTAGCTTGCAATTCTATTTGGTTACTACCACATTAATTATTTTTTATAAATTAATTTTATGTGCTCCTATATTTTTATTGATAATGACTTAATTAAAGACACATAACCTAGATTTTATAGCTATCTCATTATGTTCTCTCGTAGTTTTCATTAATCTAGCTTTAGATTTTAATAAATAAATATAAAATATTATATGTGTAACATTAAGTCTATATAGATCTTTAGAGGAATCATTGGTACGATCCCTTTTTTACTTGTTCTTGTAGGCTATTGAGTCAGTCTAACTTGTTTGGTTAAGTCCTTTTTATAGAAAACCTTAAAGGAAAAGCGAAGTCGGTGTTTTGATTTTATAATTACATGTTGCCTTTTACCAGGAGAGACAAAATGATCAAGTAGTTAAAATTTAGAAAAACTCGATCCAGTCATTTATATTAGTTTTAAAATCCATCTATTCATGGCCGAGAATTTAATTTGATTACATTGTTTATTTTTAATATGTTTTCTTTCTTACCTTTAAAGTACAATAAGAGATCGTGATTTCAAATGCGTTTGATTTATGAATTAAGGAAAATCGGCACAGTTTTTACGCTCTACATTTCGAACAAAGCATAAATGGCTGTAACTAACAATTTAATGGTGTTGGACTAGTTACTTGATAATATGCAATATGGTTTTACACTTTTATTTAACAATATTATCCGAACAAAAAATATAAAAAGGTGTCTCTTTCTCTACTGATCGTTGTTCGTACCTACTCCGTACTACTATTAAACTCTACATTGATCAGGTTAATGTAATCTACTTAAAAAAAATAATAACCCCAATAGTTATTGTAAAGGTCAAAGAGAAAATACATTTCATAAAGGAATTTGACGAATTAAGACACAGATATAAATTGACAGTTAAAGCCCTTGTATTAGAACATCATTTGGAACCTCAAGTAAAGTTAGTAAGTATTCTTACCTCACGTATAGAGTGTATCGTAGCTCTCCTACGACCCGCACGCCCTAGAGTACCCCTGTCACATACCGAGTGTATAGTGCCCCTCCTTTGCATAGTCACGTTAAACACTAACATTTCTATCTTGCGCAGCTTGGTAGCAATACTGCGAGCCAGTCTACGTATCAAGCGAAACATGTTTGCATTTAATAGATCGTGAATAAATTATAAACAAGAATACTGTTGCAGTTTTACAAGACACTTAACTTTACGCGTTCAGTCACTATGGTTGTATACCAACTGGAGGCATATTTGTTGATTCATGTACACACGCGCATAGGGGAAAACCTACTATGTACGCATTAGGTGACAGACTACGGGTTAGTAGTCACTGCGTCCAGCCGGCTCCTTTGGTGTAAAAGAAATTGCGTCATAATAACAATATATCGTTGTTATCAGGCAGTATTAAAATTAAATTGGGTACAGCAATCATAGGATTAAGCTTAGGATTATACTCTATTTACCATGTCAGTCAAAAGTAATAAATATATGCTGATAGAGTTTTGTAATCTTTTGACGAAAATGGCATCAGACGTTGCTACATATAGGTAAACAAAATGTTGACGTTGGGTTTGCTTATGAATTTATTATTGTGCATTTTTTTATTTAAAAATATACAAGAAATAACGTGAAACGGGATGACTGGATACTAAATAATTACAAATTCTATGATCATACTATAACTGCATAATAATTAAATTGAACAATAAAATAATTAATTCTATAAGTATCTAACTATTTTTCTCGTTTAACTGGTTAGTTAGGATTTCAAAGGTTAGGATGAGAGAAATATCTGAGCGCACGGTTTGCATACGTTTTAAAAAGGCCTATTCAACTTTTCTATAATTTATGAGGCATAGCAGGGTGACAAGTTTAAAATTTTCCGTCTCTAGGAAAGATGCTACGCATTTCACATATACTTAGTTGCCTTTTATGGCTACCACTCGACGAGATAGGGTAGTGACTTTTAGTGTTCTTATTCGATACTATATTATTTGTGGTCTATAAAAGGTCACAGCAAATAAGTGTCTATTTAACACTTGTTGTTTAAGATTTATTAAAAATTCTTGTTTTATTTAGTGGAGTGACCCTAATTTGTAAAAAAAGTTTAATCTATAGAATACGATGTTTTCAGCTTGTAAATAATTTAATTATTGTCCGATAACGATAGCAGTAAACTCTTGTTATTCGTTGTCATAAACAGGCGTGTCGCCGAATAATCGACTAAAAGCATTCTAAAGCCCGATTTACACATCGACAAGTACAGTAGCGAGTTAAGTAGTAAGTTGTTGATTAAGTTGATTTAAATAGATCTCCCCGAAAAAAATAAACCTTATAACATCAAAGTTTGTAAATTATTATTTTTAATTTTTAAATTATTAATTAATGCTGCTAACCCGGCCCATGTACCTAGTTAAAAATTATTGGCCTATCATTTCAATATTTAGTCTGTATCATCTTACAAGCATATCGACCTGCATTAAGTTCACTCGTACACTGCTCACATTAATTTCTTAATGGGACTTTCCCCTAATCACACAAGTTTCACACACGCAACTACGCGATCATTACACTTTTATTATCTATACGCGCGTCGTTATCATCCGAGTACTCCAAAAAGAGATAGAATATATTACAATAGAAGACCCGTAAGTGCAAGCGAGATAGGTATAGAGAAATGAAATCCCTGAAGATTCAGAAGTTAAGGGGATACATTGACAAAATGCACTATCTTTCATCAACTACTACAGGAATATGAAAAGACCAATAAAGCTAGAATTTTGCTATAGGTAAATTGATACCTTTTACTAGCTTTTCGTAATTACGAAAACGCGATAGCTTGATTTTGGCTCGATCATATTTAATTTTGAAAACACCTCTAAAAAAACAGCTTTTTACATATATCACGGAAAGTACACTATCATTATGCTTAGGAATTACTCAAATACATTCGTAACATCAATATTAGTCTTACTGTAGAATATCATTTACATAACTACAACCTATAATGTTTAATTAAGAAAATAAGATTTTAGCTATATCAAAGCGCTCTGGATCGTTGCGGGCGCATCGTAATTTTAGACCTTATACCGATTAGTTAACGATCGATACAGAATGAATACGGTCGACGAATCAGTCGGGCGATGGCCCTCTTCGACGCCGGACCTGTGCATGTCGACTCACCGTTCGTACAAAATTTTATCGCGTAATTTTATATTAAAATAAAAAGGTATAGGTACTTAAAATATATAGGTTAGGTTTAAAATATTTATACCTAAGTTTTTATTAATACTTTGTTCTCTTTTATAAGTAAATAATAGTATTATTTTATAATAGTTATTTCGATAACATTGTATCGTAAAATTTAACTTTATATAGTTACTTTATTTTAACTCAACTAAGTACCTAGTTACTGTTGACCCTTTGGTAATGCAAGCGTTTGTTTATATAAGCGATTTTAGACTATATGCTCAAGTGTTATAAGTTTTATAACCGTTTTCGTCAAGATCACGTAATTGAAACGGCCTCAGTGGCGCGGGCAGTGCGGCGCGGTCGCGGTAGTGGCTGCGTGCACGAGGTCGCGGGCTCGAATACAAGCAAAAAAGTTGTTTGAGCGATTCACAAATTACTGTCCTGAGTTAGGATGTTCATTGTAAAAGTCTCCGCGACAATACCTAGGAGCTGTGTGAAACTGAAAAAATCAAAGAAATAATATTACGTACCTATTTTATTTGCAAGCTTAGGTAGGTAGGTACTTACTGATAAGATCTAAATAATACTTTTTACTTTCGCGGAAACTTTTACAAACATGAAACAAACGAACACAAAGAACGTCCAGACTCAGGACAGTTGTTTGTGGATCACACAAAAAAATTGTCTTACGTGAGATTTGAACTCTCATGCACTCCACCGCGGGAACGTTTACAAACATGAAACAAACGAACACAAAGAACGTCCAGACTCAGGACAGTTGATTGTGGATCACACAAAAAAATTTCTTACGTGAGATTTGAACTCTCATGCACTCCACTGCGGGAACGTTTACAAACATGAAACAAACGAACATAAAGAACGTTCAGACTCAGGACTGTTGTTTGTGGATCACACAAAAAAACTGTCTGCCTTAGGCAGTGGCGGGCGCAGTAATCAGTAATCGTAAGTCAGCATGAAGAGTCCACCAGAACCTTGGGCGAGACGAGACGAGAATTGAAATCGAATCGAGAAATAATACGGTTCATTTTTACACAAACAAAAAGTAGCAACAAACAACAATAGGCCTATCGCGAGAAGCGAGTGTTTTTGTTACAAAGTTAATATATACTCTATTTCTTAAGCAATACGGTTCATCTTACATAAAGATTTCAAATTTTGCCTCGTCTCGCCCCTCTGGTGGAAAATCACCTAGAGTTCAAATCTCACGTAATACAATTTTATTTGTGCGATCCACAAATTATTGTCCTGAGTCTGGATGTTCTTTGTGTCAGCTAAGTAAATGTTTGTAAATACCCCGCGACACAGGACAATACATAGTGGGGCTATTGTATTTTTTTTAAAGTTCTATTATTTTGCGTGAGATTCAAACCCGCGACCTCGTGCACTGCGACCGATACCCCGAGGCGGTCAAATTATTTTTGTGATCCCCAAATTATTGTTCTAAATCTGGATGTGCTTTGTGCCTTCATAACAACTTGCGCGGGTGTAAATTTTAAAAAAAATAGGGGCTACATGTATAAACATAATAGACCGGTAGATAGTAGGTTTTTCTGTAACAGAATTTTCTGTTACCTACCGCGGACTGACGTCACAGTATAACCAGTAGTCAAACTGGGCCGATTATTTATTATAAATGCCTACGGGTGCGCGGTACGTAAACAATAGTAAACATGCGATCTACTTTGTGTTACCATTTAGTTTTGTAATTGTAAATTAATACTTTTTATTTTTCTATTTTATATTTAAATAAATAGGAAGTGTTCTGTAAAAAACGTGTTGTTTTATGATTGATACATTTAATTTAAAGAAACATTATATATGTTTGTATTTATATCCACCATGTTTGTGATATAAATAAAATACTAAATTATAATATTAAGAAGGTACTTAACAAGTCATTCAGTAAAGTAGGTACAGTACCGGGCCGTTTATATTGCATATCAACCTATAGAAAAATACAATCGGTCAATTTCGGCTTCGTAGAGAGTCAGAGAAAAAGTCGATGTGTAATATTTACGGCCGGGTGCTGTATTTATTATATTGGCCATGTTTGTTTGAAATTGAATTTATCGATAACCAAAACCAAACTTTAAACAGGTCTATTAGATCTATTTAATGTCAAAATAAAGGCATCGAGGTCACTTTATGGATGGGTGACCAATCCATTCAAAAAAAGACATCGATGTCATTGCTTAAATTTACCTAGATCAAAGTGAAAGACACGCATGGGGGATTACATAAAGGGGGGCTAAATATTCATTATTATTGACCTAAGTACAACAAACCGTTTTCGTGATATACACAAAATACTATATTATAATATTAAATACCTAAGTCATTTAGTAAGGTAGGTATTTATATCAGCCATGTTTGTTTGAAATTGACATAAGTTTCAAATTATAACACACAGTCCGCTCGTTACTGCGGCACAGTAGCGACTGTTCCCTCCGCGATCGTGAGCGTGTAGGTATAAACTCAGGTTTCGTCCGTTTCTATGAAGTTGAAATACTGTATATATTTGTACTATAGCACAGAGCGATAACGTGTCCTTGAGGGCCGGCGGGACGACGACGGCGCACACGGCGCGGCGGCGCGTGAGCGAGAGTATATCCGTCTCATTCGCGCGCCGAGGGGCGCGCCCCTCTGGCCACGGCCGAATTCAACTCGAAAATTTTCAAAGTAGCGTCTTAATGCGATATTATATAGTTACAGAATAATGTTGCAGAGAGCAACTATATCAACTACATGGTTTGAATAACAAGATAACTATAAGCGCCTTTACCTGTTTTTCGTGTCAAGAGATCAAGAAAACTAATTTACTATTAATATTATGTGCATAATAATCATATGTAAACAATGTAAGTACCTAGTGTGGAATGTATCGGTGGTCTTGGTTAACCGGAGATTATGCAAACGATAAAATTTTATATCGACTTTTATCAATACAAATTATAATTATACACAAACTAAATAAAAACATAATAATATAAATTTTCAAAGCACATAAATATAAATAAATCACGTGACAGTGCGATCAGTTGAAAAAATCCCAAAGTTACGGTATATTTCGGTATTATTCCGAAATATTCGACCTGAATTATTCGGATTTTTTCACTCTGGCCTACGTGACAGACGGAACACCGAGGAGGTTTAGTCAGCAGGAGTCTGACAGACACTTTCACCCCCTCTGGAAGGAACTCCATGACGATATCCACTCGACAAACAGGGGCCACCTTAATCCACACACCACTTACATTCATGATCCATACATTTTGGTTTTAGATTTTAATTCGGCGATTCACTCATCAGAAGTTGTGGTTAACTGAATCAGATTTTTTTTTATAATTTTTGTTGTTTAAAATGCCAGAAAATAGTTATCAAATGTTTATCATTTTGATCTTTTGTGTTATAAAGAAAAATAATATTTGATCTATATGTTCTTGTCTATTATGAACATGACAAGTGATTTATAAATCTTGTCTTATTGTACTTAATATTGCTTTTTTACATTATATTAAAAAAATAAATTAATACAAGTGTTTTGGATGACGCATACATAGTTATTATAAATACTTATGGTATGTAGTACACTGAATATACTATGTAAGTATTATACTTATGAGTAAATGAAAAATGCTACTGCGTAATATTATGATGTAGTGCTAATATCAATAGCTATAATATTTTTCATAGTTATGATCGGTTGAAAAAATATAAAAGCGTATTTTGTATAATGAAACTGATATTGTGTAAAATGTTACTATTGTTGACCTATTGTGCAATATTTTAATTAAAAGGCATGAAAATGTTCTTTTGCTTACACCTTACTCAAGCTTGGATCAATTTAAAGGTTTAGAAAAAAACAGATAGTTAGTGCGCCAATTTAGTAATAAACACGTTGTCCTCTATCTGGCCATTCTAACGTAATGATTTGGTATAAATTCAGATTTATATAAATAGTATTTATACATGTAAAGTATTTATAAATATGAGTAAGTTTGTAAGACATTATGCCTGAATGTTTCTTACTCTTTTACGCAAAAATAACTAGACTAATCCCGAACTTTTTCTATATTAGAGCTTATGCATTGGAATGAAAAACTATAAACTGTCACAAAAGCGCGGGTAAAATCTAAACTAAACATGATTATGTAATATCATGTTATCAAAACATTTATTCCTCAAGTTTTAATAACTAAGCTACAACCGGCAAAAACTGGTTTAAAGATATGTGGTAACTACAGTTACTACATCTCTTATTACCGCCGGTTTAAGATAAAATAAAATATTCAACTAACAACACCTATTTAAATATTAACTTGGAATGTGAATGATGAAACAATCAATGATTGTTAAATATATTTTGAGATCAGATTGGCTCCGTAAATTATATATAGCCAATGTCATCCAATGAATCATCACAACAGCCGATTAATGTCTCACTACAGGGACGGGCCTCCTCCTGTGTCGGAGTGATACTAGGCCTACTAATACCACGCTGTCAAACGGATTGGTATAGGGTTTAATTCAAGTTTTCCTTCTTTTATTTTGTAAATATAATATTGATGGATAGTCCCTTAGTCGGTTTTACGACACCCATGGAATGAGATGGGGTGGTGACATATTGCATTCTTACTACGTCATCACACGGATCAATGGATGGTTCTGCTAATACATAGGTAATTGGAGTCTCATATATGATGGCGAGAAAACGATGTTTTGTCAGTGTTTACCTAAATTAAGACAATAATCAAAATATTTGTTGAGAACAGAACAGCAAAATGTTTCAAAATAGAAAACTGGATATCGTAGATTCTATATTCTCCATGAGACGAATAAGGAAAAATAGTTCTTTGCCCTTACTCTATTATTATTTAAACTCTTTGGCAGTTATAATTATGATGATGAATTAAAAATCCTAATTAATTAAAGTTTTTAATTATTCCAGAAATTTAGATTTTAGTATGTTATGTTTATCAAAATAATAGCAATAGTAAAGCTATTCGATATAGCGGCAAATGTCTAAAAATAGTTTGGCATACATCCTACGAAACGTGCGTCGTCTAATTTAGATTATGCAACTATCTACCTATACCTACATTTTGTTTAGGTATCATTAGACACGTGATTAGATTCCGAACATTTGAAACTGTATTATGTATAATAAGTTTTTATTACATACATACATTCTCCGTTGGTGACGGAGTAAGAATACTTAAAAAACCGTCTAAGGGACTATCCGTAAATATTATCTTTACAAAATAAAAAGAAGAAAAACTTGAAATTTAACCCTATACCAATCCGTCTGGCCAGGGTGGTATTAGTAGGCCAAGCATCCCTCCGTCACGGAAGGAGGCCCGTCCCTGCAGTGGGACATTTTTGGGCTGTTATGATTATGATGACATAAATACATAAAATCACAGCGCATTTCACTAAGAACATGTCGCCGTGTACTACCAACTATCATACCCTTCCGAAACCTCCTTTTTTAAAATCTGAAACCTAGAGTTAATCCTGGCAGGTGATTTAGAGTTCCGAAAAGATGGAAATACGGTGTTTCGATTAAAACTCAAGGGGTTTATCTATCACCTACGAATGACCAGAACGGCGGCGAGAAGACTGACATTACTCGAGCTGTCTACATTCTTACAAACCTACATGCCCCTTGTTTCCGATATTTGATTTCTTTAACATTTGGTAAAAAGTGTACTTATATACGTGTATATTATATATTGTATTCTCCGTGTGGTGACGGAGTAAGAATATAGTGTGTCACCACCGCATCTCATCCCATGGGTGACGTAAAAACCGACTAAAGGACTATCCGTGAATATTATCTTTACGTAATAAAAAGAAGGAAAACTTAAAATTAAACCCTATATTAAATGGTATACACTGTATACCATTTATTATATGTAATAGGTCATTGGGTATGAAAGTAGAGTCGATAACCGCTATTAACATTATCGATTCAACCACATGGCATCAAGTAACTTTGATACACGTGGAAAGTAGCATACCATATAATACTAATAGAAAGTCTTTGTATTAATACGATATTGTATACTCTTTCAATAATAATATTATAATTTATAAAAAGTACAAAGAAACATATTCTTTATCTGATAACGGCTTGACAGACAGATAAAGTTATGAAGAGCTAGACAAGGTGAACTAGGTAGTGCATTTCAGTCACCGTAATTTTTACCAGACTAGGAAGGAGATATTTATTAATTTAATTGTATTTTTTTAATGCATGCCACCTCGCAAATTGAAGTATTATCAGGTAATTTATCGAACAATTAAAATAAAACTTTATTTTGTGTAAAAGGGCATACTTTCAAGTTGGTCCCATCAAAATATCATCAAAATTGGTTTGGTGGTAATTTGTTTAAATGTCAAAAAATATGAAATACTGTGAATCATCTACATACAATAACGAAATTGTATGAGAATTACAATCGGTATAAAAGCTCTAGTTGGTACATGTTTTTTATTGAAATAATATTTTCAATGGGTTTTAAAGTAATAATATGTTATGTGCATGATGTTTATCCGTGACACAGGAACTAAATATTCCTACTGAGCAACTAGTCTTTACAAAAAGTTACTATTTTTTTCTACAGTTCGTTTAATGGATACGATTCTCTATACATGGTGTTTCACGATTAATATGACCCTTTGGCATGTCATGTATAACGGATTACAGTGAACAACAGTTCCTCGACCTTGCATCAACGCGGTAGCTCGCCTCTCTCTCTATTTATAGAGGGAATGATCGTGTATAATCCATCGACTAGCAATAACAAGTATTAAAAAGTAATCAGTTTATGCACAATCTTATCAATGTCATAAACAATTATATTAATTCGTCTAATAAACTCTAAGCTAACTTCCTGTGGTATGGTGTTAGAATATCGACACAGATGTGTCACCGCGCCATAACACTATGGATTTCGTATATTTCCTTATCATTTGGTCAGTGGTTAAGGTGTCGAAAAATGATCAAGTCGCCCATGGGCCTCTGATGTGATTTAACGACTGTGTCACTCCGGCAACAGCCGGTGTCGACTTTTTACGCGTCTTTCGAAGTACGAAGACGCGCCTTTGAATTACCACTGAACGGTCTATGGAAGGACTTCGCAAACGTTGGTTAAGAAGCGATATCGTTCATGAGCCGGTGATTGCAACTGGTTAAGCGACTCGGTATTCGTAAAAGTCAACTAAGGGATAATTCTCCGATACCTATTATCTCTAAGAAAACAAAAGGATAGCTTGAAATTAAGCCCTGTATTAAAGCGTCTAGACAAAGTAGTAGATTAGTATGCCAAGATTTTCCTTGTCGCTGGACTAGGCCCGTCTCTGCAGTAGCATATTATAGTTAAGTTTTAAAAATATACATGCGCGTTACTAAGTAATCTTGGTGCAAAAATACTCGTCGAAGTATCTAACAAAGTTTTTGTCCTAAACTTATAAGTTAAATTTTTTACTGATATTGTTTTTCTGTATGCACATTGAATATGTAGGTACCTACTCATGTGTGGCGTATAAAGAGTTTACACAAGGTTTATTTCAAACCATGTTTCTATAATGTTTCTAGTCTGTTAAATAATGTATAGTTTGCAAAACATTGAATATTATATTTTCAATAGATCAAGACTTTTTTTGGACCAAGACTTTTTTTTTCATAACATCATCATCTATAGTAGCGAGTTGTAGGTTGCTTAGTTAAGTAGAAGTTCAAAAGGTAGCGGATTTGAATTCTTCTGTGTAGATAACATACATCATAACAGGCCATTAATAAAAGGCCCTCCTGCAGTGACGAAGGCAAACTTGACCTGGTCCGACAGATTAGCAAAGGATTTGATGTCAAATTTTCCTTCTATTGTTTTTGATAGTTATAATAACTCCGAACTTTCCCTTAGTTAACATTTACGAAGCTTGTGAAATGAGATGGGATAGCGACACCTTGTATTTTTACTCCGTTACCACAATTCCCTTTCTCTCTCATACACATACAACTAGCTGAGACAGCAGTAATAACAGACAATGATAGCTTACTAATGTATATTTAACAATACATAGCTAACAGGTGAATTTTCTCTTTATTTTTAATAACTAGAAGCTATTTTCGCAGAACCGTACAAAGCATTTATCACTAAAATAGGTCCCTAATAAAAAGTGACGTTAACTTGAACGATAAGTCGCAAGGAAATAAGTGATAATATGTAATAATAGCGCGTTATATTATCAATTATATAATTCTTAGCATAACATATATATTAATTCAATAATTTATTATTTGTATGTATAAGCATTCACACTTGTTGAATCAAAACGTGTTGATACATACCTGCACACATAAATAAATGTTGACGTAATCACTACTTCAATATGAATAATATGACATTGACTTTATATAAACATATTTTAACTAGAGACCGCGCGACGACCCAAATATGCACGCTTAGCTAACGGCACAAGAGCATACACCGCACATATAGCTCAGCTCACCTTTTCATCGTCAAAAGTGGAAGATCTTTCTGGAGCCGTGGGTCCGAGCCGCACCATCTCTATCCATTTAACAGTCTGCATTGATGATTATTTACGTATTACATAAATAAAACTCCGAACACTTTGTAACACGATTTACACGTCTTCCACATCACAATTGCCAACGCTAATTTAGAAATCACCCACGCGATTACAAGGTTTTATAACTAAACAGTGAACACGGGCGTCGTCAGAGTCTGCTTATAAACAAAAGTTGTTTGTATTCGTAACTGCGCTACAGCCGGCTACAAAGACCTTATATTATTCGCGAATTTATCGAGAGCATGTGTGCTTGACAGCCGGTCGACTCGCATTATTGACGCACAATAATACCTGGCGTATGTTAGACTATGCGACCTGCGGGCGAGCATGAGCAAGCGAAGTCGCACGGAAACTACAGCAAACAAGAAAGGAGCGCAGCACTCGGCCACTAGCGACCCCGCCGCTCGTCACTCACTACACAAAAAAAAATACGCGTTTACTTCGCGCAACGTACGCGCGGAAACAATTATTTTCAAGCTAATGAACTGCATGAATATTGAACAAAATGTACTCGTATTGGACCACATGCACATGACCGACTGGCAAAAGGCAAGTCATCAAGTATAAAATTAAGAATAAAAATTAATTAAATACCAAATTTTTACAGTATTAAACAAACAGTAATGTGTTTTAAGCACAATAATTTTAATGATGTTGAAGAAAAAACTACGAACAACGATAATGAGCCGAGATAAAGGCCATCGAAATTAATGTCAATTCTGACGATTGACCCGCGCTCGAAGGTAACTCTACATATGCTATCCGGGCGTCCAGTACATTTACAATAATTACTATACGTAAAAACAACGAACAAAGGTAAAGATGCCACGTGTGTAAACAAGAAGTCAACATTTTTGTTATAAACTAATTTGGAAAAGCTAAATATTTTCGTTTGAATGTTAGATGGAAAACAAGTTTGTATTCAACAAGTGAATAAAAATATGATTTGAAACTCTTATGGTAAATATTTTTGCGAGTACCAAGTCCATTACAAGGTTATCAAGCTAGAAAGACAAAAAAGTACATTCCGGTTAGTATGTGTAGGAGCAACGCGAATGAACTTAGTAAATCATACTATGATTTAAAACTAAACAAACAGTAATGATGTTATTTTTAATCCGTTACCTGTACCGTTGAGAATCACGTGTCCGAAACAATGCCACCGAATGTTATTTAAAAACAAAGTGTTGCAAACAAATTTGTATCGTCTGTACCACCAGACATACACAGACTGCATATAAATTTACATAACCTTGCTATAAAGTCTGTATGGTCAGCAACAAGTTAAAATAACGAGTCTACACGACAATATGTTATGTTTCATTGCATCTGATGCATATATATCCTGGTAAACAAGAGCGAGAGACAATTAGCAACGATTAATAAAAGACGTCTAAACGTGGTTATTACGTTCAATATATTATTCGTCTTAATTAAAATGTCACATAAAAGTATGAATGCAAATTAATTGTCGCCTCATAAACAACAATGTATAATAAAACTCAGTGACATATTGTATTAACAAGATCTTGCTACTGATATCCTTCATCAAGATAATCTTTTTCAAAGAAATATTGTAGAAGGAGTTATTTATTAAAATATTTACTATTTTATGCCTGTTTATGAAAAACGTAGTACGATGATTTGAGTTGATATATTATATTTATTTAAAACAACTCCTGCGTTAGTGATAGCTTCGACTTTTTCTCAAACATATTATTTTATAATTGTCGAGTATGAACCTGTGAGAGTGTGACCTCATAAATTAATCATAACCGCAAACCGTAACCGCCAAACGACCGGCAAATAATAAAATCGGGATCATGAACTTCAATTGCCATGTGAGAAGACAGGCAAGCAAAAGCTAAATATACCTAATGCCTACTTAGCTACCAAATGATAAACGTTCCCTGTGGTAGGATCTATACGGACAGCTTTGATATAAAAATACTACTAAACTAAACATGTACTTTTATTTTACTATTCTTCAGAATTACAGATAATCCAAATGTTATCAATAGGTTAATATAGCTGATTCACTTTGATTATTTATTAGTGGATTAATTATGATTTCTTTGAACGGAATGTCGTTGCTCGTATCTGTACCCCATGCGGCTTACTCACCTGTACGATTGAAATAGACTACAGACTCAAAGTCCAAGACAAATAGGTTTGTTGATAATGGGTACAAAGCAATTTAAAATAATATAACTAGTCTCCAAAGTACCACCTCCTTATCCAATTATGTATGGATCTTAGGGTAGAGTTTTGAGTCTTAGGGATTTTGTTAACTACAAATAATCAAGAGCACCCGAGGTTGCATTACACGTTACTCGAGTTTCGAAATAATCGCTTATGCCCGATTTACACATCGACAAGTACAGTAGCGAGTTAAGTAGTAAGTTGCTGATTAAGTTGATTTAAATAGATCTCCATCCTATTTTTTGGCAAGTTAAGTTGGCGAGACGCGAGAGAGGGGGCTAATTCGTACTTAACTTGCCAAAATATAGGATGAAGATCTATTTAAATCAACTTAATTTTAAAATACTACTTAACTCGCCACTGTACTTATCGATGTGTAAATCGGGCATTAGTTATATTATTTCAATAAAATACTAAAACAGAAAAACAAACCGCTAGATGAGGGAAGTACAAGACTGCACAAAGTGGAAATATTTAGGGTTATGTCAAGCAGCAGAAGTCCAATACACTGTAATAGTTATATCAGTAACATGGTAAGACCAACTCTTTAAATGATAATGAAATATTGAAAATATTTTTTACCACATCATTATCGCATATTTGTATAGTCAACAGCTAAAATTTATATGTATTAGAGCCTCACGATTTTGTGATTACGCTATTTCTAGCGAAATGTCCTACATATTTATTACTGCTAGTTAATCTTTTCTGCGTGTCTTTCGACTAATATAATATCATATATTAAAGAATATCTCGTTCATTTCATTTAAGACCAACATTAATACATTTTCGCTAATTGCAGATTCCAAAATTCTTAATTTCGAGTGTCGCATTATTTAAGCTTAGAAAATATTCCGCGTTTTTTAAACACTTTTCATTAATGCTCAGCTCCTTGATAAGACCTAATATAGCCTAAAATCTTTTTCAAAAATATTTTTTTAATTCGTTACAGTAGTTTGTGAGATTACCGATAACATTTCTATTGACTAATCATCTAATAATATTAGTATAAGAACTAGATCTATGAAGGAGTTCGCTGCAATTATTAATCTTATAAAACGATCCATGCTACCTGAACAAATGTAGTTACAGCTCTAATTATTTACTCATGTGATGACGCAACCCATTGTTGTAGCATAGGTAAAAGCCTTTGTCAACGTAATTGCTATGTAGGTTCTTTTAATACTTTCTTGAAATATTATTCTTCTTTGTTACGAAATTTAATGATTTAAGAGTAAAGACTAACAGAGACAGGAGTACGAAAATTTTCTTGGATTCTAACTTATACTCTACCAAGGTAAGGGCCTACTTTTCATCCTCTCTTTGACTCGAAAAGGTGGTGGTTCTCAAGTGATGCACGGTAAAAGAACTAAAAGTGCATGCAAAATAAAACGTTATTCAAAACCATCGCTGTAATCTTTTGGTTAGCAGGTAAATCGAAAGTATTCCTTTCAATATTTAATACATTCCTGAATCCTAATGCAATAGTATTAGATTGTAGAATATTACTAATAACAATTAACTATACCTTTGTACTATCTTTAACTGAATTCCCTATTGAAGATTCCATTTTGCACAAAAATTTAAGTCACAGAAACTGCAACAGATTATTTTCTAATATTTTTCTAACTATCTTTCTAAATTCTGTCAATTTTACTATTTGACAGAAAAAGTAAAGAGTATTTTCAAATGTCATATTAAGTTTTTTACGTCTATTTTAGGCTAAGGCAGATTTTTAAGATTATGGCAGAGATACACCTTTTTTAATTAACATGGCAAACTTCGGCTGATTAGGGATGACATGAATTATGTCATCCCTAATCAGCCGTGTATCATTGCAAGTATAGGCCTTCTCTACTATGGCAGAAAAATTTGGCCTACTAATGGTTTACTCTAGCAATGCTGATTGATATTATAAGGTTTGTGTTTATTTTCCGCCTGGCCTCTTGACCTAATTTCAATATTGAATTTCTCTAAGTCGACTTAATTGTAAGGGCTTTATCAGATGTTATTTTACACAATAACATATTTAGCCCGCCGCACCAGGAGTTAAACAAAATTCAGTAGAAAAGTGCCTTGTAAACTAGCGGCTTTTCCACGTTAAAAGGAAATACTGATTCTTTCAGCCAAATAAAAGCCCTGTATTCTATCACGGGCTTCTGACGTAGTAAGTAAAGGGGTACAAAGCCTCCAACGTAGCTTGCATTTTTGCTTACGTACGTAATATGCAAACGAGTGTTTCGTGTAAACAATATATTTTTTAATATTATTCAGGAAGCAACATTAAAACAAGAATGTAACGTAAGCACATTCTCTAGTACTTGTTGTTATTGTAGCGTGTTGTTTGTTGTTTTATACATTTTTTTAACAAATAGGTATGTACTTAAGTTTTATCTACAATATGCAAAGGAGGGGTTTAATATAATTAAAAGTAGTAGAAAGGTACTGAAAACCCAATCTGAACCATTGTAGTTTGAGTTAACTTGGTTTATGCTAGGATGAGGCGGAGGTAAGACCGGATGGAGAGGCGCGATCTTGGGGCGGCCTATGTACAGCAGTGGACCGCTCATGGCTAATATAGATAGGTAAAACGGTACTAAATTAATTACTAAACATGTTATGATTGTTTCGCTCTATCGCTGCAGGCCGCATTTAAATATTTTAGTGATTTTACGATTGAATTTAATTGAAATTATACATGTAAACAGGCAACTGCAAGTATGAAATATGCAATTTATTAAATTATTCCTGTACGTAATGATTAATGAACAATAATTCAACACATCTAACTCTCAACAGTGGCTAGGTACGATTACATTGTGATATGACAAGTCACCGGTGCCCTATTGTTCGCATATATTATGCGCTATTGTAACGTAACTCTAATATGCCTTCCAATTATACGTGCTTTACAAATTGTCCTCGTTATTATTATGTAATCATCTTGCTATAATATAGTGACATAGTTTACAGCTTCAGTTATTCATCATAACAGCCCCTTAATGTCCCACTGCAGGTACAGGCCTCCTTCCGTGACGGAGGGATACTTGGCCTACTAATACCACGCTGGCCAGACGGATAGGTATAGGGTTTAATTTCAAGTTTTCCTTCTTTCCATGTAAAGGTAATATTCACAGATAGTCCCTTAGTTGGTTTTTACGACACCCATGGGATGAGATGGGGTGGTGACATATTGTATTCTTACTCCGTCACCACACGGATACTTTTTTAGTTTCAGTTATTATTTTATCTTTAAACCGACGATTGTAGAAATGAATGAAGAATGCTACGAAAGGTAAAGGACTGTTTAGGCAGTACAGGATCGTACGAAGAGAAAAAAAATTGTACCACGCGTATAGAATTGTTTTGAATTCTATGTTCAAGTCCTTTATATATTTCGAAAACATCAAAATTATAATTTAAGGAACCACACAAAAAAAGAAAAAGATTCGACTTGTGCAGGGTAACCGTAAGGAGCTCCGACTCGACCGAAAGACCATATGGTTTTAATATCACGGTCCCAAAAGTGGATTGGTTAAGGGTTTGTCTCGAGTTTCCTTCTTTAGCCATAATGTTATGGTTAGTGACGTTTTGTATTCTTAGTTCTTCACAAGGAAAACGAATAATATATTATTACGGAGACATGAATAATATGACGTAAAAAGTGTATTATAGTGGTTTTCCTGACTACCAATAACCAACCCAGTGAATAACGTAGAACCATCTAACGATTATTAAAGTTTTACAAAAACTTTTTGGGACCTTATTGGGAGTTTGAATGTAATTAACGCAACATTAAGTAATAAAGTATACAATAATATTTCAAGAGATTATGTCAAAATGTCTTGATAATGTGGACATGTAAGGTGATGCCTTTGTCTACAAGTTAATGTCTACACAAAAATATGTCTATTTAACAAATTCCATTTTTATACTCACTATTTACCTACCATAAATTTACCAAGCAAATATTTATTGATTTAGTAGGTATATTTATGTTTGGGGACTACCGCAGTACAACTTATTTCTACATAAGATAAATCATATACCTAGTTTGATTTTTTTTTACATGATGAGTTAATTTGAATTTACTATAGGGATTCAAGTTTAATTCACAATAGCTGATCCGCACTTGGTTAAGCGGCGAAAAAAACGCGTCTCTTTTTAAACATATTTGTTTACTACTCCACTCCTATTAGTCATAGCGTGATACTATATTATAGCCTATGACACTCCCCAATAAATGGACTATTCAACACAAAATAATTTTTAAAATCGGATCAGTAGATCCAGAGATTACCCCTTACAACAACACACAAACTTTACCTCTTTATAATATTAGTATAGATTAAGCCAATGGACGTCCAGTGCTGGAAATTCAAGTTTATTCTATGTCATATTATTGTATTGTACCGTACCGTAAACTTAAATAGATTTGATATAACGACTTTAATTACATTGTTATTACCATTAAGCATTCAGTAACAAACTCTAAAAATAAATGTAATAGTTTAAATTAGAAATTAACATAATGACGTGTTAATTTAGAAAAAAAAAAACAGCTTAAATTAGCTTAAAAAGGATGTACGTATCCTTTTCAAAATATGACTGTTGTAATTGCACCAAACATAGAACAATAGATTTAAGTAGATTAATACAGCGTATGGGGTCATTTCAATCAAGGAAATAGAAGTTTTGGTTTCAGTATCTAACTACATACAACAAACAAAACATCGCCGACACAGAGTAAAGTTGGGATTTCAAATCCCACTCAATATATAATTAATTATACTAGCCCACTTCGTTGGGCGGCGAAAAAAAAGCGTCCCTATTTTTAAACATATTTCATTACTGCTTCACTTCTATTAGCCATACCGTGATACTATATAGCCTATGGCACTTCCCGATAAATGGACTATTTAACACAGAAAGAATTTTTAAAATCGCTTTAGTAGATCCAGAGATTACCCGCTACAACGTCACAAACACACAAACTTTATCCTTTGTGCCATCTACAAATGTTTGTCTTGGGTCCAAAAGACGATGAGACTTCCTATTGTGTGAATTAACTTTTATAAATTACAAATTTAATATATAATATTTTTAGGTAGTATCATTGTTGTCACTTTCGAGCGAAGAATTCAGTATGTTTCAATCATAATTAGGTACTATTATAGCCTAACTAAAGAACTAAAATATTATTATACTCATTTTATATTTCTATACGTATAACCGTTAACCACGCAGTGGTACAGTTTACAAAAAAATCTCATACTACAAGAGCCTTTGAATATATGATATTTTTTTCAAATAACAACGTAGAAACAACTCCACAGCTAAGTAATATTAAAAAAATAACATTATACAAATTTATAAGTAACATATAGTGCAACATGACCATTCTAATGTCTATAACATTCACATCTAGTGTACAGACTAACATGAAACTCCAGCCTAACGTAACAATCGGTACATAACGTCGGACATCCCATATACTACAAGTTTCGGATGCAATCTAAGGGCAGTGCGATAACATTTCACTAGCGTAAGTGCTCTCAATCGCACTACGAGGTATGTACAGAGGCTGAATATTACAAAATTGGAATAACTTTTTTAATCTACCATAACAATAAAATTAAAAATTAAGGAAAAAAAACTAAATTTCTTTACTATAATGAGTCAAAGCATTTATTATTTCTATTTTCGCCTTTTTCATAGTGAGCTATGTATTTTTTTATAGCTGAAAAGTGCCTGGAGCTAAACTAAATTCATGTGCGAAGGAGTAACTACTCAAATCGTGCAGACAATCACAAGTATCCATGTGATTATTGTTTGTTATATTGACATAACTTCAAGGAAATATAAACCTTATGTGGTTTGTAGTAGACATAAATATATTAATGTTGACTCATTATAGTTTACTTCTTTTTAGTGAAAGTAATAAGTTTTGTAAGTAATATTCAGCCTATATCGACGGGTCGTCGTACCTCCGGACGCGGTTCTTCCCCGAGCGAGTCGCCCAGCGCCTCGGCCTGGCTCTTCATAATAGAGTATATTTTCACGTAGGGCGCCTTCAGCAACTATCGTAATACATTACTATATACTATATATCTTTTTAAGTAGTGTTATGCCATCGTGTTTTTTGTTTCGAGTGTCCTGTTGTTGCATTTGATCATAGCTTAGAGTTAAACATTTGTATTGCCGTAGTGCCATAAGTGTTGCCATATTTATAAAAGATAATTTATTAAATGAAACTTTTTTGTTATTTTTAATTCACGCAAAGAAAAAAGCGCACAAGCAGTCTTTATGCTTGTTGCCTTTCCTTTCAATTTCGTCAGGGAAAACAAAATAATGCCTTTTTTAAGCCTTAGTAGTCCCTATTTATTAATTAAAATATACTCAAAATTAACCATTCAAGGCTAATATATAAAAATGCTTGTTATAGGAATTGCCTCCTGAATATTATCAGCGACATGTAAATATCGTGACGTAACTATAATGCACTTGAACCTTGTCTGAATGATAACACCAAAGTGTGCCTTCCACGAATATTTTGTACCAAAAATAGTACAAATCACATACATTAACGCATGAAGTGGCGCCATAAAGTAGATCTATACATTTTTTTACATGAATACTAACATTAAACTAAAAAGAAATAGGTATTTATTGGAAGGCAACTGATTAGCATACTGCCTCTAACAAAAATGTATTGCAATATCGTTTTAAATTCCGTCACGTCCTAAATATGGATTAATATAAATATTCAGTCTACGTAGCTCTCGGCCTGAGCAATATGCTAATATAATACTCAAACATTCCTATTGACAGTGCCAAATGACAAATTTAAAACGTAAAATATATTATAAAATATATTATTATTATTATATGTTCAATGTGTACTTTATGTTGAAGTGAGATGCGTTTTTTTCGATTATAGTGTTAAAGCGTTTGTTAATAAAACGGTGTTTGTAACAAGTTATTATGTAAAACAATGTATTTATGTTAGAATGAGTGAGGACTTACCTCCCAGGACTCTCGCGTGAGGTCGGATACATCGCCGGTACTGCCAGTCCTCTCGTCCTACAATGAAGGGATTAATAAGTTCTATGTTATGATCCCCAATGTATTAATGTTTCTCTGAACAATCTGTAGGGTAATTCTCGTTATTGTATTGTTTAAAATTTAATGTCAATCAATTTCAAACGTCACTTTGTCAAATTTGACAATCTATTAACCAATGAGACAGCGCTAAACGCTAATTATAGACTATAGAGTAGTCACTTATCACCGAAATGTAATAATAAAAAATACATTAACGAGAATGCCTCCTTAGTAAAAATGTTAGCTACTTGTTATACGCACTTAGAATACTATTAATTATAAGTTCAATGTAAAATTGTTATCTCAGTGAGTGATGATGATGGTAAACAAAGATAAATCTGTATAAAACGTATGAACATGAATTTTCCATGAAACAATGAGGCTGAGATAAACAATAAATATGTATTAATTATATAATATAATGTTATAATCTAATATCTTACATTAATGATAGAGACGGTAAGGAGATTACACTTTAATAAAAAAAAGAAATACAATTTTATAACCGCTTACTGGACCTGTACCAGAATTTATATTTGAATCCTTTGGCTACTTTTAGCGAGCAAACTATACTAAAACCGCGGGATGCAAGCTTCGGCATAACAAGAATGTTATACCGAATAATGTAGTATCTATTGAGAAAACTAGCATTTTAAAGTCCGCTGTAGTTTTTTTTGTATATTCACGTTACGAAGTATAGTGTATGTCATAGGTACGATTTAGTGGTTAAATCTAAATGACTATGACAATGTAAACGCTGGCTGTGTTGCAGCGATTACGATGCCGTAATTGCATAATGTGATATGACATTAATTTCTGTGTCGCGGTAGACATTGTTAGCAACAATAACAAAGAACATTAATACACTGATTATCTATCGTCTTTTTTGTGTTTCTAACGCAATTTAAATATCTTAAATACTGAATTAATTCAATTGACAGCAAAACAGACATTCCATTCCCAGAAAGAAGGCGACATATAAAAAAAATAAAAATTCTTTTTATAATAATCATCGAGACATTCTTTACAAAGATAAAACTAGAAATACTAACACACTCTGTATAGTATTCAATTCTTATAGACAAACAAAAGAAATAGTTATATACATACAAATATTTCTTACCTTTTGTCCCGGCTTAGATTCATCGTCATCCCACTCGGTATCGCTGTCAATGAGCTCATATCCCTGAGCGCTGACGTCACCAAGAGGCCCATACCTATCAGGCACCCAGTGCGTCAGGAACTTGAACAGATCGTCAACCCTGTATACAATAACACATAACAAACATGTTAATATTATTACTATTATAGTGTAAATATCCATTGCGATGTTTTACGTTTGGATATGTGTTTACGAATAAGAAAAGCGGTCGTCTTATCTTGGTGAGTGTTTATCGTTCGTGTTTAAGATTTGTTAAGAGATATTAGGTACTTGTTAGTGCTAAGTACTCACAAAAACGTCATACAACACTAACTTCTAAATTATTGAGTATATTTTTTGCATAGATAAAGTATTTTTTCATGACTAGACTAAGCAATCAATGGAAAAAAAATGGGTATGCACAACTATCAGGCACTTGTTCTAATGCCCAGGGTAGTCAGGTCAGTTATATTTTAAACATCTTTTTCTTGAGCGATACTTCTTTATCCTGATCGTTTTTGACAAGTCTCCAATATGTAGTCTGTAGGTATACCTAAGCTCCAAAATATAAAGAATTGGTTGCCTGTCTGTCAATGATATTGTATACTCGTAACGTTCTAGTATTCTTATCTACAAAATATAAATGAATGTACTTACCGGTTCCTAGGTACTCCGAACCAGTACTCGGGCTTCATGCGTTTACGTCCGTAGCTCATGAGCGGAGTGGTGCGCGGTAGAGGGCGGCCGATGGGCTTGCCCATGCGCAGACGTAGATACAATGGCGGGTCGTCGCTAGGACGCGCTGGCCTCGGTATTAACTCTGTTTAATAATACATAATATATTGTAAGAATAGTTGCTAATTTCTAACATAGGAGGACTTTAGGGAAAAGCATTGCATTCTAGTGGTAGATAAAAAAGTACGCGCAATCTTGCTTGGTCGCCTTAAAATTGGCTTTAAAAGACGTTTGCGCATTTACAGGAACAAATAACACTCTACCTACCTATCCGGCCATTTAGTTACAAAGTATCTAAGCAGCAATTTGAAAGACGGTCAACGTAGATACTGTTGTTGCGCGTACTGTTGTAACCCTTTGATTGGTAGAGTCTTTTCTACCAAGGCTGTTTCTTTCTCAAGATAATATCCGCATATTTTTTTTTATAATAAGTTACCCCACTTAAGACATCCGAGATGAGATAGAGAGGTAGCCAACAACTTCATCTGTTTTCGTGACATTAACATAAAATATTTAAAAAATATACCTTTGTTATGTTAAAGCCTGTTATCGCCGACGCATTGTCGTAAAAATATATTTTATAAATAGCTGTAAAATTATGACATTATAAAAGTATTTATTTTATACAAAGACAAGCGGAATATTAATAACTGTAATAATATTTCAATAGATAGTAACGTGACGTATCAGTGGTAGTGAAGTATTTAATCAAATATTTATAGAATAAGGAGGTATTAAAAAAAGTACTTTTATATATACAGTAAAATAGGTAGCTACAATATTCTTTGTAAGAATATACTAATTGTTAGTTCGTGTAAAAAAGTTCATAAATTATGCTAAATTAGGCACTCCTTGTAGCGCCAATTTCTTTCAGATTAAGACTTTGCTTTTTAGTTAATTTAGATAAGTCCATAATAGCAAACCTGGCTTGCCAAAGAGGTAAAATATGAATTTATTAAGATAACTTTCCTAGACATTTCTAATGTAGAAAATTATATCAACACAAGCTTAAATAAGTCTGCTTAGATACGCAGATACTGTATAAAACATTAAATAATTAATTATCAGTTAATTATTTAATCTTTTGAAGGCAATAGGTGGCAATACATGGAGGAGGTCTATTTGCTGATATGATGATGTTGATGAATTATTAAGAAAAATAAAACTTACTATCAAACGAAGCGAAGAGATCAGGCATATCATCAACGGACACCATACTGCGGTAGTCAAGACGCGGCTGCTGCGACGCCGACCCAGAACTAGACGTCGACTTGGTGTGCGAGCGACCGAAGCCTCCCAATGAGCTTCGTCTGTACACACAACACTCATTTACTATCATATTATCTACACATTCAACAACAATAACAACATTTAGATACACAACACATCTTAGAAAACTAATTTGACATATAACATCTTTATCATAAAATTAAGATAACATCGATATAAAAAAAAGAATCATAGAAAATGGAAGACAACTTTCAGCACCTGTAAACAATCAAAGTGCAATATGAGTTACACTTTTTTTTTAAATATCAAAGGAGGCGTCATAAGCTAGTCATGCCAAAACAGTACATAAAAGGGTGCCGGTAGAAGAGACGATGACAGTGTTTGGTGATGATTCCTATGACATATCGTTTCCTATTACAATGCAGATGACAATAACTCAGATATAAATCTAAAGGACTTCTATTTGGGTAATGGTGACTAAATTATCCTAACACATATACATCATGCTCGTTAATTGATATAAAAGAGTAATTTGTGAATTTTGAAACTATAGAATAAAACAGCCAATTTATTTTAGTTTAGATATCATAAATAGACAGTAAGTGGTTATAATTTTAATTGGTGTCGTTGACTGTTTTACTCCGGATAATGTTCAAAACCCTGCATTCGTCAGACGTAAAAAACAAACACATTTATGCCAGTGGAAATGCCTACAAGAGTGATAACGAATAATAGGCTAGACAGTGCGACCACGGCGTTATAACAAGATAACTTAATACTTTGGCTTACTCATAAAATTGTTAAAGAAAAACAAAGAACATAGCTGTATAATTTTGCATACTCTAAGAATGAATCTTGAATGTTTTTGTTTTGTTGAATTATATATAAATAAACAACATTATCGTTCGTACGATAAGATATGCGAAACCAAAACAAATTGTGCAAGAACAGAGAGAGATCAAATAGTAAATGACCCAGTCAAATTATTAAAGTTATGATATAAAGTAATGCTATCGCGCCATGGTCTAGATAGGCCTCGAAGGCAACACATTACAATATTTGGCACATCGACACTTTGCGGACCGTGACTTCACGTACCCCGAAGCAGAGAACACGTCCTGTGGCGCCTCTTCCGAAGGGGTTTTACTCAGGAACAAACCAGTACCGAACTCGACTAAGTTCATTGGTGAACTATGAGCCAATGAACATAGGGAGTTGCGTTATTCCCGGTAAGCATCCACGGTAGCAAGGAAAAATTTAGGATTTCAATATTAATTTGTTATGTTCTTCCCAGCATGTGTATATGTGTGTCGTATGTTAGTGGTGGCGTATTGTTGTCAGTAGCATATTGTCTGATACCTTTAATAGTTAACATGTTGGTGGGATTATTCAATTGTATGAATATAGCAAGGCTTTGGGCCGATATCGCATTATTCTACGACTGTAATGTGCCTACTTACATAATAAAAAATGAATGTAAGTGTTATCAGGTAATTAATTCAACGTTTTAAATACCAGACCACGACCTTACTTTGTAAGAATATTTATTTTTATCTTGCTAGTTTAGCATAGTGGTAATTATATTACGTCTTCGATTATTGCATTTATTATTTTAGGTAAAATTGTTTATTAATAATTTATATAGTTTTTTGAATAAGTATACGTAATTTAGAAGATTAATATTTTAATATCATACATTACTTTTAATATACCTAGTCGGGTCGTAAGTTCTGTCACATCCATATTTTTTTTATCTTCGAATACTGGCCACATATGCTTCGACTAATTTTAAAAATAGAACATTCGCCCTTTTCAAATATAAAGAAAGTAATCATTTTTATTCATTTTCAAATATGGAGTGGTCGCAAAAGGAAGATAGAGTCGCGGTTATCGCGTTGCACCGCTGTGGTTACGCGCCAACAGAGATTTTCAACTTTCTGAAAAAATTGAAAATAACACTACGGTTTGTTTATCGCACTATCAAACGGTACACTGAAGATTCAAGCTTCGAAGATCGTAAGAGGAGCGGCCGACCTCGCACAGTTAGGACACCAGCGGTCATCAAAGCCGTGAAGGCGCGAATTCAACGAAATCCCGTCCGGAAGCAAAAAATCTTAGCTCTTCAGATGGGCCTAAGCAGAACCACGATTAAAAGAGTGTTAAATGAAGACCTAGGACTACGAGCTTATCGTAAAAAGACCGGACATTTTTTGAATGAGCGTTTGAAAAAAATTAGGCTGGAAAGATCCCGAGCTTTGTTAAGGCGGTACGCGGGAAAAAAATACCGCGAAATTTTGTTTTCCGACGAAAAAATTTTTAACATCGAAGAAAGCTACAACAAACAAAATGACAAAGTGTATGCCCATAGCAGTGAAGAAGCAAGCGCGCGTATTCCAAGGGTGCAGCGTGGGCCTTATCCTTCGTCAATCATGGTTTGGCTTGGAGTCTCCTATACAGGATTAACTGAGGTGTTTTTTTGTGAAAAAGGTGTAAAAACCAGTGCCGTTGTATACCAAAATACCGTCCTAACGAACATAGTGGAACCTCTTTCCCAAACAATGTTCGAAAACAGACACTGGATATTCCAGCAGGATTCTGCGCCAGCTCATAGGGCACGAAGCACGCAAGACTGGCTGACCGCCCGAGGAATTAACTTCATTGGTCATGAAGACTGGCCCTCTTCTAGTCCAGATCTAAATCCACTGGACTACAAGATATGGCAACATTTGGAGGAGATTGTCTGTGCTAAACCTCATCAGAATTTGGAGTCTCTCCGAGCATCTCTGGTTAAAGCAGCGGCAGAAATAGACATGAATGTGGTGCGTGCTGCGATCGACGACTGGCCGCGTCGATTACGGGCATGTATTCAAAATGGGGGAGGGCATTTTGAATAATGTAAATAAATTTGGATTGTGCATTTAATTACCTTTCATTTCATATATAATTTTTAAACAATTATCAAAAACTGTATCATTAATCACATTAAAAGTTTTTGACAGAACTTACGACCCGACTAGGTAGAAATAAACAGTACAGTAGAACATTTGACGTGCTACTTGGAGGCTATCACTAATCAAAGAAAGACGTTACTGAGTATTATTAACTTGGTGGTACTACCACTTAACTTGGTTGTCTCATATTATACAAAAATAGTAGGATGGTGAAGGGAATTAGCACAAAAGGTCCGAAGAGTTAGAAGTATTTCCTTTAATCTATACTTATATTATAAAGAGGTAAAGTTTGTGTGTTTGTAACGTTGTAGGGGGTAATCACTGGATCTACTAAACCGATTAAAAAAAATCTTTCTGTGTTGAATAGTCCATTTATCGGGGAGTTTCATAGGTGTCAAAAAGGGACGCGTTTTTCGCCGCCAACGAAGTGGGCACGGGGCAGCTTGTATATTATAAAGATTATAATAATATAATATGTCTAGCAGTGGACTGGTCTATTGGCTGATGGATGGAAGAACATATGCTACTGACAATTTCCATAACGACAAAATGCACCCATGACACATGTTACGTTATGTATATTAGAGAGCGACTGATTCTGTTATTCTTACTGAATACTGTGTAGATGTGACACTTTTTTCTATTACTTTGTGAACTAAATATATGCTTGGCAAAATGCTTTTTATCTCATTATCATCACTTATTGAAATCTTTGGAATTTATTTGTTTTATAATATTGTACCTCTTTTTGCTACCAACTTCTTAAAATGAATCAATAACATTTGGATAAATTGAGGGTACATTTAATACACGTGAATATTTTCAAACAAAAACAAGTAAACAGCGTTTAGTTATGGCTTCAATGTAATAAGTATACCATTTTATTCATATTTGACTATTAGTTATTACAGTAAAATTAACATATTAACAATATCATTATCAACAGAACTTTCAATATATAATTTTTAAAATTAACAGTTGTTTTAGAAGAAGTTTCAACAACATTACGTTTAGATGATAATGAGACATTTTTTAGTGTATTCTATAGTTCTCAATTAGCAGCACTAATCCGTGTTCTTCAATAACTAGTGTCATATCTACTTACAAACAGCTATATGAGTTAGTTTACCTGTTGAATACTTTGGAGAACATGCTAGTAGAGTTGTGGCTGTCCGCCGAAGTGGGCAGGGAGTCGCTCTGAGACGTCTGGTTAGCACCCTCGCCCGTGAGCCCTTCCACCCAGGATAGCGGGTACGATAGGCGTTTTAGCATCTAGAAACAAGGTTTTATTTTTACATTTGTTCTTTATTGTTAGTAGGAGAGTTGTTGCTTTTCAGAGTGGAGATATAATTAATAGAGCTCAAAAGAGATAATGTATTGGTAATATAGTGCGGAGCACCAATGGAGCTTTATCCAATAACAAATCTTTTCTGACTGGTCAGAAAGGTTGGTTACCACACATCAAGAGATAAAATTTGACTGATCACGCTTCAATAATTAACAGTTGTCCTAGTAAGCAGGTTTAGTAGCGTCATGAGAACTCAACACAACATCCTCCTTCATTTGAAGCTCCGTGAAAGTTCAGGGTCCATAGTGTAATTAAGAAAGGAACATTGGCTATTGTGAAAGTCAGCTCTACAATCCGCCATTATCCCTTTTCTAAGTTCAATTTTAATAGAAACTTAATTTAAATTTTCACTACGTGAATAAAATGTTTTAATACCAAGTGCTAAATAAACAACGAATACTAACTTTATTCTTCTTATCCGGCTTGGCCTCATCCTTCTGCGCATTGCCGTCGAGCGAGAACGAGACAGCGGCGGACTTGCGCGGGCGCTCCGCCTCCCCGAGCGGGGGCGCTGACAGCGGCGGCTCTCCGCGCCCGAGACACACGGGCGGGACCCATTCACCAGACAGCACTATGTCGGCGTCGCTGTATACCTGCACGGATAACTGTTTACATCATATGGGGAATGGTACAAGTAGGAACCGTTTACCTTAGGTACGGACATCCAGTCACTTCACATAGAGGAAGGTAGAGATAGGAACTATTTCTCGTAGTACTTACTTGATTTTTGAACACATTTACTTATTAGAAATTCATACATTGATTAAGAGCCTGTTTTTCCATAAGACTGAAAAATGGGAAATAGTATGGCAGGCAAGTGTGAAAATAACTCCTATGAAAGCCAATGGCAGAAAAATACAGATATATTTTTTAGATTATCAAATATACTATATAAATACTTTTATACTTATAAAATAATACTAAAATAAGCTAGACAATATTTAACTGAACACCAGAAATTTTTATAACATTCTTTCTTCCCAGTAGACACATAAAGAGAAAATACAAGAAAACTTATGAGAAAAGTGCAATAGAAAAGAATTGCCTTAATACCAAAGATAGAAACCACAATAATAACGAGCGAAAAAGTACAAGAAAACAGCCAACAATTAGAACCGCCGAAGATTGAAGTACCATAACACCAGTGTGGAAATCCTGAGTCCCCGAAAAATAGTTAGCCTGTTTGGATTTAACAAATGTCATTTCAATACAGCTAAGTTAAAAAAAAAACATATTTCTATCAACTACAATTAAAAATATATACAATAGTATTCAAATTATAAAATAATAATTGTATATACACACATCAAAAAAGTCTAAGCAACATGCATGATATTACAAATTTACCATTTATATTAATTTATTTTACCATTTATTTTAATTATAACGTTGTATTTTATTTTTAAAATAATATTTTTAGGGTTCTATGATGTAAAAATAACAGCTGTTTTCTTTATAAGTTCTTTTAATAACAGAAATTAACAATATTAGAATATACAGGTACATAAGAAACTAAACTTTTTTTTTACAAATTGAAATTTCTTAAGAAAATGAATTTATTGTGAAAGAATAGGACAATTTAATACAAAGTATGCCCTCCTCTGCTATTCAGAACTTGTCGGCAACGATTATTCATTGAATTAATGAGACTGTTTATGTCATCTTGCGGTATTCGCTCCCAATGGAATTGTAGCAAATCCTTCAGCTGTTGGGTTGTTGTCACTCCGTCCAAGTCCTTCAAAACACGTCTCTGGAGCATGTCCCATGCGTGCTCGATGGGGTTGAGGTCTGGCGATTGTGCAGGCCAGGGCAATACCTGGATGTTCTCCGTTGCCAAGTATTCACTGGTTCGCCGAGCTGTATGTGAACGCGCATTGTCATGCATTAACGTAAAATCGGAGCCAAAGGTTTGTGCAAATGGATGGACATAAGGTCTGAGAATATCCTCAACGTAATTTTCAGCGTTCATGTTTCCATTTACAAAAACGAGCTCAGTTCGCCTGTTCTTCATAATACCCGCCCATACCATAACTGTTGAGCCGCTGTATGGATGAACTTCCTGAACGCACCTGAGTCTTTCAGTATTTCCGGGTCGACGGTACACTCGCACCCTTCTTGTATCAGGCCTAAACCCGAATCGCGACTCATCGGAAAACATAATTTTATCCCATTGTTCCTGGGTCCATGTTATGCGTTCTCTACACCATTCATTTCGACGAGCGCGATTCCCGTGACGTATCGGTGGGCACCTGATAGGGCGTCGAGCTCGTAGGCCGTACTCATGCAGTCGATTTCGCACAGTTTGGGGACTTACATCAACACCACTTGAATTTTGTAGCCTCAAACTTATCTCTCGAGCGGTTAACATCGGCTGGCGTCTTGCAGTCAGTTGTATGTACCGGTCTTGCCGAGTGGTTGTACTCCTTTTACGGCCTGGATGCTGTTCAGCGGGTTCCCCTGTATTATTGTAGCGCTGCCAAAGACGACAAATAACACTTCTATGAATACCAAAATGTCGAGATACCTGAGATTGATTACTTCCCGCTTGCAACATCCCTACAGCTCTTTGCATTTCATCTGCCGTCAAATGACGTCGCTCCATGACGTAAAGAATATCTAACAATTCAATTTTGTCGCCAACTGTATTTAAATGGTTGGTAAAATTATAAAATCAAGACTAAAACGTAGCAATTAACAAAACAAATTCGCAGTCATTTGAATTTTATGAAAAAAAACAAAACATAATCGAAATTTTTTTTTTACAACCAGCCAGTATGTCATCAGTAACAAAAAAGTTTACTTACCTATACACTTTGAGTGAGTAAATACTTAGAAATTAATTAATATAAATGGTAAATTTGTAATATCATGCATGTTGCTTAGACTTTTTTGATGTGTGTATTTTATTCTTTTTTTAAAAGTAATAATTGCAAACAATATTAGTTGTTGAAAAGACCTAGCTCTCTACAATACGCGCAATCTAAGTTGGCCGGCTTGAAGTTGTTGCAAATCGCTGCGCAGATGTTATTTTAAAAACTAAATTATGGCGAGCGGGTGTTCTTTTTGTTTCTGTTCATGTGCAACTTCAGACCAACCAAGTAAAATAGCGTACTCTATATGACATTACTACATTTTAAATCCAAACAGGCTGTATCGGATCTCCACCACCATTCCTCACCTCTTCGTGTGAGGAGGTAGACATGGCGTCCATATTGCGGTGTAGTACTATAAAACATTGCAACTGATGCGCGGCCTCCCTGAACTTATCGTGTTTGAGTACTTCCAGCTCGGACGACTCGTATATCGTGTCTATCTCGTGGTAATACTCATCGCAATCTACAAGCGAACCCTAGAACATCATGCGGGTTAGTACATACTACTTATTAGTTAACTAACCAAATAATACTTACCTATTAACTAATACACACTACCAACTAATAAAAAAGGAATGTTAGTTTTTAACTAAGTTAATTAAATCTAACCAACTAATTATACTACCAACTAATAAAAAAACTAACAATCAATGGAAATCAAAATAAATTCAGGATAATAAAAAAAATAGCATCGTGTTAAAATACAGCCATGTTCGTTGGAACCATGTGACCATTCTAGAGTTACTCTTACTCGACTTTCTAACAAAAGTCTTGATTTGTTTGACTTCAAACTAAATAGCCGGATCCACACCAAACGATCCAGCGCGATTCGATCTCGCGCGGCAGAAGCGCGCTCCACAGGAGCGTTTGATGTGCACTTGCCTCACGCGATCCAAACTGATCGCTTGCTCTTTGCCGCGAGCGATCCGTCGTCGATGGATCGCGGATCTCTGGATCGCCGATCCAAAGTGGATCGTTTGGTGTGGATACGGCTAATTAGGTTGCACAAACGTAGAAGTCAAACTAGTTGTGTTTACTACGCTATTACATAGAGAGGTGTCAGTACATACACATACTTTTTTAGAGTTGGTAGGAGTGACGTGCAGTAGTGGGTCTCGGATGTCTATGCCCGAGTCATGGTAGGACAACTTGACGAGGTGTTGAGCGTCGTCGGGTGCGTCAGGCGCTTCAGGCTCGGAAACGTCAACGATGGCGGCAGCCTCGCAAGCGCTCTCGTCCTTGCTAGCATCTGCCGTGGACGACACCTAGAAAAAATTACAAACAATTTGTTACAAGTTAAATATTTACATCCGCTTGTAATCCTAGGATCTTAAGTGATTAGTAGTGGTAATTATTTGGATTATTAATACCACACTGGCTAGACGGTGCAGGATTTTATGTCAAGTTTGCCTTGTTTTGTTTTCGTAGAGGTAATCTCTTCATTAACGCGGTGTCCTACGTGGGCAGCGAATGCGACGCGTCGCGACGTACTCGATCAAATCGACGGCGTACCCTACTTCTGTCCTATGTGACCGTCTGCGACGAGACGCGACGCAATCATGTAGGACACTTGTCGCGTGTAGCGTCGCGTCGCATTCGTCGCCCACGTAGGACACCGCGTAAGAGACCGACTAGTTCGATACCATCATTGTACCTTTTACCTAGACAATGACATGCTAAACAATAATTTAGTAAAATCGTTCTTGTACAATCTGAAGTATAAAATAACTATAAATACCTCGCTTCCTTGATCGATGGACATTCTATCTTTGCTAGGTATGGCCCAGTGTTGATCTAGTAGTGATTTTCGTCTATCCTCGGTAGTTTGTTGCTGAAACAATTAATCAAACGTTATGAGTTTTACTTTATGTATAAAAAAAGTGAGACAAGAAGAAGTATAAACATTCGAAACCGACTGTATGGATGTAGACGATGCTCACCAACTTTGTAATAATCAATAGCTTTAGCTTACCCCAGGGAAAGGCATAAAATATGATATGAATTAAGGCGTGTCCAAATATAACGCGGCAATCGCGCGCGGCTTCCGCGCGCGGCGTTCTGCGCTGCGATTGGACGGCACGACTGCAGCGTGCTGGTGCCGCGCTCGAATGATGATGCCGCGCGCGCACTGTTCGTTCGTTAGTGGTGACGTGTGGACGCGGACGATAGAATAGTATTATTTATTACATTCTCTTTGCCATGGATAACGAAACAGCAATTAGGTTAATAGAAACATATGGTTCATATAATTTATTGTGGGACACCAGGCTCAAGGACTATCAATTATATTAATTGATGAATTGCAAACTGGGAGCGCGGCGTGTCTAGGACATGCCGCGCAGTATTGCCGCGCACATAATATTTTTGGGCTGTCTACACTAATCGCGCGGCAATGCCGTGTCTCGCGAATGCCGCGTGATGCTGCCGCGCACTCGCCGCGCTATGTCTGGACACGCCTTTATAGTGAACGCAAATGTTGTGCACCTTAAATTATTAATTTAGTTTTATTGTGGATTACTCTAAAAAAATCTAAATCTATTTAATAATTAGTTTAATATATAGCATACCTGTAGCGCAGTGGGTGTGACAAGTTCCCTGTCGAACGCTTTAGGGAAGGCCGCGCCGCCTCGCTCGTCCGCGTCGGAGCCGGGACGCTCTCCGCCCTCACCGCCCTCGACACTCTCGCCGGTAGCGGCCTGCAGCTCGGGGAATGTTTCATCCTACGTAGTAAGAAAAGTAATACATTTTATCAGACAAACATTAAACCGTTTTTGGTTGATCAAGCTTCAGGCGTGACTTATTGATAGCTCACATTCATTGGAATAACAAATTTTCATTGGTTGTAACTAGTCATGAGCGTTTAAAATTATATTATTATTTTATATATAAAATTCTTATTTTTAAATCCTGCTCTATGGGCCAGGCCTAATGTTGCGGGGATGTTGAACATCAATTTCCCCGATATGAACACCTAGGGGGACAAAAAATTGTTTTGAGTGAAATACGAAGTCGCTACCTCATACAAGATACCGGCATACTCTTCTTGCTGGCGTATCTAGCTTTTATAAAATTAATTAATCTAGCTTGCATACAATTAATATTTTTTGCGTTCTTGCTTAGAGTGAAATTCAAACATTTAATAGAGGTGTGTGACCAGCAATAGACATCTTTAGATTCCGATGATGATAACTATTTCTGCATTATTATTATATATATATATATATATATATATATATATATATATATAATAACTATATTATTGTAGCATCGTAAATAGATAGTAAATGTAATAAGACGTATATCTTACTTTGACTAGAAGAGAATCCTTTCCAGGTGAATGTTCAGATTTATTCGTGTAATATATTTCAGCTTGATCCGCTCTGAAACAAACATTATTGTTTTGAATTATTTTTCATTATAATAACAATAAGTACCTACCTCTGTTCTAAGTAATTGTTTTGAAATATGCGTGAAATTTTTATACAAGTATTTAAAGGTGATAAGTTATACCATAACTGACAGCTTCTTTGCCAATGATAAAAGGAATTTTCACTATTTATTATTTATATTTACTATACACCGTGTATTTGTTTGCTATTAAAGAAAGAAACCACTAATGTACTCGATTTTAGAAAAAAATTGGTAATATTTAAAACCAAGTTTTGCTCTATTTATAAATATTTCCCCAATAAGTTTATGTTATGTGTCTGTGGGTTTTATTAAAACCAAATTCACTGCTCTGCTGATATGATTTTCTAGATCGTCAAGTTCAAGTAATAATATATTTAATTTACGATTTAATATTATAATAAGGCAGAAATGTACTTTAACGTCGTCATCATCTTGCCGGTTTGGCCAAATGCTTCTTCAAACGCAGTGTGAAGAACAGTGGCAACATTGTTCCAAACCGGCAAGATGATGACGACAGATTGAAGTTATTTTTAGACTTCTATCCGTTGGCTTCATTTGTGGACTGTACTCGCGCTTTCCATCAGGTTCGATATAGTCATATTGCCGTGTTTTGTATAAAAAAAAAGATAGCACGTAAATTCATTACTACGACGCATTTCAATAAAAAACATTACCTACTATTGTTATAAAACTTTATCTTTCACAGCAACAATAGGTTTGAAAATTTCTATAAACCTTATCTGTATTATTATTCTATTAAATTTTCTTTTACTACGCGTTATTAAAAATCAATAGTATATTGTTCACAGTAAATTTATGCTGTTAAATATTAGAAGACTATATTATAATATAATATTTTTTTGATGATCATCTGTGTAAACAAAAATATCATTATGTGTCGTTGCAGGTTGAATGAAGACTCTTTTAATTGTTATGTTTTTTTTATATAGATACGAATCAAGGATTTTACATCGCAAAACGAAAATCTTGAGGTGATTTATTTTCTTCTACAAGTATCTGTCTATGTTTCTTACTGTTTGAGATCATGATTAGTTAAATTATCTGTATTCATTAGATATATTTCTCAGAACTAAAACAAAATTTTTACACTGGTAGAGTTTTCCTAGACTTTCCCTATACCTTTGACAATATTCCACTATAGTTTGTATTCCAACGCGTTGTTAAAAAAACTGCATGTATAAAAAATATTGATAAACAATACGTTCGAATGATTGTGTGTATTGCTTTCATGACAAAAACAAGGGCAGTAAAGAGGCCATTGTTTTAGTTTACTTAGTAAAAATAAGAGTACCTCAGGGGCCGATGCTGGTATCTTTATTATTGTTGTAATGTATTAAGCTGACGAAACGAATACTTTTGTTAAAAAAAAGAGTTGGGCTTGAGCAAGGTGTCAGAGTTTATGATAATGATGGCTTTCCATACTTCTTTCGCTCTACCTCCCTCACAGGGCAGAATTTGCCACATAGTCACTTGAGAGGTTTTTGACCAAGTAATAAAGTTACATTGAAGTAAACAAATAACAATAAAATGCAGCTCGCTTATGCTGCGCTTGAATTGGTCATAGTTCAATAAACAATAATCAAATATTTATTCAATTATATTTCACAAGTACATAATTCTACAGAATCTTAAATCGTTTGACTAAACAATCAATTTTATTAGTTTAATCTGTTAGAAACCTTCATACTACATATTACAATACAATGTACAATGTTATACATACTTGTGTGAATTATTATCAGGTCCATGCGTGCGCATGTGGGCGATGTCGTAAAAGATGGCCGCGTTGACGACATACTCCATGGGTGCGATGACTCCGTAGGACTCGGGTCCATGCTCCATCACTAGGGTGTCCGACACGTTGGGGTCGAACATCACGGCGTTAGGGGTCACTAGTAGGACTCCTGATACTACACCCTGTGAAAGTAAGGAAAGTAGGTACAATTAGCTGCGTAAAAAGCAGCAAAAATTAGGTTTTATCTCTCTTGGAAAGTTTATTGGTTTGCATTTACCACTTCACCAGAACCAAAGCTGCGTAACCAGTTACGTGTTACGAGGTGTCACATCTAGATCGACTTTATACTAATTTTCTAATTTGTTAAGATGCCCTATTTATAATTAAAAATATATAAACCTTTGAAATTAATGTAATACCGTTTAACATTTTTTAATTTCCTACCAGCCCTTTTAAATATTGTACAAAAATATTGAAGATCAAAAGAAGCTCTATAAAATGTAACCTAAACTCACTTAATATAGCTTTCAATGTAAAAGTATAAGTACCTGTCCATCAGTGATATGTCGCACGTTAATCTTGAGGAAACGTTGCGGCGCACTGCTGCTGCTCGGCGCCTCGGGAGACACGGGCCGCAAACTGTCCAGGATTTCTATAATCACAATACAAACATTACATTTATTGGTAGACAGTAAATTTACATCTACAGTTCGCGCAATGTTACTTGGCAAGCCTGAAGTTAGCTTTCGGAGACGTTCGCGCATTTACCCCCTTACTCATAAAGGCCTCTTAAATTTTAATCAATTGATTAGCCTAAATTTTACGGTCTAGTTAAGTAAGTATAAGGTTGGTTTTCTTAATAAAAATCTCGCTAAACAGTGATTAAATTTAAGAGGCGTTTATGAGAAAGGGGGTGAGTCACTAAGAAAACACCCGCTCCTCACCATTTAGCTCCAAAAATGACATCTGAGCAGCCATTTGCAACAAATTAGATTGTGCGTACTGTATATTATGTCCAATAGTAGACGTCTTGGCTGATATAATGATGATATCTATTTGACAGCAATACTTTTTTGCATACTTAACTATTTGTTTTTATCTTTTACGAAGCAATATTTGTAAACATAGTAATGCTAAGAATTTTAAATATTGTGGCAACATTGTTCAAAATAGTAGAAATATTTATTGCTACATTAAGCAGTATGAAACTTTGCATGAACATACCAACATTATCAATTCTATAGTAGGTTCTACTTAAACCGCGTAACTTCGTCTGCACTATATTGGCATTGTATTTTACCTTCGAGCCTACCCTAAAAAATAGCAAGTCAATGGTCGGTGAAACAGCAAGTTCGTTTGTAACAATATGTTACATAAACCGTGTCGCTTTCTTATTACATACAGATGTATTTATAATAAGGAACCGCAACGTCATCGCCATGCTAAATAGACTTATTTGCATTCAAGTCGCAAGTAGCAGAAGAACGATAGATTAGGGAAGGACAGGTGCACCAAAAGTGAAAATGTTTTGATCTATGTATCAACGACCGGTGTAGACGACCTTGATGATAACAGTGAAATTTATCGCAAAGAACTGTTTTTTTATTGCTAAGAGTTTCGTCAACTCTTTCATTTTTCTTCTAATAAATGCGAATTGCAATTAACTTTTCCCCGGCACTCCCGGTGAATCATGCACGGTGCTTTTGCAAGGTAGCGCTATTGATCCTGACTAACAAGAATTAGGGTTGTTAAAATGAGGGTGTCATTACTGCACTTACAAAAATCACAAAACAAGTACAGGTCACAAGAGGCCAATGACATTTACAGGATTACATTATTGTCCAATTGAATGAAGACCGTATGTAGGGCAAGTATTCTGTTTGTACTGTAATAAGACGGGTCTACACTGTATTCATCTTTCGTACAAGGTTCAACAACTACTACATAGATTGACGCGTATACCAAGCGCTCTACAAATTAGTTCTGCATATTGTAAACTACGACGTGACATACTCATGTGATCTATGCAAATGCTTTTTTTGCATTACATAAGACCTATTTCATTTCTATTAAACCAATTTTGTATGATTATAATCTGTGTAATTGAGCAGCTGTACAAACATGAGCTATTATCGTACTAGACGATAAAAGTAGTATAACGAGACCTTGATTGATATAAATTATGAGATTGCTTTTTTATCATTCATAAGCACGTTATGGAAAAACTGCAAGCGGTGCGGTATATGCATCGTTAAAAATATTGGAAATGCTCGTTAAGTGGTCGATAACAAAACGTTTTAAACGCGGTACTGGCATCTGATAACAGGTGCCAATATGTCGACAGTGTTATTTCGTAATCGTTATAGGTACGATATTTTTTATTGTATACTGTGCAATTATGTTTTTAGAGATATTAGCTTGATCAGATTAATCATCAAGATAGCTAGTGTTTAATGTTACCTTTTTCCTGTGCCGGCTCGCTGGGAGCTCCCTGTGTTGACTCAGATGTGTTATCGCCACTTTCGGACGGGCCATCAGAGTCTTTATCGCCATCTGGAACGACACAAAGTACTTATTTACACCTGTTTTTGTTTACTTACGACACGTCACGCAATGGTGGTCACTATCCTAAAGGCCACGACACCGACGAATAATTAATGATAACACTTAAACACACCTTGATACCACTTTTTAAGGAATTCAAAACTAAACATTTTCGTATTGGAGGCACTCTTGGTCCATTATATCGGCACATTTATCTAACAATGATAACACGAATCCATATCTTGGCGTCAACAGCTGTTTGTCAGTCGGCATAAATGTTTTTTTTAATTATAAATATAGGCCGGCACGTAATTTGTTAAAATAAACCGAATGCGCGGTGCGTTCGTTCAGTGTTGCGGCCGCGTTTCTACTCATTCGTTGTGACTTTTGTTTGACGTGCAAATAGGAGAAAAATTAGTTCCATGTCTACGTCATGCATGAATGAATAACACCAAGGTTGAATGTTATTGTTTTGTTTTATGCCCGGACAATACACTATTTTAAACAAAGTGTTTACCACCACTAATGTCTAAAAGTATTTTCTCTAAATATATTTCGACATTATCCCCTTACTAATCTTCATTGTTCTGAAGTGGTTAGATAAAGAGGTTGAGTAATATATTTTATTTTATACTTTTAAATACAGTCAAGGACCCAGCACTAAACGTATTGTAATTATATTAATCTTCAGTGGATCAACAATTAAACAATAGTGGTAAACGATTATTTAAAAATACATTTATTCACATGAAGCAGATACGTAATTATATATTTACATAAAAATAAACGTATTTAAGATAAAACTATTTAAACGTTTTATTGGCGTAAGAAATTACACAATAAGGAATTCCTATATTTATGTTAATTAATAATAATTAAACGAGCGTATTTAAATTTAATAACTGCAATATAAGTACACAATATGTAGAGCCAAATGAGTTTGGACAAAATTATTATACGCAATTTCAACATCAATTAAAATGTTGGCTTAAATAGATTTTACGTAATATTAAATTATTTATATTAACAACTGTAATTAATGTGAACCGTTAAACTGTGTATAGCACAGCATTAACATACACATAATATTAAAATTCCATTTTTTTCCCAGAACTTTAATATTCGATTTATTAGTATTCTAAAAAAGTATTTACTCATAGAAATTGCTTTATGAAGTATTAGGAAAACAAAACCGGTATTCGATTATTTCTTGATTACAGGTTAAATGTAAGTATAACTTCCTCTGCTACGATACCGTCCTTCGTTACAAAAAACTATTGAATGCAATGCCAACAAAAATTAAGGAAACACATTTTAACACTCACGATTAAATCGTAACCTATCAAACTTATTGACCTAGAGATATAAAGAAAAACAAATCGCTATTAAGTAACTTCAACGCACAACAAATAATTTTACACTCGTTAAATTTCTTACTTTAATGTCATATTTATTTTTAAATTTCAAACTGATAACACATAATACACGTTTAAACCCACTTTCGAAGACATAAGTAATGGTTATTCCTTGTGCCATTCTGAGTGTCAGATTCAAACGAAATATCACATTGAACTCAATCTCTTGTAGGTCAATTTTTATAGAGTCAATTAGAGTATATCCAGCTATGTCATATATTAATAGAACCTATTAAGATAACAGAGCACTAGCTCTACTAAAGAACATTTAGCTGGTACTTTAATAAACTAGTTTATACAAGATTTTTCAATTATTTTTTACTACGTTGGTGGCAAGAAGGCACTGCTAGAAAGTGGTTATCGTAGCATATGGTCGCATGCAACACCATATGATCCACAGAAATCTAAATAAAAGGAGAAGTGGTATGACGGGGTTTTCTTGTCAACGCAATATGATTGGACCGATTATATAGCTAAAAATGGCTGTCACCTAGGTTTAGCTGTGTTTTGACAACGACCGAGATAACATATAAAATGCCGAGTTGTTCAGTGGTTGCCTGTAAAATTAAGAGCAATAAAAAAATCTTTATTAATAATGGAATCACTTACCGTATGCTAGTACATGTATTTTATTGTATTTACCTCTAAAATCATGAAAAAATAATCTTCAATGTCCTCACTATGTTATTTTCATGTTCGGACAATTAAGTACTATAATATTTTTGTAACATATACATTGCTTCTCTAATGCTGTCTAAAATAGTCATTCAATGATATATGAAGCAATGAACTATTCGCTCAACGATATTACGTATGACAAGTGGTTGCTAACCGTGATCGCTCTAACAACCAAACGATAGTGACGATCCGTTCATGACTACGACTATCTATCGTTTTCGATAAAAAGTCGTGTATTGTAGGAATTTTAAATTGTAAAAGTTTTATTACGTTAAATGAGTTTTTTTTTTTAATTTTGTATTACGCTGTTTAAATTATGTAATTTCAATATAAGTATTACAATGTTGAAATAATATCCTAAATCAAAGGTGGAGTAAGTACTCTAGAACATAAAGGTTTAAAATGTTGATTAGAGTGGTTTTAAAAGTTTTTTTTAAACGCTCATCCATTTATTAGCACACACGTGCTTTTAACTGGTTTTATCAGATTTGCTTAAAATCAGTCTAAATGCTCATCTATCAATTCCTATATTCATGCTATTGTTTTAATTTTATCTAGGCGCAATATTGCAAGCATGCGCATGCACATGCTTGAATAAATGAACTGTACACGCTGTTACCTGCTTCAAAAAATAATCTGTATACTTAGTCTTATATTATACAACTATCCAAAAATTGACATCTATAAGTTGTAATTGACTACAAAACAGTTTTGGCCCAAAGCTCAAAATATGGGCCACACAAGCTCACTCAAAGAAATTTAATGAACCATGATGTAATTAAACAAAGCGCTTTTTGAAGAGATTGATAATTGGCGATGAAAAGTAGATCATGCATGACAAGCACGTGCGGAAAAAGTCGTGTTTTAAAGTCGGCTAGGTTTAACCGACTGTGGCTAAATTATCGCTAGCTCTCCCTTACAGGTGCGTTACTTTTGTATGACAACAGTCAAAATGTTACAAGCTGCTGCGACAATAAGGACGCAAAAGAAGTATGACGCTTGAGTTCCTTCAACCTGCGATATTACGACATCAGTTCACGGATTAATTTGTTTCACGACATGTACGATCTTACACAAACTGTCGTAAATATTATTTTACAAAAGTATTGTATAGTCGAACACTATATGGCCTTATCACCTCTAGAGTTAATGTTAGTTGCATGTCATAAAACTATTAGGTTCAATATCGCACAACAAAACATCAGCTAAAGCATGACGCTACTTTGACATAATCAGTTCTCTTGTATTAGCAAATAGTCGTTAAATATTTATAAAAACAAATAGTAAAGTCAACGTTATTGACTGTTACTAAAGCATATTTTAGGTAAAACGTTTTATTCTAATGAATTTATCTCTTTTTTCCTTCTATGTCCATCCCTATCATTTCTTGCATGACGTCATTGGCGCATATTTCAATTTAAAGTTTTCGTAATTTTATAATAATAAAACAAATTAGGGTAAACCACCTAACCGTTAGAAGTCCTACAATTATTGGTACTTAAGAGTTAAAAGAAAGAAAACACTGTAGATTATTCAAGTTCAGTATGATTATTCAAGTTCAAATATTATTTATTTAATATTTTTATCATATTTTATTTATTTCATGTATCAACATAGCAACAATAAATTTATCAGAATCCTTTTATCGGCATTAGTGCCAATAATATTTATTTAATACTATTCAATCACATAATAATGATTAAGTATAAGCAAAGATTAAAGTATTTTATCATTTTATAATATTTTATATTTTGTCTGACACGAAGTCCACTCTTAAGGAGCCAACAATTGGGTGGCTTACCAGTCAATATTTAAATTCTACATTTTCAGTTTTTCTGAAATGACAAGCTTGTAATGTCACAAGTAACAAGTTAACTTTAGTTTTAAATTATTTAATGGTTTTTCACATACAAACTCTACAGTTTAATATAGTGACATTTGTATTTTTTTTTTTTTTTTTTTTTTTTTTTTAAAAAGGCCTACCAGAATGACTCTAAGGTGCCTGATGTTAAGCATCCATTAGAGTCCAAAAATGGCGAGCACCATGCCAGCTACAATAATTGTAGAGGCATGAATGTCTCCACTATGGCGGCTTCAGAAGATGCTTTTTCACGCCTCGCTTGAAGGAACCTGGATCGTAGTTTGAAGGAAACACGTGGGCTGGCAAAGAGTTCCACTGTTTGGTGGTTTTGCACATGTACGAAGTGCTGAACCGCTTTGTTCGGACTTGTATGGTTTCTACAGTGTAGCGGTGGCACTTACGTCCGGCACGTGTTGTTCTGGATAAGAAAGGAGAGGGTGGAACCAGTTGAAAAAGTTCATCAGAACACTCGCCGTGGTATAGGCGATAGAAGGCCGCCAATCCGGCGATGTCCCTACGCAGCTGTAATTATTATGTTAGTAGATATTATTATTTATTACGTTAAAGTGAAAGTTTAAAATAGATTGCACTTTTAATCAAAGCATAGTTTTGATTACGGTCAACCAATGACGTCAAGCTCACGCATAAACATTAAATAACGATCTTAGTGAATTTGAATTATGATAGAATTTTTTGTCAAAACTGATAAAGCCATTTCGTTTTCGGGTATACAATTATATATTATTATATAATACATATTTATATAAAAGTAATTATTATTTAAGTATATGATAAGTATTTAATTTTTAATAATATATAAGTCTTGTCTATCGATAAATTTTATTAATTATTTATCGATAAGGTCAACGCCTAGCATAAATGTAATTTTTTTGAATGTAGTAGTTTTAAATTGTAGTAGTTCTTCTATCTAAATTTTTTGAAGTTTGTTTTAGTTGTATATATATAGTAGCGCTGATTGGTTCGCTGTGACACCGTGTAAGGGAGATATTTCAAGGAAAAACGAGACAGAGTATTGCGTTCATTGATAATCTAGATGTAACTGAGAACAGTAGTCTATTCGTATATTCTATTGCTGTGTGTGTTAATAAAACTGGCGACATTAGGTTTCCATACAAAATGACATTCAGGGCACATCTCCTTTTTTCAGATATCTGTGATATGATCCATTCACACCCGCATTGTTGACTATTCAAAAACCTATTCACCCCTCTCTTGTAGGACTCCATACTGTAGTCCCTGAGGAAAACGTCGGCAAAAGAATTGTACGTAGGAGGAAATTCCTTTGGAACCGTGTTGTACGGGACCATTTAGCTCCAGTTTGTAAGGATGAACTGCCTCCCGATACTGAGCAGTGCATTGATAGAAAGTGACCGTGGCCATTCCATCGAATATTAAAAGATGAAATACTTTCAGCTTAATATAATTGCTAAATTATTGTACAATATTCAAGGTCGAATTTCGTAAAGAGTTTTTTCTCATTTGCGAATGATCTGTCACAGTTCAAGTTTAATAACAAATACAATCTCACAGTATTGATTGTTCTTTGTGTTTTCGCATAAAACTGCAATTTCTCCATTGACTGTGGGAAATTTGGCCGAAGTTCAATGTGATCAAGCAGATATATGGTTTTACGTCAACTTTTCCACCTTTTGTTTACTTACGTTGATTGTAACTGTGAACTTTCCCGGTCGGATTTAGTGATGACGATTCACGTCGCAAGGAAAATTTAAATGACTTTCTTTAAATTTTTAACGATAAGAATTTAACGACTTAATCCATTAAAAGAAACCGACGTGTGGGATTAATCAAATGTCAACGAAAAACAATGTTTAAAAGCAAATAACTAAGATATAATTTACCTTAGCACAGTAGTCGTGATTTAATATGATTTTAATATGATTAAACAAACATATCATAATTTAAGTATGCATTAAATCTGGACCTACTTACTACTTAGCAGTCGAATGTTGCTAAACGTTAAAATTATTTGTAAACATATAACCAGTTCCACTTTAATTACATATTTCATAGAGACTAGGCATTGAGAGAATTCGCAATGATTAAGGCAATATAAATTAAGTAAGTATTGATTGTTAAAATGGTACGTAAGATAAATCTTAATTTGCTAGAAGTACCTATCACTGTTTATTTCACTCTGCTTAGTTAGGGACTAGATGACGTAAGAAATATTCTGTAGTAACTTCAGGTAACATGTCCGTGTGGTGACGGAGTAAGAATACAATGTCACCACCCGTGTCGTAAAAACCGACTAAGGGACTAACCGTAAATATTATCTTTAGAAAGTAAAAAGAAGGAAAACTTGAAATTAAACCCTATTCCAATCCGTTTGGCCAGCGTGGTATTAGTAGGACAAGTATCCCTCCGTCACGGGAGGAGGCCCGTCCCTGTAGTGGGACATTAATGGGCTGTTATGATGAACTTCATTTTATTCTACCGTAACATTACTACTCTACTTTCACAGATGATTAAAGAAGTGACCTTTACACTAAACACGCAAATACTGGCACAACGTATCACAATAAAATTGCATAATATTAAATAGAAACATGAACCTGTGAAACGCACTTTTAGGACACAACAGCTGCTTCAGCCAACCTTGCACTGACAGTAGCACTAGAGATAAGTATGCACATATATGTCTCACAGAAGTTCTTATTGACATTACGTATTAAATCACTTATGATCAAAAATTTTCAAAAATATCTTATTTCGTATATCGAGAAGTAAAGCGAGCGAGAAACTGTTAAAACTACATCATAATAAATCGAGTGCCAAAATACAGGCTTTGATTTTATCCTCATTGTTTTTTATGTGTATAATTATAGTAATCATAGAATAGTAATTATATTTGTGCAGACATTCGACGCAACCTTCGCATCGACCTTACCCTGCCTCTTTAAAGTTTGACTGTCTCTTACAAATGGTTCAAAATTGTTACGTAATTACTGAGTTTCATGAGAAAATAATACCTATATATTTGTAACTGTTAAAATATAATAATTTAGGTTACATCATCACAGTCCATTGATATCCCACTACAGAGATGGACGTCGAGATACTATACCTACTAATACTACGCTAGTACTGGTTTGTTTTTTTATATAAAATATGTCTTTTTCACTTGGGTAGAGGGAAGATTTTCGAGTTTCCCTCAGATGGCTTTTATGACACGCCTGGGAGAAAAAAGGGTAGTTACATTATGAGTTTTTACTCTGTAAGAATACGAAGAAGAAAAGCTAGGTGTTATAAATACAGCCTATATAAGTTTGTAAGCCTATATCTTAGCATGCCTTTACAAATGCAACAAAGAACATTCTAATCAAAGCCTTTCTCCCTTATATGGCGTATCAACCCAAACGCTATTCTATTAAATGCAGATTTTTTATATCATCTTCGACCGGAACTATAACAAAGTCCATTTTCTAATAATCATGATACGAGTACAATTAGTAACAATACGATAATAATGATAATATAATTATTTCACATAATGTAAACATCCTTATGTAAGCAGGAAGATATTTAAAGTAAAAACTAATTTGTCAAGTGTATTAAGTAGGTGCTCACGATAAGCATAATTGAATGAGCTAGTATCGATAGTTTCTGATCATAGCTACGAAATAGATAATCATAACCTATCTATAACTCTTAATTAAACTATGGGTACCATAAATTAATTTTCAATGATTTTAAAGACGACACTATTTGATAACAACGGCACTTGGTACAGTGCATTGCTTTCTTTTCTATTTTTCTAATACGTGCTTAGGATATTTTTTAAATTTATTCAAAAGAACCTATTTCAATATGTGTATACAATGTTAACAAATCATCATCAACTTTGACTATGTCATTATTTCTGAATAGATCATAGATGAACCCTTTGACTCTCTTTCATGACCTCTTTGTGACTTTGACTATCTATTATTATAGAGCTGATAATAAGAACTACGTAGCAGGTTTATCATTGGCGTGATATCAAGCTAGAAGGAATCAGTAAGAACTATGATAGGAGTAAAATATGATTATTTTGATGTTTCTCATAATATTTTTTCTTGAATTTTCCACTGTGTCGTTGGGAATAATTTTCTTCGGTTACAAAAAATCTTGGTGATTTTAATTTCAATTATATTAGAGTCTTAAGCTTAGGAGTCCAACGGAAAATTGTATTTTTTATAATTATGTATATTCAATGCATTTGTTTTTATGACAGTCGTGTAATGAAACTTAGTCCATAATCCATATCAATCAACACGGGTGATATAAAGTTACTCTTTACAATTGAGACTGATTATAACAACAACGTTGATATAATCTTATTTATGGTTATGTCTTTATTTAAAAATAACTATTACTCACAGGAAATATTATTGTCAACAATGCTTTTGATAAACAAAACAATATTTAAACTAAACAAGAACGATTGAAATCATAATTTAGTTTTAATAAACATGATAAAATGAGATAATATTGTCCTCTCTCTTATTCATACAACGCTATATGTGCTAAATTGAGTAATAATTATGCCGAGATTACTGTAAGGGTATCTAATTTATATACGCACTCTAATTGAAATACTTACATATTTCCAAAGAGCTTTTGATTAAATTTCTATAAGACCTTTTTGAAAGCATAGTTAACCTTTTAACGGAATCGAAAATTTAACAAATTGGTTTAGCTTACTTTTTCTAGACTCCCCAAAACCCCATCCACCAAAATGATTGAAAAAGTGATTATTATAAAATGCCTTACCTTTTCTCTTGTCGGGCACAAGTAGAGTCTGTCCCGGGAAGATGAACTGAGTGGCTAGCCTGTTTAGCTTAGTTAGTTCCGATGGTGTGGTGTCGAACCTAGCCGCTAGCGACGTCAGGGTGTCGCGGTCGCGTACCTGTATCACAACAATATTTTAATTAGTTGTTATAGTAGAAATGATAAGGATTTCAATTCTTGTGATGAGAAGAAAGTATGTAATTGAATACGGTTATTGCTATTCCCAATCGCCATCTAATTCTAAACTGTACTATGGGTACTAGACAATGGATAAAGATACTTATAAACTTTTTAAATTATTTTTTGGGTGATAAAACACCCAGGCTGATAGAAACATTCATGTTAATACACCCAAAAATTTGCGACGAGCAGGAATCGAATTCAAAACCTCTACGCCACAGAGATCGTCTTGTACAGAATGTCGGAGAATTTTATTAAAGAAACAATTGAAGTCTATTGACGATGTTATTTATATTGCATCCAAAAAAAGAATTATATTTTTACTAGGACCTAAGGCAATCTTTTAAACCAAGATTAGCACTCATAAATTAAATTAATTAAATATTGTCGTAATGGTATCAAAGCCGTGGTGAAATTACATTATGTTCTTATTTTAGATAAGCATCTGTAAATATACAAGTATTTTATTATATTCGCGACACGACACCGCCTCGAGGTAAACACGAGTTTGTTGTCAGCGAACCACGATGATAAGCTAACTTAATATTTATTCATATTTTTTTAATAAAGTCCTTCATTGATTCTATCAGCGTAATGTCAAACTAGGAATACAAAATGGCATGACTCCTTCTCATCTTTGTGATATTCTTGCTACTCCAAGGTATAAAAGAAGAAGCGAGCTGTATCGTTGATCTCCAACTAATTAAACTTGCTAAAAGATTCAAGTCTGCTGAAGGGCTTTAACAAACTCTCTACCCGCACTAATGACTAAATGTGCTAGTAGTCACTTTCTCTGTGCAGTCGATAATGGCTTCCTCCCATTTCATTGAAAGTGATAGAGATACCTCCTACATTTGGACAGTAAGTCCTAGGCCATGATTGAGGCTAAATTTTTCGTTCCTCAACCCCACCATAGTTCCGAAGAAAACAATAAACAGCTATAATTACCGTGTAAGTCATAGTTTTAATCGGAGGTGGAGGCGGCAGTCTCTTTGCGTGCTCATCCTCATCTGCAACAAAACAAGACGTTCTATTAATTTCACAAGATAAGCAAAACGCCTTACAAAATACTTGATGCTACTTAACAGCGAGAAAATTGCGCTGTTCGAAATGATTGGCGTGCTAACGGTATAACAATAATATAATATGTAAAATGATTTCTGATGTAGTCATAAATGTTTCTATATCAAGAAGCATTTTTATTATTGCAAAATAAAGATATTTCATAACTTTCTTGTGACGATAACCTTGTTTTATGGTTTTTGGTGTCCTGCTGGGCATGATGGGTTTTTTCTTTTATTTTTAAGGGTTTTATCACATGGAAGATGATGTTTTTAATTATATACTTCTTACATTATGTACAATCCATTGGGCCTCTACATTACATTAAAGTAGCACAACTATTTTACAAACATCCCAATCGTAATTGCCTCTTGAGTCAAGTTACTTTAGCTATCTAGTTTCATACTTATATTAATTAGGACCAACACTTTAGTAATAAGCATTTTATTAACAATGCCATATTTATTCGGCATAAAAAGTAGCGCAAATGTTAATTCATAGTGTCAACTATCTACACACCAAATTAAATTCAAGTTGGTTACGATCTTGAAGAAGTAACAACTTTGAACATCGATCAAGGTCACCATGATACAGGATACCATGACAAGGGTTTTTTTATAGATCGAAATAAAATATTTCATTCTTTCGTAATGGCGGACAAAAAAGAACCCAAGCTGTCAATCTACAAAGCTAAAATCTCCGCGAGTTATTTGCGATCAGTCAAAAGTATCCTACAGCCATTTCACTAATCATTTAAATACATTTGTTAATTAGCATAAGTCAACTGTCAAGTATCGACATGCTGGAGGTCTAACTGTTGATCGACTTTTAATAATGTATGCTTAGATATTTCGCATACTAATATTACAAAATTTATAGAGGCAGTTACTTAAAACAGTTCACTCTAAAATTTATATCTAGTTAAGAAATATAAATCAAAATTATGTGAAGTGAAATTATACTAATAAAGTTTATAAACAAACAGTATGTTGCTTTCCAAGATTTAAATGGATTAATAGCTTTTTATAAGCCGGATGTCGGTTTATGGTTGGTGTGTTTATTTTCAAAATATATCTAGATGCCAAGGAATATTTTGTACTAATTGGTTTTCATTGGGGTGATGATGTGTTATTGTAAGCTACGATTGGACTTATATTTACACATTTACACATTTACACTCATCAATTAGTGTAATGTTGTTGCCAAATTATAACATACGCATTAAGATATTGGTCACTCAGTTTTTGGAAGGCTTCAAAGGCAATAGTGAAGGACGCAAAGCCTTCTACTGCGAAACTAGGAAAAGAGCATTACTTTCGTAATAATTTTATTTTAGGAATTCTTCAGACTTCTGCTAAGATTTTACAAGACATCTTTTATTTAGAAGGTATCAATAATACAACAAATGTACTAAAATGTAATATATCTTATGCATTTAACAAAGTTGTCTGAAATGGGATATTAGAAGCGAGGTTGTATTACCTATATAGAGTATCAAGCAATTCATAATTATTTAGAACATAATAAGTATGTAATATATTATATTCATAAAGCTTTTGGACATTTACAACCAGAAACTAATTAATTTAGGACTTAATCTTTAAATATCTTAGAAAGTTTTGTATTCATATAAAAATGATTCATAGTTAATTTTATTACTAGGCATACGGAAGGAGGTCAATGATTATTATCGTTAATCTCCTACTCATTTATATTTTAATAGTTTTTATTTTTCTAATAAGACATAAAATTAGCTCTCAAAAGTTATTCGTTTCTTATGATTAAATTAATGAAAGGGTGATTGACACTAGTCTTATTTAGGTCCGTGCTACGAAATTGTAAATTTGGTAGTAGGTATTGTGCAATTAGCATTTCAATTCTTCTCACCAGTCTTCTGACACCCCTTTTATATCACTGCCCTATTAATTTACATTGTGCTTGTTAAATAACTTTAAGTGGAATTTTACGCCACCACCAGGAATGAAAGTTAATTTCATATCAATACTTTTTACTAATCCTTTACCTACTACACGGATACTACTACACTATTACTTATTCCTTATCCAAAGATTTATTAAATAATTTTCTAATTAAAAAACCGACTTCAACAGGAGTCGGTTAAAAACCATGCTGATAACAATTTCTAAGATTCGTATTAAATAAATTTCTGCAGTCGTCTTCATCATAAGATCATGTTTGTGTAAAGTTTTCATTAATACGAATAAAATAAGCCCAAACACTAGGTAGCTGCTATATACCGTTGAGAAGTTTCCTCGACCCTCAGTCGTCTTCATCATCAGATCATGTTTGTGTAAAGTTGTGTAAAGTTTCCATCAATACAATTAAAATAAGCCTAAACACTAGGTAGCTGCTACATACCGTTGAGGAGTTCCCTCGACCCTCAGTCTTCTTCATCATCAGATCATGTTTGTGTCAAGTTTCGTAAAGTTTTCATCAATACAATTAAAATAAGCCCAAACACAAGGTAGCTGCTATATGCCGTTGAGTTGTTCCCTCGACTCTCTGTGGTCTCCAGCATCAGACCAGTTCTGACTCTTGACTATTTGGTAGTGACGTCAGAGATGCACGTATATGACAACATTTTACATAATGCGTCCCTACAATTTTCAAGAGATGCCCTCGATTTCTCTGGGATCCCGTCATCCAGATCCAGATCTGGTGACAATGGGACCAAATGGGAAGTAGACTCAATCGAACAAAAAAAAAATTTTTCAAATCGGTCTAGCCGTTTTCGAGAAATCAGGTAACAAACACAAAAAAAAAAAATAAAAAAAATAAAAAAAAAAAAAAAAATACAACCGAATTGAGAACCTCCTCTTTTTTGAAGTCGGTTGAAAAGAAGCTTATTTGAATACCTAATTGCTATGTACACGAATATAGATAACGCGAACAAGTAAAAAGAAATGAAAATGAGGTTGTATTTGCCTAAATTTTCTACACAAAATACAAGCTTACAAAAGCTTTTTACGTAACGTAATAGAAGAAAATAACCACAATATTTCATAAGGAGATTTTGTCGTTTCGCTTTTAATAAGAGCGCTTTTACACTAGTCATTATCTACGGCTCAAAAGAAACGCAACGCATGAATAGCGTTTTTGAGGTCAAACAAAATACATCATACGCCTATAGGTATTGCCATTTTTTAACGAATTGTTTGTATCAATACTTTATACGGCTCCGTGATCAAAGTCACGTGCAAGATATCAGCGACATCTTTAGTGAATTTTTTTTATATGTAGGTAAACGGGTTGGAAAGCAATATAGGTTTCATTCAATAGAAATATTTCCACCTTTTCGACCAGCAGTGTACTCGTACGTCCATTGGCTGACATGATGTTGAATATGGGTCCATATTGGCTCACCTAAAGTTGTTCATCCGAAAATGTTCTTCCTAACGATTTGTAATCCGAATGATCACTCTTCCTAAAATTTTAAATCCTTAAGTTTTCATTCATACTATTTGTATTGCTACCGGCGATGTTCATAACACTCATGTTTCCGAAAATCGTTACTAATAATATCGTTATGTAAATATATTTAAACTCCTAATGTTTTTTATCATAACGCTTTTATTCCTAAACATTTTCACCATAATATTTTCTCTCATACTCAGATAGAAATATTTACCAAGTGAAAGTAATAAAAAGGTTTGTTTTTATACTATTTCTTGTGATTACAAAACAACTTTTTACATTTTTACATTAAACCATTTTTGTAAAATTATTGTTTTTTAAAATTATTAGAATATTTTTGTCTTAAATGAATGAAATCCATAAAACAGGACTCGTTCACGGTTATGCTTATGGCCTGAGAGTTTACCGTAGCCGTAACTAAACCTATAAGTATAGGACCAATTCGGTTCTGGCACTTCGCCGGCCGCTGCCGCGGCACGCTCGCTGCGCTCGCTCGGCTCGTGCGTTGGGGTCACAGTTCTACCATAACCTAAACCAATAATTGTAAATAGGACCCTGAGGGACTCTGGCGGCTCTGGTCTTTGGTATATTATGTTATACCTACATGTTGTCAACAAAGTTACGCAAAATTAATGTATATAATATTGATTATTATGAATAAAAAGAAATCTAAACAAAAAAGATATGACTTTAAATTATAGTATAAACGATGGTTATGTTGAGAAAATATAGGAAAACAAAAATTAGTATAATAGATGTTTATTGCTACTGAAATTATGAAGTTAAATGCTTCGGATTATTAACATTAGACACAAAAAAATTAGGAATTGCGATTGTTAGGAAGAACATTTTCGGACTTCCAATTATAGGAGTTGAAATTTTAGGTGAACTTTGGCGCACCCGTTGAATATAGCTAGATAGCGGTTGGTCTAAATTTAATTAAAAATTTTAAGCCCTACTTCAGAGAAACAGTTTTGTTATCTTTGTAATATTTATTATGTCAGGCTATTAAATAAACGCCAAGACAATGAAGTAAGTGTATAAGCTCTCTAAGCATCACCCCTTTGTAAGGTTTTAAGTTTTAACATTGTTTTAATTTCGTAACATCACAACAGTTTAAATTGTTTTGTGTTACAAATGCTTAATGAACGTGATAAATTTAACTGTTTTATGTAGCTATGTAACACTTAATTGTGTAACGTTTACGCTTTATATTTAGATTTATACACAACTAGTATTATATTTATTTTATTTTAAGTTGGTCATGCGATAGTGTATTTCCCACGATACTCGCCTAAAAAAAGCGGCCAAGTGCGAGTCGAATTTAGTTTTATCATTCTCGTACTTTTAAGAACGTTTAAGAACCGAAGTTACAGGGACGCACACATTTTACCACTTCTGAAATTAGTGTGTTTCATTAACACTACAAAATCTGATCATGAATTCCGATCTGATTTTTTTAGTTCAATTATTATACAGTTTAATTACCTACTTCACAGATAAATATCACCAAGTTATGATCTGTTAAAATAATTAAACTGTCCATATTACCTACATACAAAAATTAAACTGTCCATATTACATACCTTACATTTAGAAAATTGGGTAAACATGGATTCATTGTGATACTGATAAAGATATGACGAAGCTTTTGTATAAAGGACTAGTTAGCTGGCCAGCTTTGTAATAAGCCGTTTCAATAATACCCGAGTACCTATTAGATTTTTTAGTAATCAAGAATATAAGCAACCTTTAGATAATCTATACTAATATTATAAAGAGGTAAATTTTGTGAGTTTGTGACGTGGTAGTGGGTAAACTCTGGATCCGATTTAAAAAAAAAACTGTGTTGAATAGTCCATTTATCGGGGAGTGTCATGCTGTCATGTAGTATCACGCTACGACTAATAGGAGTGGAGCCGTAATGAAATAAGTTTAAAAAAGGGACGCAGGTTATTTCGCCGCCCAACGAAGTAGGCACGGGTCAGCTAGTCAAGAATATAAGCGACCTTTAGATAATAAACTATATTATTATGCATAACAATGAACGTGTGAAATCCTTTCTTTGTATGTATGTAGAAGTAAAAAATGCTGTCAATACATAATCTTGTTATTATCCTATTAATTATCAATAATTATAGACGAGTCTTATGTGCTAATGAAGTTCACTGTATAATTATCTTCAGTTATTGCATTTGAAATGATTTAACACAATGTTGCAAAAGCTGAGAGGAAATAACAAGTTACGTCTTTAATAGTCCGTGTATTAATTAGGAAAAAAAATGGATTTAAAACACACAATAATGCGCCAACTCTTCCTATCTCGTAGTTGTCGTAAAATTATAAATTGTCAAAGTGAGATGATTCGGAGACTCTAAATAATACTTGTGATCAGCCGTCTTTATTAACTGCAAGATTTGAGGTTAAATTGAATTTGTATGATTTGTAATTACCTACATCTCCTGATATTCCTATACAGAACTTGTCCGATATACACACTTGTGAAACAGAATCATAAGGGTGTGCAAAGGCACCATAAAAATAATTGGCGGATATAAATAAATGAATATCAAAGAGAGTTGTAAAAGACTTCAAAAGACCCTCGTAATCAAATCTTGTGCCAACTAGGGAAATAGTAAAATACAGTAGTGCAGAAAATATCATTACTTACATGAATGTTACTAGTACTTAAGTATGTACAAGTAAGAGTATAAATAAGCAATCTATATGATGTAATGTCTCTTGTACGAGATTGGAATCGATCAATACCTTAAACTCACGGGCAAATCACAATTAATAAATTAATGTTTTATTCGCAACGCTTTTCGAAGGCCTCGAAACCCTCGCCAATACCTTGAGAAGTATATACTTATAACTTTTTTAATAATGGCATCCGCAGTTATCTTTCATCAGATTATAATCAGTGGAAAATTTAATTAGCTAAAAAGATAACAACGATCATTCAGAACTTTTTAATAATCGAGTTGTATGTTTATAAATATAAAATGAAAACAAGTATGAATAACTTTAATTGGGAATCCCGCTTTTTAATTTTATCAACGATGTGAAACCAACAGTTACCGTTAAAAAAAATAAAAAAAGCATCATTATGTAGTAAAACTTTGAATTAAGTGTATCAAAAAGACTTTATCTAGTCTGGCTAGGTTAGGTTAGTAAAGTATGCTGAATTCTTGGCTGTCCGCATGACAAGTAACTTTTTTCATACCCTTAGGTTTTGATGATCACCAGACTACATGGCGTCTAGATTTCTTAACACCTGACCCTGAGAGATTCTATACACTCATTGACGACTCACACGTTAAGTCCTATATCGATAAGGAAAACATCTTATGTAACGTATAGGACGTTGCGAATGAATCATGATTTTGATAAATATTCATCAATGACGAATATAATTGGCTCTTTGTAATAAATTACCAAAGTTCGCTTAACAGCCCCAATCGAGGGAACATTGCCTACCTTGAAAGTTAATTATACAACAATATTATTTACCTCTGTGTACGGCATCAAATCGGCCCTCGACCTTCGAACGTAGAGCGTCCAAGTCGAAGGGCGGAGAAAACCCATGATCCACCGAGCGACTCTTCGACCTGTAATGTAATAAAATGTATTAGAAAATAATAAAATATAGTATTAACAATGGTCTATAATCTTTTATCATTATTATAAATTGATTTCCTCGTTATTTTGATCATTATATTTATAATAGACTTGTATTTCATATTCCATGTAGCTCTTAGTACAATGCAGTATATAAATATGCCTACAATTTAAAATAAAAGCTACTTATAATTTTTATTTTCTAACCAGATTGACTGTACTGGTGGTAAGAAATCAGTGATTACCAGACCAGTTAAAATAATTGCAAAAATAGTTAAATGCATAAATTTACATATATTTTCTGATTAAATGGCTAGTGTCATAACGATAGGTCTAGATTTTAAATATGGAATTAACAAGGTGCATTTAGACTCAAAATAGGAAGTCTTTGTAACAACAAAAAAAATGGAACCACTACGGCTTTCATGACAAAATCTATACTACCCTATATTTCCATTTCTTTTATTTTATTTACGTTATTTAATTAAACATTGAATGTCGCTGTTACCTGCATCTTAATTGAATAAATAATTGCTAGTTATTCAAGGTAGTCTATCAATGAAAGCACACACATGTGTCTTGTAAACAGTCATAATAAATTCTAACAGCTTAGTAAATGATTCACTTTAACTACATATACAACCGGTTCTGCATCGACTGCAGTAGGTAATAATCCTTCCTGGCAACTATCATAAATGCATATTATATTAAAAGCGATGGCCTAAGGAAGTTAGAGTTAAGACCGCGACTCGGCAAACGTAGTGTAGGACGTCCCCCAGCTAGGAGGACCGACGACCTCAAAAAGGTCTCTGGGTGGGTCGGACTAGATAAGGAAGGCTTAGAACCGAGTCCTGTGGCGCGTTTTGGGAGGGGCTATGTCCAGCAGTGGACTGCGATAGGCTAGTTCATTAAAGGAAGTAAATTAAATTTCCATCTAGAGAATGAGTCGAGATGTAAGTTTGTGTGTAAACATTCGGGGGTCATTGCACGTGTAATTGGTTACAATCTTAAGAGCTAACGTTCTAAATATTTGTCGCAAGTGTGATGCAAATAGAACAAGCCCGAGGCCTGTCCGAGATACAAGTACATTCGAAGTCGGCAAATACACGTGAAAATACCTTATATTAGCATGCTAACAAAATGTATATTTTAAACATTCTGTGGCCATAAGATTTTTAAAATTTTTGTTAAACAATAATTAACCACACATTTGCGCCCGCTTAAAACCCATAAGTACCTACCAACCAAGCAGAACCTACTGTCCAGATGAAAATGTGTTTTTCGTAACTTTGTTCTGAATGTTGTGCAGAGAACAAATAGTGGTGACTCTACGTTTTGTAAGCTGTACCCCTGGTTTTTGTACTTCTTTAATTTGAGCTTGACAATATTTTCTTAGCCTATTTCATTATGAGTCACCTAATACAATCTAATAACACACGATCCATGGAGTGACCTATCGGTTGTATTACTATGTGTTTTAACGCTTTATTTTCCTCGATAAATGGACCATTCAACTCTATTACGTGCGGGCATCAACAAAATATTTAATAAGCTCTAATTAGTGCAGGTGTAACAATGAATACAGCTTGAAAAGAAGAAGGCTAACACATTAAGTATATTCTTTTTTTTATTTGCTATTAATACATTATAGCTTTCAGATCGACCTTACTTTACATGTAGTTCATACTTTCAAATTCAAAATATTGGCATAAATAGCACAAGCTAGGCTTAACAACTACTATACACTCCTAGTATGCAAAACTTATACATATTGTATCAAAATAAAAAAAAACACAGGCAAAAGTAGTAAAAGCAAAATGCGTACCTCTTATAAGACTGGTCGATGCTCTCGGCGCTCCTCGACAGCTGCTGGGAGGCACGCCTAGACCTGCATGCAACAGAGACCACGCACTACATACACTATATGCATGCAAAATATGCAAATCATAAAATATAAATTACGACAGATCTAGATATTTCACTTATAGACAATTAATTACACATCGAAACAAGGATAAAAATTATTTTAAAATATGTGGCGAATTTTTTTAGATCTGCCGGAATACTTGTAAGTAAGCCAGTTTCCAATCTGATTCATAAGTTAGATATTTCCAAAACGATATATCAATCATTTAGGAATTAGGGATTCATATTTAAGTAAATGAGATTGGAATCTTTCTCACATAACAGTGCATAAAAAAAAAACATCTAAATATTATTGATACACAAAAAAAAACAGCAAATAAAAATGGCCACATCGATACATGCGATGGGGTCGTTGTTGCGAATCATGCAATGTGTAAATAAATGACACGTAGTGAATAATTAATGTGACATTATAAATATTTGTGCGAAAAAGTTTTTTCGAGTACTTAAGACCTTAATTGCGAGTGGAAATTACTTGACCCCATAACTTTGTAGATTTATTGTCTGGGTGACAACATCTTTTAAGCGACTGATATTAACATACACATAATGGCCTGGCGATGAAAATAATTTATTTTAATAAAACGTTATGATGTGACGACTTTTGTAAATGAGTTTGTGTGGGTTTTCTTATACATTTGTATACCAGAAATGTAATTTTGTATTTTTTTTTTTGTAATGTTGTTAATATCAATTCAGTATTGGAATGTTCTAAATATTATCCTCGGCGCCTCTCACGTGGGTATCCCTAAGCAATATTACCGGAAAATATTGGGCGAATTAATCCAGTAGATGATGCGTGATGTAAAAACCACTCATTAACATTCTACAACTTACACATAAATAAATAGTAAGATTAAAATGTTTAGAAATACAAATAACTAAAAATAGATTTTACGAAAGAGGTTGTTTTAACTCTTTATATATTTATCGAACGATATAAAAAAGGAAGAATGCTTTTTTGTGTCATTTGAAAAAGCCAAAATAGATGGCACACAATACATTATCGTGCAGTACGACATGTTTCCAATATCCACACAATGATTAGTCCGGAGGGATTGGCCATGCGCACAAACTGTGATACAAATGACTGTATACTTTACGCTTTAACCATATTGTGGTTAAAATGTACCTTGAATGTTTTATAGTCTAACTGTAGCTAAATACGAAGGACTAGAATTACCTATTGTCCACACTTTGTATAATATATAGGCACATAGTTAGAAATAACAATGTTTATTTTTATTTGGTTGTCTTGAACTAAATACTTTAAGTGTTTTTTTTAAATATTAAGTATCTTATTTTATTTGGATGATGCAAAATAGGTTTGTAAGGATTGTAGGAAGTAGACGTCGTTCCTCTGCCTAGATGTACCTACAAGGCCTATATTTTTGTACTTGCTAATCTAAATAATCATTTTGATATCTGCTGCCTTACTCCCGACAAAATCGAGTTCAGAATCAAATCGAGTTAGTGTCAATTCGTACTCTTGAGTTCGACTGTAGCGCCCGATCGAGCAGTGGTTCAAATCGGAACTAATTGCGATCGAGTTCGCCGTTAGATTCGAGTTAACCATACTCCCGACACTTTCGAAAAGATGAAATCGAATCGTAGGATCGAAATTAAACGTCAAAATACTCGATCGCATAAATGTTACTTTCTGTCGTTCGAGAAGTGTTAGCAATATGAAGTTTTGTGTGATTTTACCATAATTATGGTTGGCCTTGCTTTATTTTTTAATGTTATTGAGGAAGCAAACTATATGGACATACTTGCCAAAAGGAATATGCAACGTTTGAGTAGTTGTAATACCTAGAGCATTTGAGTTGAACTCTGAGGAGTTCATAAGAAATTATTGTTTGTCGAAAGAGCTCTTCGACGTGCTGGTGAAAGATTTAACGTCACGGAGTATTGCATTGTAGCCCACAGACATCCTGTACAATAACAAATGCAGGTTGTATGCTGCATAACTTATGCAATAGGTACAAATAACTGGCCTGAGCCCGATACAATTGACATTGAAGAAGTGATTCCTATAACCTGTGCCGGTTAACCATTATCTCAGGATGTGCTACAGCGAGGGCAAAAGACACGTCTCATAGCCAGCATTGGAGAAATAAGAGATATAAATAAAAAAATTGAATTAGAGTTATGTTTTATTATTGATAATGGATTTTTTTCCTATTATAGTAATTTACACTACATAATAATGACAAATAAATAAGTATTATAAACTGAAACTTTGAAAAAATACTACCTAATGCACTAATAACTGATTTTACTAGAAAATAGAATTTTTCCTTTTTAGATATTTAATAATGACTTATGCAACAAAAAAAAGTTTATTATTTTGGTACATCTCACCAAAATAATAAACTTTAGAAACTTATTTATGGAGATATCCTCTTTCTGTAGATTTAAAAACAATGACTTAGATTAATAGTAATAGTATACTTTTACACTAATAGGAACAAATAAATAAACTTCAAAAACTCAAACTTTGGAATAATACTATGTACTAAAAGCTATACTTACACATAGATGATTAAACTTTGTAAATTAATAAACTAAAAGGTTTAAATAATAAATTGTGGAAACTTATTTGTGTAGGGTTTTAAAAACTTATGTACTGTAAGCTGTAGATAATGTATTATGTACTAAACTGTAAAAACTCCAGTTCTGTGGGTACAAAGTCAATAACTTAGATACTAATAAAAAAGTAATACTGTCTTAGATACTAAAAGGAACACAAAATATAGACTTATTCACTAAAACCAAACATGCCCATTGCTAAATAACAAATGTGAGATGATATATAGGTAATTCTGGAGATCTTCAGCAATCTTATTTCTAGTTCTGACGATTGCATTAGCCACATTGTTAATTGCCTCAATAACCCCTGCCCAGCTAGCTGCATTGTACAGTTCAGCTTTCATCCTCTTCTCCTTAATTCTGATGAGCCGCTATCTCTCAATGTTTAATTTACTTTTCTGCTTTAAATTACTGGTTCTTACATGAGGGCTTGGTGCTACAATTACAAACAAGACATTTTACAACTACAATTATATATCTCTGACTTTTAATATTTACATATTCAAAGACAGAGAAATATCTACTTATGCTCGCTGGTGCGTGCTTGTTGCAGGTGTATCGTCCCACTCCTAATAGTTAAAAATAGACTATTTAATTTTCAATAAAAATTATAATTATATTATCCATGTAAAATACTAACTGCAGGGATGTATAGAGGAATACTTCATTCCTGGTAACCTTTTGCAAAGCATTTATCAAATTCAGATATGAGGCCACTCTCATCTGGACCACCACCACCAGCAGTGTGTAACACAGAATGATTTCTTTGGGCAACATGTTTATTTAATGCATATTTTTTATCTGCCTAAAACTAAAAACGATATTGTTATTGTACAATCAAATGTTAGATGTTAAAATCATTTAAAACAAAGCCCTACAATAACACTATTCATTCCGCAATCACAAGTAAACATAAATATTTACATTATGTTAGTGATAAGTTCGGTGTATACTTACTTTGGCCCGTGATTTAGAGTCCCTTATTGCACCACCCAATGACTTTAGGGTGATGGAAATCTATACCCATTTTACTTTAGTTAAATGGCCAGTTTGTCCCTTGGAATCCTTGGGTTCTCTTCTAAGAACTTAACTAACTTTTCCAGTTTCATGTGAGTCGGACGAGACATAGTTTAAGTATTTTTTCTGAAAGTACACTGACACATTTATTATGGACACAACTTTTTAACAAACATTAAAATCTCAGTTTAAGTCAATACTCACTTCTCGTTTATACATCATAAAAATAAAACAAATTTTTAATAAAACATTTCCTAAACAATCACAGTCTTGAAAGTTTTGAAATTTAATATAATGCTGCCGCGCCTGCCTTTAAGTCGTTTTGACAGAACTCATACATACCACAGATTAAAAACTTCGTAAATTCTCTTATTTTAAATAAATAATAGTTTAACTTTCTTATTTACTATAGTTGGTGTTTGAGCAATAGAAATAAAAGACAAAGATTTAATTTTCTATTGATAAAAATGCTATAAAGTATATATAATTTTATAACAAAAATTGTTTGCCCATAGATTATAAACATTTGGACTGTGACGTAATCAACCGGATACGCTTAACGGCGCTGATAACACTCGAACGTAACTCGAACTTGGTTTACGATTCGATTTGGTTCGGGAGTATGGTCATAGATCGAGTTCGAATCGTAAGTGAGTTCGAAACAAAATCGAAATCAGAATCGGATCGTTTTCGGGAGTAGGCCTGCTGATCATAACATTACATAACTGCGCAGGCAAGGTACATAGCTAACATGAAACCGATATTGGAGTAATGGCTATACACTAAACGGATTCCTGCCTTACCTTTGTTTACAGTCAATTGTAACGTAATTACAAAGATAAGCGTTATTGTGACATTTAACGTAATACTCGTACTACGTCTCTCGTTTAATGACATTTCATATATAGAGGGAAATATGGTCTACAGATAACTAAGTTTTTTTACTGGTAAGTCTTTTAGTCCCCTTTACGACACCGTTTTGATTGAATAAGATAAGATGCCTTGTAGCGCAGTAAGGATGGAAAGAGAAATAAGATAGCAGTAATTTTGAATGAATAATTATTTTTAAATATGGCGTAAACAGTGACAGTAATAATAGATATAAACAGGGAAAGTTATAATTGCGTAAAACTATTTACAAAATAATTATGTATATAATATTTGAACATTTCATGCTTGGTAAAAATACTTTTTTCGTATGTAGAACACAGAAAGGAATATAATAATCATACATAAACAAATTCTACAGTGTTATTCGCCCTTGTGTTTCGTTTCTCGTTTGATGTAGGTAGGTACGTAATGTATCATCTTAAGTCGGACGTTTCTCTCGCGCTGTACGCTGCCCTTGACACTGAATGAGGAGCCAGCCACATGTTGATGCATTTACTAACGTGAAAGAATATTTGTCAACGTCTTAGCCAAAACTTAAGACAAGGGATATAAGGTTTACTAAGTTACTACTTGTATTAATTTAAAACTGTGTTTGTTGTACGGTACTAAACAAACTAAACTTATTTATTTTTTATTTATGTCCGGTCTGTATGTAATTTAAAAACTAGAAAGTACTGTATCGGATTTTATTATAAGTATTACTAAAGTAAATTTGCTTCACTTGTAAACAAACTAACGTAGGCTATGTTACAGCTCAATAGGTTAAGTACTGGGCACTTACTCACTTAATCCACTTGATTTCGTAGCAGGGGTCTATAATAAAACCTTACATAGTACGTCATTTGTATTAATGGAAGTATATTTTATGATTTTCAGAACAGAAGAATAATAAAGACGCATCGAAATGGAAAGTGGAAATACTTGGAAGAGGTCTACGTCCAGCAGTGGTATTTTGTCTGATGATTGATTATGATGGTTATATTGATCAAAACCGATACCCTTTATTGTTCTTTGTCTAATTGCTAAACTGTGCGGTTTCAGTAGCTAGTCATGTAATAAAAAAATACTTGGGTTTAATCATAACAAACTTCTCTCAGAAAAGGCGAGTTATAATCAATCATGCTGCGATCGTTTACAAAATAATAACAAAATGTAATTCACTTTATTAAATTGAAATTCGTCTTCTGTTGATTGAAAATCTGTATTGAACTTGAATGATTTACGCGACAACGAGCCTAAAGACACAGTAAAGATAGATGCAGAAGTAAATATAGGCACGATTTCTGTAATACAATTAATTAACCTATTCCCTGTCCCATGTACCATATATGATACATACCCATTGTTTTACTATTGTGTCTACAGGCGGGACAGGCAACCTGTAGAGTATTTGCATATAAAAATGGAGTTACTGTATTTGGCTTTTTCTTAATAAGATTTATTATTCAGAAAAAGTTTGAGCAACGCACACGAATGTGTAAAACTGATTTGGAAACAGGGCGAGAGCAGCAAGATATTTTGAGTGACAAATTTGTAATGGGACATTAAATTTGAAACAGTTTGGTTATTATTAGTTTATATTTCCGTTCACTCTGTTTCATTTTCAACAATATATATATCAAACTGTAATAATCTTGGTGTTTTATAAAATAATATGTATTTACAAAACATTATAGAAGTATGTTTGTCCGTTGCCTTGTGAGAAGAGAAGCACTGCTAAGTTTGAAATTTAGTTGCGTTGTGTAAATATGTAAGAAATACTACTAATATAACACGTTCCCAGTGCAGTGTACCATATATAGTACACGTCCATTGTTTTACTATTGTGTCTGCTGGCGGCACTGTGAAAATGTTAAAAAAGTAAATGCCTTTACCACGTTTTTTTTGTTATTTCAGTTTTCATATCTATGACTGCCGATCATAGATATGATATGAAAACTAAAATACAATCATGACATTGACCTCTGCACCTATATGTATTGTATTAATAATGTGTTACAAATACATGAACACAAGAAATACAACGCAATTTATTTTTCATCGATTTAAAATGGTTTGTGTCGACACAAACAAAGCAGTTACACACATTCTGTAACGAGATCCAACATCCAGGGATACTGTGTCAACATTTTATGAAGAAGTAGTACTTGTGTAGGTGTAAATATATATCATTGAGTTCATATTGTTTTCAATGGGAAGTAAATAAACATTGTTATTTTTATTATAGGTAGTTGAAAGTACATAAACACATCGTGCTATTGAAACTTTATTGATGAGAACTATGTCCAAGCAATGAGGGTCTCTTAACTTTCAGATCAGCCAATAGACCACAACTGCTGGCGGCTTCGATAAACTATTTAATTAAGAAAGCTTTGGACGCTCAAAACATTTCACACATGATGACAATATGGGTTATTAGATGGATGTCATGTTCGACTTTAGTCATGTTCTACCTTTGGTCATGAATTTGTCAAGTTTGCTTTTTTGTCATATTCTACTTTCGATTTATGTACTTTAAAACATAATAACAATAAACTTCTATAATGCAACACACGTTTACGTAGGGGATAATGCGCAGATTAATCCATTAGTATTGTGAACATGTCATTGCACATGTTCACAATACTAATGTAAAAGAAAATGATAGTATTTATTCCATAATTGACAATGGAGAATCTATTCATCTGCATTCAATCTACGATTATCGTGTTTACCATATACCGTATCATAACAATGGTGACAGTTAAATTACAACAATAAAAAACAAGACGAGGCAGATTATTTAAACAAAAAAAAATACAACCGAATTGAGAACCTCCTCCTTTTTTTAAGTCGGTTAGAAATTAAAGGCATGTCCGTAACTTACATCGCGAGGTGTTATGGTTGCTATGGTTACATATTATATGCAAAGACTTTTGAAAAAGTAAAAGACACTGTGACCTGTGGTTCTATCGGCTGACGTGGTAGTAAGACGGGTAAATAAATATCCCGTCGTACTACCAGTAGTACGATTGGTAGTAACACGGGAAATAAAGGCTCTTTTCATGCAAAGTAGCACAGTAAACTTTTATTCAGTGACTCGTTTATTTTAGAACCTTCAAGCCATGAAACTCTTAACTCTTTTCTTCTTCTCGATTTAAACGTCAATCTCAGATAAAATATACAAGTATTCCGAATAGCCACACTGATAACAATAAACAGTATACATTTAATTTCATCTAGCCAAGACACGAGAAGGGAGGACCTTACAAAAAGAACAGTTCGCTAAAAGGTCAATGTCCAGTTATTTGTTATTAAAATATTTACTTACATAGTATCAAGTACGCGTATGTAAATACACTATATAATTATAAATCTAAGGCGGAACAAAACCTTTACCGGAAATAATTTTGTTACAAATAAGCGTGCAATTACTGAGGACCAAATAAATATGTACTAAGCTGATCTTGTTGCCTTCAAATTAGCATAATACCATTAATAACAGAGCCTGTATGAAACGCCTACAAAAAATAATCATTAGCTTGTAATATTTCATTGATGATTAAACGATAAGGCTTTATGAATTGTAAATTGATTACTATCCAAAATAGACAACCACAGAGGTTGATTTGATGTGGATGGTACTTTTTATTAACACATATCTCACAAGGGACAATGCACGCGATACATTTTTTAACATGCTTATTGGCAACAGTCTATCATAACATTTTAAGTCTAACAAAAGAGACGAGCATTCTATCTAGTTACTAAGGGAAGCTGTAGTGTCCTTCTATACGTTCCGTCATACGTTGGTCACAGAAATGTTTTTATCAAGTTTTTTCTATTTTTATCGTAACATCCGTTAGTCAGCTTTTACCATGACCATAAGATGAAATGGGGTGGTGATAGTATTTAAGACTAGACATTCGATCCTTACTCCGTTATCTGTGATTATTTTTTTTTTTTTTTGGGTAGGTTATTTCAATAATGGTCATAACAAATGTAAACATAGGAACTAATTTCGATAGAGTGGTAAGTGATAATACATAGATTAGAATCTTCCTGATATAGCACCAACGTCACAATGTTCTACTAACAGCGATGGAAGTATAGACAACAGAAGACAAAACTAGACCAACAAGCACGAAGAAATATGGAGAGGCCATTGGAGTACTCACATAACTTACACTTTGAAAGTGGTTACATCAACATTCCAAAAACCGAAAAAGTAGTACATAAACTAAGGTCAGTTGTACTTAACAAAATACTTAAGTAAATACTTAGATACATCGGTTACCATTATCCAACATATTATAATAAGCACCGCTTCCATTACAGAACGGTAGAAGCATTAAAAACATATTGAATGCCTTTATCTATTGTCGTTAAAGTGCTGCAAGGGAAGAGGCACAATCTACTAACCTATTCCATGGCGAGGTCGTTGTACTCTTACTGCATTTGGTTAGAAATGTTAACTCGAACATACGAGCGTCGGCGCACGTATCACCAACTATATCTTACTTCACATATTGCACAACAAATAAAATATTACACTCGTACGAGTAAAATATTATCGAATATGCGGAAACGTGAGCACCACGTGTTAAATCCTTTGTATAATCTTAGAATATTGATATAAAATATTTAGTGAAAGTCTATTGAATCGACGCCGTGGATGTTTTAACTTTCGTTTGTGGTTACAAGCTTGTTTAGAGTTACTACGTGTTAGTGCTAAACAGTTTTATTTATTGTTTGAATATTTAATCAACCTTATGTTACTTCAGATATATTTGTGAATCGGGAAAACAACATGATATCAGTTGTTTATAAATATGCATCTGATCCGATCAACCACTGCAGTAACTGTTAACAAACATGCATTTAATGTAAACAAAGATTATTAGGCTCAGGACAATTATTTCCAATAAGCAAAGTAATATTATTGTAGGAAGACACAATATCTCCCAGACAGTCCCAGATATATAGCGGTAGACAGTATAGTGCATTAGGCATATTTATATTATTAAGTATAGGTTTATTAATATTCAACACGTGATACAATATCTTGATTTTGCACAAGACATTTTAGTAGTTAATTTTATTGTTAACGAGTGTTGAAATAAAATAATAAGATTTTACTGTGTCCAACAATACTAAATTTTCACTAAAACTTGGACTTTTGCCCGCTACAGTAAAAGTGCAATAACGTCTATGTTTTATAAGCATTAGATGTAATGTATTGTGTCTGGAGGATTTTAAGTGTAACATTATTTTATTACTTTAAAAATGTTAATAATACAAATATTATATTGATGTTAATATTATTGTTTGTTAAGCGATAGATTAGGGAGGCACAGGACAGGACCGCGTAAAGTGGAAATATTTGGAGGAGGCCTATGTTATTTGGCTGATATAATGATTAAGTATGATATAAAGGGGAGATTAAGCAAAATAAAAGTAAATACAATGTCGCGTTAATCTCTCGTTTAAATATAATTAACCATAATACAACAAACGTTGTGTAGGACGTCCCCCAGCTAGGTGGACCGACGACCTCATAAAGGTCTCTGAGTCGGATTTGATGCGGAAGGTGCAGGACCGAGTTTTGTGGGGGCGTGTTGGAAGAGGCCTATGTCCAACAGTGGACTGCAATATGCTAGTTCATTGAACCCTATTATATATCAGATCTTTTGTAGAAGTATATAAGTATACTAAATAAAACGTGTAGTTTTTTGAGACAGTCAGGCGTCAGGGTGTCCTACGTCACAGTGGGTAACGGTGTGCGCACGAGTTACACAACAACAACGCGTTAACCAGTACTGGCGTGTAGCGTCATAATAACTGTCAAGTACCCTTTATCTTAATTAAATTTATACGGAAATTAGAGAAAAACTGTACTTACATTTTTTTAATGACGCAATATGCCTTTTTGTAATTTATTTGTGTAGTTTTTTATTGAGTTCTTTAAAATGAATCTATTGCTGTTTATTTTGTAATACCTAAGTTTTTTTTTAACCCTTTTATGTAAATATGAACTTAAAACATGTTATAAATTATAACAATATTAAACGAAACGATATATTTGAAAACGAAACTTAGTCTAGACTATGTTTCTTGTCCAATTCGACAGATATTTTTTATTACTACATCAATAATTTTTAAGACCACTGGCTTGTGTTTTAACACAAAGAATATCCAAGCTCGGAACACACACTTGTGGATCGAAAAACTAACTCGCGATTCGGACTTAAAAAATCGTTCATAATAGAGCAGCATAGTTTCCGCTACTGTGAGGCACCATAGCCGTTAATCCTATTGTAATTATAATAGCAAATACACCGTTTGCTATAGTAGTATAGTAGTAGTAGATACTATAGTATCTACGATCTCACGTAGTATTTGATAATACGGCTTGAGAAGTTAAAAACACGTGCAATTCGATTGTCCTAAAATCACCCATGCGTGGATCTCTCGAATCACATTCACACAATGTGGCTACGTCTGTTTAACCAACAGAGTATAACAAATTAGTCCCTTATATTATATGTTATTAGATATCATGATTATAAAATGCTTAAATACTTGTTTGCAATATTAAATTTAATTGGTTGTAAGTATTTTATAATACTGTCTTAATTAAAAAACTGTCGAAATTGTTGTGGTATTAACAAGGATTTTAAATTATCTATTTAAAATTAATTATACACATGGCATAGGTTAAAATGTTGGATTTTAAATGGAACTTTAGGTTTCCTCTTATTTGATACAACTACAACTATCAGACATTTAATTAAAATTTCAGCTTAGCGATAATTATCCAGTATAAATTATACAGTGTAAGTTGAACAAGAACACACATTTGAAATAGGTTTGATCTCTGAGCCCTAACCATCGAAATAAACGAAAAATATACAATGGAGATAAGCATGGACACTGAATTAGGTTTATTGCAAGGGCCGTAGAACTCCGTAAATGTTATGCATGTAATTTTAGTTATAAAAGTGATATACTTTTTACTTAGCAAACACTGATAACATCCGTTTTCGCTGTATTTTATATAGATTAAGATGTTTTATTACTTAGTATGTAGTTCCTCTGTAGCCGCTATGATTAATTATATTGTTTTAAAGCAGATTAGCAGTTGATTAATGCGATGACAAAAGTAAACAAACCTGAATTGTGTATGAAAATTGATTATGATGAACATACTTATTTGTTAGAAAGAAGGTTAAATCATGCTAAAAAATAACAAGAACATTGACCTGAAAGAGCAGACAAAATTTGTTTCGGCAATTTTTCTGTGAGAAAATGAAGGAAATTGTAAAAAGTTAGATGTGAACTAAAAGTATTTATTTTATTCACCTCATCATTCTTTTGTGAGTTTTTCTAAAATAATGGATAGCGTCTATATTGTTTTAACTACGTCGAGTCTAAATAGACCTTTAAAACCCCCCATGACAAAGCTGCAGGGACTGTTCTGATGGCATGGTATAGGGTTTGGTCTTGAGGTTTCTTTTTTACCGGAGTTATTGTTTATGAACCAATAATTTCTTAGTTGGGGACACATCTCGGATAAGACTTGGTGGTAACACTAAATATTAAGACCGTCTATCAATCGTTAGTGAAATCAAGACTCATACCAACAGTTCTATCCCTTAAGATCAGTATAATTCTACCCGACATTCCATGTAATATAACCTCAAACCAAATTCGGTACAATTTGTGTCTGTATCTGATATAGACGAATGACAGGCCGAATTCCGTTTTGATTTATATCTTGGGAGGGTACGGCTTGGTTGATTGATCGTTCGTACAAATTGTTAACGATTAGCAGAACCTATCAAAACCTTACGCGTAATTAAAATCACTGCTAATATTAATAACATGATTTAGTAGCTTTTTGAGAAACATTAGGTAGCATTCTGAGTTGCTTTAGGTAATTTTAAAAAACTTATGGTAGTTTTTTGAGAAACGTTGGGTAGATTTTTGTATCTCTGTACTTAAGTAAAAGAGAGACAAAAAATACATTGAATTACCTTTTAACTTTTTATATAAGAGTAAGTATTTTATTAACAGGTTTTCTGAATTATAAGTAAGTATGTACTTAAATGCGTGCGTTGTCTAGGTCACGTATTTAAACGTACATAATTAATTAAGGGTATGGAATAACTATATTAAGTAATTATGAAGAAACAAATTACAACAATTTATAATAATTATTTCCAATTTATAATAATTAGTACACGAACTAATGAGTACGTGAAATAGTATATTTTCTATTTTGTTACATACCTATCCTAGTAAAGTTTTGATCGAATGCTTAATGTATTTTAAATAAAAAAATCAAGTCACTGCGACTGCGGTTGTTAACAAGTGTCAAAATTGTCTTGCTTACACTTTTAAGTCTAAATCTCTTTTATGGTAATGCATTATTTTCATGTTTTTAACGACACTAAGAAGTTCATACTCATCATCAGCAATAGATATACTAACTGGCTAAACCTAACTTCATACTAAGAATAGGATAAACTAATCTATTAGTTTTCCGCAGTAGGTACACTAATAGAAGGTAACATTACGTTGTGTGCAATGTTAAATGTTAGACGCCGGTTGACCCTAATGACTATGGTGGCCTTCTACAGTACGCGTTTGTACGACGAAACACCACACCATCAAATATCCAACAGCTGATCCTAAATGTGAACTAAAAGATCCATTGGGAGTAGAAATGTAGTGTTTAAGGTGAGCTATATATCTGATTTAAATCAGAACAGTTTTAATCCCAAAGGATATTATTGGACTCACTGCCTCGGTGGCAGCGTGCCTTGGTATTCGAGAACATTGAAAGAGATCGTGACTTAGGGTAGGTTCAGATGATAAGCGCTCAGCGCGCGTTGGACGCGCGTTGAATTTTTGTATAGTGTCACATGGTGCGCGCTTGTCAGGCGTTAAACGCGCGTTGTTGCGGCCAGTTTGAGTTCTACATTTGTCGAAGATGGACGTAGAAACAGTTTTATCGGTAATTTTATACAGACGGCAGAAACGACACAACAGAAGACGGAGATATTGGGTTCACCCAATTTTGTCAACCAGGCTGACTGAAAGTCAGTACATTATTTTATATCCTAAGTTAAGGCAATTTGAGCCCAAATTCTTTAACTACTTCAGAATGTCCATCAAGTCATTTGATGACTTACTGACTCTCATAAACGATGAACTCGTAGCAGATAAAAACGCTGTGCGATATAGCATTTCACCGGAAGAAAAACTCATAATTACATTGAGGTAAGTTTTTTAATAATCAACATAATCTATAAACCAAATAAATCAAATCAACTTGTTTAGGAACAATTTTTTTAAAGAAAAAATAACATTTTGTTACTCGCAGAATAACTCTAACTCTGATTCATTGCTGACATTAGTTGGTGCTGGCGATAGAGTAGGTGTTACTGGCGATGGAGACCCCATTGCTGTAGTATAACCATAATGTGCAAAATTATTTGCCACACTAGACTGCTGTGATCTATAATCATGATAACGTAAGCCTTCAACAGAAGCTGATGACTGATGACGCTGCTCTTGTGATGAATAATTTCTTCGTTGTGATACCGGGTAATTTTGATTTTCATATGTCTGTTGTTGTGGTCCTTGAAATTCATTTTGGTTTTGCAAAATTAAATTATAAATGGCAATTTTAGTTTGAAGTCGCCTATATTCCGGAATTTTTTTAATCTCTTTAACGAGTGACAAACAAAACAGCTTGTCTTCATCGTCATCTTCTTTTGGATGAGACACATTTTTCTGTGCTAAACTCTGCTCTAATATGTTTGCAAATCTTTCATCAGCAGGATTTAATTTTTGTTTTTTTCTTGAAATAAATTTAGGACTCTTAAAGCCAGAACTTATTTCTACTTCAGCAACCTCTGACGAAGTTGATGCATTATCTGCATCGAAACTACTTTCTGTATCTTTGTTGGCAATTGATGCCTGTAGAAATCGTAGTCTATTATAATGAATATATGTCGAAGTTTTGGAAGCTCCTGATCCAGATTTGACAGTCTTTATTTTCTTCACCTCTCTCATATAATTATCCCGTAAACTCTTCCACTTTTTTTGCAGGGATGACGCTGAAAAAAAAAACAGTATTTAGTAATAGTTTATGTTTGTTTCCAGATATTTGGCCATTGGATGTTCATTTGGGACATTAAGCTACGACTATAGAATTGGCAAATCTACTGTCGCTACTATAATACCACATGTATGTGAAACTATTTGGAAAAAATTAAGGCCCGTTGTTATGAGTGAACCAACGAAAGAAAAGTGGTGTGAAATATCCACGATATTTGAAAAGAACTCAAAGTTTCCCAATTGTTTGGGAGCCTTGGACGGGAAACATATACGGTTAATCCAGCCTGAACACACGGGTTCTATGTATTATAACTATAAAAATTATTTTTCGCTAGTTTTATTGGCGCTAGTGGATGCAAACTATTGTTTTGTGTGGGTTGACATAGGTGCCTACGGTAAAAACAGTGACTCAGGTATATTCAAGAATTCTTCATTGTACAAAAAGCTGACAGAAAGGTCATTAGATCTACCTGAGCCAAAGGCATTGTTAATACAAAATAGACCGACAACGTTGCCATATGTGATAGTGGCTGATGAAGCTTTTGGCATGATGGAGAATTTAATGCGTCCATATGGGGGAAGGTCACTAACTTATGCTAAAAAAATATTTAATTACCGTTTGACATTAGCACGCCGGTATGTTGAATGTACTTTTGGCATAATGTGCAATAAATGGCGCATTTTACACAGGCCGTTAGATGTTAACATCGGTTTTGCAGAAAAGATCGTAAAAGCGATATGTACACTAAATAATTATGTCAGAATCAGGGATGGCTACAATTTTGAAGACACACTTTATACGCCACCCCTGGAAAATCTAGCCTCACACTATACCGGACGTGCTGTGCGACAGGCGGATAATGTTCGAGTACACTTAACAAACTATTTCATTAATGAAGGAAAAGTAGATTGGCATGATCGTTATATTTAACTTGTAACACAAACCGATTGTAAATGTAAATAAATATATATACTCACATAATATTTTCTTCTTTTCTTCATTGTCATGTCCTTCACAAAATATAAGGACGAGTTCTTCCCAAGCCCGTCTTCTCAAATTCTTATCTGAATAATCGCTACTTGTCATGTCCCATATCGCAGGACGTTTCTCTATTTCATCAATTATCATCTGTGTTGGGGCCCCTATTTTTCAACATATTTATCAATGATCTGGCCAAAAGTATCAAACACAGCACAATATATCTTTTTGCAGACGATTTAAAATTGACAAAAATAATTTCATGCAAGCAAGACTCTACATACCTGCAAAAAGATATTGACAAACTCCAAGAATGGTGTGTTTCAAATAAAATGATATTGAATGCTTCAAAATGTCAACACATAAAATTTACAAGAAAACGTAATGTTTTCAATACCAATTACTCTATAGATGGTGATATGCTTCAAGAAGTTAATTCCATAAGAGATCTAGGAATCATAGTAGATAGGCAGTTGCGTTTCTCTGATCACATTGACCAAATTATAAAGGAGGCAAATAAATCGTTAGGTTTTATTCTTAGAAATACCAAACAATTTAAAAACCCTTCTTCAGTCATTTTATTATACAATAGTTATGTAAGAAGCAAATTGGAGTACTGCAGCACCGTCTGGTATCCAGACTATGAAATACATACTAAAAGAATTGAAAGAGTACAAAAAAAATTTATCCGCAGCCTTTCCTTCCGCTTTCAGACACCGAGAATACTTAAAACATACATCGAAAAATTACAACATTTCCGCTTAGATGCACTTTCTGTTCGACGTGTTCATCTGGACATGTCTTACTTACATAAAATAATAAATAACCAAATCGACAGTCCCATACTAGTTAGTCAATTCAAATATAATGTCCCTTCAAGATTACCAAGATACCCTTGCGCTCTTTTCAGAAACAGATTTTGTAGAACAAGATTAGGTCGTAATGCCCCAGTAGTTCGGTTGGGTCGTATGTACAACGACTTAACAAAGAAAATACCTAAACTCGATATTCACTCTCAAAGTCTTCCTAACTTTATGAATTTACTAAAAGCTAATGACGTACTTTAGATTGAAGTTATTGTTTGTTATTGAATGTTACTATATTTCATTTTTTTTTATTATTACATATTTTATTTAAATTTTAATGCATGTTGTGGTTAACCTGTAATTGTAAGTGCAGTTAGCTATAAGTAATTTTAAGTCTAAAAAATGTTTGATATTGCTGTACTTATGTTGGTAACCCTTTATAAATAAATAAATAAATAAATAAATTAATAATTCCGTATTAAAAGCTTCGGTTTCCATTTCGGACGATTTTCGGACGAACTTGACGAACCCTAAAATACGTCTATCCGCGTCGAAAGCGCGCGCTCAACTGAACGGAAACATAGAAAACCAATGATCTCAAAGCGGCGTTGACGCGCGCTGACAACAGTCGAGCGCTAGCGCAGCGTTGAACGCGCGCGTTACTAAAACGCGCGTTAGCACGTGTACGGCCTGAATAAAATGTATGTAGTTGTAAACGCGCGTCATCAAAACGCGCGTTGAGCGCTTGTCATCTGAACCTACCCTTAAGGAGTAGGTACTATGAAGAACTATTCATTGTAGAACTTATAAGCGAGCCATGGAGATCTTTTTCTCTTTGAAATGATTGGGTTGCCAGACATTATCCGTAGTGCAAGAGTGATATTTTATTACTAAATTAAAAAATAAGCTAGCGTATTAAAATATGATTTTATTGGCTACGACCACTCACAATAGACCATAACGAATGTTGAGAAATAAATTGAATTACGTATGCCTTTCCCAAGTTCACGTTTATATTTACGGAACAAAGGTAGAAATGCCTTCTATTACAGGTGTCATTGGTACTCTAAAATATTTGTGTTTGTGTGTTCAAAACGTCAAACCGTCATCAAAGAAGCGACCCAGCCGTGTGGCCAGACAATATAAACATACCCATTAACAGACAGCGTCCCTAAAGAAGACATTGTTTCAGTTATTGTTATGAAAAAAGAGTGTTGTTTAGCCGCTTGATTATTCTTAAAAGGAGTAAAACATATTAGCATGACAAAATAAACTGAGAAATTTTAGTTTTCACTTTGAGTTAGTCACTGACCGAGTCATTTACTCTAATAGCAAGTTATTGGAGCTTGAAATTTATTTAGTGCATACAAAATTGCTGCACATAGGATGTATAGTAACATAATACTTCATGAGTTTACTAGGTGCGCAGTCACCCATCAGTCTCGTTTATTAATTGCCTAGTTCACAATTAGTTGAGTGCGATCCGTAAACGAGCGCAATTGTCGCAATGGGGAGGAAATGAACATCCATCCTAGAACACCTATATCAATGGCTACACACACAAACAAATCAACAAGTAGTTACACAGCAAGTAGGTTCTGTAGTTGCACAATAAACTGAATCTAAATACGCAATATGGCCGAATCGAATCTAAAGATTTTCTTTGAATAGAATCTCGAATGAGCGCAACGGATGGTAGATATAAAATAATCGCCTTTACTTTGATGGTCTTCTTTAGACTGCATTTGCAGTACCTGACGTCATAGGGAGGAGAAGAACGCGTGCGCCCGTAGATTGATCCAGAAATTAATAGTTAAACACAGGAAGGCATTCCCGAACCTTTTACAGGATACCAGACAGATTATCCTGCTAAGAACACTAAAGCCATTCCTAAGGACACATTTGGAATAGGGAATAGGGATGGACAAAATAAAATAGTATATTATAATTATTACACGCTAGGAGTCTCAACATCCCGGCTTTATCGACTACACGTGCTCGGTGACCCAAGTCGGTCAACCAAGGCGCGCAAGTAGCGACAGTAAAGATATTAGTTACTGTTGCTGTAGCTAATGAACTGTAACTCCATACAATATTGTATTATTTGTTAGTTGATACGATACATTGTTTATTAGTGATCGTTAAACTGTAACTATAGTTTTGAAATTACACGGCCGGATAGCGTTTAAGTGCTGCAATATCTGAAATCAAAATTTCAATCCCCGAAGAAGTCAAACATTTGTGTATATGAATGTGTCTTTTTTGTGTAATAAAAATTATAATACTTAGGTACTACTCAGCAAAAGTTTTTAAGCTAAGCTTGGCAATGGATTTAAAAAAAATACATATCAACCTATATCCTATACCTATATCCCCCTAAAAATGAAAATGAATAGTTTAATGTTTTTTGTGCGTACCAGTGACCAAATAGATTAGTTACGCCAGTTTCAATATTTTACGTGGGCGGGTGCAATATAACATCACGGAAAGTAATCGAGTGTGTAAGTAGGTGTTACTGAAATAAACTAAGTAAGTAACTAAGTCGTGCATGACTCATTAAAATTAATTGCATCACTTGTCGTTTATACCTGTCTAAAAATGGTATGTTGAAGTGGCCGGCAACAGAATGGTCGACAATAAAATGAATGAAAACGTGATCATCGCATACCAAGGTATGGCTAACCTGCGTTATACAACATGTAGGTATATTTAAATATAGAAAACTAACTATAGCGATGTAAGCGATGTCGTATTAAGCGACCTTTTTCCGAAATAAAAAGTAATCCTTAGTTACGATTACTAAAACCAAATTTTAAGAAAGTCCAGCCGTTTGAACATAAAATAGTAACAATCAGACACACAAACCTTTATCGTTATAATTTTGGGAAAATACAATATAAATCATTTTGTCAATGAGGCAATTATTAAAATATACAATTTTCTGTTAAGGAGATAGCTACCAGTATAAAAAAAATGCAGTAAATATTTTTTATATGAATACAGTACATACGCAAAAGATAATTCGCAATGAAATAAATAAACAACACGATCGTGAGACATACATCTCGGTAAGCAGTGCATGAATGTGACCGTCCTTGTGCAAGACGACATTGTCAGCGCACACTCGACCACACACCGCACACATCTGGGTCAGGTCTCTTTCCGCACCTCGTTCGGAAGTCAGCATTTATACAAATACTACAATCATTGAACACTGACACTCATCTGATATAATCAAGATTAATGTGAAACGATTACTTAACTACGTGTCTTGTTCATCTACTGGATAATATACAATGTAATGTCCGCAAATAAAATACTATGTTATATTCTGAACATGTAATTTGTTGTAAGTATCGATAACTAATCTATTGGACAGAGCCGTATTGACCACGTACGAATGACTAAACAAATTTCAACGACGCAAATAGGTACCTGACATTGTATCCAAGTTACAAAGATTCTATCACAACAATCCGATTCTATCGGTATTTCTAGACGGGTCTATGTACCTATAAATGAGATCGTGACTTTGTGTAATGAGTTAAAAGTGTAATAATGGTAGCAACAGATAACGCGTTTATGGTATTGGTCGCAAAAAACGAATATTATTTTACACAAAAATAATCCGCAAGTAAAGTATGAGGCAATAATTATTACGCAACGTTCGAACATACGCCGAATTGGAGAAATATACATTCGCAATAATTTCGCGGAACGGATTATGCCGTCGTAGATCAATGCCAAGTTTGAATTACACGTAGAAACTAAAAGCTATTCCAATATAGGTATAGATATAATATGCAATATAACATATTCCTATCGTGTACTGACATGTAAATTAGACACACACGAATCGTAGTCCAAACTGTGATGTTTATAGCATGAATATCGATATATTCAAATGAAATCACTGAAGTATGAAGCACATAATATTTGATGAAGCGACGTACAATAAAAACTATAAAAGCTGGTCATAACACTTTCCCAGGCATCTCTACATTGTCTGACCTCGTAAGCTGTCATTTTATGGCGTAGGTGGCCTAGGTATTTTAAAACAACTCACTTGCCATAAAACACGCTCAAATGGAGTATTAAAATATTTTATTTTAACAGTCTCTTCTCGATACTTAAAAGCTCAATGAAAAACAGGTTGCACGAATACTTCGAAGTGCAATGTGACAGTTTATCAATTCAAGTATAACGTAAATATTCCAGTGAAACGAATGACGCAACTTGTTTTTAAAAGATTATCTATCTTATCCCAAGGGTGTCGTACAAAAATTCAGCAATTAATATGGACACTATAGATAACATTAAAACGCTGACTTTATTAGTTGTCTGTACCGAACACTACGAAAACTTGAATCAATAGTTACATTAGATCGAGTAAACAGTTATTGTAATGAACGCTAACTATAAACAAAGAATATATTTTCTATAAATATTTTGCACTACTGTCAGCTGACAACAAACCACTGTGTAGGCGGTGTGATACTCAATTTTAGTTTGGGCGACATCATCTTCAGATGAAAATTCATGTTAACAATTATTACATTATTGTCGTACTATTTATTTATTATTTATCTTCTTTCTTGTTTTTAAATAATGTCTGTAACAAATTTGATAGAAAGCGCGAAAACGGTCCGCCCAAATGCCATTAATTCGTCGCTATTACTTTAGTGGCCTGGCGAAATGTTTCTTCACATTATGTTTGGAGAATCCGATGTCATAAGAATGGGGAACACAGGTGTGCCGCCGTGAAGATTGCTCCATAATATCATTTTTAGTTTATTATGTATAACTAAAAATGATATAATAGGATCGTTTGGAATGTGTCGCAATAGTTAGAAGAGCATGATGAGCGACTCTCACATACATTGACGATATAAGTTTAGACGAAAATGAGCACAATAACATTAAACTTATGTCCTAGAGTTACGATTTCATATTGGAATAATAAACAAGCCTATAGTACTGAAGTTACAGATAAAGAGACTTCGAAAAGGATCAAATAAATCAAACTGGCAACTCACAAACTTCGTCAAAAAGAACGCAGTTGCCTATAAAGCAATTGAAAAATATTCTCGCTCAACATACTCGATGTATCTCTAAAACGTTTTATGTCAAAATCTAATACACAAGAGTAATATACTCGCAATATCTCGCATATATCAGTGTCAAAATCAGTAAGATGGTTTGCATTACAAATAAACCTTGATATTCAATATATCTCATTGTCATTTTGTAATGTAACATTATTTGCTAAATACGATTATATCTGCGGAATTTAATATGTAATTTATAGTGAACTGTCAGATAAATTGCTTTCTTGAATAGCGCCGGAATATACAATTCAAATGTACAACAATACATGAAATATTTGATGCTTAACCATGTTCGCGCAATTAGAAAACATTTACATGTGTAGGTAGAACTTTAGAAGTGCGTATGTTTTAGATTATTTATATGATTGATTCTCAGTAGGAATAGGTATAGGAAAAAAAAGAAAAATAAATTGAACTCTAAATCACATTTTTGCTGGAAAACAAACGACTTTGCCATATTTGCAACTGGCCAGCACGGCTAAAGAAGACACGTTTTTACCGTGGGACTTTGAAGGGGTTTAACGATAAAAAAGGTATATTAATAAATACTAATATTTGAAATATAATGTTCTGCGTGCGCCAGGTCTATCGTGTGATAGAGGAAGAAACATTAGCGACCATGACATTGTCTAAGACTTACAACGCAGATGTTAGTAAGAAGGTCTCAATGAGTTAGCGGTCACCTCCACAACTCGCCATGTAGCAATAAATTTAAAGGACCATTTACATGTAATTAAATACAATAACTATGTCAACAATAGGACAGTCGTATAAGAAAGTTAGTACGAGACAGATGCCAGACACTTGTTTTTGTTTTCATGTAGTTTTTAATAACAACATGATGTAGTAGTGTCTCGACCGCATGAGCTTCTGGCCGTTAGCCAACCTTGACAAAATAAATCGCATTGCCCAAGGTTTTTGTTTTAAAAACAAAATAGTCCCACCGCTGTCTATGTATACATACATATTGTACTAAATAAGAAACAATGCTTATTTTTATGATTGATATAAAATATAAATACGTTGCCTATCTTGTGCCGGATTAAGAATTATCACCACATATTATTCAGAAGGTGTCGCAAAAGACCACTGTAAATTATGTCTATATTTATTTATTGAATAATCAGTACAAGTAAAAGTTTACAGTAGCAAGGATTCTAGCGAAAAAAATATATGTACTTGATATGGAAACCCTATACCAATCCCACACATAAGGAAAGAGGAAGTTCTTCAAGCCATTACGATAATTAAACACGTAGAATTAGTACTTAAAATTTTAATTTAATTTGCTGTAGCTGACATCGAAGTTATTAAAATTTTATCGAATACGTAATGTTACCTACTAAGGTATTTTATCGTAATACGGAATCGATTAGTCAAATATTTCAACGAATTGATGTTGAGTCAAAAGGTTGTTCTTTTATTGTCATAGTACAAGCTCTGCTTAGTTTGGGACTAGATAGTGATATGTGAATGTGTTACTATAAAGGTACGTCCTCAGTGAGAGCATTAGGTATTACCCGAGCATTTGTAAACGAGCATTCAATTGAGCAATTTGTAAGCTTTATAACGCTCCGTTCAACGTCCAAACCACTCGAATTTTAGATGTCAAATGCTCATTACACGCGAATGCTCTCACTGAGTTCGCTCTATTATATATATTATTAATGTGTAGAAAGATTGTAAGGGTCAACAAGTATATATGTATAACGCGACATCTCAAAACTAACTAAGTACTAGTAAACAACTTCCCAACCTTGGTGCAGATACGGTCACATTCACACACATATTAGTCACTACACTTCCTAATATAACCGGTTCTTACTTTTTTCACTCATTTAAATAATTGCTTTTAACTGATACTACTATCCCTTTATCAATTTAAGTAGCCATATTCCCTTAAAACTGATAAAAACTGTATTAAATTAGAATTTTGAATAAAAACGTAATTAAATTCAATAAAATATGGACCGTTTTGGTTTATACCTACACAACTTTGAATTCGTTTGTACAAATAAAAGCATTTTGTTAGTTTCAAATTTATTGCTGATGCGTATTCGGTCGTGTTTCCGTAACAAACAATACAATACATAATGTCTGTTTGCCTTTATTTAATTTCAATGGACTTTAGTGCTTCGTTTTTCCGGCATACATTTACCAGTTGAACAGATCCAACAAATGATTTTATACGAAGTTCCCCGCGGAAGGTTTGAGATGGTCAACACATTGGATTTTACTAAAAGTCCGGCACACATTAAAAATACTGATATATTTAGATATTTTTTAACAAGATACTAAAAGGACACATTACGCATTGTAACATACGAATAATTAAATTTGGCACAATACCAAAACAAAATTCTTCACGATGCAGATCCACACAAAAACGGACACATAAATATATTTTTAATGCATATCGAGAAGTTTATTATTGGCACGCACTCGCATTGTGCAGTATAAAGTAGAATACTTACGACTTACATTAAAAGTGAATAAAATATCTCGAAACAGGATTTTCAAAGTTATTGTTTTATAGACAAATATAGTACAGTTAGCGCCAACCCGGACGGCTTAAAGCTGTTGCAAAAGGGCTGCGCAGATGTAAGTTTTTTAACTAAATGGCGAGAAGTGTGTGGAGCGGGTGATGGGGTGGTGACATATTGTATTCTTACTCTGTCACCACACGGAGTAGGCGCGTGCTGTGTCTTAAACTGGATTATCAAAGTCATTGTTTTATAGACAAAAATAGTTGAGTACAAGTAGGTTAAGAATTACGTGTTCACATACTAACAATGGGTAAACAATGGTTATGGACACATACTCGTAGTTTATGTGACAACGTTATTTGTATGCTTGTATCTCATAATGTAAGACAATCATTTATTTCAATGGTCGTTTATTACGATATGCATATTATCATATTTTGTACTATGGGTAATGGGATCACAGAAAAGCGATCGTGAAGTAAAAACTATTTTCCGTAGTCCCATTAGATAATGGGACTACGGTTAATGGTTATTTTCCGTCGTCCCATCGATGGGACGACCGATGGGACTACGGAAAATAACTCGTTTCAACAAGTTCTTTGTTGTAGGAATAGATCATTTGTCCTTGATACACCTGTAGAGAAAACACTACTTTTATGCCAGAATTACCTCCTTTTTACTGGAAAAAGGCTTATAATACTAAGCATTGTCTTTACAAATAATAGGGCGCAGGGGCAAAATTTGAATTCCAATTGAGTATATATCTGTTTCCTCTAATAATAAATAAAATATATAATATAAACGGAATAAATCTTGATCAGTGCGCACTTGGACTGACATACGCTTTACATAAAAGGCAATAAATAAAGAGGAAGGAAAGCATGACTTTCAGGTTATAGATAGATACATAACCTCGTATCTACCTATTATAGAGTTAAAGAAAACAAAACAATAGTATAAAAAATCGTCTAGATCGCAAATCAATAATTAAAACCGAAATACTCTCACTTAAAATCTTTTACATGTACATAACCCCCTTACTCATAAAAGCCTCTTAAATTTTAGTCAATTGATTAGCTTAAATTCTTAGGTTTTTGTTTGGTATAAAGTTGGTTTTCCTAATAAAAATCTCGCTTAACAGTGATTAAATTTAAGAGGCGTTTATGAGTAAGGGGGTTTATAATAAAAACTTCTTACAAAAGAGCAGTACCAAGTGTTAACATTAAATCGGCCGGCTGCTTCCGGTAATATAAAACATTTAATGCGAATTTTCTTTTACTGGCGTATGTAACTGTGAAGCATACACATTAAACTATACTAATAAAAACAATATATTTCGTAAAACAGACAAAGGGACAAATACAAAGGTGAATGTACGATCGCGGAAGCATCTCGGAGGCTGCGCGGTTCCTACAGTGACATGACGCAGTAGGTAATGGTGGAACCACAGAGTTTATAAACGCAACAGACATTTTATGCTAACTCTGTTACAACGGATTTCCGTGTGAGTAATGGGAAGTTATAGAAGTCTCGTTTAAGTATTGATCACTATATTATTATAAGTTTTTATGATATACGAACGATAAGAGTATATAACAGAATATTTAAAGATCGCATAGTAGATTTACCTAATCCGTGTCGTCTGATGACTAATATATATTATTATGTTTCTATTCCAAAGGAAAAGTGACTATTTCTCGTCCTATGACGAAGCCTTCAAATTATTTATTTTATAAACCTTATGTTTGCAAAAAAACCTCGTAGCAAACCCTTTAACAAATGGCCTGGTGTTATCATCTTATTTACATAATATTATGAAAGCAAAGGTGCAAAAACAAACCGGACATGTCTTAAACAATGTAGCTTACAAACAACTTGCGCATATTTTAGCGAAGGTATAAAAATAAAAATTTATGAGAAAGTAAGGTTTGGTTTTTTGTTTAATAGAAACGCGAAAAATACTTTTAAAAGAAGTTTAGTCCCAAACTAAGCTGATCATGTATGTACTATGGATACAACGAAAATAAGACGATTAGTTAAAGTACTTATTTCTATTGAAATAGTTCGCTAGCGACAAGACGTCTGAAGGCTATATAATGTAATTCCAGACATTGAAATATACAAGTTTTTGTAAACGTGCATGTGATTGGAAATTTTATTTTTGTATATTGTGACAGGGGAATTTTTACAATCTAAGAACAAGTATTAGAATGATTAGGACACGTCCCGCTAAAGAGATCGTGAACAAATATTAACACTAACAAAATAGTTACATGGCCGACAGGAAGGTTAGCATATAAGATGACGTAGGTACTGTTTACATAAAATGTGACACGCTTATTAACGCAATTATTTATAATGAACGCAATAATATCCAAGAAAATTCTACTGTATCTGTCTCAATAATAAAAAGGGTGGTCGTGCGTATGTGGCTGCCATGCACTAAGTCTCAAGGTCGAATCACCCGCAAAATATTTGTGTGATCCACAAATTAATATTTTGAGTTTGGTTGTTATTTGTTTCCGTTAATTGCTTGTCTGTGAAAGTCGCCTTGACACTGACCGATCCTTCTGTTATTTTTTTTAATAAAATGGCCACATAGTTTGCCACCACATAGTTTGCCAATGATTCTGCCAACACGTCAAGGTGGAGAGAATAAAAGTATAAAAAAAGAAAATGCATGGTCTCTACTAAAAACTGAAAATACAGAAGTTAGTCTGATTTCTATTACATAACTCAAACAAAAAAAAATAGAAATGAAGCTTGGTAAGTCATCAGCAGAAATGGCCGAACCTTAGTGCGATAGCTGTCATTTTCAAAAACAAAAATACAATACGAAGCTTAGAGCGAGAGTTCTCTTTTTGAAAATGACAAATAACCTATTTCATTACGTCGTCAGTCTTTAAATTAGGATGTATTCCTAGAATCTCCAAAACTACGTATATTTATAGTACATGACACTCTCTAACAGTACGTGGTTTAATGCATAATTTGATATAAGTAAACAAGTTTGTTTATTAAATGTCAATCATAACAGTAGATTAACTGTTGATATACATAATCTCGTTGAATATCTTCGGTTATTCGTTGAAGACATAAGAGCGTTAAGAGTGACGTATTTAGGCCATCTTAAGCAACAAATATTAGTCTCAACCAATATTATACATATAAATTGGTTCAATGGTTTCGTTGTTCACAGTTAAATATCCATGTGCGTTTTTGAAATAAATGTCTTTCTATAAAAATCAAGTCCGTTGTCAAATTCAAAGACCCTTTTCGAATAGGTACCTACTTAGGTATATGTTTTTATAAAAATTGTTTACTCATATTGTACCAGATTCAATTAATTTTATTTGCAATATTTCATTTTATTTTAACAAACATTTTAACGCAATACCTTCAAAACGCAGTTTGACAAGTTCAAGGCAGCATTTTACTATCTTTTTTGTACTGACAAAACGCGTATTTAAATTGGTACAGAAAGACAATTTATTCTTTTTTTTTTAATTAAAAAAGGCAACTCTTACATTAGGAATGATGTTTTGTGTAACGGAGACTTTAATGAACACAAAGAACATAATAATATAAGTACACTTAAGGTTCTAAGATCATAGAATTATTGTACTGCGTGGATATCGAACACACGACTTTGAAGATACAATACGGTAAAGGATTTTGCAGCTGGCTTGTGATGAAATGGTATACCTAATGACACTATAGCAGTTATAGTAGAGACATAATTTTTTATAGAGTAAAACTTAATTTTGACGGATTTTAAACCCCGCCGGCAGGCGATAAAATCTAAATTAATTTCCGATACCGCGAGTTTACTTTAAAACGATAACGTCTTTACATACCTACCTATTATTAACTTTGTGTAAAAATGTACCTATAATATTGAATTGTAAACTGTAGTAAAACTTGTGTAGGTATGCAGCTCACGTGCACGAGGTAGCGGGTTCAACAATATACAATCCCACGCAGGACAACTTTTTGTGCGATCAACAAAATATTGTAATTGACGGCCTCTGCGGCGTAGGTAGCGGTCATACAACATGACTGCTACGCAGAGGTCTCGTGTTCGATTCCCGCTTAACGAAAATATTTGTTTGCATGAACATGATTATTTGCATTAGTCTGAGTGTTTCTATGTATAATATGTATGTATTTACAAAAAAAAGTATATAAGTATTAATACCCGTTGTTCTGTTACCCATAACACAAGCAGGTTAAAAGCCTAGCTTACTTTGGGAACAGATGGCGCTGTGTAGAGATGTCCGTGAATATTTAAAAAAAAATGTCCTGAGTCTGGATTTTCTTTATGTCCTTAAATGATGTTCCCAAAGTCCCTGCGGCACAGGGCAAAATCCCTAGTGCAGAAGTTAAAAACGTCATAGTGACGTGCATACCAAAGATTTTAAACCACCAAGTAACATAAATTGTTCAAACAAAAATCACAGATTAATGAACAAACATTAAAATGTATCAGTATTTTATACTTTTATGTAAGCAAGAATTAAAAAAACAAATATTTGTCAAATACATCTACTTAAAATATTTTCTATGATAATGTTAATAAAGTAAATCTAGATAGTGTCCCCCAGTGATATATCAAGATCACAATACTCATAAATTTATCACGTAACCATACGCATATGTAAAGAACTATTAATTTGTCTTCGTAATGGAATTTTTCTAGAAGATCTTTTAAATTATTTTACATACAAACGATATTGTGGGACGTAAAAAACTCTATGTAGTTATATCAACAATGTTACCATAGTTTAGAGGTATCAAAGAAACTTGAAATTAAATTTAAAATACAAAGAAGTAGATATTTTCAGCAGAGACGTATGATATGATGACGTACTGCTCTTATTCTAATTTAATTGCGATTAATTAACAAGGCACTAATGCTATAAACCCACACAAAAACGTCTTAATGCATATCTAATAATATGCCACATCCATTCATATAAGAACGAACATACAATCGGCCTATTGTGTATGATTTGGCAGTTCCACCCGCAATGTGAAGTAACCCTGAGAGGTTTACACCTAGTTCACAAACATAAACAATCGGACTCCGAGCATTGGGTCAAGGTAATCTTGTGCCCTAGTACTTCACTTACTATACACATTCTAATCCCATAAAAAAATGATATTATATCACACTGCAATGATTAGCTTCAATCATATCAATGAACTGTTGAAATTGGCCATCGAAAACAAACTTTAAATGTTATGTGTTTAGAAACAATACCTGTTTTTCAGCATATTATCCGGCACAAATACATTCCACCACGATGGTCGTTTCTGACGAACGTATATTGGAGTGTCGCTTTCTTCGTCTGTGTCGTTGCCGCCAGATTTTCTTCGCTTTTTACGCTCTAACTGCAGCCGTGCCGCCCAGGAACGTCTGCGACCTTTATCAGTGGGTCCAAAACCATCTGGGTCTACTGGCACAGCGAGAGAGGCGCGGCGAGGGACTTCTGATGTTGGTCCATCAAAATCTGTTAGTTTTCTGTATCGTTCGGCAAATGTTGCTTCAGATGCTCTGCGTCCATTCGAGTTTGATTTTGGTGGTGTGTCCGATGTAGTGTCATCGGTAAATGCTTCGTCGTCATCCGAGTCCGCCGAGTTGTCTCCACTATAACGTCTAGGTGATTCATCTGCGGACTCCTGCAAGCTGGCGAGTGTCACACTAGGTCTGTGAGTGCGACTGCGCGACACACGACTGGGCCGCGTTTGCAAACGCGAAAGTGCCAGCGGCACTGGTGATTCCGTCAACGTCGGTTCAATACTCATTTTAATTTACACAAGAATTGTTTTATAATCAAAACACCATTCATACGATATTGTTAATTGAAAAATCACGGCTCTGCCATATTCGAATAAGTTTGATGGAAATCAAAACTGTTAGTATTTCGCACTGTTTTTCTTTTCTTGTCTTTTCTGTTTGACAATTTTCACTTTAACTAAAATTAAAACGACTATCACAAATAAGGTCCCAACACGTGTGAAATTTTGTATGGTTGTTGTAGGAAAATCAATAAAATTTTATAAATATATCGGAGAAACTTCGGTGCAATAATTAGGAATAAATAGTAAATATGCGTCTGTAAGCAAGCGCTTCTAATTGAATAATTACAAACATATAATGTTTCCTTCATAAAATGAAAAGGTAAAACTATTAATAGGCGGTGAGGCGAGAACAACAAGTTGTGGTATAAATAGTACATGTTTATCAATAAGAAACCTCAACATCAAGTGTCTATGTTATGCCTTATAAGCAGGTTACTGCAGCTTTCGTAACAGCGTTGTCCGTCATCGACTCGCGGGCATGTTGCACCGTCCGGCGACTAGCGACGCTACGGGGAAAGTTGCCACCGTCTTGCATAAATACGTACTATCTCAATCACTTCGATCTCATTATCATATTTAACTTTATAAAACTATAATAGTCTTAACACTTATACAATTGGAACGTGCCCAAGTGCCGGATGTCGTTGAGGTTTTACGATTTAACAGTGCCATCACACATAAATTGTGTGAATTATGGAAACGCAAATATCTTAGTCCGTCTGGAAAGATTATTATAAATGTTTGGAATAGATTAGGTTGAAATGGATTCATTGCGACAAGTACAAAGTCGAAGAGTACAAAAAATGTCAGATTCACTAGCTCAGGAAAGTACGTATCAACTACATCGAATTCTTTAAAAAAACATAAGGTCAAGCTATGGCTATACAAACGACGAAACACGTTAATGAATAAAAGTAAACAGTGCACAGGAAGTTAGTATCATTTTGCAACATAGTATCTGGGTCAAGTAAGTGTGTAATGAAACTCGTATTAGTCTAGGACGCGGACGCAGAGAGAACTTTCATCATGATCATAAAAGCCCATTAATGTCCCACTGCAGGGACAGGCCTCCTCCCGTGACGTAGGTATACTTGGCCTACCAATACCACGCTGGCCAAACGTATTGGTATAGGGTTTAATTTCAAGTTTTCCTACGTTTTATTTCGTAAAGATAACATTCACAGATCCCTTAGTCGGTTTACGACACCCATGGGATGAGATGGGGTGGTGACATATTGATATTATTTCTTACTCCGTCACCACACGGAGAGAACTTTAAAACAAACTAAAAGCAATTTTTTCCAACCTGTTCTAACCTTAGATGGAGTATAATTAACGTTAATACGGCCTTATGAATACAACCTACAAACGTCAATCAAACATTGAAACGCGTAGGTCCAATGTCGACGTGGAGATTATCCTCTCCTAAGAGGGTCTCGACATCCGACCCTTTTGCGCATCGCAATCTCTAATGAAAACATTCCACTCGAAACAAGCGAATGTTGTAAAAGAGATACTTGTAATTACATACTCGACAGAAATACTAATAGTCGTACAAACGTATATCTAAAGTGTTTAATGGCTACAACACATTGCTACCCGTTGACGTATGGAAATGATTCTTGTTTATAAAAAAGGTAAATAAAATGTGAAAACAAGCAGTAAACTGATATCGATTCCACTTACAGTATAAGATACAAAGCTTTGATGTACCATTGTAAAATGTCTAACATTATAGTGTTGTGTACTTCCTAGACGATAGGAACAGCTAAACAATCATCTAGTTAACTAAACGTAAATAAACAATCAATTTATATCTAACTGTACTCCTGTTGTATGTAACAAACAGGTAATTAAATGAGTAAACAACTAACTATATTAATGCTACTGACTGCAGAGGTAGCATCATGTGAATACATGTTATAAATACAACTTTATCAGTGTGTTCAATAAACACGTGACTAGATACTTATTTAAGATAGACTGCAACGTGTTACTGAAGTATCAGCTAGAGATAGGATGAGAATAATAGAAAAACCTTGAAGTGAATACATAGTTTCACTTATAGCGGAAAATGTCTAGCGACTAGAACATTACGCGGTTTATGTTAATAACGTTAAAGAGTGATAAAGCACGCACAAGCGCTCGTAAATGTGTTGGCACCATTACTGCTCACACTAACTCCGCAGTTATCTCACGTCATGTACCATAGACCTTATTCTGTATCAACGCGCACAAAATTATATTCATAACAGGTCCCAACCTTCAAACGATAAACGTAAATGCCTCGCTATTTGTCTAGCTCTCATAATGATTAATTAAGCTTTTACTTTTAATTATAATTCACATTACTATACAATTTATAATGTTAGCTTTACAGCGATTGAGAAGTATTAAATGAATATAAAAAATCAAAGACATCTAAGACCATCATAAAAGGTCCTGTTGTGGAAAAGGAAAGGAAGGGACAAGATACACGACATCTTTAAGCTCTGGCGACTAGTCGTTGAATATGAACCAAAAGGCATAGCGCAGCAATAGGTTTAAAATTTCCATAAGTCACTTGGAAGAACAATCCTAGGGGTGCTAACAGAACTGCATGGTTCTCCGAACATGTGCTTTAAAGAGCAAGTACCTCTCCTCTGGAGTAAAACCTTGTTTCGGGAAGCTAACTTTAGGGACAATTATAAGGATGTCTGCCTCAATGTGGCTCCGATTATTTAGTAGCCCCGGTGCACTCCTTGCAGTTCTTTCCATACTAAACGAACTATTTTGCATTGGGGCTCGTAGATCATAGGAATGTTCATTTTTGTGGAATCTTTTAAATAAGGCCTTTTCTAGCTTTAAGTAGTTGCGTCCTCGATTTAACGATACTCTTGAGATAAATGTAGTGCAGCTTGAGCTACCAAGCCCTTGAATTTTTTACACGTAAAAAAATATTATGCAAATTAGCGCACAAAACTATTGCATTTGCAAACATCGTGTTTTACAGATGAATCTCGTGTAGAAGCTGTGTTTTACATAAAATCTAGGATGCAAATTGGTTTGTCTATTATATAAATTACTGTGCAAATTTCTACAGCACGTTTGATGTGACAAACAGATTGGTTAGATATTCTGACGATTTCTTAAAAATGATTATCATAATATGAGTCAAACTCAAAATAAATCTATGTTTAAATGCTGATATTCCTTATAGACAAGAAAATAGTTCTATTATACCTTTTAAGTAGATGACGGTTGCGTGTTACACAGCAATCTATCAACATTTATCTTTGAAATAAATATACATTAAAAATCATTTAATAAAAGGCACGACAGATATAAAAGCTCTTTGTTCTAAAATCAAGATCTAGATTTAAGTTGATACTTTAAAAATATCAGATGTTGCAAGACTAATGTTTGCGCGAAATTTTAGTAAACATATACTCTCACAAATATTTGATCTTGTTGTAATAGGCACCGCTATTCGCAATTATTGCAACTAGCATGGTGGTCACATTATCGTGAACTCTACTGCTTGTATGTATGTATTTTATTTCTTTAAGTCACGGAGGCAGTAGTGAAGGTTAAAATCGCATTTAAATAGTTTGCATCACATGCAAATGTTCCAGGTGCAAAAGCATCCTAAAGAATATTTGGGTCTATGACACAGATCATTAGTTTCAATGGTACACCTAAAGTGAACACATTTACGAGAGCGACTAGAGAATAGAGATATAATGCATGTACACACAAACAATAATAATTTATAATTGAAACAACGTAGAACAAACGTCGCATGTATAATGAGAGGAGCAGAGAAGCGGCGCAATGAATACAGATTAATTGGTAACAATAAATAAACTATAGACAAAGAAAATCTAATTCAATTGTTCATGTTAACAAAGAGGCCGCTACACTTACGTAAATAGTAGAATAAACCTAAAGATTTCATTAAAATATCAAGGTATATCAATGACGCAGATACAGCTACATGACTAAACTATTATATTGTATACTTAGTATTATCTTTTTGTACCTTAGGAGAAAATGTAATTTTCTTAGAATGTCGATGTTCAAATATTTAGATTTTCGCAATGTCAGTAGTTGCATATTTCTATGTTACTATGTAATAATATACTATGCATAAGCATGCGCATATTTCTTCCTAAGCAATTTAATAAGAGACCAATAAAATTCCGACCTCATTTTTTTTATTAGGTAACCAATGAAAAATATCAAGTTCTTATAAAATAAATACATAAGCTTGTTGGATATTGTGCATGTTGTGTTTTCAGATACGATAAAGCGACTTGCTATTATTAATAAAACAAAATATAACTAAACTAATATTATTTTAAAGAACTAGATCAGTTAAAATGAATTATAACCACAAACATACGTAACCTTGTACTCGTATTATGTGAAAGAGTAAATGTAATTAAAATTCTTTTAAGACAAACAAGATATAAGGTAGATAACCAGAAAGCTCAAGTGGCCATTAAATGAGGAAACTAACTTACGACAAACGGTGGAATGACACAAATCAAAACCAATTATTTTCAATCAAGAATAATTATTGCTCTTTATTCTAAACGATTATACAATTTGATCTTGAATATACATGTAAAGTATTATAGATCAAAATTGCATCATGCATAGCAGAGTTTGTTAAGAAACATAAAAGTTCGAAAACAATATACAGATTTAATAATCATTAAATTCCTTTCTATTTTTCCTAATTACCGTACATTGATAAATAAACATTTGCAATACATCCTGTGCCTGCCCATATAATATTTTGGATTAGTATCCAATCCACACGGAAATAAATTGGTGTTTGATACCTTATTCAAAACAATAATCTTAGTGTGGGAGCGTTGTATGTAGGTGATCTCGCAGTTTGTAAAACAAATTAATATTAGATGAATCTTTTAAGGATAAAATATAAAGTTAGAATAAATAACCCCAAAAATAATACTTTAACTAATCCCAACAAGGTATTAACTAAACATTAACTGGATGTCATTTTACGCAAGTACCTAATACTTGAATAACATAAAATTTAATACCTTCATGTTAATTGTTTATATGGCAACATTAATAGACATCACGTGCATAATTAAGGCGTCACCGTATGCAGTTTATTATACTTTGATGACAATAAACATACGATAGAATACGATCTGTTGTCTAGGGAATCTAATAGAGAGAATCTAGCTTCGCTGACAACTACCTAACAACACTTCTTTCCGAGTTCCGGTCTTGGTTAGTCACCTTTTACTGTGCTTATCGTTGTTTTTTGTAGTGTTCCAATAATTCTCAAAGTTTCTCTTGAACATAATTTATCAAATTTGTAAGGTAGCTACAAAGCAATGGCGGATACCAACAAGTGTGGTGCCTGTGATGACTACCTTTCAGATGGTGCCCACTGCGCATCATGTAATCTAATATTACACTACCATTGCGGTGGTGTCACAGAAGCCGGTTATCGGAAGCTTGGGGACCGAAAACTTACATGGCGGTGCAGTAAGTGTAAACAGGCTGGTATTGCTATCTCTGCTTCACCAAGATCTCCGCTTCTTGAGCCTGAATCGGCTGTACTGCGAGAAATTCGAGCTCTATCAGTAAAATTTTCTACATTTGAGAATATGAAGGAAGAAATCCTGGCGCTTCGAAGTGAATTTGCCGAGTTTAAAACATCACTGGCTAATCAGTACAACGAAGTGATGAAAGAGGTCACTAGCAAAATTACTGAGATGGAACGGCGTATTGTAAAAGTTGAAACGGTTCAAGAACAGATGGTGCAAATGCAGGCTCGTTTGGATAGTTTAGAGGAAGAGAACAACAGCAGAGATCAATGGTCTCGGATGACCAATGTTGAAGTTAAGGGCGTGCCAATGTCTAGCAATGAAAACTTGCTTGATATTATTACTAAAATTGGTGTCAAGGTTAACTATCCCATCAACAGAAACCAAATAAATTTTATCACTCGAGTCCCAACGAGCGAAAAAGACCGCGTGAAACCAATTATAGTATCTTTTTGTCAGCGTTACGTGAAAGAGGACTTCATTGCCGCTGCCAGATATGAATTAAAGACATCGCCCCTAACACCAGCAAAGCTGGGGCTAATTGGTAACCATAAATTATTTATAAATGATCACCTGACAGTAAGAAATAAGATGTTGCTGTCTAAAGCAAAGAAAATTGCAGCAGAAAAGAATTTTCAATATATATGGGTAAGAAACTGCAAGATACTTATAAGGAAAATGGATACGGCGCCAATATTGACAGTAAAAAACGAAAAAGATTTACAGAAAATTGTTTAAATCGATATTTATTATTGCATAACATAGTAGTAAGAAAAATGTATAAAAATAAGTTATTGTTATTTTCGTCCCCTACTGTAAACTTTGAGAATCACTATCAAGTGTGTGCCACTCAGGTTTTCCAACTATTACTAAAGCGTTGCACGGTAATTACAACAGAATTAGTTGTATGTTATAAATGTAATGTTTTTTCCATCATCTGTAAAGTATACTTTATTCCACAGATATTAAGGTCCATTTTTCCCATATGGTGTTTTCTACTTACGACCTTTAGCCACCAGCTGCCGACAATTCTAAACAGGTCGTTGCTTATTGTCTCTTTGCAAGTCATTCAATTCCATTTATTGATTATTATATTACAGTGTATGTTTATTTGTCTATCCACTACCCTCGACACTCAATTATCAATTTATCACAGTGATCAGTACTTTAAAAAATTAAATCTAAATGTATTCATTTTGTATAATGTGCATTATTGTTTATATGCAAGTTACTTGATAATAGAAATTCTTAGTAAAATTCAAACTTAAAATTTATTACCAAAATGTACGAGGATTACGCACAAAAACGCAAAGTGTACTACGTAACGTATGTCTTAGTTCTTACGATGTAATTATATTTACGGAGACATGGCTTGATGATAGTTTTTACAGTGGTGAATTGTTTGATTGTCGTTATAATGTTTGGAGACGTGATCGTGACTATTTGCGTACCGGTCAAAAACGTGGGGGTGGTGTTTTGATCGCAGTGAGACGTGAACATACAGTTGTTGAGAGACTGGATTGGCGATGCTCGGCTGAGGATAATTGGGTTTCAATTATATTAAAGGGATCAAAACAAAAGGTTAGTTACAATTTACATATTTGTTCACTGTACTTATGTAGGGAGAATCAAGGTAGCTCATATAATACACAGCTGCGTGCTTTCACAGACAGCTTTAATAACATAGTTTTGGCTAATCCATTGGATAAATTCTTGTTGACCGGCGATTTTAATTTTGGTAACGACGTCATGTGGGTACGTGGGGACGTGGTCAACGGCGACTTGTTACCGGAAAATATTATGTCTCAGCATATAGTTGAATTCTTTGATACACTTCAAACATTCAATATGTCACAGTATAACGGTATTCGCAATGCTAATAGCCGATTGCTTGACTTAGTATTTTGTAATGATAGTGTATCAGTCTCTGAGGCTGTGAACCCGCTGGCTCTGCCCATCGACTGTCATCACATGCCATTACATATTCAGACCAATTTTTTAGAAATTCATAAACTTATTGATAATCGTAAGCAACAGTATATTTATTCGAAAGGCGATTTTATTACTATAAATAATAAACTTCAATCGATAGACTGGCAAAATTTGTTATTGTGTTCAAGTTTGGAGGAGGCTGTCCGTCGGTTTTATAGCATTTTATACGCTCTTAGAGATAAGTATATTCCACTCAAATCTTTTAAACAGTCAAGCTATCCCCCGTGGTTTACTCCAGCATTAATCAAAATTATTAAAGAAAAACACAAATATCATAATAAATATAAAAGATATAATAATTTATCAGATTATCACTCGTTCTCATTGCTTCGTAGTAGGGCTATTGAAGTGGAAAAACTAAGTTATGAGAAATATATGTATAGGGTTGAGCAATCTATTATAAATAATCCCAAATCTTTTTGGTCTTTTGTAAAGAGCAAACGTCGTCGTGCTGGCTCATATCCCAATGTTATGTCCTATAATGAAAAAATTGTAGATACGGGTGAAGATATAAGCAACCTCTTCTCTAGTTACTTTCAATCTACCTTCTTACAACCTGGGCCAGTAAGTGGTCCTCAACACACGCCGGGAGGATGTAACGGTGATACAGTTATGTCAATTGGCACGGTTGACATTCAACATTCTCAAGTGCTGAGTTTGCTCAAGGCATTAGATATCACCAAATCTGGTGGGCCGGATCAAATATCACCAGTTTTTATTGTCAACTGTGCTAATAGTCTTGCCGAGCCCCTGTGTATTTTATTTAAGCGGTCGCTCTCTGAGGGCATAGTTCCAAAGCTATGGAAGTCAGCGTTTGTAACCCCAGTCTATAAGAAGGGAGACAAAGCTAACGTTGAAAATTACCGTCCTATTTCGAAAATTTGCCTCTTTTCTAAGGTCATGGAGCGTATTGTACACTCGGATGTCTACGCTGCGTTTAAATGTTGCTTTAGCGACGACCAGCACGGCTTTATTAGAAACCGCTCAACTACGTCAAACCTACTCCTCTCGCATGAGTTTGTGGTTAATGGTATGGAGCAGCGTCAGGTGGATGTTGTCTATACCGATTATACTAAATGTTTTGACCGGATTGACCACCATGTGCTACTGCGGAAGCTACAGCTGGCTGGTATACACGGGGATCTGTACCGATGGTTCTGTTCATACATTGATAACAGAACACAGGCAGTCGTTCTCCAGGGTTACACCTCTGGGTGGTGCACGGTCCCATCCGGTGTCCCTCAAGGGTCCATTTTGGGTCCGTTGCTATTTACAATATTTATAAATGATATTAAAAAATGTTTCCATCATTCATATATTCTTCTTTATGCGGATGATATGAAAATTCACAAAGTCATACGTGACCTATCTGATGCATACCTGCTACAGGATGACCTGAATAGGTTTGAGACCTATTGCAATGAAAACAAGCTGCAGTTGAATGTATCGAAGTGTTTTCAAATAACTTTCTCCCGTCGTACATCAATCATAAACTATAACTATGTTATGAGTAATGAAACAATTTCCAAAGTTAGCCACATTAGAGACCTCGGAATTGTGCAGGACAGCAAACAACTGCTTGACCTTCATGTCGATAATATTATAAAAAAAAGCATCAAAAGCTCTTGGATTCGTATTGCGTACTACGGCCTGTTTCCGTTCTATAAAACCGGTTAAGGTTCTGTATTGCTCACTCGTGCGTAGTCATTTGGAATATGCGTCTCAGGTGTGGAACCCCCAATACGAAGTTTATAAGTCTCGTATTGAAGGTGTTCAAAGAAAATTTCTACGCTATCTAGATTTTAGGACCCAGCAGTGCTCGATTGACTACGACCATCGTTGTAGGAGATACCACTTCCTGCCCCTCGAAGTGAGACGTCATATTGGTGACATAAGCATGTTACTTAACATAGCCAATGGTCACATAGATTGTCCTGAGCTGGTGGCTAATGTGTCGTTAAGAACAAATTTATTGGGCTTTCGCCATAGACCATTACTAGACGTAGCGTTTGCTTCCACAAACTATAAAAAGAATGTTTATTCTATAAGAAGTGCAGTTGGCATAAATAGACTTCCCCGGGACCTTAATATCGACCTTTATTGTAGTAGTGTAACAAGTTTGAGGCGGCTTCTGGCTGATGCATATTTTAAAGGGATAGCCCCCTTTGAAGTGCGTATCTGATGGTGGCTAATTGATTGTGACCTTAATTATAGGATATTATATTATTGTCTTATTACCTTAATATATTATTGTTTTTTTTTTTTTTCTTTGTGGAGTGTAATAAATATTTAAATTATATTGGAATAAGTAGATAGTGTATAATGTTAATAGTATAGGTATTAGGTGAACAAACTTTGACAGAAAAAAAAAATCTGTAACTATAAGTGAGGGCTTGTAATTGGCAATTTGTTGTAGCAAAATTTATTGTATTTATTGTATTATTAGTCCGTAAGCCTTCTTTAAAATATAATAAAAAAAAAAAAAAAAAAAAAAAAAAAAAACAATTCTATTAAAATAAATGCGAAAGTTTGTAAGTATCGATGTTAGTTACTCTTTCACGTTAAAACTATTGAATAGATTTTAATGAAACTATACAATAATATAACTTATGCATCACATAGGCAAATATTTATAAAGATATTGTGAATTGTCCAAAATACTAAGTCGCAGGCACCAGTTTAAGGAAATCGTTTGATCAAAATCTGATTTATTGGTGAGACAAACGTAGCACAGAGTTTCCGCGCTAAAATTCGTTGTTTTATCCTTAAAAGAACGTTGTACTTTCATGTTTTTTTATACCTAAACATTTTAGGGTATTCCCTATGACTAACCGCCGGATAGGCTTGATATCAACACCTAATTAAAGCCTACAAGTTTGATAAATTACATATATAGAATTTTTATAAATTGTATTTAGTGAATTATAGAAATGCCTACTTTATACTAACAAGTGTACTAACATAGCTTACTCTAAAACCAATTAGAATTTCTATCAGAATTATACATGCGTTTCAGTTATTTTGTTTCAGAGTGTTTTCAAAGATTTATAAACTTTCCTAAATAGCAATTAAAACTGTGTTGAGCTATGTGAAACATACCTAATAAATTGTTATTAGCAGCTTTGCGTTATAGCAAACAAAGAACTGTTCTGTCTGTTTAAAATTTTTACTCTTAACGAGATTAAAAAAGTTTGTATGAGCCTTGCCGTGATATGAACCATGTTACACAACGATTTTAGTAGCTATACGTCTCTAACGTACTGAATTTTTAGTTTTTGTTGTTTTCAACAATTTTAAATTATTACCACCCTATAAAACGCGAAGTGATTCGACCCTCTATCAGAAGTCTAGATTTTGATCTAAATCAGTCTTATTTAATCATATGGAAAAACGAATATAGCATAAAAAGCTTGCCTTTTCCATCTTTTATTTAACTAAATGATCGCGACGTAACTAGAGCTATTACAAAAATAAATTACGCAGTTAACATTATTTCTTATTTCATTTTTTACAATAGGTTCACCAAACTATACATTTAATGGTATGAAAAAGTTACTTGATGGAGGTCAACTAACTAGCAGTACTAGTAATAATATGTTCTGATAGATTAATACTTTATAACATTTTCGTATAATAAATAATAGTCCAGTCAACGAATGACTCAAAGGGGGGTATAGAGTGCGTGAGCGGGAACCTAAGTGATTTCTACAGAAACTTATTCAGGATACTTAGAGAGATAACATACTAAAAGTCCCCACCTCTAGGAGGTGAGGCGGAGGGGAGAGAGAGGGTCAAAGGTCACAAATCTGCGTTTTTGCGTATATCTCTGAAACTACGAGAGCTATCGAAAAATGGTTTAGACAAAGTTTGTAGATCGTAAAATTGTCTACAAAAAATATCTGAACACTTTTCTCCTAAAAAGCATCGGTTTCGAGATATCGTGACTTTAGAGGGCAGAAAAGACGTATTTTCTTTATGCACACACTAGCCTTTTCCCGCGATTTCGCTCGCGTTTATAAATATTATGAAAAATAAGGCTTATTTCAATATATAGTAGCATATGCATGCTTGGTCTCAGCCTAATCGGTTTGAAATTGACAAAGTTACATACAAACTTCCATCCACTATCTTATCCCTTTAGGGGTAGAATTTATCAAAATCCTTTCTTAGCGGATGCCCTCGTTATATCATCTACCTGCATGCCAAAATTCAGCCAGATCTGTCCAGTGGTTTGGGCTGTGCGTTGATAGATAACTATGTCAGTCAGCTTTGAGTTTTATATAAATAGAAGATTTCCGCACCACCTCTGAGTTAGATAAGGCCAATCTTGCACCAACATTGAATCAAATACAACAGGGATAAGATAGGGGATGGAAGTTTGTATGTAACTTTGTCAATTTCAAACCGATTAGGCTGAGACCAAGCATGCATATGCTACTATATATTGAAATAAGCCTAATTTTTCATAATATTTATAAACGCGAGCGAAATCGCGGGAAAAAGCTAGTGTGTGCATATAGTCGAAAATACGACTTTCCTGCGCTCTAAAGTCACGGTATCTGGAAAGCGATGCTTTTAGGAGAAAAGTGTTGAGATATTTTTTGTAGACAATTTTACGATCTACAAACTTTGTCTGAACCATTTTTCGATATCTCTCGTAGTTTCAGAGATATACGCAAAAAACGCAAAATTGAGACCTTTGACCCTTCCTCCCCCCTCCGCCTCACCTCCTAGAGGTGGGGACTTTTAGTATGTTAACTCTCTAAGTACCCTGAATAAGTTTCTGTAGAAATCACTTAGGTTCCCGCTCACGCACTCTATAACTACGTTATTGATTGGACTATAAATGAACCAGGGAGATTACTTACATATAAAAACAAAAAAGCAAAAAATTTAGTAAATTTTTACGATCCTGATAATTTCAATTACGAATTTATATTTTTGTTAATGCTATGAAAACAAAGCAAGGAGACCCAGAAAGTACTAAAATATAAGAAAAAAATTGCAGTCAGCGTTATTATACTCGTATATTTGCAAATTTCTATTATGTGTACTTGGTTTTAATTAGGAGATCTATGTTTTCTACCTAACTTAAGTTAATAGGTTTTTATGTGACATAAAATGTTTAGGATACAAGATCTGTGTAAAATAAGCTTTTCCTAGATGAAATAAATTGCATTTTAAATTACAATACGAAAGAGATTCTCGTGAACCTGACCTTAGCTAAAACCACGACACAGTTGAAAATGTAAAGAATTATAAAAAAGCATCGCGGGCACCTTACTCGCAAGAATGTTGCTGCATAACACAATACTCAAGTTACGTCTATTGCTAAGAAAAATGTAGGTCGTGTCCGATTTCAAAGCGCAGCGGGACTTGCACAACTCACTCGCAAATAACTGGCAATAACAAATACTTACAAGACACTTTCGATATACATATTAACTATTTAACGTATAAAAGTATTTCAATGTACTCTATACTAGCTGATGCCCGCGGCTTCACTCGCCTTATATGTAGCTTAATTGTTATTCTACACCCTAAATTAACTATATTCCAAATTTCATCAAAATCCATACAGTAGTTTTTGTTTGAGAGAGTTACAAACATACATCCATCCAGACATCCCCAAAACTTTCGATTAGTAGGTTCTTCAGAGCAGCTCAGAGTAGAAAAGGTTGGAGGAGGCTCATGTCAAGCAATGGAACGTCCATTGGCTGATATTATGATGATAATATTCTATATCTAGGTCGACCGTGTAAGGGGTCTCCTTGCCCTACGTATCCATGGATAAGGGTGGTTCGGGACCACGCAAATCAGAACCTATTAGGAAGGCCTATGTCCAACAGTGGACATCAATCAGCTGATTGAATGAATATTCCATTTACATAGTTGGTTAATTGTTATTGTATTGATTTGAATCACGGTTCATTATTGTCATCAAGTATTACCACGGTCAAGATTTCGCTCTCACGAACATCCTGTGATTAAATGAATAAACCTATTGATATTCATGTACGGAAATCAAAAAGATTAAACATTAATTATTGAATGAGTAGCATCATTAAGACTTTCATTTTTAAAATAAAAAAATCCGAACTTATGACCCTAGTTTTAGTTTATTTTTATGATAACGAAATATTTCTGAAGACTATTTATTTTGTTCTATGATCACGTACAAAATATAAAGTAATTACATTGGATACCAAAACAATATAGGTACTTATGTTTGCGGTCAATATCTAGTTAATTAATACATAAGAGGATATTATTGTATAAATACGTTTGGATTAAATATTAAAATATATTAATTTTATATCATGTGATAAAATTGAACCTGAATGTGTTAAAATGAATAAGTTTTACAATAACATTCATTACGTGGGAAAGTCTCGCGAGGTCAGGGGCAAGCAAGAATTACTTATATGCTACTCTTGATTTCATTAAATATGTCTGGACAAGTTGTATCTGTTTGCCGTTTAACTTGCGCCTACCGGCAACTACCAACTACTCGCCACTTGTTGATGTTCTGCCTACAACTAACTTATGAACAAACTGTCCAAAGCAATGTTTAAGTTACCACACAACTGTGCCTCTAAATTACTATGTTCAACCATTTCATATTAGAAACATTATATGCAACCATATTAACTATTAAATAAAAGCTCTTCTAATTAACATTGTGTTACCCTCGTCGATGTCTTTCATAAACAAACATTATACACAAGTTTGTTTAAAGAATATATAGACGGTATTTTAATTCTAAGCAATAATATTATCGTTTCATTTTAATAAATTAATATTAAATTACATTGGAATGCTATTTCCGAAATCGATAGATCCGAAAACATGCAAACCATATGGTAAACACAACATCACATGTTATAATTTAAGTAAAAGTAAAATATAATATAACAAAATGTCACACAAACGTTGGGAACGTATAATAAACTCAATATCACAAATCACGTTAGTGTTACGGGCTCGGAACAAGCACCGACCTCCTTTCCCTGTTGCACTGGCGCAACGAACAAACAGAATAATTAGACGAAGATGTTGGCGTACGAAATCGTAGCGGAACCTGCGCGCGCGACTTTCACTACCGTACGTATGCGCGTGCGGTGCGCGGCGAGCGAATACCGCGCCGTTTGCAATGCTACTGATCATGACAAAAGCCGCCCGCCTCAAGCGCGCCGTAGGTGGGGCCGCCGCACTATCGTCATCGTATGATAATAACACTGAAACCTACCCCCTATTTCAGTAGCCTTATCTGTTTTCAAAGCCTACATATTTGACTTTCTTTGCTGCGCAAATTTCTTTATCATTACTGTCACTTATGTTCTACATTTCAACATGACAAAAGGTGTCACAAGCAAAAAATAATATTACAAAAGATAATTATAATTAATATGTTAATCTAAAAGCAAGATAGCAAGAGCTATCAGACGACAATATGTACTAGGGGCATTGTGCGAACGAAACTAATATCACTTTGTCTTACATGTTTTGAATAATAATAAGAATGGATGAAAGTGAAAAATTCAATTCATTGACAATGTAATAGTGTAAACAAGTTTAAACATCAACACGTAATAAAATCTTTATATTTATGCAGAAAAGATATGATTTAATTTTCTAGAATAGAGAAGGAAAATCCTTTCAACATCGATCGTATGATCGATCTTCCAATCATAATAAACATAACAATAATAACACAAAGGTTTTTATATGATCGTTGCATAGAGAGGTGTAATCAGGTTGAATTCCACCCACACATAAACAAGTTATTGCGGTTATTGTATTCAAATTACATCTACTTATATTACTGTATGTGCTAGTAGGTCAGAAACGGCCCATGTGCTGCGGTCTACAACCTTTGCATTATTAAAAGAATACGAATCGATCGATGAGGTGTGCATCATAATGGACATAAGACATTCTATCGATTTTATACTTTTCGACATTAAATATGAATAGATCCGTCTTCGATGCGCCGATTCCATTGATATTATTGAAGCTATGACTCAATTTCAAAGATGTAAACAGCCGTATTGAGTTTATTTCAATGAGGAATTTAGATTCAAATTATATAAAACTAATAAAAGTTTGTTCAAAAATTAGTCAAAATTACCGTATAAGTTAGGAAGTAATATATAAAATCCATTTCTACTTTTCAAAAAGAAAAGCTGTCAATATCTTTTGTTCGAAGTAGATTCGGGTCAGTAATGTAGACCATTCCGCTAAAAGTTACTGAATATTTAAATTTCAGTTAACATTGTCACCATGAAGTCATACATTTAGATAGTCTCGATACACAGATAGATTATTGTTTATTGTTGAAATGAGAACAATGTCTAAATAAAAAATAAAAATAAACATAGATAATAGCTACAGGAAAAGCGGCCACACGTGATACAATACAGTCGTATATCATAGAACTCTATTAAATAAGACATTTATAATACAATAAATCGATAGAAGAATCATTTAAATAATTTGATTTAGTTTAAATCTATATTGGGTTGGGTTTAACTTTAATTTAAACTTGAATGCCAACAACAACATTAAACGTAACACAATAAATCTATTTAATATTATTTTATTTTTTAAACTGTATTGAGAAGGCTTTAATCGGCATCTTACCCGGAACGGGATGCCAACATCTCAATATTCAAGACATCATAAATGACTAAAGTTGAAAATCTATACAGGGGGTATAGATTTTCAACTTTAGTCATTTATGATAAGCAATTACGAGTAATGTATATGTTACGGTAAATGTGATTAATTCAAAATTATTAATAATTACCGGTTATTATTAATAATAACAACATGTTTTGGTAAATGTGAATAATCGATCGAGATTTATTACTTTTAGTAGTAATTATTAATAATTCACGACACATATTGGTAAAAGTGATAAAATAAATAAAAACCTAACGTTTTTTGACCAGCTGATTTTTTTTTTACATAAATTAAGAATGTGGCGCTCGCATTTCACTGTACCTAGTGTAGCAAACCAATGGGACGCAAAACTCTTGACCGATTTTGAAGTTTTCGATCAAAAGATCATTTGGTTAGGTTATGTTAGAACTGTGACAACCAACGCGCGAAGGCGAGCGAGCAAAGCGAGCGGACCGCGGCAGCGGCCGCCGAACGCCACATTCTTAATTTATGAAAAAAAATATATCTGCTGATCAAAAAACGTTGGAATTTTATTTATTTTATCACTTTTACCAATATGTGTCGTGAATTATTAATAATTACTACTAAAAGTAATAAATTTCGATCGATTAATCACATTTACCAAAACATATATCTTTCTAAACTTAAAATACCTACACCCAACAGCATATTATTTCGATGGCTACAGTATCAATCAATTGTTTATTTAGTTTAGCTTCAGCATAAGCTTAACTTTGAAAATAAATGTTAACTTAAAAAATATGAAAAATAATATTAATTAAATACCTTAACGCCACGTAATAGTGCTTGTTTACATTAATGACTAGTAAAAATAATAATTTACATTCACAGAATAATCTGCTTAGGAGTAAAATTTTAATTTTTAAATGACATTAATATTTTTATTTATTATTTCTCTTGTACACAAAAGTTAGCAGTTATTACATCCATTCGTATTATTAAGACAAATCTAGTTAATAGGATACAGTGTAAGCATGTACCTGAACTGAAAGCAAAATTGCCTTAAATATCAAATGAAGAACATATTATTTAAACAATATCTACGTTGTATTTTGGTTTGGAGTGCTTGCTGACAAGAGACAGAAACGACATGAACATGTTTCAACACTTATGTCCAGCTGCTTCTCTTTTCAAGCCTGTGGTAGGATATGTCGCTCTCGTATCGGTCTGTACAGTCATCAAAAGCGATGTATCACAAACGCCACCTTATAAATCGTCTGCAATAGACGAAAAGGCCTTATATACGTTGTATTTTTTTTTTTGTAATAATATCCAGTTTAAACAGTGTAAGGGTGAATGATGACGTAGAAAAGAAGCAAAATCGGTGAAGCCCTAAAAAGTTACATCGATGATCTGGCTTAACTGACACGAATTTAAAAAGACCTTGAATTAGGTTTACTTGGATTGGATATATAATTATGGTACGTGGGACGAACACGAGCTTTCCTTCTATTAACGAAATAAAATTAAAGGTCTTCTAGTTAATAAAAGTGTTTTTCTATTACGTTGCGTAGGAGAAAAGGGGTAATTAATTAATTAAAGTAACACGATACTTGTTATTAAATGGACTGTGGTAAATCTTGCCTAGAGATACATGAGGATACCAGCTGGCCAGACGGATATTTGATAAAAAAATATTGACTGTTAGGGTGTTACTAGACTAATCGATCGATCGTCGATTGACGCCATCGATCGATAGCAGAATGGTTTAGTCGACATCGTTGTAGTGATGGAAATTATCGATCGACGTCGACTAAATCATATTGCCATCGATCGATGCAAGCCATCAACGATCGATCGATTGGTCTAGTTACACACTTAAGCAGAGGCATCTTAGAAGCATTTTACAACGCCATCGGGCATGGAACATGGGTGATACTCTGTACTCTTAGGTCGTATCTTAGCCCTTTGTGTCTAATACATACGTTTGAAATATATACTTTAGATATTTTGGAGTTCAGAAACGCGAATTAGCAACCACAAAAGTTGACAACAGTGCATTAAAGAAATATGAAAAGGTACTTATGATTTCGATCAATGTAAAGAAAAATGCATTTAATTTAATAAACATCAACATGAAAGAGCATTAATTTCATTCGAGATTAAATGACCAATTTTAACAACGGCAACGCACTGATAACAATCTAAATTTATTACAAAAATGTGTTTCAATAAACTTCACAGATCCTGTTTAACTGGCCTATTGCACAATATTTGCCCTTTCAGCGACTTTGACATATTACTGTGATGCAAAACCGTTCAATGTGGTTTATGCATGCGTCGTCACGTCCAACATTCAATTGTATTTAACCGTGATTGTAAAATTTTCCTTCACCATGATTTACCTCTTCATATAATTATTTTGTCTTAAGTTTTACGAAACTCAAGACTTACCCCCGGTTTCTGAATGACTGGTCAAGTCAAAATCAACTAATCAAGTGTCAAAACTGTCATTTTAGTTCCTGAAAATGATAGTTTTGACACTAGATTAGTTGATTTTGACTTGATCAGTCATTCAGAAACCGAGGGCTAGTCTCCTTATGGTGACGGTATAAGAAAACACGATGCCAACCATTCTCATTCTAAGGATATCATAAACTAAAGGAGATTTTATAATCATAATTATGTTATGAATATGGCACAGGATTGCAGAAGGTGGCAATATTTGGAGGAGGCCTATGTCCAGCAGTGGACCTCAATTGGCTGATATGATGATGATGAATTATGTTACAATGTGCTTGCTGCTTAATTTAGTGTGTTCCTTGTAAAAACAATAGATTAGAAATTACAATAGAGTGCGCATATACTTATATCTTGTTTAACAGCGAGACTCAGCTCAGCTGTTTTCACAGTTAAGAAAGTTAGAGATTTGACAGATGTAGACACAGATAGATTACCTTACTTTACCTATTCTCACAGCTTTATGTTATTTGGTATGGTACAGCTGCGAATATACAAAGTACCTTAGGTACTTTGTATATTTTGTGGAATACAGTAGGTACTACCTATTATATTCCACCGATTTAACCGTGATCTATCAGCTAGGAGCATGATAATGATTTAGAAAGTAATTTAAGTAAATAAATATGTTAACCGTCTTATCCCAATAACAGTATTCTAATATACTTTTAGGTTACAAGAAAAAAATATTTAAGTACCCATTTAATAGGTACCATAGGCACAAACAACTTTATTGCCGTTTACATAAAGTAAATAAATTGTTTATATGCCACTTAGTCTTCACAACAAAGTACCTGTTAAGGTATTAGAATTACCACTTAGGTACTTTATTTAAAGCAAACGTTTTTTTATTGCCCAGGCTTATTATGACATATTATTATGGCTCTTTATGCTTATGATAGCGATCGGTGATGAACAAGGAACTCTGTTTGAAACGAATTGAACTAGACTAGTATTAGCAGAATATGGCTGATGGCTGAAGGGGTCGCTCTGACTTCTTTTATTATTTTCAGGAATTATACCGGGAATGTGTCCTATAAGGATGTTGTATGTATAATTTCTATGGATGCAATATAAGAATATCATCCTATATTTTTTCTTTATAGGCAAATAGGGCAAGACTAGATAAAGCCACAAAAAATAGCATTTATTCGAGACTAACTGCCACGTCATGCATTGGATAACGGTCAATCGTTGGTCACCGCTGGATCCAATTGAATGTGTCGGTAACGGTACACATCATTGGTACAACTAATGAGGCCAAAATATACCATACAATAATATATTATAGCAATTTACTATTCGTGTATATACGATGGGTACGATAGTTGACAATGACTCACCATAGCCTCAACACGTGGGTATAGTACTCGTATTCTTGCTCTCAAAAAACACTCTCACACTAATCTTCATAACGGCTATAGTTACTAATCTGTGACCGACTGCGTAAACTAAAGCACGTACGCATTAACAATCGTATAGGTACATAAAGTATGTCGATGTATTTTTGTGTTTGTGTTTTAGTTTGGTGGAAGATTAAACGAACTCTATTTACCCAATTTTACCTTACAAGAGATAAACAAAAAGTAAAGCTTTGAGACACAGTTATCATGATAACTGGTGGATAGTTTTATTTCCACCATAGAATAGGGCACTGTTTTAACAGAGCTGATTCTGCTGTGTATCACCATAATTTACGGGCTTGATTTTTTAAGGGTATTCGACAGCAACCTCTTGACAACAGGGATCCTATGATGGAAGAACGACGAAGACACTACATGAGGATCGTCCGGATACAGCGCCAAAATTTCTGATACAGGTTAAGATTCCGTTGTTCCTATTCCAACAAAGGTTTATTTTTAGACTTGTATCAACTTAGAAAACATACAAGGAACGTATTATTTATATATAAAATCGATACGGTAGCTGTTACGTACAAATAACGAACAGAGCTTGACGCTATCCTTCGTATGGCTTCTTAGCAGAATTCGCAGTTACGTACCGCGCGATTATAGAGGTGTTAAACGTTAAGTGATTTTAAAGTAATTGGTTTTTTATATACTTTCTGGTTTTGAAGACCTGAATCTTTAAGGGATACCACTAAGGAGGTGAAGTTAGAAAATGCATTGAAGTGTCGTAATATTGAGGGGCTACATTTGTGTAAGCAATCTACATATTGTTGTCTTAAAACACATACCTACTGTGTGTGATCTTTCGTAAAGGAATCGACTTAATAACGTAAACATACGCTATTAATTTGAAGTAATAACTTATTTTATAAAATTATATGTTTTAAATAGGTCAACAAAATAATACAACCGAGAACGTTAAAAATAGGCTCACTCATTTAAATAAATAGGGTCTTATTATACACAGAGTAAGTATATACCAAACCAAAAGTACAATACATTAAAAGCCGTAAGCGCTTAAAATGAATTTTATTGGAGGCCGACGAAAGATTCGAAAAGGTCGAAAGGCCGGGTTCCATCCAAAACGTAGTATAAATAATTTAAAAAAAAATGTATGTACTTCGTGTCTGTCCTGAAGGTTAATTGGCAAGTTTTAGTAACTACCCAGAGTTATATTCTAGTACAAAACTATATTTGGAGGACGCCTATGTCCAGCAGTGGACGTCAATTGGCTGATATGACGATGATGATAACGTAACTATGTGTACTTACTATTAAAACAAATATTACGTAAACTAGTTCATTTCTTGAGTCTTTTGATCTTATCTCATTCTGAGGTTTTTTAAAGAAAGAGTAGTTAACACGGTCAGTAAATGAACTGTTGGTATCAGTGAATTGTGTGGTGTGGACCTACTTTATTCTTTGTAGTACCCTATTCCTTCCCTTTTCTGATTCCAACCGTGCATTGTATGCGCTGTGTAATTCTGTCTGCGGCTTAGGTCACTCCGCAGAAGGTGACCCGTATTCTTATACAAAGAAAATAATACTTAATGATGAATGTACACCAATATTTTATTAAAGATTGAAATATTATTGATTGATGATCCAGCGATTTCCAGTCCATTTATATATCAGTTCGATAAACGCATAAATTGGTCAAGGCTCTCTGCGCTTATATTAATATAAATGATAGAACGCTTTCTTTTCTTAGAACTGTTTAAAATTATGTATATGTTGATTTTATCTTATTTTTTTTTATCAAAATAATAATATAGACAGACCAACGAAAATTCCCCCTTTTGTGTTTGTATTTGTTTTTTTATGACACTTTCACCCATTTTCTACGCAACAATGCCAGCCAGCAACAACAAAGACGACACACGGTGAGCCCCGGGAAAACTTAAATAGTCAAGGAAACCTCAAAATATTTTTTATAAAAATTGAGACGATACTGAAACTATGTATGGTGCGTGGTATTAGCAGGCTAATTTACGCTCCATTTGTAAGAGATTTCTCATAGTATTTTTTATCTGTACCTACTTTGCGAAGAAACAGGTGCCCAATAGAGAAGCGGGTTAATGGATAAGCATATAAAATATTGAAAACAATAGAGCAAAAGTAATAACTATTAAAATATGAAGTAGTCATTGTCGCTTTATCTACACAATCATGTGTTACATTATGACTCAAGTAGGTAACCTAAATTATTACTGCCTACCTATTATACAATCGCTAAACTCAAGATAATTTCATTATTTACTAATTATAATAATGAATTCAAGGATAACATCTGGCCAGACACATATGAAAACATATTAGTCAAGACAACAAGTAATTTAACAAAGGTAACAGAAAAAGCATCTGCTGTAAAAAATATGCATTTGAGTAAAGACATTCAAACAGGTTAGATAGCAAAGCTAAGAGTCGATAAGCTATATTTAACTTCGGAAAGATCTCCACTAAAGGCAGCTACCAGATTATCTGCGGGAAAAAATTAACATTTAGGTACGAACCAGCGCGGGAAAAGAAAACTAGTGTAGGTAAAACGAATTAAAAATAAAATAAATGTATGAATTACGTTTTGAAATAAATTTCCGAATAACAAGACTCAATCCCTGTTTCCCGTCAAAACTTAGTGCATCTGGCTACGCCCCAAAATTTTAATGAACATTGCGCACGTAGCCAACGTCTAAAGGATAATTTTAACAATGTAATCAATAATAATGAATTGAAGAAATACAACAGATAACGAAAGACAATCTTAGTAAATTAATGATACATGTTTCTGATAGTATAGATTCATAGATTATATTATAGTTACACAATACCTATAATAACAATTAAGGTACTCTTTTATTGGACAGTATGTACAATCTGAACAGGTTCTAAAACTTCGCAAGTCATCGGTTGCCCACCACTAAGTCGACAGGATACCACGGGAGGAACATGTCACCTCTTCAAAATCTATATTAATTGGTGAAGCCTCAAGCGTGCTAAGTACCGTTTTTTTTTTGTTTACGGGGTTTTCGGTACATAACCATGCGGTTTCTCACCCGCGCTGACCACAGCCCACAACTCGGAGGTAGGACTCTCAGTGCAACATTAGTTTGTTGCTAACTGGTCGGCGTAGAGGATGTTTTTATATAGGATAAGTGCCATGTACCGTACCCGCTAATACAGAAACTCTTTACGATGGTTAAAACTCATGCTGGCAACCAGTTACGAAAACGTATTCTATTAACTTTACCAACACTAAACATATTTTTGCAAAGTTTATACGAGTTCTAAGATTATACCTAACTTTATTGATACAAAATATTACGCCATAGGTACTTTTTGGAGCACAATGCAATATCAAGTTCATTTTAAAAGAAAGCAACTTGCAAAGTCAAGCAAATCTTAAGTTTGTCGTCTCACAAAGTGTCAATGCACTTGAAAAGTCTAATGCCCTTATATCGAGTTAATGAAAAAACGTCAACGACACCAAAACGCAGGATTAACACGGGTCAAAGGATGATAAAAAATATACTCTTGTCAATACGTAATACAGAGGCATTATCAGCTTTAGTATTTCAGATTAGGATTAGTATTATCGTCTGTCTTTATATTTGAACTTATTTGTTTTAAGTGAACTTCATACAGAATAACATTTTGCATAGAACTTTGGACTACCGGGGATTTTAGAATCATCTACAACATCACTATTTTTTTTTTAATTTGACAATGGTTTATAATCAACAATATGAAATATGTTATGCAGATTTTATTACCTTCTATGGAAAGTGTATTAATTGCATAGAAAATGTCAAAAATTGAGTGCTTGTGCAATACCTAATTATGACAAGAACTTATTTTATTTCAATTCAAAGAAATTCATAAACCAAGGTACAACAAAAGGCTCACATAAACATTTATCTACCGATCGATTGTTTTCTGAATTTTTCTGACCTTTATACATTGTACCCAAAAACAAAAATAAAATATTACAAATAAGTTGATAAACGACAAAAAAAAAAAGAATGGCTCATACTCTTTTGAGAGTACAGATGTTTATGTTTCAAGTGGTCAGATAGATTATAAACTAGAATAACATTGACTCATTCATCTAATCTTAAATCTTCGGATAACATTTTATTACATGACGATAAACAGTTGATATGTTACATTCGTAATACTTCACTTAAGTGTGTCAATTTAAAGTATTGCCACCTGCTAAATCACTATCCAACGTTTACTAAGAACAAAAAATTTTATCTTCCTAGCATACTTATTGTAAATATGTAACTTCTGAAATTGAATAATTTTTAGTTCCTTTTTTAGCTTTATTATTAATATTAATTAGTTTTATTTAAGCCCATCATGTCGCGAAAGGCAGAGGTCTCCTACAGCAATGACAACCTCTCCAAATGGTAGGTTAGTTCAGAAACTTTCAAAGAAGATTTTTATTAGCCCGTCTCTATGCTGACAAAACGTATTATATATTATTTACCCAACCCATGGAGTAACAAGCTACTGTATTGATGAAAGAGGGAAACGCTTGGCCCGAGGGACTTGAATAGTTTTTATTGAGTTTTTTTTTCGAATATGATACGATAATTATAATATGTACTACGAGCTTGAGTAAAATCGCTAGAGGCTTCGTGTAGATTCTCCGATACCCTTGAGATCAGCGGAGTTACTGAAGTTATGAATTCTCGTCGCATCACAGTATCGGCAACATCAATAAGTTACCTTTAATTTAAACATTGATTCTCTAAAAGATTAACTTATAAGTTTATTGAAAATTAAATGATTTCGGATATTACGTCGACGTCGGCGCGGAAATTACAATGCGCGGTTTTCATCTCGCATCAATCAAATGATAAAAGTACCGCGAAGTGGAGCCTACCTGACTTTCTCAGAAAATATAAGATGATAATAATAATATTGATCAAATGATTCACAATGGTAAGAGATAAATAAATCTAGTTTCTATGAAACGTATTACGTAGTGTGAAAGTTAACATAAGTCATTGTTACACTTTGGCTACCTGATTGTTTTCCTTATTTTGCTACTGCGCATTACTCCGAGATAATGCGTTGTGTAGACAGGCTTAATCATTGATATGTCTTCTTTCATCTGAGGCACGTTGCAAAGGGTGCGAAAATATCGGAAAACAATTGTGACATTGAGAAGGAAGAACGACTGAATTGTTTACTAAACAGACTATCAAATACCAGTCATCTGCGCGTCTACAATACATTTGTTTAGATTGGACAACTATAAACCAAATGTGAGATTGTGATACTATTTGGCATATATATGTACCTACCTTACTGCGTATGTACCTACTAAGACAAATAGAACACCTACAAGCAAGGTGAATCGCTAGATGTTTGATCTAAATTTATGCGATAAAGTCCCTTGATAAATACGTTTTACGGAAGAATGGAAACCTATTAGTATAAAGGTTATTACCAATGATAATTCAAACATTAAACTAGTGTTCTTGCTCACCGTACAATGAATATATAACTTAATCGCTGAAAATTCAGTAGAGTAGAGTACGCAGGAAGATTTACGAGCGCAGAGTGACTTTTATATAGTCTTCTCGGTGAATAACATTTGTCGCTTACCTATTTGGTCGGCAAGCGCGGTTTGATGATATGAATATTCATGAGAATGCGGCAGTAAAACTAACGTACGCTATGTGAGAGGAGCGACGGAGCCATGCTGGTGAGGGTTGGGGCGTCGACTGCGGCGGCACAGATACCACGCTGAAATTACCAACAAACTTTGATTGCATTACGCTCCCACGACACACACCATTCAGTAGCTATATTGATAAACAAATTAATGACAATAATAAGATACGATACTGCTACCGGGTAATAATCACGGGACGACTTACAGAGAATTGAGATGTTATATCTTAAATGACAAATAGTTCTGCGATAATAATATCAATATTTAAGCAGCTGTTTATTTTTGGGGAACTAACCTATATACTAAAGCAAATGCATATATAAAAAATCATAGGAATAGTGGAAAAATATGTCCCGTAAATTACATTTTACGTCAACATAATAGGAAGTTACTTTACTGTAAAGAGTAATAGTTAACAATATTTTCCTTGGAGATTCACAAAGATGAGGTACCTGGCACCCAACAATAGCACCGCGGTATGTACAAACATACAGTTTTATCTTGACAGGTTTACTTACTTCAACGTATATACAACGTGATAAAGAACAAGAAACAGGTCGCTCTATAGGAAAATTAAAATGATAATTATGATAATAACAATGATCTTTTGATCAGCAAAACATCCTACCTTTTGTCTATAAATATATTATTAGTTCAGCCTTTACGCCTATTTGGTAGTAGAGGGAGATAACGAACGGGGTACAAAGAAAATCTAGTAGGTATGATTTTACTTACATTACCAAAAACTGCAGTTCGAATTTAGTTCGGCGCTGTGATTGCCCAGCAAGAAAGGTTTTACCAATCAGACCGCCAAAAGAATTACGGTAAACTGTATAGTTTCTAGTAATGTCTACTCGTTTAAGAAACAGTGTTAGTTCAAGTACTCACTTCAAATCAGCACTCCAACAGTCAAGGTCTTCCTCCACATATACTTCCATTTCCATATTTAACAATTAAATAGATCTAAGTACACTAGATCTCAAATTATCCTCTTCCTACAAAGTGCCTGAAATAACGCGCTGTTGGTGCCTTAGAATTATATCAATTGTTATACTATTAATTATATATAATTATAAACATAGTGACTAATATAATACATCCTAGTTGAACTGTGGTGTAAAAAATGTTGATCTACGACTTAAATCACGTTTTAAGAATTTATTTATAACTTTTCATGTTTTTATTCGCCTTTTTATTTCATTCAGAGTATTAAAAAGTATCAATGTAATTGTCATACAATGTACTACTGTTTGAATAAATCTTGTTTTTCTTTAAATCATCATTGTCATCATCATCATCGTCATCGTAAGACGATAATAAATGAGACTTAACACTGGGGTGATGTCACCAATTAATTATACAAGTACAATTGTAACGTGTATTTTCTGCGAACATTAGTATTACACATCGTCACAATTATAACAAAATAGATAATTTAAAATTAACCATATCGGCGTTTTTAACTTTACAAACAATGAAATATTTAATTGGTTAAATAAATCAAATTTTCATTGGCAAAAAACCACGCTCTCGGTGAACATTGCAATATGTCCCAAGTCTTTTGTGACTGCATGCATAAATCAAAATTAATAGCTTATTATTACTCATGATATACAATTTTAACAATGAGGTTGATTGCCTTAAATGTATACTTTCAATATTGTCTTACATAGAGTTTAAAATATCGATAAAATTACGTTTCAACGGCTGTCGTGGAGTTTAAGCACATTTCAACACAATCAATAAAAGCCTAAGTCATAGGAGAAGGTACATACCTAGAGAAAAGACCGAAAAAACTCATTTAGATAATAAATAGCACTATTAAAAAACAACCACAATTTTTAAAATAACATTATATCAATCAAGTATAAGTATGTGACTGCCAAAAAAACATAATCTAAGGAACCAACAAACACACTATCTTAGATACATTACAAATGTGAAATTACGATAATGACTTTATTGATTAATTGTTACGATATAATTATTTCATTATTCTTTTTCATGCTTTCAGTTATTAAAACTCTACAATTATATGTCACTCGCGTATTGCATGCGATTAAAAATAGTAGTATAGAAGTAATTAGTGGTATTATAATCTATATCTACGTGCACATAAATAAATCAAAGGTATCTTGTTGATAAGGTAAGTAATATTCAAGGTTTTACCGGTGAATTCATTGTTCATTTTTATTTAGGAATTCGTAACAATCGTTAACAGTTTAGACTAATTGATTACGTTAAAACTAAATAATAGATAAGTTGTCTTCAAATAAACAGAAAACATCCTAAAACTTAGGCTGATACGGGAGTCTTTTTTCATAATGACTGAGCAAAGTCTAGAGCAGCCTGTAGGTACTATTTACACTAGGATGAAGGTTTCCTACAAAGAGGTTGGAAGTTAATTAGGTCATAGCTTACAAGCTAGCCAATCGAGTTGATGTATTTGCACTCTATTAACTGCTACTACTGTTGTATGTTTAGTTTTATTTATTAAAAAGTTTCTGTCTGGCTTAGAAATGTTTGACGATATTTTCGGAAGAGGTGGGAGATGACAATGTCTATTCTTAATCTTAATACATCGCCACACGGCGTAGGTATGTGTTAGACAGAAAGAAAATTCTTTATTGATCTTTAAATAAACTTACAAGGATTTTTTTATATATCTATGTAAAAAAAAGGGAAATTAGGTAATTTATAGCCCTTATGTTTGGGTAACGTTGGCAGAGGACGCCTTAGAAAGACTTCAGGGCCATAATTGGTAACATCTTTCAGAAAGGGCAAATGCTCTGCACTTGGATACGACAACAATGTAAGAAACAAAGTATTAATGTAAACGAAGTAAATCAAATACGTAAGGAGGTCTACATCTATCAATCAACTAGCCTATAGCAGTCCACTGCTAGACATAGGCGTCTCACAACACGCGCCACAGAACTTGGTCCTGCGCTTTCCGCATCCAGTCCGACCCAGGGACCTTTTTGAGATCGTCGGTAACCTACATGTATGGTAAATAAAATTGGCAAATCAAAGGGAGCCCAAATTCCGCTCGATGTTATTAGTTAGCTTTTGAATGGCAGGAGATTTGCATTTCAAGAAGGCTATTTTTACCACAAAACAAAGCAACGTGTCCATGATGTAGGTATAACAAAACAGGATGTACCTACTCATCGTGTCTAAGTTTATGATGCATTACTGCGGTACCATCGGATGCAGGTCTGTACAGCATCATCTGACGGAGTACAGTTGGCGCCGCCGCCAATCATTCAATTATAGCCACACTACATAACGCAGTGCATGGACGCTTCAATTGCGGGATCCTCAATAATGTTAATACCTATAAACGTCCGTGCATTTTGAACAATCATGCGAAATTACATCAGAACATAATGGTATATCCGCTAAGGTATGAACAGTAATTCATTGATGTCAAAGTAATGGTTCATTTTCTTTGTGTACAAAAAAGATCTATTATTTTAACCAATTACAGTTGTCAGTTGTCATCATCAATAACTTAGTGAAAATGCGTCAACATCAGGCTTCCTAAGATTTCCATATTATGTCTTGAGCCTTATTTGCAAGTTTTGCAATGGATGGACACTAGCTACAATGTTCCACCACATAAATAGACTGTTGCACTTTGACTCAGATTCTTAACAGGATGACGTTCATGAACGGTTCCTGTTGCTTCTCCTATCTGTATTAGTAAATGACCTCGGCGGATGGTCTAATAGGGGATTCAATTGTCAGTTCCAACATGAAAAGTGCCATCATCTTCTTCCTTGTCAAATTTTGCAAACATTGTATGAGAGTTAAAAAAAGTTGTAACTTTTCAACTTTTCCAGGTATTTATTAGTTCCAGTTCCATTTCACAAACGCAGTAAATCAAAGTAATCCTAATAAAGCTGAACTGTTAACTGAGTTATAACTCCTTGTTAATTCTTTTATGTAGCATATACGCTTTAGACTTCATACAGTAAATTATGCGAAGCAAAACTAAACTGAACCAAAACCTTCTTTGTCAGCGTAGCTGACAATTTCCAAGGAAGAATGTGTCTACGATACAGAAATATTGTATTTCGACTAGTAGTCCCATAGGGCTTAAAATATACTGATAAGATGTTAGGTAGATCCGGTACCTATATTGTTTAATTTGTTCAGAAGCTATGAATAGATAAGCGTATACAAACACAAACATACCGTGCTAAGACTTTTATAAGGTTAGATAAAAATCTATTTCACTATGTTTATTATAGGCAATGGCTGCTTACAAAAAATAATTACAGATGCTACTAATAAATTTAAAAAACCTGTAGGTATACAAATTAACTAACTGATGTGAAATATAAATAGAATACATTATCTTCGCTTTATTAGTGGCAGAGAGAAAGTAGAAGGAACAAAAATTGACTAAAAAAATGTAAGTAGAAAGAGTAGCTAATCATATTAATAATTTAGAAACATTTTCAAAAAATAAAATGCCACAATTTAATCTTCACTAATAAATTAACAAATAAGAAAAAAAAATTCAAAAGAACCATTAAGATATTAAGAAAATTATACAGCGTCGAGTATAATGTACTCGCGGGTTTATTTTCTTTTAGCAAATTTTCTTATTTTTCTATCTTGTCACAAGCAGTTGTGACATTACAAAATATTTGTGTAGATAGCAAAGACAGAGACAAGATGTCAGTAAAGAATTAGGAATTGTTAAAAAAACAAATCAAATGGTTAAAGTAAATAGAAGCAGGGGCTCGACTACCGCTCATCATGAAACCATATCACTTGCGTTATCTGGCTTCGTTAATTACGCAGTTGAAGGACTGGTCAATACTGTGTTTTTTTTTTTTAATATTTGTGTTTATACAAGCTAGTAACAGATTCTCACAACAACTTGTTTAAAATTTGAATTTGTTTCCAAAGCAATTACACAAAAAAAAATATTTTGCTTAATTTAATTAACCTGCCCCTTATGTTACAGCCTTGAAAAGGTCCTATCCAATTAAGAGAAAGTACTTAGTCTACTATATTAAGGTCAAGGTGTAACTGATCTATTTTATTTAACCACATTTTTTTTCTAAATATCCTTGGAATAAGATTGTGTTGTCATCAAACTAACCTCCGGTTGAAGGAGCCACCACTACATGCATAGAGCCATCATCATAATCGAATATAATTATATATCAATACTTTAGACTCATATTAAACAACAGTCTTCAATCGATAAGACTTGATGAAGGTAAGAGTAAGATTTATAAATATATAAAACAAAACACAAACCAGTCACCCCGGTGACAATAAGCTTATAATCAACATTACAGACAATAAAGGCCATCCTATAAACTACATTGAGATGCAAATAAGAAAAGGGAAAATAGATACATTTGTTATAGTAAGCAAACGTTCGGGTGTGAAATCGATTTGTACGCGATAATGTGATGACAAAGCTTCACGTTGTGTGCTGTGCGTGACAGCACGAGCCTCGGACAATGTGCTTCGGCCTCGTGCACATCTACCACGTCACGACCCATCCACCACAAACACTAAGTACTATAAACATTCATTGTCATCTTTAGGTATAGACTGAAACTGAATTTTTTGAAATTCTGATATCCGTTCGATGGATTATAGTGTGACCACAGGAGCTGTGCACCCCCTGAGGTATGCGCGGCGAGGTGGGGGACGAAGAAAAAATAGGTGTCCGTTATGGTAGAGTACACGTGATAGTTCTGGTAGAAAGGGAACTTTTCTTTTGATAAATTCTTTATGTAAAAATAATGCGTGAAATTCTGACTCAATTAGTGAAGGTTTAGGCTTTATGCGAATTCACAGTGGCATTATGTCAAAAATCCATATTAATTTATGTTCATAGTACTGGTACAGATAATATGCTCACAAGTGATTTGAATATCTCATGAAACTACAAAACATAGGTACAGTAATTCTGTTAATACAGTAGAAATGTAACCCTGAAATAACGCCTGTATAACACTTTATTTCAATACAAAATTCAATATTATCGGAGATATTACCGGTTCTTAGGGGCCGGGCTGGAGTTATTTCATTACGCTATAATATTAAAACTACAACAAATTACATTAAAATATTTATTTCATATAAGACACGTTAGTGATACTTATGAAAGTCTGCGTTTTTAAAGTGATTACATATGCACGTCTAACTTAACGGCTAAGTTTACTGCGGGTTCGGAACACTATTATGTCAGAAAAGACACCCACAAGAAACTCTGCTGTGTTTCTATCTCTCTTTTTGGTAATCACTTCACAAATGACGGCCTCTGTGGCGTAGTGGTTATATAACGTGACTGCTACGCAGAGGTCTCGGGTTCGATTCCCGCTCAATTCAAATCTTTGCGTGCCTGAACATGATTGTTCGCATTGGTCTGGGTGTTTTCTATGTATAATATATATATGTATTTACAAAAAATAAAAAGTATTTAAGTATGTTTATCCTTTGTCTAGTACCCATAGTACAAGCTTTGCTTAGTTTGGGACTAGATGGCGTTGTGTGAGGAATATAAAGGCCAGGTCGGCGATAAGAATGGAAATATTATTTAATTAAGAAAACAGGACAATTCAGATCCAGGTATTTTCATCGTTTAAGTAATTCTTTACACTGTAATATGATTTCGATATTAAATTATGTTTAATGAAATGTTTAAATTTAATAATTGACAGTTCTTTAGCTTCCACAGGGAGCATATTATAAAAACGAATACTACTACCAGCGAAAAAATTACTTATTTTATGGAGCCAATGTGGAGAACAGCAAGTTTATTTTTATTTCTTGTATTACATTATGTATGTCACTCATGTTTTTATATTTATTTATACTTCATGGACGTACATCAAATTTTCAAATATTTACTGGCAATGGGCTAAATTTATATTATTATTTATTTTATGCATTAATGGGCTGTTATGATGATGATGATGATACTGACGATGTAGTCATTATTTTACTTATTTTTTCACTGCGTATGCTGCTGAAGAAAGCCTACCTGTTAATCTTTCAATATGGGTGCCCCATTGTAATTTACTGTCTAAAGTAATTCCTAGGAATACTGTAGTGTTAACGATTTCTAATTCCTCATCATTAATCTTAACAATTGGATTTTTTTTTTATTTATGCAGAGTTTTTTGGCATCGTTACCAACTCGATATAACCCTTGTGCATGCTACCACAACGGACACCTACCTGCCGTCACGAGTTTTGACAGCAGTGTCATAACAATTCGAACATTATATTTTTCTTTAAGAATGTCATGTTCTTAGCGTATTTGATACATTCCGCTAGATGTCATTTTGCTCAAAGTTACATTATAAAAACTCTAATAATATTCCTATTTACGCTTAAAACTATACAATAATGTAAATACTTTCTTGGAGTTTTTAAAAATGACTGTCTTTTAATAGAAAACTGCTACAGCCGCTCGTGTAGCGACCCGTACCAGTCAAATAACTTAAGTATATTGCGTCAGATGTCGCTAGTAGCTACATCATAGACTGTTTATTCTATACCAGTATATAACATGTACTCTATATGTCCACCCCCCTCTCGCCGCGCGCATACCTCAGGAGGTGCACAGCTCCTGTGGTCACACTATAATATGCGCTGTGTTGCAGATTGATTTTCAAATACAAAAAGTAGAGTGTGTTTTGAAATTTTATTCATTTAATCTATCTTTCCCAAATTTTACATAGATTTTTTCTCCAAATGAAATACATAATTCACTATCCTATCAAAATTGGGTTTCATTTGACAGTACCGATTACATTATTTATCACACAAATGAGGCAATTAAAGTCATCAGTAGATTAATTAATTCCACTTAGTTCACCTTGGTGATATCATCCACACGAACATAGTGTAGTAATCTGTCTAGGTGTATGGCTGTGCCTAGGCATTAGCTAAATTTTTCGAAATTCCGATATTCATAGATTAATAAGCGCTGAGTTTCTCTGGAGACTTTTATTAATATCTAATATCAAAATTTTATATCAATGTTGACATCTGATGTCAGATGTTGGTTTCTTGGCGATGATACTCAAAGTTTAATATTAATTTATTTACGATGCATAGTAGACGGAGCAGCAACGGATATTCCTTAACATCAAACAAGTGACATTTTTAATGTTTCATAACGTTATTAATATTAAATACGGTTTTCATAGACCTTGAACCGAATCATTACATTGGCGACATCCGACGTTAGATGCGGTTTGATATAAGACTTTAGGCACCCTGATCTCAATTTTATTCACCCTAGGTAAATTAACCAAATAGGTCATTGGTGGCAGGAAAGTAACTTTACATCCACTCATACCAGCAGTTATCTTTCATCTGAGTAGTCCGTATTCGTTCTTCAAATTTACAAAAGAAATAGGTAGACGAAAATGCACTAACACTAAACTATTTGTTGTATTGTAAACTAAACGTGCACTGTTTGTTTGGACACTACAAAGGCCTTTGATCAATTTGGCATAGGTTAAGTCACATTTTGGTAATATTTTAAAGGCATTACAAATGCATTTTTTTATATGATGGGAGGCAAACGAGCCAGCAGGTCACCTGATGGTAAGTGATCACGCCGCCCATGGACACGTAAATTGTAAATAATATTTTGTATAAAAACCTTTGAGAAAGCTTACGGAAGAAAGTTAACTCAAGTTTATTATTCGTAGATCATACCACCACTATCCGAATTACTCTTTAATTTAATTACAGCCAAAAACACCAAATGAACACAATTAATTAGTATAATTGATTATGAATAAAAAATAACGTCAATGTTTTTTAAGCTTTAACTAAACTCCGTCATTACGTTATTAAATATAATACGTAAATAAACAAAGCTGGTAATGAGCTAATTAACCACACGTGCCTATTATAATTATAAAAAAATATGGTAGGTAAAATATAAAGTAGCTTAATGAATTCAGAGGAGTTTTTTGTAATTTCGAATTGCAGTTTTTTTATGTAATAGGAGGCAAACGAGCCAGCAGGTCACCTGATAGTAAGTGATCACCGCCGCCCATGGACACCCGCAGCACCTCTTTAGTTAATGTACCTTCAGTTTTATTTTTGTCCTTACTCAGAAATACCAACGTACAGCCATGTCGATGCATGCTCCGAAAGGAATGCACCCTCTAAACATATTGGAAGACAGGCATGACAAGGCGTTCGGAAAACTACGTGACCGTACGTCATAGTCGTACAAGCATTATTTTCTCTACTTTCAGTACGTGCGAAAAAAGAAGCGTGCTAAAAATTTGAAGAAAATGCAGCACAAAGACATTATTTTTTTAAGCAACACACAGCAAAATGTCCGTTATTGAATCTGGTAAAAAGTGCCCAGAATTAAGGCAACGCATAGAAGGGCAACGGGAGGCATCAAAAAACTACTTCACTCTGTCACCATCACCTTGTTAAATGTTTCTTAACGTAGTATAAAGCTTAAAAAAATGATCTCAGGCCCCTATTTATAATCAGTCTGAAAATGGCACGAAACACCAAACTCATTCGTGTTTAAGACTGTCAAATAGTGAAACTAATACTTCCAATACGTGAAACTTAACAAAAATAATTCGTAGGTACAAGACGCGCTGATGTCACAAACTCAGAACATAAGTGGAAAGGGCTGTCGTAAGTTTACCAAAGCTATACTATAATATAAGGTACATATAGTTTACCGCAAACATGCTTCGCCGGTGGTTTAGAATAGATAGCACAAAAGGAAACAATGACAGGGTGATCCACCCTCCACCCCAGGCCCCACACTTTCCTCGACGGTGTTGTCGCCTAAACGTTTTATATCGGCCAAGGACGCCTCGTGCATAACGGAACGTACTTAGGTATATGTACTGCAACGGTATCGAATAGGTTCCTATACCAAATATGCGAAACTGACGTGAATGAATTAGCTTGCTAAGTGGGTCACTAAAACTTTATTAATATGTAGTTTCTCATTAAGTTTTTAACCGATTCCAACAGAAAAAGAAGGGTCTCAATTTGTTTGTGTTTTATATGTCGTAGAATTTAAAAAATAACCAACTTTATGAAAATATATGGCATAATGGATGTCATATATGGCATATATGCACGATGGACCGACGACCTGATTAGGACGACGGGAAGCCTATGGATGAGGGAGGCACAGGACCGCGCAGGGTGGAAACTTTTGGAGGAGGCCTATGTCCAGCAGTGGGCGTCTATAGGCTGATATGATGATGATGATGATGATATGGCATTTCTGTGAATCATCCATGTTCACGAAATTGCATTTAATTCTAGACGTAGAAAACGTCGTAAGATATAGTCTCGACGACTTCTTTTTCGAAGTTGGGTTCACCGATCTGGACTTATTGTCCCAGGTAAACATAATAAGGACTTAAATGCACAGTTGATTTTAAAAAAAATTGTTTTTAATAACCAGCAAATTTCGCTAAAGCTGCTAATAAAACTCTTAGTGCCAAGAAAATTAACACCAAGCACATAAGTAGGTGTATTAAATTAAAATCTTAGCTAGTGGAAGTACATAATTTGTCAGATTAACAAGGCGAAGTTGCAGCGGCAGCTTTTTAATTAAATTACGTTATAAAGGGGCACGGTAAACAAGCGAAAAGTAGTTTGGAAGGCCAGGCCTACTGAGGCTGTTCGAATGGAGATAACGAGCGAGTAAGTGGAGGTAGTGTACACAGAGAGATAGGGAATGTTGCACAAGGCAAATATTTGTGTGGCTCGTCGCCGCCACCTCGTGCGTCTTTAGATTGCCATTCGACAGAATCGAACGCGCTGCTACTGTATATAGTAACTGAGCTTTGGTAAAATCAGGAAAAAAATACTGTTCATTTGTCTAGTGCCAGTTAAAATACTGTACACTTTTTAGTTTTGAAAAACTATTTGACGCCCTATTTGGCGCAGTGATTTTTAGGCTAGGTCTGATCCCCGGGCATGTCGTGTGCATCAAGACGCCTATTTTATTAGATTTTATCTGAGTATTTTTATGTATAACATGCATGTAATCAAAAAACTGACAAGGTGTTTTTTTCAATTGCTACTTGTGGACTAGATTAACAAAGATTGGCATCGGCAAGCTGGGATTGGTATAAACCTACGAAATCTTCGATGACAGCCGCGAAAGGAATTTAATTTAAGATATCACGCGAACTTAACACAGAACTCTCAAACACGTAATAAAATTAATTGATCATATCTCAAATTTTGGCATAAACACATGTCTATTCATATCACTGTTTGGGAAATCTTATTTTCTGCAATTAGTTACTTCATTAGGTACAATTAAATAGGGTAAGTAGTATTATTAACAACGTTACCGAATCAATCACTGTCTTTTATGTATTTTGGACAAAAATAATTAACGAGTGGGCTTCAATGTCAAGGAAATCTATTTTAATAGGAACTTAAAGGAACAAAGTATTTCAGAGCAATCTTAGAATAACAAAACTTATTAAAAAAACTCTTTATACTGTGTTACCTAATTAATCATTAATCTAAATTGTGCTCTATGTTGGACTTCACTTTTCTTTTATTAACCGTAAGTGACGAAAGGGACATTGGATATCTAATAATTATCTATAACCCTTAAAAGTAAAAAAAAATACACCTTCTTTTATTTTGCTTAACCTACACTTACTACAGCTAAATATTAAACACAGTATCTAAAAATGTACGGCAATCACGGAGACGCTATGCACGATATTCGATAAAAACCCCGAAGAAGATTTCCCAAACGTATAGCCAAAGTTCATTATGCAGCCTCCAAGAATTTTAAACAAAGGATAAGTTGATGAAACACCCTACCCAACATGGGAGACATAAAAGCAAATAAACCATATAATGTAATTTGCAAAAGACCTCGAAGCGTGTAGTACTTTTAAGTGTTTGCAGTCTTTTGAGTGTAAGAGCTATATTTAATTCCAGTAATATATTATGTGGCAGTTATCCAAATAAACAACACGTTACAATATTCTAAACACAAAGATTGAATTAAAAATATTTCGCAAATTACCAAGAAAATCAGTAATAACGCGAATTCCTCTAAATAAATATGATATAAAGAACATTACGCCGAATCTATATTAAAGACACAACACGCTCTTAGTTAACGTTAAATCTTTCAATATAATACATAATCATTCTGAAACGTTTATTAAACACGATACCATTGATATAACTGAAAACAATAACAAACCTAGAATAGATATGTTTACCACATCGTTAAACAATTAATTAGACAATTACATAAAGATATACAGTATCTCGTTAATTACAGTTTTCATCTGTATCTAGTTAATTAGTTCTCGACCTTTGATAAAAATTGTTTACGTACGGAATTATTCCACTAGCAATATAAGAAAGTAGATAAGACGAAGTTAAAACAAGACAACCGGCGGATATCCGCGTCGCATGCGGATAAATTGCGTTTGCCGCTGGTAACAAATTAGATTCCCGGCGCTTCTCATTTATGAAACGGCTTTTCTAAATGTCATCCTAGCACGGAACTACACTAGTATAAATTACATCTACGTCGTATTTTAACGTTATGACATGTTTTAAAATTATTAAAACTTACTGTTATATGAAAACTTTTAAAGAATTACAAGATTTAGGTTAAGTTCTCCAATAATGAAGAGTACTTAGCTTTATAATAAGAGTAAGGATAAGTGGCCAGACAAATTAGTAAAAGGTTTGCTTCGAATTTTATTTGCTGTTGCTATTTCCGTTACGAAACTAAATTTTAGTTCGTAATTCGATGTATGTACTGTATTTTTATGTCAATGTATTTACATAAACTGTACGGCTAACATATTTATTTGGAAAATTTTCAATACATTTAAGTGTGAACTTAAATGCGTAACGGATAGTAACTTGGCACTATAACCACACTGACTAGGCGGATTGGTATATATTTTCTTTAGACTAATTCGTATCTTATATCGGGGTCTTACAAGTGCTAGGCTCTACTTCTTTTCAATAATGGTTCAGTGGTGACGTACACGGTTACGCATTACAAATTAAAGAGAAGGTGGGTGTTGTGACGTACAAAGTTAAAGCAACTGACGCATGATAGAAAACCCACAAGAGCAGAACTCTTAAATTTAAGAGGAATAAAATTATGCTCGCTCAAGCCTTAGGGGATTTTTTTTTTAAATAATAAAAACTAACAACTATACAAGCAATATCCATAGTCTTCTTGCATCTCGTAAAAAAGGATAGTGAAACACCATACCCTTTTCATTCTCAAATGGTATTTTCCAGCAATGCCATCAAACATAACTACGCAGGTTGCGTTTGTGGCGTATTGCCAATAACGATCACGAGTAGTCATCATGACGGCATACACTTTTATACACTTGTCTATGTTTATATCTGCAAGAAGGTTTTGCCTTTGTAAAGATTATTTGTTTATGAAATGTACTTAGTTTTTGTACATTTTGTGTATTTAAAAAAAAATGTCAGAAAAGCTTCCAAGAGAAAACTAAGGAACAAATTTAGGTGATATTAAGTTGAAGGAGATATATTCAAACACGGTAAAGTTATATACTTTACACAGCATGTCAATACTCGTTACTTAAAATCGTTAATAAAAATTCGGTTAAGTTAACTTTAGTTGTCAAATTGTCTCACCTATTGTATGACAATTTGACAACTAAAGTTAACTTAACTGAATTTTTTACGATTTTATGGTACAGTCAGAGGCAAAAATATGTACACATTTTCGCATTTTGTAAACCAGTTATCTAAAGTTCTGCCAATCCAAAATTGAAAATTCGAAGATTAATTCAAAACTGTACGGAACCTCTTCTAAATTACGAATTCATTTTGATATTGTAATGTCTAGATAAACGTGCAGATAGTTTAGAAAATTTGAAAATGTGTACATATTTTTGCCTCTGACTGTACGACAATTGACATGCAGTTTCAATCTACCTCTTGTAACCACGACGATCTTTTATTGCAATAGACTTGAAAGGGCTGCAATAGAGATAAAACTAACCACTCCAGATGAACGAAGTGTTACCGACCGAGTAGAAACTACCACAAATCGTAATATTACAGTTTAGATATCAGGTCATTTTATGAAATACTAGCTGACCCGTGCCCACTTCGTAGAGCGGCGAAAAAAACGCGTCCCTATTTTAAACATATTTCATTACTGCTCCACTCCTATTAGAAATAGCGTGATATTATATAGCATATGACTCCCCGATAAATAGATTATTTATTCAACACAGAAAGAATTGTAAACAGCGGTTCATTAGATCCAGAGATTACCTCCTACAACGTCACAAACTCACAAACACACAAATAGATGACAATAAAAGTCTTTCCCCAGCGATGTAATAAGGTACCTACCAAGTTAGTGAAAGATAGATGTTAAAAGAGGAAACATAAACATAATTAGTCATAGCAGTATTTTATATTATTGTGTGTGCATATCAAAATTCTCTTTAGCTATCGTGTTGAGATGTTGGCATCATAGCAAGGGAAATAACCATTAAAAAATGTACGTTGTAAGTAGAAGACTAGTCCTCATATTTGAAATCTGTAATATCCTATGTTCTCTGATAAGACAAACTACAATAAGAAATACTTTTTTACGTAGCAAAAAGGTTAACCTCTTAATAGAAAGAAGGTCCCAATCTTCGGCGCAGATGAAACAGTATAAATTATTAATAAATGAATGACGTTATAAATTATTTCTTGCCAAAGTGCCTTTAACATACAACAGCAAACAATACTACACTAATGCATTATAAAGTAATTAGAATGCACTCCATGCATAAACAATACTAAGTAATAGACAACATCTGTAGCTTGCAACATGTGACTGCGACGCAAGGATCTCTGTGGTTTGATCTCCTTTATTAATATCTCAGTTTGTATGTTTGGATATATGAACGGCATGCCCCCACATATAATACCTGAATAACTGTAGTCACCTAACCATCTCATACCATAGGTCGTCGTAAAATCTTACGAACGAAAAGTTTATAGAAATTATGTTCAAACGACATAGGTCATTCATATTATTAAATATCATTCATACCATCAATCACATAATTAGTCTGGTCGGCGTAGTATCAATAGGGCAAGTTTGCCACCATTATTGGGCTGCAGTTAAGATCATAACATTTATGTTTCCATTAGCCTGAATATAGTCTAGGCATTTTTTTAAGTTTTTATTATTGTCTTCAGTTCTAGAATCTATAATACGCTTTGCTTAATCAGAGTCTAGAGGGCGCTGTAACTGTAATAATGTCTGACAATGTATAACTAAATGAAAAGATAACTAAAATTAAACTTGATCTGACTTTCTAGTCTAATATTCTTCTAAAATAGTGGGCGAGTAACACGCATAGTTGTATAACTTACAAACTTTGAAACGACTATTACCAACTCAATAGTGAGAGTGTTTGAAGTTTCAACTTTAAAGTTTTGTCGTTCTACGTAGTTTGATACTGTTCAAAATATATTGACGACCTCTGTGTAATAGTGATTACAAGTCTTTGTCTACTACGCAGAGGTCTCGGGTTCGATTACCGCTGAATACATAATTATGAACAATGAATGTTTAGTTTGGGTGTACCTAAGTGTTTACTTAAAAAGTAATATAGAAGCACACAATACGAGCTCTATAGACTAAATGGCTTTATGTGAATGTTTGAGAAGTATTTATTATACATGCCTAGGACAGCACACTACCTACTGCGTCAGTGCGGTAGACCGCAGAGGCGTCTAGCAAGAGGAAGAATCGTCTTCAAGTAACTTAAAATATTGCTAACATCATGATCGTTAAAAGTTTCATTTGTCATGACCACAAACTAAAAGTAGAAGGGAAATACGTTACTCAAAACTATAAAACCTAGAAAAATATAGACTACATTCAGCAATTCATTTAGATAAAAAAACTAGTTTCAGTTAAAATTTGTGAAAAACAGAATATATTTTTTGCAATAGGTACAATTTTTATTTTAATAGAATCAGTGGTTTCCACTTTATTGAACATTGAAAACCCGAACATCCGTTAACTATACGATTTCGATAGAATGTATTGCATTAATACATCAATAGATATCTTGCCAAGAGCGCTGATAAGTAATTATTATAAATATTAATTTTAAACGGATGATTTTTAAATTAATGGTACTATGTGAGAGGGGGTAAAAATACGGTGTGGTAAAAGATGGTGAAATCCCTAAGGAAATGTAATCGCTCAGTCAGCCAAATTTTCTCCATCATGTGAAAAGATTATAAAGTATGGTTTCAGAAATAAGACGACAAGTTAAGTTACCTACTTTAAAAAACAGAGTATAGCAATGGGTACTTACAAAATCATTTAACTGAAGAATAGTAGTAAACAAATAAAACTCAAATAGGTACGTAGCACAAATATGAAAAAAATAATATTCACATAAATATATGATTACACGATCTCACTCAGGCCGTGACTATTTAATTAAGGAACATTTTTATCTGTGAAATACAAATTAGCCTTGTTATTGCCACAGTAGCGATTACGTTTCTAATATGACGTGAAAATAAAACTTTACAAATATGTATTCAAACATTGTCTGGATACGCACTGTGTCAAGGAATAAAACGCTGTTATCGATCGTGGTTAAAATGGTACTCACTGCAATCCCTTGACAAAGAATAGACAAGTGCTAATACTAGGGTACTGCCTCGGCATAAAATGATATACTCGGGGATAAGGACAATTGTGCCTTACTCGTGGACGAGGCAGGACACAAACTATTACGTTCATTTCGCTAGCCTGACCTCCTACCTATTGGTTAGTTTCCACTGTAATTGGCGAAAAAGGGTCGCGTCTTTTACATTTTACCTTAATATGAATGAACCATGCACTAAGTGTATGGCATTAGCTACAATCTCGGTTTATGGGATACAGTTATGTATTATTCTTTCGTAAAGCTCGTACTAATAAGTACAAGATTTAGCCATATTCAAAGAGTGAAGTAGAAAAATAATGAAAATGCTTAAAACTATAACAGAAAACATCTAGTTAAGATTCGTCACTCGCAAACATAAATGTCCCACTTACAGTTGACATTCATTATAATTATCTCGCACAAATATTACAATGTAACACAATGTTTTGCACAAATGTCACCGTTACTGTAAGTTCAATTTCATTCGATAAGATAAGTGAAAAGCATTCATCATTCCAAACATAAACATAAAAGTAAAGTTATTGTAGTGCATAAACACGTCGCGGGCTGAAGACTGGTATAATCTGAAAGAGCATTCCATATTGTTTGAATGAAACTCACTGCCAGTGGAAAGGTCCTGTTATTCCTTCTCTAAGCCGATCCTTTAGGGAGCGTTGTCGCGAAGGGCCGGGCCCGGGTGGCAACATGCCCGCGCCGGCCGGCACCGGCGGCGGAGGCGCGCGTGCCGGGGACGACATCACTACTCAACGCGAAGCACTCGCACTACCAGCTCCGCACCGACAACATCACACCACTCCACTATAAACGCGAGCTGCAACATAACAGAAACAACCAAAGCCACGTAAATAAAGCAAAGCTGTACATGCAAAATAATTGGCAAAATTAATCGATTCTAATGAAATATAGGGCAAATGGTATGTGGCACGAACTAGCGTGTACGTAAATAAAAAAGAATTCATATATATAAGCACGAACATCTATTTTAAACATAAGAACATAGAACTTTAAATAAATAGGTGCTAAAAATATCAACTTAGCATAAAGAAACAAATGCGCCTATCGCTTTTCTAAAGGCAACGTATAATTTTGTACTAATGACATTTTCATCAGGCGCGTGGCGGTTCGGTACGTATAGCGTAGTGTAATTCGATATTTTTTGCTTATTACTGACTGACAAATTAGTAGCTCTCCGCGAATATTCTGATTATAAGCAGAGTTTTTATAAAGAAATCTCAATACAATTCTGCATCATTTTATATTTTAAACAATAATAATAAAACTTTTCATTTGTTGGAAGGTAACTTCTGTACCACGTGAATTTAAATTCATCCGTAAATGTCTACATTACGGAATCATCAGACCGTTTAAAATAAAAGAAAGGAAAACCTTTTGGGTACAAGATATTTAAGCACGGCAAGCAGATAATAGATATTATAGAAACATGTAATATTTGCTATGTATTTTATAGAAGGCATAAGCAAGCATAGATAAAATACAATAAACTCCACAGTAGTTTTTATTCTAATTTAGATGTTATGTTCATCTTTGCATAATAAAAAATACGTAAAGAAATATTAATATTCAGGAAAATTTCTGCTAATCTCACAATCACACATTCTCGGAACATTTACTTATTGTAATAAAATTATGCGTAACTAACAACAAGTAATGTTACTTTTTACGCTGATTTGTACAATTACACATCAGAATAACTCTTTGCGTATATACGTATTTCACAAAATTTTGCTTTTAACTTCAATTTTGTATTTTAGGAAATAGATCTACCAGATCCAGGTGAAGATCTAACGGCAACAGACTTTGTTCTTTGACCTAATTTAATTCGTTGTGGAGATAGAATCTAAAACCAATCAATAAAACAAGCATTGGCTACATTTGGGCTAAAAAGAAGTCTAATATCTGAAAATTCAGAGTAGCGTAAGTAAATAGCGTCCGTATTTTATTTACCAATCCCAATTGAATAGAAAACGTTCATTTATTGGTAGGACGCAAGTTTCAAGTAACTAGTTAGGATCCCTTTGAACAATAAAGTTTTGTTGAGAATACTCTGAAACGGACAGGGCGATAAGCAAGGGGCGAAAGCGAGTATCGATCGTCCCTAACATCCTCGCCCCGCGCGCCCCGTCCCCCTCCGTCGTCGTCCCAGCTCACCTTACGTAAGTCCAGCTGATCGCACCCACCCTGTAACCTTGGCAACGAGCCTTATGCACGCAGTTCATACTTTATACAAAACTAACGATTCTAAACACTAAGATACAGTGTGACACTAGAGAACCTAGATTCAATATAAAATGAATATTGAATATATTAAAGAGGTCAGTGTATTGTTATTTATTTGATAGACAGTTTCCATATAGAGCGGACAGTATCCGATGACAGAAACATAGGTAAACATAACAGCTGAGAGTATAACAACTCTACGTGGAGGGATAGACATGTTAATTTCCTGCGACAGCGTGACCTCCACACTTGTGCCCAATAGGTTTGCTTTTCGCAAATGTGATTTTGTATTATTTAATACTGAAAAAATACATTGCTGCCCTACATTTAGGAAAAGTATTTTAGTAGCCTCTTGTATCTAATGTGATTACAAAAGTTTAAGATAATAGGAAGCAATAATTTTAGGCTAAAAGTAATAAAAACAATGTCAAAATCTCCTTAAAACTTAGTTCATTACAGAAATAAGACTTTTTATGACAAAACCGTAACTTAACATCATACAGACGAAACTCTACACAAAAAACGGAATGTTTACAGATTCATCGACTAGCATGGCTATGTTAAAGTCAACATCCAGCCGGACAAGTTGACATTTTGAAAATATATTTAAATAACCAAAGCTTTACTAGGTCTTGTTGTTAACCTGACTAAAGAAGTAAGTATACTAACGCGATGTTAGAATATTGAAACAAACATCATTGAAATTCTGCTACAATTAACAACAAACAAGAAAAGATTTAAGTAGCCATTATTAAAACAAGTTTACAACCTAGTATCGACACAATCGATCCTTCTCATGCGAGGGTGCCGTAAATTTGAGTAAAAGGAAGTGATGGCCCGGACCTGTACGGTTCGTTAAGTATTTGACCGGTACCGCTCAATACAAACGACCTTGCGACCGCGACGCGACGCGCTTGCTCGCTGGCAAATAACGAACATTAAACTAAACATCAGCTGTTGCCGAGTCATGCACTTTTGTTACACTTATTTATTGTAATCATAACAAAACAACGTATGTATGACTAAAACTCTGATTTAGTATTTACAAATAGTGCAATCATTGACTCTACCAACATTAAACTCATATTGAGTTACGCTTATTTCCTATCAAATCAAACTAAACCGATTTACTAAAAAAAATTGGTTAAATTAATAATTGTTACACTAAACAGTAATACAACCTATATGATATTAGCATAACAAATACTTCAAACAAACTGTTAATTAAAACAGTAATCGACAAGACACATAACAAACCTATGTCAAACGGCCACGTTAAGTCATGAATCTAAAAACAATACATAAAAACTAAACAAACATAATACTAAATAATGATTGAGATGATATTGCTGAGTACGACTAGTGAATGAATAGTGCAGATAAGCATCTAAGTGTGGTCCATGCATGTTTGCAACGAACCGAGGAAGAAGAACAATATTCATGTGAAGAAACGCTGACGGGAGGTTAAATGGCATAACGCGCACGCGGTCTACTCCGAAGGCTGAAAGCGTGCAACTGATCGGGCGACAAGAGGCTAGGGGGCGAGGGGAGGGGCGTGCGAGGTGTGGGCGGACAACGGAGGTGGCATCCGACGTGGGCCCAGCGCTCCCAACCACCTCCTCCATATAATCACAGGACAATTTCTCGACACTAGTGAGAGTTTTGTAATACATAGGAAGGAAGCCTTAGTTATAACAACCAATCAATCGTGCGATAAATGATACCAAGTGTTGCGGTTCTGCATTGTAAATCACTTTACTTTCTTTTTTACTTACAGCTACAGGTTTTGTAGACAAAGTATCAAAGCACCTGATAAGTTTCTTACCGCTATTGGTGTACTGTAACGTCACTGATCAATAAAACGGCATGGTTGAATATCGAATGTCCCACGTATTAAACGGATTACAGAAACGTACGTACAGTACGTAGATTTACATAACCTAACACGATAAACTGAGAACATATTATGTGTGTGAAATTGTAAGCTCTTTTGCAAATATTCATTTGTTTATTTTTCTGTGTATTTAAAGTCACACATTATGATCAGAAAATAATAATAGCGTATATGAATAAGTTTAGGAAACGGACAAGTCTGATAATTATCGTCGTAGGTTACCTACAGAAATCGCACAGAGGGTATTGGAGGCTACTTTCAGCAAAGCTGGGATAGGATTGTCAAAAAAATGCCTTATTTTGAACACATATTTATGAAATAGCAAATAAAACGTGCAATGAACTTATGTGTAGCTAACGTAAGTAATTAAGTATAGCTTTATTTAAAAGTGAAAACAAAATTCAAGAGTATTAAAACGCCTCTTAGAAGTCAGTTTTGCACTGAATATAAATAAATAATTAAGTGGTTACAATGTTGCTCCTGCCATATTGCCATGGTGACATGAAAGTAGACAGTGTAAGTATATTCGCAATAGAACACATATACCTGATACTCCTCTAGTCCAAATAGGTAGGTAACAAAAAATTTTCAAGGTCACTAAATCCACCATAACATCACAAGTAAACAAAATATAATGAAGTCATGAATAAACAAGAAGAATTTCATTTTTGTAAGGGGAAAAGTATTCACAAGAACTAACTGGTTTTGCAAAGTGGAGCATCGTATTCCGTAAGGCGGCCTTGACCCGGGTACACTTTAAGCGGCCCCGAGTTACTTGTAACGTAACATCCCCCGGGAATTTACTGTGTAAGTGTGTACCCATGAACTTATTTGTTGTATAAACAATTACATACTACACACTCAAAAATGTTGTTTAACAACCGTTACTGCTTGTGAATAATTGTTCTTGTATTTGTTTTTAAAAAACAACTCGCGCACCGCTTTTACAAACTTCAAATTCACTGACACAAACCACACACTGCCATATAAGGCAGCAAACACAACCGCTTTGCCACCGAACCTGGCAAGAGTTTAATTTATTTTAAAGCCAATAAAGTACAATAGCCACGATTTTTGTTATTATAACCAAATGATTGATCGAATTTCATTCGGGGCTCTGTGTTTATTCAGATTTTATAATATTTTAAACAATATCGATTATCGAGTTTCGGACGGGCACTCTGATTAGTGGAATGATTGGAATGGGCCAATAGTAGCTCTCCACATAATTCGAATTGTTTAATTAAGAGTAAAGGATAGCTCACAATATTGTTTATAGGAATTATTTTTGATGGCAGGTCCAACAGATAAATCTATGCGCACAGGTCACTAGCCTGTCAACGTTGGCATAACTGTTTAAGATGTAAGGCAGTACTCAAGGCAGAATGTGTGGCTAAGAGGAAAAAAGTGACATAACACTTGATGTGGAACTGCGAAGCTTTTGATAGACAAACAATTTGCCCTCCCGGCTCCGACTTCGACCACTCTACTGTTTATAGTTAACGAAACGAGAACGAGTTAGAAGATGGTAACTAAATAACTAAGCTCAAAAGACGCAGAAACACAAAAGATCTAATTAAGCTACAAACTCTGATTTTATTAGAATGCTCAACAGGGCAATCGCAAATCATTTGATATTCATATTCCACTAACAGATTCGGATCAGTGATACAGACCTAGATAACGTAAGGTAGGTCAGGGCGATAAATCATGAATTTGATAGATTAAGGTAGAGAAAGATGAAGAATAAAGTACAAATGTTTAGCCTACATTGGGTGAGTGAAACACACTCTTATACATATAAAGAAACAAAAAGAGATAAGAGAACGAAAACAATGAAAAACCTCTGAGCTGAGGCAGGTACAGTAGTAATTCAATATCTATTACTAGAGCAAACCCAGTCATTGATGATTTTATAGTTTTATATAATGTGTCTCGTATAAGCATATTCAAAACTTCACTTTTACAACATTAATAAAATTATAACTTAAAAGCAGATGCAAAAAGCGGTTATTCTTAAACAGTATAATAATATTAACTTTATAAGCTTAATGATAGCCCATAAAGGTTACACTGAAGCGCTCCCCCACCGCCTAAGGACTATCAAACAAGGATAAACCGTAATACAAAATACAGTAGTACCTACCGCCACAAATTCACAAGATCTTAAGATATATCTCATTAAAATTTTACAGATATTTAACGAATAATTTACTGTCATGATATTTCCTAAAATATCCCGCAGCAAAAGGGCTTTTTAATAACAAGCTGGTAAGGCCTATTATTTCCTGTTTTTCTTGGTTTGCAATGATTTTATGCTTATCGAACCTGTGTTAGACAGAACCTCCGTGCGATTGGATACAAAATTGGAAGTAGCTATAGACTATACAACGTAAGGAACAAAGCAGAGCTTTATGATGAAAGTTTTTGATAAATTGCAACAGTAATTCAATGAGTATTAAAATATCAGCGGAATTGCAGCACAATCAGGGTTCACTGACCATGCAAGGTTACTCTTGTTTTCAAAACAGGATCCTGTATACCGGACTTAACTGAGTCAGCGTTGACGCCCTACATGATACAATTAACAATTTCATACTTTGTTTAGGTAACCCCCTTTTAATCAACAACCAAAATTGAGTGACTCCTGATTGTGGTTAAATTAAGTTTTTGTTTATACATTTGATGGTAGAAGCAGATTTTTTTATAGAATTGGTATTCGGCATGATTGAAGTTGGTGCTTAAACTATCTGTTCCCGATGGAAGATCGAGAAGCAGACCGAAAACAATATGGAAGGGTGTGGTGCGAAAGAATGGAGGAGAGTGCAAGTCCACTGATGAGCAAAGTGGAGGAAGAAGATAAGGAAAGTTGACCCCACTACCATGCTAGGAAGAGAGAGTGGTTTCCGGCAGGATAATAGGTTTAAAATAATAATGTAGTTACGTGGTACCACATACTTTTAATCATTATTTTAATATTGAAGGCGATAACATTATCCGTATTAGTCACAATGCAAAATTACACGAATTCCAACTACGTTAGTTGTATAGTCGAAAACGAAATGGCTTTATCAGTTTTGACAAAAAATCCTATCATAATTCAAATTCATTAAGATCGTTATTTAATGTTTATGCGTGAGCGTGACGTCATTGGTTGACCGTATTCAAAACTTTGCTTAGATTAAAAGTGCAATCTATTCTAAACTTTCACTTCAACGTAATAAATAATAAAATCTACTAACACAATACAAATGTCACTAATTAAACTATAGAGTTTGTATGTGAAAAACCATGAAAAACCATTAAATAATTTAAAACTAAAGTCAACTTGTTACTTGTGACATTACAAGCTTGTCATTTCCGAAAAACTGAAAATGTAGAATTCAAATATTGGCTGGTAAGCCACCCAATTGTTGGCACCTTAAGAGTGGACTTCGTGTCAGACTAAAATATAAAATATCATAAAATGATAAAATACTTTAATCTTTGCTTATACTTAATCATTATTATGTGATTGAATAGTATTAAAAAAATATTATTGGCACTATTGCCAATAAAAAGATTCTGTTTTTATTTTTGCTATGTTGACACATGAAATAAATAAAATATGATAAAAATATTAATAAATAATATTTGAACTTGAATAATCATACTGAACTTGAATAATCTATAGTTTTTTCTTTCTATTTACTCACTTTTAACTCTTAAGTGCCAATAATTGTAGGACTTCTAACGATTAGGTGGTTTACCCTAATTTGTTTTATATTATAAAATTACGAAAACTTTAAATTGAATTATGCGCCAATGACGTTATACAAGAAATGATAGGGATGGACATAGAAGGAAAAAAGAGAGAAATTCATTAGATTATAACGTTTTACCGAAAATATGCTCTAGTAACAGTCACTAACGTTGACTTTACTATTTGTTTTTATAAATACCTAACGACTATTTGCTAATACAAGAGAACTGATATGTCAAAGTAGCGTCATGATTTAGCTGATACTTTGTTGTGCGATATTGAACCTAATAGTTTTATGACATGCAACTAACAGTAACTCTAGAGGTGATAAAGCCATTTAGTTTTCGACCATACTATAGTAATGTACTTTAGTTTTCTCCGTGCTGCTCAGTTTCCTACTCCTATGCTATCCTATTTATCGACATCCGCAGTCACATTCAAACATATTATTATCTTCATCATCTTCAAATAAGCTGAATTACGTCCTTTGCTGGACATAATGCGTCTCAAGCTAAACGCTACCATTGCTCGCGATCATATGCCATCCGCATACATAGTATCTTTCGCTCTTATTAGATCGTCGTCAGTTCATCGCATCAGGGGTCTTGCCACTTTATCATAACAGCCCATTAATGTCCCACTGCAGCGACGGGCATCCTCTCGTGACGGAGGAATACTTGGCCTACTATTACCACGCTGGCCAGACTGATTGGTATAGGGTTTAATTTCAAGTTTTCCTTCTTTTTATTTCATAAAGATAATATTCACGCATAGTCCCTTAGTGTCCTAGTGTCATAAATGTCAAAAGCACCTAGAAAGGAAGCAGATCACTTCACATCTTCTATTTTGAGTGGTTTCAAATAAATATCAAATTAAATAAAAATCGATTGACTGTTTGATAAATTACGAAAACATACATATGTTTTCTGAATCATCTAGAAACATGAATAATGTTTCGTCAGTTGGTCAGTAAGTAACTAAAACGTAAAATTTTCTACAGAATGAATTTAAATTGTTATTTGCTAGTTCGTGACTTATCACGAACTAGCAAAAAAGTAGATATGATACTTATATCATATCTACTTTTTTCCTGTATGCATATAAAATTAGTAGGTTATCTTTATGAACTTCTAACTGCATTCTACCTACCCAATGTTATTGATACCGTAAGCCTTATAGACTTAAAAAGATAAAAGGCAGACAGATTTAATTATTGACTTTCAAATTATAAGTATTAGTAAGAATTATCGTATTAGGACTCGTCTAGAACGGTGTCTAGCTACTTGGGTTTCCGGGTTTAGCCATAAAGCTAGATCCTTTGTATTGTGCATAAATATATAGATACTTAAACCATCTATACATAGTATAGAATGAAGTCGCTTTTTCTGTCCCTTTGTATGCTTCATCTTTAAAACTACGCAACTGATTTTGATGCGATTTTTTAATAGATAGAGTGATTCAAGAGGAAGGTTTATATGTATAACACATGCATATTATAGTAGAGAAACCCATATCAATTTAGAGATTTCTAATGAAGCTGTACTTAAACGTTGTTTAAGGGCATTATGTAGTACCTAGGTGCCCATGCGGAGCCGGGGCTGGTCGCTAGTTAACAATATTACACTAATATTATATATTATACTAATAACCGCCTTGGCAACAAAGCCGTCGCCGTGGCTGCTCAAGGTCGTGGGTTCGAATCCCACGGTAGACTATTATTTGAACGATCCACAGATCATTGTGTTAAGAATGGTTGTAAGTACTTAGGGTCCATTTATATCAAGTCTGTAAGCCTCGATCGCACTAAGAAGTGTGGATAAAGTCAAATCTTTAAAAAGAAGAAAATACAATATTATTGACAATAAGTAGTTAAGCACCCATTTACCAACAATAATCATACAAAATGTAACTAGCATTAACCTACCACTTATGTATAAAAGTATTAGCAAACGTTTATTGGATAGTTTATGTCCAGTTTTATAGCATCATAATAACAGCCCATTAATGTCCCACTGCAGGGACTGGCCTCCTCCTGTGACGGAGGGATACTTGGCCTGCTAATACCACGCTGTTTTATAGCATATGTCCAGTATAAAGAGTAACGAGGGTTATTTCTTTTAAACGTTCTACCGACCAGAAGGGACTACCTTAATTATGATTATAACATGCTGCATGCATGCATCGCAATATGACCATGCTGTCCAGACAGGCGCTCGACAGCTTGCCATTTATGAATGACATGGGAATTCCAATAATAATTTAGGCCATTTATGAATGACATGGGAATCCCAATAAAAATTTAGGTTGCCAACATCTGATGATGGGATGGTGGCAACCTAAATTTTTATTGCCATGGAATGATATACTTCTCAAATATTAATGAACAGCTTTTACGATAACTATATACGCCATATATGTATATTTATATGATATACTAGCTTTTGCCCGCGGCTTCGCTCGCGTTAAATACGGGGTAGTGAAAATTAGACTATGTTACTCTCCATCCCTTTAACTATCTCCACTTAAAAAATCACGTCAATTCGTTGCTCAGTTTTGCCGTGAAAGAAAGACAAACCGACAGACACACTGTCCCATTTATAATATTAGTATGGATAAACGCAGCTCCATCCCATCACGTATAAAAGAAGTCCATCTCTACAATATGACATGGGTTGATATTACACCCTACTATGACATAATATTTAAGTCAACTAAAGTAAATATAAAATTATTCACAATCTTACCTAAAACGATTTACTGCTACACTAGTAGAGAACACACCATTAACAAACACAGGTGCAATATTTTAAAAATACAACTAATGTATTCACAAAAACATACTTTTAGTCTGTCAATGACGAAGTGAAAACATATACTGATAAGTTATTTTACAAGATAACCCTTTATTTATTACATGATAAGACTAAAATCTGTGCGACTGAGTGGTGTCAATAAATTGTTTTAAATAAAACTAATATTATACAAATATCTCTGAGTATAAAGCATAAGATAAAATAGATTGTTTGATCGAATGTGGCTGTAGAATCAGTACCATTATATCAACTAATATATTATACTAGCGCATGGCAAAGGGTTTACTCCTGATATGGACAGGATTATAGTCTACTACATTTCTCCAAACAAGTACCGAGTATTTTTTCTCCCTTACAATATTAATTTTTTTGTGAGACATTTGGGCAGCTGTGGAAAAATACAGGTTATTGAAAACATATACTGTCCGAATAGCTTATCTCAAATTTATCTCCTTTATTGTGTATCTAGCAGACACAATAGACAAAAAAAATATTAAACCACGTTGGTACGTACGGCACACTGTAATAGGCAAGTGTTAAAATATCCCTGAACGTAGTAAGATCTACGTTATACTAACGATTTATAATATTTGCGAGAAAAGAAAAACTTGTAATTAAATCCTATAAAATCCGTAGGTCAACTATCACTTCACCTCATCGCATTATGAAAAAGGTCATGACTATCAAAATACTGTCACGTCTAGCAAAATTCTAGACATTTTAAACTAAAATATTCAAGAGTTCACTTGCCAACTCGATTGTTATTTATGATTTGGAACTAACTATCACGACATCGTGCCACAAAGCATCAATTTATAACGTAATAAGAGCATTGCACAAAAGCGGAACTCTTCCATTAGGTACAATAGGTAGCGAGATAAACAATTTGATTACTCTGAAGTAAGTTTTCATTCAGCAGACGGCTTTAGAATATAACTCGCCTCGCTTTCCATAACGTTAGGAAGCGATCGAGGGTCTACAGACCATTTTGCGTCTTGGGCTATGTGGTAAATCAAATAATTGCCGTCAGGGCAGCAAACAGCTTACACTCGTGGAAAAAGCCCCCTAAAATATTTTATCAGGATTCAGGGATCAACCGGTGTACACCCATCGCCTCCACACGTGTTGTCAGACCAACAACTTGATGCCGACAACATGAAGAACTTTTCTTTGGGGTCATCACTGGGCTGTTTTCTTGCTTTTAATCAGGTTTGGTAAAGTCATATTGACAAATGCTATCTCCTATCCTAGTTAACGTGTCTATATAGTAGACGTAGAAATGCTCATTAGCAATATGCAAGTAAGTAGTCAATAAAATTAAAACAACATATTTTTCTTAAACACGGATTTTTTTCTTGACCACAAGAGTTTCCCGAAAGAAAAATCCTTAATAAATAAGGTCTGTTTATCTGAATTTAATTTTGTTTTAGTTTTATTTATAACAACACCAGATTTTTCAGTCATGCAAGCGATTCAAGTTAAACATGGCGTCAAAAAAACAACTTTACTACATACAGCTGTTCAAATATTATTGATTAAAGTCAAAACAAGCAGCTTTGGTACTTGAGAAATGTTATTTCCAGCATAGATGGCTCACCGAGGCGTTACCATATTGACAACGTTAAATAATTCGATGATGTGTCCTTTTCTCTCATTTTCCCCATTTTTACCAATGCTACCCCAAATATAAGTCTTTTTACGTTTTTTTGACACATCACATCAATTTAATTACATTCCTTACATATTCACGCTACTCCATCTAGACGAAACTATGCTATAATTGTACTATAGGTACTAGACTGTATGAATACATAAAGAGAAAATACCCAGACCCATGGAAACATTAATGTTCAAGCATAGGTACAAACACTTGCATAGTGCGAGATTTAACCCTGGACCTTCCAGTCTTTACATACTATAATAACTACTACTCAGAAGTTGAGATGTGGAAGCGCATACCTTAAATGAATATGATAAGACCCAATCTTAGCATGCATGGATTCTCCGTTCAAGTACTGGGTCCATCGCGTGATAGAGGACAGAACACTTGTATAGCAGCATCTGGGACTTATGACCCAGATGTAGGTTTAAGAAGGCCCCATTGCAAAGCATTAGTAGTAGTAGTCTTAGATAGTACATTAATCATAATGATGTTTAGTAAAACTATCTTCCTACAGAGAGAAATTAATGTCACCGCTTTACACTTACATGAATATTATGATGGAGTTATTACAAGTCCTATTTATTCATATTTAAATACTAATATAGTGGTAGTCAAATGCCAACTTCTCAAGGTTTGAACAATATGTTATCAGTTATCAAAATGTCTAATGTCAAAACATTGCATCTTATAAATAAAATTTACAGTTATATCATAATAACACATAATATTATAAATCAAGAAAAACATAAAGTATTAGTATTAGATATCGTACCCTCAGTGGAAAATAGGCATAAGTGATTTTACGTTGAATCATCGATTTTATCATATTCGGAAAGTACGTCTAAAGATACGTATGCTACATTTTTTTCATATTTTTCTTGTTAAATTTGACGAATTTATACAAGAAATTAGTTTTGAGAATTTTTATTCCATCACATTTTTTCTTATGGATTATTAGCTTATGTGATATTATGCAAAGAATAAATTGAGAAATATGGCGTATTACTTAATATTAAATTTATCCCTTTATTTAAATGTAGAAAATAAATAGTAACAAATATTATGATTTAAATGCGTTTGGTTTTTTTACATCGTTAGTTTTGTATACACGATTACTGCTTTCTTCCACTAAAAACTTTTCTGTACGCAAAAACATAAGACTAACATACTGCAGCGAGGCTGTAAAATAAGAATGATTACTTTTTTCTTCCACTAGAATATTTTCATTGCACCGAGACGTAAGATTTGAAACAGCGGCGCGTGAGTAGGCAGAGGGGATATAAGTGTGAATATGTCGATGCGATAATTTATTAGTATTTTTTTTTAGTTGATTATTTTAAAACAAAACGTACTGGCAATGAGTAATCAATCCATTAGCCTATCGCAGTTCAGTAATGGACATTAGGGCATGCAATTCCGGAGTTCCGGAATTCCGTAACTCCGGAATTCCGTGACAATTTTACTGATTTTTCAATTCCGGAATTGAGAGGAGTAATATCGGAATTCCGGTATTCATCATTTTTTGATATTATTAAATAATACCTGCATTACATTCCATTATTTGGCTAGTGAGTTATCGTAATGTTGCTTGTGCCATAATGCAACGCTATTACAGCTAAATTTAATTAAACTAGACGATCAGAAGCAGAACAGCTCTATGAGTTGAGACAACTTGCGAAGTCGTATAGAACTCTAAAAGTTGACTCCCCAAGTCGTAACGGTCCGGAAATATCGCCGCAGCGAGCTTGTTCCACAAAACAGTTGTTCGCGGTAGGAAGTTTCGCGAAAATCGCACAGTGGATGACCGCCAACCATCAAGGTGACAATGGTAGGACAGTCGATTGCGAGTGGTTCTGTGGAGAAATTCAGCTGTGGGCAATGTCCAGAACAACTCCTTAAAACGCTCCCCGTGATAAATGCGGTAGAGAATGCAAAGAGACCCTACATCTCTCCGCAAAGCTAAATAATCGAGCCGACTAGAGAGCACCTGCTCGTCAACAATTTCGAGCCGCCCTTCTTTGTAACAGGTCAATTGAAGGAGTTGACTGGGGTGCTCTAGCCCAGAGATGGGAACAGTATTCCAGATGTGGCCAAACCTGAGCCTTGTAGAGTTGTAGGCGATGGTTTGGCGTAAAATACTGACCCTCTCTATCGAGCACACCCAGCTTTTGCGAAGCTAATTTAGCTTTACCTCCAAATGATCGCGAAACTGAACTTCGCTCGAAATGCTTACACCCAGGATTTTAATAGACGGCTTGGTAACAAGAGGAGCGCTTTCGAAGTGAATATCCTCGATGAATGGAGATTTTTTAGCGGTAAACGCGCCAACCTGTCTCTTCGAGGGGTTGAATCGGACTAGATTTAGCCGACCCCAATTCGAAACTAAGTATGTTTTCGATATCAGACACAAGTTTGTTTTGGTTCTCATTAACGTTTTCCACCGCAAAAGAGAAATAAGAAAGCGGAACGTACTTTTTTTAAATAAAATAGGTTTTTGTTTCCACCAACACCTTTTTTTAAATTGTGTTTACTCCGCTCCGTTTTCGAGGTAGGAGCGAGCTCATTTCTACTCTTTCTACACACTCGGCTCTTTCCGTCCGACTTTTTGTTGGTGGAAATACAACTTTCCGTAATAGCATCTTTTATCGTCTTTAGAACTTCACAATGGCAGTTCTATAAAGAATTAGATCTCTCGACTAATTTTCTAATGTACGCGATGGCGAGTATCTGACAGAAGCTTACAAATATTTTTTTATGTGTTCTGCTAACCAGTGTGGAGAATTAAAGTGTTTTTCTGTGCTGGCCAAATAAGTAACCAAGTACAAAGTTCATTCTCTGGCAAAATGTAATTATACAAGAACAATGAGTTAGTTAAGTCTTGCCTTAATTTAACAGCTTAAAATGACAATAATAAGGGATATAAATTACCAAACATGTTCAAATTCTTAGTGAATATTTAGAAGTAAACAACTGCCTCTTCTTTTATTTTAAAGAAATTCTAAAATTACCAGTTCCGGAACTAGCTCCGGAATTCCGGAGTTAGACCTCCAGTATCGAAAGTCAGTTCCAGAATTGAGAACCTTCCGATATTGCATGCCCTAATGGACATAGGCCTCTCCCAACCCGCGCCACAGAACACTGTCCTACATCTTTCGCATCCAGTCTGACCCAGAGACCTATCTTAGGTCGTCGGTCCACCTAGCTGGGGGGGAGTCCTACACTACGTTTTCCGAGTCGCGGTCTCCACTCTAGGATACCTTTGTTCTAACGACCATCGGTCCTTCGACAGATACGATCAGCCCATTGCCACTTCAGGTTGCTAATTCTACGAGTTATGTCGGTAACTTTGGTTCTTTGTCTGATCTCCTCGTTCCGAACTTTATCCTTTAAGGAGACGCTGAGCATAGCCCGCTCCATAGCTTTTATTATTTTATATTTTTTCTCTCCATATTTTAAGCTTATGGACTAGTCCTACTCGCAAGTGTCCAGGTCTCGGCACCATACTTCATTACTGGTAGGACGCATTGGTTGAAGACTTTGGTCTTCAGGCATTGCGGTAAAGGCCCGACGTAGCTTGCTGAATACTGTCCAACTGGATCCTGCGATCGATTTCTTTCTTGAAGTTGTTTCTACCAAGTTGAACAACTTATAAACATACAACATCTTGAACAACTTCGAGCATCAATCGTTCGACATTAGATCGACCTCGAAGTGACATGATTGTGTAGCATGATCTTTGTTTTGTTTAGATTTATACCGAGTTCAACCCATCAACAGGCTCCAAATTTAGGCTTTGTGGCTTCCCGTCAAGCTGTTCCAGTGACTCTGCCACGATGACGATGTCGTCAGTAAACCGAAGGTGTGAGATGTACTCGTACTTGCCGTTAATGTTGATGCCCCGTCTAGTCTACTACAACGTCTTAAAGACGTCTTCGAGCGCGTTGGTGAAGAGTTTTGGAGAAATTACATCCCCTTGCCTGAACCCTTTACGTGACGCAACTCACTAAGTGGGGTAGTTTTGTTCTGGAGCTGGACAGTTATAGTGGCAGTTTCATATAAAGATCTACACACATTGATGTATGCCAATCGATGCCACATCATTGCAGAGCATCCAGAACCACCCAGGTTTCAATTGAGTCGAAGGTTTGTACGTAATCCACGAATGCTATGCACAGCGGCTGATTGTACTCTTCAGTATTCTGTACAATCTGCCGAACAAGATAATAAATAATAATAAATAATAATCTTCACACATTCACACAACGCCATTTAGTCCCAAACTAAGCAAAGCTTGTACTATGGGTACTAGACAACGGATAAACATACTTAAATACTTTATTTTTTTGTAAATACATACATATTATACATAGAAAACACTCAGACCAATGCAAACAATCATGTTCATGCACACAAAGATTTGCATTGAGCGGGAATCGAACCCGAGACCTCTGCGTAGCAGCCATGTAATATACCGACTGCGCCATAGAGGTCGTCAATAGATAGATGTGGCTCAGGAGTGATATGGGCCTATAGTTCTTCAGCGAGAATTTGTCACCTTTTTTGAAGAACAGGGCAACCACGGCACTCCCGCCTGAGGCGTTAGGCCCTGGTGGATGACGGAGCTAAAAACACCTCACAAGTGTTTTTAGCTCTTTTTGATTATGTGTTCCGCCAGTTTTAATAGCTCTGTGGTGATTCCGTCATGCCCTGGACACTTATTGTTCTTTAGTTGCTCGAGAGCAACTCTGACCTCGCCCCGGTTGACATCAGGGATGTCCTCCGTGTGAGTGAGGCTATGTGGTCATCTTTCTTAGGTCCTATGTCATCCGTGATACGTGCAGGTATTTCTAGGAACTCTCTATTTCCTCGAGTATCTCGAACTCGGAGGTCACAGTTCTGGGGTCCGCAGTATTGAGTTTCGTTAGATGGGTTCTACCAAGCTTGCGAGCAAATACTTTGGTGCCTCTATTCTGTTCGATCGCAGTCGCAACGGTGGGGTTGTTAGAATATCTGAGGTCACGTCGCACCAGTTTCTGGATCTTCCGGTTAAGGTATCTCCCATTCGTCTAAGAGTAGATTAGTCTGCTTCGAACAAGTCGTTGATCACTCCTAGTATTAAACGTCTTAATTTATTTAGTTATTTGTACTTTATGCACACAAATAAACTGATCTACAATGGTAAGCTTAATGCCTTAAGGCATTATCTTCCAGCTAACCTTAGGGCGTAGCAGAGAAAAGTAAGTTGGTAGGTGCAATAAGGACAATTAATTATCACAGAAACATCTCTGAACACGTATCTTCTATCGGTCATGATAAAGTCTATCTCGTTCCTCGTCACAGTATTGGGGCTTTGCCATGTCCCCTTTATATGTGGCTTCTTCTTAAAGAAGGAGTTGATTAAGAAGAGCCCCTGCGTCTCCAGGAAGTTGATCAGCATCTGCCCCCTGTAGTTTCGGCGCCCCACACCGTAGTATTCAATTTTCTTTTTGCCGTTTTCTTGTACTTCCACTTTGGTATTGAAGTCTCCCATAACAATGTTGTAGTAAGCCTCGGTAGTGCCATGTAGTGCCTTAGCGATGTCTTCGTACATGGCATCGGCTATTTCATCGCTGTGTGTCGAGGTCGGAGTCTCTTGTATCACCGGCAATATGTAAAGTGCCTTTAATTTTAATTTGTTAATTGTAATTTTTGTTTGTTACTTTAGATTTTTATTGAGAGAACGTAATGTTTTGTTGTATGGAGCCGAGAAAAACCTTATTCTGTTAATTGTTACAAGCCTTTACAAATTATCTACTGATTATTAAAAAAAATATAAAAAATTAATTAGTGGTAGTAATCTTTACCGAAATTACACATTTCTGAATTTTTATTGTGCAATTTCATTGTTAATAGTACGAACTTTAATTGTATCCAAAAATCTAATAAGTATTTTGTCTAAATTAATAAATATTAAATACAAAAAATGCATTTGCTTTTTTTTCCTATAGTCATAAGCAATAACTCAAAGTAATATGTGTTAATATGCAGCAAACGTTTCTATAACATATAATGGAATAAGTAATTACTATTGTTTACTTCTGGTTTCTTATCAAGTCCCTAAATTGAAAAAAGGGGTAAGTACAGCTTATACATTTCAAACATAATTTTAATAAAGGAAATAATGCAGTAATCGTACTTATACAACTATAAATGTTCATACTTACAAGTTCATAACTGCTTTAATACAACATACTTTTTAAATATATTTTACTTTTCTGACAAAGCCTGTCATAAATTTTGATACTCAAAATGCATAATATTTTTACATTCTGAAAAATAGCATAATAATTTATTTTTACAATTCCTAATAAACTATAAAGATTAGCACTAACTTAAATACAACACGCAGTACACGATTTTTTTTCCTTTTTTTTGATATAACAATAATTGTTCTACGTTTGAAAATAAAGTAAATATGCCCATAAATATAGTTTTTTCGCCCTACTGAAAAATCAGCATTTTCGTCTTATGCCTTTTTTCCACTGAGGGTGCGATATCTACTATTATGAGACATATTATTACAAGACTCAATAGAGTTGTGTCTCTATCAGTGAGAGCCAAAGTTTATGTACCATGGCTGTATATTTATTCCCATACCATATATTTCCCATACCTCCCAGAGACAATGTCTAGTAAGAAGTTAGAGGTATTAAGCAGCTATGATTATTGTAATATAGAGCAGGTTTCAAATAGTTCTTAAAACCAGCAACAATATTAAAAATGTATCTATCTATTATATTGGTCCTTAAGTCCAGATTTTTACATTGTCTGGTGTGCAACTTATCCATATTTTACAATGCTCTTTAATATTCTATTTTATTTTAATTATAGCCATTCTTTATTATGTAAAATGTCAATGGAAAATAAATTTATACTTTTATCATACCCTAAGAATTATTTTACAAAACTAGACCTGAGAAACAGTTATCAACATATTTAAATGAAATTCAAGGTATGTTTAATGTGTGGACATGTGTGTACTGCTGTCAGCATTGCTGATATACTCATTCAAAGCAGAGAACTATATCTACTTTCTAGCAGAATACTGTAATATAGCTCCTAGAAGATAAATTACTATTTAATTTGAATAATGTGTTGTAGCATCCTAACAAGGTTTGGACCTAATAAAAATTATTCATAATCGTTCAAAACCAATGTATTTCTTGTTTTAATCTATGAATGTGTATAATTATCTTTTTGTGTTTTAATTGAATACATCCGAATTTTAAATACTTACATCTAATAATATTTTTTATTAGTTTGTCTAGTACTTACCTTCAAATAAAATAATATAGACAAATAGGAAATATTAAAAAATATATAAATTAACACTTACATGATTGGAAATCCGCTTTCTTGGTTGCTCACTAATTTTATGATGAATTTGAAGACGTTAGTTCATAAAAAAACTTTTAAAGCCCCACAGTTAGATCACAACAACAACATGAGTCTTAAACCATGCAACATCTTTACGTTAAGGCGTTCATTTCTTGAGGATTATAATTCGAATAAATGTTTATTCTGGGTATTTTTAAACAAAAATTTTAATCAATATTAATCTTATCATTTAAAAACTGAACCGATACAATCTAAATATTCGTATCTCAAGTACGTCTCTTAACCATGTAAAACAATTAACACTTCAATAACTGGAGAAAGAAAAGACTTATTCTTTTTATTTGAAGTAAACTTATTTAGCACAATATTTATTTGAGAAAAAATTAAAACGAATGGAAAGGCGTTTCTCTGCTTCGCGCATCTGTCAACTTTTTTCTGCGCTTCAAATCAAACTCAATCAAATCAAAACAATACCATTAGCTCCATCTCGTGTCATTTGTGGTAACTAGTAAATATTACTTGCCAGTCGCCATTGTGGCAAAAAAAAATTCAAACCGTGCCAGTTTTTAATCATTTAAAGTAATTTATTATAACTATTGGATTTTTATACTCATGGTTACTTAAAATAACAATCACTATTAGTTTTTCCTGTGTGCGACAGTACAACACGGGACATAATTTTTGAAATACGTACTTAACACAAAGTCGAGTTTTGTAGCTCAGAAATTAAGAAAGCCCTATTTTAGTCTAGTAACATTTTATGGATCATACGTTAACTCGAAGTTTATTTAAACGTTACTTACCTTTAACTTTATCCCCCTTACTCATAAACGTCTCTTAAATTTAATCACTGTTTAGCGAGATTTTTATTACGAAAACCAACCTTATACCAAACAACGTAAGAGTTTAAGCTAATTAATCAATTAACTAAAATTTAAGAGGCGTTTATGAGTAAGGGGGTATAAAATTAGTATCTGACAATGATTTCTGATTGTGTTTAGGATAGGACTTTAGGTATCGGGTATAACGGTGCGGTCGTACCAACTCAGCCTGTAACTGAAGAGACTACCACCTGGTACAGTGTCGGCCAAAGTTACTCTTATCCATTATACTTGTCATATAAAAAAACAGGAAAAACAAAACTCGTAAAAAAGGAAAGAGCCATACTGTATTTGCAGGAGAACTACAGTACTTAATTAATTTTATGGGTCGATTAAAGTGGTAATGGCCAGGACACAAAATTCGCATTATACCACCATAGCCAAAGCCAAAGATAAATAATAATATAAAAGGTGCTGTATTTTAGCGTTTAAATAGTTTTAGCTTTTTCTATTGGCTTTTAGCTATCTTTACACCCACGGGCCACGATGGGTTAGGGGTCATTCGGCCCACTATGAACCTAGTCCGAGGACCAGTTACTCTTTAAAAATTTGATCATGGTTAACTGGGCCCACATCTGTTTTGTTTACTAAGTAGGTACACATAGATATCGTATATTTATATATATTTCCATGTAGAAAAAAGCCTGTTTAGTCTGATCAACAGTTTAATAATTAACTTTAGTTATTTATTAAACGTACAAAACAAAATAAATAAGGCCTTATCTTAATTTTTACTGTAAGACTAGGCGACTAAGAATATTATTACAGTAAAAGTTTTTTTGTTTTTATTATCACTTCCGCAATGGGGACAATTTGATAAAACATTTCGCGAATCTTCGTACACAAAGGACGATCAACCGTCTTCAGTGGGATTTGAACCTACCCGTGCACTTACCAAATACAAACAGTTTTCAAAATTTCTATTCTTAGTGACATTTCCTACAATTTCATAATCAATATGTGGAACTGTGTTTATGTTGCAAGTGCTACGTGATTTTATGTGGTACAATAGAGATAAAAAAAATGTATTAAGTAAAATGATTGCTGCAACTAACACTTACTTAACTAAGCCCAATACAATGTTGGGGGGTATAAAAAAAGAAGATTCGGATGTGGAAGGAATACTTTCAACCTGTACCTCAAAGGTCAAGAAGTACCTAACTGAAAAAAATGGCATCCAAATTCGTTCTTCTATTAGCAGTTGTGCTGATGTTGTATGTAAGTATACACTCATTTTTACAATATTTTCTTTATGTTCATAATTTTAAATAAATAAATCATTTAAAAATATAATAAACATGGTATATCAGCAACACGATTAGGGTTCCTAAGATAGGAACTTCAGCACAATGCAGTGCCGTAGAGTAGTGCCTTCTGGATCCGTTTTATGATCGTCTGCCTAAATGTAGTCTTCTTAGGTATACCTGGCGACTCTTTGTGAAGATTTCATTGACCGTAATTACTAACGGAACAGTGATTCTACATGTCAATGATCTCTGGTACCTTTAATACTATTGACTATTTATTTACTTAGTCAGTTAGTTAAAGCCTGACTCTCGCCCTGACTTCCACATGTTTAGATCCAACGAAGCCCAGTGATTCATAGTGCCCTGTCTAGCTTACCTCCCCACCGCTTAAGTGTCCTGCCTCGACACCGATTTCCCGATCCCCGGCACCACTCGGTGGTAACTCTGGACCACAGTATTTTTAACATAAGTAATTATGTAATTGTAAATATTAAGTCTGTTTAACTTCTATGTCACGATTCTATAAATAATTGTTGGTGATAATATATTACCTGAACTTCAACATAATGTTCTCTAGGTATCACGCAATTTAAGTCCACCAAGGAAATCTATCTGAATCTAGGTCTGTCTGTACATGGGAACAATAAAGCTCTTTCTTTGCTTTTCCATTATAACCGAGTCTATCCAGAATACCTACTTATACATTGTAGATTTGTATTGATTTTTAGAGCATTTCCCGCTTACTCCCACGCTTAAGTACAGCATCGCGTAATGTGTCTGGTTCTGACATTTCCCTTTTATTTTTTGCAAAAGTAAGTTTTCAAGTACCTACTTAAATTAATTTATCACATAAAACTAATTTTTCATAATTTTTACCGTAACAACCTTTGTCAAATTATTTTATTTATTTATGAATTAGGGATGTTATATGTTATGATGAAAGTATTGTTTAGATTTGTGTTGTCATCTTCACGGCCTCCATATTAAGGGGATTTTAAATAATCGTATTCCTGTCTTGTGTATCATATATACATTACATAGATACATTTGCATTGTTTTACTAGTATGTCTACTAGGGCAACAGGTTTTTAAGTTCTTGAAGCTGTATACATGCGGTTACATTTACATGAGTCAATGATCCTATCCCTAAAACAAGTGTCCCTCATTAAATCTAAATATGTAATATATTTATTTAGGAACACCGAAATCTTCATGTCTAAATACCTAGACAATGGGCTCACAACGAGCCTGAAACTTCTGTTTCGGATAATAAAATAGAAGAAGATCTAAGGTAGACTGAATGATATAGTTATTTATACCAAATTGAAACTAAAACTGTGTGAAAAATCATAAAATATTATATTTCATTATTTTCTTTGCTCCGCTGTGATACTCGTAGCATTGTAGAGTGGTAATCACGGGTTCGATTCCATAAGTTACGGGTATATTATACAGTTCTAGATCTTAACTCTATCTCATAATTTGCTGTATCATACTTCACAAAATTTGTTTTAAAATGCAAACTAGGCATCGCTTGACTGCAAACAAGTCCCCAATTGTAGGAAGTAGCATATGAGAGCGGTCATCCCACATTGTTTAAATTATTTTATTTTCAGGTCACTTCCGTTGTGTGCTATCCTGCAAATTATGGAATGGGCCCACCATGTTTTCCTGCACAGCCTATCATAATCAGAGACCGTGATAATGACCGCGATAGAGATATTTTATACCCCATTCTCCTGTTAATGCTTTTGGGTGGTGACGGATTCGGTTACTAAATTTGAATGTGTTTACGTATATATTTTAACGTAATAGCATGCACGTAAAAGTATATCTTTATATTAATATTTTCATATTATAAAAAAAATATTGTTTTATTACTTATCTGGGTTGGGAAATACTTATTAATTGTATATAAATATGTTTTATTGTACCTAAATATAATAGACAATATTCAGTAATTAAACACATTAAAAAATTCACTAGAATTAACATTTACAAAACAGATTCTATTTAAAAATGTTAATACAATAACAATAATTTACAAAATGAAAGTGTTACTTTTTAATCGATACTTCTCTTAGTCGACTATATTTGTCACAGATTATAGTGGATACATAATTTCCGACTCTACATTTGTTACATATTTAGCATCACTCTTAAGGATAACAAGAAAACGTAATACATAATCATTCAAGAGTGAAAGAAATAGCAGATGGTGCCATTTCAAAATATATTTTATATTCTTTGAATGAATAGTTGGAACAGCAGAACTCAAACGATGATTGTCCATCATCATTATTTTTCATAGAAGAAAATAACAATTTTGTTTTAGAGTTTAAAACAAGCAATTATGCTTACAAAAGTAACTCGTATCTGTAACATTTACGTAGAGTCGTAATCGTTACCGCTGAATTATGTATATATACGAAACTGTTGTATTATCTCTTTGATTAGATTATAATCTAAATTGTTTCCATTTGAAGTTCAAATGTAATTTGTTATCAACGAGAGTAATGATTTAGAAGCCGTGCGTGCGAAATGTCTATATCTAATTGTAGTGAAGAAGATGATACATATCCACTACATGAGTGTATATTTCTTGGTGATGTTCGCAAATTGTCCTCGTTACTAAGAAATAATGATGTTACTCGCAAAGACAGGCACGGGAACACAGCCTTACACCTGGCTGTCATGCTTGGCCGCAAGGAATGTGTCCAGCTGTTGCTCGCCCACAGTGCACCTGTCAAAGTCAAGAACCTCACTGGATGGTCACCTCTCGCTGAAGCAATCAGCTATGGTGATCGACAGACTATATCATCACTTGTACGTAAATTAAAGCAGCAAGCGCGAGAACAGATGGAACTCAGAAGACCAGATCTTATTCGTGCTCTCGCTCAGATTCAAGATTTTTACATGGAGCTGAAATGGGACTTTCACTCATGGGTACCTCTGGTTTCCCGAATCTTACCATCTGATGTGTGCAAAATATACAAAGCAGGGTCTGGAATACGGTTAGACACAACATTAGTTGATTTTACAGATATGAAGTGGGAAAGAGGAGATATTTCATTTATATTCCAGGGGGAAAAGTGTCCAAGTGAGTCACTAACTGTTTTAGATAATAAAGCCAAAGTGTATCAGAGAGTTCGCTATGAAGAAACTGAAACTGAAATAGAGGATGAAGTTGACATACTTATGTCTAGTGATATTCTGGCAGCTCAGATGTCGACCAAAGGAATTTCATTTACTAGAGCACAGTCAGGGTGGATATTTCGTGAAGATCGTAAAGAGACGGTTGCAGGTTTATACAGAAGTGATATTTACACTATTTCAGGACTCGTATTAGAATCACGCAAACGTCGAGAGCATTTGTCCACTGATGATTTACAAAAGAATAAAGCTATTATTGAAAGTTTAACTAAGGGTAACACACAAAATTTGGAAGCAAATGGTGACCAAACTCGTCGGGCATCTCTAAATCCTCCTCCAGAGAGCAATGTAGATTATAAATCATACTTGGCATCTCCTCCTGGACAGTATCCTAGCCTGGGCCGTGAGCTTGTGTATAAAGAATCATCAAGAAATTTTCGAGCTACTCTTGCAATGAGTGATGATTTCCCCCTTAGTGTGGATATGCTGCTAAATGTACTAGAAGTGATTGCTCCATTCAAGCATTTTGCTAAACTAAGACAATTTGTTGCCATGAAGTTACCTAGAGGATTTCCTGTGAAAATAGATATACCAATATTACCTACAGTAACAGCTAAAATTACATTTCAAAAGTTTGATTTTCGTGAAGATATTGCTCCTGATTTATTTATTATCCCTGAAGACTATGTAGAGGACCCCCTCAGGTTCCCTGACTTATGACGCTTTGATATTCTAACACTGTTTGAAATTAGTGAAAAGCCTATATGGCGCTGTGAAGTGAAACGAGGTAGAGTTAAAAATTTGATCCGTTGTAAATCTGTGGGGCATGGCTTGCTCACTATTGAATTTCCCATGCTATTTGGTCTGGGCAGTTCCTATTCCAGCCACTGTATTGTTTTTGTTGAATAGCTAAATTTGTAGGAATGTTAAATTTATGGTGAAATGTATTGTGCATGTAGTATTTTGGTGAACAGTGTTAGAATAAAATGTGTATTAAATGTTCTGTTAGAGTTTCTGTTTATTTATATTTATTATGGATCGTATTTCAATGTTGAAATTATCTGAAGATTTTTTTCATTTTTACAGTAATATTACAAATACGTAATAATTATGTATAACAAAATTGATCTACTTACTGCAACCCAAAGTCAAAGCAGTGTTCTCATTGAAAAACTCCATTGTACTTTGTGTTTAATATTTCTATTGTATAAATGTTTGTATACAGATTAAATGTAAACATCCTACAAATCTGGTTCTTGTGTAATGAATGTTCCATACTTTTGTTAAGCACCTAGTTATAGTCCATGGGCCTACACTTAAGTTTGATGGCCTCATAGAGATTTCAGAAGTGCACTGGACACTTTGGCACTAATTACTATTATACAAAATGAATTTCTACCTGTTCCTTTTATATTATGACAAGAATATTGTTAGATTAAAATGTCATATTTGGCAGATTAAATTAAATATAATAATGGATGGTTGATCATCAAGAATTTATGATTATGTAATTTCAGTTAGAATTGTAGATTATTTTGTTTGCCGTCAGCATAATGTAATTTGTGTTTAATTTCATAATATTTGTTATTATTATATAAAACATGAGTGGATAGACAAAACTGAGATTATAAAACAAGGCAGAATAAAATCTTTTTTACTACTAGCTGTACAAAACAAAGGAATTATTTGTTCACTATTGCATGATAGTATTGACGGTATGAGCACAATACTAAAGCTAATGTATCAATTTTATTTGTAATAAAAAAAATGTAGATACATTTAATTTATTCTTCAAAATAATTTTGTCCATTTCCTAATTTAATACGTTCAATGTGGTTGAACAACAAATTTTTTTTTGTAAATATAAAAAGTGTTAATTGTATTTCATTATCATGTTTGAATGCACAGATTGTACTTATTTACACAAAGTAGAATGTAGCAGCCAGATGCTTGTAGTGTTGTATGCAATTTATATGAATGTATTTGACAATAACTTTCAAAAGACAAATCCCACCAAACAAATGTAAAAAGGTGTTATGTATTTGTGAATATTTTATTTCTTGCCATTATTGTTTATTGACTCAATAAAATATGTGGCAGACTACCTGTAATTTCCAATTAAAGAGAGCATAAAAGTTTTAATAAAATTGTAAGTAATTAAACTGGCTTTATTTGCTGATTGGTAAAAACACATATTATAGTATTATGGGAATCAATAGTCCCTGAAGTAGGTAATTGTAAAATGTTTCTATAAAATCCGAAAAGAAAATCCAATGGAAAAAATTTGTACTCGAGACGGGACTCGAACCCGCGTCTCTGGACTATACGCGTCCAGCGTCATGACCGCTAGGCCACCCGAGCATCCTTCTCGACTACCAAATTTAACCATTACTTTATTACGTCTTTATTCTTTAAAATGTCCTAATATCGTTTTCCATTCAACTAGAAAGAAGTCTACATAACCGTCTCGCTTTCCTGGGCGAAAGAGTGCAGTAGCTACACAAAATATTTGTATCACGAAAACTAGGTTTCATTTGAAGTTACTTTCAATTAAACTCCAAGTAGTAATTTATAAATACTGACTTAGTGGCGTCAGGGGCCAGTGAGTCCGATACATGCTGCCTTGAAAACTTAAGGTTGTGCTCGACATTGATATACATCGAGCGCACTGATGCGTAGTAACATACCTAAGTACATGTTAGAAGGTCCCTCCGTTAGTAACAGAGTTGGCAACGCAAGGGCGGGAATCAAAACAAGACGATCTCTATAACATCCCACAACATTTATATAAATAGAACTAATCCCTACGCTGCGTGAGAATATAAAGATAAAATCAATAGCGTTGTCTGGTAACAACGGGCATGACTCCCGGGGAAAAGTTAAATCGTCTGGCCTTTATTAATCAGAAGAAAACATAAAAGTTATAAAACATGAATTCAAGTAGGCTCTACTTACACTTATAATTTTCTAATAAGGTACAAACTGATTACAAATAGAAACTTTATTACCTAGGTACGCAATTTGGTTGCAGGATTGTAATATTTTAATAGATAACAATTAAATTACTGAAACTCTTGATGAAATTTCTATGTTCATCTTCGTCTTCGTCGAATTGAGAACGTCGTCCATTTTCGGAGTTGGTGAAAAATGAGAAAGAAACTAGAAACGCAGTAGGTATGAGTACCTATATTATACTTACACCAAACAAGACGTGAAATTAAGGCAAATTAACACTTATATGCTCGTACTCAAAGATGCTTTAAAGCAGTACTTATTCGTTGTTTCGCCCCTTCTACTTCTACCATGTTCAATTTTTCTCTGCTGCTCCTTGATTTGTTTTAGTTTAGTAAGCCAAATTTTTACAATTTTTTTGAACAAGTTAACTCAAACCCGACCAATTAGTAGAAGTAGGTACTTACTGCTTCTACAAGGATCAGGATCTTCTTCTAAGGATCAGGCACCAAATAAAAAAAAAGGAAGACATAACATTAAAAAAAACAAAAATAAAAGTGTACATCTTTATTCAGAAACTTAAGTCACACATTTTGTCTTTAAAAAAAAAATACGTGGGGTTTTAGGTAATATTGTTCGTTTACTGCAGGGACTTTCGAGACTTGGCCGTACCTGTATGATGTATGATTGAAGAAGAGGAATCCTGTTGTAGGCCAAGAGTGACCACTTGTAGTGACAACGTCGACCTTCGAGCTGCAATAATATTGTTCGTTAGTGTTCGCCTTTTCATCCAACGGTTGGGAAAAGCCCTATCCCACTGTTGGGAAAAGACCTATCCCACGGTAAGGAAATAACCTATCCCACGGCTGGGCAAAGGCCTCTCCCGCTGACTTCCACAATAATAATATTGCAATTAATTAAAAACACCAACATACGGTCCAATCAATTTCATGCATAATATGAAGTAAGCAAGTAGCGCGGGTTAAAAGAGGCCTATGTGGACTGCGATAGGCTAGTTGATTGATTGATTGATATAGTGCAGCCTATGTTGTTTAGGGCTGACTCAATAAAGCTTTTTCAAACCTTCGCTTTCAACATTCCTTTGTTGTTATCACGTATAGGTACTGTTTTGGGCTGCCCTAACACCTTACCATCAGTCTAATAATAACTTAAAAAAAAACAAAAACCTAAAATTATCTATTCACTACTATTTTTATTACTTACCTTGTTCCTGAGACACCAAAATCTGAAAAGAAAAATAAAATTAGGTGAGTTTATTAGTAATATCGTTATTCACTTAGGTACCTATACGAACTTCTCACATAGAGCGTTACGAAAGGTAGTGATTTTCTGCTATTTAGACCAATTTATGGGGAAACCCTAAATATTATTATGTATTAAGCCAAATAATTAGCTGAATTTATTAGATTATGTAAAAGTTTTGCAGTTTTACATCTTTATGGACTGAGTAGACACCGTAATGCCTTCCAATAAGGCACATTTTTAACCATACTTCAAGCTATCTCAGATTGCTATATAAAACGTCAGCTTGCGACTACGGCCAGTGCAACCTGTGCCGAAACGTCAAGTAAAATAAAGGTAAATAGCATGTGCGTTAATCTACTGTAAATAAAATAATGTAAGTACCCCAGGTTCATCCAGTTTGGGTGCGATTTGTCTGCGGAACTCTCCGAGCCGTTTCGCATATCCACTTTGGACACTGCCGCTGCTTCTTGACTCCGTAGACGAAGGGAAAACAGACTCTATAGAGAAAAAATTAAAAGTTAGTTGCAGAATCTTATAGATATTATAGTATATCATAACAGCACATTAATGTCCCACTACAAGAACGGGCCTCCTGCCGTGACGGAGGGATACTTTGCCTACTAATGCCAAGACGGATTGGTATAGGGTTTAATTTCAAGTTTTCCTTCTTTTTTCTATTACATAAATATAATATTCACGGATAGTCCCTTAGTCGGTTTTTACGACACCCATGGGATTAGATGGGGTGGTGACACGCTGTACCTATTATTACTCTGTCACCACACCACACATTATAATATATGCTACAAAATTATAGATTACGTCAAAAAAGTACAATGTACCTTCCAAGCTTCTAGACGAGTCTTTCTTAGTTACACTAGCAGATTTATCGGATAGTATTCTGAAAAAAAAAGTACATAAGTAGTAGTAACTATGATGCATCATTTACTTTTTACAACCTTTTTATTATTGTCTGTAATGGAATCTTGCAAGTTGACCCGCTTTCCGTTTTCCGATTGAAATGCAATATTTTAAACTATTTAATTGCAACTAATGTATGTATGTACCTAATGAAATTGCAACATTAAAATAGGATACAAGCAATTATTAATGGTTTAACAACAGACTGTAAAATAATAAGCCTGCAGGGGCACTTTCTGGTGTGCTATTCGTGAATGGTGCCACCAAGGCCCAGGGATAAAAGGACCCAAAGATTAAGGAAAATCAGGATTTTTCTTAGTCTTTGGGTCCTTTTAACCTCCTAGTTTAAAATTTATTGGTAACCCAGGTAGGTATAGGATTTGCAAGAGCGTATTCTCAAAGCTGAAAGTGTAAAATGTCATAACGTTTCCAGAAAACTGACGCGCTGCAACCACGATTAATGGTAAATTCAATGTAGTTTATATCATTTGCGCATGCTTGACTTTCTCGTATTAGGAACATTTTTTTGATGGATTTTTGAGCATAATATCACATCTAACCCTTTTAACATCTTTGGCCACAACCATATACTTACCTTATCAAAAATAAACATACATACTATAAAATATAAAAGAATATTTGTTTATGACTAACTTGTCAATAAAGTTGATCATCCAGCGATGTTTCTTGTCGACCAACTGTCGCAGATCGTTGGACATCACGAGTACTATGAAGTGTGTGTACATCGCCGGCGTATCGCGACACATTTCGTACAGGCTGACCAACGCGTTCTGTGCTGACTCGGCGTAGTCGCGACACCATAATGCAAGCTGAATAAATATATATAAGTATTATTATAGGCCAGTCCCTGCTATGGGACATTCACCAGCTTTATGCACAGCAGCCACAATATGTGCGACAACTATTAGTAAACTATCGCGTTTCATTACTATAAATATTGTATAAACGGGATATTAACGCATTTTACTTGACGTTTCGGCACAGGTTGCACAATGTAGGGACATTATAGTAACATCTCAAGATACGAGGGTAGATATTAATGTATAATCTATCACGAAGACGAAGCTGTGACTTCGCATCACCAGTCAGCTTGTGACCACGGCCATTGCAACCTGTGCCGAAACGTCAAGTAAAATAAAAGTAAATAAAATGCTCGTTATTATGCTGTAGGACCGTGGCATTATTCAATATAATATATTGATTTATTTATATATTCCCTATTTCTTTATTTTTACGACAGCCTCCAGATGAGATGGAACAGTGACTTTAAGTACTCTTACACCATCATACACGGAAAATAAATAAGTGATACATAACAATAAATATTGTATTCACGTCAGTAAAGATAACTTATATTGGGTACTCTTACCAAAATATAATCACGGCGATATCTATTCTGTTATCTAAGATTATAATTGCAATAAGCCACACCAGTATAAAGGTAACAATATTGATTATTATTCAAGGACATTAAACATCCCGTTTAGTCACGAAATAACGATATCTAGGGTAAAGGCTCCAGTGAATGAACACTTAAGCAATTTACAAACTTCAAAAAATAAAAACATATGTTTTTCTTTATGCATAGGTCCTCAGAGCTAGTTTTTAGTTTAGAAGATTTATTCAAAAATATTTTTCAGGCTCGTTTTACTTTTTAGGATACACAGTTTGTAAGATATTTAGCAATATATAGAAGAATACCCCAAAACCCCAGTAAATGAACGCAAATTTCCAGTAAATGAACACAAAAAAACCCAGTAAATGAACACGATTTGGTTTTTATTAATTATGCTATAAAACAGTTATTATTGCAGCAAAATAAATAAAAAAATCTACCTATTGTTCAAAATTATTAACTTTAGCATAGGTAGAAAGAAAGAAAAACAAGATACATGGGCAAGAGCAGAAAAAAAGTATTTAATATTATTAACCTAAAGAATGGCAAAGCCTCAAATTAAACACCTTGGCCCTGCTGCGGTCTCATGGCTGTTGTGCCAATTTAACGTCTACCTGGAATCCGCTTCAGTCCCCTGTCTCTGGAGAAAATCCAAGGTCATAGCCATCCTCAAGCCGGGGAAACCAGCTGACAATCCTAGAAACTATCTGCCCATAAGTCTTCTGTGCCACACATACAAGCTATTCGATAGATTGTTGCTGACCCGGCTCACAAAGGGTATAGACCCGAATGGGATCAGGTCTCAGAGCATTTAGGTTTCAGGCCGGTGAAATCGTGCTGCAACCAGACACTCAAACTTACGCAGCACTTTGAAGATGGTTTTGAGATGGTAAGAGTAACCAGTGCTGTATTCGTGGACCTATCGGCGGCCTATGATACAGTGAGCCTCTGGCAACTGTTATGGAAAGTGGAAACCATGACCCTTGACCATAAATTCATCGCAATACTTCGAGAGCTCCTCCACAATGGCCGCTTACCGGTCCTCCTTCTCTCAGACAAAAGTCGCTGGAGATAACAGAAGAATGCCAAACCACAAGGTAGCGTTCTGGCTCCCCTTCTTTTTACCATTTAGTGCTTCTTCCGCTTCCTATACGCTGACTATCTCGCGCTAACTTCCCCAGCAACAAACTTCATCGAAGTTGAGTCCAATCTCACCTCAGCTCTTAACAATCTGACCCGTAACTATGAGGCAAACTCGTTTAAGCCTAATCCTTTTAAGACTGAATCCTGTTCCTTCCACCTTTGGAACCAGGAAACGGGCCGTAAGCTAAATATCAAATGGCAAGGTATCCCGATAGCTCATAATGACTCCCTCAAATATCTCGGAATCCCCCTGGACAGGTCACTGTCATTCAAAAACACTGTCAGAATGTTAAACAGAAGGTGCATTCTCGCAACAACTCGTAGCAACGGCTCATTTCCAGAAAATGGGGAACCTCGCCCCCGGTAATGCGGACTTCTGGGCCGGCGCTTGCTTTCTCGGCTGAAGAATACGCGTGCGCAGTCGGAAACCGATCAGCTCATGGTAGGTTAGTGGATACAGCTTTGAACGAAAACTCCCGGATTATTACAGGTTGCCTTAAACCTACACCGGTCAGACTGCTGTACCCACTGGCTGGCAATGCCCCCCTGTCCGTAGGGATGTGGCGGCCTCCCTTGAAAGGAGCAAAATTGATGACGACCATCGGCACCCAATGCACGGCTATGTTCCAGTGCAGCAAAGGCTGCGTAGCTAAAAGATCTTCATAAAGTACGTCTACCTTTTAAGTACCGACCCAGCACACGGGAGGGGCAACTTTTCGCGCGAAAATAGCGTCACTACCAGAACCATTTGTGTCACTCTCTGTGAGGCTTTCGCCCGGACATGATTACCATGGGCTACCTGGAAGTCCTTAAAAACATTGCGATCCCAGTTAGGACGAAGCAAGGAGAACATGCTCCGGTGGGGCCTTACAAATATTGGCGGACTGAGTTGCCTGTGCGGTGTTCCCCAAACTATGGCCCACCTCTCATCATGTCCTGGATGCCCTAACACCTGCACTCATGAAGAGCTTAAAGATTTGAAAGATTTTAATGTACAATTTAGTTTCAAAAATATAATGTTCATTTACTGGTTAATAACCAGCAAACAGTAAACACCAACCAATGAATTTAATCTTTACACTTTTGAATATAAGACTCATTTTCGAGTGTTATAATTATGTCTTCTTACTTAAAACTAGCAAATGAACACAATGGAAATTGTTGGTTCATTTACTAGATTTTGAAAACCAATAAATGAACACCCCTGTCCCCATACTGGCCAAAAGATCAGAATTCGATTTATGAAATGACTTGGAAAATGTGAACTTAACAGCATTAAAATAAAATACATTTTTTTACGAAAATGTAAAATCGTCAATACCCAATGAATGAACGGCCGTTCATTAATTGGGTTTTACAAGATTTTGAGTTCCAATGCTGGGACACTTAATATTATACTGTACCAGAATATATACATGTTTAAATTGATTTAAAATGCATTATTTAGCTATTCTATTATATTTATAAACAAATATCTTGACGAAAATACCGCAGGTTTGGTTATAATATCGAATCATAAACGGTTCGTAATACCTGTAACGTGAATTCCGGCTCGAACAAATTCCCAGTGTCACGTTGCCTACCACTTTAGACGCTCGCCGTTTTGAAATGAACAGTGATTTTAGAAATCAATGTTTCTAATAATATTAGGAATATCGTTACTATTACTAAAAAAAATACTCTATTTGGTAAAAATGCCCTAATTTCTTATTTTTTGGAAAAAACTGCGTTTTGTTCATTCACTGGGGGGTGTTCATTCACTGGAGCCATTACCCTATAACAATGTTACAGCTAAGAGGATCGTAAAAGATGACTAAGTAGAACGGAAAAGCTTAACATTACTACTTGTAAGGTATTTATCGCGTTTTTACATCGGTATTATGACATTCTAAAGAATGATACTTTTACGTGTATATTTACATGTCGCAGGGAAATGAGGAAGCCAGGGATTTCACGAAATCCCTAGGGATATGACGACATCTCGTTTCTACCAGAAATGCTCATATTTTTGTTTGTAGGTTAAAAAACATAAGGACATTTACCGGGATTTCGTGAAATCCCTGGTTTCCTTCGGGCGAGATGTGTATGTCGTAGGGAAATGTCCACACATTTCGCCCGAAGTTTTTGGACAATAATTATAAATATGAAAACTAATTTAGCAATACCTGAAAAGTGTGCCAGTTATCAGGTTCTTCGACAAGTTTCTTGGCTCGCCTCGCATTAGTTTTGACGATGTCGCGCGCGTTCAGCAAACGTCCTTCTTGACGTTGAGCACGATCGCGAGCGTTCTCCAGCTCAGTTTCCGATACGGATCTGATCAATCAATCAATTGCTCAATCAGAATTTGTCTAAATCGGTAGTGGTTCAAAAACTAGACTAACTTAATACACGATTAAATACTAAATTCGTGTTTAATTCTAGAGCATATTTTGCATTAATTGGATGTAGATATTTAGTTGTAATGTGTTTTCTTAAATAATTGTTATCACCAAATATTCTCTATACTTACATATCTATTATTTATATTACGTATACATATAAATTAGCTATAATGTACGTGTCTGCCTATACATGTAAAACTAGAGGTTCTAAATCCATATTTTAGTAATAAATGTGTAGATAGATAGTTATTGATGTGTAATACAGATAATATTTTATGTGATAACGATAAAACAATATGACATTGTTAATTACCAACACGATTAGGTACTTAGAATATTGTGACTAATATTATACACGAAAATATTAAATTTAAATATATATCTGAAATAATATAATAATAACGATATTTAATTATACATAAAGATAAATATTTCACTATTGCATCACGTTATAGAAACATGAATAATTATCTCTTTGTTAAAGTTGACGAGTATTATTTGTAAGAAACTCCTCACTGCAACTCACACTAATCGGATTTTTGACGTTTGACACCGAGGAAAAAGGTGAGGCGGTGCCGAATCCCAATCCGTTTTGATATGTGTGCTACGACCCTAAGTAGGCTTTTACGACACCTACGTATTCCATAATGTTAACTTACTGTCTAGCATTCAGTTGTTTGTTCTTGTCAGTAAGTATGTTGAGCCGTTCAGTAGTCTGGTTCACCACTAACTCCAGCTCACTTAGTTGTGCGTTCAACAACTTTAGCTCGTCGCGCATCTCATAGTAATCCTTAGTTAAGTTGTTCAACTCTTCTATTTCAGGAGCTGTTTATGAAAACAAAAAGTTTTTTAAAGTTAATTATCTATACTAATATTATAAATGGGTAAAGTTTGTGTGTTTGTGACGTTGTAGGGGGTAATCTCTGGATCTAATGAACCGGCTTTTTAAATTCTTTCTGTGTTGAATAGTCAATTTATCGGGAAGTGTCATAGGCTATACAGTATCACGCTATGACTAATAGGAGTGGAGCAGTAATTAAATATGTTTAAAAAGGGACGCGTTTTTTGGGCACAAGTGGGCACGGGTCAGCTAGTATACTATAATCGCCAGATGGAGCATTAATACTAAGGTGGGCACCGGTTTGGATGTACTCTGATATTGCTGACGTCTATTAGCGCCAATAGCCATTTAAAAAATATATTGCTTTAAGATGCCAGACCAGCAAATGACCCACCTGCTGAAAATTATTAACCGGCCTTCATGACATTCAGCAATTCCTGAACGCAGAGCTGCTGTCTACCCTAGACATAAGCTGTTAAGTCTTATAGCCATATGTTTTAACTAGCTACTGTACCCTTTCACATAAACACTGCTTGCTTGGAGATGATTTACACAGATTCTCAGGTGCACTCTCAAGCTAGTACAAGAGTAAGCATGCGACTCCAGTTGCCGCCGTGCTATTCTGCACTCCCCTGTACTACATAGGCCACACCGAAATGATCGGGAATAGAAAAAGAAAGAAAGTTATTACAATAAAATTTATTTTCAATGCTTTTCTAAGTATTCTACGTGACAATCGATGCACCTCTCCATTCGTTTAAAGCATTTATTATAACAGTATTCCAGTCTGAAGTGGACATAGTCAAAACGGCCGTATTGTAAGCTTCGACTGTCTCTTCTGGACCTTTAAACCCTTGACCACGTAACAAATCTTTAGTTCTTGTGAATGTAAAGTAATCATTGGGGCCCAGGTAAGGGCTGTATGGAGAATGGTCCATCAACGCCATGTTTTCCTGATTTAATAATGCGATCGTTTGCCGTTTGTGGGAGCTCGCATTTTCGTGGTGAAGGATTATGCGACGATTCGGATTACTTTTACAAAGTTCTCTTATGAGTTCCGGCAAACAAACTGTTGTGTACCAATTAGCAGTAACGGTTCTTCATTTTTGTAAAGGAATCGTAGGCACATGTTCGGTTTTCGAGACAAACGAAGCCACCATTTTTTTCTAAACGATACGAGAGCGCTCAACTTTTGTTGACTTGACCTCATCTTCGTAGACTCAATCAGCCGATTGGTGTTTTCTTTCGGGCTTATAGGAGTATATCCACGATCCATCACCCCAGACAATATTGTAAACTACATTTGAGCTCTCTCTATGGAACTGTTGCAGAGCAGAGCGAGTCCAATTAACTCGAGCCGACTTTCGTTCCTCTGTCAAACGGTGGGACACCCAGAGGGAATATAACTTTCTGACTTCCAGTTTATCGTGCAATATTGTTTGAATGGCTGTCATACCAATGCTAAGAGGAGCCCGTATCTGCTCCTATGTCATATATTAATTGGTGTACAGCATCGACGTTTTCTTGTCTTACTGCTGGTTTTGGCCGACCAGTAGAAGATACTGTGGTAAGAGAAGATCGTCCTCAACAAAACTCAGAATAACAGCGTATAAATAGTCGTTTGACTAGGGACTTTAAGGTCATAAATACACACATCAAAAAAGTCTAAGCAACATGCATGATATTACAAATTTACCATTTATATTAATTTATTTTACCATTTATTTTAATTATAACGTTGTATTTTATTTTTAAAATAATATTTTTAGGGTTCTATGATGTAAAAATAACAGCTGTTTTCTTTATAAGTTCTTTTAATAACAGAAATTAACAATATTAGAATATACAGGTACATAAGAAACTAAACTTTTTTTTTACAAATTGAAATTTCTTAAGAAAATGAATTTATTGTGAAAGAATAGGACAATTTAATACAAAGTATGGCCTCCTCTGCTATTCAGAACTTGTCGGCAACGATTATTCATTGAATTAATGAGACTGTTTATGTCATCTTGCGGTATTCGCTCCCAATGGAATTGTAGCAAATCCTTCAGCTGTTGGGTTGTTGTCACTCCGTCCAAGTCCTTCAAAACACGTCTCTGGAGCATGTCCCATGCGTGCTCGATGGGGTTGAGGTCTGGCGATTGTGCAGGCTAGGGCAATACCTGGATGTTCTCCGTTGCCAAGTATTCACTGGTTCGCCGAGCTGTATGTGAACGCGCATTGTCATGCATTAACGTAAAATCGGAGCCAAAGGTTTGTGCAAATGGATGGACATAAGGTCTGAGAATATCCTCAACGTAATTTTCAGCGTTCATGTTTCCATTTACAAAAACGAGCTCAGTTCGCCTGTTCTTCATAATACCCGCCCATACCATAACTGTTGAGCCGCTGTATGGATGAACTTCCTGAACGCACCTGAGTCTTTCAGTATTTCCGGGTCGACGGTACACTCGCACCCTTCTTGTATCAGGCCTAAACCCGAATCGCGACTCATCGGAAAACATAATTTTATCCCATTGTTCCTGGGTCCATGTTATGCGTTCTCTACACCATTCATTTCGACGAGCGCGATTCCCGTGACGTATCGGTGGGCACCTGATAGGGCGTCGAGCTCGTAGGCCGTACTCATGCAGTCGATTTCGCACAGTTTGGGGACTTACATCAACACCACTTGAATTTTGTAGCCTCAAACTTATCTCTCGAGCGGTTAACATCGGCTGGCGTCTTGCAGTCAGTTGTATGTACCGGTCTTGCCGAGTGGTTGTACTCCTTTTACGGCCTGGATGCTGTTCAGCGGGTTCCCCTGTATTATTGTAGCGCTGCCAAAGACGAAAAAATAACACTTCTATGAATACCAAAATGTCGAGATACCTGAGATTGATTACTTCCCGCTTGCAACATCCCTACAGCTCTTTGCATTTCATCTGCCGTCAAATGACGTCGCTCCATGACGTAAAGAATATCTAACAATTCAATTTTGTCGCCAACTGTATTTAAATGGTTGGTAAAATTATAAAATCAAGACTAAAACGTAGCAATTAACATGCACTCAAATTCAAACAAATTCGCAGTCATTTGAATTTTATGAAAAAAAACAAAACATAATCGAAATTTTTTTTTTACAACCAGCCAGTATGTCATCAATAACAAAAAAGTTTACTTACCTATACACTTTGAGTGAGTAAATACTTAGAAATTAATTAATATAAATGGTAAATTTGTAATATCATGCATGTTGCTTAGACTTTTTTGATGTGTGTAGAAACAAGCTTGATGAGACATTGTTCTTGGGATAAACCTCGGCGGAAGTTGTAAAATATTATCGCACGGAAATGTTCCCGCGTAAGTTCCATTTTCACGACGACTTGTCACGACTTGTCAATTTAAAGTAGCTACCAAGCTTTTGTATTATTATTATTTTTAATTTCAAAAATAGAATAGAGTTTGAAAGAGCACAAAATTTCAAATACCAAAAAGATTTTAAGTCTAATTTATTCAGAAGTATTCCATTCCCGATCTTTTCGGTGTGGCCCTCGTACCCCGCGCCCGGTTTGCTTGGCAATCAGATGACACGATCAAACGATGATCGCTTCGTTCAAAAGCCTCAAGCGGTGTGCACTGGGCCTATAACGATTTGTTCTTTTGTTTCGGGTAATGTTTAAAACTGCAAGTGAAACTGAAGTAACATAACATACGTACTATCATAAGACAGCGGTGAGATGTGATGCATGAAGTGTGCGTGTGCGTGGTGCACGACCCGCAGCGTGGCCTCCAGCGCGGACACGTCGCGCTCGCGCCGCCCTATGTCCGCGTCCAGCGCCGCCCCGCGCTCGCGGAGCTCCGCACGCTCTGCTGCGAACTGCAAGCATATACCATGTCATACCATACCCACAGCTCACACCATACCGGTTACTCATACCATACCGACTACTCATACCATACCCAAGTAACACAGAAAGCATTTTAACAAACAACAAGTGAACTTATATAGAGCTTAAAACCCGTACAAACTCTTATATAAGTTCACCGAGCGTCTTGAAGCTGAACACTGGCATTTGAAAATCATTGTAATGCTTTACGCTGTTTAACAGTTGGATAATGGCATATCAGAATGCTTTTGTAAAGCCTTTAGTTTTAGTGCAGTAAACCACAATGCCGTTGTACAGCGTTCAGCTGTTTTTAGTGCATTCGGTTCTACAACGACATTTTAAAGGAGTTAATAAGTGTTTGAAGCTGTTTTACAGCACAAACGTAAAAAAAAAAAAAATATGTTTGTTTATTTCTGTAAATCTTTACAAATAAGTTGCCAAGGTTTCCCGGAAAGTAATCAGAAGATACTTGTGTTGGGAAAATCCTGCTCTTCCTACGTAGACATGTTCATACGATTTACAATAATAACCTATAACATTAATTTAAAATTATACAATTAAAATAAAGAAAAGTAAAGTAACTAATAATAAGAAGTCTGAGGTAAGCATGTAATTAGCAAGTGCAGTAAAGGTTTTGTGCGTGTGTGTGTGTGTGTGTATGTATGTGTGTGTGGGTGTGCGTGTGTGACTGGGTGTGCGTGTGTGTCTGGGTGTGTTTGAGTGAGCCACATATACCTACTTAATCATAATGTGTCTGTTTAAATATAAGCATTTACACATAAACTCGTTATTTTATTTCAAAGTAATTAATATATTTTCTACTTCATCGTAGCTAAGAGAATACAGCCATTCCATTAACCTTTTCTTGCAGTCATATGATTTTAAAGGGTATATATTAATAATTTTATTTACTTTATTATACGTGCGGGGGGCTTGTGCTATATTTTGCCGACTAGCAAATGTTGTGCGTGCACGGTATGTAGGAGCAACTAGATCCCAACGTCTTCTCCTAAGTTTAGCGGGATCGAAAGGTAATGTACTGTGATATTTAAGTATCAAATATAATATGTAAAGTTTTCTGACTGAGAGCAGCCCAGAAACCTCATATAAGGACTCAGTAGGGAACCTAAAGGGTTTACAATACATTACCTTTATTAATGATCTTTGCGCTCGCTCTAATCCAATGAAGTGTGTCTTAGCCGCACCTCCCCACACCGAAATGCAGTAAATGATTACAGATTGGGCCAGAGCAGTATATATTTTGTTCAGAAGTTCCGTATTCATCACATGTCTTAGGGATTTAAAAACCCATATGAGTTTTCTCAACCTGCCTATGGTTAGTTCAAGGTGTTGGTACCAGCTCAACCTTTCATCCACAACAATCCCCAGATACTTAATACTACTAACTTTCTCAATTACCGTGCAGCTGCAATTACAGGATAAAGGACCGCTACATGAATGAATTTTAATTTGGAAATCTGGCGATGGCTGTGAGTTTATATATGGTCCGAAGCATACATATTTTGTTTTCAGAGTATTAAGTGTAAGCAGGTTTTCACTAAGCCAGACTCCAACGCTCGCCAGGCCTCTCTCAGCCTTCAATCTAACTCTATCCCATGTCTCAGCTACAAAAATAATTGCGGTGTCATCTGCGTAGGACAGTATCCTCCCCTCGACGCTATTGAGGTTACAAAGGTTATTAATATATATTAAAAAGAGCGTCGGGCCTAGGACACTACCCTGCGGAACACCAAATGTGACGCTTGCTTCATCGCTGAGAAAATTGTCAATTTTGACCCTTTGTGTTCGGTTTTCAAGGTAACTACTGAGTAGGGAAAGAGCAGGGCCTCGAAATCCTATACTCTCCAATCTGCGTACAAGTATAGGGACAGAGACGGTGTCAAATGCTTTCTTGAGGTCAAGAAAGGTCACAAGACATTTGTTACCCTTATCTACTTCTTTTGTTATAACATATACAAGTTCCAAGGTAGCATCCTGGGTTGACATTCCTTTTCTAAAACCATATTGAGAGGTAGACAAGATATTGTACTTCGTTATGAAGTTTACTATTCTAGTGTTTAAAAGCTTCTCAATGATTTTAGAAATGGAAGTCAACACTGAGATTGGCCGATAGTTATTAACGTCGTCTCTATCCCCACCCTTGTACACAGGGGTAACAACGGAACGTTTAAGAAGGTAGGGAAAGGTTCCAGTACGAAAACATAGATTTGCAAGTTGACTAATTAATGGTACTAAGATCTCTTTAGCTTGTTTTAGGAAAAGGGTGGTAATACCATCCCATCCCGAAGCACTGTCAGAGTCTAAGGACATCAACGTTTTCTCTACTTCCTCTTCAGAGGTGTCTAACAAAACAAAAGAGTGCGGATTATTTATGTGTGTGGTACTTGGTTTTGCAGGCACATAGCAATTAGAGATGTTTTGAGCTAGTGTGCGTCCAGTATTAACAAAATATTAATTAACATGATTGACTGAAGCTTCAGCACACGATTTGGTTTTAAGTAAGTCGATATTTGAGATTTTAGGTGGCTTGTAATGTGTGATATTATTTATGTTTGTCCAGAGTGCCCTAGGGTTTTTGACAGAAGCTTTAATTTTGTCCCTATTGTATTTATTTTTTAGTTTCCTTATAAGATTCCCACAGAAGGTTCGATATCGTTTGTATGTAATTTTTAAAATTTGATTATGAGGATTTGATTTTAATTTTAGGTGTATAGTATTTCTAAGTCTAATACACCGTAAAGCGCCTGTGGTTATCCAGGGCTTTATTGCCCTTTTGCTATTAGTGATAATTAAGTTTCTAGTGTTGGATATTAAAGCTGACCGTACCATTTCTATCAACGCAAAGGCGTATGTATCAGGATCATTGAAAGTATTAAAGAAGGAGGTGTCAATATTTATTAAACTTTTATGCGCTTCTTGATAGTTTACTATCGTTTTGAACCTTTGAGGGTTCCTATGTTGTGTCTTATTAGCCATTGATACAATAATAAGATAGTGGTCTGTTACTGTTGTATTTATAACTCCTGTAAAGGCTATGTTCCTTAGTTCTTCAAGGCTTGAAAAGACATGGTCAAGACAACTGTCCCCCCTCGTTGGTAAGTTATGTAAAGATAAAAGACCATGAACTGATAACATATTTAAATAATTTAATCTGTTATTTCTTTCGTGATTAGTTTCATTTGGGGAAACAATTAAGTCAATGTTAATGTCACCTAAAATCATAACGTTTTTACTATGGGTAGTATTTTCAAGATAATTATTGAGAGATATAATGAAATTACTTGCATTTGTGAATGATGGAGACCGGTAAATACACAGTATGGTGTGGTTTAATATTTTCAACTCCAGTCCGGTAGCATTAGCTAGTTTTAGTTCTTTAATTTTAACTAACAGTTTATTTTTAGTGTAAACAACCACTCCGTCACATTGGTTAATATGTTGACTTGTTTGAGATCTTGTTGAAAGAAGTGTAATTTATCAAATGCGGGATGTTTTTGTAAGGGTTTAGCCAGCATTCTGTAAGTATTAAAATATCAACTTCACATTTTAGTTGTGTCAGGTTAAGTTGCAAGTCATCAAAGTTCTTATAAATACTTCTTATGTTTTGTGAGGCAATAATTAAATCATAGGTAGCATCTTGTATCCTTAGGTTAATTTCCTGTAAACTACACTGAAGAGAATGCGATGGTTTAATATTATCGATTTCCTTTAGCGTATCAAAACTATCTATTTATAACAGTTAGTTTGAACAACTTGGGGTAACAACTAGAGTATGTAAATAATAAGAATAATAGCAGCTCATTTCTTGATATGAAAAGAAGTAAATGGGAATGTTTAGCATAAAAAAGTGATGACAACAAATCAATTAAGGTAAGGATGTGTAAGAAGATATATTGAGGTATTATGAGGTACGTTGTGAATTTATAATTTATGTAGTACTTAATTTTTTTATTGTAATAAGTATTAGGTAAGGCCCAGAAGTATATAAATAAGTGTTTATGTTTGTTATGATACTTAGCGTGTGGTGTATTTAAGATGCAAAGTTTATTGTTGTAACTATAAGATATAAATGTGTAATAATATGTAGGTTTGTGTGTAGACATTTGTGCGTGTTTTTGTGTACAGTAGATTATGAACAATTTTTGTATGAGTTTAGGTATTTTTAAGTTACAGTAAAGCAATTTTTCTAAAACAATTATAGCAGGGAAATACAAGCTCAAAGATAGTCATTTCTTTAGTTGTTGCAGTTCTTGCATTAGTTGTTGCACTTGAGCTTCGTGTTCTATGTGTATTATTTTTGACGTTTCATCTCTCCGAATTAGTACTTTCCCCATTGAGGTCCAGCAATACTTGACTTTTTGAGCTTTTCTCAAGTCCCGGGCCAAGAAAAACAGACGAGCGCCTTTAGAAGTAAGCTGCTCCGTTACAAAAATAGGTATGTCTTCGCTGTTTGTAAAGCCGAGATGCTTTGCCTGCAGTCGAGATTTGTTTAAAAGGTTAAAGTCCTTTACTTTTTTCAGAAAGTCTGATCTCAAAATCGAGGACCTTAGTTCCACAATAATTGCAGGCTTTTTTTCTCCCTCACCTCTTGGTTTCAAACGGAAAATGTCGTTGATATCGTGGTCTTTCATATTTAGGTTTATATTTTTAGCGAGATTCACCACCATTTGTAATAAATCTTCTCTAGTTTCTTGTGCCTTTTTTGGAACATTTTTAATTTCTAGGCTGGTCTTGCGGGAACTTCTTTGAAGGTCTTCTATTTTGTCTTCCAAAATGCAGATATATTCCCGGTCTTTCTTAGCCTGGTTCTCAAGGAGAGCAATTTTGCCTCGGTACTCCTCATTTTGTGCTGTTAATAGTGACACAGCCGCGTCAATTTTAGCATTCGAATCCGTTAAATCATTTAATTTGCTGGCTATAGAAGCGAGTTCCTTACTTTGGGTGCTTGCAAGGGACCTGATTAAATCTTTTATCTCGTCCTTAAAAACGGAGAATTGATTAGGTGAGGAAACTTCGTCTCTTGGTCGTTTGTTTCTTTGGTTAATATTCTCATTAGACATTGTATTTATTGTACTTCGATTCAGGGAAGGGTCAGAAGAGTACTGCTGCATTTGTGTTAAATTTTTATCCGCTTTCGGAGACTGGGAAGGAGGTGTTCTTTGCAATGACATATTGTTGTAGGCCTATTTGCGTCGAAGCCGGCGGTAATTAATTATATTATTTATTAGGTACTACTGTTTGATTGACAGCTGTTATAGGCGGGGTCAAGAGAACCACCGGAGATACAGATAGGTTTTTGTATAGGTTTGTTTCACTCACACGTTTCCAGAGCGGAGGCTAGTGCGACGATGGGCTCGTGCGCAGATAGCTATCTCTTGATTCCGTATAGGTTGGTCTCGCTCTCAACAGGTGGGCGGAGTTGCGTTATTGCTTTATTTTAATAATTGATAATTTGATCGTTAACACAACCGCGTCGCACGGAGTCCGGAAGGAAGAGACGTGAACCACTATAATGCCATATAAATCTGCTATCCAGCTTTAAGCTGTTTTTTGTGCCTTTTGCTGTGTAAAAGCACTTGTAAGGGGTAAGTAAAAGCTTAATGCTGCTAAACAGCATAAATGTGAATCAATATAATGCTTGCATTTTAAAGGAAGAACTGAGTGCTGTTGTGTAGCTTATAGCTCTTTAAACAATCACACGTGAGTAGTTGTAATGCTGGCGGCATTACTTGGGCTCACCGGGCTGCTTAAGGCTGTCCACCATTTTGTAAATATTTTATAACCAAAAAATATTTTCTTTCGGACCTATTTATAAAATGAATTGTCATTTAAAATAAATATATAACTTAATATAATACAGTACAAGCAATACTATTATTGTATTTATTTAAAACTTATTCTGTACTAGGAATACACATTTGTTTTGGTTACACACACATTATTTTATAAAACATTTTGTATGAAAACCACAAAATATCGAAGGCGCGTGAAAATTTTCAATGAAACTTATATAAAGAAGTACAGTAAACTACACTGCGCAGTAATATTTGAAGGCAAGAAATAACAAAAGAGTGAAAAACTTATCCGATGAATTTGTTTTGATGCAAACAATAATATGGCGTCACTCACTGTTTTATTCTGATTGTCTTTACTTACTCTTTTTTATTGTAATAATTTAAAGTGTTTAGTTTACTTTAGTTCTAACTGTGAACACTTAAAGTGCTCCAATAATTCTTTTAGAACATTTCAATGCTAGTCAATGCTTTTGTAATGCCGTTGGCATCTTCACTATCAATAACATTGCTATTATAATGCTTCTGTAATGCAATAGGCTATCTCATTGACCATTATAATTCTTTCTTAATGCGATTGGCAATATTATTGACCAAAATGATGTTTCTTTAATGCGATTGACATCTTTCTTGACCACAATAATTCTAATATAATGCACCAGTAATGCTTTAACAGCTACTGTGAACCCATATAGGGCCTAAAGCTGTATAATTTGTGCCCAAATAAGCATTACAGTAGCCATATAAACGTTTATAATGCTACTGTAGAACTAACTCAAAATGCTAAAAGGATACAAGAATACTCTTATTTGGCCCTTATAATGCTTTGATGTGTTACTTGGGTACCGACTGCTCTACCATATCAACTCCTGATACCGTACCTACCGACTAATCATACTATACCGACTACTCATACCATACCGACTGCTCTACCATATCAACTTCTCATACCATACCGACTACTCATACCATACCGACCGCTCATACCATACTGACTACTCTACCATACTGACTACTCATACCATACCGACTGCTCTACCATATTAACTCCTCATACCATACCGACTGCTCATACCATACTAACTACTCATACCATACCGTCTGCTCTAAAATACTGACTACTCATACCATACCGACTGCTCTACCATATTAACACCTCATACCATACCGACTACACATACCATACCGACTGTTCATACCATACTAACTACTCATACCATACCGACTGCTCTACCATATTAACTCCTCATACCATACCGACTACTCATACCATACCAACTGCTCTACCATATAAACTCCTGATACCGTACCTACCGACTAATCATACTATACCGACTACTCATACCATACCGACTGCTCTACCATATCAACTTCTCATACCATACCGACCGCTCATACCATACTGACTACTCATACCATACCGACTGCTCGTACTTTACCGACTGCTCTACCATACTGACTACTCATACCATACCGACGCGACTGCTCATACCATACTAACTACTCATACCATACCGACTGCTCTACCATACCGACTGCTCGTACCATACTGACTACTCATACCATACCGACTGCTCTACCATATCAACTCCTCATACCATACCGATTGCTCATACCATACTGACTACTCATACCATACCGTCTGCTCTACCATACCGACTACTCATACCATACTGACTACTCATACCATACCATCTGCTCTACCATACCGACTACTCATACCATACCGACTGCTCATACCATACTGACTACTCATACCATACCGACTGCTCTACCATACTGACTGCTCTACCATATTTACTCCTCATACCATACCGACTACTCATACCATACCGACTACTCATACCATACCGACTGCTCATACCATACCGACTGCTCATACCATACTAACTACTTTTAGCCCACCACAGTTCACTGCTGGACATAGGCCTCTTTCAACACGCGCCACAGAACAAGGTCCTCTGCCTCCCGCATCCAGTCCGACGAGTCGATCGAATCCGATATTATTATCAGAGTGCCTCTGCTCTGCTCACCGTTCGTCACCCAATCCAATTTAAGGTTGCGTGCCTTTTTATTTATTTATTTATTTGGGGGTAAAATCCTCACGAGTTCCTGGGTCTGTCAGACTTTCACCCCCTTACTCATAAACGCCTATTAAATTTAATCACGGTTTAGCGAGATTTTTATTACTAAAACCAACCTTATGCCAAACAAAACCGTAAAAATTTAAGCTTATCAATTGACTAAAACTTAAGAGGCGTTTATGAGTAAGGGGGCTAATGACTAAAACCTTGCGTCTCTCACGTGTGCCAGCGGCCGCGGTAAACAATAATTCTTCCGCAGCCCAAAGGTAATAGGCGCCCACTAAGTCAAGTACATAACACTAAGCGCTATGCAATAAGTTTAAGATTATGCAATAATAGATCTAAAGTTACCTTTATTTTGAAGTAGGAAACAGACAGTTGTTGACCGGAATCATCTTTGCCCAAGGATCCAATAAGCAAGTCATATCTAAAACAACAAAATAAAACATAAGATGACGGAATATACTACCACAAGCATAAAACAAAGTACTTACTATTATTCAAAACATTTTTTTATTTATGTCAATCTTTTTTTTTATTTTTTTTTATATTTTTTTACTTACAATTTGTTCAATTTATGAGAGTATTCCCTGGCACCTACGAAAGTATACAATTTATAATGATGTGTAGGCACTAGTGGCGAAGTGTCCATATAACTCGATTCCTACCGGCTTACCTTTGCAAAAACCGCTTAGCATTGTCTATTAATCAATTATAAATCAATGATGCAACATCCACTCAATACAAAATAATATAAAACAAAAAAGTATTCTCTTACGTAAATCGCAATAATAATACAAAATTATAGTAATAATAATTTTCAATATTATGATTATTTACGTACTCATAACGCCATCTAGTAATTAAAGGTTGTCAACTAACCACTTGTTATGGGTCAGTCAGGGAGTACCTAAAGCGCGCATGCGCGGGGCGCGGTAAGCCGGTCGCGAAATTAGGAATCCAGTACAACAATACGTACGGAAATCGTACGGCCACGTGACACTTTGTCTTCGTCGATCTAAGGTACCATATAAGCCGATGGCCACCGGCTTATGACAAGGATAAAAGATACAACTACAACATTGCGAGAGCGAGAAAGCACTATTGCAACCAGAGGACCGACCAATTGTAACGAAGTTTCATTTCATTTTACGTTAAGTACTTAATTTGCCATTGACATTCCTTTTTGTTTTTATCAATTATTTAAATCTATACGATGTATGGCTATCTTTAAATAAATGAGATTTAAAAAAAAAAAATTTCAATCTGATAGAAATCAGTCTTTCTTCTGAATTTTCAGCTTTTAATTATATTTATTTGTTTTTATTTTTTTATTCTCTCCATCTTGACTTTGGCAGAATCATCGGTAAACGATAGGACCATTAGAAGAAAAAACAGAATTATTTATTTTCTGCAAATAGGTTATAAAATTCGCTTTCTTGTTTAAAGTCATTGAGGTAATTATGTACTACGTACTTTAAAGTAGTAAAATTTGTATGTTTAATTATTTATGATTGTGTATTATGTGTTATGCATTGGTTGACTTTGTTTTGTCGTAGTGCGTTGGGATCCTATGGAATATTTTTGTAAGTACTTGTTTGTATTATTTATCAGCAAATTTAATAGTTTGTTGTTATAAGGGACACGTTAATAGTGTTAGATTATATTGTCTATCCATAATAATGTGTTGTGTGATAAAACATCGTGAAATTAAATTATAAATATAAGAAACGCCGGCGCACTTTGGGGCGCCTACGAATACCTATGAACTACAGAATAATAGTAATATAAAGTAGAACGAAAGTCCACGGAATCTTCGGCTTCCCTTTTATAAAAATCCACCCTTCGCCACTGGCTAGGCACTATAGTTTCTTTCCCCCAGTATATTAAATATTCCATCAATAGGAAATTTACAAAAAAAAACATACGAGTCGCTGATAAATTCTCATGAATGATTTCAAATATTTTAGAAAGCCGTAAAAGTTGGAATTTGGCTGATACCCTTACACATACAGCAGCCACATCGTAGCAGCCCATTAATGTCCCATTGCAGGGACGGGCCTCCTCCTGTGACGGAGGGATCATCATCATCATATCAGCCAATCGACGTCCACTGCTGGACATAGGCCTCCTCCAAGTATTGCCACCTTGCGCGTCACCACGCCACCAGCCAGTATAAAGCATACCTCTTAATAAGTTGATCAATCCGTTGTTCCCGCTCCCGTATTTCCACGCGCAGCTTGCCGCAATCCTCGAACAGAGCTCGCTTCTGTACGCTGAACATCTCACGACGAATGTTTATTTCTACTAAGCGCTCGTTCATTGCCTGCAAATAATAAAACAATACTTTAATTATGTCAATAAATATTATTTCGGTAATATGGCGGTCGCGTAAGCAACTGCAGTAATCGAGATCACGAATTCAAATCCCAAGGAAGATAATTCTTTGCGCGATACATAAGTACTACCCACCCGGTCACATTGTATCGAGACCTGGCGTCGATGACGTCACGTCGCGTCGGACGAATCACTGATGCGCCCGTGGCGAGCGAGGGGGTTTAAGACGCTGCTTTGAAAATTTTCGAGTTGAATTCGGCCGTGGCCAGAGGGGCGCGCCCCTCGGCGCGCGAATGAGATGGATATACTCTCGCTCACGCGCCGCCGCGCCGTGTGCGCCGTCGTCGTCCCACCGGCCCTCAAGGACACGTTATCGCTCTGTGCCATAGTACAAATATATACAGTATTTCAACTTCATAGAAACGGACGAAACGTGAGTTTATACCTACACGCTCACGATCGCGGAGGGAACAGTCGCTACTGTGCCGCAGTAACGAGCGGACTGTGTGTTATAAATTGAAACTAAATATATTATTCATATGTCAATTTCAAACAAACATGGCTGATATAAATACCTACCTTACTAAATGACTTAGGTATTTAATATTATAATATAGTATTTTTTTTATCACGAAAACGGTTTGTTGTACTTAGGTCAATAATAATGAAAATTTAGCCCCCCTTTATGTAATCCCCCATGCGTGTCTTTCACTTTGATCTAGGTAAATTTAAGCAATGACATCGATGTCATTTTTTGAATGGATTGGTCACCCATCCATAAAGTGACCTCGATGCCTTTATTTTGACGTTAGAATAGATCTAATAGACCTGTTTAAAGTTTGGTTTTGGTTATCGATAAATTCAATTTCAAACAAACATGGCCAATATAATAAATACAGTACCCGGCCGTAAATATTACACATCGACTTTTTCTCTGACGCTCTACGAAGCCGAAATTGACCGATTGTATTTTTCAATAGGTTGATATGCAATATAAACGGCCCGGTACTGTACCTACTTTACTGAATGACTTGTTAAGTACCTTCTTAATATTATAATTTAGTATTTTATTTATATCACAAACATGGTGGATATAAATACAAACATATACATGTTTCTTTAAATTAAATGTATCAATCATAAAACAACACGTTTTTTACAGAACACTTCCTATTTATTTAAATATAAAATAGAAAAATAAAAAGTATTAATATACAATTACAAAACTAAATGGAAACACAAAGTAGATCGCATGTTTACTATTGTTTATGTACCGCGCACCCATTTATAATAAATATTCGGCCCAGTTTGACTACTGGTTATACTGTGACGTCAGTCCGCGGTAGGTAACAGAAAATTCTGTTACAGAAAAACCTATCTACCGGTCTATTATGTTTATACATGTAGCCCCTATTTTTTTTTAATTTACACCCGCACAAGGTATTATGAAGGCACAAAGCGCATCCAGATTCAGGACAATGATTTGGGGATCACAAAAATAATTTGACCGCCTCGGGGTAGCGGTCGCAGTGCACGAGGTCGCGAGTTTGAATCTCACGCAAAACAATAGAACTTTAAAAAAAATACAATAGCCCCACTACATAATAATATGTATTGTCCTGTGTCGCGGGGTATTTACAAACATTTACTTAGCTTACTCAAAGAACATCCAGACTCAGGACAATAATTAGTGGATGGAACAAATAAAATTGTCTTACGTGAGATTTGAACTCTAGGTGATTTTCCACCAGAGGGGCGAAACGAGGCAAAAATTGAAATCTTTATGTAAAAATGAACCGTATTGCTTAGGAAATAGAGTATATATTAACTTTGTAATAAAAACACTCGCTTCTCGCGATAGGCCTATTGTTGTTTGTTGCTACTTTTTGTTTGTGTAAAAATGAACCGTATTTTTTCTTAAATAGAGTTCAAAATACATTAACAAGAAACACGCATGTCGCGATGTCAATTTTTGGTGGAAAGAGTTCGGTGCGATTTCAATTCTCGTCTCGTCTCGCCCTTGTGGTGGACTCTTCATGCTGACTTACGATTACCGATTACTGCGCCCGCCACTGCCTAAGGCAGACAGTTTTTTTGTGTGATCCACAAACAACGGTCCTGAGTCTGGACGTTCTTTGTGTTCGTTTGTTTCATGTTTGTAAACGTTCCCGCAGTGGAGTGCATGAGAGTTCAAATCTCACGTAAGACAATTTTTTTTGTGATCCACAAACAACTGTCCTGAGTCTGGACGTTCTTTGTGTTCGTTTGTTTCATGTTTGTAAACGTTCCCGCGGTGGAATGCATGAGTTCAAATCTCACGTAAGAAAATTTTTTGTGTGATCCACAAACAACTGTCCTGAGTCTGGACGTTCTTTGTGTTCGTTTATTTCATGTTTGTAAACGTTCCCGCGGTGGAGTGCATGAGAGTTCAAATATCACGTAAGAAAATTTTTTGTGTGATCCACAAACAACTGTCCTGAGTCTGGACGTTCTTTGTGTTCGTTTGTTTCATGTTTGTAAACGTTCCCGCGGTGGAGTGCATGAGAGTTCAAATCTCACGTAAGACAATTTTTTTGTGTGATCCACAAACAACTGTCCTGAGTCTGGACGTTCTTTGTGTTCGTTTGTTTCATGTTTGTAAAAGTTTCCGCGAAAGTAAAAAGTATTATTTAGATCTTATCAGTAAGTACCTACCTAAGCTTGCAAATAAAATAGGTGAGTAATATTATTTCTTAGATTTTTTCAGTTTCACACAACTCCTAGGTACTGTCGCGGAGACTTTTACAAAGAACATCCGAACTCAGGACAGTAATTTGTGAATCGCTCAAACAACTTTTTTGGTTGGATTCGAGCCCGCGACCTCGTGCACGCAAGCCACTACCGCGACCGGCCCGCACTGCCCGCGCCACTGAGGCCATTTCAATTACGTGATCTTGACGAAAACGGTTATAAAACTTATTACACTTGAGCATATAGTCTAAAATCGCTTATATAAACAAACGCTTGCATTATCAAAAGGGTCAACAGTAACTAGGTACTTGGTTGAGTTATGGCGAACTTTACCTAAGTTTTATAAAAGACATAACTACAAAAATATTTTACGAACCAATGTTATCGAAATAACTATTATAAAATAATACTATTATTTACTTATAAAAGAGAACAAAGTATTAATAAAAACTTAGGTATATATTTTAAACCTAACCTATATATTTTACCTACGATTAAAAATTACGCGATAAAATTTAGTACGAACGGTGAGTCGACATGCACAGGTCCGGCGTCGAAGAGGGCCATCGCCCGACTGAATCGTCGACCGTACTCATTCTGTATCGATCGTTAACTAATCGGTATAAGGTCTGAAATTGCGATGCGCCCGCAACGATCCGGAGCGCTTAGAAATTGCTAAAATCTTATTTGATTCATTAAAAATTATTGGTTGTAGTTATGTAATGATATTCTACAGTAATACTAATATTGATGTTACGAATGTATTTGAGTAATTCCTAAGCATAATGATAGTGTACTTTCCGTGTAATATGTAAAAAACTGTTTTTGTAGAGGTGTTTTCAAAAATAAATATGATCGAGCCAAAATCAAGCTATCGCGTTTTGGTAATTACAAAAACCTAGTTAAAGGTATCAATTTACCTATATTAAAATTCTAGATCAATAGGTCTTTTCATAGTCCTGTAGTAGTTGATGAAAGATAGTGCATTTTATCAATGTATCATCTTAAGGGAGAACAGGACGCGATTTCGCATTCCAGCGAGGTCTCTAGATAATGTGACCGTGTAGTAAGTAATTATCTTGACCCTGGATGTTCGCAGTGTCTGTTAATTTTGTGCTGTAAAAGTCTCCGCGACAGGGCTTTATCTCTAGTGCTGGAGCTGACTTTTAATAGAAAAAAAAACAATGTACAAGTCCTGCTTAGGCGTCCTCCACATTAGGCTTACGCGTGCACGACGCCAGCTCGCTGCGTAAACATCAGGTGTAGCTGGCGTGTGACAAACATATTTAAAATTATGGATTGTCACCAACTATAAAAAAACTATCCCTACTTACTTGATTTCACTTGTAGACCACTGCCCAAAAGTGGGATATCCATAAAAAATAAACATGTGTACTAACCGCGTCAATATGCAGCCTCTGTTCATCGAGAGTGAATCTCTTATCGTCGAGACAGGCGACGGCACGCGACGCGTGAGCCACGCGCAGTCTGGTCAGGGCCTCCTCGACGCGCAGACGTTTCCACGTGTCTTTCGAACACTTCAAGTCTTTCACACCACCTTCCACCGTCAGCATTGCTGATTTTAACCTGCTTTGCTGTTGAAAATAATCATAAATTGAATGTCGAATAAATGAATAAAAAGTATTTTTTGTCACTTAGGTATCTACCACAGAAGCAGAAGTGTCCTAGAGTGTCCGCGACTAGTCAAACAGTCCCCAGCTAGGTGGATCGACGACCTTAATAATGTCGATGCTAGAGAGGCCTAAGTCCAATAGTGGACTGCGATAGGCTAATTGAATGAAGCTTGTATCAACAACTACGACTTCTTAGCTAAATAGTAAGATATCTTGTCAGTTTTTAATTTATTAAAAATACTTTGAGCTGTATCTTAAACTAAACCTTAACTTATACCTTGAAAGACAGTGTTCGGTTAACAAACAAAAAAAAGTACTTAATGCTTTAACAAAGTTAATTAAAGACAGAGTAGATAATAATATTTTCGCTTAACACCAATTCAAATATCATATCAAAAGTGAGTGTTACCAGTGTATAAAATATAATATCTAACCAGTTTAATATTGGTAGCATTCTTGCTTTCGATGTCTCTGGAGAGTCGTCGCATGTCGTCTACTAACCGCGCTGAGTGTCTCTCTAGCAGAGCTACTCGTGCCGCGTGCATGCCGCATACTGTATGTAATCTGTAAGAACGAAGTTACATGGTATAAGATATTGTTTTTAAAGATTGTAATACTTAGTTACAGAAAAAATATTTAAAACAAATTTATATGCCTTTATTATTTTTAAAGTAGGACCACTCTAGGTACCGATTCTTGTTATGATTAGGTGACGGCATCGCAGTGACATTAAAGCGATCAATGTTTACTGGTGGTTTATCCTTTGTAAAGCCTACCTGGACTCCATATGGCAACTGGCGTATGGTTTTTAGTCGTTCTTGCCCATATCATGTCGCATGGACATTTACATGCAATAAATTAACGGACAAAACAAACATCCAGACTCAAGACAGGTTATGATCTATGTTAGTGGATCCCACTTATAATTGACTTGCGTGGGATTTGAACCCCCGAATCTCGATGGTAGTGTATGAACTAACGCTTCTCCACTGATGCAGTGATACATTGCTAAAACACCGAAAACCAGAACATGAAATATAATCATATACAGTACAAACTTACCTATGTTCTCTCTCTAACAGTTCAGCATTAGATTCACGTTCCGCCTGTGCCCCTTCCATATGAGACACTCGAGCACCGTATGTCTCCACCTGATAGCACTACAAAGAGCAATTTGTAGTTTGTAAAATAATGGACTAAAGTACAGTTCATTCGCGTTTAGAATGCAGCGAGTTGTCATTGTCCGCAGACCTAGCCCCGCCCCCTAACCAATCAAATCTTTTAAATTCTTTTTTAGAATAAGTATTAACGACTAAACTTTGATTTTAAGTTTATAAGTGTATTTTTATAAATTCATTTACATAAATATTTTCAAATACATTTTGTTTGAATTTTAACACCACTGCGAATACAACCTTACCCCAGATGTGTCACTGCATTCTAATCGCAAATAAACAATAAGCTTTTGTTTGTAATGTAATAAGTTGTTGGCCTAAAGTTATCATTTAGAGAGGTTCGCGCAAGACTGAAACAAATAAAACAGACGCTCCCTACGCCAATTTAGTTCCAAAACTGACATCTGCGCAGCCATCTGTAACAACTTCAAGCCGGCTAAATGAGTTGGCGCTTACAGTACTACTAAAGATTTGGCTTATATTGTGCGAAAACTTAAATTGATAAAGGCGTTCTACGCTAAGATTTACGACTCTACCCCCCGGTTTCCGAATGACTGATCAAGTAAAAATCAACTAATCAAGTGTCTAAGGGTCATAGCACATTATAACGTAACGTAAGCGGAACGTCACCGTATCAACTCGAGTCGTTCAGTATTCTTTGTATGAAACTCCTTACTACACCGCACACTAATCGGATACGTAACGTAAGCGTATCGCCTCGGGGACCGCGTTACAGTCAGTAGTCAACTCGCCGTCGGCTATCCGTCCACTCGCTTACGTATCTTCGTCCACTCTCCGCCTGCGCAGTGTGCGATATGCGCTGAATCGTACTGCGCTTTCATTGGCTGTCATTCACTAGACAGCTTCTATATTCTATTCAAGATGGCTTGCAAAAGAATGTATAGGTACATGTCAAACTACAAATGGGTTTGCAAAGTTTTTGTCTAAAAACGTCAATGATCCCATTAATCTATACCTACATATAAATAAAGTGGAGTGTCTGTTTGCAACACTAAATCCACGCTTTTTTAATAATTGTAATAGTATATCAATGCCGAAAATCACAATTAAAAATCTTGTCTGTCTGTTTGTTTGGAATGGACCTTGGAACTTACACTATTGGATTCTAAATTATACGGCGGGTAAACTAGGCTACTTTACATTTTGACAAATATTCAGGGTTCCGCAGAAAAAACAAAAGCCATAAAAAATTCAATGATACCTAATTATAATTTTATTCAATGGGTTTTTACGGGAGGTTATAACGAGTAACTTAGGCTACTTTTTTTAAGGGTTTCGCAGAAAAAATAACTACAAAATCTTGCTATTTGGCTTTTTAGATGAACCTTTCACTGTCCTATATTATAAGACTAATTTAGAGTTCAGGCACTTCTTTTACAAAATCATTATTAGGGTTAGGGTTAATGAAAATAATGTACAGTATGAGGACATTGATAATATGATTGGTTTTTAAAGAAAGACAGACAACAATGAGGAAGCGAGAAAGTGAGATTATAATTTATTGATGATTTTGAAATTGTATATTATAACGTTAACAATAAGTGCTATATTTTGTTGCACTGCAATGACTTTTTATTGAAGTGCAATGTTTCCGTCACCAGTGTCACTTAGTAAGACATGATGAAACATACAATGTCAAATAGAAGCAAGTAGGGATTCAATCTTTTATGATTTCAACCTTATGCCGAACGCCATAAGATACATTTTAATGTGATAATTTTCAAAACTTATGCTAAAATTATTTAGCTATTTTCGGTAATCGGATGTACTTTTCTTACTCATTGATTTGCTGTCTTTCTTTAAAAGCCAATCACATTATCAATGTCCCCATACTGTACAAATTACGTAAGTATATGTTCGTGTTTTCATCTTACTATGGATTAGAATATATAAATCGGTAAACGCTTATAGGTATTTTATCTAAGTGGTTGTGCATCTGATAATAATACGAGTAGGATCTCTTTGATGAGAGAAATTACGAAACATCGTATTGGCAAGCGATACTTAATTGTCATAAATGACATAAATATTAGATTATTGAAGTTTCAAACAAAATAATTCGGTAATGTTCGGCGACGTTCGGCGAGTCGTAAGCGCGGCGTCGCCGAGTTGACGGCGAGGAGCTTCCGATCCGCTTACGTTACGTAGTGGACGAATGTTTGACAACGAGAAAAAAGGCGAGGCGGTGCCGATCCGCTTACGTTACGTTATATGTGCTATGACCCTTAACTGTCATTTTAGTTCCTGAAAATGATAGTTTCGACACTTGATTCGTTGATTTTTACTTGATCAGTCATTCGGAAACCGGGGGTTAGTTTAGATTCTTTACATGAACATATGAATCTGATGATAATAACTGTAATTGCTATTTAGGTAATTGCACCCTAGACTTTCGACAGGCATATCAGATTAAGCAATACAAATATATTTAGCTTTCTCGGCAGTGTAGTGTTATCTACAAACTTTTTTTAAGTGACTACTTGAGGCAACAAGTTTTTTTTTAAAGTAACCTCAAGAATTTACTTACGACATTGTAAAGAGACTCCTTTTGCACTTGAAGATTCTTTTCAATGAGCTTCTGTTTGGTATCAAGCTTGCTCAACACTGCCGTAGATGCTGTTCAACAATTATATAAATTAAACATTTTTCACTATTAATAAATTCATTAAGAGAACAATCTGATTAGTCTTTTGTATTCGTTTTTTATAAAGAAGAAATATTTAAAAATTTATCTATACCAACTCGTCTGGTCAATGTGGTAATTTCCCTTCGTTACTAACAGAGGTTTAGCCCTGTAGTGGGAAATCGTAGTAATAGTCTGTAATGATGATTGTAAGCGATCGACTTAGGGTCGTAGCACATATAACGTAAAGTAAACGGATCGGCAACGTATCAACTGGAGCCGTTCAATATTATTTGTATGAAACTTCTTACTGCAACGCACACTAATCGGAATCGTAACGTTATCGGATTTTTGACGTTTGACACCGAGGAAAAAGGCGAGGCGGTGCCGATCCGTTTACGTTACGTTATATGTGCTACGACTCTTAAAAAGACAAAACTTTCAATCATAGTCCCAAAATATGCAGCATAATTATGCTCTCAATTACAAACTAGTAATACGAGAAATATTTAAAAAAAAAACTGTTAAAATATTTTACCTTTGACCTGCATTCGGAACAATTTTTCTTCGTTTTTAAGAGCTAGTAACTTTTGTTGTTCGTTAAATGAGCAGTGCATTGATCTCTGCTGATTTGTTGTCAATTGACTAGCATAGCGCTCCTCTTCCTGTAATTTTGTTTGGAAACATTTTTAATAAACTCTATGTAAACAATTCGGTGTGTAAAGTAAAAGTTTCCCTACCATCATAACAGCCCATTAATGTCCCACTGCAGGGACGGGCCTCCTCCCGTGACGGAGGGTTACTTGGCCTACTAATACCACGCTGGCCAAACGGATTGGTATGGGGTTTAATTTTAAGTTTTCCTTCTTTTTATTTCGTAAAGATAGTAGTTACGGGGTTTCCCTTAGTCGGTTTTTACGACACCCATGGGATGAGATGGGGTGGTGACATATTGAATTCTTACTCCGTCACCACACTGAAAAGGTTACCACTGTCGATCCCAAAACCATTTCGAGATTTTTTTCGTTTTTGCAACTGAAGTTTAATGAGCTGTTCTATAATCTTCTATATCTATGCTAAGCAGAACTTGTACTATAAGAGATATAATTATTGTAGTACTGGTATGGTATTGTTACATATTTTAAGTTATTGTTATATTACTGTTTCATTTACTTACATTTAACAATTCTTCAAGTTCCTTGGCTCTTTTTTCTGAAGTTTTAGTTTTGTCCAAAGAGTCAGCCACTTTATCCTTTAGATCTTTTAACTGAAATAAAACATAACATTATTAGGATAGGTACAACGGCTTTGTCTTAACCCTTAAGTATGGGTGAAGTCGTGATTGCAATTCAACTGTTTTAAGCGTCGATCAACACTAAACTAAATACCCGAATACGAACTCAAAACCGGCCGAGAATATAAGCATAGTACAAATATATAGATACAATATTTCGACTTCATAGCAACGGACGAAACGCGAGTTATACCTACACGCTCACGATAGAGGTGGCTTTGCGGAGTGAACAGTCGCGACTTTGCCGCAGTAACGAGCAGGAAAGTAGGTAAATGTAATTAAAAAGCTGAAGGTGGGCAGCCCTATCGCATGTTTACGTACCGCGCATAAATATTCGGCCGAGATATACTACTGGTTGTACTTTGATATAAGTTCCCGCCAGGATAAGAATCAAATTTTGTATGCTCGCGACATCTCACGATGTCTCAATGTGTTTTTAAAAGTTATGTCACTATATTTTCTTAGCTTATGCGCAGTGATGTTCACCGTACACTACGCCACAAGTTCTCACAGGGCGAAAAGCGGTTTGCAAGGGTCGTAGTACTTAGCACTCAGTGGTCTCTGCCTACTCCATTGCGAAAAAGGCGTAAGTAAATGTATATTTGTATGTAAATAATTACCTTAGTATTACAGAGTTGTAACGCAGTATCGGCACGTTGTTGTTCGCTCATTATATGTTTGTTCTGTATGAAGAGCTTCTCCAGAACACTACGCATGTTGCTCAGTTCACGTTCGTAGCTTTTTGCCTGAAATATATTGTTATTAAATATTATTCAGAGTATCTTTAAATTCATAAAGCATTGGTAAATAATAGTATGCAAATTTGAAATTTAAAATGCTTAAGGTAGCAAGCAGTCAGCGTGAGTATAGCTCGATTGAGGCATTAATTTTTCATCCACACCAAAATATATTTAAACAATTTTATTTACCTCACCATCTAATGTAGCATTAGCATCTAACAGTCTCTGATGTTCCAAACGTATTAGACTGAGTTGTGTCGTCAATATCATATTTTGTTTCGTCGCGTCATCGTTGTGACCCCGCTGTTGGTCACAGAACGTTTGTTGCTCGCGACATTGTTCCGCTATATTGTTTGCTTCATCTTCTAACAATGCGTAGTCCTATAAATAATAATAATAATAAATGTAATAAGAGTCTGTATCAACATCTAAGGAGACTCGCGCTTGGCAATTGGATCATAGGTATGATGGACAAGGCAGTACTGCTTGACACGGCAGGTATTGTGAGGATGTTCCTATCTCTGGAGGCCTAACCACCAGTAGCTTGGTCCTTGTACCCGATGCTGGTGGGTCTACCTTTTTTTTATATTTTTAAATGTTTTATTTTTATATTTAAAAATGTAAAAGATTGTGAAGAATGTAAATAAAGAAATGTAATTAAAACTGGAGAACCAAAGTTACCGATATAGATCAGGATTGTCTAACTAAAGTGACAATGGGCAGGGCACATAGGGCGAAGAACTGTTAGCTGTTAGGACAGTAAAGTTCTAGACGACACTATACCCCTTTGGGTATGCTGTCGTCTGAGGAGTCTCCTTACTTCACCCGGTATGAAAACTAGCTAAGCGGGATGGCGTGAAGACGATGTAGGTATAAGGGTATCCATCGTCTTGACGCAATCCCGCTTAGGAGGCACAAGACCGCGGAAGGTAGAAATATTTGGAGGAAGCCTATGTCTAGCAAAGGAAGTCCCCTTGGCTGTTTGATTTGTAAGGAAAAGTAATTAATCAGTTATTCGGCACGACCAAGGCTCCTTTTTTGTTTACACTTACTCTGTCTTTAGGGCACATAATAGGCAAAGCTGCAATAGACCCTGTCACATTCTGGAGATGAACATTAGACACCAACATTCCTGAACCATATTTGTGTTTTATATTAGGTAGTAGGTACAGATTGTTCAAGTGGCCTGTAGGCCTCAGACGTGACTTATTAACAATTAATGTCCCTTAAACTACTACCAGTCATCATAACAGCCCATTAATATTCCACTGCAGGGAAGGGCCTCCTCTAGTGACGAAGGGATACTTGACCTACTAATACCACGCTAGCCAAACGGATTGGTATAGGCTTTAATTTCAAGTTCCTTCTTTTATTATGTAAAGATAATATTCACGGATAGTCACTCAGTCGGTTTTTACGACACCCATGGGATGAGATGGGGTGGTGACACACTGTATTCTTACTCCATCACCACACGGAGAACTACTACCAGTATTGACGTTTTATATATCCATCGAAGCAAGGGGATGCTCTTTTTTTTTTGTTGAGAACGAGTAGTTTGTCTCTGACGACAGTTACTACTTTACGCGGGTTGTGGTGGGGCGGATACCCTCAATCAAAAGGGATGCTCATATGAAATACCTGGTTCATATAGAATAACCCCTACGTCGTTTCGCTCATCTGTTCTTTCGCTTATGGACCCGTAGTTGTAACTGGCATTATAAAAAAGTAAGTAACAATTAAATAATACCTCACGAATATGTTTTATATCCTTATCGCGTTGTCTTAGGTTCTCTACAGCGTTGGTCCACATTGTTAACATCTTTTTTCTTTCTTCCATTCCTTCTATTACCTGAAAAATATGAAATAAGTAGGTAATTAAAATAATTATTTTTTATAATATTTAGGAGCTACACTCGAGAGCATCTTTTTTTTTAAAAGATCCATTTTTTTAAAATCAGAACTTCTAATTTTCACTACTGTTTTTGCTTTTGTTTTTGTTCTGTCATAAAATGTATTTATAAGGAGTCATCCAGGTATCCAATAGTCATTATTAAAGTGGTAATTATGTCACTCACACCTGAGGAATGTACGAGAATCCTCACGATCCTGGAAAATGGGAGCAGTCAGCGAGAAACAGCAAGAATAGTCGGTGTATCGTTGTCTACAGTTCAGCGTGTTCGCCAGCGGTTTCTAGAAACTGGTTTGAACCTACGCAGACCAACAACAGGCAGACCCAGGTGTACGACGGCACGGGAAGATCGATATTTAGTGAACTCTATGCTACGAAATCGGTTTCTTACGGGAACAGCACTGACTCATCATTTTTTAGGACTTGGTGGAAGCAGCCCTTCTGCTTGGACTGTAAGACGGCGACTTGCTAAAGGTAATTTGAAACCATTTAGACCCGCAAATGGTCCGAAACTCGAGAGACACCATCGTATAGCAAGACGAATTTATGCACGCGAACACTCGAATTGGACGATTGAAAATTGGTCAAATGTCATATTCTCGGACGAATCAAAATTTATGCTGTATACACACGACGGAAGGGCAAAGGTGTACAGAAGACCAGGAGAAAGATTTATGCAAGCCTGTATTGAAGAAAAGGTGTCATACGGTGGTGGTTCGGTACTCGTGTGGGCTGGAATTTCTGCGGAAAGCCGAACAAAGCTTGTACTGTTCGAAAACGGTACTCTTAATGGCGTAAGATACGTGGATGAAATCCTCAACGAGCACGTCGGTCCATTTATGGCAAGACTTGGTGAGAATGCCATCTTTATGCAGGATAACGCCCGTCCCCACACTGCTCGTGTAGTGCAAGACTACCTTGATGAGGTGAATATTCGTCCCATGGTGTGGCCAGCACGTAGCCCCGACCTCAACCCAATCGAATACGCCTGGGACGAGCTCGGACGACGGGTAAGACAACAAGATCCTCCTTTAATTACGCTTAGTGACTTGAAACATGCATTGGTAGAGGAATGGGAGAACATTCCCCAACAGTGTTTCAGAAACTTGGTGTACAGCATGCCAAATCGCATTGCAGCAGTCCAGACAGCACGTGGGGGTAATACCAAGTACTAAACCGTGTTAAAACTACTTGTAAATATAAAAAAATCAATATTTTCATTTTTGGTTTTACAAGCAAAATGACGCCATTTTTAATTTGTCCTTTTAAACATAATAAAATAAATGGTCAGTAGTAAATGTAATGCATTTTATTTTAGTAACATTAAATTGTCTATAAAGTTCAATTTATTTCAATACGATAGCTTTATTCGTTTTCAAGATATTGAAGTAAATGCTAGTGACTCGGAACTTTTGCTCTCGAGTGTATTTTATTTTTATTTTATTTTATTTTCTTCGGAACACCAACAGCATAATTTACAATCAGTTAATACATAAATATACTTTTACACAGCTATTAACAGGTATTCTGGTATACTATGGGATGGTTCTTCCTTTAAGACCCATGGAATAGTAGCCAATGATAATATGAAAATGAAAATGAAAATGAAAATATATTTATTTCTGTCTTATTATGTGTTACAAAATTGTCACACTGTTTCCCACATTAGGTTTCCCTGTGTCGTGGGAATCAGGCTCGATACAGACGAGTGCTATTTACTAACAGAAAAATTCTTAAACGTAACAATTTTCTTAATTATTACTTTACAATTATTAATTTTTTTTTTTTATTATACTGTGTATTATTACAAATATATGTGTGTGCGTGTGTGAGTGCGTGTATGTGTGTGAACGAGTGTGTGTGTGTGTGTGTGTTTGTGTGTGTGTCTTAGTGCGTGCATATGTGTGTGTCCATGCGTGTGCCTGAGTGTGTGTGTGTATTTCTATGTGAATGTGTGTGTGTCTGCAATTGCGTATGAGTTCATGTAGTTTACATTTTTAGCAATTTTTCAGAATCCTCGTAAGTAAGACTTACTAGCCATTAGTGGCGAAGTGTCCATATAACTCGATTCCTACCGGCTTACCTTTGCAAAAACCGCTTAGCATTGTCTATTAATCAATTATAAATCAATGACGCAACATCCACTCAATACAAAATAATATAAAACAAAAAAGTATTCTCTTACGTAAATCGCAATAATAATTACAGTAATAATAATTTTCAATATAATTATTTACGTACTCATAACGCCATCTTGTAATTAAAGGTTGTCAACTAACAACTTGTTATGGTTCAGTCAGAGAGTACTTAAAGCGCGCATGCGCGGAGCGCAGTAAGCCGGTCGCGAAATTAGGAATCCAGTACAACAGACTGTACGGAAATCGTACGGTCACGTGACACTTTGTATTCGTCGATCTAAGGTACCATATAAGCCGGTGGCCATCGGCTTATGACAAGGATAAAAGATACAACTACAACATTGCGAGAGCGAGAAAGCACTATTGCAACCAGTGGACCGACCAATTGTAACGAAGTTTCATTTCATTTCACGTTAAGTACTTAATTTGCCATTGACATTCCTTTGTTTTTATCAATTATTTAAATCTGATAGAAATCAGCCTTTCTTCTGAATTTTTAGTTTTTAATTATATTTATTTGTTTTTATATTTTTATACGGCTTGCGTCTTGACTTTGGCAGAATCATCGGTAAACGATAGGACCATTTCGACACCATCTACGCATAACTCGCTAACTGCCACTTGACGAGTTATACGATTATTTGATTTTCGTAATCTACGACATCGACTTCATATATTAGGCAAAAAAAAATTTTGATTTTTGCACTCTAAGCCTCTTTTTTACAATAGTAAAAGTTTCTAACTTCAAAGAATGGACGCAGCATATATATCTAATTGGTAGATCTATGTTTATGCGGGGAGTACTGCGGCGAGGTGCGGGGCTTATCTGCCAGTCAGTCACTTATGCAGCGGTGAGCGTAGGGAGCGCTGCAGTTTTTACAAAATGCCGTATGGTTTCATCTAAATATAGTTTGGACGTGCGACTGCAAACGTAATGCGATTCCACTGGCTGAAAATGATTTACATGATCGTAAACGCTGTTTATCATTGCCTCATCTATAATTAATTCACGATTATTGCGGCCTCCTCTAGCATCTGGAGTAATAACACCATTACCATCTTCCACTTTTTCAATGCAGTGTTAAGCATACCGGCTCCAATACCTAACGTGGTTAAAAATATGACTTTACACACGTATTGGATCGTTAAGACAATCTACACTAGGCAAACTATACGTGATGGTGTACTGGCTCCTGGATGCTCCTTCTGTAGTACGTCTACGTTTTGGGATTTTCTTGCAAAATTTAACAATGAATTCCCATTGTCTTACATTATTCCCCATGTCCCAAAATATATTAAATATTGTTTGTCTAGAATGCGCAGTGAACTTTTTAGAGCAGTTTAATTTACATTTTTTACAAAATATCTTTTTGGCTGGTTGCTCTGTACCATTTATACTTAAATAACATTTACCTTTATTTCTATTCGCTTTTCTTTTATAATAAGTTTCCTGTGCCAAAAAGTAAATTTCAAGATTTAAAATATTTGTGTGACCATCAAACAATACCATTTAAATACCACAGTTTCTATCAATCTTTGGTCCCTGGTGGCGATGATGAAGCGGAAATACATGAAGACTGAATTACATAGACTGAAGCAAGATAGATATAGCAATAACTTTTTTATTATTTAATTCATAAGTTCAGTACTGAATAATATTATTACAACTATTGTGATTAAAATAGGTTAAAAAAATTAAATTGTATAAAATGTACCCAAGTCTTTTTTAGATAAGATTTTTTGCTGTTTTATTAATAACTCAACAACATCCAAAATGTTATTAAAATGGTGTTGACTAAATAGTTATACGCACATGTTGTACGCGTGTAGTAATACTATTTTTAGAATTACCTTTTTATTTTACTATTAAAATAGTATTTTACGTTTTGATTTTTTTTAAGTTTATTCCTTCACTGATATTTGATGCCGGTAAAAGAAATTACCTGTTACTTACTATGAATTTTGCTGTTTTCTTAACCTAATTGATTAATAGTGTAACAGTTAGGTTTTAGTTTCATCCCATGTATAACTCTTTATCTGGTAATTATTCTAAAAGTTAAGGAAAACACGTCATTTCATATCTACGTAAGAGGCAGATAGGTTTTTGATTCAGCAATAATTTCCAGAGTATAACTGCGTATGTGGCACATTGACACATAAATTACATTTCGAATCCGAAGTTAAAGTCTTTAAGTGTTATAATTTAATATTCAAAAGAATATAAATGAAAATACATATACTATTTTAAAGAACATTCAAAAAGAATACTACATGCCAATTTTCAAGTCAATAACTGCGGTATTATAGACGCAATCACCATTTGAAATTTTTGGCAACTTTAATCGGCTCTCCTGTAAAATTAGCGATTTTCAGTTAGCGAGTTATGCGTAGATGGTGTCGATTTGAAGAAAAAACAGATATTTGTATTTATTTTCTGCAAATAGGTTATAAAATTCGCTTTCTTGTTTAAAGTAGTAAAATTTGTATGTTTAATTATTTATGATTGTGTATTATGTGTTGTGCATTGGTTGACTTTATTTTTGTCGTAGTGCGTTGGGATCCTATGGAATATTTTTGTAAGTACTTGTTTGTATTGTTTTCAGCAAATTTAATAGTTTGTTGTTATAAGGGACAGGTTAATAGTGTTATATTATATTGACTATCCTATTATGTGATGTGCGATAAAACATCATTCTCGAAATTGAATTATAAATATAAGAAACGCCGGCGCTGTGGATTTACGAAACATTTTAATACAATTATCTCATTTCGATACGTATAAGTAAGTGGCTTACAGACAGTATTCTCAGATTCTAAAAGTAAGTAAGTAGGTATGTAGAATCATTTAGGATATAGCAATATAAACAATTAATCTAATTGATCAAAGAAGTCTTCCAAACAGAGAAACATTTTCGTATTTTAAGTTTATGAGTTCGGGACAACTAGGTAAAATCGAAACATTTTCTCACGAATACCTATGAACTACAGAATAATAGTAATATAAAGTAGAACAAAAGTCCACGGAATCTTCGGCTTCCCTTTTATAAAAATCCACCCTTCGCCACTGCTAGCCATTCATATATATATTTATATATGTATAATATTTTTATTTAAATCACTATTCATAACAGCCCATTAATGTCCCACTGCAGGGACAGGCCTCCTCCCGTGACGGAGGAATACTTGGCCTACTAATACCACGCTGGCCAGACGGATTGGTATAAGCTTTAATTTCAAGTTTTCCTTCTTTTTATTTCGTAAAGATAATATTGACGGATAGTTCCTTAATCGGTTTTTACGACACCCATGGGATGAGATGGGGTGGTGACATTGTATTCTTACTCCGTCACCACACGGAGAGAAAAAAACAAATCACTTTTGAATCCTTGAAATATAATATAGTTACCTGAAAGGAAATCCGATCACAGGCTCTCTCCTCAGCGCTGAGATTAGAAACTAATTGGACGAGTCTCTCTTGTAAGCGGTCATGTTCTACCTTCAGCTTCTGCCTGGTCGTCTCCAAGGCCTAGAAAACAACGAGATTAGCTGTTAAATTCCTGTATAATACAATAAAAAAACTAGGGGGACTAAATCAATTATTAGGATATTTTTAAATTTGATTAGTCTGACATTACCAATGAGGTGAATATTAATCTATACTTAATATTACAAAGAGGTAAAGTTTGTGTGTTTATTACATAGTAGGCGGTAATCTCTGAAACTAATGAACCAATTTTAAAAATCCTGTGTTGAATAGTCTATTTATCGGGGAGTGTCATAGGCTATATAGTATCACATTCTATATAGCCTATGACACTCCCCTATAGTGTAATGAATGAGGTACCGAATTGTAACGGTAGACAATTGGATCTCGTATTGGGTGCGCGTGGCGCGGGCGTGACGGTGAGCGCTGCGGACGAAGCGCTGCAGCCGGTGGATGCGTACCATCCACCGCTTCACGTGTGCTTGGAACTAGGCGCGAAATATACACCTCCGCCGCCATCGCCCATACCTCCCGCGACACTTTCTAATACCAATTATTTTGAATCTTATACGCAACAACTTTATGAAACAATAGCCCGGGATAAATGGAATTTTAATAAAGCCGATTTTGTTAGTTTATACCAATCATTAGGTGAAATAGACTGGAGTGAATTATATAGTTTAAGTGACCCGGACGACATTTTAAATTTATTTTATGTTAGAATTTATGAGTTATTTAATAAATATGTGCCTCTTAAAAATAATAAACAGTGCAATAATCGGTATATATATCCAGTGTGGTATACTAGTGCAATAATTAGAGATATAAGAATTAAATATAAGTTACACAAAAAATATAAATATAGTAGGTTAAGTGAAGACTATGAGGCGTTTTCAAACTGTAGGGCCCGAGTAAAAATTGAGATAGCACGAGCTCATGATGAATACCGAAACCGCGTTCAAAGTCAAATGGCGAAAGACCCGCGGTTTTGGAACTTCATACGGTCAAAAACGGGTAATTCGAGCACTCGTAATATAGTAAAGGATGGTAGGGGTTTGTCTGATTACGAGAGCGCAGGAGAGTTCGCCCGCTACTTCGAGTCTGTCTACAGCCCTGAGCCTCCCGCTCTGAGTGTAGGGGCGGAAAGCGCGCACGCGGTGGACGCGCCGGGAGCTCGCGTACACCTCACGAGTCTCGCGCCAGCGGATGTGAGAAGCGCCCTCGCTCGCTTGCTGCCCAAACGTTCAGCGGGGCCTGATGGTATTCCTGCGTATGTGTTTAAGGACTGTGCTACAATTTTTATGGAACCGTTACTTTATTTATTTAATATATGTATAGAGACAGCTAAGTTTCCTTATCGTTGGAAGTTAACCCGAGTTGTTCCGGTACCTAAAGGTAAGGGAGGGTCTACGCCCACGGATTATAGACCCGTGGCGGTGCTGTGTAGTCCAGCTTAGGTGTTTGAAACGGCCATCCACAGTGCTTTCCACCCACAGGTAAGTGCTCAGTTGTCTGACGCACAGCATGGGTTCCGTCCCGGGCGGGGGACAACTGGCAACTTATTAGATTTGATGACACATTTAGTGCCTGCGGTGGATGCTGGACTACAAGTGGACGTTGCTTACTTAGACTTCCGGAAGGCGTTCGACACAGTCGATAATGACATCTTATTATTAAAACTGGCTGGTGTGGGATGCACTCCGCGCACCCTTACATTTTTTGCGTGTTATTTGCAGAATAGATTTCAATATGTCGACTGTGGCGGTCATCTTTCGGACCCTTACCCCACAAGATCTGGTGTAAGTCAAGGCAGTAATTTAGGACCTTTACTGTTTATTCTGATGGTCAATGATTTGCCTAAAGTGGTGAGTAGGTCAACGCCTCTACTATTTGCTGATGATCTGAAGCTGGTTTCGGAGGTGAAGCACAGTGCTGACCACAGCCTGCTTCGACAGGATCTGGATAGTGTTATAAGGTGGAGTTTAGAAAATAAACTGCACTTTAATGTGGCTAAGTGCTCCGTATTATCCTTCAGCCGTGCGCGCGCCCCGAGTCATTACCAGTATCTTATGGACGGGACGCAGCTACAGCGCCTCAAAGAAGTTAAGGATTTAGGTGTGCATTTTACTTCTGACCTTCAGTTCCGGCAGCATATTACTAAAGTGTGTAAGAAAGCTTACCGGAACCTGGGACTTTTACTGCGCCAAGCCAACAGCTTCACAAATATAGGAGCTTTGAAAGCACTATACGAGGCACTAGTGAAAAGCCACCTGGAGTGCAATGCTATGATATGGTCACCACACGAGGAGAAGTACGTGCTAATGCTAGAACGTATCCAGAATAAATTTGTGAGGTTCGTGTATGAAGCAATATGGGGTTTACCCGGGTTATCCGCTGTTGTATCCTACTCTATTTGTTCTGGGTATGGTAGGTTATTACACACTAACAGTAAGAAGGGAGGTCGCGCTCGCCGTCTACCTATTTAAAACGATGCGCGGAAGGCTTAATAATCCCCGCGTATTGGAAGTAATGCAGCTGAGCGTCCCGGACGAGTACGTAGGGCGGCGCCGGCAGCCGGAACTGCTGGTCGTGCCGCGCGCGCGTACCTGCCTGCTGCAGCGCACACCGCTCGCGCGCGCGCTCCGAGCGCTCAATACGTTGGCCCATGAGATAGATCTCTTCTCATGTACATTGAACGAATTCACACGGGTAGCTTATTGTGTTATGTGTTTACACAAAGAGTAATTTTTATTTAAGTTGTAATTTATTGATATTTTAGTAATTGTTTTGTTTTTGTACATAGGCTATTGAATTAGGTTATACCTGTGATAATAGTTGTATGTGTGATAATAATAAATAAATAAATAATAAAATGACTAATACGAGACGGAGACGAGCATTAATAAAATATGTTTAAAAAAGGATGTGTTCTATGTAATAGTATGTATTAAGGAAACACACCATGTTATTAGGTCCATGAGACTTTCCCACAAGCAAATGGTACTTCCTCAATCATATGATAGACCCAACACTAAAATCTAGTATTTATATAGTGCTAAAATACCTTAGCCTTGGAAGTATCTTGTTTAGTAAACTGTTCTATAGCAGTTATGTCACAAGCATTCCTGTCAAGAGCAGCTCTCCATTCCTGTAGAGCCCCTCGCTCACCACACACTTCCGTCTTCAGATTATCAGCCTTTTTCAATAGACGAGCAATGGAAGCTGAAATATAGATAGATTAAAAGATATTATCAACAAAAAGTATCTCAATCTTGATCAGATGATATTAACTTTGGCCTAAACTAAATCCACAACTCTTTGTCAAATTAAAATTCTGTACAAATCTCTTTTACTCTTTATAAAATTATACCTTATAAGAAACAAAATTACGTTGGCTCAACAATCCACACACAATAAAACATGTATTATATACAAGAATAATATAGAATACACAGAGGAGATACAGTGGAGATGAATGAATTTTGTTACTATTGAACCTCCTTTATTTTACTCTTTAATAAACTTCCCTTATTTTATTTTTTTACACACCCTATGTATGACTGGAAGAAAGTGCCTTAACCTTCTTTCTTAAGTTTAACTTTACCCAAAAAGTCATAATAAATAGTTTTTTTTTATCTAAATTTTAACATGTACTGAATACTTACTCTGAAGCCTATCAATTCTGGTGTTGATATCTTTATTCTGTTTAATGCTATCAACAACTTCTCTATCAAGTCCATCAGCTTCATTAGTAGCTAGTTGTTTGATTTTAACTTCTTGTTCCATTTGTTGTTTATGAGCAAATAGCAGACGCTGCATACAATAAGATATAGTTATAAATATTCCTAATTTTATGTTAAAGTTACACATTCTTATGATGAGCAAAAGTTGTGATTATGTATTTAACATTTTAAACGTAGATTCAAATGAATAGATGAGATTTACAAAATATGGAAAAATAAACACTCTGTATAAAGTTTCAGAGATTTCAAATTGAAAGAATACAGCAGATCAGAAATAAAATGATTTGTTAATTAGTAAAATGAAATAGTACTAACTATATTTTCCTGATTTTCGGTGAGGACATGACTCTTATATTTGTCGAGGTCATCGCGTTTCTGTTTTTGTAACAAAAGTGCTTCTTTCAGTCGCTGGATTTCGTTTTGTCTGCAAAATTTAAGGTAACAATATTACTTCCAGAAAAAGTATGACTTACCTATATAAAATGCATAATTTTTTATACATTACCTATCAATTAGTTGGTTTTCAATTTCTTGATTTGCTGGATTTGCTAAAGGTATCCTTGTACCTTGATTCCACCCTAATGCATCCAAAAGTTGAGTCATATAGCTCGGGTTTTGGGCTACTTCAGCCATAATTCCTAAATAAAAGTTAAATTAGTAAAGTGTAAAATTGTAATCGTAGATATCAAAACTAACTCAATAAAGTAATTCTATAATTATTAAATCAATATATTCTGGTTAGATACATTTCTTCGTTGTCAATAACAATAACAAACAAATCGACCGCCACTTTTCAAAACAAACAAATGATGAACTTTTGACGTGTGAGCTGTAATGTCATGGCATGACATTTATTTGACATATTTGAACAACTGCAGACTTTTTTCAATAGAGGTTTAAAATGTAAAAAACGTATTTTCGTGATCCAGTATATTTATAGATAATACTCTTATCTATGATGTGACCTATATTCTTCTTATTAAAAATAATTGTATTCAAACCAAAGCCGAAAAAATTATCAGGTCCTTATATCCCATACCCTGTCTCTAAGCCCTACTTGAACATTCTGTATATTCTATCCTCTCACTACACTAGTTTTGCATTCCTGCAGTGCTCATTTTCCCTTATTATAGCCTTGCAACTATTACTCGGTACATAGCATGACTGCCTCCAACTTGTTACCTCTCTTGAGCATTTTGAGAGACATCTTAGCGTAATCTGGAGCTTTCTTAATTTTATATTTTTTAATGCCCTAAGTACCATCGGTATCATGGATTCGAATTTCATCCGTTCCAGCTTTGTTGTAAGCATGTAATAATACTGGGTACGACATTTGGCCTGCTTTCTCGAACCTTGTATTCCTCTCTTAACAAATTGTTATCTTGGATTATATTATTTTCTAATTGCATTTAAAATTTGTTGTTCCTGCCTGGACCTCTTCAATCAACAGTCTTTTATTTGCCACCAACTGTTAAAATAGTAATAATACATATTTCTCACAAACTCATACTGCGCAAATCCCTAACTAAGCAAATCGTGTACTATGGGATAAATAAATATATTTTTATAAAGACTATACTTGAGTTTTTTTATCATTGTGTGAGAAAAATATTTATTTGTATTATTTATTAGTTTAGTTAGTTGATCGCACAAAAAATTGTCCTCCATGAGATTTGAACCCGCGACCTCGTGCACGCTAGCTGCTCTACCATGACCACCGAGGCCATTTTAACTTGACATGAGATAATAAGGCACATGATATTACAGTACGAATTACTGTAGTGATGTGTTATGTATTTATATGTACCTACATACAGTGGTCTGAGCTAAGGAAATAGGTAAAATTTATGTACCTATTACCTATGTGGTCTTGACCTTACCTTAGACCAATAGACATATACCAAAGGTCGATTCTCATTCTAGACGACAAGATGAGTCATCGCAATATTATCTTTTACCAACACAATTTATAATATCTACCTACTTATAAATAAGTAGGCACCTAACATAGTGCAAATCCTGCTAAAAATCAAGTTAAATTCATTTATCACTAAAGAATAAACAAAATAATTTTAGAATAAATGTCTTGAAATTGAGCCAAACTATTAAATACGTAGCTTCCAAAAATAACTCAATAAGTTTCAGTTTCGGACCATCTTGCTTGCATGCGCTTGCGTTAACGCCAGTGAATAATAATTAAATGTGTGTTTTAGTTACTTTATTTTCTGCAAAAACAAAATGAGTGCTGATGCAGCTGCCTTGCCTTGCCCAGTTTGTTCACACGGAGGAGTGTTCAATTCTGTGCAGTTGTTAAGAGATAGGTTAATCCACATTTCTACAAACAAAATACTGTGTCCAGTATGTCAGGAAGAAGTTTGTGGTCTAGACAAACTAACTATCCATTTGTTTAGCCACGTAAAATTATTAACGGAAAAGGAATACAAAGAAAAAAATGAAAAAACAGCCCTAATAGAAAAACTTAATCTTGAAAATCAAGAGGTAATGCAAAAGAAGAAACCTAAAACGTCAGTCGCTAAAAATAAAACCCCGTCGCCAACAATAGCACCTGTGAAGTTTGTGAAAATCTATCCGAAGTTGCCAGTAATTTCAGTACCAGTTATAGAATTATCAACAAGCAAGGACAGTGCTCAACCTGGCGATGCGATGTACGTGAAAACGGAAGCTGCTGTTGTGCAAACAAATACTACGTGCAACATCTGTAGCTTACAGTTTATTGATACCAATATCTTAAGAATGCACAGGTGCCTAATTCACAATATTGATGAAAGTTCTAATCAAAATTTTACGCGATACCAATGTCATTTATGCCCTAAAAACTTTAAAATGAGAGGTTCTCTCATGGTGCACTTGAGAGTTGCGCATTTTGGTTTTTTGTCTGGGAATTGCAATGCCGTCAGCAGTGCAGACAAAGTTGCAAGCGAATCAAATTTAGATCAGCACGCAGATGAAAAACTGATTAATATCGACAGAAACGACAATAAGCAATGGCAATGCGAAGTTTGCCGAAAATGTTTCACAACAAAATATTTCTTGAAGAAACATAAACGACTTCATACAGGTTAAAATACTAATTGGTGTTATTTGTTAAGGTAATTCGTACTAACAGAATAATTACATTAAATTTATATTTATGAAAGTAACGAAGAAACATTACGATACCCATTGAGGTTTGGTGACCAGTCAGCATTTGCCGTCGTGTTTGTAATGATTTAAAGAGTGACCAAGGCTAACTTTAACGCCATAGTTAATCTGCTTTTGCTTTATTCATTTAAGTATAATGAGAATTTACAAATCAATGTTGGAAACAGTTTGACGCCAGATCATACAAACACATCAGATTGCCGCCGTGGAAACTATATAGGCATAACATAATATCTGTCATTTTAGGTACTGCATGAGAATAACAGAATACTAATAGGTCTCAGTCTTCAACGTTTTTTTTAAGTAGGTATTTAATCGTAATTCTCTTTTATTTCAGGTGAAACTCCGTACGCTTGTACGCAATGCAACAAAACGTTTACCTTTCAACAATCATATCATAAACACCTTTTATATCACAATGATGAGAAACCACATTCCTGCACCTACTGTGGACGAGCTTTTAAAGAACTATCAACTCTTCACAATCATCAACGGATACATACAGGCGAAAAGCCTTTTTCTTGCGAGACTTGTGGTACGTATTATTTCAGTACCTAATTAATGATTTCCTGTTATAAGGTATACAACGCATGTTATAAGTATACCTATGGTATACATATGGGTTGGCGACATTGTGTAAGTTTATTTAATTTATCGATTAATATAATTAGTTTTCCCTGTAATTAAAATGAATACCTATCATTTATTAACACGAACAGAGTTGTTGCCAGTGTTCATTTCAAATATTCATTGATGAACTTATATTGGGTAACATAATGCTCTCGTAAATAGATTTCAAGCAAAAGCGACAATATGGGCCAGAATTTGTGCCTACAGTATATTCTTGCTTAACCGACTGCTTAAAGAAGAGAAGATGCATTTCTATTTGTTTTCTTTGACCAACTCTGTGGCGGCGTAGTGGTTATTGTCCATGGCTGCTACGCAGAGATCTCGGGTTCGATTCCCGGTCAACGCAAATCTTTCTGTGCGTGAACATGAATGCTTGCACTGGTCTGATTGTTTTCTATGTATAGTATGTACGAACTTTACAAAAAAAAAAGTGAGTTTAAGTACTTATGTTTACCCGTGGTCTACCCCTATGGGTATTAGACCGTGGATTCTACTATTATATAATGAGAGGAATGTCATATTATATGTTATCTATATAATTGAGATCAGATATAGGGTACTCTAATGGTGTAACGAATGTCCGATCAAAATGTCTTTGGCCTGGTTAAATATTGCGTCGCTCCTAAAAACTAGTTCATTATAAAAACCAGACGGAATCCGCACAAAGTGTACCTAAACATTTGGAGGACGTAAAGTCTATAAAGACTTACTTCGGTACATTTTCGTAATAATTGTACACAAAATCAAGTTACGTATTTATGTTTTTATTTTTATTTTACAGGTAAATGTTTTCGACAGAGAGTTTCTTACTTAGTACACAGGCGAATTCATACAGGCGTAATGCCATACAAATGCACGGCTTGTCAGAAAAGTTTTCGATATAAAGTAGGTAACAATTTTCAAAGTTTTGTTTATGAACTTTGAATTTGTAAAGAAGTTGTGTAAGTACCTTTTTTTTATTTATTTTCAGGTATCGCAGAGAACTCACAAGTGTCAGGCACAACCTCCTGGTACTGTTGTTCGACAAACAGGAGAACTTGTAGAAAAATTAAAAAAGAAACATGGAGAACCTAATATTAAACAAGCAACACATCCATTACAAGTACCGGATAATTTGTCTTATGCAGATGTATCGGAAGCTAATGCTGAACTAGTACGTAAGGGCTCCAAGTTATCCCTAGAAGATATGGAATCTGAAAATTTCTCAATAATAGAAGATATTAATGAGAATCCCGATTGTAAATTAAAAAATCAAACTTTAGAATCAAAAACTGATGACGAAATACTAACATATAATATAGAAGACTTAATAGAATCGATACCTATTGAAGATAAAAGTATACCATCTCCTTCAGAAATTCTAAAAAACTTATGTTTGTCTAAGGATGACGATTATTTAGGCATTCTTCATGATGATGGTGTCGAACAAAACTACAATGTGTGCAATGATTTAAAAGACACGTTTCTTTAATAACAAGGATACCTACATTGAATTATGTAGGTAGTAAAATGATTACCTAAGCACTAAATAACTTGATGGCTTTAAGGTAATCTGTACCTACATAATTTTAAATTGTAATTATTGTGATTTCTTCAATTAGGCGATGTGGTCGCTAAGCGACAAAGCCTATAAAATTAAATTAAAAAAAAAAAAAAAAAACTTGATGGCTAAAGAAAATAAACTGATCTACTTATTACTTAATTTATAATTATTTATCGTCTTCATTCCTTCAACCAAACGATTTCTGCTGCTGCTTCGTCAGATACTTAAATTCGTCTCTTAAGCCCGATTTACACATCGACAAGTACAGTAGCGAGTTAAGTAGTAAGTTGTTGATAAAGTTGATTTAAATAGATCTCCATCCTATTTTTTGGCGAGTTAAGTTGGCGAGACGCGAGAGAGGGGGCTACTTCGTAATTAACTCGCCAAAAAATGGGATAGAGATCTATTTAAATCAACTTAATCAACAACTTATTAAATAACTCGTACAGGCTTTACAGTGCTGATCTCCACTGTGTTACTTCTTACTTATTATTAACACAAAGCTCTTAGGCTCTTACTACATAGTCATTTCAGAATATATTAAAGACTTCCCGATCCTACTACAACCATAACGGAGTGGTGTCTGCTGAACTTTACAATCCGCCTTACCGATAGAGTGAACGAGATACCCAATAAGATTTTAACAACTGGGACAAATGGGCACTCGATGTTAAGTTTAATGACGCGCACATCAGACTTGTGATAGTAGTTAGGGTATAATTTAAAGTTCCAATCCTACTTCCTAATTTATAGTTGGACCTGTTACCAAATATATATCAGTCATTAGTGGACGCTTGTGGTTTAATTCGATAAATTCATATCGTGTTTGTTAACTTTTCTAATACATATTAAATGAACCGTACCTAATAGAAAATTATAAGGGTAGGTAGGTTGTTGTACTAATGTTTAAAAGTGACTCCGATTACCTTAGTAAAACTAAGAACTTCTGGGCATAGGTACTATTTTTCTTTCAATCTTCTCTTATACCTACAACCTTTATCTCTAGGCAAAATTTGAGATAGTTTATGAACTATCTCAAACTTATTTTGACCTTTACCCTACTTTAGTTTTAGTCGCCTGTTCCTTTTTGAACCTTTACGAACCTATTCTTTAGTGGCTTAAAATCGCAGTTTTATAGACCAATGTTCTTGTTAATGCGTTATAAATTTCATTGCAAGTAATCTTATTTTAATCTTACAACCTTGCGTGTCTAAAAAAAATGATTTGAAAAACTAATACTTACTTTACAATGAGGGTTGCACTTGTCGTACGCTTTGACGTTACATTACGCAGTCAACATTAGAGGGCATTGTGTCCCTAGGTCCCTACAGCTGATCTTCATAGCTTAGAAGCATCTCAAATGATTTAATAAAGCTGGGTAAGCATCATGTCTAGGTATATTGTTTTGCAGTTTAAGCAAGTGGACTTGGTTACATAATGAACATGACTTGGCCTACTTATTAACCATACGTAGGTAAATATACACCTGCATCGAGTCCGAGTCTTTGGTGCTGTGGTACCGAATTGCGTTTGTATTTTAATATTGTATAGTTTTTATGGACCCATTCCAACTGAACGCAAATATACAAACATTGGCGATTGGATAATAAGAATGTATTTACAAAAACACTTGATACTCTTTTTTATTATCATTTGTCTATGTTTAACCACACTAGATGGCGTTGTGTGGATACATGAATTTTTTTTCCGAGTTTTTATGTAGAATTGTTCCGTGGTAGCAATGATGTACACACCACATTATAGCTGATCTGATGATATATTACTAAGTAAACATTACAAGTACATTAAACTACATTAACTAAACAACTAAATTAAACTAGGTACAGGCTCTTGGTTGCTCCTTACATAAGAGGGATCTCTTATGTTTGCTACTCGTACTCTTATAATATATAAGAGTAAAAGAGCAAAAACTCAGAAAAGAGAACCAAACAGGAACCTTTTGATGTATTATTTCTACATAATATTACTTAATATTAAACTACGCTTTGATCCCATGGGTGTAAACAGAGACTACTAAGCATCAAATACTACGACCCTGACAATTATTATTTCTTTTGATTTTGATGAAAAGCCAAGAGGAGTTAATGAACAGAAATGTTCTTGCGAAAACATATTTTATTTCGTGTTTATTTCTATTTCTATATTCAAAGCAGAATACATCCAATAGTAACAACCGTATAATAACCGATAAGTTACGGTTTTATAAATGACAGTAGCAATATGAAGGTAATCTGTGTACACCAGCACCATCTTTGAAGTAGAAAAAAAATAAATGTTTCCAGATGTTTTTGTTCTCAAAGTGCTTGAAAATCTGTGAAAATCAGTATGCCTCAAAATTAAATAGTGTCTTTTCATCCTAACTTTGACATTTTGTGGACTAAATGTGGAAATAATTTCAATCTTGTTAAATTCGTGTTTATTATAAAATTTAATCGATTTGAAGTTTGTCAAACATTGCTGGCGCTAAATGGACTGCGTTAGTTAGTGATTTATTCTGCGTCTTACTTGTGGTACACGAAGTGTGTTGATTTTGGCCAACATCTTTCTATCTGTTGCTGATTCTTATTTCTTTATGAATTTATTAACTGTAAGTACCTTTCTTTATATTATGTTTTGTTTTAGATGGTAAGAAAGTATTGATTTCTAATAGTAAAGCATCAGAAAATAATGGCTCTGCATTTCACACAATCAGGGTCATAATGGTTTTTGTGTTTTTGTTCATTGTTCCTTCCTCAAGCGCAACTTAATGCAAAGGCAACTTTTCTTGCAATTCTCAAATAAATATTGCTTACGTTTTGAAAATATATTACGTACAAAAGATTTTATTTTAAAGTGACATGACAAAGTAATGTTTACTTCCACCCATTTATTTATTTGGTGTAAACAAAGAGTACAAATTTCATAACATATTTTAAATTCACTTAATAACATTACATTGACTCTTTGCTTTTCAAATGTAGTAAGTATAATGATTTAATGGGACATTTAAAAAAAATATTATATACCTCAAGAATATGATTTCTTTTGTTGCTAGGTAGGTACCTACATCAGGTAAGTAAATATTATTGTTCAAGGAGAAGTGTAGTTGTGTATCTGTTTTCTATTGGTTATAGAGTACATTGACTTTGTGTGTGCACATGAAATGAGTAAAAAAATATTTTTGTGAATAAACCAAGCGATATGTAAAAAAAATTACTGTTATCGTCAATTTTTACTTTACTACTTTCATTTTTAATTACTTGAATTATTGTAATTTTTTAAGTTGTTTAATATGAATCTTTAAAGATTTATATATTTTTTTTTTTTTTTTATTACCAAATAAAAAACATAACAATAACAATAAGGTTTGAAAAGCACAAATAAACCACTAAGGTTTGTCCTTATGCTAAATATTAAAGGTTTAATTTCTGGAAAAATACCTTCTACTAAACAATCTACTTTAATTTAGTCTTATTGATTTATTTTTATCAAGTTTTAAATATTTTGTAGAAACAATTTAATATTCATAAAACATAAACACTGGCTCATGTAATATTAAACTCAAAAAATATCCAAATTTAAAAATACCGCAATAACAAAGAAAATTGTAGTGTAGTTATTGCTAGGAATATCCAAATTTAAAAAAATACCACAATAAAAAAGAAAATTGTAGTGTAGTTATTGCATTAGCTTCTTCTATCAAGAGTTTATGTACAAGGAAACTTATTTATGTTCTTAAATTATGCATCAGTTTTGCATTATTTGTGAATTCTCATTGTTAATATACCACCACTACAGTTTAAATACTTAAGTACCGAAATAATGGCAAAGATTATTACAATGTTAATATCACTGTAATGAAACTTGTAAATGTATAATTAATAATACAAAAATGCACTTTAGCCTGTTTTACTAACGGATTGCCAGAGGTCACTCCAATACTTTTGCCAACTAACAATGGTTATAAGATCATCTGAACAGTTAAACAGTATTTTTTGTTTAGGATGAGAAACATTGAGAGGTGAGATTTTTTTTCAAGCCTGCAAACTCTGGGTTTTGTCTAAATCAGTTTCTTAATGAACTAGGACTGTAGTAAATTGATATATTGTCTGCTTACTGGTAAAACATGATAAATGCATTTTTTATCTAAAATGATTCTGTTTTACCAGTAGATAGAGCATCGAAAATTATGTGTATATGAATAGGTACATAAGTCATTTTAGATCATGTTTTACCAGTAAGCAGACAATATAATTAGCTTTTCCTAAATTAAACAAAACACTAACTAATATAATTTAAGGGTAAGTGATTAAACCTAAAGAATTTTTTGTTAGTATGTTTATGTAATATCAACTCAAAATCAGTCTTAATTGAAAACTATTATTAGTTGCAAGAGAAGATCTAGATACTAAACTATTTGAATCCGTATGTGTGAACAGGGATGTCATCCTAAACATGTTGAGCATGGAAGTGACTCGGTAGTCCTTGAGTATGGACTGAGACTTGATAATCTCACTTTTGGCCACAAGGCTCTTGCTGCCAAAAAAGTCTCTTTGATGGTAGGTTAATCAACTGGTATTTTTTAATGATCTATCTTTATCAAAAATGGCATTACAATCTACACCAGTCCAAATTCCTCCAAATCCAATATTCCAGTAATTTACAATTCTCATTGCCTTACTCACTCCATTGATGTAAACAAATACAGCAACAGGTTCATGAAAATGAGAACTTAAGAAATAGTGTGGCCCAGTGTTCTTAGAGGATGCTTAAAAGTACCAGAAGCTCAATTGATAGATCTTCGTAAAATATCATTCACTTTGATTTGTTTTAATTGACCAAGATTAGTCAAAACGGGACAAAAAGTTTTTTTAACCTTGAGAAGCGCTTTAGTGCTCTCTCGTGCTGACTGACACTGTAAGAGTCTGTCTGACTTTACTTCGACTTTAATTCGAGCCATGGACTCTTGCCGTACAGAATGCCTCCCTCCTTGCTCCTGCGCTAACTGCAAGCAGGTTATGCTGCAGAAGGAAGTTGCAGACACTGATTGAGACAGTAATCCGTTATCTACTGCCAGGTTTGAGCGCTGGAGAAGGATTACTGCACATGATCTCCGATCTTAATGGCCAACGTTTTTACGTGTATGTCTCCATAGAGCGGGGTCTTATCGCTTTGGCTGTAGTGATGAGATTGCAGAAGCAAACATGCGATCTTACAAGCCTTCCACACATGAGTAATAATGTAAAGAACACCATGTAGTTTAAGTCGTTGTTCTCGTCTCGGCTTTGCCCTGAATGCGTTTACGGCACACATGCGTATTACGAACTTGGTTATTCTATATGCCTTAGTTTAATTGAGTTTACCTGCGCTGTTCCCGCATTAAGATGCAAAAATAGGCCATTGTGCGTGTCGTACGAACCTATTGCTTCCAATATACCCAGGCTATCCCAAAAGGCTAGCAACCGTTTCAGGCTACTGCAAGCTTCTGCTCGTTGATCTGCATAGCTCCTGCACTCCATGGGTACGTGCTGTGGCGTTTCTTCTGTTTACATGCATTCTCTGCAAAGGGGGCTGTTTGTGACTGTGACGACTACTTTCAAGAGATGTTTGTTTAGAGAACAGTGATCTATTAAAACACCAACATATTTACAGATTTTGACACTTTTTAAATGTAATTTTTAATGGCTCTGGAACTACGATCTTTGTTGCCTCCATCCTTAACTGTGTTTTCATCCAGTTAGATAAGTCATCTCTGTTTTGTTGCGCAGCCATGATTGCTTCAATGGTTCCAGTCCATAAACCAGTGTCCTTCATACTATTTTCCAGACTCAGCAGATGAACTGCATCTGCTGACTTGTTACCTAGTGAGTTGCTGTGTTCTGTGATGGTATTTGCCTTATCACAATAGTTATTATACTAAAGGATATTAAATAAATAATAAGGATCACAAATGAAACATGATCCTGAATGATTATGCAAAACATTTTCTTTTATGTCGTGTGAAGAAATTCTTTCATGAATTAATTGCTTTGCCAGTGCTACTGCGCGTAGATTTTATTTGTTCGATTTCCATGCGGACCAAGTACATCATATTCACCAGTAAAAGACTTTGTTTTAAATAAATGCAAAGTGACGAAAAGCTCAGGGCTCATTCCGACATAATCACAATTTTAGGATCTTGTCACTTGTCCTCACTGGCTCATTTCCCACTTCCTGAATAGCAAAATCGCCAGCACTGAATGCCAAATACTAGAGTTAAAATATTCTGTCTTTCATTTAAAATAATTACAAGTAGTACTTTTTTATTTTCAAGCATTGTATTACTTAAAAGATAAATACGATTGACCTACAGAGGCTGCATATATATCAAAGATTGTCTTGATAAGCCTTTCCTAAAGTAGCACGTCAATTATTATTAGACTTATTTGTGTAAGTAGAAAAAAATCTTACAAAATCACTTTTATATCATTATTTTCCGAAAACATATCTGAGACATCTGAGAAAATCCAGACAGAGCCATTAGTTAACAACGCTGTTTCTTAACTAAATAAACATTTTTGTGGTTTATCCATAATTACTCCTTTCTGTTATGTTCCCGGCAAAGGTGGTTCTTTTAAGCGATGTTGAAAATATCGGCTTAGGATATTATCTTACTCATTTTACTTTTACCCATTCTTCTTTCAAACCCCGTCTAGTTGACTTATAAAAAAATAAATGATGGAATGGTTTTTGTAGTTTGTTGTTTGGTCAGATGGTGTCAAAATCCTAGATTTAGCTCATTACTTATGTAAAATAAAAAAAACTACGTCAAAGTACCTAAATGACATCCTAATAGCAGTAAAAATGTGTCCAAACACATTTTTACTGTGCTATAAACAGGTGATAAACCATGTTAGCATTCCATTACATTAACGAAGGTTCGGAATTTACGAAGAAAAATCTCTTAGATCATATCATTTAGTAGTGTAGTCGAATAAATCTCTTACAGTTGGAATTCTACGCCCGTAGATAGGGTATTTAATCGAATAGCTCTCATCAAATTAGTTATTGTCACAAGTCGTTAAACTAATGTTTATAATAAATGGCTATACTCAATAAATCATTAATGGTCGTACGTAACTGTTTTGATGTCGTGGTAAACTACTGTTATCAGATTCAAATATTTACTAGTTCAAGTCCGAATGATTGGCAAGACCTATTTAACGTGTGTTCACTCATTTATGTTATGCTTGCCAACGTATCTCGACACATTAAACGAAGCGATAAGTTATCGTCAACGTTGGAGCCATTTTGTTTACCTCTACTGAGTGTGGGCCGAATTTACAGAAGTATATAAATAGCACGCCACGTTGTTTCTTGTTGCTGCCTCAACGTTGAACCACACTTTCATTACTTGCAAGCGACAACATAAGCTTGCATGACTGAGAATTTTATACGGTGCTATTGTTTTTGTGTTACCAATTTACTAGCATATTGAATAATAGTTTGTGGTTTAATTTTATTTATTTGTTTTTCTTCATGTTCTAAATAAATTGAATATATTATAAAATGGCTTAAAAAATTGATGCCATAGCAAAGTTTGAAGTACGAGATGCATTTATTATTTAAACATTTACTTATATAGATATGCGTTTTTACTTGGTTAAGTACCAGTTTATGGAAACCAAAGTTCAATACTTATAACAGCTCTTTAAATTTTAATCTTTATGTACTTAAATTCTTATTTAATAAAAGTGTACGGGGGATCGTGTTGAATTGGCAGGGCAGCGGCAGACCGCGTCTCTATCGATCCGGCTGGCGCGACGACTACGGCCCGGATCGACTCACCCAACACCTCTTATTATCTACAATGCAACAGGGCCACTTACATTAGACACTCGTTTTTAATTTCATTACCTATAGAATATTAAAAAACTAAATATGAAAGCATACTGAAAAAAAAGACGTTAAACATATTAAAATTGCGATTTTCATAAGTCATAAACAAAAAAAACATTATTATTTATTAAGTTAATGTCGTGTAAGTAAATAAACATAAGTTAGAATTTAATAAGGACACAGTATCTCGGTTGTGTCGCCACTGCGTAGGTTCTATACGCTTACAACAACAGATATTTTTCCTTTGTTACACAATGGAAAGGAAAATTATTATCTGACGGGCTTTGTAATCTTTGTATCATATTCTTTGTATTATATGGTATAGGTATTTCTAAAAGACATATTGGGTTTTAATAAGAATTCTTTAATCAAAGTATATTTCATAAAATATTGCTACACGTTGTCAATGTGCGAACGGTACAAGAATAAATAATGTCCCAAGTGCATATTTAAGATACGTAGTAGGTACTTGTAGTTAATGGAAGGCGGCCTCGAAGCGCGAACAAGCAAAAAATCTGTCACATACCCATCTGTCTACGTTAGATTGTTCAATTTGGCTCTATCAAATTCAACTTAATCAGATAAGAATCGGTTTCTTTACTACAAACTATAACTACATAAACTAAACTCAACGTCATCAACCGTAAATTACATATTTTCTAGAACTTCCATTGTTTCCAATATAGAATAAGAAGAATATTCTAGAAGGACGGGAAATATGTATAATGCGACTTTCTCACAAACTTTGAATGTCTTCAACAAGAGGGAGTTAGGTCGATACCACCGTCGGCTGTGCACGTTTAATGCACCTCCACAGTAGAGTAAAAATGTTACTGTGTTTAAGTAGTAGAGTACAGTAGCTAGTGAAATTGTCTTTTGTCTAGCACAGGCAGCGACTTGGCTATGCTATAGCAATGATGACGTCAATTAGCAACTGTTACCACTTCTTAGAGCAACAAAAAATACCAATAAATTCTCACGATAAACCTAAAAATGTCGTCGCTGAAAAAATAATCTCATTAGCTATAGAATCGTTACATTAGAACCAACGTTCGTCTACTGCTTAGTAAAAATAAAAGTGTTGTTTAAACAATCGATAATGTGTAAAGGAGGACAAGGCTATAACTCATATAACACTTGTTTGAGTTAGCGGTTAATGCATAATAGACTGTTGAATATTGCGGTGATGCACTGCTACGATATTTTAAACGAAGATAGTGTAATGTGTCTTTACATAATATAAATTATCCAAAAAATACATCATCATCATCACAACAGCCCATTAATGTCCCACTGCAAGGACGGGCCTCCTCCCGTGACGCAGGTATACTTGGCCTACTAATACCTCGTTGACCAGACGGATTGGTATAGGGTTTAATTTCAAGGTTTCCTTCATTTTTATTACGTAAAGATAATATTCACCGATAGTCCTTTAGTCGGTTTTTACGACACCCATGGGATGAGATGGGGAGGTGACATATTGTATTCTTCCTTAGTGATAAAAATACGTAGGATAAAACTTTGCACAAAGATGCAGACGTGGGACAATCTGAGCTAACTCAGTGGCAAAGCGGGAGCAATATTATTTGTGCAAATCACGAGTAAATTGTCTAAGTCTTGATGTACACTGTGTCCGTTAATTTCATGCCTGTAAAAGTCCCCGCAAGAAAGGGCTTAAACCTTATTGCTTAAAAAATATCTGGAGTATTTAACACAAATTAATTATGTAATCTAAAATAAAATGTTGAATATCACAAGTCACAACGCTAGCAACAATGGTTACGGTAGCCGTCCAAAGTTGTTTTGAAGGGCAGCTTCGTTGCTGCTTGTTGTTCGTGAAACAAACTTTTCTGTTATAATAGCCTTTTTAAATAATCATAACTCAAAACGTGCCTAAAATCATTGTTTTTTATCGCGCGCGTGATATTTAGCTTAAAGTATTTTTCTCACAATTTGGATTGAAAATCCATGTTCGTCGATTCACAAAGCCCCATTTTGATTCATCCAATTTATTCATTTTCAATCTAAACCTCCTTTGATACATTTGAAGTTAATTAGAAACGTGAGCTTCGAATGTTTTTACAATCATGTCGCCGTGCTATTTCGTTAGAATGACTTTACAAATTAATCAAAGAGTCACATGGCGTAACGTATTGAAACAAAGTAGAAAAAATATTACATAATGTACACTATCAGTTATCTACAACGCATGGAAAACTTAAACAATAGTATGTATAGCTTAAAAAATTTCGTAATTCTTTCTGTCCACTAGTGGACATGCGAATATGCCTCCCCTAAGATCGCGCCGCTCCTTCCGGTCCTCTGCCTGTCATCGAGCCATTTCAAGCCATCATTTCAAGCGTATAGGACTTATTTTATCGCTTAAAGTAGATTCCGTACAAGAGTATTAATGAACCTCCAAAGATTTCAAGTACTGGGTAGAAAAAGTTCCCTGAAAAACCGAGGACCTTTATCAGAACAACTATGTAAAGAACAATACAACGTAATCTAAGAATAATAGCTTCCAAAGGGTACGCTTCACTGATGAGCAACGAATGAACTCCCACCGTGCGTGAAGTCCGTGTTAAATTCTCGTCGGACATTTTATTTACATTGAGATTTGAGAGATTTTTGGCCTCTGTGGACAAATCCCTCCTCTGTGCATCGTTTGGGTGTAGTCGTGTAGTTTTTATCAACAAGGCTTGTAACGTCCTTTCACCCAATGCCGACGTTCTGTCTGTTGTTTCATCCAGAGTTCTGCTTAATTCGTGAGAGAAGAGGAGAAGGCTTTTACCTACACTTCCCTTCCCTACTCACATGCATCTAAGATAAATTCTGCAAAGAGCCCTTGCATACAACCTGTGACGCTGTCGATACTGACTTTTTATGCACAATTTATATTATTGACTTTAATATGCAGGAAGGGTTGCGAATTCGACTTTGTTCGTGAAAGTCGTCTTTGCGGTCATTTAAACGAATATGAGGATTAGCAAATAAACATGTTCATTACGCATCTAAAATCTAGGAATAGTGTAAATATCTATTTCGTTTCTACTGACATTCCACCAGTGGCTGCTTGAAAAATGGGGACTGTCCAAAATTTGTATCTTACAATATCCCATTTCCTTGCAAACAATGCCCAATGCTAACCACAAACATTGTCGCTCATAGCATACCTAAAGAGAATCAACAAATATTAGTTCATAAATTAGCCTTCATCGTAACCATTTTGTAAATTCTAACTTACTTAAAATATAAAGTATTTATTACCAATAACAATATAAATTATTTGCTAAATAAAAAACTGTTAGCAATGGAAAACAATATACACGGACGGACGGTTAGTAATTATGTTACTTACCTGCTTATTGTTGTTTTTGCGTGTTTATAAGCAGTCAATACGCATTACAACGTCATAAAATAGTTAATATTCATCGTATAACGTAACTATGGACTATACTGACTGAGTGCTTCGATGCTTGAATGTATCTAGCTCCTTTAGATTGTCTGTTATGATATATTTTGATACACGGAACGGGGAAAGGATTACCTTGGATAGTGTCAGAGCCTATTTCCGTATGGGCTCCAAAATATTGATTTTGGAACTGAGTTTAGATTTTATTCTCAATTGTGTCTGTAAAGTCTTCTAAACACAAAATCGATTTCACTGAACTTCCGTGAATTTGTAGAATAGATTTTAAGTTGTTAAACGACTGTAACACCTGGCTGTTTAAATGGACTGTACTATATAGGAAATAGGGCCTCCTTCACCCTCACATCCTTAACGAAACGAGGTAATAAACAACATTAAGTAAGTGAGAACGGCCTGGTTGAGCTATTTTTATGCCGGCAACTGTGTGGCTTTGCCTTCCCTACCAATATTATATGTCCATAATATATTAGAATAACTGTTAGTTGTTATGCTTCATAAATTACTATTCTATTTTGAGCTTGCATCATTGTAGGCTTCGTCAAGACTTAGAGGAAAATGTTGCCTAATATTTTAGAGTTATCCTTCTCTAACAATGACTTTGTTATGCTTCACTAGTCTTCCTTAGTCGAATTTTACAATGGACGAGAATATCCGATGCAATTGTGTACTCTAAATAGATCACTTCACGGACTACGAGGGCGGGTCAATAAGTCCGTGACTTTTAGCATAAAACACAGCTTTTTATATAAAAACTTATTTTCGTTTTCAACGTAGTCTCCTTCGAGCTCTATACACTTAGCCCCAAGTTTCTCCAATTTTTTTATCCCTTCCGAAAATTGTATTTTGTAGAGGTCTTCAAAATAGGCATTTGTGTGTGAGGTGACTTCGTCATTGGTGGCAAATCTCTTTCCGCCGAGCCATTTCTTCAAATTTAGGAACGTAAAATAATCACACGGAGCTAGATCTGGTGAATAGGCCGGATGAGGGAGCAACTCGTAGCCCAATTCATGGAGTTTTGCCATGGAAACTGCACATGTGTGCACCCGAGCATTATCCTGGTGGAAAAAACTTTTTACTTGGCAAAGTGCGGTCGCTTTTCTTTCAATGCCTCATCGAATCGACCCAATCGGCCTTATTACAGAATACGGTCTAACTATAAACCACGATTTATTACGTCACAAAACCACTGTTTTTGAAAATTGTTATTGCAAAATCAGCCTTAACGCTAAAGTGTTAAAACTGATTTTGTATTAACAAATACAAAATCATAAATTTGTTAATCCAAAATCAGTTTTAACACTTTAGCGTTAAGACTGATTTTGCAATAACAAATTTCAAAAACAGTGGTTTTGTGACGTAATAAATCTTGGTTTATAGTTAGACCGTATTTTGTAATAAGGCCGAATAAGTTGCTGTAATATTCACCATTGATTGTTTTTCCTTTTTAAAGGTAGTCAATGTGGATAAAACCGCGTGCATCTCAAGAAATAGTCGCCATGGCTTTATTGGCTGACAAACCCACCTTTGCCTTCTTTGGCGCCGATTCACCCCGAGAAACCCACTGTTTTGACTACTGTTTGGTATCCGGTATGTTGTGGTGGATCCATGTTTCGTCCACCGTTACAAAACGGCGCAAAAACTCGTTCATATTGCGATTAAACAAAGCCATACGTTCCTGCAAAATTGTCACACGATTGTGTTTGTCGTCGATTTTGAGCATATGCGGCACCCGTCTTTCTGAAAGCTTTCTCATACCCAAATTATGATTCAAAATTGAAACCACTTAGCCATATGAGATGCCTGTGGCTTCCGCAATCTCTCTCACTTTCAATCCCCAATCGAATAGAACCGTATCATGAATTTTTTTAATTGTTTCGGATGTGGAGACATCATCTGGTCGTCCAGAACGTTCGGCATCTTCTGTGCTTGTATGGCCACATCAAAATTCAATAAATCACTTTTTACCATGGAAATGGATGGTGCAGAGTCCCCATAATATTTATCAAGCTTAGCTTTGGTTTACGTCATAGATTTTTTTCGCAAAAAATGATGCTTTATGAGCACACGAAATTCACTTTTTTCCATTTTCTTCTTAGTCAACGCGGTAGTCTGATATTAACGGCCGTTAAAAACAAACTAATTGTCAAAACTTGTTCATTTTTTGACAAGAGTCAACTGACAGATGACTCTTGACGGGAGCAGTGTTGCTTTTTCAAAAAAGAGACGGGAAATCCAAAAAGTCACGGACTTATTGACCCGCCCTGGTATTATATTGCAGTCGTCTTAAAAAAGGCATTACGTAATAGACAATATAACAAAGTTATGTAATGTATATGATTCATTGCATTATATCGTTATTAATATACGGTTCATTGGATTTGTTGTGAGCAGTTAGCACGTGGCTACACATACGTAATATCACATATCGCCAATGTACAGCAATAGGCTGAACGCACCTGTCCAACAGTGACATGACATCCGACATGCAATAATGTAACTATACACCCACGCTTCATCATCCCACTGGCTGGTAGCTAATGCACTAATGCTAAGAGGTATACGGTTTCCTATTGTATACCCTCTTTAGCTAATACTTTATAGGTGTAGCTATTACTAAGAATTAGCCTACAACAAAAGCTGAATGACATGGCGCCGTTACATGTTATTCTGTCTACGTAATGTGATGTGGGTGTCGCAAAGACTAAAGGCATGTTCAACATTATCTCTAGGAAAAGAAAGAGAGCAGACTTTACACAAAATCCAATCTGTTTGAGCTGATAGTATTGTATTAGTACTTAGGTTAAGTTTCTCTTCGTCACTTGAAGGTGCTCATCCCTGCAATGGGTTGTTATGAAGGTGGTCCGTATGGTAATACTTATTTTATACCACCAAACTAAACATTTTCATTTACTCCTTATCACGACCACCTAAAATAGAAACTGGTTCAATGAAGTATATACTTTAATAATATTACCTATACTTCTTCATATTTATGTAGAAGTATAATATTATAATAAAGTAGACATAGACATATTTACTGATAATCTAAATATTATATTACTGAGCGTAGTGGGTAGCTCGCTATTGAACACAGCAACAGTACGAGATACAATATTGGCCTAGTTGCGCACGTTGCGTAAACGACCGTAGACTTGAACTCATTCTATACGCTGACATACTTTAAGTATCGCCTATGTGTTCTTTTATCAATTTGCTATATCGAAAACACACTACTTACTTCCCTATTTAATATTTTAAATGCTAAGTATTTCTCCAACGCCTTTTTGGGCCAAAGAAACTGTGCGGGAGTTGTCGGTAAAAACAATAAACCAATGTAATTTAATACATAACTTGATAGGAAGTAATAAAGTATTTGAAATAGTTTGTACATTGATAAAATGCATAAAATCCTAGTTTGTAAATCACATTGCACTTTGTCAAATAGCAGAAATACTGACTTTGAACAATTTGTATGTTTTTGTACTATTGTTCTAAATGTGCCCATGCAATGGTTAAATGTATTCGGGGGTCTATGTTTGATCTGTGTACACAGTGCCAATTTGTTTGTAATTCGATTTAGTTAATTATATCTTTTCCAAATGCGTTTTTCTATACTTAACTACCATGGTTCAAACCGACACTAACGCCCCGCACGTGCCGATGCTCTGTCTGACGTAATGTTCATAAAAATATAGCTGCTAACGTTAAAATGCACTTATTGAATAATTTTTATTTTCAATCTAAGATAAAACAATATACAAAAATGCTGATTGTTAAAATTTTAACTTACACTTGCACTACAGTCGCTTTGTGCTGTCTTGGTTTGGAGTTTGACCTTAGGAAACTATTTGTTTCCTAAATGTATTGTATGAAATGATGTTACTTATAAAAATATGTGTACTCTAGTGTATACGCTGCGACGATAAAGATTAAATTATAATATCCTGATTCGCAACAAAGGAAGTTTCTTGCACCCTAGTGTCTATTTTTATACCAGACTATTAACTAGCCGTAGACGTATGAGTAATATATGAGGGATATTAGTTGAAAACCAGTAAATGTAGACCTTTACTTAATGAAAAATTTGTCCGTAAAATGTGAAATTTGGTTCGTATTCGACGGTAATCTGTAGAAGTTGATCGTGATCGTGGCGAACGCGGAAAATTATGCAAGAGCCAACGGATTGTCGTCACGAAACCTTTTGGCTACACGTTTGGCCCGGTGTGTTGCAACACCATAGCTTTCTCCGCTGCAATCGAACCGAAAGCGATATTTATAACTTTTAAGATATACTCATAACACCGTGTCCCCATTTTAGGGCTTACTATGTCAACAACTTAAAACAAGAAAAAAAACTATAAAGTTGAGGTATATATTACAAATGAATAACAAAGCAAGTTTACATTTAAAACCTTTTTATTAAAATCCCCTTTGTAGTGTGTATCGTACCGGTTACAGTTTTATTTAAATGAGCTCATTATACACTTTCTGTAGCGTTCTCATTTCATGAGTTAATTAGGTCAAATGTAAACAGAACGTCGTGTTTTGCGACTTGATGTTCGAGCTTTCCATATCTGTAGATTTCCCTTCGTCGTTCATATAACTAAGCCATGAGGCAGTCAAATGCTTTGAAATATGAATCTGTTACGCGAACTCGCAAATGAATCGCGTGTAAAACTAATTTATTATGCACAAATCGATTTCATTGAGCGCAGTTTATTTTCAGTCGCGTGTCGACAATCACCTCATATCAGGTCAAAACAAAACCTTGTATCAACTTCCTGCACTGCCTTTGTCTCTGATGAACTGTTTTAATACGTTTAAGTAATAACCCTGATGCTGCAAGAAATTCCGTACTCATCCTTCTCACACAAATGACAGATATTTGTGGATATGGAAGTCGTGGAATGAGGTTACTCTTTCATGAGCTCATGGCGAAAGGCATAGTTTTTTTTTTAATTTCTAACAGTAGCCAGAAATAAACGCCGCATTCTGTCAACAGCTGTCCTCCTAAATAATTTTGGGATTCGCGTTGTTTGTTGTATGTTTTTATTTTATTTCACTTTAAAACAAAGCAATGTAAAGTAAGTGTCTAGGAATAGATGCAATATTGATTTTTAAATAGAGTAACTTATGTCCGTAGAACGTTAAAACTATATTAGCCCTGAGTACAATGTAAAATGCTTTGTTCTCGTACGCCCGCCCCTTTGAATAAATTATCACTTTTAACTCAAACACTGACAACTTCGCCATTTTAAAATACCATTTTTCTCTGAAAAATAAATATTAAGTAAGCGTAAGTATTTTCTTTTATTGTATTTTTTTCCAAATTTAATTAAATTTAATAATAATAATTACCAACAGAGAGTGCATTAATCCTGTCAAATCCATTGATTATTTATGAATGAGGAGAGTTGATCTGTCTGGCTCGTATGTCGTTTGCAGGGGTTTCACCGGAGGGTCGGCGAAGGGTTCATTGAACCGGCAAGGTTCCGAAGAAGTCGCGTATGTTTAGGTGTGGGCGCGGGGTCTATGAGTGCAGAGGGTACAATGCACCCCAATGGGACTGCACATTGATTTCTTTGCATCTAGGTTTACTGACGTTTGTAAATTCGTATTATTAGTTTTCTTTTCTCTCTCTTCCATCTCCTGGTATGAATTTGATTTACATATCTATTCTAAAGCAATTATATCTATCATAGTAAACATTGTTTTGCTCAAAGTCAATAAACAAATCTTTCCAAAAAAAATTGTCCAAGTACATATTTGATTTCCTTCCGTAACACGTTTCTTTGTTATGCTACTTTTCGGATGTGTATGTTATTAAAACCTTTTTAAAAGCGCCTGGTCTAACTTGGCATGCAATTTTTGCGAACAATGTCTACCTGATAACCTATGCAGTTTTTGCTCTTTTGAAAGTACAGATCCTATTGAGGAAGGAACCGTTTTATGGCATTTATTTTTGAAAGTAATTAGGTAATTTTTAGACTAATTCTTTACTACTTCTACTGCTGATAATTTAACTAATAGGATACTAAAGTTTTTAATATTTTAACGCGTTATTCAACAAGGTTACAACAAAGAATATTGAAGTGTTGTTTATTGTTAGTAAATTTGGCAGAGCACAGTTGCACAGGTTGGAGCGTTGTTGTCGAGGTGAGCAGGTTTTGCACGTGGCCGCTGCAGCACCGAACGTCGGTTGTCGACCCGCGGCCTTGTAGCACAACTCCTGCTGGCTACGCACTTGAAGCAAAACCGACATTATAAAAAAAACCTACTAACGAAACACACCAATTCCCATAAAGATTTAATTCCAAACAAAGAAACACGAATACATTAAATTAAATTATCTTCTAACGTTGTTCCATTCTTGTAGAATTAAGCATACATTATACATAAACATTGAACACACAAAATAATAGAATGATTATAATAATATGGACAGTTTTATTCACATATAAAATTATAATACAAAACAGAGGTCGATTCGTTGACGTCTTTGGACGTGTAATTCGTGACGTATGCTTTAGAGAAGTGCCTAATATTACGTTTTAAAACAATTGAGTCAATATAGTTTTTGTTGGAGCGCTTAGAAGATAAACGTTTTGAGTCAAGGAAGGTCAAGTTGGAATAACAAATTAGTGACTGCGACGAACGGAGAGGGCGATCTGCGTCGCTTTTTTTGGTTGGCTGACTCTCGCGCAGCCTTATAACAGGTCACTTTACCAACCTCTCGATTTTGATTGAATTGCAACAAAGATGTAAGCCCAATTTTACTTCTCCGTGTTCAATGTTCTTACTAGGTACCTGGCTGGCAATCAGAAAAACATATTTTGTCGTTTAAAAAAAAAGGTTTGCCAGTATTATTTCTTATTTTACCTACCTGGCAACTGCACCAGGTGTGATTGCTTTATTTTTCGTACCGTAGAGCAAGCTTTGGATACGATTGAATTGCAGACAGGTTTATTTTAAACAGGTTGTGTTATTGCATGGTTAGAAATTACTTTTACCGTTTGACTTGTATTGGCACCTAATTACATTAATTAGGACATAATATTTATTAGTTTATTGCTACTGGCTTTTTTGGGCAAATACATTTTATTGGTGGTAGTTACATGTTTATGTGTTTATTGCCACTTGTTGCTATGGCTCATCTTAAAAACATCTCGTCTTTATTTATATATCGTTCTTTTATATGTTTGGCAATACATTAAAATAAAATATTTTAATATTAATTTCGTAACAGTTCATAAAATTAGGTTAACAACTTCCAATCGGTTTAATTAATGCAAAATGGAAAATATAAACAAAACTTTGTGCACCTACGTAAAAGTTTAAAATTATTCAAGGTAACAAAAAGACCGTACTGCAGGCATTATAACAATGACGTAAACTAATAGGTAACAAGTGCTATTTGTATGAACGAACCGTTATAAAAGTTACATAGTTTGCATATTAACCACGGTGTTGTTGTTTCATCGGTTTCCACGTACTTACATATATAATTATTTTCATGCTTATACCATATTAGTGATCGGGTCGGAGCGAGCTCTCGGACCGGACACCCGAGGCACGAGGCGCGGTCGTTCACCAGGCCCTTCGCCCCCCTCACCTACAAACGGTGATAGCGAGATACTGCATCCTTACCCATTTACCTACAAAACATAAGTACCTAGCGAGATATTTTTTTTGTAAACCGAAAGTTTATTATTATAAACATGCATATTGTAAACATAGTAAGTAGGTATACATTTTACGATTGATAGCTGTTTATAGATTCCTTGTACTTACTTATTTAATGTTTTTCTTTTTGGATTTTGAATTTTAAAAAACATAGGTAAGTAGGTAAGGTACACGTTATTCTAGCTGAGTCAACAAGTTTTTAACATGAAAGATATTTTTCGTTACTTACTTCCGTTAGGGTACTTAGATCAATTGAAAAGTATTTAAATAAGTAAGTAGGTAGGCCTAGGACACGTTTCTTAAAAAAATGTTGGTTCTAAAAGTTGATAATTACTGGTGTAATGTAAATAAATCTAAAAACTAAAATCAATGCGAATTGACCTTATTGCCAAATAGATTTATCTACCTACGTACTTCCACTAGAAAACTATGTTATATTTACAAAATGGAGCAATGCAAGCTAGCGCGCTGACTCAAAGATAAGAGAGAATCGATAAAATAAAATCCTAAATAACAAAAACAAGAAGTGACAGGCTGAAATTATACGACGAACACGAAGTTTTATAATCAAAATATAAATACAACACGCGTTGTGTCTCTTTCCTTCGTTTTGTTTTTGTTGTATTTCTCACTCGCTCTGTGATTCACCCACTTAGGAAACCAATTCTACCAATGTTGCAAGTATTTTCCTGGTTTTCTACTATAGTAGTTTCTATGGAGCGGCAAAGTGACTGATATTAAGAGGCTTTCAATGATAAATTGATGTGAAAGTATGCTTTTAGTTTTAATTTTATTCCAATTATTGTCATTATAATTGGCTAAATGTGTCGCCATACGCCGTTATAGTTCATGCAACTATTTATCAATGATATTGGTTTATATTGTACACAATGGTGTATCTTGATGAACTATCCATTCCAAATTAAGTATTTGGTATACTTATTTTATTTTATGATCACGCTGTGTAAACGATTATAGAAGGCTTAAGTTGCTGTTGGTTTTAAATATCGCTTTGCTGTCTTTTCGATAAGAGTTCTTCGATAATCCTTTGATATTTTGAAATATACTGTCATGTAGCTATTATTAAGGTGTTTAATAGACATTTGTTACAATTAACCGTTATATTCAAAATTAGGCCTCCTTGGTTGTATATATCATATGGTATGTCTTTTTCGATTATGACCAATATATTATGTTTAATCATTTTACAGTTTGTATGAATTGAGATGTCACCAGTAACTTTGTCAAAATTCACGAAGTTCAAAGCAAGTGTAACGTGAAAATAAACGCAACCGTGGCCTTCTACATGTCAATCATATGTACTAACCACTACACCATCATGTTTTATCTATAATCGCACTAATACACCCTTACTCATAAACGCCTCTTTATAGTCAATTATTTTGCTTGAATTCTTACGGTTATATTTAGTATAAGGTTGGTTTTACTAATAAAAATCTCGCACCATTATAATCTTTTAGAATTCAAGTTTATTGAATTTTAAAAGATTAGATTGGTTAGACGGCGGGGCTAGGTCGGCGAAAAATGACAACTCACTGCATTAGAATTTATTATTATCAATTATTATTATAATATCCTATTCGCGTTTAGAGTAAACGCGAATAGGATATAATAATGACTTCATTCATAAATCAAATGATATAGAGAAATCTACTAAAGTAAATAGTACATTTTTTTCGACTAATGGCAACACTGTCATGACAGCCAGCCAGCTGTGTAGAATGGATTGAAAAATAACTCGACTCATTCGAAAACTGTAGCTCTGTCCTTGATGTGTCATCCATTACATTATTTTCTACAAAACGTGGTACTTTACAATCTGGAAATTATTAGTATTCGTTGTGTTTATTTATTAGTGATTTTGGCCGATTAGTATTTCTACGGATACCCATATCGAGTGACAGGTACATAGTGCTAATTGTTAAAATGTTTATGTAACGCAGCATTGTTCGATTGCTGACTATGTATTTCATCTTTTGTTCCAGATAACAACACGGTTTGTCATTTAACGTGCAGTGCTATACGTGTAAGATCAGTTTAAAGTGTCACACGGGACTGTGAGTTCGTTGTTGTGAGTTGTGTGATGTGGTAGTGTTAGTGAGCCTTGCCTCAGTGGATGCGGAGCCAGCGTCTTAGCGCTCGCCCTGGCATGGTGCCGGGCAGGTAGCGCGCGCGGGCGGCCTGCGCAGGCCCCACACAAGCAGCCGCGTGTGTCCTCAGCGTCGTCTATGGCCGAGCAACACATCACACCGTCGTCGCACTCTGCACTCACGCGAGAGTCCAGCGGGTAAGATATATACCTATATCTATAACATTAGTGACCAATCAATAAACATCTACAAATACCAGCCCTAACCAAGAGACAAAAGAAAAAATCTTATATACATAGGTAACTTTCCATCTGGATGATCCCTTTGAACGTTGAGTTAGAGTAGACAAAGCCTGCTGATTATTTGCTCTGATTTAACCATGGTGGGAGAGCTATAGATGAGGGTGGTACTAGATCGAGCATAGAATATTTGGTGGAGCCTTATCATCAGTATTATAGTTAGGCCTACAATGGTTAATCTTTTTGCTAACATAATAATTTAATAGGTACTACTTTAGGATGACTGTGCAATTTGCTGTCATTTGATTTGTAAATAAAACATACATTCCTTGACTAACTGTATAAACACAATTTAATACACAAACCATAGGACTGTGGTGGCATTTCATTTTGTATAAATTATTAATGTTTGGGGTTGATTAATAAAATGAGACCACTTTGTTTTGTCTAGAGGGGTGTTTTAGGAATAGACAAAGGAAATTTATATTATTAGCTGTATTGGAACTGAACTGCTAAATGTAGTATAGAAGGCTATATTTTCCTTTATTACTAAGACCTTTACAGGTAGATATATGATTAGCATTAGTAGTAACTTTAAAAAAAAAAATTATAGTAACTTTAAAATATTATCCCTGTACTGTTTGTTATTCAACATTTATAAGTTAAATAAATTTCTAAGATATTAATGTCATATCATCATCATTCTAATAACTTATTGTGTGACTAATTATTGATTATTGGTAATTGTTTATTATTACTGGTCATTTAATGATTGCCTCATTGCTAATAAACAAATAGAATCATGATATAAAGCAGGTCTCATTACCTTAATGACCCATTTTAAGGGTGGGCATAGAAATGTTATTAAACCAGTAGCTTGGTCTTATAATATAATGCTGGTTTCATGCTTACCCATGATATGAAAACAAAAGTTTGTCACATGTCTCTATGACAAAGACCTAAAAAGTACTTTACTAAATATTAGGGAACTTAACTCATTATTGATTGAAAAGATTACTATTATAAATCAACTCATACCCTGTATTCAAGGAGACTGCTTTAAATCATATACAATGCATAGGCAAAAAAATAATATCATGACAATTTTATGTAGTTTGGGTATCATTACTAGTTTTAAATGTATTCTTTATGGCAATTGTGTATTGCATAATATTATAGAAATTTCAAGAAGTATAATAATGTGGTGTTTCTGTTTTCCTTCAAGTATGTTCAAAATCATATCAATGGGATTTAAAGTATGATGACACTGCAAAAAACAGTTGTCAAAGTATTTATTATCTAATATAAACATTATGATGACTCACATGTCTATGTACACACATCAAAAAAGTCTAAGCAACATGCATGATATTACAAATTTACCATTTATATTAATTTATTTTACCATTTATTTTAATTATAACGTTGTATTTTATTTTTAAAATAATATTTTTAGGGTTCTATGATGTAAAAATAACAGCTGTTTTCTTTATAAGTTCTTTTAATAACAGAAATTAACAATATTAGAATATACAGGTACTATCGGGGTCTTGTAGATATGTCCAATTTTGAAACAAAATCCCTTGAACACGATGACCGATGTCCAAATTCTGTTACCGCCCAGTATTTGTATCGTCCAATAGCAAAGCTTAAAGAAGTGTCCTCTCGGTTAAAGGGACAGTTTTTTTTACTAAACGATAGGTTATATTGCAAAATACACATCTGGCTAAAATTTAGGCGGTTCATTAGGGTAATAAAAACAAATTTCTTTTTTATGATCCTAATAGCCGGCCAGATGTATTGTGTGCATTATTACTTTGTGAAGCTAACATTTTGACTTCAATCATTCCTCGAGCTTCTTAACTATATTAACTAAACTTTGAAGAACAGTCAATTTAAAACCCCAGTAGACATATACGTGGCAAGGAACGTTAAAGCCCATAGGTTCGAACCTCACCTGCTTATTCTCGAATTTCTTGTATTTTTTCAAAAAAATATATTTATTCTAAAAAAAAATGAATAAAAAAAAATATTAGTAGTAGTTCATTCATCTTCCTGACATTTATTTTAAATCGAACCCAAAATGAATCACACTCTAAAGAAAATAATGAAACAAAAAAATAACACAATAATTAAAATAAGACACATAAAAATTAAAGAGTTAACAAAAAAATCAACATAAAATCAATTTTGTAAAATGTTTTACTTTTAACTTATTTAATATCTGACATTCAGTCACGTTAGTTATTTTTACTCAACAAAACACAAAGACATAAAAGTTAAGAACTTCACTAATTCCAAAACAGTCAAAATAAAAATCTCATGTTTCTTTACTTGGATGTAAGTAAAGTATAGTTTTTGGAGAAATGAAGTAGAAAGGTTTTAGTAACAAAACAGAACCATTCGATAGTTTAGTTTTTTTGTGCGAGCTTTTTACTATTAGACAAAACAAAGGGCTGTAGTAGCACCATCCGTTACTGTGGTGCTATTGGTTGATGAGCGCGTACCTGCTATACTATAGTAGCAGAGCGCTGCAAACGAAATTATACTTTAAGTGGTAAAGATATGCAAGACCCCGATAGTACATAAGAAACTAAACTTTTTTTTTACAAATTGAAATTTCTTAAGAAAATGAATTTATTGTAAAAGAATAGGACAATTTAATACAAAGTATGGCCTCCTCTGCTATTCAGAACTTGTCGGCAACGATTATTCATTGAATTAATGAGACTGTTTATGTCATCTTGCGGTATTCGCTCCCAATGGAATTGTAGCAAATCCTTCAGCTGTTGGGTTGTTGTCACTCCGTCCAAGTCCTTCAAAACACGTCTCTGGAGCATGTCCCATGCGTGCTCGATGGGGTTGAGGTCTGGCGATTGTGCAGGCCAGGGCAATACCTGGATGTTCTCCGTTGCCAAGTATTCACTGGTTCGCCGAGCTGTATGTGAACGCGCATTGTCATGCATTAACGTAAAATCGGAGCCAAAGGTTTGTGCAAATGGATGGACATAAGGTCTGAGAATATCCTCAACGTAATTTTCAGCGTTCATGTTTCCATTTACAAAAACGAGCTCAGTTCGCCTGTTCTTCATAATACCCGCCCATACCATAACTGTTGAGCCGCTGTATGGATGAACTTCCTGAACGCACCTGAGTCTTTCAGTATTTCCGGGTCGACGGTACACTCGCACCCTTCTTGTATCAGGCCTAAACCCGAATCGCGACTCATCGGAAAACATAATTTTATCCCATTGTTCCTGGGTCCATGTTATGCGTTCTCTACACCATTCATTTCGACGAGCGCGATTCCCGTGACGTATCGGTGGGCACCTGATAGGGCGTCGAGCTCGTAGGCCGTACTCATGCAGTCGATTTCGCACAGTTTGGGGACTTACATCAACACCACTTGAATTTTGTAGCCTCAAACTTATCTCTCGAGCGGTTAACATCGGCTGGCGTCTTGCAGTCAGTTGTATGTACCGGTCTTGCCGAGTGGTTGTACTCCTTTTACGGCCTGGATGCTGTTCAGCGGGTTCCCCTGTATTATTGTAGCGCTGCCAAAGACGACAAATAACACTTCTATGAATACCAAAATGTCGAGATACCTGAGATTGATTACTTCCCGCTTGCAACATCCCTACAGCTCTTTGCATTTCATCTGCCGTCAAATGACGTCGCTCCATGACGTAAAGAATATCTAACAATTCAATTTTGTCGCCAACTGTATTTAAATGGTTGGTAAAATTATAAAATCAAGACTAAAACGTAGCAATTAACATGCACTCAAATTCAAACAAATTCGCAGTCATTTGAATTTTATGAAAAAAAACAAAACATAATCGAAATTTTTTTTTTACAACCAGCCAGTATGTCATCAATAACAAAAAAGTTTACTTACCTATACACTTTGAGTGAGTAAATACTTAGAAATTAATTAATATAAATGGTAAATTTGTAATATCATGCATGTTGCTTAGACTTTTTTGATGTGTGTATTGATTTGATTGTTTATTGATTTAGTTCTCTAGAGAAATACCCATATGTCATGACGCTAACATTACATGTTTCTAATATTACATAGAATTACAAGGTATTAGATTAAATGTCCACAGATTTTATAAAAAATACAAACAGAGTTTCTCATGGAAAATGCCTATGTCAGAAATTATAGTTATAGTGAAACAATAAGAGTTGTTGGAGTCTTTTCTATCACATAATATTCAATTGCAATTTGGCAATGCATGTTATTATCAATGTTTAAATTCTTATTTATTAATTAAAAAATATTTTGTATTTAATTCTAGCCTCTTACATGTTAGTACTTCATTATTATATTAAAACTAGCGGCCTGTCCCGGCTTGAAAATTTTCCTGAATTTTCTTTGCTATAAACGTCACGGAGCCCGAGACCTTTCCAACGAATGCAAAACTGATTAAATCGGTTCTGGAGTTATAGCGTCAGGAAGGAAAACCCGACTTATTTTTATATAGTAGATGTACCTTGATAAAAACAGAATTTATAAAGTAATTTATGATTATTTTGTTGATAATCATGTAAGTTACAAGTAGTATTTGATGAATTTATTTTAGCTTTTCTTGAGACTATACCATCCCTACTTTCGAAATACATGCAAATAAACAATTAACAGTAATCATAATTCAAAGAACTTCTGTATTTTTCTCTTTCCCTATTACCAGTATCTTAAGCAGTACTATTTTCTATTATAACATGCCATAATGTATTTTATGTATAGACATTGTTTTGAGATATTTAAAGTTCCTCAGGGAAGAGTGAAAAGGGGGACTAACTGTACATTGAAATAAAAAACCTGTATAAAATTTAAGTTGTGATAATGATTAAAACATAAATTAAAACTTATAATTGTATTAGTACACAAAATATCTATTCTATTTTATCTATATCTAGAATAATATCAAGTCTATTTTGTTTGCTTAACATGTAGTTATGTGGTTTGTATGTGGTCAAATGTGTATATTTTTAGCAGGAAGTATATGGGATAGTAGTGCCTAATGAACTCTAAGAATGAAAATGGGTCACCTTTATTTAGAACAGCATAGGTACTTTTATAGAGTAATAAAATTATATGTGATGATATCTATACTAATACATATTATAAAGAGGTAAAGTTTGTGATGTTGTAGGGGGTAATCTCTGGATCTATTGAACCAATTTTAAAAAGTCTTTCTGTGTTGAATAGTCCATTTATCAGGGAGTGTTATGACGCTCCCTTAAATGTGTGTCTGTAATAGTCTTCACAATAAAAAACCCCTGAACCCCCTGTGCAATAACAGGCTTCCCTAGTTGATCCTGTGTTGGAAATCATAACTTGTGTTTGTGTGCATGAGTTATTTAATAATTACTACTACTACTTGTAGTTATTTAATAACTAATAACATGATGGTATGCCTTCAAAATATGCCATAATATAGGTAAAGAAATTGTAATGCTACCAAATTATATTTTTCACACTTTACACAACACCATTTAGTCCTAAACTAGAGTAAGCTTTTTCTAAAACGGCATCATAACATTTAGGTCCTTACCTATGAAATTGATGGTTTTTTTTTCGGTATAGTCTTTAGCCTCTATTTTCTTTTAAAACATGGATTGCTAAAACTATTTTAGTTATTTAATAAATTTAAGATAGTAATACTAACAAAAGATAATAAAGGAAAATATTATTATTTGTATTAATAATAAGTCTGTACAAATACAAATAGGTCCAATGTATAATTATTATATTGAATTTATATCTGCTGGCTTACCAGAGATTTTACCATTTGCTTAATTATAATTTCTTCTCTGATATTTTTACCCTATTATTAAAATGCTGTAAGTTAGTTTAAATGTGCACCATTATTTGTACCAAATTTCATTCTATTAAGTTTAATAATTATTAAAAAAAACCAAGTAGGTAAACATTAGTATGAAAGATCAAACTTTTGATACCGATTGACCTTCATACAAAACATCAATTTCATAGGTAAGGACCTAATATTATACATTAAATTACATGTTATTAATTAGTAAATACTTATACTAAAAATATACTGCTGCTACCTATTTCAGTTTATACTTTTTTAGAAATTATAATAATGTTGCAATAATGCAGTCAAGGATGCATTTCTTTTAAGTGTGTTTGCAGACATAAACTAGATAACAAGTTTATTTTAAGACCTATTTTTGTCTACTCCATGTTTTTTTATTAATTAATAGTTGTCTCTAATTTTGTCCATTAGCTAACAAGTTTTTATATGTTTCATGCTAGCTAAATGATTGAATCAACCTCAAATGACTGAGTACTTATAAATAACTGTTTGTAGAAAGTCTTACCCAATCGTGTTGGCATGGCAATACTAAATAAACTTTTTTATTCTAATTTTATAATAACCACACCATGGCCAACAAATATTAAAGAAGAATGAGTTTGAGGTAATGTTGTTACATTGTTATAACAGGTCTTCTCCTAGCAGGGTGGTGGGCGGTCGGTGGTTGCGTCAAGTGCGTCGAACAAGTCACGGTCGTCGAAGCAGACGTAACGTGACATCGCCGCTGTCGCGATCCACCAGCCGGCATTCGTCCAGCCGTGTATCTGACGTGGAGCCATTTTCGCACGTGGAGTTACGCCGGAGCTCACGTCTTGTCAACACCCTACCTCGGTCCGACTACTCCATCACCGAGCGCTGGTCATACGGCACAGACGTGTACGAGACACGCTGTGATACTACAGACTATAAGAGTGGAGACACGCACAAATCTAGTGTTCATCCAAAACGCGGGCGCACGTCCTCGCATGACAGGAAAAAACATAAGACCGTATCGAACAATAGTTCAGAGGAGTGCGTTGCGTACTGCACACGCTCACGGACAGCTCTTAAAACTAACGAGAGTGCTTGTGAGCAAGTTCCGAATAGTTTGAAACCGCTTACATTACCACACTTTCCGAACGCTACTGCCACTTCGACACAAGTTAATCAGACGGAAGGTGGTTTGTTACCCTTAGACGAAAGAGACTTTGCATATTCCCCATTTAGCTCGTCAACTGTCACAGAATTACTGGACTCCGACTATTCAGTGTACAGTCCGACAGCTAGTCGAAGAAAAGGAAAAAAGAGGAAACGGTCTGCACATCGATCGTTGTCAAGCAGAAAGAGCAGTTGTCTGCTTAACGTTGAAGAGTGCCGAAAGAAATTTAAAATAGATTCACTCAGTAAAGACGACACTGACACGAGCAGTACTGGCAGGGCATCTACTAAATACGAAATCGATAAAATAGACCACGCTTGCTCCGCTCAGACATCGTGCACGTATTTACTGCGAAACAGAAATAGCCAGTTTGGACCTCCAACATCTACTGTTATCAGTGAAAGTTCAGGTAATAAACACTTACTATATTACTCTTATGACAAACTTAAACTTATACTTTATTTTGTTCCGTCACTTGAAGTTAAAGTAATGATTTAATTACTACTGACCTATTTTAATTATATTGTGTTATACTAGCACAGTCTATGTAGGTCTCGGCTCATGGCTTATCAGGTGGCGTTATCACGTGTATCAAACGTTGTCATTCATCGCAGATAATGCATATATTGATATTGCAGCGAGCACGCCTGTCGACGACTTGGTACACAGTCAAACACTAGTGGAAAACAAGAGTGTCGCAGACAATTTCGCCAGGACCGCTACACCACCGCCATACAAGGATCTACAAGGTGACTTTTACTGCAATAAACTCCAAAGCATTATGTTTCAATGGCCATGATGTTTCATACAGTATTTTATTATTCACAGAAGCGAGCTCATCAAAAGCACACAGTTCTGCTAGCAAATTACTTATCGTCCCTCGAGATCTTCCTTACCTACGTCAAACTAACGCCAGAAGGGTAAATAAATACAATTATATTTATATTGCATACCAGTTTTTATATTTAACGAAAGTGTATTCTGAACCTTAGGAATAATTACCTACCTTGTATTATAGAGAGCGTCATTATCGGTATTGACGGGTCGTAGTGCTGTTACAGTCGCGTCACGAAATAGACCGATATCTTGCCCATTATAAATGTCTACAATAATACATTATTCGATTATGTTTTACATAATTTATGTTATAGAAATGCATTCCGCTGATAAATATGCAAAAGGTTGACTGTTTTACTTGTTGTGTGTAGAGTATCGCAGCTGCGACGGGTGCGACCCTGGGTGCTTGCTTGACGAGGGGGAGTAACACTTCGCAGCGTCAGAGACAAGACACTGCGTCTAAAAGACAGGTATGCCTCGTGAACTGTTATTTGTTTTATGCTTTTGTTTTATTGTGGGAGGCATACGTCACAGCTTTGTTACGTCTACTTGCATATTTTAATCATTCAACTTAGTGAGACCTTATCAGACGGGGTTTATATGTACTAATGTACGTATTGTTTAATAGCGATAATATTATTTTAAAACATATATCGTATCGTATTTGATGGAGTATAAATCTAGCGTCAAAAAACACACAGTTAATGTAAAAAGTGTGTTAATTGTGACGTCAGTATCGGAAAAAACGAAGTGCATATCGAAATAGCACTTGTTAGCATTAATTGTAGGATTTGATATTGCATACAGGCTTGAGGATGTTATAATTTAAAAGTACTTTAAAGTTGTCAATGATTTTAACATTTTTTAAAATAAAAAAAAACGTAAATGCATAATCAATCAATAAATCCGACTCGTTCCAATTACATGACCTCAATGCAAGTCAACTGCGTAAAATGATACATGCAAATATAAAATATTAATTAATCAAATGCTATTTGTTGTGTTGATCGATTATTATGCCTTCCTTGAGAAAGTGTTTTTTTTTTAAATAATGTTAACTCCCGCACTAGGGATCATGCCCTGTGTCACGGGGACTTTGCCAACATTAATTTTACGAACACAAAGAACATCCAGAAAGGATAATAATGTGTGGATCGCAACAACAATTATTGGGATTCGAAACGTCGGTCACTGCAGCCGCATACACGACCGCTGTGCCACAGAGGCAGTCAGTATGTTACTAAAGTTATTTATGCAATTATAATCAGGCAAAATATGTCCACTGCTGGACATAGGCCTTCTTCATAGGTTTTCACCACATGTATGATCATATGTCTTCCTCATCTATAACGATGTATGTTGTATGTAATTTATAGGTTTCGGGCGCGGATAGCGCAGGCAGTAGCGCGGCAGGCGGGCGGCGGGCGAGAGCTCGCGACATGCCGCAGCCGCAGCCAGCATCCACGCGACGTGACAAACGAGGTACGTCTACCACATCTTGTCAGGACCGCAGATGTAAAAGTTCCTCTATTGACGGAGCTAATCTTTCGTTATATCATGCTGGCCTGGCATTTCTGGCATATAAACCCTTGACATAAGATGGGATGGTGGTCACACCAGATTTTCATGAATACATGAAAACAATTTTAGGTATATTTCGTTCTTTAATACACAAAGTACATTGTAATAATTATCTATTTTATTTGCACAGGTAAAAGCAGCCTGGGTTCTTGTGCCAGTACTGGTGGTGCGTCCAGCCGGTCTCACCCCCAACCACTAACAACGGTAATTATTTAACTTTTTTATTAATATATTACGTATTTTATTATAAAACTTCATTTAGTATACATGAAAGCTGAAATAACAAAGACTGATAGACAAATATAACCTGTTTGTTCAAATTTCAAGTTCTTCAACAAAAATTCTAGTGCAATGCGACTTTACAGATTGTGTATATCTAATCTGTTGTTAAATCAAATCGTCTTAAGAGTGCCAAGCTTCATTTGTTTAGACAGAATTCTGCATCTGATAAGGACAAACGTGATAGTTAACTATTAGGGCTCTTTCAATTTAGCCGTTTCGTGCCGTACGCCTGCTGAACGGCTACCGTACGTTTCGGTGCGTTTTTCGAATGCAAACTTACGTTCGTTTGTTTTCATACAAATCTTGCCTTGCGGCAGCCGTACGGCAGTATTTATAGTGTCTAGCGTTCGCCGCACGGCAAGATTTGTATAAAAACAAAAGGACGTAAGTTTGCCATTCGAAAAACGTACGGCACTATACGGCTAAATTGAAAAAGCCCTTAGGCAAACGTCCTTTTGGTCTCGTCACCAAATCGTATAATCACTATCCCTAAATCGTTTCAACAATTCATGGTATTTATTTTATGTATGCAATGATACCTATCTTGAACGTCTTCTTCCTTTATAAATATGTAACAAACATCTGTATGTCTTGAACCAACAATATACTTTTTTATTATAGCCTGATTATGCACACTAGTTTTTTTGTCCCTAGACATTGTCAGGCCCTTGATATATTCCGGGTGTTTGTTGGTATAATTTAAAATCTACTATAATTAATTCAAGATTGGTACTATATAAAAATATTTTTCGAAATTACCAACTTTTGATTAAGGGTATCCAATGTATCAATCAATGAGCCTATCGCAGTCTACTGCCTGACATAGGCCTTTCTCAACACGCAATTACAATCCAAGGGTATAATGATTGTATATAAATGTTATTTAAAATTGTGTTACTTATATTAATCCTATAAATATATCAATCAATTAACTTGCCTATCGCAGTCCACTGCTGGGCTAGGCCTCTCCCAAACACATGTTAAATATATTAAAATGTAATTATATTCCAGGGTGCCGTGGCATCCACATCGTCTACACCGCCGTCGTCAGCATCTGTTTCGATGCCCGACAACACAACCAGCGATGGCAAGCCTAAAGGCAAAGGTAATTACTGTTTTTTTATTGTTAATTAAATTTCAAATAATTTATTTCTCTCAAAAAGGTAAGTACAAATAAAGTTGAGTAAATACTTATTTAACAGCTTAAGATTAAACCTTTTTGTTAATGCAATTATATGACTTAAACTTCTATATTTCAAATAATGAATTACTATTAATTATAGAAAAGTTTTCCATTATCCATTATAACATGTGTTTTTAAATGAATGATGGATTTGAATGGGATTTTTACCTGTAGACCATAGGTTTCTTGGTACAAAATTTATTTAAGATTTGGATATAGATTATTTTATTTTCATGTCCTTTTAGGTATCTGTTTTTTATTTTGAAATTATGAGTTAAAAAATAATATAAAACATAATTCAACAAACATTTCTACATGAAATAAGTAGTAAAAACGCTTGACATTAATAATTTGTTTACACATAAATACATTACAGTTAAAATATTTTTATAAACGATGATGCGATAAATTATTATCTATTATAATGAGTTAACAAAATAATGTCTTGATAATGTAAGTCATTATCGAAATCAGTATAATTTGTAAATGACGATACCAAACACTTATAACATGATTGTTGTGTAGAAATATATGGTTAAGTTAATATATCACAAGTTAATTGTTTAGCAAATGGCGAAGCTTTCATGTATGTTTATTATTGATATTTTTTATTTTAGAGTATGAAAATATATGTCATGGAGTGTGTTATGAAAACAGTGATAAATTAATTAATATTGCTTTATTGTCAAGTAAAATAGACAAAGTCAAAGTCAAAAACGCTTTAATCAAGATAAATACAATTCTCATTATATATTTCTTGACGTCCTTTAAACTACTTAATCTAAGTTTAAATACATGTAAAAGTTTAGCAAACTTTACCACCGCCTCCAAAGCGCTAGTAGAGAAGAAGCGGCGAAACAAACTCTACTGCTGCATTTTCTTGACGTCAATTTTTTTAATCCATACACAAGACAGACACATTATGGCTTCTACTGTTGTACCCACCCAATTGCTGGGTCCATCAAGCGGGTTATGCTCATGAGGCGTCGCGTTGACCTATAATTTGAGTTGTGTAAGCATTAGTCACTTATGACATGAACTAAAGAATATGTTTTAAGTAGTAAGTGTTTAAAATTTAAAAAGTATACATAAGTTTGTTTATTACCCATAGTACAAAAGTTTTAATTTAAGACTAGATGTTAGACATTGTGTAATATTATCTATATATTTATCTAAATGTTTGTACGTAGCGTCATCGTCTGAAGATTGCGTCGGCGGCGGTGTGGCGGCGGGGGCCGCAGGGGGCGCAGCGCTGGGCGGCGCCGAGGAGTCCTCGTCCGAGGAGGGTGAAGTAGGACGCCTGCAGGCGCTGTTGGAGGCGCGTGGCCTTCCACCACATCTGCTGGGAGCGTTGGGACCGCGGATGCAACACTTGTTGCATAGAACTGTTACAGCCAACTCTGGTAAGTACACGAGTATTACATACTACTTAGGTAAGATGGAGTACCGCTTGCTTTAAGCAGCGTCCTGGCTGTGCTCTGGCACTGCTGGCATGTTACCACTTACTATGAGCTGAGCCGCTTGCTCATCTGCCTCCTAAACACAATAAAATAACAGACAAATGGTATGATGTAAAGATTAATAATTTACAAGAAATCTACCATTCTTGTAAATTATTAAGAGGGCTCATTCCGTCGAGACCAACTTAATGCGAAGCCTTAAAGATTGTAGTTTCACCGAACGTCGCGTAAGAAAGAGAAAAACTCATAGAAAAGCAGTAAGCGACTAGCTGTCGTACCTCCTCTCCGCCGACCCGAGAGGTGCAGGTGAGATGCAAGATTTCGATGGCGGAAACTAGCTCGCTAAAATTGACAAAAATGCTTTTGAGGAAGGCTAATTACGCAAAAACTTACAATGTTTCTAGTCAAAATAAAATAATTTGTTTAATCCTACACATTTAATCCTATTTTATTACGCTGAAAGTTGTCATAAAATGTGCATAGAATTATGAACTTTGAAGCCTCATAACTTGTAAATGAATATTATTTTTAATTTGTGAATTCGCTATTATTATATTAGCAAAACCTTAACCGTTATGAATTCCCACAGCCGCATCAAAAGCTGCTCAACTACTAGCCGGGCTGCAGGCCACGGGTGACGAGGGCCAGCAACTGCAGGCAGTCATAGAAATGTGCCAATTGCTAGTGATGGGTAACGAAGACACCCTCGCTGGCTTCCCTGTGAGACAAGTTGTGCCTGCCTTGGTCAACTTGCTCGCTGCCGAACATAACTTTGATATGGTAAGACATTTTTTTATGTATGAAAGCTATTATTATAACTGCTTTATTTTTACTTGCCGTTTTTTATTTTTTGTCTATTTTTGGATGACAGAATTGGTTGTGATTTATTAACGTGCATGTGACTTCTTGTTTATGTTATTGTAACACGACAATTTGTCATAATATTGATCGTTTGTAGATGAACCACGCATGCCGCGCGCTCACGTACATGCTGGAGGCGCTGCCCCGCAGTAGCGGCGCGGTGGCGCTGGCCGTGCCCGCCTTCCTCGACAAGCTGCAGGCCATCACCTGCATGGACGTCGCCGAGCAGAGTCTCACCGCGCTAGACATGCTGTCGCGGAGACACTCCAAGTCTATACTGCAGGCGGTGAGTACAACAGTGTACAGGATTAAGACGACAGCTGCTCCCGGCCATTTAGTTCCAAAAATAACATCTGCGCAGCAATTTGCAGCAACTTCAAGCCATTTGCAACAACTTCAAGCCATTTGCAACAACTTCAAGCCATTTGCAACAATTTCAAGCCAGCCGACTTGCTTGGCGCATACAATATACAGCAGTTATTTATTATTAATGATCATACATTATGTTGTTTTGTAAACACAGGTTTATTTACTAGTTGACATAATAATATACTTATTATTTAAAACGAGTTATACTTTTAATCATAATTACTATTTTACAACTTCATTTTAAATTTTTTTTCTTTTATTTATATAGAGATATATAAAGAAGGATATTCTAGTTGAAATATCTAACAAAATAAAGTCTTTTGAGGATTCGGTTAAACAAATTTCACAGCAACACGAATCATTTAACTGTAGACTGGACTCTTTTGAAGCGGCGCTAAACACCATCAAAGCCGACACCGATTCAAGAAATAATGCAGTATCGATGGAGCTGTCATGTTTGAAGACAAAGTACAGCGAACTTGAAACCGATAACCGTCTTTTGAGGGAGAAAGTTTTAGGACTTAACTCTCTTCATAGTAACATAAATGATGTCGAACAAAGAGCGCGCTTAAACAACCTCGAGATCTTTGGTATACCGGAGAAAAAAACGGAGAATTTACTACCTATTATTTGTAAGATCACATCGGTACTTGGCATTACGTTGACCAAAGATGACATTGATTTTATCTCTAGACTTCCATCCCGTAACAAGAATACCACTTTACCTAGATCAACCATTGTTCGACTTAAGACTATGCAAATCAGAGATGCGATACTAAGCGCGGCCCGAAAGAAACGTGGACTTTCCACACTAGACATTGGCTCGTCAGAGGATAAATCTATGCCTATATTCATAAACGAACATTTAACGGCTTCCAATAAGGTTTTACTAAAATCAACTAGACTAAAATGTAAGGAGTTGGGGTTTCATTATGTGTGGTCACGCAATGCCAAAATATACGTAAGGGCCCACGACAAATCCCCAGCTCGTCGTATATTCAACTTGGAACAGTTAGATACGCTAAAAAAACATCAAGAATAATATCTTACATTATTTATCGCCTAAAGTTTTTAGTTAAGAGAATTCCTAGTTTTATATTACATAAGTTTTTCATAAGTAATTTTTATATTTTGGCTTATATAGAAATTTTATTTTCCTACACAATCATCACATTTTACAAACACACACACACTCATACTTTACATTACATTATAGTTCTGCTTTTCGTACATTCTTTTCCAATGATACACGATTACTTGCTGCGTGTATTGCGGGAACTAACAATAAATATTCTCTTATTGTTAGACAATAATTAATCATAAACTCTACTTTTAATATTTATTTTCAAAACTCCCGTAGTATTCGCGGCAAATTGATTGAGTTTAATCAGGGGCTTTTTCTACACGATTACAGCATAATTTCTATTTGTGAAACCTGGCTTTTAGACAGTGTGCGTGACTCGGAGATAGGGAACGGACAATACGACGTTTATAGACAAGATCGAATAGCATCAGGTGGCGACGCGCGGCGTGGAGGCGGTGCGCGCTCTGTTGGAGGTGGAGTGATGCTGTTGACGCGTCGAGGCTTATGCGCTCGCGAAATAGTTACCCCGCGAGACGTCGCTTACGACTTAGTCCACGTTGTGCTTCCGGCTAGAGCGCTGCGCTCTGCGCGCGACTTACATGTTCTGTGCGCCTACTTGCCCGGCTCAGGACACGCACACGACGCCCAAGTCACACACTTAACAGGCTATATGCGCGTGCATTATAGCTCTAGTGCAGATTTTATGTTACTAGGAGATTTTAACTTTCCTAATATTGATTGGATAGTCGACCCGGATAACCCATTTCGTACACCTATGAATTGTAATAATCAGTCACAGCTGTATTTTCTTACGACACTCTCCGATCTAGGATTGGAACAATACAACTCGGTGGTCAACGATAATAATCGCTACTTAGATCTTGCGTTTAGCACCTTGGAGCTAACTACTTCACGTTGTACACTTCCCATAACACGAGAAGATTTACCTCATCACCCTGCAATCGACATAGAAATACCTAATTTAATTAAGAGAAGTATGTTAAAAAACCCAAAATTTAAAATATATAAATTTAAAAAAGCTAATTACGCTAACATTAGATCACGTTTGATTCATAATGATTGGCAGTGTTTATCTAATTGTATAGACGTTAACGAAGCAGTGAGTATGTTCTCGGCTGAGCTGCGAGAGGTTATTGAGGAGGAGGTGCCTAGTCGCATGAGTGGCGGTGGCAATTATCCGACGTGGTTCTCTGTACCTCTTATAAAAATTATAAAAGAAAAAAATAAATACCGCAGGTTATGGAAACTATATAGCAATCAACTAGATTATGATGCCTTTGCCTTGCTTAGAACTCGTCAAAAGCTAGTACAGCGTGAATGTTGGAATCGCTTTATGGCGAATAACGAACAGTCTCTTGCAGCAAAGCCCAAGAGCTTTTGGTCTTATATAAATTCTCTACGTAGAGACAGAGGTATTCCAGCACAGATTACTTACGGGGATAGCGTTGCCTACGGCAGTTCTGACATATGTGACGCTTTTTCATGTTATTTTATGTCTACATATACTAGTTCACAATTTGCATCTCAATACAGCGCTCCCAGTGCTCCTACTAACCATATAAACCCTATTCAGTCGATTGAGGTCACGCGAGATTTAGTCGAAAAATATTTAAAAAAACTGGATCCCAATAAGGGTGCAGGGAGTGATGGGTTTCCTTCCTACTTTGTGAAAATGTGCGCGAGGGAACTATCTCTACCTCTGACAATTATTTACAAACGGTCACTAAAAACAGGTATCTTCCCCTCAGCGTGGAAGGAAGCATATGTAATTCCCATTCATAAGAGCGGCTCTAAGCAAAATGTTGAGAACTATAGGCCTGTCTCAATTTTGCCTGTATTAGGAAAGGTTTTCGAGTCCATCGTTTACGACCAACTCTATCCGGTAGCAGCTGCATACATTCCTGTGTCACAGCATGGGTTTATGCGTGGGCGATCAACTGTCACGAATCTTGCTGTTTTTACGGAGAGTGTCACCAGTAGTATGGACGGGGGACGCCAGGTGGACGTCGTGTACACTGATTATTCCAAATGTTTTGATCGTTTAGATCACAAAATCTTAATTTCTAAGCTTGGGGCTATTGGTGTGCATGGCGATCTCCTCAGATGGTTAACGTCTTACCTAGAGAATCGATCACAGGCCGTGAGAATCGGCGTACATAAGTCCTCCTTCAAAAAAATTCCCTCTGGCGTGCCCCAAGGTTCCCACTTGGGTCCTCTTTTATTTAACATTTATATGTACGACATAGAGGAATGTTTCAAGCATTCTAAAGTATTATTGTACGCTGATGACAAAAAAATATTTACGGCTATAAAGGATGAGAATGATTGCGTTAGATTTCAAACGGACTTGGATAGACTCACGGAATATTGTATAGTTAATAGATTGGATCTCAACATTAAAAAATGTCAAGTAATTACATATACTAGAAAACGTAGCGTAATAAAATTTAAATATAACCTTAAAGGGATTCCAATTCAACGGGTTGAGCTTGTTCGCGACCTCGGTGTAATGTTGGATTGTAAATTGTTGTATACTGAACATTTTGAACATATAACACATAAGGCCCATAGAATGTTGGGTTTTATTTATAGACACTTCAGATTATTTAAAAATGTGTATTCGTTAATAATCCTTTATTTTGCTTATGTACGTAGTATTATGGAGTATGCTTCTCCAATTTGGTCTCCTAGCTATATTACTCATATCGCTCGCTTGGAGTCAGTTCAACGTGGTTTTACTAAACGTTTGGGATACCGACTGGGCGTGCGTGATGATTACCCGGAGAGACTTATTTTCTTCCACTTAATGTCACTCGAAGATAGGCGACTTATTAATGATATTAAACTCTTATACGACGTGGTTAATTCGCGCTTGGACTGTCCAGATCTGACAGAGCGCGTAGGCTATTTCACTGCGCCCCGTCGTACTAGACACGCTCGTTGTTTGTGTGTTGACTGGGTTCACACTAATTACGCCAAAAACTCTGTCATGCATAGAGCGGTAGTTGCTTATGAAAATAAATTTAATAAAATAGATATTTTTGGATTGGATCGTGGTATGTTTGTTAATTGCTTGATAATATTGATGGAATCATTGCCCTCTAGAGCAGTGGAGGGGTGACGAGGAGCAGAACATAGTAGGTACACACACACATATATACACACACACTCCCACAGACACACACAAATTCATAAAATAATTTAAAGCCTTTCCTAGTTTTGTTTGTTGTTTTTCAATTTAGTTTTTCCACGACTTTCTTTTTCTGTGTATCTATAAGTTACTGTTTTTTTTTTTTTTATGGCTGAATGTCTCACCATACAAAATGTAAATTGACAAACTTTATTATTGGCTAATTCTGTTTTTAGATTTAAAATTGTAAAGTAGCATTAAGTAGCTGTTAAGTTTGCTGTGAATTAAATAAATAAATAAATAAATAAATTTAATATTGCTATTATACTCGCAATAGCTCATATTTTGACAGTAACCTTAAATCCTTAATTCATTAGTGCGTATTTGCCTTACAATAACCAAATATTCACAGTGACTTTATATTCAACAGCGCGGTGTATCAGCCTGTCTGACGTACTTGGACTTCTTCTCAATAAACGCACAGCGGGCGGCGCTGTCCATCACTGCCAACTGTTGTCAAAATTTAACACCAGACGAATTCCATCTAGTAAGGGATTCACTACAGCTGCTGGCTAACAGGTATTATATATTCCTTATTTTTGTGTACTATTTGTCTTTTAGGGCGCTATTGTAAGCGCCAACTATCGTAAAATGTTACTAAACTAGTACCTACGGTGTATGACTGTCATACGGAATATATTTCTCAAAATAAGATTCTTATTTGATAAAATTGATTTTCAATTTCTGGTCTGATTGAATTTCAAAAGAAAATAGGTATGGTAAATTAAGTAGTTAAACAAATTTCTAAATAATTTATCCATCTGGTACTTACAGTATTAGTTGCATTATCTTGCACTTTGTATTGCTTATAACTATAAATCATCTCTTAACTTAATTATGTTTTGAAACAATTTAAAATTTTACAATAACATTCTTTCATGTTTTACCAAAAATATATCTAATATACATAAATATCCTGTGTATTAGACTAACGCAACAAGACAAGAAATCAGTGGAGTGTGTCTGCCTCGCTTTCTCCCGCCTCGTGGACAGCTTCCAGCACGACCCGGCGAGACTGCAGGAGATAGCCACTCCTGAACTACTCACTAATCTGCAACAACTTGTAAGTGAAGCTATTTTACTTAATATTAGGCCTTCATCACTTTATATAAGCACAAGTATTTTTTTATATTATTTCGTTACAAAAGCAATTAAAATAAAGTTCATATTGGTGTCTCACAGCAAGTACAGGCCTTTTTTGATATTTGAGTTGAGTTAAATAAATAAAATAAAAAGCCTTTTATTTCACACCATATTAAAATGCAAGATAATAGAAATAAAACATTCCTACACAAAACTAATCATAAAACAATAAATTATAAGAATAACCTAGAAATAGACAGATTCATGATTTGATTAAGTTAATTTGGCCTAAATATTTAGTAATTTTAATGTATCACTGGTTAGACTGGTTAAATTAGCCTTTTTTCGTCTCTATGCGATTTTGTTTCTCGAATTATCATAACACCCAGCAGTGATGTATTATAAAACAAAACAAAAATAACTAACCTTAAATAAATAAACGTTTCTCGTATTACTATTATCCATGTTGTTTGTAATAAATTTATTGCCCCTTTAGCTGGTAGTGCAACCAGCGCTGATATCTGGTGGCACGTTCATCACCGTGCTGCGTCTGCTGTGGGTCATGTGCGGCGCGTGTCCAGCGCTGGCGTTGGCGCTACACCAGCGCTCCATCGCCGACACACTGCTGTGTCTGCTCACTGGGACTACACTGCACCAAGAGGTATACATACATACTTACTATACCTACTGTAACTTCATCATAACAGCCAATTAGGTTTACTAATATCACACATTGGCCTGGATTGTTATATCTTTACAACAATCCTTCTCGTCTGCGTCTTAAGTTTGTTGTTGAATGAGAGAAAAAGATGCACAGCTTAATTCTTAGACATGTCTAGAGCCTTTGACTGTGTAAATTTTGAAATTCTTTTTAGCCAACTAGATGATATAGGAATTAGGGGTATAGCTAATACACTTTTACAATCTTATGTAACAAATAGAAAACAGGCAACAGTTTTGGAGTTTTATAGTAAGAGTACTAAAGAAATCACTTTCTTTCAGTCGAGTTTTGAGAATGTCCTACTAGGGGTACCTCAAGGTAGCATATTGGGTCCATTGTTGTGTTTAATATATGTCAACAATCTTCCAAAAGTAACAAATCACCCCTGTATAATGTATGCTGACGACGCTACTATTTTCATTTGTAATGACGATCTGAACGAGAGTGATTATAGAGGCGAAATCAAAAATACATTAATAACAGTAACAAGTTGGCTAGAATCACTCAACCTAAAAGTTAATTTCACCAAAACTAAATTAATGCAATTCAGAAATTACATAAATAAACCTTCTCAGCTGGATATTCATGCATCTGGCACACAAATTCAAGAAGTTGATCAAATCAACTTTCTTGGAGTTCAGATAGATCATCACTTAAACTGGAAAGGTCATATCGAAAAAATAAATATAAAATTGTCTAGTTATATTTATCTTTTATCTATTTTAATTGAAACAACTTCTGTAAACACAACAATTTCTGCTTATTTTGGTTATATATATCCTTTACTGACATATGGAGTAATTTACTGGGGCAACTCATGTGAGGTTCAATCTACTTTTATTTTGCAAAAAAAAAAGTCTACGCACCATCTTTAATATGCAAAATACTGAGTCGCTCAGATCAGTATTTAGTGAAAGAGTTTTCCTAACACTCACTGGCATTTATATATTGGAACTGTGCTTGTTTGTCAGAAATAATATACAACACTTTGAACTTATGTGTTTCAAAACCAAATATACGTAGTCAGTATAAATATAATATTAAATTACCACCAAAAATTAATAATATGATTTATTACAAAAGCACATATTATTATGTCACTGCAATTAAAGTATTTAATCATTTACCAATAAATATAAAAAAAATTGAAGGAACAATTCCATTTAAAAATGTTTTAAAAAAGTGGTTAATAACAAAGGTCTTTTATGATATGAATGAATACTTCAATGAAAAATTCTAGTATACTGTTTTCCTTTTATATTGTTAGTTTTTAAGTACTCTTGCAATGCTCGTTCGGGCAGACTGTTGATACCACATTACCTACTATGTTATACCTTTATGTACATAGTTTTTTTTGCAATAAATGTCTTTGTCTTTGTGAATTTTACGCTAGATACTTGAGCCACCCACAAATTATTGTTTTGTTCCTGGATGTTCGTTGTTTTCGTCAATTTCGTGTCTGAAAAATTATATATTCCGGGAAGTATTGCTGTTATCTCTTCAAATTATTTTTTCATAAAATATGTTCTTAACAATATAAATGTTATTCCAGCAAGTGGAATTGATACCGCGTCTACCTCAAGAGTTATACGAGATAACGTGTCTGATTGGAGAGCTGATGCCTCGGCTGCCCACTGACGGCATATTCGCTGTGGACGCACATCTTGACAGACCTTGGTCGGCCAGCACTGACAGGACTGCGCACTGGCAATGGCGAGATGATAGAGGTATATATTTTCTTTATAATTTTTTGGAAAAAATGTTATATAATTGGAACTGTATCAGTGAAATTGGATTAATGTTTATAAAATATTGTTTTTGGGAAGTTGGCAATATGGTTGGTATCTTTAGTTAGATTTGTAAACGTCTTGTTTTGGCTGTAACAAATACATTTTTAAAATAAAATTAGGCAAAGTAAAACAAAAAAATATTTGAACTTTCTCTTTCTCAATTTATCTTTTCTAAGAGATAATAATATTTAGAATTTTTTCTTTTGAAACTCATAGGATAAGATGCCTAGTAAAACCATTGTATTCTGACCCTTTTACTCCGCGGATAAAAACCTTTATATCATTTTATCATGACATGATAAGAAAATAACTGCTTTTTTTTTAATACATGAAAAGTAAAAAAATATGTTAAAATACTTAAAACTTAAACAAATTTTTACTTACAGGCGTATGGCGCTCCTACTCTTGGGCAGAAAGTCGTGCGTTAGAGGCGGGCGCATCCGGAGGTGAAGAAGAGGTATGTCTTACCACGCTGGGTCGCTCCTATACTGTAGACTTGACTGCCATGCAACAGGTTAGTGTTCATGTCTCATATATTACGGTTATACATTATTATTAACTAGCTGGTGACCGGGACTACGACTGCGAATTTTAAACAAATTATTCTGACATATTACGCTATATTGTTGTAAAGTTTCATTAAAATCGATTTAGTAGTTTTTCCATGAAAGAGTAGTAAAAGAGTAACATACATACAATAGGATCCAGGGATTCTCATATTAAATCTAAACAACACTACAACATATCTTTAAAAAACCCATTTACTAAAGGAACATTTAACACTTAAGTACACACTTTTACTTCTAAAAAAAACATATACAGCACCTTCAAGCATGACTTAAATTACAAGAATACAAAAGTAGTATCAGTAGTGAAATATCATCATAACTATGTGTATAGTTCTAATGTCTGTATTGTATGTCCAACAGTTGAACGACCACACGGGCACAGCGCGGCCGGTACAGCGCGTGACTCCGCCCCCTGCAGACATGCCTTCTGCGCACGCGCCTGCACCCGGTAAGAGCTTTAACTTTTTATACTTCAGTAAATATGAATGTATTACAGACAGCACCCTTGATTCAAAGCAATTCAAGAGTTTGTATGATAAACTAACAATGGAAAACGATTGCCCAATTTTCTTAGACTGTGGTAACAGAGGTAGCAAGGATACCATCAACAGTTTCTAACAGGAATTGTTGGGGGTCTCATCAAAAGAAACCTACACCCAAAAAATTTGCTTGATAGTTATCAATTTGCAAAAATGTACTAGGGATTCTGGACTATTTTTTCTGAGCAGATTTTGGTGTGTCTTTTAGGGTACTATAGCACGCATGTAATCATCCAAAAAGAGATAGAAGATATTATATAAGAATAGAAGACTCGTAAGTGCAAGCGAGATAGTTATAGAGAAATGACATGGCTTTAAAACTCAGATGATACAGCGATTGTAGGTCGAAAATTAACCACCAATTTAATAAACATGTTTGTTGTTCTCTTCTCAGATCCCCGTATCGCGATGGTCCGATCAAACCCGTCGCTAGCCCGTGCGTTACTAGCCGTGCTACACGAGGTGTACTGGAGCTCGGCCGGGCCCGCTGTTCGCTCGCAAGCGTTGAAAGCGATATTGCGTTGTGTGTACTACGCAGACGCGCCGCTACTCAGACAAGTGCTCAAGATGCAGGTTAGTGTTATCATCATCATCTTCATCACAGCCGATGGACATCCACTGTTCGACATAGGCCTCATGCAACTATTTACATTCAACATTAAATGAATTGCTTTTTGAATACCCTACAGAATAGATAGGACTATCGCAACAATAAACATAAATGATCCTTTTTTGAAATCACCTATGCCAATGTCGATTATAATGTGTCTAAAAAGTTAATTCTGTTTATTGAAGGAATTCTGCTCGCGTTCATATACTGCTTTCTCCTATCCATAGTTACAAAACCGTACAATGGGTATAAAAATGTATCATTTTGCAGGTGATATCATCCCACATAGCCGGTATGATGGCTTCTAGCGACCTGCGCATAGTGGTAGGGTCGCTTCAGCTGGCCGAGATACTGATGCAGCGGCTACCGGACGAGATGGGCGTGCAGTTCCGTCGCGAGGGAGTGCTGCATCAAGTGGCGCAGCTAGCCGAGCGACCTCCTGCCACGCACACGCCTAAACAACATCCTCTCAAGGTAACCTTGTAATACATTTATAACTACAAGTTTGTTGTCATAGACGTTTGCGCATATGGAGAAATTAAAATAACACACATGGTTCCCTCATTTTAGTTCTAATAATAATATCTGCGCAGCCATCCAACAACTTCAATCCGGCCTGCTTTGATTACGCGTTTTTGTTCATAATATTACATTTTTGTTACAGTCCCCAAGTGGAGTGAGTGTACGTTCCAGTGGCGGTTCGTCTCCTCCAGCCTCCACATCTACTACTTCTCTAGACCAGAACAACTTCTCACTAGCCTTCTCGGCTTCGGGCTCCTTTGTAGCCAACACATTACGTAAGTACCTGACTAGTTAATTTGGCCAGAAACTATAGTGATTATTACATTAAATTATATTACATGAGATAGAATATAGATACATACAAAAATTCTCATTTTTAAATACTTTTTTTGAAAAAATGGAATAATATTTTCTTTTGTCAGCAACTCTACCAAAATACTAATTTACAAAAAAAACTATTACTTAAATAATTTATTATTTTGTTCCTATTAGTTGAATCTTGTGTATTTATGATTTTAATTTGTGATGTCATTTCCAGCGACCGGCAGTGACGGTAGCGGTGCCGAACCCGGTCCTGCTCCTGTAACAGCTCACGCACAAATGTCTGCTACCACCGTGCACAGGTTTGTTACTGGACATTACTTTATTTATATAATTTGTTAAAAGGCATTAAAGACGGGTTCTTTTGATACGAAGCCTTTAACAAAAAAATACGTTAGTTTCATGATCTCATGATCTGTTAAGATTTGGTTGAGTTCAATAGCATGAGTATTATAATAAGTACTGTGTGATACGAGTATAATAGCAGTTAAGCACGTACATACTATTGCAATGTAAAACACATATTTGAGCTAGTTCAGCATTATAATTTATTTTTCTGGTCATTTAAGCTAGGAAAATATATGTATTTCTCTTGCAATGTTATTAATCATGTATAATTTGTCTTAGGTCTGGCAGTCCCCTGCAACTAGCAGAGATGTTGAAGCGCAAGCGAGCTGTGAAGCGGTCAGGAGGCGCCGGCGCGAGGCACGGTCGGCGACGTGACGAGCCCGCCCCCGCCTCCGCTCCTGTGCCCGCTCCCGCCGCGCCACACGCACACCTCGCTCATCCGGCTCATGCTCACCACGCGGCTGGACCTCACGGTACGTACTTACAGCTCGCGCATACTTACTTGGGTGGCCTGAAGTTAGCTTTCACAGATTTACGCGCATCTACAGTAATAATTTCAAGCCAACCAATTTAGATCTTGAAATATGCGTGGTTTGAAACGTGTTGACAAAAATAATTAGATTTTTATACATTAGCATTTTTTCTTTTCTATAATCCAACTTTAATGTATATATTGGTGCTTATATCCAGTTGCAATCACTGAAATCACTCAGTTGTATTTCATACTTGGGTGTGCACTTAAAAAGTCAGTCCCGATTGTCGTCGTAATGACACAGTCGATAAGCCACGTTATAGGCTCACGGGTGACTTGAACACCTCTACCAGGTTAACCATTAACCAAAGGATAAGAAGTTTTTAAATAAGTAATCCTCGAGCTAAGACTAATTTTCATACATTTGTTTTAGGTTCCGGAGTGTCGGTGCCAGGTCGCGGTGGCTCCCGAGTGAGCGGCGCGTCTAAGACGTCGTCGTTCTTATCATCACTAAACCCGTCGCGCTGGGGACGCTCGCCTCACACGCACAAGGATCAAGGCCTGCTCGCCTCACCTCACACGTCCGCCAATCTCACTGTGCAGAACAAGTAATTATATCTATTTTGTTAAGTTTTGCCAGAGATAATATATACGAATCTTTTATTAGTCCAAACCCATCGCGTTAGATAGTCGTGACACCATGTCTTCTTACTATGATCACACGCAGATCGTTGTATTCAAAGGACGATGAATAGAGATACTACTTAAAAATAATTTTTATTATTTAGTTAATCCAATATTAATCTCTCTTTTGTATTTCCAGAGAGAAAGTCCGCGAATGGATTCAATGGAGTGCAGGTCGACTACAGCGTGAATGGGGTGCGCTAGGCGGTGGCGGCGGCGCGCTAGAACAACTAGCGGCGCTGGCGGCCGCTCTGCCCGCGCCGCACCACCGACGTGCTGCGCTGTTGCAGCTGAGGGACACGCTCATGCACCATGATGTGTCGCCCTTCGAGGTAATGACTGCTACACTAAAGTACTTACGTGTACTGTCTATTGCATTTATTCTAAGGAGACTATACCCATGATACAGGGTGAACTGCAATTTACGCACTGAATGGAATCGGAATAGATATTGCAAATATATAAAAAAATGTTGCGATAGTATTAGCGGCTGACGTGCACGAAGTCACAAGTTCGAAACCACACACAACCCTTTTTTTATTCAGATTGTATTGTCCACACAAAACAACTTAGTTCTTAGTTTGGGTGTTTTTTGTGTTTGTTAACTTAATGTTTGTAATGTCTCCACGACACAGGGCATGATATCTGGTGAGGGAATTGTCTTTTTATGAAATACAAAAACAAATACAAATACTATTCAGTTTCCATTTACCCTGTAAGTTGCTGTACACCTTATTTTAACGTAACCTTAAAATCCGAATTAAATTAAATATCGAAACCCAGACTAAAATTGAGCCATATTTCAGGTGAATCACTCAGGTGTTTTGGGCGCGTTGTTACAATTCCTGACCGGTGCGGAACCCGAGACGGAGACGGGCGAGGCACGCGAGGCCGACTCTGAGTCACAAGCGCAAGTTGACGATGTATCCGCCTGTGAAGATAGACTGAGACTGTTCTTGCACGTCTTCGCTGATATGCCGCTCACACCTGAGTAAGTAGAAATATAGTAATCATAGTATTATACTGATTATGCTAAATTGATACAAATTATTTTATAGTGACATAAATTTTGTTACTTTGTTTATTTTTTTTATACAATAAATACCTACACTAGCACCTTGAAATATACAAATAAATAAAGTAGTTAGTCTGTCAATAAAATTATAAGAAACTAGCGGCCGGTCCCGGCTTCGCCCGGGCATTATTTTCCCGCATTTCTGTTCATATTTTTCCTAAATTTTCTTTGCTATAAACCTAACGGAGCCCGAGACCTTTCCAACGAAGGCAAAACCGTGGAAATCGGTTTTTGCGTCCTGGAGTTATAGCGTCAGGAAGGAAAATCCGACTTATTTTTATATAAGAAATGTATCAGCTCTATTTAGTCGTTAGAAAATTTATTAATTTCTGCAGGGCTTATCAGAGGACAATTATTTTTTAAGATTGTCTGTTAAAAGATGTTTTATTTATTTATTTATATATTTGGGAAACAAACAGTTATAACATACAGTCTTATTATGCTTATAAACTACACTTAAACCAAAACAGTTTCCACTCTTAAATATGCATACATAGCGCCTAAAAGACAATATTATTATATATATATATATACTTATACTAATATAGATACATATACAAGTAAATTAAAAACAAAACATAAAGTATTTGTGGCCAAATAGTAAGGTTATGCTTTCTTTCTAACAAATTCTGATTGAGTAGGTGACGGAGTAATTAATAATTAATATTTTCATAAATGTAACTTGTATGATTTATTTTACAAACTCTATCTGCTTAGTTGTTTGTGATTGGCTTGCAGACACATTCCTTAGAAAACTAGTTATACTCCTTATGGAGTGTTGTAATACCGTAATATGTATTGTTGTAGCGGAGGGTCATGGAGCGAGGTGTGGGTGGGTTCAGGCGGCGCCGGCAGCAGCAGCGGCGCGGGAGGACCGCTAGCGCTGAGCGCGCTGGTGTGCAAGGTGAACGCGTGCGTGTCGCACCTGGAGCAGTTCCCCGTGCGCGTGCATGATCTACCAGCCAGGCCAGCTACCTCCGCGCTCAAGTTCTTCAACACCCACCAGCTTATGGTACGTACACACACGCATACACTGAGAGAAGCAGTATTATGTATACTCAATAATTTAATAATGATACTATTAATTTTAAATAATCAAATAGTCAGCACTGTCATAAAGATGGTGTGTCTTCATGGCACACTGTCGAGAAGAATTTATTTAGACGATTCCCCCGCTAGTTATCCGCTATATAGGTATACGCTACACAGACATTCATTTAGTGGGCACAAAAAACATTCTAACTTAGGACAACGATATGTAAAACACACAAAGGTTCTCCATGGGTATCAAACCCGCGACCTCGTGCAAAGCAGGGCAAGACAGTTTAAATTAAATTAACTGGGAAGTTCCTTAAAACAACTCTAAAAATTAATAATTTGTGTATGTATAATTGCAGTGTGATCTCAAACGGCACCCATCGTGCACAAATCTGAAACAATGGAAGGGTGGTGTCGTACGAATCGACCCGCTCGCTCTTGTACAGGCTATCGAGAGGTATGTACACATATTAATTAATCTATTATTTATACAATTAGAAATAAGATATGGTTGAAATAATTAACAATTTTAACGATTTAGGTTTAGAATATGTTTATGGTATATTTTATGACAAATGCTAACCCGAGTGCTTGTTTTGTTCATTAAGGGCGGCTTGCGTAACGTATCTTAATTTGATTTAAGTAGAACTAAACACATTTTTAAGGCCTAAACAAAATTAAAGTCTTGCACAACCAAACTTTCATTCTCAAATACGTTTAGCGAGCTGTCAAAGTTAAATAGCTAAGAACGGGTGTTTAGCGCCGCTAAACGCATTTAGGGACAGTCATTCATCTAAGATTTGAGGTTAGGTACTATATTGTTTACATAATTTGTTATGTTACTTTAAAAGATTGTAATGGATTGCTTTGATTTATATTCTGATGATGAAGAAATTCTAGGTTATATAAATAGGCCAATAGTACGGCAAGTTTTTCCGCGACCAGATTTATTTAACAGCCTCTCTGACAACAAATTTAGAAGACGATTTCGTTTAAGCAAATCAACCACCAGATGTGGACCTTCGTACCACTAATGGCTAAGCTAATAAAGGGATGTAACCAAACAATTGCGATAGGTGCTACCCAAAACACAAAATACATAACTGTAAACCAAAAGGGGTCTAAAACACATAAAACCTAACTGTTAACCAAATAGGACTTAAAACACAAAAAACCTAACTGATAACCAGATGGAACCCAACTACTTTGTTAATTTCAATTTCTTCGTATTTTAATTCAATGGATAACAGATGAAACAAGTAATGTCTTATTATATTACAAACAAAAACAATAATACCACGAGTGTAATAATAATAAACAAATGTGACAGATTATTAGAAATATTCGTTTTACGCAAATTGTACGCCCGTTCTTTAAATAATTTTTAACTCATCTCGGTTTTACCATGAAATGGAACGCAAAAACGCCTCTATGGTCTCGCTAAATATGATTAAACTTCGGCCGTTCAGAGAATGCGTTCCTGACACGTCGCGATTGAACTGACGCAGTAACTTTGTAATGGCGTTGCAGTTACGATAAAAATATTTTTGCTGGTTGTTTATCGTTTTAACTATTGATGAGCATTAAAACAACATTATTATATCAATAATTAATGAATGTTATAATGTTGTGTCAAACTGAGTGTCAAATAACTTGGTAAACAATATTTTTCTAAATCTACACTGCGCTATTACAAGGTTATGTCAGCGCTTTATATTTGTAGTGCTGTGCCAACAATAACAGTGAATAATAGTATCGTAATCTGTTCTTATCGATACAGTTATACTTTATAAAATAATACGTTTTGTTTTTCTTTTCAAGAATTTGAAAATAATGGACTTTAGAATAACTTTTATTAAATATAAAAATAAAAGTACATTAAATACAAAGTAGCATTTTTATATTTAGGTTGAAAATGGTAACCCCAAATGGCGTTATGGGCCGCCATTTTGTGACGCTGAAACAGTCGTCTGTTGTCGTTTCGTGCGCATAGACCACGTTCTTCAAGTGTTTGCGATCTGTTGTTATTTGACTTTGATTGTGTCTTATATTGCGTTCTTTTTACTTTTGGTGCATAATAATGCCTAAACGTGGACAAACATTGAAAACTGGAGCCCGTGAGTTAATTATCAAGCTGCAAGATTACTTTGAGCGGGAGCGGCAAAATGGCGGACCCCTGGTTCCTGTCGAAAAAGTACAAGAACGCGTCTCTCAGGCGCTTGGAGTTAGCAAACGAACGATTACAAATATTAATAAAGAAAAGTTCGGCTCTACTGGCATGGAAGATAATATTTTACGTACTCCGAAGAAGAAACGTAGAACTAAACCCGTGACAGATATTGATACCTTTGACGCCGATGCAATCAGAAATCATATATATGGTTACTATTCCAGAAATGAATATCTCAACAGGATGAAGCTTTTGGCGTCGTTAAGAGAAGCTGGACTGTTTAGCGGGGGTAAAACTGCTTTAACGAAAATCTTAAAAGATATTGGTTTTTCGTATAAAAAAACAGACAAAAGAAAAATTTTATTAGAACGATACGACATCATTTTGAAACGGATAAGTTTCTTGAGAGAAGCAAAAAAAATTGATAACTGGGATAATGTCGTGTTCATTGACGAGACATGGCTAAACGCCAATCACACGGTTTCCCGTTCTTGGACGGATGATACACAAGCGTCGACGTCGAAAGTACCAATGGGTAAGGGGGCTCGTCTGATAATATGCCACGCAGGTACTGCAAAATACGGCTTTGTGGAGAACGCTTTACTGGCATTTCAATCAAAAACCACAAATGACTACCACGAGGAAATGAATGCCAGTACATTTAAAGAGTGGTTCCAGAACGTGCTTTTGCCCAGCCTACCAGAGCCTTCTGTAATATTGATGGATAATGCCTCCTATCACTCGTTTCAAATACAGAAACCACCTACCCAAGCTAATAAAAAAGAAGAAATGGTTGCTTGGTTACAAGCAAAAGGCATTGACGCAAATATGCAGATGCTAAAAGCAGAGCTAATTAAGTTAGTGAAAGAAAATAAAGCGGCAAATGTGCGATACGAAATCGATGAAATGGCTTTGGAGTACGGTCATCGCGTTCTAAGAATTCCACCGTATCATTGCCAATATAACGCGATTGAGCTAATCTGGGCTCAAATAAAAGGTTACGCCGCCCGCCACAATACTTCCCCGCCATTCAGCACGAAAAAGATGATGACCCTGTTAAAAGAAGCCTGCGGGAAAGTCACAAGAGATGACTGGGCAAAGGTTGTCGAAAAGACTAAAAACCTGATTATGGAACATTTTGACCGAGATATCAGGATTGATTCTGTAATTGATAATAATATAATTATACATGTAGGCGAAGATGATGATGAAGACACCACCTCCTCAAGCGAATCGGAGTCTGATTAATATTCTGTACGCACATTTAGTTCAATGTACTTTATTCCATAGAAATACAGATTGTAACTTTGTAAAAAATAATAAATAAAACAATTTTATTATATTAATATTCCCTTTTATTGTTTCCACGTAAAGAACTAAAATATAAATTTTAAATGATTCCGCCAATTTAAAACGGTCTAAATCTAATCATAAAAATAACGCGGCGGTTCATTTTGGAGTAACGGTAACGAACTCGGTATAATGTTGTGTCCATCACTAGTCGTGACTAACTGATAAGTGTCAGGAACGCATTCTCTGAACGGCCGGATAATAGTTAAATCGACAATGAAACAACGTCGTGCAAGAGAAACTTAAATGTATTTAAGATAAACATGTTTAAGGGGTTAAACATATTTAACTAATTTCATTTAGCGGCTGTTTAAATTGTATGTTACGCAAGCCGCCCTAAGTAAATATCAAACAGAAATCGTAATGTCAGGTTGAGTTGTAGTTCAGTCATAATATAAAAATGCCTCACTTCACTTTATATTCCAAGATCTAGGGAGTGCCAGACATCACTTATTTTCTAACGAACCAAATATACACGAATGGGTAGTGGTGGGGTGTACTATCATCTTATGACTAATAGCTAACTTGCCCCGACGGCCACTTTTCTGGTATCCGTTGATGAAAGTACAAAAAAACAGAGGTAACTTCACTCATTTTCTAATGGCTGGTTTTAACATATATTATAAACAAGAACGTTAAGAGTCCATAATCGAAACTGCCAGACACTTTGCGTCGGCCGTTTTGCGTAACAGACACTTCAAAGTTCCGAAAAAAAATCATTAATGACACTCATTTTCTAATGGCTGATTTTAACATATATTATACACAAGATTGTTAAGAATCCATAATCGAAACTGCCAGACACTATGCGTCGGCCGTTTTGCGTAACAGACACTTCAAAGTTCTGAACGAAATTCAGGTAACTTATTTTCTAATGGCTGGTTTTAACATTTATTATAAACAAGATCGTTAAGAATCCATAATCGAAACTGCCAGACACATTGCGTCAGCCGTTTTGCGTAACAGACACTTCAAAGTTCTGAACTAAATTCAGGTAACTTATTTTCTAATGGCTGATTTTAACATATATTATACACAAGATTGTTAAGAATCCATAATCGAAACTGCCAGACACTTTGCGTCGGCCGTTTTGCGTAACAGACACTTCAAAGTTCTGAACGAAATCCAGGTAACTTATTTTCTAATGGCTGGTTTTAACATATATTATACACAAGATCGTTAAGAATCCATAATCGAAACTGCCAGACACTTTGCGTCGGCCGTTTTGCGTAACAGACACTTCAAAGTTCTGAACTAAATTCAGGTAACTTATTTTCTAATGGCTGGTTTTAACATTTATTATAAACAAGATCGTTAAGAATCCATAATCGAAACTGCCATACACTTTGCGTCGGCCGTTTTGCGTAACAGACACTTCAAAGTTCCGAAAAAAAAATCATTAATGTTACTCATTTTCTAATGGCTGGTTTTAACATATATTATACACAAGATCGTTATGTTAAACCAGCCATTAGAAAATAAGTTACCTGAAATTCGTTCAGAACTTTGAAGTGTCTGTTACGCAAAAAGGCCGACGCAAAGTGTCTGGCAGTTTCGATTATGGATTCTTAACAATCTTGTGTATAATATATGTTAAAATCAGCCATTAGAAAATGAGTGTCATTAATGATTTTTTTTCGGAACTTTGAAGTGTCTGTTACGCAAAACGGCCGACGCAAAGTGTCTGGCAGTTTCGATTATGGATTCTTAACGATCTTGTTTATAATGTATGTTAAAACCAGCCATTAGAAAATAAGTTACCTGAATTTCGTTCAGAACTTTGAAGTGTCTGTTACGCAAAACGGCCGACGCATAGTGTCTGGCAGTTTCGATTATGGATTCTTAACAATCTTGTGTATAATATATGTTAAAATCAGCCATTAGAAAATGAGTGTCATTAATGATTTTTTTTCGGAACTTTGAAGTGTCTGTTACGCAAAACGGCCGACGCAAAGTGTCTGGCAGTTTCGATTATGGATTCTTAACGATCTTGTTTATAATGTATGTTAAAACCAGCCATTAGAAAATAAGTTACCTGAATTTCGTTCAGAACTTTGAAGTGTCTGTTACGCAAAACGGCCGACGCATAGTGTCTGGCAGTTTCGATTATGGATTCTTAACAATCTTGTGTATAATATATGTTAAAATCAGCCATTAGAAAATGAGTGTCATTAATGATTTTTTTTCGGAACTTTGAAGTGTCTGTTACGCAAAACGGCCGACGCAAAGTGTCTGGCAGTTTCGATTATGGACTCTTAACGTTCTTGTTTATAATATATGTTAAAACCAGCCATTAGAAAATGAGTGAAGTTACCTCTGTTTTTTTGTACTTTCATCAACAGATACCAGAAAAGTGGCCGTCGGGGCAAGTTAGCTATTAGTCATACGATGATAGTACACCCCACCACTACCCATTCGTGTATATTTGGTTCGTTAGAAAATAAGTGATGTCTGGCACTCCCTAGATCTTGGAATATTAGGATTTGTCTATACTAATACATAATATAAAGAGGTAAAGTTTGTTTGTTTGTGAGTTTGTGACGTTGTAGGGGGTAATCTCTGGATCTAATGTACCGATTTAAAAAAACTTTTTGTGTTGAATATTCTATTTATCGGGGAGTGTCATAGGCTATATATTATATCGCTATGACTTATAGGAGTGGAGCAATAATTAAATTATTATTTGTCTTGTAGGTATCTAGCACAGCGTGGTTACGCATCAGGTCGCACACGTTCCGACTCAGCGAGCGGCGCGCACTCTGACGACGACGCCGCTTCAGATGATGACGTAGACGATTCGTTGGCGACACCACCTCATCATCACCCTACTGAGTTAGTTACATTTATTATATTTTTGTATACGCCGTGTAGCGACGGCTGGAGAATACAATGTGTCGCTACCCCCTACGTCCTATGGGTGTCGTAAAAGTCGACAAATGGAGAAATAACAAATTAGCAGACAACACCACTGCCAGAGAAGGAAAACTCGAAAGCAAACCCTGTACCAACCCGTCTTGCCAGCGTGGTCCAGTAAGGCAAACCCCCTCCTAAATGTTAGCACGCCCAAATAAACGGCCCCCAGTTCCCGGCAGTCCTGCTGCCCGTTGCTACGGTAGCGGTCGCGGTAACAGTGGGACGGGGGGTGCGAAGAATCTCCGGGCTACGGCAAACGGCTACCATACCAAAATCACCCTGGCAACCTATAACGGACGCTCTCTACGGCTAGACCAACATCTCACCGAACTCGAGGTAGAACTAGGACGTATAAACTGGCACATTTTGGGGTTATCTGAAGTCGGAAGAGAGGGGGAGGACACGATAACCCTGGAGTCAGGTCACCTGTTCTACTTTCGGGAAGGTGATCGGCCCTCTCAAGACGGTGTTGGTTTCCTGGTCAACAAAGTCCTGACCGGCAACGTTGTGGAAGTCAGCAGTGTGTCGACACGGTTAGCGTACCTCATAATCAAAATCACCGACAGGTATTCCCTGAAGGTGGTACAAGTGTACGCACCGACCTCGATATACAGCGATGACATAGCCGAAGCCATGTACGAAGACATTGCTAAGGCACTACATAGTACCACCAAGGCTCACTACAATGTTGTTATGGGGGACTTCAATGCCAAAGTGGGAGTACAAAGATACGGCGAAACGAAAATCGGATCCTACGGTGGGGGGGCCGAAACCACAGAGGGCAGATGCTAGTCAACTTCCTGGAGTCGCAGGGGCTCTTCTTGATGAACTCCTTCTTTAAGAAAAAGCCACATAGGAAGTGGACATGGCAAAGCCCCGATACCGTGACGAAGAATGAGATAGACTTCATCATGACCGACAGGAAATACATATTTAGAGATGTCTCTGTGATTAACAGGTTTAATACTGGGAGTGATCACCGACTTGTTCGAGGCACTCTAAATATGAATTTCAGAGCCGAGAGGCGTCGCATGGTGAAGTCTACTCTCAGACCTACCGCGCCCGAAATAGCTCTGGGATTCGACAAGTTCCAACTAGAGCTTCAAAATCGTTTCGACCTGTTGGAAACCAATGGCAACGTTGAACAGAAAACCGACGCAGTGGTCAAAACGCTACAGGATGTGTCTCGAAGGGTTTTCCCCGGAAAAGGCAAAGTCAGGCAGCCTAAGCTCTCCCCCGAGACTTTCGAACTTATGCGGCAAAGACGCGAGATGTCACCCGCGCGGTCCTCTTCGTCGGATGGGAGAAACCTCAACCGGAAGATCCGGAAGCTGGTGCGACGTGACCTCCGATGTTCCAACACCCGCGCCGTTGTGGCTGCGATCGAACAGAATAGAGGCACCAAAGTATTTGCGCGCCAGCTTGGTAGAACCCATCTAACGAAACTACACACTGCGGACGGCAGAACCGTGACTTCCAAGTTCGAGATACTCGAGGAAATAGAGAGCTTCTACAAGGACCTGTACGCATCACGGATGACTAAACCCTTGGGACCTAGCGAGGATGACCACAGAGCCCCACTCACGCGCCATTATACAGAGGACATCCCCGATGTCAACCGGGGCGAGGTCAGAGCTGCTCTCGAGCAACTTAAGAACAATAAGTGTCCAGGTGATGACGGAATCACTACAGAACTACTAAAAGCTGGCGGAACACCTGTCCTTAAAGAGCTCACAACGCTTTTTAACTCCGTCATTCACCAGAGCCTAACACCTCAGGCGTGGAGCGGGAGTGCGGTGGTCCTGTTCTTCAAAAAAGGTGATAAATCCTTACTAAAGAACTATAGGCCCATATCACTCCTGAGCCACATCTACAAGTTGTTCTCGAGAGTACTCACAAACCGCCTCGCCAGAAGACTCGACGACTTCCAACCACCGGAACAAGCCGGGTTTCGAAAAGGCTACAGCACCGTGGACCACATCCATGTTGTTCGGCAAATTGTACAGAAGACTGAGGAGTACAATCAGCCGCTGTGCATGGCTTTCGTGGACTACGAAAAAGCCTTCGACTCAATCGAAACCTGGGCGGTTTTGGATGCTCTGCAGCGATGTCACATCGATTGGCGGTACATCGAGGTGTTGAGATCTCTATATGAAACTGCCACCATGACCGTCCAGCTCCAGGACAAAAAGACCCCACCTATTGAGTTGCGTAGAGGGGTGAGGCAAGGGGATGTAATTTCCTCTAAGCTCTTTACCAACGCACTCGAAGACGTCTTTAAGACGTTGGACTGGACTGGACGGGGCATCAACATCAACGGCGAGTATATCTCACACCTCCGGTTTGCTGACGACATCGTCATCGTGGCAGAGTCACTGGAACAGCTTGACGGGATGCTGCAGGGCCTAAATGGAGCCTCTCGACGGGTCGGACTCGGCATGAACCTAAACAAAACGAAGATCATGTTTAACAAACATGTAACGCCGAGGCCGATCTATGTCGACGGATTGATGCTCGAAGTTGTTCAAGAGTATGTTTACCTTTTTTTTTTTTTTTTTTTTTTTGCGCTGGGAAAATGCTATTACGCATCCCCTTTCCCATCGGGGGACGGGAAAGGGGTATGTGAGACTCCCCGGGAAACAGAATTCCCGGTATACCCACTAAAAACCCAGCGGTGCTCCGACCTCGCCTTAGTGGAGGGGGCCTGGGAATCCATGTCGTCCAGTCCCCCACCGGCGATTGCCCGCCTTACGGCAGGCCCTTCACGCCTCCCCCCAATGGGGAGGGGGCCTTATAATGGCCGGAGCACAGGGGGTGGATCATGTGATGCAGGCGGTGGCGCCCCCGCGCCTGTCGCCCGCTGATCACCCCCCGGGGTGGATGAGGACGGACGTTGAGTTCGCCGTCCTCCACCCCTTCTTCGTCTGCGGAGCGGCGCCGCGAGAGGGTCGTCCTCCCGCACGCGCTCCGCTGCCTCCTTCTGTGACATGACGTGCTCACAGAAGGAGGCCACCACTTCCCACACCTCCTCACTCCCCAGCATGGCAGAAATCACGCTGGGGAGCGAGAGGTCGTCCCCGACCGCCGCCACAAGGGCGCAGCGGGACTCCGCCCACGACGGGCACGCCTCCAAAGTGTGCTCCGCCGTGTCCACCGCCGCCTCGCAGTGGTGGCATAGCGGAGTCTCCTCTCTCCCAATCCGATGCAGGTACGATCCGAAGCAACCATGCCCGGACAGCACCTGCACCAGACGCAGGGAAAGGCAGCCATGACGCCGATCGAGCCAATCGCTCAGGACGGGCCCGATGGCGTCCAGCGTCCGCCGACCAAATGATGCGGAGGCAAGATCCTCGGCCCAATGCCGAGTCACTGCCTCCCGCATCTCCTCCCGCACCTCCTCCCGCTCCGCCGGGTCTGGGCGCCGGTTGAGCGCCCTCTGGTCCGCGGTCCAGTCGTACACTCTGGCGAGCACCCACGCCTCGAGTTCCCAAGGAGGGGTTCCCGCCAGAGCGCACGACGCCGCGAAACTCACTGTGCGGTAAGCTCTCGCCACCCGCTGTGCAATGGCCCTTTGTGGCCTGCGGATGGCGGCGGCGTTCTCCCGTCTGCACAGTGAGTCCGCCCAGATAGGGGCCCCGTAAAGGGCCATGCTCTTGAGTATGCCGGCGTACAGACGCCGGCATTGCTCGCCGGGCCTCCCTAGATTCGGGAGGAGGCCTGAGAGGGCGCCCGCGGTCCTCAACAAGCGCGTCGACAGTGCGCTGAAGTGCGCACTGAAGCGCCACTTGTTGTCGAGGACTAGGCCCAGATATTTCATCTGCGCCTGCACCCCAATGCGGACGCCCTCCACATGAATGTGGGCGTCGGGCGGTTGGCGCTGTCGAGGTCCGTGGAAAAACACGGCCTCGGTCTTGTGCAGCGCCACCGACAGCCCTAGGCGGGAGACCCGGTCCACCACCTGTGAACCGCCCGCCGAGGCCAAACTGGCCGCCTCCTCAAAATTTCTCCCCCGGGCAGTCAATAGAGTGTCATCCGCATAGCAGATGACAGACGTGCCACGGGGGAGGTTGCCCCTCAGGATCCAGTCGAATCCGATGTTTCACAGGAGCGGCCCAAGAACAGATCCCTGTGGAACACCGGACTCGACGCCGTATTGGCGGAGCTCACCCGACTTGTCCTCGAGGAGGACTGTGCGGTCCGTCAGGTAGTCCGCCAATAGGCCCCTCAAATACGGAGGCACTCCGTGGAAGCGGAGCGCCTCTAGGATGGTGGTGTGGGGAATGGAGTTAAAGGCGTTGGCTATGTCGAATGACACAGCCAACAGCCCTTCCCCCGCATCCATCGCCTCCCTCACCAGGCCCTTGAGCTGGGAGAGGGCGTCCACTGTCGAACGCTCAGCTCGAAACCCGAACTGAGCGTCCGCCAGGTCCGGGCCGATTGTGCACAAGTGCCTGTTAATACGGGCAGCCAGAATCCCCTCAAACATTTTACCGACCTCATCTAATAAGACGATGGGTCGGTATGCCGATGCGGAGTTCACCGGCCGCCCTTCCTTCTGAATAAGGCACAATCGGCCGTCCTTCCATGGCTTCGGGAACCTCTCAGACTCAACACACGCACTGAAGAGGTCCCGAAGCCTCTCTCCCATCTGGGAGGCGGCGATGGCCACCACCTTTGCGGGGACGCCGTCCGGACCCGGGGCGGTCTTTTTCCCACGGAGGCGGGAGACTGCCCTCTCCACCTCGCCCTCCGTGACTGGAGGGACCGCCTCATCGGCCGATGGAGCCGTACCGCGCGAATCGCCCATCACTGGTGGAGTGAAGTTGTCCCCGCGTGGGAACAGGGACTGGACCACCCCATCCAGCAACGTGGGCTCGAGGGTCTCGGCGACTGGGGGACCGTACGGACGCAATTTGTTACGCGCCGCCTTGTACGGTCTCCAAGAGTATGTTTACCTGGGACAGGTTGTCCAACTTGGTAGAAACAACTTCGAGAAAGAAATCGATCGCAGGATCCAGTTGGGTTGGGCAGCATTCAGCAAGCTACGTCGGGTCTTCTCTTCGCCTTTACCGCAATACCTGAAGACCAAAGTCTTCAACCAATGCGTCCTACCAGTAATGACATACGGTGCCGAGACGTGGACACTCACAGTAGGGCTAGTCCACAAACTTAAAGTCGCGCAGCGAGCTATGGAACGGGCTATGCTCGGCGTCTCCTTGAAGGATAGAATCCGGAACGAGGTTATCCGACAAAGAACCAAAGTTACCGACATAGCTCGTAGTATTAGCAGGCTGAAGTGGCAATGGGCTGGTCATATCTGTCGAAGGACCGATGGCCGTTGGAGCAAACGTGTCCTAGAGTGGAGACCGCGACTCGGCAAACGTAGTGTAGGACGCCCCCCAGCTAGGTGGACTGACGACCTCATAAAGGTCTCTGGGTCGGACTGGATGCGGAAGGCGCAGGACCGAGTTCTGTGGCGTGTATTGGGAGAGGCCTATGTCCAGCAGTGGACTGCAATAGGCTAGTTGATTGATTGATTATACTTTTACAAGATATTTTGTAAGTTGTAAAATATTTTATTAATTACGGTAATTTATTTAATTTGTGGATAACGAGGCTGGTTGCACTGCAAGTACTGTAACATATTATTTGAATTGTTTTTAAGCTGTTAGTGTTACTGTTTGTTGTCCTAAATAAATAAAAAATATTTTAAAAAAATTACGAAAGCAAGGTAACATATCAACCTGTCCATTTTTATTAGTAAATGTTTGGGATAAAGGTATAGGTGGGTTGATTTGAAGCTCATAACAGCTTTTAATAATGACACACTGCCAGGGCAGTTTCCTAAAGGGATAAACGTAGTCTCTTAATACTACGATTACTAAACTAGACGATTAGATTTTTATGTTTTTATAAGATGTAATGTTTGACCTATAAATAAGTATTATTGGTAGCACTTTGTATTAAATATTGTGTATTTTGTCTTCCAGTTCGGACCATAAGCTAGAATTCCTGATCGGCGAGACAGTATTACCGTACAACATGACTGTGTACCAGGCCGTCCGACAGTTTGGTGAACAGACTGATGCTGACACTGACACTGAAACACCACTAGGTAACACATATTTCATTTTAAAACCTTGAGACATTAAAACAAACCTCAATTTTCTACTTTATTTCTAGCCACTCATATCTATCGAATAATATGTCCCTCATATTATTATCTATCCTATAATATTTTGGATGAGGAAGGTCACTCTATCAGGTGTTTTAACTAGAACATCTCAACTTGATCATATAAATTAGTGAGAAAGAAAAATGTTTTACATGAAACTACTTCTCATTTCATGATTGAATTATGAAATATTATTCTATGAATATAAAATGACTCTTCTCTGATCATCGCCACTTTATAAATGAGTGATTCAAAAGTTTCTTACTAGATCATTTCCAATCCATTAATAAGTTTATAAACAAATTTTACTATAGCATTTCTTACTAAGTCTTTATATTTATATTTTATTAGGATTATATTTAAATTCTGTTATTTACATTTTCAGCGAATGCGGGTATCTGGGTACAAACTCACACTATCTACTACCGCGCGGTAGAAGCAGGCGAGCAACCTCGCTGTGATACAACCGCATCAAGGAAAGGGAAAGGACAACCCACTAAACTGTCTTCAAGACGTAAACCTGATCTCTTGTGGAATGGTAATTGATGCTTTCTTTATTTAATTTATAAAAAAATGCGTTAAGGATAAGTATTTTATTAGGATGTCTTTGGACCTCTATGGTGAGAAAAATAAGACATACAACATCTAGCTCGCGCCGCGTCTTCTTAATAACTAATTTCTGTCTTTTTTGTTTGAAATGTCAATTCTGTTGACGGTAGTCACATTCAGTAAAAAACACTACGGTGGCTAAAGCAACGATTTGAATTAGTTGTAGTTAACAAGTAAATTGGTGTTCAGTTGTCCATAAGTCCATCATAAATTACATTTGTAAATGTTTATCAACAGAGGGCGTGGTCCCACTCCGTTCATCTCCACTGGTGGCCATGCTGCGCTGCGGTCTAGCGAGCGGCGCGGACGTGCGCGACGCGTCCCTGGGCGCGCTGTCATTACTACACGCGCTCCACGCGCTGGCGAGACACTGGCACACGCTGTACCGCGCCGCCTGCCTGCCCGACCAGAGACCGCTCGTGCACAACAACGAGTTCATCAATGCCAAGGTACTACTCCAACATTTACCACTCCGATTGCTACCTGTTTTGTATTGCTACCACTCCAATTACTTTGTAGGTAGATTACACTTTTCTTTATTGTAATAATGTTTTTCTTTTCCCTAGCTTGCCGCAAAAGCCAACCGACAATTGCAAGATCCGCTCGTAATAATGACTGGAAATCTTCCACCGTGGTTGAAGAAAATCGCTTATGCATGGTGAGAATTTTTTATCATATCATTATCATTTTAAAAATATAATAACTACAAGACATAAAGTAAAACAATGTTAATCAGTTCGATATATGTAGTAAAATAAATGTACGTCTTTCTTAGTCCGTTCGTGCTGCCCTTCGAGTGTCGTCACCTGTTGTTCTACGTGGTGTCGTTCGACCGCGACCGCGCGCTGCAGCGCCTGCTGGAGGCGGGCGGCGAGCGCGGCGCGGGGGGCGGGGCCGGCGCGGACGAGCGCGTGGCGCCGCGCCTCGACCGTCGCAAGCGTACCGTGCAGCGACACAACGTGCTGCGACAAGCTGAACACGTCATGCACGAGTTCGCGCACACCAAGGCGCTGCTCGAGATACAGTACGAGAACGAGGTCGGCACCGGCCTGGGGCCCACGCTCGAGTTCTACGCGCTCGTGTCGCAGGAGCTGCAGCGCGCCGACCTCGACCTGTGGCACGGCAGCGAGAACTTCAAGCAGAAGCCGACCTCCTTCGCCGGAGAGATCGTCAAGAGTCAACCCTCCCTCGTCACTGACCGTTCAGCAGAGGCGGCAGCTCGCCTAGCTTCATCTGTCCGAGACGCGCTTAGTCTTGATGAAGAACGCTCTCCGGAGCCCTCCGACCTCGAAAAGGAGACTTCTATCCCGTCACCGGCGCCCGACGCGACCTATGTCACTTGGCCCTGCGGTCTCTTCCCACAAGCTGTAGGAAGGAACGCGCGGGCTTCTCACGTGTCCAGGGTGAAAGCTAAATTCCGTTTCCTTGGTAAATTTATGGCTAAAGCTGTTATGGATTCTAGAATGGTAAGTTTTGCAAAAGTATTTGATTTCATATTTAATACGTACTGATTACTTGCGATAGACTAAAGTGTATTTTTGTTCTGTAGGTGGACATACCGCTGTCGGTCTCGATGTACCGTTGGCTGGTGAACGAGGAGAAGTGGCTGAACCTAAGTGATGTGCGCCACGTGGCGCCGGAGCTGTGGCGCTCGCTGTGTCGCTTGCGGCGCGTGGCGGAGCGCGCTAGAGCCATCGCCGCCGACTCCAGACATACTTGTGAACAGAAAACGAATTTGGTAATACTGCATTTCATTAAAACAGTTGCAAGATATAACATCTCATCATTTTAAAAGTACCATGAATGTATTAATTAAGGACTAATATTTACTCTATAGCTGTAGATATTTTTCACATATAGCGAAAGAACTTTAAAATGCGTTCTCACTGTTTACCGATTAAATCGATCGATTATAATTCGGTCGTTTCTACATTACCATTCTTTTTCTCTCTTTTCTCATATCTTTAGTTTTCATCTCTTTAGTTTTAATTTTACGTAAAACATTATTTTTGTTGGTACTTATTTAGTCTTCATAACTTTTTTACAAGAGATTCTTTTTTAAAATTATTATATTTGGCTTTGATCTAGTGAATTGGATGTTACAAACAAACACATTCTGTATAGTTATTTATTAGCTTATTGTTTACTTTTAGATCGGTGGTCTAGAACTAGACGGTTGCCCAATCGAAGAGTTGGGCTTAGACTTCATCCTCCCCGGCGACGGATGTACGGAGCTACGTCGCGGCGGCCGTGACTTGCCCGTCACTGCACATAATTTACATAACTATATTGATCTCGTTTCACACTGGCTGCTCTATGAAGGTAATGATTTTCCTATTTTGTTTTTATTTTTATGTAGTCAAAATAATGAGTTGAAATGTATTTCATTAATGCCAAGTAAATTAATTAATAGATTTTATAATGTACTAGCTGACCCGTGCTCACTGCGTTAGGTGGCGAAAAAAACGCGTCCCTTTTTTAAACATATTTCATTACAGTTCTACTCCTATAAGTCATAGCGTGATACTACCTATGACGCTCCCCGATAAATGGACTATTTAATACAGAAATATTTTTTTAAATCGGTTCAGTAGATCCAGAGATTACCCCCTACAACATCACACACTTTACCTCTTGATAATATTAGTATAGATTATAAAATCTATAAATTAATTTGCTTACTCTATTTCATTTTAGAGGAGCACTGTAACTAAAGATAAATACATTTGAAATCATATTTGTATCGGAACTTTACTGTTGAGACTCTATTCTTTCTATTTAGTCTTCTTTTTTTATAAATTGTTGTCATTCAAAGATTGTGAATAATAAATATTAATGTATTATAATTTTCAACAGGTGTTACAAAGCAAATGGAAGCTTTTAGGGAAGGATTTGAATCAGTGTTCCCACTTTCCAATCTCAAAATATTCTACCCTGAAGAATTAGAACAAGTATTCTGTGGAAGTCCATCTGGTTAGTATTGATAATTATCTAATTTTTATTTCTATAACTGCCTCGATGGTGCGATAGTCGCGGAAGCGGCTGGCATGCACGAGACTACGGGTTCGATTCCCACACCTGAAAATTCTTTGTGGGATTCACAAATTATTGTCCTGAGTCTGGATATTCTTTGTGTTCGTTAAATTCTAGCGACACAGGGCATGATACCTATTGCGAGAGTTTTTTTTTTAAAACATAAAAAGGAACATTTATCTATTTTATTAAATATACTTATATGTTAGTGTTCCATACTAATTTTAATTATGCCTTGCTAGGTGGACGTGACCAGAGATGGGAGGCGCGCATGCTGACGGAGTGTATACGCCCTGACCACGGATATAACGCAGAGTCCCGTGCCATACGGATGCTGATTGATATATTGGCTTCATACAACCGAGAGGAACAGCGGCTCTTCCTACAGTTTGTCACAGGAAGCCCTCGATTGCCCACTGGAGGTAATATTGTATTCTGTTTTTTTTTTTTAATATGTGCATGTTAACTTGAGTTCATGATAACTAACAGTTGCGATCACATAATATTATAGAGAAATCTAAGATTTAGAAGTGTTTAAACAACATTCTGCTTGTCTAGGTTTCAAGGCGCTCAACCCTCCACTGACTGTGGTGCGTAAATCACTGGAGTCTTCTCTAGACCCCGACGAGTACCTACCGTCGGTGATGACGTGCGTGAACTACCTGAAGCTGCCAGAGTACACCAACGCCGAGGTGATGCGCGCCAAGCTGCGCCTGGCCGCCTCCGAGGGCCAGCACTCGTTCCACTTGTCGTGAACGTCCTGTACTACTGTGATTACTTATCGACCCCTCAGAGTTATTTGTTGTGTGAATGCGGTTAGTGATACCTGTAATATTGTGTTGTATTTGACGGTGCGCACGCCCCGGACGACTGCTGTTTATTGTGCAATCAAAGTGAGTTTATTAAACCTTATGTGACAGACACTTAAAGTGCTGTGCGTTCTATAGTTTTTTCTTTGGATTCTTTTTAGATTACAGAAATATGTTTATATTATATTTTGTGTTAATTTAATGTGATAACTTTGTATATTTACTTTCTCTATACTTTGGTGATTCTGACTCTCAATATAAAGCTTATATGACGAACTTTTAAATGGATGGATTTTGTTGGTTTTATTGTATGAAGACTAGTTGTTGACCACAGGACTGACCATCCATACTATTCGAGTCTACATAATATTAACAATAATAGTGAACACTTACATCTGCAAGTAATTTCATATGCTGATTGCAGTTGATTATTTCTGAATAGCACATTATTGTATTAAGCTATTTGAAGGACCACTAATCTTGTTTGAGAGTCCTATGAATTATAATAGCATTTATTACCAGATGGTGTATGTTTTAAGTATCATAAATGAGTAAAGAAAAAGTGCAAAATTTAATATGTAACAATTTCAATAAAACCATGTAAACAATATTGATAAAAAATGTTTCTCTTTCACCACCTTCTAATATTCCTCTTACAATAGTTATAATGGCACCAGAGTAGTGAGAGCTGCTAACATTGCAGCAGGCCAATACTCAGACTCTACCTGTTAAACAAAATGAGACCAATAACAAAAAGCATATTTGGTGATAACAAATTAAAATTAGTGATGCACACACAATGTGTAATAAAAAACACAAGCTTGACCTTAAACCTTTATATTACAATAACACACTGATATCAACCTATCCACAAACTTAAAATGACTACATTACATGTTTTTAACTTAAGACCAAATATACATATTATATTGTAAAGTTATATAACATTGAAAGAGATCCACATCACCCAGCTAGTTTCTAATCAACATCAACTTTATATATTCATCAACATAATTCTATATTTAAATGTATTTGACACATTAGTTTTACTTTATGATTGATGACATCTAAAGAAGACTAAATAAAACCTTTTCTGAATTGTTTACAACATTTGTATACTTGCCAAATACAGTTATATCAGTAATTAATTAATTTACTTTTTAAATTATATAAAATTACAGAATCAGCTATTGTTGGTGTAAAAAATAAAAAAAGGAACTATCACATTACACTATAATTTCTAATCTAAATAAAATAAAAAATGTGCAATACAAGTTTGTAACACCAATACTAAAATGTACTCATAAATGAATCAAATAACTTGAGCTATGTTATAAGAGCTTACAGAACCATTGCAATCCATCCAAGGATCAGACAGGTTCCACCAACTGGAGTAAGACGTCGGAAGGCTCTGTCTCCGGTGAACGCGTGGTAGTAACAGGTCCCACAGAATAAGCCCATACCAGCTAAGAAGAATGATCCAGCCTGAAAAATTAATAAGTAAAATTTAAAATTTGGTTTTCTTAAATAATTGGTTAAGTTGATATTGATGACCAGATGGTATATAGCTTATCAGTATCCATAGACCAAGTTTTAACCTATTGAATGCCATAGAGGCCTATGGACCTATGCAGTCAATAAGTTAAATTAAGCTTGGATGTGGAAGATGTCGGTTGGGGAAATTCCCCAATGACATCTTCCACAACTGGATGATGACAAAACGAGGGACACACAGTACCATGCTAGGTGAAAAATATTCAGAAGAGGCCTTTTTGTTGTAATTTGCTTATAATTATTAATTTTTATTATCAAGTACATCATACTTGATATTAATTATAATCTAACCTTGATCAATAATGTTGGCATGTACCCATACATGCTTGCATTGTATATATATATACAAACATCAAATGCACTCAACGTTCTACATCTAAATATCAGAAGTATAAACAAAAATTTTGACGACCTTAGATGTCTTTTAGTTACAATAAACACAACATGCGACGTCATAGTGTTATCTGAGTGTTGGCTCCAAAAAACAGGAAACATCCCTACCCTAGACGGTTACACACCTCACAAAACTCAAAAATTAATCAACCAAAACGATGGTTTGGTCCTATACGTGAGAAACAACCTTCGCTACACTATTACGGAACCAATTTTCCCTGATGCCAGTTGTCTCATCTGCTCAATTGAAAACAAACTAACAATAATTGCATTATATAGACCTCCATCCCAAAGAAATATTGATTCTTTCCTAGACAGTCTAAACACAATATTAATAGACGCAAATAAGTACAATCACACCACAATTATTGGAGACACAAACATAAACATCAGCCCTGACTGTAATGATTCACGCTCCCAACAATATCTTAATTTAACAGCATCCCATGGTTATCTCCCTGCGTACCTACTAGTGGCGAAGTGTCCATATAACTCGATTCCTACCGGCTTACCTTTGCAAAAACCGCTTAGCATTGTCTATTAATCAATTATAAATCAATGACGCAACATCCACTCAATACAAAATAATATAAAACAAAAAAGTATTCTCTTACGTAAATCGCAATAATAATTACAGTAATAATAATTTTCAATATAATTATTTACGTACTCATAACGCCATCTTGTAATTAAAGGTTGTCAACTAACAACTTGTTATGGTTCAGTCAGAGAGTACTTAAAGCGCGCATGCGCGGAGCGCAGTAAGCCGGTCGCGAAATTAGGAATCCAGTACAACAGACTGTACGGAAATCGTACGGTCACGTGACACTTTGTATTCGTCGATCTAAGGTACCATATAAGCCGGTGGCCATCGGCTTATGACAAGGATAAAAGATACAACTACAACATTGCGAGAGCGAGAAAGCACTATTGCAACCAGTGGACCGACCAATTGTAACGAAGTTTCATTTCATTTCACGTTAAGTACTTAATTTGCCATTGACATTCCTTTGTTTTTATCAATTATTTAAATCTGATAGAAATCAGCCTTTCTTCTGAATTTTTAGTTTTTAATTATATTTATTTGTTTTTATATTTTTATACGGCTTGCGTCTTGACTTTGGCAGAATCATCGGTAAACGATAGGACCATTTGAAGAAAAAACAGATATTTGTATTTATTTTCTGCAAATAGGTTATAAAATTCGCTTTCTTGTTTAAAGTAGTAAAATTTGTATGTTTAATTATTTATGATTGTGTATTATGTGTTGTGCATTGGTTGACTTTATTTTTGTCGTAGTGCGTTGGGATCCTATGGAATATTTTTGTAAGTACTTGTTTGTATTGTTTTCAGCAAATTTAATAGTTTGTTGTTATAAGGGACAGGTTAATAGTGTTATATTATATTGACTATCCTATTATGTGATGTGCGATAAAACATCATTCTCGAAATTGAATTATAAATATAAGAAACGCCGGCGCTGTGGATTTACGAAACATTTTAATACAATTATCTCATTTCGATACGTATAAGTAAGTGGCTTACAGACAGTATTCTCAGATTCTAAAAGTAAGTAAGTAGGTATGTAGAATCATTTAGGATATAGCAATATAAACAATTAATCTAATTGATCAAAGAAGTCTTCCAAACAGAGAAACATTTTCGTATTTTAAGTTTATGAGTTCGGGACAACTAGGTAAAATCGAAACATTTTCTCACGAATACCTATGAACTACAGAATAATAGTAATATAAAGTAGAACAAAAGTCCACGGAATCTTCGGCTTCCCTTTTATAAAAATCCACCCTTCGCCACTGGTACCTACTCCCCACACGCCAAAATAACTGTATCGATCACATACTACTCAAAACCAGTAACAAAGCAATCACACTAATATTAGAAACTGCGATCACTGATCACTCTGCAACTCTGTTAAACTTTATGACGAACAACCTGAAAAATAACCTCAATAGACCCCAAATGACCAACCTAAATATTATAAGCACCATCAGCGATATCGAAAACTGTGATTTCTCTTCCATATTTACATTCACTGACCCCAATCTGGCTCTAAACGAACTATTAAACGTAGTCTCACCCATACTGACTAAAAATACCATTTTAAGACGAATTCCAAGCAAACATAGAATTATAAAACCGTGGATAACCACAGGTATATTGAAATGCATACGTAATAGGGACAACATGCATAAAAAAACAAATAAAGACCCAAACAACTTCATTCTAAAAATTACCTACCTACGTTACCGTAACTTCTGCAACAATTTGATAAAAAAGCTAAAATCAGATTACGAGGCTCTTGAATTCGAAAAAGCTAAAAATAATCCCAAAAAAATGTGGGAAACAATCAGAAATGTAACTGACACTAAGCGTATACGCACTATACCAACAGACCTTCTGTCAATAGAAGATTCACCTAACAAATCTGTCAATACAATCAATTCATTTTTTGCAAATATTGGATTAAATCTGACTAAAAATACTGTCCATCCCAACCATCCACAACCCCTTAACACACAACGACCAATTACTGCGGACTCTATGGTTCTTTTACCCACCGATGCAGAGGAAGTCCAACATATAATGAACAACCTCCGTACTGATAGTGCCACAGGTTGGGACGGTATTCCCCCTAAATTACTAAAACATGCAAGCCACATTCTAGTCCCGGTAATCACACACATATGCAACCTGGCAATAGCCACAGGCACCTTCCCAACACTTCTAAAAAGGGCTATAGTGCACCCAATTCACAAATCGGGTGATAAGGATAAGATTAACAATTATCGCCCTATTTCTGTCCTTCCTGCGATCTCTAAAGTTTTAGAAAGGATAATGTATAAACGTCTAAATAATTACCTAAACAAACACAATATTATCTCTGATAACCAATACGGCTTCAGACGTGGATTCTCCACAGAAGATGCGGTGACATCTTTAGTAAATCCCCTAGTCAACAACATTGATAATAAACTTAAATGCATAGGTATCTTCCTAGATTTATCAAAGGCCTTCGACACAGTCTGTATCCCTTTACTTCTTGCTAAACTAGAGTCAACCGGAATACGAGGTATAACCCTCGACCTTTATAAAGACTTCCTGACTAACAGAACGCAGTGTGTAAAAGTTGGGGAACACATAAGTGAACCCCACCTCGTTACAGTTGGAGTCCCCCAGGGGAGTTTGCTCAGTCCGTTACTATTCCTGGTATATGTTAACGATCTCTGTCAACTAACAATACCCTCCACACAAATAATAGTCTATGCGGATGACACAGTAATCCTATCGCACGGGAAAGATTGGAATTCAGCTAAGGAAGCAGCCGAAAAAGGACTTCACAGAGTAATAACATGGCTAGGTTCTAACAAACTGACCCTAAACACAACTAAAACGTGCTTTATTGCTTTTGGCTCAAGACCTTCAGTCCTCCCTTCTGATAGTTCGTTATCTATTAAAGCTCATCATTGTAGCAATTTACCACCAAGCTGCCCGTGCCCTCTTCTAACCAGAGTATCAGTAGTCCGCTATCTGGGAATACAACTAGACGCCTGCCTATCGTGGAAACAACATCTAAAAACCTTGTCCGGACGTATTCGCAAGTTGATCTACCTATTTAAGAAGCTCAGAGTATCTGCGAACAATGACATACTAAAGACTGTATACTTAGCACTATGCGAATCAATACTAAGCTACTGCATCCCTGTTTGGGGAGGTGCAGCAAAGACTGACATTATCCAAGTAGAACGGGCCCAAAGAGCAGTCATCAAAGTCATTAAAAAAAAACCTTTCCGCTACCCAACAAGACAACTATATATAGATTTTAACACACTAACGGTCCGACAACTTTACATCCTTCGCACAGTTCTACGGAAACATCTGACCCTCCCAAAAAAGATAAATGACAGCTCAATAGTAAAAAGAAGACCTGCACCGGTATGCCCCAAAATCCACGCAAAAACCACATTCGCCACACGACACTACTCTTATCTAAGCGCATCCTTATACACAAAATTACACAAAAAACTAAATATACATAAGCTAAACTCACACAACTGTAATAAAATTACAAAACAATTTTTACTAACCTTGGATTATGACGAAACTGAAACACTAATAAAACCAAAACCCTCATAACACACGCACACACACACACACTGATACAGATACATACATACATACATACACCACACACACACACACACACACACACACACACACATACATACACCACACACACACATACATACACCACACACACACATACATACACCACACACACACACACACACAAACACGCACACATATACACACACACATACATACACACACGCACACACACAAAATAAACTTCACTCAGACATGTTACACGTCTAGTTTCTCTCAGTAATAGCCACATATAAACGGACGAATGGATGACTCCTGTAACACAGGAATTTCCTAGCATAGGAGTCATTATTCACACATAATGTAAAAAATGTATCACAAACTATTGTAATGTAACAATACTGTATACTTTTTCTTTCTCTGAAATAAAGAACTTTATTATTATTATTATTATTATTATTTATAAATAAACTATATTTGACTTATGGTGAAAAAAAATCAATAAATCAAATTGAAATTATAGGCTACCTTTGACGACTAGCTAACTAGACTAAATTTAGTAAACCAATAACAATTGTTTTACTTACGATGTAAGGGCGTTTGCAAAGGGGTACTGTGACAAGTGCAAGTGTATGAAGGAAATGAAATCGATTAGCTGTGTCAAAAATCTTTCTCAAGTCTTCTTTAGTTTCTGTCTCTGGAAACGTCCGGTGTGCACCCATAGCGCCAATCACAACGGCCGCTGCACCACTCAGACCCGCCAGCCTTACAAAAGGCCCAGTTTCCTGTGCAAGCTCCCATAACGGCATCCTAACGACTACTGGAGGCGGTGCGGAGCAAACTTTATTTTCCTTTAAAACTCCCTGCAATAATAAGCTTGTTATCAGTACTACACAGAAAAATAAAAGAGCATCCTTCTGATAAAAAAAGCGAGATAATAGATATCTGTGAAGGCCAGCTAAGAAACTTACAATGTTACGTAAAAAATTCATTGCTCCATCCGTCACCGTATTAATCATTAGTGTTTCTGTTAAGTTTACCATACCTTATAATTTTACTTTCAATTCAGAGGATTAATAATTTAATTTTCAACAAGTCTGACTAAACACTATTTATCCAAACGTCAAATTAAAGTTGAAAGTTGACAAGGTTAAAAACTGACAGTCAGTCGGCGGCCATTTTATACCAATGACTATATAAAAAAGAGGACAAGACCTCTATTTTTTTTGTTTTTTCGCGTAAAATACTCTTGTTATAGTGTGACCACAGGAGCTGTGCACCTCCTGAGGTATGCGCGCGGCGAGAGGGGGGTGGACATATAGAGTACATGATAAATACTGGTATAGAATAAACAGTCTATGATGTAGCTACTAGCGACATCTGACGCAATATACTTAAGTTATTTGGCTGGTACTGGTCGCTGCACGAGCGGCTGTAGCAGTTTTCTATTAAAAGACAGTTTTTTTTAAAACTCCAAGAAAGTATTTACATTGTTGTATAGTTTTAAGCGTAAATAGGAACATTATTTGTGTTTTTATAATATAACTTTGAGAAAAATGACATCTAGCGGAATGTATCAAATACTCTAAGAACGTGAAATTCTAGAAAAATATAATGTTCGAATTGTTATGACACTGCCGTCAAAACTCGTGACAGCAGGTAGGTGTCCGTTATGGTAGCATACACAAGAGCTATATCGAGTTGGTTACTATGCCAAAAAACTCTGTATAAATAAAAAAAAAAAATCCAATTGTTAAGATTAATGATGAGGAATTAGAAATCGTTAACACTGCAGTATTCTTAGGAATTACTTTATACAGATTACCCCCTTACTCATAAACGCCTCTTAAATTTAAGTTAATTGAATACCTTAAATTCTTACGGTTTTGTTTGGTATAAGTTTGATTTTACAAATAATAATCTTGCTTAACAGTGATTAAATTTAAGAGGCGTTTATGAGTAAGGGGTGAGTTCTTATTTATCACCTGCATATTTTAATAAAATATGAGTATATTTCGGTTACATTGTGATCAACTAAGTAAGTGTAATATATTACAGAGATAGGTATCTATAAAGTCGTCAAATTTGTGATTTTTATTAGTTCATTAATCTACAATAAACTAATACTGACTTACGAAGAACAATGTAAACAATGAGTAGAGTAAATCAAAGTGGCACGCGGGAAGTGATTTTTAAAGTTATAAGGCGATGTTTAGCGGTGCACGATTCTGGTCAACTTTTATGCGATTTGGATGATGTTTATGAGCGAACTGCAACTTTGATGGGTATGTAATCGTGTTACTGTTTTTCGTAATCTGTCTCAAGTAATAAATTCACTCCATTTGAGATCTAGAGACCAAAAACAGGCATTGTGTACATAGCACATTTTTAGGTTAGATATTCATTGTAAGTAAGAAAAATCGTAGTACGACCATTTCTGTTGATACATTATCAGTTGCATTAGTATAATTCAGTCAAGATTTATCCCAATTTGAATTTGAATTAATTGCTTTATGTCTATATTACTGTTGATATTGATAACTAAACTATGTCACTTTCGCATCGACTGGTCTAGTCTATAAAAAATAATTAATTGCAATATTTTATTAAATTTTATATCATTTAGCTCTTAGTGAATCCATGTTAAATGATAGCTTGTTGGTTAATATTTAACACTAAATAAATTTTAGTTAGGTATTGTAGTTATTCTTTCCATTCCATTAGAATTATTAAATTTAAAAATAACAGATTTAAAAATAATGAAAAGCTTGAAACTCCTGGTAAACACAGGCAAAGCCGGCCAAAGAAAGAAATGTATGTTTCTATATTTCTGCTCTCCCCCACAAAATACAATTATGTTCTACAGTAAAAAAGAGGTATTTAATATTTTTCTTCTTTTACCTGTATTTTGTTTCTAGTTATGCCTAAATTTATTGTAGGTATAATCAAATGTTCAATTTACATAACTTTTGTAATATTTCGAGTTCCAACCCTCAGAAAATTGCAGATGATAGCTAGAACTGAGATGGATTTTAATTGTAGTCTTGAAGTTCTACGCAAAACTTTAAATGCAATAGGCTTACCTACAAGAAATGCCCCAGTATTATAAGTGCTCTAATAGTGTAGTGTTATTTGAACATAATTGTTTTGAAAACTATTTTGTCAGACTAAATAGGGTTGCTACGTGTAGCACAGTGGCGCCCTAATTTTTTGTCAGGACTTTATAGACAGACTGTACCTACATTTAAAAAAAATAGTTGTTGTAGTTTTAATATTATAGCGTAATGAAATAACTCCAGCCCGGCCCCTAAGAACCGTTAATATCTCCGATAATATTGAATTTTGTATTGAAATAAAGTGTTACACAGGCGTTATTTCAGGGTTACATTTCTACTGTATTAACAGAATTACTGCACCTATGTTTTGTAGTTCTCGAGATATTCAAATCACTTGTGAGCATATTATCTGTACCAGTACTATGAACATAAATTAACATGGATTTTTGACATATTCCACTGTGAATTCTCATAAAGCATTTACCTACATCTGTCTGTGTCGATCTATAATTTTAAATGTAGCTTCAATTTTAAGTAAACGACGATTTCAAACAATTTGTAATAAATTTTATGAAATAAAGTATTTTGAAGTTTGAAGTTTTACACTAATTCAGTCAGAATTTCACGCATTATTTTTACATAAAGAATTTTTCAAAAGAAAAGTTCCCTTTCTATCAGAACTATCACGTGTACGCTACCATAACGGACACCTATTTTTTCTTCGTCCCCCACCTCGCCGCGCATACCTCAGAGGGTGCACAGCTCCTGTGGTCACACTATATTATCTTAGACGAAACATTATCTGTCTTAGTTTTTTACGCACAACATTCCTAGATTACAAAAGTAAAATAAATATCAGTCTGTCATTTTACTTTTATAGCTTGAACTGTTTTTTATGAATTTTGTCCTGTTAGGATCTTTGCTTAGGTACAAAAAACTTAAATGCTGAAATCACAAACTCGATTTGGGTATAAACAGTTTTCTATAAGTTAACATTCATTCCCTTTTTCTCGGCCTAGTGATCATCTTGAAATTCACTTATAATTATCTAATTTTACTAATGTACCTAGCACATGCAGGTCTTCAAGCGGGTGTGTATGTACTTTACAGTCTGTTGTATAATATTCAAATTGTGCATGGTAGTATTGGTTAATAATACGAATGACGGAATAAGAAATATCTAAATACTTTTCTAGACAAAATCATAAAACTTTATTAAAAATAGATTAACAGTACATAATATTATCATTTAAGAGAGACACACTTCGGTGGCGCAATGGTCACGATGCGCAACGACACAGGTTCGCTTTGCTGCTAAATTAATGTTCATAAAAATTCTTGAAGCTTGTTCCATTGTGGTCGAAATTTTATGTCCACGGTTTTTAATTTTTCATATCTCATAAGGTTCTTTTTGAGGTCGTATTTTGCGTTGAAAATATATTTGACACACCTGGTCCTGGTCTCGAAAAAAAGAAATACAATGGTAAAAATTGGTACTTGATGCAGGTCAAGGCGCTGGGCGCGACTCCAGAGAAGCAGGCTCAAGTCCTGTATGTATCATCATCATAGCAGTGGACAATTGGACGTCAATAGACTGACTATTGACGTCCAATTGTCCACTGCTGGACATAGGCCTCCTCTAAATATTGCCATCTTGTATACAAAATTAAAATACTTTATTCCGAAAGTCAAACTAATAATTTTGTTTTTCTGGTCACTATTCTATCCAGACCACAGAATGAACTAAACCTACTGCCAAAGGCCCTCAACCTTTATGGCAAGGTATCAATATCCCATCTGTAATACCACGAGGCGATAGCGGAGTAAGAAATGGTATTTTTGAAGTTCGGGCGTTTGAGTAAAGGCCGATGCAGACCGGGACGGCCGGCATGGCAAGGGATTATGCCATCAGTTAGCGCACACTGTGTCGCGGGGACTTTTACATCAATTTAACAGACACAAAGAACATGCAGACTAAGGAAAATAATTAGTGAATTGCACAAATGATTGCCTTGCGTGGGCATCGAGCCCGCAACGTCGTGCATGGCAGTCGCTTGCGCTACCGTCGCGCCACCGAGGCTTTGAAACTTTCTACAAATAGGAAAATAATGCATGGCAGGGAAACACTGTAGTCATCCATCTGGTGATCCTTACGAGTAGGTAACCTTAAGGTGGTGGTAGGTAAAGGTGGTAAAAATAAAAATCGGGTAATGTAAAATCTTAACTTTATTTAAGACACAATTTGTATAAAAACGAAAACTAGGTACAAATCTCACAACTGCAGACCTTTATATTAATGGCACCGTATAACTTGCTCATTAAGTTATATAATGTTATTTTGTTACCTGTATGCAGCCACTATATTTTAAAACTGTTTAATTATTAAACATTCTAAAATTCAGGTAAAGTTAGGTACTTATTTTCATATAGATCTTTGCTACCTAAAATAGCATTTTGTTCTTAAAGTATTACCTAGTTAGTAAGTTATTTATTTAAATAAAATGACTTTTTATTTTAATACCACAATAATTGTCATGTTAAAATGTCTCTTTCTCACGTTTGTCATTCAACTCAAACATTTTTAATGTACCAAGTCGACTTTGTCTTGTTTACAGCAAACTCCCGCGTACCTGAAAGGAAGATGAAATTTAGAATCTTAGTAGATATTATTTCATACCGAGCTTTTAAAATCCATGAAGGAACTTTCTTTAAATAGACAACTTTCTACAACAACTGAAACCCTGTGTCGCGGCGACATTTGGAAACATCTTGTCTAATTGTTTTCGTAGAACTCTACCTAAGTTTTATAGGCGGAAAGCGATGACTTGCTCTCAACGCTCTCTGACATATTATATAAGAATCTTAATGTTTAATATCAATAATAATAATAAATACGTACCCTTGGCTAACAGTACAGTATGTAGTTTCGTATACTTCTGTAGTAATGAGTTGAGCAGAGTCACATCGCGTCAAGTACACGCAGACGCCTGCGCCGCCATCTACTGCGCTCTCGCATGGGACGTCATTTAATTCCTTTGGAGCCTAGAATATAAATAAATATAGTTTGTTAGTTATAGTCCCCGTGTAGTGACGGAGTAAGAATACAATATGTCACCACCCCTTCTCAGCCCATGGGTGTCGTGAAAACCGTCTAAGCGACTATACGTGAATATTATCTGTACGAAATAAAAAGAAGGAAAACTTGAAATTAAACCCTTTACCTAGCCAGCGTGATATTAGTAGGCCAAGTATCCCTCCGTCACGGGAGGAGGCCCGTCCCTGCAGTGAGATATTAATAGGCTGTTATGATGATAGTTTTTCAGGACTAAAGTATAGGTTATGGAATGACGACTGTGTACGATGCACCATGTCTATACTCACAGGTAAGTCCCTCGTTAGCTTCAAGCTAATATTAGTGCCATTGACCGGCAGCAGTAGAGTGTTGTTGCCAGCATCCAGTAAAGGCTCAACCCACGTGAACAGTTGTAAGTGGAACTGCGGCAGAATGGGCACCACGGTAGTGCTAGTAGTAGGTGGGTTTGAAGGAAAACCGGGATAAAACTGCACTGGTGTCGTTATGTACGCTGCTTCTAGACGACAGATAAAACAACAGTTATAGTTAAATGTAATAATTGATTGTAATATGGGCGTTTGTTAAATACTTTTGTGATTTCTTGATATAAATTAGTATTTATTACGATATAAATTAGTATACTGTTATATTTAACAGTAGTATAAATTAGTACAAAAAACAAAATTCAACAACAACCTAGCGCGGTATGTTCCTTTAAATTTCTGTGATGTGCATCGACTTCAGAGACGCATAGAATAGGTAATGTGTGTGTAATGTGTCACACTCTGAAAAAAATATATGGATACTTCATTGAGGTAATATGTACTACGCGTTCGTGGTACTACGTACGTACGTACGTAGTACATATTAACTAAATGGGATACTTTACCAATTTTTACACTAAATTATCAGTACTTACATACATAAAAATTTTGAAAGAAATTGGTGCTCTACCGTCTTTAGTGTAAATCTCGTTAACTTTACTTGTTATATTTGAGAAAATGTTTACTTGAAAACTATTAAACGAGACTTGGTTGAAATATCTCAGTTACATACTTAGTATCAGCAATAAATTATCTCGATTAACGGGGGCAGAACCGCTGTTAACATCGACTTAGTTCACAAAAATGTTATGACCTAAAATGTCGCTGTCAATGAGTTGTGTTATAATTAGAATTTGGTGTGTGTGTTATAATGCGGCTCGCGAAGCCACAACAAAACGTCCGCGGTTCCGTCCTCGCCGTCGAAGCCGGAATACGCGCCGCGTTCGCTCCTAGAGGGCGTGCCTTCCGCACGTCCTGTTAGTCAGTGACGGTCCAGGCCGAGGGGGTGCCCCTGTGGCACGTCACTTATATGTCTTTGGTTGAGGGCCATCCGCCCCACCAAAGTAGTAATGGTCGTCTGAGACCGACTACTCGCCCTCACAAAAAAAAAAAAAGTGTTATAATGATTTGAATGTTTATTGTATTTATTTGTTGAATACTTACGGAATCTTAAATCAATTGGTCCCGCGTTTGATCTTGTTCCTCCGAAACCTACACATAATTTTAACGTGATAATTTTATTGTTTATTTAAGTAAGTAAATGTTTCAATTAATTTAAGTACTTTATGAACTTATTTGGGAAATATAGAGCCATCCAAATGCATTACAAACATGTATTGTATACTATGAAAATGAATGTAGGTAATGAAGAAATGAATGTACTTAATTGTAATGTTGTCGTAGATATATGTGCATGCCAGAACGAACAAACCGCCTTAAGTCAAGTCATGCTTTTGTTACATTCCATAGCCAAGACAGAAACTTTAATATGCTCTTTATAATCTTGGCCTAATCTATGTATATTGATAAATGCATCAAGCACTGATTAAGTTGTTAGACTTCCAAATTCTAAGAAGAATAATGTAAAGAGTTATCTAGATACTACAAAAATAAAACGTAAGAGGAAGTTGGGTACCACTAACTAGATAAAATTATTTTAAGTGAGTAAGCAACTGTCTGCTCTTACAACTCTATCATGAAACAGCGTAGTTTTCTACCGGTAGACCTATTTTATTGTTACACAGGCCATGCCGAGTTAAATTAAGATAGCGTTTTCCTGAATATGAAAATAATTGGAAACTCAATACGACAACTGAAGACTTTGCACATCACTGAAGTTTGAATTCTATTTGACATAAAGAAACTCCGCTATTTTAATATTTGGTTGTGTTTCGTTGTATTTTGTTTTTTTAGATGTCTTTGTACATTAACTAATATTGTACAAATTGTATGTAAGTAATTGTAACTTTTATGTACATATTATGAAATATTACCATCAACTACATAGTCCTCATCCTCTGCTTCAAACTGAGGAGCAGGGGCCCCTAGTAAGAAAAATTATAGAATTAAAATCTTCGTCATAAATGAAGAATTAAGTCTAAGAAAGAAGATTATATAAGAAAACCTAGTAAGAATTTAAAAAAACAAACAATAGCACAAGTCTGATGGAATAATCTAATTTATGAAATTAAGAACGTTTACACATTATGCCGAAGAGGCCATAGAGTTTTCGCTTCATGATTCTTTAATAGTTATAGTTCGTATAGAACCTTATCAGACGGGCCACGAATAAAAAATCTATGGAAATAAATTAATAAACACATTATTACGCCAAAGCACGACTCATGCGGCCGCGGAGCATATAGGTTTGTGTAGAACGACAAGTGTGTGAATTCTGCCTCTAAAGCGTATTGTGTAAACGCCTAATAAAAAAAATATATTTGTAAAAAATGCCAATTAATGCAATAACAAGAGTTTGAGATATAGTAAAGGACATAATAACGAACACAAAAAGCCAACCATTATAATAAAAAGTATACATAAGAAAATTATGAAATTACCACTCATTTATAAGATTCTGATAATAAAGCATGCCATTTGAATCGAAAATGACATTCCATAATGATTGTGATAGATATAGATAATAAAATATTATTTCCAAATTCTAGCTTACCTCCTGCAAATCCAAAAGAGACGGGTTGTCCTGCAGCTGGTGGAGGGCCAGGTGGGCCAGGCAGGCCAGGGAGAGCGAGTCCGTGGGCCAACACGCTTTGACTGAATAGGCCAGTCGCTGGTCGAGCCAAAAACTTACTTACGTTACTTGTTATGGACAAGGCTAGACAAAAATAAATAGTCTAGATAGAGTTTGTTAATGGTATAGATAGAGTTCGTTAAATGTTTAAGAGTTTGTTAATTGTATAGGCAGAGTTTGTTAATTAGTTATGTAGAATTGTGAAATGTGTAGAGTTTATTATCTAGATAAAACTTATATACCTACATACCGCGATATAATGGACAATGTTTGTGTGCATGAACATGATTGTATGCATTGTTCTGGATGTTTTCTATGTATAATACCCATTTTACAAACTATTTTTAGTTTGGGATCAGATAGGTTTTTACAAAAAGGGCTCGTACTATAAAACAAAATAATTATCTCGGTTTTCAGATTGCCAAAACTTACAAAATTTTCAGCAAGGGACTTGTAAGTATGGAGCTATAAATTGCTCCAACTCCCATCTCTGTACAATCTTAGCCCGAAATTCTAAGAAAAGTTTTCACTTTCCTTAGTAATCGAGGCTGTGATAAAATTTATTCTTATTTCGATTTTTTAAAAGAGAATACATTCATGTTACAGTAAATAACTAAATGTAAATATAGGTATATACTTACGAGCTCCAGGTTGTTGAAAATCTAATCCAGCTGAAAAAACAAGACATTGATTATATGAGTATAATGGTTTTGTTAAATACCTCTTCATCGATATTCCGCAGGCTTGATTTTATGATTGTCGAGAACAACAAGACTAATATTTTTAGGTTATGTACCTAACTAATATCTTTATTCAAATGCTCTTGCTTAAACTTGTTAGAAGGTGTTTTTAAAGATTTAGGGTTTTTGTTTATCATAAGTGGCAGACTGGGCATATCCTTTATTTTATTTTATTTTATTTTATTTGTTTGAGGAAAGCTTACGGACTAATTACAACATTAGGTAACATATTTTTTTACATAAATTGCCAATAACAAGCTTCCACATATAAAACTACTGACGATCTGATTACTTTTAGCAAGGATCCGATAGATGAGAGAAGCACAAGATCGTGGGCAGTGGTTAGAGGTCTATGTCCAGCAGTGGGCTTTATTCCGGATGATATAAATAGTCATGAATATAAATAGTTGTTATGGCGACCTCTGGCGTAGTGGTTATATAACATGACTGCTACGCAGAGGTCTCGGGTTCGATTCTCGCTTAATGCAAATCTTTATGTGATGAACAAGATTGTTTGCATTGGTCTGGGTGTTTTATATGTATATAGGTATGTTTGTATTTACAAAAAAAAATATGTATGTTTATCTGTTATCTAGTACTCATAGTACAAGCTCAGCTTAGTTTGGGATTAGATGGCGTTGTGTGAATGTGTAAGGAATATTTATCATATTTATCTTATTTATATAAATACCTGGTTTGTCGACGGACTCTGCGTTCACTGCTTTAGTTGCGTTTGGTTTTACAACTACCAGTGATGTTAGCGGCGTTACAAATGAATACTGAAAATAAATAAAAAAGGGAGCTATAAAAAAAAATGTGTTCCACTTAAACTACATACATTGCATCGCTTCTTTTCAATATTCGGTTGTATAGAAAAGCACATCGTAAGCATTTATGCATTTAGTTGGGCATTTTTAAAAACTTTTTTTTGGAAACCCTAATAAACCACCCGAATGCGTTAGGACGCATGGCATATCTAGTAATATTTCCTCGATATAAATTCAGTGGTGTCCATATTGTCAAATTGTGATCAATACCGATATGTCAATAAAACGTTTCTGGAATAACGTTTTCAAATCTTTATCTTTATTTTTTTTTGTTTGTTGAGGACGAGTAGTTTGTCTCTGACGACAGTTACTGCTTTACACGGGCTGTGGTGGGGCAGATGGCCCTCAACCAAAGACATTTAAGTGACGTGCCTCAAGGGCACCCCCTTTGGGATACGAACATCGGCCTGGACTGTCACCGACTAACAGGACGTCTTTAGCTCTATAGTTGAAGACACCCTTTATTTCTAAAGTAAAGAAACATTAGGTACCGTACCTTAAGAGCAAGTTCAAGCGCTCTCTTCTCAAATGCACTCTTCTCTTTGTCAGAAGAAGGTTTGTCTTCAGCGTCGTGCTTGTCAAGCAGTTGTTTGATAGTGAGGTATGACCACAAGCGTTCTAGAGGTAAATACGTAGACTTCTTCTTTTCCACAGGAGCTTTAGGGACGACCTCGTAGCGTTTCTGTATGATAAGGTAATATTATTAGTATTTTTATGTAATATTTTTACGGGTATTACGCCTATGAATGAGGTAGACGGAGTATAGAGTTTGATTTAATTGAATACTGTATAGCGTCTAAATTGATGAATTAACTTCTTTAATCTGATCTTATCACCTATTGGTATATTGATAATTAATAAGTTGATATATTTAAAACTTTATTTACCATTTCTACCATTTTAATTTGTCCTTTTCAGGGTCTAATCAGATACATAATTTTAATATTTTTGAACGTACCCTGCCATATCCGTTCCTCACGCCGCAAAAGGCTCCGACTTGTGGCGTTAACTCCGTGACGTCATCTTCTATTTGTCCTGCTACTACCACCTCGGAGCCCTCGTAGAATGTGCGGAAATCGTGCTTTGTCAAGGAATCTGCTTTAACCTACACACAGAACAAATTAATGTTGTAATTAACGGTATAAAGGATGCTTTTAATACTAGTTTAAGTCTAGGTGTCGTTTTGACCTACGACGAACGGTTTGTTAATTTACATTTGGGACTCTTGTTGAAATCAAAAGGTAGCCGGGAGACGACGAAACATGATGAAAATTACACCGGACTTATTTTAAATAGGTAAATAGATTTAATTGTAAAATACATTTGCTTACATTAACTTCACTTACGCTCATTTCAAAATGTACCTATATAGCCACATTCGATGCCAACGACCGAGCCACATTCCAATGAAATTAAAGCGACCAAACAAACTAAGCTTTATAATATGAAAGCAAGTTACCTGTCCAGCTGGGTACGTGAACTTAAGATGTGCGAGTAGTGGCGAGGAGATCTGTCGGTAGAAGTCTCTCAGCTGTAACGCAGCGTCGGCCGCCTCGTAAATGTGTCGCATGAAGCCTCCGTTGCGTAGAGATACTTTACGTAAAAACTTGCGGTCTGCGTCTTCTCCTACAAAAGTGTCATGGTATTTACATTAGTTCATTAGTCACTGTGTATTATTATTCTGTGGCGCGTATTGGGAGAGGCCTATGTCCAGCAATGGACTGCAATAGGCTAGTTGATTGATTTGATTGATTAGTCACTGGACTTGTCTGTAGGTATCAGCTTAATACAATTTGGAGAAGTACTTACACTGTACGGATTGAAACATTCTAAGTCAGATATTTAAGAGTAACTAAGATAACTTTTATAACATTGGAAACTAGCACTACAATGTTTACCCACGGTCGAATATCCAGAGACACAAAAACAAGTTACAAGTATATAGAGTGATATGGCGGAAGGATGTAGGTATAATGATAGGGCAAAGTTAGAGGACTAAGACACAGAAGGCTGAACCACCATGAGGTAATAAATCATATATCTGGGTCTAGCCAGATGAAGAAGGAGACTGTAAAACGTACAACACAGGTAATTGTATATCTAAAAAAAACATTTTAGCAAGATGTTTCATAATATGTTTTAGCCATAAGTCATTTTGATGAAATTAAAGAGTTCGCTACTTACAACTCTTGGAAAATAACGAATCTGGAATAAGTATGACTAGTTTGAAAATGACGAGTTAGGAAAGAGTTGAAGAGTTTGAAAGAAGACCAATTAGGAAGATGACGAATCAGAAACAAATCTACAACAAGGGTAGGTATAACTGTATCTGGTTTTGAATAGTGTTTGTAAACACCGTATAAATACGGTAGAAGGTCGGAAGAATGTGTATTATACCTAACTTGTATTATGTATACGAAGGTTGAATGTTACAAAATAGCGATGTCATTACAAGCTATTGTTACAGTAACAAAAGATACATTTGAGGACCGGACCTAACTAAATAATATTGACATTATATTAAGTAGGTTATATACACATAGGTTTTGTTTAGATATTATGTATATTTTTTTAAGGCAGGAAGGGAAGACCCCTTAGATAGTGTACCGACGGCTTTCTTATGATGGATAGACACCGATGGATGAGGGAGGCACAGAACCACGCAAGGTATTTTATATTTCGAATGAGGCTAGCAGTGGATGCCCATTGGCTGATAATATTATCATAACAGCCCATTAATGTCCCACTGCAGGGACGGGCCTCCTCCCATAACGAAAGGATACTTGGCCTACTAATACCACGCTGGCTAGACGGATTTAATTTCAAGGCTGGCTAGGTAAAGGGTTTAATTTCAAGTTTTCCTTATTTTTACTTCGTAAAGATAATATTTACGGATAGTCCCTTAGTCGGTTTTTACGACACCCATGGGATGCGATGGGGTGGTGGTGATTGTATTCTTACTCAGTCATCACACGGAGAGATAACTAATATTATGATGATGATATTTTTAACTTACCAAAAGCAAGAGAGAATATGGTAGCTTTGTTTTCTCCGAAGTTCTTTTCTTGCACTTGAGTGATGATGCGCTTTGGGTCGGTCTCTCCTACGGTTGGGTCGCCGTCAGTCAGGAAGATTATTATTGGCTCCAGAGATTTGGTCACTGTAAAGTATTTTTTTAAATAAGTATAAGTATAAATAGCTGATAAATGGAAATGAAATTAAAAATTTAAAAAAAACATTGCTTTTATTATGTTCCGCTACTCCATCTAGGACAAAAATTAAGTTAATATTATATACTATGGGTTCTCCGTATGGTGACGGAGTAAGAATACAATATTGTATTCTTGTCGTAGGAACCGACTAAGGGACTATCCGTGAATATTATCTTTACGAAATAAAAAGAAGGAAAACTTGAAATTAAACCCTATACCAATCCGTCTGGCCAGCGTAGTATTAGTAGGCCAAGTAACCCTTCGTCACAAGAGGAGGCCCGTCCCTGCCGTGGGACATTAATGGGTGTTATGATGACTATGGGAGTAGATGAACATTGTACTACCTAGGTATAGAATTGTTTACTATTGATTTTGCATTGGTGTAGGTAGGTTTATACCTACCTATCTTATGATAAACAATATATTATAACATTATAGTAGAACAATGCAAACATTCAGAGAGAGATTTTAGCGTAGCAGTTCTGGAACTCCTACTCCAATAAGGTCTTAATTTAGAAAAATAGCTACTTAAAAAAATCAGAATTGTTAAGGAAGACGCAGATAAAACTTACATTTTTTATCTACCGCTTTTTCTACGGCTTTTGTGGTGGTGGCTTCAGTGGTGACAGTTGTGGTTGATGCGGCGGTGGTGGGTGATGCTACTGTGGTGTTAGCCAGTGCGGGGTCGACCTTCCAGTCTACACCCTTGTTGATCAGCTCCACAGCTACGTCTAAAGCTCGCCCTATGTTTGTACCTGAAATAGGTACGTTTTATATAAATTACTTAAAAGTAAAAAAAAGGTAATATTAAAATTATATTGCCTAAGAGCCTTGAAAATAAATACCTACAAATACTAAGAGTTAAATTATAGATACCTACTAGCTCGGTTGTTCTTTTTCTGTCAATTTTGGAAATTTTTTAAATGTATTTTCTGTATCCCCAAAACCCAGTGGTAAGGTCCATCAAAACCTAAATTTGCCGCACAACACTGTTCATCTCTACCGTTACCTATTCCAAAATCTTTGTTGTCTATGCACTTACCTCCGACAGCCTGCAACCAACTAACAATAAGTTTGGCCTTCTCAATATTTTCTGGAGTTGCTTGAGAAGGAGGTACAAGGTTGGTTTGCTTGTCGTAGTCGAAATATGAGTAATGAGGTTTTGGTGGCTCGCCATCTGCTTCCTTCAAGTCATGAACCTGTTGTAGTATAGAGAAATATTTTAGTTATTTTAAATCCGAAAAGAAGAAAGACAATGGAAAAAATCGGTACTCGATGCTCGACGCGTATAGTCCAGAGAAGCGGGTTCGAGTCCCGCATCGAGTACCAATTTTTTCCATTGTCTATCTTCTTTTCGTATTTTTTTAGTTATACCTAAGCTTTATAGGTAAAATATAATATGTAGTTTTAGTTATTTTAAAGTTGCATATTTGCCTGTTTTTGTATATTTAAGAAGAAAAGTAGACAGCACATTATCGGCCGTAACGAATAACAGGGCTAAATGTTACACCTATGCCGCCCGAAATTCAACTTTATTAAATTGATTAGTATACTTATTTATTTCTCTTTCTTGTGAATAACGTAAAAACATCGTTTAGTTTAGTAGTTATTCTTACTCCATGTGGTGACGGAGTAAGAATACAATATGTCACCACCCCATCTCACCCCATGGGTGTCGTAAAAACCGACTAAGGGACTATCCTTGAATATTACCTTACGTAATAAAAAAAAGGAAAACTTGAAATTAAACCCTATACCAATCCGTCTGGCTTGCGTGGTATTAGTAGGCAAAGTATCCCTCCGTCACGGGAGGAGGCCCTGCAGTGGGACATTAATGGGCTGTTATGATGATCGTTTAGTTCGTGTTTATAGACAGCTAATTAAATGTAATTTGCACCACTTGTCAAACTTCATCATAGCGTACGCTGTACACAAGGTTTTTTTCCAAGAACAGGTACAGATCGATTTGTAAAGGTAACAGCAGTACTTACAGTAACTGATGAAGCAAACTCCACAATGCTGAAGTAATCCCCAGCGTTTAGTTCGCCAAGAATTGTCTGCATAGCTTCACGTAACTGTACGATCTTACGATCCATCATGGAGCCTGATGTGTCTAACACGAATACTACATGTTTGTTCAGAGGCTCGAGTTCGGATGGCGCGAAAAAGTGCACGAAGTAGCCATCGTTTACCTGTAAGTAGAAAAGTGAAATTTATAAAGGGGAGAGACAGCATAAATCATCATCATTATAAGTACTTACGTATAAATATAATACTATATTTTAAAATATTGTGTTTATGACTAAGTCAAAGAAAGTACTTACTGAATACTAAATACTGAATACCCACTCGCAGGCCTAAGAAGTATTTAATAAAAAAGAAAAATATAAGATTAAGCTATAATTAAGTAAGAAAATATAGGAAAATTAAAAAAAGTGGTAGAGTTTCAGGTGGCAAACGGCTTACGCTCATAGATGTTAAGCCCGATTTACACATCGACAATTACAGTAGCGAGTTAAGTAGTAAGTTGTACTTGTCGATGTGTAAATCGGGCTTTAGAAATACCAAAGCACAGGTAAGTCGCTGCTTATACTAGATAGAACTTGTTTAGTCTCATAGCTCTATAATTTCAAAGCTACTCGTACGCTCTCCTCGTGTCTCCATTTTAAAATTTTTGTTAATTATTCATTTCATACAATTCTTGGAAACATGCTTACAATTTATATTCTATAGAAAACTAGGTATAATTAACCGAATATAATGTTTTTGACAGTTACCTATCTAGTGAATGAGTGATAACTAATTATTTAAATACTCAATTTGTAAACGAAAAGATAATTTACTTATAAAGTTGAGTGTCGATTACATCATTTACTAAAATTATTTACTTACTAAGAATACCTACTTATACCTACCTACGATAACATGTTTTAAAAAAGTCATAAAACGGAATAAGGAAGATTTTTAATATTGATAGTGCTTTGGTAAACAAAACGATTTTTTGCAAAAACACTTTCAATTAAATAATAGGTGTACAGTCACGAGCAATAATATGTACACATTTTCACATTTTGTAATACAGTTATCTAAAGTTCTGCTAATCCAAAATTAAAAATTCGAAGATTAATTCTAAGCTGTACGGAACCTCTTACAATTACCGAAATAATTTTGGTATTCTAATGTCTAGATAAGTGAACAGATAGTTTAGAAAATTTGACAATGTGTACATATTATTGCTCGTGACTGTACCTACCAGAGTTGTATTCAATAGCCTCTACACGTTTTGTGATTATTTATATTGAGGTAACTATTTCAATCAATCAATATAGCCTATCGCAATCCATTGCTGTACATAGCCCTATCCCAACACGCGCCACAGAACTAAGTATGTATTTAAATAGTGATGAGACTTATTCTAAGGTGCATTTAAAACTTTTATTTGGTAATATGACGACCTCGGTGGCGCGACGGTAGCGCAAGCGGCTGCCGTTCAAGAGGTTGTGGGTTCGATCCCCACGCAGGACAATAATTTGTGAGATCCACAAATTATTGTCCTGGTCTGGGTGTTCTTTGTGTCCGTTAATTGATGTTTGTAAAAGATCCCCGCGACACAGGGCATGATGCCTAGTGCGGAAGTTGTCTTTTTAAAAAAACAAAAAAAAAAATATTTTCCCAGTTGTATGCAGAGAGAAGTGGCATGATTCGATCGGAAAATTGTGAGGAAAAATACAATCATTGTAAGGAAAAATCAAAATAGGTATATAACGAACACAGACTCCGACCACTCACTGTCACTGACGTCAGGCTGAACTTAGACAAACACACAGTGTAAATTAGCAAATAAATACGGCTATTAACTACGTGTATTAGTTAGGTATATGCGAAAAGTATAAGTATCTTACTTGTCTAAAATTTACTGATCAAATTTTTACTAAAAAGTAAATCTCTAAATCTTGGCACTCTACAGCACATGTTTACTTACGCTTTAGGTAAGCTCTCAATTACTCGTTTTATTAATGAGCAGGCAATTTAAGTTTAATAACGATGGGAAATGAAAAATTAAATTTTAGTTAGTAAAAAAATGTATTAAGAAAGCAAACTCTACTCACCAGTACTTCACCATCCTTAGGACGGGCAACATCATACTGCACCACGAACTGTCCAAGAACACCTTCCGGAGCCTTATTATCAGACTCCGAGTCATACCAATGATGAGATGCTGCCGCTGACTCTTTAGACTTTTGAGCATATAACGCAATCAGTCTCTCTTGCTCTTGTAAGTCTGGTGTAAACGTAATAGTTGCTTCGCGGTCGTCGTGACCCTTTACAATGGTTGCTCTTGAGTTCTCTGTAACATATAGTGCGTCTTTAGTAACTAACTTGACGACACAACACAAATGCTTGTGGTTTATCACAAGATATAGTTTACCTACTGCATTAATTTATTACAATTAACGAAACTTAGAAAGAGTTAACTTATATTTCATATGAAACAAATTCAGGTATGCGCTTATGTCAATCTTTTTGCCGCTAAAACGTGTAAGTATTGTAACAACGTCAAAAATTAATTAAATTTTTAAATTAAGTAAATTTTTTGAACAGAGTGGTTTGAGTTTTTGGCTTAATCTTTTCAGAGCTTTACTTAATAAGTCTAAAGAAAATGTAACTAACGAACACTATGTGATTGATACTGATTTAGATAAAAAGAGTTACATACGTGCATCATCCTTGGTGGCGTCAATTTCATTTCCAGTTCTAATTTCTGGCACTCTTAGCTCTATTAGTTTCTCAGCCTCCTTGATATGTACAGTAACTGTTAGTTTAGGAACCAACGCTCCCGGGTGAAGGTTTATAGCATGATTGTATACTCCATTACGACGGACTAACAATTCCTCATAAGTCAGGTTGAAAATCGCAGTAGAAGATGCTTCTACGTTGACTGATACTGTGAAATGGTTGGAATCACGTGCTCTGTGGAAAAAAAAGGTCTTATTATTGTTATTGCCTAATAACATGTTAAGGCAGCTTTTTCAAAAGACTGACTAGTTACTTGTGGTATTTGGTTGTATTCTTGTGACTGCGATGAAGGCCTAATATGTGTGGAATCTAGAATCTACTTACTGTAGGACAATCTGAAGAAAGCAATGTCCTAGTCATACTAGGATCAACAACACATAATAGGCTTTTGTATAATAACAACAGAGATTTGTCATTCTACACAACTACAGATCAAAATGTTGATGTGAATGGTACAATAAATTATTATTCATGCATAGGTTACCAAACAATACTTTCATTGACGATCATTTTGTCCTCATAAAATATTTCTATCTCTTTGTTTGTGCGTATAATAGAAAGAGAGGCCATAACTTTCATTCTTACTTTCAAATAATTTCTACGTTATTGTTTCTTGTTTATTGATATGCAAATATAATATCAGGAAAGTATTTTGATGATAAAATTATTCGTCATGTTCATAATACGTTCTTCGTTGTATTGATCAGTTATATAGTGACACAGAGCAAATCCTATATATTCGCTCTATGCGCTCCCCTAGGCGCGAGGATAGGCTCTATTGTAATAGAGAAAAGCCGTAGAAGGCTTTGAATCGCATACAAAATTGACATTTTTTAAGCTAATATGTATGTAATGCAACATGTTTGGTCAGCACAGTATTTAAAAGTAATCTTTATACTTATATAAAATAGATGTCATTATCATGAGTTTTCCTGTACTCAATATGTTACTTACTTGGCAGATACGTGGGCAGCTCCAAAACCTTGAGACACAGCATCATTATAAATTTGTTTAGCTTCCTCCTTTTCCTTAACGTAAGCTTTGTAAGATTTGCCGTCAAGTGTCCTGAAATATTATAATTATATTAAGTCTCCTATTATAATGTACTAAAATAAGATAATATGTATCTAGTTACCTGTTAGTGTTTAGTTAAATGTAAACTATACTGAAATAAGGCACGATGGGGTTAACGTATCTTATGTAGGATAAAAACCCCAAAACAAATAAAAGAATAAAAAAAAATCTCTCCTCTTCTCTTATTTTACCTTTATCTCAGAGTGGTAACGGAATACAGGGTAGCAATCCTATCCGCAATGGGTATAGCTGACTTTGGCGTATACTAATAGCTGTCGGCAAATATTATCTCTACCAAGACATTAAGTCTCCTAGGAGGAAAACTTAAAACCAAACTATAAAACCCTTTACAATTCATCTGGGAATTGTGGTATAAGAAGGCTATGTTTTCTTTCGTCATTGGCTGGATAATTATTAATTTATCAAATAAAGAAAATCAATAAACTTTTATGATGATCTTTTACAGAGAGCGTGAATAACAAATCACAATAAAAGACATTACATAAATTGTCATTCTGTACTATTAAATTACATTGCATATTTATTGAACAAATTAGCCAGTTTTTTTTCAATATTATTTATTTGTAAAGTGGAAAATTCGTGTATGACATCATATCCAAATTTTAGTATTCAAAATTGATAAATCTCTTATTGGGTGATTGTTTTAATGGATGGACAATGATGGTGTAATAAATATAGCTTTTCTGTTTTTTTTCTGTCATCTGGCGCAGGTATTTTTACAAACAATAACTTAACGATTTTTTTTACAATAGCTAACAAATTGAGATAGACCATTTTTCGAAATTGATTATGTTATTTGGTTTTTACGTAAAAAATATAAAATGTTCCCAAATAATCTATTTAGAAGGAGAATCTCTCTCTCGCAGAGCCTGTAGTATAGTATAATGAAATATCTCACATAACAAATCCGCTGATGAAAGCAGTCTCCGGCAACAGGACCCTGAAATTTGCTTCCTGTGCGCGTTTGGCAGGGTTGCGCACTCGCGCCACGACGGTCGTGTGCGCGTAACGTAGGGACACTTCTGATATCACTTCCATCTCTGTCAGCTTGATGGGAGGACTTGTCTCCTCTGTCGTTACCTCTGCTACGGGCGCTGGTGATGTTGCGATCTATAATTGTATGAAAGATGTAGGTAAATATTTAAGTATGTCCATCGTAAGAGGGACTAGCTTATGTACCCTTTGTATATGGCCACTAAAACATATCTGCGCAAATGATCTGCGCTTTTTTTTTAATATATGATGGGAGGCAAACGAGCCAGCAGGTTACCTGATGGTAAATGATCACTGCCGCCCATGGACACCCACAACATCAGAGGAATCACAGATGCGTTGCCGACCTTTAAGAAGGGATGTAAGAAGGGGGTACGCTCGCTTAAAATGTACGTTTAAATAACCTGATAGTCAGATACTTCAACCAGGTAGCCCCACAAATTATTTATTATCTGTGACCAATTTCCCCGTAGTTTTTAAGCAAGAAAATTAGAATACATTGTCCACTTCTCCGATAGAAGATAGTGTGCCATGATAAAGCTGAGTAAGCACCTACTGTTATAATTAAAACTATTTTAACTATTTCAAGACCCATAATATTACGGTCTAATACCTACTTACCGTATCGTCAGATCTGGCAACAACCATGGTGTCTTGTGTGGGTACTGCAGCGGAGCGCGCCTGTGCCATTACACACAGGCAAGCGAAGAGGACCGACCAGCGGCCCATGGTGTCTGTAAACAATTTATTTTTATATGTATTATATAATATATCGTTTTAACTCATTATGAGAATGTTATAAGTAAGAATGAAGTGAAAAAGGTATAAGTTTGCAAGATTACACTAATTGATCCTGGTTATAAGAGTCATATTTAGGGAAAAATATATCACCGTTTGTACGCCTATGATCATCCTTCGTCAATTTTATTGGGGAATCTTTAAGCAGAACAAATTGCCAACGAATAGTCTCTCTTAATTATACGAGTAACTATTTACAGTTGACTTTTAGTTAAAATAATATGCTAGATAAGGTGTACCTATTATAAAATAAGCTATATTTTACAGATAACTTAAGTAGGTATCTATATTTATTTGTCCAGTAGCACCTAATTACCAGTTACCACGTTCAACCAAACAAATAAACGAACTGTGCAGTTTTATAAGAAGTAAGTATTTCTTTAATAACTTTTTTAAACATAACTTTGTAAAATTCACTTGGCTACAAACGTGAGTGTTGTAAGGCAATTATATTTTGAGGTAATAGGCAGGTATAGACTTCGCGCAGTTGCGTCAGGCTCGATGGAGCGGTTCACACAATATTTAGCCGCTTTAGTTCTGCTTCAACGGTTCAACTAACATACATGTTTGTAGTTGTCAATTGAATAGTTAATCGAATAGTTTTATTACAATATGTCTAATCCATAAGAAGGAGTTATGTTTTTGTATGTTTAAGTATTTAAGTCCTAACCATTTTAACTTTCTGTAGCCTTAATAGCTCAAATATGTTTAACGATTTTGAAGACCCAAGATAAGTTATTATCAAAAAATCAAAAATGTCAAAAATGGTTAATAACCTCGCATTTTTTTTTATTAAAAAAAAACAAATTATAGTGTTAGCTATCTGTCAGAGGATATATTTTTCAATAAAACCTGTTCATCGTCTATCTTACTAGTTTTGGATTTACTGTTAGTCGGAATAAATTAACTTTGGCTTCATGGGTAGCATGATCGCAAATTACACAATTTCTATGTTAAATGTTATTTTTTACACTAGACCTACCTATTTAGGATAAACCTACTTTAAGCTGTCAGTCGTATAGGTACATTGGTAAAATGTTAGAGTAGCCTGTGACTCTACATTTTGAAGTTAAGTTTATAAATTTACATCGCTTGTAAAATTAAGTAATGCAACTTGTATTACATTAAGGCGTTCATTAGAACTAATCATTTATCTTTTAGAAAAACGTTGACGCATACATTCAAAATTATCTAATTAAAACCAAGACACTCAAAAAACAAGATCAAAACATGTTTTTCCTAATAACAAAAGCAGATAACTTAATGCAATTCTTAGAAAGTAACAAAGTAGTTACCGTAATGTATTTGTGATTATATCATTGAGTATGAGTAGCACAGTGTTGTTTAGTATTTACTTGACCTTCATACATGTAAAGTCCGATAGAGCGTCAGTAACGGATCCCGCTCGTTAAACCACTACCAACTTATCTATATTATAGTATGCAAATAAATACTTAATCATTACTATTGTGGCTTACTTACATTTATTTGAACATTTAGATAATTTGTATTTAATATGTTTTAAAATATTTTAGATGAACTTTTTATTTTAAGGTCAGCAAATATGCTATAATAATAGAATTATGGGAAAAATTATTCAAAATACATAACATCTTTGGCATGTTCTTTACTCAATTGCAAATCAATATTTTTTACAGTCATTTTAACAGTATAGTAAAATAATATAGACTTCATGTTAGCAATGTTAAGACTTCTTACAATTACAGTATACAATAAAGGATTCCTAAGAAGATTACATTCTTTCAAAGCATTGAACATGAATTTCAATTAATCCGGGAAAAAGGCTAAATTCCTTTGGTACCCTTTGGCCCATAGAAGGAACGCAGCTCTCCTTTATAGGTATACGAACTATTGGCCTTGAGGAAGCATGCTGACGGCTTATTATCGAGTTTTGTAAGCAAAGTTATCCTTATTTTAAAAGATGTTCGCTAAAATTAAACCAATGTACTATGGAGACCATTACTTTTAATTCGATTCAAAGTCATTAATTTTTATCAAAACAGTTTCTTAAAAATCTCAAAGACCTAACTATTTTTTATTCAGTAATCACCGATGCATCAATTTAGTAAACTATCTGCTACATAGTCACTGAACAGTTTCGTGCAGAAGTCAAATATGTGCTTATATCGCTACTGAAGTCAACTTTGAAACAGGAATATTAATGAAAATATAAATAAACATATATGACAAAAAACACTGTTTTAGTTATATAACAAATATTACATTTTTTATTATTTCTTGTTACTTTCCTCGTCCCAACATTGTATTCATTGTAGCTAGCACCCTGGACTTATTTAGCTACTTTCTATCCCGAAAACGATAGTAAATACATATCAAACGAGGGCAGAGCCTCAAACAAATAGGTACCCGTACTAGTAACAAAGTAGTATTTTGCCAGTAAAAACAGAAGCGTCGAAATCAAAAACAATTTTCTTCTGTATCGTTATCTCTGTTAAGCTACATATCGCAGTCAAAACAATCTTGAGTCCAATCACTAAATGACGTAACGACTTCTATTAACTATTAGCAAGACTCGTTTAGTAACAAAAAAAACCCATAACATGTTAAGTCCCGAAAAAGTGATTAGGTATGGTTATAAAATGTTTAGCATATTTTTATTTTGAAGACGCTTGGAAACACAATTATGCCGAAGACTTTTATAGACTAATATTAAAAAATAATAACATGTTTTTTCCCCTTCATTAAATCTTAAATAATCTAAAAAGAAAAAAAAAGCCTGCAGATTCGGACGCGACGGATCGTCGACATTTTTATCAATACAGCGTATTGTTATTATTAAGTTCACGATTCCGTGCGAAAATAACATCCTTACATAACAAAAAACAAACAAATATTTTGACTTGATTAAAAAGATAACCAGAAAGTAGTAAATGATTACTCTGTATGCATACAGCTGTATACAGCTACTAGGGATACTTCGACTTCTCGGATGTTGTATTGCTAGTTCCCGGGACTCTTCATATAGGTACCCCGAAGATGGTTACCGTGGAGGTTTTAGTCAGTAGACCAGTCTATGGGGGTCTGACATAACCACCTCACCAGCACCCCCATGTGAGGATGTGTATGCCTTAAGCATATTCTCCACGAAAAAAAAAGGGATACTTCGACTTCATCCTTCTGCAATCTACATAAAGATTAAGGTCTGACGAACGGGAAAGCGTCATTTTTTGGATCTTGTCAAACGTAGCCAGGCTAGCTAAAGTGTTGTAGATGGACCTTTTTAAACTATTTTACCTACTTGACATTTGGTTCGTTACACCATTAGGTACAATGACACTGCCGCGGCTACGAATGTACCATAATAAATCCAACGATCTGAATCCTTTGAATGCTTAAGAATCAAGTTTAGCACTTACCTACTACTCGTAGATTGTTTCCTGAAAATCTCTTTATTTAACAAACAAAAATTCTTTTAAACAATTATAATATTGCAATTATAAATCTAAACATAATAATGATGTTATCCACATCTAAGATAATTACATATCAATACTTCACATTGATATACTTAGTTAACATCAATATTATGTGAACATCTAAGTATAATTAAATAGCAACAATGTGCAATTCTGAAAACACTTACTTTTAAGTAAACTATCATCATCACTGTTCTAATGTTCATCTGTACTAAGCAAATCATACACAACGCGAAAATTACCACTATTGAACTATAAATTTAGATATATACGTTTTTCCTTGGACCATAAAAATATAATTTTTTGATTTTTTCTGGCAGGTACCTAACCTGCCAGAAAAAGGTTATTATGCCCTTATTTGAGCAGAAAGAGACTTTATTACACTTATTCAACACATTACACACTAATTTAATTTCCTCAGACTGTCGTATAGGTAAAAATCTTGTTAAAAAAAACCTAACCGAACCTAAATTAAAAATGTGGAATAAAATATGGAATGATACTCCTGTGGTTGAGTAACTACTAGTCCGCTAGCCAGAGGATTAGATTTCCGATAAATTTTCAATTAAGTAGTTTGGTTGTTTTCTAAGTTTAATAAGTATTATTTATTTATCTATTATGTATAAATAATATTGCTCTATGATATAAATTAATAATAATCCCTATAATAGTTATAACTAAGGCCTATAAGAATTAGCCGCTTGACACGATAGCAAAAATCGACAATCTCTACATTAGAACTAGTATTGACAAAATAAATAGTTTCTTATTTAACAACGATAACTAAATATGCCTAAATTATCTAAATTAGTGATTATCTTTTAGAACAACATGTGTTATCTTATAAAGTAAGTTCGGTGATCTGCACTTCTGAGGCTTCAAAAACAAAGTTATGTCAGATTTCTATATTGTTTTACATTAACGTAGTAAAGTTTTAGTCTTTACTACTTACTTTGCATATCTTATTTAACTAGATAGCATATTTGTGTTTTTAAAGTATAGGAACCTATTACTGAAAGTATACCTAACTAGTGAAATAGTTTTATCTGAGGACAAATTAACTAAAAGGTAAAAAAGTGTCAGTATGTTTATGTAGAGTCATGTTCAAAAATACGAATTACTCTTTTTGGACTAGTTAATAACAAAGTTGAGCTACAAAAGTAGAGCTATTCATCAACATTCCTTCGGAATCAGTCATCTAGAAGAAATATACAGTTTAATAATGTTTAATACCTATTTACTTATTTTGTTATCGACACGTAAAATTACGGTACCTATTAGTAATTTACAAATAATCTGAGAGTCGCGTTGTCATCTTCGTATCTTGAAAAAGTTCGGTTTATCGTTGAGTTACACAGTTAAACCGATTACACAATAAGTCAATAGGTATTATACTGTACTATCATTAAAAGTATTGGAAGAAAGTCTTATTTGAAACACCCTTACGATATAATTCCTAAATAATAACAAATTTAGAATTTGATTATCCTACCGCGTTATTTACTCGGAGACACATAATAGTATCCATAGATATTTGTGCCATGATGTACCATGAATGTTGTAAGTATTGTAAAAAGACGTATCGAAACAAGTTATTGGCCGGCGGAGTATGCAACTCATTTGGCTTTATTTTATGGGTGTTTTTTAATGAACGGAATCGTACCTAATCGGTTTTTGAAACTTAAAAAAAACATGGAATATTTATAAATAACTTCCACTTTTAAGTTAATTACGAAAGTTTATTAGCTCGCCTAATCGTAAGAGTTTGGATGCTTGAACCTATTTGTCAGGCAAATAACAATATTTAAACTAATATAAATGTATGCATTGATGTAAAAGAGCACAAAAACAATGATATTTTCCATGACCGGCATCAGTCAGCCGATACGTTGTTACATAAAGGCGGACCGTACTTACTCGTTTGTTTACGCTCAACTAGATGATTGCACCAATTGTCCCTCAAGCTCCGGCACGTTCCACGTACACCGTCAGTCAGTAATATAGTTTAATAAAGTAACCTTAACGCGGTAGGAGCGTCTGTGCTCTCTGCTGGTCGACACCAAACTCAATAGGAGCCGGCTCGGGACCGGCTTAAGTATCAATATACACACGCTTTGTGTACATATCTACATCGCACGTATGTATTAGCAGTATGCCGTTCTCGGGCTTCCCGATGTATCCGATCTTCAATACAAACGTTTTCAATACAACCATTTCCTTATCGTTTCTTAGAATATCAACAAAACAATATCACAAAAACAAATGTAATTATTATTGTAAAACCCAAATATTGCTAGACAATAAAATAACTTACGGGTCATAAAGCGCAAAGTACGATGATTAGCTATGCAGGTTCGGTTTCTTAGGTATGTAGGATGGTGTCTGATATATTTTGTTATGCGCTTAGCATAATAAGCATAAACATAACAGTTTCAACAAATAGGTAACTATGTATTAACATTTACTTAGTACAATGTGTGCTCTGAGGAGTTTTAAACTCGTCTGATCACTCTATTTCCAAACCTCTGGATATATGTACTAAACTCAGGTGAATGCTTTCGCCAAGTAATTATTTCACTTCTAATAAAAGTTCACATGTAAGAAATGGAAATACTTTTCACCTCTTTTTTACTTTAAATCGCAGACGTGCAAGAGTAGGCGTCTGGCTTGTCTGCCACCTGACCGTAAATTATAGGTACCCGTTGCTCATGGCGTCATCAATGTCAGCGCACAGCCAAGCCGCTACCTACCATATACAAATATGCTGCCTATATACAAAAGTTATTATGTCTTTTAAACTCCTGACCCCTTAATTTCACTAATTTCTGCACCTTTCAACCTAAATACTAACATTAGAACACTACTGAACACTACCGATTTATCAAGCAGGCACAGCGATGTTACCGATCCAGATTCCAGACGGTTTTGTACCTCGTGCCTTTAACTTACACTCACTTCCGTAAAAAGACTTGCGGGGACATAGTTGGAGACTAAGTACTAATTGGTGAATACTTCTGAAAGGGTAAGGGCGTGGTACTCAGAACCAACAGTCCCAATAAAATATGTATGAATGTAGAATTAGAATGTAGAATTTGTGAGGATCGTAGTACTTGGCGCTCAGTAGACTCTGTCTACCGCTGTGGGGAAGAGCGTGAGTTTATCCTTATAGGTATACCGAAATATACACAAACTCATGCTCTTCTTACATGTAAAGAGGGTGAACTCTACTTTAGATTATCATAAAGCAAAATGAAGTCATTTTGATGTGTCTCATTAATTATAAACAATGTAATCAGATTTACTTATTACGTAGGTAGATATGGGTAAACGGTCCGTCTCACGTGGTCAAAGTCATAGACTCTGGTATACGTATACCTCTCCTTTTTTTTGTATGATAATATTTGTTCATACTATTTAGAATACATAGTGTTTACTTACCGTAACTTGTCGACTACTTAACTGTAACTTTGTTTGTGGCGACGATTGTTCTCGCGGCTCTGCTGCTTGACAATGACAACTCCAAAAATAGCTGTAACTTGGCAGATCACATTTCAATTTCGACCTTATTTCCTACATACATAAGCACAATAGCCGGCAATATTTAGAGGAGGCCTATATTCAGCGGTGGACGTCAGTCGGTTGGCTGATATGATGATGATAAGGATAATTATCATAACTGCCCATTAATGTCCCACTGCAGGGACGGGCCTCCTCCCGTGAAGGAGGTATACTCGGCCTACTAATACTACGCTGGCCATACGGATTGATATAGGGTTTAATTTCAAGCTCTCCTTCGTAAAGATAAAATTCACGGATGGTCCCATAATCGGTTTCTACGACACCTAGAGCTATGGGATGAGATGGGGTGGTGACATATTGTATCCTTACTCCGTCACCACACAGATTAAGTATAATAAAGTATTAATACATAACATAAATTCACGCTTGCTTCCCATAAGGGGTAGGCAGAGACTACTGAGTTCCACGTACTAAGATCCTTACATGCTGGATCTAGGCGAAAGCAATGAATTCATCAACGAATGCGAATAGTACGGTAGTAGTAGAAAAGTTTTCAGTACTTCCTGTGGCGAGACTAGTTTCCCTTTTTCACAAAGGTTTCTACATAGGAGTAATCATTACTTAAAATTCCTGCTATGGCTGAGTAACGTATAACTAAACTTGCAACTCGGTGCTTATTACTCCAGTATAATAAGCATTCAACCTCGGAATGGAAGCGAATAAGCTGTAAATTTGCATAAACCTTTGTTTTGGTGTACTAATGACTGGTAGAAAAGTCTCATATAATCACGTGTCTGCGTCACAAGTTATTCAAGGTCAAAGTTCACGAAAATCAGCTTTTTCCAATTATCTCGTTTTCTATGGGAAATACGCCATTTACGTCATTATAAATATTGTAGATCACAAAATGGTCTACAATTTTTGTTCATACCATTTTTCCGTATCACCTACCGTTTTCGTTGAATAACTTATGACGCAGACACGTGATCATATGAGACTTTTTCACCAGTCATCAGAACATCAAAACAAAGGATTATACGAATTTACAGCTTATTCGCTTCCGTTCCGAGGTTTGCCCCTATTTTAGCCTTATTTGACTGTACTATATCGCCGGTGTGTTAAAATGAACAGATCGATCAAACTTATTGTAGATGGGATAAACATATAGAAGACGACACTGCTTCTATTATGTTGGCTGGTATGAGCCATACCAGTCACTTAATAAAAACTACCACTACCAGAAAATTAATGTACGTCATAAAAAAGTTAAGATCCTCTGATGACGTAACAGTATCTACGTAAGTAAGTCCACTCTAAAATTTAACAATTGTCCCTTCATCTTAGTCCTCATTATGGGGTAAAGTATGTACACACATGCTGTTTCAGTTAAGACGGCAAAGAGCTGTTCTTACAGCGCTTCTTCGAATACCGTTGAGGTATTCAACATCTACAGGAAGGACCGCATTTTTGACACCATTTAACACAAAACCACTCTAGCAGATAAAACTTTTAGTTTGTTGTGTTACTTGAGTTTAATGGGTAACTAGATTGGAAGATGGCCTGTTGGTTGAACACAAGAGGAAGTTCATCCTTGTGGCCGGCAGGGAAGAAGTAATATTCACAGATTTTTTTTATTATTATCACAATTACTATACTAAATTATTATTAAGTAAGTATATGTTTTTATTATAATGATTGGTAGAGTCGAGATTAGATGAGACTTGGTAAGATTAAGGGCACCAACTCGCCACAGACGACTAAATGAATACTAGGCTACGCGCTTTTTCTCGCCTAGAATGCTGGCATCATCTCGGTAACTAAGAGCATTAATTAGGTCTGCACTGGTTCAGACTCTTACTGAGTAATAAATAATGAATTTAGTGTCTTGTTACCTTGATGAGACAATTTACAATATCAAAACGTTTTCCCAAAACAGAGTCTCGAAAAGATAGAGAGACCAGTACGTTTCTAGGGCTTTTAAATCATAGCGCCTCCGAACAGGAGAGGTAGGCAAACAATGTCTCATAAGATACTTTTCCCAGTCAAGTAATGAATGCGGTCAAAATATGAATGATAAATATAAAGTTTAACAGGACCGCGCTAGGTGGAAATATTTGGAGGAAACCTAAGTCCAGCAGTGGACGTCCATAGGCTGATATGATGAAATATATTATAGAGTTTACTCTCTATTCTACATTCTGTTTTATAAAAAATAACTAAACATCAAGGGTTACTCAAAGCTTTTTTTACTATGTGTACGTTATTAAGAGAACTAACCCCCTTACACATAAACGCCTCTTAAATTTAAGCACTGTTTAGCGAAATTTTTATTGGCAAAACCAACCTTATACCAAAATCATAAGAATTTAAGCTAATCAATTGACTAATATTTAAGAGGCGTTTATGAGGCAGGGGGTTAGTTCTCTTAATAACGTACACATAGTAAAAAAAGCTTTGAATAACACACGGATTTAATTTACAACACTAACCATAAAACAAACAGTAATATTGTTGCTTGCAGTTGACAAACTTACTTTATTTACATAATACTTATAACGTTTGGTCTCAAGTTTTCATTGATCTCAAGATCAAAGTCTTAGCTTTAATTAAATGACAATCTGCATAAATAAACGTCACTATAGTCGAACCATTCTAATCGGTAAATTTAAGCTCTGCGTTTTATAAGGGTAAGCGGGCAGCACCGTCCGCCCTTATGCCCGATTTACACATCGACAAGTACAGTAGCGAGTTAAGTAGTATTTTAAGATTAAGTTGATTTAAATAGAGTTCCATCCTATTTTTTGGCGAGTTAAGTACGAAGTAGCTCCCTCTCTCGCGTCTCGCCAACTTTACTTGCCAAAAAATAGGATGGAGATCTATTTAAATCAACTTAATCTTAAAATACTACTTAACTCGCTACTGTACTTGTCGATGTGTAAATCGGGCAGTAGGCTAGAGGTAACCTTACCTAAACTTCTCCAGCGCCAATGCTCTATTTGCAGATGGAAGCAACAACGTCACATTTGCTGCTGCTGAAAACCTTGCACCTGTGGTACACATTTTTTGCCTAAAACTATGATGATGATATCCACTTGGAAAGAATGTAACATTCATGAATAACAAAAGAGTGGGTACATTTAGGGATAATAAAGTCCGTCAACACGCATATTACGTTTCGAAAAAATCTTATCTAAAACGACGACTTAAGTGCACCTGTTCATATTAAAACTTTTTTCTATTTTGTTCGTAACAAGTTATTTTTTTACTTGTATTTTAAAATAATTGGTTAATTCGTTCTCCCTTTATTTTAGGAACAATTTTATACCTCAGACATAACAATTAAATTTTATTGATTGATGTAACCAATTACAAACATAGGTAACCCAGACACGTTTTAAGATTGAAGCCTGTCAATGTTTAAAAACTAGTTTTGTCTATTGTTATAGTTTTGAAATTGGAATTACCCATCCGTTCCATCCATTTTGTAAATAATTACGTCATGAAAAGACCGACGAAAATATCATAAGAGGCGTTTTTCAGTTGTTTATACTTTTAAAGTAATTACGTGTAAAAGGTGATCCTTTGGCAATGAGCACCTATGTAAAATTATATCTATTTATTGAAATATCTACCTAGGTACGTCACAAACGTTGTAATGTAATACATACTTCGTTATGTAAATAATGAATTGCTTCTTATTGAAGTAAGATCTAATTCATCATAGCTGTATATGATAGCTTATATACATAAATAATGATAGGATAGTGATCTATTGTGGATTAAAGGTTATTTTAATTATATTATAGAATAGTTAGGTATTTAGTGAAACTTATAAGTTATAGGTATCAAATATACATTCACACAACAACATCCTGATCTTAAACTAAGCAAAGCTTTATGGTGACTTGATTACTAGTAAAAATTCTTGTAAACACTTACTGTTCCTTTTGTAAAATACGTACAAAGGATAATAGGCGATTTCGTCCCATGTGTTGTAACAATGAGGAAGAGGTTCCCGAGGTAATACCGGGAATACCGGAAGTAGGTTCCCGGTGGAATAACGGGAAACCCGAAATTGGTTTGGAGGGTATGCCGGGAATAGGTTCCCTAAGGAAATCCGGGAATAGGGTCCGGAGGGAATACCGGGAATAGGTTCCCGGGGAATAACGGGAATAACGGAAATAGATTCGGAAGAAGTTACCTAAGGAAATCCGGGAAGAGGTTACCTAAGGAAATCCGGAAAGATGTTCCCGAGGTAAGACCGGTAATAGGTTCCCCAGGGAATTCAGGAAAGAGGTTCCCGAAGGAATACCAGGAAGAGGTTCCCGAGGAAAGAACGGGAAGAGGGACCCAAGAGAAGAACGGGAATTGGTTTCTGAGTGAATGCTGGAAGTAGGTTCCCGGGGGAATAACGGGAAGACCGGATACAGGTTCGGAGGGTATGCCGGGAAGAGGTTCCCTAAGGAAATCCGGCAGGAGGTTCCCGAGGGAAGAACGGGAATAGGGTCCCGAAGGAATACCGGAAAGAAGTTCCCAAGGGAATTACGGGAAGAGGGTCCCGAGTGAATTCAGGAAAAAGGTTCCCGTGGGTATACCAGGAAGTGATTCCCGAGGGAAGATCGGGAATAGGTTCCCGAGGGAATACCGGGAATAGCGTCCCGGGGGAATAACGGGAAGACCGGAAATAGGTTCCCGAGGGAATGTAGGGAAGACGTTCCCGATGGAAGAACGAGAATAGGGACCGAGGGAAGATCGGAAAGAGGTTCCCGAGGGATGATCGGAAAGAGGTTCCCGAGGGAATTCCGGAAGCACCGGAAATGGGTTCCCGAGGAAATAACGGGGAGACCGGAAATAGATTAGGGGCCTTCTTCCCGGAATTCCTTCCGGGAAGAGGGTCAGGAAGACCGGGCTTAGGTTTCCGAGGGAATTTCGGGAAGAGATTCTCGTGGAAGGAACAGGAAGAGGGTCCCGAGGGATGAGCGGGGCGTATTCATTTGCTTACAGTGAGATAACGTCATGGTCATGTTTGTGACCCGGACCTTATATACCTAATAAGAGATTTATTCAGCGATACTTTTACCAATTTCACTGTTTTCTTATTAATAACTGTCTAAACTAACGATAACTGACTGTAAATATACTCTACAGTAATTAAAAGTGGAATAAGTAGGTATATTATGTTTATGTGTCACAAAATGTTAAAAAGTATGAGTATAAAGCCTAATTTGATACAACAAATATTTTATCATTTACAGCTCAGTACTTTTGTTTGACCTGCAAACAATTATAATGAAATAAAATATTCTTCATAGTAAAGAAACCTAGGTGAACATGTTTATGCTAGTCGCAACATGTTACAAAGGTTGGGGGACGCATCCCATATAAAAATGCCCATTTTCCTTTAACTCAAGCATTTGCAATAAGCGGGAATCGATTCCAAGACTTCTGCGTGAACTTTGTAGGTCGTCTTATCCCAGTCCCATGCACTTTCCCTTATGTGGGTTACATAGAAAAAAAAAATTAATTAAGAAAATAGAAAATGTTCCCTTCCTGGCAATCTCTTTTAAAACATAAATAGACTAAATAACGCCCGTATAGAATTAGAAGGAACTACGGATTATTACATTTACGGAACCATTAGTGAGATATTATAAGAAAAACCGACAGCGTTAAGGTTCTAGAATGGCGACTGCGTACCGGAAAACGCAGGGTGGGGAGACCCATCACACGGTGGACCGACGCAACGACGTAGTTAGGATGGCGGTAATCGAATAGATGAGGGAGGCACAGGACCTCACAAAGTATATTTGGAGGACGCCTATGTCCAGCTGTGGATGTCTTAATGCATCTCCAAGCAGTAGTGAGAAAATCTTATTTTATCGGGATACCGTCCTTTCGGTGAGGGAAATCGAAATACCATAGGTACGGACTTCCTTATTTTGTTTGGGTGAAAGGATACCTATAGTAAGTGGAATGTTGAAATTACAACGGTATGAGATTTTACATACTTATTCTGTTTAGAGAAGGCACCAGCTTGGCTGTGCTCTAGCAGTGCTGACTTCCAATAGAAGCGCTTATGCCCGATTTACACATCGACAAGTACAGTAGCGAGTTAAGTAGTATTTTAAGATTAAGTTGATTTAAATAGATCTCCATCCTATTTTTTGGCGAGTTAAGTACGAAGTAGCCCCCTCTCTCGCGTTTCGCCAACTTAACTCGCCAAAAAATAAGATGGAGATCTATTTAAGTCAACTTATTCAACAACTTACTACTTAACTCGCTACTGTACTTGTGGATGTGTAAATCGGGCTTTACAACCAATTATCAAATTGCCCGCTTGATCGTCTGCCTAAAGGCTCTGCTCTGTTATTCATCTCATACGATACTTGATCCGTGTACTTAGTATAATACTTAAGAGGATATGTAAGATCTCTGTAACTACGACATTCTGCCGAATGCTTCATATCAGAAAGAACAACTTATTACTCGAAAATATTAATTAAAACTAAATTGAAAAATTACTAATTTACAATGAGTAATCAACAATGACCGTCAAACATAAAAATAATGATACAAAACTAGTGGACAATGACCTTTTAATTTAAATCAATTTAAGTTTCAAACTTAATGCAGTTGGCCTCTTCTTTCAATCTTGTATACCTTGAAACGAAACTAAGGACGTAGTGCATTGTAAACTGAAATATTAATTATTATTTACGATGACTTCTGAGAAAAACGCCTATGAAAATTTTCAGTACGCGCTTGCACATTATTTGTTAGTTGCTATTCAGTTTATATTTAGGAACATAAAGAGCGTAGAGTTTATATATTTCTCAAAATTACTTTAGTATCTAAGCAACCATGATTTTAGGTGCGCGTTTCTGGAAACATCAGCAGGTTGTCTGTCCTAGGGTTTCAGTTTTAGGTTTAAACAAAACCAGTCTTACATAAAGCTTCAACCATTTGTGTGAGCGTGTTAAGTATGTACAATCGATTATAAAAATTACGATGTAGGAAACAATGACTACTTATGGCAAATTGACAAAATAGTCACCTTAATATAATTAAAGTGGGTACCACTTTTCAATTTTAAGTACCTACTAACCATCTAACTTGAACTTGATAAGGATCTTTTGGAAAGCTACAAAGTAATAAGTACCATTTCTATTTTCTTTTCTTGTTACTGCATGTTAGATTCCAACCAAACAGGTCTGTTAGCTCTGATGTCAGTGAAGCTAAACTAAGATGAGACATATTTACCAGAAACCAATCTCAATAGGAGCAGATACAATACAATGGACAAAAAAAAGGGCAACATAGTCTATTTTCTAATTAAGAATCTAGTAATATTAGAATTAAGACAGTTCTTCCAATGGGACAATGGTAAAAAATATTTTATCATAGACCTATTCAAACAAAATAGAAATTAGAATGAGCAACAACTTATTGGGTTAGCAAAGTAAAATACAATCAACAGATAAAAGGCGCAAGAAAATGTCAATGTTAAGCATTTTAAAGTTATGAATAAACGAATATAATATAATAATGTTATAATATAATACGAACATTGTTTTCTATAATCATATCTACATGCTTCCCATCAAACCCAATTGATTTGTGGATCAAGTACAAAGATTATATGTGTGATGATATTTTGTATCAAATACGGAATAGAATGGGAAATCCAAATATACAAATCAGTGAAGAAATTTACAATGAAGCATTGATTTCAATTGAGGACATGGTGATTGCGATTACTTACTTTTAAATCCTTATATAAGTTTTATTTAATTATTTTTTATTCACAACGCCCTATTACCAGGGTGACGGTTCTGTTCAGGAGAATTTTTTAAAATACGTAGGCACAAAAACTGCCACATTACAAATCTTTTTGACAGGACGAAGTCTGTCGGGTCAGCTTGTTATGAATAAAAATAAACAGATTTAACACAACATAAATTGTGTATTTATTTAATATCAAATAATCTTCAATCCATACAAAAAAAACTTATAGACAATACTTATTACCTTATTTACATTAAAACTTATTAACTAACAGCTTAAATACAGGTATTAATAATTAAAATGAAATGAAAGTCCTACATTCAAGAGATATGAAATGGTAAATACCCAATACATTTGTCACTTCTGCATAAGCATTTTGTTAATGTTTCATTTTTTGAGTCAATAGTACTGGAGCCATAATCAAAAGTTAACTCCTCATGGATTGTTACATCCACAGACGTAAATATAGCAAGTTTTGGTATAGGACAATTAGTTCTTACTGGTACTATACAACAGTTGGGCTCACAACTATGGTTCAAGTACCTACCAATATTACCAAATACACTTGGATCCACAATAGTTTCAACTATTCTATCACTTAAATGCTCTTTCAAACAAAATATATAATTCATTTTACCCTGTTTAGTATTATTCTGATGTCTCCTAGCTGCTTGTGACTTAGTAATTAATTCCCCTGCATATTCGCAAACAAATGTTCCTTGTGGAATAAAACTACTTGTGTAGACACCTACTCCTTTATCATTGGACTTAATTTGAAGATTGGTAATAGGACCATTTTGCACTATTCTATTTACACAGCTACTAGAGCATGAGCACCTATCATTACATTCAAATATTGGGTAAGATTCTTTATTACAGTTCAATTTATACTTATTTTCCTTGCTAAAGATATAATTATCTCCATAAGACTTCTGAAGGCACTCACACTTGGGAAACTTACATAGTGTTTCACATTTGCAATGTTCAATAATTTCAGAGTTATAATCATTAAATAAATGACCGTATTCAACGTTTTTCTCTTCAGGACCCATAATATTTTCCACAACATAAAATATATTTGTTTCTAAATGTCTATAATTATCATTCATATTAAAAGAATCTAAGAAGATAAAATCGTAGATAGTAAATCAAAGACATGGACGGGCTGTTCTAAAACAGATATTGCTAATTATTTATTATAGAAGAAGTTATTTATCTGTTTGTCAGGATCGTGACAAGTGGCGTTCTGTCGTCTCTGCCTACCCCGGACGGGATAAGGCGTGAGTTTATGTATGTTATCAAGAAACTAAATATAAAAATAGTAGTATGAGCATCTGATTCATCTGAATGACATGACATGACTGACAGTTGACATTACCAAACCAGATGTCAAAATCTATCGGGAAGTGAAGCCATGTTTTTTTTTTTGACTTGACTGGTGGCGACACAAGCGTTTTTTCATTTGAATTTAAATTGACATTTAAATTATTGAATTTTTCGTGTTATTTGTGCTAATTTTTTTACTTATAAGGTTCAGAGTATTTTTCCCTGCACTGAGTAAGTTTTTTTAACTTTATTTCATAGTGTATTTCGACGCTATGGACGACCCCGACCCGGGGGGGGGAGGTTTTAACCAATCTTCGACTACGACGACACGTAAGAGGAATATTGAGGCGAAATCTTGTGATGATTCATCATCTCCGTCTAAAAAATTAATCTCTTCTCCTTCTTCTTCAATTCAAAACCATTATATACATCCTAACTTCGAACAAAACCCACTCACATATTCGGACACTGATTTAGGTCCTTTTATTGTGCATGTATCCAAGGCTTCTGAGGATATTGCAGCAGTTTTAAAGCCAAGTAACCTTTGGAAAATTCTTATTTGGTAATAAAGTTAAGGAAATTTGTAAAGATGGTTTAAAACGCGTAGGAAGGAACCGCATATCCATTCAATTTAAAACTGCCAATGCGGCCAATAATTTTTTAGTGCACCCGGCCCTTACTATTCAAAAATTTAAGGCTATTATTCCAAGTTTTTCGAGTTCTCGCATGGGAGTGGTGAGGCATGTCCCTACGGAGTGGTCCCTGGAGGAATTCGTCGAAGCCATCGAGGTTCCTCAGGGGTTTGGTAAGGTTATAAAGGCGCGAAGAATTACACGACGATCTACAAGAGAAGGATCTCCAGTTTATACTCCTACCTCTACAGTAATTCTCACATTTAGTGGCCAAAGGTTGCCTAACAATATTTACTGTTTTTTTAATTCTATGCCAATTGAAAAATATATATTACCAACTATTCAGTGCCTTAAGTGCTGTAGGTTTGGCCATGTCACTACACAGTGCCGTTCAACTCCGCGCTGTTACATATGTGCTCAAACCCATGAGGGAAATACTTGTTCTAAAAGTCCCCCTACCTGTCTCTTATGTTTAGGACCGCACACTTCTAAAGATCCTTCTTGTCCTGAACATTCTAGACAAAAGTCAATCAAAATTGTTATGTCTCAAGGCAATATATCATATTTGGAGGCATCGGCTAGGCTTCCTCAAGTAAGGAAGTCTTTTGCTGATGTCACAAGATCGCCAATTCAAACTTCTTCAAACTTTGTAAACTCGTCTTCCCCTCGCTCAAGCCCTATAACTTCTTCTTACAGAAAAACTTCCTTCATTACTCGGTCCCCTCCTTCTCCAGCTTCTACTCATGGGTTTGATAGAATAGCTCTTAATAACATTACACAAACTCCTACGTCTTCTTTTAATAATGGGTCATGTTATCCTCCAATAGATCAAAATTCTGATACTAATAATCTTCTTCATAGCTTATTATCTATTTTAACGAAAATTCTTCCTCTTTTAAATGACTCTCAGCTCTCAGACCACTTCAGGTCTCAACTTACTCAGCTTTTGATGCCTTTTAACATTCTCGTTTCCCAGAATAGTTCAATGGAACTGTCGTAGCATTAAACATAAAAAATCGGAACTTATATATTTAGTAAATAAATACATGCCTTCCGTCATCGCAATCCAGGAAACATGGCTTAAGCCTGGTTCTTTATTTAGAGTTCCTGGTTTTGCTTGTTTCCGGGATGATAGGGATGATGGTCATGCAGGAGTCTGTCTCTTGGTTTCAAGGTCTGTCTCCTGTTCTCACAACTTCTCTCTTCTCTTCTGATCTTATTTATCAGCGAGGCTCAGCTCAGCTGCTTACGCTGTTATAAAAGTTAGATATTTGACAGACGTAGATACAGCTAGATTAGTTTACTTCAGCTATTTTCACAGCGTTATGTCATATGGTATACTATTGTGGGGTACAGCTGCCGATATACAAAGTGTATTTATTTTACAGAAAAGAGCTATCCGTGCCATTTAACGGCTTGGAGCACGAGAATCGCTTAGAGAATTATTTAGTGAAATAGGTATCTTAACCGTCGCTTCCCAATTTATTTATAACAGTATATTGCATGTAAGACAGAATATACATTTATATACCAAAAGAAGCGATATTCATACGGTAAATACTAGAAATAAACATAAACTGTGTGTCCCTCATTACCGTTTACACAAAGTACATCAATCGTTTATGGCACTTAGTATACGCCTTTATAACAAAGTACCTGAAGAGATATTAGAATTACCGATTACTTCATTTAAAGAAAAAATTAAAAGTTGTTTAGTAGCCAAAGGATATTACACTCTTGAGAATTATGTTAGTGACCGGGATGCCTGGATTTAAAATAGGTCTATGAATTAGGACTCGCAGAAAAATTTACTTTGGTCGATGTGAAGTAAGCGCGTCCCTCTGCCATTTGTATCTCCCCTGATTGTAGTTTTTTTTTTTTGTTGCTCTTATTGTCAGGACTCGTCATGCTCACTATAATGTCATTGCTTGTGGTGGCGTGGAGGCCGGGTCAATCCCTTCCCTACAATATGGCGAGGGGGTTGATGGCTGACCTTTGCGTTATACTCGTGAACGGGTGCTACTTGGGGTGACTGGTCGACCCTGACATTAATAAATTTACATTTTAATACACTTCTGAGTTTTTATTCAAGGGGTCATTTGGCTGAGCGACGTCTTTACTACTGGATAGTTATTTATGAATGTGATTTGGTACTCCCACTTTTATGTACTACCTACATCACGACGCTACCTTTATCATTGAATAATCCTTGGTTATGGTTATGTATGCAGCATACAATGGTTGCAGCGCCTAATTACAGTTATCTCCTATGTAAAAATTATGACGTCAAGAAAATGCAGCAGTAGAGTTTGTTGCGCCGCTTCTTCTCTACTAGCGCTTTGGAGGCGGTGGTAAAGTTTTCTAAACTTTGAAATGTTTTAAATTTAGATTAAGTAGTGTTAAATGACGTCAAAAAGATACAATATTATTGTACTACTTTGAATAAATGAATGAAACTCACATACCTTTGACACATAATTGTAGTGAATTTAATATCATTGCGGTTCAAGTCATGGGTATTTCATTCGTCTCTGTATATATTCCCAAACCTTCTTTGCATATTTTAAATGTTTTATATAATCTTTTTTCCAACATTCAAAGCCCCATCGTAATTTTGGGGGATTTTAATACCCATAACGAAATGTGGGGATCGCACATATCTGACTCACTTTCGGTACGACTTCTTGAAATAATTGATTCACTTAACCTTTGCGTTTTAAATGACGGCTCTCCCACTCGAAGAGTGCGTCCTACTTGCAATATTGCTAGTGCCGTTGATATTTCTCTGTGTTCGCCAAATTTTTCTTCCCTAATTAGTTGGCAAACTTTGCCGTTCACCTTTGGTAGTGATCATTTTCCTATTCTCATCCACTCTTCTAATTCATTCTGTCATTCTCAACTCACATTCAACCCTAGACTTAAATTTAATGTAAATAAAGCAAATTGGCCAATGTATTCAGTCTTTACTGATCAAGAAATCAGTAATCTTCCCATACCTTATCCATCAAATGTAGATAATTCATATACCTCTCTTAAAAATGCTCTTATTTCTTCAGCTAAAAGGAGTATTCCTCGTAAAAAACCCCCAAGGAAGAAATTATATTTTCCCCCATGGTGGGACCAACAGTGTTCTGATGCGTGTATAGAGAGAAAACAGGCTGAAAAGGCATATTCCTCTACTATGTCCCTGGATAATTTTTTAAAATACCAAAAAGTTGCTGCGCATACAGTACAGTTATTGGCCAAGAAAAAAAAAGATGGATGGCGTAAATTTTGTGAGAATATTAGCCCACGCACTCCAGTGTCCCTTGTTTGGAACAATATTAAAAGATTTCGCAAAGTCATGGCTCCATTACATCCATATCCATCACAAGATGACAATATATGGATTCATGAATTTTCACAAAGGCTTGCCCCTCCCATAGCTCCATCGCTGTATGAGGCAACAGTTTTTACTTCGGATGATCCTTTTTCTTCGGGTCCCTTTAGCGGTCCTTTTACTTCTGATGAGCTCTCGCAAGTTTTAAATTACTTAAAGGACTCTTCCCCTGGCATTGACGGCATCCCTTACTCTTTTATGGTAAAGGCTGGATCAAAAACAAAATTATACTTTTTAAACATTATTAATTTGATTTTCGACTCTGGCACCCCTCCAGAGGACTGGAAATCCCACATAGTAGTCCCTATCTTGAAACCCGGTAAACCAAAGTTGAATCCTGCAAGCTACCGTCCCATAGCTTTGTCATGTACAATGGGCAAAATTATGGAACATTTGATTAAAAATAGACTAGAATATATTTTGGAAAGTCAGGGCTTACTATCAAAATTTCAGTTTGGATTTCGTAAAGGCATGGGTACAATGGATAGTCTTAGTATTATCACGTCTGATATACGCGTAGCAATGTCCAATAATCAGTATTGCGTTGGGGTATTTTTGGATGTCGCAGCAGCATAAGATAATGTATTATTGTCAGTTTTACGTCAGAAATTACTACGACTGAACATCCCAATGAATATAGCCAACTATATTTTTAATTTATTTTGTGGCAGGTCTATTATTGTCAATTCTTTTAATAATGGTTGTCTCCCAGCTCGACGGGTTTGGAGAGGCCTTCCTCAAGGGTCAGTTCTTAGTCCCCTTTTATATAATTTATATACTTATGATTTAGAATTGTCTGTGAATTCTTTCTGTCAGATTCTACAATTTGCTGATGATCTGAGTCTGTATGTTCTGGCTGATAAATTGTCTGAAGCTGTATCTAGATTAAATTCTGCTCTACATTATCTTCAAGAATGGCTTCTAGGCAATGGCTTAGAACTGTCCATTCCTAAGAGTACTGTTCCAGCTATCACTATATCTCTTGGGAATCAAACTATTCCTGTTAAAGAAAAAATTAAATTTCTAGGTTTTATTTTAGACTCTAAACTTTCGGGTGTTGATCACATTCAATATGTTGTTCAAAAGTGTGAAAAAAGTATAAATATTTTACGATCTCTTTCTGGTGTTTGGTGGGGTGCCCACCCTTACTGTCAAAAATTGTTATACAACGCTATAGTTAGAAGTCATTTGGACTATGGTAGCTTTTTACTAGAACCTTGTAACAAATCTGGATTGATGTTGTTAGATAAAATTCAAGCAAAGTGTTTGCGTTTAATTATTAGTGCCATGAAATCTTCTCCTATTAATGGTCTCCAAGTAGAGTGTGTTGACCCTCCGTTATCGTTAAGAAGACAGTACTTAGCTGATAGGTTTTTTCTTAAATTAACTTATAATATTAATCACCCGCTCATCGCGAGATTACACTGTCTTGCGGATTGTATCTCTGCAGGTGGATATTGGGTGCGTAAGAACTATCCTCCCTTATTTCATAGTTTTTCTTTTTATTTAAGCCTGCCTTTTCAAAACTTTACATCTAAAATGTTACCTATTTATGAAATTCCTTTTGAGGCCATTTTGTATCAACCAAATATAGTTTTTAACCTAAATCTAAGTGATGATCCCCTTCTCATCAATATCCAACTCCTTAAAATAATTAGTGAAACATGGAATGATAGTCTCATTTTTTACACTGATGCCTCTAAAATGTCAGATAATGAAAACGTTGGATCTGCGGTGTGGATTCCAAAATATAAGATCATTTTAAACTTTAAAAGTCCTTGTGTTAATTCTATTTTCACGGGCGAAGCAATAGCCATTTTAGAGGCTTTACTTTATATCGAATCGCATAATATCAACAAAGCTGTTGTCTTCACTGACTTGAAAAGCTGCTTATTGTCTGTTCTCTCAAACTTAATTCGTGCAAAAAATGTATCACCTTTAATTTTAAATATTAGGCATATTCTTTGGAGATGTGCTTTAAACAATCAGCAGATTGTTTTAGTATGGATACCTAGTCATAAGGGCATTACTGGTAATGAAATTGCTGATTCCTTTGCAAAAGACGCTGTTGCGTTGGGCTGTCTCAGTCAATATAAGACTTACTCACAAGATCTTGTAAATCTATCAAAATTAAGGTTAACATCTCAATGGAAAGCTGTGTGGGTTAAAACTCAGGTACATAAAGGTCGACACTATGCTTCCATTCAGCAGGACATACCAATGAAGCCTTGGTTTTATAAATTTAGAGAAGCTAATAAAACATCTACATCAGTTGTGTGTAGATTGAGGTTAGGTCATGCTTGTACCAATGTTCATCTTGCTAAATTACGGATCAAAGACAGCTCGATGTGTGAGTGTGGTTTGGATGAAGGTTCCCCTGATCATATTTTTTTCCAATGTCCGTTAATGCGCTCTTCATTCTATGATTACATTCCCTCTCGTATACCCCGTCCTGTTAATTTTAATAATATTCTTACGTATTCTAATTCACCGTTTATATATGTTTTATGTAACTATATAGAGATAAATAACATAAAACTGTAATGGTTTTGTCATTTTAATTCTTTGTTCTTGTTTATATTCTTATATTAATATCTACATTTTTAGTACAGCACAGAATAACACGTATTTATGTATAACAACAAATTTTGATTACCTTGCTCGTCTACTTTATAGTACTGTTTTAACTGGTCAAGGTCATTGGCGTAATCTTAGAATCGCCATTTAAAAAAAAAAAAATAAAAAGTGAAGCCATTGACGTGTAACCACAGTTAACTAGAAAGATAATTGGTTTTCACAGGACGTGCAGTGATATTATATTAAAAAGAGGTAGATACGTCATGTGCTCACAAATAATAAATGAAAAAAAGTTCTTGTTCATAATACAGAAAAGTAAGCGCAATTGATACAAACTACTCTGAATTCACCAATAATCGTGGTTAGGTACACTCGACACGTAATATGTTTCCGCCAAAAATAAGACATAACCAGTGGCAAAATAGAAAATACGCAGATGACTTCGCGATCAGAGAGGAAATCAAATTAAAGCTTAAGTCAATACGCTTACGGCTGAGCTATCGTGCCGTAGCATTAGGCCAGTAACTTTTCTGAAAATACACAATAAAAGAAGGCCCGCAGTTCCCGGTAGCGCCGGATCACGGTAACGGCCAGTGTAACAAAAGAGTGGATAATGCCGAATTTCCAGGAGTGGAGGCGATAAACCGATGATTGAGGAGTGCACGGAAACGCGCAAAGTGTAAATATTTGGATAAGGCTTTTCTCTAGCACTAAGCGTTTATTGACTGATATGATGATGGTGAGATAGTCACCGTCATGACTATGAAACTATCTTTGTGAGTTCAACACGAGAAAAGGGTCGTTTGCTCAATTAATTCAATATTAAAAATGGTATAAATATTTTTCTGATTTCGCGTATATTTTTAAGAGACGATATTACATACGCTTAGGTAATTCAATTATTAAATTTATGAACTTCACGTTATTATTATAGTGTGACCACAGGAGCTGTGCACCCCCGGGCGAGGTGGGGGATGAAGAAAAAATAGGAGTCCGTTATGGTAGCGTACACGTGATAGTTCTGATAGAAAGGGAACTTTTTTTTTGATAAATTCTTTATGTAAATATAATGCGTGAAATTCTGATTGAATTAGTGTAGGTAAATGCTTTATGCGAATTCACAGTGGAATATGTCAAAAATCCATGTTAATTTATGTTCATAGTTCTGATACAGATAATATGCTCACAAGTGATTTGAATATCTCGAGAACTACAAAACATAGGAACAGTAATTCTGTTCATGCAGTAGAAATGTAACCCTGAAATAACGCCTGTGTAACACTTTATTTCAATACAAAATTCAATATTATCGGAGATATTAACGGTTCTTAGGGGCCGGGCTGGAGTTATTTCATCACGCTATAATATTAAAACTACAACAACAATTTTTTTTTAAATGTAGGTACAGTCTGTCTATAAAGTCCTGACAAAAAATTAGGGCGCCACTGTGCTACACGTAGCAACCCTATTTAGTCTGACAAAATAGTTTTCAAAACAATTATGTTCAAATAACACACTACACTATTAGAGCACTTATAATACTAGGGCATTTCTTGTAGGTAAGCCTATTGCATTTAAAGTTTTGCGTAGAACTTCAAGACTACAAATAAAATCCATCTCAGTTCTAACTATCATCTGCAATTTTCTGAGGGTTGGAACTCGAAATTTTACAAAAGTTATGTAAATTGAACATTTGATTATACCTACAATAAATGTAGGCATAATTAGAAACAAAATACAGGTAAAAGAAGAAAACTGTTATATACCTCTTTTTTACTGTAGAACATAATTGTATTTTGTGGGGGAGAGCAGAAATATAGAAACTATACATTTATTTCTTTGGCTGGCCTTGCCTGTGTTTACCAGGAGTTTCAAGCTTTTCATTATTTTTAAATCTGTTATTTTTAAATTTAATAATTCTAATGGAATGGAAAGAATAACTACAATACCTAACTAAAAATTAATCAGTGTTAAATATTAACCAACAAGATATCATTTAACATGGATTAACTAAGAGCTAAATGATATAAAACTTAATAAAATATTGCAATTAATTATTTTTTGTAGTCAGACCAGTCGGTGCGAAAGTGACATAGTTTAGTTATCAATATCAACGTAATATAGACATAAAGCAATTAATTAAAATTGGGATGAATCTTGACTGAATTATACTAATGCAACTGATAATGTATCAACAGAAATGGTCGTACTACGATTTTCCTTACTTACAATAAATATCTAACCTAAAAATGTGCTATGTACACAATGCCTGTTTTTGGTCTCTAGATCTCAAATGGAGTGAATTTATTACTTGAGACAGATTACGAAAAACAGTAACACGATTACATACCCATCAAAGTTGCAGTTCGCCCATAAACATCATCCAAATCGCATAAAAGTTGACCAGAATCATGCTCCGCTAAACATCGCCTTATAACTTTAAAAATCACTTCCCGCGTGCCACTTTGATTTACTCTACTCATTGTTTACATTGTTCTTCGTAAGTCAGTATTAGTTTATTGTAGATTAATGAACTAATAAAAATCACAAATTTGACGACTATAAAGACATATCTGTAATATATTACATTTGATCATAATGTAACCCAAATATACTCATATTTTATTAAAAATATGCAGGTGATAAATAAGAACTCACCCTTTACTCATAAACGCCTCTTAAATTTAATCACTGTTTAGCGAGATTATTATTTGTAAAATCAAACTTACACCAAACAAAACCGTAAGAATTTAAGGTAATCAATTAACTAAAATTTAAGAGGCGTTTATGAGTAAGGGGGTAATCTGTATAAAGTAATTCCTAGGAATACTGTAGTGTTAACGATTTCTAATTCCTCATCATTAATCTTAACAATTGGATTTTTTTTAATTTTATTTATGCAGAGGTTTTTGGCATAGTAAACAACTCGATATAGCTCTTGTGTAGGCTACCATAACGGACACCTACCTGCCTTCACGAGTTTTGACGGCAGTGTCATAACAATTCGAACATTATATTTGTCTTTAAGAATTTCATGTTCTTAGAGTACATATTTGATACATTCCGCTAGATGTCATTTTTCTCAAAGTTACATTATAAAAACACAAATAATGTTCCTATTTACGCTTAAAACTATACAATAATGTAAATACTTTCTTGGAGTTTTTAAAAATGACTGTCTTTTAATAGAAAACTGCTACAGCCGCTCGTGTAGCGACCCGTACCAGCCAAATAACTTAAGTATATTGCGTCAGATGTCGCTAGTAGCTACATCATAGACTGTTTATTCTATACCAGTATATAACATGTACACCATATGTCCACCCCCCTCTCGCCGCGCGCATACCTCAGGAGGTGCACAGCTCCTGTGGTCACACTATAGTGCATTGAGTGATGAAAGAGACTCAGTCGTTTTAGTCTTATTATGAAGCGACCAGACTACATTTTGACAGCTAAAGACTGACTTAGTCCTTTAAGCCTTTAGTTTTTAGTCTTATAAGTCTTTTTAGTTCTCGACTAAAGTTTTCGTAGATTAAGCATAGTGTCTAGTGGTTTAAGGCTTATAAGCCTTTTAAGTCTTTTAAGCCTTTAAAAAAAGCTAAAGAGCCTCGTCTCGAGAGACGTGTATGATCAATAAGTTATGAAAAAGACCTTAATTTAATTCATCTTTTGAAAAAGAAAGCAAATCTATATCTATACTATTATATAAAGCTGAAGAGTTTGTTTGTTTGTTTGAACGCGCTAATTTCAGGAACTACTTCTTCGAATTGAATTTAGTTTTCAGTTTTGGATAGACCATTGATCGAGGAAGGCTATAGGCTATATAACATCAAGCTAGGACAAAAAATTTTTTTTACAAATTTAGGGGGCCTAAGAGCCTACTCAGAAGGCTCATGGTCACTCAGAGGGCAATGGAGAGACCTATGTTGTAGCCTGCCTGACCTATGGGCCTATTTAGAAGGCTCATAGTCTCTCAGAGGGCAATGGAGAGAGCTATGTTGTAGCCTGACCTATGGGCCTACTCAGAAGGCCCATGGTCACTCCAGAGGGCAATGGAGAGAGCTATGTTGCAGCCTGACCTATGGGCCTACTCAGAAGGCTCATGGTCATTCAGGGGCATTGGAGAGAGCTATGTTCGGAGTTTCCCTGCGTGATCGAAACAACAATGAGGAGATTCGCAAGAGAACCAAAGTAACCGACATAACCGGTTAAAGTAGCGACAAGCAGGGCACATAGCGCGGAGAACCGACAGCTGTTTAGGCAGAAAGATTCTGGAATGGCGACCGCGTACCGAAAAGCGCTGGTGTAGACGGCTGAAAGCCGATGGATGAGGGAGGCACAGGACCGCACAAGGTGGCAATACTTGGAGAAGGCATATGTACAGCAGTTGACGTCGATTGACTGATATAATGATGATGAATAAACTTTGTATGAATTATAAAAGTTTTTTTTTATTTCATTTCAAATTTAATCGCGGACAAAGTCGCTTTTTACAGCTAGTAACTAAATATCTGGACAAAAATCCTACCGCCCGCGCCCCATTCACAGATGACTAGGTAGAACCGAAGAAGAATGTATTATGTGTGCGTCGCTGTTTGTTAACCGTCTTTCATGGCAAAAGGAAGCTATGAATTGACATAGGTTACTATGTAGCTACCGCCCGCGTGGAAGTGATCTCTGAAACGGCTGGACTGGTTTGGCGGAATTTTGAGCTGCTAATAGATGCTGCGGGAACTAGGCAATAATCCTTTTCTCAACTCCTTTTGTTGTGACGCAGACGAAGTTGCGTGGGTCAGCTTGTAATGTAATAATAAAATAAACAGGGCCGACAGGAGAACGAGGAGAAAGTTTATTGCGACTTTTTAACCACGAATATTGCTACATATAATTATCATGGGATACTGACTTAAAAGTCTAGCTGTATAAGATGCTATTAACCGACTGAGGTGTAATCATTTTCTTAAAGGACTAAGTCTTTTTAGTTGCATAAGTCTTTTAAGCTATTTAAGTCTTTAAGCTAGTTTTATTAGTCTATAGATAGTCTTTTTAGTCTGAACTAGTTGTATAAGTCGTATTTTAACGGACTTAAACAACTGAGTCTCTTTCATCACTAGGACATACACTGTCTTCAAATATTTTCATTGCGGTGCGGTGGCGCGTTCAGTGAGGGCTTATTTATTTTACCAGAGACTTTACGTTACATTCTTATAGCAATGTGTTTAGTTTAAGTATATCTATTAGTACAAAGCAAATTACAGTTAAATTTTAAGCGTCTTTTATTTTTTTGTTTACAAACTTCATTAATCTTGTATCCTATTTAATTCTTTTGCGTGAAATGAAACTTTTTACAGGTATTGCCATAATCTAAAATAATGTTGACTTTTAAAAAATAAGCTTTAACACAAAATATATCTGTCTCACTCGCTCTCTGCATATTTGTTGACGACAGACGAGCAACGGACGTTTGTGATTTGTGTTCGAAGTTGGTTTTGTGAGAACGAAACGATTTTATCCGTGGCCGCGCAGGCGCAACGTTGAACGTCTTGGCGTGACGTAATTGTTCATTCATGGTTTTTATTCATTGAGTAAATGAAGTTTTCAAAACATTTCCATGAAAGTGTGTAGTGTTATTCGGATCGTTAATACTGGAATGTGAAATTTGTAGTTAATTATAAAATTGCCTGCCAAGTATGAAAAGGTTTTAAATTGGACTATGTGCATCCATTCATTGATACAAGAGTGCAGTATGTCTTGAGCACATGCGTAATGCATTTGTGAGTTGCTCTGTTTTGTTGTGTTTATTAAATGCATACTCAAAACACTGTTGAAAATGTGGATTTTTAGAGTGAACTTTGTGTATGGATTTCAATTACCCAGCTAACTAGAAACCAGGCTCAAGTAGACCATTACGACACTCCGGAAGTGGCGGGACAAGCCGGCCGAACGGGCTCGTTCCGAAAGAGATAACAGCGGATGAAAGAGATAAACAGTTATGGATTTAACATGGCGGACGATACGCGTAAAGTGCGAGTTGAAGAAAGATTGAAAATAAAGATTGGTGAGTATTGTTTTTGTGTAATTAAATATTATGTAAATATAAAATTAATTTTTAAATAGTTTTCAATACCAGTATTAATATTAGGATGTCTGTCGAACAGTACAGAAAATATTGTTGTCATTGTGGTGAACAGGTGGTATACACGAAGTCTTGGGTTTTCTGAGCCAGATGTGAATGAATATCACTATTAGAGTAAATTAATTGGCCATGTAAAGTGTGTGCGCGGGTGATATTATGAATGTGATCCATTTCATGTAGTTATATAAAAATAGTTCTTTGTTTTCATTTTGTGCTGTTTTGACAGTTCAGTTTATGAATGAAAATCAGTTGCCTTGAATACAATGAATATCGTGTCTAGATCTCATACTAGATTAGATATTGCCGTGTTCTCTTGTCGTCTATTCATGAATTCATATCTTTATCGAGGTTTTATTTATGATTACAAAACCATGTTGTTGGTCTTTTATCATTTCTAATTTCCAATGCAGGAAGTGTGTATTTAGTACAATTAAGTACATAACTTATGTTTTTTTAAATTTACCTACATTGCAAATATACAAAGCATATGTGTAAAATTATAGGACATCAAAGTTACAATATTAGAATATTTTGAAGTAGTGTGTTTGTGAATGAATATTATATTGGGATGTCTTCTAAATGAGCAAATGTATCAATTTATTTTTAAAATGAATTGATGAGTGTATTGTGTAACTTTGTTAAGTCACTAAAAGAATATAAATAAATCAAACATTGTTATTAATTTGTGTACTACACACTTAAAATTTCAATGTCTTTTTTGTTTGTACTTTTTTTTAAATAAGAGTTATCATAATAGTTATAATAACATACATTCTTATTAAAATATGTTTTGGTAAAACTAATAATTAAATTCCATTTTAAAACTTAAATTTGATATACAGACTGAGCTAACACCATACTCGTGTGATCTCGAGAATTACTATTTCTTTTAACTTTTACACTATTCGTTGAGAAAAGGAGAGACTAAAAGCATTATACTTTTTCCAATAGGAGCTCAGTATTTTTCTCATATTAGATGAAGTCACAGGGCACAATTTAGGATTTGTTAGAAAATGAAAATTCACTTTCACAGTACTAACAAACATAACATAAATTGTTAACATTAATTATTAATGTTAACAATTTATGTTATGTTTACATTATTCAAGACAGGTCAACAAATTGTTTCCTAGAAACTTTGTACTGACAATTCTATGCGGGGCATGTAGATAATTTTCCTTTATTGTTTAGGAACAATCAAGTGAGAGTAGAGAAACCTTAGGAATTTCTTTAGGCAAGAATGAAAACTCTGGATTTTTGAGTAGTATAAGTAAAACTAAGGAAATTCCCACACTTTCAAATTTATTACATATTTGTAAAGTATGTAATAAAAGCTGCCAAAACTTTATAAAAAGTGAGTTTATGTCATTAATTTAAAGTAACAATGATATTACTAAAGGAATTAATTTCTTAAATATTTTAAAATGTTATAATGTTATATTTTAATAATTATGTTACTAAATCACATTGTTAAAACATCTGTTTAATATTGATATGATTTGATTTCAAGTGAATACTTATACTGGAAGAAGATAACAAGTAGTATTACAAAATAAGAACACTCAAATACAAAGGGTGTAAACTGTGTTTTTGTAGATAAATATCTATTTGTCTATGTAAACAAATCAACTCGAAATGAAGATCTGTACAAATTAATTATTCTCATAGCTTGCAGGACTACTTTGGTGAAAATCCTTGATATTATTAATAACACAAAAAGCAATGCTGTGATGATTTATATACTATTATTATTTATTCATTATTATATTGACTCTTTCAATATATCAGTTCATTTAAACTATTTATATATTAGAATAATGTTAGTTACTGTAGTCATATCTATAGACAATAGAAGAAGTATAAAGCATGATTGATTTGTGTGTATGGCGGCGCAAGTGCATAAATCTATGATAACACAAAGTATGTCTGCTCTGATAAAGCAGAATGCCTTCCGGGCCGTGACCCATGACACTTGTCTATTATCTGCTATTGCTATGAATATGACATTTTCGAAAGAAAATCTTTTGAAAATATAATTAGAAATTAAAGATGTAGCCTTCAATATCTATATTATCTTAGTTTCCCTTTTTTTTTTTTAATTTATAAGCTGTGTGTTGTATACTTCATTCATTTGAAAATTGAGTATTGAAATGAGCTTGTTTTAAGGAGTATGCCTATTTATTATGCTGAAAATTTCTTCTATGCGAATATTACCCGACAATTATGTATGGCGACGGAAGCAGCCATGCTTATTAGCGGTTCCTAGTTGTAGAACTAATTTACTGGCAAAAGCTCCACTAACTTGAGTCTTAAAGACATTAAACAAAGTGGATAAATGAATAGATATTTTTACAAGTTCCCTGAATAAATTTGTAAAAGTCACCATATATATAATATGTTACAATTATTGAAATTATAAATGTATAGATTTGTAAATATGATATTTTTCGTTAAATTTAGGATTTGAATGTAATTTAATACAATATTTTATGAAAGGTTAGGTCAGGAATTATTTTGCTTAATATGTTAATTAAGGGCCACACTATTGCATTGGTGTATACTGTAAGAATAGTGATGTTGTGAAATAATAAATAAATAAAAAATTAAACTTTATTATAGATATGCAGTTTTAGACAAAAAGATTAAATCGATTAATAAATTTAAAAAGTAATCATCCTGTATAAAAAGTTATCCTATTCTAACAAAATTACTGTTAATACTATATTTTATGCTAAGAGTTTATGGCAGACTAATTACAAGAACCTCTTTTCTAATGTTCATTATCGTTTTGTATGCTTATTGTAAACCATTGTAAAGGAAAGCTTTGATATATTATAGCCCTATGTTAATCCTGGGGATAGCCTGATATTGTAGGTAAAGGTTTTTTCTTAACTAACAATTCTATGTTTTGCTTTATATCTATTCTGAGTTTATGATTTTTCTAGGCATGTGAATGGAAATCAGGTAAAATATATCTATAGCTTATTAAAGTAACACTACAATGACTCATCTCCTTTAGTAACACAGTTGTCTTAGTAATTACATCCCCGCTAGATGGATTGGATCAGTCAAGTTTTCAGTCCTAGAGACACAAATAGGATAAGATTGGGTCATGACACCATGTATTCTTACTCAATACATAATATCATAAAATAATATCACTTGATATGATCAAGAACAAAACATTTTCAAACCGCTTGTAATTAGAAACGAATTCGTTTATCTCTATTCAGTGGGCGTGAATGTCTTGCCTGTAGGCTTGACCACGATTAGGTACGTCCAGTAGGTACAAGCTATAAACGCAACCGACAACCTTATGGCATGCGTCTCACTTATGGCGACTTCCGTCGCGCCTGTTCCTTATCTACACTGTCGCCATTACCTTTGTTCACAACAACACTTAGCCAGAACCCAAAAGGGCAGCCGCTAATTGAATACTATTATTTATTTTACTCGTGGTATGACTCAGAATCGGTTACCTGCATCTTTTATGAGTATCGTCGTAAAGCTTCGTTTTCACTCTTACTGGATCGTTTTAAAATACTGCTAGAACATTAAAACTTTATTTTTTGTGCATTAACATGTCACCGTGAGTCACGCGTGTGTAGCTAAATACATACTCTTATTTTTTAAGTTAACAGATAGATTGGCATTATTTCAATCACTATTCCTTGTCGCAGGCACAGATTTTGTATACTTATTAAAAAATAATTTTAGTAAACACTAGCAAGCATTTAATTATATTATCTAAATGTAATAATTGGAAAAAGTTGTGCAAGACCTACAACTTATTCTAATCTTGTAATATTTATGACTGTCATTATTAACTACACTACAACCCAGTTAACTATTAATGTTCCTTTGCATTTGCATTTTTGTATGCAGAATGTTTTATCAATATAAAACATTCTGCATACAAAAATGCAAATGCAAAGCAATCTACTAGCTGATGCCCGCGGCTTCCTCCGCGTGGTATAGGTAGCCTAAATGTTATTCTACACCCTAAACTACTTATATTCCAAATTTCATCAAAATCCTTTCAGTAGTTTTTGCGTGAAAGAGTAATAAACATCCATCCATACATCCTCATAAACTTTTACATTTATAATATTAGTGGGATTGTTAAAGATTCCTTCTGTTTAGAGACGAGAGTAGTTTTATCTTTAGGAGACTGTAATCAATGTACTGGGAAATAGAGAACCGGTTGTGAGATTAATCAGCTTCTAGGTTTTGTAATGTTTCATGCTTGGATTGTACATTTTAAATCGTTTATGCCAGGGTATGATCTATTACCCTTCGAAATAATGCCGCTTAACAACAGAAATCGTTGCAGCTTATTAATATTTAACAAAATGAGCAACAGCTGTTTGCTAGAATTCATGTTTCAGGTAAATTTAAAACATTGTTTGGCCTGACTAGCAAAGAAGGTAATATTAAGTAGGTAGTTAAAACCCTTTATTCGCTGAACATGATATTCTCAAAACATCATATTCGCAAAACATCATATTCTCAAAACATCATATTCGCTGAACATCATATTCGCAAAACATCATATTCGCAAAACACCATATTCGCAAAACATCACGTTCGCAAAACATCCCATTCGCAAAACATCACATTCGCAAAACATCACATTTGCAAAACATCATATTTTCAATATCTAAATTACGATAAATACGATAAATTATCGATAGTTATACCCCATTATCCCATTTATTTACTTCATTTTTAGAGTTTGAGCACCACTCATAATAATATCATCAGCATTACTCATGTGGTCAGATTGGTCGGAACCATATATCATACCCTATTCAAATAATTAAAGTTTAGTTGGAAGAAAAAAAATTTAAAGATTCAGTTTTTGAAGCAATTTAATATAACCTAATAATCTATATAAAGATAACTTAAAATAATGTAACTTCATATATAAAACAAAATCTCCGTTTTAAGGGTTCACTTCGTTGTCCGTGCGTCCGTCTGTCAAAACGCGTGGAGGTATCAAGTTGAAATTGATATCCCAAACGCAAATCTTGCATCTCTTAAAGCAGTAAAAAAATCCAGCTTCTTAATTAAGGCAATCAAAAGATACGGCCGATAATGTTACATTTATATCGACGATTTTGACATTCACAAAGGGAATCAAACCTACAAGATCGTTTGAATTGTTAGTGGCCTCTTAATAACAGCAACTGTTTCAGGCAAAGTTGAATGCTTATTTTACATTTTACGTAATCTTCGACTATATTGTTTATTTGTTCATTTTTCTGTATTGTTTTTCTATTTCTTTTTGTGTCGGGAAAATGAAGAGCGTTTCTTGACAATTTATTTTTTTGGATCTTGGCTTCTTTCTTAAGGAGTGATATAAATTGAAATAAAGACGGTTTTGATTGGATTTTTGTATTTATGCGATGATGCCAGCCCTCGACACCATTAGTAGTTCGGTTTTTTTGATTATAGCAACTGAAGATGTTGGTCGTGATAATACTCATCCATTGTTTATTAAAATAGTCAATGAATGTGTTGGCTGATTGCGGAGCCATTTCTATAATGGCAAAAAAGGCATCAGGAATCACTCTTGGAGGCAACAGAGGCAAAAAAGTGCAAAATTGTGTGATTTTGCGGCATTCCGCATTTTCTTCAATTTTCAATTTCTTACTCATTTTAAAAACAGCATTACAAAAATGGTAGTAACACCCACTGACTTGTATAGACGGAAACACTTCTTTTATAGCTTGCACCACGGCTAATTCATAATCACATTTATAAGAAACCAAGTTTAAACTGAACTGTTCTTTAAGTATCGTAAAGAACCTCCTATAAGTGGTTTGTCTTTTGTTTGGAAGGAGAGCATAAACTAATGGTACAAAATTTACCGTTTCTTCGTTTCTAGCAATGTCAGCGTGCAGAGTGTACATCTGATAAAAGGGCGCAGGCACTACTTTAAATGTTCCATCGCCGTAAAAAATATTTATTTCTTGAAAATATTTTTTTATGTCTTCGCGAGGCAGGGTTGAGAAAATAATTATTCGATCAGACGAAATGCATTCGTCATACAAAAAGAACTCTTCCACTAAATTTTGTGGCAATTTGATATGTTTCGAGTCTGTTCCATAGGAGTTAACAATACCCAAATATCTGTTTCGGGCTCTATGAAGAGTGTCTTTTACCGAATCAAATTTAGGAATTTCATGGTCTTTTAAGTTATGATGATTGTGAATATTCTTGTCATAAATTTTTTGAACCGACTCAAAATTTTCGCAAACTTCCTTTTTGCAGGTATCGACAAGGGCGCTTATTTGATTTCGCGTATAATCAGGAGGGCCGCAAGTATGGTTTGCAGGTCTCGCAACTTGATTTTTGTTTTTTAAAGTTAAAGATGTACGGCATATTCCCTGTTTGGAACAACGCCAATTTGACGTACCCGACTTATTTTGTAAATAGAAATTGTATCTATAACCTCCATGTAACAGGACACGTTTATTTTTTTGGCTTTTTATAAATGTAAATTCACTGTTCTCCATTTTTTACTATTTTATATTACACGCAAATAATGACAGTAGGTACCAAGAGATGACATTGCATTGCCATAAATACTTTTATTATTTATTAGTCATAATTAGAAGGAAGTATAACCGGCCTGTTGAATAGTTTTGTAATAAAGAGGAAATATTTGAATAGTGTGTAATATATGGTTCAGACCGAAGGGGTATAACTATCGATAATTTATCGTATTTATCGTAATTTAGATATTGAAAATATGATGTTTTGCAAATGTGATGTTTTGCGAATGTGATGTTTTGCGAATGGGATGTTTTGCGAACGTGATGTTTTGCGAATATGGTGTTTTGCGAATATGATGTTTTGCGAATATCATGTTCAGCGAATATGATGTTTTGAGAATATGATGTTTTGAGAATATCATGTTCAGCGAATAAAGGGTTAAAACGAGGCCTAATAATATTTCCGAGTACAGAGCGAGTGAAATCGCAACACATGTAGATATCTTGTAAGATAAAGCGCGACAGAGGGATGGGCGGAGCTGCGACTCGTCATTCTCGTGAATGAGGCGCACGAAACGTTTTCCATTCAGCGCATCCATTCATGGAAACTTGTCGATCCGTTAATGAAAAACACGCTTGTTTATCGTCACCGTTATCGCGTCTCTGCTGTGCCGCTACCACGTGTGTACCCGCGCGCGCTACTTGCCAATATCATATTCATTGAATCACGAACACACACCTCTATCATAAATGAATTATCATAGATAAGATTACTTAATAACCTGATATTGCGTCGTTTTATTGTACTCGTTGTACTCAACATCTTAAAAGTATTGTATTCTCGTAAACTAGTAACTGAGAGCAACATAATAAAACTAAATTTATTTCAGATTTCAGTACGGCATACTTTATCATTCAATCGATACAAATTTTACACAATGATTACAGCAGTTGTCCTCATTAAGCGATCGATGGGTATTTGACTTACTAACAATAATACCAGACGGGTTGGGGGTTTTGTATACTATTTGCCTTTTGTCGCTGACACGTTTACTTTATACCTAGCTGTCAGACTTTAACTCTTGCCATGAGATAGGGTGACCAAACTAAACTTCTACTAACTACGAGTAAGTAAAAAGTATACTTCTCCTGTATTATCCCAAGCATATTTAATGCACATTTATGTAAATATTGTTGCTACGCGAAAGCATATCAGTCGATGAGATGTCGCAATCCAATATTATATACCTAGTCAGAATTAGATTACGTTTTTGCAAGATAGGCTTAAGTACCTCACAACCCACCTGCTTTAGAACATTTTAAGTGGGCGTACGCCTTATATCGCCGGGTATTAGGTACGCTACGAACAACGTAGGATTTACACCCACGTGCCTTTGTCTTTATGTACTTATTGAAATTAAAAAGATACGCAATGACATAATAACTAGGTATGTCATAAGGGGCAATTTTAAATCGCTGGATAATAGTTTACAAATATTTAAGACACCCGCGCAGCAATGTATTCGTAATTGGTGCTTGTTCTTTGAAAATTTCCTTCCTTTCCGCTTCGGAAAGTAACTTCTGTCAGGTGTATGAATAACGTAAAAAACTTTATTATCTCATAGGCTCTGCCAACATAGGATTTTATTCAGTAGTTTGCCAGTTTTCTAAGCGCTGTCTTTAAAGTATGAACAAGGACGTGTGCTACTCTAAATGCACGGGGGCATTGATTAATGTAGTCGCCCCTCCTCACCCAACTGTAGAAAAAGGAAACACCCTGAGTTGTAAACCGTTCCATATTTGAGATTCCTAAACAGCTGCCAGGCGAGGCCGTATTGGTGGGTGTTAACTCATGTTGTGCCTATTTGTTAATATATAGTGTAACTGTTAACAACTTTCTCAGTTGACATCGACACAGAGCAACGTATTTGAACCACTTTCATTATATCAAAATTTCGCTTACTTTAACTTGGGTGTCAGTAATTTTAACATTCCTGACATGAATTATTAACTTGGATACTTTAACGTGCATTGTTTTATCTTAATATATTTTTAATTACTTGCTAGCTTGAGTATGGCTCTAAGTAGTTCTTAACATCTTTCTTGGAGTTATTTGACACTATGGTGTTATGGGGGCTTGATAAAGAGTAAGTACAAACTCTTTATCAAGCCCTGTTATACCAATAATTGCAAAGATAAGGCCTACCTCGGATAAAATGAAATTTGATGCCTACCAGGCAGGCTAGAAATTTTAAAATGATGTTCAAAAATTTCGTATTGTAACTTTTTGCATAGCTCTTGTGTTTATAATAGACCAGTTTTCTATCACTTCAAATTCCTTCACCATATATTCTGTGTTTTTATTTTTTTTATTTCTGGTTACATTAAAAAGTATAATGAAATCGATCAGTATAGCAGTGAGACGGTTCTCAGGCGCTATAACAGAACCGAGGTAAAATACTCTCGGTTTCAAAACAATTGCACTACGCATACGAGCGTGTGGAAATATCTTAATGATCGCTATTGTGGCTAAATAGCCTGGTGCGTATTCATTTCCTCAGTAGCTGATGGCGCTATTGAAAGGATCCCGTTTCTCTCCCACGATCCAGTTTGATGGCGTGTGTGTGTTACTGTCATGTTGATGATGATGACGGTTGTTTTTGCATCAGCAATTATGTACAGTTTGTTGTGAGTTTCTCTAGAATTACAATTACTATTTTGTGAGAGTCGCAGGAAGGCCTTTTCTTTGTTTAACGACCCTGACTATAGCGGGCATAAAATTTACAACAATTACGCATATAGGTACGTATTAATTGGGCAATACAGTAAAGAAAAAAATGAGAAAGTATTAGGTATAATAAGCGTTACGTATAGTTATTGTTGGTAAGTCAATGAATTATAACTGTAAAAGGTATTTAAGACGTGGTTTTGTCTAATAAGCGCTATATTATGTTGCTTGTTCCGTATTGCGACGAGTCAAAGAAAACTTGACACTATCTTCGGCGTCGAAATGTCGACTAGGAGATGCTACTTAGGCAGTATTACAACGAGATAACAAAACCACAAACTAACGAATTAGCATTGCATTTCGTCTTATCAGAACTTTAATTTGTAGATACTTGCATCCTTTAGGAGGTTTACTGCTAACAATACCGTATGCGTACCTACATGGTGTTTTATTTGTCGCCTGGAAAACAGGCAACCTTAGTACTATGGTGTTTTGTTATAACTATCTACTTCTTTAAATACCTCCGGAGGCCTATGCCCTGTAATACATATATCAGTTTACTAAGTAACGAGAATCGTTTAATATCGTTTATATCCGTATCACTCACAACCATTGTCCTTTGATTTTGTTTCTATAACCAGGAAATTGTTTTCAAAATTTAATATCATATTAATAACAAACATTACGTCATTCATATTAGATTTATTGTTGCTTAAATGACGCCTTGTTAAAATACGGTGAGACAACACTTACTTAATAATATTTTAAAGTAAAAACTATCGTTTTGTTTGTCTAAAGAAAACTTATATGTTTTAATATACTCTAGTCAGTCAAAGTTGCATACTTTACCACTTGAGTGAAGTTCATATACATGTAGAATTGTTGCCAAGGGACCAAAAAAAGCATATGAAATGGATTTGTTCTACAGTACTTGTTGGCTACCATGATAATTATAAAGACGTTAGTATCGCCTACTACGGTTGAACAAACACACTTTCTACTTTAATTGAAAATAAATATATTGCTTTTCTCCAATTAGGTACTTTAAACAAACCATTAACATTTCTTAATGACCCTCTAGGAAGTATAGCCTAACAAAATAAATTATTAAGAATATTTCGAATGCCCTTTTACTCGATTCCTACTTTCCCTTAAAAGAAAGAAAAAGCTGAATAACATTTATCTAAATAACCCTATGTACTTAGAATAACGTAATAAACATATTATTACAGTTTTCGTACATATTACACGTTTCGTAATGTACCTACTTCTTACAAATGGTCCATTCATAGAGTTTAATTGTTACTGCCGTACGAATAAAGAAAACAGTGGGAACGTTTTTCTTGTTTTTGCCATCTAGTTTGCAATAGACTATATTAACCTTATTTTACTTTAACAATGGTACAACTGAGGAAAAGTTTATGGTTACTTCAGTACTGTACACCTTAAGTACCTTCGTTATTGTCAGTACCGACTGGGTTCTTTGCTAAGCTGATTTGTGAAGTAATTGCGAAATAACATAGAAAAGAAATAACTATTTTATACAGACATTATTAGATAAAAGTAGACGCCAGCTAAGGATAAAATTACGACACACGTTGCAACTATACTCTAAAACGTAACTTCCTGACTGTTTGACTTTTAGTTCATTATTCTCTGTGCTATTATGATATTAAAAATAAAATTGTATATGTATAACTTGTATGGAACTTATGTTTACGACAATAGTTAAGCTGATCAAGATATATAAGATTATTGTGATTGGTAATTAAACATCTTATCATAAAATATAGAACATGAAAAGGTCAAACGGGTTTGGTTTGCGGGCTGTGGTTACTTATGGGCCGATGCCGTCTGTCGCCCAACCTTGTCTCTCCATAAATAGCGATAACCGACGAGGTCGCAACACGTTGCGCAACCACCAATGGTCTTTCCTTTTTTAGTCCATCATTATTTCAGCCTTTAATACGTAAACGTACACTAACAAGTACATACACACAATAATTAGGAGAGTTCATTAAACGACCTACATAAGACAGTTTTATTCGATATCTTACACAATGCGTTATCTTATTGCGGAACATCTAAAATACTTGAAAGCACTGACGTTCAGTGAAAACGAAACCTCTCAAGGTTTTACTTCGCAAGGAATACGAAATAAGCAAACAAGTACATGCAAACTATGGGAAACTGACAAGCGTAAAATGAGCGAGCTTAAATGTCAAATGATACTGATCATGTGTAGCGAAATAAATACTATAATAACTGAGTTTTACTTTTTTATCCACCGAGGTTTAAGTTTAGATTATTCAGTATGAAACTATCAATCTATATTTTCCATCGGAAAGTTTTGATACAATTTACTCTTAATTTCTTAATGTTAGCAGTATGTTCGGATAAAACTGATGAAGCCAAAAATTTCATAAAAATGCAATAATGCGTTTGTAGAAGTTAACGATGACACTTAAAAAATTCAAGGTGCTTGTCATTCGGGTACCTTGTTAGCTGTTATTGACAAACTGCCCAGTATAAAATATCATCGTCTTCAAATAATATCACGCAAGACAAACTGCTCCCACGTAAAGCGAATCAAGATAAAAAAGAGCCTTTAGGCGCGTGTCTACGGATGTGTGTAAGTAATTGATCGTCGTTGAAGTATGTACGCATCAATTTTCTCTTGAAAGCTGTTTTAAATTTCACACTTAGATTCGCACGCGACTTTCGCTAGTTTTTTTTTACGATTTGAGGTAATAAATTATCAAGCATTGTTATCATTTTATAATCGTTTTAATCTGATGATACTGCGTTGTGGTTAGTTATCTTCCTACGTTCTGTTTTATAAAATATCTGTTCATTACATACCGTGTAAATATAGGGGCTTTCAACAAGAACTTTGTTTTCTAAAACAAAATATAACAAAGATGATATATAACGAGAATGATTTTTTTTAAATTATGTTACAAAGAGAAAGGTTTGGCAATTATAAACAAAAAATTATATCTGGCAAATGTCCACCAGGACCATGCTGACAAATGATGATTTTCATCAAAATTGTTAATCTCTTTTTCTATTTTGTTCTTGTCTATTTCGTTAATGACATAACGGATTTTGAGTTTTAAGGCTCCAATCAATTCAACTGGCTCCGTATAGACTCTGCCTGCGACATAGCCCCACAAAAGATAATCCAATGGTGTTAAATCACTTTCAGTGATATCCATGTCATCAATAATAGGCAAAAATTTAGTGGTTAACATCTCGCGATATCGTGATCCATTGACTGTTGTTACCGTATTTCCAGCCTCATTTTCGAAAAAGAAAAACGGCCGAATCACGTATTTAATTTCATTTTTTTACATCACGAATTTTTCGAAATGTATCTTTAACAAAATAATCATTTTCATAGTTTCTTTCGTTCTTTCTTATATACTGACCTGCGAGTAAGGTATTTTTAAGACTAACCCCCGGTTTCTGAATGACTGATCAAATAAAAATCAACTAATCAAGTGTCAAAACTCTCAGAAACCGGGGGTTAAGGTAAAGAACTGAAAAAAATAAACAAAATACTTTGTGTAGACGTGTATTAATGAAAGATGTTTTGTCTTGTTCCAGGAGAAGCTAAAAACTTGCCAAGTCGCAACCATGGGGCGGCATGCCACAGAGACATATACTGCGTGCTGTCGCTCGACCAGGAGGAGATATTTCGCACATCCACCATGGAGAGAACTCTCAAGTAAGTTTTACATGCTCCCTACATTTACGACAACACTATTCATTGTAATCATCATCATAACAGCCCATTAATGTCCCACTGCAGGGACGGGCCTCCTCCCGTGACGGAGGGATACTTGGCCTACTAATACCACGCTGGCCAAACGGATTGGTATAGGGTTTAATTTCAAGTTTTCCTTCTTGTTATTTCTTAAAGATAATATTCACGGATAGTCCCTTAGTCGGTTTTCACGACACCCGTAGGATGAAATGAGGTGGTGACACACTGCATTCTTACTCCGTCACCACACGGAGATTCATTGTAAATGTCGTTGTAAACAATCTAGAACTGTTACTTCTTCACATGACTGCAGTTGTATACGGTGGTTATCAACGATTCCAACCATCTGTGATATTCATGCAATTGTCTGAAGTCATTGATCCAACACCATTTATTAGAACTTCGCCTCGCACATTGTAATCTAGAAAATTAAAAATTGCTCAAAACGAAAATTTTTAGAATTACTATCGATTTTAGAACACAATTTTATTGACTATCAAAGTATATGTATAATCTCAACCACTGGATAATAGTATGTCACTTAAAAAGGCAGCGTGCTTGGCTACTCTTGGAATACCGATTAATCATATCTTGCAATAACCTTTGATTAGTGGTTTAGTTTTGGTAGAAAATGAATATATCAGCAGATATAACGATTGACGAGATAATATCCTAGACATTTGGTAAACCTAAATGAGTAAAATTACAAGAATTAACCTCTGATTTCCTAGAGTAAAACAGCTCTACCTTATAGAATTCTAGGAAATCTTTATGCTTATTATTATATTAGTATTCTTAGTGGTCTTTTAATATGCCATTGAAGGACATGTGTCTATCTATACTAATATTATAAAGAGGTAAAGTTTATGAGTTAGTGACGATGTAGGGGGATATCTACTGAACCGATTTTTATCGGAGACTGTCACGACTGACGGCTATATAATATCACTCTATGACTAGTAAGAGTAGAGCAGTAATGAAATATGTTTACAAAAGGGACGCGTTTTTTTCGCCGCCCAACGAAGTGGGCACGGGTTAGCTAGTCAGTTATAAAGTTGTGGCTTACTAAAAAGTACGCTAGCCAGCAGTGGCGAAGGGTGAATTTTTAGAAAAGGTAAGCCGAACGAAAAAAAAACTTGTGACTGTCACAAACATCAATTTAACGGACACAAAGAACAAGATCCAGACTAAGGACAATAATTTGTTGATCAAAAAGAATTGTCCTGCCTGGGAATCGAACCCGCGACCTCGTGCACGTCAGCCGCTTACCGCGACCGCGCCGCGCCATCGAGGTTAAAGTGTCTTTCTATAATATTAAATTTCTATTTCGTAATCTACTTTTCTATTGTACTTCATACGTATTAGTGAAAAAATATTCTGTCCCGAACTCAAGTACATAAAGCTATTCAAATCCGAATATGTTTCTCAGTTTGGACATGTTTCTTTGATGAATTAGATAAATGACTCCACAAACTTTTAAAATCTGAGAATAAGACACAAGGGAAACAAAACGTACTATTTAATTTACAACTGCAAGCTGTAAGCCACTTATATTTATCATAAATAGATGTAAATAATATAAAAATATATCGTAAATGCATGGCGCCGGGCGGCGGCCGACGCACGTCTCGTTTGTATCCCACATTCATGTCTGTATTTCTTATTTTCGTTATTTAATTTCAAGAAAGAAGTTTTGCTTCCACAACAATTAATCAATAAGTCAACAATCTAATACTATTAACGCTGCCATTGTAACAACAAATTAAAGTAATAACAATGAAGTAAGTACTTACAATAATGTAGTAGGTAGGCACCCAAAGCACTATGACAATAATTCAATCCATGCACAACACTCATAACACAAACATACTTAGTAATTACTACTTTACACAAAACAGAGAATTCTAATGTATTTGCACTGTAAATACTTTAAAATATAAATAATAGCTGAATGAAAACAAAAACAATAATAAATGTCAAAATAAAAACTTTGGTACTTTGGGTGGGAAATGAGAGCAAAGCAATGAACACAATATCGTTCGTTCATACATCGCGATGGATCGTTTTGATTGGTCAATACAACGACGAACGAATGATGCGTCGTTTTGATTGGTCAATACAACGACGAACGAATGATGCGTCGTTTTGATTGGTCAATACAACGACGAACGAATGATGCGTCGTTTTGATTGGTCAATACAACGACGAACGAATATATTAATAATACTCAATTTCCTTAGGTAACTCGAAAAATGCCGGCTTATTCATTCAATGATCGTTCCTTATATCGACGCTCACACACAAAGATAAAATGCAATGTTTTTGCATGTGTGCGTACGACTTTCGTACCGTCTGTTTATACTCGATTCCTATTTTTGAGACCGGCTTACCGCCGCCATTCTAATGTACTCTGTGCCGCCGCCATTAGTTGACAATGTTGTAATAATAGATGGCGTTATGAGTACGTAAATAATTTTCATAATATGTATTGCGATTTACGTAGGTAAGAGAAAACTTTTTTGTTTTTTTAATTTTGTGTACTGAATGGATGTTACGTCATTGATTTATAATTGTTTATTATACAATGTTATTGCAAAGGTAAGCCGGTAGGAATCGGGTTATATGGACCCTTCGCCACTGCTAGCCAGATGAGGACAATGTAGAACCAGATCAGTATTCATAAAATAAAATAAAACGTACAACTGTATAAAATAACCTATACTTGTTTACCTTTAATGTAGTAGTATCTTATCGATTCATAAAAATTATATCACATCATTCATTCATAACGGCGATAGAATAATAATGACGGGGTAGGTACACATACTATATCCAACAGATTGAAGTGCTTCCGTAGGATGTTAAGCTAGATAAGATAAATATAAAAACCTCTAATCAATATTTTGTCGATCATCCTTTACTTAAACATTTTATTAACTATTTTTATAAGTAAATAATTGTTATTTTAAATACTAGTTCCAATAATAGTTTGCCAATTATCGTTGTTAGTTTAGTTTGCTCTTGATATAGTCGTTTCTATTTTCGGTTTCCTGCCGAGCCCTTCACGGTTTGAACAAAAACGGACACGTTGTAGTCGAGAATTGACACAGTAATAACGGATCCTTTGTCCGGTGTCCGGCCACGCTTCCGGTCTTATCGGCTGGGAACCGTTTACCCAACGTTTAGGGAGGGCAAACAAATTTAATAGGTCAAGGTTTTGTACTTTATAATGAATGGCTCCCGTGTTAAATGGTTGACACGCTAAATTGGTACCAATTAACCCTGTTGTACTACTAACGTACAACTACTCTATGCCTCTACAAGCAGTTTAAACTTGGAAATGCCACCTGTAATTACATTTAACACTTAAGTCACTCTAGATAGATAAGTGTAACTTGCTACAATCAAAAACTATGTTTGCATGCACCAAAATCCTTAATAGGTCTTACTTCACTTGGCTCGCTTTTGTTAAATATATTCTATGTAGATAGTATAGGTTACACAAGATAACTAGTAATCTCTAAATACAATGTTTGTAAGATTTAAATATTTATCGTCACGAATACGCAAACGCACGTACGTTATACACTGTACCTAATCTCACATATAGGTCTTACTTCCGGCGCTTTCACGACCATGTAACACCGCGGAATAATACGTGTTACGTTTACTATAATGCAAATATAATACTATTAATATAAACGTAGAAATTCTGATCCAGTGTATTTGCCTTGAACATGCATTGTGAACTGCAACAGTAACTCTTTTTACCTAGCATCAACAAAGCGTCTCAAAGGTTTCTCAAAATACCGAAAAAAAATCTAAAACTCTTTCGGAGCCCTCAATGTTTGGTGTATTTATAATGGTTTAACTTAAAAAAAAATCAATTTTATAATAAAGATAGAGCATACGAATTAATATGTTCAACTCAGTTTCTAGAAAGCAGGTGCATTGTCACTTGTCTCTCATAACCAACGATTTGTCATCAATTAAACATTTAGTCATTAATTCGTCGCTGCGGTGGCTTTTGTATAGCGTAGTACATAATTCGGGGGAGGCGCTATTGAGCACCAACTGTAAGGAAGGGCGGCGCTGTGGCGCGCCACGTCCCGGATGCATTTCCGGTGCGCGTGCGCCCGAGCGTAGCGTCCCTTCCGCTTCACCCCCTTGCCATTCAGTTTTGTTACTGAATGATGGAACAGCCGTATCGCACAAATGAATTTAATTACAGCGTTTACTAACCCTCTTGATTAGTTGTGGGAACGTAGTTTACGCGTACCTTATTCATTGATAACAGGAAGCTGACGTCGTAACATAATTAAGAACAACGTGGGCATGGGCAGTCCCGCAAACACTCATGTAGCAGTTTAGTGCACGCGTGCTACAAACAATCTTTTTTTAAATATTGCTCTGGCTCATTGCATGTATAACATATAAGTTCATACCGTTGAATGTTTATCTTTAATGATGTCTGTTTTGCTTGTTAATGAACGGATGTGATAATGATTTAGTGACCTAAGAGGTGAGGACACAGTGGTGGATATCGAAGGAAATGTCACGTCACTCGTCGAGTTTATTTAATGGGTTCTTTGTCTCGCGATATCTTATCACTGCACTTACTATGTGTCTCTGTCCGAACTATCTGTGCCGTACTGACTCTACCGCTGCTGATAATTTAAACATATTAACCGACTGTTGCTTTTGTCACTGTTGCCATTATCTATATTAACATGACACTATTTGTAGGTGTATAGTATATACATATATAGTATATATGTTACAGCCAAAGTAATAAATATGAATATTGTACATAATAACTAGCCATTATGTATAATGGCTACTCAATTTAGATAAAGTGATAAACGTCGCAGAATTAATCACATTAACTAGTCATTATATATGATAAAGTACTGGCAAAAATACAATATTAAGGCAAAAGTCAGAAACAGTTGGTTAGGTTAGGTTAGTACGGTGACCAAAGAACGCACGAGCCGAGCGAGCGAAGCGAGCGTGCCGCGGTAGCGGCCGGCAAGTGCAAGAAACATTTTTTTTATGTAAAACTAGAATAATATAGTATTACAATATTCTAGCACTCGCCGTCCTTTGGTCACCATACTAACCTAACCAACTGTTTCTGACTTTTGCCTTAGTATTGTATTTTTGCCATATATAATGGTTAGTTAATGTGATTAATTCTTCGACATTTATCACTTTATCTAAATTGAGTAGCTCTTATACATAATGGCTAGTTATTATGTATAATATTTATATTTATTACTTTGGCTGTAACATATATATCATATAGAATGAGATAATCGCTAGGAAAGTTGCTTTTGTGGGAAGATGTTAAATATTTATGTCTACTATAGTATATAAACTCCTCCGACATTAACAAATAGTAATGACTAAAATTATTATTTGCTTAAATAGTGATTTAACTCATGAATAAATTTGAATATTACCGCCTTAAACCCCCTCATCCGAGTCTCCGACGACTAAATTGTTTTTTTAGTTTCCTTGTAACATTGCGGTATGTTTAATTTATAATTAAATATAAAAATTTAGAATAACCTCAAGGGCCTTTAATTGGAATTATCATTGACTTGTTAATTAGCAATAATAATTATGTACTAGCACTACATTCTAAGTCAGTTATCAAATTATAACTTACAATATGAAAACTGTAATAATACAGACAGATACTGTAGAATGAGTACAATTATACCAAAACCGCACAGAATCATGTGCACACAAAGGAATTATAAAAAAATATAAACGGGAGCGAGTTCGTGGAGAGAACGCTATAAAAAAGCGGTCGGTAGTTGTAGAACATTAAACGGAAGCTTTTAAGTGATAAATTAGGCCCGGAACTTCGTGGCACGTAAAATGATCATCGCCTGTGTCTGAGCAGTCCACGACGGACGCGCCGGGAACGTCTCGGGACTCTTTAAGTGCATTGCTCTGGTTTCTTAACTGTGCTCTATTTTATGCTCCACGCCCGTCTCAAATCATAGTGTGATTTGAGACGCGGATGTGGGAGGGACCAAGAGAATTGTTTCTCAGCTAATAAAATACTTATCTAGTATTCGTGCAATTTTATATTAAATAATCCAAATACTGTAAACTAAACTGTGGTACAAAGGCACTGTATCCTAATCCGACATACGAGGACAATGGTTTATATTTCATTCGTAGTAAATGCGTTATTGAACAAGTGGTCACGCATAATGAATTCGACGTATTGAAATTGAAGGCGTAAAGTATGTAGTGAGCTTGTGCTGCCCCCGCTCAGCTGGTGGCGGTTCCGCCTCCGGTTTATAAATACCGAGCTGGCGCCGGATGCGCGAGGCAGCCGATACACAGAGTCAGTCGCACGACGCGATGACTCCTCGCACCAACATACTAGCACACGAACGAGTCAATAAACCCCTTTATTGAGTTATTATCGTGTTTTACAAATAGCTACACGTAATGCGCTCTGATAGTGTGCTCTTATTGTTTATTATTATTTACAACCGCACTCGAATCTTATTTTGCCGAATAATTACTTATTATGTTATCTGATTTTTTTTGTTTGAAGTAATAATTAGTTAAAAAGAAAATGAATGTAGCTACATTTGTAGTATTAGATTTATTATAACATCATAAACTATCAATGTAATTACTTTCATTGTAGAATACCATTTCCTATAAGATCGTTCTATGATCTAAAAATAAATAATTATGTGAAAGCCATAGGTTTGTGGCTTATTTTATTTATTTGTTTATTTTATTGTTTTTGGGGAGCTAACAGCTACAGTACAGTGAATTTAGTTGTAAACAATTACATGCCAATCTCAAGCTTCCACAAATGATCAAAATTATGGTATTCATAGTGTTGTTTAAATTGTAGATTGTTTATTTTTCTACACTTTAACTGCTTGTTACTTTACCAGCTCTATTTCATCCATTACTACTACAGAATAGAGGCAGTCCAAGCATATTTTATAATGTGATTTATAATTAAATAAAGTTATGATCATATTATATTACCGTTAATTACCACACAGGCGAATGAACTATACAGCATCAGCAGTTTAAGCAAAACTAAGTCGAGCTGCGGTCATATGAAACAACTTGAACTATCATCGAAATGTATCCGGAAAGAGAAGACTAGTCAAGAAATGTCGAATCTATTTCATAGATCAGCAATATTCTCAACTTCGTCTTCAAATAGTTGCTGTTCTGAGGGTGGAGATGTTACGTATCCGTGCTACTACGTACATTCGTTCCGTGACCTCAATCACTTCTCGTGGCCTGAATCAGCAGAATCAGCAGTTGTTAAGAAATCAAGCACGAGGCGCAGCATCAGCAAGTGTGACCGACCAGTTGCAGTTCGATTACGTTCGACCTTATTTTATAGTTTTATATAAAGACATCTCAAGAGAAGAATCAGCAGTTATAATGTAGTCGTATATCAGTTATAGTTCCGTTTAGTACTTGTAAGTTAGTAGTTAGTAGGTATAGATAGAATGTAGTTCTAACATCGAACTCGTTCATCTTTAGGCTAATTAGATTGTAATAAAAACAATAAATCTCGTTTTTAGTGATTCTAGTTTCCTTCTTACACCCTCCGATTGTGACTTACGTAATTTGCTTGAATCAGGTCAGAATTGATAAACAAAAAGTTCTAGATATATGTATTTTTAAACAAATAAAAGGCCCTCAGTTTTTTTTAAATTTATTAGTATATTCAAAATCGGGATAAGTAAAGAAATAAACGAAAATACAAATACCAATTTTTATTTTAATAGCTTAATATCTAAATTATCAAGTTTAAGATCATAATTCACGTAGGGAACACAGTATCAAATATGTACGTCAACAATCATTGGCTAAGCAAACAATAATAAGTAAAAAAAAAAGAAAGTATACCACTGGCTAAGTAACGCGAGTTATTTGTATGATTGTGTTGCCAAGTATGTTATGCTACAGTTTCACTTTTTTAATTACTAAATAGTTTTTATCCATTGTGATTAAAAAATACTCTAAAAAGAGATTTCTAAATATTATTGCATCTATTTGTAAAAGAAATACTCTAAAATGGTTATTTTACTTGATATATTTAAAATAAAGTAGTACTATTAAATACTTATCTATATAATTTATTCTCAAACACTAAAACCTTGTTTTTACTAGATGTTACGAGTACTCGCGTAGTACTAGTAGCTGAAGTATTATTGAGGTTAAATTAGATTTTATTGTTTACTTAGTGGATGTATGTAGGGTGATGCTACCAATTATCAGCACTTTAAGAGTTAGTCTTACTTTAATATCGTTTATCTTTAGTGATAATACTGATAACGCCTTTAACAACATGCTTTCTTGGTTCACTATTAAATAAGTAATTGATTTTTATTATAAAAAATTGTCTTTATGCATACACATTTTATTTAGATGAGTTTGACTAAATAAATACCCAAACACCAATTATTGGCACCATCATCACCAATTACTGGCATCAACCGAGCCAATTATCAGCACCTTAAAATTAGACATAAAAATAGGTAGTTAAATGAAATAATCCAATGTTTATAGCAAAATCTCTTTTACCTAGCCTAACAAGCGAAGTTTCAGAAAAATAAATACATAAATATAAAAATTTCCAAAAAATAATAGACATTCTTTTGATCATAATATCAACACTATGAAAATAACTAGCAATGTTAGTTTCAGCACCATATCATTTTGCATTCCATATCCTGGCAGGATATGAAATCCGAAATCATAGAGTACTTTTTCCAAGAATATTGAATTCTAGGCATAAAATAATCACGCTTTACAATAAAAAATATGGATTAACAATTTTACATACCAATTTGTCATGTAACAGTACCAGTGCCGATAATTAGCAATTCGCAAAAAAATTGAACCCAGATGTCAGCACCTCATTTATGAACATAAAATCAAGATAACGTTCATTTCCATTGTCAGATAAGCCTTATAAAACATTTTATACTTGAATAAAACCTAAAGGTTCAGTAAAAAATATCTAAAAGATCTAAAATAAAGTAAAATAAAAAAACCTGAACTTACCTACGATCATAAGAAACTGTCAAAACAAAGTAATTTAAGGACATGTTCCCGCGTTTTTAAAAAAAAATGGCTTTTTTTTTAATCGAAGAATGTAGTTTGGCCCAGTTTATAATTCCAAAAGGATCTTATTTTTCATTTCTTTAAACGGAATCCCAAATTAATTAATAGTAAGCTTATAATTTGAGTTTTAGTTGGGGGTGCTGATAATCTGGTGCAGTGCCAACATTAGGACGCGTGCCCCTACTTGTATTACATCTAGTACTAAGATCAAACATGTTTGATGTGTCTTTCTAATTACTCATTTATATTCATTAATTGTCTCACATGGTGGTCTTAATTTCAGCGAAGGGAAAGTTCAAAGTTATTATGACTACGAAAATAAAAAAAGGAATATTTCCGTAATTAAAGGAAAACATTATTGGAGTGCAAGAATAATGTAATAATTTTTAAATACGTGGTTTCATTTAAAAATTAGATGGATGAGAATTGGAAATATTCGGCATTTTAACTGATTTAATAGAAGTATAATTTAAAATGATTATCTTAAAGGGTTACAAATATTTACATTCGTCTGGTGTATAGTCGCTATCAACAACTTCACTAGCTAAATGGTCTGTCCAGATATATTTATTAAACTTCATTAAACAAACAAAAATCACCAATATCAAATAAAACTTCTATTATAACAAGGAAAATTAATTGCCTATAAGAAGTATTTACATTATATCAATGACAATATTAGTGTTTAATTAACACGAGGATAAAACCAGTACATTATAACACTTGTTAAGCGTTTGATTTGAATGAGATGGTACATTGTCAATGAGTAGGTACACATGATTGCGTTTAAGATGGACCGTGTATGGATAATGTGAAACTTTCACCTATGATCATGCAGTCCCACGCGTGTACACGCAGCCGTGTAACTTCTTACATCAACGATACATTGTTTATTAATTGTTGTACAGTTAATATACTGTATTTGTAATATAACACTGTTATAAGTAAGGGTAAAAAGAATAGAATATTCTACGTTACTACCCTATTTCATCCTTTCGTTGTCGTAAGATTCGACTAAAGGAAAGTTCGCAGCTTTTAATTCTTCAACAACAATAAAGATAATCTTGATATAAAACCTAATAAATAGAACAAATTTGTCTCCGACATTGGATGCACCCACTATTCTTCTCGTGAAACAGGCTGCCTTTATTGACGAAGGTAGATGTAGTGCCTGTGATCAGAATATTGTTGTGTTAGTCTGTTTAATCGCATCTTACTTTCTTTGCATTGGTCTCAAACGCCACAACTACTTAACTCTCCGTAAAGATAGTAATTTATAATTGTAATTGTTAAGACAACGTTATATATAATATAATAAGTTTTTAATATTATATTATTATAATACATCCAAACATATTTATAAATATGTTTGATAATATTTTATAACCAAGTAAGTGATTCATTCATCTATGCAAATGTGATAAAAATCAAGATCATTCATGAGTCTATTACACAATACGAGAAATACGTCATCTATTACAATATGTCTTGTATAATAGTAAATTGGATACCTTCATTTAAATTTTATTGTTTTACGTTTTCATAGCATTTATCTAGACTTTATAACTAACAGTTTGTAGTTGTATAACTTTTTATTAATAGAATAACAATCAAAATCCTATGTATAATAACAATCTAAATGTTCTATCGTGATACTTTCGTCATAGGTAAGATTCAACCTACGTACGTAGTTTTCATGTAGTGGGTACCCGGTTGATATTCATTTCACCACATCATAGTCTATTTCTCTTTTGTGTAGGGCTTCAACATGCCTACAATACCTTGGTTAGTTTACTTATTAGTGTTCCCATATATATACGTTGTTTTCGGTTAAAAAATATGTTATATCTTCCACTGATTGGAAACATAGGCCTACTCCAAAAAATGGCACCTTGTGCGGTCCTGTGCGTCCCTCTTCAAATATATACAAAGACTCCATACAGCCTACTTTAAAATAATTAACTGGTGCCGTAAACCTCAATTACTACATTATTACCTACAGTTTATCTGTATTGTTGACGACTAACCTATAAGTAATTCTTGTTTTAATTTAAATCATTTTCTTAGTATCTCGACGTATCGAATAAAAAATAGATCACTTCTCAAATTTTACTGCCTTCATAATAAAACAACCGGCCAGCTTCCTTGTAATTGAACTATTTCCCATTTAGTTAAATTGAGTGGACATAAAGTTTTATAGTTAATTTCACGGATCCAATTAGTTGAATCATTTTATTGTTGTAACTTAACATTATAGGAATTAGTTGTTACTTAACGTATAAAATCGTAGTGATTCCTAACAGGATAATCCTTGATTTAATTGGATTACTTGAATTACTATTTAATTATTTAGTACTTACGATAGTAGTAATGTACCTATTACTCTGAAATTTACACCACGTTGTAAATTAATTATAGTTGGGAATGTGAAGAAAGAATCATAATAGGTACCTATGCAATTTCACCACCCGTGTGGAATCCCTACGGGTCGTAAAAGCAAACCAAGAGAGTGGAATTAAACACTTATTCACTTCAACAGAAAAGCTTGTTAACCTACCGCTAGAGGAGGTCAGCCCATGTAGTGGAATATTCATCATAATCATAACAGCCCATTAATATCCTACTGCAGGGACGGGCCTCCTCCCGTGACGGAGGGATACGTGGCCTACTAATACCACCAGACGAATTGGTATAGGGTTTAATTTCAAGTTTTCCTTCTTTCTATTTAAAGGTAATATTACAATATGTCACCATCCCATCTATAACGATGGGATGGTGACATATTGTATTCTTACTCCGTCACCACACGGGTAAGATAAGTAGTGGAACATTAAATCTGTTTTATTAAATATATTCTACTGAAACATCTGATTCATAAATATAGGTAAACTAGTAGGTAAATTTACTATGCATTAAATAATTTTAGTGTACTTAACAATTCGCTTGGAACAAACTTTCATAAACTAATTTAGGTGTATAATAGGCTATTGAATTCATTTATTTAAGGCAATAACTGTAGGTGGTGTATAGATGATCGTATAAGAGAGTGTCACCCCACGCGACTGCAACTAGCCTGTTAATAAATTATAGCGTCGAGCGTAAACCTGATAACAACTGACTGTTTGATGTAACATTCAACACTAATAAATATTGACTACTGATAAATTTGACATCCGACACCAATCATTGTTTTACTCTTATCGAGTCGGTACTGCATTTATGCACGAAACCTATATTATTCATATTTATTTTTCTTTGATTACAGCCCTTTTTTCGGCGAAGAGTTCCAGTTTGAGGTCCCCCGACGGTTTCGATATCTTTCCATATACGTATTCGACAGAGACAAACATCTCAAACAAGACAAAGTACTCGGCAAAGTGGCGATCAAAAGAGAAGATTTGCACCGGTATAATAACAAAGATCACTGGTTTGCGTTGCGACCGGTGGACGCGGACTCAGAAGTACAGGGCAAAGCATATATTGAACTCACGCTTGAAGATTCTAGAAAACGATTACGAATGGAACCGAAGCCACCCGATCCGGACCCAGCCGCAGATAACTGTTCGACGAAAAGCAAAGGAAATAACCTAGTTAGATTATCTGAATATTGTAAAGAGAGCATGAGGTTTGGATCGTGTTCGAGCTCTACTAGCAAAAAGCTATTGAGTGCGGTAGCGACGGAACCTTCGCTGTCGTTGTCACGTTCAGAAAGCTTGAAAGATCGAGCACAATGGGCGACAAGGACGAAACCCCCAATGCATGCGATGCCTGAATCTGATGCATCGCCTACTCCCACCGCCGCTGACTACTGGTCTGATCCTGAGAGACACTGCGCAGCACGCGTAGGACATGATACATTACGTCTAAGAGTGCTGGAATGTTCTGAACTCACTACTAAGAATGGCCAATGTGACCCGTTTGCTCTCGTCACGTTGTTATATTCGAACGGGCGAAGAGTTGAGAAACGTACGAAACCTAAAAAGAAGACTGTTAATCCACAATTTGATGAAATATTTTGCTTTGATCTCGTTATGGAGGCGGACCCCAAAGATAGAGATGGATCACAATCGGTATGTTTATTTAAAATTTTGATTAAAAATATTGTTTTATAGTACATTTTTGTAACGTTTACATTTTTGTATTTTGCAGGCTGGGGTAGCGTGTGAAGCCAGGGTGTCGGTGTGGCATGACGCTGCCACGCCGATCTTTCTTGGCGAGGTGCGGTTACAATTGCGCCAACCTTCACCGACGCCACTTCGAGCATGGTAAGATTATCATAATCATTCTTATTGACTTTTACTAAGTAGGTTTATCTAAGTTCAATAATCCTACTAATATCATAAACGCGAAAGTTTGTAAGTAATTATGGATAGATGTTTACGTAGAAACTACTGAATGGATTTTAATGAAACTATACGATAATATAGCTTATACATCAGAATAATACATAGGCTAAAATTTATAAACATATTGTATTAATTTGTAATATAAGCTACGATAAATACAAAACCTGCGCAGAAGTAATCGGGGCCACGAGTTAGTATTAGATAATATACTAAAACAGGCCAAAATTTAAGAAATCTCAAACATGTATTTACCTAAATACAGAGTTATCACAATAGAAAGACTTGCGACTATTAACATCTATTATTGACTAAATGTTATCGTTGTGACCTAGTAAGCATACTAAGCATATGTTTGACCTCATACAACTACATTATATTCATCTCTTAAATATGAATATGATTATACACATGAGTATTGAATATTTTAATAAATATTCTTATGAAGGGATATTTTTACTGTGCAATAGTTAAATGTTATAGGACAGGCTTATAAACAGTCATTTTATGCAAATTTTGACATGATCTTATAGACAAGTTATAAACATAGCGCTATATTTGTTTAGCGTGTTGTTATTGAAGAAATTTCCCTCTATTAGTAGGAAAGAAAACATTACTTAATTATTCTGACCTTCACTAAATATTTGTCACCAATTGCACAGAAATGCAATTTCAGCCAGGTATAAATATATCTCCCGTGTGGTGAAGGCGTAAGAATACAATATGTCACCACCCCATCTCATCCCATGGGTGTCGTAAGAACCGACTAAGGGACTATCCGTGAATATTATCTTTACGTAATAAAAAGAAGGAAAGCTTGAAATTAAACCCTATACCAATCCGTTTGGCCAGCGTTGTATTAGTAGGCCAAGTATCCCTCCGTTAAGGCATGAGGAGGAGGCCTGTCCCTGCAGTGGGACATTAATGGGCTGTTTTGATTATGATGAAGATTTCATGATATTGTTTGTAAAGTTACTCAATGTATCATATTATTATTCTAAAACATAATTTATTGTTGCAGGTTTTTCCTTACATCACGTTCCGGTGGCGCCCTCTCTCGCGGCGCTACTCCCCCCGGCACTCGTCTATCCGCCGCTGGTAGCGCGACGCTCGGCTCGTTGAGGCTACTGCTGCAGTACACAGTCGATCATGTATTCCCCATACAGCATTATAGAAAATTAGAAGAGTTATTCTTAAGGAGTGTTCATCAGAAGGTAAATAGTAATGCTATCTTACAAAAACTATTTGATTTAATTAAATTATTAATAGTGATATTTCAATTTTAAGTTCTCTTTCCTCTAAAGTCTCAAAATTTTATGAAAATGTGAAAGGAGAACCAAATATGGATTAACCTAACGAATTTAGAAGTTATGTTACAGTAACGGTGTAACACAATCACATATAATTCATACTTTTTTTAATGGCGGTCGAGTATTCAATGAATCATTAGGTCTATTGCTTAAAAGCATAGCAAAAAGTTTATTAGTTCAATTATTACGTTCTTGGTACCATTTAATATGGTTTTGTACATTAATATTAATAATAATGTAAATGTTGATGTATGGGTCTGTGCAACCTGAAATAAATAAAATTTCAAAAATATAATTTTGTGATTAATATAATAACCGTTTCCTTGTTCCAGCCCATAACAGCGTCAGCAGTATACATATTAGGTGAAATAGTATCGAGCAAGACGGACGCGGCTCAACCCCTAGTGAGGCTGTTCACTCACCATGATCTCATTGTACCTATCGTCAAAGAGCTGGCGGATGCTGAAATATCTGCGCTCACGTAAGTCATCTACTATACATTCATGAAATCACGTCGTTCGGTCCAGCCCATCATAGCATCAACAGTATATACACATTAGGTGGAATAGTAACTCATGCCTCATTCTGTTTGGAGGGACAATTCTATAAAAGTTATATTACCTCAAAATGAGGTCAGCTTAGTTTTGGACTAAATTGCTTTGACTTAAATGAGTGAGAGAGTCAATTATAAATAAAATAAATAAATAAATTATTTCAAAAAATTCTTACTATAGTGTGACCACAGGAGCTGTGCACCCCCTGAGGTATGCGCGGCGAGGTGGGGGACGAAGAAAAAATAGGTGTCCGTTATGGTAGCGTATACGTGATAGTTCTGATAGAAAAGGAACTTTTCATTTGATAAATTCTTTATGTGAAAATAATGCGTGAAATTCTGACTCAATTAGTGTAGGTAAATGCTTTATGCGAATTCACAGTGGAATATGTCAAAAATGTATGTTAATTTATGTTCATAGTACTGGTACAGATAATATGCTCACAAGTGATTTGAATATCTCGAGAACTACAAAACATAGGTACAGTAATTCTGTTAATACAGTAGAAATGTAACCCTGAAATAACGCCTGTGTAACACTTTATTTTAATACAAAATTCAATATTATCGGAGACATTAACGGTTCTTAGGGGCCGGGCTGGAGTTATTTCATTACGCTATAATATTAAAACTACAACAACTATTTTTTTTAAATGTAGGTACAGTCTGTCTATAAAGTCCTGACAAAAATTAGGGCGCCACTGTGCTACACGTAGCAACCCTATTTAGTCTGACAAAATAGTTTTCAAAACAATTATGTTCAAATAACACTACACTATTAGAGCACTTATAATACAAGGGCATTTCTTGTAGGTAAGCCTATTGCATTTAAAGATTTGCGTAGAACTTCAAGACTACAATTAAAATCCATCTCAGTTCTAGCTAGCATCTGCAATTTTCTGAGGGTTGGAACCCGAAATTTTACAAAAGTTATGTAAATTGAACATTTGATTATACCTACAATAAATTAAGGCATAACTAGAAACAAAATACAGGTAAAAGAAGAAAAATGTTATATACCTCTTTTTTACTGAGGAACATAATTGTATTTTGTAGGGGAGAGCAGAAATATTGAAACATCCATTTCTTTCTTTGGCCGACCTTGCCTGTGTTTACCAGGAGTGTCAAGCCTTTCATTATTTTTAAATCTGTTTCTTCATTTACTATGCGCCTAAACGTGCTCTTTGATTTTCCTTAAAAAAAGTAAATTTTAATAATTCTAATGGAATAGAAAGAATAACTACAATACCTAACTAAAATTTATTCAGTGTTAAATATTAACCAACAAGATATCATTTAACATGGATTTACTAAGAGCTAAATGATAAAAAAATTAATAAAATATTGCAATTAATTATTTTTTGTAGACAGACCAGTCGATGCGAAAGTGACATAGTTTAGTTTGTTTTTAAATTTATTTATATTTCATGGACGTACATCAAATTTTCAATTAATACTGGCAATGGGCTAAATTTATATTATTATTTATTTTATGCATTAATGGGCTGTTATGATGATGATGATGATACTGGCAATGCAGTCATAATTATACTCATTTTTTCACTGCTTATGCTACTGAAGAAAGCCTACCTGACAATCTTTCAATATGGGTGCCCCATTGTAATTACTGTCTAAAGTAATTCCTAGGAATACTGTAGTGTTAATGATTTCTAATTCCTCATCATTAATCTTAACAATTAGATTTTTTTTATTTTTATTTATGCAGAGTTTTTTGGCATAGTAACTAACTCGATATAGCTCTTGTGTATGCTACCATAACGGACACCTACCTGCCGTCACGAGTTTTGACAGCAGTGTCATAACAATTCGAACATTATATTTTTCTTTACGAATTTCATGTTCTTAGTGTATTTGATACATTCCGCTAGATGTCATTTTTCTCAAAGTTACATTATAAAAACACTAATAATGTTCCTATTTACGCTTAAAACTGTACAACAATGTAAATACTTTTTTGGAGTTTTTAAAACGACTGTCTTTTAATAGAAAACTGCAATAGCTGCTCGTGTAGCGACCCGTACCAGCCAAATAACTTAAGTATATTGCGTCAGATGTCGCTAGTAGCTACGTCAAAGACTGTTTATTCTATACCAGTATATAACATGTACTCTATATGTCCACCCCCCTCTCGCCGCGCGCATACCTCAGGGGGTGCACAGCTCCTGTGGTCACACTATAGCCTAACCTCATAGTGCACAATTTTCTTGTAAAAGTGTATGCCCTTTGCTATGGGTATTTTATCCCTTTATAGGGGAATGTGGTAGAAGGAAATATACATAGAGATGTTATTAATTGCTTGTTAATAAAAAAATAATAAAATTAACTTGTATAACCCACAGTGACGCGACAACAATATTCCGCGGCAACACGTTGGTATCTAAGATGATGGACGAGGCGATGCGTCTGAGCGGCGCGTCGTACCTGCGCGCCGTGCTGCGGCCCACGCTGTCCGCCGTGCTGGCCGAGCACAGGCCCACCGAGATAGACCCCGCCCGGGTCAAGCCCTCCGCCGCCATCAGCGCCAACCTGGCTAACCTGAAGGACTATGTTGAAAGGGTATGTTATGTCTTTCTTATATCTACAGTTTAGTGACCTTTGTTCTTGTTCTTTTATTTTGTCTCTGTGATTGTGAAGTTTTACTTTTCCTTTACCAATTTTACACTTACTTTACGTCAAGTAATTGGACTAGTTTTTTTTGTTAAAACCATGCAATTATTTATATTGCTTCGTATGGACTATCAACAAATTACAAACTACAAAACAGAACTATGCAAACTTTTATTAATAACAATTTGTCAGCTTGATAGTATGATGTTGTTTTGTAAAAAGTCGTACTAATGTTGATGCAAAATTGCACATGCATGTCTAATTTCTTATTACTTAAGCCAACATCTTCAGTATATCTAAGATAGAATATTCGTTGTGCAGGTATTCGCGGCCATCACATCATCGTACGCGACATGTCCGACAGCCATGTGTCGATTGTTCGACGCACTGCGGCAGTGCGCGGCGCGACACTTCCCGCGCAACGCGGAGGTGCGCTACTCGGTCGTGTCCGGGTTCATATTCCTGAGGTTCTTCGCGCCCGCCATACTCGGACCAAGACTCTTCGATCTCACTACTGAACAAATTGTAAATATATTACTTAAATTTTATTCTTATCTTCTCTATTATATTCCAAAATTAAAAAATAAACATCACAACAAATGCTCATAGCATTATTTACTCCTTGTTTTTTTAAATTTTACTTATGTATAAGGATTAAAATTTGTACAAGGTTATTAAACATTGCCACCCATGCTAAAAATAAACTAGTGTTATGGGAGGCAAGGCTCTCTCTTTTCTATTCATATTAAGTATTTAGATTATTTTATTGCTTATAACAATATTTTATTGGAATATCGTATTTATATTCTATAACAATAAATTAACACGGCACGCATTGTGAGGAGGTTCCTATCTCTGGAGCCCTAACCACCGGTAGCTTGGTCCCTGTACCCGATGCCGGTGGGTCTACCTTTTTTTTACATTTTTATTTTTTTTTATATCAATATTTAAAAATGTAATTTAATGTGATAAATGTAAATAAAGAGAATTAAATATTATTTTTTATCTTTTTACACATTAACATGCGTAATTTCCACCATCGTGTTTTTATTCTGTTATGAATCTAAATTAAAACAAACTAAGTTGTATGTTATTTTAACCTAAAATCTATTTCTTTCAGGACCCCCAAACAAACAGGACGCTGACATTAATATCAAAGACAATCCAGTCTCTGGGCAACTTGGTGAGCAGCCGGTCTGCGCAGCAAGTGTGCAAGGAGGAGTACATGGCGGAACTGTACCGGAGCTTCTGCACGCCACGACATGTATGTTTGTTATTGGTTTATTCTCTTTTTTATTATTTAAATACACAATATGATCACAGTCAAAATGAAATCTAAATATGACCAGTATTATTTTAAACCACATATTATCTTTCGTTATTCTTCTGGGAGGACTTTCTTTCTACTAATGGAATTTAAGATATTTATTTATTTATCTGTTTAGCCTCAAATAGCGGTGCTAAATGGTTATGCTAAACAAAAACATAAGATAAACCACAATATCACTAAGTGTAATTAGAATAACGAAGAATTAAAGTATTAATAAAATCTATACTAATAGTCCATTTATTGGGGAGTGTAATAGGCTATATAGTATCACGCTATAACTAATAGGAGTGGACTACTAATGAAATTTGTTTAAAAAAGTGACGCGTTTTTTTGCCGCTCACCGAAGTGGGCACGGCTCAGCTAGTATGTTATAAATATACAGAATAATAAAAGCTCTTTATTAAAATAGTTTCTTTAATCTAATTAACTAGGTCTCTACTACATGTAGTTTATAATTTAACATAATTATGTTACAGGTGCAAGCAATAAGACAGTTCTTAGAAATAATATCGACCAGTACAGACACACAGAATAATAATATACAAGAAACTTCGGTGCTACTCAAAGAAGGGTAAATTCTTTACTTTTGTTATATTTTAAGAATAGACAATTTTGTGGGAACAGGCGATAACAGATTTTCGATGATGAATTAACGAGACGCAATGTATGTACGGATTTATACACACTACTATGTATTTATCAAACCTTTAATATTTCTTTGAATGTTTTGGATGTCCTTCAGAATGTAATAAAATTTCCTTATTTTTTGTTCTTGCAACCTTGGAATAGATATGGGTATGTATGGCTTAAATTAATTAGTTTTTACTTGAAACTATTTTGAAATTATTGTGTTTTATACTTAGTTCATTTGTTAATGGAGTTAGAAAATCGAATGTTTCCACCTTATCTAATGCTAGTAAAAAAGCTAGAAGTCCCTCTGCCTTGAGAAAATCACCCTTGAACGCAAAGCTGTTAAATCACTTAGCTGTGTACTTTCACAAGCTATATAAAGTAAAGCATAAGTAACATTTGCACACTACTCCTTCTTCTTGGAGCTAGTTGTACCAGCCTGGCCACCATTATGTGAAGTTGATAACTTAACCCTTTCACAGTGCCGTAAAACGTGTACTATATGTGGTACACTGCACTGGGAACGTGTACAGCCGTAGTACAACCCATTAACAGAATATATTATATTATTTTTCTCTGAATAAATTATTTAACTTAGTGGTATAACGAGTATGTTTGTCCACAGCACAATGATCAAGAGGTCAGAGGGAGTGCGCGGCGGCGGCACGTCCCCGCGGCGACGCTGGACACGCGCCGCACACGCGTACGCCAAGCGGAGACACTTTAGACTTACCAGGTACGTTATACCTTAAGTAATGATAATATGTGATTAGTTTGTATTGTACAGTCAGCTGCAAAGAAATCTAACCCCTTTAGCGTGCTGTTATATTCTTAAAGGGGGTTATAGAGAGTGATACATGACACAATACCGATGATAGGCCCCAGAAGTCTGTTCAAACTAAGTACAAAATACTACATAAATTGGTTGAATTTGGTTCATGTATGGCGGTATATTTATTTGGCAAATCCAATACTGAACTAAAATGTGTGGGCAGACCTCAACGCAACAAACCAATGACTTTGAAATAAAGGTTTATGTATAAATGACGCAGTAAAAACACCTAGAGGAAGCCTGTCTCATCCCATTCGTGGCGGCTGCACAGAGAAACTTCCAAATATTATCTATATGAAAATTATAGAAAAAAAACTTAACGTAAACATTAACCGCGCTAAATGTGTTTGTAATATTTTAAGTGTATACTTGTATTTTGTGGATCAAATAAAGTTATATTATTAATGGTCATTGGATAAAATTCTTCTTCTTCTACGACTTCACTACAGTACAGTAGACGACAGAGTCTAGACTTATGAATAATTGAAGAAGCAAAGTTTAATTACGGCAACATTAACTATATCACACGGTCCCATACTAAGTGTCCCAAGTAAGTAACCCATCTCTTACCCACAGCGGAGAGCTAAGCTGGTCGCGATGTGGTGCCAAGTCGGCGACACAACGCTTGGCATTATCCGGTGTGTTAGCCGTCGCCGCAGTCGACTGTCCGCCCGCGGGGGCGCCTCTAGGAGCCAACAACATATTCCAAATAGGTAACGCTTTTTAATATTATTTTTATTTATTAAATCATTGTTTCTGATAAGTAAATGTTGGGGAAAAAATCTCAGAAAGCGTTCAAAATAACAAATAGTCAGGACCCTTGTAGTGTCACGCAAGTCTGCGAACGGATGCTTGCGAGGCCATCTACATATCGTAGCATACATGCTTTTATTATTATCAATTATCACTTTTTAGGGTTCCGTACCGATTTTGGAAAAACGGAACCCTTATAGGATCACTTTGTTGTCCGTCTGTCTGTCTGTCAAGACCATTTATCTCAGGAACGCGTGGAGGTATCAAGCTAAAATTTTCCCCAAATACTAAAGCTTGTTGCCTCTTAGTGCTGTTAAAAAATCAAACTGCTCATCTAACGCAATCAAGAGATATAGCCGTTTTTGTCGCAAATTTTAGAGGGGTAAGTTGGCATGAAGCAAGGTCTATAGTACATGTAATAGGAAAATTCCGAAAATCTTAAATTTTTACTTCAATCATTATATTTTGATTTCATAGAATTTTGGTCACGTGACCCGTAACGTCATAGAATTTTGACAGATGAGTCGTGACGTCATAGAATTTTGGCGGGAAAATTTTTTTTACAGCTGTGTCGTGACGTCATAGAATTTTGGCGGGAAAATATTTTTGACAGCTGAGTCGTGACGTCACAGAATTTTTTAAAGCTGAGTCGTGACTTCATAGAATTTTGCGAGAAAATATTTTTTGACAGTTCGAGTCTTGACGTCACAGTATTTTTAACAGAGGATTCAAGACGTCATAGAATTTTGTCAGATGATTCATGACGTCATAGATTTTTGATAGGAGATCGTGACGTCATCGCATGTTGGCGGGAAAATAAATAAGTTTGTACGGAACCCTCGGTGCGCGAGTCAGACTCGCACTTGACCGGTTATTTTTTACTTTTTATCACTAATTATTCCTAATCCATATAATGTTTGTCTGACAGTGCACCGCGAGCGCGTGTTGTTCGTGCAGGCGAGCAACTGTGTGGAGCGCGCGGAGTGGGTGCGCCTGCTGGCCGCGCTGTGCCGCCGCGCGCCCGCGCCGCACCACGCCGGCTACTACGACACGCACTGGACGTGGTACGTATACACATACTGTTCATCATCATCAACTGTGTGGAGCGCGCGGAGTGGGTGCGCCTGCTGGCCGCTCTGTGCCGCCGCGCGCCCGCGCCGCACCACGCCGGCTACTACGACACGCACTGGACGTGGTACGTATACACATACTGTTCATCATCATCAACTGTGTGGAGCGCGCGGAGTGGGTGCGCCTGCTGGCCGCGCTGTGCCACTAAAACCAGTCATAGTGTATTTACAATAGTTGTCTTTTTTTCCCCAGTTGCGGTCGCAGCGAGCCCGAGGCTGAAGGTTGCGCCGGCGCGGAGGGCCTGGCAGCGGACGCGGGGCGCGACCCGGCGCAGGCGCCCGCCGCACTAGCACTGCGCCTGGACCCCGCGCGCGACCTGCAGCGACTGCACGCGCTACTGGTAGCGCACGCCGCCTGCCTCGACGACAGACTGCACCGCCCGCAAGGTACGGTATACACTATACTATACACACATCGAGCCTGTGACTGAAAGTTTTTCAGAAGCGGAAGACATTTTAGCACATATAAATAATATGTATTTTTATTTTTAGAAGGCACAAGTGTGGAAGAACGCGAGGCCGAGGCGGCTACCCTTCGAGATTTACAAGAGGCGATGTTTGATCTTGAACATAGACATCGAATATACAGAAGATCTCTCGCACGCGAGACTAAGTACGGCAGCAAGCAAGCACCCATCGGAGACGACAACTACCTGCACCTGGCGGGCGCCGCCGGCAGCGTCGACGGGGGCCCCTTCCTGTGGCGACCGTGGCGAAACGAGACCTCGCCCACCATCGATCTCGACGGCAAGACGCTGCCGCTGCAGTCCTCGGGCGATATCGGCTCCAGCACGGAGTCTCTCAAACTGGCGCGACACGGGGACGAGCGCTCGTCGGGCAAGTCCAACAAGTCGCCCGGCAGTGGCTACCTCACCATGTCCTGTATCAAGCATGAGCCGAGCGAGGACAGTGACGCGTCCGCCGGCCGGCCCGCGCGCCCGCCCAAGCCGGCGCGACTGTCGCCCGCGCGTCTGTGCGAGTACGTGCATGTGGAACCCAACCGCTGCAAGGAGTACGAACTGATGACGGACTTCATGAGCCACGCGCGAGCACCGCGGGACGCGCCCCCCGCCGTGCCGCCCCGCACCAGGCCTCCCCCCGCCCCCGCGCCGCACACGCCGCCGCGGGACGTCGCGGACGAACCTGCCGCCGACACCTCGTGTAAGATGGATACTATCTCCACTGACGACAGTCTGCTGGACGAACTACAGCGGGACTCTTACTGCGTTCTGAAGGTGTGCGAGGACGAGCCTTCCGTCACCGAGATTGTCGATAAAAGTGCCGAAGTTTCCAAAGGCAGCGAAGAGAGAAGAGACTCCGGTCCTTTTTCTCGAGTCTGCGTTCAACGTAAATCAAATCCTATCAAAAGCCAATCGGGTTCGACGCGACCGCTCAAGACCTCTAGTTCGACGTCGAACGTTCAGGAGGCCGGAGCGACGACGTCGCGGCCGCTGGCCGAGCGGCTAACACCTTTCTTCCTCAAGAGGAAGTCTAAGCCGGCGGAGGAGGCGACGGGTCGCTGCCCGCGCAAGGAGGACAATCTCATAGGGCGCCTGACGCCGCGGTTCGGTCAGTCGCGGCTGTACGGGCGCGGACAGTCGCTGGAGCTGGCGCCGGCCGAGCCGCGCACCAAGCGCATCGAGCGCTCCGCCACGACGGTGAACATCCCGGCGCGACCGCTCAACTCGTCGCTCGTCGCCAACCTCAAGTTCCTGAGCCTGCACCGGTACGGCGCGAGCGAGGACGCGCCCTGCCTCACGTGCTCGCGTACTGAGGAGCCGGCGAGGGCTGACGACCCCGCGCCGGACGCAGGCCCGGCACCGGATGCCTCGGCCTGGCGCCGGTCGCACGCTCCCTCAGTGCTGGCGACCGCCACTAACGATATTAGACTGTGAAGTGATGAAAGAACTGTTCTGTACCTAGTGTAAGATTGTATTTATTTCTATATTTTTCGAGATCCTTTTCGTCGACCTGAAGTGTGTGCCTCCTCTAGATGTAGTCTATTTCTGGAAGAAAGCCGGTATGTGTTAGGTATATTAGAGAACTAGATGTACATGTGGTTTCAACCGTGTTTGTCTGAGCTCTCGAAAGAATATTTTCCCGGCATATTTACATAGTTAATTGACGCTCCACTACGATTGGTTGCAGCATGATGTAACATAGCTTTAGACTTCCTCATAAATGGACTGTTCATCTCAAAAAGAATGATTCAATAGGAACATGTTGTAGTTGTTGAGATTAGTGCATTCAACCAAACAAACAATCAACTTCAGCTTTATAATATTAGTATAGATTAGATGCGTAAATACTCAGAAGGTGCCAAGTGTTGTGCGACTCTCTGTTGAGGTCGGACGTACTCTCATTCCTGTAGCACGATATTGTTAAACTCTTAACATTAACGATTAAATTTATATTGTTTTGTATGACTGGTGTCTTGTCTAAACTTGAATCTAGCGATACAGTAGCTTATCTTATATATTTTTATATCCTCTAGTGTGGTACTAGTAAAGTGCAAGAAACATTTTGCACAAATTAGTAATTAACAAGTTATTCTGGTTATGACGACCAATTGTCTGCATAAATTACATGTATATACCTAGTTTATTGTTTTTCCAATGATTGCACAGCTTTCCACAAATTGTTAATCTATCCAGTTTTAGCACCATCAATGTACTTAAGTTTAAAATATTTTGATATTACTGATATTGTTTACTTGTACAATACATATATTAATTACTAATATAACGCCTGTAAATGTATTAATGTTTCTTAAAATTATGTCAAATAATGGCCTTAATGTTCTACGCCTGCATTGACGGCCTTCAGGTTAAATACCATTTACTTAAACTGTGATTCACTTTACAAACTCAGCTCATATATTATCGTATATAAATAATATTATAGTTTGTACATATTATTAGTCAATTAAAACAATTTAAATAATACAACTGTATCGAATATTCGCTCTGGAAGTTACAATTAGTTTATTAATAATTTAATTTAAATATTGCCAAACAATTTGACTGTTGTTATACTACCGGACAACTATGTTTTATGTTTAGGATACTTTGTTATCTTAAGAATAACTCGGTCGTGGCTAGAAGGTACAGACCTGTGGTCTTACCACTCGGTCATTGTGACGATGATAAATTAAATGGACTTCTACCAACATTAGTAGATATTGATATCAGTAAACCTAGTATGAATAGATCAAATAATGTATACTTTTGAGTAATTGTATAGGATTGCTACAAACAATGCAGAGCTGAAAAGTACATTAAATTTGGTCTAAGTTTTTGTAAACTCTAGCTCAAGCTAGGCCTACAGTCTCTATTATTCCATAATTACGAATTTATATGTATAAAAGAATGAACATATTTAAAACTCAAAACAAAATAGTAATTTATACTTCTGATTTGCAGTTATTCTTCACTACTAACTATGTAGTGACACTATTATCTTGTTAATTAAGCTAAAATCTATGGTTGTGTTGGATACATGGCTGGCTATGTAATTAGTACAATATTTAAAATAGGATTAAAGTAGTATTTAAATATTAAAAGCTAATAATATGTACTATATAAATGTGAGTTTTTTACAATGCTTCTTTGTAGTGCTGATTGCATGCCTAACATTACATAAGTAGACGAAAAACTATACTGATTGTGGGTATTTTACCTATACACTAAGGTCAAAGGTGTTCTGTGCCAAAATAATTTAAAAAATTCTTTAAAAGTAAAGTAGTCCTTGACTTGATTTTAAGGACTGTATTCAAAGCCAATAAAACTATATTTTATGTAACAAAACTGACATACATTAAGCACCTTAGACCTTTAGTGACAGTCTAAAATATTTGAAATTAGGTCTCTACATGACAAAGGTAAGCATTGACTGAGCTTGTATGTATCTTACATATTATTTAAATTAGTAATCGAATGATAAAGGACTGATATTATGACTTTTTAACTCTATTCCCTTCGACTAAACGATACTAAATTGTCAATTAATAGTTTAATTTCATTTTTTTAAGATATTATAATTATTTTACGTTGTATGTTTGTTTTTGTTCAGTTATGTGAGTTTTGCCAATGGTGCTAATTATAACTGTAAAACATTATCTTAATATATTTTGATAAAATATATATAATTATATAGTAACAGTATTTCTCGGTAGTATAACGACAGTGTTTCTCTTGTTTATAACTCTGTATGTGCGTTATTGCCTTTTGTAGAAAAAATGATTTTCATTAAGTAATACATTATGTACAAATTAATACGACATGAAAATATATTATGTTATTTATTTCCATCTATTTTCATTTTGTTAATAAACCACATTAAGTTTATTATTTATGATGTCTTATTAATATTTTCTATCAAAGAACTTTTAATTAGCACAATTTCTATTAGATCGCGTTGATTCTTTGTTATTGGTGTTACTTTTACCTGTCATATTTAAATTCTAATGACAATGACTCAAAACACCAAAAATCCTGTTCTGAAAGTAAGTATCTACTAGATCGTGGGAATCGGGATTTCTCGCCAATAAATGGTTTGCTCAGAAGAAGGAGTTATGTTCGCGAACTTATTTATCCGTTAATAGGTTGCTTACAAATGTATCGAGTAACGCAAATGACGTATTAGTCCCTCGAGTAACCAAGAACGTGCAGAGAACAGACCGAATAAACGTACGGGGGAGGGCCCGGTAAAAATAGATGTCGTGGTACTACTATACACACTTCCATAGCGTGCATGTCTTCTGGGTTCAGGGTAGGTAAAGGAAATCCCCGACATACTGTTCGCGGAGCTTACTACTTTTTTTATGGCGCGAAGAGACGTCGTCTGCGCAGGCTTTTATGCTCGTCGTTTGGACTATGAGAATGCCTTCGGTTTGATTAAGACTTATGCTCTGTTGCGATTACTCATTATTAAATTGATCACGTTTGCACGACTTATGACCAAAAGGAAAAATGTACAATCGTATGATAATACCCAACTAGAGAAATGCCAAATCTGCAGTGCAAGGGAACTCTTAAAGAAAGAGAGATGACAATGTCTCATCATAACAGCCCATTATTGTCAGGGACGGGCCTCCTCCCGTGACGAAACTATTACCACGCTGGCCAGACGGTTTGGTATAGGGTTAAACCCTTTCCACGCCAAAGTCTGATATATTAGGTTGGGGAAAAAGTCTTTTCGTATTTTTGTATGAAAAACAAGACATTTTTTTCAAAGTTTATTTACATTTATTTACAATATATATGTACCGTTTTGTTGAACAACTTTCTGCCATTTTGTGGGCAGAGACATTATCCCGTTACTGTAGAAACTTTGGGACTTCTGATAAAAAAAACGGGACAAATAGTTTTGGCAGTCCTCTCTTGAGGTCAACCTTACAGAACCTAAAGAATTCTGAAGAGACCGAAACAGGTGAAAATCTGAAGGCGCAAGGTCAGGGCTATATGGTGGATGCACTAGGACCTCCCAGTCGAACTCTCTTAATTTTTGCTGAGTGGCTAAAGATGTGTGTGATCTAGCGTTATCGTGATGAAAGACCACACCCTTCCTGTTGATCAATTCCGGCCGTTTTCTCTCGACTGCTTCCTTTAATCTCATCAGTTGCTGGCAGTAAAGATCAGAATCGATGGTTTTGCCGGGCGGTAAAAGCTCATAATGAACAATGCCCTTCCAATCCCACCATACACACAGCATCACCTTATTTCGTGTTAGGCCAGGTTTGGCCACAGTCTGTGACGCCTGGCCAACTTTCGACCACGACCTTTTTCGCACGTTCTTGTCGTACGTGATCCACTTTTCATCGCCAGTTATCAATCTCTTCAAAAACGGCTCGGTTTCATTACGTCTCAATAATGAATCGCAAATGAGTACACGGTTCATTAAGTTTCTTTGAGTCAGCTCGTGTGGCACCCAAATATCGAGCTTTTTTGTATAACCAGCTTTCTTCAAATGGGTCAAAACTGTTTTGTGGTCAATTCCCAGTTCTTCAGCTACATCGTAACTACTAATATGCCGATCTTGCTCCACTCTTTCAAAAATGGCGTCCATTTTATTCGTAACAGGGCGACCAGAGCGAGGTGCATCTTTAACATCTAATCAAAATTTCCGGACTGAAAACGTTTGAACCAAATTTGTGCTACTCTTACTGACACTGCATCAGGTCCATAAACATCACAAATTTTTTTCACTGCTTGATTTGCATTTTTGCCTTTTTTATAATAAAATTTTAAAATGTATCGAATTTCTTCATTAGATTCACTCATTTTTACGGAGAGAAAAACAAATGAAAAATAGCGGGAAACAACTTTTTTTTATTTTTTTCTTTTCTTTATAATGTAACCTTTTTAATGTTACCAAAACCAGCCAGACACAAGTAGTACAGTCAAATAAATTTTATAATAAGTTTATACCTTCGTTATGCGAAAAGACTTTTTCCCCGACCTATTATGTATGAGGCAATTAATTTTCGTGCCCACGACGCCAACGTCTGATTTAGAAGAAAAAAAAATGTGTACTTTTATTTCTAAGTTTTCCTTCTTTTTATTTCGTAAAGATAATATTCACGGATAGTCCCTTAGTCAGTTTTTTACGACACCCATGGGATGTGATGGGGATGTAATATCGATATCGAATAATGCGATAGGAATAGAGACAATACGATAACAGCTCATTAATGTCCCACTGCAGGGACGGGCCTTCTCCCGTGACGGAGGAATACTTAGCCAGCTAATGATTTACTATACCTATATAGATACTTGGTATACGAATGCTTGTGATTTCGATTAATTTCTACTAATATTTTAAGAGATTAAGTTTGTGTCTCCGTGTGGTGACGGAGTAAGAATACAATATGTCTCTCATGGGTGTCGTAAAAACCGACTAAGGGACAGTCCGTGAATATTATCTTTACGAAATAAAAGGAAGGAAAACTTGAAATTAAGCCCTATACCAATCCGTCTGGCCAGCGTAGTATTAGTGGCCAAGTATTCCTCCGTCACGGGAGGAGGCCCGTTCTTGCATTGGGTCATTAATGGGCTGTTACGATGATGAAAGTTTGTGTGTTTGTGACGTTGTAATATTTGGATCTCATGAACCGATTTAAAAATTATTTCTGGATTAAATAGTCTATTTATTGGGGAGTGTCATAGGCTTTATAGTATCACGCTATGATAATGAAGTACTTATGTTTAAAAAAGGGACGCTTTTTTTTCGCCGCCCAACATAGGGTAATAAGTTATAAGTACCTATATTTTGAGGCCATATTGCCACTTTTCCTTTAATGTCAATTTCTATGGCAATGTGGTGGTAAAATGTCATAAACAAAAAATATTAAATGTTACAGTAAAAGTAAAAACGACACTAAGTATAATAAATTGTTGCTAAAAACTATACATTGCAACAAAAAATATTTCATATTTTTACTTCTATCTTTAAGATATAGGGTGATGCTACCAGTTATCAGCACTTTAAGAGTTAGTCTTACTTTAATATCGTTTATCTTAGTGATAATACTGATAACGAAAGTTAACAACATGCTTTCTCGGTTCACTATTAAATAAGTAATTGATTTTTAATATAAAATTTGTCTTTATGCATAGACATTTTATTTAGATGAGTTTGACTAAATAATTACCCTAACACCAATTATTGGCACCATCATCACCAATTACTAGCATCGACCGAGCCAATTATCAGCACCTTAAAATTAGACATAAAATTAGGTAGATATATGAAATAATCCAATGTTTAGGTATAGCAAAATCTCTTTTATTTATACCTAGCCTAACAACCAAAGTTTCAGAAAAATAAATACATAAAAATAAAAAATTCCAAAAAATAATAGACATTCTTTTGATCATAATATCAACACTATGAAAATATCTAGCAATGTTAGTTTCAGTCAGCACCATGCCAGGATATGAAATCCGAAATCATAGAATACTTTTTCCAAGAGTATTGAATTCTAGGCATAAAATAATCACACTTTACTATAAAAATATGGATTAACAATTTTACATACCACTTTGTCATGTAACAGTAGCAGTGCCGTTATTTAGCAATTCGCAAAAAAATTGAACCCAGATGTCAGCACCTCATTTATGAACATAAAAAATATTAGGCATTTCTTCATGAGCCAATCAATAATTCCTGACCAACAACATGGTTTCTGTCCGCATCGTTCCACCATATCTAATTTGCTATCTTGTCTATCGTCATGGACAGCAAATTTCAATAAGAGAGAACCTATCGATGTGATTTACTTAGACTACGAAAAGGCTTTTGACAAAGTACCAATTGAAAGACTTTTACAGAAATTGGAATTTGTAGGAATAAGGGGAAAACTGTTGAACTGGATCGAAGCGTTCCTTAAACAAAGAACTTTCCAAGTGAGAGTGGGTGATACTTTGTCAGATCAACGCATAATACGAAGCGGTGTGCCACAAGGCTCCGTATTGGGACCGGTACTGTTTATTATCTACAGTTTCGATCTGCCTCACTGTTTAAAATGCAATGTCAGTATTTTCGCGGATGACACTAAACTTTTTGCTGACCCACTGATCAATTATGAAGATCTTCAAGCAGACTTGGACCAAATAGCAAACTGGTCAAAAGAATGGCTCTTGAGCCTAAATGCTTCAAAATGTACTGTACTGCACATAGGCAACCGAAATCCTCATCATACATACACAGTAAACAACACACAACTTGTGGCGGCAACAGTGCAGACCGATCTAGGAGTGAAGATTGTGGAGGATCTGAAGTGGGAGGCCCACATAACATCTATTACTAAGAAAGCTAAAAGCTTAATCTACCTCATCAGGAAGGCTTTCGGAATCTTAACTCCCGACATGATGGTGAAAATCCACAAAGCATTCATAAGACCGATCCTAGAGTATGCATTCCAGGTGTGGAGCCCCTACTTTGCTAAAGATATAGAACTCCTGGAAAAAGTACAGCGTAGTTTTACCAAGGTGCCTAGAATACTCAAATCACTAACATATGAGGAACGTTTGGAAATGGTAAATCTCACAACCTTAAAGGATCGTTGGGACCGTGGGGATTTGATAGAAACTTACAAGATACTGAATGGACATTACAATCTAAAAAACTTTGAGCAATTATTTATACGCAATGACAATGTACACCTGAGAGGACACCACCTGAAGTTGTCCACAACCTTTTCTAACAATAATCCTCACAAACATTTCATCAGCAACAGAGTGGTCAAAGCGTGGAACAAGCTCCCGCAATATGTAGTCTCAGCCGAAAACACAAATCAATTCAAAAACAGACTAGACAAATATCTCATAAATGAACAAAGAAATTTGAAGTAAAGAAGCAGGATACAGGCATTCATCAGTTGCACGTCAACTGCCTGCCTGATAACTAAATAATAATAATCTGCAAAAAATATAGCCAAGGCTGTAAGGAACAATTAATAATAGATTCTGTTATACTCAATCAAGTTCAAAAATCCAAATCAGATCTTTTTAGTATGTATATAGATTACAAAAAAGCCTATGATTCAGTGCCTCATTCTTGGTTAATACACGTTTTAGAATTATATAAAATACACCCAAAACTAATAGTGTTTTTAAAATCACTCATGTCGAAATGGGCGACTGTACTAACATTAAATACACCATCAAAAACAATCGAAACAAACCCTATAAAAATACAGAGAGGCATCTTTCAGGGAGATGCACTTAGTCCATTATGGTTCTGCCTTGCTTTAAACCCGCTCTCAAATATGCTAAATTCAACATCACTCGGATATAGTTTTAAGGATATAGTGCCTGACGAACAAAACATAGCACAGAATAATGTGGTGAGTCATCTGCTTTACATGGATGACATAAAACTATATGCAAAGACCGAAACTGAATTAAACGAATTAGCTCGCTTAACGGAACAATTCACTAACGATATAAAAATGGAGTTTGGCATCGACAAATGTAAAATAAATTCAATTAAAGCAGGACAGAACTATCAACACCATTATGTTTTAAATACAGGTGAACACATAAATCCACTCGATGAATATAGTTCCTACAAATATCTAGGGTATAATCAATCACTTCAAATTCAACATAAAAATATCAAACAAACACTCACCCAACAATTTCAACATAGACTCAACACTATTTTAAAAACACAACTTAACGCTATAAATACAGTTAAAGCCATAAATACATTTGTAATCCCACTTCTCACTTATTCTTTTGGTGTAATAAGATGGACCAAGACGGAGCTTAAAAATCTTCAAAGAAAGATCAATACCACTATGACCAAATTTCGAAAAAATCACCCCCGGTCATCAGTACACAGACTAACATTACCCAGAAGCGAAGGAGGAAGAGGGATTATTGATATTTCTAATTTACACAACCGGCAAATATCTGGGCTTAGGAAATATTTCTTTGCCAAAAGCCAATCATCCGCCCTACACAAATACACAGCACACAACGACCATAAATTTACTCCACTGAATCTTAAAAACCCGACACTTCAAATAAATGAGCAACTCATAGACGACAAAACAAAAATAGATGACTGGACAAACAAATCCTTACACGGGAGACATCGTCACGATTTATGCCAACAAAACGTTGATAAAGAAGCGTCAAACGCGTGGTTAAGTCGTGGTGAATTATTCCCAGAGACCGAGGGATTTATAATAGCAATACAGGACCAGGTCATTGAAACAAAAAATTATAGAAAGTACATAATAAAAAATTTACCTTCCGACACTTGCAGAAAATGTAGTAGTGCTTCCGAGACAATTCAACATATAACAGGCGCATGTAAATCAATAGCACAAACAGACTACAAACACAGACACGATCAGGTAGCCAATATTATACATCAAAAACTCGCACAGCAATATAACTTCATTGACACGCTTACACCATACTACAAATATAATCCTGAAACTGTACTAGATAACTCTACAACAAAGCTATATTACGATAGAGCCATCCTTACCGATCGCACAATTCATTTCAATAGACCTGATATTACGTTAATCAACAAAGTAACAAGAACAGGATATCTTATAGACATTGCCGTTCCAAATACACACAACTTACAGACAACAATAGCAGAAAAATTAACAAAATACATAGAACTCAAAGACGAAATAACACGCTTGTGGAACCTGCAAAAGGTAACAATAGTACCAATAGTAATATCTACAACAGGGGTTATCCCTAAACAACTACACCAATCCATCAAGACTATAGAATTACCTACAAATACGTACAATCTGTTACAAAAGGCAGTAATACTCAATACGTGCAGGATAGTAAGAAAATTCTTGCAATGCGATTCAGACACTACACCCAACGCACATAACATTACTCACACAACAACTACTGTAAATTCTTAAAGCTAAATTTAAATGCTAAGGTGAACTTGGCTTAGGCCCGTCGCTTTAGTTTTTACCGGGAAACCGAGGAAACATAGATTTCAATTTAAATAATAATAATAATAAAATCAAGATAACGTTCATTTCCATTGTCAGATAAGCCTTATAAAACGTTTTATACATGAATAAAACCTAAAGGTTCAGTAAAAAATATCTAATGAATTAAATAAAGTAAAATAAAAAACCTGAACTTACCTACGATCCTAAGAAACTGTCAAAACAAAGTAATGTGAAGGTCATGTTCCCGCGTTTTTAAAAATATCGCTTTTTTTTTTCAAAAAGTATCGTGTTTGGATCAGTTTATAATTCCAAAAGGATCGTATTTTAATGTTTGTTAAATGGTAGCCGAAATTAATTAATAGAAAGTTTATAGTTTGAGTTTTAGTTGGGGGTGCTGATAATCTGGTGCAGTGCCAACATTAGGACGCGTGCCCCTATATTGATAAATTGTAATCGTTTCTTGATTATAGCGCATTTTAAAACCACAGAATTTGTTTTTTGTCTATAAACACGTAAAATAATTATTATTTTGTATGCTTTAGGACTAATTTATCAAAATCACAAGCATTCGAACGTATGAGGCATTAAAAATGTTTTTCGAAACAGCGTCTTTCGCGACTACTTCATTCGAGTCCATGAGCTTTCGAACCTATGAGGCAGTGAAAAATTATATTATTCGCAACAGCGTGTGTCGCAACAGTGACGTTCGAAATAACATATGACACCCGTTTTGATGATGATGACGATGTCTCTATTTATTTTCGGATGCCGCCTTAGTATTTACCTCATAAATACCAATACCAGATCAATAAATCCTTAAAATCCCGTAGCAAATCTTCTCTATATTCTGTTTCTTTATTTCCTTGACATAATGTTCTTATCCCGTATAATCATGATATTTTGAATAATGAATTACCAAGTATCAAAGTAGGTTATTCAAATTTTCATCATATAGGTTGTCATGCATGTATTTTTTAAATCTGCCGCCAATAACCAGGGTCAACTTTCGTTAGCCAGACTACAATTTGATAAATCCTTAACATTTCGAGTCAACGAAAAAATATATCGTTTTGTATCGATATTTCGCAAGGAACAACGGAACAACAAGCCTGTGATTGGATTTGACAGTCTGTGACATCTTACTCTATCTATGGTCTGTGCAATTTGCTTGACAGGCCCAGACAGGCCAGCGGCTTTCCTATTTCCTACCGACCGAAACCGATTGACATTATTTTTATTGAAAATAACCTATTTGTTGTGTTTGGGTCATATGAGTTTAAATTCTTCAGTAAAATAATATTGAAAGTAAGTAGAATAACTTACAAACCATGGCGGATTCAGTAAATATGTCTCTAGGTAAGTAATAATGGCAAATTTCTCTCTGCAAACACTACGTATTGTATCTATTTTAGGATACTTCGTAATTTTCATTTCGACTCAATCGTGGTAATTTTTGTTGTTATTGATGTGGTACTTTTCTTGTTATTGATGTAACCGGTCATATGCCTGGTTCTATCGGTCATGTTATCAGTATGATGCCGTTGTTTTATTTACCCATATTTTATGTTTTGTTTAGGCTAACTGGTTGATGCTAAATTTGATAAGTGGATTATTATTATGTGATGTTTTACGTTTTTGTGTTAATAATTCATTAAATTGTTTTCTTTCAGATGAGATAATAAAACAAAACAAGCAAAACCGCGCGAGCAGGTCCCGTGGTCGGGGTGGTGGCAATGTTCGTGGACGAGGCGGAGTAGGAAATGTTAGGGGCCGTGGTGGCGGCCGTGGCAGAGGTGCTGCTCGAGGACGAGGACGTGGTGGTTACAATCGCAGTCAATCACAATCTAGACCAGGCACTCCTAACTCGGCAAGAGCTCGATCACGTTCACGATCACGCATAACTGGAGGCCAGTCACGCTCCCAATCACGGAATCGCTCTCAATCGCGTAATCGATCTCGTTCACAACAGCGTCGATCAAATTCAAGGGCTAGATCTGCTTCTAGGTCACGCTCACGATTGCGTGGACTGACTCCTAAAGGAAGAGCGGGATTAGAAGAACAGGGTCAAATGCCACAACTTGTAAGAGGTGGCAGAATTAACAGAGGTAAATTAAAAGTTATTACTTGATTTTAACATATTACCGGTCATATGAAAAGTTTTATGTAGTTTATGCCTGTGGCTTCACCCACGTGGTTTAGGTAGCTTAAATGTTATTCTACACCCTAAACTACCTATTTTCCAAATTTCATCAAAATCTATTCAGAAGTTTTTGTGTGAAAGGGTAACAAACATCCATCCACCCATCCTCACAAACTTTCCCATTTATAATATTAGTAGGAAGTAGGATTTTGAAATATTACTTAGCAGATAATTATTAAATTTCAGGAGGCATGGGCAACCGACTTCTACGTGCAAATTCGAATCCTAATTTGCAAGCTGGTATACACAGCAGACTGGGTGTTAACACTCGCCGTGGAATGTACAACTTACGCAGACCTTTGGCTGTCGCAAAGAGAGGTATATCAAAACGGGGCAGAGGTTTATCTACTGCTGCACAATATAGTGCAGTTGGATTAAGATCTGATCAAATTCTAAAAGAGCGCAGACAAAGCATGTTAAGGAATAACATTATTAAAACACAAACATTTACACGGTCTAGAAATAATTCTTTCAGCTCTGCTTCACAACTAACAGTTAGTGTAGCTAATGATTTTGCAAAGAAGCGCAGGAACAGTGTTGGTAATGCTGGCTATTTGAACAAGCAAAGTCTTGCTCAATTAAATAATCACTTTGGATATAACAACAGGAGAGGCCCTGGAAGTGTTAAGTCAGTAGGTTCAAACAGATCGAATAGGTCTAACCAGTCAAATATTAGTAGGAAATCCCAAGGAAGGGGTAGAGGACACGGAGGAAATCGAGGGGTTGGACGCAACTTCATCAATAAACAAGTACTAAATGCAAAATTGCAAAAGGAGATTGCAGCTATTCAAGGTAAAACTTATGCTGCTAGTACTAACTCTAATGGTAATGGTGAAGCTCCATCTGGTGTTAATCTTACACTAGTACCTACTGTAACTGGACAGACGCTACACCAAAGGTTTGCTAGCCCTTAGATATTGTAATAAAATTGTGATTTTTTATAACATTTATAGAAATAGTAATAATAATAACATAAGATTTTCTAATGAAACCTTGAATTTGTAAATTGTAAAACTACTTTATTTCAACATCATGTTGAACTAATTTAATATTAATTTTCAGAAAAACAGATCTATTGACAATGATAGAATTGCTACTAGTTCGCTAGTAGTTTATAGTAATAAGCTTAATTTTAAATGTAACAAGGGATTGGAGAATACAGAGTGTCACCTTCCTATGAGATGGGATGGTGACACTCTAGTTTATCTTCTTTCTGACTCTTAAAAGAATCTGTCATAATATATTATGCTTGTATTAATTTTAACACTTATTGTTTGATTTAGAAGTCAAAATATTATACTTGTTGTAGTTTAATGTTAGTTATTATAGTACATAGCCATATGCTTGTTTATTACCAAGGTACTCTATAACTTTAGAGGCAGTCCTAATGTGTATATCATAAGCATTTTTACTACCTTCATATCTGCCTGATTGAATATATTTACTTGGTATGATACAAAACATCTAATTAAATTAAGTTTCATGTAAAATTTAGAGAATAAACTAGACTTTTTTTTTACATTAATTTGAGGGAGCAAATCATCATTGACTACAATTTTCTGTTTGAAATGGACATCATTTTGGATTGCTCAAATATTTGGCCAGTATATTATGATTAAAATATTTGAGGAACTATATTTATGGCATCTATGTATACTAACTAAAGTACAGAGACAATTATCACTAGATAATATAAGTCACATAATTGATAGAAAGTATCATATTTCTATTTTAATATGTTATTGGCAAAATATTTTTATGGTTTTCACTTTCGTATTTCTAAAAACTAGCTTAAGAAGATAGTCATCAAAATCATTGAAGTACCTACATGCTGCTTACATTCACTATATTTTTGTGAAAAACTAATATCTTGTCAAGTTTGGTAATCAACACTAATAAAAATCGATATAAAAATATCAATTTTGTGTTATTTGGAAATAGTGAAACAAGACTTGATGTGTGTATGTAAATGATTATGTTTTAATATTTTAACAGTTTGATACCTAACTGTACTAAGTATTCAAGCTCTGTATATTAAAGTCATCTTTGTACACATTTTAGGTATTATTATAAAAGGAATGTCCATAAAGATAACTTAAAAAGATGATATATTGTCTTGAATTATTATAAACCAGATGTTTTATTGTCATAGTTGCAGTATTAAAAATAAAAACATGTTGGAAATTATTCAGAAGGAGACTATAATTTACCTTACGTGTAAATAAACTTTTAAATTTAAGGTTTAATTTGTGCTGATAGAAACATTTATATGTTTTAAACACAAAAGAGCACCATTTTGTTTGAATTAATAACTTTGTTTGTTTTAAGTTACTAAAGCTAATCCTGTTTAGAATTATTTTTGTTATTAGTATAAGTAAGACGAGAAATAAAATGATTCAGTTAATAAACATCATATATTTTATTATTATAACCTTATTATATACATTCTCCTCTATTTACATTAAATAACACATAGGTGTACAGAGTTAACACCCACTTATAATAATTATCAACAAATATTTCACATTTTATACATCCTCGGCATCATTATAAGGGAGTCGGTAACTGCAAATATAGAAAAATCCATTGTTAGTATTGCTCAATTAAATTAAGGTTTAATAAACTTCATGTGATAAGATAGAATACAACATGCTTTTAACCTGACTTTGTTAAAACAAACTACAGAAGAATATCATTGAAATTAATAGAAGAAAAAGTTGCTACAAACAATTACCAATCAATCTGGTTAGTGTGGTTGTGTTACTGGTTGAATGTAATAATATAAAATACTATTTAAAAAAAAGGTACACAATCAATACTTACAATTTTCACCAAGAATATTCTTTAGTATCAGTCCATGAAATATTTTTACATTATCACTTGAATCATTTTTTAAGTTATTAGAAATAGTATTTTCAAATGTCCAACCAATATGTTGCCCACAATGTGGGCAAGCACAGATTTTCCAACTGTACCCGGGAAACCATGAATCTGCACCTTGATTCTGTAAACAAAATATTTATATAGAACTTAACAGGCCCTTCTGTCTACCTTCTAAACAATAATCCAATTAACAACTTACAGGGCCTATGTTGTCACATCTAGCTTTTTCAGTAGTCACCACATCAAACTTGATGCCAAATGGATTTACCAAAGTTTGGACTGTGACATTTTGACGTCCAAATATATTTTGTCTCTCTGTCTTATGAGCTCCTGTGCTTGGTTTGTTAAATAAGTAATGGGAATCAGCCACGTCTGCGCCACATTTTCGGCATAAAAGCAATTCTACAAAAACATATAAGGTTATTATTTAAGTATTTTATATTCATAACATCTTGAAAAAGAAACTTCTTTACCTTGTCCATTCTTCTCCGATTTTCGATATTGCTCAGCAAACGTGTACAAATTGGTTGAAACATACGAGAGTAATATGAATTGTAAAATATAAATCATGCCTTATTATTTAATACTCGTATCAATTTTACCTGACAGCAGTTAAAACTTCACAGAAGTACTTTAATATTTTTTCTTAGACCTTTACGTATAACGTAAACATAAAGTACAAATATACATAAAAGCAAAATTAAATAGAAATAACTATTAAAACCAAAAAAGTAAACAATTACAACATTTAAATGTCTAAATTACACGCACAGTCCGTTCAAATCAAATGTCAAAACATTTCACAAGTCCATGGAATAGGTATGAATTTCGGAGCTGTTTGTAGTTAGTTTAGTTTCATCAACCATGACTCAAGACGATTTTGATTATCAAGAATGACGGCTGTACAATTTTAATTAATTCTATACAGGGTGTCCCAATACTCGACGTTAACCCGAAACCAGATGATAAAGCAAGTCATGCTGGTTATCAGAAAAATAAAAAAACAATTCTAAATTGCATGGTTGTAAAGTTATATGCATTTGAAATTTTTGTTTTTGCTAAAAAAAAACCAGCTGTTCCAGCTTTCATAACAATAACACTTCATTCCTTACAAAAAAAAAAAAAAAAATTTATAGTATTAATAATTAATATTATTACAAAAATATATATATATTTTTTTCTGATAACCAGCATAACTTGCTTTATCATCTGGTTTCGGGTTAACGTCGAGTATTGGGACATTATTTATTAGAATTTAAAGAGGCACTATTCAGGGTAACAGAGCAATAAAAAAAGTTGGAAAAAGTTAAGATTTGTGACCACAGGAGGGGGGAAAAAAGTGTCACAAAGTGGGAATTTTTGCGTTTTTTTCAAATTCCTATAACTTTACAACCATGCGACTTAGATTTTTTTAAATATTTTTCTGATAACCAGCATGACTTTCCTTATCATCCGGTTTCGAATTAACGTCGAGTTTTGGGACACCCTGTATATGTAGCATATTTATGTATTTTAATATTTAGGCATGTTCTAAAATAACAGTATACCCTTGGTCTTGATTTATTACAGTAGTCGGATAATGTAGCATATAGTACCCACGTTATCATCTAAGTACTTCAAAAAGAGATAGAAATATTATATAAGAATAGAAGACCGGTAAGTGCAAGCGAGATAGATATAGAGAAATGATATGGCTCTATGACTCAGGTGATAACGTGATCATATTATTATTACTTTTTTTTTATTTGTAGTTTGTGATTATTACCGCCCGTGCGTCGCTAGTCCGAAATGAGGATGATGATATTCCAATATTAATACATTTCGAGACTTCAGCTTATATTTGTCTAAAACATAAAAGAAAATTCGCCATTTTAGTTAATTTTTCTAAACTGATTAAACCATTTAGATCATGTCCTCCTTTTCTTTTGTTATTATTAGTGTTGACAAGTCTTGACGTACGTTCCACTCACTCGCGCAATAATGTAATCAAAATATTGTTGTCGTCTATGGCTGCACTTGACAAACAATATGCAAAATATACGTAAAATGTTCTAATTTAATATTAAGCCAGTTTTATTGCGGGATTTTGGTGTGGTGTTTTTTATAAGTGGGTGTGAAGCCAATATCAGTGATTAAATAAGACATAAATTCACTATAGGTGTTCTCATATCGAAACAAGATAATGTAGCTTTGTGAGTGCAATGTAACTTTGTAATAAAGAAAGACACGAGTTTTATATTACATAAACATGTCTTTTTTTAAAAACGTAGCTTCAGGATTTACGATCCGCAGTCGCGATACAATACTGAAAGAAGCTCTAATAAATAATCTCTCAGAGAGTGTTAAAGACATTCAATACAGTAATCAATTTGAAGAAAACTTTCACAGTGTTCTCGGTTCAAATGATTCCACTAACACGTTATGTATGGCGTTAGAAGCTGTTTTTCTTCACGGTTTGAAGGATACATTCTTAAAAAAAGCAAAGAATGCTCTGACAGGTGACCCTGATCAACAACCTCAACCTAATTTTTGGCCTCTTGTTTTGGTTTTATCACACAGGCAAAATATTGACCAAATCTCATCATTACCACAAATCAATACAGAAATAGGTCAGTGTCGAGCTTGGCTTAGGATTGCTTTAAATGAATGTCTATTGTCTTCATACATGTCCACACTGCTGAAGAACATATCTGCTATAAAGCCTTTCTATAACAAAACTGCTTTTATTTGTGATTCAGAAATATTAGAAGTAGCACAAAAACTTGTAGAAGGTCTGGAAACATGTATTCAATTCAACTTACCTATAAATTCAAGCCTTTTAAACTACTGGCCAGAGCAAGTACTCATTCTAGTAGGAATATGGGTGCCCAAAATTAGGCAAGCTCCAATATGTGCAGCTTTAGATGTAGCAAGTACTCTCATGGATGATGAAGTGAAACCGAAGTTGGCATCTACTCCTACTCATTCATCTAACATCACTGGGCTGGGACAGATGCTAGCCTTGAATGAAGATGAAGCTTTGGACTTCATACTCTCTAAAGGTTCCAAAGATGTCTCTAAAGAAGATTATGAACCTGAAGTTGAGCAAAACAACTCAGGTAGTTGGAAAAACACAAATGTTATAGAACAGAGTAAGGAATTAATTGATTCAGAAAAGTCACAGTCCATTTTAGAGTCAGATAAAGCTGGTACTAGTAAAGAACTTAGAGATGTAGGTTCAATGTCACCATCATCTGTTAACTCAGAAGACTTTGTTGCTCCTACAGATATTATGGTTACTGGCAACTCATTGAGTGGTAAGGGATGGTCTGCAGACAATGATGAAATGAATGCATCTATTAATTCTAACTCATCACATGGTAGCAGTATGATAAAGACACCAGAACTTAAAAGTTTATCATCCTTAGTAGATAACTCCCATAATGTTGGAGAACCTTACACTAATACTCCAAATTTAAGAGATATTATGAAAGATATTCACAAAGAGCTCAAGTTGACCTCAGATGAACCTGAAATATGTGATATGAATGTGGAAATTGTGTCTCCAGATGATCCCATATTGCAAGGTTTGGATTTTGAGGTTGTACCTAATTCAATGACTAGTTCTTTCACTGTACCAGAATTACAAAAAATGATTTCACAATTAGGTACACTCTCAAGGGAGCAGGGACTTGATCATCAAAACTATCAATGTAAAGGGTGCAGAGAACTACTGGGCAGTACTATATCTAAAGCAAAAGTTTGTGCATACACTGGTGAATACTACTGCTCTAACTGTATGGATCCTAATGTATTTATTATTCCAGCTCGGGTAATACATAATTGGGATTTCAAAAGATATCCTGTCTCCAAAAAATCAGCCCTGTTTTTGTTGGAATTTCAACATCATCCAGGTATAGACATGAAAAAACTAAATCCTAAGATCTATAGTGGTGTATCAGATATGGCACAGTTACAAGAATTAAGAATACAATTAAATTTCTTGAGAGCTTATATATTTACCTGCCGGGAACATGTTATTGAGGAACTACAGAAGCGTGTGTGGCCGAGGGAATATTTGTATGAACATTTGCATTTGTATACAATTTCAGATTTAGCACAAATACCGAATGGTTCATTGGCATTGCAACTTGAAAAAGTTGTTAGTTTTGCTAAAACACATGTCCTAGAATGTTGGTTATGTAGTCAAAAGGGTTTTATTTGTGAGGTCTGTCGGGATCCAAAGATTTTATATCCATTTGAGACAAGCACAACATACCGTTGTGATGAATGTTCAAGTGTATTTCATTCTAAATGTCTCAATGCCAATATACCTTGTCCAAAATGTAAGAGAAAACAAAATAGGTCCAATGATTTGTCCTTGATTAATGCTGTAAATTCTCATTTTCTGAAATAAGGGAACCAAATACACCTGTTTGTGTTCTGGTACAAAACTGTTGCATTTTATCATTTATTACTTATTATTTCATTGATAGTCATATGTTCCTCTTAAATTAATGTTGGTAAATAAAAGGGTTACTGTAATAGTGTGTATATACATTGTACTAACTGCATTAACAACATAGCTTATGAAATTCTTGAGTACTTAGATAGTACAAGCCTGTATAACCAAATATAATTATAGGACAATTTATGTTACTAGTTAATACAAAATTATAAATTAATATTCATAATATTGTAAGTTCCAGAATTTATAAACCTACATAATAATATTTTAATAAATTTTACTTATGTGTGTAATATAATTGTAAACGTTTAGTGTTGCTATGGCAAATAATTAATAATGTGATATAATATTTTTAGGAAAACCTAGATGAATCTATTTTATACTTATGAGTTGCTTCTAGTAGATTCTATTTTTATAAATTACTAATAAAATTATTTTATTTACCTACTAAAAGTATTTAGCCTTTATGAGTCTTAACAGTTATTTTAAAGAAACTTGCAGATAGTAATGCTTCACTTACTTTGATTATATTATTTACTGATCTCATGGAATACTGATATGGAAAGTGATCTTTGTACTTAACTGCGTAAATTTATATCAAAAGTACATTTTAAACAAATGAGTGTATTCAATATTAAAACTCTGACACAGACAATATAAATGATTTATAGAGACCTACACTATTGTAATTGTGTTTATTTTAGCTTATGTACAGGAGGTGCACCTTAAACCGGCTTCATTGGTGTAAGCTCTACCAAACTTCTAAACAAACTTACTGGTTGGATAATTAAATAAAGTAACCAAAAAAAAACAAAATTAAGTAAATGTGCAGCTATTTGAAGCTTACTGCAATCTAGCCTAGTTTGATGTCTATACCGGGATATCAATCAATCAACTAGCCTATTGCAGTCCACTGCTGGACACCTCTCCCAACACCTGGATATATGACGATATAAAATCTAGATATACAGGATGTCCCAAAAGTCGACGTTAACCCGAAACCAGGTGATAAGGCAAGTCACGCTGTTTATTAGAAAAATATAAAAACAATTCTAAGTTGCATGGTTGTAAAATTATAGGCATTTAAAAAAAACGCATAAAATTCACACCCTGTGACAGTCTTTTCACTCCTGTGGTCACAAATTTTAACTTTTTTTTTGCTGTGTTACCCTGAATAATGCCTCTTTAAACTCTAATAAATATTTTAAAACCAGCTGGTCTAGTTTTCATATCAATAGGACTTATTTCTTAAAATAAAATTTATAATGAAAAAATGCCCAGTTTTAACTATCTGTAGTGAAAAAAAATGTACTAGCTCACCTGGTTTCGGGTCAACGTCGGGTTTTGGGACACCCTGTATACCTAATTAATAGTATCAATTTATTGTTTGTAATTATATTAAAAAGCGTCAATGTTAAATCCCATTATATTGTGCCAATGTGTTTCATACATTTCTTTTAAAATTTTCCTTGCTATAGGAGTGTCTGAAATATTTTAACTATTTGTTTTTATTATGGAATATCATGCCTATTGACGTACATGGTTTATCCCGTAATAGAACCAATATTTTAATTTATATACTCATGTGAGACATTGTTCCTGTTAAGAATAAGAAAAACTATTTAAAAATAAATAGCTATTTACTTAAATATTTTTGTAGATATTGGTGTGTATGATACATTCAATACTATAGCATGAACCCTATTCATAAGTCCGATTACAAGGGATAATAATCTTGCTTTAAGCTGTCCTGTATCGGTCTGTTATGCCCGATTTACACATCGACAAGTACAGTAGCGAGTTAAAAAAGTAGACAGTTAAGCAGTAAGTAATAAGTAGTAAGTACTGTTCACACGTAGGCGAGTACAGCTCATAAGTTGCCGATCACAGACGAAGACCAGTCGCGTCGTGCGTGCCGGCGTGCGTCGCATCGATAAAATGGACATTGAACAATTGAATACCAATTTACGCGCTATTATACGAGAAATACTTAGTATTAACACTTGCACAACACATTGAAAATAAAATTTTAATAGAGAAGTATAGAATAATAAAAAAATAAATATTCCTCACACTTTTACACAACGCCATTTAGTCCCAAACTAACCAGAGCTTGTACTATGGGTACTAGACAACGCATAAATATACGTAAATACTTTTGTAAATACGTACACATTATACATAGAAAAACAGACAAAAATAAAAATAAATACATATTAGAACTTGTGAACTGTACTAAACTCGCCCGTCTACACGGCGGGCACTGCGAGCTACTTCGTACTTAACTCGCCAAAAAATAGGATCGAGCTGTATTCAAATCAACTTAATCGGCAACTTACTACTTAACTCGCTTTTGCCGTCCACACGCAAAAAGTGACTTAACTCGCCAATGAGGCAAGTTAACTCGCTACTGTACTTGTCGATGTGTAAATCGGGCATTAGCGTGCAATTGTAACAGAGACATGGGAACTTGCCGTATTCCGTCTAAACCATGTTCCATGGTTTCTGTTTAACTCAAATATTTTCATATTTATACTTAATTTGTCGGTATAAAAAAAAAGTGTAGAGATATAATCGAAGTAAGTAGTTATGAATCCAGAATTTCTTCCTTCTGCAATCGTAAAATGTGTCCATAATTATTTTTTTTTGTATTATTTATGGGTTTTATCTTATTAAAATCCATCAAAATGTTTATAAATTTTAATGGTGTCAACATCCTTGTAACAGTGACTTAGATACGATAACTAAATGTGATAAATGTTATCTGCGAAACTAAGTACAATATTATTTGTTTATTTATACAGCTGTTAATGTTGCGAGCTTTAATTAAACCGTTTTTGTAGCTAAGTACATTTTCTTTTTGTGAATAATGCAACAAAAGAAATGAGTAATAAAATATATCCCCTACATCGTGATCTAGTCCTAAAATAATCAGGGCTTAGAACTACGAATAGGTACTAGGCAACAGAAAATATCTTTTTATTTGTAAATAGGTACATAATAAACACAAGAAGACTCAAAGATTTGCATTGAGCAGGAATCGAACTCGTGACTTCTCCGTAGCAGGTATTAAGTATACCACAACGCCACAAAGATCATTATTAATAAATCGAAAGAGTAAGTTCATTGAGCGATAACAAAAGGAAAATAGTTACGGTTTAGCTTCTAATAAAAGCTTATTTGAACATAACAGGAAAAATGTGGGTCTATCGATATGTTTGCAACGATTGATAACTCTCAAGAATGACGTTGCTAGTACCTACTATTAATGTCCTATGTAATGATCTTGTATTTGCTTAATTGGTCGAAGATCAATGTCCAAAATGGTCCAATGAACATTCTATGTGTTATGTTAACCTTTTAATATACATATTAAATTTTTAGATGGGCTTGTGAATATCATTACTGGTTTAACTCATCTCGTTGCATAGACTAAATTTTCAGATACATTACCTACCTATTTTAATTAAAGCTGTTATTTTTATAAACAATAATTCATTGATAAGATTAAATATCCTAATTTTAAGATTTTATTGTTATGTTCCTTTGTTTTATGTACTTCATTGATAATAAATTCATTTTTAATATGATGTTATTATTAGCAATTTGATTAATCTTGTAAATGTAATCATATCATTATTTGTGATACAGACAATAGCGCACAGCTACGTCCCTCTTATCATTAAAGTAAGTTGCAAGTATTATAAATGCGTGTTATTTTATACTGACCCAGTTTCTAAAATATGTACCTACATATCTGCTCCTCAGCTATAACTACAAGAAAGATTGTCTAGATACCAAGATATTTTTTTATTATGGTTAAAATAATAGACGTGGTTCATATAACATTTTTACAAAGTGATTATATCCTCAATATCTCTGCTTGCTACTACAATACTGACTTTTTTATGCAATGAATCAAAATGAAGGTACCTGCAAAAATCATAGGGAACCCTAGAGTACTTAGTATAACACAATAAAAACTACTACCTACTAAAACTATTAACTTGCAGCGTGATGTGATGTCTAAACCGTATCCCCATCTCATTTCGTAGCTAACGTAAACGGGGATTAATGAACTTCTTTTTAACAGTCGTAGCAAATAAGAAAAAACTTGGAACGTAACACGATATCAACCTGGCCCCTTGGTTGATAATGACCACTTTCCGGAAATGACCACATTTGATTGCTACTTTCCTGAAAGGACTACTTTGGGGGCAGGGTTGGCATATATGTAACACTTCCCCTCACATTGTATAATTATTAAAAAAAATGGTGGTAGTGTCCAGACATTTTAAGAAATTTACGTTTTCCTAAATAGACGTTTTGATATAGACTTCTTGATTGCTAGTTAGACATTTGCTACATGTGCGATTAGACTATTACTTACTAGACTTTTCGCAGGAAAGCAATAATTGTTGATCATAACTTCAGTTTAAATACGCCTAGTGATAAAATTCTAGTTGTTTTTCTAATTAGGTAAAAGCTTATGAGTTTGTTATGCAAGCGATTCAGTTATAACGATTTGTTAACAAGCTAGTAACAATACCCCTTTCTTATCAGAAGTCCACTGTAGGCTGAACTACAGTTTTTTTAGAGTTAAAAAAAGTTTCCTTTTAAACAAACTTAGGAGACATTTTAAGCGAACTTTCCCTTTTTATGTGATGTCTTTATTTTTTTTTTAATAAGCGCGGACCAGTTGCATGTCTGTGTAATCTTGTAAATACTGCTTTCTCGAGGTGGCGGGGAAATGTCGATGGTTAGGAGAAGCAAAGGATTGTGCGCAGTTAAAATACTTGGAGAATGACTATGTCCAGCAATAGTCTGTCAATCAGGTTTTTGGCTGATAATGATTTGTATTTGTGCCAAAATAAAAGATTTAATTAGGTATATGGATTAACAAAAACAACAATAATAAAAAATAAATAAATATTTTATTTTCTGGAATATTGCAATTACATACTACGTATTAGAATTTAATACATCACTTAAAAAACTAGTTTGATCTTTATGTAACGTTTGTGGTTTTCTTGACAAACCTTTTTTCTGTCTTGAATCATAATTTCCTAAGTAAGATGGTTCGTCTACTGAATAGTCTTGAAAGCACTGGTTTAATAATTTATCGGGTTCTTCATGTCCCTTTTTAGTTTTTTTCTTTGATTGATAACTTAATGCGTCTTTGTCGAAGTCTAGTGGAACGATGCCGAGTTCGCCGCTGTATCGATTTTTGGCTACTTGTAGATATTTTTTTCCACGTACAGCTGTGAGCCGTTTATCCTGTGTAAGAAACAGATATTATGAATACAAGTTACTGTGGATTTTGGGAACGCTCAGATTTTTTTTTTTGCTTTTATCATGTAAGTATAATATTTCATAGATTTCCTATTTATGAAATATTATACCTACTTAGTGCTAGTCCTTATTGGTGCAAGAAAGCCGCCTGCGCCAACAAGGAAATTCTGATTACTTATTATTAATTTCGCACACTTTGATGACTCGGTGCTACTTTGACGAACACCACGAACGGTACTAGAAGATATAGATCTCCTGACATTGTTAGGAGTGTTAGTGATGTGATCTAAGCTGAAAATTCAAGCATAAAAAAGAAACAAAAAATGGCAAAATGTAGGTAATTTACCTGTATTATTAAGACGTTATCCGCCTCCTGTGAAGCCTTCGCACTTCCAAATATAGAACTAGTAGATAGATCTTCTGACTCGCGTTCCTGTGGATTAAGGTAACATTGTTTATTTATCGTTTCTGCCTGATTTTAATATCTTTCTTTGGTACATGTAGAAATTATACCTGCGATATTTATTTATAGACATTCAGGAATGTGAGATAGAACCTTGTTAATTATAGAGTTGTAGATTATAGAGTATGTAGAGTTTGCGTTTTCAGAGCCCGCAGTTGTGGACCAGAACGAGCCGGGACGTCTCGAGTAATGCAAGTCGTCTCACTGGTTGTACTTCAGTAGACCCTGGCTACCGCTATTAGAAAAGGGCGTGATTATATTACATTATTATACAACATAAATTCTTCGTGTGGTGACGGAGTAAGAATACAATATGTAACCACCCCATCTCATCCCATGGGTAAAAACCGACTAAGGGACTATCCGTGAATATTACCTTTAAGAAATAAAAAGAAGGAAAACTTGAAATTAAACCCTATACCAATCCGTCTGGCCAGCGTGGTATTAGTAGGCCAAGTATCCCTCCATCATGGGAGGAGCCCGTCCCTGCAGTGGAACATTAATGGACTGTTATGATGATTATAAAACAACTAACCTTTCTAGGATGCATAACGAGTGTGACGTGACAATGCCTGGCGGTGGCGAATGTTCTGAACGCAGCGATGACGGCGTCTTGTCTGTGGTACCTGTCACCTTCGCGCTCTTCTCCCAAGCCGAGCATGAACTGCACGTTGTCTACTATCACGTGCGATATGTCATGCATGTATCTAGCGTGTTCTACTGCCTAGTGTTAGAAAAAAAAGTGTTTAAAATATAAGTATTAAATAGCGTTTTCAGACGAATAGCGTCGTCTGCGTTGTACCTATATGCAGAGTTTTTGTGTATATTACGAAATCCACATAAAAACTCTGCTAGTGCTTACCAACCATTAGGTATGTGTACAGGGATGAGTGCGATTATAAGCAGAAATGCTCGTGGTATAAAAGGGGATTATCGGATCACCCGTCATCTGACAAATTTGATTAGCGTCATATTTCACTTTTTGTTCAATAAAATTCAGTTGAACCTCTGGATTTATCCTTGTTACTTAAACTTCTTGCGCACTTTTTGGGCCTCCATAATAATATGTCCCAAATTAAAATATGACGGCATGGTTTTGGGAATTCGATTTCAAATTAGGCCGGTTTTTGGTGATCAAAAACCGCGCGAGAGCTTAAAACTTATTTGAAAAACATCAATCAAACAGCCAATAATAAATTATATTACCTCCATAACGACTTTGATAGGTTGCTGTCCGTGAAAGGCTAAATAGAAGATGGGTAACTTCTGAAACTCGTCGGCATATTTGTCGAAGTCTTGCAAGTTTTGTTCTAGAGGTACGCCGGCTGACTGCTGTAGCATAGTGCGGGCTAAACGGGAGTTGCGGATCTCGAAACTGCCCCATAGTGTGTTTACCTGTTAGATGGGATTGCGAGATCTTGTTAACATAATTATTTTGGTGGAATTAATTTACTATTCTAAAATGTTCTTCTCCAAATGGACTATAGTACTTATTGTTTATATTTTTAACAGCTCTCATCATCCCTTAAGGCAAGGAACATCCTCGAGTGACGAAGCCTCTTCGCCGGATGAAAGAACGCTGGCTTCCACATTGGCCAGATTGTAATTTTTTTTAATTTTTCATCTTTTTTTTTTAGAGACTATTATATTATATTAAACAAGGATAAATTTAGGTAAATCGGACAAAAGGCAACTGTCATATTTGATGGAACATATTATGTATGTTATAAACCTATCGTGAGTAAAAAAACTTTTACCTACCCCTTGTTGTGCCAAGTCCAGGGACATTTCCGCACAGAGAGTAGTTTTCCCACAGCCAGTTGGGCCCGTCATCACGGTAAGCTCGCCGCGCCGGTGACCTCCCAAAAATCGTGTAAGCGCGGGAAAGCGTCGCCATTTTATACCGCGAACCTAAAAAGCCAGTTTTCGAAAATAATTAATATTTAAATAGTAGGTAGTTGATACTATCCCTCTACCATGCTACGCGCCTAGGGTTCAAGTACAAATCAAACAGTTCCTTACATGAAAACATTGACACACAACACATGAGCTATTTAGAGAAAGAAACACATTTCCTGTATATTTAATGACTGACTGATTTTGCCGTAGCGTGATGTTATAAGTTAAGCCCTGTTTATAAATACTTTCCCCCTTACTCATAAACGCCTCTTAATAAGGGGGTTAATATATAATAATATTATAAGTCTTAAAGAATTATTAAATTCAAACGGAATAAACACAAATACATCTTTTATATCATGCTTCTTCAAAAATTGTAATATAATGTACTTAATATACTTTACCTTGTCCACGTTGGTAATGTCGAAGTAGACATCGTCTCTGAGCGCTGCGAATGTAGTTATAGATCGATGCGCGGCTGGCTTCGCTTCTGACACTAACGATTTGAGTGAGAGGTTCGCTGCAGCCGCCTCTGACGCTGTTACTAAGCCATCTGTGGGCCTGGTATATAAAAAGTGTAAATATATTATCGTTAGTGGAAGGGAGCTAGAAATTACAGGACTTAAAAACTCCTGTTTAGGGTAACGGCTTGGCTGTGCTTTGGTATTGTTGGCGTTCATGCCCGACGGATACCACTTACTTTGGTAAGGGGCTCACTTGCTAGTCTGCTACTTTAAAGCAATAATAAAAAAAACAGCCCATTAAGGTTCTGCAGGGTCGGACCCACTTCCGTGACAGAGTAAGCCTGGCCTCTTAATAACAAGCGGGCTAGACGTATTGCTATAAGGATTTATGTTAAATTTTCCTTGACTTTCACGACACGTAAGTAATTGGTGGGGTGATCATATCCGGTGGTTAATTTCGAGTGATCACGCGAAAGGTTCGATAGCTATATTGCCATGTTACAAGGTCCAACACTGGTTTTTTCCAATACTTACCTCACAAAACGACATCTGTCTTCCCCAAGTTTTTCAGCCACGACTCTCATATTGTCCCAGTCACCCCATAGACATAACTTTGAGTAATTTTCTAATGTTGGCAATACTATTGGTGGGAGACTGCAGTTACTTAACCATATTAGTGTTCCTGTAATTCATAGCAAGTTATAATATAAAATTCGCCACACAACGCCATCTAGTGAAACTCAGCCGAAACTGCACTATAGCTGGGAACTAGACAACGGATAAACACAAGTAGATACTTGTGTTTATCCGTTGTCTTATTTTTTTGTAAATGCCCATAAAGATTTTCTTTGAAAAAGAAATAAACCCGAGACCTCTGCCTAGGACCATGGATTTTAGCGACTACACCATAAACGAAACTTCAGGACAAGAAGAAGTGGTGTCATTTTATATTCTTATGGATCCCCAAATTATATTATGTGTCCAATACATAGAGTCAAATCATGTAATGGGAAAAAAATACCTGGTACTTTTGCAGCAGCTAAATGTAATACATCTTGTATAGTTGGAACTAATACTGCTTGATCATTACGACTAACTTTGAATGCTCTACATGAGAACAGTCCGGCTGTATGCAGCCCAACATTTTCTGGTTCCTCTTCTTTGCCCGCTTCTATTTTACGGTAGCCTACAACTTTGTCTGTACTATTCTTTAATGGGAAATATAATACTGTGTGTTCAGTTGATACTCTTACTTCTGTTAATATTTTGTTAACTTCAGGATGAAACTGTAATAATATAAAAGAATTGTCTTTTAGTAAGTATTTTTTTGTATTAAACACTAGTTTTAGTATTCTATTTAACTTATCATGTTATGTATAAAACTATTATAACTCGTTTAGTAAACACAATTTAATAGAAAAACAGAATGTTGCTTGTCCTGTGAAATTTACTATTACAATTTTTTGTAGTTTAACTTAAAAAAATAAATAATACAAAAAGCAAACAGAACAGTACGTAGAAATTTTATAGTAATACTTACAGGAAGTTCAAAAAGTCTAAATAACTCCAATAATTCTGTTTCATTCAAATCAGTTAATGATTTGGTGTCTTTTTTCATTTTTTGCCAATTAGTTTTAAACTGTTCAGAATTTTGTTGACATTGTTCTACAAAGTCTTTCATTGTAGCTTCAATTTTTGTTTTTTTGACCAGCCTCTCCAAAATATTCCAATCTCCATGAACATTGCATTTTGGACAGACAAAGTATCCTGTAGAATGATTTTACTAATTATTATTAGTGGATGTGCAAATCACAGAAATAACAACATTTTTACTTTCACATATTAATTTCACACGTAATTTTTTGAAGACTTTTTCTAATAAAAGAAAAATTTCTCACATATTAGTTACAACTGAACTAAAAGGGAAAGTTTCTTTCTTAAGCATGAAAACACAAACTGAATGTTTCTTTCAGTTATTAATGCATAGGTAAATGTTTAGGCAAATAAACACATTTCTATTGGTTATGTTTACGTAAAAACTTACCCGTAGTTTTGTTGACATAAATCTTACTGTCCGCGCAATTTTGATCGCCTGAGCATATAGAACATTTTGTTGTGAGAGCTGTGTATCCGTCTTGTACAGCGAACCCTTTTTGTCGTAATAACTTCTTCATATCAGCTGCTGTTATCTTTGGAATATCGTTTAGTCCTACATTGTGGACTTTCTTGTGCAAACATTCACAATTAGATAGCCTAACTAGTTTTCGTAGAAAACTGTGCTTTAATATTCTTGTATACGGTAACATTTCATTTATTAATAAATATAAAAATACAAAATTAAATGCGTATTACAATCTTAACCTAACCTCCAACTTTGTTTTGACATAAGTATGACGACAGCATAAAATTGTAAACAAACAAACGCTCCAATATACGGTAAGTACCATCGACCGATTAAGAAAAGCTATCATTTTGTTCATTTATTTGTTGTAATTTAATACAATAAATGGCACCATTCGGCAATTTCCTTCGCATCATATTTCTAAACATAGTATAGAAGATTGAACAGTTGACTATCCATTCCATGCTCAAGGATGTTCAAACTTCATATTTTCTACGGCCAGAATACCCATAATAAAAAAAATGTTTGCTTATGATTCAAAGTACCTCAGAACCAAATACATATTGTGTTCTTTATGAAAATGGGAATTTTTCCCATTCTTCCATAAAGTCAATGTTGTCAAATTTGTGGTATCAGCGCAGCATTTAGTCTATAAAAACAATACAAACCGTTTACTCCCATTTCCAGATTTGCACGAAATTAAGGCGGCAGCTAAATGGTTTTAGGACAGGGTATAATAAGCTAGTGCTTTTTCTTCGCGAGTTTAGATTTCACCACGCTGTATTCTCCTCCTCTCTGAAAGAAATTCATTCACGATGTGTAACCAATATTTATGTCGAGGCCAATCATCAAAACAGCCCATTAACGACGGAGGGATACTTGGCTTACTAATACCACGGGGGCCAGACGGATTGGGTTAAATTTCAAGTTTTCCTTCTTTTTATTTCGTAAAGATAATATTCACGGATAGTCTCTTAGTCGATTTTTACGACATCCCAAGGCCAATGACCTCCTTCTATATCTTGAAACGCATTATTAAATGCCTAACGGGGCTTGCAAATGTTGACATTTCTCTTCAGGAAAAGTTCTCACGTGTCATATTTTACAATGCTTTCTCGTATTGTGGGTATGAGCTATTAAGCACGTGGAAGGAATTTCGAGGGCGAATGTTTGGAAGATAGTAAATCCGTAAAATAATTAGTAGCTTAGGTAAATACAAGAACGTGCTATAGTTATTTTTAATACCAAATGTGGGCAAATGAAACAAAAGAGACATCTAAATTATCCTTATATTTAAAAACATATGATTAAATATGTACAATTTAATTTCAATACTTAGTACTAAAAGTCGCGGATTTAGCAATTGTACTACTATAAAATAAAACAGGTATTACATAATATATTTTTCATGTCTCGTACTAAAATTACTCTTTATGTCTTCTGATAACAATACACAAAATATTACATAATCGAATAATTTCATTTTGTATAAACAATAAGTCATATAAGATCACTTGATCTAAAAATAATCACATAACATAACCACAGTAGAATGGGATGAATCATTACATACTGTTAAATAGTGAAAAGGTACCTACATGACAAAAATGTTGTAAAAAGTAGGTACCTTGTTCCTTGCAACCTTGTAAATGGTTTTATTTTATAAAATTTCCTGATATTCAGTCATTCCCATCCCCTTCTGACGACACGGCACCATAAATACCATCACCATTCACCATAGTACACATACATACCATTATTACATTTTGAGTTCAGTTCTGCTATAATTAGTTTATGGTCTTGATTCATTACATTTTACGGTGTTTTATACATGTTATAAATAAATACAAACAGTAATTTACCTAATTACATATAAGACACATTCACCTATCATTTAAGATACTAATATAGTTTGACCAAAAAAAACATATTTTATGAAACAATTCTTCTATTGTCAACATCAATAATATGTAATAGCTAGGGAAAAAAATGCATGTTTACAATTTTATTGGTCAAAATAATTTTATAAAAACATAGGTACTGTAATCAATATTTTACACTTTTCTGCTTCTTTCGGCAGTCATAATCATATATTTTTTTTATGTATAAAGGTGTTATACAAAATTTTTACAAAGCTTTGGTTAAGCACTTCACATTGTGAATACCTCTTATAGTCAAATTATTTACAGCCTAACTAGAAAAATAAAACATTATAGATGTACTGGCGAATTCATGAGGCACACACAATATATCATTTTTCTATTCAGGCTATAGCCACTATAGGCTTGTTCTCCAGTAAAACTTCTGGCATATTTAATATACTACATCCTGCATCAGACTAGGGGTACTGCCATTATTTATACTCAAATAAGTTATTTTATACGCTTATCGCTTATCTGGATTAAAACAAACCTCTCATAATTATATTTAATAAAGATAATACTATCGGGTCGGGTCTAGTATAGTCACCACATTATAAATGTAAAAATTTACGTGTATGTAACCAATAAAACCTACTCATAAACACCTATTAAATTTAATCACTGTTTAGCGAGATTTTTATTAGAAAAACCAACCTTATACCAAACAAAACCGCAAGAATTTAAGTTATTCATTTGACTAAAATTTAAGAGGCGTTTATGAGTAAGGGGGTAAATGCAGATCACAAGGACTTAAAAGTCGACGCTGCTGTGACCAGGTAGGTATAGGTCATCATAATAGAGTAAACATATAAATAAATGAAATATTTCTTCAGACATCAGATCTAATTGTGGCTCGTCCTATATAATTAATCAAATATTTCATAAAATTATTATATTTTGTGGAATAAGTTTTGTGTCCAATTATTACAAATTAGAATAATATTTTTTATGAATTTACTTTTTTAGATGAATGCAACCAAAATGCACAATAAATGTTTTAAATAATTCATTAGATGATTATAAACAACAGGATAAATCATTAGTACATATTTGGTCCATTTATAATTAATCATAAAGAATTTGTTAGGACAGATTTTATTTATGCGTACAGATTTTAAATTTAAATAATACATACATTTAAACCATTATTTTCCTCGTATTGCCACAAATATTAGAATAAGCAGTCAATAATGTTATTAACAGTCGCCTGTCCACCTGTGCCGATAGATTCAAGTATTAGCGTTTGTTTAGCTTAGTCATACATCGACATAGTATGTGTATGTATTTATTTCGCGTAAGTTGTTTTGCCGTCCCATTTATATTAGTCTTTAAAACTAAGCGAGGCTTAATTACAACGAGCACTAAAATAGGCACAGATAACTTTTCTTTCATCTACAGCACGTATAACTCCACTAAATCACATTTAAAACACTTCATTTTAGCTGGAACATAAACATCTATAAAACAATGCCTGATATGTACGATTTCACAATGTGCTTAAGGATATTGTGCCTAGTACACAGTAGTTTAATTTCATTTTTGCATGGCGTTTACACTAGCATCTGACAATTTCAAGTAAAGAACTTTAGGTAAGCCAATATGGACCCGACTGCCAGTGTACCGATTGTACGAGTCAATTGCATGCAAAAATAAACTTTAGACATTATACAGAAGGCTCAATTTCTTTAACCATAATTTAAAATAGCACAGTTTTGTTTCAATTAGTAAGGAGGTTGATACTGTTGCCTTTGTAAATGTTGTACGAGAGGTCCCTGTTGTTGCTGCTGTTGCTGCATGGCCAACATCTGTTGTCGCATGCGCTGTTGCTGTTGGTACTGAGCGCTTTGCTGCGGCTGCATACCGCGGGGGTAGGGGGGTGCGGGACCGCCCATACCTCCCATTGTTACGTTTGGAGCCTGCTGGGAAAGAAAAATTTATTATTAATTTTTAGTTTGCAATCAAATCTGTGCACAAGTTTGTATATTATAAGGAGAAAACATTATTATTTTAGTACTGAATTAAAAATTTCATGATTTGAAACTTAAATTTTGTATACCTTGTTATGTTGACACATGCTGTTTTTGATTAAAAATACCTTGTAGTCATGTTTCATGCAAATAAAGCTTTTCATTTTTTCTTATTATGCTCTTGAAGTTCGTTTAAATTGAAACTTAAATAAAAAGTTACAAGTGTAATCTCATTCTTCATCATAATCATAACAGTCCATTAACGTCCCACTGCAGGGACGGGCGTCCTCCCATGACGGAGGGATACTTGGCCTACTAATACCACGCTGGCCAGACGGATTGGTATAGGGTTTAATTTCAAGTTTTCCTTCTTTTTATTTCGCAAAGATAATATTCACGGCCGGATAGTCCCTTAGTCGGTTTTTACGACTCCCATGGGATGAGATAGGGTGGTGACATATTTTATTCTTACTCCGTCACCACACGGAAAGTAATCAGATTCTTAGTTGATTTGCATAGTATTCAATAATGTACCTAATACTTTAGATACTTACTTGCATGTAAGGAGGACGGGGATTTTGCCGTTGCGCCAAATAAGCCTCTTGTGTAGCACGACCACCCATCATATTCTGTAAATACGCAAAATCATAGTATAGTATATTATAGGAAAAAAATATTCTAGTATGGATAAATTATAAAAACAAATTATAATATTAGATAAATGTTTTAGTTTGCAATAAAGCTTTTGAATCGTGTATAATATGTAAAAAAAAATGACGACCTCTATAGCGTCATTTTGTGGTTATATAATATGACTGCTACGCAGAGCTCTCGGGTTCGATTCTCGCTCAATGCAAATCCATGTGTGTGGATGAACATGATTGGTCTGGGTGTTTTCTATGTATAATATGTATGTATTTACTAAAAAAAGCATTTAAGTATGTTTATCCGTTGTCTAGTATCCATAGTACAAGCTCTGCTTAGTTTGGGACAAGATGGCTTTGTGTGAATGTGTGAGGAATATTTAAAATACGTACCTGTTGGAATGTCTGTTGTCCAGGAAACCCGCCCATAGCATTACCCCCCTGCGGTCCCATCGATCCTCCTTGACTGTTCATAGCAGCCATACCGCCGCCTTGCCCCATCTGACTCATTTGACCCATCGATTGACCCATCTGCCCCATGCCTTGGCTCATCTGACCCATACTTTGAGGCATCTGAGTGGGTTGACCAACGCCTTGGTTCATTTGACCAATGTTTTGTGCTATCGTGTTGACGCCTTGGCTCATAGGATTCACTTGTTGACCCATCTGGTTCACACTCTGACCCATACCCTGAAATTAATTGTACCTTTAATAGGCACGCGCACAAAAATAAACTCTACCAACTCGTTTTAATAGTCATTATTGCTTAGTAATAGTTTAATAGTCATTCGCCTTTAATAGAAATATTACCCTAGAGAAATAAAGACCTAAACTATCTATGTAAATCAACTTTAAATGATTTGTATGTTCCGAAAACTAAAGTAGGAAACATTACATCAGTCGGTGAAAGTCTAATAGAAATAGGTTCAGACATTTCTGAGAACACCTCAAACATAGGGTAACGGTAGGACAACTTAACAAATAGGCATATAGACAGCCACTTATATTACAAGTTATTAATGTTATATTAAATTTTTTAACTACAAATTATTTTGTTTTGTTGATATACAAATAGTACAGTACCTGGCCGTAAATATTGCACATATATTGCCAATTTCGGCTTCGTAGAGCATCATCATTGACTGTCTCTTTCCACAGGTCGATGTGCAATATAAACGGCCGGGGACTGTAAATAGAGAGTATTATAATAGCCGTACCTGATTCATCATCTGCTGTTGTCCTCCCTGCATCATTTGCTGTCCGTATCCTCCATAGCTCTGCTGCATGCCACCATACTGACCACCGAACATCTGCCCACCCATGCCTCCCATCTGACTGCTACCCATCTGTGCAGCGCCCATTTGTGCTCCACCCATCTGACCACCACCCATTTGACTGGCTGCCATTTGTCCACCACCCATCTGACTTGGCATTTGAACTGAACCCATTTGAGACATAGGACCCATACTGCCCATACCACCCATTGGGTTCATTTGCCTGGATAAGATATTAGAATTTAATATATCTATAAAAAAAACTTAATAAAATATATTAAGCAGTAAAATAAATAGGCCCTAGTGTTTCTGACGATGTTCCTAAAGGTAATGTAACACTTTTTATTATAACTTTGTTTTTACCAATTCCTATAATCGCGTTATCTCTGGATAAAAAGGGGAAGTGATACCATGTTTTGTTCTTAGCCCATACGATCTACTTCACAAGCAAATAACGAAAAATTGACACAAAATTAATTGCCCAATGTTGTAGCTGTGGCTTAAGTTTTCCTTCAACTATTAAACAAAATTATACTTAAAATTCGAATAGGCTTAAAGTAAGGAATAGTAGGTACTTAAAAATAGTAAGAAAAGTAGTAGAATATCAATTGGAATAAAACTTCATTTAAATTTTAGTAATTTTAAGTTCCAAGCATTCTTTTTTTTAAAGATTCCTCCCACACAAGGGTTCGTGCCCTGTGTCGCGGGGACTTTTAAAAACATCAATTTAACGGACACAAAGAACATCCAGACTCGGAACAGTAATTTGTGAATCTCACAAATAATTGTCTTGCGTGGGAATCGAACCCGCGACCTCGAGGACGCCAGCGGCTTGCGCTACCGTCACTCCACCTAGGGAGTTTCAGGCATTAAATTGAGAGAGCTATATTTATATTAATTAAACTAGCTGACCCGTGCCCACTTTGTTGGGCGGCGAATAAAACGCGTCCCTTTATTTTAAACTTATTTCATTACTGCTCCAGTCCTATTAGTCATAGCGTGATACTATAGCTTATCACACTCCCCGATAAATGGACTATTTCACACAGAAAGAATTTTAAAAATTGGTTTAGTAGGTCCAGAGATTACCCCCTACAACGTCACAAACACACAAACTTTACCTCTTTATAATATTAAGTATAGATAATCAACTTACGCAGACTGCATGGTCTGCATCTGGTTGGGCTGCATCTGTCGCATGGTCTGTCGCGGGAAGGGCGCGCGGGCGTGCGGCGCGCCAGGGTAGCCGCCACTCTGTGCACAGTCAACGAACATTTTAGCGTCTACATTAATTATACTAATATTTTTATCAAGAAAACTGTACTCATGCTAACACAAGCAAGCCTTTAGTTAATTGCTACTAGACAATAGTTACTATACCCTTTCCATTATATTTAACAACATTTGACAGCTTGACGTTAGTGACGTTCAGTAGTATCTCGAATGTAATGCCATTCGATTGTAAGCGATTTCGCAATTTTTCGATTTTTCAAATTACTTTATTTTACACATTTGGATCCTTACAGAAACTTACATTATCACTTTATTATTATTTCTTTCTTTATACAGGGTGTCCCAAAACTCGACGTTAATTCGAAACCGGGTGATAAGGCAACTCACGCTGGTTATCAGAAAAATATAAAAAAAAATCTAAGTCGCATGGTTGTAAAGTTATAGGCATTTGAAAAAAAACGCAAAAATTCCCACTTTGTGACAGTCTTTGCCCTCCTGTTGTCACAAATCTTAACTTTTTCCAACTTTTTTTACTGCTGTGTTACCCTGAATAGTGCCTCTTTAAACTCTAATAAATAATTTAAAACCAGCTGGTCTAGTTTTCATATCAATAGGACTTATTTCTTAGAATAAAATTTATAATGAAAAAAATGTCCAGTTTGAACTGACTGTAGTGAAAAAAAAATGTACCAAGCGAGTTTGGCAAGTTACGCCAAAAGTTGGCCCATTTAGTAAGGATTCGAAAATAGTATAATACTTGGTAAATTGTCGCTGCTATCATGGACAAAAAAATGCTTTTTAGTAAAATTTAGGAGCCGATTCCAATGCTGAATAAGTACAACCGCTAAGTAGTTGAACCGGAAGGAGTCACCATATCAAGTGAAAAGTAGTAGAAACCGCGTGGTATTAGTTGAAAGTGTCAAAAAATACCATACCCATCGTATTTTAAAAACACACGAATTTCTCCCGTACCACGTTAGTACTGCGAGTACAATCGTTAGTATCCGGAGACTACCAACATCGAGTAATTTTTTCCCGGACAATATTGAAGAGGTATTGAAATAACTCGCTTTTAAAAAAAACAGTTTTAGCCTAATAATTTAACATTAAAAAAGACAGCAACATGAACATGCATAATTTGCATGAATGTAATGAGTGTAATTCGTGACTTTTTAAAATTGCGATGGGCTGTACTTTTTGGCACTTTCAACTAATACCACAGTTTCTACTACTTTTCACTTGATTTGGTGACTCCTTCTGGCTCAACTACTTAGCCGTTTAACTTATACAGCATTGGAATCGGCTCCGAAATTTTACTAAAAAGCATTTTTTTGTCAATGGTAGCAGCGACAATTTACCAAGTATTATACCATTTTCGAATCCTTACTAAATGCGCCAACTTTTGGCGTAATTTGCCAAACTCGCGTAGTACATTTTTTTTTCACTACAGTCAGTTCAAACTGGACATTTTTTTCATTATAAATTTTATTCTAAGAAATAAGTCCTATTGATATGAAAACTAGACCAGCTGGTTTTAAATTATTTATTAGAGTTTAAAGAGGCACTATTTAGGGTAACACAGCAGAAAAAAAAGTTGGTAAAAGTTAAGATTTGTGACAACAGGAGGGAAAAGACTGTCACAAAGTGGGAATTTTTGCGTTTTTTTTCAAATGCCTATAACTTTACAACCATGCGACTTGGATTTCTTTATATATTTTTCTGATGACCAGCGTGAGTTGCCTTATCACCCGGTTTCGAATTAACGTCGAGTTTTGGGACATCCTGTATATTATGTTCAGAGAATAAGCCTATAGCTTAAAATGATAAAATTATAGTTAGCTTAGGTATTATTTAAAATACATAATTTATCGTGACACATTCGCGGGTTATAGCTAATCTAAAATATCATATCGCATTTTATAAACGTATTATGAACAGTTCATTTTTATTCATAGCATTTATTTCTACCGATTATTTGTAATTTGTTTCATAATGGTGGTAATCGTTATGAGTGTCCATCACTAAGTAACCATGGTAACTGAAAAAAACATGGGTTCTATGAAATACAATATTATTTGTTTGAAAAATAAGCGAAAGTATTACGAAACTTCATGGACGTAAACTGTCTTACGCTGGAAGGGGTATAATCTTGATATCTAATAATTAAAAACACATGCTAAGAAACCAAAATTTCTTTGATAAAAGTCTTTATTTAGCACTTTTATCTCCGTGCTGAGCGATATCACTAGTGGGGTTAACAACGAGAGCTGTCGAAAAAATCTGCTTACTTTGTGGAAGACACTTGACCTACTAGAACCTCTCTTGATCTTATCTTTTGTATTCATTAAATAATTTCTTTTAAAAAAATAATATACGTTAAATATTTAATTGTGAAATATATATAACAATATTGTTACACATTGTTAAACTCAGCATAATATTGTTAGAACAAAACAAAGCTTATAGTATAGGAACCTGGGGACACTTGATCCTTAAGTGAGACTAGGTACACGAGATTTTCAGAACTTGTATGGGTGAAATTAAATATTATAATGGCAATATCGGTTGTCTATGGTACCCGCTAACTTTCTAAAGTTGGTACACCTGTCAAATTTGACGCGTTTGTAAATGGCGGACGACCGAGTGTTTGTTGTTGCAAAGAGAAAATTTCCGTAAGTTTACATTTTGATTAAACATTAATGTAAATATGGCTTTTAGGTGTGTATGAATTTAATTCGAGGCGTTATCTATATAAGTAGCGATTTGTAGCGTAGAAAAGTGGTAATCTAACAGACGTTTGAAAATATTCTTGTTTATAACCTCAAACGGTTCAGGGTACACTTGGTCCACTTAGCTAAGGGAGACTTGATCCGGGAGAATCAAATGTCCCTTAACTACTTTTAACTTTTATTTTCAATTAATTTCAGATTACCGATATGCCCAGAGTATACAAAACAAGAGAAGGTGCCAGAAAAAGAGTACCAATCGATGAAGAGATTATTTTGCTAGAACACCTAAATGAAGCTTAAACGTAACTTGAAATTTTGTTTTACATGTCCCGGGTTCAATTCAATAAGATATTGTTTTAAGTCTTTATCTTAAGACGCTACTTTGAAAATTTTCGAGTTGAATTCGAATGAGACGGATATATACTCTCGCTCACGCGCCGCCGCGCCGTGTGCGCCGTCGTCGTCCCGCCGGCCCTCAAGGACACGTTATCGCTCTGTGCCATAGTACAAATATATACAGTATTTCAACTTCATAGAAACGGACGACGAAACGTGAGTTTATACCTACACGCTCACGATCGCTGAGGGAACAGTCGCTACTGTGCCGCAGTAACGAGCGGACTGTGTGTTATAATTTGAAACTAAATATATTATTCATATGTCAATTTCAAACAAACATGGCTGATATAAATACCTACCTTACTAAATGACTTAGGTATTTAATATTATAATAGTATTTTGTGTATATCACGAAAACGGTTTGTTGTACTTAGGTCAATAATAATGAAAATTTAGCCCCCCTTTATGTAATCCCCCATGCGTGTCTTTCACTTTGATCTAGGTAAATTTAAGCAATGACATCGATGTCATTTTTTGAATGGATTGGTGAAGTGACCTCGATGCCTTTATTTTGACGTTAAATAGATCTAATAGACCTGTTTAAAGTTTGGTTTTGGTTATCGATAAATTCAATTTCAAACAAACATGGCCAATATAATAAACACAGTACCCGGCCGTAAATATTACACATCGACTTTTTCTCTGACGCTCTACGAAGCCGAAATTGACCGATTGTATTTTTCTATAGGTTGATATGCAATATAAACGGCCCGGTACTGTACCTACTTTACTGAATGACTTGTTAAGTACCTTCTTAATATTATAATTTAGTATTTTATTTATATCACAAACATGGTGGATATAAATACAAACATATACATGTTTCTTTAAATTAAATGTATCAATCATAAAACAACACGTTTTTTACAGAACACTTCCTATTTATTTAAATATAAAATAGAAAAATAAAAAGTATTAATTTACAATTACAAAACTAAATGGAAACACAAAGTAGATCGCATGTTTACTATTGTTTACGTACCGCGCACCCGTAGGCATTTATAATAAATATTCGGCCCAGTTTGACTACTGGTTATACTGTGACGTCAGTCCGCGGTAGGTAACAGAAAATTCTGTTACAGAAAAACCTACTATCTACCGGTCTATTATGTATATACATGTAGCCCCTATTTTTTTTTAAATTTACACCCGCGCAAGGTATTATGAAGGCACAAAGCACATCCAGATTTAGAACAATAATTTGGGGATCACAAAAATAATTTGACCGCCTCGGGGTATCGGTCGCAGTGCACGAGGTCGCGGGTTTGAATCTCACGCAAAATAATAGAACTTTAAAAAAAATACAATAGCCCCACTATGTATTGTCCTGTGTCGCGGGGTATTTACAAACATTTACTTAGCTGACACAAAGAACATCCAGACTCAGGACAATAATTTGTGGATCGCACAAATAAAATTGTCTTACGTGAGATTTGAACTCTAGGTGATTTTCCACCTGAGGGGCGAGACGAGGCAAAATTTGAGATCTTTATGTAAAAATGAACCGTATTGCTTAGGAAATAGAGTATATATTAACTTTGTAACAAAAACACTCGCTTCTCGCGATAGGCCTATTGTTGTTTGTTGCTACTTTTTGTTTGTGTAAAAATGAACCGTATTATTTCTATTGTAGAGTTCAAAATACATTAACAAGAAACACGCATGTCGCGATGTCAATTTTTGGTGGAAACAGTTCGGTGCGATTTCAATTCTCGTCTAGTCTCGCCCTTCTGGTGGACTCTTCATGCTGACTTACGATTACCGATTACTGCGCCCGCCACTGCCTAAGGCAGACAGTTTTTTTGTGTGATCCACAAACAACAGTCCTGAGTCTGAACGTTCTTTATGTTCGTTTGTTTCATGTTTGTAAACGTTCCCGCAGTGGAGTGCATGAGAGTTCAAATCTCACGTAAGAAATTTTTTTGTGTGATCCACAAACAACTGTCCTGAGTCTGGACGTTCTTTGTGTTCGTTTGTTTCATGTTTGTAAACGTTCCCGCGGTGGAGTGCGTGAGAGTTCAAATCTCACGTAAGAAAATTTTTTGTGTGATCCACAAATAACTGTCCTGAGTCTGGACGTTCTTTGTGTTCGTTTGTTTCATGTTTGTAAACGTTCCCGCAGTGGACTGCATGAGAGTTCAAATCTCACGTAAGATATTTTTTTTGTGTGATCCACAAACAACTGTCCTGAGTCTGGACGTTCTTTGTGTTCGTTTGTTTCATGTTTGTAAACGTTCCCGCGGTGGAGTGCATGAGAGTTCAAATCTCACGTAAGACAATTTTTTTGTGTGATCCACAAACAACTGTCCTGAGTCTGGACGTTCTTTGTGTTCGTTTGTTTCATGTTTGTAAAAGTTCCCGCGAAAGTAAAAAGTATTATTTAGATCTTATCAGTAAGTACCTACCTACCTAAGCTTGCAAATAAAATAGGTACGTAATATTATAGTACTATTATAGTACGTTTCAATTACGTGATCTTGACGAAAACGGTTATAAAACTTATAACACTTGAGCATATAGTCTAAAATCGCTTATATAAACAAACGCTTGCATTATCAAAAGGGTCAACAGTAACTAGGTACTTAGTTGAGTTATGGCGAACTTTACCTAAGTTTTATAAAAGACATAACTACAAAAATATTTTACGATACAATGTTATCGAAATAACTATTATAAAATAATACTATTATTTACTGATAAAAGACAACAAAGTATTAATAAAAACTTAGGTATAAATATTTTAAACCTAACCTATATATTTTACCTACGATATAAAATTACGCGATAAAATTCAGTACGAACGGTGAGTCGACATGCACAGGTCCGGCGTCGAAGAGGGCCATCGCCCGACTGAATCGTCGACCGTACTCATTCTGTATCGATCGTTAACTTATCGGTATAAGGTCTGAAATTGCGATGCGCCCGCAACGATCCGGAGCGCTTAGAAATTGCTAAAATCTTATTTGATTCATTAAAAATTATTGGTTGTAGTTATGTAATGATATTCTACAGTAATACTAATATTGATGTTACGAATGTATTTGAGTAATTCCTAAGCATAATGATAGTGTACTTTCCGTGTAATATGTAAAAAACTGTTTTTGTAGAGGTGTTTTCAAAAATAAATATGATCGAGCCAAAATCAAGCTATCGCGTTTTCGTAATTACAAAAACCTAGTTAAAGGTATCAATTTACCTATATTAAAATTCTAGATCAATAGGTCTTTTCATATTCCTGTAGTAGTTGATGAAAGATAGTGCATTTTATCAATGTATCATCTTAATTACGTTTAAATTTTATTCAGGGTGTGATTGCGAGACATTTGATTTCTTTTATTATTGAAGATATGATTTTGTTTTGAGTTTGTTTTTGTTTTTTAATACGAAACGGAAGTTTCACATTTAGCAATTGATTTATGTATGGAGACGGTGTGATATGCCTGCCTATGTTATGTGATTTTAAAAACAATATAAATAGATTATCATATTCTAAAAACATTTTATTTATTTCCTTAGTAATAGTATAATGTGAACCTAGATATGGGAGACTTGAACCCCAGGACCAAGTCTCCCGTATATACGGGACACTTGATACCTTTCTCTATTTTTACTTTTAGTCAAATAATTATGAAATTTAGGCACTTATATCTTTGGGTCTTACATCAATTATAGGCAAATGAATTTCACGTATTTCGGTACCAATAGCTTTTAAAATGGATAGTCACTAAGGAAATTAGGGATGAAAAACAAAAGGGGGAATCAAGTGTCCCCAGGTTCCCGTATTTGTGCTTGTCGCAAAAATAAACAAAAATTACAATATGTAGTAATAAATAAAACCCTTACCGACTCGTAGTCACACAACAGTAATCTTTTTCTTGTTTGTCACACTACTGTTTTTGACACACCATTTAATGCATTTATTTCTAAGCTAGTGATGTCCAAGTTACAGTACTAAGTTTTTTATATTGAAATCATCAAAGTATGTAGATGCCAGAAAAAGACCAATAATACCGAAAACGTTTTTTATTCATTAAATTGTATCATCTTATGCGTTTCTGGAAACGACGAACTTACCTACATCAAAGAATAAACCAACAAAACATTTTTAAATACTGTTTCCGAAATAGAGTTTAGTTCTCGTTGCAAATTCTCCTTTATTCAGTTTCATTTATTCTACTATTTAATCTAAGTTTACACATTCAAAGTTTATCAAGCTTTCCCACTGATTCCAAGGCGCTAGTAGAGAAGAAGCGGCGTAACTAACTGCTATTTCTTGACTATATAATTTAATAACAATATACATTTACAATATCTAAAACTAAAAGAAAGCATCCTGTAGGTAGTACATAAAAGTGGAAACACTAAATCACATATTTTATATCAATGTATTTCCAACAGGTCAGTTCTATAGATGAGGTTGTAGTAACTTGTACTTATTAATTGTCGGCAAACGATTTTTCTATGTAGGCACTGCACTAGCAATTATGTTATACATGATGTTGAAAAATCAGTAGTGTGACAAACAAGAAAAATATTACTGTTTGTCACACTGGTGTGACAACCTTGGTGTGACTACGAGTCGGTAAGGAATAAAACGACATTATCTTACATTTACCTGCATCTGTGCCATTTGATTGAAAGGCACACGCTGTCTCAGCATATTGCTGAGAGCTTGCTTCGACTGGTTATTAGATGGTGGCGCCACTCCACGTGGACTTACACCTGCTAAGGAACAGAGTAACAAAGTGTTATTTATATAAAATTAAAAAGAAAATGCTCACTAAATATTGCTAATTGCAGTAAGCGCGAAATAACTCGGCTGGCCTGAAGTTAACTATCAAAGAAGATTACGCATATCAGAAACAAATAAAACACCCCTAAGCCTCCCCATGTTTACGCCAATCGCCAAACGTAGTCGATTGTGTTGAGCCCATTACTATACTCGCGGGGGCGCACAAGGGGTGAAGGGGAGGAGCGCGAAAACAAGTCTAGAAGAGAACGAGTAAGCACATCGCGCAAGTCCACTCTGCTCTATTTTATGAATATGAACCAATAAGTAATTTCTTTCAAATATAATTATCAATAAAATTAGAAGAAGTTTATTTTGTCTCCCCGACACGGAAATGTCGCAGACATTTAGTTCGAAAACTGACATCTGCGCAGTCAATTGCAACAACTTCAGGCCGGCCGGGTTATTTGGAGAGTACTGTAATAGTTTTCTTTGTCGATCAGTGAGTATACAACATCAAAATAATGATACTATACGGACCAGTGGTTTCTGTGAGTAGTAGCATTCACAAAGACAAAAAAACAAACACTTTAGCTTTATAAAAACAGTACATTCACTAGGTATCCTTGGGTCGCAGGGACCTTCACAAGCATCAATTTAACGAACAAAAAGAACATTCAGACCCAGGACAGTAATTTGCGGATCACACAAAGAATTTTCCAACGAAGGAATCGAATCTACCTCGTAGAGGGTATGCGCTTGCACAACCGTCTCGCCACCGAGGCAGATTAAGGCATTGCTTCGGTATACCCAAGTAAACTATATAATCATTTTCTAATCAAAAAACCAAATTTGACGACCTCTGTGGCGTAGTGGTTATATAACATGACTGCTACGCAGAGGTCTCGGGTTCGATTCCCGCTCAATGCAAATCTTTGTGTGCATGAACATGATCGTTTGCATTGGTCTGAGTGTTTTCTATGTATGATATGTATGTATTTACAATACAAAAAAAACAAGTATTTAAGTATGTTTATCTATTGTCTAGTATCCATAGTACAAGCTCTGCTTAGTTTGGGACTAGATGGTGTTGTGTGAATGAGTGAAGAATATAAAAAAAAAAAAAAAAAAAAAATTAAACTGGAAACTTTTTCTAAAATTATCACATTATTTTAGATGAAAACTACTATTTATTTAACCTACTTTGATGGAATTTCTATGGGACCTTTCTGGAGATCCTTTGATGAATCTTTGGTTTGAAAGGAGGTATTCTTGGTATTCTTTTCAAACAATTGAAGATTCATCAAAATCTATTTATAAACAAAGAAGTAATCGGCGAACATACGTAAAAAGTATATACATATACGGTCGAACTGAGTAACTTCTTCATTTTTTGAAGTCGTTTAACAAATTAATACAATAGTTTTTATCTTACCAGGGCCAGCACCAGGTGGGTTGTAGTAGTTCTGTCCCGGCGGTGAGAACCACTGTTGTTGTTGTTGCATGAACTGTGGCTGCTGTTGTTGTGTCGGAGGCATGCCTGGGGTACCCACGGCGCCTTGAGCCGGGACACCGTTTGTCTGTTGATGGAAAATGTTTATTAAGGTAAAGTACTTTTAGAAAATAACAAAGTCAGTGTCTTTAAAATATCCTCTTAGACATTGCCATGGACTCAACTTAGCGTGTGATTTTTTATTGATTGATAATTTGGTAAAAGGCGCACACTACGACACCAGATGTTAGGAGATAACGTTTTAAAATTTTATTATCTAGTTGAAATGATTTTTTTTTTTCGTAGCCATGTCACCAATGGGGTAGATCTTAGAAAAATGCCTGTCTTAAAAGTAGATCATGCTGTTTAAAGAGATCTATTTAAAAAAAAAACTATACAAAGACCGTAAAGTCTGATCGGTTACCATATTAAAGTATAAATCCATTACTGACAAAAGAACCATGATACCACATTCACCTGACCTATGCCTTATAATCAGTATAGATAGAACCAATTGGATAACAAATAAAATATACATACCGGTGTAGTAGGTTTAGACTTCTTATTGATAGTCTTGCAAGGAGCATTCCTAGATCTTGATTTCCCAGCACCGGTAGGACTGGAATCCTCACTCCCAGGTTCCTTAGAAAAAGAAGTTTGTTAATTATTATCTAATGGTTTTACCTGTACAAAATGGTTAAGTTAATTAAAATGTCCTCTTTATCTTGTTATAAACATAAAACATTTTTTTTTGTATTGGTATTAAGATAAAAATATTGCTGGTACAGTCAGCTGCAAAGAATTCTAACCCCTTTAGCGCGTTGTTATATTCTTAAAGGGGGTTAGATTTCTTTGCAGCTGACCGTACACAGTAGGTGAAGTTAAGTATAATGCTCTGGAGTTACAAAATAGAAGTAAACTTTTCTACATAAAGGATAGACGGTACTCTACCCGGAGTACTGTAGACTGATGGTATTGTAAATGAAATCTTCTTCACTAATAAATCATTATTTTTCAAATTAAAAATATTTACCTGTTTGATGTCATTGGTTTCAAGGTCCTCAGGCGGTAACGGAAGAGGTTCCAAATAATAACTTAACGGCTTTACGAGACTGTGCGTATGATATTTCAGTAACCTACAAATAAACACACAAACACATTTATCTCTGCATCACCCAAGGTTGACTGGAAGAGAATGCCTTAGGCATTAAGTCCGCCTTTGTACAATATTGTAATAAAGTGTTAAATAAATAAATAATATTAATTAATTAATCAAAATCAAATCTTAGAAGAGTTCTTTTAGTTTCTAATTCAGAAGAAGAAAACGTTGATTCACAGTCCTTGTAAGTATTAAGTGCAATGTCGAATGTTGTCATCTTACAAAATTTGAAAATAAAATATGGTACTGGATATTACAACTATCTTAACAGCCCATTAATACTCTATAAAGTTTATATTCTTTCTTTCTTTATTTATTACTGTAGAGACAAGCTAGTTCCAGTGAAAAAAAAACATCAAAAGGGGTAAGCACAAGAATTTCTCTGTCAAGTTTTCTCCATAGGCTCATAGCACATATAACGTAACGTAAACGGATCGGCACCGACTCGCCTTTTTCTTCGGTGTCAAACGTCAAAAATCCGATTATAGGATTCCGATTAGTGTGCGTTGCAGTAAGGAGTTTCATACAAAGAATACTGAACGGCTCGAGTTGATACGGTGACGATCCGTTTACGTTACGTTATATGTGCTATGAGCCTTATGCCCGATTTACACACCGACAAGTACAGTAGCGAGTTAAGTAGTATTTTAAGATTAAGTTGATTTAAATAGAATTCCATCCTATTTTTTGGCGAGTTAAGTACAAAGTAGCCCCCTCTCTCGCGTCTCGCCAACTTAACTTGCCAAAAAATAGAATGGAGATCTATTTAATTCAACTTCATCTTAAAATACTACTTAAATCGCTACTGTACTTGTCGTTGTGTAAATCGGGCATTAGACAGCATTTCAACAATGACCTTGAAATTGATTTGTAGATACTTGTCTCCGATACTATTTACTGATTATCCTGTCAATTTCTTTCCGCAATTTAAGTAATTGTTTGATTTATTGCTTTGTTATAGAAATGTAAACAGTTGAATATAAAACTATTGCGATGTTATTCTTCAAAATCTATTAGCAAATTCAATTCAAAATTTATTTACAAAATAAAGTATGTGTAAATCGGGCATTAGCCGGCATTTACCATACCCGTGGGATAAGGTGCGATGTTCATACTCTGTCAGTACACTTAGTGATATTATGTAACTACACCTACCTATGTGCATTTTCATAAGTGAGCGGTTTCCTCTCAATCTTGGTCGCAGCGAACCATGCCCACGATAGAGGAGCAGGATTGCGTCCTCCTTCCACTAGTTCCCAGCTCGATACGCGCTGTTTGTCTGTGAGCCGAAGTCCCTGGATAACAAAATGAGGTGTTATGAAACAAAACAACAGTGGGACTAGAACCCACGTCTCTGGACTATACGCGTCCAGATGGCGTTGTACAGTTAAGTTCTAAGTTGCGGCCCGGTGCCGTATAAAGCAATGGTTAAATTTAGTAGTCGAGACGGATGCTCGGGAAAACAACAGTGTTGAGTTCTTCATTTTGCATTCTTCTCTTATAGATCATTTAAAAATAAACAGTAAAATAATGCCGAGTTTGGTAATCATTCTAGGTTCTACGAATATTTTTGTTATTAAAAATTATAAATTTTTGGTTAATAATTTACCTGTTTCTTATCACTGTCGAATCCTGTAATCTTGTTTCCTTTTTGATCTACTAGACATCCTATGGGTTCACAAGCAATTACCTGCAAAAATGAAACAAATATTATACATTCATCCTTCTTACGTGTCCTTCCAGAAATTCTAGTCTAGAAATTTGAATTTCTTGCACTGAAAGGCAAAAAATAGGATGGAGATCTATTTAAATCAACTTTATCAACAACTTACTACTTAACTCGCTACTGTACTTGTCGATGTGTAAATCGGGTTTTAGAAAAAGGAGAGAAGGGAAGTCTCGGTAACACAGGACAATCTCTAGCTCTGTTGTGTTTTTGTAATAAACAATAATAATAATTACCTCAATAATAGTATTCTTAGACAACGGAAGGAGTTGCCTAACAGCCTGTACGGAAGGACCGTGTCGATCTCCGATCTCCTTCTTGAGTTTCTTCATGAGATTCTGGTAATGTTTCCTGTTGTTGTCGTCGCCTCCGTCGGCGAGCGTTGAGTGTATTAGCGTGGCTAGCATGTCGATTAGTGTTGTGAATAGGTTGCTGCGGCATAAACTGTGGAACAAATTTATTGTAGTTATAATTTCGTTTGAAAAGTTCTGGAATGGCGACCGCGCATCGCAAGGCTCAAGGTGGGGAGACCCCTCACACAGTGGACCGACAACTTGGTTAAGACGGCGGGAAGCCGATGGATGAGGGAGGCCCAAAACCGCGCCGGATGGAAACGTTTGGAGGAGGCCTATGTCCAACAGTGGACGTCCATAGGCTGATATGGATAATTTCGTCTTGATTAGAAGTGATGGTAAATATGTTACTTATGATAATTAGTATTCAAACTCCGAGTTACTTAAAACAAGATCGCGTTTGCAGCTGCGGTATAGGAGGTCACATGTTCGAAGGGGACCTTTTTTGTGCTATCCTCAAATGATTGGAGAAGTTATTGTTTGGAGAATGTTTGTAAAAATTCCCACGACACAGGTCTTGATTTTTAGTACTCGGCTTATTAACAAAGCTGTAATTTCGAACTATACCTTTGTCTATGTTAAATGGATATTTGTAAAAACCCCACGTCACAAATTATGGTATGTGTGGTGGTTATCTTTTAGATACAATCAAGAACCTTTAAGTACCTGTTATTATAAGCATCGATGAGTTGATGAGCGATGAGCTGTGTGAGCAGTACAGCCCAGTCCGCAGTGAGCTGGTAGGAGCGTCGTATGCCGTCGAACATGCCGCCCGCCAGTGAGAACCTCAGCTGTAGCGCGTCGGGCGCCGCCTCGTCCTGCCAGCCCTCCCCGCACGCGGCACGTTCCAGCTCCCGCGCGTGCGTCAGGTAGTGCTGCAGCTGACCGTGGATCGAGCTCAGGAGACTCTCCTGTGTATCATAGTGGGTTATGTAGTACGGTTGCTATGGATAGCTTTTAAGTGCTAGTATTTGTGTGTACGGACATGAATTAACTATGTATAATATATACTTATTTACTAGTGTTCTTATTATCTGTTTTATTTGCTAGTGTATAGAGAGGGTACACAAACATATTTTTTATGTTAATATGTTTTTCTGTGTGTCTCAATTATAATAATCAAATCAAATAAAAATACTGCTAGATTATATAAAAAATTAATAAACAGTTGTACTAATATACAGTTGTATTAATAAACAGTAAACTGTTTTGAAATAACTATTTCTTTTCTTTCTAATCTGTATGTGTGTATCTATAGTGTATTCACGGAGACGAGTTAGTATAGCGCCTTCTTTATCGCACATTATCATACAAATGACAAGGACAAAAAATACTTTTCTAGGGTCGGTGGGCGTTAACAAATCCTTAGAAATGTAAATGTGCGTTCACACTGCGCTTCTTAAAAGATCGCTTAGTTTATTACTGCGGCTTCGTCTGTCGTATAAATTGAGAGATATTAATTTGATAGATTTTTTTTATGGGTATCTGATGGATATGAAGGAAAGAAATAAATTCGAGGATTTAATTCGCAATGATACGGCGGCAGTCTCAATACAGTTTTGGTTTGTGATTTTGACATTTCGTCTATAATGCAAGCGTCGTATGGTCGGTCTATGATTTTTAACGATGTTTAATAATTCATGTTTTAACATTTCAGCGTTATAGCTAATATTTTTTTCTCGTAACCAATTACAAGTATCCTGTTTTTTTAAATTGGGCCGTTGGGATTCCCTCTATTTTTCTAGAGTGATAAGAAGCGTTATCCATGACTATCACAGAATTATCATCTAGCTTATTTAAAACTTCTCTAAACCAATTTTCAAATTCTTCGGCATTCATCTCCTTGTGATAATCGCATTGTTTCTTCGACTCAAACATATTTAGACCACCTTTCATCCTCCACCCTCATCCTCACTCTCAACGAGAATATAAAAATGTTATAAAACACGTGTTTCAACAATGAGAATATAACAATAACTTAATGATAATAATAACAATGGATGTAGCGCACCAGTTTAATATACCAAAATTGGGAAATAGTATTTTACTATGGTAATGCTCATTTATGACAAAAGAACAATAAACGGGTCATTAGCACACCTGCGATGCTTAAAAATTACCATGGACCATTTATTAAAAAAAAATGCACACCTGAAGGTGTTTTCAAGCCAGTCGTTAGTTCATTAATAAATTATAAAATCCAATACACCAGCCGGTTCACAAGTCGAGCATACAGTCACAAGTATGAGCACGTCTGCACAGCACGGGAAGTATGAGTAGACTAAAAAGTACTCGTACTGTGTACACCGCCTTAGCGTTTATCACTGACCAATCGCAATTAAAAAATTGTGTGAGTGAGATAGCGCTCTACTAACTCGTCTCCCTGAATACACTATAGGTTAGGTATTATTTATAGTTATTAAAATTTCAAGTAATTAGAAAAATTAAGCCGTATGTGTTACCTTCTGTTCATCCTGGTGTCTTAGACAAGTCAACACGAGCGACAATAAAGGTTCGTTGGCTAGTCGCACGGAGTTCCCTCCGCCGCAGGCACAACCGCCGCTGCAACCTCCGCTGCTAACCCCGCGTTTACCACCCGCGCCGCCGCCCGCTGACCTAATGTAAGTTGAATAAGTAAATATTACATTTTCGTTTTTAGTACTCGCCCTATATTGTTGTTAGTGTTGTCCAGGCTGCTTATTGCTCCATGACGAAACTTAAAGACATGTATCACTCGTAAAACAAGCAGGCCCGACATGTTTATCTTGTGCGCAGTCCAACTAACAAACTAAGATGCTATTAAGTGCCTACGTAAACATTGAATAGCAATAAACAGATTTTCAGTATATTTAGTGGTCGCAACTTACATTGGAGTCATTATATTATGTTAAAATCATTTACAGTTAGTTAAATAGGATAATTATATTAGGAATGTACAGTAAATGACTTACCCTTTATAACTAGGACTCTGATGGCTCTTGCAGTCACGATGTGAGCTGCCACCGCCGCTTCCACCACTCGAACAGTTGCCGCTGCATCCCGCGCCCCAACCACTTTCTAATATCTAAACATAGGTTAAGTAGATTAGGCTTTTTCAGATACATTAGTACTATTAAAATAGCAGTTTTAAACCATTCATAATATCTTGTTATAAATCTATACTAATATTATAAAGAGGCAAAGTTTGTATGTTTGTGACGTTGTAGAGGGTAATATCTAGATCGACTGAACCGATTTTAAAAATTCTGTCTGTGTTGAATAGTCCATTTATCGGGGGGTGTCATAGGCTATACAGGGTTACAGGAAAAGTCGTGCTAGATCCGTTAAGGGAGTGGAGTACCCATCATTTCTGACTTATTTTACTATGAAACACCCTACCCTAAACTTAACCCTTTTCGAGATATTCGACTTTTAATTTTTTTATGAAAAATTGCCGATTCTTAGGCTACTAAATTATTTTTTTGTGTATCTTAATATTATTATTATTGCATTTTTACATGGGTAATAAGATGCTTTAGGACGTCAATAATTAAAATAGTGCATAAGTTAATTGAATGGACCGTAGTAGACAAGTAAAGGTTAAGAAAAACAAGAAAATATTGGAAAGTTTATTTTTCTCTAAGCCATAACAAAAAAAAACATTATGGGAATTGTTCGGCAGATGTTTTTCTAAATATCTACGTTTTATCAGCTATCTAACGAGGTATAACAATCTAGGGTTTGTATAACATTTCGTGGAAAAAAAGTCGTTTAGACGCGTTTATTGTCCTTTAAGTTGAAACCAGACAAAGTAAAGATTTATGTAGGTGCGAATGAAAGAAAAAGTATGGGAATACAACAGGGGGTATTGTTTTGGTTGTCAGTCTGCTTTTGTGCCTCGTACATAGTAGATGTGATATCGTTTTTCTCTTTTTCTCGACTTGGCTGTGATTCTGGACTATTCCTTTTGATTTGTGACTACTGTGCTTGTTAACCGGACTCTGATTTGTACCTGTGATACTGTGTACCTGTGAAGTGTTGAAGATGACGTCCTACACCTGAGGAATATGCTGATATGCTTATTTGTTACGGATACTGCCGTTGTGTGTCTGCGCAAGCTCGCAATGAATACATAACTCGCTACCCTGGTCGTCGAGTACCGGATGTGGCCGTTTTTGACAGAGTTTATCGAGCCGAATCCAGTTTCGTCTGTAGAAGACTTAAGAGAAAGGATTGTGGATGCAGCAAACAAAATAAGGATCACGTTGACCACTAGAGTAGTGAAGACTGGTCTCCGTAGAAGGATGCGACAATGTGTCAGAAATAGAGGCGGCCATGTTGAACATGACCTGTAAACAATAAAAACTTATGAGAAAACCTCAATAAATAACTTTTCATGCTCACGTATTGTTTTATTTTACTATTTAGGGCTAAGTAATAATTTTCTTTCTTCTTCTCTGTCGCCTATAAAACTAACTTTTTTTCAATGGAATTGAATAAAACCTTAGACTGTTATACATCGTTAGATAGCTGATAAAACGTAGATATTTAGAAAAACATCTGCCGAACAATTCCCATAATGTTTTTTTTTGTTATGGCTTAGAGAAAAATAAACTTTCCAATATTTTCTTGTTTTTCTTAACCTTTACTTGTCTACTACGGTCTATTCAATTAACTTATGCACTATTTTAATTATTGACGTCCTAAAGCATCTTATTACCCATGTAAAAATGCAATAATAATAATATTAAGATACACAAAAAAATAAAAAATAAATTTAGTAGCCTAAGAATCGGCAATTTTTCATAAAAAAATTAAAAGTCGAATATCTCGAAAAGGGTTAAGTTTAGGGTAGGGTGTTTCATAGTAAAATAAGTCAGAAATGATAGGTACTCCACGCCCTTAACGGATCTAGCACGACTTTTCCTGTAACCCTGTATAGTATCACTTTATGACTAATAGGAATGGAGCAGTAATGAAATATGTTTAAAAAAGGGACGCATTTTTTTCGTCGTCCAACGAAGTGGGCACGGGTAGTCTTTTTATAAATTGTAAAACCTAAAATAAATTGATAAATAAACAACTCATAAAATACACCCTAAATACATAAAACACTTTATTTTTAAAATAGACCTTTGATAATAGATGTTCTAGATAGAGCTTACAAATTAAATAAAGATGTCATCGTCTTCCAATTTCTCAATAAGCATAGGTAATTTGAAACATAAAAATCCTTCCTTCCTATCTTCATCCGAAAATTACAAACACTTAAAATAATAGCTATGCTTCTTTTTTATGTCCAATTCCTGAGGACGGGTAAAATTGTCTTTTTGGGTCTATAGGTACTTTCGTGCTGTGCCTTTCTTACAATTTTATTACGTTTCACAAGGACGAAAAGGGTCGGCACCATTTTTTACTTTGTCTTAATCTTTTTAGTCTATGTAACCAGACGACGAATATGTGTCACTTTCCCATCTCATCCCATAGGTGTCGTAAAAACTGACTAAGGAACTATCCGTGAATATTATCTTTAGGAAATAAAAAGAAGGAAAACTTGAAATTAAACCCTATACCAATCCGCCTGCCCAGCGTGGTATTAGTAGACCAAGTATCCCTCCGTCACGGGAGAAGGCCCGTCCCTGCAGTGGGACATTAAAGGACTGTTATGATGAACCAGACGAAGTGCACCATTCCGTCTGTATGGTGGACCAATGTGTTTACATTGTTGTTTTTTTTAAACAAAAAAATATATAGTTACCTGTCCAGCCTGTTTGAGAACTCTTCCCTGTACAGCGGCAGGCAGTTTAGCTACGAGAGGCGCCACCAGCCAGACCGATTCAGACCACTTGCTTGTACTCACTACACCGCGGTCTGTGCCCGTTCTGTTGTGACAAGAAGAACAAAGCTTAATATGTACGGGAATCATTGATTTATAAAAAACCCTAGATGCACATTTTCAAACAAAACTAACAGCCAAAAGTGTCACCAAATTAAACATACGCAATAAATACGTATAGTAATATCGTAAACATATATTTTTTTCAAATTCAATCTTACACGCATGACATAAAGTTGTATTTAAAAAGTAATGCACATAAAGCAATAAAATTTAATGATTGACGTTTGCCGGTAGAACAACGCGATACTAATTTAAAAAAAGTGCACAATGCGCCTATTTGTTGCGGACGTTTTTGGGAAGTGGAGTGTGTATCTTTGGTTTTTTGTAAATCAATGACGGGAATATAACATTTTTGACGTATTTGTATTTGATTTCTTATGTTACTAACTACTAACTATGACGACCTCTGTGGCGTAGTGGTTATTTAACATGACTGCTACGCAGAGGTCTCGGGTTAGATTCTCGCTCAATGCTAATCTTTGTGAGCATGAACATGATTGTTTGCATTGGTCTGGGTGTTTTCTATGTACATATAATATGTATGTATTAAAAAAAAAGTATTTAAGTATGTTTATCCGTTGTCTAGTACCCATAGTACAAGCTCTGCTTAGTTTGGGACTACATGGCGTTGTGAGAAAATGTGAAGAATATATTATAATATTTAACTAAAACTACCTAACTTTTAAAGTCTACATTTAGGTCTAAATGCTACTATCTAGCTTTTAGTCTGCCTCTCTACCTGAACAGAGCGTGGCAGCAGAAAGAGAAAAGGAGAATTATTAAGCCACAGGATTCGACAAAATTTTCACAAGATCTAGGAGCAAAAATTTTGTGTAATCCTATAGGTTAATATTTCTTCTTTATTTTGCTCTGCTTCGATAAACAGGCAGCCTTAGAACGGCATAAAATGTTCTCCTACGCTTGTAACCCCTTACTCATACACGCCTCTCAAATTTTTGTCAATTGGTTGATTTTACTAATTAAAATCTCGCTAAACAGTAATTAAATTTAAGAGACTAAGGGGGTAAGAGATTAGAACTGGCAATCGATTTTTCTTTCTCAAATCGAATAACCGTGACCAATTATCGGTTTCGCTAATAATATTTAAAAAATAATCATGTTTTAATAATTAATGCTTATTTACCTATCTTTATCGGGCGGTGGCGGAGCTGGCTGTTGGAAAACATTGATGACCGCTCGAGCCACAGTATCGAGCCATGCGCTCAACTCTGACGATCCACTAGGAAACTGCTTGAACATCAATTGTAAGTCCAGCCATGACATACGGAGGGACCATTGTTCTAGGTTCTGAAAATAAAAATTCTATGTTATAATATTTTGATATTTTTTACGTTTAATATTCATTACTAAAGTAAATAGGATGGGGTAGACACTGGAAAAATGAAAATAAAAAAAACTTTATTCATTTATGACACGTTAGTGACATTTATGAAAGTCTGCGTTTTTATAATGATCACATTAGCACGTCTAACTTAACGGCTAAGTTTACTGAGGGTTCGGAACGCTACCATGTCAGAGGAGACACCCACAAGAAACTCTGCTGGGTTCCTATAGCTCTTTTTGGTGACCACTTCACAAATATTATTTTGTTAAGAAAACAGGAATAAGGTGGAAACGAACGGAAGGGAAATGGCGTGTCAAGCCCTGTATTCTTAATCGGTTTCCTAAAAAAGCCATTTTAAACGAGCTTTAAAAATAGGTACACATAGCAACACATCAAGTTAAACATTTTCATTTGAAATTGTGTCTTATTTCAAAGTATTAAGGTACATAAGTGTCTAGGTTGATTAGTTGCTGTGTGTACAACAATTACTACACAGTAAAACTTACCTCTAAAAGTCTTGTAATCATTGTCTTTTGGTCTAAATCTGGATGAGTGTGACTCGCTGACTCAGGATAGCAGATCATGTGAAGAAGTCTGTGTAAAAACATTCAATATATTACATACATACACAAATTCATGCCTTACTCCCATCAGGGAAGGTAGAGACATATTTTCATACATGCCTTAATACTTTCTCGCTGTACCTAATAATTTCTTATTTTTAACCCTTTCCCAGAACAGTGTACCATAAAAGGTTCACGTGCATTGTTTTACTATTTTGTGTCTGCTGGCGGCACTGTGAAAGGGTTAAGAATACATCAATAAATAACGCGTATTTACCTCTGCGCCTGTCTCGGTGTAAGCATAGGGTCGAGCAACATATCAGGTTGATACAATTCATCAGGGTTCTGCAAACATTTCTGCAGCACCCATTCTTCTGAACATATCTCTGCTAGTACCCTTCTCGCTAGTGAGGACAACGATTGTGATGAGTCCAGTAAAGTGGACCCTACGCCGCCGCTGCCCCTGTAATTATTTATAACATGATATTTCTGTTTAAGTTTCTTTATTAATATTACCTGATTATGATTGATACTCAGAAATATTGTCGTAACGGCTAGATGATACTCTATATCAAATTCCCAATTAATGTTGTTTCGTAAGATATTAAGTAAAAATATGAATAAAACTTACCAGTTTGAAAAACCCTATCTCAATATTATACCGACGTCTTTTTTTACTCAATTAAAAAAGTCAATACCAAGGAATAATAAAAAATATTAGAAATTTGACGCAGCACTTATAACCCTGTCAGATCTTACTATTTGAACCAAATTTCTCCACAGCTCTAAATATCCAAATAGTAAGGCGAAACGAAACCGTTAGTCATAATCGTTGGTTCAGAAACTTTACCCTTCCTATGTGCCCCTCTAACATGATTTCTTTAGCATTGACGGTCGGTCACTTTAGTTTTCTTGTACCTCTTAATTTCTTATTCAGTCCCGCGGGGTATAATTAAGCACAGCAATTTCCACTGAACTCAAAACTGTGTGTATTTGTAGAACCAAACTTGATCTTTTTAAATTCTACCAATCAAGGTTTTCTCGCCATAGCTTCCTTATAAGGTGGCCAATAATAACACTATTTCAATAGTATTGCTTAACTTTCTCTTGCATGAAATAAAACTATTATTATAACCACAGAAATATATACATTAATATTGCCGCGCAACGAACATTAAATTTGTGATGTTATAGCTTCTATTATGGCACGAATAATCACCTACAACAGCTTCGCAGTTCTTTTTCGATATATTTCTGTGATTATAATCTTTCCAGCGGAAACCAGAGCAGTCAAGTAGTAGTCACCAACGCTCTAGTGATTCACAAAGACTAAGACTAAGGGTACTAAATTAAACGTGATTATTAGATTAGTTAAGTCGCTTTGTAGACTTATAAGCATTGAGTAGGAAGTAAGTTACGTTAAACACATGTACAGATGATTCCTGTGGACGTTACAACGGACCTCTTACTTGTAAATATGGTTAACACAATAGGTATATTAATGTTTGGTTTAGCCACGTCTAATTATAAGTGAAATATAAAGATTGATAGACATAATTTTGGGAAAATATTAATAGCGAAGGAATTATGAATTCATCTATAATATTAGCTTTAGGTTATAACTATAAAGTTTTGTTTCTCTTTTAGACAGTAATAACAATCTAGTTTACGAAAAGAGTATTTGTAACTCATAATAAACATATCAATATATTATTATTGTAGTAGTATAAAAAATAATTATGAAAATAATATGCTAAAATGTAATAATTATCATTTTCTAAAGTCTATTTATTTTATTTCAGTCAACTAAAACATTCACTAATTAATGGTAGTATTTAAAAATATTTTCGAATTGATACATTATCCGATAGTGACAGAAAATAATATGATATTATCCGATAGCGATAGAGAATATATGAATACAACTATAATGTCCCAATGACAGTAAATTTAATATTTTCCCAAATTTCTTTATACATAAAATTGCATATATATCTATATTAGAGGTGGCTTGTAAACGATAAAAATAAACTGAAACAAACGTCATAATATTTATGTTACAAATTCATGATAAAGATGAATATTTGTAAGTAGAAGATAATGTGAATTAGTTAGAAAGGGCAACTATACAACCATGTAGGGTCTCCTCTAGACAGTCAGGAACAAGCAACTACACACTGAGAATACCCTTGCACAGCATGATGGAGGAGCAAAACAACAATGAGAGGAAGCGAAGCGAAGTGATACGTTGACGCAGGTAAAACTTTTAACAATATAAAAAAATATAAAAATAATAAAGGATTTTAATAATAATTAACACTTTGATACTTTTATTTACAAGTTGAAGTTGACGTTCTATTGATATTATATAATTTAAAATATCGCGGGTTTATCGGTTTTATAGCAAGGTGTAGCTTTGAAAATATAATACATTGGGTGGTCGGCTAAGAAAAGGGAAATTAACAACTAAGATCGCAATTGATTGCGAGAGAAAGCAAAAGAGTAACATAAATATGTAGATTGAAAAGTTGTTGAATAACAGTAAGACGGAATATTAGGTATAAGATTGAGTATTCAAAGAGGATTAATATGAATAGGACAGTTGTAGGATTTTGGATGTCAAAAAAAAAGGAAGGTAATTGAAACAAAAATAGGCTGATTAAGAAAGGATATGAAAAAATAATAACCATTATAAAAACTAGTTTAACTACGTCAACATAACATGTCCATGGTCAGAATGAAACGAAATAATGTACAAATGAGAACCTATACAGTGAAGCCATGTCCGTTCTTAGGAATGTGCAACCGGTGTAACTCAATAACAAAATAAACAAACCTAGGAGTTCTATGGCCCCCACTCATCTCTGAATCTACCATCCTAAGGATAAAAAAAAATTACGCGAGTCATTATGATGTTTTTAATATGTATTTATTAAATAAATATATGATTTCTTCAAATTCGCAGTGGTAAATAATGGTGATGTGAGTTGGCTTCTTGCAATTCAATAATGTGTGGTTGTAAATAAAACGAATATTTTCACTAAGTATTTCTTTTGGCATTATTTTTTGAAGTTCGTTAATTGGCATATTTTGTCGTTGATTGATTTTCATAATAATTAATTAGAATTACTGAAAGTTTTTTCGAAAACGCATACTTGATTTCGTTTCAGGTCACAAGGTTCACCAATCAATCTGATATTGTTTCATCATAACAGCCCATTAATGTCCCACTGCAGGGACGGGCCTCCTCCCGTGACGGAGGGATACTTGGCCTACTAATATATATTAAGATATCGTTTAGTAAAAGAATATTCTGAATTGCAAGAGAAAACTCACATTAAATAAATAAAAATAATCGTAGTGCAAGCTGCTATTTACGTTTTTTTTTCAATTTATATACATACTTACATAAAATAAATTTAATATGAGCAAATTATTCATTAATTTTATGATTATGCCACAAATTCTTTAATAATGAAGTGTTGGTTTATAAACCTGCGGTATTTTGACATCCATGTACTTAATAATTATAGAATTATTGTAAGGCTATAAATATTCTATTATTTATAGTGTACAAAATTATAATTTTACCTACAAAAGCATAAGTAGAAGAAATAGTTTTAAACAAAAAATATGAAACCTAAAGTCTATTTTTTTATCTCGGAAACTAAAATGACAACTACAAATGTCAAACGTAAAAATAATGTAGCTAGCTTTTAAGAAACAGTGCTGTCCTGTTTTTCGATTCGTGTTGTAATTATTGTAAAATATTTACGGTTGTTAGTATAGTCGAGAACTAAATGGCTTTATCACCTCTAGAGTTAATGTTAGTTGCATGTCATAAAACTATTAGGTTTAATATCGCACAACAAAACATCAGCTAAATCATAACGCTACTTTGACATAATATCAGTTCTCTTGTATTAGCAAATAGTCGTTAGATATTTATAAAAACAAATAGTAAAGTCAACGTTATTGACTGTTACTAGAGCATATTTTCGGTAAAGCGTTTTAATCTAATGAATTTCTCTCTTTTTTTCTTCTATGTCCATCCCTATCATTTCTTGCATGACATCATTGGCGCATATTTCAAGTTAAAGTTTTCGTAATTATATAATATAAAACAAATTAGGGTAAACCACCTAATCGTTAGAAGTCCTACAATTGTTGGCACTTACGAGTAAAAAGTGAGTAAAAAGAAAGAAAACACTATAGATTATTTAAGTTCAGTATGATTATTCAAGATCAAATATTATTTATTTAATATTTTTATCATATTTTATTTATTTCATGTGTCAACATAGGAACAATAAATTTATCAGAATCCTTTTATTGGCATTATTATTATACATTTATTCAATCACATAATAATGATTGAGTATAAGCAAAGATTAAAGCATTTTATTATTTTATGATATTTTATATTTTATTTTTTTATTCTGACACGAAGTCCACTCTTAAGGTGCCAACAATTGGGTGGCTTACCAGCCAATATATAAAATCTACATTTTCAGTTTTTCTGAAATGACAAGCTTGTAATGTCACAAGTAACAAGTTGACTTTAGTTTTAAATTATTTAATGGTTTTTCACATACAAACTCTACAGTTTAATATAGTGACATTATTATTTAATGCGTTGAAGTGAAAGTTTAAAATAGATTGCACTTTTAATCTTAGCATAGTTTTATTACGGTCAACCAATGGCGTCAAGCTCACGCATAAACATTAAATAACGATCTTAATGAATTTGAATTATGATAGAATTTTTTGTCAAAACTGATATAGCCATTTCGTTTTTGGGTATACATCACTATACATAAATTGCACAAAAAAAAGGTAACAGTAATGATATTTTAGTATTCGAGTTTAAAAAACAGCCTATAGTCTCTATTTACCGTAATCGGCAGAACTAACCTATATTTTAATCGGTAAGTACCGGCTGTATCGCATCTCTATTTATTAGTTGTAAAAAACTGACAACACATGAAATGTCATTTTAGTATCTGAGATAAAAAAATAGACTTTACAAATTATAATATCCTTTCCAAATCACACAAATAACAGCTTATAATGAAATGCAACAAACATTTATAAAAAAGTCGCAGCATTTGATCAAAACTAATAAAAAATTCTACTAAAGTATCTACTCATCTTATCAAGGATCAAGATTATTATTATAGTGTTCGTGTAGTGTTGATACTTACGATATGAGATCAAGTTGCGCGTCGGTGGGTACGGTGTCGCTTGTACCCAGTATGTGAGATAGTTCGCAGGACTTCTTGCCACCTGCCTTGCTTCCGTCTCTTGCTGTGGAGTCACCGACCACTGAGGGAAATCATTATATTAGTCGAATTCATCATCATTATCATTACAGCCCATTAATGTCCCACTGCAGGGACGGGCCTCCTCCAGTTGCGGAGGGTTACTTGGCCTACTATTACCACGCTGGCCAGACGGATTGGTATAGGATTTAATTTCAAGTATTCCTTCTTTTTATTTCGTAAAGATAATATACTCGGATAGTCCCTTAGTCGGTTTTTACGACACCCTTGGGATGAGATGGGGTGGTGACATATTGTATTTCTACTCCGTCACCACAGGGAGCTTTGAGTCGAATTCACGTGTATTGTCTATTCTTATACTGCTTAGATGGCGAGGTGGTCGAATAAAGAATTGTGGACGAGGTATGCCGATACCGTGATTGCTAAAAATGTCTAATGGAGAAAATTTGTTCGCACATTGATTTGATTTTTGAAAAGCCTATAAAGATACCACGTTTCTTTCTTTGGAAGCGATGTCGTGGAAAGGAAACCAAAGCAAATATTACATCAACTACATGGAACAACGTATAATTTTCTGTAATTTCTACATCTTGTTTTCTTTAGAAGTATCGTATGAATACAGTTTGACCCCGATTCGAACTTTGTGCTTTTAATTATAGTATAATAATAAATAATTATAGTATATATACACTAGATATAAGAGCAGTATCTTATCTTGATTTAGTATGTTTATTTTATAATATAGGTTGTAAGTATTTTATAATGTGGTATGAGATTCCAACATTGTTATTTTTAAAGTTTTAAAATTCGCCTTTTTATATTGTTGTGCCCGGCAGGGTCCATACGGGACAAATGTACTCTGTACCTAAATTAATTAACATTATGTACCTACCTATGTAATGCAATAAAAAATTGGAACTTTGTGCTGTTATTTACCTTTCCAAGGTAACATGTCGTACTTACTAAGTATTGCTTTTAGTGTAGCTAGTACAGGTCCGACACCAATGTTCTTGTGTGCGGCAGCGAGCAAGTGTCGGTCGCATGATAGTCGCACACCCGCCGCGGCACCGCCAGGCCCGGGAGACGTTGATACCGAGTATAAACCTACAAAAAAGTGTATTTTAGTTTTAAAAAATTTAGTTTAATGAGGCCTAAAAGACAATTATCCTTTAAATCATAACTTAATCATTAATGTGTTACTGAAAAACGTATCTCTTCCAGTAACAAAGAAAACATTCATGATATTTTAGTTATAAATTGACGTCACATCCCAATAAGTTCAGTTTTTCTCGATATTCAGGTTGACTTCTGAATTAATTCTCTAGCTTACGAAACATGGGTCTTTAGAAATGTTTATATAACAGAATAACACTGTCCCGTAACTAATTTTGAAGGTACACAAAAGTTTTTTAATTTAATCCATGAAAATGAATGTAATCAAAGTAGCCTAAGTATTATATATACTCACCAGGTTGTGGAGTATCAACAGTTTTAAATAGTCGTAATAGTAAATGGCATGTAAGTCTGGCGCCCGTGTCAGGGGACGGCGCGTTAGCGGGGTTACCGCCGCCACCGCCGCCGCACGCCTTCAGTAGAGATGGTAGAGCGGCGTGACGCACGAAGTCCTCCAATGAAAAACAGTGTCGAGCTAGAACATATAAATGAATAGTATTAATTTATAGAACAAGATGGAGGTTAGAGTTATTAGTAAAAGTATTCTTTAATATAATGTCACTAGGTAAGCCTGAAATACAGGAGTATGTGGCTGTTCAGGATGACAATCGTCGGGACGTCAAGCATCGTCGCGTCAGGCTTCGTGACGTCAAGCGTCGGGATGTCAAGCGTCGGAATGACATGCGTCGGACACGTCAAGCTTGTCAAGATGATGCAACCATACAGTATAGTGTGTGTACGTACCGACGAGTATGCAGGTGAAGACGGCGAGCGCGTCGTGCGCGGCGGCGTCGTGCAGGTCGCGGTGGTGCAGCAGGTCGGGGTACAGCGGCGCGGCGCAGTGCTGCGCGCCGCACAGCGCCACCAGCGCGCCCAGCCACTCCGCCGCCAGCGCCGCGCACCACGCCGTCATCTCCGCGCACACCACGCCCAGCTCGTTCACTCTGCAACAACGAAGTACATTGTTAGCTTAATAGGCCATGGCGCAGACTGCGGCCGGGAGCCGCTACCTACTATTGAGGTAAGGATGCGATGAAGCTCCGCCCAATGCGGCCCCACCCTGGACGCAATGATGATAAAGGTGGCATAGGTACCCCTATCACGCGAAACAATAGAGAGTCGTGCATCCTTCCGAGCCAGATTGCGAGTACTGGCCGGATCGCCTTGACTATTGCAAGGCGCTCATACCTCTCCTGCCACGCCGCTACTAGGATCTCGACGCATGTCAATGCGACGCTACGTCCGTCTCTCTCCCCACGCCTGTTTCGCCTCGCGCCACCGTAAAAAGCGACGTAAAGCTTTTCGCCTGAAGGTCCCAGGGCGGGGATAGACGGTTCAAGCAGCGTCGCCCAATGCTCCCAACAGTTTGAACACCAGCCGCCGCAAATTAGCCTAATCATCATGGTTGGGGGAACCTATTCGCTGTTGAGCTTAGAAATAACCTTCAAAGCTACCACTGCAGTAGCTAAAATAATATATTGTAATACGTACCGATCGTTATCTACTTCCCGACATACAGCAAGCATAGCCGAACACACAAAGCTGTATCTGTTGGCCGGCGATTCACCCACTTGACGAGCCCACGCTATTTCTATTTTACCTGTAAATTATGAAGTATTACACCAAAAGATAAATTGTTAGATATACTTAATATATGATAAATAGATCCGACACTACCTTTTCGTGGATTCGTGAAGAATTCACTGAGAAATTGTGGATTGTAGGGATAATTTGATGGTGTTGGCTGTAACGGCGAATAGAGTGCTTGCCTGAAATAAAGAAATAAATATGTTTTAGTTTTGGTAAGTATTTTAATGGTTGTAGTCGTTGAACAAGTAGACAGATATTCTTAATCATAACTATTAGAATCATTATAAAGACAGAGGTATTCTTTGACGTATCTGATACTTGCATGTGATGCTGGTTAGTCTCCTTTTTCATATTTTTAAATGTATTTTTTAAATATTGAAAAATGTTAAAATATGATGGAATGTAAATAAAGTAATAAAATATTTCTAAAATATCTCACAACGCGTCGTTTCGAGCGACGCGAGCCGCCTGAAATACAAAATGTTCAGAGCGTTCACGGAGAAGCGTTTGTTTGAGATGTAGCTTCTGGCGCAGCGGCGGCCGCGACAAATAAAGCGGCGGGTAACAGATGTGGCGACAAACCAACGAGTTTCACAATGGGGGGAATTGGCGAATGGCAGTAGAAGAGCCGTGCGAAACCACGCTGCACGCGTCGCTCGACCCTTAAACGAGTCCCAACCTACGATACGGCAATAGTAGCGAACATTAGTTCCTTCCTGATTCCGTGAATATTATCTTTACGAAATAAAAAGAAGTAAAACTTGAAATTAAACCCTATACCAATCCGTCTGGCCAGCGTGGCATTAGTAGGCCAAGTATCCCTCCGTCATGGGAGGAGGCCCGTACCTGCAGTGGGACATTAATGGGTTGTATGATGATGATTAGTTCATTCCTAATGCTACGTATAAAATGCTATGATATAAAACAGAATACGTACTTGATCTTAGGATATGCGTTAGCGAATGTGTCTGCGTGCGGCGCGTGACAGAGATGCGCGGCCGCCTTGTACAAGTCGTGCAGTTGTGCCAGCACACAACGTTCTGCCGAGCCGCAGTCGCCCGGGTTCACTACGCACTTCACTAGTCTGCACAGCTGCTCGAATACCGCCGATGTCTGTTCCACGCATACTGAAAATTGCATAAGATTATTTGAAATGTAAAGCAAGAAAACCCTTTGTCTCGGTTTGATACAAATGACAAATAGTTTCATCATAACAGCCCATTAATGTCCCACTGCAGGGACAGGCCTCCTTCTGTGACGGAGGGATACTTGGTCTACTAATAAAACGCTGGCTAGACGGATTGGTATAGGGTTTAATTTCAAGTTTTCCTTCTTTTTATTTCGTAAAGATAATATTCACGGATAGTCCCTTAGTCGGTTTTTACGACACCAATGGGATGAGATGGGGTGGTGACATATTGTATTTTTACTCCGTCACCACACAGAGATAATATTTTTAATTTTCATAATATTGTAGTACAGTATGGTTAAGATATTTAGTACTTACGTAATAACGAGGAGTGATACTTCCTAAGTGCCCCGACAGTGTACAGAGCTAGCGCGGAAGTGTAAGCGCGAGGTGCGGCCAGACCACTGCTCGGTGCGCCGCGAGATATCAACGCGCTCTCCACTTCTGACAGTTCTTTTAGTATCTAAAACAAACAAAATATACTGCTGTTGAGACATTACTTTTTCAAATACATAAAACATAAAAAAACAGGACAAAAAAATAAAGGTCAATTTTGTAACACTTTTAATAGTAAGTAAAGTGAATAAATGAGGAAAAACTTGGTACGACCACATTCCAACAAGAGAGCATCCAGTTGTGGCCAAAGCACTGCGGTAGCATTAAGCCATAACGTCACTTAAAAATTGCCATAAAAAGAGTAATGGCTTTTTGATAAAGTTGTCTAAATAATCTGCTGCTGCCAATAACTCATCAGCTAGAGCCATCTAGCGACTAGCTTCCATGTCACTTTTAATGTAATTTTCATTGTAATATATAAGATAAAATATAACAAACCTGTATACACGTATCGATAAGTCCATGCACGTTCAACGCAATCTCCATGAGGTCTAACGCGAAGGCCACGTGCTCTGGCTGCGGCAGGTACGTGGTGGCGGCCGCCGCGTACGCCGCCAGCGCCTCGCACACCGCGCCGCCCACCGCCCACGACACCGCGCCTTGCTCGTACATTGACATCGACTGGGGAAAGATATTGGGATGATGTAATATTCATCATAAGCGACCGTATAAAGACTCACCCCTGGTTTCCGAATGTCTGATCAAGTAAAAATCAACTAATCAAGTGTCAAAACTCTTGTCAACTATCATTTTCAGAAACTAAAATTTGACACTTGACTAGTTGATTTTTACTTGATCAGTCATTCGGAAACCGGGGATTAATACCTTGATAAAAGATTGAATACCCGTTGAACATGTATGGTCAATTGTTATGCTTCGGCTTGTGGTAAGCCTAATTTGCTTATTGAACACGAAACTAGACAAGGATGCTAGCAAAATTAAGCGAACAGTTTTGACTATACTCGTTTATATTTATATTTGATACATCTTTTTGCGATAATTCTAAGGTTTATGATTAACGGATATTGTTTAACTTAGTTCTAAAAAAAACAATAGACTTTTTTTGTGAAGTGGTTTAATTGTCGCTGTCAAAGGCAGGAAGTTTGACAGCAAAAACAATTAAATACATATTATTATATCAAATATTCCTCCGTCACGGGAGGCGACCCGTCCTTGCAGTGGGACATCAATGGGCTGTTATGAATGAACATAACGTTTAGAGTGCAATAAAGGAAAATCAGTACTTCCCAATAATTGAATTTTAATTAATATATTAACAAATTATGATATTTTTTATATGTACTTACTTGGAATTTTTGTGTAACTGCTTCAAAGTTGAATTCGCTACGAGAATGTTTCTTAATTTTACCACCTTCGGCTACGTCAATAGAAAACTTCTTGGAGAACAACTTACATATTTCTGTAAAGAAAAATGCACTGCATAAGTTTTCGTTAAATTTATTTAGCCACTGTAATCTTAATAATTATTTTGAAAATTGACAAATTGTATAGTACACCTTGTTACTTAAACATAATTTAAAATCAAAATCATCGGATTTTATGAACCTTTGAAATTAGTTTATTTTACTTTTACCCGTATTTTTTCTTATAACATTTCGTCTAAAAAGACAACAGCACAGTAATAACCTTTAGTCATCTTCTTGACGGCATGTTTAGCATCATCCCTGGCCCGGCCCACGCCGTACAGCAGTATGTGCCTCTGGTTGGCGTCGTGGGGGGTGTGCTCCGGCTCGGTGGGGGGGAGCGGGAAGTGTAGCGTGTAGTGATAATGTCGAGAAACTGTCCCGGACGTCACGGCGCCTCCGCCACATCCGCTTGAAGGTCCTGAACTTGTTGTACGGATACCTGGTACAAAGATTAGTATGTTAGTGGTTATTTACACATTCGTTTGAAACTGGAAAAAGCATCTGTGTAGCATACAAACAACTTTACAACATATTGGCTCATCATTATCGTCATATTGGCTAACACGACAAAGGCCATCTCCAAATTGTAGTCCTTCCTGTTTGCCTCCCTTAGGGAGGCTGCATACTGTTACTGTTTAACCGATGGTTAAATCATCGGTTCATATCCTCATCTTTTGACTAAAATAACTTCTATCTTCTGATTAATATAATGTAAGAAATATATAGTTAAATAAGTAATTAAGGCAAAATAAGTAACAAAATAAATATAAGAAAGCGTATTATACCTGGTACAGACATAGGTCCCATACTCATGCCTGGCATTCCTGGTATACTCATGCCGCTCGGTCCCATCATCGGTGAACTTACACTGAAAACAAAAACATTTTTTATACCATGGTAGTGGCAAATAGGCAACCTGTCTATACTACGTGAGTCTGTATTAGTGACGCCTCACAAAGACCGTCTCGACGCTTAATGAGAAAAGCTATCGTGACGCTCTAAGGGAGGCGTGGCGTCGCCCTTCTTATAGCAGGTCTACTTAAGATCCGACGAGACACGCGCTATAAGTGAAGCGACGCTACGCTTTATGAAAACGGCGTCGCGATGCTCTATGATCTATGCTCTATGTGATGTACACAAAGATTTGCATTGGACGGGACTCGAACCAAAAAAATGACAAAATCTTCATAAAAAGTTTTATCGATAAATATTTGACATACCTATGCGATGGTTCTCCCGGATCTTTTGGACTGTCGGGAGCGTCCATGGAATTCTGTTGATCTTCCTTAATATGCTGAAGTAACTTGTCCAGGTCGTCATCGATCTTAGAGTCGTCTAAATCCATTCTAACGTTCTCCTGCACAAATAAATTATCATCATAACAGACCATTAATGTCCCACTGCAGGGACGGGCCTCCTCCAGTGACGGAGGGATACTTAGCCTACTAATACCACGCTGGCCAAACGGATTGGTATAGGGTTTAATTTCAAGTTTTCCTTCTTTTTATTTCGTAAAGATAATATTTACGGATAGTCCCTTAGTCGGTTTTAACGACACCCATGGGATGAGAAGGGGTGGTGACATATTGTATTCTTACTCCTCCATACTGTATTCCTACTTTTTGATGTAATATCTTGCGTGTGTAAAAGCGGACCACCCCAACTCATCCAGCAGGTGTCGTAACTTAATCTGTCTGGCTAGAGTTTCCTACAACAGGTACAGTTTTTAATTACTTTTAATAAGTAATGAAGATAAAAACACTTTTCCACAATCTACTATATAAAAATAAGTCAGGTTTTCCTTCCTGACGCTATAACTCCAGAACGCACAAACCGATTTCCACGATTTTGCATTCGTTGGAAAGGTCTCGGGCTCCGTGAGGTTTATAGCAAAAAAAAACAGTAAAAATTTGAACAGAAAAGCGGGAAACTAATGCCCGTGCGAAGCCGGGACGGACCGCTAGTGTTTTATAGATAAACCTATGCTATTGTAAGGTCCCATTCGCACGAGCACTTTTTTAACGCCCGTTAAACAAGCGAGATGTCATGTTTGGACCACGTGTACCCACACGTGGTCCAAACATGACATCTCGCTTTTTCGCGAGCGGGACGCAGCGAGTGTGGAGCGACGTCAAAAGCGAGATGTCATGTTTGGACCACGTGTGGGTGCGGGCGGGACGCAGCGAGTGTCGAGCGACGTCATACGTATTTAACGTTGTTGGAAATTGTGTTCTATTTCAAGGAACATAAGAATGCATTTGTTCTATTTCGACGCTTTTTAACGCGTGGTAAAAAAGCGCTCGTGCGAATGAGGCCTAAGAGCAAGAATTTTTGACTGGACTACTATTGACGCACTTTACACAAGCTGTTAACATTGCCTTTTTTGTTAAAATAATTAAAAAATAATGTCTACCTCCATTTTAGGCTTAAGATCAATGCCTGCAAATATATCTTCGTCCATATTATGGTTAGTTCCGGCGCTTGATGCAGGTGGTGCCACTGTGTGAACACTTCCAGTTGATGCAGGCTCAGTGGGAGATATTAAATCACCTGTAATAATTTTCTTTATTTAGTTGAAGTCTTTTCAATATCGCCGTTTATTTTGGAATTCCATAATTTTATATAAATATGGTACTTGTGCGATGTTATTTCTCTGAGATATTGTATGTTATCTTACAATTCAAACATTTCTTTACAAGTATGTAAACATGTCTTTAGCGTTTTAAGCAAGAGCGAAGTTGGATCCATCAGTTAATCGATTTATTATTGATAAGAATCAGTAAAGTAGTAATAATTTAGTTCTGTCGTCTCAGACTACCCCGGACGGGATAAGGCGTGAATTTATGTATGTATGTAAGAATTAGTAAATGATTATAATTACCTCTAGATATAAGCGTGCACATATACGCATCGTGAGAGAATACATCACGTCGTACCAGTTCACCGAATAAATGTACCAAGTTGGAGAATTGTTGTCTGTTTCCCGGTGACGCATTTGGCGTTTCATCTGTAAAACAAGTGTTCAATTTAATTTAAAAACTTCTGGTTACGTTAAATTTTAACACGTTACGTTTTAATTTAAAAACTTTAGGTTCATGATGTCTACATGGTAGAGAATAAATACTGATTAAAATAAACACAATCTTAATGCATTTTTGAAAATAATAATATATCGTTTTCAATTACGTATGTAATGACTAGATGGCGTTGTGTGAATAATGTGTGAGGAATATTTATTATTATTATTTATTACTCTTACAGCTAAAATTAATATTAAGCTAACAATCAGTTTAAATTGCAAGCGCCTTTCACCATCGCCGGAGGCAGGCACTACTATTTGTCCACGACCTATATAATCAAACCAGCTGACCCGTGCCCACTTCGTTAGGTCGCAAAAAAAACGCGTCACTTTTTTAAACATATTTTATTACTGCTCCACTCCTATTAGTCATAGCGTGATACTATATAGCCTATGACACTCCCCGATAAATGGACTATTCAACGCAGAAAGAATTTTTAAAATCGGTTCAGTTGATCCAGAGATTACCCCCTACAACGTTTACACAAACAAACTTTACCTCTTTATAATATTAGTATAGATTACAAATATTTGTAAGAAGTCTGAAAGTTATAGTGAAAACAATCTAAGCAATCTTATTCATTAATTTATTTAAGTTAAAGTTTCTATCTAGCCTAAAATTAGTAATTTTTCTTAGCTAAAATATAATTAATACAGTAGAGTAATTAAAATCCAAAACTTACCTAAAACAGGAGCGTCCGTGTCTAAGAAACGCAATAACAGGTTCTGGAAGATTGGTGGTCCGTTGTATAAGCCAGCACCGGAACTCACTGATTCCTTATCATCCGATCCTGGGAAACAAAATGTTTTATAGATAGACAGAATATTCTCTAATTTTCTGGTGCGCGTAGTGGGGGTGCTGTATCAGTTATGTATTGTTCGTGGTTCAGTACGTACCAGCTATGTATGGTTCGTGGTCAGTACGTATCAAAATCAAATATTTATTGCTCTCCATATGTTAACAAAAAATAACCTTTAGTCATCTTCTTGACGGCATGTTTAGCATCATCCCTAGCCCTCCCCACGCAGAATGTGTCTCAGGTTGGCGTCTTGAGGGGTGTGCTGTATCAGTTATGTATTGTTGGTCGTTAAGTACGTACCAGTTATGTATGGTTCGTGGTCAGTACGTACCAGTTATTTATTGTTCGTGCTCAGTACGTATCAGTTATGTATGGTTCGTGGTTCAGTACATACCAGTTACGTATGGTACGTGGTCAGTACGTATCAGTTATGTATAGTTCGTGGTTCAGTACATACCAGTTACGTATGGTACGTGGTCAGTACGTATCAGTTATGTATAGTTCGTGGTTCAGTACATACCAGTTACGTATGGTACGTGGTCAGTACGTATCAGTTATGTATGGTTCGTGGTTCAGTACATACCAGTTACGTATGGTACGTGGTCAGTACGTATCAGTTATGTATAGTTCGTGGTTCAGTACATACCAGTTACGTATGGTACGTGGTCAGTACGTATCAGTTATGTATGGTTCGTGGTTCAGTACATACCAGTTACGTATGGTACGTTGTCAGTACGTATCAGTTATGTATGGTTCGTGGTTCAGTACATACCAGTTACGTATGGTACGTTGTCAGTACGTATCAGTTATGTATGGTTCGTGGTTCAGTACATACCAGTCATGTATGGTTCGTGGTTCAGTACATACCAGTTATGTATGGTTCGTGGTTCAGTACGTACCAGTTATGTATAGTTCGTGGTCAGTACGTACCAGTAGTGTGATGTTCGTGATGATGATGCAGCGTGTGGTGCTGTCGCCGGTCCAGTAGCGCCGCGGCCGCCTGAGCCCTGTGCTCTCCCCAGCGCGCGCCACACACCGCCCACTCGCAAATTACTCGCACTACACTGTATGGACATGCCCATTCCTGAACAAAATAGTAAGTTCATTAAAGTGGCAGTGGGCAAGGCAATAGGCACAAAGAACCACTAGCCGTTGGGGAAAAAAAGTTTTGGAATGGCGACCACGGAGTCATCCCACGCTTTAAAACCTGACCGTCAAAAATAAATGAAGGAAAACTTGACTTAAAAACCATAGGTATACCAATCAATTGTGCTAACGTTCTATTAATAAAAGTTTTCCCTCCATCAAAGACAGGGAGGCTGACTCTGCACTAAGACAATACTACACAAAGCAAACATTAAAAGCTCAATTATTGTTATCAATAAAATGAAAAACTCACCGGATCTTTGGTATCATTATTATCCTTAGATGGCGGTGGACAATTGGCGAAGACTTCTTTATACAACGTATCTAGATTGTTGTTAGGGTCCACTCGGTCGAAGCAATGCCTGTCTAGCGCTTCCAGTACTGCCAGTACACGTGCTAGTAAATAAAAAGTATGATTACATTATTTAAAAAAAAACTTATTTAAGGGCTATTTTAAAGTTGAAATATCATAAGTTTTATTATAAATGGGTATTTCTACAGCTTCCTTAAACTCAGGTTACGTTAAGTAGGTAGAAATAATCTCTGCAATTACTACATTATTTAGAATCAAAATGACTATTAAAAATATTTTTTTTTGAAAACATTGATTCAAGTAATTTACAAATAGTTTAATAGTTGTCAAACAAAATATTTATTATACCTTGCGAACTAGTCTGCCACTTATCCGTGCACCATTTGCTTTCAGCTTTTTTACTTCTTGTCAATATTTCTTGCTCCGCTTCGTATACCTATAAAAACAAAATAAAAACTATTTTTATCAATTAAACATTTTACTACACTTATTTTTTTAATTAAATTAATTTCACAACTCTCGACTCTAGTAAGCAAGGAAAAAAAGCGTTACCTTGCAAATTCACTGGCCACGAAAAGTTTAAATGTACTGGGGAACCCAATCGGCCTTATTGAAAACTGATTTTGTATTAACAGATTTATGATTTTGTATTTGTTAATACAACAGTTTTAACACTTTAGCGTTAAGACTGATTTTGTAAATCGTGTTTTATAGTTAGACCGTATTTTGTAATAAGGCCGTACGAATTTACCAAAACCAAAATTTATTAAAAATTATATTTTTTTCGCTACAACATACCAATCTTCTATGTTCTTCTGTAGCCGCAGTATCCATATGAGGCATAGGTAACGCAGACGGTGGTAATGGTAACAAGTCTAACGGTGATCCTTGAAGCGATGACCCGCATCCAGACCAAACCATTGCTGCTGGACACTCTATGCAGATTATCTGTTTAATGTAAAGAAGAAATAAGTTAATTAACAATATCTAAGACACAGTTACTTCTTGGTAGAATTTACATGCAGAAATCTAAGTTGAAATACTGGTATGTGTAGTTAAAAACTGAATAGAATAAGATGTACAAATTATAATAAAATTCATGCATTGATAAACTATAAAAATATGAGGACACATTCAATTGAACAATATAGCAATAGAAACATATCCCGATTAATGATTATTAACTCTGTAGCATTAAAACATTATATCATAAAAATTGGGAGCACCAGTAAACGAAAAAATATCTATATGTAGGTATACACTAAAAGCATAATTACCTGTAGTATTGTTGCTAATTGTATTATCACATCTCTATGGTAGGCACAGTTCAGTATTTCTCCAAACCCCACTTGTACAGGGTTCAAGGCGGCCGTTGCAACAGAAGTAATCGTAGGTTTCACATCTCTTGGTGACGATGGCCTTTCCTCCTTTACTATATCCATAGGCTGAGCTGGGTTAGGGGTCCCTAGAGGGTTTGGAGTACCCAGGCTGTGGTTAGGGTTAGGTGTGCCTAGGGAATGATTGGGGTTAGGTGTTCCTTGGTTCTCTACGGGTGTTGGTTCACGTTTTATTTGTGCTATATTTGGTTTCACGTCTGTGTTAGTGTCGGGTGCTGGAGACATTGGTGTAGCTGTTGATTCTGTCGAAATATAAATAATTAATTGTTTACAACATATTCGAAAAGATAAGTAATTCGACATATTTATATTTAAAAAAAAAACACAAAAATAAACCCCATACATACCAGTATTACTCTCAGGGGTTTTAGTGAAAACAGCAGGTTGATTGAGTGCCCTCAATGTAGTATCAGATAATACTGAGCAAATGGCTGCTGCTTTCTTAGCACACGAAGTAGCTAATCGTCGAGACAGACTTTCACATCCAACAAACTCTGTCATGTGTTGTAGAGCTAAAGGCAGGAATAGTCTGTAATTAAAAAAAATATGACAATTGCAGTTTCTTTTGTTGAGGGCAATAAAACAGCGCATGTACTTGTTGATAATTGTATTCCTTCCTATACCTTTTAAGTATGTAGGTTAGATGATCTAGATGAGACTAGAATAGAATAACTTTTAAAATAACTCCATATTCTCGTCATTCCCATGTTAGAAACATTCTATATACAAAACAGAGTTGTCTGTATGGTGAAGACCCTGTGGTCTTAAAACCTGTGTTTTTAATACCCCATATCATCCCAATTTAACCCTTTCACAGTGCCTTCGTCAGCACACACAATAGTAAAACAATGCATGTGTACCATATATAGTACACTGCACTGGGAACGTGTTAATACGCGATATCATTCTTCTGTTTATTACCAGCATATTATACTTTGCCAAGACTCGTCGCCAATGGCTAACTTCATGTTTGTTGGCTAACGCACAAAACAGGTACATTTCATACAGAGTAAAAAATAAAAAATCTGATTAAGAGGATACCTTAATAGTCCATCATCAGGTGCTCTCTTGTCAAGTAATTCAATGATCCATGTTAGGAAGTCATGTCTATCTAGTAGACCCTCGTCAAGTAAATATTTAGCAAGGCGGCAACAGTAGTTCCACAGTTTTAAAGCTTGTCGCCAGTCTGTGCTTTCAGTCTGGCCGGGAGTTGATGATCCAAGAGCTGAAAAATGTTTGTCTATGAATTACTTTCATTCATTTGACGGTCCAGTTCTCCGTGTGGTGACGGAGTAAGAATACAATATGTCACCACCCCATCTCATCCCATGGGTGTCGTAAAAACCGACTAAGGGACTATTCGTGAATATTATCTTTACGAAATAAAAAGAAGGAAAACTTGAAATTAAACCCTATACCAATCCGTCTGGCCATTGTGGTATTAGTAGGCCAAGTATCCCTCCGTCATGGGAGGAGGGCCGTTCCTGCAGTGGGACATTAATGGGCTGTTATGATGATGATGATGAAATATATAAATAAAATAAATAAATTGACGGTCCAAACATTTTCGATGGTGATAGCATCTAGGATTTAGGACTCAGTTAAAGCATTAAGAAGGCCTTCTTATAATGCTTTAGAGGTCACCTCTACTGCTCTCACACTAAGAATGTTATTTAATATTATTATCCCAACACTTACTGCTAGAATTTCCTGGGGAATGCATTGAATTTGCTACTGTAGAGTTAGGAGTGGAGCTTCCTGGAGGGTTCCCTGATGAATTATGACTAGGAGTACCTTGCCCTGAAAAGATAAAAGGAATATTTAAGCTTTTACCAACAAATTATCCCTATTGGAGTGACATAATTTAATTTTATCTTGTGTTAGTTATTATTTTATTTAGGAATCAAACTTAAGTATTATTATTTTATTTCTTCTTTCTAACTGTCAACTGTCAACAAGAGTACAACAGCTCTGGAGAATTAAATAAGTTTTTGTTTTAATAGTGAAAAAGAGACTGTTAAAAACATTATCAAAGTGTTAATTGTGTTTTGTGAAAACTGTGTTATTGTTATCTACAAGTTTAAACACGAAACTAAAGTTAAAACTGTGTTTCCAAGAAGTTAACAACCCAAATTACCCTCCTCTTTAAAAAATCAAAAAATTAAATTTTCTTAATCTATTCTTTTTGGCATTAAATGTAAAAATAATTTAAATCCAAGCAACCAAATAGTGAAAAAAACATTACTGGAAGTGTTTGACCAGGCTTCCAGTAACAAAAAAAGCATGCTACTGGCAAAACAAACTTACAAATTAAAATGTCTACCCCACCAACGTCTGAAAGATTGAACTTAGACCCTAACAACCAGTCTGAAATTACTGAAAATGACTGGCAAACTATGCCAGTACTCCGCCAAAACCAAAATAGATACAAAAGGTTGAGACCTAACACTCCTTCACCTGAACAAGACATAATATCAAAAAATCGCTTCTCTCAACTCATTGTAGAGGAGCAAGACACCTCAAATGCCACAACTAAGATCAAAACTGTTAAACCACCCCCAATTGTGCTCTATGGTATACAAAATGTCACAAAACTTAAGGAAGTCATTGATACTATCCTAGAAAAATCACAATATACATTTAAAATTGTATTGGAGTGTATTGGACTGATTGTTTTGGAGGTCAAACTAAGTGTCTCGCCTAAAAACAGGAAAAACCGCCCCCCTCCAAAGACACGATGGCGTATGTTAGAGAAGGAAGAATGTGCTAGTATGTTTAGAAGTCAAGTTGTGGACAAGATGACGGAAATGAGTGAGATGGAAGGAAAATCTGTAAATAAATGCTGGAGTGAGATGGCAAAGTGCATAAGAGAAGTCGCAAAAGATGTGTGTGGAGAGTCGAAAGGTAAAGGTCTGATAGATAGGGATACATGGTGGTGGAATGAAAAGGTACAAAACGCCCTAAGAGAGAAAAAGTTGGCGTTTAAAGAATGGCAGGGTGTAGAAATTTTGAATGCAAGTTTGAAAGATGACAAAAAGGAAGTTTACAATGAATGCAAGAAGAGGGCAAAGAAGGTGGTAGCAGTTGCCAGGGCTAGGGCGCAGGAGAGGTTAAAGGAGTATTCTATGATATATATACGAGAACCTGGATAGCCCTATTGGCCAAAAAGAACTCTACCGAATAACGAAAGTGAGAGAAAAGCGAGCGAGAGATGTAATACATATGAAATGTATGAAAGATGAGTCTGGTAAGGTATTGTGTAAAGATGATGACATAAAAGAGCGATGGAAGGTGTATTTTGAAAAGCTTATGAACGAAGAGAATGATTGGAATGGTATACTCGAAGAGGCACATGTAAATAAGGGATTGGTAAGAGAAATTAGCGTGGATGAAGTTATAACAGCAGTTAAAAGTATGAAAGATGGAAAGGCTTTGGGACCAGATGAAATACCAGTTGAAGTATGGAAGGTGTTAAAGTATGAAGGATGTATGTGGCTGACTTCGTTTTTCAATAAGTTGTTACATGAAGAAGACATCCCACAAGAATGGTGTACTAGCTCGCTTGTACCCATCTTCAAAAATAAAGGGGATGTCCAGGATTGTAACAACTATAGAGGAATTAAGATCATGTCACATACTATGAAAGTATGGGAAAAGGTGATAGAGAAAAGATTGAGAGAAGAGAGTGAGATTACCCAAAACCAGTTTGGGTTCATGCCAGGTCGAGGGACAACGGACGCCATCTTTGCACTCCGCCAATTGTGCGAGAAGTACAGACGTGTCCACAAGAACTTGCACATGGTGTTCATTGACCTCGAAAAAGCGTATGATAGGGTGCCTCGAGAAGTGTTGTGGTGGGCCGTGAAAGAGAAAGGTTTACCTGGGAAGTATGTAGAGTTAATTCGTGCTATGTACAGGCAAGCCAGTACATACGTCCGATCGTCTGCTGGCAACTCCGACCAGTTCAGTGTGGCGGTAGGCTTGCACCAAGGGTCGGCTTTAAGTCCTTACCTCTTCCTACTGATTATGGACGCCTTGACGGCGGACATACAGGAAGAGGCACCCTGGTGCATGCTGTTTGCCGATGATATTGTTCTGGTTGGGGAGGATGGACCTGAGATCCAGAGCAGATTGGAGTGTTGGCAACAGAAACTGGAGAGTGTTGGCTTGAAAATCAGCAGAACCAAGACAGAATACATGTTCTGCGATTTCGGCGGTCTCTCCAGTCCTGAAGCCATAGCGCTTGATGGAGTGCGCCTTCCAGTCTGCTCCGACTTCCGGTATCTCGGTTCGTGCATCCAAAGCGATGGCGAAGTAGATCGGGCGGTCAAGCACCGAATTAACATAGGATGGATGAAATGGCGGCAGGTCACGGGAACCATCTGTGACCCCCACATTCCCCTTAAATTTAAGGGGAAGATCTATAAGACCATGATTAGACCTGCCGTCTTGTATGGATCAGAGAGTTGGCCCACAAAAGGGATGAATGAAAGACAATTGCATGTAGCAGAGATGAGAATGTTAAGAGGAATGTGTGGTGTTACGAGAGCGGATAGAGTTAGAAATGAGTATGTAAGAGGAAGTTTGAAAGTGGCACTGGTAGCAGAAAAACTACGCGGCAGCCGGCTGTCATGGTATGGGCATGTTATGCGGAGGAATGAGAGTCATGTGGTGAGGAAGGTGTTGGACATGTGTGTGGATGGATATAGGGGAAGAGGACGACCAAAGAAACGATGGATGGATTGTGTGAAAGACGATATGGCTGCGAAGAGTGTTACTTGTGAGATGACGTCTGATAGGAAAGTATGGAAGAAGAAGACATGCTGCGCCGACCCCAAATAAAATTGGGATAAGGGCAGGGGAATGATGATGACATTTAAAATTGTAACTAAAAACCAACTGCGTGTGACAACCGATAGTATCATTACATACAAGAAGCTCATGGCGCTAGTCCGCGAAAAAAACTTAATTGGTCATACTTTCACACCCAAAACTGATCGTCCATACAGGATTGTAATCAAAAACTTGCACTCCTCCACACCTATAGAAGCTATTAAAGAAGCCATCCATGAAACTGGAAATGAAGTAAAAGGAGAGATAATAAATGCACGTCATGGTGCTACCAAAATGCCACTATCAACTTGGTTTGTTAACCTGGTTCCAGGCCCAGAGAATGTAGCGGTGAAAACTATCAAATATATTTATCATACATCTGTAACAATTGAGGACCCCAAACGCAAAAATACAATACCGCAATGCAAACGCTGCCAACAATATGGCCATACAAGAAACTACTGCCTCCGCCCCTATAGATGTGTAAAGTGTGCTGAAAACCACAACACAACTGACTGTCCAAAAAAAGACAGAAAAGAACCAGCAAAATGTGCACTGTGTCTTGGTGACCATGCAGCAAATTACAAGGGGTGTAAAGTATTTCAAGAAATCCAAAAACGCAAAGTCAACTCTATTCAATCTGTTAGACCAAACCAACAAAACAGTTATGTACATACTGACAAAACACCAATGCCAAGTATTAACATACCGTCAATGCCAAGTAACAACACCAATAAGACTAGTGAAACTATAACACCAATCATACCTAAAGTAACATATGCAGAAATCACAGCAGGAACAACAAACTTAGAACTTATCTTAGCCAAGCAAGCTGAAAAGCTGGATCGTCTCCTTGATCAAATGAGCACCCTAATGGGTCTCTTGACAACACTTGTTACAAAACTTGTTAAATGATGGCCCTCAGAGTAGCTTCATGGAACATCAACGGCCTGTTAGGTAAGAAGCAGGAAGCTGAACTCTTAATAAAAACCCAAAACATTGATGTCCTCTTGATCTCGGAGGCTCATCTTACAAAAGAAACATCTTTCTACATAAATGGCTTCACCACCTATGCTACATACCATCCAAGTGGTACTTCACGCGCAGGCACAGCAATCATTATTAGGAAATCTGTCAACCATGACGCTCTACCAGAATTTTGCACATCAAAAATTCAAGCCACCTCCATTATGATTTATGACAAACAAAGCTCTATCACCTTATCATCAATACATGCCCTCCAAAGCAAAATAGGAATCCTGAAACAACGGAAGCTGACTTTAATGAATATCTTTAATCACTTGGTAGCCGATTCATATCTGGGGGTGACTGGAACGCCAAACGCACGTTCTGGGGATCACGCCTTATAACAACAAGAGGGCGCAGCCTACACAAGAGCATTGAGAAATTACACCTAAATGTTTTAACAACTGGCCAGCCAACACATTGGCCCACAGACTTAAACAAGGTACCAGACCTGCTGGATTTCTTCATATACAAAGGGGTCCAAACCCACTTTATGGATATAGAAGGATGCCTCGACTCCTCGTCAGAACATATACCAATTATATTAACATTGAGTTGCACCATAATAAAAAGAGTCAAGCCTCCTTATTTGTACAACAAATATACAAATTGGCATGAATTTAAACAGATTCTTAATGGAAAACTATCTCTTCAAACTGCGCTGAAAACAAAAGAAGAAATAGACAATGCGACAGAATACATAACCAAGACCATACAAGAAGCAGCTTGGCTTTCAACACCAGCATCACCATCACCATCATCATCCCAACGGTCACATACTGCTGTAGATTCTGACTTGCCATTCTATGTGAGGCAAAAGGTTCTTGAAAAGCGACGACTCAGACGGGTCTGGCATTGTAGTAGGCATCCTGCAGATAAAAAAGATCTGAATAAAGCAGCGTCTGACCTAAAAAAAACTTCTGGTTGATATAGAAAATCAAACATTACAATCCCACCTAGAACGCTTAACTCCCACAGCTTGTGCTAAAAGTGAATACTCTCTATGGAAGATGATGAAAACGCGAGGAAAACCCCAGTCTACCTCCCACCCGCTGAAAAATGCCAATGGTACTTGGGCTAAAACTGAACAGGAAAAAGCAGAATCTTATGCGCTTTTCCTTAGTGACGTTTTTACCCCCAACGATGATCTTGGTATAGAAAACATTGATAAAGAGGTTTCATCATTTCTTAAAAGTGCTTGTCAGCTTTCTCTTCCTCTGTCATGCTGCACACCTGCGGAAATTCGTCGAACAATAATGGACTTAGAACTGAAAAAAGCGCCAGGATTTGACCTCATTACAGCGGAAGTACTGCGGAACCTTCCGAAGAAAGGAATTGCATTTCTTACTGCACTATTTAATGCTGTCCTGAGGGTTGCACACTTTCCAAATATTTGGAAGGTCTCCGAAATAAAAATGATCCCGAAACCTGGAAAGCCACCACACCTTACATCATCATATAGACCAATTAGCCTGTTGCCGGTTTTATCCAAAGTTCTTGAAAAGATAATATTGACACGCTGCAATGAGGATCTAGCTGATAAAGGTGTCATTCCAGAACACCAATTTGGATTTCGACGAAATCACTCCACAATTGAGCAGGTACATAGAGTAACTGATCATGTCAGAAGTGCTTTGGAAGGCAAGAAGTATTGTTCGGCTGCGTTTTTGGACGTCCAGCAAGCGTTCGATAAAGTATGGCATAAACATCTAACATAGAAATACTCCAAAGGTTTCAGAACTGCGTCCTTAAAGCCATAGCTGATGCTCCATGGTTTGTAAAAACGGAGGAGATCCATGAGTACCTTAACATCCCTACCGTGAAGCAGGAATTGATAAGAAGTGTTGAGGCATACAGAATCAAGATAAACAGTCATAAAAATGAACTTGCCCGGGGTCTTGCCCCTGGTCCACACACACGACGTCTGAGACGGTTACACACCTGGGACCATATAAGTAACAAGTAACACGGGAAGGCTACTCGACAGTGGAAGAGTAAACCTTACATGCCAATAACACTGAAAAAAACTGCTTATGGTCTGACGACCGATTGCATGTTAGGTCGTAAAATATTAAAAAAAAAAAAAAAAAATTATTTCTTTTGTAGCATTATTGTAAAGTTTGTATATAATGGGTCCTCTGTAATGTCCTATTGTTCTTAATGTTTAAAATTATCAGTCTTAGTTAAGATATATGGTTACTTAATTAAAATATTTATTAGACATAGCCTACTAATATAGAAGTGAAGTAGAAATAAAATTACATTACTAATTAAAACTAATAACTATCAAACTACTTAATGAGTGTTATAATAATTATAAATACCTGATTGGGATGGTGGTGTTTTGTCGGATATGTTGCCTGGTATAGCACTTTGATAATGTTCTGCTAACTTTGGGATTTGGTCTTTTAGAAATTTTATTAATGTTGTTGTCCATTCTAAAAAAATAGATTTTACAATTAGGACTTACAAATAATAAATAATATAATCTTTTTAAAAGAATAACACTACATGCTTTGCATTATAAATCTATGAAACCAGCATCTATATTGAGATCTTATTCACAAAGATTGGCATAAGTATTTACAATTAAAAGACTGAACACTAGCCCATAAGGCAACACCTGGAATAAATTGTTCTGCATCCTAGATATAGTGAAAATGGTTAGGAGTTAATGAAATACACATAAGCCATATAAAAATAATATTAAATCCTAACACCAAGGTAGTTGTATGTACTGAAAAAAACCATGACAATTGATTAGCCACATATTATAATTATTATGAAGATACCTGTAGTAGGATCAGGTAATTGCCTCTTTTTAATTTTAGCCTCAGAAACAGCCACAGTGTATGCTGAACTCAGTTTGATGAACCATGCAGCTCTAGGCATAGCCACCTGATATTCTGTCAATGTTATGAAGATCTCTTCTTTCTTATTAAAATTAGGAGCTTTCTTTGCCAGTTGGGAAAGTGGTTTACTTCCTAAAAACATATAAATAAATTACATACAGGTAAGCACATAAATAAGTTACAAATGATATATTATGTTCAGATATTCATATTTATTTAAAATATGGGGTTGAGTGAAAATTAACACTTTCATAGACAGTAAACAAGAAAATATACAAGTATAATTATTATTATGGCTATAGACATTAAGTTAAGTGTTAAACTTAAAATATAATTTTAAATAAGTCTTTTAAAAAAACATTAATATGTCTAATAAGAACTGAAAACTAGTATTAAATAATTTCTATATAAAAGGAAGGAAAATATTAATTACACAACTACCACAGGTCAAGTTTGCATGAATAAACATACTGTTACAGCTGGAATCAAAAGTGACTTTAATATTTCATTAACAAAAACAATTCTGTTTCATATTATTATATCATTTAGCTTTACCTGCTAAATCTTTAAACCAAGCCTCAATTTGAGCTTTAGTGCGTGCTGTTGCTGGCCAGAAATTGTCTTTAGGATTCACTTGTTGTCTTTTTCTACCACAGTCAGGTAAAGTATTTAATTCCTCCTTTTTTGATAATATGCTTGAGAAGAACTGTCCTATCTGTTATTCAAAAAAAAGTGTTTTTATTGTGTTTGTCAGCTATTAATGTTCTTTAAATTACCATCAATACACAGAAAAGGAAAGTACTAAAGCAGACTGACCTATTTATATTAGTTTAAGTAAATGTTATAACAGCAAAGCTATTAATTAGTACAGACTAACCTTAGTAGCTGAATAATTGAAATTTCTTGCTGTTCCAAACTCATCACTTGACTGTGGTGTCGTCGAAAAGCCATGTTTTACATTTGTCGATGTCAGCTCGTCCTCTTTCTGTCGTGGTTCCTGTGGGTAGACATCGGGAGGACCCAACTTGGGCCTCTTCAAGGGTCGTTTTTCGTACATAATACCCATGGTGACTGGGTAGAGAGATGTATCTGTTTCGCAATAATATTAGTAAGTATACAAGGATACTGGACACGACTGCAACATCACATTTCACAGTAAATTAGGACACTGACCATTCATTTAAATACTATACTAATGAGACATAGTTGTATTTACTCTAAATAGAAAATAAATATGAAATTGGACTTTTATATCCATATAAAAATGAAAACAAGTTTAGGACGTGACACTAAACAAAAAGCAATAATTTAGCGAATGATTTTTATTTGACAATGAATGATTGTTTGAATTGAATGATTATTTATCACTCGTATCATTCCAATCCATAGACTCGAGAACAATGCGTAAACTAAACGTACACGGAAAATGCAATTTAAATACTCAAACACAGATTTACTAGATAGATTTACATTTACTATACTTTAATCTGTTTTCATCGGGATCCCTTTTTTTCTCATAACAGTTTTTGTCCTAATTTAATTTGTCATAACAAGTTAGGCATAATTGTCCTTGTCATAATAACAGTTTGCTTTAATTGGTTTTTAGCATACTATGTTTGTTGGCATAATCTCGTTTTACCATAATTTCATTTGTACTAATATAGTTAGCCATAATCGTCCTCAGTCATAATATTTTGCCATAATAAAAAAAAATGTTTTAAAAACCCCGAGTTAGAGCAGTCCGACTAGGATAGGTTAGGTTAGGTTTATTCTTTAAGCCACCCAGAGGTAGGAGACCCGCGAAGCTAGGCTGGTAGTCCTTTTCTTCTCCGAATGTCGATCGTCCGAAAATCATAATCCCTAACAAGTATACTATAATCATCACTTTCCATAATGTTTGCGTATACGAAATCGTATATTACCTACCTAATTCTATTTTTTCTTGCTATAAAGTCACATGTCCTTAAATAAAATATTAGGGCAAAAGTCAGAAACAGTTGGTTAGGTTAGGTTAGTATGGTGACCACAACGCGCACGAGCCGAGCGAGCGAAGCGAGCGTGCCGCGGCAGCGGCCGGCGAGTGCCAGAAACATTTTTTTTATGTAAAACTAGAATATAGTATTTATATTTTTTAAATATTTATAAAATTTATTAATTAATTATTTTTTAATTTTTTTATTTATTTTTCATATATTTTTCCCCAGCTAGGTGGACCACGACCTCATAAAGGTCTTTGGGTCGGACTGGATGCGGAAGGCGCAGGACCGAGTTCTGTGGCGCGTATTGGGAGAGGCCTATGTCCAGCAGTGGACTGCAATAGGCTAGTTGATTGATTGATTGAAATATTTATAGCAAAAAAAATTAGGTCATGTTTAGGGATTTAGGTTTTCGGACAAGTGATATTATAAGACATGAATTTAGGGCTAGCTACTATTCGGGCTCCGTCGAGCTCATTTGGCGTTATGTCTAATGAAATTATGGCAAGTATCAGTACGGCATAATGAAATTATGGCATTAAAAATTATGGTAAAAGACTATTAGGATTAAAAATTATATATTAAAAAGTTATGCCAAATGATTATTATGCGAAACGTATGTTAGGACAAGTAACATTATGCAATCTTAAATTATGACATAAAATCTTAGGAATAAAAATAGAGAACCGTTTTCATCCGTCGGAATCCGTCCACACAAATATTTTAGTAAATTTTCACAGTAAACCTTCGAGAACGTAATAATCAGTAAATTTTCACAGTAAACCTTCGAGAACTCAATTTTCACAGTAAACCTTCGAGAACGTAATAATCATGCCAGCTCGGTATATAAGCGATTTATTGTCTACGAATTACTTGTGAATTTCTCTAGAATTATCCCGTTTTAGCTGGTACCTCGAACATTGCATTTCTTTGATAACTTTTAGGCCGTTCGTGCGCTTCTAAGGTCTTTGGTGTAGGTTTTCATTCATTCAATTTTAGTTAACCTCAAATTTTAATACAGCTGATAGCGCTGATGTGTTTGTTTACATAAATATCTAAGCTCAAACTATTAATTAGAATTTTATTAGATAGAAATAGTACTACGCCTAGTTTTAGGGGAGAGGTCTAGAATACAAGTAGTGGCCTCAAAGATTTATATTCAATTTAATTAATACCTTTACAAAGTTATAATATTTATTACTAAATACTGAAGTATGCCTCCAAAAAAGCAAGCTGAAAAAGGTAATAAATCAGGCAGTGGCGGAAAGGGTGGAGGCAAGTCTGGAGGCGATGCTAAAGGTTTGTTTTATATCTTAATGTGGAGTGAAATTTAATTATTGTTTATGGTATGTAGATAATGTGATTACCTTCTTTGTTTCAAATATAGAATCTGCCGCAAAGGAGAAAAAAGGCGGGACAGCGGTCAAAGTACGTCACATTTTGTGCGAGAAACAATCAAAATGCCTGGAGGCATTGGAAAAATTGAAAGCTGGACAGAAATTCCCTGATGTTGCAACAGCATATAGTGAAGATAAGGCTCGGCAAGGAGGCGATCTGGGTTGGATGACTCGTGGTTCTATGGTCGGCCCATTTCAAGATGCAGCATTTGCCTTGCCGATATCTTCGGTCACAAGTCCAGTTTATACAGATCCTCCAATTAAAACAAAGTTTGGATATCATATAATTATGGTAGAAGGAAAAAAATGACAGACATGGTTTTCGAATTCGAATATTTCTGGGCGATTTTATTGTTGTTTATTATGGAGAGAATTTGTTGCTTACAAGAACAGTTTGATAAAGACTATTCCATTCTGCCTGAGCCACAAAGGTTTAATGATGTTTTAGATACTGGCATTGAGGATTTTGCAAACAGAGAGTAAGTTCTGATAAAGATAAATAACAAACAATGACTTTGAAAAAAAACTTTTTCCCTATAACAGCTGTATATATTCACACTCTATTTGTGTACATGTAACATAGTGATTATTGTATTGTAGCCTATAATCTTCAAAATAATTTAATGTAATTAAAACATTACTGTTTGCAGTTATGGTCTAAAGATGAGCTTCCTCCGACTTTGTCGTATAATGCATATTTCCATGTTGCTGACGCTTGTTTACTTTTGCAATGTATGTCTCTGGTTCATTTTATGCAAGAAAAAGTCATCCAGATCTCTTCACTACAAGTTTAAAATCTCCATACCATCTTGATACATATTTAATACACTTTATGTTGCTGTATGAATTAAAACATGTTATGTATGTAACAATTCATAGAAATAATCTTTTTTTTAATACATTAATATGTTAATGCAGTTATAAATTTAATTTTAACTGAATAGTTGAAATATAATATACTTGTACATTGTTTATGATGTTTTCTTGACTATGACTTTTGTATACTTTTTGATAAAACAATCCCAATTGGTTTGTCCATAATTTTATCAATTTTTTTCCTTGCATAGCTGCTAAGTGCAGTTTGATAAGGTACCTTTCAAATCTAGGCACTGTTTTATTTATTTATTTACTTGTATTTGTGAGAAAACAACTCCCACACTAGAGATTGAACCCTGTGTTGCGGGGACTTTTACAGGCATAAAGCTAATGAACACAAAGAACATCCAGGCTCAAGACTGCCTCAAAGCATAATATAAAAAAAACTTGCCTGGGATTCGAACCCGCGTCCTCGTGCATAGCAGCCGCATACACGACCATCAATTTCAATTTTCAATTTCTTTATTTATTTCTCTCAATAAGGTACATACAGTGTAATAGTAAAACAAGTAAATGATAGAAAATGTGAAGGAACCTTAGTGAGAGCTGGAGTTTATACTAGGTTCGAGACCTGTGTGACAAATCTCCAGGCTCTCTCATAAGTAATACATTAAAGTTGAAATGAGAGCATACTACAAGTACTTAGTGATAGGTAATAACAGAATTTCTTATTAAGAGTAAAACAAAAATAAGTTGGGTGTGTGTGTATGTGTGTGTGTGTATGTGTGTGTGTGTATGTGTGTTTGTGTATGTGTGTGTGTGTATGTGTGTGTGCATATGTGTGTGTGGATGTGTGTGTGTGTATGTATGTGTATGCTTTTGTGTGTGTCCTTTCGCTTGTTTGGGTGCTGTTCATTTTAATATGAGGATGATTTTTTCCGTTTGCTCGTAATCTAAACTTTTTAGCCAATCTGTAACTGACTTTTTACAATTTATTTTGGTCATTGGGTGTATATTTAATATCTTATTCACCTTGTTGTACGTGTAGTTTCCCAGGAAATAAAAAGATCTTTGGGCCATTCTTGTCTTGACTGATATAGACGAACATACTTGGTATTTTCTACGTACGGAAACTGTGTTAACGGGGTCATAAGGAGTTAGTGAATGAGTGATGAGAATTATATTAAGAATAAATAATTTGCGAACAGAGAGAACATCGCAAATTCTGTAAACGTCAGTCGTGGGGTGACGATACGGCAGCCGCCATCCCACTTTTAGGACAGCTCGCTGGGCACGTTCTAGCTTTAGTAAATATGTTTTATTTGCTCCACCCCAGACTGCGATACAGTATTGCGTAAGGGATTGACAGAGAGCGAGATAAGTAAGCTTGAGAACGTGGTTATCAACAGAGTTACGTAGGTCTTTGAAAATGTAGATTAATTTTCGTAATCTGGAGGCAAGCGCATCTATGTGTGTGTGGAATGTAAGCATGTCATCAATTTGTACCCCAAGGTATTTAACGGAGCTTGATTGAGTCAGAATAGAGTAGTTACAGGCAGATGCGGGAGTAATTTCACCAGTGTGTGCAGTAAGTGAATAGGAGAGGGAAGGGATTTTACCAGGTGAAGTAAGTGAGAAAGTGAGGTAGGTTGATTTGCTTACGTTGAGGCTCAGTCTGTTGTTAGTTAGCCATTGAGTAACTGAGTTGAGGCTGGATTGTGCGCTACCGAATGTGGATTCCCACGAGTTACCATAAGAAATAAGGGCAGTATCATCGGCGTAGGTAAAAATAGATGTGTTCTCCAGCTGTAATTGACAAAGGTCATTTATGTATAACAAAAACAAGGAAGGACCGAGAATACTACCTTGCGGAACGCCATTTTTAACAGTAAGTTGATCGCTATAGTGGTCATTAATCTTTACATACTGTCTTCTATTCGAGAGGTAACTTTTAAAAAGAGATAACTGAGTTCCTCTGATTCCGATTTTTTCAAGTTTTTTACAAAGGATTCGGACAGAAATTGTATCGAAAGCCTTTGATATATCAAGAAAAACACCGATGACTTTCTGTTTCTGATCAAGTTTTGCAGTTATTTTGTTAGATAAATCTAGTACTGCTTTGTTTGTTGATAAGCCAGAACGAAAGCCATATTGGTTCGGAGAAAGTATTTGTTCTCTCTCAAGAAATTTTGTAAGCCTATTATTCATAATTCTCTCTAGCAGTTTAGAAAGGCTAGGAAGTACTGATATGGGTCGGTAATTGCTAGGTTTATCTCTATCTCCTCCCTTGTAGATTGGGTGAACCACGGCAATTTTAAAAGCATCTGGGAATGTTCCAGTAGTAAGTGCTTTATTACAGATGAAGGAAATTGGGGGAATTAAAATATTTTTAAACTTTTTAAGGAATTTGGCAGAGATGTTATCACTTCCTACAGAAGAGTCATTTTTTAGGTTCGATATGAGAATTTCCAGTTCAGCCTTATCGGTTTCCAAAACTGTGAAGGTGTGTTGGTGATAGGGGAGAGTATCCGCTGGCTTTTGGTGGGAGTTATTGCTAATAGATGATGCGGAGACTGATTGTCCTATGTTTGCAAAATAGGTGTTGACGTCATTAATGGATTGTCTTGGGTTTGACAAGGAGAGGAGTTCCAGTGGTCTCGTCTTATCTTTTGTAGTGTGTGTGATTGTTTTAATTGCCTCCCAAACTTTTTTAGTATTGCCCTTGGCGCTGTCTAATTGGTTTTTGTTATACTTTAGTTTGGTGTCTCTGAGTAAATTAGTACAATAGTTTCGATATCTTTTGAAGGTTAATTTAAGGATTTCGTTACTAGGATTGTTTTTAAGCTTTAGATGTAAGTTATCTCTATTTCGTAGGCATTTCAATAAACCTGGTGTCATCCAATGTTTTTGAAATCTTTTTCGGTTTGGGACAGTTTTCAATATAGTATTTGCTGATATTAGTGTATTTAAAGTTTTTATAAAATAATCTGTGGCTTCGTTGACGTCATGGAAGCTATATATGGGGCTAAAATCAACTTTGTTAATATTTGACTCAATACTGTCATAGTTGATGACTTTTTTGAGCTGACGTGTCGTGTTGTTAGTAGGGTGTTTTAAACGGAGAAAAAATAATATAGTGTCATGATCTGTGAGAGAGGTATTTGCTACATAACAAGATGCGGGTAATTTAGATTTTAGTATTAGGTGGTCGAGGCATGAGCGATTGTATCTTGTGCACAGTGTATGAGCTGGTAACATACCATGGAATGCGGTCATTTGGAGGTAATCTGTAGAGCGAGGGTCATTATTGCTTTCACAAATATCTATATTAATATCACCCGTCAGTATAATATTTTTGTATGAATGGTAAGTTGTCAGTAGTTGATTTAAGGAGTTGATGAACACGGATACGTTTTGATTAGATGGAGGACGATAAATAGCTAAAAGTATAGTATCCTTGTTAATTGTGAGACATAAACAATTTGCTTCTTTCAAAGAAGGTTCTGTGACGGAAATTTGGAGATGATTCCGGTAGAACACTACTACGCCTTCGTTTTGGGTATTTACATTGACAGTCGCAAAGGAGTTATAGCCTTGGATTTTAGGAATTATAGGTGAGGTTTGCAACCAGCATTCAGTCAGTACGATAACATCCCAGTGGCCTCGTGCCCTCGAGGCAGTTTAATCTTATAGTTTTCCATAGTTCATAGAATTTACTTACCTTTTATACCCTTTTCACTATATTTAACAACATTTGACAGCTTGACGTTAGTGATCGGTCAAAAAACCAAACTTACGCTGGAAGGGGTATAATTACTAAATACAAAAATTAATTAAGCCGTTAATCAATTACGACCTTCGCGAACATCTTGAGCTCTGCGCTCCTGTAACTGCTCCATATAGTGGATACGTCCGGGAGCGCGTAGAAGCAGCTACAGGAGCGCGGACCGCAAGAACCGGGTGAACGTAGTGGATACCTGGCTTTACGCTAATTTTGTCTTATTCTCACATACCCGAAATCTCTGAACAACTAGTACCTAACAGCAGTTACTGCCTCTGTAGCAAAAAGGTTGTCTACACGGCTGCCATATACAAGATGACGAAGTTATAATCCCACGCAAGATAATTATTATTCGTGTGATCCACAAGTAATTGTCTTGAGCCTAGTTGATCTTTTCGTCCGTTAATTTCATGTCTGTAAAAGTTGCGACTAGATTCCCCTTACGGGAGTAGTCTTTATTAAAAGTAATAGTAGGAAAACCCTTCCGGACCCAAGGCTCCCCTGGCGAACACCCCTGGGGGTGTCAAGGAAGCTTTAATTCGGACCCATGGCACCCCCAGTCTTCAAATCTCTATTCAACAGTGGTATCACAAATTTTATTTTAGGAGTTCCCATGAAACCACCAAACAAAAAGTGATGGATCAGTGATATATTTTCTACTTTTCCTACTATTTCTTTCATTTCTACGCAATAGAGTAGGTACAAAATATTAGTAGAATATAAACGCAAGTAAGCGTTCTTTCTGTAGGTAAGCCTACTGTAGTCGGAAGTACTGGATTGTGTAATAACGGGAAGTGTCCGTATACACAGCAGGACCCTACGTCTGATACTCATTATTTGGATTAGGTGATAAGTTTTTTGAAAGGTACACAAAGAGGGTCCAATACTACTAGAAAGTATCTTTGTCTGGACTGAAAGACCCAGAATAAAAAAGGGTCCTGCTGGCTGAATACAATTTTTATGGTTATATTTCTTCTAAATTAATAACTTTTTTTAAACATAGCTTATATTTTCTAAAGGTACAAATTTGCCGCTACCCAGTGACATACTCCACAGGTCAAAATACCTTCAAACCACGAAGGGTCCTGCTGGAAATATACTCTAATTTTCTGTGTAACTGTTGAGGTATAAATTATTTCTTTAGACTAGTCGGAAGGTACAAATTATTACCTACGTGGAATTTAGGTTTTCATCGAATCAGACGTAGGGTCCTGCTGGGTATACGGTCACTAACGGGAAGGTCAAAAACATAGGAGCTAAATATATAAATAAACTTTTCATTTCAACGCACATCATAAGCACTTGGTCCCTTCAGTGATATCATTATTTAGTGCACTGTCTACCTGAACAGGTTCCTTTTATCATAATCATCATGTTTGTCAACTTATGCCCACTGTTGGACATAGACTTCCTTCATTATGCTAATCAATTATTAAAAAGAGGCTCCACAATTCCAAAAACGATGCATAAGATTTCCTTTGTTTAAGCTTTTCTCTTTATTTGATGGAATAAAAGGATAGATAGTATTGTTAGATATCTCATGGTCTCACTCGTTTAACAGGTACCCGAAGTCTAATCCTGGTTTTAGAGACAGGTAGAGTTGCCTTCAACAGGTTTTCATGAAAAAAATATCTTGTTTTTCTTTGAGCTCTTAATGACACGAAACCTCCAGGGTCACATAAGATGGTGTACCTACCTAGTAGGAATAGTGTTTTACATTTATATGTAAATAAAACGGATCTACATTAAAATTAAAGTCTTTATTGACATTAATTAAATTACTATTATAAAATCTCGATTTCAATTCGCCTATTACAAACCAGAAAGATAGGGATTTAAAAGTAGGTAAGTGGCTTCAATTTTTTTTTTCTAGACACGATTGTTGTTCGGTTCTAGGTAAATAAAAATTCATCAAAGATGAATAATATATAGATTAGTTAGGCATTCGCCATTCTTCTTGATACTTAGATGAAGAGGTAGCCATGATAAAGTTGGAACAAGTTAATAAACTCTACCTAGTGGTAGATAGTAGTAGAAATTCCTTCTAGTAAGTACCTAATGTTTCTAAATTGATCTTATTATGTAAGTAGTTTTTTTGTTGAATAGTAAGTAGATATAAATATAATTAACATGTTAATCTAGTTCATAGTTGGCGAAATGTAACGTGAATATTATTAGATAATTATTATCGTATCTACAAAATACTGCAATAAATATTCGTATAATGAGGTATTAAAGCTAGGCTTGGATTATTGCATTGAAGAATCTATTAAAAATACACTATTTTGACAAAAATGTTGAAATAAATTTCATATTTCTTTCGAAGTGTGATTGCTTCATCCAAAGTCATCACTCAAAAATGATCGTAAATGAATTTGTGAAAATACATTAGTGGCTTTTGGGCCAGTTGAAGTGAATAGTCCGTGCTCATTACATAAATAATAAGTATCTAACGTATAATATAAATTAAAGCGCTGAGAAGATTCTTAAATTCTGAGGTTGGGGTGTGTATAGCGGACGTATTTGAGAAGAGCATCGTTTTCTTCGCAGACGAACGGTTTGCGATGATGACAAGCTACGTCGTGCCAGTGCACTCCATCATTGTAGAAGTTGTTCAAAATGGCTATGCAATGTTCAGAAGCTCCACCTTGGATCAGCTCCTGGGAAAACAAGTTTAATCATTAATACATAAGTAGGTATTACTCATTACGCATTCGGTAATAAGTTGCAGACCTAAAGGTTAAAATCCTTTGTAATAGGAATAAGTAGGTAGGCAATTACTACTATTATTTTATACAGTACCCATCTAATAATTAACTATCAATCACTTATATAATATCTTACATGTGATCATCAAATAAACATGTCTCTATTAGTAACAAATGTGTAATTGGATTGCGTTAATGATGTGCATGTGTAATGTCAGACCTTGAACGCGACGTAACGATGGGACAAACCATAACGAGGATGTGCGTGCGACCTCATCAGGGGTTACGTATTGTTTATATTCTGCAGGCCGTGGTTTACGTTCGTGTCGCGGGGAAAGTGATGCGCAAACGTTATGCCGGCGACACGAGCCGAATAAAGATGAGCTTTTGTTGTACAGCTTGCGGTCGGTGTTTGTAGAAAGTGGTCTGCACACGCATGCGGGTACGCCCTTCGGCGAATATTTCGCATGCCCATAAATATTCACCGTGTCACTTTCGTTTTCATTGCGTTATATCCGCTGTAGGTACAAATGCAACAGGTTCGGTGGGTGCTTATGATAAAACATTACTCAACTGTTCGCAAATTGGTTCCATATGTTGCGTCAGACTTTGTGTGACCGATTTCGTAATGTCATGCTTTCTTACGTTTCACTAGTGTGTGACTGTGTTTAACAATTCCTGGTTCCGTTTTTATGTGTGTATAAAGGGTGGTTTTTGTTACTTACCCTGTTGTCGGGTTGAGGTTTGCCGATACCGCCGCCCTCAGACCAGTCGTTCTGTAGACGGTTAGTAGCAGGAGCAAGCTTCTGGAGCTCAGCGGTCCAGAACCAGCCGTTAATTTCGTTAGGAAGTAAGTCAGGACGGTTACATCCTTTGAAGTCGCAGAGACGGCCGGAAGTCCAAATGTACTTTTGCTGTGGCAGGAAACATTACATTGTTATAATGACAATTTTCTATAGCTATAAGTAGGTACCTATATTTAATAATAATGACATATCATTAGGTTGCATAGTAGAACTAAGTATTCCTTGACACCAAATCGTTTCGCCGTACTTTGGATGTAAACACAAAGTAATATTTACTACTTATTAGTAGGTAAGTACTTTTTTTCTATATATCACAATACCTATTACTTATTTGATAATATTTGCGGTGCACAAATCAAAACATAGGTAAACCATACTATTGTTATGTTGCTATTGTTTTAACAAATGACTTATTATTGTGTCATTCCCAAACGCATTCCTACATCGGTACAGGCCTTTATTATAGACACCAGCTCATAGTCAATTGACAATAAAAGTATGTAGGAACATGCTTTTTCTTTGTAAATTTATACATCATAACAATATACTCGTAGCTTACTTATTGACATGATGGTTTAATAAAACTGAATACCTAGTAACTTAGGCTAGTCAGCATTTTATGTTGAATAACAATAGCGATTACTTCCTTCCAGATTAATTAGCCTTGTAGATTTCTAAATTACAATCTCATTTATTACCAAGTATCAATATTGTCGGGTGCACTAAACAATAAAACAAAAAGTTGTAATTCTCACGTAAAGCGATAGGTACAAGTACCGTTGTAGTAGTGAAACTCGTTTAGGAAAAATCGACTACCATTGTTTCGTTCCTGAAACTATTCTTTTATCTAGTAGCTCTATTAGCGAGCAGTGAATATTAGACAATTTAAATGTGACGCCATTAGTTAAGTAATTCTTTTAAGCATATAACAAAAAGTTTGAAATAGTTATTATGAAATCTTGTTAAGAATTCTTTAAAGATTCTTCGTTGAATACAATATATACCTACTTTCTTTTCGGTATTTAAAAAGTGATGTCTTCACGTCACGGTCACGAACGTATTTTCCTTATGGTTGGAAGTCATGGCATGTATGATTTACCAAGAAATTGGCAACGTTTCATTTAGTCAAGGATGTATTCAACAGCTACTAGCTTTCGACCGCGAGTTTGCATTTTTATATCGGCTATACTAGGTACCAAACTTAAAATAGCTTACGGAGTCCACTATTATATACTTAACAGCTTAAACTAAAAACGAGACAATCTACCTCACTTTCTTTCATTAAATAAATAGTTAGGGACTAGTCCCAAGATTTTTTATTAAAACTTGTGAACCACCTATGTGGCTAGTACTGTACTAGCCACTTAGGTGGTTCACAACTCTTTTATTAAGGACTTGAAAAAATGTGCGTCTGTCTATAACTTAGGAGCTTATAAATAGATCTATTATAATACGTACAATACTTAAATATACAGCGTGTATTTTCTAACAAAAGATATGGTACTTCATAAATTTACCTTGTCTTGAACGATGCGTGCCTTGACCCATTCGTTTTCGTCGCTGGTTTCCAGCGAGACGAGATCCATGCAACGTTGACGGCAGTAGTTCCTAGCGCTCAGCCAGTCTTCCTCGACACCACGAAGGCTTGGGTCTCTCCATGAGAAGAAATAGCCTTTGTCTGAAAGAAAAGTTTTGTATAGTTGATGATTTTAATCAGTCAAGGGGGGATGCTATGGAGTGTTTAGCTAAAGGTCTATCCTGCCATAGAATTCCTCTAACAAGGAAATAAAATATCGGTGCCCTATTTAAAAAAAAATCAATAAAGTATTTTGATATTTTCACTATAATATTCTTAAACTTTATTCCAATTGACAAATCCGGATTTAGAGTAGGTACTTATATCTGCAGTATGGATCGCAGAAATGCATTATAGGGTATGAAGTATTTAAATCGTCGCGGCAACAAGTACTACGCCGGCAAAGCTGCGAGTAAAATCTAGTAATAAACATTTCGATTTCTTCCGTAAAACACGTGGGAATTTTACTAGAAAGAAAATGTTTGCTTTCATCTATACATTATATGAAATGAATGGGAATCTATTCCTCGTATTAACATTGAAAGTATTAAACTATCTAATTGAAACAAAAAACTGTTATATTATATACCAGACCAACAAAAATAGAGTCAATTTGTCTCTACTACCTGTCATCAGCGAAAGCGACACACGGTAGGTAGTTTGGTAGATATTTATTTAAATTGTCGGTTAGAAGTGTTACTTTTACCTTAATTTAATACCCAATATGGGGTTCATCATCATCATAACCGCCCATTAATGTCCCACTGCAGGGACGGGCCTCCTCCAGTGACGGAGGGTTACTTGGCCTACTAATACCACGCTGGCCAAACAGATTGGGTTTAATGTCAAGTTTTCCTTCTTTTTATTACGTAAAGATAACAATCACGGATAGTTTCTTAGTCGGTTTTTACGACACCCATGGGATGAGATGGGGTGGTGGGTGATGTATTGTATTCTTACTCCGTCACCACACGGAGATGAATATGGGGTTAGAAGCTTTTAAAATAATAATTATTTCTAATTAGATGCGCACACGACTTCGCTGTCGTTAGGTAGAGCTCTCAATTGTATTACTCGTAGTGCGATATAGGTAAAAGTCTTTCTAAATAAATCCAACATTAAAGGTATTATTGAATTTGGACTAATATTTGTACGATTATCACGTCTAACTTAACAAACAGATTAGGTATTTAGTTTTATAATATTATTAAGGAATAAGCTAATTTTATAATAAATAAATAATTAATATGTATGTACGTAGGCATAGCGAGTGATAGTATAAGTTCGTTGACATTATAGGTATGTATATTTTATCTATTTTAAGAACATGTTCTTAAATATTTTTTTAATGTAAGTATTAGGCATATATTATTGTCACGGATTAAGAATAAGTAAATGATGTCGCCATCCTATTGTGTCGTATAAGCTGACTAATTTGTACATAATTATTTTTACGTCTTTAAAATAAACAATCCTGTATTTTTAGTCTGTTACCATACAAACCGTTTAGTAATATTGAATGTTAGAAACTAATCTGTTAAAAGATTCAATAAGGAAATTGCTACTCAATCCGTAGTTCCGCTTTTATCTCTTTAGTTACCGTGAAGAGGTAGGTACCTATTTCGTTTAAATATGAGGTAACAACATGCAATTGTTTGTTCATTTTAATAAAAAAATGTCAATTAGTTTATCGAGGAAGTTCCTAACTGAATTAACAAAATGTAGGTACCTTAGGGCTCTTTCGATGTAGCCGATTCTACCGTACGACTGTGCGCTTTTGGTGCGTTTTTTGAACGATAAGGCTTGTATGGAAACAAACGAACGTTGCTTTTGCTGTTCGAAAAACGCACTGCAGCCGTACGGCACGAAGCGGCTAAATTGAAAAAGACCTTAGTCTGCATTTGTCTCTGGTACAAAAGTTTCGAATACTATTTTGAACTTGTCTACTGATTAAATGTTCTTATAAAGTGCACACAAAAATTACGACACTGGCCACTAACACTCAGTGACACTCACACCAGTGGCACTAAGCAAATAGTGTAGGTACTTGGTTGTAAATACTTTTATAAAAGAGAAAGTTCTTATAAGTATCATAATTATCATATTAATCGGTAATTATATCTACGGTAATTATTAATTATTGTAATTATTCACGTCAGAGGCCCATGGGCGACTTGTACTTTCGACACGTTGGCCACTAAGTAAACAATAAAGAAGAAGATTAATTTATGGTATGCGTAAATACGCATTATAAATTTGTAAAGACAACAATTATTTTATCTATGATATGCGGAAGAGTAACCTAAATACCTATGCAGATAAAGTCAGGAACAATTAAAATTCCTTAAAAATGTACGAAGAACAGATAACAAACACGGGAAAGAAACACTTCAGAATGGAGATAATAAGAAAGTACGTTATCAGCTCTACAATTCATCTTGACTAAGTCTTAGAAGGTGACTAAGGACGTCTGTTTGTTAGTCAATTCTGTTACAAATACTACCTACTATAATAACTTTAAATACGCAAAATCAACCTGTCTATTCAGCGTGGTCTACGTAAGCGAATATTCCTTACAAAGGCAGCTTTTTTAGGAAGAGTAGAAAAATATTTCTGTGCTTGAGAGTTATTGATTGTTGTGTAGAAGTTTCTCAGTTGCTATTGTCTATTTCTTATTTTAGTCTGTCACTAGTCACCACACGGATCGTAGTAAATAGAGCAGATAACTTAATCTTAGCAAGCATAAAGGCAATATTATTCGAAAGTCATAAATAATAAGTTGGATTATGTTTATTTAAATATCTAACGTTGAATGAAAAATTTAAATAGGTAGAAGAGACTATTAATAATCGTTTAGATTGGAATTTTCTATACAATAGTAAAACAATAGAATCAAGCTCCCTATGGCTATAAAATTGTCAGATATCGACATGTGTGACCAATGTCGATATCTGACAATTTTATAACAAAACAGAAATATGTATATACATACTGTACAATTTCATATCTACGTCGTCATTACATTACCAGTCCAAAAATTTAGGTGACGGTGGGTAACTAATATTTTCTCTGTCGTCTGGACTATTTTTATGGTATAAAGAAAGAATATTTTATTGCTTGTTCGTAAGTGCCTGCTTACGAACAAGCAATAAAATATTGCTTACGGATCGTAGTAAATAGAGCAGATAACTTAATCTTAGCAAGCATAAAGGCAATATTATTTGAAAGTCATAAATAATAAGTTGGATTATGTTTATTTAAATATCTAACGTTGAATGAAAAATTTAAATAGGTAGAAGAGACTATTAATAATCGTTTAGATTGGAATTTTCTATACAATAGTAAAACAATAGAATCAAGCTCCCTATGGCTATAAAATTGTCAGATATCGACATGTGTGACCAATGTCGATATCTGACAATTTTATAACAAAACAGAAATATGTATATACATACTGTACAATTTCATATCTACGTCGTCATTACATTACCAGTCCAAAAATTTAGGTGACGGTGGGTAACTAATATTTTCTCTGTCGTCTGGACTATTTTTATGGTATAAAGAAAGAATATTTTATTGCTTGTTCGTAAGTGCCTGCTTACGAACAAGCAATAAAATATTAATATAAAAGGTAATAAAATATTATAAGATAATATATACTTATAAATAATAAAATAATAGCAGGAAAACTACAATTCCAGTTTTACTGTTGACTTTCCAAACGGCAGAATGTCGTCGATGTCTTTTGTTAGAACAAACAATGGCACATAGATTTGCGGCGAACGTGATTATCTAAGCCTATGACGTGTTGTTAAGAAATTCCATCTTATCTGGCAACTTGACAAATTGTTTTTGGCCTTAGATTTGGTCAAATAAATAGATATCGTATCTGATAATATAAGAAACTAGCTAACCCGTGCCCGGCGAAAAAAACGCCTCCGTTTCTTAAACATATTTAATTACTGCTCTACTCCTATTAGTCATAACGTGATACCATAGCCTATGACACTCCCCGATAAATGGACTATTCAACACAGAAATAATTTTTAAAATCGGTTCAGTAGATCCAGAGATGTTATTTATTATTTTATTAGAGATTACCTCCTACAACGTCACAACCACACAAACTTTACCTCTTTATTATATTAGTATAGATAAATAGTTTTTTACGGTGACAAACTAAAATTTAAAAAAAATAACAGCATTAGACATCATGCTCAGTATTATGGGGACTTATGAAAGCCGTTATTATACGTATAAAAAGAACTACTAATTAAATAAACAAATAATGATTTTATGTGCGACTTATTCATTAGATAGACAGCCTTGGATCATGGGAAGCTTATTATAACTATAATCTTTTTTTCTATGTAGACCGAGGAATCGCATAGAGTTGCTAAAACGTTGTAAATAATATTATGGAATTGTTACACGCATACGCAAAAGCATTTGGTTAGAGCGGCTAAGCTATGGTGATTGACTACCTTCATTCATTTATAATCTCCGTGTGGTGATGGAGTAAGAATACAATATGTCACCACCCCATCTCATACCATGGGTATCGTAACAACCGACTAAGGGACTATCCGTAAATATTATCTTTACGAAATAAAAAGAAGGAAAACTTGAAATTAAACCCTATACCAAACCGTCTGGCCAGCAGCGTGGTATTAGTAGGCCAAGTACCCCTCCGTCACGGGAGGAGGCCCGTCCCTGCAGTGGGACATTAATGGGCTGTCATGATGATGATTCATTTATTGCCTTCATTCCTGGACTATAATCCCGGACATGTATTCAACACGGTCATATTTTATTTATATCACATTGACATGAAACGCATTAAGGAGCTAAAAACATGTAGTAGTTTATCGAGGAAGTTTGCTTTGTTTAAGAAGGTGAGATGGATGGGTATATACTGATTTCGTAAAAGACACATAAGCTATATTTTATAAATTTTCCTCGTTAATTTGATTGTTAATTGACTTCTAATGGTTAAATAAAGATATTATGATTCCTAGACGAATCATTATGGCAGAATTATGTCAGTTGTTATGAACAGAACAAAAACAAATGAATAACGTAATGCACAATGACATAATTGAACAGTGTCTATTCATTCGTAAGTCTGTATTATGACATAACACAGGGAACGGACTTGTCATTATATAGTTTAACAATAGCTTATTGATTTTTTTAAATGTATTTTTCTGTACATTTGATAGTAGTTTTGGCCAAAAACTATCTGATTTCTGTTAGTAAGATTATGTAGGTATCCAACATTACTTTTGTCATATTATACCAGCTGACCCGTGCTCACTTCGTTGGGCGGCGAAAACAAAGCGTCCTTTTTTTAAACATATTTCATTACTGCTCCACTCCTATTAGTCATAGCGTGATACTATATAGCCTATGATACTCCCCGATAAATGGACTATTCAACACAGAAATAATTTTTAAAATCGGTTAATTAGATCTAGAGATTACCCCCTACAACGTCAAAACACACAAACTTTACCTCTTTATAATATTAGTATACGTAGATTATATTATTCAAGGTGGCCGGCAGTATTATTCGTAATATTTGAAAGAAAGTAACTGTAGAGAGATAATGTAATAACTCGCAGTACATATTTAATGGGGAAAATCCTGTGTCGTGAAAGTCTAAGGCTTGAGATTGCGAGAAGGAAAACATGAAAGTAACCCTTTGGCAATTAGTCTGGTCAGCATGAAAAAACAACCCAAATTAAACTTTATAATTCGGATTGGCTCTTCCTTTTTGGCTCGACATTGAGAGTCGTTTAATAAATAAAGGAAGAAGAAATTTTTACATTAGTCTTAGGGTCGGTTCATATCTGACGGATGATGCTTCGAGTGTATGACCGGCAATACGTAAATTGGACGGCGTATTAACGGTTGAGTGTGAACAGTCGAGTGTTTTTCAATACATTTGTCAGTTCTGGCGTTACGCGACCGATAATACGCGACGCATATTCCGTTAGATATGAACCGACCGGGACCCTTAGGGACCGTTCATATTTGACGGACAATGCGTCGCGTATTGGGAAACGTAATAGAAACTGTATGCTTGACGCACTAACGTATCATCGGTTAAGTGTGAACGGTCAAGTGTTTTTCTATACATTTGTCTGTTCTGGCGTTACGCGACCGATAATAGGCGACGCATGTTCCGTCAGATATGAACCTTCCCATATACGACCACTGAATAACGAAAGAAACCTTCAAAATTATATGCCTTCAGATGTTATACAAGTGTTTATAGTTTTAAATTACTTACTGTCACTGTACCGCTCGTGGATGGGTCTCTGAACACAAAGGTTCGCTACTGGAGGTTCCAGCAGTCTTCCATTAGGGAACTGCGCATGCGCCACAACGGCAAACACAGCCAGGAATACAAACTGTTTCATTTTCTGCAACAAAATAGAAAATGGTACATTATCGTGAGGTTTAAAATATTCTTGAAAGTATTTGCTATACAGAAACTAAATATTTTCCTACTTAACTTTTATTTAAAAAAAAATGTTATACTGTATCATAATTTTAATTGTTTTAATGTTTAAGTAAGAATTAAGTTTATGTAAGAATTAAGTAAACTGTTTCAATAAAATAGTGTCTAAGTTTCATTGTTTACTTTAGTAGGCATTGCGTAAATTTAGAATTATATATGCTCTACTTTTAAAATGTAACTTTAAATACTATTTAATATTCTTTTTTCTTACAATATGTTACTAGCAAGTAAATTAAATGTAGGTAGAGCTTAGTTTTATTAGTCTTCTGGCCAGTTCCGGCGATCTTTTTACCAGCTGGATGAACGCTGATTGGATACTACACAGTCCCATACTTGAATCTAGATTAGTAGTATCTTAGGATAATAGTGTGGCTGGTAAATGCTTAAGCTTAATAACAAAATGGGGTAAACACGATAGGAAAATACTTGAGAACAGAGTGAATCTGGAGCTTGAATCATAATACAATTTTCACTTTTAAATGGCGTTTAACAGTGGCATAATCCCTTGCCTTCCGCCAACCAAAGAATTGCAGACTGTTCTATAAATTGTGTACTTCACAGTAGTGTAAAGTTAGCCCAGACAATATACGTATACTCACACGTACAGTACAACACATCAAGATTTAACATTACCATTCGAGAATGTGCCTTATTAGAAGAGATTCAGGTGTACAAAGGTCTAGGTTAATCAGTTGCTATGTGTACAATGTTCAAACGCACTTTCTCAACGAGGTGCAATATCTCGTAAGTTTAACCGCCTATGTAACACAAGGAAGTCTTTACTGGTCAAAGTTCGGCTCCTAGAAAGCTTTACAGCAATCAAAATTGTAATCTAACTACTTTGAAGTGATAAGTTTAGTTATGAGAAGGGTTACGAGGCCAGCTTTTCGAGGTTCTATATTTCGATAAAAAGAACTTTCTAAGTCCAGTAACTGTGAACTTTATGAATTGAACAGTCCCTATGTATTTACTGTACTTCAACGATACACAATGGCCTACCTAGGTGCTACATAACAGCGTAATCAAACAGTTAAACAGTACCTACTTATAAGGTCATTTTAAACTAAGTACCACATTCGGGTTAGGCATAATATATATGAATACTAAACAATACTTATAAACAATTTTTCTTAACAAGCAAATAACGCTGTTTTTATGTTTAAAAACACAAAAAAATCAGGTGTTTCTTTTTTTCAAGTCTCCAAAACGGTAATTTATTTTGACAGGTAATAAAAAATAAGTCACCGCACATTCCTAAAAAGTTTAATATAACGGTATTTTGTTCATAAATTATTATTTTTCTTTTTGTAAGTTATTGATTAATAGGCCTGCTATTAAGATAAGACGACTTTACGGTGCACAAGAATGTTGAATTTCACCAAACTGTTATATAAATACACACGCAAATCCGACCATTCCTGACCTCCTTTGCAACAAGATAGGCATATGAACTAGGCTTTAGCAATGCCAAGAGCAATGACAAAGCGGATATCTTACAATGTTGAGAGCTTTTACATTTTTATTTTTATTTAATTGCCTTAAGGTGGGAGAGAAAAAAAAATATATCAACAGTATTTCATTATAACAGTCCATTAATGTCCCACTGCAGGGATGGGTCTCCTCCCGGGACGGAGGAATACTTGGTCTACTAATACCACGCTGGCCAGACGGATTGGTGTAGGTTTAATTTCAAGTTTTCCTTCTTTTAATTTCGAAAAGATAATATTCACGGATAGTCCCTTAGTCTGTTTTTACGACACCCATGGAATGAGATGGATGACATATTGTATGCTTACTTTACTTGTACCCTCACCACACGGTGATTATAGACAACATTTCTTAAACACCTCGATGTAACTAGATAAAAAGGGATAGAGATGTTCCATTATACGGTATACCTATAGCTTCCAAATGGTTATTCCGAAAATGCTGTTTCATGTAGGCGTAACAACATCTTTGTTGTCAAACCTGCTTAGCTTATTTTCATATTAAACAATATTTTAATAATCTTGAAATTCTTTATGTCCTACTTTGAATAGTAAAGTCATAAAATAAGTCTTTTACCACTCTTATGTAATAATAAGATAATAGATAGCTATGCGGATCTAATTTCACTAATTTGTTGTTAAATGCATACGATTAAAATATTTTTAATTGTTTTATAAAAATATTTTTGAAAGATACAAAACTAAATGAATATTCTAGTAGTTTTATTAAGTAATTTTTATATTTTTTAAATAATAAGTAGGCTTCCTAATATGTACGAGCTTTATTTTTATTTATTCTTTTATTTAATATGGAATACGTAACGTATAGGCTGATATTCAGAGGACTGATATTAGACATATTTTTACAAATATTTTAGAGGATTTAGTTGCAAAAAGATAGGTAGAGTCCATTTTATACCTAATTGACGTATCCATTAATTAATTTGAAGTGTTAGGAACATGCAATGTCAGTTACTTTATTTTCCTCTAAACGCGTGTGTCGAAAGGTTATGCCTAGCTAATATTTTTTACCAGGGTTGCTTTGTAGAAATAGTGAAATTTGACGTTAATTTTAACATTTTCGATCGAAAATTGTTGTTAATTTTAACATTTTCCAAATATGTATACCTATTATATTTTATTTGGATAACATAATATGTCCAGTGAAATAGGAGAAAATAATGTTCAATGTATGCTCACGTCAATCATAATTTTATAGGTGCAGCTGACAAAAATGACACAATAAAATATCAAAAGAATATCTCTCAGTTTCTCTGTATAAATTAACAACAATCTGCCGGTACAAAAGATATAAAACTTTAATCATCATACCAGCCTATTATTGTCCCACTGGAGGGACGGGCCTCCTCTTAAAAAAACTTGACTTACTTTTTATTAAAACTTTAATAAAAGATTTAATCTTTACTATTACGAAAACAATTCAGTAATACTTATAGTGAGCAAGCTCAGTTATTAAAAAAATATAATCTTAGAAGCCTCTTTAGTTAGAAATGATAAGGGATCTTGTTTACAAATAGCACCTCCGGGATGATTGCATAAGAATCTTCAAAAATGTTAAGAAAAAGACCGGTCTTGGGCTCATGTTTGTTAGAAAGCGACCTTGTCCCGGACAAAAAGAAGTTCATTCCTCTCGACACTTCCGAACTACGAGTATACCTTATCGTTACTAAATACCAATAAATTTTAACACGATCGGATTCGATTTTGTAATTTGAAAAGGTTATTAAAATATGAAATATGATTAATTGTAGTTTCAAAATTATATTTTAAATTAAGATGCTCATTTACTTAAATTTATTTAAAAGTCATAAAGTTTTTTTTTAAAATTAATTTACGAACTTAATTAACAAAGCTATATTTAAAAGAAAATAATTTTATAAATGAAAAACTCTTTACAATTACGAGTATAACAATAAGCTTGTCTAATTGAGAGCAAAAATGGGATAAGAAATTTCTCACTCACCGTGCGTCCGTTTATCGTGTAGTGACAGTCACAAACTGATGCGCTGGTACTGCGCGTTCGTTTTATATCGAGGAAGCGAGACGCGTATGATCTTCACACCCTCGACTCAATGAGGGGTGGTAATTAGTAAACAACTCCGTGTGGTGACGGAGTAAGAATACAATATGTCACCACCCTATCTCATCCCATGGGTGTCGTAAAAACCGTCTAAGGGAGTATCTGTAAATTATCTTTACGAAATAAAAAGAAGGAAAACTTGAAACTAAACCCTATTTAAATCCGTCTGGCCAGCGTGGTATTAGTGGGCCAAGTAACCCTCTATCACGAGAGGAGGCCCGTCCCTGGAGTGGGTTATTAATGGGCTGTTATGATGATGTTAGTAAATAACTTTTTTTGGATTTTATATAATTTATTTTGTAATTAATGGAGATAGTTTGAAGACTGTCTGATTTGGTGATCATGGTTGTTAGAAAGAATAGCTGTTACAACCGGTAATATCTATCTGTAGGTATAGGTACCTACTATCTAGCCAGCAAACATACTTAGTAGTTTTAACAGCTGTATTCTTAGGCTTTTATGGGTTGCTTAAATGATTTTTTGGCATAAATTTCTCTTAAGAACACTGTACAATTACGTTACGGTCATTAACGAGTCTGAGGTAGAGTCCGGTAGAGTTTTAATGGCATTTTATTAGTGTTTTTTAAGTTCTCACTCTTTCGTGGACATAGTAGTTGATTATGATATATGGACCTGAAGAGTTCCTTGTTACGGGCTCCCATTCTCCGCATATCAATGTTTAATCTCATCCTTAAGCCATTGCATTATCCATTTACTTGGCTATTGATTATATTTCCTCAGCGGATTGACGGTCACGATATACGAGTGCCGTCGAGGTCTGCTGAACCCCAAGCTGGCAGCGACAATAATTGTCGCAAACCTAAATCCTCTTAGTGGCTTAATTGATGTTTGTGAAAAACACCGCGACACTTTACGTGATCTCAAGTGTACTAGTCAATCTTTTCTACAGTAAAAAGATCATTATAAGTAGTGTGAGAGTTAAAAATATAGGTATCTAAGCGTGACGAATATATTAAGGTGTGACCTGCTCTTCTCATCGCGTAATACTAAGTTAGTTCTTAAAAAAAAACTTTTAAAAATGTGACGTTGAAGTGACAGTTTTTAAAATCTGACTTAAAATTCCTTATAATTCGTCACGGTTCGCATTGTTGAGTCATATATTTAATGAGAATGAGGTCGTAATAGTTTAGTATACAAAACGTTACAACTTTTCTTAATTTGTATTTATTTTGTACAAAATCTTAGCTGCAGTTTTGCCCCCGTAGGTGTTTATTATCGTGACATTATTTTTTTTACTTTATTTTATTGGAAATAGGCTTTTTCCTCTGGTATGTGTTTCCCTCATCCATCCGTAGGTATTGTAAAAATTTCAGCCAATTTGTGTAAGTACATTTCACATCTTTGGGATGGCTCTGCCAAGTATCTCGTGGAAGCCCTGGACCGACTGCAGCGGCATGCGTTCCGCATTATAAACTAGACCCGTTGATGGGGTGTTGATGACATCCAGGTCACGGAGCACGCGGAGTCGCTACAGCTTCGCAGAGATATCGCGTCTCTTAGTGTGTTCTATCGCATGTACCATGGAGAGTGCTCTGAAGAGTTATTCTATCTTGTTCCTCCGTCCCCTTTTCATAACAGGACCACTCGTGCCGGTTTGCGGAGTCATACTCAGACGGTCTGTCAGATATCGGCTCGCACCAAAAGGTTCGGAAATTCCTTCTTATGCCGCACCATTAAGTTGTGGAACCAGCTTCCGGCTCACGTATTTCCTCCATCATATGACATTGGGTCCTTCAAACGTAGTGTGAAGAAGCATTTGGCCAAACCGGCAAGATGATGACGACGCACGGATTGAAGTTGTTTTTGGACTTCTATCCGTTGGCTTCATTTGTGGACTGTACTCGCGCTTTCCATCAGGCTCGATATAGTCATATTGCCGTGTTTACTATAAAAAAAAAAGTACACTATTTCTAATTCATTTCATTTTTCATTTCATTTCATTTTTTTTTAAAAGACAACTCCCGCACTAGGGATCGTGCCCTGTGTCGCGGGGACCTTTTACAAACATCAATTAACGGACACAAAGAACACCCAGACCAGGACAACAATTTGTGGATCTCACAAATTATTGTCCTGCGTGGGGATCGAACCCACAACCTCTTGCACGGCAGCCGCTTGCGCTACCGTCGCGCCACCGAGGTCGTCAATTCATTTAAATTGTTTGAATTGTGGAGGATTGATAGCCTGCGATACATAGGAACCATACCATGCCAATTCAAGTATCAACTGAATATAGTATATTTTGTTTTGTTAAGAATTAGTGTACCTACGAGTATCTGTAAGTATAATAAGCTAATTGTGAGAAATTAACGTCTATTATTACGTTTCGTATTATTATATTTCCAGCTGTTACAGAGGGAGGTGAAAAATTTTTTGACGACCTCTGTGGCGTAGTGGTTTATTACATGGCTGCTACGCAGAGGTCTCGGGTTCGATTCCTGCTCAATGCAAATCTTTGTGTGCATGAATATGATTGGTTGCATTGGTCTGAGTGCTTCTATGTATAATATGTATGTATTTACAAAAGAAAAGTATATAAGTATTAATATCCGTTGTTCTGTTACCCATAACACAAGCAGCTTAAGCCTAGCTTTTTTGGGAACAGATGGCGTGTGTAGGTACAGATGTCCGTGAATATTTTTTGGTTTTTTGGTTATCAACTCTCTTCTGATGAATTAAAGTTTGATCTTAGTTAAGTAATCCTTTTACAATATAAACGCGAAACATTGTTAGTACGGACGGATTTTTGTTACTCTTGCATGTAAAACTAAAGTAAGTAAGTAAAGTAAGTAATTTATTTCCAAGAACATGGTGAGTTACAGGTGTTAAAAAAATGATTTTTACAGCATGTTCTGCCAAATTATGGCGTCCAAATATGGAATAAGTACATAACATACATGTTTCTAAATATCTAATGCATAATAACAGTTAAATACAATAAAAATTATTAAATTAAATCTATATTAATGTCAAGCTTATTTAAATTAAACAGTTAATTTACAATTATATTAATTAAGTATGTTAAAATATCTATATAAAAGGAATTGTACATTTTATTCATTTATTAAATTTTAGGTAACTATATAATCATGTCACATTTTTATTTTATCCGTAAGGTATTCATTAATATCGTAGTAGGCTTAATTTAGCAGTATTCTGCGCAGCTCTCTACGAAACTAAAAAAAAAAACAACTTTACGTAAGCTTATACATCTGAACCTGTGATCTGAACAATACATTTATAAAGGTATTTATAATTTAAGCTGCTTAGATACTTATAATGGCACCAACTACTGATAAATAACATTAAGTTTTAACTTCCGCTAAGTAGAGTATTTTTGGATGCAATATGCAAAGGCAGACTTAGCGGAAGTTAAAACTAAGTAAATATTTTTTATAATTAATGGACTTCCACAAAATACAGCCAGATTCTATTATATTTCTAAGTGTATTGTATTTTATGTTTCTTTTTATTTAAAATATGTAAAGTTATCTGCGACTTTGTAGTAGTGAAAATGCTAAACAAGTTACTGTTAAGGATATATAAATATTAATGGTAATTAATTCTATAAAAGGATAAATCGGTACTAAATAGGTATTCAGGCTTTGAAAATTATATAATATTGCTTGTGTGTAGGTGTAAATGTGTATCTCTTACACTAGGTGTGTACTTGTGTGCAAGTAATCAATTTCTTGCTCAATTTATTCAAGACTAGCTGAACCGTGCCCACATAGTTAGGCGGCGAAAAAAAAACGCTTCCCTTTTTTAAACATATTTCATTACTGCTCCACTATTAGTTATAGCGTGATACTATATAGCCTATGACACTCCCCGATAAATGAACTATTTAACACAGAAAGAATTTTTAAAATCGGTTGATTAGATCCAGAGATTACCCCCTACAACGTCACAAACATACAATCACACAAACTTTACCTCTTTATAATATTAGTATAGATAAAGTAAATAAGCTAAAATTTAATTTTATACATTTAAGTTATACATTTTTTTTAATAAAATGGGATTTATTGCTGGTCTCTTTATCAAGAGGTCTTGTAGGTAAGCACAGCCTTTAAGTCCGCGCAATCTTTATACAACCAGTAATGTGTTAAGAATAGAGAGGACTTTGCCAAGCTGGTAGCTGCCCTTCACTAGTTGGAGATGCACCTTAAGAAGAAGAAGAATGTGTTAAAGTTACTGTGATTAGATAGAAAAGTTTTTATGTAACCATATTATTAAAGTTTTGCCGAAAGATAGAAAATTAATTTGCGAACTGTACCGACCGGCTCATAACATTTTTGATTTTTGCTCAATGCTGGCTTTGTGCTTGACTAATGTTGTTTTGTAAAATGTTGTGGAGCCTTGTTTATACCCTCGAGCACTACCAGCATCTAACCACCAACCACCTTACCTATAGCATGGTCTTCGAGCTCAACATCGAGCTCAATACATTTCTTCAGGTTGTACAGCAGCCGTATTTCATTCGCCTATTCTTCATTTAAATTACTAAGCATATTTCCTTCATTTACGCATAGGAGACTCAATTCTTTAGTCCCTACAAATGCACAAAGTGTTTCAGTGATAAATGTGTATTCAGTTTACAATTATGTTATGCGGGGTCCGACCCGTGCTCCACCTAGGTTCTCCACCTGGATGAAGCACGGGTACTTGCAAGGTCCCGTGCTCTAACTTATGATTAGTACAGTCAAGCGTATTAAAAAAAATCTAATTACAAGAAGGTATATTTTGTTTCTATAATTCACATTAGTACTTCATCATCATAACAGCCCATTAATGTCCCACTGCGGGGACGGGCCAACTCCCATGACGGAGGGATACTTTGCCTACTAATACCATGGTGGCCAGACGGATTGGTATAGGGTTTAATTTCAAGTCTTCCTTCTTCTTATTTCGTAAAGATAATATTCACGGATAGTCCCTTAATCGGTTTCTACGATACATATGGGATGAAATAGGGTGGTGACATATTGTATTCTTACTCCGTCACCACACGGAGAACCAGAGAGATTTACATTCGTACAGATTTTCCCCAGTTTCGGCACTAATATTGTTTGTTACAATTATTATGCCCTCTCTCTATGTAGTTAAGTGTCTGTAATCCTTCAACATGTAGTACGTGATCAGAGATGGCCAAGCTTGTGTAAGTTTGTACCTACATTTATGCTTGAAGGAAAAATAATAACTTTCTTTTCCAATCACGTGCAGACCACCACGTACCTAAATGTCATGTCATTACATAATTCATGTACATACATTGACACTCCTACCACTTTATTAAGTAGAAGCACATTTTTCATTACACCATACATCGGAGCTAATTATATGAGCTGTTAAATGAAATAGGTCTTTACGTCTCTACTTGAACAGGAAGATGAAAATAACAGCTGTTATAATCATAGCAGTTAGTGACGACCTCTGTGACATAGTATGTAGTGTATATGGTACCTACGTGATTGCTACGCACAGGTCTCGGGTTCGATTCATTCTTAATAGTCTATGTGTGCATAAACATGAATGTTTTCACTGTTCAGATGTTCTCTGCATAATATTAAGACTGTTTAATAAAAACGAATATTAGGTTATTAAAAATATATAACTATGTTTGCGTTGCAAAAGAAAGAAGATCTACTTTGCCAGCTCTTACAGCAATATCGGGGGACCACCATACCTAGACAAAAATAAAAACAGTATGCAGAAAGTAGAGTCACTGGAGGCTTTGAACTCAGTCTCATTAGGGGACTGAACCGCGCTTATAAGATCCTGAGGTAAGATTACGAGTACTATCTTACCTCAGAATCCTATCAGCGCGGTTCAGTTAGACAGTAGACAATAGGTACCTAAACGACATAATGCGACATGCTGCGTGGTTTGCGCACAGTGTAAATCCTTCGTGGCTCTTGTTTTCCGTGGCTTTTAACTAGTCTATAAATGGGTCCCAAATTACCTCTGTAATCCCGAATGACAATACACAAAGTTTTTCCTCCCCGTAATACTAAACATTGTTAGAGTAGGTATTCACTAATGTCTACGTAGCATTTCCTAGAAACATTAATAAGTGGCTTATTGTAAGGTGTAAACGTGGTGTAAATCTTCTTCGAGAGATATACAAACAAAGTAAAAACGTGTAGGGAACTTGCTTTAACTAAAAAAACTATTCGCTAGACTTCACTTTCCACTTTCAATGTATGATTGTCTACAAAGTTTTTCATTGACTTAAGAATCATTGGTACTTTATAACCTTATGCCATTGTGATAAGATCTATTTTGTCATCCTCGTAATGTGCGTGAATACTTATATCAATATAGGTGACACAATTTACTCATATACCTAGAGGGTTTTAAAAGAGCTGGTTTCATTAAGTAGGCAACTCGAAGTAATACACCAACTTTGATATATACCATATAGGTCCCCTAAATATTTTCCAAACTAAAATGTTCCATGAACTTTTCCCCGCAGAGGAAGAACCCTGTCCCATCGTTTTCGGATTACCTAGTCGCGGATCAGCAATCGCCGGGAGACGACTCGAATAATGCCAGTCTTCTCACCGTTCAGGATCCTTTAGGTAGGTACGTACTTCCACTTCCACGGGACCAAAAGTCCCGAAAAGATGGAAGTTGGATATGATTTGGATGGTATCCCAAAAACAAAAAGAAACAGTACCCCAGTACCTAGTTTAAACTGAAAATCTAGAACTTCTCCCTTCTTGTATTTTTTTTATTTATTTAATGTACAAAACACATTACAATCATACGTTTTACCTACATTATTTGAATCTTTCGATAAGCTTCCCATTCCATTATCTAGAAAGATACGTGCTAGACTTAGGTAAGGGTAAACTTTGATTGTCGTCATAATCGCCATCCAGGCATGCGGCCGGCAATCTCTAGTATCAAGATTATGATGATTTTTAAAGAAAAAACAAGTTTTTACAAAGAAATGCCTAAGCTTAATAGGTAGTCATGTCTTGTTGATAGAACTAGTTCTGAGATAATAATTACTAATTAAAAATCTATAAGATTATGGTTTGATAATTTTTACACAGTAAGTAATTTCGTTTTATTTGCGTTAAAAACAAAATGAATAAACCAATTTTTGTGAAATTTCTGTGGAACCAAATTGAACTTGAACTTTGATTTGAGCGTGGTTTGAGCTTAAGTTCAATACTACTTTCGACAACTGCTTTAAAATTGGTAAGCTGTACGCTAAAACCGCAACCAAATAAAACCTCCTCTTTTTAAAGTCAGATACATTAACAAAAATATAACAATAGGTAAGTAGAGGTACACATTCGCTACCTAGTGCTAAACTAAACGGAGCTTGTACGGTCAGCTGCAGAGATATCTAACCCCCTTTAAGAATATAACAGTGCGCTAAAGGGGTTAGATATCTTTGCAGCTGACTGTACAACGTGTATTAGTCACCTGAAAAGCGTGCATATAATATACTTAAAAAAGCTACCTGTAAACGTAAGAAGATAAGGATAACTAACATACCAGAGCTTTGTTAGGTAGCAACAGTAAAGGTTAGTAATATTCTAATCGTACATCTCTAAGTGCCTACGTGATTAAGTGTTGTAGAACTTAGAGTAGAGCGGAACTCACGAAATGACCGTCAAGACATCACATTACTAGGATGCTTGCTTTAATAAAAGCCTTCAACTATGTACGAAAGCATAACACTGCCATTGTAACTAATTATAATAAAAAATGAGAGAGTCTGGAGATCTGTCACACAAGTTTCGAGTCTATTGCAAACCACAGCTCTCACACAGTTAGTACTTTTAAGGCCCTGCGCAGACGGCACACTTTTTGTGCGATCGAGTCTGCGGCGCACAAAAAGTCTGCCATACATGCCATATGTTTGAGTCTTTTGTGCGCCGAACTTTTTGCGCGTCCTGTGCGTTATGCCCGATTTACACATCGACAAGTACAGTAGCGAGTTAAGTAGTATTTTAAGATTAAGTAGCCAAAAAATAGGATGGAGATCTATTTAAACCAACTTAATCTTAAAATACTACTTAACTCGCTACTGTACTTGTCGATGTGTAAATCGGGCATTACTGCTAACTGCAAAGGTTCTATTTTCACAGACTAAAAAGTGCGTCACGGACAGTCTGTCGTCTGCGCAGGGCCTAAGACGTCCAATTATACATTATGACGTATAGCGTAGTAATTATAGTACATGAAGTATTTAAAAAAAATATGAAATTTATATCACTCGTCCGTACGACATTGCGTAAGAAAAATTATCTTTTTAGGTTTTTTTAAAGAGAACTTTATTGCTTCTAATGTAACAAACAAACCATTTGATAATTACAAGCTTTAGGTATTATACCTATTGTATCTAATGTATAATATTGTGTCTAATGAATGTTAAACAAACCATTTGTTTAACATAGGTAGGTACATTACAAGCAATAACAAAGGCCGTGGAAAAAGAGGGCAAGTTAATCTGTCCGATCCTTCATTATCATCATATCAGCCAATCGACGTCCACTGCTGGACATAGACCTCCTCCAAGTATTGCCACCTTGTGCGGTCCTGTGCCTTCCTCATCCATCGGCTTCCCGTCTTCCTAACTGATCTAACTGTCTGATCCTTGTATTTATTCAATTAGTAGGTAAGTCCGTTTTTCCTCCATCTACAGGCGGGAATCTAAAAGGTCATTATGATCTGTTAGGAATATGAGTAAGTAGGTATGTAGATCAATTTACGCCCTTAAAACAAAAGTTCTTATACGTTTTAAGTTACATAGGTGCAGATAAGATACAGTTTAATAGCATTTTTATACTAGTTTTCGCCCGCGGCTTCGCCCGCGTGGTGTTTTGATAAAAAGTAACTTATGTTCTTCTTTAGATTTCAGAATATTCATATACAATTTTGTAACAAATTGTTGCCTAAGAAATGTTTAAGACACCGATTGAATAATATCGGTTTGTGACAGTTTTTATTTTTAGTCCCTTTTTCATCACTTTATTGTCGTAAAAGGTGACTTAGGGATTAAAAGTGTTTATTATAGTTATTTATTATGTTATTCTACACTCTAAGCTACCTATAGTCCAAATTTCATCTAAATCCGTCAAGTAGTTTTTGCGTGAAAGAGTAACATTCATCCATCCATCCCTTACAAACATTTCGCATTTATAATATTAGTTAGTAGGAAGTGAGATTAGTAGGATAGGATATTTTAAAAAGGTTTACTTAAAACTTTTAAAAGAATTGGTTTTCTAAAAAAAATTCAAAGCGAACCTGCAACGAATAGGAACTGCTTATTGAATAGGTATAAAGAAAAATAGAGGAAGATAATGCATTGGATTGCTGCTTATCGTATGAATGAATGAATATGTCTTCCTTGTGTGTCTGCAATGTAATGGGCATTGTTATTGGAATAAAAGACAAGGCGCGGTAGGATATTGACTTAACATCATCATGGTACATTATGACATCACGGCAATTCCCAGCTTTGTTACTAAACGAATTCTGCTTATATGACTCAAAGAAAAACTTTCACTGAGAACAAACTTACCTTTATTTACCTACTTGACGTAAATTATTGTGTTTAAGGGTATAATACTATAGGTACTATACAATTTCTATTGTGCCTACTGTTCGTTTTCCGCGTTCTTTTTTCCCACATACCTACTGGAGAGTGAGGAGACTCCTCAACACAACCCCGGAACACCGAATATGAGAGAGTCACAGGACCACTGGCCTGCAGTGTACGTCTATTGGATAAATTATACAGGGTGTTTGGTACATCGTTTGCCAAATTGAAATAGCTGATAGAAGAGGTCATTACCCGTCTTTCCTCACTCACCTAGCTGGTTTTAACCTTAACATATTTTAGATATCGATGTAAAGCTATTTTTAAAAGAAAAACCCAATATTTACCATGAACACTTACATTTAAAAAAAAAATTCTTCCGTGCGTCCTCATAATTATGTTTTGTTTTAAAGTTTAATACTAGGAGCATCAAATAAATTCATAATAGCTCACCAAAAACGTCAACTTTTTGTTTATTGAGTAATTTTAACTACAGAGACAGGTAAAATTTAAAGATATGATCAACTTTACAGTACAATAAAAAAATAAATAAAAGAGAGAAAGTTCTTCCATTTTCTGAATAAATGCCTTACTTTATCCTCTTTCCATTGGTATACAACATGTTATAAAATAGTAAATAGTTTCTACAAAACATGTGTAATACATAATTCGAAGTATAGAAAACACGTTTGATGAATAAGCAAAGGTAAATTTACTAGCTATAATTGCTATAATTGTGTATGGACCAATGCTAACAATCATGTTCATGCTCACAAAGATTTGCATTGAGCGGGAATCAAAGTCAAAGTCAAGTCAAAGTCAAATAGCTTTATTCACTTAGGTTACAAAGTAACACATGCAAATCGTTATACATGTAGTAGAATAGTATAGAGAAAAATGTCTGCCAAACTACTACCACTTTCGCAGACGACTATAGTAGAGCTCTGAGAAGAATGTGGCCAAGAAACTCAGGCCACTCTTTTCAAAAATAATAATTTGACTTTGTTACAATTACCAACAGCAGCGTGAAGAATGATGTGTGCAAGCAAATCTTACATGCATAGCAATTTAAAGTTTAATTGATAAAAAAAATTTCATTGTTAATAAATTGATTTAAAAAAGCTTTAATTGCATGGCACGTTCATCAGTCATCTCGTCACTGCGATATCCGACAGAAATTAACACACAAGCATTTGTGTCGTCAAGTTGATTTTGTTAATCTTTAAGTAGTTGAGAATGGAATAGAATACCATTTAGATAATATAATTAAATACATTTACAAATGCAAGTGAAGTATTTCTATCGTTACAATAACAAATAAAACTGTAAAAGAAAGTAATAAGGTAGTAACATAACATACGCACAACTACCTAGGTTAAGCCACAATCTACACCATGGAACAAGCAACATGAAATCAAGATAATTGAAATCTAAGCCCATGAGTTTTTGTCATTAATATAATCGTTTATTGTATAATAGCCTTTCGATAATAGCTGATTTTTTACAAATGCTTTAAAGTTTAGTAAAGGTAGATCCATTACATGCTTAGGCAGTTTATTGAATAAACGTATACCGAGTCCCGCAAAAGTGTTATGTACCTTATGTAGGCGATGTTGTGGACCTATCAACTTATGCCTATTCCTCGTACCAATGCTATGAATGTCGCCATTTCTATCATACTGTTCAATATTTTGCTTAATATATATTATATTAGCATATATATATTGTGAAGCAACTGTTAAAATACCTATTTCCTTAAAACGATCTCTCAATGAAACATTCGATTCAAGATTGTAAATAGCTCGAACTGCACGCTTCTGAAGAATAAAAATAGATTCCATGTCTGCAGCCCTACCCCACAAAAGAACACCATAGGACATTAAGCTGAAATCGAACCCGAGACCTCTGCGTAGCAGTCATGTTGAATAACCACTACGCCGCGCCACAGAGGTCGTTTTGTCCCTTTCCTGTTGTGTGGAGGTAAGAAGTTAATTTCTCACCACGTCTACCGGCACTACTAGCTGTCTTGATAAAAGTAGATTAAACAAAAGATCGCTGACAATAACTTTACAAGAACTAAAGAAGGAAACTTAACAACTCTGTAGTTGATTCTTCCTTAATTTGTTGGAATCCGGCGCTCGCACCTACAATCCATGGCAACATAAAATTTTGCCCTAATTTTACTAAATAAATTACGATTGAACTAACCATGTATTTTATAATTTATGATCTCGCATATCAATGTCATTCACATTTGATCTGTTTTCTATGCTTCAAGGCATTTTATTGCATAATAGCGTTAATCAGTTTTAAATATTTGTATTATACCGCAAAGCAAACATTAGGTATTTGTTATAACTATTAGCTAAAATCAATATTAGCATTAAATTGAAAGGAAAATATTTGATTGATTTCTTAAACTGGTATAATTATTTTGGCCTAGATTAAGTAGGTACATGATCTCAATGAATTAATTGATTTCGAACGACTTTTGTTTGCTTAAAATATGGTAAGGTAATAATATCATGTTGGTCTGGTGGTATCGTTAAATTTGACTAAGAAAGAATTGAAACAGTATGAACATATATGTATTACCTTCGAGGGCAAAGGAAACCTTGATAGAAAAATAGGTGGGTTGTGTGTGTGTCTCTTCAGCAACGGCTAACGGCTATCTAAGTCAGTTTCACAGCTGCTATACCTGGTTATATACATACAGGGTGGAAAGTTTTAATGAGGCAGCCAAGGGACCTCCCTTAATCCTAACCTTACCTAATCGTTGCAGCTACAAGAAATTTGTCTTAGGAGACTAGCCATGATTTTTCAATATGATGATTATGAATAATTTAAACTCAAACATTCACAATACTATGCTTGAACTACCAGTGCTAGACTAAGAATAAAGATAGATTGTTTATGTAAATGCTATTAAGTATGAAGTACGAATTCTCAGACCCATGCAAACATTAGTATTTATGCAAAAATTGAGCGGGAATAGAACCCAATACCCCTATATAGCAGTCATGTCCTTAACTGCGTTGTTGTTATTAAGTATCAAACACATGTTGTTGAAATAAACTCATTCATTCATGTTCTTTGTGAATGCACCTAACCACTACACCTAAGAAGTCAAAAATAAGCACATAAATAATATAACAGTGCTGAAACACGTGTAAAGCGAGTAAACAAAAAGGACATGTTATTAAGGAAAGTTTAACAATAATTTTTACTTCTAGCTAAGTATGGCAAATACTTTTTTTCTACCTCATTTTAACATCAATGCATTTCCTTGTGCAGTAAGCAGAACTTTTAATTAAAGAGAACGACCAAATTGTATGTAGAACAACTTGAAATGATAGTAACATTAAAATCCTTTGCCGAAATTTCAGTGATTAGAAACAAAAAAAGTAGGTATAGACATGATCTACTGTCAATGTCACGCTTATGTCAGTTGAAAATGACGTAAATACATTGCAGTACATTTTGTTACAACAAAAATAATAATTAGATCAATCTATTTATTGATTTTAAGAAAAGTTCTAGTCCCTTATTTCATCATGTTTTGCTGTTTAAAAAGTTGTATCAATGGCTTTTCGCTCACGCCTAGTGTACCAATACGTATTAAAGAAAATCCTGTGCAATTGGATACATTACACATGGGTAAGATGTTGTCTGTAACTTGTTCTATTTTATTTATAACATATTTGTAAACTATTATGTATCTTGTCTAAGTAGAAATTAATGAAATCTTGATTGTTTAATAGATTAAAGTGTGCTGGTTCTTGAGCATTTCATACTTTCCTCTCAGTTAATGCGCGATCGATTTTGTTTGCTGTGTTAAACTTAGCGAAATAAATACATTGTAGTCAAAATCAATCGGAATGCTAATGTTAAATAGGGACTTTTGGCCTTCTTAAAGTAGCAAGTATTTATTAATTATTTTAAATCTTTAAAATTATGTCTTGTATCTAACACATAAAATAAAAACATAATTTTAATTTACAGGTCATGAAATGGTAATAATAAAAGGAGGTCAACGAGTTTGTGGTTCAGGCTGCGCTCTTGGTAATGCACCATTAGTGCAGAACAAGTCATACTTTGAAGTAAAACTACAACAAGGAGGAGTGTGGGCTGTTGGTGTTGCTACTAGGGAGACGGACCTTAACAGAGTGCATGGTAAATATTTGGAATTTACTTTTATGAGAAGTGTTCTCTTGATTAGTAAAGAGTTAATTGAGGTTACCTTAGATTTAACCCTTGTAGGATTTAACTTTGTACATTTTAACTAGATACAGAATTAGGGAAGTGTGTGATTATTTTATGTTCATTAGGAAACTGTATATTAAGTGGTAATAATGGCTATCGTTAATATATGAAAAGTATCCCATTAAAACAGGATAAGCCAATGGTCTTTGTATTAAACGGCAATCCTAGAGTGACAAATGTTGATGAAAGAAATTAAACAGTTTTACACCAAAAAGAATTTAAAATGAAAACTACATATCTATTTACTCATTATAATGTAGGTTACAAGAATGACGAAATAAACAAAATTATTCAACAAATTTCAGTTTGTATTTAGAATAAAATATTATACTATTATTTACACAAAAGAGTTAGGTACATAATGGAAAGTGTCACAACAAAAGTAAAGAGTGTTTTTCAAAATGAGTTAGCTTACTTGAATACTAACTAGTCTTCATATTGTATAGAATAACTGTCTAAGTTTAGACAACAATATAATTAGCATTAAATTTCATCAAGTCAAAGCATCACTGTTGAATTTATATTTTGGCATTCCATATTTGGCACTGCACTTGTGCTAAATGTACTAATTCTTATGTAACATATTTGCTTGGTATAGGTGGAAGGCTAGTGTTTGTGCTTGCACTGTCTAACTTTTATGTTTATGCACATATAGATTAGCATTGAGCAGTCAACAAACCAGAGGCCTGAGTGTAATGATGATCTATTATGCCACAGAATGTATACTTTATTAATCTATACTAATATTATAAAGAGGTAAAGTTTGTGTGTTTGTGACGTTGTAGGGGGTAATCTCTGGATCTACTGACCCCATTTTAAAAATTCTTTCCGTGTAGAATAGTCCATTTATCGGGGAGTGTCTTAAGCTATATAGTATCATGCTATGACTAATAGGAGTGGAGCAGTAATGAAATATGTTTAAAAAAGGACGTGTTTTTTTCGCCGCCCAACGAAGTGGGCACGGGTCAGGTAGTTAATTAATAAAATTAACATATCTTTCTATATATTTACAGGTGGTATGGATAAAGAATCTTGGTGTCTCAACAGTGACGGTACAGTGCGACATTCAAACATCGAGTTATATCACCTCGCTCATGCCCCAAGGGAGTCTCCCACAGCAGATTTATTAGTTTCCACAGACTCACCAACTCACACAGAGAATGAAAAACCAGAGAGTGAGAAAGAGAACACATCGGCAATAATGCCAGTTGAAGGTGACACTATAGGAGTGTCCTATGATCATGTTGATCTAAATTTCTTCTTGAATGGTAAAACTATGGAGATTCCAGTCAGTAATATTAAAGGCACAGTCTACCCTGCGTTATATGGTGAGTAATATCAAATTACTGTTAGGTTAGGTTTGAACCTTGCCTATAGATTTTTATTGTATCAATTCCACCTAAGCGCGTAAAAGATTTCTGGTGTAAAGAAAAAGTTTAAAAAACATTTTAGAGAATTTTTGTGGTAAAGTATGTGTTGATACTGATTCCCAAACACTTGTTAAAAGCTTCTTACTAAAGCATGTTTAATATGATGAACAAAAAATTCATTTAACCATATTTAATTTACAGTTGATGATGGAGCAATCTTGGACATAATATTCGAAAATTTCCTATACCCTCCTCCGTCAGGCTACGAGAAGATTATGGTGGAACAATCTCTTCTATAACAACATAATCAACGCAATAATGTTGTAAATATCAATGAGAATAGAAACGAATGCAGAGTGCTAAAGTGAAATCATGAACTCTATGTAGTGTGAAGTATATATATTTTTAAATATTTAATCTTAATATTTATTCATTTTGTTTATTACAAGTAAATAATAGAAACTTTTAAACTATAGCAATCTTAAAACAGTTATGGTTTGTCTGGATTGTAATAACATGCAAGTAGCATTTATGATTATAACATAAACATGACAGTAAATTTCGTGATTTTAATTCATAGGATAACTTAATCATACACATTTATGCATATTTCATTAATTTTGAAATGAATTCTATGGTTGTCCCAGTTAGCTGCAGTATCTATAGTACCAGATTTTTTTAGTTACTTGTGGTGAATTTTATCATGGTGCCACCAAGTAAACACTCTATTCTTTTAGCTAATCTTGATATAAAATATCCTGTTTGAGATCAAAATGTTTTATAATCTGTTAGTAATATTTTATTTAATCAATGTCTAATAATGTGGTTATTCTTAAAATATCTATACACATTACATTTGTATTTAATAATGTTCACATTCCAATATTTTCTTATGTCTATAATGTACAATATAACATTTGATCTCTATAAGTTTGTGTAGCGATGGTACTAATTAATTATTTAAATAATACTTAATTATTGATGTCAGTATTACATGTAGCTTATGTAATGTAAAGAGTATATCAATTTAAAGTATTTAATATAATTCTTATTTTTATACTCTGGTAATACCATTGATTGCGGTGTTATGTATATTTTTTTTATTTGCTGCGTTATTTCTTGTGTGCAGTGAAAAACTGATCTGCTGATTTTAATATTTATCCATTATGGGAGCTTGTATTTTTGATTTTGAAAAACGTAAACTAATATAGCATACTAACTGAGCTTTTACAGCTATTGTATTTATGCTATGTCGAAACTTGACAACAACGCAGCTTTTATGTTATTGGTCGTTTCTTATTGGTGCATTTCTTATCTTATACCTATACTTTATGATTGTAGATTCGTGACTTATATTAATGTCGTTTATTCAAGCAAACTTATAGACAGGTAGTCATTTTCATAATGGAAATTACGATTGATAAGAATGAAAACGAATTTCTATTAAAGTAGGTAGGTACTTTACAGAATACAATAAAAGAACAATGGGCAAAACGTCCCCACCCTTGTAACACTTTCAGCTATACATCAAATGAAAGCCCTTGAAAAGTGAAGCATTTTATTGTATGACAGCAAATCTGTCAGTCATGGGAGAACAGAGTAATTGAGGAGAAGAAAATAAAAATAATGAACAATAATATTACATAATTTATGCTAATGTTTCCTATGTAAGCACGATAGAGTCAAAGGCTATCTTACTAGTAGAGGGACCATACATGTAGAACATCCTACATCATCCAGAAAACCATGAATTTCGCTTTTCAAATAAAAAACATACAGCTTTCATAAATATAGAAACTCGTATATCATATCAGCCAATTGATGTCCACTGCTGAACATAGGCCTCCTCCAAACATTGCCATCCTCTTCCATCGGTTTCCCGCCGTCCTAACTAGGTCGTGGGACCACCGTGTGAGGGGTCTCTCCACCCTGCGCTTTCTGATAGGCGGTCGCCATTCCAAAACCTTTCAACCCCAACGGCTGTCGGTTCTCCGCGCTATGTCCCCTGCCCACCGCCACTTTAACCGGTCAATTCTGAGCGCTATGTTCATATGCACAGTTGGGTATATTAGAAAGATAACTGGACCTGACGCAGCTACTACTTCCAATGCAACAATAACGAGCTAATGCTAATCATTAATGAAAACCACGCACCTATTTACTATTTATTGCATGAAACTGATGCATTCATACTACCACTCCGACACCGACTCCGGTCATATCCCCACAAAGGTGATCACTGATTGGAAGAGGCTCGAGGAGAAACTCGCGTCTGTCGAATCCGCCCAACTAGATAGTAGTCCCTACAGTTCGGATACTGTAGTGGACACTGAGGCGGCGATCGGTGCCCTGACAGGTCGTGTCATTAATTAACAATTGCTCTTAGACAGTGGCTATGCTGGAAGACCTCCGCATGCAATTACCTGGAGAACTGCGTGATCTGTTGAGCCGCAAGATCCCTGCCACACGTGCCTACGACAGGGCCCTCAGCGAGTCCAATAGGGTTAGAATTAGACAGCTTCAATGGCCTGTTAAAGTACGCATAAATGAGTTTCGTCAGTCACGATGGTATGCGCAATTGAGTGAGATCAAACCTTTTTATCTCGCTTTCTAGCAGTTATCCCGTTCATTAAAGAAGGACGTATACTCTACTATGCCTCCTATGGTAGGCCTGATAGGAGGCTAGCGTTCGAGTATGATGACAAGGCCGAATGCCTGGCCAAGAACCTCGAGGCCCAATACGCAGTTCTTCTCAGGGTAACAATCACGATAAAATATCAATCACATACACCAATTTCAAATATTTGTCAACAGCGAAGTAAAACGGTGAACTTCTCTCCAGGAGTCACCGCTCAAGACAGACAACGACGATATACAGTTAGTCACACCTACCGAGTGGAACCGTTAAATAAACTTCTCGCCCCTAAAAAGGCACCAGACTCAGAAAGAATAACAAAAATAGTCATTAATTTATTCCCCGAACGTCTTTTGGTCCTTGACATGCATCTGCAATGTCGCAATATCAAATTGTGTCTTCCCACAATAGTGGAAAGACGCCGTGGTTATCGGAATACCGAAACCCGACAAAAAAATTCCGACCTGTTAGTCTGAGTCGAGCCGTTTCCGAGCCTGAGGAACATAAATTCTGTCGTTTACTATTTCTGCAATGGTTGCTGAATAAAGAACATGTCCTAATGGTTCTCTAAATGTTTATATTAGCAAAGCTAATATAAACATTTAGAGAACCGAAAGTCAGGAAAATGCTGTAGATGATTTTCTGGATGATGTAGAATGAGCTAGATGTATAGTCCGTCTACTAGTAAGATAGCCTATGTTTAGTTTAGCAAAGCTAGCTATCCGAAAGTCAGGAAAATGCTGTAGATGATTTTCTGGATGATGTAGAATGAGCTAGATGTATAGTCCGTCTACTAGTAAGATAGCCTATGTTTAGTTTAGCAAAGCTAGCTATCCGAAAGTCAGGAAAATTCTGTGGATGATTTTCTGGATGATGTAGGATGAGCTAGATGTATAGTCCGTCTACTAGTAAGATAGCCTATGTTTAGTTTAGCAAAGCTAGCTATTCGAAAGTCAGGAAAATGCTGTGGATGATTTTCTGGATGATGTATGATAAGCTAGATGTATAGACCGTTTACTAGTAAGATAGCCTGTGATTTTATCGTGCTTATATAGTAAATATTAACATAAAGTATGAAATATTATCGTTTATTATTTTTATTCTCTTTTCCTCAATAACTCTGTTCTCCCATGACTGACAGATTAGTTTCATACAGTAAAATTCTTCACTTTTCAAGGGCTTTCATTTGATGTATAGGTGTAAGTGTTACAAGGGTGGGGACGGCTTCCATACAAAAATGCCCATTCTTTTTTTATCATAATCATAAAAAAACAATGACGTTTCTTAACTAACAGCGCACTAAAATTCTTGATAATGTTTTGCAATGCTAATCATTTGTCATTATATAATGTCCCTATTGTTTATGGTGCTTGTGATTCACATATTTGCAATGTTCTTGTCAACTAATTCAGATATTAGAAAGACAAGTATGTCGATTCTCGTACCTTAAAATCGTAAAAAATTCGGATAAGTTAACTTTAGTTGTCAAATTGTCTTGCTTATTGTGTGACAATTCGACAACTAAAGTTAACATAACCGAATTTTTTACGATTTTAAGGTACGAGAATTGACATGAAGAATAAAAAGAGAGAATAAAACAAGAATACATATGCACCATCTAAACTTAATATTCCTGATTTACAAGGAACCTTGTATTGATCAGATTCCTGATATTTATAATTCATTGTTCTAATTGTAGGCAATATCTTATTCTATGATTAATTTGTCATATTTAAATGACAAACTTTAGCGCTTTAATAGTTCTTAGTAGAAAAAGAATTTAGCTTTGAAATGGCCAATAAATATACCACTTCAGCATTCTATAAAATATATATTTTTGTACGAATATAGCTACTTAATAATTGTATCTAAAACATAATCATTATAATTAATAAGTTTTATGTATTTATATAACATTTAAAATTAATAATTCTGAATAATGTAATCGTGTAATTAAAGCTCTTTATGAGTTGCTCGAATTAAATTTATGAATGTTAATTTATATTTGTGTATGTACTTCAGTTTGTTTTAAAAAAAAAATGTGACAATTTCATAAAAATGTAAGGACCAAAAATCTGCCAAACTAGCACCACTTTTAGTTGACAAACATTTTCAATCTAAACCGGGAGGAATATTTTACTTATTCATGTGTAATCTGTATAAATTAACCAATTAACCTATCGCAGTCCATTGCTGGACATTGGCCTCTTCCAACACGGTCCTCTATCTTTCGTATCCAGTCCGAACCTGACCTTTTTGAGGTCGTCGGTCCTCCTAGCTGGGGGTAAATTGTACCTATGCTAATGGCAAATAACCATGAGTATTCTCTATTCACACACTTAACTACAAGCAACCAAAATAAACACAATGTTCAGATTTTATTAGGTATATGAAAACGTGATTAACAGTAAATTAATAAATTTTATATCTCACTTGAATAATAACAATAGTAAATAGAGGGATCTTCTAAAAGTAGCACTATTCGTAATCAATATTGTATTAGTTAATACACATTTAACGTAACATTAGGACCTGTTTCATACAAAAATTACCCTGTGAGTTTTAAGCGATCTATTTTGAAGAATAAAACTACGCCATTGTTTGTTTCTCATCTGCTCATCATTGTGAAGTTTATAAACTTTATAGATTACATAAATGTTAATACTTACAGTGTATAGTGTGCATTAAAGTAAAATAACAGTGCATAGGAACCTGAAAGCTTTAATTTTGAGACGAATGACTTTCTAAATAATCATAGGCTTATGCCCGAATACTCAAACGCTAGTTAAATATTTATCGGTTTCTTAGCTACAAAGTAGCTCTTATCCTATACACAAACCACAATTTTAAGCAACGATTTATCTTAAATTTATTTGTACTTAAACGCCGACTTAGTAATAAATTCGTATACTCAAACGTTACTTAACTTATTTAGCTGTCAAATGACCTGCCAAATTGATTAAAGTAACTTAAAAACTTGAGAGTGGTCGCAAGGTCTCTTAAATCTCCAAAAAGTTAATAAACAAGTGATTATGATGATTTAAACAGTGGTTCAATGTCTGGAAATCAGTAAAGTAAGCGTCAGTTGCCGCACTAGCGGTAGAGTAAAAGTATACAGGCTGTTAAAGTCATTAAAAAATCTCTGGAAAACCTCAGTTTTAAACACATTTATAAATAAAATAATCGTCAGCAATATGCAGTTAAGGCGGCTTCAACGTCAATCGGATTCGATTGAGAAAAGTATTTTACGCCTAAAAATAGGTCATGATGTTTACAATCTAATATTGCTATAAAAAAATCATCAGGCGTTATATAAATATTTTCACTCTAATTTAATGGACTTAACAACCCCTCTCGTCCCTACAGCTGACGATTATCGCTTTAATAATCAAAGAAGTGTATTCATTCACCGAATTGTACTTTAAATGACAGCCAAAACTTTGCATTACAAATGTTATTGCAAGATGGCTAGGTTCCGAACATGATAGCACAATATTAAATGACTTTCCTCTATGTGCACAGTTAGAGCGTGGAGATTTTCAAGCCATGAGACTCTACTTGGTTATAGCGGTTATCTGTGTCGACCGTACCTGCTAACCCCATTATAAAATCCACGGACACCAACAGAACAAGCTTACAATAGAGCCCAAATAAGCACCAGAAATCCTATAGAGGCTTTTTGGTGTACCTACTAAAAAGGAGATTTCCCTGTCTTCAACATAGAATGGGTTTAAAAATTAATATTATTCCACTAGTTATTGTGGGATGCGCTTTGTTACACAACATAGCGCTGCGTAGGCGAAATGGGATCTTAGAAGAGGATTCACTTTCTACCGTAGAAGAAAGACCTGTAGGTACCACAGCCTAGAAGCCTTTATACTAATCAACATTTTATAACAAGGACTACTTTAATAAATACACACTTTTTTAATTATAAGTAGTTTTATTTATATACAACATAATTATACAAGATTATTATTTTCAATTTTTCCATTTCCATTTCTATTCTGTATGATTTCCATTCTGTTTTTATTATTTTTTGACTTCTGTTTGTGTTTCTCGTAAAAGTGTCGCAGTTGTTGCCATAATCTGAAGCCACTCACAGCAACGGCATTACAGTGCTGACACACAAATTCCCAGGTCTCTCGCTTCTTATCATGTAGCCGTTAATTTCCTTATTTTCTACAATATTTTGATATCTGGAAAGTAATTGTTGATTGAATTGAATCACAAACTTGCAATTTAAAAAGAAGTATGTTGAAATGTGTTCACATTAAATTGTCTCATTTTCGTATTACGTTCACATTTCACTCACTTTTTAATTATTTCTAAATGATTTCATCTCTTTTCGAAAGTAAAAGATTCTTCTTAAAAAATTTCAAGCTGATGAAAACTCGCGCTTTGTCGTGTTGTGTCACTGTCACTGAGTAAACGTTTCGTTCTTTGTGCAATGATCGTGCCAATCATAGATAAAGATAATAACCAATTATAGGGATATTTAAAAATAAAGAATGGTGTAATTCAGTTTGTTTATTGAAATTGTAATACTTATGTCTGAAAATTTCCAAGTGAATATTCAATTACAATCGTAGTATGCAGCACACAACTGAATATTCTTTTCCATTTTCTGCGTAAAACGAAAGAACAGCATAGGGTAATTAAATTTGTAATTGAAAACATACTTTATGAGGTGAATGTTACCAGTACGCAAACATTTATCGGCTGTTTAGCTAATCAAAGATACGAATGACTTAAGTGGCGTTTGTGTATACCGAAAAAAAATTAAGGATCCAAACGTTTAGGATGCCGTTTATTGTTAGACGATTTAAGTGACGTTTGAGTATTCGGGCGTTAGGTATTTATTTATCTTACAAGCCCATATAAGTCTCATTACAAGACCCAGTGTCTTTATTTTCCTTCTATGGTCTTACGACACCTACGACATGAGAGGGAGGGTTGATTCTCTGTTTCTTAATCCGTCACAATAAGGAAGCGGCGGAATGTATGTATTTATTTATGCCGACTTAATATGCTTATATATTTTTTTATTAATTACTTATAATTATTTATTTAGCTAATATACTTACTTATGTTTTATTAATTGTGATGTATGTACATTAAATAATATAAGACAAATTATAAGAGCAAGTTATGTGTCTATTTAACGTTGTGATAAGGAAAAGAATTAAATTGAATGCAAATGTGAAATAGTAGTTTTACTTTCATAATATTTATGTATTCCTTTTTTTTTTAATTGAACCTCTTAAAATATGACAGTCGGTGGCTCTTAAAAAAATATGGCAGTCATTACTGTCGTATTTTTATCAATTATACCCACAGAACATTTATACTCAAAGGAGATTATACCCTTTCCACTATATTTAACAACATTTGACAGCTTGACTTTAGTGACGTTCAGCAGTATCTCGAATGTAATGCCTTTAGATTGTAAGCGATTTCGCGATTTTTCAAATTACTTTATTTTACACATTTGGATCCTTACATCAACTTACATTATCATTTTATTATTGTTTCTTTCTTTATCTATGTAAAGAGAATTAGCCTATAGCTTAAAATGATAAATTATAGTTAGCTTATGTATTATTTAAAATTTATAATTTATCGTGACACATTCGCGGGTTATAGCTAATCTAAAATATCATATTACATTTTATAAACGTATTACGAAGAGTTCAGGTTTATTCATAGCATTTATTTCTACCGATTATTTGATAATGGTGGTAATAGTTACGAGTGTCCATCACTAAGTAACCATGGTAACTGAAAAAAACATGGGTACGTCCATGAAATACAATATTATTTGTTCGAAAAATAAGCGGAAGTCTTACGAAACTTCATGGACGTCAGCTGTCAAAAAAGCAAACTTACGCTGGAAGGGGTATACCTATATCTAACCTGCATGTCAATTCTCGTACCCTAAAATCGTTAAAAATTTGGTTAGGTTAACTTTTAGTTGTCAAATTGTCTTACCTATTGTGTGACAATTTGATAACTACCTAAAAGTTATCTTAACCGAATTTTTAACGATTTTAAGGTACGAGAATTGACTGCTGATTGAAAGCGCGAATATGAGCCAGAAATGAAGTCAACGGATGGTCTAAAATAAAAACTTTACCACTTAGGGCAATCACTTCTTCACGTTTAAAGGACCTTAAATCATACGACGAAGAAAATACAAGAGTCTGAAGATTGTTCTACATCTTAATGGATTCGATTAGGAAATAATTGCACTTTTTGTTAGCAGACGATATTTGACAGAGACCGTCTTATATCATTTGCCCGATCCGAATATCTGGACCCGCCTTTAGTATAACATCGCAGTTTGGCACAAGTAGTCCTGTTTGAAAATGGCAGGGAAAGATCAAATTAATAACTCTTCAGAGTAATCTCCGTGGAACATGCGATAGAGCTCGCTAAGAGACGCCATAGACCAGGCGAAGATGTGGCGACTCCGCGTGACCTGGTTGTTATCAATTATGCGGAAAGGATGTCGGTGCAGTCGGTCTAAGGCTTCCATAAGATACTTGGCAGAGGCCTCCCAAAGTTGCGATCAGTACCTACTCCCTGCTGCTCGAACCTGCGTCTTGTAATAATAACCGCTGCTCTGAAGTGTATACCTAATTCCTTACTCATTCACTCAACCCTATCTAAGTAGTTCTTAACTAAGCATAACTTGTACTATGGGTACTAGACAACGGATAAATTAGGTACCTTTTTATGGTAAGTAGTACAACATGATTCGCGGTGGCACTCCCGCCACTTTGACTCTCATTAATTACTCGTGTCCATTTCCCCATTTCCTTGAATAAAGTTACATTGGTCATTCGAGTGTAAGAATAGGTACTTAATATTTCTGTAAGTAAGTAGGTATTATAGATATAAGATGCCAACACCGTTCCTATAACGATTTTATAGAAAAGATCCTTTATAATATTACTAGCTGACCCGTGCCCACTTCGTTGGACGGCGAAAAAAACGCGTCCCTTTTATAAACATATTTCATTACTGCTCCACTTCTATAAGTCATAGAGTGATACTATATAGCCTATGCGACTCTCCGATAAATGGACTATTTAACACAGAAAGAATTTTTGAAATCGGTTCTGTAGATCCAGAGATTACCCCCTACAACGTCACAAACACACAAACTTTACCTCTTTAGTATAGATTAAACTTACGTCCTTTGTCCCAAAATAAGGTATAATACTCTTCATATTTCATGCAGAATATCCACATTCACGATCAACGTTGTTCCGCTATTGTTATAAAGTCGATTTAAAGTAAACAATGACAAGGGATATCGCGATTATATTGGAGAGTACCTATATAGTGGGTAGCAAAGGGTCACCATTGTGCTCGAATGATTAAACATAAGTAATATGTTGAATGAAATAAATATCCATATTTTAATATAATAACCGTATAGAAAATATCTTAATTGCCATGAATGTCCCATTGCATGAACGGGCCTCCTCCAGGGATGAAGTGGAAACCTTGGCATAGGTACGTACTAATAAACACTGACCGCTTGGTTTATGTTACGCTTTAGGGTCGCAGCACACATATCAAAACAGAATGGGATCGTCACAGTATCAACTCGAGCCGTTCAGTATTATTTGTATGTAACTCCTTACTTAACTCCACACGAAACGGTTTTCGTCGGAGATCGTCTTCGATTAGTCGGTTATTTCAATATCTATGGGATGAGGTGGCGACACCATGAATATACCCCATTTCACCATTATGCCATATTGTAAAAAGACTTTTCTTAAGAAAGATTTTAATCTTAATCCATTACCACAATCTATTTAACTGGGCACCCCTGGTTTCCCGAATTCTTAACAACACTGCTCACCATGTACGAAGGAAGATCACGCCATATGCTTTTGATCCCAGCGGAAAAACTATCCTCCTATTAGATGCATCAAGTGTGGTCATGTAGGTACCATTCTAGTCTGCAAAGCAATGGGTAGAGCGGAAGCTTACCTCTAGCGTTCATTGCGAGTAGGTACCTTTATATAGATATACAGTTAAGGCGCTAACAATACAAAAATATCAATTTATTCTACTCGTAGTACTTACCTATTTACTAATGAATGCCATTTATGTAATAAAAATAACGTAGAGAAAAAGCAAAATCGTTATGTAGAACAGATGGCGATATTGTAGAATTTGTGCACTTTTTATATTGGATACAGCGCGAGATATTTTACTCTGAATATGCTAAGCTTTTGTTCGAACAGACGCGTATAGCTGACAGAGGCAAATAAATGGAAAACTAAAATGGCGGATTTGCATCGTTAACTTTTTTAGAATAGTATAGCGTTCGTCGTCTACAAGACCATTTTATTACTATTTTATGTTAATGTTATGAAAATTTAAGTGCCATTCTTGATTTTAGCGTTGCTACATGCGCCTAAAATTGGCGTAGCATTTTTTGTTATTTTTGCAACAACAATTAGCAGATTTTTCGTTGTTTTTTGCCATGTTGTATTTGACCTCTTATAATGGAACAGTTGAACAAATTATTTGTATGTAAGGTGGCCAACTACATTTTATTTTAGAGTTTCGAAAATCGAAGCAATAGAAAATTATGCAAATGAGTATAGAACAGCTTATTTAATTAATCATATTATATTCACAGTTCAGAATGAGCTGGTAATGGAGGCGGGACTGGATAGCGATAGTATTCATCATAAATTTTATCCCATAACTTAACACGGGAGTCGAGCAATGGGCCTTGCAGCTGAATCTTACTTCCAAGAGACATATGGGGTGATCCATTACTGGTATTAACTGCAGGCCACATCGTCATAGAAGACCCATCAGGCACAGGTTTCCTAAAAAAAAAGGTAAGATTAATTTTTCATTGGATATATTTCAGAACACACAGAAAGTATTTCCTATTTATATTGTTATAATTTTATCAACATTTAGAAAAATTATATTTAAGTACAGGTAATCATCAGACCACACGTTGAGCATAACGAGATCTCTGACAACAAGCGTCCACCTAACTCTTTCTCATACACAGCAATATACATCTTCGTAGGAGACAACTAGCATACATCTTCAAAGTAGCCAGTAGCCTATGTCCAGTAAGTAATTGACTGGTATAATATTACGAAAGAGATAATTTCAGAGAATTATAATTTAAACATTCTGTTTTTGTTAGTTCGTGAGTTTAGAAACTGATAGTTGTTTGCGACGTAACTTTCATGGACGTGTTTAACAAGTATCAAGATTTATCCCTAAAAAACATCTTAATACATTACTACAATCACTTTTACCAAGGCATCATTAGAAACATTTTCCGTATACGGAAGATTTTATAAATCTGATGATTTATAATATAATACATGATTTAAATATATTTCTTGACTTACCCATACACAACGAAATTATGCCACAATTCTCTCATGACGCTTTTCATATTCATGTAGTCATCTGATAAGTTTTCTATACTTCCGTCGGCACCCCATGAACTTTTACCATCTAGCACTGCAATTGTTTGAGCACAATGAGTAGCCCCTCGTATCTCATTATTGGGACCAAAAGATGTATCACTGTCTACAAACGAATACTCATACAAATAAATTTCCTTGTGACCATTTTCAATGTGCATTTTAACAGCCCTCATAGTTGGATACGCAAAATAAACGTCAGTGAAATAATAAACGAATGATAAGATCGTATCTCTCTCTACTTTATTACTACCAAAATAAAAATCTTTTACTTCTTTAGCAAGGCTTTCTTTCTCATCGTCACTGTTGAATTTCAAATCAGCGGGTAAAAAGTCAGAAAACTTTTCCTTCATATTATTTTTCCATAATTCAAACCTTGGTAGGTTAATCAAGCCGTCCATATTAGTGACACCAAATAAAATAGGAACTTTTGTATAATCTCCTTTCTTTAAAATATTTGCTGGGGAATCAACTAAAAAGGCTGTGTTTCCTTTACGCTCTACACATGGTCCAAATAGAACCGAAGAGTCTTTCCTATCAAAAAATGTATTGCCGACCAGAGACTCGAGTGGAGAAGTTTTATAGAAATTTTCAAGAGCATGTACATCGTCAACCTCAGTGAAGTTTAATTTTCTTGCATATTCTTTAGCATTTTCCAAAGGATCTAATTGTATCGAGACTGATGCTATACTTGCACCACTTTCTAGAATCACTTTATTAAATCTTAAAATCTGCTGATATAGAGCCGGCGCTATAACCAGCTAGTGTTACCTTTGCGGGGTTGCCACCATAACTTGATATATGTTTTTGTACCCATCGCAATAAAGCTAATTGGTCCTTTAAGCCAGCATTACCAGGTACTGAGCTAGTACCTAGACATAGGAATCCATGAACGCCTAGCCGATAATTAAAAGTAACGACAATGACTTCCTTTTCTTTTGCAAAGTTCTTAGGGGTAATTCTGTCGCCGAAACCAACCTGAAATGCTCCTCCATGAATGTATACAACTACAGGTAAATTCTTTTGACTAGTGATGGGAACATATACGTTGGCAATAAGACAGTCTTCTTGCATTATTTTAGTTTGAGGATCGATAAAGTCTTTAATATCTTGAGGGCAAATAATTCCCTTTTCCATAATTTCTAGAGGTTGTAGCCAGGCTGGTGCTGGAAGAGGTGCCTGAAATTTGAATACATGTTTTTTTTATGCATGAAACAAGTATCGATTATTTAGTTCTGCGATAACTTATCGTAGGATTTATTTTCATATGAATGTTTTATTTTATGATAACTTTTTATTTTAATAAATTATCTTAATTTATATGAGTGCAACTGCTGGCTGGTACTACTTAAAATATGGCCTACCATCACCACACCGAGCAGAAGCCTTGTTATAGAGTTTTATATCATACCTACCTATCTGGTTATCATGGTATCTGTAATCCAAGTTTTTACCCACCTCAAATCTATGTATTCCTTTAGGTGCTGTCGCGTATGGTATATTTGAAAACACGTAAAGGCCCAGGGGATCTTTTCGCCCTCGCACCGGACCTTGAGGGGTACTGATTTTTTTCCACTCTCCTTCATCTCCATTTACAAATATCAAGACAACAACACACAACACAATTGACGTCCTCCACATTATAAAATAATTTAATACTAAAATTAATATAAAATACTTTTGTAATTTAGATAACGTATGCTTAACTGATAAAGATATAGATAAAGAGGTTAAGTTGTAATTATTATTTTAGAATATGGATACTTTGATTGTTTAAATTTGGCTCTAGTCACAACAACGACAACACATGTTAAGCAACTTTCTTGTGATTATTTTAGAGATGGTTGACAATAGTACTTACTTAAGTGTCTCTATTCTAGTAAGGCACTTAAAAATCGCTCCTTGATGTTGTCCTAGTGACAGCAGTCGTCAAACAACATCTGAATCTTATAGGCGCGGTGTACCATGTTGGTTAATAATAAAAGTAATGCTGGCCATACACACTACGGTCTACTGGAGAGGTCCACTTGAGAAGGTGACCGGCGCAAGATCGATAATCGATTCTTTCAAGTGATACTGTACAGTGTACCTGTGCGTGTGTGCTGCGTGTAATCTGGTCGCCTGCGCAGGTGTACCTCTCCGGTAGACCATAGCGTGTCTGGCCGCATAAGTGAATCTAACTAACAATTAGATCCAAAACGGTGTTAAAGAAAGAAAGTGGTATTAAGAAAGAAAGAAAAGAAGTAACTACATTTTCTTTCAGGGTAATTTTAATAAAAGAAGTAGAGAAATTGTCACAATTTAAAGTCCACACAGTCAAGTTTAAAAATTACTTTCATAATTAAGTAATAAATACTTAACTTAGTCGTTAATTATTTAAGGGGTTAGTTGAGAAAACTTTCTTGAACTATTACTTAATTCCAAGAAACTAGAGAAAATACCATAAAACTCAAAATTAATGTAAAGTATGAGATCGATATTGACGCAGGAGATGCTGAAGGTGCTCTCGGAGCTCTATAGTGTTTCTCGTAAATTTCATCCCAAAAAGTTACTCTATCTTCTAAAAGTATATCATCCTTGAGTTGAACAGGTGTCCCTATTGATAAATAAGGAGCTCTGCTTGCGTTTGTAGGTACCCACCTTTCTAATTGTGATCCCTCTATCCATGGTGAGCTGAAACAAATACAATTGATTCATCAAAAATCATGACAATATAAATATATAACAGAGGACATTGACAAGACAAACCTAATTAATTAATAACACAATTAAAAAAAAACATATACATATCTATTCCCGATCTAAGATCACTCAGACATAAAAAAATCCATATCAATTTTACCCATAAAGCTTAGGAATAACTAGAAAATCCGAAAAGAAGAAAGACAATGGAAAAAAAATTGTTACTCGAGGCGGGACTCGAACCCGCGTCTCTTGACTATACGCCACCAATTTTTACCATTGTCTTTATTCTTTTCGGATAAAAAAATTAGGCCCATATCAAGGTAAAAAATTATTGCGTTGCATAGGGAGCAGCAACCAAACCAGAACCGTTTCGGTATCGACATTTTAAAGTAAAGGTCAAAAGTAATATTATTCAAAATGCTAACACTATTTAGTTACATCAAAGTGCTGATGAATGTAGCCTTTATTTACTTATATGTATTTAAAATTTTACTTTAACTTAAACCTTTATTTTACTAAAGCCTAAATTAAAACGATTTTAATAATTACCTGTGCAAGATAAAGTTTCTATAATATTCACGCATTACACCCTTGATGCGAATGTAATCTGCAGTTACATCAGTTTTGTCACTGTCAAGAACAGCTGTATTTTGATCACAATGATTAGCACCTTTAGCTTCAGTATGTGGTATATCTGGCGTGTTATTATCCACAAAAGAATATTCGTATAGGTATATGGTATCTTCTTGAGATTCTATTCTAGCTTTCAAAGCTTTGAGCATCGGATAAGCAAATATAACGTCAGTGAAATAGTCTATGTAAGATAACACATTATCTTCACTGACCGGTTCTGTGCCAAAGTAAAACTCTTTGACTGTCTGTGCTACTTCCTTTTTCTCTTCTTCTGTATCAAAATGTAATTCACCTGGTAAAAAGTCAGCAAAGTTTTCATTCATTAACTCTTTTCTAGAATTAAATGTACCAATTCGGAATAAGCCTTCCATATTAGCAAAGCCATACACTAGTGGTATTTTGTGGTATTTGCCTTGCTGTATTATATCTATTGGTGCTTCTTCAATTACTCTTTCTTCACCAATATCTCTTTCTACACAAGGAGCAAATAGCATTGCGTTATCTAATCTATCGTATTGTGCTGAAAATAGTTGTTCATAAGGCAACGTCTTATAAAATTCAGCTAAAGCGTCTAAACCTAAGGTAGTATTAAAGTTCAATAACTCAGCATATCTTTGTGCATTTGCAATAGGATCTTTTTGTACTGCAATACCTCCAAACGCAACACCACTGTTTAAAATAGCTTTGTTAAATAGGCCAGTTGTTAATCGAGAGAGAGTTAAAAAGTCAATAGCCATCGCGCCGGCACTACATCCGAGTAACGTTACATCATTAGAATTGCCGCCAAAGCTTGGAATATTAGTATTTACCCAGCGAAGCAAAGCGACCATGTCTTTTAACCCTGCATTTCCGGGAGCATCTTCGGTGCCCAAGCAAAGGAAACCTTGTGGTCCTAATCTGTAGTTAAACGAGACTACAATCACATTATTTTCTCTTGCTAAACTATTCATAGTATCGAAATTTCCGTATGAATATAGAAACGCTCCTCCATGAATGAGAACTACTACTGGAAGTCTTGTTGAATCGGAAACAGGTAAGAATACGTTTGCCACAAGGCAATCTTCCTGCATAGACAAGTAAAGTATTGGCTGTGGACATACTATGCCTCTATCAACTGCGTCCAAAGTATGCAGCCATGCTGGCGGGTCCAGAGGTGCCTGAATGACAAATAAAAATAGTGCATTATTTTAACCATTTAACGATTTAATAAAAATATTAGACCATTTCTTACGGGATAGATCATAGTCCTACGTTGATTGGATGAGAGGAGGGAGAGCGGGGAGGAATCTTTGGCATATTAAGTGACGTGTTTGATTTTAGGACTTATTTTATTTCGTATCTGTCTACATTATATTACTTTGTCTTATAAAAGGCTTTTACCTCAAACTCGCAATGAGTTAGGACGGTTATTAAATACCATAAAAATATGTTTTAAGTAATTACCTTAAATCTGTTCCGTCCTGTAGGAGCAGTAGCATATGGAATGTTATAGAAAGTGTAAAGATCCCCTTCTGGGTGTAAATGTCCTCGGACATCACCTTGAGCAGTATGCACTACACGAGAATCTTCTGCTCTTACTGTAAGCAGAGCATTAGCTATTAAAACTAAAATCACCTGTTCGAACATTGTGTTATTGATCAAATTCCTTAATACTCATTACTTATGCCAAAATAACTTTGTGATATATTATATACTTGTAATCTTATCTGTGTCCCCTGTGATAATGATATTAGCGAGTTATTGGCTTTAATGCATACAAATGTATTTATGTATCGATTGTATTTGTATCTTATAGAACTTTTATTGTGATTCAGAACAGTTACTTTACGTACCTGATTTTAAGTACAATAGCGAGTTGCCATGTGAGTCAAGTGAAGTGATTGTTTAGAGATTAAATATTGACTGGTTTTATTATCTTACTAACTAGCTTTATATTAATCCATATGGGTGTAAGTAAATAGAATAGGGTTAAAATTACTGTGGCAATATTAACTGCCTAATTGACAGTAATAACCTAAAGTAAAAACAATCAGAAGGTTTGTTATATTATACCTACGTGATGCTATATAAAATTACTTTGGCACGTTCGTACGTACATACTAGCTTTGGCTGTCGCCATATACAATAAGAACGAAGTTCTCCAGCGGTTGCTAGCTAGCGTCTTACTATGTGCTTTTTCAATGTGTGCTTAAAAGATCTAATGTTTTAAGAGGGAGGTTAACCATGAATCGAGAGTTATTCAGATTATTGTTGTTTAGCACCAATGCTGCAGATTTGTCAAACTTTTTAGGTGTTTATGCACCTGTGGTTTTCGTAAGAAAGACCGAAAGTGGTATCTGCTATGAGATATAACGTGTCTTTGGATGTAATGTCGATAACATTCCATCTCATTAGTTATCGGACGGTCTGTCTGATATAGTCCAAGTTTTATTATCGATACAAAAACTATCGATAGTTGGGCATCACTAGCTGCAAATATGAAAACAAGTGATAAGATACACCGGAAACAAAGATTAACAGAGTATAAAATGATTCATGCAAGTACAAATGCACTTAACAATCTTTTAAAATTTAAGCTTAAATATACCTACCTAAGATTAATAATTTTGATCAAGAATATTTTACTTTCATATAAGTAGCTAAAGGTAAAGGTAAGCTGGGTGAAAAAAATTGTTTATTGTCAACTTTAGCTGAAGCTTGATTCAGGGTTGCTGGAGGTTATTTATGAAGCTCAAATGGTAAGCGTGAGGATTAATACTGTTAGTTTTCAACATATCATCCCGAGAGGTCAATAAAAAACTTATAAGTCAATCCAGGAAAGAATGAAAACTTGAAAACTTCCTCGCTTGGCCAGCTTGGTGTCCGTAACCTAAGTTTTGTCCTTCCATAAACGAAGGAGTCCAGTTTCTGCAGTGTGACTGTTGGTATAAACACAAGCCTTGAGATTTAAAAAAAAAAAAAAAACAAACAGCTTTGAAACATAATAATTGATAACAAACTTCGTCTGAAAACTTAAACAAAACTTATTAAACTTGTAAAATCTTCCGGGATCGTACCTACTTAAATATATGAATTTGTGCAATGTTCTGTAAAATTACTTTCAAATACTTTAACATTTAAAGTTTTACGCTCAGCTATAGCCTCCTTTGTTCTCGACGTAAGCGAAGCAATGACACGTATCATTTATTGCTTTCAGCTTATATTCTCGTGATTTTATAGTCATTTGGGAGGAACAAATGGTGACTCAGTAACATCCGTAGTAGCAATAAAAATAGTATGTTTTTATTAACCCGTTAACATTCTTCTGCAGAGGCATACTTTCTTTAAAAGAAAGAAGAAAACATGAAAGTATCAACACATCTGACTTTTGAGTCAAGTTTTACTGAGATTTGAGTCAAGTTTTACTTCTTTACTAGTGATATTGAATGTTTTATTGGAGTAGCTTTTACTAAATCACAACAATTTGACAACTAAAGTTAACTTAACCGAATTTTTAACGATTTTTAGGAACGAGAATTGACATGACCACAAACAGATACCGTTATACTTGATTAAACAAGAAAACCTAAATGTGGTCATGACTTAGTTCATTTATTATGAAAGTCAGGTTCACATAGCATTCACAAGTCAGGAACACGATCGTGGTCGGTGAGTTCCCGTCGCCCGCTCTCGGCTGCAAGTGACCCTCCCGTTTTTCCAATTTTCCGCATGTCCAGCGCATTCGTCACGCCTGTTTTCATTGCTCTCCCAATAAAGGATTGACGTAATAAACGACCTTTGAAACAATTCACATTCTCGTTTATTTCAGTTCAGTTGAAATTCCTTATCCTTTGTATTGCTTTTAGTTTTATGCGATATATCTTTTAATCTTGACTATAGTTTTACTACGGACTGTTTTGTAGTGTTGGGACGGAATAGGAATATAATTTAATGGTGTTAAACATCCCATCTCATGTCATTGAGGGTCGAAAATTCGTTTAGGAGAAAGTTTACAGATATTATCTATATAAACAAAAGAACAATAAATAATTAAGAACATTATTAGCGAAGAATAACGTAGCATAATAGGTTATCTATTGTTTGCCCGAAAATTATATGCCATAATATTCTTATGCCCGAATTTCATTTGTCCGAATTTTTTTCTAAATGAAATTCTGACAAGTAGAGGTATACGAACATAAAACCCTGTACTAACCAGTGTGTACAATAATTATAGTAGACCAAACATCCAGCTCAAAAGACACTCAATAATTGTATGAGTTGAGTGTAATAGCTGCTATTTGAAAGGACCGTTGTATCCACTAATTGACATTTTATATAATTATTCAGTTGTACTAGTAACATAATCATGATAATTAACCAGATAACGAAATAAGATTAGTACATACATGTAACTATATCAATTGTTTCCTATATTATTTTATTCCATTTTGTTTAAAATGTTGCAGCAAGCGTTATTAGTGTTATCAGGAGTTATCGTCATAGTAAGTGGAGAAGAATCCCGAGTAGTGAATATAGCACAGGGAGCAGTTCGAGGACATATGGACCCGGCAGGAGGACTCTATACGTTCCTTAATATTCCTTACGCTACTGCACCTACTGGGAGAAATAGATTCAAGGTGACTTTACTTACTTATTAATCATCATCATAACAGCCTATTAATCCTACTGCAGGGACGGGCCTTCTCCCTTGACGGAGGGATACTTGGCCTACTAATATCACGCTGGCCAGAGGGATTGGTATAGGGTTTAATTTCAAGTTTTCCATCTTTTTATTTCGTAAAGATAATATTCACGGATAGTCCCTTAGTCGGTTTTTTACGGCACCCATTGGATGAGATGGGGTGGTGACATATTGTATTCTTACTCCGTCACCATACGGAAGGACACGGAGGTCATCCGTGGAAACAAAGACACATCACAGTGGAAACAAATTGCCTGATTCATTATCAGGCAATTTGTTTCCACTGTTAGACATAATGCCTCCTCCAAATATTTCCACCTTGTGAGATCCTGTGCCTTCCCCGGTTTCCAGCCACCCCTACTTAGTCGTCGGGAAACAATTAAAATCCATACTTATTTATTAAATGTATTATTTTATAAGTGTGCCATGAAGGCCCTTTAAAGTTTCGCGGCAAGGACGAGCTGTTTATTAAAATCACACTAGCATAAATATTGTTATCAGCTTTGTTTTGAGTATTCCTTCTTTTTCTGCTGAGGTAAATAAAACGTCTGCTTACTTTTAGATGGGTTTCAACACACCTACAAAATGTGTTTTACATTAAAAAGAATAATAAAAGGGTACAAGAAATATACGTTAAGTTCAAGGTAAAATTATGTAAGATTGTAATATGCTAAAAAAATGATCTTCGTTTCACAATAGTCTAACAGAAGTTTAAGTAAAACTTATCTTTATGTAAAAAACCCAGCAGTTTTGTAAACAGATAGACAAATAAGTTGAAATTACCTGTCTCATGTTTTTTGGATCTTGGATGAGACTTGGTTTATTTGTAAGATACTTTTGTAATTTTCCGCAAATATTTCAAAATATTTCGTCTATTTAATATATTTTATAATTAAGTATAATTTTAAATATATTTTTTAGAATTAGAATAAGTATTCGTAAAACCTTGAAAAAAAAAAGCCTCATCATTCTACATTTCTGAAAGATAATAATTATACCTAGGTATATTCTGACATACATTTGGCTATCAATGCTGTTAGTATCTATAATGTAGATTGATCGGTTTCAGATCATTGAGTTTACCAAATATAGATAAAAAAAATTACTTCTTAATTCAGTGAAAACGTGTCTATTAAACTAACATTTTTATTTGTCAACAGGCACCTCTGGACCCTCCGGTATGGATGCATACATGGGATGCAGTTGACCGGGGCATTGTATGCCCACAATCCCTTGACTTTTTAGTAATGCAGGAAGATTGTCTAGTAGTGAACGTTTTTGTTCCCGATACAACTGAGACAAACTTACCAGTTGTAGCTAACATTCATGGCGGGGGATTTCTAGTATTCTTTGGAAACTTGGAATCATATAAAGCATTGGCAAGAGATAACAATATTATAGTGGTCACGTTTAATTACCGCCTCGGAGCGCATGGCTTCCTCTCACTAGGCACAGAAGGGGCCCCGGGCAATGCCGGCCTCAAAGACCAAGTGGCTTTACTGCGGTGGGTTAATAGAAATATAGCTAGTTTTGGAGGCAACCCCGATGATGTAACTCTTATGGGGTGTAGTGCTGGTGCCATGTCCGCTGATTTTTTAACCCTCTCTAAGATAACAACCGGTCTTTTCAAAAGGGCTATTTATAACAGTGGTGCTGCGTTTGGTAGTTTTGCTGCACAGATAGATCCTATAGCCAATGCAAAGCACTACGCAAGATTATTGAATTTTGAAAATGTAGATGATTTGGAAGCTTTAGAAGAGTTTTATCGAACTGTTTCATTTGAAACACTATTTTCAGGAGAAGAAGATTTTACAAACAATATTCTTCTTTTTTCTCCTAGTGTTGAGCGAGACGTTGGTGAAGAGAGAGTTATAGACGAAGCTCCAATAGATATCATTAGACAAGGAAAATATAATAAAATTCCATTAGTATGGCTTTGCAAACATGGAAGGTTTATTTAGAATGCCACTTTTTTATGAGTGGACACAAAGAATGAACGAAAAGTTTTCTGATTTTTTACCAGGTGACTTACACTTTGAGAATGAAGAAGATAAAGAGAACGTAGCCCAAACTGTAAAAACGTTCTATTTCGGTGAACAGACTATTAACGAAGATAGTGTGTTAAGGTTTATAGATTTTTATACAGACATTCTTTTCGCTTATCCGATGCTTCAATCACTAAAAGAGCGAGTAGATTCTCAGAATGATACAATATATTTGTATGAGTACTCGTACGTTGATGATCAAACTCCAGGCATACCATACACTGATGTAACAGGGGCTAATCATTGTGATCAAAGTTTCATTGTTCAAGACAGCGATAAATTTAATGTAACTGATGATTATTTGAGGACGAAGGCAACAATGAGAGAATACTACGTTAATTTTATATTAAACAAGTATGTACCTTGTGATGTATACAGATGTTTTAATTAAATGTAGAGCATAGATCAAGTACAGCGCCCTCTGTTGTCTCTGGTCTGTCACTGGTGGCGGGAGACGTGCTATTGTTCTGTGTACCTACTTACTGTATAACTTTGTGTTTTATTATATATCCCAGGTTAGATATGAGGATATCACATTACAAGTAAAAGCGCAGTAAGTCAAATTAAATATGTACCTGCTACAAGTATTCGGTTATTAAAATTTCATGGAAAAGATAGACTCTCCGTGATAAATTCAATACACTACGATAATATGATAATATACATGCACCATCGAATTAGGGTGATCTGTAAGGATGGTGCATGTATGTAATAAATAAAATAAATAAAAAATATTCAGTTTTAAGGTATTTTATCAAAATTATTGAAATAGTATACCTATAGGGTAGTTATACCGAAATTTAGCGTTAACATGTTGCATTATGTCATTAGCAAAATTCATCAATATTGTTTATATAATTTGTTCTTTTATTTTTCATAATAAGATGTTTACAAAATGCGTTTGTGTACTGATAACCGAATCTTGTGCAAATATGAAATACGAGTACCTATCGAATAATATTATTCGATCGAATTACCAACGATTCAATAAGATAATCGTTAATTAAAGTACCACTCCGATATTTCGGAAGTTATCTAAGTACCTGATTATTGCTATATAATCAAATTAGTGCCATAAACCGTTACCGCTAAACATTGATAAAGTTCAAGTTGATGTTAATGCATTCCGTTCTGTTTATCAATTTGTATAATGTAAAGAATTCTACTCTCATAATTAACATTTGTCAGAAATGTTTAATATCTATATTTAGTAGGGATACCTAACTTTCGTAATGGCGCCCATTTAGTCTGCTGTTCCGTTTTAATAATGGCTCCAACGTTCATCGATGATTCTGCCAAGAGGCTTATTTAGTTATTACAAAATTTTAATTTGTTTTGAATAACTTCTGTTTCATTGTCAATGTCTATTACGGTCACATATTTGATTATCCTTGTAACATATATATGGCCACAGAAAATAAAAAATGAATAATAATGTTAAATATTATTTCCTATTCATAACAATCACGAAGGACGAATTTTATAGCCTATATAAATAACCACACATATTTATTTGAGTAAAAACATACCAATGATTATAAAATATTATTAAAAAAAAAATAACAGTTTAATAATTAAAAACTAATTACATTTAATAAATGTGTATGTGTCAATAAGTAATAGTGAGATATGTAAATGTTGTAATATTAGAGTAAGGTAAATAATTACTCCATATCAGCCATAGTATTAACGAAATTTTAATAAATACGTACTTAGGTAGTTATTTATTGTAGTACCTATTCAACAGAAATTAGATTAATGAAACAGGAACCTGTTAAGAAATTTGAAAACGTTTAATTTGTTTAAGAAAACACAGTTAAACATCACGATAAACAGAACCAAAATGCAGTATCTACCAACATCAACAAGATTGACATTAGTCAAAAAACGGTTTATTAGAAAAGAGGTTGATTCCTGCACCCGGTGTGGTAGCAAAAATCTCAAATGTTCCTGCACCCGGTGTGGTAGCAAAAAATCACAAAAGTGTTCCTGCACCCGTTGTGGTAGCAAAAATCACAAAAGTGTACCTCCACCCGTTGTGGTGGCAAAAATCACAAAAGTGTTCCTCCACCCGTTGTGGTGGCAAAAATCACAAAAGTGTTCCTCCACCCGTTGTGGTGGCAAAAATCACAAAAGTGTTCCTCCATCCGTTGTGGTGGCAAAAATCACAAAAGTGTTCTTCTCTTCAATCACAAAAGACTCGAACCGAACCTGACCAAAGTATAAAATCTACATCCGTAGATTAAATTTTCCACATCAATAATGATGCAAAATGAATAGTCAGGTTGGTGGAGTATACATTGAAATGCTTATTGATTCTGGTAGTCATTCTAACTTTATAAACCATATGTCTTGGGTGCATATGAATGAACCAATCTAAAGTTAAAGGTCAAACCAGCAAAAGTCCTTAGACAAAACATTCCTGGCGTATGGAGCCAAAGAGCCATTAAAAACAATAGGCTCATTTGATAGTTTAACAAAGGTTGTTTAAATTCAGTAGTGTCGAAATCTTACGAAAATATTATAATTGCCCTAGGAATCTCTTAGGCAAAGACACAGCAATTTCGCTTTTAATGTGCTTAAAATACTCAAAGACATCAATTCTGTTGAACAAACATCATTTACCAAGTTCAAAGATATTCAATTAGATATATCTTTTGATTAAAGAAAAAATAAATAAAAAATAACAAATTAGACGAACTGGTATAATTGGACATCATAGACCCTGTAAATAAGCCGTCTCCTTGGGTTTCTCCGATGGTACCGATTTCGGAGCCTAATCACGACATTCGTATTTGTTTAGATAAGCGGATTGCAAACAAAGCTATTATTAGCGAGAATCATCCGTTGCCCACGATGGAGAAACTTATTCCTAGATTTTGCAAAGCTACATTCTTTTCTAAATTAAATATAAAATGCTTTTCATCACGTTGAATTAACACCGAAATTACAACTTTCATAACAAGCAAAGGACTTTACAATTGTATGAAAGATTAATGTTCGGAACTTTATGAGCATCTGAAAAAAAAAAAAAAAATGACAATATGCTTGTATCGTGTGAAGAGATGAAAGTTGATGAAGATGTAAATTGGTGTAAACTAGTAAATTTATCGATGACATAGTTGTTTTGGACGTAACACAAAGGAAAGTCAAACTAGACTTAATTCCGCATGACAGTACTTAAGAATAATAATGTTTTATTAAATAAAAATAAATGTGTTTTCAATGCACAATCCATTCAGTTTCTGGGCTACTATGACCCAAAAGATCGTACTCAGGTATTTGACGCGAATCCTATAGGTCTAGGAGCAGTACTGATTCAGTTCGATGATAAGGGCCCCCGTATCATTGCGTTCGGTAACAAAAGCCTAACGAACGTAGATAAACGATATTTTCAAACCTAAAAAGAGGCTCCAGCTTTGGTGTGGGCGTTTAAGCACTTTTATATATAATTGTATGTAAAGAAGTTTGAGCTAGTATCCGATCATAAGCCTCTAGAAGTCACATTTGTTATTCGATCAAAGCTCTGTGCGCGATTCGAACGCTGGGTCCTTCAATAACCACCTAATGAATACAAAGTTGCAAACCTATGAATACAAAGTTGCATACCTATGAATACAAAGTTGTATATAAACCGGGCAAATCTAACATGGCAGATCCATTATCACGTTTATTGCAATAATGCTAACTCCCCAGAAAGCTCTCGTGAAGACGAACATCAACCAGTTAGTTCAATATGCTAGGCCTGTAGCATTACCACTGAAAACAATTATAGAAGCGTCAAATAACGATACTGATTTCAAATTAAAATAATCGAACGTACGTACACAAAAATATTAACAAATATCAAAAAATGAGTGATATACATAATGTTAACACTAGAAATAAAAATAAACTTGCTGTTCTCCACACTAGGTTTCATAAAATAAGTAATTCTTTCGCTGGTGAGCTCCTGGAAGTTAAAGAATTTTCTGTTAATAAATTTAAATCTTTTATTAAACATAAGTTAATATCGAAATCATATTACAGTATAAAGGATTACTTAAACGATAAAATGCTTGAATCTGAATTGTCCTGTTTACTAGATAAAATAATATTTGTGAAGTGATCACCAAAAGAGCGATAGGAAACCAGCAGAGTTTCTTGTGGGTGTCTTCTCTGACATGGTCGTGTTCCGAACCCTCAGTAAACTTAGCCGTTAAGCATAATATGTGATCACTATTAAACGACTTTCACAAGCGGTATCGTTATGTCTTAAGTGAATAAACGATTTTTTGTTTGTTTGTTTGAATTACATAGTTAAATATGGTATTTTGAATAATAATTGGGATTCTTCAGTAATTCAACATGAACTCTGCTTATATGATGGCGTTTTGTAGACAATTCCGTGACAAATTACCATTTTCTGATAGATTTAGAGAATATTTATGACGATTCAGAAATTAGAGACAGAGACCGAGTGATTAAAGAAAAATAAATGAAATGAAAACAGGAAGAGAAGGGCTGTAGACAGAGAACTGGAAATTGGCGAGAAAGTATATGTGGAGAATATCGTCAAAGAAAATAAAATAACACCAGACTTAATCCAACACCTCATACTGTAATAGCTGCTACAGGAAGCGATATAAATATAAGGAATGACGAAACTGGCCAGGAATATCGACGTAATATTGTACATCTAAAGAAAGTAGAAGGTGAATGGAAGGTTATCAATAATGAAGAAGTATCTAATAAAGATGATTAATTAATTGGTTTCGGGTTCTCGCGTTGTTGATTTGTTATAATAGTATTTGTATTCGTTTAATTAGCAATTACATAAAAAGGAAGAGATGTGATGTATACAGATGTTTTAATTAAATGTAGAGCATAGATCAAGTACCTACAGCGCCCTCTGTTGTCTCTGGTCTGTCACTGGTGGCGGGAGACGTGCTATTGTTCTGTGTACCTACTTACTGTATAACTTTGTGTTTTATTATATATCCCAGGTTAGATATGAGGATATCACATAAGTACCTAATACTTACACTAAAAAATTACATACATATTTTATTCATTTCGTTTTCGTAAACCATTTTCGTTAATTTTGTTTTATGTTTCAGTTCTCCATGGATAGAAGGTTCAGCATTGGAAACCTGGTCTCCGTCAAACTCAAACAGATCTCCTTATTTATCAATAGGACCTAGTATAAGTTTGAGAGATGAGGTGTTATTAAATGAACGTACAGCTTTATGGGATACTATCTATGAACAATATTATCGAGCGCCAAGGGCCCCTGAAGCGCCATCTTCTTCTGATTCAATTATGTTGTCAAAACTTTTGTTACTATTTGCTTTAATATTTGTTGATATTATGATGTGAAATTAAATTATGTAATATTATAGTACTTTTTTTGTATTCTTATTGAATTAATTTAGTTATTCAGAGCAATACAGAGAGGAAAATAATTGAACTGGCTCGGTAGGAGTCGTGTATGCGACTGCGACGAAGTTGCAAGTATGAATTGTACATGATTAATTTGTGACATCTAGTTATAATTGTCTTCAGTCTGGATGTACTTTATGTTCGTTAATTTAATATCTGTGCAGTCCTTGAATAAAAAAGAATAAAAAATCTAAAATCTTTCAATAATAATTAAATAGGTATGTCATACATAATGAATAATTAAAATATTAAGTGGAAAATTTATTTTTGTTTATTGATTCATATGTAAGTACATAGTTTTATATTAAAGTACCTACTCCCACACTACTGAAATACGTAGTTCAATCAGATTAAAACATTTCTTTATTTATCATAATATTATATTGGTGTCTGTAAGAGATCGCATACTTGTGAGAAGGACTTCCATTGTATTGTACATTCTGTTCTTATATTATGTATTCTGTTAATCAAAATGTAAGTATACTTAATAAAGAGTAATTATTATTCTAGTTAACCAAGTAGGTAAATATAAAGTTACACTTAAAAAATCTGCATGTTTATACAAGTTTAAGTAACGATAATATAGAATAATCAGAGGGTGTTCTCAGCGTAATCGAAAACATATGAGACCAGACATAAAAAATATTAATACTACAAAATGACAGTTATAGGGGAGAATCCAATGAACCCAGACATACGGAACTTATTGACTGCCGATTGTGCTACCCCAATGCCTTCAAGCGCTACTAAATTTCCACCTCAATGCTCTCTAGTTGACTCTCCAAGATCAAAGCCAATGAACGTATAGTACAACGGGGAAATATCACAGAGAAAAAAATTACAAGCGGGGGAAAAAAATATTAGGCAACTCAAAAGACGGGACATATTTCTAGAGTTTTCACGTGATGTAGTGAGTTTGTAACTAATAAGTCTGTCATTAAATTTTAGCGACGGGTACCTATGTAAAGCATTGGTGTCTGACTATATTATGGTGATTAAAAATGTTGAAAGGGCTAAGATATTGATAAAAATATTGATAATAATGATTATGAATATTATCATTTATTTAATTTCTATTCTTCGTTTATATTAAAGTGTCAAGATCTACGATTTGCTATGTAAGTATGTCAGGCACTTTTTCTAGATGGCGCGTAAATGTTTTAATTATGATTGACAAAGCGTTATTTATTTTCTTAAAATGTATACAGCATTATTTACCACCAAATTACCATACCGCCGTCATAACTTATTGGTGTTTATTTACAAAATTAAACAATAATATTATTATTAGACTTTACACAATTTTTAATTCGGGTCTTGCTCGCGGTATATACGTACTTCGTAACTAAGATAATAAAGATATTGCAACCTACATTTTATCTTCGACGTTTCGGCCGAAAAGAGTCTTGGTCACGGAGGGACTGGTGTCAGCACCGTTTGTGAAGTTTGGGGTTCGGAACCCACTCTTACATGGTTGATATTTTAAATTTACCGAAATGGTATACATAGTTTTATCTACAACATTATTTAATGTATATTAATTAAACACACTAATGATGTTATTACAACGTTGTAAATATTGTTTTCAACAATGTGTGAATCGATTTAGTATACTTTCACACGTTTACCGCAGTGGAAAACATTTGGAAAAAAATTGGGGGCTCGTTCCTCTTGAGGCGTAAAAAGCGAATTCAATTTTTGACAGGCAAGCGTTTTTCTTTACCTACTAACATCTACTTGTATTTTTGCAAACGGGACTAAAAAGTGATAGATGATATAGATAGGGATCATCCCTGTCATTCTTGTTTTGATAATACCAAGATCAATCATACAAATGTCTATATTTATTTTATCTTATGAGATACATTAATACATTTGTCTTCTCACCTTGAGTCAATATAAAACAACAGTTATGTTAGGTCGGGTGTGTTTATTAATTTTATATTTTATCGTGGCTTCAGCTAATGAGCCTGAAAAGCAAGAATGGCTGGATGTGAACATTGCACAGGGAACAGTTCGTGGACATCTGTATTCTGACAAAGATGTGTATGTTTTTTACAACATACCGTATGCCACGGCACCTACAGGAGACTATAAATTTAAGGTAAGTACAGTATTTAAAGTATTCATTCAGTAATTGTATATAGAGTGCTAGTGTTGGTATCCGTTCTCCGATTGATCGATTTTCTGTATTTAAATTTAAATAGCAGCTAGGTAGATCAATGTGTCTGTGAGTGATACCTATAACATTTTATAGCCTTATTCATTTTAATTATGTTCTAATTTATAATGCATGAAGGTTAGTTATTCAAGAGCCATAGCTGTTCGGGCAACGAACTGCCTGTAAGCCTAAAAAGAACATAAAAATACGTTATACTTATTTCTTTTATTTTTTAATAAATCTCATTGTGTACGACTCAAACTTTAATATGCTTTACTCGTAGTTTCCTTGAGGTAATTAGTCAAGTTTCCCATTGGTTAACTTAAACGTGTGCATAAATTTCACACATTCCAAGTCCTACGCCGTTTTTATTTTTCTTACTCAGTGCCTGAAATATGAAACTTACAATGACAATGATATTAATCTTAAATAAATCTCATAAAACGTTTTATGCAGGCTATTATTACCAGAACGTAAAAAATTAAACTTATATTTTTTGCAGCCACCTCTACCGCCTCCAACCTGGACGGAAACCTACGATGCTGTGGACAAAAGAATTGTATGTCCTCAGTTAATAACTGACATTATGGTACCGGAAAACTATGTAATGCAGGAAAACTGCCTTGTAGCTAACGTTTACGTACCTGACACAGACAATACAAACCTAACAGTTCTTATTTATGTTCATGGAGGTGCCTTTGAAATGGGTTACGGTGACCTGACTAAGTTAACAAATCTTATGGAAGACGATATTGTCGTTGTTACATTTAACTACCGCCTTGGTATACATGGTTTTCTTGCTCTGGGCACTGAAGATGTACCTGGTAATGCAGGGTTGAAAGACCAGGTAGCTTTGCTTCGTTGGGTACAACAGAATATCGCTAGCTTTGGTGGCAATCCCAATGATGTCACATTAGCAGGCTATAGTGCAGGCTCCGCGTCAGTAGATCTGTTAGCAATCACTATTTCATCAGAAGGACTTTTTCATAAAGTTATACCTGAGAGTGGTGCTAATGTTGGAGTATTCGCGGTGCAATTAGATCCTTTACAAAACGCTAAGGACTTTGCAACAACACATAACTTCGACAACGTAGATGATATTTATGCACTAGAACAGTTTTATAAGGCACTATCATATGATGTCTTGACATCAGATTTGTTTATGTATAACCCTGCTTCTGATATTAAATTTTCACCCAGTATAGAAAGTATAATTAATGATCAAGCTATTCTTACTGAATCTCCGTTAACTATTCTTGAAAGAGGTGATTTCAAAAAGTTACCAATGTTGTACGGTTTCAGCAACATGGAGGGTCTTATCCGTATTGATTTATTTGACATCAGTTGGAAAGACAGAATGAATGAAAATTTTTCAGACTTCTTACCTGGCGATTTGATATTTGAATCAGATGAAGAAAAAGAGAAAGTAGCCAAAAAGGTGAAAACATTTTATTTTGGAGGTAAAACAATCGAAAATGTTGATGTTTTACAATATGTAGACTATTTTTCTGATGTAATGTTTGTTTACGGTGCATTGAGAGCCGTAAAGTTATACGCTGAAGCTGGTCACTATCATGTATATTTGTACGAATATTCTTTTGTGGATGAAGATAATCCAATTATACCACATACAAACACTAGAGGAGCTGATCATTGCGCTCAAACAGTCGCCGTTGCCGATGGCAGTGATTGGGGTGATTTGAACGAAGATGACATAACTGATGAGTTTAAAACAATGAAGCGGATAATGAGGGAAGTTTGGCGTAGCTTTATCAAAACTGGGTAAGTGTCTTTTCTTCCTTAAAATTATGTATATGAAATATATATATATACATAAATATGAAAGAATTTATCTTATCTAAGACATATTATTACGTTTAAGTGGATCATCATTACTTATTAGACTATGATATTTTAACGGGAAGATATGATGCCATGGAATTAGTCAATGTTTCCTAATTTCTTTATTGCTCTTGAATCGAAAGTATCAAGAAAAACTTACAATCCATAAATATTATTCACAATGTTTATGAGATTGTTTTTTTTAAGAATACAGTAAGTAATTGTGAATGATTCAAAATCCAAACTAAGACCTACTCACTACTACGAGTACTACTTACTCAACAGTATTTAAAGACCGTGAATTGTTCTGATAAATATAATATAATGTGTTAATTGATGCATAAAACTTTGTACAAATCGAGCTTAAAATTAAGTTACAAAAGGATTAAAGTTGTACAAATAGAGATAGCCCTAGCTCCCAAACTAGGAATTCTTGTGACTTGGGAGCTATATCATGAGCAAAATCCCTAGATAGCAGTGGCGAAGGGTGGATTTTTATAAAAGGGAAGCCGAAGCCGGAAGTGGACTTTCGTTCTACTTTATATTACTATTATTCTGTAGTTCATAGGTATTCGTGAGAAAATGTTTCGATTTTAGTTGTCCCGAACTCATGTGAAAAGTTATACAAAACAAATACGAAAATGTTTCTCTGTTTAGAAGATTTCTTTGATCAATTAGATTAATTGTTTATATGTATGTCAATCCTAAATCAATCTACATACTTACTTTAAGTATCTGAGAATACTGCCTGTAAGCCACTTACATACGTATCGAAATGAGATAATTGTATTAAAATGTTTCGTAAATCCACAGCGCCGGCGGCGCCCCAAAGTGCGCCAATAAATCCAACCGGCGCGCGCGTTTCTTATATTCATAATATTATTTCGAGAATGATGTTTTATCACACAACACATAATAGGATAGACAATTATCTAACACTATTAACGTGTCCCATAAAACAACAAACTATTAAATCTGCTGATAAATAATACAAACAAGTACTTACAAAAATATTCCATAGGATCCCACAACCCAACACACTACGACAAAAATAAAGTCAACCAATGCACAACACTTAATACACAAACATAAATAATTAAACATACTAATTTTTACTACTTTAAAGTTTAAGTTTAAACAAGAAAGCGAATTTTAATATACCTAACCTATTTGCAGAAAATAAATAATTCTGTTTTTTCTTCTAATGGTCCTATCGTTAACCGATGATTCTGCCAAAGTCAAGATGGAGAAAATAAAAACAAAAATAAATATAATTAAAAGCTGAAAATTCAGAAGAAAAGCTGATTTCTATTAGATATAAATAGGTAATTGATAAAAACAAAAAGGAATGTCAATGGCAAATTAAGTAATGTCACAGGTAACGTGAAATGAAACTTCGTTTCGATTGGTCGGTCCACTGGTTGCAATAGTGCTTTCTCGCTCTCGCAATGTTGTAGTTGTATCTTTTATCCTTGTCAATAAGCCGGTGGCCATCGGCTTATATGGTACCTTAGATCGACGAAGACAAAGTGTCACGTGACCGTACGATTTCCATACATTCTGTTGTACTGGATTCCTAATTTCGCGACCGGCTTACCGCCGCCTCGCGCATGCGCGCTTTACTCTCTGACTGAGCCATAACAAGTTGTTAGTTGACAACCTTTCATTACTAGATGGCGTTATGAGTACGTAAATAATTATATAGAAAATTACTAATACTATAATTTATGTATTATTGTTGCGATTTATGTAAGAGAATACTTTTTTATTTTACTTATATTATTTTGTATTGAGTGGATGTTGCGTGATTGATTTATAATTGATTAATAGACAATGCTCAGCGGTTTTTGCAAAGGTAAGCCGGTAGGAATCGAGTTATATGGACACTTCGCCACTACTAGATAGTAGTATGCTTGCATAATATTTATCCATGCATAAAAATGTTTTCGGATTTCAGTAAACCTGTGCCAGAAAGATCATCTTTACCAGAATGGCCAGCTGCTGGCATGAATATATCACCGCATATGGATTTAGGGAGGGAGGTAGAACTCCACAGTGAAATATATAAGGGGAGGTTTGAATTCTGGGACAACATATACAAGAAGTACTATCGGGAACCTAAGCGACCTTCACATTATTGAACAGGTGATGAAGTGTGTAGATCTAGTATGCAAATTAATGAGACATTCTTAAAAAGTAATACATTTAAATAATACAATAAGTAATAGCATTTTGTTTTTTAATTATAAATATCTAAGAAATGTTTTTTGTTTTTTTGTTTGGTTTTATTTAATTCCATTTTTTGACTTCTAATTTTGAAGTATAAATAGGCTTTTTAGATCTATTTATAGCAGAAGTATGATAGAGATATGAATCGGTATAGTATTATTGTAAAAACAACCAGCTACAAATGATTTTTACATTATGAAATATGAAACATAGACGTTTATACATAGGTAAGTATTGGCTTTATACGCTGTTCCACACGCCACTTCAGACACAGTTTCAGAAGCCTTCAAAACCTGTTCTAATGACTGCTCCAGACTACCAATTCAGACATAGCACCAGACACTTTCGACGCTGTTTTAGACGTTGCAGGTGCCACTGCAGACGCTGCTTCTAATGCTACTAGCAAAACTTTCGGGTCACTAACATAACCAACAACAGTCTTTAGGAAATCTGGAGTGACAATAAAATCTTACAATACCTACTTATTTATTCCTACTACGATAATTTTAACCTAAACTTAACATTCGTTTTTAAGAGCCTCACACACTGCTATCTGAATACATCTGAACTTCCGAAGATGTCAATGTCATCACAAACACTATTGTACGTTATCTTCATTCTCCTCTGGTGCTTACATACTTGATACAGGCATGTATCAAAATTAACAATAAGTAATAATTTATCTGTTATCTAGACCTTAAATTTTACGACTTCAGGGTTACAATTAAACCATAAAATAATCAATTTTACAATACAAATTAACCCGTTGTAAAATTTAAGCAGTCTGAGTAGTTACTAACAGGAAGGGTCTTTATAGCAGTAACGTCATTGAAAAATACTAATTTGGTTGTCAGATTTAATTAATCTTATCATCCCATACGCTCCATGGGACTATGAAAGAGTCATTTTTAGGATGATGTCGGGAAAAACAAAAATACGACGGTACCGGTAAAGTACAGTAAGAAATTTTAAAGTTATTCTTAGGATTGATTTTTATAAAACTTATTAGTTCATTCACAATTTAAGTAATACGAAATTAGTTAAGCAGCGTATACCTATTCATCGCTAAATTATCTGAAATTGTTCTGCCGATTGATAATTTATAGCAAATCTTGTGATGAAATTGTTAAGTGCGATGTCGTTTATGCCGATAAACTATTTGATTCTTCACACAGGAGTGAAAGAAAGTGATGAAACAAGGAAACAAAAGCGTAAAAATCTTTATCAATCAGCACAAAACATTTGTTTTGGAAATGTCATGACGTAATCAATGACTTTGCGCTTGTAACTAAGTGGAAAGTGCCTAGAAAAATATTTATTACAAAAATGTGATTAGATATCAACTTTTTGATAAACTATAGTAATTCATTCACTCAATATTTTATCTTGTGGTGTTTAAAGCTTTGATTGGTATCTGTTAATTTTCATTACTTTTTATTGGTATATAAAGTAATGAAAATGTAAGGTCAAGGCGTGTGAACAAGCACGTTTCTTTCCCTCCGCCGCCATCTGGCCTACGGTGACGTATGTTTTTTTTTTGTTGAGGACGAATAGTTGGTCTCTGACGACCGCTACTACTTTACACGGACTGTGTTGGGGCGAATGGCCCTCAACCAAAGGTCACGTAGGTCTGGCATAAACCCTTCTTTGGCGGCTAAGGCGCGCACTGCAGAGTGAAAGCGAGGTGTTTCCCTCGCTCTGTCTTTGCCGCCTCTTCTTGGAACAATAGCAACTCGCAATAAGAGCAACAGGCAGTGTTCCAAATACTACCACTCTATGGCTCTCTACTCTACACTTTATGACTATGGCTCGTTTCATGGTCTCCAGTGAGAGCTTAAGTACCTTCAGCACTGTGACGAAGTCTTGGTTTTACCCTGCCGTACTACGTTATACACGTTCTACTTAATCGAACAGTCTTATTTAAATTACAATTTAATTTTATAAAAAGACATTTAATTTAAATAAATCTATAAATAAATTCTAAATTATTAAACTATAATATCTACTATATAAAAATATGTCGGGTTTTCCTTCCTAACGCTAAAACTCCAGAACGCACGAATCGATTTTCACGGTTCTGCATTCGTTGGAAAGGTCTCGGGCTCCGTGAGGTTTATAGCAAAGAAAATTCAGGAAAAACTTACAATATGTTACCACCCCATCTCATCCCATAAGTGTCGTAAAAACCGACTAAGGGACTATCTGTGAATATTATCTTTCGAAATAAAAAGAAGGAATACTTGAAATTAAACCCTATACCAATCCGTCTGGCCAGCGTGATATTAGTAGGCCAAGTATCCCTCCGTCATGGGAGAAGGCCTATCCCTGCAGTGGGAGATTAATGGGCTGTTATGATGATGATTGCATTCTATACTTATGAAAAACATACGAAATGTATCAACCAATCAATCAACTAGCCTTTCACTGTCCACAGCCAGACAAAGGCCTCTTCCAACACGCGCCACAGCACACGGTCCTGCGCATTCCGCATCCAGTCTGAGCCAGAGACCTTTTTGATGTCGTCGGTCAACCTAGCTGAAGGGTAGTGTAGGACGCTACACTACGTTAAAATGTATTGTTATATACTTATTGTAGCAAATATGAGACAACAAAACGATGGACGACCTCTGTGGCGTAGTGGTTATATTACATGGCTGCTACGCAGAGGTCTCGGGGTTCGATTCCCGCTCAATGCAAATCTTTGTGTGCATGAACATGATTGTTTGCATTGGTCTGAGTGTTTCTATGTATGATATGTATGTATTTTCAAAAAAAAAGTATATTAGTATTAATATCCGTTGTTCTGTTACCCATAACACAAGCAGGTTAAGCCTAGCTTACTTTGGCGCTGTGTAGAGATGTCTGTTAAAAAAAACGGAGTATGGCACGTGTAACGCAAAAAGAACACCGGTTATGCTATGTTTTGCGACATTACACTTTTACTTTAATAAATATTCTAAATTGTTTTAGATGTCTAATGTAAAATAGTACACTTGAATATATAAATAGTAATAGTAGGGGAGGTTGCGCTATAGTTGTGCAGGTCATTTTATTCCGGCTTATAATCTTTACAATAATACTTTACCCCTCACAGATAACAGTTCTAAACGTAAAGGTCATAGCGCTGGACGCTTGATAAAATAAAATATTTTATACTTACCTCATGAAATTTGTATATATCTATATTTCAAATCTCAAAGCATAAACATTGACGATTATTTTATTTAATATTTACCCCCTTACTCATAAACTCCTCTTAAATTTAATCAATGTTTAGCCAGATTTTTATTACGAACACTAACCTTATACCAAACAATACCGTAAGAATTTAAGCTAATCCATTGACTAAAATTTAAGAGGCCTTTATGAGTAACGGGTTAATGTGACTTAAACAGTAGGGATTTTATTTTAATATAATTTAGCTTGGTATAAAATCATCGGAGAGGATATTTTTTAAATGACTTTTTAATCATCATGTCTCCTTTAGGTCCACCGCAAGTTTATTTTATTGATTTACTGATTTTAGGCAAATGTTTAAAATAAAATTCATTCAAATTAAAATTATGAGATAAAAAACAACGCTAGCTCTCCGTCTATAATATACCGTAGATAGTTGAAAGACTGAATATTTATTAGTTCTGGAATTAAGACCATGTGACCGCGTGAAGGACTTCGAAGAATTACTCATTTTATAGCATTTACATTATCAGACGATAACTAAGCTTGGAGATAAGTTTACATATGTATATGTTACAGTCAAAACTCATTGCCGGTCAAAACCCTTTTTAACTGCATAAAATAGTCAATAGTGGTTTTGACCGACGTGCTTAGTCAAAACCCTTATTGACTGCTTTTTGCAGTCAAAAGTGGTTTTGACCATCGATGTTAGTCAAAACTCATTGAAAATTGATATTTAATACATATTAAGGTGAAAGTCCGATACAGTTGGTTAGGTTAGGTTAGTATGGTGACCAAAGGACGCACGAGCCGAGCGAGCGAAGCGAGCGTGCCGCGGTAGCGGCCTGCGACTGCTAGAAACATTTTTTTTAATGTAAAACTAGAATATAGTATTATTATATTCTAGCCTTCCTTTGGTCACCATACTAACCTAACCTAACCAACTGTCGGACTTTTACCTTAATATGTATTAAAGATCAATTTTCAATGAGTTTTGACTAACATCGATGGTCAAACCACTTTTGACTGCAAAAAACAGTCAATAAGGGTTTTGACTAAGCACGTCGGTCAAAACCACTATTGACTGATTTTTTCGGTCAAAAGAGGTTTTGACCGGTTATGAGTTTTGACTATAACATATACATTACTTCCACACAAAACATTACATTTCAGTTTAATTTGTTATTCAATGTGGAAACAAGCGCTATTAGTTTTGGTCGCAGGAGCTACGCTCACAACGAGCGCAGATGAGTCCTACGTTGTGAATATTTCACAGGGAGCTGTGCGTGGACACTTGGATCCAGAAGGAGGACTTTACTCTTTCTATAATATTCCATACGCCACTGCACCTACTGGAAGGAACAGGTTCAAGGTAGGTAAGGAAATATAGCTGACGCAAGCGGCAAGAGCCAGGTTATTCTATTAGCAAGTTCATGTTTCCGATTCTGGCGCTGTGATCGTTTTGCATTACGCTTAGGTCCTTTCATAACTCAGCTTTGTTTCTTGATAAACGTTTAAATTATTCTCATTTCACCGCCATCACTTAATTTTCCAGTATCAATATAGTACTTATATACTTTAGATGCATAATGAGCAATTTTTGCCCAGAATATACATGTTTGTCTTACATTTTAGTTGGATAAGACATTATATGTCAATTGGTTTCAATTTCTTGATACGTACTTAGTATGTCTCAAACATAATACACTTCTCATCAAAAAAATCGAAACAGTTGCAAGTTAGTGTTTTATAAGGATTATCTGAAAAATGTGTATATTTAGGAATATGTGTTATGTATCTTTTAATAGGGAATTTAATGAGGTTTTCAAATAATGATGATTAACATCATTATTTCTAATTCTAAGTTCTAAATTCAAATTAAATTTTCATAGATTTCGTATTTTGTTTAACAAGTCGTTTTTACCCTGTATGTAGTTTGACGGAAATTGATAAAATTAGGCACGTAAATGAAAAAAAAAGCGAGGAAACTTTTATTTAATAACTCGGATACCATTCCCGACCTCTCATTAATGCTTCTGTACGGTTTTTCATTGATCGGATGAGAATCACGATTAAAAATAGTGGCGCTCTATTCCATTCCTGTTGGATTGCATTTTAAAGCTGGCTAAGTGTTTTTGAGGCATGATCTTTTACACTTATTTGTCTTTTTTATTTATCCTATACATGTTTAATCGGATTCATGTCCGGGCTTCTTGCTGGCCAATCAATAATAGAAATATCGACTTCAGTAACATAATCTCTTATGACGCTCGCGGTGTTTGCCCTAGCATCCTTGTACATAAATGTCAAACCGGGGTCAAATAAATGTGCATAGGGCATCACAAGAGGTTTAAGATACTGTTCGATGTACCAATGACTGTTAAAAAAGGGCAGAAGGAACCCAAACACAAAGACAAACTCTGTCTTGTCGTTGCCACTAATTTCTCCACAAACAGTCCATGAACCGCCACCATGGATGGCCTTTTCTTTTAATCCTGCATGGTGCAAAGCGTTCTCCATCACTTCTGTAGACCTTAGTCCTTCCATCGTTACCATACAATACAATTTTGCACTCATCAGAAAGGAGGAACTTGTTCCACTAGATGTATGACCAATTTAGGTAATTACGTAAAAAGTGAAGGCGCGCTTTTCGATGATCTGCAGGTAATTCCTCCCTATTTGCTGGTTTTTATGGTACAAGTCCACGTTTCTTCAACCTTCTTCTAATTGTAGAGTCACTTACAGCCACCATAGGTTCATCATGAAGCTGCTGCTGCGGTTGAAAGACATTAAGGCATAGACTTTGTAAGAAAGGTGTTACTATAAATCGATCTACTCGGTCAGAAGTTACCTGTTTTCTGCCAGATCTCTAACGGCGCGTGAATAAACCAGTCTCTTGATAGCGTTTTCAGATTTTATGAAAAGACGAGACTCTAAGATGCAATATTTCAGCCTTAATAACCTGACTAAGTCCAGAATTTAGCAATGCCACCACTTGGCGGTTTTTGCGGGTAAACATCGCATGGACGCAGTAATAAGAGGAGCAAGAAACTCTGGGTGTGCTATACTATGTTATCAAATAAACGTTATCTAGCTTTTTTTTCATTTACGTGCCTAATTTTATCAATTTCCGTCAAACTACGTACAGGGTAAATACGACTTGTCAAACAAAATACGAAATCTATGAAAATTAAATTTGAATTTAGAACATTAACATCATTATTTGAAAACCTCATTAAATTCCCTATTAAATGATATAACACATATTCCTAAATATACACATTTTTCAGATAATCCTTATAAAACATAAACTTGCAACTGTTTCGATTTTTTTGATGAGAAGTGTAGATAGCTGCAAGGTACTTACAGATGCGAGACTTTTGAAATACATTGTCGCATTTTAAGTACTAAGTGAATTTATCTCGAGACACGTGTACTACACAGTTTGATAAATTTATATTCAAGTCATATATTTATACTTAGAGTGCATACTCGTAGAGCTATACTAAAAACCTTGACAATTACTTATGTATCAACTATAAATTACGTTAGTAATTCTCGCTCATCTCGCTTTGTTTTTAGCTGGTATCTTGTTAGTTTTATTTTTATTTTTTTACTTGAATAATATTAAAATTATGCTTTTTGATAACAAACAAGCAATTATAATAAACTAGCAAATCACATAATTAAATTAATTTTAATAGGTTCTGACTTAATCTATCACGGCTAGCTCTAAAATTTACTCTCATTACATTTGACTAACTCTATTTTTTTTTTATGCAGGCCCCTCTCGCCCCTCCAGTATGGATGCATACTTTAGATGCAGTTGACAGAGGCATTATATGCCCCCAGCCGAATAACATACTAACTATGCAAGAAGATTGTCTCGTGGCAAATGTTTTTGTTCCTAACACTACGGACACAAATATACCTGTTTTAGTTAACATTCACGGAGGAGCTTACCTACTTGGTTTTGGAACTGGAGAGTCTTTTAAAAATTTAGCACGAACATCAAAAATAATAGTAGTTACGTTTAACTACAGATTAGGACCACACGGTTTCCTTTGTTTAGGTATAGAAGGTGCTCCTGGCAACGCAGGATTGAAGGATCAAGTGGCACTGCTTCGTTGGGTCCGAGATAATATAGCTAGTTTTGGAGGTAACCCTGACGATGTGACACTTCAAGGATGTAGCGCTGGAGGTGGTTCCACTGATGTATTAACTCTTTCTGAAATAACATCTGGTTTATTTAAAAGAGCAATTATAAACAGCGGAGTTGCTTTCGGTGGTGTAGGTCTACAGCCAAACCCTATCACTAATGCACAAAGTTATGCTAAGACATTACATTTTGATAATGTAGATGATTTTAATGCATTGGAGGAGTTTTATAAAACTGCCTCATTTGAATTATTATTTTCCGATGTATTTGCAATTATGGGTAACACAGATCATATGATTCTTTTTGCACCTTGTGTGGAACGAGATGTCGGTGAAGAAAGAATACTTTCGGAAGCTCCAATAGATATTATACAACAAGGAAAATATAATAAAATTCCACTTATTATGGTTTCACTAACATGGAAGGATTATTACGAATCGGTTTATTTGATATCTGGAAAAATAGCATGAACGAAAATTTTTCTGACTTTTTAACTGGTGAATTATATTTTGAAACCGAAGAAGAGAAAAGAAGAGTTGGTGAAAGCGTTAAAGAATTTTATTTCGGCAATCATTTAGTGAGTGAAGAAAACGTTCTAGCATACCTTGATTTCTTTACCGATGCTATATTTGCTTACCCGATGCTGATGGCATTGAAAGCTCGAATTGAATCTCTCAACGACACGATATACTTGTATGATTATTCTTTTGTGAACGATCAATCACAAAGTATACCACATACAAATAGTCAGGGTGCAGATCATTGCGATCAGAGTGACGCTGTAGCTGATAATAACAAAAGTAATGTAACATTAGCTTACATTCAAATGAAAGCAACCATGCGAGAATATTATACTAATTTTATTCTAACTGGGTAGGTTTATTAAATTACAAATGTGTTTTTTTATTCCTTTTTCATTAGCTTTAACAATGCGCTTTTATTGTTTCAGTTCACCTTGGAATGCGAATTTTGAATTAGTACCTTGGTCTCCGGCAAACGCAAACAGAGCTCCATATTTATCTTTTGGTACAACTATAGAGCTGAAAAATGAAATACTCTTAGAAAACAAAGTTAATTTTTGGGATAATATTTATGACCAGTACTATCGAGCTCCAATTCCTCCTTCAGGGTCTTCTGTTGTCTTCATCATCTCAAAAGCATTCTTGGTTTACTCTATGACATTATTGTATCTATTTAGATGATATCTTTGTAAATGCCAAAAGCAGAAAGTTTAGGTATATGTCGTAATAAATTGTAAGTATATTTGTATAATTATTTTATTTAAGTTTCGATACCTAGGTATAAACCAGAAATCTTTTGGGTGATTTTGAATTAAATGTGTAGTTATTAAGCAAAAACATGAAATTCTGGAGATGTGTACCTGTTGACGTTTCACGGTCAACTGATAAAGCTCATAGGGGTGGGTCGCTTTTTATACCCCCTGAAGTCGCGCAAAATCAACTGAGTATACGAGCAATCAACGAATTATACATTTAACGTTCATAGACTACTGTTAGGTTATTTGAGAGTTAAAACTGCGATTATTGCTCTTTTTTTAAGTTTAGACCTAGAACTTAAATAATTTAAGACCTAAATTAGAATTTAGGTCTTAATTTTAAAATTAGGGCACTTTGAATGAGAAGATATGAAGTGAGTCGATTTTTTTGTCCGCCAGTGTAGTTATAAAGCTCTTTGATTTAAAACGCAAGGTTGCGACTTCGTTGCACTATACCTCGGCCATTACAAACGTGCGAACTGACGTCAAATGAATGTGACAACGCCGAGATACTTAAAAGTGTAGGCCAAATATCTGCATGTCAATTCTCGTTCCTTAGGGCTGATTTACACAGGATCAGTAGACAAGTCAGTCGCAGCGCCAATGTCGGCGCCGCGACTGACTTTAACTGTTTACATGAAGTAAGTAGTAGTGGTGCGTTGCTCACGGTGAGCACACGTGTGTGAAGTCAGTGGGAAAAATGAATTCGCGAAAACAACTGAAGCGAAGATTTAATTATTTGTTGAAAAATTTATTAATTTTGCTGTTCAATGAGTTAAAAGAAATGGTAGAAAATGAAATAACTAAAAATAAACGACCATGGGTAAGAAAATGGATTGACGATAGAAACGAAACTGGTAGCTCTGCTTTGTTGCTGAAGCAATTGCGATTTGAAGATCCTGCGGAGTACAAACTGGCTATGAGGATGTCACCACAGAATTTTGACGAATTGCTGTCAATTATATCGAGCTCTATTCAACGACATGATACATTCATGAGAGATGCTTTACCAGCCAAAATTAAACTGGAAATAACGCTGACATTTTTGGCTTCAGGAATGAACTATCGGTTCCTGAGTCACTTTTATCGTGTCTCGTTTTCGCTATATAATTGCACCAATTTTAAGGTTTCGTCTTCGCTAAGCCGCTTCATTTTGAAAAAAAAAAACGTGTAACTCTACAACGCAGCGGCAGTGACAACCACGCAATGACTTGTCTGTTTACACGGGGTTTATTTGGCTGTCACGGGGGTGCGCGGGTGGCGGGGGGCGCCAACTAACTTCAAAATATTCGTGTGCGAATATTCAAGTCCGCGCTGACTTCAAGCCACTGTACTGACTTCAAATCAGTTTACACGCGCTTTTTTTCGAGTCAGCAGTTCGAGTTTTATTTGTCAAATTGTCTTACCTATTCTGTGACAATTTGACAACTAAAAGTTAACTTAATCGAATGAGAATTGACATGCTGATCGCACGTTTGTAATGGCCTAAGTATATAACAGATCAAAGTTAATAAATGTCGTCACTGTCGAATTTAAAGTAATTTGAACTTTGGATCTAGGTGTTATAGGTAAAAACTGAATAAATATAAATTTTGGCTCTTGTATGGATAATTAAGATTGTAAGGAAATCCACACTGTTACGTCACATTCGTTTACAAAGTAATGTATGACACTTATCACGTCTTATCTCATTTATTTATATTATCCATAACTTACCTCTTATTATCCAAATCTGATAAAATTGATATTGTTTGTTTTCCCGAATATAATAATAAGTCATTCGATATTACATCACAGATATTACATCGAAAAACAGCATCAGATTACGAATATAATATTATGTTACTACCATCACAATGATATTATTACAAGGCACATTAAAATCAGCTCTTAGTAGAGCCACCTTCGCGACTATTACAAATGCCACAACCTCCAATGCTCCAACTGGTTACCATTAATTGACTCTGGGTATTGTTGCCTGTCAGGTAAAGTAAAAGTCTGGTAAGTTAATTGATTAAAAAAAGCTTAGGGGTTGGTTTACTTCTAAGCTTACCTACTTTTCAATGATTTATTGGTTCCTACTTAGTAAAGTTCTGTATATCTTGTGTTAAAATAAATACATTCCATTCTTATGTTCTTACGCCCTTTATTTACAAAAAACTCACATTGACGGCCTCTGTAGCGTAGTGGCTATATAACATGACTGCCACGCAGAGGTCTTAGGTTCGATTCCCGCTCAATGCAAATATTTGTGTGCATGAACATGATTGTTTGCATTAGTCTGAGTGTTTAAAAAAAAATAAGTATTAATAGCCGCTGTTCTGTTACCCAACAAAACCAGGTTAAGCCTAGCTTACTTTAGGAACAGATGGCGCTGTATAAGATGTCCGTGAATATTTATTTATTTATATTATTCACAAAATATGAAAACATACATAACACAGGTTGTTCATTATTAAGCAAATATGTTGTTAGTACTCTGCAATAAATGCTTTTCAAATTCCTATTTATAATTTTCACAACATGTTTTATTTTTGTTTGTATTATTTTGACCTGGTTTTAATCAACTAGACTCGGATACATAATAAGATGTGACATTCATATTACTGAAGTTATTTAGACAACAATTTGATATGTTTAGAGTTGAGGTGGTGGTATGGGATCACGATAGTATTTCTCATAGATGTCCTCCCAGAAGTTAAAACTTTCCTCTAACAAAACTCCGCGGAGTTCTATATTCTGTCCCAATGACATGTACGGGGATCTGTAAACTCCTGCAGCTGGCCATGTAGGTAGAGACGATCCTTCTGGTACAGGTTTACTGAAATAAGACCAGCAGTTAAGTCAGTACTGATTCGTAAAAAAAATAAGAAACGGGACAACACAGGTTACATAGCCCTTACATAACTTATTAACGTACCGGTAAAACGTTACAGACCTTTTAAAAACAAAGATATGTTTAAATTGAAACTTGGAACATGGTTTAACAATAAATAATTTAAATCTACCATTTCCGGTTTTGTAAATTATCCACATTTTTTTTAATTCATCACTTATTTATGAATATCCCTGAAAAGTATCAATTTGTATTTTTTTTTAATTTCTACTAAACTAAAACTTAATAATATTTTACTGTCAAATACTTACTTTTTAGTAATAAAATTATGCCAAAGTTTACGCATCGCTATTTTCATTACTTTAAACTCTTCCGTTATGCTATATTCCGCATCAATAATAGCAATTGTTTGAGCGCAATGTTCAGCTCCGCGAACATTAGTATAAGGAACTACAGGAGTATTCTCATCAACAAATGAATATTCGTATAAGTAAACTTCATCATGTCCAGCTTCTGCGTGTAGTTTAACTGCTTTCAACATCGAATAGGCAAACAATACATCAGAAAAATAATCAACGTATCGTAATACATTATCATTTGATACTAAACTGTCACCAAAGTAAAATTGTTTGATCTGTGCAGCAACTTCTTCTTTTTCACTCTCACTTCCAAATTTTAAGTCAGCTGGTAAGAAATCAGAAAACTTATGATTCATTTTCTCTTTCCATGGTGAGTCGAAGAAATTTATACGAAACAGGCCTTCCATATTTGCAAATCCGTATAATATAGGCACCTTTTTATAATCGCCGCTTTTTAATATGCTTAGAGGTGATTTTGTAAGAAACGCTTCGTCATTTGTATCACGTTCAATACAAGGAGCAAACATAAATGTAGAATCTAGTCTATCCATAAACGAATCTGCAGTTAAAATTTCATATGAAAGTGTATTGTAAAACTGTTCTAATTCCTTGATATCGTCAACGTTTGTAAAGCCTAATGAAAAGGCATGATCTTTAGCAATTTGTAATGGATCTGATTGTACGGCAAAAACAGCTATGTTTGCACCACTTTCTGGTATGACTTTATGGAATAGACCTTCAGCCGTCTTAGACAACATTAAAAGATCGACAGACACAGAACCAGCACTGAATCCTGCTAAAGTAACGTCATTAGGATTGCCTCCAAAAACAGCAATGTTTTGTTGTACCCAGCGAAGTAGAGCAACCTGGTCTTTCATGCCAGCGTTACCAGGAGCATTTTCTGTACCCAGACAAAGAAAACCATGAATTCCTAGACGATAATTGAACGTTACAACAATAATATCTTTATTTCTCATGAGATTTTTTGTCCTGATTAGGTCACCGTGACCAATTTGAAAAGCTCCACCATGGACATACACAAGCACAGACAAATTTTTCTCTTTTGTCTCAGGTACAAATAAGTTTGCAACTAGACAATCTTCTTGTATCGATGTGTCAGCTGGCAACCACTCTTGTTGGTGAAACTGTGGACATCTGATATCTTTGTAGGCAGCATCGTAAGTTTCCGTCCATATCGGCGGTGGAAGAGGTGCCTGGAAATTTGTAACTGTAATGAAAACTTTCATCTCAATAAAAAAACTAAAGAACACGATCAACTTTAAAATCGGCGTCACGCCACTGCTAAGAATACGTTAGTGCAACCTTAGGACTTTTACATGTCAATAAGAAATTCTAATTTGCTAGGTCAATCATTTTTTAAAATAACACCCCATTTATGTATTAAAAATTTTCATTGACGACTGAAAACGACGTTGCCAACGTTCTATGCTCTGAACTAGAGAAAAAGGAATGAATTGGAATGCTGGCCAATAAAATACTTCGGAAAAATAAATTACTTCGAAGCGATTTAACAAAATAGATCGCAATGTCCTAAACTATTTCTTCTTGTACAAAATTGTTAGAATAGTCTTTACCTTACCTTGAATTTATGTTCACCCGTAGGTGCTGTGGCATATGGTATATTATAGAAGGTGTACATATCTTCATTGAAATCTCGATGTCCACGGACAGTACCCTGCGCTATCTTCACATCTAACCATTCTTGTTGATCTAAATTCTTTGCTACTGCCAAAGCAATGCACACGGTAAATAAACACAACCATTTCATTGTCATTGTCAGTTGCTACTAATATTTCTTAACAAAGAACTGAAATATAAATTCAGTGCTATCGGTTAATTCGAGATATTTGTTAGAGATTGACTTTGATGTTATGTATCTATGTCATTATCTTGTTTTGTTATCATAATTTAGTTGTATCAAATTAAAGATAAATATGATGACTTCGAAAACTGATGACGGCGTCAAAAGCCGATGCTTTCAAGTTCAATAGACAGTTAATCTTGAAATTGCACTCATTTTCAAAATCAATTGTTCAATATTATATTATCAACCCCACAGGACAGATTTCTATGACTCATCATTTAGGTAATACTTGTGTACAGTCCTGGCCAACCAACTGCCTGACGTTCATCAGTTTCATCAGAGAAGTTCACGCATGTGCACGTTCACGCATTTCCAAGTTCCTGATCTTTAGTTCTAAAGATAAAACTGACATTTACGCAGGCAAATGCAACAACATCAGGCCGATCGGGTTAGTTAACGTTAGGGTTGGTTAGCGCTTACTGTTCATAAAGTTTGTAATGACGTCATCGAAACTGATGAGGAAGACTGTATGTTATATAAGTATAAATAAAATTACGATATAAGTAATAATTACGTCCTGCACTCTAGAAACCTATTAACCTAGTAACTAAAAACCTCGATAACCCAAAATATTTTGTGTTTTCCTTGGACTTTTACTTATCGAGGTTCTACTGTAATAGTAAAAATATTATACATAGATATGACCAATTGAAATTTATCATTTCAATAACGACATTTTATGCAGTTTGACAGAAAAAATGAAAATGTAGCACCGATGTTTTCAAGGTGAATGTAATCTTACGGCCAGGTGTACAGTCATAAGAGATATATTTATCTAGTTTCTGATGAGGGAGATATCACATTTAACAGATAAAAAATCTAAACAAGTTATAATCCTGTTATCTCTGATTAAGTTATGGTATACATAGTCAAATCACATTCGCTTTTTCTTGTCAAGAAACAGTAGCAAGGGAGAGACATAATGCTACGGAAGTGTTTCATATTTACAGCTATATACATAGCTTCAGTGGTAGCAAACGATGCTGATAAGCAAGAATGGCTAGATGTAAACATAGGACAAGGAACAGTACGTGGACATCGGGATATTAAAGAAGATCTGTACGTCTTCAACAATATTCCTTATGCCACAGCACCTTCAGGTGAACACAAATTTGGGGTAAGCCAACTTAAGATTCCTTTTCGGATTTCATATTAGGTATATCCCATGTAAATGTATACCAGACCCTTTAATGTTTATATTTAGTTGTAAGTATTAGTTTTTTATTTACTGACTATTTAGGAACTATTAAGTAGTTTTATATGGAGAAGCAAGGACACAATAATCAAGAGAAAGTTGCCCTACCAATACAACGCGAGTCATATGGATAGGTAGGATATATTTTGTTTCCAATCTCTTGAAAAGATATTATGATTATAAATTTTCACACCCTTAAACCCTTTTTGGCCATCTTTGTCATATTATAAGGGTCATGTTATATTGTGGTTTAATTACTATTTACCAAAAAACAATTTATATTTTCAGCCCCCTCTCCCACCACCAATATGGGTAGAGACATACGATGGCATCGACAAGGACATCAGATGTCCTCAGTTCCATTTTGATGAATTATTACCAGCGAATGTATCGTTTCAAGAAGACTGCTTAGTCGCAAACATCTTTGCACCTGATACGAAGGAGGAAAACCTGTCGGTGCTTGTGTATGTTCATGGAGGAGCTTATCAATTTGGACACGGAGACGTGGTTACTTACAAAAATCTTATGAGAAAAGATATTATCGTAGTGACATTCAATTATCGTCTTGGTATTCATGGTTTTCTTTGTCTCGGCACCGAAGATGTTCCTGGTAACGCCGGCATGAAGGACCAAGTAGCACTACTCCATTGGGTTCAACAAAATATTGCCGCGTTTGGAGGAAATCCTAATGACGTCACATTAGCAGGATTTAGTGCAGGCTCTGCATCTGTAGATCTACTGATGCTTTCTAAATCTGCTGAAGGACTTTTTCATAAAGCCATACCGGAGAGCGCTGCTAACATAGCAGTGTTTGCAGTGCAATCAGACCCGTTACAAATTGCTAAAGATTTTGCCCAATTACTTCAGTTTACAAATTATGACGATATTAATGCCCTTGAACAGTTTTATAAGTCACTTTCTTATGATTTATTGACTGTGGATCCCTTTATGGATAGGCCTGACTCCACATTTCAATTTGCTCCTTGTCTTGAACGCGAAGGAAGTGAGGATGCATTCCTCACAGAATCGCCGTTGAAAATTTTGAAAAGAGGTGACTATAAAAAAATACCCACATTGTACGGGTTTGCTAACATGGAAGGTCTCTTTCGTCTAGAGTACTTCGATCTTATGTGGAAAAATATGATGAATAATAAGTTTTCTGATTTCTTACCAGCTGACTTAAAATTTGATAATGATTATGAAAAAGAAGAAGTTGCTGCATTAGTCAAAGAGTTCTATTTTGGTAACAAGTCAATAGACAATGATGTTATATTAGAATACGTAGATTATTTTTCAGATGTAATATTTGTTAATTCTATGTTATGGGTAGAAATACTTGTAGAATCTGGACATGACGAGTTGTATTTGTACGAATATTCGTTTGTTGATGACGAGACTCCTGTAGTTCCATACACTAATGTTCGTGGTGCTACGCATTGCGCTCAAACAGAAGCATTGATCGATGGAAGGGGCTTTAGTAATTCTAACGAAGATGATATAACTGAGGAATATAAAGCAATGAAGAAAATAATTCGTGAAATTTGGCATAATTTTATAAAAGCTGGGTGAGTTGCAATAATAGTTAGTTTTTTCTTAATGGCAAATGTGTTTATTAAAAGATGTATTTCATGTGGCCACTCATAAAAATATTAAGATGATATTTCGTTTTTGGTTGATTTGTTAAGTAAACTCTTTGGTTCATCAATTAACCAAAAAATACTTATAGCTAAAATTACAGCGAAAGCAGGACATGAATCTTAAACCACGTTCGTTTTTAAATGAATTGATAATAATCCAGCAATCTTTTAACTTTCAGTAAGCCCGTAGCTGAAGGATCATCCTTACCTACATGGCCAGCAGCTGGCGTAAACAGATCTCCTCACATGTCACTAGGACAGAAGATCGAACTCCGTGGAGAATTGTCTGAGGAAAGATTTCCTTTCTGGAGGAAAATCTATGAAAAGTACTATCGATTTCCCGTGCCACCTAAACGCCCTTAAATTTTACATTAACTATTATTTATAATGTTATTGTTACTTACCAAATATAAAACAAAGTGTTTCTGGTTTCTGACCCATGTATCATAAATAAACGATTTGATTTATTTTAACCATCGCACAAGTTTGAAGTTTATACCGATGTAAACGCTATTTTATTGTAAAGTATCTTTAAAATCCATTCTGTTTTACGTGAAAGAGACAAAACTCCATGCTTACCAAATTTATCCTTTATATAATACAAGGTTTAGACAATATAAGGTTTTTATTTTACCTGTGAAATACCTAAAAGAAAACTAGTAGTGCATACTTTTAAACAATTGTTCTGGCCAAAGTGGTACCTACTAGAAAGACTGGTTAACTTGTACGGTGTACCTTCCATCGCTAGAGAAGGATCATTCTTATAGTTGGACATTAATGGGCTGTTTTTTATTAACCTTTAACATTTATTCATTACAATTAATCATTAACATTTACTTAATTAATAATATTTAACATAGAAACTAAAAACATTTATATTTACGTTTTTGTTTTAAAACACTCTATTAAAAAAAGCCCCTGACTATTACCAGCAGGCAGTGATTTGATCGTAATGTGATCTCATTTTATTTTAATAATAATAATAATAATCTTCACACATTCACACAACGCCATTTAGTGCCAAACTATGCAAAGCTTGTACTATGGGTACTAGACAACGGATAAACATACTTAAATACTTTCTCATATGCAAGAAACTCACCGTAGATTGGCTCAAATCCCTCTCCTATGAAGAAACTGAAGCACTTTTACAAATACCAGTCTAAGTACATACATACATTAACAACATACACATCTATACATACTTACTCTTTTAACATACTCACTCATACATAATCACGCACATTGTCGCTTTCTTCCAAGATTATATAACATGGTAACATAATACATAAAAAATTAGCAAAAACATAATAATAATATAATGTCGCCTATCCAGAGTTAGGAGAGGCTGGTAAGCTGTAATACAGGTCTCCTAGTACAGCCGCCAGTCTCTCACATAGTAGTTAAGCATAGTACTTAAGACATTAACATGTAGATTTTTGTAAACCTATGTGAGAGAAACAATAAATAAATTGATTGAAATTGATTGATTGACTTTTTTTTTGTAAATACATACCTACATAAATTATACATAGAAAACACTCAGACCAATGCAAACAATCATGTTCATGCACACAAAGATTTGCATTGAGCGGGAATCGAACCCGAGACCTCTGCGTAGCAGTCATGTAATATACCGACTGCGCCATAGTGGTCGTCATACGACATTTCAAGGTAAATGTATTACAGAAGTCGCAAGATTTAGTATAAGCTCTTAATTTTACAAAATTATGTAACAAAATTAGCTTAATAACCCTGTAATTTGGTTAATAATTTATGTAGCCTTTCACCTAAACACAATAACATTTTCACACAACTCGTTGGAGGTGGATTAAGCGGTCATGGTATCGAACCCAAAAAATTTGTGGGTTGACGTATGTACTAAAACTGCAAATATTGCTTTTACGTAACCATTATGAAGTCTGCCCATTCCTACATGGTATGGTACACCGTAGCATGGCCGTGCTAGGACCGTACTAGGACCGTATCAGGCACATAAAGTAACGATGGTACTGGCCATGAGCGTTGCTTACCTTTTTTTTCTCTAGTTAAACGAGAACATTTAACGATATTTTAAATAGCAATCTTAATTAAAACAAAATATCTAATATCTTATATACAGGCGCTTTGAACTTTACTTATTTTAATTTTTGAGTTTCTTTTTAATTGTTCCTTACTTTTCACATTTTTATTTTAGTAATATTGAAATTAAACATAGAGAAAGGGTCACCTTTCCTTGAACACTTATTATTTATATAAGGACCGGAGGATACGGTACTGGCATGGTTTCCGGTACTGTGCTATTTCTTAACTTGAAGCAAGAGTAAAAAATATAAACTTGTAAGAGGCTTGGTCGTGTGACTTATGTCGATCTAAGCGTACATTTACCCCCTTACTCATTAACGCCTTTTGAATTTAATCACTGTTTAGCGAAATTTTTATTAGTAAAATCAACCTTATACCTAACAAAACTGTAAGAATTTAAACTAATCAATTGACTAAAATTTAAGAGGTGTTTATGAGTAAGGGGGTTAATAATTTATACCGTGCTTACTGTACTATAGCGAAGCCATATAATCGAAGGTGTGTAAACTAGGTATTCAGAGAAAGGACGTTATGTATAGATACACACTAGATCGTTATTTATTCTCATCGCAGTTTTTGCAGTAGTTCCTGACTTTATTGGCTGATATTATACCTGATGTCGTCTTTCCTTTACAGTTAAAGACTTAATGGATGCTACGCACAGGTCTTGTTTTAATTAGCTTTTAAACTCTTATCCGTTAATGTCTAGTACTTACTTAAAGTACAAGCTTTACTTAGTTTAAAACTAGCTGGCGTTTTGAGAATAAGTGAGAAATAATATGTTATCCAGCATAATAAAAAACTCTACGACATGTTGTAGTATCAATATTGCATAGAAATATAATAATTAATAAATATTCCTCACACATTCACACAACGCCAACTAGCCACAAACTAAGCTGAGCTTGTACTAGGGACAACTGATAAACATACATAAATACTTTATTTTTTGTAAACACGTACATTCGTACATATTATACATAGAAAACCCCCCGACCAATGCAAAGAATATATCTAAGAACATAATAAATAATATCACTACTAATATTTAAAGACAGACAATATTTATCAGACAAACACACCTGTTGTTGTTATTATGAGTCAGTGTGCAACAATCAACATGCTAAGAAGGACGTGTCTTTTTATTTATTGTTTATCCGTAGTGACGGCAAAGGATTCTAAAAAAGAAGATTTTCTGGATGTTAAAATAGCTCAGGGTATAGTGCGTGGGCATCGTGATCCAACTGAAGAACTTTATGCCTTTTATAATGTACCTTACGCCACTGCACCTACCGGCGTCCACAAGTTCAAGGTAAATAAACTTGTTTTTAATAACTTACGTAAAAAGAAAAAAATGTACCAAAAGTTAATGCTCTTTTCGGAGATCTATATTTTTTTTTTGGAATTCTATTTCAGTTTATCTTAATTTTTTTGTGAAGTTTTATGTTTGATGTCTTGTATGTGTCTCAGTCTCTCAGTAAAGTGTTTATATAAGGATTTAATACGTTTTAGCTACTCTCATATGCGAAATAAGTTTTGGTTCATTGTTTTCCTGTTTGGTACGTTTTGCTTTTGGATATATTTGAAATAATAAACTATATCGATATTTTGAATGGCTAAATAAGTACAATGTTTTGTTAAGTTCATATAAGATCTGTACTTACTTACATTTGTTTTTAATAATATTCTGTTTAAAAATGTATTCCAAATATTATGCTTGTTTGTATTCTCATTAATCTCCATTAGTTAGCTATAAATTATTTACATTAGTTGAAAGATTCGTTTTTTGATTGATATAGGTAGGATAGGTACGTAATTTTCAATAGTTCAATTCAATAATTTTCCTTTTTCCCGTGGTTCAGTTGGGTAGTAGAGTTGACCGGACCACGCTTAAACAAAATTACAAGTCGTACAGTTAACCGGACTAGGCATTGTTTTATATTAACCGTGGTACAGATATTAATGGTATATTTTACCAAGTAGACTCACTTCTGAGTTGGATTGATTCTAAAGTGCATTTAGTCTGCTATAAGAAGTCTCTATCAGCTTTGTCAGATTATTATCAGAGCTTTATCAGAGGAGCCCCTCGCTAAAGTGAAAAAGCGAGTAGCCGATAAATACAATTTTGTTATTTATATTTTTTCCCCAGTAAATTATTTTAAACGTGAAAAACCTAACCGAATTCTCAACACAGGGTTCTCGGTGATGGCATGTAGGACTTGAACCGTCTGTAGGGTTGGGTCTGTTCTGCAGATATTGGGTCACACCTAACGTATGCAACGGGAGGTTGTCCCCGCAGACACAAGCTGAAGGCGGCCAGTTTTGTGTGTCTGTGACAGTCTCAAGATAGTGTAGTACACGTGCATATTCTAGTTTGTCGGGTGCGCTATGTTAGATTTGAAAATTGTCATCTGGGCGGTGTCTATATCCCGAGTATGTTACGTCTATGATCCCTGTCACGTGCCGGCAGAACATCACAGTAATCTTCCAAGATAATTTGTCGGAGACTCCAAGGAGGCCTTGAATGCATTACGTATAAAGATAATAAAAAAAATATAAGTATCTTGGTACTGAGTGTTATTTATAATTACTAAGCACTTGAGATAGTGTGTTGTTGTATTATCAATACAAGTAGGTATAATATGTTTAAAATGAAAATAATGTTATTTATGTTTGCTTGCTTCTTATCGGTAATACATAACTTCAGCAATAGATGCAAGGACCATGAAAAAGGTAAATTATTGCCTACAAGTCTCATGATGGTTAATTGGTATCGGTTTTTTTTATCACGCTTTACTTCTTTCTGTAAACTAGGCCTTAGTATCTAACTGTCAGTACAGATAAAAATGATGCCTAAAACCAAATGATTCATTATTTTGTCACGAGATACAACGATGAAAATATCAAATCATACGAGTATAAGCTATTTAACAAAATATCCTACTAAATTAATTGAACTATATTTTTAGGTTAAATAATATGATAGTTATACATACCCCGTTATTTGATAGATTCCCTAAACAGGGAGTGTCTTATTCGTTCCCTAAGCGATCAATTAGATTTGGCAATATTGGGTTACTTAGTTAATACTGAAAATTAAGTAACTATTGTTTTAAAGGTATTTTGCCTCATGTTTCGGGTGTACACTTGAACTGTATTTAAGGTGAATCCTTACTAGAGCATTATTTATTACTTTTGCCATGGTTGTGTTAATAAGGTCTCTTGTCTAACTAGGAAGTCTTAATGGTTAGGTCACTTGTATCGTAAAATCAACTCCCAAGTCTCTTATTTTTGTGATGCGCTGTATAAATATGCTCTTTGTCCTAAGAGGGACAAACAGCCTTTACTTGTACCTGTTAGATATTTGTTCTAGATCGTATTTAACTGATTATTGAGCACTTGAAGACGTTGAAGTATTTATTTACTTACTCCAATATCGTTCTGCATGCTTTTACAACGTGGCTGTTCTTTTATAGCTACCAGTAACTTTATTATCAGAAAATATTCCCCCAAGAAAGGGTTACACTTTTATCCAAAGAATTGAGAATTTCATATTTTTGAAAAATAAAATTGAATTTTGAAATATAATTAAAACTGGTTGTCTTCGGGCCGCCTGAGAATATTTATATTAATATGTCTTTTTTGTAATTTCCAGGCACCTCTTCCTCCACCCATATGGACTGATACCTTCGATGCTGTCGATAAAAAGATTGTTTGTCCACAATGGATAGTACAAGGCGTCATGCCTGATGATTTAGTTATAGAAGAAGATTGCCTTGTTGCAAACATATTCGTACCTGACACAAAGAAGAAAAATCTTTCCGTCTTAGTCTACGTGCACGGAGGTGCTTTTCAACTAGGCTTTGGTAATTGGCTCAAAACTAAAAACTTTATGAAGCATAAGGATGTTATTGTCATTAATTTTAACTATCGCCTTGGAATTCACGGTTTTCTTTGTCTTGGTACGGAAGATGCACCGGGAAATGCTGGGATGAAGGATCAAGTTGCTTTACTTCAATGGGTACAACAGAACATTGCCGCATTCGGAGGAAACCCTAATGATGTCACTATAGCAGGATACAGTGCAGGTTCTATTTCAGTAGATCTGTTAATGATATCCAAAGCAGCAGAAGGTTTATTCCATAAAGTTATACCTGAGAGTGGCGCTAATCTGTGCATGTTTGGTATGCAGTCTGATCCTTTAGACACCGCGAAGAGACATGCGAGAAAAATGAACTTTACAAATGTTGACGATATTTACGCACTGGAAACATTTTATAAAGAACAACCACTAGAACTTTTAAAAATAAACCCATTTGTAGAAATGCTTGACTCTACTGCTATGTTTGTGCCTTGTCTAGAACATAAGTCAGAAGATAAGACGTTTATCACCGAATCGCCACGGAGTATATTACAAAAAGGAGATTTTAATAAAGTACCTGTATTATATGGTTTTGCGAACATGGAGGGTTTATTGCACGTAGATTACTTCAATACAACATGGAGAGATAAAATGAATGAAAAGTTTTCAGATTTCTTACCTGGTGACTTAATATTTAAGTCCGATAATGAAAAAGAAGAAGTAGCTAAGCTTGTAAAAGAATTTTATTTTGGTAATAAGCCTATAGACAATAACGGTATATTACGTTACGTAGATTTCTTTTCGGATATTGTTTTTACTCATTCTACTTTATGGTCCTTAAAATTACAAGCACAAGCTGGACATGACCAAATTTATTTATATGAATATTTATTTGTTGATGATAATACACCTTTAGTACCTTTTACTAATGTTCGGGGAGCAACGCATTGTGCTCAAACTATAGCTGTAGCTGATGGCAACAATATTACACATTTTAGTGAAGATGGCATATCTGAAGAATATAAAATTATGAAAGAGACTATGCGTGGGATTTGGCGTAATTTTGTTAAAACAGGGTAAGTTACCACCATTACCTATCCCCATCTCATGGGTACTAAAACTCTCTAAAACTTAGAGAAAGCAATAGGTATTTTTCATAAGCTTATGTGTTTCCTCCTTTCTATGATATGGTCCTTCAAACGTACGTATCATGTGTGAATGCGAAAAGTGATGGCTGCAGAGACTCTGTAGTTTCATTCAGATTAAGGTTAGGGTAAACTCCCTGTACCACATATATTATGCTTTTAAGGATATAAAATTATGTGGATCGTACAAATAATAAAACGAAGCGTGCGCTTAAAACCTGCGACCTCATTCAAGGCCACTTTGCTCGCGAAGCCATTGAAATGTTTGTTTTTTTATTGATTGTGTGTGCTTCGAAATAAAAATATTAACAACATATTCTTTTTTTTTTTTTTTTTTTTTAATTTATTTTTTTAGGCTTTGAACAACATATTCTTGTTCATAATTGTTTTATAATTTCAGAAAACCCATACCGAGGGGATCATCTTTACCTGCTTGGCCCGCAGCAGGCGCAAATGGATCACCACATATGTCATTAGGGCAAAAAATAGAACTGCACGGTGTTTTGTCAGAGAAAAGTTTTCCTTTCTGGGAAAATATATACCAGAAGTATTATCGAGAACCTATACCACCACCAAAGTTATCTAAGAAGTTACATAACGAACTTTAACATTTGTTTAAATTAGAATAAACTTTATAAAATGATAATAATGTATTTATCCTTTGACCACTTTTGTGGTTTCCTTATCCATTGGTTTATTATCGCCTTGCCCAGATCGCCCGTTCATTGTCCTGGCTCAGTAAAGTTATATCCTATGTTTAAAAGAATCCGCTATTCTTAGGTATTTTTTTTTTTATTTTTTATTATCTTTTTTTATTTAGAGGCTTGTGGTCATTTATGACTAAGTCAGCCTCATCATATCCTATAACTAAATAATAACTTAAGTGCTAAGAGTCTTATGAATAAACTTATAAATTCTAATTGCCTCATCACTGCTAGGGTGAGTTAAGAAACCCTGGAATACGCCAATATCTAAATTATTTATTTTCAACTCGCGAACCAAGGTCTCTCTTTCAGCTTTGTTGCGGACACATTCCACCAACAAGTGATAGACATCTTCGACCTTGTCACACAGGTCACAGTTAGGACTGTTTACTTTTTTCATGAGATGCCCAAACTTGTTAAGTGGTATGTGTCCTGTTCTTAATCTATGGGCTAATATTATAAATTTCCGATTTAAATTAATGTCGCCAAACCAGGGGACACGAGGAGGTTCTGTATTCTTAGGTATGTACATCATATTATAATATTATAAATGTTACATTATATAACAGGTAATCATATATCAGCTTATCAGTATGTAAGTGTATGTAATTATAGGTGCTTGTGAATGAAATCAGCGGTCACCGATAAAGTTTTGGATAGGGACTTTATATCCTATACCTTTATATTTTTAGTGTCACCACATAAAGTATCATGAAAGTCGATGAAGGTAAATTGAACAGGCGTCATTAATATTGTGAATTATTACCAGTGAAAAAATAATTTAGAGTCATTTTCTTTAACACTGGGCCTGGTATTACTAATAGGTAAAGTTTTCCTGTAGGTATTCTCATTGGAGGAAAAGGTAATATTAATATTATTCATTGTTACATCTACAATTATTGATTCCACTTAATACATACTAATGACGATTAAAAAGTGTTCGGTGTGCCGTGTCGGCAACAAAAAGTATCTCATCGCAGGGCGCTCAACAAATTGTTTCGGGACTTGGTCATTTCTCAACAAAGTAATAGTTATTAATAGTACTGATAAATAATGTTTATCTGCTTTAATGAAGCGTTAATTACTGATATAAAAGATAACAACTGACTGTAATAATATCGGCCCTTGCATACCGGTTTGATAATATACTTTAATTTAGTAACAAACATACACCATGTTGTGGCGGACGTGTTTAATATTTTTATTTGTTGCATCTGCATTGGCGAATGAATCTAATAATAAAGAATGGCTAGAAGTGGAAATAGCGCAAGGAACAGTACGCGGACTCAGAGACCCTAATGAAGATCTGTACATCTTCCGTAACATACCATATGCGACAGCTCCAACTGGTGACCAAAAATTCAAGGTATACAAAGTCACATTTATCACTACAATAGGAACTTTTCTTGTTTTTCCTCCATAAGAGTGATGCCTCGATTTCATGGCACCACTTACATAATATTATTGCACAACAAAGACTTAAGTTATCGCAACAATTTATTTCCCTATGCTAACTTATATTAGTTACTGTAACAAGTCAGCAAAATCCATCCTGTTTTTTGCGTGGAAGAGTAGCAATTATTACAAACTTTCGCATTTATGATAGATTTAATGCCATACCGGACATATTCAACAGAAACATTGTTTTAAACTTAATTTTACCTATAATGTTAGTTATTGTTTTCCTCGTCATTATTATATTTTATCATCATATTATTGAACTGCTAAACTTGGCCTTGAATATCAATAATAATATTTTCTAATATGTTTATGTTGTATTGTCTCAAATAACATATTTTTATTGTAATTATTTAGTGTTAACAAATTACTTAAATTTCGAGGAACGTAAGCAAAAGTGTGGTTATAATAAAATATCATGAATATTTTGTCCAGTGTGGTAACAGTGCAGTTCATTAACTTAGTTTTAGATTTTAATTCGATCATTTAGAATTTGAAACATTGAAAAACTAATGATAAAAATGACAAAAATTTACAAAGTTAAAAAAAAAACTAAACTGTTTACTTACTTGAGGAAATCATTTTGATGCTCAAATTTTGTTATGTTTTTTCAACACTGCTTAAAAACGGTGTAAGCTTGATTATAATCAGTACTTAGTGTTGACCCCTCAAGCTCTTTGAACTGCTTAGATAGCTTAGATGCATTGGCGTTTCTCTAATCAAATTTTCAATACAATCTTGAGGGATTGCGTCCCATTCTTCCTTGTAATGCATTTTTAAGATTTAGATTAGATTATATATATTTTTTATTTGTCCTCCGAGCTTATCTCATACATGCTCTATGGGATTTAAATCGCGCGAGCGCGCTGGCTACTCCTGGGCCTCTGGCGGGTAACTGGCTATTTATACCTGATGATTTCAGCCTTATTCATAAAGTTTTGGTACTTATTGTAATTCCACAAACCTTTTGGAGCTAACGTCTCACCTCTAAACAAGTTATGGTCCCATTTCTAAGCACACTGGTACATAAATCTCTAATTTCTGGCCACAGCTTTTCTTTTTCGTCCTTTTCCTGCGAGTCTCGTATATGGTCCGGTCTGTCGGTACCTCTAATATCACATACTTTGTGATACTCCTAATGTTTAGGCCACATGTTGGTAGGTACGCCTAGTTTCAATTAAAGCAACTTAAACGATAAACAAAACAGACACGGTCAAAATGAAACAAAAACCTAAATTTAAACTCAAATTCAATATTAGATTTTTTTTTGTAGTATGAAGAGATGCTTATTAAGCAATCATTAAGGAAAAAAACAAATGAAATTCGAAAATTAAAAACTTCAAACATTCGTTTTTTAATGATGATTTAATAATATATGTGGCCAGTATGTAGGATAATTACAACAGGAAATATTTATACTTTTTTTACGTTCCTCTAAATTAGTCCACGAGTGTAGTAATTATTGACTGATTAAAAGTTAGTAATCTGCTATCAGTCTAAAGATTACATAGATTAGATCGAAGGTTAGAGCGAATCTATATCCTCTTTTATGTGTATATTTATCATGAGCCAGCATATTTGTGATTTTACTATGATAAAAAAATGTATATCGTATTGATATTATTAATTCGAAAGTTCGTTGTTATCGATGGAAGTTTGTTACTCTTTTACGTAAAAACTACTAAAAAAAATATACTTAGTTAAACTTTACAGTAACATAGGCTACAATTTATAAAAATATTGTATTTTAATAAAAGGTAATGAAATAATCCTGCACAAATGTAGTCCCGGGCATCAGCTAGTTAATAATACACCGTATTATATAATACTAGGTGATGCCCGCGGCTTCACCCGCGTGGTATAGGTAGTCTAAATGTTATTCTACACCCTTAACTACCTATATTCTAAATTTCACCAAAATCCGTTAAGTAGTTTTTGCGTGAAAAATTAACAAATATCCATACATACATCCATTTACCCATCCTCACATACTTTAGCATTTATAATATCAAAGGAGGATATTATAAAGAGTCTATGTCGGTAACTTTAAAATGTAGTGGCAAATTCATCAAGCTTATTTAATTTTTATGTAAATAATATTTCAGTTTTACCGAATTTTATAAAATGAGACATTTTCAATTATGATAACTTTTCCTGTAATTATTGTTGTTCAAAATTTAAAATGGACACGGTACTTAGGGCGCCTTCAAATTTGCCGCTAAGTGTCGCGGAGGCAGCGCGACTGCAGCGCTGCGGTCGCGCTGCCGTCGCTAGGTTTGAGAATGGTAGTGTTGTGTTTTCGTTTTACGATGGAATGAGACGAAAATACACTCCTCTTAGTGTTACTATTAAAAAGAAAAAGTATCCTAAACAACACTAGTCGATCGATGAACGAATGCGGGGACGCAGCGCGGACGTAGCGCTGCAGTCGCGCGTTTTTTATCTCTATGAATTTACAAAACAGCGCGACCGCAGCGCTGCAGTCGCGTTGCCTCCGCGCGACACTTAGCGGCAAATTTGAAGGCGCCCTACTCGTATGATTTTTTTGACCATTGGTTAAATTCTTATTTAAAACTTATATGCATATGCCTTTACTAACGATGCGTTAGTGTAGACAATTATTATACATATATGATATTTTAGGCATAAGTATTACTGATTAGGCAAAAAAGAATAATGTAAAATGATATTATAGGAAACCAAATATCTGTCATACACATAAGCTAACAAAAACAACGTACACCTTGAAGGTCGCTAATGACAAACACAAAAAGTAAACATTTTTATTCTTACAGGGACCTCTTGAACCTCCAACATGGACTGGAACATTCAATCTATCAGACAAAAACATTGTCTGTCCACAGTTCGTAATGATTAACGATGAAAACTTATTAATGCAAGAAAACTGCCTTATTACAAATATTTACAAGCCAGATACCAAAGAACAAAACTTGTCAGTCCTCGTGATTGTGCATGGAGGTGCTTTTCAAGTAGCATCGGGTGACTGGTTAAAATACAAAGGTCTCATGAGAACAAAGGATTTCATTCTTGTAAACTTCAATTACCGTCTTGGTATCCATGGATTTCTATGTCTCGGTACAGAAGATGCTCCAGGTAACGCTGGTATGAAGGATCAGGTTGCTCTACTTCGATGGGTACAACGGAACATTGCCGCCTTTGGAGGTAATCCTGATGATGTCACCATTGCAGGATACAGTGCAGGGTCGGCATCAGTCGACCTGTTGATGATTTCTAAATTAGCTGAAGGTCTATTTTATAAAGTAATACCAGAGAGTGGAGCTAATTTAGCCGTATTTTCGATACAATCAGACCCTCTACAGATAGCCAAAGATCATGCCAAAAAACTTAACTTCACAAATGTGGACGATATAAACGCTTTAGAAGAATTTTACAAAACATTACCATTTACTGTTTTAACATCTGATCCATTTCTGGATAAGACTGACTCGACCTTTAATTTTGTGCCATGTGTGGAAAATTCTGATGATACAGCATTTTTATCCGAATCACCTTTGAATATTCTTAAGAACAACAAATACAAGAAAGTACCAATGTTATACGGATTTGCCAATATGGAAGGTCTAATGCGTATTGAATTCTTTGACACAAAGTGGAAAGATGGAATGAATCAAAAATTCTCAGATTACTTACCAGCTGATTTAAAATTTGAATCTGATTTTGAAAGAGAAGAAGTTGCTAAAAAGATAAAAGAGTTTTATTTTGGTAATAAGCCAGTAGATGAAAGCAATGTATTACGATACGTAGATTATTTCTCAGATGTACTATTTGCTTATTCCACACTTAGGGCTGTGAAACTTCACGCAGACAATGGACATAATCAAGTATACTTATACGAATATTCCTTCGTTGATGAAAGAACACCTGTTGTACCACATACTAATGTTAGAGGAGCTAATCACTGCCATCAGTCCATGGCTGTAGCTGATGGTGACACCTTTCATGTTCAAACAGAAGATGATATTACTGAAGAACATAGAAATATGAAAAAGATACTGCGTGAAATATGGCATAACTTTATTAAAACTGGGTATGTTTGATATTTTTTACGACTAAATAATGTAGTGGTTAGTGTATCTGAAAGTATTGTTAAATATTAATACCAAAGTTAAGGTTAATTTACATTTTTGATGAAAATTCTAAAGAAGATAGCATAAATATAGAACTATTTCGCAAGCAATTATTGAAGTAGTAGCATTCTTTCAGGGTTGATCGAGTGCGCTATTTTGCGCTGATATTACTACACATATACTGCAAAATATTGCAGATACTTAGTTTGATTTTGCCTTACGTAAATATAAAATGGAATTTGGAATAGAACAAGACTATGGTGATTAGATGGCGAAAATATTTCAAAACTTTATAAAAATTCCCAAAAAATAACTTATACAGCAAATAAGCCACATCGAACGAACGAAGTTATATTTTTTTAGAGACCTAATTTTTTAAACTATCATATTTCAGACTCTATGATGCTTTGAAATAAATGAATCAACTTTGTGAGATATGATTTACACGATTACTAAAGATATCCTTATTCATGACCTATCTTTTTCAGTAAACCTGTACCGGAAGGATCATCGCTACCAGCATGGCCGGCTGCAGGTGCAGATACATCTCCTCACATGTCGTTAGGGCAGAAGATAGAACTTCGCGGAAAATTATTGGAAGAAAATGTTAAGTTCTGGGATGACATCTACTCAAAGTATTATCGTGAACCTATACCACCACCTAAACCATCTGCAAGTTCTCACACAGAATTGTAATAAGTACTTGATATTGTAATGAATAAGCAATTATTGTGATTGCTACTAATGTCCTAACCGTTATTTTAACTATACAGAAAACTATTGTAGAAAATAAGCAGTCAGATAGTGTTGGTTTCAGTATCTGGTGTGACTTTCTATAATTCGAGTAAGACTGATTTAAGAAACCCTCCAAGTAACTTAACAAGAATGTGAATGACTTTACCTAAAAACTACATTAATTTCATTGTAATGTGACTTTAATAAATTTTGATAAATTTATGTAGTTATGTTTTATAAATAAAACTAAAAAGAGCTAAGCTCTCTCCAAGTTATTTAGTTTTTGTTTTTCTCTGTTTTATTTTCTCTTGAGAGCTATGTTGGGAGTTTCCCGCGTGATCGAATCAGAAATGAGGAGAACCAAAGTAACCGACATAGCGCTCAAAATTGACCGGTTAAAGTGGCGGTGGGCAGGGCACATAGCCTACCATAGGAGAAGTACAGCCGTTGGGGCAGAAAGGTTCTGGAATGGCGACCCCGTACCGGAAAGCGCAGGGTGGGGAGACCCCTCACACGGTGGACTGACGACCTAGTTAGGATGGCGGGTAGCCGATGGATGAGGGAGGTAAAGGACCGCGCAATGTGGCAATACTTGGAGGAGGCATATATTCAAACCCGATACTGAGGAGCAAAACCTATCAGTTCTCGTAAATGTTCACGGAGGTGCTTTCCAAATGGGAATGGGTAATTGGATACATTATAAAAACCTAATGAAGACAAAAGATATCATCGTCGTCAACTTCAATTATCGTCTTGGTATCCATGGCTTCCTATGTCTAGGCACGGAAGATGCTCCCGGCAATGCTGGTATGAAAGACCAGGTTGCTCTTCTTTGTTGGGTACAACAAAACATCGGTGCGTTCGGTGGCAACCCAAATGACGTCACTATATCTGGATTCAGTGCAGGTTCAGCCTCTGTAGATCTGTTGATGCTCTCTAAATCTGCTGAAGGTCTATTTCATAGAGTTATACCGGAGAGTGGATCTAATTTAGGTGTATTTACAATTCAAGCTGACCCTCTTCAGATTGCCAAAGGTCAGGCAAAGAAACTGAACTTTACAAATGTGGATGACATTTTCGCCCTAGAGCAATTTTATAAAACACTTTCTTATGATGTCTTGACAGCAGATTCATTTTTGGATAAGACTGACTCGACGTTCCTTTTTGTGCCATGTGTGGAACAGGAAAGTGAAAATGCTTTTCTTACCGAATCACCTTGGCACATATTTAAAACCGGTGATTACAAAAAGTTACCTTTGTTATATGGGTTCGCTAACATGGAAGGATTCGTATAGATTTCTTCGACATGGGGTGGAAGAACAAAATGAATGAAAAATTCTCAGATTTTCTGCCTGCTGATTTGAAAAGGAAAAAGTAGAGCAAGAAGTAAGACAATTTTACTTTGGAGACAATCCTGTAGATGACAGCAATGTACTGCGATTTGTAGATTATTTTTCAGACATCATGTTTGTTTATTCAACAATGAGGGCCGTAAAACTTCATGCAGAAGCTGGACATGACCAAGTCTAGTGTACTTGTATGAATATTCATTTACTGATGATGATACTCCTGTTGTGCCTCATACTAATGTTAGAGGAGCTAATCATTGCGCTCAAACTATGGCTGTAGCTGATGGTCAACATATGCGTGTTAGTGAAGATGACATGACTCATGACTTTAAAGAAATGAAGAAGATTATGCGAGAAATTTGGCATAGCTTTATTAAATCAGGGTAAGTTATGTCTTGTTTTGCAAGGTCTGTTACTCTATGTGGTATGCCCACAGATATGCCATATTTAAATTAAGAGGGGTAGATTATTTGATTTGCTGTTTATTTTATCTTATTTGTTTAGTGTTACACTTAATACATTTGCATTCCAATTTTAGGCGCTCAATATCTATTCTTGGCGTTTCAAGGTAAAAATAACTAACAATTTAACAAAAATTAAAACGTTATACTTCAACAAAATAATTACAACAAAAATAACTAAAAATGTGGGTAATACTAATTAAACAAGGAACGCGGCAGCGATGTTGTCTAGGTGATGGTCGGCGATCGAATAGGGGCGAGGCCTTCTATACACCGCCTTTTATATTATTTGTGGTGTGGTAGGGATGTCCTCTCCAATACGGCGATCCTGACCGGAGGCCGTCCTCGGACTCCTTTTAACTCTGCAGATCGGTCTCCAACGTCGGCAAGGATCTTCCCAAGTTGGTATCGGGAAGTGATGGCTCCATAGGATGAGAACTTTCGCCCTCACTAGAAGCGACGCCTGGCGGTTGCTGATCCTCGGGTGGTTGATGGCGGTTGGACAAGCTTAGTAGCTCGTCGTACTGCCATCGTGACGTACAAGGCTCCTGCACATCTGACGCGGATGGCGCCTTGGTTGCCGAAGGCAGCTCGTTGTCTCGAAGGACAGCTGCAGTGGACTCCTCGTCATCTGAGTCTGCATCTGCAGAATAATGCAAAACACACAACACAACAAACGCAACTGCGCTTACACATTACTGCCTTAGTTTTATATGACTTACGCAAAATAATATTAACGCAATGCACAGATATAAACGCTACTATGCCTGTGCGCCTGTCAACATAAGTACATCAAATAGGAGAAATACAAAGTGAAATAAGCATATGGTTACGCAATAGACAAAATACTAAGTCAGAGGCACTGCGTGAAGCAATAACTTAGTAACACAAAACAAAATAATAACCAACTAAGATAGAGGCACGACGTGAAGCGTATCTTAATGGTACACACACCAACCCATCCGAGAAAGAGGCACGACGTGAAGCGTATCTCGGAGGAAGGTACAAACAGTCAACTGAGAAAGAGGCACGACGTGAAGCGTATCTCAGTGACATACACACATAAATAAATAAACTAAGTAAGAGGCACTACGTGAAGCGTTACTTAGTAGACAGTCGGTTGAAGAGAAGAGGCACGACGTGAAGCGTACTCTCCAACCAACACAAAGCAAAACAAATGCAACTCACCATCAAAATAAGCAGCACACACATCAGGAGTCCACTCTCCGCGCCACGGGATCATGTACTCCGCCGAGGCTTGCGTCGACTTCCCGTACGAACCAGCAAGAAGCTGCAGTTCATACCGCCCATGCGGCAGTATCTTCATCACGCGGTAGGGTCCGCGCATACAAGAGTCCAACCTGCCTGTTGATTGTGCTTGCTTTCTGACAAAGACTAAGGAGTTAAGATTAAAGTCACTAGGAGGCTTTCTTCTTGCATTAACATATTCGTCTTGCTGTTTTTGGTTTTGCTTGAGACGTTCACGATGTTTGGTTATGTTCAATACTAACTGTATTTTCCACATTATCTTAGGCCATTCTTGCTGCTTAAAATTGCATTCGATGCGTACCATATTTAGCACCGTACGACAATATCGCTCCGCTTGTCCATTCGACTGATGCATCTCAGGAGTAATTAGGTGAACATCACATCCCAAACCCTTAACCCAGTCGAGAAATTCATTACTTTGGAACATCCTGCCTCTATCGGCTACAATAAGTTTAGGGGTTCCAAATAAAGAGATGACATTAGAAAAATGGGTTTTTAATTCAGACGCATCTTGACGATACATGGGGTGCAAAAGACAAAACTTAGAAAAAGCGTCTACTACTATTAAAATATAACGGTAACCATCCACCTCTGGTAAAGGACCTAGAGCATCCATGTGAATTGTATCAAAGGGAGAGCTGGGTTTTTCCCATGAATGGATTGGTTGTGAAGGGGCTCGTGCCAATTTTTTGTGAGACATGTAAACGAGACAGTGAGTAACATATTTAAGTACAAATGCACGTAATCCCGGGAACCAGAAATGCTTTACGATGAGATCAGTTGTCTTATCTACCCCTGAGTGACCATGCTCATCGTGAAAAATGCGGAGAAGGCTGAGCCTATGACCCTTAGGAATGTAGCAAAGAAACCTGGGCTGTTCGCCAGTGGGAGAGTACTTTACGTACAAAATGTCATTTTTAACGCAATAACGCGTTGCGTCCAGTTGTCCGTCTGTCAATTTTTGTCTGAGGCTTAAGGTCTCCCCATCAGCAGCCTGAGCTACCTGTGCCCAATTTAACGGCTTCTGAATCGTGCAAACGTTTACAGGATTTCTACTTAAATAGTCTGCATGATTCATAAGCGTACCCTTACGGTACTCCAGTCCAAAATCGAAATCCTGAAGGTATACCCACCACCGTGCCACACGCGGAAGTAAATCTTTTTTTCGTTGTGTAAGTTTTAACGCGTTGCAATCAGTGACCACGGTGAAGTGCAAACCCACAAGATAAGGCCTGAAGTGTTGAAGTGCTTTTATGACAGCGAGAGTTTCAAGCTCATATGAGTGATATTTGGCTTCTGCCCCCTGTGTTAATTTAGAAAAATATCCAACAACTCGTTTAAAACCACCCTCGTGTGTCTGCATCAAAACAGCCCCATAGCCTAATGAACTGGCGTCCGTATGTACTTTGATTGGTAACGATGGATCATAAATAGCGAGTACCGGCTCGCTAGTAAGGCACTTAATTATAAATTTGCGAGCAGACTGCTGCTCCGGACCCCACAAAAACTGTACTCCCTTTTTTGTTAGGCTAGCTATACATGCAGTCTTTTGAGCGAAGCCAGGTATGTATCTTCTGAAGTAGCTGGCTAGACCCATGAACTGACGAACCTGTCTGATATTACTAGGCTCAGGAGAATCAATGAGCGCTTTAATTTTATTGTGGCTCGGCCTTACCTGACCACGACTTATATAACGACCTAAGTATTCAACTTCAGTTGTAAGGAAGGAACATTTTTTCAAATTAACTGAGAAGCCTGCTGTTGTTAAAACTGTGAGTACTTCTCTGAGGAGACTAAGTCCCTTTTCTATCGTTTTACTTAGTATTAATACGTCGTCTACGTACACAAGTATATCACCAGACTCAATGAACTTGCGAAGGGTTCCAGCAATGATCCGTTGGTAAACTACGGGTGCATTCGCTAAACCGTACGGCATTTTTAAATATTCGTAATGCCCTTCAGGCGTTACGAACCCTGTTAAATGGATAGACCCTTGCTGAACAGGAATCTGGTGGAAACCCGTGGCCATATCTAGACTAGAAAAGTACTCACTTTGACCTAAACGATCTATACAGTCGTCGATACGCGGTAATGGAAAACGGTCTTTTATCGTGACGTCATTTAGTTTTCGATAATCGACGCACATCCTATCGGTTCCATCCTTCTTTTTAACAAGAAGTATGGGACTCGCGTATTCTGATTCTGACTCACGAATAATCCTCTTATCTAAAAGGTCTTTAATTATTTCACGAACGCGAAGTGTTTCAGCGTGAGAAAGACGATAAGGTCGATAGTAAATAGGAGTAGTATTATTTAATTTTATAGTCATGCTTCCAGTATTAACCGTAGAAATAGCTGTACCAGTAATAAGATATTGAGAGAAATCGTTAATAATAGCCAACAATTTTTTCAAATAATCACCATCGAGAGATGTATTGATTGGCACTGATGAAGCCGACTGGATAGTCATAACCTTATCTGATACATCTACCTCTCTAAACAACTGTTGAGAATCACGTGTACGAACGTTTCTAACACCTTTCCTATTAAGAACATCTGTACCGATTATTATCGGGCTGTTCATAAACTCTGAGGCCACAACATGTAAATCAATTTCTAATGTAATACCGTCAAACTCTACAGGTAAGGTAACATAAGACGTACTTTCAATTTCTTGACTGCCTAAGCCTTTCAATATACGATACGACGGCTTACGTGAACAATCAAAATACTTTAAGACATACTCAGATACAAGGGAAATAGTTGAACCACTGTCTATTAAAACATCTACAGGTACACCCTGAATAACAGCCACGATTACGTCATTGTTGCGGGTAGGTGACGTTTCCGTACAAAAATTAACATCAGTTTTATTACGCGCCTCAGACTTTAATTTCGCAAAACACGTTTCTACTTTGTGGCCTGTTTTCTTACAAAAAGAACAAGGTAATAATTTTGTTGGCACTAAGCGAGGCTCAGAACCTTTGCCACCATTAGAATGCGAAGATGTAGATGCCTTCTCAACAGAATCATTCTTAAACCTTTTACATTTCGCTTGAGTATGTCCCATGAGCCCGCATGAAAAACATTTACCATCGTTAAACCTACGCTTTCTATTTATGCTATACTTCTGATTGTCTTTCGTACTATTAGACATCTGAGTATTGCGAGATGTATCTGTCTTGGTGTTATTAGGTTTTACATAAATAGAAAAAAAATCAACTAAATCGTTAGGTAAAAGTTTTGCATTAGTAGCGGATGCTCGAATATTTGGGTCGGTAATACCACGGATAATAATTGCCGAAATTAGCTCATCGCTGAGCCCTCGCACTATACGTAATCTAAGCAATGACCGACGAGCGTAATCCGCGTACGTGGGGTAGTCATCAGAACTTTTAGACATCACTTCAAACAAAATATTTGCAATATCAGGCTTCTTAGGACATAAAGGTTTAAACTCACGTTTAAAATTACTCCACGAACGGTCGTTAGTTACCCACTCGTTTAACCACGGTTGCGCGTCACCCTTCAAACAGTTTCCTATCCTAGAAAGACATTCATGATCCCCCCAATTATTCAAAGACTTGGCGCGATCTACTTCTGCACACCAATCATTAATATCATGTAAACTGGGATCGAACTTTGATATATAAAAGTTATGGTTTGATCTCACCGAAGTGTTGATGGACCTGATGGCATCAACAATCCTGTCCGTCGCAGCCATTTGTGCCGACGCAGCATCCGTACGTTCAGAGCTGTCTCCCAGACCGCACTCCACTTGAGAGTTGCTACGTGGAGACGGCACGGGCACTCGACGTGGCGGCGGCGGCGTCACGATGTCTGGTGAAGCGTTAAGTGTGCGCGACGGCTCTGTGCAGCGTCGCTCTGGTGACGTCATGCGCTCCCGGCGCAAGTTCGGCGACGGCGTGCGCACACGGCGACTCGCCACCAATGGTGACGTCACATGGCGCCGCGGTGACGGGGACCGGGGACGACGCGGCACCGCCAGCGATCGATAACTGCTGTGATGAGCCCGCGCGTTGTCTCGTTCGCGTGACCGCAAAGCTCGACCTGCGGCTCCCTCTTCCAAAGCTGCGATCCTATTCATCATTGCCTCCATCGCGTGCCTGAACTTACCATCAGGCGTGCGGTCGCGACGGCGTCTGCTAAATTCGCGAGCCGAACTATCACGTTCGCGGCGACGGTGTGCACGGTCAGACATATTACGTATAAATCGAACACGAACCACGAAAACTTAGGAAAACTCGAGATAGAATCTTATGGATCCTATCCCACTTCTGATCTTGGCGTTTCAAGGTAAAAATAACTAACAATTTAACAAAAATTAAAACGTTATACTTCAACAAAATAATTACAACAAAAATAACTAAAAATGTGGGTAATACTAATTAAACAAGGAACGCGGCAGCGATGTTGTCTAGGTGATGGTCGGCGATCGAATAGGGGCGAGGCCTTTTTTTTTTTTTTTTTTTTTTTTTGTGGACGAGTAGTCGGTCTCAGACGACCTTTACTACTTTACGCGGGCTGTGGTGGGGCGGATGGCCCTCAACCAAAGACATTTAAGTGACGTGCCACAGGGGCACCCCCTTTGGGGTACGGACCTCGGCCTGGACCGTCACTGACTAACAGGACGTGCGGAAGGCACGCCCTCTAGGAGCGAACGCGGCGCGTATTCCGGCCTCGACGGCGAGGACGGAACCGCGGACGTTTTGTTATGGCTTCGTGAGCCGTGTGAGCTCTACGTTGAGCGATCGTGATCCTATCGTCCGGCTCTTCGAGAGCATGCCTAGGTCTACGAATTTTACTAATCTTGGAGGGGATGTACCCGGACGCCCCGACCACTAGTTGGTTGGGGTGAGTGGCAGCCGAATCAAAGTAGCGGCGGGAACAGAGTTTCATGTGTTGCTGGATAGTAGGCAACCCGAGGTCTATGTGAAGATCCTCGTTACGCATGAACCACGGTGCTCCCGTCGCTTTGCGCATGAACCTATTTTGAACTGTTTGTAACCTATGGATCCTGTGTGGCCTAAGGTGGGCAAAAACTACGCACGCATACGTCATTATTGGTCTGATACAAGTAGTGTATAACCTAACTTTGTTTCGGATCGAGGGGCGAGGCCTTCTATACACCGCCTTTTATATTATTTGTGGTGTGGTAGGGATGTCCTCTCCAATACTATCATAAATAATTACTTACATATTTAAACAGATAAGGTTTACGCATATTGCCATTTTAATATAAAATAACATGCAAAAATTAGAAAAATAACGTGTCTTAAACTTTAAAAGAAAAATTGTAAATGTTACAATAGTAAAATACTATTTATTTATATAGTACCTTATTATCCTTTTCAAATTGCAGTAAACCTATACCAGATGGGTCATCTCTACCAGCATGGCCATCATCAGGAATAACCAGATCGCCTTACATGTCATTAGGAAAAACGATAGAACTTCGCAGCAAACTGAAGGAAGTAAATATGGAATTTTGGGACAATATCTACGCAACATATTACCGTGAACCTATTCCACCCAAAGCAGCTGATTTAAAGACGGAATTCTAAAACTATAATTATATATAGTAATAATAAATAAAAGTATTTTACTAAATATTAGTAGTATTTATTACTAGTATTATTATTTATAGTATTATTATTTTATTTATTACTAGTATTCCTAGTATTTTACTAGGTAATAAAGTTCATTAAAATTTTTACCTCATTTAATCGTACTTATCAAATATTACGTAGATCGTGAGAATTCTAATTTTAAGAAAAATAAATAGTTTAACGAATAAAACAGTATTTTATTGCGATGTGGATAAGGCAATAACAGGGCGAATAAAAGATGTCGATGTCGGTCCCGGTTGTTGTCATAATATTGGCATTGCTAAGTCAACTGGCGGTGTGGTGACGGAGTAAGAATACAATATGTCACCACCCCATCTCATCCCATGGGTGTCGTAAAAACCGACAAAGGGACTATCTGTCAATATTATCTTTACGAATAAAAAGAAAGAAAACTTGAAATTAAACCCTATACCAATCCGTTTGGCCAGCCTGGTATTAGTAGGCCAAGTATTCCTCCGTCACGGGAGGAGGCCCGTCTCTGCAGTGGGACATTAATGGGCTGTTATAATGATATCAAGTTGGTCACCAGCCATACGATAAAAAGGTAAGAATGTTATTTAATCTAGAATTAACGGGTTCAATATTCTTCGAATATTTTACTTGAATGATCATGATGATTAAATGTCATGATCAGGTACGGGATTCCTTATATAATAGAAAAAACATAATGTTAAATCATTATAATCACAGTTTTAAAAAAACTAAGTATTTTCTAAACTATTCTGTTTTTGTTAAATATTTCAAATTATAGTCATTTACGTCATTGAGCAATATGTCTTTATCATTAAGATCTGCTCACACAACACATATACACACCTCAACAAAGTCTAGGGATATTTGGTATTTACTCAATTAACTCCAAAATCATTGAAGATAACATACAACATGTTTATATTTTTATAAAGGTTATTTATCAGGCTACAATCCAGAATTAAATAAAAGTATTATTTTTGCGTAAATAATTTTTTATTCAAATAAATAAAAAATTTGGAAAATTAGTAAAACTAACAATGAATTTGTTTCTTAAGCAAAAGTAAAAATAATCGAAAAATAATCTGTTTTTAACTGTTATGTGAGTAATCAGTAGTCAGTATTTTCAAAAAACCGTAAACAACGGTTCTGCCATGGTTTTTCATGCTTGGATTAAGTTATCCAGGTCTTGATGCGGTATAATGTTACAGGTCCGACTAGGATACAAAAAAAGTTGCTCTTCCATCGCAAGTTTATGCAGGAAAATTCATCAAAGCCCTTCTTTTGAACATGTCTTACGCGTATTTTATGGTTTTAGGTTAGGCGATTGAGTGGTTCAGCATAAAATCGATACTTCGTGCTCCTGCAACCAGCTTGTCATCACTCTCGCTTTATGCTGACGAGTGTTATCGTCCATGAGCTTAAACATTTGGCCCGATTGTAGTCTACGGGGGTAGATTATTAGTACTAGCACCTTGTTAAGTTATTTTTAAGCCGTCATGGTGTTTCTGATCAAAACGCGCTCTGTTCTTCGACCGACACGAATTCCCGTCCAAACCATAATTGTTCTATCGTGGTATGAATAGATTTCTTGAGGATGTTGTAGACGGCTATCACAACCAGGAACTCGCCAAGAACGTTCTCTACGTGAATCCGAGTGGAAACCAAACCGGGACTCATGTGTAAACACCACTACAGATAACAGGTTATCTTTATAGAGCAAATGTTCACAAGCCCACTCTTGTCGTCGTGCGCGATTCGCTCGGCGTAGTGCTGGAGTACAAAGCGGTATGAAAGCATAAAGGTGGGCTTCATGCTGACTTCTTCTGACAGTTTGGTCACCCGCAAGAGGCTCCACCAAGAGCTGGAGCCTCTAAACCAGCTGAATGGTAGTAACATTTGGCTGTCTTTTCGTGGAAACTTGCAAAAATTGATCATTTCGTTGAATGGTGATAGACTTTTTGCCGTGGTATCTTTCAGCCACTTCACCAGTAGCAGGATAATGTGACCATAACCTTAATTTCATCTTTTGTATTGTTCCAATCTCTTCAGAAATACTCCGCTTAGTAACCGCAGCTGGGAGCATGCCTACTGCCCATAACATTTTGTTTCTGATGAAATGGCGCCGCTGCTTGATGCACACAATATCATTTATTCTAAATAAACGTTTAAATTGTTATAAAACTTAAATTTTACACAAAAATGCAGTCAAAACTAACTGTTGGCAAAAGCAATTTTCGAACTTGACTACGTTTAGGCCGCGTAAATCTTTTATTTTTGATTTTATTTTTCAAATTCAAATTTAGAATGGTTAAAAAAGGTTAACAAAGTAAGTTTTCATCAAAAGAATTAAAAACAAACCAATTTATTTTGAGTTACACATAGTCATACAAAATATCCCTAGACTTTGTTGAGGTGTGTACATCATAGCGATGAAGGGTAGATTGTAGGGAGCGTTTTCCTCCAAAGTTGACATCGTGCCGACCAGACAAACTGATAACAGGTCAAAAGACAAATTTACCTTCGTTTCTAGAGGATACTGTTAGACAATTGAGAAGATCTTTATCGCTATATTCTACACCCTCGAATTAAGAGGGGTTGGTGACATCTTGTTTGCTAAGTCCGAGACCAAAGAGATGACTCTATTTAACTAAATGTCAAATGCAAAAAAACTTAGCCAGTTTTAATAAAGTTATGCCATATTGTTCTCATCGTCTTCTTCATCGATTTATAATCAGGAGTCAGATTATCCTCACTAGTTAATGTTATATTACCATCTACTAATGCAAGCGATTGAGCGCAGTGATTAGCTCCACGTACGTTAGTAAATGGCACTACAGGTGTATCGTCGTCCACAAACGGATATTCATATAAATATACTTGATTATGTCCAGCTTCTGCATGTAACTTTACTGCTAATAGCGAAGAATAAACGTAGGCAATATCCGTAAAATAGTCTACGTAACGTAATATGTTGTCATTACCTACGGGTTCGTCATTAAAATAAAACTCTTTTATCTGTTTACTCACTTCTTCCTTTTCATGTTCTGTTTCAAATTTTAAATCTGCAGGTAAGAAATCTGAAAATTGTTTATTCATTCTATCCTTCCATGACGTACTAAACTTATTTATACGCATCAATCCTTCCATATTAGAGTAGCCGTAGAGTAATGGAACTTTCTGATAGTCACCACTCATCAGTATACTTCGAGGTGATTTATTGAGAAACACTTCATCACCTGTGTCTTGTTCGACACATGGTACAAATACGAAAGTGGAATCAGTTCTGTCCAGATACGTAGGAATTGTTAAAGTCTCAAACGGAACAGTCTTATAGAAATTTTCTAATGAGTAAATATCATCAACATGTGTAAAGTTCAGATTTCTTGCATAATCCTTAGCTATCTGTAATGGATTAGATTGAATTGTCATTACACTTATACTAACACCACTCTCCGGTATAACTTTATGAAACAATCCTTCAGCTGACTTAGAAATCATCAACAAATCCACAGCAAAAGATCCTGCACTGAAACCCCCTATGGTGACGTCATTTGGATTTCCTCCAAAATGTTCAATATTTTGTTGAACCCAGCGAAGCAGTGCTACTTGATCTTTCATACCAGCATTTCCGGGAGCGTCCTCTGTTCCAAGGCAAAGGAAACCATGAACACCTAAACGATAATTAAAGTTCACCAAGATTATGTCTTTGGTTTTCAGAAGATTCTTTGCTTTGGCCATGTCACCATAACCAATTTGAAAGCCACCACTATGAACAGAGACTAAAACGGATAGATAGATTTCTTAGTTCTGTATCAGGCACGTATATATTTGCAACAAGGCAGTCTTCTTGTTCCAATGCATTTTCTGGTATAAGGTATTTAACATTTAAATTGAGGACATATGATATGTTTGTCGATTGTATTGTATGTGTCTGTCCATGTCGGTGGAGGTAAAGGTGCCTGAAAGGTAGAAATACACTTTTTACGGACACACTAGAAGTATACAAGACAAGTGTTTGTCGATGCATATTCTGCTTATTGAACTAAGTAGATATAATTAATGTGTTTGTTGATTTTCGATCAAAAGACAACCAGTACTAAATTAATTTATTGTAAGATTATTTTATTTAGTTAATATTGGGTCATAAATCTAAATTGAGGCTTAAATCTATAAACAACAGTCTACCAACAAAACTCATTCAATAAAGCAAACGATAAAATAATGTGATAATTTCTGTACCTTGAATTTATGTTCACCTATAGGTGCTGTAGCGTATGGTATATTGTAGAAGACGAAGAGTTCTCCGGTGTCGTCTCTATATCCGCGAACATTTCCTTGAACAATGTTCACTTCTAACGAATCTTGTTTGTCATTCTCGCTCGCGAACGCCACCGCGAGGTTACATACAATAAAACACATCCACCGCATCATAGCATTAACTTATTACTGAATTTTATTGATTGACTTTGTTTATAATAATTTACACAATATCGACGCTTAATCTGATAATACCATGATTTGGGATAGTTAAATGATCTTTCAAAAGACGTCTGTATTGTTCCAATTTATAAGTACCTAGCATAATTAATTTGACCTTGGTTAATTCAGACGATCATGGCCCCTGATATGAACTAGGCCACGTAAAAGCAAAGTACAGAAGTCTTTTAAAACTCACCTTTACTACTTATTTTATTTTATTTTGTAGACAGAGTTGATAGGACTGTATGGTTTGCGTTCTATGCACTTGTTTTGCTTTTGATTGATAGGTAGGTATCCGCCAAGTTCAAAAGAATCATTTTTGGATCGTCGATATTATATCTTAAAAAATAATAACTCTTATCTAGTACTGGACATTTTTGCACTATGGCCATGTTATTTTATAATAAAATAAGTACATATTTCGTTAAGTTTATAATACATCATGACAGCATTACGATATTCATTTGCAGCAGAATGGAAAATACAATGTAATAATGGCACAGTATTTAGTGTGTGTTTAGATAAATATAGAAAAAATCATCAAAAATCTCTATTATCGTATCGGCCCAGCAACGTTTACGGCTGAAAATAGGGATTTTCGAAATATTCCCAAATTACTACGACTCCAGAGTGTAAAATACCCAATCTAAAATATTATTTGCGTCAGCAACGTTGCATGTTGAGTGTAGATTACTACAGCTTTTTGTTTTGTGGCGTAGACAGTATCGCTGGTTGAATGAAAGAAGGCCTCTAGGACTGCAATGTTGTCTATAAATTTATATCTTCCTACTTATTTACCACTACATTATCCGCCGGGATAAGGGCAGGGAAATGATGATGATGATGATGTTGTGTGTGTTCTTTGTGGCCAACATTTTTTTTTCTTTTTCTTACATCGTTTAGAAATAGGAGGATTTCCTACTGTACTTTACCTTATTTATTGCTTTTAATCTGGTTGGTACCTTTTAATTTATAATTTTTATTATTAAACTAGCGGTCCGTCCCGGCTTCGCACGGGCATTATTTTTCCGCTTTTCTGTTGAAAATTTTCCTGAATTTTCTTTGCTATAAACCTCACGGAGCCCGAGACCTTTCCAACGAATGCAAAACCGAGAAAATCGGTTCGTGCGTTCTGGAGTTATAGCGTCAGGAAGGAAAACCCGACTTATTTTTATAATTATAAGAAGATGTCAAGTTTACTACATTTGGAGTATGAAGGCAAAACACCAATGATAAAGTCCTGCTTCTAATTGAGGCAGTTGTCAGTCATGTTGGCGCTCCAATTTATCCAGCAAATACGAACCACGAACACTAACTTCATCGGGTATGATTATGACCCGTACATCGACCCATAATGTAGTTCAGTTGTTGGATGACACGCCCATTATGGTTTTTCATGTTTAAGTTACGATATAAAAAAGAAGGAAAACTTGAAATTAAACCCTATACCAATCCGTCTGAGTGGTATTAGTAGGCCAAGTATCCCTCTGTCACGGGAGGAGGCCCGTTCCTGCAGTGGGACATTAATGAGCTGTTATGATGATAATAATGTAACATACATGGTCGGTCCACACCATAAACAAACTAACTCTAGTGTCGGAAGTGTAACGTTCGGGTAGATATATATAAATGTACCTACATTATATTACGTATGTTGCGCCCGAGTTTATTAAATCAGTCTGTTGCTAAGCTCCGCCTTTTATTTACGTCTCATTGGCGACGAGGACAATTTTTATTTAAACCTAAATTCACGTGTGCTTTCATTTCGAACGCTTTTTTTTTGTCTCTAATCATGCCTATCGGGAAGTTAGAATCGTTCGACATAAACTCAAAACAGTGGCCAGCGTACATACGTCGCGTTAATCAATTCATTTTATTAAATGAAGTGAAAGACGAGTTAAAAGTGTCATTATTAATAACGGTAGTGGGTGAAGCTACATATGCTCTTATGTGCGACTTGTGCGCGCCAAGTTTTCCTGAAGATAAGAAGTTTGATGAATTAATCAAACTGGTGACGGAACATTTAGAACCACAGAGGTCCGAGGTGGCCGAACGACATATTTTTAGGTTAAGAAGGCAACGCGCCGGCGAACCGCTCGCCGAGTACCTACAGGCATTAAAGCATCTCGCAACCACCTGCAATTTCGGCAAATGTGGTAAATGTTCAAGTCTCGAAGAGAATTTAAGAGACCAGTTTGTATCGGGATTAGCGAACGACGCGATGCGATCGCGAATATTTGCGGAAAAAGATATTGAGTACAAAGCGGCGGTGGAGCTGGCGTTTGCGCTCGAGGCGGCGGAGAAACACGCCGAGGTGAGCGCCTCCACAGGGACGGCGGGGGTGACAGACTCAGCGGGCGCGAGAGGCATGGCCGGCGAGGCGCTGCATTACGCGCAAAGGCGGCGCAGCGCGGGCGCGAGCGGAGCCGGCTCGAGCGGAGCGGGCTCGAGCGGAGCGGGCGCGGGCACGACACGAGCTGGTGGAGCGGGCTCGGCGGCCGGCGGCGGTTATAGACCGTGCTGGCGCTGCGGCAAAGCGCACCCGGCGGATCGATGCCGTTTTAAAAATTATACGTGTGATCAGTGCGGTAAAAAGGGCCATTTAAAAGCGATGTGTAAAAAAGTGCGGCCTAGTGAGACGGGTGGACATAATTACGTGAGTGATAGTGAGGAAGACTTGTTCAACATGGGAAGTATAAACTCTGAAGGTAACGATCCATACTTTATTAAATTGGCCATCGATAAAGTTCCAATACAGTGTGAAGTCGACACGGGAAGCCGCATTTCGGCAATAAGCAAAAAGTGTATCTTCAAAATTTTTGTCATAAAACTATCATTAAGGATTATTTATTATTACGTAGTTATTGTGGATCTAAGATCGAGTCGCTGGGGTACATTGAGGTTGAAGTTGTGTTGCGCGAGGCGGTAGTTAAATCGTTACGGCTGTATGTTATTGAAGGAGGGGCTCGGCCCCTAATAGGAAGAGAATGGTTGAGGGCCTTAGGTATAAAACAGATCAACCTCAATGAGATCACAGACGACGCCTTTATAAACAATTTATGTAAAGAGTTCCCGGAGGTGTTTTGTGAAAAACTAGGCACTTGTAGGCGCTCCATAGCCTTAGAGCTAACGGACCACTCGCCGGTGTATGTGCGTGCGCGCCCAGTCCCGCTGGCTCTGCGGGAACGGGTCGAATGTGAGCTGACCCGTCTCGAGGCGGACGGCACTATCTACCGGGTTGATTATTCTGATTACGGCACGCCGATAGTACCAGTGGTAAAAAGGAATGGGGATATTCGAATTTGCGGCGATTATAAAATAACTGTTAACCCTAAATTAAAGCGAGATTATTATCCTCTACCGCGAATTGAGGAGTTGTTTTCAACTTTAAGTGGGGGTAAGAAATTTTCTAAAATCGACTTGACACACGCGTATGAACAATGTCTTTTAACTCCCGATTCCCAAAAATATACCGCGATCACCACGCACATAGGTACGTTTGCATATAAACGCACACCATATGGGTTATCATGTATACCGGAAAAATTTCAAAAAATGATGGAAGAGACCCTACGCGGGATACCAGGATGTGTGGTGTTCTTAGATGATATATGTGTAACGGGAGCAGATGACCGGCAGAACTTACATAATTTAAAGGCAGTTTTACAGCGATTACGTGATGCAGGGCTTACGGTAAAATTAAGCAAATGCAGTTTTTTACAGGAAAGTGTTAAATATGTGGGATTTATCATCACCCAAGAGGGATTAAAGCCAGATCCTGACAAACTAGAGGCCATCTCCAGTGTGCCAACACCAGAGAACACGGTCCAACTCAGAAGCTTCTTAGGGATGCTGAATTACTACGGTCGTTTTATTCAAAACCTAAGTACGTTGCTACATCCTCTCCACAACTTGCTAAAACGAGACGAAGAGTGGAAGTGGAATGCTAAATGTGAAGACGCTTTTAAAAAAGCAAAGCTCGCACTTCTCAGTTCGCAAGTACTGGCGCATTACGAGGAAGGGCGAGAACTAGTGCTTTCTGTTGACAGTAGCGCGTACGGGCTAGGCGCCGTGTTGGCGCACCGGTACGAGGACGGCAGTGAGCGGCCGGTTAGCTGCGTATCGCGTACACTCAACACCGCCGAACGCAACTACAGCCAGCTAGACAAGGAGGCTTTGGCTATACTGTTCGGAGTAACCAAGCACCACCAGTACCTGTTTGGAAGAAAATTTACACTTCGCACAGACCACCAACCCCTGACATACATTTTCGGAGACAAAGGTGGTATTATATATTCCACAAACGGCAGCGAGCCGGCTGCAACGCTGGGCGGCAAAGCTGGCTGCTTACGATTATAGCATAACTTACATTCGTTCAGCAGACAATGGGCCGGCTGATGCGTTGTCACGGCTACCCCTAAATCGTGAAGGGCGCAGTGAAGAAACAATAGATTATTTAAACCTCGTGGAAGATTCGTTTCCGGTTTCCTTCAAGGAAATCGCCCAGGAGGCGGAACGGGATGCGGTTCTAAACAAAATAAAGGGTTATATTCTGTTTGGCTGGCCAGCAGCTCCTAGCTGCGAGGCGGAGAAGCCCTATTTTGCCAGGAGACATGAAATGTCTTTAAACCAGGGCTGTTTAATTTATAGGTATCGCATAGTAGTACCCCCAGTTTTACAAAGGGCAGTATTAAAGGAGATTCATGAAAGCCACTTAGGGATAAATAAAATGAAAGCCCTATCAAGAAATTATATATATTGGCCGAATCTCGATCAAGACATCGAAGACATAGTCCGTAAGTGCGAGGCTTGCAAAGTGGTGCGAGACGCACCCCCACAAGCGCAGTTGCACCCATGGGAGTTTCCATTGTATCCGTGGCAACGTGTACATGCCGACTTTGGGGACTCTTGTGGTGTCCGATACCTGATTTTAGTGGATGCACATTCTAAATGGATTGAGGCATTACAAATGCGCGGTACGGATGCCCACAGAACAATAAATGCTTTTAGAAGCATATTTGCAAGATTTGGGTTGCCAGCACAGTTAGTGACTGACAACGGACCACCCTTCTCATCTCGAGAATTTAAAGAGTTCTGTGTTAAAAATTGCATTAAACATAACACTTCAGCACCGTATAGGCCCCAGGCTAATGGGGCTGCAGAAAACGCCGTGAAAACGGTAAAGAAAGCAATAAAAAGAGCACAATACGAAGGCGAGGATATTACAGCGGCACTAAACAAATTTCTGATGAAGTATCGTAACTGTCCACATGCGACCACAGGGATCTCTCCAGCCGTGGCACTGCAGGGTAGACGTCTACGCACTCGGCTCGACGCGCTGCGGCCGGACGTGGGCGCTGTGGTGCGCGCCGCGCAGGAACGCCAGGTGCGACATGGACCACAGGCTCTGAGAAACTTTCAAGTAGGAGAACCCGTACTAACACGGGACTATTCAGTAAGGGGGGAAAAGTGGACTACAGGAACGGTTGTTAAAAAGACAGGTCCGGTGTCGTACAATGTCGATATAGGGACCGGTGCACCGTGGCACAGACATGTCGACCAACTAATTAAGGCTACTAACAATAATAGGTATTCATTATCGCGTGCGAGTACAGCCACTAAAGCGAGTCAGGACGGGCAGCCAGACACCGGCGAGTGTAGGAGCGAAAATGACGTGCTAGAAGTCGCGACTAGCGGCGGCGATGCGACGACGACACCGCCAAGCAGCCCCGCGGCGCTGCAAGACTCCTCACGGACCGCACTCACTGAGCCAGATCAAGCTCCGGCGGCGTCGCCGTTGTCATCGTCGCCGCTGGGCGCATCGGCCCGAGCTCTGCGAGCGCTTAACAGGGCTAAACGTACAATACTAAATTATATTGAATAGTGTTCGCGAATGCTCGTCTTCATTCATTCTTGAGTTTTATTAAGTTAGTTAGTTTTATCATGTTGTAATCTTATCGTAATAGTCGTTGGGGTATAGGAATCTAGAAAACCACTATAAGTTATATTTAAGTATTTAGTTCACTCTGTAATTATCAGCATAGATTATACAGTCTCATTAGTGCATGTTAGTAATTAAGAAGGGAGAAGATGTAACGTTCGGGTAGATATATATAAATGTACCTACATTATATTACGTATGTTGCGCCCGAGTTTATTAAATCAGTCTGTTGCTAAGCTCCGCCTTTTATTTACGTCTCAGGAAGGAAATTAGGTCTATTAATAATAGACGGATTGGTATTCTGAATGGTTTGCCGGGTGCTCAACATATTGATAAGGTTTCCGCTGTTTGTTGTTGTAAATAATATCAGCAAACTTTTCCTAAATCGGGTTTAAAAACAATAATGGTATAAGAGGGGTAAGCGACATCGCTCACCTCTCAATACCATATGAAAAAATCTGAGCAGATACAGTTATTAATATAAAATAGAACAGTCATGATGATTTAAATAAATTATTTTAAGATATATTTATATCAATTTCAGATAAGGTAACATAATGTTTAATAATAATTCAATTATTATTTCAGTATCAAGGATTTATTTGTTATCATACAACTTGTTGACGAGACAAGTGATTAAAATTTAGTAAATTCATCATTATAATGTAATAATTTTAAAATCAAAAAACGACTTTAACCAGAGCGTTGATACCGATTAAAATTATCCATCACGTCCCCAATTTCGATTACAGGTAGCAACTAAAATATTGACTGCCAACTAAGCGTTTCTTAGAGTCCCTTGTTAGGATTATGACAAGTTCAAATATGCGATTGTGTAAATCACGTACGTACCTATCTGTTTTTCAAGGTTACGTTATCCCTAATATAGCACAGTTCCTTGTCTGATGTTAAATCAGAGGCCAAGGTCATTTAAATTGCGTTAGGTACTTACAAACCGTTCCTCTATTACAAGTATTGTTCTTTAAAATCTTGTATATCTAACCCAAATCACTTATCTGATTAAATATTGATATGAAATCATAAATATTGTAAACAAACTGTAATGTGTGTAATATAATTCTTGATTCAGTAATAAGTAATTGCTACGATGCGGTGGACGTGTTTCGTGGCTTTGTGCCTCGCGACGGCAATAGCGAACGAGAATGACAAACAAGATTCGTTAGAAGTGAATATTGTTCAAGGAAAAGTTCGCGGATATAGAGACGATAGCGGAAAACTCTTCGTCTTCTACAATATACCATACGCTACAGCACCTATAGGTGAACATAAATTCAAGGTATGGAGATTATTAAATTTTAACGTTTGTTTTATATTAGGACTTTGTTGGCGGTCTCACTTCCTTGTTGACTGTCTACTTCTTATTTATTTTTAGGGATCAAAAGTTATGCTGATTATGCTACTCTATGACTCAATCGAAATATCTAACAAAATATTCGGGTGGACCTGGGAAGTTATTATTTAAGCCTAGTTTAAAAACACACGCATTATAGACACAATGACTTAGGTACCTCAACTCTTGTTTTAATTTTATCTTGAGAAAATACATTTATAACTAACAAACTACAAGAAGTTAGCTACTAACTATCATAATTATGTAAAAAGGAATTCAAATTAAGCCTTTATTATTTATTTTTTCAGGCACCTCTGCCTTCACCGACATGGACAGACACATACGAAGCTACCAACAAACAGATCATATGCCCTCAATTTATAGTAAAATTTGTTATGCCAGGAAATGAGTTGGTACAAGAAGACTGTTTAATAGCAAATATATACGTGCCTGATACAAAGGAGAAAAGTTTATCTGTTTTGGTCTACGTTCATGGTGGAGGCTTTCAAATAGGATATGGTGACATGGCGAAAGCCAAGAATCTTATGAAAACAAAAGATATTATCGTTGTGAACTTTAATTATCGTTTAGCTGTTCATGGTTTTCTTTGCCTCGGAACAGAGGACGCTCCTGGCAATGCTGGAATGAAAGATCAAGTTGCACTGCTTCGCTGGGTTCAACAAAATATTGAAGCTTTTGGAGGAAACCCGAATGATGTCACTATTGGTGGGTACAGTGCAGGTTCTGCTGCTGTAGACCTGTTGATGCTATCGAAATCGGCTGAAGGATTGTTTCATAAAATTATACCGGAGAGTGGAGCCAATTTGGGTGTATTTACAATTCAACCTGATCCCCTACAGGTAGCTAAAGATTATGCAAGAAATATGAACTTCACAAACGTTGACGACATTTACGCTTTAGAAAAGTTTTACAAAGCTCTTCCGTTTGAAGCTTTAACAATTCCTACACACTTAGGCAGAACTGATTCTACTTTCGACTTTGTACCTTGTATAGAACAAGATACAGGTGATGGAGTGTTCCTCACAGAATCACCTCGTAGTATATTGTCACTCGGGACAGAGCTGGTTCGATGATTCGTAGAGACATACGTGCAGCTACGATGAGTCGACTCGGTTAGTCGGGCACTTCTTCTCGTGCCACCGAGCGGGTTGGCAGGTTGCGGATAGCCAGATTCCGGCTTAAGCCGGACCCGGACAAGAGAAGCTCCCTGAAGTCAAATCCCAGACCAAGGGTGACCCTTATAAACCTTTCCCGTGATCCTTTTCCAATTTAAACTCCCTCCCTCCTCTCCCACTTTTCTCCCTTCGGTCCATGAGGAAGGGTAACCTCATATCCCTTAAAAGCCCACTCAACTTCAAAATGGACAAAGCAGAAGACAAAAATAATCCCCAGGTGGGTCCCGGCCAAGCCGGGGAATCCCACACCGTAAAGGTCTGCCCCCATCGTAATCTGGGGGGGGGCACCTCACTGCTTTTTTTAGACGCGCAAAATGCGCGACCGGCGGCTAGCACGCTAGCGCCCGCAACACCGGCTGCGACCAACGCGCCTACAAACAACAACACCACACCGGCTGCGACAAACGCGCCATCAGACCCGGCTGCGACACACGCGCCTAAAAACCTTAACCCGGCTGCGACACACGCGCCAAAAACACAAAAGAGTGTACCTTCCACGAGCACCTGGCAACAGAGCCTCGTACGGAAGAGTTATACCCACAACCCAGACAAAACCGCGGACAAGGAGGCCGTCCCAAGCAGTTCCAACTCTGCACCTGGCGGTAAACTACGCAAACGCGGAAGAACCAACAGGGGCAGCGAAGTAGACGACCCAATGCGCAACATCCGCGAAGGCGACAGCCAGCGCGAAGCGCAGAGGGCCGTTGAAAAACAAGTACGCGACCAGTCGCAAGTACGCGAAGGGATCACCCAGCGCGAAAAGCGACCGGACGCGGAAAAGCTCAAGCAAGGAGAAGTACGCGAAGGGGAAACCCAGCGCGAAAAATCCTTGCAAGAGACGGAACCAAAAGGTGATGGCAGCCAAGCCCGCAATAAGAAGAGAGGGAAGCGGTCAGGAAATCTGCACAAGGCGTATCTGGCCATGACATCCAGGCCGGATGACTCTGACCCACAACCAGGTCCTAGCGGCACGGGAGTGGCGAAGAGAACACGCCCTGACGACACCGCTTCACCCAGAACACTCCAGAACGACGCCAAAAGAGTGAGAACTCAACCCCCTCAAGGGGGGCAAAGGACGTACGCGCTGGCCACAAAGGACATCCCTGCGAGGCTAGCCGTAGCAATTTGCCTCTCCCCACCAACCAGAGATTTGACACAGGAAGAAGCCGAATCCATCAAGATCGGACTCGAAGACCTTGTCATGGACGCTGACTCTAGCGCGGCTCTGCCCGCGTTCCGCGGCTACCCCCGGGTGGCGGACGGAACGGTGCAGATGTGGTGCGAGGATGACGGCGCCCTGACATGGTTGACGGAGAACATCTCGAAGATCCGGCTTCCGAACACAGACGAGACACTGCAGATCATGCGGCAAGCTGACGTACCGACCCGTGCCAGAGCAGCGCTCTTTGTACCCAGGTACAATGGGGACGTAGCGCGGCTCCAAGGCGTTCTCAAACGGCAGAACAAATGGTACGACATCGGCCAGTGGTCGCTCTACAGAGCAACATCCATAGGTGGTGAGAAACCAGGAACGTACCTGACTCTTGGGATCCCACCAGAAGAAGAACTTAAGGTTTTGGCGCGGGAGCGACGGGTATCGTACCTTCTTGGCTCGATATACGTCCGCTTCTACCCCAAAAGACCGCCTCCCTCTGCAGCCCAGACGACGACACCCACAGGCACAACACCCGAGACTGACCCCGACGACATGGCCCAACTCGAGGAGGAAATGGCAAAGGCGGCGATGGAGGATGCTGACACGGATACCCTACCACCTGTATCACCGGGGTGGACGGGCCAGCTCCTCTCGTCCTCGCCGGGGGATGGCAGGCATAGGATTGAGGAGCAGGACGAGTCCGATGGATCCGATGGATCGAACCGGGACTAGCCCCTCTCCTTTGCCCCCACCACCCACACCCAGCCCCCTCGACATTATACAAACCAACCTCCAGCACAGCCAAACTGCCACGGCCAACTTGCGCAGGGCACTGGAGACAAACCCCCAAACCATAGCACTGATCCAAGAGCCGTGGATCAGGAACAACAGAATATGCGGCCTCAGTAACATCGGAGGTAAGCTAATTCAAAGTACACTAAACACAGAAAAGCCAAGAACATGTGCTTACGTACCAAATAATATCCCGATCACAACACTAACACAATTCTGTTCCAGAGATCTGACAGCTGTCAGGCTCCAGAATGCCGGAGAAATCCCTGACATAGTACTAGCCTCAGTGTACATGCCAGGGGATGACGAGAACTGCCCACCAAAAGAGATGAGCGACCTCGTGGAATACTGCGAGGGCGCCAAGCTGGATCTCATTATCTGCACTGACTCAAACGCCCATCACCAGCTTTGGGGTTGCAACACTTCAAACACCAGAGGAGAGGTATTATCCACTTATTTATTCTCAACTAACCTAAACATAGTAAACAGGGGATCAGAACCCACTTGGGTTACATCAAGGGGTCAATCCATCATAGACCTAACGCTAGGCACAGATAATGCGGTAAAACTCATATCTAACTGGCGAGTATCCAACGAACTCTCTTGTTCAGACCACAGGAGAATCCGTTTTACAATAACAGTAGACACAATAAGTCCCATCCCAAAACGAAACCCGCGTCGGACAGATATACCTGGCTACAAGCGACTTCTCGCTTCCCTTATCGCCAGTAATCTACCACACGATACAATAACGCACCCACCACAAATAGAACAAATAGTGACAAAACTAACACTACACATTACAGAAGCATATCACAAATGCTGCAAACTAAAAGTTCCACATACAAGGTGTAAAAATAACCGATGGTGGAGCGCCGAACTTGAAAAACACAAAGAAAAACTACGGAAACAATTTAACCAAGCCAAAAACTCAAGATTAATTGAGGACTGGGAAAGGTACAAAAAAACACAATACGAATACAAAAAACAAATCAGACTCGCCAGGAGATCCGCCTGGAGAAAGTTCTGTGAATCAATTGAGTCAAACAACGAAGCTGCCCGAGTAAGGAAAATCCTATCTAGCGATCAAGATCGCAGCCTCGGTGCGCTGAAAAAACCTGACAACACCTACACACAAACAGACAACGAAATCAGCAAGGTCCTCCTTGAGACACACTTCCCTGACTGCAGCCTATTAAACGACAAGGTCTGGGCGGTTGACACAAGAATGGAACCGACCAACAGCGACTGGACGGTGGCCCACGATATAGTGACAGCTGAACGCATAACCTGGGCAATCGAGTCCTTCCAACCATACAAATCTGCAGGCCTCGATGGCATTTTGCCAGCCCTTCTCCAGTGGGGCATAGACCCTCTAACCCCCTGGCTGGTAGAGGTCTACAGAGCCTGCATTGCACACAGATACATACCCCACGCCTGGAGAGAAGTGAAAGTTATTTTCATTCCTAAACCAGGGAAAACAGACTACACACAACCAAAGGCCTATAGACCTATAAGCCTAACGTCCTTCCTCTTAAAGACCCTGGAAAGACTATGCGATAGATACATCAGAGATGGACCTCTACGCACAACACCGCTACACAAACAACAACACGCATACTCCATAGGCAAATCGACAGAATCAGCTTTACATAGCGTGATCTCCAAGATCGAATGCGCTATAGACCACAAAAACTCTGCACTGGCTGCCTTCATAGATATCGAGGGCGCTTTCGACAAAACAATGTTCCACAGTATTGACACAGCCCTCATGAGACACGGTATAGCCCCGACATTGCGCGGGTGGATAACCAATATGCTCAAGCAGAGGGCCATTCAGGTAACGGTAAACGACACAACGAGAGCGATTGTAGCGAAAGGATGCCCACAAGGGGGTGTTCTCTCGCCTCTCCTGTGGAACCTCGTCGTGAACAACCTGATACACCGTTTAAATGACAAAGGTTACTTCACCGTGGGTTACGCCGATGATCTAACTATCATTATAAATGGTACCCACGAAAACACACTGTGCAACCTAATGCGCCAAGCCTTGAAAATAGTAGAGGACTGGTGCAAAGAGCACAAACTAACAGTTAACCCTACCAAAACAGAACTAATCCTCTTCACTAAAAAAAGGAAACTGACAAACATACAATTACCACAATTCTACGGATCCACTCTAAGCCTAGCATCAGAAACCAAGTATCTGGGCGTCTACTTGGACAAACAGCTGAACTGGGCTAAACACACTGATTACATTACTACAAAAGCCAGTATAGCATTGTGGCAATGCAAGCGACTGCTTGGGAAAAATTGGGGCATCAGTCCCAAAACCACTTACTGGTTATACACTACAGTTATCCGACCGATCATAACATACGGGTCCCTGGTCTGGTGGCCCAGAACAGACCAGGCTACCGGTCAAAAAGCACTAGAAAAAGTACAACGATATGCCTGCGTGGCTATCACAAGCAGCATGAGAACCGCACCCACAGCCGCACTTCAAATTATGCTAGGGCTGCCACCTTTGCACCTAGTTGTACAGGAGGAAGCAGCGCTAGCGACATTTAGACTCCAAAATACGGACACACTGGGGAATGACTCCAGAATTAAACACACACGTATACGTCAGCGAATGATAAATTATCAACCCATGTTGACATCCCCCAACCTGTCGTTGGGGGATGTCAACATGGGTGATGATGGGATGGATGACTTTGAAAAAGTTCAACTTCAATAAGCACTACAACATACAATATGTAGAGGAATCACGAGATTACTCAATCCCAAAAGAGCTCAGAATATACACCGACGGCTCCAAGACAAACTCAGGCACCGGAGCAGGGGTATTCTCAAGCGAACTCAATATAAACCTATCCCAACCGCTGGGCAAATTCAACACCGTATTCCAAGCGGAATGCGTAGGGATTATCCTGGCAGCCCATACTATAGAGTCAAAAAGGATTTCGAACTCTCGAATCCGCATAATAACCGATAGCGCTTCGGCACTCAAAGCTTTGAATAAAACCCATGTCACTTCGAAACTAATATTGGAATGCCGCAAGGCGCTAGAGCGGATTGCGACTTCCAATGGAAACTCAGTGACGTTGCAATGGATAAAAGGACATAGTGGATCACCGGGAAACGATGCGGCTGACGCACTAGCAAGAAGGGGATCTGATATGACGGTCTTCGGACCTGAGCCTATCACACCCATCCCCTTCAGCCAAGTTCGCAGCTGGCTACAAGAGTATACCCGTAAACAAACACAAGAGCACTGGTCAGCAGCACCAGGATGCAGGCAGTCGAAGGAAGCCATGCCATTCCTAAACGACAAACTGACCAGGCGCATACTGCGTCTGGACAGAAATAGCCTGCGGCTGGTGACTGGAACCATCACCGGTCATTGCTCGCTAAATAAACACTTTCACACCATAGGCATAACAGACAGCCCCCTGTGCAGAGCATGCATGGAGGCAGAGGAAACAGTATCACACGTGCTCATTGAGTGCACGGGTGTCGCAGATATACGAAGAGACACACTAGGAGCCCCTAAATCAATCACAGAATGCCTAAACAAGATAAGACACCTTATACGCTTTTGGAGGGAGGTGGGCTGGCTGGAATGACAAGTGCCCTCACGTACAATGGTCCACCTCAAGGACTAAGTGCGGAAACCAACCCCAAATAACTTAGAACTTAGTATATTGTCAAGGGGTGACTACAAGAAAGTTCCTTTACTATACGGCTTTGCTAACATGGAAGGTTTTATGCGTGTAGGTGAATTTGAATCGTGGAAAGACAAAATGAATCAAAAATTCGCGGATTTCTTACCTGCCGATTTAAAATTTGAAACAGACGATGAAAAAGAAGAAGTGAGTAAACAGATAAAAGAATTTTATTTCGGTGAAGAACCCATTAGTAATGACAGCATCTTAAAATACATAGACTACTTTTCAGATGTCCTTTTTGTTTATTCTACGTTATCAGCAGTAAAGTTACATGCAGAAGCTGGACATAATCAAGTATATTTATATGAATATTCGTTCGTGGATGATGATACACCTGTAGTGCCATTTACTAACGTACGTGGAGCTAATCACTGCGGTCAGTCTGCCGCAGTTTCAGATGGTAACATAACAATAACTAATGAGGATGGTCTTTCTCCTGAATATAAAGCAATGAAAAAGACGATGAGAGCAATATGGCATAACTTTGTCAAAACTGGGTAAGTTTATAACCTATATAATCTCTGGCAATGTCAGGAAGGATTTTTCTAACTGCACTATGTAATCATTAACTTTGGCAATGCAGTTTTATACAGAATCGAAGACGACTAAATCTCAAGACTTTTTAACTTATTACCTTAAGTCCGAATCTTACAGTAGTTACCGTGTGAGAAATTGGCTGGGACAAGTTGCATACAGAAGAATGTTTTCATTTAATTATTTTCTTTTTATTTTAGGAAACCTGTACCAGAAGGTTCATCTCTACCTGCGTGGCCTCCTGCGGGTGCAGACAGATCTCCTCACATGTCATTGGGGCAAACGATAGAACTACGCGGATCCTTGTCTGAGGAGAGATTTAAGTTCTGGGATAAAATTTACCAGAAACATTATCGAGAACCCATACCACCACCACTTATAAGATCTCATACTGAGCTGTAATTTATATTCTATAACTTTTGTTTACCATAATATTAAGTAAATAAACTGTTTACTGTTTGTTACTGTTGTAAATAATTATAATATTATTTTACCTGTCATATTAGATTTGCTAATAAGTTATCTAATTGAACCGATATATCTTTAATTTTATGCAGAATTTGAACAAGCGATATTTCATTTTTTTTTTCTTTATTGGCCTACCAGAATGACTCTATGGTGCCTGATGTTAAGCATCCAATAGACAAAATATATCAAAATATATCCAATAGACAAATATACCACATCCCTTGCCTAAGTAGTATAAAAGCGCAAACTTCTGGTCAGACCAGCAGAGTTATGGGGAAATGGGAAAGGAGTCAAATCATTTGATGACCCCAACCCTCGATCTGTTATTTATTCCTTGACTGGATTCACGCATTCCATCAAGTTTTATACTGGCGTATTTCCTGGTTTTAGGCAAAAGCAAATCGGGAACTAGTAAGTAATGATAATATCTATCCTACGTAATTTTCTGTTATCTTATTTTCTCGACAGTCTGATTTTATGATTTTGTTTACATTATTCTTCATTAAATAACAAATCAGCGAATGACAAATTTCAAATTATACTTACTTTCCACTTTAGCAAAGTGTTGAAATGTACCGAAGCAGGAGTCTGAAGAACTTACCTGAAACGGGTTCAAGTCTAGTCTAGAGTTCTTTCCATTGTTTTTTATTTATTTGTTTAAAAGGTAAGGTATTTAGTACCGCATATGCAATTTGTAATTTAATAAAATAAGTAAATTAATTGTACTTGATACATAGGTAAACACAAGCTGTAAAACGCGACTTTGTCCGCGATTAAATTTAAAATAAACTTTTGAAAAAAACTTTGTATGAATTATAAAAAACTTGTATAATTCATACAAAGTTTATTCATCATCATCATATCAGCCAATCGACGTCAACTGCTGTACATTAGTGAACATATGCCTTCTCCAAGTATTGCCACCTAGTGCGGTCCTGTGCCTCCCTCATCCATCGGCTTCCAGCCGTCCACAACAGCGCTTTTCGATACGCGGTCGCCATTCCAGAATCTTTCTGCCCAAACAGCTGTCAGTTCTCCGCGCTATGTGCCCTGCTTGTCGCTACTTTAACTGGTTTAGTCGGTTACTTTGGTTCTCTTGCGAATCTCCTCATTTTTGATTCGATCACGCAGGGAAACTCCCTACATAGCTCTTTTCAATGGCCCTGAATGAGCATGAGCCTTCTGAGTAGGCCCATAGGTCAGGCTACAACATAGCTCTCTCCATTGCCCTCTGGGGTGACCATGAGCCTTTTGAGTAGGTCCATAGGTCAGGCTACAACAGAGCTCTCTCCATTGCCATCTGGGAGACCATGAGCCTTCTGAGAAAGCCCATAGGTCAGGCTACAAAATAGTTCTCTCCATTGCTCTCTGAGTGACCATGAGCCTTCTGAGTAGGCCCACAGGTCAGGCTACAACATAGCTCTCTCCATTGCCCTCTGAGTGACCATGACCTTTCTGAGTAGGTCCATAGTTCAGGCTGCAACATAGCTCTCTTCATTGCCCTCTAAGTGACCATGAACCTTCTGAGTAGGTCCATAGATCAGGCTACAACATAGCTCTCTCCATTGCCCTCTGAGACACCATGAGCCTTTTGAGTAGGTTCATAGATCAGGCTACAACATAGCTCTCTCCATTGCCCTCTGAGACACCAAGAGCCTTTTGAGTAGGTCCATAGGTCAGGCTACAACATAGGTCTCTCCATTGCCCTCTGAGTGACCATGAGCCTTCTGAGTAGGCCCTTAGGCCCTAAATTTAAATTTTTTTTTTTGTCCTAGCTTGATGTTATATAGCCTTCCTCGGTCAATGGTCTATCCAAAACTGAAAACTAAATTCAATTCGAAGAAGTAGTTCCTGAGATTAGCGCGTTCAAACAAACAAACAAACTCTTCAGCTTTATATAATAGTATAGATTAAAAACACAAACAAACTAAACAATTTAAATAAAAGAACTACGAGTATAACTACTAAGTAATGTATCCTGTCACCACCTCATCTCTTTCCGTGGGTGTCAATGTGTAAATGTTTATTAAGAGCTGACCTGACCACGATGATCGTAATACTGCGAGAGAAGGAAAACTTGATATACACCCTTAATCCGTCAGGCCAGCGGACTAAAGTAGCCAATAACCCTTCAATAAAAATGTATAATTATGATACTTAACAACAGCAGTCAAGGGTATGCAGATGCTTGGAGTGAGTAACTATTAGTAATAATCAATGAGTGGGATGTACCGCTTAAAATCAGGTAGGCCGCTTGCTCTTATACCACCTAAAAGCAATAATTGAAATAAACACAAAACAAGATGCCCTGCGGCCTCGTTGAAAATGATAAAGGTTTGCGTACCCACGCTGTTGGTGTTAGGGACTACAAAGCAAAGCTGGGTAGATCCCAGCTTTGAAGAGTTAATGGACACCATGAAGAAGGCCTGTACCTGCAGGGACACATAAGTTGGCTGTTAAATAATAAATAAAAAAGAAATAATCCTCACACATTCACACATCGCCACCTAGTCCCAAACTAAGCAAAGCTTGTAGTATGGGTACTAGACAACGGATAAACATACTTAAATACTTTTTTTGTAAATACATACATATTATATATAAAAACACTCAGACCAATGCAAGCAATCATGTTCATGCACACAAAGATTTGCATTGGGCGGGAATCGAACCCGAGACCTCTGAGTAGCAGCCATGTAGGTAATATACCGACTGCGCCACAGAGGTCGTGTTGTGATAAGGAGACCATTGATTGCACAAAAATATAATTTCTTTTATTTTTTAGATTATTGATGGTTGAGGTGGAGGGATAGGTTCCTTATAGTGTTTTTCATAAATTTTGTCCCAAAAGCGAGTACTTTCTTCCGACAATACACCTCTTAGTTCTATTTTTCGTCCCAAGGACATGTGTGGTGATCGATCCACTCCTGCAGCAGGCCAAACGGGTAGTGATGATCCTGGTGGCGCAGGTTGACTGAAATGAATATTGCAATGTTAGAATAGTTAGTTCCTGAAGAAAACTTCTGTGTGCTCTCCGGCTCCAATTATATAATTTTGATCATAATGTAGAACTCTTGCGCTCACAGTGCTGTAGCCCTTCTAGAGAATAATATTAGTTCTGCTTCTAAATTTAACTTTAAACATATAGATTTTGGTGACATCCTAGGAGCATATAAACATCTTAAAATGAAGAAGTCTGAGGATTACTGGGGCATGTCAGTTAGCTTACTTAGTCATGTTATTGATATCATTGCACCTGATTTGGCACTTTTATTTAACGAATGTATAGACAATAGTACTTTTCCTGACTTAATGAAACATAGTAGACTTATACCATTATTTAAGAAGGGATCTAAGGCAGAACTTGGAAATTACCGCCCCATCTCTATTTTGCCAGCTTTGAGTAAGGTGTTTGAAAGAGTGATGCTCAATCAAATGCTACTGCACTTTAAGATCAATAATCTTTTCCATAGCCAACAATATGGCTTTACTGGCGGGAAATCTACCACCGATGCGGGAGTGGCTCTAGTTAGCCTGGTTTACGACGCTTGGGAGGGTTCGCAGGATGCTATTGGAGTATTCTGTGATCTTTCTAAGGCATTTGATTGTGTTGACCATCAAACACTTTTGCTCAAGCTACGTCGTTATGGTTTTGACCAAAAATCAATAGAATTGTTAAAATCATACTTAACAGATAGGCTTCAAACGGTAGATGTAAAAGGCATTAAATCAAATGGGTCAAACGTAAAAATAGGCGTACCGCAAGGATCAATTCTAGGGCCTTTTCTCTTCTTAGTTTATGTCAATGACTTGCCTTATATGATAGAAGCACAAGCTGGCATCGTTTTGTTTGCCGATGATACATCGATAATTTTCAAAGTGGCTAGGCGTACTGCAAATGCAAATAAAGTTAACAATATTCTGAATGCCATTTCATATTGGTTTTCTGCAAACAATCTATTGTTGAATGCTGGAAAGACCAAATGTATAAGGTTTACACTGCCTAATGTAAGGCAAGCACATGTTGATGTCATGCTGGAGGGGCATAGGTTGGAATTTGTACAAAGTACTAATTTTCTAGGAATTACAATAGATTGTAAATTGCAATGGGGTGATCATATCACTGGTTTAGCCAATAAGCTTAGCTCTGCTGCTTTTGCTGTTAGACGGATTAGGCAATTGACAGATGTAGGAACAGCAAGATTGGTATACTTTAGTTACTTCCATAGTTTGATGTCCTATGGTATACTACTTTGGGGTAATGCAGCAGATTTAGAAACAATTTTTATATTACAGAAAAGGGCAATACGTGCTATTTATTGTTTAGGCAGGAAAGACTCTCTCAGGGAACGTTTTAAAGACATAAATATTTTAACCGTAGCGTCTCAATATATATTAGAAAACATACTGTATGTCAGGAAGAATATAAATAAATTCACAAAAGTAAGTGATATCACAGACAGAAATTTGCGTAATAAAAATAAACTGCTCCTTCCGAGCTATCGACTTAGTAAGGTTAGTGATTCTTTTAAAGGCGACTGTATACGCTTTTATAATAAGCTGCCTGAGTCGGTCCTTGGTATGCCTGACAATAAATTTAAAACCTATGTTAAGACCACTTTATGTAAAAAAGCATACTACAGGACAGACGATTACCTTAAAGATAAGAGTGTTTGGCTTGGTGCAGGTCTCCCATAATGTGCCATTAATAATAATGGCATAAGTTGTATTAGGTACATTACAATACGTTTTTTTCGTATGATATTTTAACTTAATGTTTTGTTTATATACTTATTTCAATTTTACACAAACAAATGTACACTCGTCCACATTTGATTTAAGAGTTAGGACTCGCAGAAATTTACTTTGGTCGATGTTAGGTAAGGGCGCCCCTCTGCTATTTGTGTTTCCCCAAATTGTATTTATTTTTCATCTATTACTATTGTCAGGACTTGTCATGCTCACTATAATGTCATTGTTTGTGGTGGCGTGGAGGCCGGGTCAATCCCTTCCCTACGACATGGCGAGGGGGTTGATGGCTGGCCTTTGCGTTATACTCGTGAACGGGTGCTACTTGGGGTGACTGGTCGACCCTGACATTAAGTAATTTTCATTTTTGGTACACCACTTATTTATCTAGGGGATAATTTAGTTGAGCGACGTTTTTATTACTAGAAAACTTTATAAATGTGATTTGGTGCTCCCACTTTTGTGTACTACCTACAGGACGAATCTTCTAGTTTAAGATATTTAAAAATGTATATTGATCCTTTAGTGCAATCCTTAGTTTTTATATGGTATACAATGGTTGCAGCACTTTGTTACAGTTACAAAATTGTTGTAAAATTATAGAGACGTCTAAAAAATGCTGCTTTAGAGTTTGTTACGCCGCTTCATCTCTACTAGCGCCTTGGAAGCGGTGGTAAAGTTTGGAAAACTTTTAATATGTAAACTTAGACTAAGTAGTTTTAAACTGACGTCAATAAGCTGTTATTTTGTAACATTATGTTGAAAAATAAAGAAACTGAAACTGATTTCTACAGTACAGTTTGGCACCATACATACCCTGGCTACCTATCGCTAATTCACGTAAATACATTGCCCAGAATAAGGCCCAGGGTAAAAGTTCAAATAAAATCACTTATGATTAGTATAATGAAAGTACCGTTATAAAAAAATTTGCTATACTTACTATGCTAGAGTAATTCTAGCATAGTAAGTATAGCAATTTTTTTTTATTATCACTCATTTCGTTCATTCACTAATTTACAAAAAACCCATGTCCCTATATTTTGGTCACCACAAGACATAATTTGTAGGTACTGTATGTATGACTGTTATAAATTTAAGTTTTGTTCTTAAGTAAGTATAAAAATAAGCCAGTGCCGAAAAGTAATCTTAAGCTGTTTGTCATGTTTGTGTACTTATTTATAGTAAAATTATAGAATCACTTACCCTGTTATAATGAAATTATGACAAATTTCACGCATTATTGCAGCAATATTTTTTGATTTCCAAGACAGCAAAATAAAACTGTAAGTACTTACTTAATACTTCAAAGTGTTTTTTTTTAAATACGCAGTTATTATTTTCTGAGATAACATTAAACCTCTAGATAACATTGAAAATACTTATTAAAATAAAAATCTTTGTTCTTTTATAATAAATTAAACAACAATACATTATAGGTTTGCTACTATTTATATAACTAATAAAAGATAAGAAATATTTATGTTTTATAACTAAATACTAAAACAAAGTAATTTCCTCATTTTTAGGCCCCATTACCACCTCCGACATGGACAGAAACGTACGACGCCATAGATAAAAATATTTATTGTCCACAATTCATCTTTACTGCATACATTCCATGTAAGCAAGTATTGTACACAGAAGACTGTCTAGTTGCAAACGTATATGTACCCGATACCACAGCGAGAAATCTTCCAGTTGTTGTAAACATTCACGGAGTAGCATTTCAATTCGGTTATGGCAGCTTGTTAGAATATAAAAATCTTTTGAAAAAGAAAGACTTTATCGCAGTTAATTTCAACTATCGTCTCGGTATACATGGTTTCCTATGTCTTGGCACAGACGATGCTCCAGGCAACGCTGGCATGAAGGACCAGATCGCATTACTAAGATGGGTAAAACAGAATATTGCTGCCTTCGGAGGAAACCCTAATGATGTCACTATAGAAGGACAAATAGCTGGCTCCGCGTCGGCGGATCTACTGATGCTCTCTAAATCTGCTCAAGGTTTATTTCATAAAGTAATACCAGAAAGCGGTGCCAATTTAGCCGCATTTTCAATTCAATCTGATCCTTTACAGATAGCCAAGAATCACGCAAAAAAATTTAAATTTGAAAATGTGGATGATGTGCATGCTTTGGAACAATTCTACAAGACGCTTCCTTTTGATATATTAACAGGAGATCATTTTATGTATAAAACCGATTCCACTTTTCAATTTGTTCCCTGTGTAGAACGTGACACAAGTCCGGAACCGTTCTTGACAGAATCACCAAGAAGTATTTTAACAAAAGGCGACTATAAAAAATTACCAATGTTGTACGGTTTTTCCAATATGGAAGGAATTCTTCGTAGAATTTATTTCGAAGATTGGAAGGAAAAGATGAATCAAAAATTTTCAGATTTTTTACCAGCTGACTTGTACTTTGAAACTGAATCTGAAAGAGAGGAGATTGCAAAGCAGGTTAAAGAGTTTTATTTTGGAGAAAAACCAGTTGGTAATGACAATATATTACGATACGTAGATTATTTTTCTGATGTCATGTTTGTCACGTCGACGTTATGTATGGGCTGTCAAATTACACGCAGAAGCAGGACATAAACAAGTATATTTATATGAATATTCTTTTGTTGATGACAATGTACCTGTAGTACCACATACAAATGTTCGAGGTGCTCAACACTGTGCACAATCACTAGCTATATCAGATGGTAACAATTTTACAAGAAGTCTCATGGAATCTCCAGAATATAGAAAAATGAAAGACACAATGCGTGAAATTTGTCATAATTTCATTATAACAGGGTAAGTGATTCTATAATTTTACTATAAATAAGTACACAAACATGACAAACAGCTTTTTTTTTTTTTTTTTTTTTCTTTATTTAAGGAGCTTTGTCACTATTTGACTATGTCGCTCCGTCATAGTCTCCATATGTATTACAACTTCATGTGCTTATTATAAAACTTATATAAACATTTCGCTGAATCAGATCCAGGATTAGCTAATGTACTGTTACATGATCCTACATCAAAGCTGTTAGTAAACATTTGTATCCTAAATGGTTCGCTCCGAACACATTCCAACAGGACGTGGTAAATGTCCTCCACTACACCACACACCTCACAGTTGGGGGTGGTTGTTATACCCATGAGATAGGTAAACTTCCTAGTAGGAATGTGTCCGGATCGAAGTCTCATTGCAGTTACAGAATTATACCTATTCAGTTTGTAGTAGTTGATCCAAGGAATTTTTAACGGTTCCGATTGTATTGTTTTATACCAGATGCCCTTTTCAGCCGACCTCTGATTAAAGTATTCTCTCCACGTTTTATAGCAATATTCTCTGACTAAATATAGACAATCTGAGTAGTATGGTTCAATAGGGAGATTGATTCCCTCAGAACAAGCTTGTTTAGCAAGAAAGTCTGCTCTCTCATTACCCGGGAGGCCTACATGAGACGGAATCCACTGTAACTGAATACTTTTTCCGTTACGTTCTAGTTCTAGAATTCTTCTTTTTCTTCTTTTAAAAAGACAACTCCCGCACTAGGGATCATGCCCTGTGTCGCGGGGACTTTTACAAACATCAATAACGGACACATATAACACCCAGACTCAGGACAATAATTTGTGGATCTCACAAATTATTGTCCTGCGTGGGGATCGAACCCACAACCTCATGCGCGGCAGCCGCTGGCTTTACCGGCGCGCCACCGAGGTCGTCAAAATTTGGTTCATTATTGTGTAAGCTATCGGTGTTCCTCGAAAAGTCGAGGTACAACGAGCCACATGTAAGAGAGCACTTCTAGAGTCAGTTAGAACGACAAATTTGTCGAAGTTAATGGATTTAATGTAGGACAGGGCTTCATTAATTGCTAGCAACTCAGCGTACATGATCGACACAGTTGGTATAATTTTAAATTGTCCATAAGTACTCTGATGTGGATCAAAGAAAGCTGCTCCTAAATCGTTTATTTCTTTAGATCCGTCTGTGAATATCTTATAATAACAGTCAAATTCTGATTCTAGGTAGCGAGAGCAAAGGTCATTTAAAATGTGTGGATCGTAATGTTGTTTAGGTTTATCTATAGTATTTATATTATCTTTAATATGTTTTGACATGTCATAATAGCCAGTCCAGTGAGAGTTCATGAATATCTCTAGATTTTGACTGCAGTGAACTTTAACTTCTATTAATTGTTGATACATTATAATTAAAATAGGTTTAGTCTTTCTGGACCAAGACGTAATACACTTCTGTAGGTTATCTAGAAGCTCATTAATTATATTTTGGTCAGCTAATGATTTACTTTTTAGTACAAATTTACCTGCCAAATAGGTTCTACGGATATGTAGTGGGTATAGTCCAAGCTCACTGCCCATAACGTGTATGGGAGTGGATTTAATGAAGCCTCCTATTGTTCGCATAGCCTGGTTTTGTATCTTCTCTAGTTTGTTTAAGTGACACTGACTACTATCACCATATAAAAAGCTACCATAATCAAAACGACTTCTCACAAGAGATATATATATCCTTCTTAAATGAGTTGGGTGAATTCCCCAACTAGACCCTGCTAAAAATTTAAGTATATTAAGATATTTAGATGTCCTTTCGATAATATAGTTAATATGTGGAGCCCATCTAAGAGAGCGATCGAGCCATAATCCTAAATGTTTGACAGATTCAACTACTTCTAAATTTGTATCATTTATTTGAATAGACAAATTGTTTCTATTAATGCCTTTTTTAAATACGCAAATTTTAGTTTTAGCCACTGAGATTTCTAGACCAAGTTCTAATAAATGTTGTGTAAACAATACTAATGCTGACTGGACGAGATCTGCTGCATGGAATATATTTTTATTTGTACAGTATATTACGAAATCGTCCGCATACTGAGAGACATGGATAGAGTTTCTATTAAATGTATTGCATATATCAATTGTAGCTATATTAAATAACAAAGGTGAGAGAGGGTCACCTTGCGGTAACCCACGACCAGTGCTGCGCACTAAGGAGAGACCATTTATTTCAACTTTTAATAGGCGTTCTCGAAGAAACTGCCAAATATAATTACACATAGCCTTGCCTACACCTAAACGGTCTAATTTTTGTAAAAGTATACTTATATCTACATTATTGTACGCGCTATCTATATCTACAAAGCAGCCCACAGTAATACAATTTCTACAAAATCCTGTCTGAATCCTAGTTACTAGCCTACTTAAATTATCAATGCATGATCTGCATTTTCGGAAACCTATAGTGTTAAAAGAGAATTTATTATTCTTTTCTAAAAACCATTCGAGTCGTTTTTGTATAATTAAATGAAAGATTTTACAGATACACGATATCAGTGCTATGGGTCGAAGAGGTGATGCAGAATTAGGGCCCCTACTTGGTTTAGGTATAGGAAGAATATTGATATCGCGCCACTGTCTCGGAACAAAACCCGTGGAAAGGGATATGTTATACAAGGTAATTAATATAGATTCAGCATTTTCAGGTAGATGTTTAATCATGCTGTAAGATATTGAGTCAGAACCAGGAGCTGTATCTTTATTTTTAATACTCTTTCTGAACTCTTGTAATGTAATTGGAAGCTCTAACTTTAAATTTTGAGATGTAAAAAGCGGATGATCGTTTAATACGTAGTCTGGGGTTAGGTCATGCAGCATGCAGGTGGCCTTTGCGGGATCAGCGTGTTGTTTTTGTACTTGATAACCCTTCATCCATTTGATTTTGCTCCACATGTCACTGGCCGAGACTGATTCGTTAATAGAAGAACAAAAAGATTGAAAAGAATTTCTTTGTTTATTTCTTAAGAGACTTTGAGATTCGTTTATTTTACTTTTTAGTAGAGCAAGGTTAGTGGGAGTAGGGTTTCGTCTAAACCTAGCTAAAGCTAGTCTTCTTTGTGCTACTGACCTCGATAGTTCTGGGCACCAGTATGGCTTTGGGCGGAACCTTCCTGTAGGGTCCTGACTATATCTAATATATGGGATGAATCTATCAGCAGCTGTCTCCAATTTTTCTATAAATATATCGTAGCCCAACTGAGGATTCTCATAAATTGAACAATCAACTGTGAGATTCTCATTAAGATATGACTTGTAATTAGACCAGTCAGCCTTCTTGAAGTTCCTTTTTCTTTTATACTGAGCATTTGATGTTATGTATGAAGTAGTGATCTTTATAATCATATGATCACTACCTAATGTCTCGTTAGTTACTGACCAATTAAAGCCTAGCGATATATCTGTGGATATAATAGATAAATCAGGAGAGGACAGTCTCATAGTACCATTCGCCAGCTGATATCGTGTAGGTGTGCCATCATTAAGAATAATGTAATTATGATCTACTAAGGAATCAAATATTTGTAGGCCCCTTCTATCGCTTTTGTGAGACCAATTTGAATGATGACCATTCACATCACCTAATATTAAAGACTTTCTAGTTTGTAGGGAGAATAAGTAGTCCCATGAGTGGTCGATAGTAACAGTGTCGGGAGGACAATATACAGAAAACACATGTTCCAGTTCATTACAATTATGAACCCTCACTTGAACTATTTCTAGGCCGGTATTATTGTCTTGTATATGTACTAATTGGGACTGAATAGAATTATGTATAAAAATTGCCACGCCCCCATAAGGGACATCCCTATCTTGTCGAAAAATAGTGTATTGATTAATGTATAAAAGAGCATCTGGTTCAAGCCATGTTTCACTTACCGTAGCTATATGTATGTGTTCCTGGATCAAATACTGTTCAAACATCTTGATTTTGGGCTTAATACTACGCGCGTTCCATTGTATAATATTAAGATTGGTAACCTTGTTATTGTATCTATCCATTACTTGTAAATAAATTTAACAAATAAGACATATCGGGTAAAGTATCTCCAAACAAATTATTTAACCAGTTGATGAACGTATGTATCCAGATCTTGAATTTAGTTATGTAATGTCTTGCGTTGTTAATTATCTCTTTTATTTTGTCGAATAAAGTTGAGAAGGGGGGCTTGTTGTGTCGATTTGCGTCCAAGGGGCGAGTTCGCTGGAAGTTCTGGAGCACAGGTGATTCTGGTCGAGAATTATTTTGAGTTAAGTCATCTTGGCTTGAAGCAGATAAATCGGCCACAACGTTATCTGTGATGTGATAAGGCACTTTGTTCTTCTTACTTCGTTTCTTTTGTGTTTTATTTTGTGTGGGTGTAACTTCAATGGGGTGAGTATTTTTACACAATATATCAGAGTACGAGACAGGTGTGTTGGGTAAATCCGTTTTCGCTGTCTTTGAAAATGAGGAGTTATATTCAGTATTCGTTTGGAGAGGCGCACAGTGATAGCTACGAGGCTCCGAGAGTCCATAAGCGGATAGGGCTTTTTGATATGTACAACTATTTTCTGCCATAAGTTCTCTTATGCGTTTTTCTTTTTTATAGGCGGGACAATCTTTAGATATAGCTTTATGTGGTCCTCCGCAGTTGACGCACTTAGGCGTGTTTACGTCACAAGTGGAATGATTTTTCATAGAACACATCATACATATAGTTTTATTGGAAGGACAAGTCTTTTTGGAGTGACCATATCTCCAACAATTGGAACACTGACTGACTGTGTATATATACGGTGTCACCGTGACTCTCAAGTCAAGAAGAAGAATGTAGGATGGTAGACAAGGGCCTTTAAAACCGATTTTGACCGTTTCGCTGGGAACCCAAGTTCCTTCTTCATCTTTTCTGTTCATGCGTTTAGCCATAACTAATACTTTTTCTGATTTAATGTGAGACAGAAGTTCTTCATCTGTGAGGTCTATGTCTATATTCTTAATTATCCCATATGAAAGTCCAACCTCCCACGTCTTTAGTCGACGCCATCCTAATTCATCAAGGGCCGTGCATTTAATAAGTTGTTCTGCGTGAATTTCATCGTTGAAAGTGATCATCAATTTATATGGGTTAATGTATTTGACTTTAGTTATGCCTTTTATATTGTGTTGGTTGAACAGCCTTGCTAGTGCAAATTGTTTAGGGAATTTCTCCTTAGAATACATGCAGATCTGGATAGCCTGCCCATCAGTCCTTATACTGTCATGGCTGATAGATTTTCTTCTAGATTTATTCGAAACTTCTAACCAACCTTCATCTTCATCTTCGTTTCGAATCCTTTTGTTGTTTAATTCTGTGTCTTGCTCCATATTTATGTTTGTTATGTAGTCTAAATTGTTTTGTTGATAATTTAAAATGTTGTTAGTTAAATCATGATTGTTCTGACAGTCGACGTTATCCATTTAGAATAAGGTTCATATTGTAATGATTTAGCGATCGTTCACACTCACTACCTAACACAATAGGTGACCCGGCGGCGGACTACGCGAGCCGCTGCCGATAGCAAACCGGTTATCTGTTTACTTATTTTATTCAATTACGAATGCGTGCGCTTAGATTGCCGTATGACAAATCGACAAACAGCTTAAGATTACTTTTCGGCACTGACTTATTTTTATACTTACTTAAGAACAAAACTTACTTAGAGTTATTCTAGCATAGTAAGTATAGCAATTTTTTTTTTATTATCACTCATTTCGTTCATTCACTAATTTACAAAAAACCCATGTCCCTATATTTTGGTCACCACAAGACATAATTGTAGGTACTGTATGTATGACTGTTATAAATTTAAGTTTTGTTCTTAAGTAAGTATAAAAATAAGTCAGTGCCGAAAAGTAATCTTAAGCTGTTTGTCATGTTTGTGTACTTATTTATAGTAAAATTATAGAATCACTTACCCTGTTATAATGAAATTATGACAAATTTCACGCATTGTGTTTTTCATTTTTCTATATTCTGGAGATTTAATGAGACTTCTTGTAAAATTGTTACCATCTGATATAGCTAGTGATTGTGCACAGTGTTGAGCACCTCGAACATTTGTATGTGGTACTACAGGTACATTGTCATCAACAAAAGAATATTCATATAAATATACTTGTTTATGTCCTGCTTCTGCGTGTAATTTGACAGCCCATAACGTCGACGTGACAAACATGACATCAGAAAAATAATCTACGTATATATTGTCATTACCAACTGGGTTTTCTCCAAAATAAAACTCCTTAACCTGCTTTGCAATCTCCTCTTTTTCAGATTCAGTTTCAAAGTACAAGTCAGCTGGTAAAAAATCTGAAAATTTTTGATTCATCTTTTCCTTCCAATCTTCGAAATAAATTCTACGAAGAATTCCTTCCATATTGGAAAAACCGTACAACATTGGTAATTTTTTATAGTCGCCTTTTGTTAAAATACTTCTTGGTGATTCTGTCAAGAACGGTTCCGGACTTGTGTCACGTTCTACACAGGGAACAAATTGAAAAGTGGAATCGGTTTTATACATAAAATGATCTCCTGTTAATATATCAAAAGGAAGCGTCTTGTAGAATTGTTCCAAAGCATGCACATCCACATTTTCAAATTTAAATTTTTTTGCGTGATTCTTGGCAATCTGTAAAGGATCAGATTAAATTGAAAATGCGGCTAAATTGGCACCGACTCTGGTATTACTTTATGAAATAAACCTTGAGCAGATTTAGAGAGCATCAGTAGATCCGCCGACGCGGAGCCAGCTATTTGTCCTTCTATAGTGACATCATTAGGGTTTCCTCCGAAGGCAGCAATATTCTGTTTTACCCATCTTAGTAATGCGATCTGGTCCTTCATGCCAGCGTTGCCTGGAGCATCGTCTGTGCCAAGACATAGGAAACCATGTATACCGAGACGATAGTTGAAATTAACTGCGATAAAGTCTTTCTTTTTCAAAAGATTTTTATATTCTAACAAGCTGCCATAACCGAATTGAAATGCTACTCCGTGAATGTTTACAACAACTGGAAGATTTCTCGCTGTGGTATCGGGAACATATACGTTTGCAACTAGACAGTCTTCTGTGTACAATACTTGCTTACATGGAATGTATGCAGTAAAGATGAATTGTGGACAATAAATATTTTTATCTATGGCGTCGTACGTTTCTGTCCATGTCGGAGGTAGTAATGGGGCCTAAAAATGAGGAAATTACTTTGTTTTAGTATTTAGTTATAAAACATAAATATTCTTTATGTTTTATTAGTTATATAAATAGTAGCAAACCTATAATGTATTGTTGTTTAATATAATATAAAAGAACAAACATTTTTATTTTAATAAGTATTTTCAATGTTATCTAGAGGTTTAATGTTATCTCAGAAAATAATAACTACGTATTTAAAAAAAAACACTTTGAAGTATTAAGTTAGTACAGTTTTATTTTGCTGTCTTGGAAATAAAAAAATATTGCTGCAGATTATATTCATATTTTAGGATAACATAGTTTGAGTAAGGCATAAATAGCCAAAACATTATCACCTTACTTATTTAAAATTTGAATTTTACATAACTCGTGTATTTATAAAGGATTAATACAATGTTCATCTATTATGATTCGTATTTATACTCACCCTAAACCTGTGTTCCCCAGTTGGTGCAGTGGCATACGGTATATTGTAAAAGACGAATAGTTCTCCATTTTCATCTCTATCACCACGAACTGTTCCTTGTGCAATCTTCACTTCCAACCATTCTGGTTTGTCAAGTTCTTGTGCTGTTACCACAACGGTAAATAAAAGCATTGAACACGTCCGCCACAACATAGCGTCTGATTATTACTGAGTTTTTAAAATAACTATTGAATAAGTATGTCAGAAAACAAATAAAGCATAAAAAACATCGATATGATTATGGCTAGTCATATGGATAGATTGCAGACTCAGGATCAGGAGAATAATTGTTTACTAATGGAGCATACATACACATACATATTCTAGATGATATCAGACCTGTGACCAAAATCTTACCCACATCAAAAGAATAAGTTTTAATTAAAAATATAATATACAGCACACATTCACACAATGGTAACTTTAAAACTAAGGTGAGCTTGTATTTAAGTGCTAAAACACGTTTGGTTAATAAATAAACAACGATCGCGCATTAAGGGTCACTGACATTACCCCTAACATCCAAATATTAGTAGGTACTCATAAAACCAAACAAAATGCTAATACTATAGATGCTAGGCAAACAATAAACATTCTTATTAATGGTTTCTTTGAGTAGTTTTTAATACTACTAAAGGGCTTGTTAACGGTACCAAATTCCCAGTATAAGTATCGTTAAGTAACGTTACTTTCATAATGTTAACCTAGTAACGATACTACGGGTAGTTTTACTTTGGTATCGAATTAAATTTTACCGATAACAATGTATCGGTAAGAGTATCGACACTTTTACCGGTACCTACGAGCGATGTTGCCAACTCGTTCAGTGTACGGGAGCCGCGCATGACTGAATGGCAACGTCGCCCGCTGCGTCGTTCATCTGCGGTCGAGTTTCAGTGTAGTTATAGTGAGTGATTATGACAGTAGACAAAAGTCAAGGCAATTTCAAAGCGCAATACTAGATTGACAATTTGATCAAAACTGTTGTCAACACGATAGCTTTGCTTGTATAGAGCTTGGCTGAAAAGAAAACAGCTATGGTTCGATCCTGAGGAACGAATTACTTTTTGTGTTTTTTTTATTTTTTCTTATTTTGTTTTCTACTATTATTATTCAATACGAGCTGTAACCCGCAACTTCGTTTACGAAAAAAATGTATAGTCGATAATTAAATTAATTAATTTAATTAATTAATTTATTAAATGACTTTATCACCTGTAGATCTCATTTTAGTTGCATGTCATAAAACTATTAAGTTCAATATCGCACAACAGGGAGCACTTCTTCTTACTTAACATTTCAACTCATATCATCGGATCTCCGAAAATGTTTCTCATACAATTTAAAGTCATAATGATCATTCTTCATAAAAAAATTAAAATGAATATTAATTGCAATTCATAATAATCACTAATCATAAGTACATTTAATTTTTTAACCGATGAAAAAAAACGGAGGAGGTTATCAATTTGACACGTATGTTTTTTTTTGTATGATCACGCATAAATCAATAGGTTAATAAAATACCACTGAGTGGTCACCCGTCTATGCAATGACCTCGGTGAAATTTTACGCTTTTAAATCTGTGACCGCAACGGGCTGTGAGTGGCTGCCAGAGAGAATGCATTTTAAATATAACCATTTTTTTTTCGCTCGCCATTTCAAAGGATATTGTAACTGTTTTCTTTGAGATAAAATACAATAAATTAAAAATAAAAAACCAAAAAGAATTCTTGGCACAACCCGGTTTCGAACGCACGTCTACTTCATCAAAGCCGATTGTTCTATACCCTTGGCTATCGAATCTTATTGAATTGTGTTGAAATTATGTATCTATTCCAACGAGTAAACATAATTGTCTATAAATCTGGATGGTTGGTAAGTGACTATTTATATTTTATTAAGCCAAGTAACTTAAATTCACCGTCACTGTTCACGGGTATTTTAATTAAATTAAAATATTATTTTTAATTAAAAATTGAATAGTATTTTTATTTAATGAGTAGATTTTTCACTATTTGTTTTTTTTTTTTGTTTTGTTTATTTTGTTTTGTTTATTATTAACAAATAAGTTTACATCAAATTATACATCAGTCTCACAAAACAGCTGAGGCTGTTTATCTGTGAGATCAGGGAGTCGCTTAAATAACATAATACATAATTATACAATTATCAATGAGGCAGCTTTAGGGATAAATCTAAATTAAGAGTTAAAAGTTAATTATTATTAGTTTATTAAATCACTACAATTATATACCTATATATTTGTGTGTTACAATTGCAGTTATAATAAGATTGTGAGAAAAGGAATGTTATTTAAATTCAATTTATTTTTATGACTAAGTACTATCGAAGAAAGTCCTTCTCGATCAGTTTCTAAACAAATTGCCTTAAACAGCCACCGACAGTGTGACACGCACACATAGATACAAACTACCCAATGAGGTTGCATTAATTTCTAGCCCCGCTAAGACACGCCCCTAAAAATATTCCTGTTTCTTAAGTATTAATTAGTTCTGATTCACTGTCCGGCTATTGGCTATTGTTTCTACACTCACGACTTGGTTTTTGTTTAACGGACTTTCAAAATTATGCAGAATATATTCGATATGAGATTGATATTATTTAGGTATACGTGAAAATGATGATCACGACTTTTTTTCATGTAATAATTCATAATTTCATAATTCATATCTTTTTTGCATTCCATAGTTTACATAGATGTTCCGTCTTATTACAAAAAACTAAATAAAACTCAGTTTAAACCAGGTTCAGCTAGCACAGGCTTAATTTTTAAACTGCAATCTAAATGTCACCTTATTACAAAACATAAATAAACCGTGGCTTTCATAGAACAGCAATTAGACCCTAGCTTAAATAAACAGTCACAGATTATCCAAAATATTGCTTGATCATTCATTACATCATTCGATTATAACGTTCCGTACCACTCGAGGGAAAGCTTATTGCTAAAAAATTGATAAATTTAATTACATATCAGCAATGAAATGATAATATTTTATATATTTAGTATAAATATATAACATTGGTTATTAATGATTACCATTTATTATTCTAGGGTCCTGAAATAATAAGCATTTTCATAACTCGCAATGTTAAATATAAGACGTAGAACGGAACAAAATAAAGAAGGTATTATCATCATTAGGTACCTATTCGGGCATCATTTGAAATACGAGTAAGATGTCAACAATATGAAAATAGTTTGTATGTGATATGGTAATCGTAGTAGGTAAAACAAAAATACGTTTTAAGTAGTTTAAAGTTTGCTCTTTTCTCAACCGACTAAGTAGGTTTTTAGTTGTTTTGTGTAGGTGTTGTTGTGGCCCAGCTTTGTAATGCGCAAACCTTGAATTTCAGGGGACAAAGTACATCCCCGAGGGTCGTGTGATATTATCTACCAATAACTCCAAAATATTTTTAGTACTTAATACGTTTTCTAAATCTATATTTTTTTCTAAACTCTTTGGATAATTCTGTAAAAGGATCAACACGAACAAGCTCACTACTCGGTCGTCGTCTTTCTAAAAGTTCAATATCTTCAATATACATTAAATGTACCATGTCGATATCCATTTTGAAACAAGTCAACAATATTATAATATTAACACATTACCAATAGCAACGCTAACCTCAAAATAACAACTTTGACAGAACTGTATGTATTTAGACCATGGTCTATAGTTTAAACTAGGGGTCGAGTAGGTTTATCTTTAAACCTGACATTACGCCATGGTTTAGTGTTAAAACTGATTTTGTAATAACAAATTTCAAAAACAGTGGTTTTGTGACGTAATAAACCGTGTTTTATAGTTAGACCGTATTTTGTAATAAGGCAGGTTATGTCTATGTATACTTATGGTCGAGCGGAAACTTCCGTGATTGTACATGATTGTACAAGATGGCTCTGTTTAATATTAATTAATTAAATTGAAATATCTTTTAATAGACGGAACCGATTGCAATGAAACAAAAACTAAATATAACTTCAAGTTACTTTCAATCGTCTACTATATAAAAATAAGTCGGGTTTTCCTTCCTGACGCTATAACTCCTAAACGCACGAACCTTTCTTTCTTTCTTTTTTTTTTTTTTCTTTGCGTATGTGTAATGGCCTCAACACCCCGCCAGTGCTCGCGAGTCTAAAAATCCGCGCGAGTAACCGAGCTTTATTATTTATATTAAAAAGCACAATTATTCCTAACTGTACTTTCTTTTGGGAGGCACAGGACCGCGCAAGGCAGTACTTGGAGGAGGCCTTTTTCCAGCAGTGGACGTCGATTGGCTGATATGATGATGATGATGTACCTACTTTCTTTTGAAAAAACATAATTCGTACTATCTAAAATTGTGAAAATGAAACATACGGAAAATTAAGAATTGGTAAAATTAAGAATGTTGATAAAGAAGAATTCGTCCATAAAATAATTTGTAAAATTACACACGGGGAAAATTAAGAATTAGGAAACAATAGTTGAGTCAGACCCTAGGTATTTTATTTAACTGGGCAGGTATTGCATCTGATAATAATAGGATCTCTTTGATTAAAGAAATAACGAAACTTCTTACTGGCACGCGATACTAATTGTCATAAATGACATAAATAATAGATTTTATTGAAGTTTAAAAAAAATATTCGGTAATATTCGACGACGGTCGGCTCGCTGTCGAACCTCCCCTCCGCCAACCCGAAAGGTGCAGAAAGTGGAGGCGAGATGCAAGATGTCGATGGCGGAAACGAGCACGGTAAAATTGCCTAAAATTATTTTGAGAAAAAGGTAATTACGTAGAGACTTTAGAATGTACCTAGTTAAATTAATTGTTTGAATTTTTGAATAAATAATCTATGCCTAATCCCAAAATATATTTGCCTTTATAAAAGTTTAATCCTATTTTATTACGCTAAAAGTTGTCATAAAGTGTGCATAGAATTATGAACTTTGAAGCCTCATAACTTGTAAATGAATATTATTTTTACTGTTTTATTTATCAATAAGCCTAGATAATAACGAGACAAAACGATATCATCTATAGTTTTGAGTATGTATGTATGTTGTTTGACTGTTTTGTTTTGGCGTAGTGGTTATAGCATGACTGCTAAGCAGAGGTCTCAGGTTCGATTCCCGCTTAATGCAAATCTTTGTGTGCATGAATATGATTGTTTGCAGTGGTCTGGGTGTTTTATGTATTGTATAATATGTCTTTACAAAAAAAAAGTATTAAGTATGTTTATCCGTTGTCTAGTACACATAGTACAAGCTTTGCTTAGTTTGGGACTAAATGGCGTTGTGTGAATGTGTGAGGAATATTTATTTATTTACTAGCTGTGCCTGCGACTTCGTTCGCGTGGTGGATGTTACTTACTTCGCAATTCTATTTAATACTCAAAAATCGTTTTTTAAACCTTATAACGAACGAATATACCTACTACAAAATGTGTAAAATGATTTTTTAAAGAAAAAAACGTGTTACTTATTATGTTGTCTGTTATATACCTATATATTATGTATTAAATAATTATGTTGGTGTGTTATAATTGCAGTTATAATAAGATTGTGAGAAAAGGAATGTTATTTAAATTAAATTTATTTTTATGATTAAGTAAATAGTTTAACTTTAAAAATTGATGTTTGTACGCCGGTATTGGCAAAACAGATAAAGACTATTTATTTTTGTAACATGTTTTGTACCTGTGATTAATGAATAAAGGTTATTTGTATTTGTATTTATTTACATTTAAAAATACAGCAGTTTAACTCTTGATGTACATGCCCGATCAGAGACATATAACCCCCCCCTAGTACTGCCATCTCTGTAAAATATTTAGAACTAGCGGGGAACAAGGTAAGATCTATTGATTCATCGAAAACTAAAAGAACTGTTTATCAAGTAAACAATAACAAACATCATCATAATCGTAAAAATGCGATATCACTATATCCTCATTATTATGTGTTCTTTGTCTAACTCACAGATTAATAAATTACTACGTTTTAATGAGGCTAACCCCCCTTGTAGCGCCATCTATGAGATTAGTTCGAAACTATAAAATAGTTTCTAAAAATAAAAAAGGCGCTGGTGGACCATCTCTGTAAATTCAATGTTTGTTTTTTTTGTTTTAGTTTATTTATTTAACATTAAGGTTTGCATTAAATTTTATCTTGCAAGATAATTATGATTCGCACACTTTTCTAATATATATTACCTTTTTATTATTTCTAAAATTCACTTTACTTATAGAAATTTACAAAAACTATAATTCCGTACGCCAGACTTGATCTTGGGTCCCACGCATGACCTTCACTTTCAAAGCCGGGTTGCAAACCAATCAGCCAACCATGCACTTACGTCATTCGCTAAAATTATAGATAACTTTACTAATTATCCATCATATAATTATTACCAACTAACTGAGTGGTTATTATAATAAAGACTGATTATGAAAATTGAGGGTAAGTTTAACATACTCGTAGTTATCCGTCTCTTAATATTATTTACTCGTCTGCTTACGTGCTGCAAGTAACTACTTTTATATTTAAATCATGCCTCGATTAACTGAATTTTTAAAAGTGAAAATTATTGTTCTTTGGGAACAAAACCAAAGTTTAAAGAGCATTGCTCGACAATTAAATGTCGAAGTAAGTGTAATCTAAAATAAAATACGTTTACATTATTTTTCCTTTAGAACAGTAACTTAAAAACATATTTCCTTACAGAGAAACACCGTTCGTTTGTGGGTTCGACGTTATCAAGAGACTGGTGAAGTAAAGCGTAAGCGCTCAGGGCCACGCCCGGTTGCCTATACAAACGAATCCGACCGTCATCGTGACATTGTTGATCGTCATACCGTGGATTCTTTCACGACCACCAGATCAAGCGCTATAAGACATGGTATTTCACTTATCACTGTCCGAAGACATTTACATGCAGCTGGAATACATAATTATAAACCAGCTAAAAAAATAGAACTTACAGAAGTTCATCGTCAAGCTAGGATAAGATTTGCCAGGCAATATATGAACTTTGACTGGGAAAATAAAATAGTGATTTTTACCGACGAAAAAACATTTAAGTCCGATAAAGATGGGCGTAAAATACTGTGGAGAAGACCAGGCGAACGCTACAGCTCTCAAAATGTTTTACCTTTGAGGACTAGCGGCAGGCTAACGCTGGGTAAGTTAACCTACTTTAAAAATTATATCTTTATATATATAAATTGATATTATATTAATATTATTATTGATTAATATATAAATTACACATTAATTATATACATTTATATTAATTATATAGGTGTAGGTTAATTATATATTATATATAAAGATATATAATTATGTATATTATATACCTACATCTATATAATTATAATAACAAAGTCTTCAGCTTTATATAATAGTATAGATATTTTGTTAAGTCTAAAATTATAATAAATTTATACAGTCTTGATTATGAAATAATTACGATTAATTAAGTAAAATATGATATAACAACAAACTTTTGTTTTCTAGGATATTGGGGATGGATGTCTTCAGCAGGCCCTGGAGAGCTTGTTGAAGTCGGCGCTCGAATGAATGGTGAACGTTACTTGGAAATCTTAAGAGATGTGATGATTCCAACAGTGCGCAATGTTTATCCAGAAGGACAAATTTATTTTATTCAAGATAACAGTTCAGTGCACCGGTCGAGACAAGTCATGGAGTGGTTATCTAGGCAAAATGATATAACCTTAATTGAATGGCCATCGAAAAGTCCTGACTTAAACTTAATAGAAAATTTGTGGGGTCAAATGGTTCTAAATTGGGACTCAAGTGAAGTTAGGAGTAAAAAACATTTAGATGAAGAGGTTACGAGAACTTGGGAATTAATGCGATTAAGTGACATTTGTTCTAATATGGTAAATGGAATGAGATCGAGATTAGAAGAAGTAATAGAAAGTGAAGGTTATCCTCTTCGTTATTAGTTAGTTAAACCCTTAAACCTAAGTTTGACCCCACAAATATAATTGTTTATTTAATAGTAAATAGTTTTGATATATCTCGCGAGATGTAAATTGTTGTTCTGTTTGTTTCAAACGTGAGTAACATGTTGGTTCTCGTGAGTAATCATCAAAACGAAACTACAGTCATCTTGGGTAACTTTGAATGAAACATCACGTTAAAGACGTGATGAATTATTATTTTTGCAAATTTTGAAGAAAGGTATATATTTTTATAGCATATTAGGTCCAAGATTATATTTGATGTCAGGTTTAATTTTATAACCAATAATTGTTTGTCAAAGTTACCCAAACATTGTTAATACATTTTTTTTTATCAATCGCCAAAAAGTTACGCACTTATGGTGCAGTTATATCTACTGATATAAATGCACCATAAGTGCGTAACTTTAAAAAGAAAAGGTAATATAAAAGGTAAATAAATATTTGTTTATCTAAGTTTGGCTAATGGGTAAAGTAATTAGCTATTGTAGTAACGAATTTCATATGAATAATAAATACATAAAAAATAACTTAATCTTCTTATTTCAAAAGACTGCCTTCCAAGTATCTTCCTCAATGCTGTGTGCGTGCGCTAGTAATTAAACAAGCTGTGTATGGCTGTGTTGCGGCAAGCCAAGTGCCAGCAGTATCAGTCTATGGATGTAGCGTAATAACTAACATCGCATTATTTTTGTTGTTGTTCGATAGATGGCACACACTGAACCTCATTTAAACGTAGTAATTTATTAATTTGTGAGTTAGACAAAGAATGCGTATTAATGAGGATATAGTTAAATCGCATTTTTACGATTATGATGATGTTTGTAATTGTTTTCTTAATAAACAGTTCTTTTCGTTTATATATTAGATTGGTGATGTTTGATGAATTAATAGATCTTACCTTGTTCTCAGCTAGTTCCAAATATTTTACAGAGATGGCAGTACTAGGGGGGGTTATATGTCTCTGAACGGGCATGTACCTAGTCCTGTGTAAGTTTGAAAGATGGCGCTGTTTAATATTAATTACTTAATTAAATTCAAATATCTTTTAATAGACAGAACCGATTGCAATGAAACAAAACTAAATATAACTTCGTTGTGTATAAAAATCATCTACATTGCTTTCGTACTTTTTACGTGATGCCCAAACAAATTTTAGAACACAGATATACAGTTACAGACAAATAGACAAAAATTCCAAAACTGCTGGAAATGGGTACTATTGGTTGTCTTGTAATACCTTGACTATTTTTTTTAATGTACTTACAATAACGACGTTTCTACAGTTTTATTATATTAATATTATGTACAGATTATTACAGTGGAAAGAGTTATAATGACAATTAACGGTGTTTCTATGGTAACGTTAGCAAACTTTGACTTACAGTATTGTTACTTTTTACCGGTAAATCATCGATAGCGATAAGTCAACTTACCGGTAAAAGTCCACCCAATTAACGATACCTGGCTTAACGATACCTCTACAAGTAACGTTACCATATTTTGATGAAGGTATCGATACCTCATTTTTAACGGTATTTGGAGCCCTGCCTCATATACCTGCGTAATGATATTAAGTATTGGAGCAGACGAGATTTGTAGAATGGCGAGTTCAAGCCGTCGATTTCTGATTAATTAACTTTGACTTTATTGTTTTAGTTTAGATTAATGATTATTAACTTTAAAACTTTCGTGTTTCATTTTATGTAATTATTATTAACACGGGTATTAACACGTATATTGTTTGGTAAATATTTAGTAATAATTTACCTTTGAGGCTCTCGACGTTTCGGCAAGGTTACACCAGCCGTGGTCACGAGTAGACTCTACTCGTGACCACGGCTGGTGTAACCTGTGTTAATAATAAGTACTTGTTTTTTATCAAAACTTAGAAGACGCGCACCTCTTATTATTTTCTGTCGTAACGCTACTATAGTCACTTCTGAACGCAACACAAGAAAATGCTTATAAAAAGAATAAGTTAATTAAGCAATTAAGTTATGTGCCAGTGTAGGAATATTTTATTTTCATTAGAATTCACAAGTTAAGTTTATTAGTGTATGTAAATTCATTGTACTTGATACATATTGTGGGTAAACATTAAAAACAGGATTGTCGCCACCCCAACGCTTTCCGTGGGTGTCGTAAGAGTTGACCAGATCACGATGATCGTATTTCTGCGAGAGAAGGAAAACTTGATATAAACCCTATGCCAATCTGTCTGGCCAGCGTTGTAAATAAGCGCGATTGCGCACAACAGCGTTTTAGAGCTGTTGTTGTCGTAGGAGACTTTAAAGCGAACCTGCGTAGATCCCAGCTTCGAACAGTTAATAGAAAGCGCGAAGGAGGTCTGTACCTGCAGAGACACATTAGTTAGCTGTTATGATAAGGAGACACAACTATTTTTTTAAATTTTATTGTATTTTTGGTTTATGGAGGTGGAGGAATGGGTTCTTTGTAATATTTTTCATAAATTTTGTCCCAAAAACGAGTACTTTCATCCGACAATACACCTCGTAGCTCTATTTTCCGTCCTAAAGACATGTGTGGTTATCTATTCACTCCTGCAGCTGGCCATGCGGGTAGTGATGATCCTGGTGGCACAGGTTCACTGAAATGAATATTGCAAGATTAGAATAGTTATTCGCTCCTGAAGAAATTGTCACAATTGCTTACTTGTTTGTATGTTTTGTCACAATTGTGTACTTATGGTAATATTTTAGAATCACTTACCCTGTTATAATGAAATTATGCCAAATTTCACGCATTATCTCTTTCATGTTTCTACAGGGTGGCTCATTCAAAAGGGTCAGTATGGGAAAGTCTTAAACTATAAGTCATACGAAGATTTGTTCTTAGGAACCATGACACCGATTTTGATAAAAAGAAAAACTGCATTCATACATTTGAAAAAGATACTGTACCCAGCTGGGGAATCGAACCCGGTTGTTTTGCAAAAATAAACTGATACTTTTTCTATTTACATATCGATTCTGTAGGTCTTAAGCAGTAAATATCTCTATGAAACATTATGTCTTAAATGAATAAAATGCATTGTTTTCACATAGTTTTTAATTTATCATAGTAGGTGTTCGAAGTGACCACCATTACAATATTCAACAAGTTCAGGCATGTAAAATTGTCCCTACGGTTGTTTGTACCCCTCTACTAGTTACATACACCGTGTTACATAATCATGTGGCATTGCATTAAACTTTTAAGGAAGTTTTGTTATCTTACAGTAATATTATTATCATGCAACTACTTACTTCTATTAATCAAACAATAACAATCAATTGAAAAGCCCACATAAAGTATGTAGATATTGTAGATAGGTACAGAGACGCGTGTTAAGTTAAGCCTCATTTGAAAATGGAACGTTTCAGTATAACTAGCTGCATGAAGATACAAAATGCAATAAGAAGATCGTTACCTAAACGTGTTAAATATTGTATTGAACAAGACGGTGGCCACTTCGAACACCTACTATAATAAATTTAAGTATGTGAAAAAAATGCATTTTATTCATTTAAGACATAATGTTTCATAGAGATATTACTGCTTAAGACCTACAGAATCAATATTTAAATAGAAAAAGTATAAGTTTTTTTTTGCAAAACAACCGGGTTCGATTCCCCAGCTGGGTACAGTATCTTTTTCAAATGTATGAATGCAGTTTTTCTTTTTATCAAAATCGGTGTCATGGTTCCTAAGAACAAATCTTCGTATGACTTATAGTTTAAGACTTTCCCATACTGACCCTTTTGAATGAGCCACCCTGTATATTCTGGAGATTCAATGAGACTTCTTGTAAAATTGTTACCATCTGATATTGCTAATGATTGTGCACAGTGTTGAGCACCTCGAACATTTGTATGTGGTACTACAGGTACATTGTCATCAACAAAAGAATATTCATATAAATATACTTGTTTATGTCCTGCTCCTGCATGCAACTTGACAGCCCATAACGTCGAAGTAACAAATATGACATCAGAAAAATAATCTACGTATGGTAATATATTGTCATTACCAACTGGTTTTTCTCCAAAATAAAATTCTTTAACCTGCTTTGCAATCTCCTCTTTTTCCGATTCAGTTTTAAAGTACAAGTCAGCTGGTAAAAAGTCTAAAAACTGATTCATTTTGTGTTTCCAAAAGTCGAAAAAAACTATACGAAGAAGTCCCTCCATATTAGCAAAACCATACAACATAGGCAATTTTTTGTGATCGCCTTTCGTTAAAACACTTCTTGGTGATTCTGTCAAGAATGGTTCCGGACTTGTGTCACGTTCTACACAGGGAACAAATTGAAAAGTAGAATCTGTTTTATCTATAAATGGATCTGCTGTTAAGATTTCAAAAGGAAGCATCTTGTAGAATTGTTCTAAAGCATGCACATCATCCACATTTTCAAATTTCAGTTTTTTGGCATGATTCTTGGCTATCTGTAAAGGATCAGATTGAATTGAAAATGCGGCTAAATTGGCACCGCTTTCTGGTATTACTTTATGAAATAAACCTTCAGCAGATTTAGAGAGCATCAGTAGATCCGCCGACGAGGAACCAGCGCTCTGTCCTTCTATAGTGACATCATTAGGATTTCCTCCGAAGACAGCAATATTTTGTTTTACCCAGCGTAGTAACGCGATCTGGTCCTTCATGCCAGCGTTGCCTGGAGCATCGTCTGTGCCAAGACATAGGAAACCATGTATACCAAGACGATAGTTGAAATTAACTTCAATAAAGTCTTTCTTTTTCAAAAGATTTTTTTATTCCAATAAGCTGCCATATCCAAATTGAAATGCACCTCCGTGAATGTTTACAACAACTGGAAGATTCTTTGCCTTGGTATCTGGAACGTATACATTTGCCACTAGACAGTCTTCTGTAAAAGATACATTTGGCGGCATGTATGCTGCAAAGATGAATTGTGGACAGAATATATTTTTATCTATGGCGTCGTACGTTTCTGTCCATGTCGGTGGTGGTAATGGGGCCTAAAAAATAGGAATTTATTTTGCTTTAGTATTTAATCATTAAAAACAATAATATCAATGAGATATTGAGAAAACATTTAGGTACATCAATGTGGAGCTGGTACATAAATAGTAGCAAACATCTAATGCCATCATAATTATACTACAATTAGGTAATCTTAAGTTTGATAAAATCTGATTTTAATATACACTTCTCATCAAAAAAATCGAAACAGTTGCAAGTTTGTGTTTTGTAAGGCTTATCTGAAAAATGTGTATATTTAGGAATATGTGTTATATATCATTTAATAGGGAATTTAATGAGGTTTTCAAATAATGATGTTAATGTTCTAAATTCAAATAACATTTTCATAGATTTCGTATTTTGTTTAACAAGTCGTTTTTACCTTGTACGTAGTTTGACGGAAATTGATAAAATTACTCACGTAAATAAGCAAAAAGATACTAAAAGTTTATTTAATAATTTGGATACCATCCCTGACCTCTCATTACTGCTTCTGTACGGTTTTTCATCGATCGGATGAGAGTCACGATCAAAAATAGTGGCGCTCTATTGGATAATCTTGGATTGCATTCTAAGGCTGGCTGAGTGTTTTTGAGGCATGATCTTTTACACTAATTCGTCTTTTTTATTCATCCAATAGATGCTTAATCAGATTCATGTCCGGGCTTCTTGCTGGCCAATCAATAATAGAGATATCGACTTTAGTAACATAATCTCTTACGACGATCACGGTGTTTGCCCTAGCATCCTCTTACAGAAATGTCAAACCGGGGTCAAATAAATGTGCATAGGGCATCACAAGAGGTTCAAGATACTGTTCGATGTACCTATGACTGTTAAAAATGGGCAGACGGGACCCAAACACAAAGACAAACTCTATCTTGTCGTTGCCACGAATTTCTCCTCAAACAGTCCATGAACCGCCACCATGGATGGCCTTTTCTTTTAATCCTGCATGGTGCAAAGCGTACTCCATCACTTCTGTAGACCTTAGTCCTTCCATCGTTACCATAAAATACAATTTTGCACTCATCAGAAAGGAGGAACTTGTTCCACTAGATGTATGACCAATTTAGGTAATTACGTAAAAAGTTAAGGCGCGCTTTTCGATGATCTGCAGGTAATTCCTCCGTATTTGTTGGCTTGTACGGTACAAGTCTACGTTTCTTCAACCTTCTTCTAATTGTAGAGTCACTTACAGCCACCATAGGTTCATCATGAAACTGCTGCTGCCGTTGAAAGACATTAAGGCATAGACTTTGTAAGAAAGGTGTTACCATAAATCGATCTACTCGGTCAGAAGTTACCTGTTTTCTGCCTGATCTCTAACGGTGCATGAATAAACCATTCTCTTGATAGCGTTTTCAGATTCTATGAAAAGACGAAACGCTAAGATGCAATCTTTCAGCCGTAATAACCTGACTAAGTCCAGAATTCAGCAATGCCACCACTTGGCGGTTTTTGCGGGTAAACATCGCATGGACGCAGTAATAAGAGGAATAAAGAACTCTGGATGTGCGATACGGGTTATTAAATAAACGTTTTCTAGCTTTTTTTTCATTTACGTGCCTAATTTTATTATTTTCCGTCTAACTACGTACAGGGCAAATACGACTTGTTAAACAAAATACGAAATCTATGAAAATTGAATTTGAATTTAGAACATTAACATCATTATTTGAAAACCTCATTAAATTCCCTATTGAATGATATATAACACATATTCCTAAATATCCCCTTTTAAACACAAACTTGCAACTGTTTCGATTTTTTTGATGAGAAGTGTAATATTATTTGAAGATATAACTCTTCAAATAATATTATATTAAAATCAGATTTTATCAAACTTAAGAATGTTTTCTAATGGACTTTCAATTTAATATGAATTTTCAATTTTATAATGAATTCTAGAATTATTATTAATTATTAATTGTCGAAAAAAATTATAAATGAGTATGTTGACTAATAATTATTTCTTTGAAAATTCATTAATATTTATAATAAATATATTTATAATAAATATGATAAATACATTTTTTGCGCAAAAAAAAAATATAACTTTTAATCGCCGGTCACCATTTAAATCCCAACCAAATCGCCTGGCATTATGAATATCGTTTAATTAGACATTAGACTTTAAGATGCTGTAAGATTCAAAGTGCCTCAAGAACATTTTCTGCATGAGAAAAATTGCGAATTAAAAAATTCATAGCTCATTAACGCCCCGCAACCTCCCAGCCAGGTCGGCCATCATCATCCACACATTCGCAACTAATCAACAATAATATTTTCAATGTGCCTCAAGGATGTACTCAAAAATGCCTGTCAGGCATGTGAAGTTTTAAATAATATGTAAAAAAACACTAAGCTCCACAAAAAACTTCAAACTTTTTCTTTCATCTCTATGACCACGAGCTGTTCCTTGTGCAATCTTCACTTCCAACCATTCTGGTTTATCAAGTTCTTGTGCTGTCACCACAACGATAAATAAAACAAAACACGTCCGCCACAACATAGCGTTTTTGTTAATTACTGAGTTTAAAAATAGCGCCTCTATACTTAAAACGACAATTAAAAGAAAAAATACATCGATATGATTATGACTAGTTATAAGAATACATTGCAGGCATTATAGTGGCTTCATAATGTTTTTTACAGACGAAATATAACTTCCGGGTTCAGGACAATAATTAGTGGATTACACATTATAGTTTTACAGCATGGTATCGCCCCTGCGACCACGATAACTACATTAATCGTCTGAGTTGTAATTAAAATAATACCATACTGCACACGTTCATACCATGTTATATAGTCCCAAATTTAGCTGAGCTTCTTGTATGAATTCTAGACAAACATACTTATTAATAGTTTTTTCGAGTGGTGTTATTACATAGTCTTACTAGTTAGAATGCCTAGTTCCATCATTTGTTTTGATTAGTTAATTTTGACTAATTGTTTTGGTTTGGTTTGATCATTGGTCTTTCGTTTTACAAGTACTTAAAAGATACGCAGCACTTATTAGGGTGTTTTTTGCCCGATACTTATTTTAATTAGGTTCATTAGTTCAAGTTTATTAGTATTACGGCATATAATAATATGTATGTTGTATCACAGTCTGAAAAAAATAGTCATGATGACTCTTGAAATCCTGCAATCTAAATATATAAATCACTAGCGAAACCTAATCATATCAATGTATAATAAACCTAAGCAAGCAGATTGTCCCATATTAAATTAAATATTAAAGCATTATCTCTAACCCTCAGTAATAAACAAACGCTATGTTGTGGCGGACGTGTGCAATTGTTTTATTTATAGTTGTGGTAACAGCACAAGAACTTGATAAACCAGAATGGTTGGAAGTGAAGATTGCACAAGGAACAGTTCGTGGTCATAGAGATGAAAATGGAGAAATATTTAACTTTTACAATATACCGTATGCCACTGCACCAACTGGTGAACATAAATTTAAGGTAAACATAGTTTTAAAAGTTTAATTTATATTTTAAGTTTAAGTTTATTTGTATAAAGTAAACTTGGACCATGCTGCAACCCGGGTCTTTGGTAACATCAATGTGACGATCATAAGGGACATCCGCAATCACGATACTAATTGGTTGATTGCTTATACTTGTCCTGCGAGGAATTCGGATCTGTGACCTTGCCCTTGCTATTCCTTTTTTTTAAGTGTAATTTACACATTATTATTTTCACTATATTTATGTCCTTAAGTCCCGTTACGTACTCACAAATGCATCGCGTTATGTAAAAATATTAGCATATTAGTATACTTAAACAAAATTTATCAAACTGTGTACCGTATTCCTGGATATCTGTAATATTATTACTACTGACATCCTATTTTAAATACCAGCCGATCATTGTTCACCAGCAAATCTAATGTGTACCCAATATTAAATACTTTCTAGACGCATTTTACTATTATATGTCTTTTACAATCTAATCAAAGTAATTTTTTATTTCAGGCGCCATTACCACCGCCAGCATGGACAGAAACATACGACGCTATAAATAAAAATATAGTATGTCCACAATTTATTTTGCCTATGATAATACCGAAAGATGTATCTTATACAGAAGACTGTCTAGTTGCAAACGTATATGTACCACGGCAAAGAATCTTCCAGTTGTTGTAAACGTTCATGCAGGTGCATATCAAAATGGGTATGGCACCTTCATGGAATACAAAAACTTTATGAAAAATAAGAAAGACTTTATCGTAGTAAGTTTCAACTATCGTCTTGGTATACATGGTTTCCTATGTCTTGGCACAGAGGATGCTCCAGGCAACGCTGGCATGAAAGACCAGGTCACATTACTAAAATGGGTAAAAAAGAATATTGCTGCCTTCGGAGGAAATCCTAATGACGTTACTATACAAGGACAAAGCGCGGGAGGATCGTCTGTAGATTTATTAATGCTTTCTAAATCTGCTGAAGGATTATTTAAAAAAGTTATACCAGAGAATGGTGCCAATTTAGCGGCATTTTCTATCCAGTCCGATCCTTTACAGATCGCCAAAGATCATGCTAAGAAGCTGAACTTCACAGGTACTGATGATGTGTATGCTTTAGAGCAGTTCTATAAGACGCTTCCGTTTGATGTGTTAACATCTTATGCATTTTTGGATAGAACAGACTCTACTTTTCAATTTGTTCCTTGTGTAGAACGTAACACAGGTCGTGATGCATTCTTGACAGAATCACCAAGAAATATTTTAACAAAAGGCGACTACAAAAAATTACCAATGTTGTATGGATTTGCCCATATGGAAGGACGTGCTCTTGTAATTGCATTTGACTTGTGGAAGGACAGAATGAATGAGAAATTTTCAGATTTTCTACCAGCTGATTTGCACTTTAAATCTGAATCTGAAAAAGAAGAAATTACTAAGCAGATCAAAGAATTTTATTTTGCAGAAAAGCCAGTTGGCAATGACAATATATTTAAATACGTAGAATACATATCTGATGTTATGTTTGCTTATTCAGCACTAAGAGCTGTCAAATTACATGCAAAAGCAGGACATAAAGAAGTATATTTATATGAATATAATTTTGTTGATGACAATGTTCCTGTTATACCACATACAGATGTTCGAGTCGCTGAACATTGTTCTCAATCATACGCTATATCAGATGCCTACAATGCGTCTCATGTTCACATTGATGGTATAACTCCAGAATATAAAGAAAATCAAGAAACTTTGCGTGATATTTGGCATAATTTTATTATAACAGGGTAAGTGGCCATAAATTTTACTACATACGCAGGAATTGACTAATAACAATTTAAAATTACCGTTTGTACCTGTCTACATCCGCACCCCTTTGTAGCAACGTGCGTGTTTAGCTTGAATTAGTTTAAGCTGAACGCTCCCTAACGTATGAATCGTACTTCGAGAACAGGTATAAACGAGCAGTTTCTTTGCAGAACACTGCAGGCAAATGTTAGCTGTTTCAATAGTTCCTTGTCATGTCGTCTCTCGCCAAAAGTAACTACACTCGAGAGCAAAAGTTCCGGGTCACTAGCATTTACTTCAATATCTTGAAAACGAATAAAGCTATCGTATTGAAATAAATTGAACTTTATAGACAATTTAATGTTACTAAAATAAAATGCATTACATTTACTACTGACCATTTATTTTATTATGTTTAAAAGGACAAATTAAAAATGGCGTCATTTTGCTTGTAAGACCAAAACTGAAAATGTTGAATTTTTTATATTTACAAGTAGTTTTAACACGGTTTAGTACTTGGTATTACCCCCACGTGCTGTCTGGACTGCTGCAATGCGATTTGGCATGCTGTACACCAAGTTTCTGAAACACTGTTGGGGAATGTTCTCCCATTCCTCTACCAATGCATGTTTCAAGTCACTAAGCGTAATTAAAGGAGGATCTTGTTGTCTTACCCGTCGTCCGAGCTCGTCCCAGGCGTGCTCGATTGGGTTGAGGTCGGGGCTACGTGCTGGCCACACCATGGGACGAATATTCACCTCATCAAGGTAGTCTTGCACTACACGAGCGGACGGGCGGGCGTTATCCTGCATAAAGATGGCATTCTCACCAAGTCTTGCCATAAATGGACCGACGTGCTCGTTGAGGATTTCATCCACGTATCTTACGCCATTAAGAGTACCGTTTTCGATCAGTACAAGCTCTGTTCGGCTTTCCGCAGAAATTTCAGCCCACACGAGTACCGAACCACCAGTCTAGCGAATGCAATCCGGACTATCCGTAATCCGATAAATCCGGATATCCGCCCATTTTTACTCGGATTGTAAATCCGGATTCGAAAATTAAATCCGCGGATTTTCTGAATAATAAGAAATTGTAATGTTAGAGTGGATATGGCGTTATTCGAGGATAGTGGTTCACGAGGACGTTATTAGGAGGCCGTTTACAAGCATCTTTAATGCATTCCCCCTACAAGCGTTGAAACAGAGCGTGCTTTTTTATACAGCAGGAATTATGTGTAACCGAATTCGCAGCAGGTTACACAACTTTAGATGATTTATTATTTTTGAGGTCACATTTTGATGGCAGCAAAGTTAATACAGACATCTACAACATAGCAACATACAACATAGCAAGAGTTTTTGAGAATTATGAACCAATTAAAATTAAAGTTGGCAGAATGAATTAAAATAACCTTTTTTATATACCTACCTATTGTATAAAGAGTTTTATCTATATTCTATTCGCGTTTAGAATGCAGTGAGTTGTCATTGTCCACCGACCTAGCCTCGCCGTCTAAACAGTCAATTCTTTTAAAATTCAAATTAATTGAATTATAAAATATTTTATTGGTTAGACGGCGGGGCTGTCACTGCATTCTAATAGAATAGGATATATATGTCTTTTTATACATAGAAAGATATCTTACGTGGAAGAAGACATCTACCTAATAATCGTACATACGTCATTAGTCGCCACAAAAAAGGTCATTTCCAATATAAAATATTATAATATAAACTGAGTATTAAGTTCTGAGACTTTCTTTTATGGATATTTAATGTTATAAAAGCGACATAAACATTCCATTGATGTTCTAAAACAAAACAATATGAAATTTGTCAGCAAAAACATTGCATAAAACATTTATATTTATGTAAAGTAGGTACTTAGGTAAGTAAGAACTTGAAACAAAATAAATTCATTTAAAAGACAACAAAACGGTACGCGCAAAAGCAAGACAAGTGACTGTTGTCTTTATTTAGGTAACAATCATCTGTGGATGCTGGAAAGTAATTTCTTTTTTTTTATTAATAAAATATAACTTTAACTAAAATAAATTTAATGCAGAACTTTAGATAAGGTTATATAAGGCTCATTAACGTAAAAAAAAGAAATTTCCAGAAATGTAGTTGTCCGCAATAACTTGGCCGCCATCGATTTTATGTCTTATAAAATAACAGTCTTTTTAAAATGAAGTTAAATAAAAAGAGGTTAAATTATTTTGTTACTTTTATTTTAATTATGCGGATTATTTAGTGTGTAATCTTTATTAATTTGAAGAGAAGTTTTAATAGTCTTATTTTTGATCTCCAAAGTTTTATTTTAATTTGTACTTATTATTTTGATTTGAAATTGAATAATTACAAATAACAAAACAAAATAAAAATCGATTATATTAATATGTTTTGTATTCCAGTGTTTTCATTATGATCCATTTACACAAGTATAAGAAAAGTCACATTTACAAACTGATTTAAGTGGATTTGTTTAATTTTATAAAAAATCCGTAAAATCCGGATAATCCGGATCGGACCAAAAATCCGTTCTTAAAAATCCTGATTTTAAAACAGAACGGATTTGCATTCCCTAACCACCACTGTATGACACCTTTTCTTTAATACAGGCTTGCATAAATCTTTCTCCTGGTCTTCTGTACACCTTTGCCCTTCCGTCGTGTGTATTCAGCATAAATTTTGATTCGTCCGAGAATATGACATTTGAACAATTTTCAATCGTCCAATTCGAGTGTTCGCGTGCATAAATTCGTCTTGCTATACGATGGTGTCTCTCGAGTTTCGGACCATTTGCGGGTCTAAATGGTTTCAAATTACCTTCAGCAAGTCGCCGTCTTACAGTCCAAGCAGAAGGGCTGCTTCCACCAAGTCCTAAAAAATGATGAATCAGTGCTGTTCCCGTAAGAAACCGATTTCGTAGCATAGAGTTCACTAAATATCGATCTTCCCGTGCCGTCGTGCACCGGGGTCTGCCTGTTGTTGGTCTGCGTAGGTTCAAACCAGTGTTTAGAAACCGCTGGCGAACACGCTGAACTGTAGACAACGATACACCGACTATTCTAGCTGTTTCTCGCTGACTGCTCCCATTTTCCAGGATCGTGAGGATTCTCGTACATTCCTCAGGTGTGACATAATTACCACTTTAATAATGACTATTGGATACCTGGATGACTCTTTATAAATACATTTTATGACAGAACAAAAACAAAAGCAAAAACAGTAGTGAAAATTAGAAGTTCTGATTTAAAAAAAATGGATCTTTTTTTTTATAACTTTTTTAATGCCATAACTTACCGCCAATCAATAAGTTTTTATATGTTTAATAAAAGATTATTAAATTGTCTATAAAGTTCAATTTATTTCAATACGATAGCTTTATTCGTTTTCAAGATATTGAAGTAAATGCTAGTGACCCAGAACTTTTGCTCTCGAGTGTATTTAGAAAATATAAATCAGTTATTAAGTTCTCTTTAGTAATGACAATAAACAGTCTACCCCTTACATGAGATGTACGACGATTCTCAGTTGTGACACGACACGAATTATGATAATATTTTAGGAAATTGGAAATAATACGACCCCTAAAACTAGCATAAATTATAGTGCAGGTCCTTAAACAGACACAAGCTAATGGCTCTTAATTGTTGTGGTCTATGTAAAAGTGCCGGGAAGTACTTACAATACTCAAGAACGATTCTAAAATTTCTATTTTGATTTTAGTGAACCAGTGCCACCAGGATCATCGCTACCCGCATGGCCAGCTGCAGGAGAGAATAGATCACCACACATGTCTTTAGGACAGGAAGTAGAACTCCGCGGTGTATTGTCAGAGGAAAGAAGTATCTTTTGGGACAACATTTATGAAAAATACTACAAAGAACCTATTTCTCCACCTCAACCACCTGCAAAATACAAAACAGAATTATAAAAAACTATAATATGAACTATGAAACTAATGTTTTAGAGATATAATCCAAAACTAGTCTTCCAAATTGGCGTTTAACTTTAATTCCGACACACTACTCTAAATGATGAACTATTAGAAAGTGGTGACGCCACTCAAACAATGACATATTCATTAACAAAATAGTTCACCATTTCCACTCGAAATATTATTAACATAAATAATAATGGACAACCATTTTCATATTATTTTCGAAACGCAGTATCTTTTTTATCCTTGTGTTTTTTATTTGGTTAGATTTGTATACATAATCAGTTTTTTGACCTTTAATGTTTAGTTATAAGACTGTAGTTAAATCAGATTGATATTTTTTATCAACTTAAAAGCAGTCGTTAACTAAACAATATTACACAATCATAATATTATTACGCTTATGTACCTACTTTAGCACTATAATGAATATTACGTATTTATCTAAATATGCGATGTTCTAACGACCAGAAAAATAAAACATCGTGAAAATTTGTATTAAGGTCATATCATTGACATTTCAAATACTTTATATCATTTTAAGATAATTTTATTTCGTTAGTTCGATTTTATCTTGTAGTATTGACTTGCTATTATGTTACGATGGATGTGTTTGTGTGTTTTGTACGTGGCTGTGACTACGGCGAACGATCGTGGAGAAGTGGATTGGTTGGATGTCCAAATTACCCAGGGTACAGTTCGAGGACACCGTGATTCAAAGGATGATATATTTGTGTTTTATAACGTACCTTATGCCACGGCTCCTACCGGGGAACAAAAGTTTAAGGTAAGAACAAAAATTAAACTAACGTTACGATGCTCTTTTTTCTTCCTTTATTTAAAAAAAAACCCCTCTCGCTTAAAAGTGGCCTGTTTCGCGGAGGTTTTTACAAACATCAATTTAACGGACACAAAAATATCTAGACTCAGGAAATAATTTTTATATTGGTCAAATAATTGTCATGCTAGGATAAGAAAGCGCGATCTCGCGCCCGGCAGCTGCTAACTCTTGGCCATCGAGGCCGTTAAAAGTGTACATGTTCATAATTTTCTCACTTTTTAAAACGAATAAATTTTCGGACTCGGTTGGTTATATACTTAAATACATACATACATAAACTTACGCCTTATCCCGTTATGTCCGGGGTAGGCAGAGATGACAGAACGGTACTTGTCACGATCCTGGCAAACAAATTGGGTCTGGTTATATCTAAGTATATAATAAAATGTATTGATATAAATGAAATTGGTGATGTAAAATTAGATTTCAAAGACAAAGTGATACATCCTAATCCACCAATTATGAAAATTTACCTTTGGGCAAGGCTTCCAATATTCAAAGATGACTTATTATTTCCCCAAGATTAAAAACTTTAAAGTATCTAACAATTTTTTAATTGCAGATATTTTATTTGATACTTGTTTCATAGGCACCTCTCCCACCACGAAAATGGACCGGAATCTACGACGCACTAGACCAAACAATCGTATGTCCACAATTCATTGGGCAGTACTTACCCAAAAACTTTTTAATGAAAGAAGACTGTCTCGTTGCCAACATATACGTGCCAAACACAACAGATGAAAACCTTTCAGTCCTCGTAAATATTCACGGAGGTGGCTTTCAGGCAAGATATGGTGAATACATCAAAACCATTAGTCTCATGAAGAAAAAAGATACTATTGTAATCACTTTCAATCATCGTCTTGGTATTCATGGATTCCTGTGCCTTGGTACAGAAGATGTTCCTGGCAACGCTGGCATGAAAGATCAGGTAGCTTTATTAAGATGGGTGCAACAGAATATTGGCGCATTTGGAGGAAATCCTAACGACGTCACGTTAAGAGGTTCTAGTGCGGGATCAGCTGCTGCAGAACTTTTAATGATTTCGAAACCTGGACAAGGACTATTTCATAAAGTTATACCCGAAAGCAGTTCTAGTCTCAATTCTTATGTAATGCAAACTGACCCTCTGAAGACAGCACAAGATCATGCGAAACTATTACATTTCGAAAATACGAATGATTTTTACGCTCTCGAACAGTTTTATAAGACACTACCCTACAGTGATCTGACAGCGTATTCATTTATGGAGGAAACTAGCTCTACTTTCTTGTTTTCCCCATGTGTAGAACGTAACAATACAGATGAAGCATTCCTTGTGGAATCACCTTTTAGTATACTAAAGAGAGGTGACTATAAAAAGATTCCTATGTTATATGGTTTGACAAATATGGAAGGGTTGATGCAAATTGGTTATTTCGATATGTGGAAGAAAAGAATGAATGATAAATTCAGTGATTTCTTACCTGTTGACTTAAAGTTTGCAAGTGAAATAGAAAAAGAAGATATTGCTGAACAGATCAAAGAGTTCTACTTTGGAGATAAGCCTATAGATGAAGATAATATTCTGGGATATATAAATTACTTTTCGGATGTATTAATAGATTATGGGGTGTTTAGATCGCTGAATTTATTTCTTGAAGCTGGTCATAATGAAGTTTATTTGTATAAATACTCTTTCGTGGATGACAACAATCCTGTGATACCACACACCAATCTACGTGGTGCAGATCATTGTGCTCAAACTTGGGCTGTAGCTGATGGCAACAATATGACTGTTACTTCTACGTTTGATATGACTCCAGAATACAAGAAAATGAAGACAATAATTCGTGAACTTTGGTCTAATTTCATCAGAACTGGGTGAGTAGGTTTAGTTACTTTTATATTTTCATCTATTATTTGACTTAAAACTATGACTTGCAATTAATTTGTGTATATATTAATAAACTCGTACTTACACAAAGAGTCGCTTTGAGGAATGAAATCAGGATATCGGTAATTAAGATATCATTTCTTACTTAAATGGGGTAGGATGAACTAAACAAATTGACATTTACCATGAAATCCTAAATTACTCCTCTAGTCGAGATCATCGCTTCCTTAGAATTGTTGTAATATTCTAATAGTTTATTAATTTATTTTTTCTACTTTCCATCCAGAAAACCAGTACCCAAAGGATCACCACACCCCTCATGGCCAGCAGTTGGAGCGAACAAATCACCACATATGTCCCTAGGACGGAAAGTAAAACTCCAGGGAAAATTATCCAATGAAAGAGCCATCTTCTTAGACACAATCTACGATAAGTACTACAAGGAACCTATTCCACCTCCAGAACCGACTGAGAGATATACCAAGAATAGAAATTAACTTTATAATGTTTACGTTTATTATTTTTTCTAACTTAATTAACGTCATTATTTTGATATGGAATTAAATTAAACATTTACTCTAGTTAACTTAGTTTCATTTTGGTATAAAAAAATATTATTTATATACTTCCTGCCTAACTATCCTAACCATTCAATGGCCTCAGTACCTTCTAGTTCTGCGCAGTACTAATAGGTATGTTCTTTGCGTTTCAATGTCGTTGAATTTTTCGACCTATCGTTCAGGGATATATTGTTTCTTCGGCCAATTATCAAATGAAACCATAGTTCTTTCAGTAGCCGATCAGTATTTAATCGTTCAGTTGATTTTCGGGATTGCGTGGTAAATTAATCCAAATATAAACAAAAATAACTAGTAGTTAAACGTCATCGCAGTGAAATCAGCGATCCAGACACCCTCACTGCAGTTGACGCACGTTAATTAAGAAGAGCAATAATTATTCCTTTGGGACTACATTAGAGAGGTTTCAGATTAACCTAAACTATGTCATAAAGAGAACAGATGTGAACATAAACTGCGTTTAACATACCGCGTATATACTATGTTACTGTTGTTAGGTATTGGAAGTACACATTATATACACTTCTCATCAAAAAAATCGAAACAGTTGCAAGTTTGTGTTTTCTAAGGATTATCTGAAAAATGTGTATAGTTAGGAATATGTGTTATATATCATTTAATAGGGAATTTAATGAGGTTTTCAAATAATGATGTTAATGTTCTAAATTCAAATTCAATTTTAATAGTTTTCGTATTTTGTTTAACAAGTCGTATTTGCCCCGTACGTAGTTTGACGGAAATTGATAAAATTAGGCACGTAAATGAAAAAAAAACTAGAAAACGTTTATTTAATAACTCGGATACCATTCCCGACCTCTCATTACTGCTTCTGTACGGTTTTTCATCGATCGGATGAGAGTCACGATCAAAAATAGTGGCGCTCTATTCCATTCCTCTTGGATTGCATTTTAAAGCTGGCTAAGTGTTTTTGAGGCATGATCTTTTACACTAATTCGTCTTTTTTAGATGTTTTATCGGATTCATGTCCGGGCTTCTTGCTGGCCAATCAATAATAGAGATATCGACTTCAGAACATAATCTCATACGACGCTCGCGGTGTTTGTCCTTGCATCCTCGTACATAAATGTAAAACCTGGGTCAAATAAATGTGCATAGGGCATCACAAGAGCTTCAAGATACTGTACGATGTACCTATGACTGTTAAAAAGGGCAGACGGGACCCAAACACAAAGACAAACTCGGTCTTGTCGTTGCCACTAATTTCTCCTCAAACAGTCCATGAACCGCCACCATGGATGGCCTTTTCTTTTAATCCTGCATGGTGCAAAGCGTTCTCCATCACTTCTGTAGACCTTAGTCCTTCCATCGTTACCATACAATACAATTTTGCACTCATCAGAATGGAGGAACTTGCTCCACTAGATGTATGACCAATTTAGGTAATTACGTAAAAAGTTAAGGTGCGCTTTTCGATGATCTGCAGGTAGTTCCTCCCTATTTGCTGGCTTGTACGGTACAAGTCCACGTTTCTTCAACCTTCTTCTAATTGTAGAGTCACTTACAGCCACCATAGGTTCAACATGAAGCTGCTGCTGCAGTTGAAAGACATTTAGGCGTAGACTTTGTAAGAAAGGTGTTACTATAAATTGATCTACTCAGTCAGAAGTTACCTGTTTGCTGCCAGATCTCTAACGGCGCGTAAACAAACCAGTCTCTTGCTAGCGTTTGCAGATTCTATGAAAAGGCTAAGATGCAATCTTTTAGCCGTAATAACCTGACTAAGTCCAGAATTCAGCAATGCCACCACTTGGCGGTTTTTGCGGGTAAACATCGCATGGACGCAGTAATAAGAGAAGCGAGGAACTCTGGGTCCGCGATACGGGTTATTAAATAAACGTTTTCTAGCTTTTTTTTTCATTTACGTGCCTAGTTTTATCATTTTCCGTCAAACTACGTACAGGGCAAATACGACTTGTTAAACAAAATACGAAATCTATGAAAATTGAATTTGAATTTAGAACATTAACATCATTATTTGAAAACCTCATTAAATTCCCTATTAAATTATATATAACACATATTCCTAAATATAGGTACACATTTTTCAGATAATCCTTATAAAACACAAACTTGCAACTGTTTCGATTTTTTTGATGAGAAGTGTACTTATCTATAAATTAGTTGTAAAGTTACTATTGCTAAGTATTAAAAGTACGTATTATTTTAAATATAAATATAATCCTCACACATTCACACAACGACATCTAGTTCCAAACTATGCAGAGCTTGTACTTAATGGGTACTAGGCAACGGATAAACATACTTAAATACTTTTTTTTTGTAAATACATACATAATAATATTAAACATAGACAACACTCAGACCAATTCAAACAATCATATTCATGCACACAAAGATTTGCATTCAGCGGGAATCGAAACCGAGACCTCTGCGTAGCAGCCATGTAATATACCGTCTGCGCCACAGAGGTCGTATAAGTATTATAATGATGATTAATACGTACCTACTTAGTTTTCGATGTAATATTTGTGTTAGGATCAGCTAACTAGGGATTGGAATTATGACGTTTACCGCTATTTCATTCTGTATTGCTCGTAGTACATTAGGGTTTACTTTTTCTGCTAATTATAGACATATTTAAATACCTAAGTTAATCTCGCGACGCAACCAAAATATTTCTAATAAAAATCGTTATTATACTTAAATATTACGTTTCTGTGACTAAAATCAATAAAAACAATTAGTTCTTTTCACACCAAAGAGTATTTTTACTGTCATTTACTCAACACATTATCATCCTACAGAACATTGTTCATAACTTTTTCTAAGGCGCTTATAAACGCTAACAGCAAATATATATATATGTGTGTATAGCACTTTAGCTTTATTTACAAACTGAAGAGACAATACCACATATCCTTTAAAAAAAACTAAAGTAAAAGGAAGAACGTCACTGCAATTAAATCTGAGGCCCCAGGAGAATACGGCGCCGGCGGAGACGAAAACGCATTTAAAGTTTCAAACAAGTCGACAATTGGTATTCATTAGTGAAAGTTCATTTCAAAAATAGCAACATAAGAAAGTTTCTGACTAAGGAAATTATATAGTTTAGGTTTTATTTGATTAAGTACCTCATAAATTAATGGCCTCCAACAAATAAAATCGCAGGAAAATTAGTTTATTTACATAAAAAACGCCGTCACCTAGTCCCATAAACTTGGTATAATAAGTCAAACTACACTCTATTTGTACAAGAAGTATATTATGCTTTATTATTCACGTTTCAATTTAGCTAATATCAATATCTGAAGTTTCCCACAAGTACACAATACTGTAATACTAATAATAAGTATGTACTAGTAAGTAATATTATCAATATCCATCCTAAAGTATAAGTCACCAAGAACATAAATCAATAAGAGATGAGACAAACAAGTTTGGCGCTCCTCCCATGAACCAATATGAGATTGGACGTAGAATCGAAACAATGGGCTAACAGCCAAGATAAGTCTTTAACTTAATTAACTCGAAGGCTTCGGCATAATTAACTTCGCAGCTTTTTAGGGGCAAACAGTGTAGTATGAATATAGCTATGTCTCTATGTAAGGTTATACACGTTCAATATCTTCATTTGTAATTTAATGGTATTTTCCATCAAATAATATCATAAACAAACGTTTGTAAGTAAGGATAATTGTTTGTACTTACGTTACTCTTTTACGTAAAAACTAATTAATGGTCTTTCATGAAACTTTACAATTATATTGCTTGTACATAAGAATAACACTTAGTTTGTCTGTTTGCTCCGGGTATAAATCTTCGACACGGCTAGACAGATTTCGATGGGTATATCATTGGTAGATTGCTAATTTTGCAGTTTGCATTGGTCTGAGTGTTTCTATGTATAATATATAATGTATTTACAAAAAAAATGTATTTAGGTATGTTTATCCGTTGTCTAGTACAAGTACCCATAGTACAAGCTCTGCTTAGTTTGGGACTAGATGACGTAGTGTGAATGTGTGAGGATTATTTATATTTATTAATGTTATATGAGGATTCACGACAATTCCGCTGAGTTAAGAAATTTGAGCAATGTTCATTGTATCTTTCCTACTAATGTCTAGGATAACTAATGTCTATATCTTTTCTAAAATGTATGGATGGATGATTTTTACTCTTTCATGCAAAAACTACTGAATGGATTTTGATAAAATTTTTAATATAGAAAGTTTAGGGGTTTGAACCTATACCACGCTGGTGTAGCCGCGGGCATCAGCTAGTCATTAATAAGAGATTAAATATGCTAACGCCATGTTCACATGGGGGTAGACCGGGGCTATAAAGGGTATAGGGTTTTATTATCAACTCTACCTTCTTTGGTTTTTTAAAAAGACGCCTTTTTTGTTTCCTTCGTTTTATTTTGATGAAATTTCTGAAGGATCTACTTGCAAATATAATAATCTCTTTCAAGTAAGAGTAACTTTTCCAATTGTTCACGAAATTAAAAGATTTCAAGACAGCAAATATGAAAAAAATATAATTAATTTGTGTACGTTTGGAGTCGGTTAAAAAATACATCGTAACAGTATAAAAAGAAGTTTTAGAAATACAATTAGGTACTATTAATAAGACTTACGTAATCAATCTTGTATCAAGTACATAATATTGGCCACAGATTGAACTGAAACCACATGATTGATATGAACATAATAAAACGAATTAAGTACCTACAGAGCGTTACAGTAATATTTTATACAAAGAAAACTACAATGCATTGTACAGACAATAGCTTATCAATCTAGATCATAGTGTACTTTAATCCTTTGTCATAAGACACACTATATGACAATGTTCAGATCTAGTTAATGTTATGCGTACCTATAGTTAGTCAAAGAGATAAGTACCTAGGTATGGCAGTTGCGCAATGATTTTTGGAGATAAGCTTTCATGAATTTTGGCCTTTAGTGCCATATTATTGAGCTGGCAAGAAACTTATCTTTTGTGTGAGTATCATGTATTGGCCGAAATGTATCAATATCAAAACCATGACTTAATACTTTTCTCCCATAAATAAACACAGGAAAACCTTCGTAGCCACTTACCATCAACAAAATGGCTAAACAAAGGAAATAACAATTTATTATATTATAATACGAAAACACTCTTAATATTTATTCACTGATAATACATTGTATAAAACCGTATCGTAAAGCTGAAATTTCGTTGTAAATTCGCTAAGGTAAATTAACTTACACATCCGACGTTAGAAAGATTTTTATAATAGACGTCACGACACAGATACGACTCCTAAAGCATATTAAAATAAAATTAATAAAGTATAAAGTCTCCTGTGTGGTGACGTAAGAATACAATATGTCACCACCCCATCTCATCTCATGAGCGTCGTAGAAACCGACTAAGGGACTATCCGTGAATATTATCTTTACGTAATAAAAAAAGGAAACTTTAAATTTAAGCCTATACCAATCCGTCTGGACAGCGTGGTATTAGTAGGCCTAGTATCCCTCCGACGCGGGAGGAGGACCGTCCCTGCAGTGGGACATTAATGGGCTGTTATGATGATAAAGTTTCCCTTAGTCGGCTTTTACAACAGTATAATATTGACTTGCCTTTATTTTGATCACTCATTTTCCCAGGCGTGTCAAAATTTAAAAAAAATGTTAACACGGTGTACCGACTAAAACTTAGTGTTCTGCTATCACCCATAAATAGATGACAGGAGCTACTCGAGCCTTACGAAAGGAACGTCGCGATCTACGATAGTTTAGCTCAGTTCATTTATTTTCTCAATGTTATGTTACAAAATAACAACTTATTGACGTCACTTTAAATCTACATATTAAAAGTTTTTCAAACTTTTCCAACGCTTTCAAGGCGCTAGTAGAGAAGAAGCGGCGTAACAAACTCTATAGCAGCATTTTTAGACGTCTCTATAATTTTACAACATTGTAACTGTCATAAGGTGCTGCAAACATTGTATACCATATAACAACTAAGAATTATACCTGCTAAATGATCAATATAAATTTTTAATATCTTAAACTAGAAAGAAAGATAGTGTGGTGACCGGGTGTTGACTTTTACGATACCAATGGGTCAAAAAGTGGCGGTGACATTTTGATCTCTTGCAACTCTGTCACACGAAAATCGTCTCAAAATATCGTGGACGCCAAAATATTATCGTGAAATATAAATGAACTTAAACTAAGGTGTATTTTGAGATAAACAGGAGCGAGGAGAATTTTATGACTTTCCAGATACTTTTGGCAGAGTATCGGGTGTCAAATAAATTATAAGTTAGTGAACCGTCATACTTTCATCTAATATATTTTCATTTTACTAAAATCTTAGACATTATCTATCTAATCTATTAGACATTAAATTATATAAGAAGCTTTCTAAATTAACTTTGGTTGTTTTATGTTGAGTGCTAAGTAAATAATATTAGATAAAAAAAATATGTTTTTCATCTAGAATATAAGTAAACACAAAAAAATAAAATAAACAAATTGATAATAATAATATGGTTATGACCCATTGAGAGGTTCAATGACAGTTGTTAGACTTAAAAGTTTTATAGTACTAAATATTTTATAATAAAGTATGTACTTATAATTTTTTTTATATGACGACCTTTGTGGCGTATTGGTTATATAACACGACTGCTACGCAGAGGTCTCGGGTTCGATTCCCGCTCAATGCAAATATTTGTGTGCATGAACATGATTGTTTGCATTGGCTTGGGTGTTTTCTATCTATAATATGTATGTATTAACATTAAAAAGAAGTATTTAAGTATGTTTATCCTTTGTCTAGTACCCATAGTACAAGCTTTGCTTAGTTTGGGACTAGATGGCGTTGTGTGAATGTGTGAGGATTATTATTATTATTGACAATAATAATATGGTTTGGGCACGTTGAGAGGTTTAATGACAGTAGGTAGACTTAAAAGTTTTATAATAGTACTTAATATTTAGTAAGTAGTTAATGTCGGCGCCCCAAAAGGACTAACAGAGACCTAATAGGTAACATTCATAAAAATAACAGTTGCGTAAGACTTGAAACCGAAATCATCATCATCTTAACAGCCCATTAATGCCCCACTGCAGGGACGAGCCTCCTCCCATGACGGAGGGATACTTAGCCTACTAATACCACGCTGGCCAGACGGATTGGTATAGGGTTTAATTTTCCTTCTTTTTATTTCGTAAAGATATTTTTTTTTTTTAAAAGACAACTCCCGCACTAGGGATCATGCCCTGTGTCGCGGGGACCTTTTACAAACATCAATTAACGGACACAAAGATAATATTCACGGATAGTCCCTTAGTCGGTTTTTACGAATCCATTGGATGAGATGGGGTGGTGACATTTGTATTCTTACTCCGTTACCACCGAAGTGCTTGACGATAACTAAGAGTGCAAATGAAGCGAACTAAGCTTCAATGATAGCACACCCCTATAAGAAGAAGAAGAATAAATAAAACGTAGACAAAAATCGTTAAGTTATTAAGTAAATAAATTGCAATAGTGTTGGGGATATCCGCTGTGTCAATCAATATAGTGATGTATCACATGGGGTGAAGACAGGAGAATCCCCCTACATAAATAACATGCCCCCTATTTGCTGAAGCAATTTAGACATCCCTTACGATTTAACGTTGCAAGAGCACGTTTATCAATACTATGCTACGTTATAACTATCGACGTCATAATAGCTAGGTTAATTTTCCAATCCCTGGTCGAACCATCTCCAATGATGAAGGCAAAGTTTGTTTACTAATACATACTATGCAGAATACATGGGCTGATGTAGAGTTTCATCTCAAGATTTTCTTCATTAAGATCACAGTAAAAAGAAATCCTAACATTATAATAGCCCATTAATGTCCCATTTCAGGGACGGGCCTCCTCCCGTGACAGAGGGTTTCTTGGCCTACTAATACCACGCTGGCCAGACGGATTGATACAGGGTTTAATTTCAAGTTTTCCCTCGGTTTTTACGACACCCATGGGATGAAATGGGGTGGTGACATATTGTATTCTTATTCCGTCACCACACGGAAACCTAACATATTTCCTTTTAAAAGGATGTCAGCATGGTATTCGAAGGAGGCCCGTCCCTACAATAGGGATATTGATAGCCTATTACATAAATCAAAACAATTAGTTCAATAACAAAACAGTATCCTTCCAAATTGAACGGCAATTTATAAAATAACGTAATATGATTAATGTTAATTTAAAATCGTATGTCTGGCGTGTTCCCACAGGAGGCAGAATACCATAGATCATTTAATATCATCGTAGTAACACGCAATATCCGGGATGACAGTCTGGACGCGTTGTGCATGCGTAAGGGAACGAGTCCCTATTTCTATACTTAACTTGTAACTGGCTTTGTAAGGGTACGAGGGCTGTTCGTGTAAGTAAGATTTGGATATTTTGTGGTATTTTTTTTTGTGTTTTTTAAAGGAAATGTGTTGCCTTTTTGAATCGACACCAATAGCTGGAGGAGGTTTTCAATTTGGTTGTTTTTTTGTTTGTTCGATGAACTCGATGTGAATATATAAATATCGAATGGTATACCTACCTACTCCCAAATGATAGCAATTTGATGATTTAAATCAATGTAATTTTCACATTTCAAATGATAAATGGCGTAAATTGATTTGTGTATTAATACGTATTCTTACTCGGTGCTATGAGGGAGTAAAAATACTACCGTCATTCCTAATCCACGGGTAGGTAACTCTTCTAACTTAAGGTAATTCACAGATATAATCTGTACGGAAACAAAAGAAGGAACTATTGGCAAAAACCAATCCGTCTGGCTAGCTTAGTACAAGCAGACCAAGTTTGGCTCCGTCCCTATAGGAAGCCGATTCCTACTATGGAACATTAACAAACTATTACGACCTAACCTCCATCTTGTACTGTTCATAGTTTCAGTACAGGCGCCATGCCTTTCAACAGCTAATAAGATGAACATTAAAATGATGTCAGTAATCGTCTGACTTAGATTTAAGAGCCCATACATCACTTTAAATCTTTCAACTACTGTTACAGTAAATAGTTCATAAGTGAATAGCTTATAATGTGTTTTTCCTTAAAAGGAGAAGTTTGTCAATTCGGGTGTCCTTTAGGTTAACTAACATAAACTTCATTACTACAATTGATTTTTTATGTTTGAAGGTTTTAAATATTAAATTTATTTAAATCCTTAGTTGATTAGGTAAAAGTTTTATAAAAATCAATCAACTATTTTGGATTGTGTCTAAAAAAATATGGAAGGTATTACTTTGTGAAAAATCAACTTAATGAAATTTCTTATTATAATTCGATATCAAAGCTTTTGTGTAGGAGTCAAGTTAGAAATTATTTAGTTTATGTAAGTATCTAGGGCAAGCTCAGGTATTTTAGTCTTGAAGTCCTACACCTTTGTTCTCGTATTACTGTTAGCAGAACAATAAAACCAATATGCCTGATTGATTCTTCGGGACATGTTCCAAATATATCTAGGACCATTCTTCAAGATAATTTTTATTCAATCAATCAAATAGCCTATCGCAGTCCACTGGTGGACATAATAATATGCCTCTCCCAACACGCGTAACAGAATTATTAATATTACTATTAAATTAATCTAAACTATCAAGTCTGAGAGCACTATCAAAATGAAAAAATACAAAAACATAATATTTTACAGAATTATTTTATTTACATTCAGTTAAATCTTTCAAAGTGGTCGTTCTCATAAAATAAATCTACTTAAAAAACTTTGTAGCCTCTTTCAAATCTAGTCTAGGACATTAAAAATTAAAAAAGAATTTGAATAGGTGCTTACCGAAATGAATTTAATTTTTTTTATTAAGTAATATTATTTCTTTAGAAACTTTGTAACAGAATATTACGATATTTTTAAGAATGTTTAAAAGCACTTCTATGACATTGCCTAAACTCAAACTTGTATTAAGTAATTGGCTGTACCTAAATATTGGCTCTAAAACTAATGACAACATGCTCGTACACACGGGCATCTAAAATTTTGGCAATAATGTTAGTAATATTTGCACCCACAGGACAGGCTTTGCCTAGTGTGGGATCATGGGACAGTGCGTATTGTATTGTTAACTTTTTGATATTTTTTTTATTTAAGTTTTGTTTTAAGAAGTAACTTATTAAAGTAGTATATATAGAACGGCGTCTGGAGTGGGACGTGTAGAGTCTGGAAGGACTCTGAAATAGCCTCTGGAACGGCGTCTGGAAGACTTCAGGAGTGGAGTCTAAAATAGCGTCTGGATTAGCATCTGGAGCGTCAGCAGAGGCGTCTTGATTGCTGCCTGGCTATGAGACATAACAGGACATTGCTAAGTCCCATAGCCATAGCACTTACCACCCAAATAAACTAGCATCATCTTTCGCAGTGTAGAGGTACTTTGAGCTTTTATATTTTTATAAGAATGAGGTCTTTTATTATAATACTAAACGCCATTTCAGCATTTTGTATACATAAATAAAAATGATACCAATTTCAGTAAAGCCATTTCGATATAGGTAGGTACTCGTAGAAGTGATTACATAACCCATTACAGTGATAAGAATTATTTCAGCGGTGGATCAGTATAATAAAAGTAAAGTCTATTTTTTTATCTCGGATACTAAAATGACAACTACAAATGTCAAACGTAAAAATAATGTAGCCAGCTTTTAAGAAACAGTGCTGTCCTGTGTTTCGATTCATGTTGTAATTATTGTAAAATATTTACGGTTGTTAGTATAGTCGAGAACTAAATGGCTTTATCACCTCTAGAGTTAATGTTAGTTGCATGTCATAAAACTATTAGGTTCAATATCGCACAACAAAACATCAGCTAAATCATGACGCTACTTTGACATAATATCAGTTCTCTTGTATTAGCAAATAGTCGTTAGATATTTATAAAAACAAATAGTAAAGTCAACGTTATTGACTGTTACTAGAGCATATTTTCGGTAAAGCGTTTTAATCTAATGAATTTCTCTCTTTTTTCTTCTATGTCCATCCCTATCATTTCTTGCATGACATCATTGGCGCATATTTCAAGTTAAAGTTTTCGTAATTTTATAATATAAAACAAATTAGGGTAAACCACCTAATCGTTAGAAGTCCTACAATTGTTGGCACTTACGAGTAAAAAGAAAGAAAACACTATAGATTATTCAAGTGCAGTATGATTATTCAAGATCAAATAAATATTGTTTATTTAATATTTTTATCATATTTTATTTTATTTCATGTGTCAACATAGGAACAATAAAGGATAATGCTCAAAAAAAACCCAGGCCCCGGCGCAAACGGTACATATCTCAAATTCTTAGTATAAAATAGTAGTTTCATACTAAAAAAAAATATAGCCAAAAATTCGTTTTTAAACGTTACATTTTGCTAATCCTTTTTTCGTGAAAGTAATTTTTAAATAGAAGTATTTAAAGAAAATATGTATATACATATATTTTAACATACTACGCTAACCATTATAATATTCTCAGTGGTTGTTGCAAGGCGGAGAGGCACTAAACTAAACCGGTTGTTTGTTCACACAATACCTTTCGGTCGTCGTCGCTCGCTACAAAAACGAACCAAGAGTCAACTGCTATTTCACTCGCACTAGGAATAAGAATAAGATATATAGAATAAGAGTAAAGAAAGAAATAATTTAAAAAAAATCACATTTTTGAAGCTCCTTACATAAAACAACTAGCAATTTATGACATTAAAAAAAAAGATTTTGGTAATGCCCCCTACTGAATATTATGTCACATATAAATACTTAAAATCTGAGATACATTTCATTTGCGCCGGGCCTGGGTTTTTTCCCCATACATTGTGAGCATTGTCCTTTATCAGAATCTTTTTATTGGCATTATTGTTATACATTTATTCAATCACATAATAATGATTGAGTATAAGCAAAGATTAAAACATTTTATCATTTTATGATATTTTATATTTTAGTCTGACACGAAGTCCACTCTTAAGGTGCCAACAATTGGGTGGCTTACCAGCCAATATATAAAATCTACATTTTCAGTTTTTCTGAAACGACAAGCTTGTAATGTCACAAGTAACAAGTTGACTTTAGTTTCAAATTATTTAATGGTTTTTCACATACAAACTCTACAGTTTAATATTGACGTTATTATTTAATGCGTTGAAGTGAAAGTTTAAAATAGCACTTTTAATCTAAGCATATTTTTATTACGGTCAACCAATGGCGTTAAGCTCACGCATAAACATTAAATAACGATCTTAATGAATTTGAATTATGATAGAATTTGTTGTCAAAACTGATAAAGCCATTTCGTTTTCGGGTATACATCACTATACATAAATTGCACAAAAAAAAAATGGGACAATAATGATATTTTAGTATTCGAGATTAAAAAACAGCCTATCCTATAGTCTCTATTTACCGTAATCGGCAGAACTAACCTATATTTTAATCGGTAAGTACCGGCTGTATCGCATCACTATTTATTAGTTGTAAAAAACTGACAACACATGAAATGTCATTTTAGTATCTGAGATAAAAAAATAGACTTTAGATTAATATACGAGATTCTTGTTTCGAATGTCGGGGTGGAAAGTTCTAGAAGCGATTGATCTGTCAAAAAAAAAAAAATTGAGTGTGATTTATTTTTTGACATTTTTCTTTGATTATTTTAATATATTTTATTTTATAATTATACATATTTAAGGTATAGTTTTTTTGTTAATTATAGTATAGTGGGAAGTGGTTTTACTAAAATGGAGGAGGATGATATTCCTCCTCGACCGCCAGACCCTCCGGATCCCGGTAAGGTTTCTATTTCTAATAATAAACGTCGACTTGAGCCTAGCTCTCAAGTGCCTACTAAAAAAGCGTCATCATCTATTGATGATGTTCCTTCTATCGACACTCAATTTACGGATCCAGCGATGGTTGTGGGGGCTTTAAGTTACTCACAATCTGACGCCGGCCCCTTTATTATCCATGTATCAAAAATTGATCAAGATGCAGGCTCTTCCATTAGACCTATTAAGTTTGGCCAGTTTTTAAAATCTAATAAAGTTACTGACATTTGTCGTGATGGCGTTAGGAAGGTTGGAAGAAACAGAATTTCGGTCCAATTTACTACTGCCGATGCGGCCAACAATTTTTTAGCCCTTCCACTTTTGGCTGCATACAAATACGCTGCAATTATTCCTACTTTCAGCATTACACGAATGGGTCTTATTAGACAAGTCCCTACGGACATCTCTATGACTGAATTTGTTCAGTCACTTGTTTTGCCGACAGGTTGTGGCAATATATTAAAGGCGCGACGTCTCAATAGAAAAGTCTGTGACAGTTCTAATAATACTACTTGGGTCCCGACACAGACAGTTGTTGTCACCTTTCGTGGGCAAATGCTGCCTACGAAAGTATATTCCTACTACACAGCGTTACCAGTAGAATTGTATTATTTCCCCACCATTATTTGCCACTCATGTTGCAGATATGGTCACACAAAGGCTCAATGTCGTTCAAAGCCCAGGTGCTTTCGTTGTTCTAAGGAGCACTTTGGTGATACATGTGATATTGAAGAAACAGAATCTACGTGCTTACATTGTTCTGGTCGGCACTTTGCCACTAAAAACTCCTGCCCAGAATTTGCTAGGCAAAAGTCTATAAAAATGACAATGTCACAAAACAATATTTCGTATATTGAGGCTTCTCAACAATTCCCGAGAGTTGATAGGTCGTACGCTGCGGTCACGCAAGAGGTCAGTAGACCTCGATCATTTTTATCACCTTTAACTCCATCTCAGTCCTCGTCTTCCTCTTTTTCTTACAGAAACACTAAAGTCCTTCCACCTAAATCCAGAGCTCCGTTGGGTAAATCTTATGATAGAGTTGCTCTTCAAAATATTGTATCAACACCTCCATCTCAGCTGCACAATGGTTGTGCAATTAATAACAGTTTGCAATCAGAAACAGGTCCCCAATGTGCCAATACGTTGGAATCCCTGATCACTCTTCTTCTCGAATTTATTCTTTCAAATTCTCAATCATTACCGTCCAACGTGGCATCTAAACTTATACATTTAGTTTCTCTTTCTTCCAGTAATGGAACAAACTCATCTCCTGCAATGGAATTGCCAAAGCATGCGTCGCAAGAAGCATGAACTTTTAGATCTTATTTCTCAATTTAATCCCTCAGTCATTGCTATCTCGGAGACTTGGTTGAAACCTGGTTCCCGATTTCGGGTGCCTGGTTTCTTCTGCCTGCGGGATGACAGGGCTGATGGGTATGCGGGTTGTGCTTTGCTCTTAAAGCGCGCTCTTTCTTATCTTCCTATAACCTTTCCCTCTCACCCTCCTAATATAAATATTGTTGGCGTGAGAACTGTAAATATCTCTTTTATTTCTTTGTATATTTCTCGCCCTCATTCATCCCTTATAGCCGATATCCAGTTGCTTCTTTCATCTGTATCGTCCCCAATGGTTGTGATGGGTGACTTTAACGCCCATCATAATCTTTGGGGTTCCGCGAACTCTGACTTATTTGGTCTTTCTCTTCTAGATTCCTTCTACGAAGTTGGTCTGTGTGTTATGAATAATGGTGCTCCTACGCGCAGGGTATATCCTTCCCAGAATCCTAAAAGTGCGGTCGATCTTACATTATGTTCGCCATCGCTTACCCCTCTTTTTTCATGGAGCATCTTGCCTCTAACTTTTGGTAGTGACCATTTCCCTATTTTGAGCACCCTTACTACCAGTGTAATTCCCTTTTGTAACTCTAATCCCTCTCTAAAATACAAACTATCTTCTGCTGATTGGCCCTCTTATTCGGCTACCCTTGATTCAAATTTACAAACTGTTGTTTTTGATCCCGTCGATGTTGATCCCTTAGAATCATATAACTCTTTCGTTGATGCTATTCTTTCATCTGCTTTGCTTCATATTCCTAAAAAGAAACCTTCCAAGTCTTTTAGGATTTCCCCCCCGTGGTGGGATTCTGAATGTACAGAAGCCGTTCGTGCTCGAAAAGAAGCTGAATTGTTATATAATTCGTGCATGAACGATCAAAATTTTTTCAACTTTCAAAATGCTTCTGCTCGTTTCAAAAGATTAGTTTTATCTAAGAAAAGACTTGGTTGGCAAAAGTTTTGTGAAAATCTATCTCCAAAAACACCATCTACTATAATCTGGAACCAAATTAGGCGCTTTAGAGGAGCAATGAATAGTACGGATGTGCCTTCCATTGACTCTTCATCTTGGCTGGAGGTATTTTCGGACAAACTAGCACCTAGTTTTGTTCCTTCATATGATTTCCTTCCTTCTCCGAGTTCTTTTCTCGTCTCTACTAATACATTCGATCGTTCCTTCTCCTTTGATGAATTGTCTTTGGTCCTAGGTAACTTGTCGGACTCTTCTCCTGGAATAGATGGCATCCCTTACTCATTTATCACTAAATCTTCCGTTCGCACAAAACAAATGTTTCTAAACCTTATTAATTATTTTTTCGATTATGGTATTGTTCCACTACAATGGAAGTCTCAAATAATTATCCCTATCCTTAAGCCTGGTAAAGATCCTACGGATGGCAATAGCTACAGGCCGATTGCACTTTCCTCAGTCTTGTGCAAAATTACTGAACACTTGCTGAGAATCCGCTTAGAGTGGTTTGTAGAAAACAAATCAATTCTGGCGGATTCTCAGTTCGGGTTTAGAAAGGGTCTCAGCACAATGGACAATTTGTCCTTACTAACGGTAGACATTATAACAGCCTTTAAACAAAAAAAATATCTTACGGCTGCTTTCCTTGATGTGGTAGGTGCCTATGACAATGTCCAGCTTCCAATATTAAGAAATAAGCTTTGTCAGCTTGGTGTTGCTCCCAAGCTTATCCGCTTCATCTGCAACATTCTGATGGAACGTTCGGTAGTAGTAAGGTACCAAAACATTCTTCTTCCGCCTAAAACTGTCTGGTGTGGGTTACCCCAAGGTTCGGTCTTGAGTCCTCTGCTGTACAATATTTACACATATGACTTGGAGCAGAGCGTACAATGCTTCTGTTCCATAATTCAGTACGCAGATGATATCTGCCTTTATGTGATCGATGATTCTATTGAGATTGCGTCAAATAAACTAAATTCTGCCTTATGTTACCTTAATTCCTGGATGTTAGATCATGGCCTCTCAGTGTCCTCATCTAAAAGTTCTTCTATGGTTTTTACAAAAAAAAGATTGATTCCTCCTGTTGATCTGTTTATCGGTGAGGATCTAATTCCCCAATCTAATAGCTCAAGATTTTTAGGCGTCGTTCTCGACAATAAATTTTCTGGCTCTTTCCATTTTGATTATGTTTCCAATAAAGCCGAACGCAACCTCAACATTCTCCGAGCTTTGTCAGGAGTATGGTGGGGTTCTCATCCCTATTCTCAAAAACTATTATACAATGCAATAATTCGTAGTCACTTGGATTATGGTTCTTTTCTTTTAAACTTGTGTAACAAATCTTGCCTAAATTCTCTTTCCAAAATTCAATCTAAGTGCCTTCGTATTATTTTAGGAGCAATGAAATCGTCTCCAATTAATGCTATGCAGGTTGAAAGTGGAGAGCCCCCTTTAAATTTGCGTAGACAGTTTCTTGCAGACAGGTTTATTTTTAAACTTATTCAAAATTCTAGTCACCCTCTTGTTCCTAAGTTAAATATTCTATTAGAACTTTTTCAAAATTCAAACCCTGACAAACTCCCTTTTATCCTAACTAGTTATATTAAATTTTCCAAAATTCCTTATTCGATTGTTCAATTCCCTTTAAATCCGCTATTTAGTATTGCGTATGAGGCGCTTATTTATCTGCCAAATATTATTTTAGATTTTGGTGTTGATAAAACGTCTCTCTCCCCTAATACAGAATTCTCTAATATTTTAGATAATAATTTTAAAGATTGGTTTACATTTTATACTGATGCATCAAAACAATCTGTAAATAGTAATGTCGGTGTAGCTGTATGGATCCCTTTTACCAGAATTTTTTTAAGCTATAAATGCCCTCCTCTTTCCTCAGTTTTTACTGGGGAAGCTTTAGCTATTCTCGAAGCTATATTGTACATAAAATCCCATGGTCTCAATAACTCAATTATCTTTTCGGATTCTAAAAGTTGTCTCCAGGCCATCTTATCCAACCCATTTCATTCCTCTTCCAAACCTGTAATCCTTAAAATTAGAGAATCCTTATATGATTGTCATTCTTCCAATATTCTCGTGGCTCTAGCATGGATCCCTAGTCATGTTGGTATTCCTGGCAATGAGACTGTTGATTCCTGTGCTAAATCTGCGTCCCAAATTGGATCCCTTGAACTTTTCAAAATTTATTCCCATGATTTATGCCTCCTTCCTAAAACCATCCTTCAAAAGTCTTGGGCTCAGTATTGGGCTTCTTCAAAACATACAAAAGGCAGATTCTATGGTGAGGTCCAACCGGAGTTACCATCAGTTCCTTGGTTTTGTAAGTTTCGAGATGCGAATAAATTAACTACGTCCACTATTTGTCGTCTCCGGTTGGGTCATTCATGCACTCCTGTCCACCTGGCCAAACTTAGGATTAGGGATAATTCATTGTGTGAATGTGGTCTAGACATAGGGTCTGCAGATCACATCTTTTTCAATTGCCCTGTTTATAGATTTTCCCTCTTCGACTTTCTCCCTTCTGATATCCCTCGTCCTGTTTCCTTAAAATGTCTCCTTTCCCGTATATATAGTCCTAATATTGCTTTATGTTTATGTAAATATATAGCGTTTAATAAAATTAAATTGTAGATAGTTATGTAAGTTTGTGTTTTTTTTTAGCTTAATAATTTTGTATTTAGTTATCTTATTTATTTATTTTCGTGTATATAATTATGTTATTCTGTTTAAAATAATCATCCTGAACAATTGTTTCTGATTTGTTTTGGTTTACCATTTATTTGGTTATTAGCATGGATCATGACACTTCTTGATTAATGACATTACGAGCCCCAAGACAAGACACTGGCAAAATATGTGACGTTTCACATGAGGCCATTCACGAAGAAGTCAAGTCAAGATTAATATACATAGAAAAGCTATGGATATGTTGAATTAATTTTAGTTCGTTATATTCTTTGAATGCACCATAACCATAACAGCCCATTAATGTCCCACTGCAGGGAAGGGCCTCCTCCTGTGACGAAGCGATACTTGGCCTTCTAATACCACGCTGGCCAAACGGATTGGTATAGGGTTTAATTTTAAGTTTTCCTTCTTTTTATTTCGTTAAGACAATATTCACGAATAGTTCCTTAGTCGTTTTTTACGACACCCATGGGATGAGATGGGGTGGTGACATATTGTATGCTTACTCCGTCACCACACGGAGAGTGAATTTGAATGCACACCTGATAGAAATTGTTACCGCTTCATAAAAGTCATAAATGCAAGAAACAGATAAGCCGCTGCCGTCTCTGGAAGTAATACTCTCATTAAGCCATTTGAAGTGTATGTGTGAAGCACATGAGGCTGGCTGGGATTTTATACGTACAGAGGAGAAAAAAACTTAAGAACTCATTTAATATAAACTTTTGCAAATTCGTTTTTAATTATAAAATATTTGGGATACATCAAATCGAATAATAATATTTCTCTCTTTACTGAAATAAATATCAATTCATTTTATAATTTTATTCAACATCCATTTATTAATAAATTGTAAAGAAATATTCGCTCAACAATTTAATATAAATAACAATGTCTAAATTCGAATTTAGTTTAAATTTTCCTTCTTACAGGAAAACAGTTCACAAGAATGCTAATATTGTGTGTAAGTCGACTTACCTGTCTGCTAAAATGCCATCCATGGCGGTATGCGGAGTAGCTGGAAGCAAACGATTAAATTTAAAAAAAGATTCACTTTTTTATTCCCTCTTGAATCATTGTCACATAAAATGGTTCCTGTCAAAATTTCAAATACAATTCGAATTATAAAATATTTATTCCAACATTACATAGAACAATCTTTTTTTGTTTTTTTTTGTCTGTCTTTAATCTAAGTTGGACTTACCTAACTGGACTGGTCCAGTGACTAGTGGAATCATTGTCAGTATACCAGTATTCTGTATTCTTCCTTCAATCGTAAATTGGAGCAAAATGACGTTTGCCATGATCCTACATGTTCATCATTTAACGTTGGAGCAAAAATTAAAAACAAATTACTTAATACTCAAACACTAATACAAGTAGTCATATCATAACAGCCCATTAATGTCCCACTGCAGGGACGGGCCTCCTCCCGTGACGGAGGGATACTTGGCCTTCTACTATACCTACCACGCGGGCCAGACGGATTGGTATAGGGTTTAATTTCAAGTTTTCCTTCTTTTTACTTCGTAAAGATAATATTTACGGTTAGTCCCTTAGTCGGTTTTTACGACACCCATCGGATGAGACGGGGAGGTGACATAATTGTATTCTTACTCCGTCACCACACGGACAAGCTACAATTGCAGCATTCCCGGAGATGGCAATTCCTGAAGCATTGATAAGCTAGGACAGTCAGGAGGACTACCTCGAAAACAAGTGGACTGTTATAGACTAAATTGATTGATTGTGTGCTTTGTTAGTTACTATTTACGTCAACCTTTTTCATTCTTACACTTTTATTCCTTTGGCAGAATGTCCTTGTCTCATGCCTCTAAAAAACAATTGAAGAGTAAAAACATAACTTTTGTTTGTAAACATGATCTGGCTCGTGATACGAATAAAACAGAGATTTGGAGCCGAGCCAATAAGTATTAAGGCCTCGAGAGATAGGTAAACTCAAACTCATTTATATATTTAGGTCAGAAAGTAATATTAAACATTTGCTTTTTTACTTAGCACATGTTTTTCGTGTTCCCGAGAGAGACAACCAAAAGATTTTACTGATAAGTTTTCTCTTTCTATATTTGTCTGCTTTTCCAGTTTCTGTATTATTTTTCGTAAGTTTTTTTCTTTGTATTTAAGTGGTGCTAATTAAAAATTAGTAACCAGAGATAGCTAATGGTAAGACTTAACCTTAGGCCGACAATGTCCATAGGCGCAGACATCAGGAAGTTAAAGGCTAATTGCTTAAAAACTAATCATCTCATTTTTCCTATGATTTCCAGGTTGCTTAAACAAGGCTTATCGCTTAATTTACTCTCTCATAACTCCGCTAGAAGCGCTCTCTGCGCCTGGTTTTGCGTACATGGTAGTTGCCAAAGAATTCAACTTTCCTTTTGACAGATAAAACACGTGTAGTTGACCACTGTTAAAGTTCTATTAAGCTGTCCATCATGAAACTACTGCTATTAATATAATAGATTTAATAGAGAAACATTTACTATCACGAAACACTTAGTTCGAAAAAATTATAACCATTAATGTATTGTCATCATGGGCATTATACCACAGATTATACTTCGTAAAGTAGTAAGAACTATTTTCTCAATTACTTTTTTCTGATATCGATCTTAATTACACCTCCATTCTTTGTACAAACGTAATAACACTAATAAGTCTTCATTTATTTCTTTATGGTTTCTATTGAATAATGTCGAATCACGAGTGGATGACGTGGCAGGGTTTATAAAAAAATTGCTTTAGTTGTATGCAAATTTCTAGACATTTTTTTTAAATTGCGTATTATTTAAAAAGACAAAAAATGGTAGTTTTCAAGTTCTCAGAATACCCCGGACGCCACTTTAGACGTTTACCGAAGATTCTGCCAACGATAGTAAGATAGGAATGAAACTTCAATGTTACTTTCTGTTTTAATTTTTTTACGAATCCTGCCATAACCATACTGTTATAAGATTAATAGCTAGGTTCGTGTTAATGACAAGAAAGAACTGCAACAATACTACGTATCGACTTGTAGCCTTACTACGTTGTAATAAAACAAATTTTTCAATGTACAGCTCAAGGAAACATAGTCATGGGAAATCCCTTGAACGTCAAAAATTAATTTTATGTACCACCATCGGTTTTTTATTACAGGGGGTAGTTAATTGTTAGTATAATTGAGTAGTGTAGTGTTGCGTGTCTACGGCCTGCGAGCTTTACTTTCATTCATTGTAAAACTGATGATGTACATGATAAATATATAACATACTAGCTGACCCGTGCTCACTTCGTTGAGCAGCAAAAAAAACGCGTCTCTTTTTTTAAACATATTTCATTACTGCTCCACCCCTATTAGTCACAGCGTGATTATACATAGCCTATGACACTCCCCGATAAATGGACTATTCAACACTATACTAAACCGATTTTAAAAACTATTTCTAATTTTTAAAATCGGTTTAGTAGATCCAGAGATTACCCCCTACAACGTCACAAACACACAAACTTTACCTCTTTATAATATTCGTTTAGATAATACAGTTCGAATATTATTCTTTATATTTCCTTTCTGTTTGAAAGGATTTACATTGAAATTTCAATAAAATTGAATAAATAGTTACGGAGAGCCCGATTTAGGCGAAGAAAGAGGAAGGACAAAGCAATGACTGGAATTTGAAACATCTGATATGACATTAATTGCTTTTTATCTGCATTACTAGAGGAAGTCTTTCCTAGTAATGAGACATTAAACGGCTATTCGAGTCACATAATACATGGAAGTAAATACGCTATGATTTATAACCACTGGCCAAAAAAACTCGTAACCCTAATCGCTACAATTACCTCAAAACCCAAGTTCCACCATCCACAAACACCAACCATTTCAATATTCGTCCTACACGAGCAAACCGTTCCATCAACATACAATAATCGTTATAGAAACAGTTTACAAATACGCCATACTGTGAAGGTCGAACCACATCTAAAAGGTTTTCAGTGTTGTTCATCGACTACAGGGTGATTCGATTTAAATTCAAGTCACGAGTTTCAACTATTGACGACTCATACATGCTTCCGTGTGGATTTTGATAGCGTTATTCATTACTAAAATAATATAAACAAGGGAAAACAAATTTGAGTGAGGCTAGATTAAATTCTGCACGCAATTAGTGCTCTAAAGAATTACTTGGTTTTGTCCACCCCATAACAGGACCACTTAAGCGGATCTTCTATGTCATAATCACGGTTTGTCCAGTCTCACCTTGTTTGAAAGAGATTGGGATTTCTTACCTATGGCGGATTCAACATCCTAAAATGCTCTTTTGTTGTAGAAGAAATGCGTAAGGCCTTCTCACTATGCCAAATTATTTAATTGTGGAACCAAATTCCGGGATATATATGTTCTCCAGTCTTAGTTTAATCCAGTCCGGAGTGAAGCCAATTTTGACTACTATTCGTTACGTATTTCAAAGAGATATTTGCCGTTTCCATAAGGTTCGATGCAGCCATATTGCCTTGTATAAAAATTTTTTTTTTTTTTAAAAGACAACTCCCGCACTAGGGATCATGCCCTATGTCGCGGGGACCTTTTACAAACATCAATTAACGGACACAAAGAACACCCAGACCAGGACATTAATTTATGAATCTCACAAATTATGGTCCTGCGTGGGGATCGAACCCACAACCTCTTGCACGGCAGCCGCTTGCGCTACCGTCGCGCCACCGAGGTCGTCGATATAATTTTCTTATGTAATATAGTATTATAACAAAAAATCTCTTGTTTAGCAAAAGCATCGTTTTAAAAACATAGCTAATGTAGTTACAGGAAGCCGTGTCGGCGTAAGCTGCGAGGGCTGTGGACAATAATCGCATTAAACATGCAACTATACCCTGTATAACAGTGTAAAGAAGCTTTACTGCAAAAACACTGTCGCTGTCTCGTCTTGAAAATTGCTGGTTAACTTTGTTACGACGTCACGTTGTGTTAAGGCGATACTAAGAGGTACTGCTTAGGGTGTAATGAAACATTATTGAGATCAACATTACAACATTGACCAAAGACTTCTGCGATTAGGACTATCAACATCTTATATGTTTTTTTGGTAAGGAAATGGTTTAGAGATAAGGTTGTATTGGATCAGAACGGTCACCTACATGGGAATCTCCGGAAAGTACTTACAGCTTAAGCACTTGGCCAGTGTCCTTCTGCTGGCGTTTCTACAAGATCCTCGCGAGACTCTAAGTATTACCAAGTTTTCTTCATTAATTTTTATAGCATAATATATTCGAGATTTCATTAAGTCAGTTTTAAAGAGAGATGAGATAATAGGGGACGGTAGCCCAATTATTATATATTAACCCTAGGATACAGACAAATTTTCCAACAATTTGCTTTTTGAAAAACTCAGCGAATTCTAAACCGCATTACAATTCCACAAACATGTCGTTTAAAATTCTCTCCCGAAAGCGTGCATCGTTCTCACGGTGCATTAATGCAAATGTGTACGAGTGCAAATGACGGGTCCGTGCGAGGCGACCCAACGAGCCGAGTTGCCCGGACGTATCACTTGCATTGTCGCGACTCTACTTTATGATCGCTGTCAACGATATCATTATTTGTACAGAGTAGTTTGAAAGCATAATACACGCTTTAGGATTCTTCCAATGTCCTATAAGTTTTTTATACTAATTTACCGAGTATTTTTTACTTGGTAAGTTATGGATATTAACCCTTTTCTTGGCAAGACATTTTATGTTCGATTTTTATTATTTTTTTTGCATATTTGTTTTCTACGGGTACTAAAGAAGGGTAGAAAAATAATAAAAAAAATCCATATCAGTTCGAAATAAGTTTTTTTTAATGTATCCATAAATGCACATTGCCTAGTCGACAAAATATAACATTCCAAATTGAGCGTATCCTTAAAGACACATTGCCATAATCACATTCAATAAAAAAATATCTATTTTTGCTTAAATATAACAAAAAAATAATTTTACTTCGCATTATTTAATAAAATTAGGTGATCAATTATAAAATAAATGTAATTAATAATAAAATCGTACTTCGTCGAGAGATAAATTTATAAATTTCCCTGAAGATTATGACCTGGGAAACTGAATACAGATTACCGACGAGGCTCAGCACCACTGCCTGTGAAGAATTTTGGAGATTTTTGGGCACATTGCTAGAAAAAGGGGTGATAACCTAGAAAAGCTGATCATAACGAGTAAAATGAGCGGGAGAAGACCTAGAGGAAGAAACCCATGCTGCGCCGACCTCAAATAAAATTGAGTTATGAGCAGGAGAATGATGAATAATTAGCTTTGGTCTTTTTGATCGAGTAACGGCTAAAAGAGAAAGAACTTTAAATTTGATGTAGAAGCCACTGGCGATAAAGAAAGAAAGAAAAACAATTTATTTGGATGAACACATGATACTGATACTTAGCGGAGATAGTACGGATTGAGAGGTTACAGCCAGAGGAGAAACTAGGTTATCAGCTGGATTATATGAAGATGAATTAGGTGACTGCAGACAGTTTTAAGTAGGATGTTGCCAAAGCAATGATGGATACTGAGATAGAATCAACGGGGATGCAGCAGAAGTTGATGGTGATTGATGGGAGCATCTTAAAGATTACCTGTGTTTGTAATGGTAGTTTTTTTTTTTTTTTTTTTTTTTTTTTTTAGGCACCCGTCATCACAGGGTGTTTGCTATCCCTACCTCCAATATGTTTTTGGAGCCTAATTTTATCTAAACCTTTCATACCAGTTCTCGCATTTATTATCCTTTCGTGCTTCATACTTGGTCTTTCTTTTATGCATCTCTTTTATACATTACCGTGGGATTCGGGATTTATTTATTTTCTAACAAACGTAAGTACAACAGTTTTGTTTAATTACAATATTTTTCTTATACTACTGTAACTACTTACTAACTTATTCTAACAATATTCTTCCCAATTACTTATACATTTACTTATTCTATTACTCTTATCCTAATTTTTATTTTACATTTTAAACTTATGCTACGGTTTATATATTCAATAATATATTCCTAGCATATTTACTTATTCCTATTGTTCACTATTCTAACAATTTTTATACAGTAATCTAATACTAACTGCCTGTGCCCCCCCATCAGAAGAGGCATATTTGCCGCGTTTATTTTAATTCCTGTTTGCATCTCAATGGTACTTCTTTCTGCGTTGTGAACGGGGCATTCAAAAAGTAAATGCCTGACGTCCTCCTCTGTGTTAGGCTCACAGGCGCACGACGAATTGTCCTTGCACTTGAACCTAGTCAGGTACGAGGAGAACCCGCCGTGACCCGTGAATATTTGTGTGGTGTGTGATGTGTGCTGTATTTTTCGTGTGATACTGTACGCCGCCACTACGCTGGGGAAGAACATTTTCGTGACGGAAGCAGTCTCCCCCGCTTGATATCTCCTATCCCATTCCCCAAGCGTTTGCATCCGAATGCTGCGCTTGGCGAATGAGACAGGACACAGATCATAGTCCGGCCTCCGCTTGCATTTCAGCGCGGCCTCTTTGGCCAGCTGGTCAGCTCTCTCGTTCCCCTCAAGCCCTGCGTGAGCCTTGACCCAAAACAAGGAGACAATTTTGTTTTGGTTCTGGCATTTTCTTAATATGTCTCGCGCCTCCACCGCCAGGGGGTGCGGGGAACGAGAGGCGACAGACTGTAGAGCTGACAGGGAATCACTAAAGATGCCGAAGGTGTTGTTTTTACTTTTGTGCACAACAGAAGCCGCCCTATGTAGAGCAAAGAGTTCGGCCTGGTACACGGTGCAGTGAGACGCCAGAGCAAGCTTGAGGGAGCGAGTTTCGGCGGAAACGTCCCAAATGGATAGCGCCGCTCCGACCCTCCCCTCAATCCTACTCCCGTCCGTGAAAATGCGCGATTCATAGTTGTTTGCGTTTGCGTATTGTTCCTCGTTGGTTATCAGACCGAACTCCAGCTCCACTATCTCTGCTGGGTGCGGTGCCTCAACTGCTGGTGCCATCCGTTCAATCTCCCTATCCCCGATCACCGATTGGGATAATCCCCTCTTGGCCTCATACAGCGACGCCACCTCCCAAATTCGAAGGTCAAAGGGGAGTATCCCAGCCAGCGTCAATGCAGAGTTTAGAGAGACCGTACGGTAGGCTCTGCACAGCTTCTGAGCGAAGCCGCGTTGGACCGAATTTAATTGTTTCCGTACACCCAGCTTGTTTGCTGCTGGCGCCCAGGCTGTAATGGTAGTTATCTCAGTATCACTGGACACAACAGGTGGAGATTTTCAAAGGAAGATGGTAAAACGGTGGTGTTGAAGTGCTATCAGACCGATTGCGTGGCACATGATTGTGTAGCTCATCTTTTGAAGATGAGCTACACAATCATGTGCCAAAATCAAACAAACAGGCAAACGAGCCAGCAGGTCACCTAAAGGTAAATGATCACCGCCTCCTATGGACACCCGAAACACCAGAGGAATCACAGATGCGTTGCCGACCGTTTAAAAGGGAGTACGCTCATTTCTTGAAGCTCCCCAAGTCGTCCGGAAATATAGTCGCAGCGAGCTTGTTCCACAAAACAGTTGTTCGAGGTAGGAATTTTCGCGAAAATCGCACAGTGGATGACCGCCAACCATCAAGGGGATGACGATGGTAAGGCAGTCGATTGCGAGTGGTTCTGTGGAGAAATTCAGCTGCGGGCAATGTCCAAAACAACACCTCAGAGTACTCCCCGTGATAAATGCGGTAGAGAATGCAAAGAGACCCTACATTGAGAAGAAAATATGGAAATATGCCCGCGGTAAAAGCCCATAATATCGTTCTCCAGGGTTCAAGCTATTTTTACACGATATTTCATCACAATAGGCTTAGCAGTTTTTTAGTGAAAGCGTCCAAGACAAACAGACAGAGATACTTTTGTATCGTAAATATTAGTGCGGTAAAGGGACAGTGTATCTTTAAATGTACATAGCCATCAAAAACATTATACATGACGCCCGGGCAGTGTGCATTTAAAGATACATACACAAAAACTGTTGTATAAGTTTCTATTTATCGTATATAAATATATAAAAATAGCATAAATGAATAGGCAATATAATATATTACATTATAATAGTTAGTTATTAGGGCAATAATGCAAAAAACATAGTAAAAACAATAATATTTACCTTACGTCACTATTTTGCTTTCTACTGCTAATTCAGTTTAGCCACGAACATCATAATATTTTTTATCTTAATCAGTAGAATACTGATGTTATACACAAGGAAAAAATAAACTTATTTCATTAGTAATTAACTCTGCAGATTTTAATTTCTACATATGTGCATAACAATGCACACCGTCAAGAAAAGGGTTAAATAATATTAATATTCAGCGGTCGTAGTGTAAAGTTTCTTACAGAATTAAAGAGTATTTTGATCTAAGTACCACGTCACGGTGGTAAGACACAGCGCTTAGTATTATACTTTTAAAGTAACAATAGCACGCATATCTGTGAGCCAAAGGGACTAAAAGGTTCCGGCAAGCCATTCGCGGACCAGAAACACAGTGAAGATGAGATGAGAACAGATGACTAGACATCTATGTCAGATGGCTGGAGTTACAGATATATAATGAAGGCAGAAGAAAATCGCGATAAAAATGAAAAGTATATTTATTTATTATATTGTTATTTATTTAAATACATAATTATTGTCCTAAGTTGCTAAAATACTCTTAATTGAGTTAATTTCCTTCTTGTCTCATTAACTGAACCGACATGATTTAATCCTCTTTACCTTAATTATCTTATACATATAACGTTGACAACAAAGCCCCTTTAGTTGTTTCGTCAGTGAAACGTCACAAATTAGAAGACTTCCACCATCTTGTCTGATTAAAGTTAACAATAAAGGCATGGTCTCACCACGACGCATGCTGTGCACGGACACGCGGCGCACTTTAGCTGCGTACCTATATTAATTAATTTTTTGGCCGCTGCTATTTACACACAGTAAGCTATACAAAGTCGTGGGTCAGATTCGTGTACTCCAGTGGAAACGTAGCCAGGGGGGTATCACTTACGTCAATAAGTGCGTAGACTCTCCGCGGTCTTTCTCTGGTCTTGCAGTGAAAACTACCACATATATTTTCTTACAAAGCCAAGCTTAACAGGTTGCCTGTCCCGCCTGTAGACACAAAAGTAAAACAATGGGTATGTATCATATATGATACATAGGACAGGGAATAGGTTAATACATGTGCGTAGCCTCTTCGAACACCGCGGTGGGGCCGCGCTTTAAAGGAACCGATTACAATGCGTGCTCTGTTTTATATATTACTCTGTGTTCCCTTCGATAGTAGGAGTTGTATTGTCGTATTGTAAGTTCGTTACATCTTTATGTGAATGTCTCATCCGTTTGATCTGTTCATTCATTCATTTGTCGTAGCTATTGTCGAAATAACTTAGAAGTAATGTGGTAAAGTCAAGTTCGTTTGAGCACTACTGTTTATAGAAATAGATTTATTGTTTTTGATATATATTGTTACTTATATACTATTAGGTACAGTATGAGGACATTGATAATATGATTGGTTTTTAAAGAAAGACAGACAACAATGAGGAAGCGAGAAAGTGAGATTATAATTATGAAGTATTATGAAGTTAATATTTATAATATATTATGAAGTTAACAATACTTAAGTGCTATTTTGTTGCACTGCAATGACTTTTTATCGAAGTGCAATGTTTCCGTCACCAGTGTCACTTAGTAAGACATGATGAAACATACAATGTCAAATAGAAGTAAGTAGGGATGCAATCTTTTATAATTTCAACCTTATGCCGAACGCCATAAGATACATTTTAATGTGATAATTTTCAAAACTTATGCTAAAATTATTCAGCTATTTTCGGTAATCGGATGTACTTTTCTTACTCATTAATTTGCTGTCTTTCTTTAAAAGCCAATCACATTATCAATGTCTCCATACTGTACTTAGTTTGTTTTCCTTTTTAAAAATAATTTGCAATAAAAATAATAATACGATTATTTAAAAAAGTCGTAAACCAAAAGCGAAGTAAAATCAAAAAAGTTGGCCTGTCTAACATCATAACAGCCCATTAATGCCCTACTGCAGGGACGGCCCCCTCCCGTGAAGGAGGGGTACTTGGCCTACTAATACCACGCTGGCCAGACAGAATGGTATAGGGTTTAATTTCAAGTTTTTCTTCTTTTTATTTCATAAAGATAATATTCACGGATAGTCCCTTAGTCGGTTCCCCAACGGAATGAGATGGGGTGGTGACATATTGTATTCTTACTCCGTCACCACACGGAGACTTACTGCCTATACGATACTTTATTACCTTTATTGCCTTTGAATTTTTATTGCACCTAAACTTCTCCCTTATGTCCTTCCTGAGTCGCTTTTACGACATCCAAGGGCTAATATAAGATAACGGCACTATGTGTTCTAAATTCTATACCATGAGCAAACATTTGCACAAAATTACCAACATAGCTCTTAGGAGTGCCTGTTTAAAGTGGCAATTATCCATTTATGGCGCAGTAACTAAAACCTCTTTACATAGTATGTAACGTTTTCACCAGTATTAGTTAATACAATGTCATTATGCATTCGCTATGCAAGTAAGCCTTGATTGAACAGTCAAATTGTACAAGCTATTCAGACAAGCAAATTGGTACAGAAATTGGCAACCATTGCCCATTATTATACACTGATTAGCTTATTACCCAATGCAGTATAGATAATCGCATTAAAGTAATCGATTTGCGTAAAACATACTTGATGGTAACTAAGGCTTTGAAGCGTCTTAGACATGCTTTCTGTGACAGAGGGAGAGCATGATACTTGTAATCTCGCCTTACTTACTTATTTGTTGTATTGTGTGCAAATAAAAATATTTTCCTTTGTGTCTCACTAAACACAGTGACGCATTCATAGCTCGCTTCTACACCCAACACTTCCCAGACTCAATAAATTCAAATTATTATCTGAATATAAACTTGGTAATAAAACAATGCTTTATGATGCATTAACGATCAAAGCACGTGGGGGTGACGTAAATTATATTGATTTTCTAATTCATCTAAACTGTAGTAGGTATATGGCATATGAAATAGCTGGGCTTTGCTGGTTAAACAAACTTGGTATAGCAAGCAGCTGTAGATGTAGAGGATCACACAAACTGCTGTGGGATTTGGATTAAGAGAAATAAGGATACATAAACAGAAATGGTTTGGTATTTAAGTTAACTAGTTTTTTTAACATACATACATACATAAATTCACGCCTCCTCCCGTCCGGGGTAGGCAGAGACGGCAGAACGCCAATTGTTTTTTTTTTAAGTTAACAATAAACAAAACTATTTATAGGTGCAAAATAGTAGAAATCAAAGTAAAGTATCCCGAACTACATAGCTCTCTCATAATTTAATAAATTTTTACCAAGTCGTCTTGTGTGCGACTACGATTAGTTTATGTTGTTCTGAAACTTCAAACAGAAACACGTAAATTTCACACTAATTTCCGTCTACGTTTAATATTTATAAGCATGCAACGCGATAGTTTAAAAGTTATAAGGTTCTGTGTGTAGCGAACCCTGTATGCTTTTAAATTTTAAAATTTGTATATAACAATAGTTGCTTTAAAAGACTTGGGGAAATAGGAAACAATAACTAGTAACTTTTCATAGATATCAGAACAAAGTCTCGTCAACCCATAGGTAGGCGCTATAGAAGCGCGCTTAGGGCAAAATGTGCCTCTTAGAATATTTATTATGTAGTGGTAGGTGCATACCTCTAAATAAAATAGTAGCTTATGTAGCTGGTGCAACTTTAACGTTAGTAACGTAAAGTTTTTTTTTGGTATTTTTTTTATATTTTTATTTTAAAGGTTTATTAATTATAAACAACTAATTTGAGTATTTTTGCTTTCTTAGCTATAGTTTATTTGTAGTAAACAGTAAGTAATTCGACCGCATCTATGACGTCATAGATGCGGTCGAATTACTTACTTTAACTGTTTACTACAAATAAACTATAAGTAGGAAAGCAAAAATACTCAAATTAGTTGTTTTAATTATTGAGTAATGAAAGCAGAAACAAACTTCTGTTTTTTTTAGACAAAAATCATAATTTAGACAAACAAAATGAAAGACAAAGTAATTTATGTATAATTGTAAAAATAAACACAATCTTATGCAAAAAATATGATTTTATTACTTATTGATCTAAAATCTCTAAATGGTTTTGGCTTCGACATAGGTTAACTTTTCAAACTTCAACTTCAAACTTCAAACTTCAAAAATGCTTTATTTCATAAAATTTATCACAAATTGTTTGAAATCGTCTTTTAGAATTTACTTGAAATTGAAGCTATAGTTAAAATTATAGATCGACACAGACAAACGCCACAGCACTAAAAAAACCGCGTTGTATTGTCCAATGTAAATTAGAGAAGAAAAATAAAACCAATCTACTACTCAAATCTACTTGTCTGTCTGTGTTGATCCATAAATTCCAGTTTCCAAATGGTTGGGCCAATGAGAAGAAACCTGGCAAAGAAACTCATGGCAACTCTTTTAAAATTCGGTTGTTTACAATATTTCTTTTAACATAAATCATATACACAATTAAAATATTTGACAGTACCAGACAGGATAATACACCATTTATACATTATAAAAAATAATAATCAAAGAAAAGAAAAGTAGAAGACAAGCATGAGAACAAGCAAGACAGAAGAAGAAAAGAAAGAGAAAAAAAAAAAAAGGATAGAAAGTATACAATAATACAATTAGAACTTAAAAATAAAATAATACAGTAGCACATATAATTATAAAAAGTGCATAAACTAGCATTATTTGAAACAGCCTGAGAATAGAAAGAAGCAGTTAATCCCAAGCCTTTTTATCATTCGTGTAATCTACAATAGTATAATATCCCTTTAGGATAAGTTTTTGTTTTACTACATTCTTAAATTTATTAAGACTTAGATCTTGGATATGATTCGGGATTTTATTATAGAATCGCACACATTGACCCAGAAATGAATTGTGTATTTTTTGGAGCCTAGAATACGGATGAACAAGTTTATCTTTATTTCTAGTATTTATACTATGGACATCACTTCTTTTGACAAATTGGTCTTTATTTTTATGAACATAAATTATATTTTCATAAATGTATTGACTTGCTACAGTTAATATATTGATTTCTTTAAATTTTTCTTGAAGTGATTGTCTCCTACCTAAATTATAAATTGCACGAATAGCTCTTTTCTGCAGCACAAAGATAGTATGAATGTCGGCAGCATGTCCCCATAGTAAAATACCGTATGACATTATGCTGTGAAAATAACTAAAATATACTAATCTGGCAGTTTCTATATCTGTCAGTTCTCGAATTTTCCTAACGGCATTTTACTTTACATACCGAATTGTCAAATTTAACAACACTAAAGTTCTTTGTGTGGTGACGGAGTAAGAATACAGTATATCACCACCGCATCTCATCCCATGGGTGTCGTAAAAACCGACAAAGGGACTATCCGTCAATATTATCTATACAAAATAAAAAGAAGAGAAACTTGAAATTAAACCCTATACCAATCCGTTTGGCCAGCGTGGTATTAGTAGGTCAAGTATCCCTCCGTCACGGGAGGAGGCCCGTCCCTGCAGTAAGACATTAATGAGCTGTTATGATGAATCTTGTAAAATTTAATAATACTAAAATCTCTTTGTGACCCTTTTTGGAGTAAGATATACTTACTCATGTAATTACTTGATTTAAAGCAACGTGAACAAAAGAAAATACAACCAAATTATTGAAAACCTTATTATCTAGATAAGCTTCTCTCTTTTCATCAACCTTGCTGTACTCGTAATAGGGGTATGTCTAGTATATAGCTTATATTATAACGTATCTAATTTGAAAACCTCAAAGTACGAATTGACAAGATTACAGACTTTATAGAAGAACCCAGTTTAAAATAAAATACAAAAATTTCCACCCTTTTTTTGACAGAAAAGTAAAAAAGATACATCTTTAACCAACGTTCGCGGGAAATAATCTTTTTTGGAATAGAAAAGTAATATCCCGCGGCAATTGGCAGCAAATATATAAAATTCTCGGTTGGACTATTATACCTTTGAAGGTATTAAGGATAAAACGATCGTCACTTCAATAGGGACGAGATTGCCTCTATTTTTTATTAGATTTTGTAAAGTATCGAAATATACATCGACAAATATAAACTTATACAGAACTTGCACCTTAATTTGTTTTTCCCCTTAATTATAGAAAATCCTTAAGCCCACTGTTGGGATGGTTCTCATCCAGCAATGGAGGCAAGCTTAACCTGTTAATACGATAAAAACTTAGACTTTTTATACTTAAATAATTTTGTAAATAAAAAACCGACTCAAAAACCAAGGCATTGATTTCGATTATAATGAAATCAGTATAATTTTTAGACAAATTTTTTAACTAACTTTTGTAACTAGAAAAACTTTATTGATTTAAGAATTACTTGTTTTGATTAAAAACAAAACATTGCCATCGTCAAAAGTATTTCGTCACATTTTCATTTGCTGGCAAAAGTGTGTCTTAATAATAGAATATTTATTGGTATAAAATTACAAATCACTTACAAAAAGTATCTTAAAAGTACAATCATACAAAATAAATCTTAAATTAACATTGAGGTTTTCAAATTACATACGTTATAATAGCCTGTTTACGACACCGTCAGGATAAACGAATGTTTAAATACAGGCAAGAGTACTGTCTTAAAACTTTGCTATATTTACGTAATAGGTACAATAAAATAAAAGATGGCGAAAAGGTTAATAGAGATTCCTTGATGAGATGTCGAGGTACAAAGATATTTATTATCTCAAGGTACGCAGAGAATAACGTAAGTCTACAAACATGTCTGACATTTAATTGAAACGTTAAATAACAAAAGTTTATGTACTTTCATGTAATTCAATTGTTGGATTTAATGGAGACTATATTGTTGCTTACTTGTGGACTATATTAGACTTAAATTACATATAATTTTTTTACCCACAAATTAGGTATAACTAGAAAATTCCGAAAAGAAGAAAGACAATGGAAAAAATTGGTACTTGAGGAAGGACTCGAACCCGCGTCTCTGGACTATACGCGTCCAGCGCCATGACCAACTAGGCCACCTGAGCATCCGTCTCAACTACCAAATTTTACCATTTGTTGCTTTATACGGCACCAGGCCGCAACTTAGAACTCAACTGTACAACGCCATCTAGTCGCGACACGAGCGTCCCGCCTCAAGTACCAATTTTTTCCATTGTCTGTCTTCTTTTCCGATATATCAGACTTCTGTGTGGTAAAGGAGTAAAATGGTGTTACCATCTAATCTAGTCGCCTGGGAAAAAAAGCTGAATAAGGTAATATAGAATCTATCTCAACGAAAATAAGAGCAGGAAAACCGAGTAAAAGAATAAGAGAAGTTCTTTACTTGATTGTATTTTTATGGATTGTTACCTCAGAAACAAAGTCAATTCTTGACCAATACCCAAAAAGAACTTTAAAAAAACTTACCAAACTACGATTGGTAATTTAGTTTTTATATGTGTACAAAACATAGAATTTCTGTGAATTTTTCATGTAAACGAAATTGCTTCGGAGTATTTTATTTATTCAAACTGCATAGATGGCAAAGCGTGTGTGTGACTGCCGTGCACGGGAGTCGAATCTCACTCTGTGTGATCTACAATTGATTGACCCTTGTGTTTTTTTCGTATGCAAAAGCAATGCAATGGAACATTTATGAACTGTAATATAATCGAACAGCAATCTTGTCGGAATAACAGACATACATAATGTAACATAACTTTAACGTAAAAAGGTTATACAACGATTTTAAAATCGAGCAATATAATATCTGACCCTCTAGCTTACAAACTGCTTATTAGGAGACAAATCTAGTCATATATGTATGGAATTGAACCCGCGATCTCAAATTACTATACCATCACCTTTAATAATCATACATAATAAAAATCTAATATGATATTTAAGCCTGATACTAAAAAAGTATCGTAAAGATGGCTGGCTGCATAATGTCAATACAGTAAATAGGTTGCTCTCACAAAGTATACATATTCGTTTATTGGATAATATCTTCCGTCCTATATATAAACACCTGCTTACAATTTATTGTCGATTACTTATGAAGCAGCTTCTAATAAAAATAAATAATGGGTAAAGCCTTGTACACACAGTTGGTATTTATTGGTCGCGTTCGTTTGTGTATTTTATTGGAAAAATAATCTGTATTGCTGAAATTAATTTAGACTTTTTTTTACAAACTATTAACTACTAGCTTTTGGCCGCAGCTCCGCTCGCGTCTTTCCCATATATGGGAAGTGTGGGGTTAGCCTATGTTATTCTCCATCCCTTCAACTATCTCCACTTAAAAAATCACGTCAATTCGTCGCATCGCTCCGTTTTGCCATGAAAGAAAGACAAACAGACAGACACACTTTCCCATTTATAATATTAAGTATAGGTTATATACAATATCATAGAAAACTAATATAAGGGAAATAAGTTTTTAATTGACAAGGGAAAGCTCTATAGTGTAGTGTCGGAAATCTTGGTATACTAATTGGCTTTGTTAAAGGGTTTCATGTCAAGTTTGCCTTCCTTTGGTTCAGATTGGTCATTTTGGACAGCTTTTTAAACAAAAAACATGAAGGTCATAGAATGAACTACCACCTGCGGTGTTTTACTACAACCACTATCTTGTACTTCTTCTTGGAGCAAACGTGTCCTAGAATGGAGACCGCGACTCGGCAAACGTATTGTAGGACGCTCCCCAGCTAGGTCGACCGACGATCTCATAAAGGTCTCTGGGTCGGACTGGATGCGGAAGGCGCAGGACCGAGTTCTGTGGCGCGTGATGAGAGGCCTATGTCCAGTAGTGGACTGCAATAGGCTAGCTGATTGATAGATTGATCTTGTACTTCTTTGAGCCATAGTTATAGAAAGCGTAACTAAAGGCATAGGCATCGGTATCACTGGACTCTGGCATTGCTGAGTTTTATGTGGCACTTACCTCTGCTTAACTGTTCTGCCACTTTAAGGCAATAGAATGAAAAAAACATCCAGGGTAAGAACAATAATCCGTAGACCAAACAATTTTCGCAATAGAAATCATATCATCGCGACAGTCAACAAACTTGGATTTAAAACTTTTATGGAATCATCAATCAAAATAATTGATGATTCCATAAAAGTTTTAAGTCTAAGTTTATTGAGGTTGAGTTTACAAATAACGTTATTAACATTAAAAATGAACTCCATTAATGTAATTAATTTGATCACTGTAAAGTCTCCGTCGTCAATTAAATGTTATGGGGTTGAAACTGATTTAAATATGTATTATTGTCAGCCTTTTCTGTCTCAGTGGAGATACGACTCTCTTCTATTGTTAGATTACAGGATCTATCAATAATGCTAGCTCAGTAATTTCATGACCAAAAAATGTTTTATCTAATCTGTACTTAGTACTAGTACTTAAGAAATGGGGTGGTCATACTTTGTATTGTAACATGACATTCATAAGTGTTATTTTGTAACTTTATGAACGTACAGGATTTGACTTAACGTTTCTTTTCTAAAAAAACACACGCACTTTTTTTAAATATTTAAATATGTGTTCAAGGCTTAAGTTTTCGTTGAAGCTGCCGACTTCCTCACATAACTTCTGTTATAAAACAACAATATCTTATCTAAACACATATTATTATTTGTTATAAAACCTTTGTGGCCTGAGAATGGTGTCACACTTTGGATAAGGATGGTTACCGTTACTTTCTACTGATATAACGCAGCGCGCACACTATGCGTTTTAAATTGATAGTGGATATTGAAAAATAAATGCCTGTGCAGGCAAAGACATTTTGAAAAATAACAATCTGCGCAAAAAAAATCTATAGTATTTAGTGCTACTCGTACAAGCTAGAGGTCATTAAATGGTAAGTGAACGCATAATGACGTCTGCAATCCCGCAGCATAGCCAAGCTGTCTACACTAAAATAAGTTTTTAAACCTGAAAACCATAAAAAATGTTTGTTATTTATTCTAAAAGTCCTAAGACAAGGCTGCTATGTGCGAGAATCGATTTTGTTTTTAAATGCTTCTCTTTTCAAATATGTATTTTCACTTTGGGCAGTCCTATGCCTCCCTAATACATTAGTTTTCTCCCGATAGATATATTAATTATCATTTCAGATATCCGAGACAGTACCCAGTCTAGGCCTTTATCGTTTAAAAATTCTAACTAACCAAATAATGCAACCGCTATGTTCCCCTTAAACGTCTTGTACACACAACAACTAATCAAGCTAGACACTCATGTACCTTAATACCTTGAAATAAGACACAATTTCAAATGAAAATGTTTAACTTGATGTGGTGCTGTGTGTACCGTCAATAGTTTAAACGTAAATGTGCGCTGTCCTTTACACCAACATATCTTGCGTTACATTCGTTGAAAACGAGCGATAAAATGGTGCGCTTTTTAAACGCTCATTCAAACATTTTTTATAGATGTTCAACTAATTATGTTAATAATATTGAGAATGTCAATAAAATTATTTTTACGTTGTCTATTTAATTGTTTACTTTACCGATTTTTATTGTAGATATACGTTTTTTTTTAATATTAATTATGGATGAGGGAGGCACAGGACCGCGCAGGGTGGAAACTTTTGGAGGAGGCCTATGTCCAGCAGTGGGCGTCTATAGGCTGATATGATGATGATGATGATGATTTTATTAATTGGATTGCATCGCCATCTTACTAACCAAAAGATTTCTGCTAGAGCTGTGCTCTTCAAATGAGTTCAACAAAGAACGATCTTGTACAGTCACGAGCAATAATATGTACACATTTTCGCATTTTGTAAACCAGTTATCTAAAGTTCTGCCAATCCAAAATTGAAAATTCGAAGATTAATTCAAAACTGTACGGAACCTCTTCTAAATTACGAATTCATTTTGATATTGTAATGTCTAGATAAACGTGCAGATAGTTTAGAAAATTTGAAAATGTGTACATATTATTGCTCGTGACTGTACCTACATTTTTTATCTATCACCTTTCAGCCACCTTTGTCAGGTTGTAGGTCTGATCGGTTTGCCCTGACAATTAATTGCTACCTAAAAAGAAGAATGCAGCTCAGAACTCTACAGTATTCATGTTAACTAATAAATAGTAGTTACGTAGTTTAGTAAAAAAAATGATTTATTTTTATTTTTCTTTTGCTAATGCAAAAAGACGACGACGACGACCTCTTAAGGACGGGGGGAAGCCAATGGATGAGGGAGGCGCAGGAGCGTACAAGGTGGCAATATTTGGAGGAGGCCTATGTCCAGCAGTAGACATCAATTGGCTGAGATGTATGAATGAAAAAAATGCAAAAAGATACCCTTAAAAAAATTAGCATCTTTTTCCAGTTCAATTTTAGTCCTTTTTCCAATAATTTTCAATGCATAAATTAACAAGCAATAATTTTTAAATTCCTATACTTAAACAAAACCATTGTGTAATACTTGCTTTTGTAATATGTCATCCTAATTGCTCCCATATTGTAAAATTAATTTAATTTTGACTGTATAATGAAAATCCCGATGAGTAATTTATTTACTAAGAAGAATTTCTAATTAAAAAATAATTACACATCTTATAACAATGTCACAAATTGAATATCTTATGGTTATAAAAAAAATATTTGTAATAACTTTTATCATTAAGTTAAAATTAGGTTAACTTTTATTAATTAAGTTTTTTTAATTAAAGAATTATTCTTAAGTTAATGAATACTAAGTAATTAAGAATGATAAAATTTGATAACATAAAGTTAAGCAAATAATTGTTGAAGACTTTGTAGACAGGCTTATAGTTCGAAAATTGGCTTTTCTTAATATCTTTATGTAATTATTTTCTCATTACACTCTAAGTAGATTAAATTCTGTAAGGGCATTACCGAGCGTCGCGTCGCGTCGGCATGAATAATCCTGTGTAGCTGTCCTGGCTTTGTATGGGTGTAAGTAGACCACCTTTCGTTGTCTTCGAAAATTCGCACTAACTATATTTTCAGAAACCACACCCGTGTTCTTCGGGCAAAAACGGCCGAGACCGAAAGCTCTGTGGAGGGTCTCTTGGAAGTTTCTGATGATATAAATAAAACAAACGAACAAACAATTAAGCATACTTATATATTATGTTAATTAGTAAGTGTGTATGATAAAATAAAATACTTAACTTAGTAAGGATACAAATCCTTACTGAATGCAATCAGCCTGATTTTATAATAGAAAAGTCAAGACCTGTAAACTTGAGAAGGATTGAGATCAAAAATAAATAATTTTTACCACAGACATTAAATTTCTATGGCACAAGGATAACTAATTATCTTATTCCTTATTACGTGAATGATCTTCCAGAACAACTACAAAAGGTACATAAAAGTGGTTCGAAGACTTGCAAGTCCAGGTTGAGGGGGCATTTTTTGCGGAATGAGTCTATTATGTAGACTCATTTTACAGGGGGTGTTTTTTAGTATTTGTGTATGTAATTTTAGGTAATAATAATTGTAATATACTCGTAAATAATAATATAATGTAAATTGAATTGTGTAATGTTTAATGTCAATATTAGCGGCTCGCCTGTACTCAGATAAACCCTGAGTGGTTTCCGTGGTACGGCTTTTAATACACACATCAAAAAAGTCTAAGCAACATGCATGATATTACAAATTTACCATTTATATTAATTTATTTTACCATTTATTTTAATTATAACGTTGTATTTTATTTTTAAAATAATATTTTTAGGGTTCTATGATGTAAAAATAACAGCTGTTTTCTTTATAAGTTCTTTTAATAACAGAAATTAACAATATTAGAATATACAGGTACATAAGAAACTAAACTTTTTTTTTACAAATTGAAATTTCTTAAGAAAATGAATTTATTGTGAAAGAATAGGACAATTTAATACAAAGTATGGCCTCCTCTGCTATTCAGAACTTGTCGGCAACGATTATTCATTGAATTAATGAGACTGTTTATGTCATCTTGCGGTATTCGCTCCCAATGGAATTGTAGCAAATCCTTCAGCTGTTGGGTTGTTGTCACTCCGTCCAAGTCCTTCAAAACACGTCTCTGGAGCATGTCCCATGCGTGCTCGATGGGGTTGAGGTCTGGCGATTGTGCAGGCCAGGGCAATACCTGGATGTTCTCCGTTGCCAAGTATTCACTGGTTCGCCGAGCTGTATGTGAACGCGCATTGTCATGCATTAACGTAAAATCGGAGCCAAAGGTTTGTGCAAATGGATGGACATAAGGTCTGAGAATATCCTCAACGTAATTTTCAGCGTTCATGTTTCCATTTACAAAAACGAGCTCAGTTCGCCTGTTCTTCATAATACCCGCCCATACCATAACTGTTGAGCCGCTGTATGGATGAACTTCCTGAACGCACCTGAGTCTTTCAGTATTTCCGGGTCGACGGTACACTCGCACCCTTCTTGTATCAGGCCTAAACCCGAATCGCGACTCATCGGAAAACATAATTTTATCCCATTGTTCCTGGGTCCATGTTATGCGTTCTCTACACCATTCATTTCGACGAGCGCGATTCCCGTGACGTATCGGTGGGCACCTGATAGGGCGTCGAGCTCGTAGGCCGTACTCATGCAGTCGATTTCGCACAGTTTGGGGACTTACATCAACACCACTTGAATTTTGTAGCCTCAAACTTATCTCTCGAGCGGTTAACATCGGCTGGCGTCTTGCAGTCAGTTGTATGTACCGGTCTTGCCGAGTGGTTGTACTCCTTTTACGGCCTGGATGCTGTTCAGCGGGTTCCCCTGTATTATTGTAGCGCTGCCAAAGACGACAAATAACACTTCTATGAATACCAAAATGTCGAGATACCTGAGATTGATTACTTCCCGCTTGCAACATCCCTACAGCTCTTTGCATTTCATCTGCCGTCAAATGACGTCGCTCCATGACGTAAAGAATATCTAACAATTCAATTTTGTCGCCAACTGTATTTAAATGGTTGGTAAAATTATAAAATCAAGACTAAAACGTAGCAATTAACATGCACTCAAATTCAAACAAATTCGCAGTCATTTGAATTTTATGAAAAAAAACAAAACATAATCGAAATTTTTTTTTACAACCAGCCAATATGTCATCAATAACAAAAAAGTTTACTTACCTATACACTTTGAGTGAGTAAATACTTAGAAATTAATTAATATAAATGGTAAATTTGTAATATCATGCATGTTGCTTAGACTTTTTTGATGTGTGTATATTTTAAATGTATTGTACTTAAGTGTTTTGGAAATAAATAAATAAAATAAAAAAAGTACATAATTAAACAGGTTTATGCCAAAATTTCTCGGCAACAGAGATATCAGATAGATAATATCTACAACGACAAAACTAGGAAAACTTAACATAACATCCTATAGCAATCCGTTTTTCAATTCCCGTTTCTGGAAGTTAATACGCACACTTTGTATTAGATAAACTTCTGTATATTCTCTGTTTAGCGCCGACAATATTATCATCACCGACAAAACAGCGATATGATAATACCTACGTGAATCTCGCAAATATTATCGACACATTTGGTTAAACGACTTTCTGTTCATACAGCCAAATATAAGCGGGCATTAATATCTTTTTATCTCAATGAACAGATGCTCAAAGAACACACGACGTGGGTGGCCTATCATACTATCAGAATAAAGTAACATACAGAGAACAGGAATGCGGCTAATTATGAATCAACAGATTTTATCAACCCATATCAATAACAGGGCTGGGTTATACATTTTCATTTATAATGTATAATTTTTATTAGTTTCATTTAAATGTAAAATTATTTTGATTATATAATTACTATGGTAATTATTATAATTTTTAATTATCACCTCGTTTTCTCAGCTGGATATCTGTAGTTTGGTTGTATCGTTAGGCGGTCGGCTGTTTGTCATTGAAAGAGTTGTGTACATCTTTATATAATAAAAATGGTAATTATTCCAGCAATGAACCTACGAAAAGGTAAAAAAAAAATAAAATAAAAAAGGTACCTACCTAAAGGTAGCAGAACTGTTATGAAGAAGGCCTAGAAATAATAATAAAAAAAAGATAATCTTCTCTATGTCTAGTCTAGTACTTGGACAGTTATTTTGGCTGTTTATCTATACTAATATTATAAAGAGGTAAATTTTGTGTGTTTGTTTGTTTGTGACGTTGTAGGGGGTAATCTCTGGATCTACTGAACCGATTTCAAAAATTCTTTCTGTGTTGAATAGTCCATTTATCGGGGAGTGTCATAGGCTATGTAGTATCACGCTATGACTAATAGGAGTGAAGCAGTAATGAAATATGTTTAAAAAAGTGACGCGTTTTTTTCGCGGCCTAACGAAGTGGGCACGGGTCAGCTAGTATAATATATTTATTGTCGTATGACGATGTCCAGATGTCGTATAAGTCAAGATAACATTACAAAAAAACGGAAACTATACTAATAACAGGCCAAATTGTCCTCATAAGTATATATCGTAAGTCCTTTAAAGGGACTTTAAGGTGATAAGAAATACATTAGTGGTAGCCCTAATAAGAGTACTATATTGTAATAAGGCCTCCCGGCCATCTTCACCGTTTCATTTCACGTGAGTAATTGAAACCAGTGGCAGTATCCGTTGCCTGTGGCTTAAGCTTGTCTTAAAATATGTATGAAAGAACAACAATAATATTGAGTATTGATCAGGGTGGTAACGGTGAACAAAACGAAAGCTACCAAAAATATGTTATTTAATGTAATCCTTAAGTCTGTAAAAAATCACATAATTGGCCTATTTGTCTAAATTATTTTCCTTGACGATGAAGCTTTTTCGATAAATCCATATTGTAGAAAAAGAAGAAACGCAAATTTTATGACGTTTATACGTGGAATTACCTTTTGAACTATGCTCGTTAATTCAGAGCTTGTAGTACGAGAACCGTCAAATGAAGCTCTTATTAGGCGCTTTTGTGTAGGTATTAAGTATGATAGAATTTTACACTATTTGACATGACAAACAAAAGAAAATTCATGTTAATTAACCTGCATGTCAATTCTCGTACCTTAAAATCGTTAAAAATTCGGTTAAGTTAACTTTTAGTTGTCAAATTATCTTACCTATTGTGTAACAATTTGATAACTAAAAGTTAACTTAACCGATTTTTTAACGATTTTAAGGTACGAGAATTGACATGCTGATATCTTAAAGGAACTAAGATTTCAGGTTAATCGACATATTATTGACTAGTACTCTATACCAATGATGTTATAAAACACATCTTTGCTCTATACCCAGATATTTATTAACTCTTTTATATTGATAACATAATTCGTTTACTAATGAAAACCGCGTATCTATTGTTTATGCTTATGTGGCTTTATGTTCTTTGTTTACGTGAACCATTGTTGGAGTTCGTAGAAAACACTTATTTACATTATGTTTAAAAACATATTTACGAATGTTGTAAGTTAAAAACACGTGCTTGTTCATGCCCACTAAGAATTACATTAATCGGGAATCGAAACACAGCTTATATCCATGATCACACAAGCTAGGCAGACTATTATACGGTAGACAGACGTCGCCGTAGTCAAAGACCACAGAAGCTGATGGAGGAGGCCTGGCTGACATGATACAAAACTATTGGCTATTTGACTATTACGACTTAATTGACTTCCAAATAATCCAACCGAAAAATTGATACTTCTGAAAAATCTCTTATAAGTTAGAGTATATTAAGTACCTATATTGGTTCCCTATAAACTCAAAGATCATTCTTCAGTAGGTATTCCATTCAGTTTGTTATGTCAAGGTCGGTTGCCTTTTATTTGTTTTTCTCTTTTTATTAGAAAACTTCTAGCGAAGTAAATTTATTTCAATTCGTATGCCAAACTGAATGCTCCTGTTTCTGATTGCTCACATTTGAATTTCGAATGTAACAATTTAAAAACGTTGAACGTATCTTTTTCGTTCGCGGTTTTTTTTTAAATGTATACGTGGAATTGATAAATTTAAGGATAGAATATAGGACAGAAGGATTTTTTCCTTTAGGCGCACAATGGGGATTTCTCAAATAGTAGATTTCTCAAAAAGGGGATTTCGCAAAATGGGGATTTCTCAAAAAGAGGATTTCGCAAAATGGGGGTTTCGCAAAATGGGTACGTGTACACTTAGCACAAAAAAGGGATTTAAAATAAAATTGCTTCATTTTGAACACAACATATATCTAATTGAAAACACAAACTGAAAAATTGCTTCACTTTGAACATAACATAATATCTACTTGAAAACACAAATGACGACTTTCTCGTTTAACTGTATCGTTATCAAGAGTAATAGATGCATTGCATCGATTTTTGTTTGTACAAATCCATAAAGTAGTTCCCGTCGCATTTTTTCTCTTAAAATTATAATGATATCCATCTTTTAAAACACAATTCCGCCCTTTTTGATTTTTAACAATTATAAAACTCATAATGTCTACAATAAACCAAAATACGATGACAGTTACAATCACACAATTATACTTGACTTGGTTGACTGTTTAGTAACTCTACATCTTAGAATCAAATGAAAACTGCTTCGTCGTCATCTACGAGTGCATCTAAATCTATTAATAAATGTATGCATGACTTTTGAACTTGAAAATATTATGATAACTTGATTATGGATGACATTATTGCAATTAAGATTATATATAACTAGCTGCGCCCTGCGGTGCTACCTGCGGTCCTACGGAAACACTACACTACCTAAAATACAAGAGGCTTCTTAAAGAATTAAAGAAGGGAACCTTATCTTTCAGGAAATTTTTGAAACAATTAGTTTACATGAAATTACTGCTGTAAAACTTATAGGAAGTTTTTTTTTAAGATTAATTGAATTCAGTTTGTGCTTACAAGTAGATATTATGTTATGTTCAAAATGAAGCAATTTTATTTTAAATCCCCTTTTTGTGCTAAGTGTACACGTAGGTACCCATTTTGCGAAATACCCATTTTGCGAAATCCCCTTTTTGAGAAATCCCCATTTTGCGAAATCCCCTTTTTGAGAAATCCACTATTTGAGAAATCCCCATTGTGCGCCTAAAGTATTTTTTAAATGAGAAAACATGTTGAATTAGATGTATAAATATGTACTTTTTTGTTGTTTGTCACCTTTCGTAATTGGATCAGCTGTTTTAAAGAAACAGCTTAACTTTATATTTTCCCCACTTGCAATCTTTCTTAATAGTTGCCAAAACACACGAATCTCTACGCAAAAAGTAAAATAAAAAGTACTAGGTTAACAATGTTGTCACTAAAATGTGGATTAGGTACTAATGTTTCAGTTTATTTTTAGCCAACAATTTCGCTTGTTTGGATGATCAATGAAGACCCCTGCTTGCAAGTGGACCAACGGAGAGCTCAAGCTGTATTCTAAATGTATTTTTTATTTAAAAAATTCTTCATCGTTATGCCATTGTAATTTAACTAGCTACTACTTATAGTGTGTTTATTTTTTACTACAGTGAACTTATAAAGTTGATAAACAAAGCTTTTTTTCTTAATAATTTTATTTTTCACCCTAATAATACGTTAATGTTACAGCGAGGGTGCTTCACGACGTCCTGCACAGAGCTAACAGTATGCGCGTCTTACAACCACTAGAATAGCGGGTAATGACTCTACTTACGTTAGGCTCAACTCACACTGAAAGAGCGGCGAAGCGCAGCGACCCGCTCGGTAGTCGAATCCGTTTAAGATATTCGCCAGAATTCCCGCGGCGCGGCGCGGCGCGGCGCGACACAAGCATCCGCGTGGCTCGATTGAGTGTCTCATGCGATAATACTTAAGTTATTTTTATTTAAATCTCATTTATTTAAAATAGCCATACATCATATAGATTAAAAAACACTCAATCGAGCCACGCGGATGCTTGTGTCGCGCCGCGCCGCGCCGCGGCGCGACACAAGCATCCGCGTGGCTCGATTGAGTGTCTCATGCGATAATACTTAAGTTATTTTTATTTAAATCTCATTTATTTAAAATAGCCATACATCATATAGATTAAGTCGGCTCATTACTATTGAAAAAAGTTAAAATTCGTATGACACTGAAATTGCGCTCCGCTTCGCTGCCCTTCGCCGCTCTTTCGGTGTGAATTGAGCCTTACACTTTACCTTCTACCTTGTATTATCAACCCTCTGACGCTCTTCACATTGTAAACTGCATTCTCTGAGGGTGAACAAAATAGTTTTAAAAAAATATATTTATTTATCAGCTTGGTAAGTTTAAAACTCATAAAAATGTTGCACTGCTTTTGGTATCACGTTCCGCACGCTTTTAATCACGTGGTAACAATATTTAGAAATAAAAATGATTTATTTAAATTGGTTAAAAGTTACAACTTAGTAAACAAAGTTACTTTTAGAACCGGGTAATAAATGTAAAATCAAACTTACATTGTTTAATAGGAACGGAAACTTTTATCCAACAAACCATAATAAAAGCTACCATTTTCGTTACCATTTGTCAATAAAGTATGAGTACAATAAATGTACATCTACATACGAGTTTAATAATGTGACAGACTGAATACATGTTATAAAATTTTATGATAATTTCATGTTCAACATTACTTGAACAAATTCAGTTGTATAATTTAATAACTATAATATGAATTAAATGGCGTGTCGGTCGTAATAATAGAAGAGTATTTTTTTCCATTTTGAATTACAGAGTATACAAATGGTGCGTTCCAAGTACTCTCATCAGAGCTCATATCCTCTCATGGGTCAGATGTCAAACGTTCGTGCAGCGACGGAGCCCTATGCGTTCTGAGACACACGCACTGTTTAGGGTTCCGTAGATATAAAAATAGTTCTATCTACTTATTAAATTATTATTCACTAACAAAGCAGATTTCAATAAACATTATTAAAATCATATATTACAAAGTGTACATGAGCATGGCATATAAATAATTAGCGCATCATTTAGGCAGAAACCACAAAAATATCTAAATAATATAATTGACCGGGACTCATCCTCATACTGACCCGTGCCCGTTTAAAAAATATTTGATTACTGCTTCACTCCTATTCGTCATAGCGTAATACTATATAGCCTATGACACGCCCCGATAAATGAACTATTCAACACAGAAAGAATTTTTAAAATCGGTTCAGTAGATCCCCAGATATTACCCCCTACAACGTCTCAAACACACAATCTGAAACCGCAATGAAAACGGGTCGCTTACAAAAACCTTAATAACTTCCAAATTATTAGAGCTAGCTTTATGAAATAAAGACTAAATTATATATAATTTAATTACAAATAATGCTAATGACGATAATGATAAAATCTTTCAAGTTATTTTTGATTATTGTATTAAATCCATAAATTAAAAATAAAGACAAAATTTTTAAATTATAACAACAATTTTGAAACCATTTTTTTACTTTTTTTTCTGTTGTATCATGAAAAAGACGCATTTTATATACAGAAATTTGATATTCTGATCAAATTAGCGTAAAAATATGCCTCTAACCCCTGAAGAGTCTACAAGGTTTCCAGAAATGCTAGAAATATGACGTAGTCATCGTTATACAGAGAGAACTGTTAGTTTATAGCTATCAATCGTTCGAAAAGTACTCCAGCCTTTAGAAGACACTGTATCCTATGCGCGCAGACCAAGATCAGAACCAACAGCGTGCACAAAAACACAAGAGGATCGCTACATGGTGTCGAGAATGTTGATAAATCGATTCCAAACGACTGTTGTAGTCAAAAATCACTTGCTGTGTGCTCGAGGAAGCAATCCAAGCCCTTGTATAGTGAGGCAGTGTTTAGATGAACCAAAATTACAGTCCTAGATCTGCAAATATTCGTAAACTTGAAAGACAACATCAAAATTCAAGATAGAGTGATGATAAAAAACTCGTGAATAGCACTCATGGCTGATTAGTTAAGGAAAATGTTTCCGATGAGTCGAGGTTTACCTTATACAAGCACGATGGAAGGCTTAGAGTCTGGAAAAGTACAGGAAATCTTTATAACCAAACTTACATTGAAGAGAGAGTACCTTATGTCGGAGGCACTGTACACGTGTGGGCTAGAATTTTTTCTGAAACCCGCACCGAGCTAGTGGTGATATAAAATGGTACTTTAACTGCAGAGAGGTTCTTGAATGATATCAGTAATGAGTATGATGGCTCATTTTTGGTAAACATCGGCGAAAAAGGCACCTTTACGGAACTCAACGCTCGTCTTCATACAGATTTAATAGTGTTAAAGTTCCGTAAAGATGTCGCTATCACACGTATAAAGTGGCCAGCAAGCAACCCTGACTTGAAACCGATCCAGCATGCTTAGGACGTATTGGATATATGAGTAGGACATCAATATTTCCCACTAATCACCCTTTGTGAACTCAAAGAAGCAGTGATAGAGAAATGGGTATATTTTCCACAGAATTCAATTAAAAACCAAATGGAAAGCATCCAAAACAAGATAACAGCTGTATTAACAGCTTCTGATAATAAAATAGCGTATTAAAAGAGTGATAATTGCCTTTTCGATACTTTAAACCTGTTTTTGACTTGTAATGAAAGTGTCACTTTTTATTTAACTTACTTTTGTCAAAAATTTACTTAACAATCTGTAAATTTCATCACTTTCAATTAAGGACTGTTAAATTATCTTTATTTTAGTGTTTATTTCATAAAGCTAGCTCCAATATTTTGGAAGTTATTAAGGTTTATGTAAGTGACCCGTTTTCATTGCGGCCCAGTGTATTAAGTATAGAAGTGTAGATGTAACAATTTCAATTTTTAATTCATAAAACCACTTTATTTAATTTTATTAAAGCTATTATAGCGAGTAGAATTGAAGAGTACAAGGATGACGTATTTTTATTTCTTAGTATTGGTTCGTTAGTTACTCAAATAAAAACCGACTAAAACATAGTTTTCGTACCATATTTCTTACGGAACCGTAAAAACAATAGTAGCACTTTAGATACCGGCTTACATGAACCTAGCGAGTTCTCAGTGTAGGATATGTGGAAGTTACCAATGTTAGATTATGTTAGAGCCCGAGGGAAATATGTACCTATACACTTGGGAGATTGGTAGAACAAAGTAGTTACATACTTTTGTATTATACAAATAGGTTACTTAAAATAGATTTAATTTAATATTAGTTGTAATATCATAACAGGCTTTACGTGGGGTCCATAGTATCCAATGAAGTTATTATTTTTTTGTTATTTATTTAAAAAATACTCCTTTTGCAGTATGGGACAGACCAATTTAATGGACATAAGAACAGCCAGACTCAAGACTATTGTTCTTTGATTTCGCAAGAGACTGTCCAACGTGGGATTCAAACACGAGACTTTGTTCCCCTTCAGCGCTACTGGTACTGCCTCGCCAAAGCTGTAAAAACATGTAAGTTACTTTTGTCTAACTTGGCTGTAAATGAGATGCACTCCCGAAAAAGTGGTGTAATTACTAATCTAAGCACAGTGAGTCATTAGCAGAAACCGCCTCTGGGTACGTCTGGAACGTTCCAATTCAATGTTCCTCACTATGGCCTCCTAAGTAAAGGATTCCTTCCTTTACTGGAGGAGGCCATCTTGACTATTAGTATACAAATGATGAAATGCGTAATACAAATCCCACTCTAAAAAATGTTAAGAGTCGTGAGGATTTACAGGAACAAAACGAAAGTTCAAACTCAAGACAATCATTTGATAATAGCACATAGAGTTGTTCTGAATGGAATCCAAACTCGTGTCCTTGTGCACGGAAACTACATGCCGCGACATCAAATTAAAATAAAGTTATTTATATTTTTATAATTATTAATTTATGGATGATGTTTATTGACACAATCCTTGCACCATAGTTAACTAATGGAAGCCAATGCACCGAGCGCTCAAAAAATTATTTGTAGCAGACCTGTAACCAGCAGTAGGTAGATATCGCTGTATACAGAGGCTCTTACTTTGATAATTATAACCAAGAATAAGACAATTAACATAGCAAGTAGGTAACTACCACATGTGAAGGTGTGTCCGCCATTACTGTAAGGACCTCACAATAGCGAGGCGAGGTAATACTTCACGCGCCAGCGCATGTACCGTCTATACTTTATCGCTGCCAATAGCCCTTCCCGAACAATATCCCTTTGTTCTAAAACCGTTATGGGCTTAATGTACGCCTGAACCTTACTACATACATCGTAAATTATTGGAAGACTAATTTAATTTGTATTTAGTAAAGTTTTTACTTTTGAAAAGGACTTTTTAGTTGTTTTTTTTATCTTAGTCTGTTGAGAAAATAAGTTTAAATGATGTTAAAATCCCATCCTATCCCAGGAGTCTTGTCAAGTAAAATTACAAAGAGTTAAAACATTCGTAGGTAACGCTTTTCTTTTCCTCCCGCTGTTTACAAAGCTGGCATAAAACATGATTTTAATTAAAGAACAATACAACTTTGTTGATATTGTTCAGTGAATGAAAGTTCGATAATCTAGTCAAAACCTCGATAAAACTTTCATAAAAAAGAGAGTTGAGAGCGACATAGTCAAATTGTGGCAAAGCTCCTTAAATAAAGAAAAAAAAGTCAGTTCGAATCCCACGCTAGATAATTGTTTGAGCGATCCACAAATCAGTGTCTTAAGTCTAAGGGCCAGATTCAGAGACCGCACTTTGACTTTACTTTAGCAAAGTCTAGTTATTATCTCTGAATTAGAAAAACATTAAAGTAATCTTTTCGCATGAAAAGTTTACTTTGGGAAGATTACTTTGAAAGAAAGTAAAGTCACGACTCTGATCTGGGTCTTATATCTCGTTTTTGTATCAAAGTCGAACTTTTCTTCAAAGTAAAGTCAAAGTGCGGTCTCTGAATCTGGCCCATAGTCACAACTTGAAAGTATACCTTAATGTTTGAGTTTTTTTATTGGTAAAAAATTATTAAGGGCTACATAAACAACGTACATAAGTAACAAACATAAAAATAGTATGTATAACCGTTGCAAACCTTTTTTTGTTTTTCTTTTCAAAATCGGTTAAAAATGTTCATAAAGAAACCGATTCGCCACAGTAGCTTTAGCCTTTTTTACCTTTCCTGTACTAAAATACCAGATTTTCCCCTAAAAACCTTTCAATCAAGTCTTATCAAACTTCACATTACGCAGGAAGTTAATTTACGCACAAGTCAATGATTGTCAACTATTCTATATAGTCAGCGCCGAACCTGCTTAGCTTTCAATACCGATATCAACCCTTTATCGACTGCAAGACAAAGGGCAACCGTAATAACTGTTGTGCCCTTAGGCCCACCCGTATAATAACTATAAATTGGTACCTAAACCCGCAAGATATCTGGAGGGAGCGATAACGAAACAAGTGAGATAACAAAACGAGACAAAGAATACAAACTCAGAAGACGTAGTGAAAGCTTTTTAGACAAGTCTCCTTTGTGAAACTACAAACGTTTTAGCAGTAAAGTATCTGAGAGAGAACAATATCGCTCATTCGCACAGGAATAAAACCTCCTTTATCTTAATGCATTTCGTTCAATTTAGCCAAAACAATGGTAACAACAAACTCTGTATTGTTTTGTGTGTAAACTTTGCTTTGGGATGGCTCAGACTGTTTATCGGATCTGCCAAGCGACGTACTGTTCTCATTTAAAAGTATTTCAAGAAGATAACTTGGTAAATACTTTTAATAAATCTCTATAAATCCAATACTTATAAATAAAAATTGAGTGCCTGTTTGTAACATCGAGCTAACGTTAATTACTAATTACTTAGGAATATAAAGGTACACGACACTAAATATATGTGTAACTAAACTCAATTCAAAAAAGAATTGTTTGACTAATCCGTTTAGTCCCCAAAAAGTGGTAATCTTTGTGGGATAAATATGAATACATATGTAACATTTTACTGAGTCCTTTCTTTGTATTATACAAGTATACATCGCAAGTATTAAAAAGGGTAATAAACTTTATGTTCAAAACCAGTTCACGTCGAATTCATAAACTCTCAACAAACGATAGTATTCCTTGAAAAACTTTTATAACTCTTGCAATCATATAAAAATGTCAACAATAAATGAATTTATACAACCAAAACTTTAATAAATTTAAATTTTCAAAGTGAAAACTAGGAAAGACATACACAAACGTTAGACAAATAAAACTTTTATATTAACATCTCAATTTCTATTTTTCGTAGAATACCGGAGGCGTCGTTTCCAGAAAGTTCTATGTAATTTAAGCCGAATGTCGTTCCTGGCTGCACCATAATGCATACAAGAAGTACCAAATAGCACTTACTGGAAATACGATAGGTTTATTATGCGTCTCGTGATCTTATCAAGCGTTTGACTACGCTTAGAATGTTATATTATAACTCCATTACGTTTTACATAAGTATAATAACGAAGGTTAATCACTCCTGCTTCGGTTTTATCTTCATTAGCAGTTGAAAGGCGTGTGAGGAATTTGATTAACGCTGAGCTTTTTCAACTAGGGCTTTGATGGTCTCGTTTACAGCACTAAAAGCGTAGATAAATTTACATTTAATTAAATGCTTTTTTGTATATATTGAACACAGCAAAATGACTGTATCGCAACTGATATGAAGCGAGAATATAGCCTAATTAGTAATGTAATGAATGGTAGCCATAAAATGTCTTTATTCTGACGCCTTAAGGTACTTTTCTTATCTAAGTACAAGCTACATGTACAGTATCCTCAATCACGATATGCATGTCCAAATCAATTCGGAGTCCTTTTTCTCTAGTGTAGGGCAGTAGGGACCACCAGGCTTTAAAATAACACCAAGCTACATAGATGTAAAATGGTCTCAGGAACCTCGGTCTCTTACAATTATACTAACACGGATGGGAAGTTGACTCGTATTATAAAGCCGTTGCCACAGGGCTAAACAATCGTAAGAGTTGATCAAGTATGTAATACAATACAGGCATTTTTAAAGCTCTAAAAATTATTGCTTTCAACCCAACGTTAGGTTTATTGTCGTGGACGATACCTTAATAGATATTATGTTGTAGGAAAGTAGTTAACACAAAACCACTGTTATATTTTTATAGTTTATTTCAAATGTTTTTATAAGTAAGCGATAGAAACATGAAGGAGTGCGATAACGTTTAGTTCCAATTCTTATGTAAATAAAATCTATACTTCTATACTAATATTATAAAGAGAAAGGTAAGTTTGTGTCTAATCTCTGAATCTACAGAACCGATTTTAAAAATTCTGAATAGTCCATTTATCGGGGAGTGTCATAGGCTTTATAGTATCACCCTACGACTAAAAGGAGTGGAGCAGTAATGAAATATGTTTAAAGAACGGACGCGTTTTTTTTAGGGTCAGCTAGTAACTTATAATGAACAAGCACTCTTCATAATTTATAATAATTATTATAAAGAGTGTATATTGTCCCACTGTAGGACAAAGGACTCCACTTCGAACCTCCATTAATTAATTGGAATACTTCGGACTCATAAAATAAATATTGCGATTTTATAGATAACGAATGGAAAATCCGTTTCATTCGGTTCAAAAATAATGGGAAACAACAATATGGCTGAAGCAAAAAAACAAAACAAACAAATAAACAGAATGTTGTTTTTGAACTCAATGTTGTTTTGGAAATTATTTTTGGAAACAAAATTATTTTTGTTCTTACGCAACTGCTATCGAAATCACAATGTTTTTAAATTAAAAACTTGGTTTTCTTAACAAACTCAAACTCCAAGGCTTTGTTTAGAGACACCCAAAGATCATCAACCGTCAAACGGTATACCTAAGTTACGTTGAAAGTTGTTTTTTGTTCATGAAAAGACAAAATGATATCGCACGGCTATAAACTTTTTTTCTTTCTTTTTTTAATTTGAAAAAGACAACTCCCGCACTAGGGATCATGCCCTGTGTCGCGGGGACCTTTTACAAACATCAATTAACGGACACAAAGAACAACCAGACCAGAACAATAATTTGTGGATCTCACAAATTATTGTCCTGCGTGGGGATCGAACCCACAACCTCTTGCACGGCAGCCGCTTGCGCTACCGTCGCGCCACCGAGGTCGTCAAACTTTCTACATACAATTTGATTTATTAGAAATATCGCCTTTCACGACCATCAATTAGTGTTATTAAAAACATTTCGTATTAATTATTAATCAAGCTGCAGAGACCAACGGTTTCTGTTTAATTGTTCTTGTAACGCTGAGCAAACTCAAACTTAAGTAGTCTTAAGTACGAAGACTGTTGAAGGATTACATTCAAGCGATCGATCGTTTTTTTTTAGTTGTTTTTTTATCTTAGTCTGTTGAGAAAATAAGTTTAAATGATGTTAAAATCCCATCCTATCCCAGGAGTCTTGTCAAGTAAAATTACAAAGAGTTAAAACATTCGTAGGTAACGCTTTTCTTTTCCTCCCGCTGTTTACAAAGCTGGCATAAAACATGATTTTAATTAAAGAACAATACAACTTTGTTGATATTGTTCAGTGAATGAAAGTTCGATAATCTAGTCAAAACCTCGATAAAACTTTCATAAAAAAGAGAGTTGAGAGCGACATAGTCAAATTGTGGCAAAGCTCCTTATATAAAGAAAAAAAAGTCAGTTCGAATCCCACGCTAGATAATTGTTTGAGCGATCCACAAATCAGTGTCTTAAGTCTAAGGGCCAGATTCAGAGACCGCACTTTGACTTTACTAATAGTTTTTTAATTTGAAAAAGACAACTCCCGCACTAGGGATCATGCCCTGTGTCGCGGGGACCTTTTACAAACATCAATTAACGGACACAAAGAACAACCAGACCAGAACAATAATTTGTGGATCTCACAAATTATTGTCCTGCGTGGGGATCGAACCCACAACCTCTTGCACGGCAGCCGCTTGCGCTACCGTCGCGCCACCGAGGTCGTCAAACTTTCTACATACAATTTGATTTATTAGAAATATCGCCTTTCACGACCATCAATTAGTGTTATTAAAAACATTTCGTATTAATCAAGCTGCAGAGACCAACGGTTTCTGTTTAATTGTTCTTGTAACGCTGAGCAAACTCAAACTTAAGTAGTCTTAAGTACGAAGACTGTTGAAGGATTACATTCAAGCGATCGATCGTTTTTTTTATTACCTTTGTCCCTCATTTTACAGCTGCGTTTGTTTAATAGTCCTTGTGTTTGCGACGGCTTCTGTGGCGTATTGGTTATAAAACGTAAATACTACGCAGAGTTCTCAGGTTCGTTTCCCGGTTAGTGACAATCTTCGTGAGAGCATTAAAGTTTGCATTGGTTTATAATAAAAACCAGAAATGGTTGGATGAGACGGGCAGAATACCCTAAAGAGTAACTCGAACTTAGACAGACTTACGTCTAGCAGAGGACCGTTCTTAACTGAGAGAAAAAGAAATAACATGTGCTAGCTTTTTCTTAGTTGCCTTCTACGAGAACCAAGATAGAGTGTTCTACATATTATTATATTGACGACCTGTGTGGCGTAGTGGTTACTTAACATGACTGCTACGCAGAGGTCTCGGGCTCGATTCCCGTTCAATGCAAATCTTTGTGTGCATGAACACGATTTCTTCGTGTATAATGTATGTATTTACAAAAAAAAATAAGTATGTTTATCCGTCGTCTAGTACCCATAGTACAAGCTCTGCTTAGTTTGGGACTAGATGGCGTTGTGTGAAAGTGTGAGGAATATTTATTATGTTTATTATATTCTTACTCTATCACCACATAAAAAACAAGAATAGTTTATAATACTAAGTATAAAATGTCTGTGTTCTCGTGTAGTGTTGGACTGCATATCAATAGCTCTGCTAGCAGCCGGCCTGACCTACATTCGTCAATAATTCTTTATTCATCTGATGAGTTACGAAAGCTTTATATACCTTATATTGTAGGAGACATCGACCTATTTATATAAATTGATATTCTATACGCCTCATTTATATAAAATTATATGTCTGAAAGAACATGTTTTCAGAGAATACCTAATAGTACAGTCAAATAAGGCTAAAATAGGGGCAAACCTCGGAACGGAAGCGAATAAGCTGTAAATTCGCTTATTCCTTTGTTTTGATGTTCTGATGACTGGTGAAAAAGTCTCATATGATCACGTGTCCTCGTCATAAGTTATTCAAGGTCAAAGGTCACGAAAACCAGTCTTTTCCAATTATCTCGTTTTCTATGGAAAATACGCCATTTACGTCATTATAAATATTGTAGATCACAAATTGGTCTACAATTTTTGTTCAAAACATATTTCCGTATCACCTACCGTTTTCGAGATATAGCGCAACGAGTTGCGGGCGCGCATTCGTACAAAAATAAAAATAAAATAATATAAATTAATAATAATAATTGTATCTTTATCCAAATATCAATTTTTCATAGTTAACTATATCTCAACTATACAAACTAGCACCGCATTTCACATGATTTCTCGCATGCACTCTACTCTTTGAGCTATATCTCGAAAACGGTTCATGATACAAAATAATATTTGATATAAAAATTGTAGACAATTTTATGATCTACAATATTTATAATGACATTAAATGGCGTATTTCCCATAGAAAACGAGATAATTGAAAAAGACTGGTTTTCGTGACCTTTGACCTTGAATAACTTATGACGAGGACACGTGATCATATGAGACTTTTTCACCAGTCATCAGAACACCAAAACAAAGATTTATGCAAATTTACAGCTTATTTACTTCCATTCCGAGGTTGAATGCTTATTTTACAGGAGTATAAGTAAAATCCTTTAATAATTCTATCCCAGATATTTTATGTATTTTGTTTTTCATTAAAAAAATACCATATTATAAATATTAGTATTATATTATTAATATTATATTTACCCATAAAATGTAAAATTGTAACTACAAGAATTTATTATACGTAGGTAAGGTAGAATGTATCATTATTAATTAGAAAATGAAACCTATGAAATAAATCGAGAACCAAAATTAGTAAAACAAAATTTTACATTGTTAAACTGAAACTAAGTATAAAGAAGACAGTTATTTTGTTGAAGTTATTAATTTATATGTGTCACGAATAGTTACCATACTATAATGTATAAAACGTTAAGCTTTTGTCCTATTTACACGAATACTTTCAACATGAAACACTTTAAAAGTTTTGACAAAAACAGCCAAATTAATTTATAGAGTTTATTGTGATTCTAAACGTTATTGCTCTTTTATGGGAATTGGTTTGAGAAACAACTTGCAATACTTAACTTTTTCACATTTTAATACTGCACCATTCAAAAGAGAGTGCATTTTGGAAAAGTATGTTAGTGCATCTAGATTTTTTCTTGTTCTGGAGCATAACAGCTTGTGTCCCAAGACCCAGGTACGGTAACGCCTTAGCTATGCTTTTACATTGCAGGCGTCCATTAGCTTACCACTTACAGAAGGCCGCTTTATTGTATGCCGCATATAAACAACAAAAAAACAAAGGCGGTCGCAGAAGCTTCTGGCGTGCACAATGTCGCCGTCCGGTTCGAATTCCACGCAAGTTATTAATTTGTGTGATCCCCAAAATACTATCTTCAGCCTGCATGTACTTTGTGTCCGTTAATCTCCACAACACCTATCTCGATCCCTAGTACAGGAGTTGTATATATTAACGAAAAACAACAATGTGTACCGTTCATCCAATTATTTGACATTAATACAGCTAGTCTTACATACATATTAGTCATTATATCTCCATCTCCAAAACTGGGTCTCCGTATCCAAATCCTAATACGCAATTACATAATATTATATAAGCTTCCAATATCTAGTTAGACATAAGGTCACAGTAGGGTGCTCACTGGATGGCACGTCGACGCCCCACGCCGTCGCGTCAGCGGATGCGCCCTAATGACATAAATGCAAATTCGACCATTCAAACTTCCTGCACGTTGCAATCCTCACACGTCCAATATGTCTCGACATATCATTTAGAAATATGAACAGACGAGCTTCTAGTTTTTAGTTATAAAAACTCTTTATTATGTCCTTCTTCGAAAAAAGTAGCGATTTCGTTGTGTCCAGGTATCGTTGACGTCCTTGATGTTCAGTTATGGGACATAACAGCTAGTACTTCAGGTCCCAGGTAAGACTTAGCTATGATCTAACATTGCTAGTGTCCTTTCGAGGCTTTTACTACTCACCATCATTAACTTTCTCGTAAATCACATAAAACCAATAACAAAAACCAAAAAAGAACTTGATCTTCAAATTCGACCATTCAAACTTCCTGCACATTGCAGTCCTCTTACGTCCTAAATGTCTTGACATAAACGGACATATCATTTAGAAATATAAACAGAACTTACAAAGAGCATCTAGTTTTTATAACTAGATCTGACTTTAATTGGACTTTGGTTATTTTCTTCGAATATCTTCCGCGTATTCTTGTTAATTAAGAGCTTAGGCGTTTTAATGTTCGCTTTGGTGCAGGAAGGGAAAGTCTAAGCTACTTTAATATACTCCATACACGTGTAATTCATGTTAGGCAAGTTCTTGCAAACACAAGTAGCCATACTTACTTTGTGTCCAGTTTTTTTCTTACGATGTCTTTTATCAAGACATGGCGCCTGTAAAGCAGATCCCTCTCAATAGTGAGATCGCAAAACGTACCGACCCATCGAATCGATGAAACGAAATTAAGCTGTTGCGGATATGCCGTGTCGCTAGAAGACTTGGGACTAATGTCGATTCTGCGACCTTATACACAACAGCACCAGTATACCGCTACTGCTACTACATTGAAGCAGTTCTTTCGAGAGTTGCAGGCTGTCAGTGGATTAAGCCACAGGCATACATTATGGGCATACGTGTTATTGATTTTTGAAAATAATATTCACACACACACCTAAAAACCTTACCTTTATATTAGGTCTTTACCTATGAAATTGCCGTTTTGTATGGAGATTTTATGCGAAGTTTGATTTTTCATACTAACGTTTTCTTAGTTTTTTCAATAATTATTAAACTTAATAGAATGAAATTTGGTATAAGTAATAGGGCACATCTTAGCTGACTTATAGGATTATAATCATAAGAAAAAAATATAAGGGAATAATATAATAGAAGTGACAGTTGTTTAAATGGTAAAATCCGCCGATTTAAATTGGACCCATATTTACATACCTACAAATATTTTTTTTTTTAAATATTATCTTTTGTTAGTTGTTGGTAACGTCCTGTATTTACCAAATTACAAAATGAATACAAGCAATCTATGTTTTGAAATAAAATAGAGGCATACCATCAGGTGACCGACACGCTGCTAAACCTACAATGCAGTCTAAAACATAGCCATAGCTCAGTCCGCATAGAGCTTAAAATAACGCTATTAATTTCGCGCTACCACTCGTAAATTCTCGCCACAAAATGTTCAATAAAATAAAACTAGAGTATTATTTCGTTTGTTTTTATTACTCGGTGATCGTTAACACAATATAAAGTACTATATTTTGGTTCAGTCGGGAACTTAAAAAAAATATTTAAAAAAAACTAAACACTAAATTTTGGTACTAGACAACGCGAGCTGTACCTCCTGTGGTTCGCTATAGGTATGATAATTTATACATAATAATATCTATTAGTTTGATCTCGACACCACTATGTAGGTACCGTATTAACGAAGTTAGAAATGGGCAGTGCGATTGCCAAAGATTTTCTGCAACAATCACTCTTTTTAATTTGCGGAATTTGAATTCTGCCACGTTGGAATATCAAGAATAGGAGGAGATAGTGTAACTGTCACACAATGCAACAACATACAAAGCTGCCAGTTATATCTATGAAATCGCACCACACACTAATAACCTCGTAAATCAGGCTAACTTTAGCTCTATATGGCTAGCATACCTTATGGCTTATGCACCCATCGTTTATAACTTACATCCACAACTCACTTTACCGATACACTAACTATATACAATCGTCAAGCATAAAAATATAAAGGCGATATACCAAAATTACTTTTTCATCTTAATTTTAAACAAGGATCTGCAAAACATTGGGTGCAATTGATTTTTTTTTCGTATCATATCACAGGGCTTAGCGTTATTTTACACACAGAAAAATATACAATACATTTTTATCGATAATTACTTATATCTATTCAATAAACTAAATATGAGAGTAACATCGATTTCATTTGAGACAGCTCTCAAATAAATGAGATAAATAAAATGTACACTCGGCATTATCGTCACATCTGTCAATGAAACGTAACTTGAATTTATTCTTTTTTCAAATTTAATACACGTCAAAGTGACGCGAGCTTTTGACAGTTGTGGCATAAGCCCTAGTGCACATAAATAAAGTAATTTGTAAATGTCTTTTCAGCTACGTATAGAAATATTGATACATACATACTGACTCGCATTCAACCCATTAGGTGTAAATTGAAGCGACCTATAAACGTTATTGTCTAGAGCCGACATATTCACTGTCCAGAGCATACGTAAACTCACTTTGTAACTCGGCCTTCGAGCATTATATACGTTACAAAATTATATACACCTACATAAATTTAGCTCCTTTACAAAATAGATTATATCAATTAACAAATAATTTCTACACGTTTCTTTATTCTATGCCATTTATCCTTCACAGACATTAAACAGAGGAAGAACAGTATTCCTTCAATGTCAAATACATGCACAGAAAAATAACAATTGTACTTTAAATTCAGTAGAGAAACATGACAATTAAAAAACATTCGTGAAAGCATTTTATAAAAGGATTACAACAATAAAAGTTGAAACTAAAAAATAGCATAAAACTGAGACATTTCCAAATAGTTTAAAAACAATATTCACTTTGATATACAATTCCCTAACACTTTAAACGTAGGATATAAAACTAACCATATTCGTCTTTATATGTGCAGAGTTAGAGTTTAAAATTGCATGTTAAGCTTTTAACACGGAATATACAAGCTTTAAGAATGCAAACACTTGGTACTGACTTGTTTGTTGTGTGCTATCGCTAGTGCTTGCTGCCTGTTATATTTTCATTTTAATATTTTTGTCTAGATTTTTATAATCGTGAGCTGAAAACAACCGATTTGTACGTAAAACTAAGCTGCGAATTTTTATTTTATAGATTTTTGGACGTTATATAAATGTTTTAAGAGCAGCCAAGTGGTTTTTTTTTGTTGAAATTTACCTAGGTACTAAAACAAAAAAAAATTACACTGGTCACAACCGCTACAATTTCTAGAATATAATATGTTCTGAACACCGATTCCTTGACATTTATTTAGCACAACTTTAACATCAAAATGTCGTTTGAAAAATGTAATACATAGCTGCATAAAGGTTTTCATAAAGATCGACAAAAACCTACAAGTTTCAAATCGTGACTGAGCATCATAAACGATTTTACATACATACATAAACTCTCGCCTTGTTTTCATGCAAGATACCTTAAAATGCATATATTATTACTCAACAAAGAATCCATTCTATATAAAACAAGAACTAGAATAAATAGAAATAAAAAACCTAAGCTCCTTTGTGTAGTGTGTAAACTAAATTACAATGAACAACACAGAATACAGTAGTATTTATATACAAATATTATTAAATAGTACATTTTTATAAAGTTAATTTACACTACGATCGATTCAAATCATTGCACTGTTGTGATAATTCATAGCATTGCACACAAAATAACAAAGTACCCAATAACCGCATTATAATTTAATTATATAGTATTTTGAATCTATTTACATAACAAACTGTTAAGAATCTGTGTGGCTCTGGTAGAGTGGCTTGTTAATCTAAAAGTCATAAATGTTAGAAGAAGAAAGATTCCGTGGTTTATTGTACAAGTACAATTAAAAACCTATCGGTCTCGATACTAAAAAACTGTTACCGAATGACTGATCAAGTAAAAATCAACTAATCAAGTGTCAAATTTTAGTTCCTTAAAATGATAGTTGACAAGAGTTTTGACATTTGATTAGTTGATCTTTACTTGATCAGTCATTCGGAAACCGGGGGTGACTATGGTAGTTGGATTTTAACTTGTTATAACACGGTTATATGTATTTCAGATACTGAATGCTAGATACCAAACAGTTCCCTACATTTTACATATAAGAGTTGTTACCGATTCCTATTGTTGAAGAAATTACTTGTAATTTTATCAAAACAGGTCGCGAATATTATTATAACAATGCTAATCAATGATTTGAATTGTAGTGTCTTAAACGACAACTTAACTCAATGTGAGAACAAACACACATAGCACTCATTTTTGTTCTTTGGTCAATTTTATAGAGTGAGAATTTTTATTGTTTTTCTAATTCAAACAACATAAATAAAGAAAGCTAATCAGATTTATTTTTATCTTAAAATAAAGTTTAAAATGCCTCAAATTAATAATTTATGCTTAGAATAATAATTATGATATTTTAATAGTTTTTAAATGATAGGCGTGGTAATACTCATTTTTCAGAATTTTGTATATTACATAAAATAGTTATTAATTTTGCAATTTTAGACCAAGATGGAAAGGAATCAGTTAAAAACACAAGAATGTGATCGGAATTTTTATAACCGGCATTTATTTTTTCAAATTACGGCATTTAGTTTTTCAAATTGCGGCATTTATTTTTTCAAATTACGGCATTTTCTTAGTCTACGCAGATTTTCTTGAAAATTGGATGTACAATGTGACTATGTAGTACATTCAGCATTACATATTACCACGCCTTTCATTCCTCCCTTGTCATGATGTACGTTTTTGAGCCCATTATACAGATAAAGTGGGATAACAGAGTATTTTCAATGTTTTGTCTTTTATATGTAGGTACTTAAGGTAGTTAAGTATGTAGTAAAATACTTGGTGTATATATTGTAACATCGGCAAAAGCAAATTTCAATAAAACAGAGCGCTGTTATCGAGCCTCGTTAACACCGATATTGATATCTTTGATAGCGTTCTAGATTCCACATATACATAGATTGTAATTCTATGTAGAGCGAAATTGTCTCCGGTTTAGTTATTATCTTGATTCTAAGTGGATAGTGAAAATAATGTGGGTATGTGTATATATTTATACTAGGTACCGATCGTAGAATCATTTATACGTGGTAGACTTAATGTTCTTGTAAATGTGAATATGATAATATGCCCATTTTTTGCCTGACGTTTAATTTGCATAGCCACGGGTGAGATCGATCGAAAAAAATTTGGGTGAAACGTCGGGAAATCGCGTATCCTCTACTAATCAGAGAAAGCTCTGCAATTGGTAAAGTTCTTAAAAACTGAAACGATTTATTTGTTAATGAACGCGATTGAGTATTCGAATGACCTCACACATTGAGGTCACAAAACTCTGACAATCAAGTCGACACGATCAATCACCCGCCTCGATTGAATCACAAACAATACCAATTGACGGTATCCTGTCGCTTTATAAATAAAAGAAAATCTTGTTTACATTATGGAAAGTACTTACATACAAGTACAGCACGCGCAAATAAACTCAGACGGCTTGAAGTTGTTGCGAATGGTCTGCGCAGATGTCAGTTTCGGAACTTAATGGCGAGGAGCGGGTATTTTCTTTATTTTATTCAAAACACGGCAATATGACTATATCGAACCTGATGGAAAGCGCGAGTACAGTCCACAAATGAAGCCAACGGATAGAAGTCTAAAAATGACTTCAATCCGTCGTCATCATCTTGCCGGTTTGGCCAAATGCTTCTTCACACTGCGTTTGAAGGACCCAATATCATACGATGAAGGAATACGTGAGCCGGAAGTTGGTTACAACTTAATGGTTCGGCATTTTCTTCGTTTCTGTGCCTATATGCGCAAATTTCTCTGATAGCTAACTTCAAGTCAGCCGAGACAGTTATCGTTTACTGTATTCACGCGTATAGTAGCGGCATTATTCGTTAGGTGATTCAATAAAACATCAGAACCATTATGAAATTATCATTAATGTGCTAAAATTTGGTTAACACAGGGTTAAATTAATAAAAATTATATAATGTATTTATAAAAAAAAAGTATATAAGTATATACTTTTTTTTTATAACAGGTATCCGTTGTTCTGTTACCCATAACACAAGCAATTTAAGCCTAGCTTACTTTGGGAACAGATGGCGCTGTGTACAGATGTCCGTGAATAGTTATTAAAAATGTGAGTTAATATGATTCTGTTTTCACATTACCAATTTAATGTCGACGTAAAGTAAATTAAATGCTACGTTTTGCAGAAATAACAGCGGTGGGACTTATTTTTCACGTTTATTTACTTCCTTCTAGTATTATAACAACAATAGCTGCGCTTTTACTGTAAAGTTTGTATTCACTCTTACTTATATGGTGATTTATATTGACGACAAACTTTGCCTTTACCACAGATTATTTTATACACGTGTATTTTTAATGACAATAAGTGGACATTACTGGAAACCTTTAATTATATTATATCACTCTCGGCGATAGTACTCAATAGAATAAAAATGTTTTGTAATCCCCCAATTGACGGCAGTCCCCTTTAAACTTCCCTCGGAGCCTATTCAAAAGTCTAGCTAAGAAAGGATAAAATGCTCTTTATACTTCTAAGAATTAATTTTATATTTCACTGCGCTTTTGAGCATCCATATTGTTAACAAAGTTTACAAACTTTTCATTCATATTCCTTAATTAAACTGTTCGGAAACTCTTTAGTAATGGCTTACACTATAGGCTACACTTCTATGGGTTCAATTTAGATGATTTACCTACCCTGTAACTATCAAATGTCAACATTCATTCAACAATATATTTTAACATTAAATACTACAAATATATTTATAATATATCGTATGTATAGACATTATTTTGTAAGGGATGGATTAGAGCGCATTTTTATATCAAAATCATATAAATAAAAACATATTGACCAAGTAATTTAAAAAAATATATAAAAAAAGTTGTACAGTTCTTATTAGAATATACTCTTTGTAAATGCACTAAAATGAATATAGTTAAATAAACTTATTAAATAGGCGGACCAAAGAGTTTTTAGTACCGCGCGCGCTGTATAACTTAAAAATAATATTTACATGCTGCCTCGTTGAATAAAAAGTAAATTGTATTTTATTCAATATTTATGTGTTATCTATGACTAGTGTATACACTAGGGTGATGTGGCTCGTGACTGGTTGTCGAGGTTAATCAATTAATTATTACGATATACTTCGGTGGCATCGACGATATTGCTGTCCCAGTCGAATTCGGTGACACCGGCACGCGTTACTTCACCTAAGTGACGCCACCGGTAGTCGAAATCCGTGTCTCGCTTCTTCAGCGCTTCGAATCTGCGAAGAGTTAATTAGGTCAAGCGATTGTGGAGTACAGGTGTTAATAGGGTAAGCAAAAAAAAAGATTAAATAAACTTTCATATAAATATTTTCTAAGTAGACCGACGACCTCAAAAAGGTCTCTGGGTCGGACTGGCGCGTGTTGGGTGAGGTCTATGTCCAGCAGTGGACTGCAATAGGCTAGTTGATTCATTGCCAGGAGTATGAATAGGCACATGTTGTCCCCATTCTAATCCATGGGTGCTGTAAAACCCAACTAAAGGAAATTTCACAAAACAAAAACATCGGAAGGAAAACTTGCCATGCAACCCTATGACAAGTCCGTCTGACCAGCGTGGTATTAGTAGGTATTGTCGAGAACAAAATGGCTTTATCACCTCTAGAGTAAATGTTAGTTGCATGTCATAAAACTATTAGGTTCAATATCGCAGAACAAAACATCAGCTAAGGCATGACGCTACTTTGACATTATTATAAGTTCTCTTGTATTAGCAAATAGTCGTTAAATATTTATAAAAACAAATAGTAAAGTCAACGTTATTGACTGTTACTAGAGCATATTTTCGGTAAAACTTTTTATTCCAATGAATTTCTCTCTTTTTTTCCTTCTATATCCATCCCTATCATTTCTTGCATGACGTCATTGGCGCATATTTCAATTTAAAGTTTTCGTAATTTTATAATATAAAACAAATTAGGGTAAACCACCTAGTCGTTAGAAGTCCTACAATTATTGGCACTTATGAGTTAAAAGTGAGTAAAAAGAAAGAAAACACTATAGATTATTCAAGTTTAGTATGATTATTCAAGTTCAAATATTATTTATTTAATATTTTTACCATATTTTATTTATTTCATGTGTCAACATAGCAATAATAAATTTATCAGAATCATTTTATTGGCATTAGTGCCAATAATATTTATTTAATACTATTCAATCACATAATAATGATTTAGTATAAGCAAAGATTAGTATTTGAAGTATTTTATCATTTTATGATATTTTATATTTTAATTTGACACCGAAGTCACTCTTAAGGTGCCAACAATTGGGTGGCTTACCAGCCAATATTTAAATTCTACATTTTCAGTTTTTCAGAAATGACAAGCTTGTAATGTCACAAGTAACAAGTTGACTTTAGTTTTAAATTATTTAATGGTTTTTCATGGTTTTTCACATACAAACTCTACAGTTTAATATAGTGACATTTGTATTGTGTTAGTAGATATTATTATTTATTGCGTTGAAATGAAAGTTTAAAATAGATTGCACCTTTAATCTAAGCATAGTTTTGATTACGGTCAACCAATGACGTCAAGCTCACGCATAAACATTAAATAACGATCTTAATGAATTTGAATTATGATAGAATTTTTTGTCAAAACTGATAAAGCCATTTCGTTTTCGACTATACAATTTCCGTTTATCACACCGGAGGAGGTTCGTCTCTGCAATGAGACCTGTATAATTTCTTATAATTATATGATGATGAAATGCCTGAGGCCTTCTTTATCAACCTTACGTGGTATGAGGCTGCCATACACAAGGTCTAGGATTCGAATCCCACTCACTAAAATTATACCAGATTTTTAAATTATGTCTCTGAACATAAACGCCTTTGTGTCCGTTACATGAATGTTAAAAATAATCTCCCAAAGCAATGCATGATCCATAGTGCGAGAATTATTTAAAACATAACTGGTGAAAACGGAGCCTTTTTCATTATTTTATAAATGTAATCCAAGTAGATTTACCTATAACTCAACTCCAACGAATCTTTTTCCCAGATAAAGTAACTTCGTCCAAGTTATTCCACTTTGACTTCATCGACAGTAACGGGGCGTAGTTTGGAAATAAAAGAAATCCTATCGACAACCCTGAGCACCGCAAACGTGCGATATAAAGGGCACAGTTGATATCCCCTTAGATTAGAAACCCAATCTAAAGCGACATTTCTCGACGTATATCACGGTCACGGAACGCCAAATAAATACCAATCGCATACGGAACAATTCTCTACCGAAAACTAACTCCTTGTCGAGTACATTTTTTGAGAGGACAAGACAGACTCAGGGGTATAGTTAATTGAACTGGAACAAGGTGTGAACAGATATACGATGACATAGCAAACAAAAGGGTTCCCTTTATCACATAACGATATGGAACCCTAAAAACCTTTCACGTCGTGAGACCGCATTATTAGTGAGCCGTGCGAGAAGTAAAACAGCCGATCTTTACTTGATAACATTATGTTTGGCCGAATGTAAAAAATTTTGGTCACGCAGCCGAGCTTCATCTAGATTCAGTTTTATAAGGAATTACGTTTTATTCCATCCCAGCGTGTCGAACTAGTAAAAATGTTAACAAATAACGAGTTTTGTGCTATACAAATATAGGAGGGCGAGCTTAGTGTTATAGCGCTATCCTCTTTGAAATTGGATTGCTATTGCTGAGCCGAGATTGGCGAGATGAAAATTTGGTTTTTATGTAAAACTGGTATTCCTCGATTGGAAATCGCGAAGAAATTGTGGCTAACACTACTGCCGAATCAAATGGAATACGGAATAAACTACATTTGCCTTTTTACATAGCCAGTCCGGCCATTCACGATCAAAGGGTAACAAGAATTTAGGAAATCAAATTGGATTCGGACGCAGTCCGTGAGTATCAGCTATTTGACTAGTCTTTTAAACCTTTCTCAAGCGAATATCTATGCAATATATACTTTATGTAAGAGGTACGCTTTCGGTATTGAGGATAGCGGTCGTTCCACCAAAGTTTTACGTAACTAAACACGTACAAAGAATTTCTTTTTGGCAAAATTAATGGAGTGGTTCGCCATTGCCTTACCCATTTAACACAAAAGAGCGGATTTATTCACAGCTTCCTTTTTTTCGGTTTCCTTAGCCGAAAAGCCAATGGTAAAGTTTACAAGAGAAAATTACGTCATTAGTGAATCCGGTTAATGTAAAGGCCTCGCTTTACAGGAGGAGGTTTCATCCATTATTATTCAGGCAACTAGTTAAGCTTTTATAATTTATTAGATGTAGATCGCTGTTACAGCGAGCGATATGGTCTTCTTGAGTGATTGATTGGACAGAGAAATGTTTCGCAAGAGAATTGCTAGTGCATTAGATGGTTTTATTAGGCCATTGACGCAAAAAGGTTCAGAAATCGTAACAGTGGACTGCGAAAAACCTGGTAGAAATAGCAAAGTAATTTAGGCAAATAAGTAATGCACATTTGAAGAAAACCAAGGGATGCCGTTTGTCATTGAATTTAATACCTAATAATTTTAATTTACTACTTATATCTCGCATTATGGATCTTTTCTGTGTTTCTGATATTCACAACCATTCACCCTACGAATACATATGATATTTAGGAGTAAGACAATAATTTCCATGCAAGCTACGACACAGAGCTTGGTACATAGAAAAAGTGCAAGGCAGCTGTTCACATGACCACTTAGAATCTGCAGTTTAGAATAGTCAATAGTGAATCTATTGACAGTATTGACACAGCCATTTTAGCAGATATTGGCACCTTTTTTTGTATAACTATAGACAACTTAATATTAAGATATGTAATTTTTGTAATTATGTAATTTGGGTTGAATTCTATTTGTGTATAGTGTCTACTGTGTCAAATAAAGTTTATTTTCTTTCTTTCTTTTCTTTCACCTTCCAATAAAAGTCTTCAAACCCTGCTAGTATTTGGACTATTACAATTAAACATACCTTTTGAACATGAGGTTCTTAGCGAACTCATACAGTTCTAAGTCGAGCGAGTTGAGTCGCTTGATAAGGGCCACCTGGGCCGGCGATAGCGCTGCAAGGGTGGCCCCCGACACGGTCGCGTTGTGCTGCGTGAACGGCACCGCGAACAGCAGGTTGAATGTTTCTTCGAATACGTATTGGGATTTCTGAAACAATGGAAACTTTATTAAATTATAGAATTTTGGCGAGTCAAATCTTTGTGTGCATGAAGATATTTTGTTTCCTCAACCAAAACGTACACTGTTGGACTTGGACCTCCTACAAACTTCTCCACCGTTCTTCGTCATATGCCTACCTTATTCATCATTTGCCCGCAACCACCTCCCAGATTGTCGGTTCACCTTGTGAGGAGGTTGCCCTGCCTAAAAGTTCCACTACAGAAAATTAATTACCCAGAGAGATATGACATTATAAAACCAAGATTAGGCAGAGGAGTTGAGGCAGAGGAGTTGTTATAGGGCTTCTCAAGTTTACTTTGACTAGCAGATACGTATCTTCTTAGTACTTGGCTATTAGTTGACCATATAAATTCTAAGTCCTTAAGCATGTTTCATAAAAACAAAACGATTAAAATGATAAAGCTAATTTAAAATAGAGGTCGCTACGCAGTTAATAATTTTCGTTCGCCAGAGAAACGATACCTGCTTATCCGTTTTCCCATCTAGCTAATCCCAATAGTGTCCAATTTCACAATCTAATAAGCTATAAGATTGGAAATAGTATTTGTATTCGCTGTATACGAGGCAGGAACTAACGTAAACTGCAATCTACGTGATTACATTTTTTTATACTTACAAAACGACAAAGTCATTTTGACAGGTGTCAAATAGGTAACGTAATAAATATAATTCTAACTTTCCTAATCAATGCACAAATGCAAAGGTATCCCAGGCATAGAGTGATACTATTTAAATAAAAAGACAAGGCACAAACAAAATGGCATGTTGAAGACGGTCAATTACAATCACATGTAGAGTCCACTTATATTATGCTTTGTAAAATTATAAGAAATATAATATAATTAAACTCGTTACTTATAACTCTTTCTCTAAAATAAATTCACAAAGATATCAACATTAAACAAAAACTCAACTCTTCTATATTTATACAAAGTAAACAATTACTAAAATTGGTTTACCAAAAATGTTTTAATAATGTTAATAAAACATCACAATTGAGTGAATTCAATTTACTTTGAAACATCTTCTAAAATACATAAACTGTTCGGAAGAAGTTATCCCAACAAAATATCTACATAGTTTAACGTTTTGTTAAAATTAAATTTTTAACTTTTAATTTAAGTTAGCGAAGGAATTTTCTGTTGGCACTTTCAAAGTTCGTGCTGTTGAACGAGAATACATAAGAGTACTTTGTTAAAGCAGGGATTAAATTTACATTATACAACCCCTAGTCGTCTTACTGCGTCTGTGTGTGAATACAAATTGTCACCAGGGTCGTGAATACATGTGAGTGACGTAAAAGAGAAATACATTTGTAAAACTGTACAACAGCGCTGTAGTAATAGACCTAGCTTTCCTCTAGCACTACAGGCTTGTCTCTGTCATGGGAAAACAAAGGAATGATAAGAAAAGGTATTTTCCATTATTATTATGTTACTTTGGTGACGGAAATTTTATCATGTTTACAAGTAGGTATGTAGTACAATTTTCCTACAGCAAAGTACAAGTTTGCCTAGTGAACTTAATCATTTATGATATTTTCTTCTTCAGTATGTGTTTGTGTTTATACAAGACCTTAACATTGTGTTTTATTATATTTATGTTTAAGACTTACTGAAGGAACGATGGTATATTTCTGAAGGATAAACGTTAGACCTACACCACGCTAGCTAGACAGATTGGTAGTCATATCGTTTGATTATTCCTACTCTTGCAGAGGACTATTAGCTATCGCCCTCACGATTTAAGATGGAGTGGTATCATTAATATTGTAACACACCATACCGTTGATAGCCTTATTAATGTAACGGTACTTAAAATTTGGTAGTATGACAGCAGAATAATCGTTCGGTAACCAAGTTTCACGAGAGGCGAGTGTCTTTGACAAATCATTCTAATTTATGGTGTGAAACTTGAACAGTCCCGAGATTGTTTTAGCCTGAGGCTAAGTTCCACGCAAAAGGAAGTGAGATGAGGACTTCAAACGTTTCTATTAACGACGCCGTATTTAATATAAAACTTTATCTCTATGTGGTGACGTGGTTAAAATACAATATGTTGTCACCCTATCTCACTCACACCCTGCTATGGATGTCGTAAATGTCGATTTAAAGAACGCTCGCAGAAATATGAATGTAGACGTAGCTTACTAAGTTTCTAAGGATCTCAGTAAATGGCACTGAATACTGTCTGCTTATCCCTAACAGAAGAACGCATGAGTTTATGTTAGAACGTATGTACATATTGTTTATACGAAAACAATAAGAGTAAAGATTGAGATAACTACACTAAGATGTAAGGATCACAAGATATAATAGTATGCAAAAGTTCCTTTCTTTTTATCAATGAACGCTAAACACACTTCATTTATATTTGAATCATAGTCAAATGCGTAGACGTACATCAAAGTAAACAAATCTACAAAACCGTTATCAATATTGATAGAACATTCGATATTTAACTGATTATCCCAGGAATATCTATTACAGGGAATGTTTACGTAGAGTGTACGCTTGCCGATGAAAGACTGCTAACTGTGAACAAGTGTCAAACAAATATGAATAGCGCACGCCATTTACATGTTCAGTACCAACTTTGCTAAGTGATAGTAGATAAATTGAATAGATTATATGTTTGTGTGAGGAGTAACAATAAAGCGTATCACTAGCTCTTCTCATGCCGAGAGTGTCATATAGGCAACTAAAGAACTTAATACGTTACTTATTTGACAGTTACTATTTGTAGAAAAGATAATCTAGACACACACCCCAATTGCAAACGGTATACCCAGCATGATTATATCGTACTCTATACGGGTGTCTATAAGGTCTAAACCATTTTTTCTGGATATAGGAGGGGCGTTCTAATTTAACAGAGTAGAAGGAAAAGGAAAAAATCATGTGCTTCTATGCTACTTTTGACTGCTATGGCTCTATACAAATTTTAGGTGAATATAGGAGCTACCTCTAAAAAACATGACAGAGGCCACGTTCCTTGTACATTTTTTACCTAAACCGTAATTCTTACTGCTACGCGCTTTCAAACGGCTACGTGCTTAATGTTTTTGAAGGATGTCACTAATTACGTCTTCGTAAGTTTTTCTAGAGCACGCCCCTCTTACGTTACCTCCCACTTTCACGGTATAATTACTTAAATGAGCAGGTATTTAATCTAAAACCTATAAAACCTCGATTAAACACATTAACGTGTCAATAAATAAGGTCGAGCGAGCATCGTACTTAATTACATTTTAGAACAAAGAACATTTAATTTCTTTACGTGATGTTATAACATTTAAACTCGACAGCCATGATGAATTATCAAAGTCAACCATTTTAACTTTCACAATTACAATGCTCACAATATTATTTTGACGTAGGTATGACCTTTTAAGCGGCGTGTAAAAATATTATAAACTTTTATTTTACGTATTTATGTAATAAAATAAATGTGTAAATTGCTTTATTGTTTATGGGAGTCAAGGTCGGACACCATAGGAGCGTTTGGAGAAGTCCGATATGTCTCAAATGTGTATCTAGGAAAACTGTTGGATCGGCTAGATAAAAGCATCCTGTGGATAAAGATGTGTTATGCCTAGAGCTCTAGTGACTCAGTCATTTCGTTATTACGATTACTTTATTTTCTTTTATTTGTCAAAGAATTAAAGGGCTGATTGTCAGCTTGTTGTGGCAAGGGGAAGGACCGTGCGTTGTGACAACTTATCCAAATAACCAAAAAAACCAATTATAACAAAGCGTAAGTGGCAAAGTATAAAGGGCGGGCGTGTGCCCAAAACAAGACGACTTGAAACTTTCGTAGAGTCGAATGATTCGAGCTTAAGAATCCCGTTGTGGTTTTCATTTTAACTTGTATTTAGTTAATAACTGATTATTTCTTTCAAGTCGTATACTAACTAAGTAACCCTATTATTATGCAGAAGCAATGCACCTTGCATATAAGTAAACCACCTCAAACACAAAGAAATTTCAGCGTATAAAAATCTCAAAGTTTTTAAAAGTTCTAACATTTTCATTTTATGAATAAAGAAAACGTGTAGTAGGTATAATTCAAAGCACGTGTTTCTACAAGAACGTATTAAAAAGAGCTTAGGGGTATATCCACGTAGGTAGTACATAGCGCTCGGTTCAGTGGTGCAACCTAGTTCCTGAAGCCCGACATTTATAACATAACTCCTTACATAAACCCAGCTCGTGCCTCCGGGGAGTGCACATAACTAAAGCGTCCGTTCTCACCTTCCGAAGGTTTTACATGAAACAAAATGCATGTTAAAAAGCGTTTTAGCTTTTTAGCGTATAGAATATGGCTTATTTCACAACTATTTCAAAAATATGTTTTTTTTTAATTGTGGCCTGTGTTATTTAGTAATACGTGATTAAGTGATTACTACGCTCAATGCAAATGTTTTCATGGGCCTGTGTGTTGCCTTTGATTTTTTTTTGTACCTACATAAGGGAACCTTGGGCTCCCAAATACTACTTTACCTATACGGAGTAAATAAATATGTAGCTTTTCATTTACATGGCTTTTACCAAGAGAAGATGTATTATATTCTTTCAACAAAAATAAAACTGAAATAAAAACTTCCCCTATCATAGAATAAGTTAAAAACGAATCAGTAAAAATAGTAGGTATTCTGTCTTCCAACATAGAAAAAAGATAGTGAAATTCATACGTAAAACTGGTTTAGTGGTATCACGACAGCTCGAGCCATACATTGTATATAGATGAGCAATGAATATTCATTGGTGCAAAGAATAGTGGTGGGGCGACATGAGGACAAATGGCGTCGTAGATAGTACAACAATGATTCAAGTGCAAATAATGGCGAGCTTATCTCTAGCGTGGGTCAGTGGGCATTGTGACGTGAGATCACTTATGTAGAAGGCTTTACTTAATGCAGTTTTGCACTTTATGTGCTTAGATTCTACTGAGACAGAGATATTACTGCAAATACGGGTTTCTTTGTTTGAGAGGATTTTGGTGTGCTTTCTCTTAGGTATGCGGAATTTTCAGCTGACCCTAAATGGATACGTTTCAGGAATAAGCTATACTCTTTATGTGAAAAGCAGCTTGCCCTATAGACTATGCTGGCCAAAGAGGTTGGTTTCAGATGTTAGGATACCTTCTACCTGTACTTGCATATCGTGCTCATTGCACAGCATTCGTTCAGTGCTTATGATTTTGATTTCTATTAGTGCTATCCGTGTGGTGACGGAATAAGAATACAATATGTCAACATCCCATCTCGTCCCATGGGTGTCGTAGAAACCGACTAAGGGACTATCTGTAAATATTAACTTTACATAGAAAAAAGGAAAATTTGAAATTAAACCCTAACTATACCAATCCGTCTAGCCAGCGTGTATTAGTAGGCTGATTAATTAGTACTGAAAAAAACCTATGAGTGTTTGAATTATGTATTTTACAATTCACAACTAAAACAGGAATGCGCCTAAGTAGTCGGGGAAATAATTAGTTGGCTCAAAGCAAAAGAGGCGCGAACAATGTTCTTGATTCTCGTACAAGTCTATCGGCAGGAAGTTATTTTTAACTTCATGAATAGATAAAGCAAAGGGAAGAAAAACTTATACGAAGTTTCTAAGTTTATCTTCCTATCGTAGCACTATCTATCTTGTATTATATATCTTGTAATAATTACTTAACTAAAAAACCGACTTTTTATAATCACCAAATTATCAACGAATAAGATTTTCGTAAATTTTCATCTGCAATAATAATCTGGTATGTTGCCGATTTTCAAAAATACATCAGATTTAAAAAAAGATTGTCAAATGGGAGTCATAATTATGGTCTTCGATTTAAGAAGCTTTCAACTAACACTCGCAGGACCTCTGTGATAAAACTTTAAAAGTCTATGTTTGATTTCTGAATAATTGTGATAAAATTAAAGAATTCTACTACAACATCAGGATTAGGTAGTTCACATTATGTTATCCTAGCTAAAATGGCTAAAGCCAGGTCACAAAAAAGTAAGTATTACTTAAGTAAACTCTAGCATAGATTTCTATCTATCTAGACCAAAGAACGCGTTAAGAAATCATTAATCATAATCTTAACGTGCTCAAATAACATTTAGCTGATTCGATACAAACTAGAAGCGTTACTTTAATCGTATTATTACCATGCCTTACTGGAATTCATAATTTACTTGATATTATAATTAGTACAAATATGTATCTTTCACAAAATAAATTATTTATTCCAGTCCAATACAAAGTAGGTTATAAAGTAGTCTGAAACTTTATGAATAATAAGTGTATTTCTAATATCGATAATCACGGATATACTACTAAGTTTAGGCTAGACGACAGCAGTTTAGCGTATTATGAACACCTGATAAAAATAATATCAAAGATCAGCTGAATCACCAAAAAATTCAATCATCGAGCTATCCCAAATAAAAGCATAAAATAGAGGTGGGAACTAGCTTCCAATTCTTAAATGTGCTGAATAGAACGGGTTTAGATAGGACTCGGTAGACAATAAATAAGCTCTAGATAAGCAGATATCGGTAGGACTGTTAGACATTAACCAAAATGGACATGAGGGTAGGGACAGAACTGAAATATGTGATCGTATTTCACAGATAAATTACGTGAAATATTGCTCACTTATTGGAGTGCAGCTTTTTGACCTTTATTTTGGGAATAATGGTTGAATTTATTATATTTAGTATCTTTCTTCATTACGTTTTGATACGCCTAGTTGAGATTCATATAATAAGATAGGCTAAGAAAGGCCGTTCATTAATAGTAAATAAGTCGTCGTAAAATGTCCAAGAACGGCTACTAGCCTGGTATATTGTCTACGTTACTTTATGTACTGATCATTAGAATCAGGAATTAACTTCAACAAACTTTTTAAGCTTTAGTTCAGGTGTCACACTTTTTTCTTGGATAAATGATTGTGATTTACAAATTGAAAAGAAAAATCAAAGAACAAATAAATAATATTTTACTAATTTGGATAGTACATAAGCATATCAAAATAGTCTATTGACTAAAGATATAAAACTTTAAATATTTGATCGATAAATATTATTTTAAACAGTATTCTTTGTGATGCTTAAGTTATATCAGTTGTACAAATATTAAATTCGTCATACTCCGTAAATAGTTACAATTGTAAAAAAAATGTAGCATGTTTTTACATGTCCCTACAGGAATTACATGACAGAAAGGGCTTGGTCCAAGACCACTGTTATCAGGGCCCTCTTTCGTGGACAAGCTACGAACAAAATAGTTTGATGAGTAATGTCTATAATTTAGTGGACCAGGTTCTTACCAAAATATAGGCATACCAGAAAATATTAGATACAGTAGGTATAGTAAAAGAGTGGGTGTGGGTTTCGTAACTTCGGAAAACCGTATACACCATCTTTTCGGAACTAAACAAATTAAAGTGTGAAATTTATTTGAAATGTAAAAAAAACCGGCTTGAAATGGCACTGGTATTTTTTTTTTCTTAATCTTAATGGGCGTTGTAGTAAAATGCATTGCAGACAGTTGCACTTTTCACTGCTGATAAGAACAAACTGCCACATCTTTTAATGGTTATAAATGTTGAAAGTTTCTTTCTGTTGTGTTTATCTGATTGTTGGCAGAGACGTGAAAAATAGGATTTAGGTCTAATTTTATACAACTATACTGCTACTTAGGCTCCTTTTTTTCTAAAAAAACTAATTATTCTTTAGGAATAATTATTGTTTTATTTTTACATGGTCATTTTAATGACTGAACTTCCATGACAATTATGCTTAATATTCAATGATTTGACGGAATAACTAAAACAAAACCCCTATAGCGTTGCCGACTCTACTAAAAATCAAGGTGACAGTAAAGCACGTTTTCTTGAGTAACAAGAGGAGATCCGTTTTTGTTGTGAGTTAATAAAATCTTTGGCCTTGTCCAGCAGTAGACGTCTATTGGCTGATGGACTGATGGACTGCTTGGTAAAGAAAGATAAGAAGACATACTGACCTTCTGAAACTCGGTAAGTCCGAAATACGCCATAGCAGCCAGATTTCTCTTCGCAGACGCTAGTAATACTCGGTCCGACTCAGGTGTTCGGTGTCTGATAGTCCCGTTGTAGCAACCCACTAGTGCTAGGTCTGCTAGCATGCGGGTCTGTCTATTGTTGGCAAGGTTCCATGGGCAGGACATGAACTCTTCGAGGGACACGCCCCGCCAGGAATCGCCGTTGTAACATGATGGTACTTCAGCATCTGCAAAAATACTTTTCATTAGATATGGTGTAGTGGACGACTAAGAACTAACAAACTATGTAATCCTATTCAGAGGACATAGAAATAACAGATATAACTAGGAGGTATTTGACAGTTATTCATTACAAGAAAAGGAAAATTTAAAGCCTATGCCAATCTGTTTGGTACGCTTAATATAGTAGGTCAGGGTCCTTCATGTCGTCGGTTCATGGCATAAAGAATCTACTCACTTTACGTTTCCCAAATTGTGGTCGCTAATCTAAAACTATCAGCTATGGGTTAAGCAAAACTATGCACAAATTATTGTACTGAACTTGGAAATTCTTTCTGTCATTTAAATTGATGGAAGTCCACGAGACCCAGGACATTATCCCTGGTATACAAGCTTTTAATTAACAATGAATAAAAAAGAAGAAGACTGCATGCCTGTTCCCATTAGCGTAACATAGCTTATACAAATGATCGTGCTATTCAACACAGTATTATAAACACTTTCGACAATATCATATCACCTATGTTATGAAGTAAATCATGTAATTTAATATTACTGTTTTATAGCTTTACTGTAATATTTTTGACCGCAATGAAGATACACAATAAAATACATTCATAGTTTTATGTTACACCTTTATTTGCGATATTCTGATAACGTTGTAATTTTAACTTTTTTATACACATAATAAAAAATATGAGTTTCCTTTGGTTGGACATGATATTGCTTACTCAATTTACTAAGAAGTTAATACGAAATAGGTATGTAAGGAAAGTCTTAGTGGATACGAAGACAAAAATAACTCTATCTGTTTAAATGTACTAACTTATAATGCTTATGGAGTAAAAATAATATAAAATCGTCTTGATGTTCTTTCATTGATAAGGATGTCCCTAACAAAATACACTCGAGAGCAAAAGTTCCGGGTCACTAGCATTTACTTCAATATCTTGAAAACGAATAAAGCTATCGTATTGAAATAAATTGAACTTTATAGACAATTTAATGTTACTAAAATAAAATGCATTACATTTACTACTGACCATTTATTTTATTATGTTTAAAAGGACAAATTAAAAATGGCGTCATTTTGCTTGTAAAACCAAAACTGAAAATATTGAATTTTTTATATTTACAAGTAGTTTTAACACGGTTTAGTACTTGGTATTACCCCCACGTGCTGCGATTTGGCATGCTGTACACCAAGTTTCTGAAACACTGTTGGGGAATGTTCTCCCATTCCTCTACCAATGCATGTTTCAAGTCACTAAGCGTAATTAAAGGAGGATCTTGTTGTCTTACCCGACGTCCGAGCTCGTCCCAGGCGTGCTCGATTGGGTTGAGGTCGGGGCTACGTGCTGGCCACACCATGGGACGAATATTCACCTCATCAAGGTAGTCTTGCACTACACGAGCAGTGTGGGGACGGGCGTTATCCTGCATAAAGATGGCATTCTCACCAAGTCTTGCCATAAATAGACCGACGTGCTCGTTGAGGATTTCATCCACGTATCTTACGCCATTAAGAGTACCGTTTTCGATCAGTACAAGCTCTGTTCGGATTTCCGCAGAAATTCCAGCCCACACGAGTACCGAACCACCACCGTATGACACCTTTTCTTCAATACAGGCTTGCATAAATCTTTCTCCTGGTCTTCTGTACACCTTTGCCCTTCCGTCGTGTGTATACAGCATAAATTTTGATTCGTCCGAGAATATGACATTTGACCAATTTTCAATCGTCCAATTCGAGTGTTCGCGTGCATAAATTCGTCTTGCTATACGATGGTGTCTCTCGAGTTTCGGACCATTTGCGGGTCTAAATGGTTTCAAATTACCTTCAGCAAGTCGCCGTCTTACAGTCCAAGCAGAAAGGCTGCTTCCACCAAGTCCTAAAAAATGATGAGTCAGTGCTGTTCCCGTAAGAAACCGATTTCGTAGCATAGAGTTCACTTAATATCGATCTTCCCGTGCCGTCGTACACCTGGGTCTGCCTGTTGTTGGTCTGCGTAGGTTCAAACCAGTTTCTAGAAACCGCTGGCGAACACGCTGAACTGTAGACAACGATACACCGACTATTCTTGCTGTTTCTCGCTGACTGATCCCATTTTCCAGGATCGTGAGGATTCTCGTACATTCCTCAAGTGTGAGTGACATAATTACCACTTTAATAATGACTATTGGATACCTGGATGACTCCTTATAAATACATTTTATGACAGAACAAAAACAAAAGCAAAACCAGTAGTGAAAATTAGAAGTTCTGATTTTAAAAAAATGGATCTTTTTTTTATAACTTTTTTAATGCCATTACTTACCGCCAATCAATAAGTTTTTATATGTTTAATGAAAGATTATTAAATTGTCTATAAAGTTCAATTTATTTCAATACGATAGCTTTATTCGTTTTCAAGATATTGAAGTAAATGCTAGTGACCCGGAACTTTTGCTCTCGAGTGTACAAAAGATAACTATGATCATTAGATTAATGCATTGTATTGACTGTATTATTTAAGCAGGTATAATTTTATACCTACAATAATATGCATAGACAAATATAAACTATACTTGAATATCTATTTAAATTATTTTAATAAAATCACTACGAAATTTTAACAAAAATATTTGAGAGTAAGAAATAAAAAACTTTTAGAGGAAAATTGGTTTAAAAAAAATATTCTCTAAAATATTGAAATAGTAGACTATGAAAAAGTTGTGACGTAAAACTCGGTTCAACTTTGTAACATCAACAACTGTTCGAAAAGCCGCGCAACTTAATGATACATTTTTATAAAAAAAACTTTTTACCAAGTATTATTCAATTATATTGAATAAAATCAATAAAACGCTTTAGCTTAGTAAGATATTAAAGGTAAATGCAAGGTTAATGAAAGAAGATCGGAATTACGCAGTTGGTATTCCAAATTATTAGTGGAATTGTTGTATGTCATATACATCATGATTAAATTTAAACATGTCAGTAGGTTATTTATGGGTAGGGGCAAAAAACGAGATGAATCAAGATGATATTGATTTTTTTAAAGGGAAGAGGGTGCGTATATGGTTTCGTAATCTTTTACCTTATGGGTAGGAAATAATTATTACTATTTCCTAGAAATGTTACTCCTCTGAAAGATGACTTAATAAGGAACCATATTATCAAGCAAAATCTACATCACATTAACGTAAAATTATTCTGAACAAAGGCCTTTTCAAATCGCAAGCACTCAAACTAACAATATGCAAATTAACAAAGTAAACTCATAAACAAATCACGCTTTTAAATAACAGGCGACCAAGTTTTATTCACATTTCTACGTAAAGAAATCTCACCAGAGGAAAAGTACGGTAGGTAGCTATTCAGACATGCAAGGCAAGGAAATGCGCGCGTTCCCTCAACGTAACTTGTACAGTTTCCACTCTATATTTCCCACGAGACCAACACTACTCTGACATAGAACATTTTGTCGTAACAACAATTAGAGAACCGGTAGAAATAGTTGCACGCAAGATGCATCACTCACTATACTCGAATGTTTATCATTATAATCGATGTTAATAACCAGAGTCGATGTTTTAATTCTTGGAGAATCGATTGCGTGTCACGCTATTTGCTTTCTCTGTGACCAGTTACTATGTTGTCTGAGTTTAATTTGTTTTTAGTTTAGTTATTATGTAATGTTTGAAACGAGTTTTTGATTTATGGTAAGAAACATAGATAAATTAAGCGATGATAATTCTTTCAAATATGCAGGAGGTTTTATTTTCAATATTTGAATAGATTATTAAAAACCTAGTAATATCTAACGATAAAGTTGAGCATAGAGCTACTTTGACGACAAATGTTTAAAGCTGCGTATTTTCAACGAAAAGTAATAACAGTGTGTGGACTATGACTACAAAATATCACCACCCCTCGAACCAAGTAGGTATTACTTTTATTAAAATTTTTAGTTTTCAAAACAAACATAAATCATCCTTATCTTTAATATTCTTAATTCAAGTTAATATACTAAACATAATAATTTTCAACAGCTATCACGAACTAATGTGAGAGAGCCACCAGATTTGGTCTGTTTTATAGCATACCCCAAACTGGTAATAAAAAGTTTTCCAACTATAAAGGCTCACAATGAGAGTAATTAAATACATGAATCTTGCCTCTTTACACTGAATTACCATCATTGCTGAGTTACTGCCAAAAGATAAGGTTATGGTCCTCTTGGACATACCGTACTTTGTATTAAATGGCTGAATTTGCAACATTGCTAGCGTGCGATAGTAACCAGTGCTTTTATTATTATTTATAACATAATATTTCTTACTAGATCGGTGTCTTATCGGGTGATTTTATTTTTAACAAAAATACCAACTCGCTTTAAGCTAATGTCCTCAGTCTTCAACACAGTATATAAATCTCAAACATTAAAAGGTCTGTTGTTCAACATAAGGGTGACAAAAAAGAGATATTATTTCGAGATAACAGTCATATGGTAGTGGTTATAAGGATCACTTTGCTGTTAAGAAACTTGAGCAGCCTAAAACACATCACCATAATAAAAAAAGGATGAATACTTAGGGTTTTATTAGACCAATCGATCTATGCCGTCGATAGACCATCGATCGATTGGTCTAATGCCACTCTAAAAGAGGAAGATATTAAAATAGGCCTTTCGAAACTGGTAGAAAGACCTATTCTTACTGCGACTCTACACGAATCTAACACACCTAATACTCTTAACGAAATTCTCCTTTCTCCTTTGAATAGCGAAATTCCGCAATAAAATGTGTGTTAAGTCTTAATGCTAATGGAATTTCGAACACGACAGTAAATGATGGCCCAGCTTAGTACGCGAAGTCGACAGTGCGTGAAGATAAGGGAAAAGTAATTAAATTTTATTCCCTTGCAACATGCGACAACTAAACGCAAAGGGGTTGTATGTAAAAAGGAGATGTATTGATAATAATGTGCACTAAACTACGATACTGCATTATTTACGTGTAACGTGACAACCAAAAATATTATATCATCATAACAGCCCATTAATGTCCCACTTCAGAGACGGGCCTCCTCCCGGGACGGAGGGATACTTGGCCTACTAATACTACGCTGGCCAGACGGATTGGCATAGGGTTTAATTTCAAGTTTTCCTTCTTTTTATTTCGTAAAGGTAATATGTACGGATAGTCGGTTTTTACAACACCCATGGGATGAGGGTGGTGACATATTGTATTACTCACTATTGTATTACATATTACTCCGTCACCACACGGAGAAATATTATATGAGAAGACTTTCTTCAAGATCTTTTCTTTAGAAAGCTTACTTGGATCTTCAGTACATGACAACTGGCTAGATCAGCAGGTAGCTATTGTACAAAATACACATGATCCTGACAACATTAAATGTCTTTTCGGAAAAATTGTGTCGTAATGGTGTACGTAAGGTTTGTGGGAGCAATGCAAGACTGAATTTCCACACTTTTTTTTACCGTTTCTTAATAAGTTTCTCTCCCCAAGGTTTAATAGAATCCGTTTAAATCGATAATGACTATAAATAAAGGTAATAAGTATCAAAATAACCACTTTCCTTAGAACAGGAAACTTTCCTAATACTTAGACGTGCATTAAAGCGAAACTGCCGCCCTCGCGTGCGATTTTGAATGGCAAATATAATGAGTTTGTAAAGGCTTAAGTGCGATTTTATAATAACAACAGCGGGCAGTAATTGCTACCACTAGGACAGATTGCCATGAAGATAAACTAGATTATGAGTAAGTAAGGCTTAAGCAACATGATCTATGTAATAATACATTTAATTTACTGCCTACACAGCCGCACTATAAACTGGCATAATTTATAGTTGACTGCAGTATTATTACACGGAATATGCGAAGGGCGCCTTTGTTAATTTTGCAGTAGTAAGGATTGACCCTTGGCAAAATATTATGATATTATTTGACATCTTGAGTAAATTAATGGCTTTTAATCAAGTTGCTATAAGTCTTTCATGAGTTTCCTGAGACGTGAGGTCAAACCTAAGTGAGGGACAATCATTCTGAAACAATATTTTTTCTAGATTTAGGGACATTCTGTAGCAATGTTTACGGGTCAATGTGTTTATTAATCTATAAAATAATATTGGCAGTCACTGTGGCCAAATTCTGGGCTGGTTATGTTTAAGAAAAAAAAAAAAGTAATTGTATATCTTCGACTCGAGAGAAGAAGAATCTATAAAATTCATACACCAAATCATTTTCTAAGAATCTATTAACAGAACATATTTTGCACGAAATTATCAAATTTGTTTTCAGTTAGGTAAACCATATGATTTTCTTCTTACATTCAAACAAATTATAAATATATTTTATAACAAATTATAATTATAAATACCTGTAGCTGTCCGTCCATCACACCAATGTAGGGAACCTTTCCACGTTGCGCCGCGCTTCACGTGTCTGTACTCCGACAAGTACCTACCACAAAAACAATGTTTACATTATAATTATGGTAAATGTTCAGGAACGGCAACCGCGTACCGGAAGACGCAGGATGAGCGGACCCCTCACAAGAACAGCGACGATCTTTTGTAGGTTGCTGTAACCGATGGTTGAGGGAGGTACGGATAGAGGAACGTAGAGGCGTTTGAAAAAAAAAAGGAGAAAAAAAATCTGGGTCGGACTGGATGCGGAAGGCGCAGGACCGTGTTCTGTGGCGCGTGTTGGGAGAGGCCTGTGTCCAGTAGTTGACGTCTCTTTGCTCAATCAATCAACTAGCCTATTGCAGTCCACTGCTGGACATAGGCGTCTCCCAACACGCGCCACAGAACACGGTCCTGCTCCTTCCGCATTCAGTCCGACCCAGATTTTTTTTTTCTTTTTTTGCTCAGAAATTGATATATACATAGCGTTTATCGATAGATATTGACATCATTTCTTTTTTTGTTATCAAACAGCACTTAAAGTCCCATTGCAAGGACAGCTCTGGCGCAAGGAAAGTCCCAAAAAATGGGTAAAGAAGCAGATTAGTAAAAGTAAAAGTTCACATTCTGAGTAAACTTCACATAGTGACTTTGTAATCAATACAGTGTTACCTTGCGTGTACGTGAGAAATATAATAAGTATTTTAATATTACTTTTTTTTTCGCACAACGTTCGTAGAGAAACGCTTACTGGAGGGAAATATTGACAAGGGTTTATGACAGTTTTCGTATATAGTATTAGGAGCAAGCTCAACAGTCGACCGGGGTCAGACACCCAACGTTTAATAGCGCGATGTCACTTCCTTTTGCCTTTATAGGCATAAATGACAACGTAATGGCATTTTATAATTTTATTGCAATAACGTGTTGTAATTTAACATTTCTTCGTATATTTATTAGCCACTGGTTGTAACCCAGCGATACAAGTTTTTGCATAATGAGTCCTGTATATCTTATACATAATAAGCTTCCACATAAATACAGTAAACTTTATACACTATTACTTGGACATGGATTGGATTCAGATTCACAGGCGAAGCTGTGGGCCAACCTCCGACTCGAAATATGTTTGTTACCTAGACTAGCAAAGGCTGTTAAAGGCACACTTTACAACTAAATGTTTCTCCTCTCTCTCCCCAAAATTTGCTAAACAGTTCAATGAAAAACATATCATCAACAAACAAATTTAAGGTACAAGCAACTCTAATATAAATTAAGTGTACTGGGTGGAATATAATTTGCAGGTTTAAGCCGTGAAGCAACCAATGTAAGACTACGTCGAACGAGTAAAGTAATTATGGGAGTACAAGTAATGTAATTATGAAAATAGGATCAGGCGCAGTTGCGACCTATTAACTGTACAAGTTTGTACATAAATTTACTTTAGTACATTTTAATTTTATTTATTGGTATTACCGTTTAAGTGAGACAACCTTTTTAGTATATAGGGCTACTTTTTTTATTGGAATGATTAATCTGCGGTCAACTGCTTTGATTATAAAAAAAAAGAAACATGGAAATTTTCATGTGACGGTAAGAATACACGATGTACACCCACTTCATTACATAGATGGCGTAAAAACTTACTAGGGGAAAAATCACAGAGATATTATTTCTAGGAAACAAAAGAAGGAAAACAAGACGTAACAACCTGTGCCCACTGCTTTGCTTTATTTTAATAAGAAGTAACAGTTATCATGGCGGTGGTAGGCTGGAAATAAGTGAGAAAATTCTTACTCGAAAGAGACTAAATAAGTTAACATTGCGTTGTGAAACGAATGCACATCATACCTATTGCTTTTATTCATAAATATTATATATTATATAACTGCTGGACTAAGAAAAAAAAAATATTAACCAATTATTGGCAAAATGAAGTGATATAATTAAACAGAAACATACCTGGACACCGGGTCCCTTAGTAACGTTATGTAGAAGTACCGCCTGTGTACGGCTGAACCTTCGTGCTTGTCCAGTTCACCGTTCACACAGGCTGTTAACTCGGTGAAGTCCGCATGCAGACCACATCTGAGGACAAACAAATAAAAATTTGTTAATTTATATGTGAATAAATAAAACCTACAAAAATATTTCAGGTCTAGAACAAACTTCAAAATATTCACTAACTAAATTAAAACATGGTTAGGACGGCGGGAAACCGATGGATAAGGGGGGCACAGGACCGCGCAAGGTGGCAGTATTTGGAGGAGGCCTATGTCGGATATGTATGGACGGCGATTAGCTGATATGATAATGATGATGAAATTAAAACATTGTCGAACTTTCCATATACACGGGCAATGCCACGTCAAGAAGTAGTGCAATATACTCGTATTCCTAATTAAACAATTTCAATATTTAAGATTAAACTGAGATTAACTAAGATTAACTTAAGAGCGTTTAACGGGCTCACTAGCGCCGCCGATAGAAAAAAAATCATAATTCGCAAATAGGATAAATAAAGTTAAATGTTGATAACAAAGTCTTGAGAAAAGGCAATAAAGTATTTGTATAACACACTCTCAACACTTTAAATGATTTTTAAATAAATAAATATTGCATTATAAACAAAAACGGCCGTTTTTATTTCGAATGCGAAATTTACCTAATTAAAAAACTTTTAAAGTGTTGAGAGTGTGTTATACAAATACTTTATTGCCTTTTCTCAAGACTTTGTTATCAACATTTAACTTTATTTATCCTATTTGCGAATTATGATTTTTTTTCTATTGGCGGCGCTAGTGAGCCGCGTAAAGGCCCTTAAACTTATTACTATGGCAATGAAACTTCTGCCAATAAGAAATTATCTTTATTACTTGAAATCAATAAAGGGTAACCAAACAATATCGAATATAATTTCAGCTTTACCTAAAGTTTAAATGATAGTGTTTTTTATTTAAAACTTCGTAAATAAATGCTTACTTCTACCTTGCATTTTACATTTCAAAATAAACCCCAACTCGTTGACAATGAAAAGTAAAATGGAAGAAAATATTTCACGTTTGTAGAATATAAATCTCAGTAGGGAGTTCTGAATACAATGTACGCTGAAGACCAATGCGTGTAGCGAAGCATGAAGTCATAGATAGGTCGCACTGAGCTCCGGAGATATTGTTATCTACCGAAGTATTATTTACGATGAAATTCATCATGCAATCATAAAAGTACAGTTAAGATCCATTGCATGGAAAGAGGAATAACTAAAACCAACTAATATTATGATTTATGTTGAATTTTTCTTGTTTTGTTGGGAATTGGGATCATATTTGCGAAATTTCTCTTTGTCAGACTTTTACAACACACAAGATGAGACCGACTTACTTGGTCAAAGCAAATCTTTCTAACACAACCTTTAGGTTGTGGTCCTTAAAAAGGATCCGATGTCATAAAGTGGACCACACGCCGATAGTTTTAAAATTTATTGATTGGAAGGTAGTGGTGTGTGTGATTTCATCCAAAACTTAGTGTTGGACAAAATCAGAGAGCCCGTCTCACTATAACTCTTAGTTCTAGTTTCTCTTGCAATTTAGTGCCGCAAATTATCGTATCAGCTGAATACACCGCATAATTTACCTATTATTTGTCAAAGAAAAGAAGAAATAAGTATTTGAGCCAAAATGCTACTGTAAAAGAGTTTACATCAATATGCACATAGAGGTCGCTGTATTAACAATGAAACTGGTCAACGAGCTGAAAACATCGTCTATACATCTGTATAACTACGCATACTCCATTCACACAGTACGTAAGGCGCGACGGCACGCGGTCGTTTCGCTTTCATAATATTAGATAATCGCCATTTGCAAAGACACACGCTCGCATGTAATTGACATCTAATGTTCTACGTATGCAGATCATACTGCCGATATCGTTTCATTTAATGCTATATAAACCGCCATTACCGTTTGTCCTCCCGAGGCAGTTTAATGAAACAACAGAGATAAAAATTCGATTTGCATATGTTTACTGTAGGAAGAGGTATTTCCGACTGGCGACAGGCGAATGGTAACGTATGTAAGTACTTAATTTTAATCGGGATGTCTTTAAATGCACATCAAATAACTTTTTATTTATTAATTTCACCAAGTAAACAATAGCTAGTTTAGATAAGGCTACAATTATATACAATAAGGAGCATAAAGAAAAGGATTGGGTATCGGGTGAGATTTTAGTGCATGACATTTTGTTTACCATTAGCAATGGCAGTATTATGAAGGCACCATTTAGCAGGAGCGTGTGGTACTCGCAATGTATTTTACCAGTTCTAATGTTACTTAAATAAACATGAACTTGTAAAATAGCTTAGGTATAACAAATTGTGTCAATGAATATTAGTTTAAGGTTATTTTCCTATAAGTACAACATAATGAGATTTTGATCTAAATCTTAAAATATTTTTCGTCATTTCACTAATTAATTTATCTTTGATGGGAAAGGCGTTTTTGATTTGCAGTTCCAAAGTACCCCTTATAATCAAGATACGGAGATCATTGACGAGTTGGCAGTTCGCCATTTCGTACGGTTAACTTCCACTATATTACTGGTGATTAATTAAATTGATGTTCTAATTTCACGCTTACATAATTGGCTTTATAGACTAATTAGTTGTCTCTAACGTTCCCTCAACAGGTATGTTAATAACTATTTAATTCTTAAGGAAAGCGGTGTTCTTATCGATGGATCAATTTTGATTGCGCTGTTTTCTGCAGGCAATGTCTTATTTTTACAACTGACTACAATGCACTCAAAATAGTTTTCATGACAACTGCTTGAATAAATGACACACTCGTCAGCTACCGCAAGGAAATAAATATCAAATAACTAGTTGTCCGTGTGGTGACGGAGTAAGAATACAATATGTCACCACTCCATCTCATCCCATGGGTGTCGTAAAAAAAGTTGAATTTAAACCCTATCCAATCCGTTTGACCAGCGTGGCATTAGTAGGCCAAGTATCCCTCCGTCACTGGAGGAGGCCCGTCCCTGCAGTGGGACATTAATGGGCTGTTATGATGAACTAGTCGAAGAAATTGTTACATTTTAGCACTAACATAGTTTAAAGTAAAACGTCGCGAAATACTTATATTAATTTTACAACAAGGTGCTACAACATCGTATATAAGGGATGGCTGTTAACGAGGACAAGCACAAAAAAAGATAAAACTTTGTTGAAAGCAACGACACGTCTAGCCCGCATGGTATGGAGAAACGCGTCCTTGTAGAATGGGATCAAGATAATATCAGGATAAGGATCGACTTAATACAATTTAAGCAATAATGATTTGTCTAATTTCGTACACACAGCACACATCAAGTTAAACATTTTCATTTGAAATTGTGTTGTATTTCAAGGTATTAAGGTACATGTCTAGGTTGATTAGTTGCTGTGTGTACATACACTAAATTGGAATTATATTGCATTCAAATTATTAGTAGTAGTAGTAGTATTTATGTGAACAGGTTGGAACAGATTATGAAGGCGTCAAACCGCAGACAATATTACAAAACGTTCTTACCAGTAATTTATTAGTTTTTTTTTTCTGGCAAAAGGCCACACTTCAACGTTACTCATTTGGGCTATTTTTGTGTACAAAATCATCAAATATTGTAAACACAAAATTTAAAAAAAGATGCCTAATAATGTTCACCAATAATGCTTACCCTCAAAGCTTTTGATTTAGTTAATACTAATACGACGACGGGATGTTACAAGGGACAATAAATCTAATTTAATGATAACATTTACGAGTAAACAAGCCACTATATAAGCCACAATAGAATACATTTGAACAAAAGCTAATAAAGTAGTTAGACGCTTATGAAAGTGCATGTATTATACAAATATGAGGCTGATATCAGCGATGGTGGCACGGTACTCCGGGACATGTTGACAAATGTTATTGTCCATTAGCTAGTGGTAGAGGCAAAGTGTGACGATAACGGTTCCCGTAGGATATTCGAGCGCGGATTGGCAATACGCCACTTCCCTGTGAACATGAACGCGACGAGTTCACTTTGCGGTTCATTCACCGACAGAATGCCAACACAACACTCGCCCCCTACACACCCGACGCATTCAATTAGCTAACATTTAACGACGAACCATTCAAATATATTACAGCCGTTACGCGTTATCTGCTTGCCGATCTATGTTCTAAGAAAAATGTTACGTTACTATAATGTATCTTGTTTCTAATGTTTATAACGTATGCTCCGAGCGGCTGTCCAGACTAAACAATGCATTTTATGAACACGACTATCATCATAAAACAGTCTCCCCATTAAAGTATCAAAGAGTCTCGAGATCATTATTTATTGTACAAAAACATGATCGAGCTACCGATCAATCGATAAAACGAACATGCAGATGTTAAAAGAGAAATAAATCAATATAATTGATTTTATTTCTATACATTGTTGCACTCTTGAGGTCGAAATAGCGATATTATTCTTGTACACACAGCAACTAATGAAGCTAGACACTCATGTACCTTAATACCTTGAAATAAACCACAATTTCAAATGAAAATGTTTAACTTGATGTGTTGCTGTGTGTACTTTGCAAACAAAAACTACGTTACAATTTCTTTTCTTTTTTCTCTTTTACAAACCGTTTCAAGGATCGAGCGCTGTGTTAAGGTAACTTTACAAGCTTGAAATCAACGGACACAAAGTATATCCAGACATTAGATGCTTTTTTAACATTGGTTTGGAACTCACAACCACCTCTTATTCACCGTGGCAGAAAGTGACGGGTTATTTCGAGTGTAAATACCTAGGCATAAATAAAGCGTATAGGTTTCAAACATCTATAAATAATTACACCGTGAACTTGGAAACGACAATGACAAATAATTAGCTGTTACAAATGTGTACGTGCGATGTCGTTCCGCAAACTATAGAACATCTATTGTCATGTGCATTATTCAGTCACTCCTACACTTTACATGATTTGGCGGTTAGAATTGGAATTATTACTACTGTTGACAGATGAAAATACGTAAAATTTTGATACTGGATGTTTTCAATTGATTGTATTTCTTGTCCACAAATTGCATATTATGGATACTCTGCCAATGATAGTAGTAAGTTAGGCTGGCGATCAGACATATTTATAAAGAGTTTTATGTCAAGTTTTCCTTCTTTCGTTTTAGTAAAGATTAACTTTACCTTAGTCAGTTTTTAAGACGCACATGGGATGAAATAGAGCACACTATGTATTCTACTCCGTCACCTTGGTCTGATAATACTTATTTAAAATTAAGATAATTTAAAATAAAAATGTATGTATTCTGAAAATACACAGGAATTACATTACAGTGAGAATAATGGCCAACTCAGTCTAGCTCAGCAATAGTCTGCAGTTTTGTCATTATTTTTGTAGGTATTCTTGACATATTTATTTTTAAATAAAAGCTAGTAAAATGCACAATAAAGTTTATATTTGGTTAACTAGAATTAATACAAGAGGTTTACAATTATTAATTTTACCAATTCTGTATAGCAATTTATTTTTATTGTAAGCCAGTGGTAAACTTTTTAAAGGCCGCCCTTTCGCAGTTGGCTTAGGCTGGCACTTGTATCGGCGTCTCCAAAATATTGTGATGTAATGTAACGACTAAAACCCAGAGTGTTCCTCTCTTGCCCATGAATGGCCAGGACATACGACTACAAGACTAACTCTGTATAGCTTGACATAACATATTTTTAAAATAAAACATAGAAAAACATAAGTTAATTAGCTTTTTAAGCTATTTCACATTAAGTTAAGAATAGTCGTATCATTACTACGAGTGTGTCGTGTACTTCAGTCACACGACAAAGACTAATGAGATTTACATCCAACGGAGGCAAGAGACAAAAGCAACGCAAAAAAGTGGTTCTCGTTCGTTCAAAAACAAAAGCTTTATACAGCTAGTTATTTCATTTCTCCACGCGTGTCGGATTGTGAGACAGACCACAAACTTTGTTTTCAATTTTCTTCTTTGGCAGAAATACAGGGCCAGTTTAACCGCTTCTATCTGGGCACAGTTGTTGTGGAAATAAAGTATTTTCAGTTTCACTGCAGTTTTAGGAAATACATTTTACGGATAATATCTAAAAGAGTTTTATTAATAACAAGGAGACTATAAAAGCTTTCCACTTATTAAGAGAATACACCTACATAATTTTTTTGCAAAATAAGACCATTGAACTTAGCATAAAAGCAGTCTTATTCAGCTTAATTGAAAAGCTAGTAGAAATAAAATGAGTGGGATAATACACATTTGTAAAAATACTCTATATATTTTTAATTACGTTAAAGAGTTCAAAATAAGTCTTTTATCAATGTATTACCTTTATAATTTACCGAATAATATTGAAAAAGTTAATAACTCCACTACCACACCTAGTCTCCAGCAACTTAAGTTTCTTTGTCCGCAATAAATATTAAGGTAAATTAATTCAATCACAAAATTCAGTGAACACATTGCACATAAGTTAGAGCTCCGTCATTTCAGTGAACTAATCAACTACACTGTAACAATACAGAACGTATGCCATTCCGTACGGTATGCCGTTCCACATTCGCATTATTCAGCTATGAGCCATAGTTACAAGGAAGCCGTTCATATGCCTCGTAAATTTCATAACGCAGTTAAGTAACTTATTCCATTTACTATTCCATATAATCCTACCTTCGCTAATGACAGAATATAGTAAGAACTCTTACTAATTTGATGACCAGAAAGGCTTCAGTCTACCCTCAACGGTATTAACGCGGTTTGAACACGAGTACGAAAATTACATGTCTTTTTATTTAAACCTCTTCGTCCTCGAATCCCCTAATGAAAATGGTCGTTGCGGTAATCCCGCCATCTTAGAGGATTAACGTGTGTAAGCGGCTAATTGCCGTCTTTGATACGCGCTAGTTGGACACATATAAACAAGTTTGTTACCTGTTTTGCTCAACATTGTATATGTTTAGGAAGCGTTTTAGTTTTACTTTAGTTTGTTTGCTTTTTCTTAACATCGATACTGCTTAGTTTGTTTACTTAGTTTATACATCGTAGATACCTAGTTTCTAACATGTAAATATAAAAGGCTACTAGCATTTATGAAAGTTTTAGGTCTAAAATCATCACAGTAGCCTAGAATTTCCTTCGCCAAGAGGGTCACAGAGAACCCTAGGTCCGCTAAGATCCATTGATGGATCTTGTGACACTTTTATAGAATAGATCAGACCCATGAAGAGAATGCAAAAAGGTGGTGACACTTTTTCTTAACCTGTCACCAAACGGACAGTCAATATTACACAATGTTTAAAATAAAATAAACAAAATTTACGAGTAAATAAAGTCACATTACAATAACATTCACTTCTCTGCAAAGTAAAATTTAAGAAGAAGCCTGTGTGTACTTCGTGTTTATGACAACATGAATATTTTCACATTTCATATTACGTCTCTATGAATATTTTCACAGACACTCTAAGGAATAAAAGATATTTCCGAGGGGAGAATGTACTTACCGCATATTCAATTTAACAATTTATTAAAGACGCAATTACACGGTGATAGGGTATGTAAAATGTTTAAGAAAGTTTGGAGGAAATATGTTTATTTGGATATTAAACCCTTTAAGCTAAACGATATACAAAATTTGTCTATTATAATCTTCCTGTGACATTAGATCTTTCAAACTCTGTGTAAAGTCTTGCAAAAGTGTCATACATTCATTATTTGCAGACATCCTCAACTTAGATCTTTAGTCAGTTTTTGCAGTAAGACGGGTGTAACTAAATAGGCTAGGCTTATTCCATCAACTAAACGGTATACGTTTTCGAGACACAAATTCTACTACATACTTTATTATAATGTTTCTTTAATTATTTTCTAAATGTTTGGGCCACGAGGTGGTGATAATGAGTAAAATTAAAACTCCATCTTTGTCATCTCATTTACAATAAAAACATTATCAGTCTGATAAATGTAACTTGTAATGGTTTGTAAATGACTTTTAATGTTCATTAGGTCAGTTAAGACTATAAATATAAGATAAAATGATTTAAAATATTATTGTAAACAATGTATTATCGGAAGCCGCAAGTTATAAGTTAGATGTTTTTGTAATGGCTAACGAGCCGTAGAGCATTCGGGCTCTCCGGCTCGTTTCAATTTCTTTTAAGTCGACCGAAGACGCCATACACAGCATTCCTTTATCTGATATGATGAAGTTTCATTCATCATCTCATCATAGTGCTAAATTACCACATCCACAATGTATATGTCTGCCGGAGAACGTCGCTTATACGATCTCCGCACAAGTAAAAAACTTGTATTAAAAAGCCTGTCCGTTTTATTTGTTCTGTGAATTTCACGGAATAAATATATTATAAGATATTTATTAAACTTTGCAATTAACGTCCATTTTTATTATCATACTCCATTCGCACGAAAACAACGACCGCAAACATATGAAAATAAAACCATGATCAATAGTACAAAAGGAAAAACGGTATCCTAAGTCAATAAACGGTGTTATTGATGTGTATTATTTACAGAGCGAGAGCCTTTCTTCGTACACCGATAAGACGCATCAGACGGAAACGGTAGCGGTATTATCCGGATAATCCGGACAAGTTGGCCGACAGAACTTGACGTGGTAACTCCGCCGTGCAATGGAGTTCTACGAATGGAACAACAAATACGATATATTAGATAGAATTAGATATTATCTGTAATCTAAATGTGTTATCAATATTTATTAGCTTTAGGTCCAATTGGGGAAGCCTCTTTTTAGTTAATTTGATCGTTGTTCGCAGCGTGCATTCATCTTTAATAGACAAAAGTAGGTAATTATTTAGTAATCAATTATTTTATGTTATTAAATCTAAGAGCTTCATGAACGTTTGCATTAGTGTTTTTAATTAACATTTGTGTACTCTGTAATTTTCTCATATTTGGAGATGAATGACGTCAGATCAATAATGCAATTTGAGGCAAAACGGAAATAGCCTTTCAGATCAAAAAGTAGACTAGATACATATTAAGATTAACAATTTAATTCCGTTGCCGGCTTGCAGAAGCTTGATCACAAGTAGTTTGAGTGCCAAATCTCCTAATTTAATTCAGTCTCACATCATCAGTCTAAATCGCTTGTCATTAATGTCAAATTGACATTTTAGTATCCAAGCGAACGTTACTATTATAGTTTACACTGTTTTAGTACGAAAATTGATCTGCAATTTAAAACGTAACAAGGATATAATAACTATGAGAAAGTTCATTTAAAGTTAACTCAAAAATAGTCCAACATTATCCGAACACAATCTTACAATCATTCTAAACATTGTTCTACATCTATTGTTGACTCAACAACGCTCTTAAATAAATACGCGAACAGTCGTAACAATAACGATGGAAACCACATAACCAGACAAACGCTATTTATAGGACATCTCACAAAGATAAATAGGGAGAAAAATCTAATTCCACGTACTACTACCGATCGTAAAAGTTACGCTTAAAGGTCGTAGGCACACATATCAAAACGTTAAGCGATCGGCACCGCCTCGCCTTTTTCCTCGGTGTCAAACGTCAAAAATCCGGTTACGTTACGATTCCGATAAGTGTGCGTTGCAGTAAGGAGTTTTATACAAATAATACTAAACGGCACGAGTTGATACGGTGACAATGCCTCGCCGTTTTGATACGTGTGCTACGACCTGAAAGGCGTAACCATAAAGTACTCGTTCGCTAAACAGTTACTTCTGAACCGATAACCGTAGTAAAATTTATTGCGAACAAAAATAGTCTACCGGCGCGAATTAGTGTTTAGTGGTTTGCGTTGAAAGGTGATTATTACGCTTTTCGTAGCAGAAAGGAACGCAGAAGTCTGGTGTTAGTTTACATGGCTTTTAACTTTATAGTTTCGAATTGTGTTTAGATTGATTGATATACTATCGATGCGAAGAAAGTTTTCCAATACAATTATAAACTTATCAAGATACAAATGTTTCTGATTCTATTCTACTTTATTTTTCAAATCGTGTATAATTTTATATCAAAATGCGTCTTAAAAGTGTTAATTTGTTGAGTGTTTTATTAGATTGCGAGAATGCCGCAGGTCATATCTTTTTCTTTAAACCAACCAATTTTACTTTATTTAATGAATCACTACACCATCACGATTATACATACCTACTCGTAATAACAATCTAATATTCCAGGTGCTTACAAGCATCTGTCATCACAATCACTTACCATCTGGTGTCCCGCATGTTTATGTCCCATTCTATACAAAAAAAAAACAACGGTAAAAGCATAAACAATACTGGCGCTTCAAAAAGTTTCAAACATAGAACACGGTATTGTCTAAAGTGTTACGTTCGAAAACGCATACCTACCTGTCGATTGAGAAGTAAGTACAGAAATAAACTGTCCGACGTTCACGGGGTATTTCTGGACGACTCCTTTAAGGGGATACATTGACAAAATGCACTATCTTTCATCAACTACTACAGGAATATGAAAAGACCAATGAAGCTAGAATTTTGATATAGGTAAATTGATACCTTTTACTAGCTTTTTGTAATTACGAAAACGCGATAACTTGATTTTGGCTCGATCATATTTAATTTTGAAAACACCTCTAAAAAAACAGCTTTTTACATATAACACGGAAAGTACACTATCATTATGCTTAGGAATTACTCAAATACATTCGTAACATCAATATTAGTCTTACTGTAGAATATCATTTACATAACTACAACCTATAATGTTTAATTAAGAAAATAAGATTTTAGCTATATCAAAGCGCTCTGGATCGTTGCGGGCGCATCGTAATTTTAGACCTTATACCGATTAGTTAACGATCGATACAGAATGAATACGGTCGACGAATCAGTCGGGCGATGGCCCTCTTCGACGTCGGATCTGTGCATGTCGACTCAACGTTCGTACTAAATATTATCGCGTATTTTTTAATCGTAGGTATATAATATTATAGGTTAGATTTAAAATATTTATACCTAAGTTTTTATTAATACTTTGTTCTCTTTTATAAATAAATAATGGTATTATTTTATAACATTGTTTGGTAAAATATTTTTGTAGTTATGTCATTTACAAAACTTAGGTAAAGTTCGCCTAACTCAACTACCTAGTTACTGTTGACCCTTTTGATAATGCAAGCGTTTGTTTACAAGCGATTTTAGACTATATGCTCAAGTGTAATAAGTTTTATAACCGTTTTCGTCAAGATCACGTAATTGAAACGGCCTCAGTGGCGCGGGCAGTGCGACGCGGTCGCGGTAGTGGCTTGCGTGCACGAGGTTGCGGGCTCGAATCCAACAAAGTTGTTTGAGCGATCCACAAATTACTGTCCTAAGTTCGGATGTTCTTTGTAAAAGTCTCCGCGACAATACCTAGGAGTTATGTGAAACTCAAAAAAATAAGTACCTACCTTAGGTACTTACTAATAAGATCTAAATAATACTTTTAACTTTCGCGGGAACTTTTACAGACATGAAATAAACGAACATAACATCAATTTAGCAGGCACAAAGAACATCCAGACTCAGAACAGTTATTTGTGGATTACGCAAAAAAAATGTCTTACGTGAGATTTTACTCACTCACACACACACACACAACTTTAAAAAAAATACAATAGCCCCACTATGTGGGGCTATTGTATTTTTTTTAAAGTTCTATTATTTTGCGTGAGATTCAAACCCGCGACCTCGTGCACTGCGACCGCTACCCCGAGGCGGTCAAACTATTTTTGTGATCCCCAAATTATTGTCCTGAATCTGCATGTGCTTTGTGCCTTCATAATACCTTGTGCGGGAGTAAATTTAAAAAAAAATGGGGGATACTTGTATAGACATAATAGACCGGTAGATAGTAGGTTTTTCTGTAACAGAATTTTCTGTTACCTACCGCGGACTGACGTCACAGTATAACCAGTAGTCTAACTGGGTCGAATATTTATTATAAACGCCTACGGATGCGCGGTACGTAAACAATAGTAAACATGCGATCTATTTTGTGTTTCCATTTAGTTTTGTAATTGTAAATTAATACTTTTTATTTTTCTAAATTACTGGGAGAAAAAAATAGGAAAATAAATAGGAAGTGTTCTGTAAAAAACGTGTTGTGTTATGATTGATAAATTTAATTTAATTTAAAGAAACATGTATAAATATGTTTGTATTTATATCCACCATGTTTGTGATACAAATAAAATACTAAATTATAATATTAAGAAGGTACTTAACAAGTCATTCAGTAAAGTAGGTACAGTACCGGGGCCGTTTATATTGCATATCAACCTGTAGAAAAATACAATCGGTCAATTTCGGCTTCGTAGAGCGTCAGAGAAAAAGTCGATGTGTAATATTTACGGCCGGGTACTGTACTTATTTATTATATTGGCCATGTTTGTTTGAAATTGAATTTATCGATAACCAAAACCAAACTTTAAACAGGTTTATTAGATCTATTTAATGTCAAAATAAAGGCATCGAGGTCACTTTATGGATGGGTGACCAATCCAATCAAAAATGACATCGATGTCATTGCTTAAATTTACCTAGATCAAAGTGAAAGACACGCATGGGGGATTTCATAAAGGGGGGCTAAATTTTTATTATTATTGACCTAAGTACAACAAACCGTTTTCGTGATATACACAAAATACTTATAATATTAAATACCTAAGTCATTTAGTAAGGTAGGTATTTATATCAGCCATGTTTGTTTGAAATTGACATATGAATAATATTTTTAGTTTCAAATTATAACACAGTCCGCTCGTTACTGCGGCACAGTAGCGACTGTTCCCTCCGCGATCGTGAGCGTGTAGGTATAAACTCACGTTTCGTCCGTTTCTATGAAATTGAAATACTGTATATATTTGTACTATGGCACAGAGCGATAACGTGTCCTTGAGGGCCGGCGGGACGACGACGGCGCACACGGCGCGGCGGCGCGTGAGCGAGAGTATACCCGTCTCATTCGCGCGCCCCTCTCGCCAAGGCCGAATTCAACTCGAAAATTTTCAAAGCGTCGTCTTAACAACAACGATACCGTACTATCTCCGACTAATGATGGATACCTTGTGTCGTAACGAAGTAGGAAATCTCAGCGTCAAAGCCGACTAAGGGAAATGATCGCAGATAATAATAATAATATGTGTAAACATTAGAATTTACCGATAACTGCCTTGGTTGTAAAGTGTCGTATACGAAGCTGTCGAGCACGAGAGATAATTTTGTGTGTGATCCACACACTATTGTCTTAAGTCTCGAATCAGCCCCGCGACACTAGTCTTAATCTTGAATGCGGAAGTTGTATCTTTAGAAAATAATCTTTGAAAATAATTGGGAAAATTTTACATAAAACCAATACCTTTCAGGGTAACGTGGTATTACTATTAACTTTAAAACTTTCGCGTTTCATTTTTATTATTATAACAATATTAACGGGTATTTACGCGTATAGATTTAAGGTATTACCTACTAGTCTAAAATCCCCTATGTCACAGGATGAGACACGTTCCTTCAGTGAAACTTTAATGGCTGATAAGAATGATAGATTCTAAACTCGCTACATTTTACGTTTTGTCACAACAAACGTATTATCGGGGTATTAGTGTTGTTAAGCGAAGGCCGACCTTGATTTAGGATAGCAATAAGTCAAGCTTACTTTTAAACCGGGATTGTTGTACGTTTGACATTTACAGAAATTCAATTTTAGACTATTTCTAGTTCAGAAGAGATGAGGATAATGTTTTTTAAAATTCTAAACAACTATTATAATTTACAATGGAGAGGGCTATACTTGGGTTTTCTCTTGGATCGGATCTGAAATATGAGATCAGCAGGAAAACCAAAATAACAGAACACATAGGCGTCTCTAAAGAGACAGTGAACAAGACACGTAGCTCGCAGCACCTACTCAGGGGTTGAGTTAGAAATGTACTGGAATGGTGTAGATACCGGATTACGCAGCATGGGCTGAACCCTCATAAGGTGGAATCCCTCAAAGTTTGCGGGCTACTGGTGGATGAGGGAGATACAGGACAGGAAGAAGTTTGAATGAGGCCTATGTTCAGTAATTAACGTCTTTTGGCTAAGAGAAAACAAAGATTTATTCGCTCCACTTAAAGCTCGGTTAATCACGTTAAGATTGAATGGTGCCAGCTTTATATAGCTCCGGATGAAATATGCACTTTGTTTTAGTCGTCGTACACACATAGTAACCGTAGCATGCGACTCTAACTAGCGTTTAATATCAACTAGCGATCGGCCCCGGCTTCACAGGGGTGCAATATACTATACTCTACAATATTAAGCATGTATTGTTTATACACATAAACATTTTTCTTGAAACACTCTATCTATTAAAAAAAAGCAGCTTTAAAATCCGTTGCGTAGTTTTGAAGATTTAAGCATACCAATATAGGGACGGACCGACAGAGAAAGCGACTTTATTTTATACTATGCAGTGAAGTGTAACAGTAACGATATTTTGGTAAACAACTTATATTTATTACTCACAAAGTAAAGTTTATAATTATACATCCCTAGAGGAACGTTATGTTATTATTGGAGTGATATATCAACTTAAAGGAATAGCTACTTCCGCGCGGTTATTAATACTTATATTTATTCTTGCCACCCGTGTGTTGTCGGGCTATAAATTATGTTAATACTTAACAGTCCATATCTTACGAAAATACTAATTCGTAACCAGCGTACTATCTTCAGGCGAAGTTATGACCTAGGTACATGAAAGGTACTGTCCCTGCAGTGGGACGTGTTTAGTAAAAGTCGGCTAAAATACTAAGTTAAATTAATAACCACGTCTTAAAAGAAATAATACCTTAAACCTAAACACCTGATCAGCGTAAAATTACTTGAAAATGAAACTTATTAAAATCCATCTGGGCATACAAATGCCAAGTCCAATGTCAACTTTCCCTCTGGCACTGGACTACCCAAGCCCCAGCATTGGGACTTTTAAGGGCTGACATAATTGCGTGATCATTGACCTTCTATCATAAGGCTTTTTACTTAACAGTAAAGGTCGTACCCTCGCTCCAATACATAATAATTTGTATACACATACGAAGTAATAAATATTAGGTATAATAATAAAATTAAATGTATTTATTATGATGATGGAGGGTCACGCGACGAGCTCCAACTAATACATTATAGCAAGGTATTGTTTTATTGCACGTAATAAACAAAGTAATCATTGACTACTAATTGCTGACAGTGAGACTGATAATTTGTGAGGCATGTCAGCGGTGATACATTACACAGATAGATATTTACAGAAGGCTATCTAGGTACAAAGTAAGCTCGAGCACACTTTAAACTTATTAATTGTCAATACTTCTCGCATTATGTTCTTAGGAACAATCCTAGCGCGCGTGATATTTTAATTGACCATTATTGGTTTGTATTTCCGTTCTCCGTGTGGTGACGGAGTAATAATACAATATGTCACCACCCCATCTCATCCCATGGGTGTCGTAAAAACCGACTAAGGGACTATCCGCGAATATTATCTTACGAAATAAAAATAAGGAAAACTTGAAATTAAGCCCTACACCAATCCGTCTGGCCAACCCTCCGTCATGGGAGGAGGCCCGTCCTTACAGTGTGACATTAATGGGATGTTATGATTTCCGTTCAAAATCAAACATCTAAATATGGATGCTACTGTCATATTGGTTTATAGTTCATTAGCCAAATTAAAACCCTGGGGCGATAATTGATACCGATTAACGACAGTTCTCATTTATTTATTCCCGCACTAGGGGTGACTGTGACGTAACACGTTTTTCAGGCTCAAACAATACCACACTATCTTTAAGCACGACACACGTTTAAATTATATACACGAAATTTACTTCTGTATATATCTGTAAAATTTCGGAGATAATAATTTGCTATATGCGTTAAACAATCGTTTATATGCAGTCGGAGAGCATAGTCAACAACTACCAAGAACATTGTATCAAGTTTTTTCTACATCCTCGATTCGACGTGTTAAGTTGTCAAAGGATGAAACTTAAAAACGTTAAGTCGTGATGTGATTGTGACTTGAATTTTAAATAGGGATATCAAGGATTCTACTCTGATCAGTAAAAAAATTAAGTTTCGCAATTAACTTGGTGTCGTTTTAATCATCAGTCAATGTAAGCTACATTTAAGGATATTTCTATAGGTATTTAAATACGTTTCTACATCATTATAATATTAATTTCATGTAGACTCCAATTGGCTGATAAAACGATATACGGTTACAATGACCCAAAAATGATCTATAATGATTAAAATTATAGTTCTGATCATCACAGCCAACTTATAACATTAAAAGATTTCGCTTGTGTAGTCTTGAAGACTTCGTGATATCCCGACGTTTATAGAAAAAAAAGATTAGCTGAATATTGCATTAAGACTTCCTCATTAAATTATGAGATATACTTTCTAAGAGTACTGATGAAAATTGTTCACTTACAAAGTTTACATTAATTTATTCATAGTGTTTACTCGCACCCATTAACTTTGTTTAAACCCTCCAAGTTAATCTTAAAGGAACAGAAAATTATTTCTCGAAACAAAATCCCTAGGGGTTGTTCGTAAATTTTTAATTTTCTGCTTGTTGGGCAACCATCGGGAGCACACTGTTTACTGTAAAAAATCTTATTACAGAATGTAATAAGGTTGTCACGATTAACAACCCTTTGAAATTGAGAAACGCGACAAAAATGTATTTTATTGGATTTTTAGGGTTTCCTTTGTAAAAGATATCTTTTGCCCATTTCCTCTACTGTTAAATCAAATACGATTGCCAAGAAGTTAAATTATATAGAGCGTTATCTTTAGGATTTGTAAGCGACAAGGCTCGACCAGATCAGATGTATCCCAACAATATAAAGAGTACCGAAGGTAGAAATCTCCATCCTTTTACTCTGAACAGTTTTCGTGTCCCTAATGCCTATAAAAAAATTAAGTATTAAACTTCACATTGGTAGCCGATGAGGCAGAAAAGACTAGATCCTTTCTGCCTCATCGGCGACCGTACGTCTTTTAACAAATATTAATATTGTCATAAGATATCAAGTTCAAAGTCCCCACTATACCAGCGCGTGTACCAAAAAACAATACGTATACATCAAGGTGTTCTCTCACTTTGATGTATACCATATCTAAAGGCAATGATGATGAAGCGTGACTAAATTTGATTGAGACGAGTGGCAATACACGCGAGTAAATCCGCGGGTAAAAGCTCGAGTAATTAAGATCAAAGAGACGTCATTCTACCGTCAATAGTCCCCCTATCGCCTCGGGTTTAGTTCATTACAGTACTGTAGTCACAAGTAGAGTCGTCAGCGGAATCTCTTTGTCCATTCGTTACGTATGTCAGCCATATTTGTTCTAATCGCGTGAACAATGAAAGCCAATTACATATTTATAAGTTTCTATTTATCTACTCGAGAATATTAATCATTGTACTTTCTTCTGAGAATTTCTTTTTTCTAAGAATTTATTCTTGATATTTGCTGTTTTTGTTTACTATAGAAATAAATTGACATGTTGTGACAAACTAAGAATATAAAATTACATCTCCCCTTCTTCTTCTGATGAGGGAAACAAAAGAAGTATAACTAGAAATAACATTATATACACTCTGACCAGTGCTGTATTAATAGTCTAGTTTTCCTCTTCCCTACTACGTATCACAGGAGTAGGACATTAAAGGGAAAAAACATTGTTATAAAAAGATGCGGGAAGTTCAACGCAAGATCATAACTACTGTGTTTCGGGCTCGCGATAATACGATACGTAGTACAAAATTTTTTTTTTCTTTAAAACAACTCCCGCACAAGAGATCGAATTCTGTGTTATCGGGACATTTTCAGACACGAGAAATTAATGAACACGAAGTACATTCTGGCACAAAAGAATTATCTTGCGTGGTCAAACGACCATCGTCCTCATGGACGGCAGTTACAAACATGATCGCTTTCCTACCGAAGCTGTTAATTTAACTAGATCACATTATACATCAATCACTAACCCTTATTTGCCTAATAAATTCTCTATTCTATCATATCAAACAAGTAACCTTTTCCTTATATAAAGCGTCGTATAAGGCAACGACGATGACGTAGATTCAGCCAAACCAACACCATGCAGGTAACGTATAACATTAAACATTTTTATGTTAAGATTTATAGTTAGACGCTTTAAATGTTTTACTAATCATACCTTGACCTAATAACCTAATAATATTCTTGCTACGAAAGTTTCTACGAATTTTTATAGTTTAGAAACAATATGTATTTTATTATTATACTACTATAATAAAAAAAATCGGACTGTAGACCAACTTTCACATCAATCAAGTGGAACTGACAGTACTCTTAGATAAAAACTAAAGGAATTCATACAGGATTATGTTATTACATAAAAACCCTTTAAGTTCAGATGTTCTAAAGTATTAAATTTGGGAATTCAGGTGCTAAAACGAGAGACCAAAGTAGTATCGTTTTAATGTAATAAATTCAATTGGTCAAATTAATGAACTATACATATATGTACCTATTATGTGTTGTGTAATAGGTACATGTTTCTGTGTACAAATATAGTCAGTTGATTAATTGGACAGGGTACTATATACAATATGTACATATTTGCAAAAAAAACAACGGGTTATGATCATTCTGCAATACCCATAGTACAAGCTGTAATTAATTTGCGTATACAGGGCGTTTTGTTAGAGGAGGAATATACTCTCGTAAAACATAACACCTTACGTTTTTAGTTATAATAGTTTTGCTTTATGGAATAGAAGATATCGCAAACGAAAGTATGCACTACATTTAAGTAAAAAAAATTAAAGTATTTAAGTACGTTTATCCGTTGTCTAGTACCCATAGTACAAGCTCTGCTTAGTTTGGGACTAGATGGCGTTGTGTGAAAGTGTGAGGATTATTTATTTATTTATGATACTGATAAAATACATTTTTCTAACAACTCAAGTTTTCACGTTCAACCCTTAAGTTGTATTTTGATCAATCTTCCAATTTAAAAGTTGTTGTTAATTTTAATAAACACTCAAAAAAAGCTTTATTTTGCTTTTGTTATAAAGTTTGTCAAATTATTTGACTACAAAATATTAGCAAGTGGAAAAAAGAAGAAATTATAGGTACCTACGTATTGTTTAGTCTGCTTTTACGTCTCCCCTTGTATTAGATGAGGTGCAGAAGTTATGCGTTGCTATTATTATACATACTTTGACTATTGGACTCGGCAGAATGACGCCGATGCACTTCAAAACGAACCCCTTCTGCGACCTACCGTCTATTTTTTATTTCTACTTTCTTTGACACAAGTAGCGGGTCCGGGATTCGCCTGGTGTTACAAATATCAAAGAGCTACGTTGCGACGTTTAAAAAAAAACCTATCTATATGTATTAAGTTACAAAATAAAAATCAAAGAGTCCCCCGCAATCTTGAGGACTTATACTAAAGATATTCTAATAATGTTCTATTCATCAGTCTATTCAATATACAGTAGAGGCTATCAAGGAAAAGCCTTTACGTAATACGTCTCGCCGTAAAACGTCAGCCTAATTTGGGGTTATATCCATATATTCCAACAGGTAAGATTGGGTAGATAGTATTAAATTTGCATGGATCGATGTGGGTTTAGCATTCTCCCCGCCCTTCTGTTGCCAGCACATGTGATTACGGGCGGTACTCACCGGCGGATGCGACACGCATGTATCACTGAATGTATCCTAGGACGTGACTTGTGTAGGTATGTTAATGTTTTATTGAAAGATTTCGACTTGGAACTTCGACAACACGTACATCATAGAGGGATCTAAGAAATGACGATATATGTGGGATTGTTAGATGTCTGCTCGCCTCGCCGGAACTAGAAGGTTGGATCTCCGCGCAAGACACGCATTTGTATGCATGAAGACGGCGTTATGATTTTGTCTGGGAAAAAAGAATAAAATATCCGTCGCCGTGCGTCGTCTAGTATTCTATAAGTACAAGCACTGCTTAATTTGTTGACTATTATGGCGTCGCGTGAATATGCAAAAAAAGCTTATTAAAATCTATTCCCATCCAATATACTACTTCTGAGCTTTCGCAGAAATGAAAACAATAGTCTACTACTTATAAAATATCACAAACTTTATAGTTTGTTGAAGTGATTCTATGTGACCTAGCCCCCCTTTAGTCTTTAGCAAACTTGTCAGAATGAGATAGAGTAGTTACATTCCTTGTCCTTCATTAAAAATACAGTACACTATTAAGAAATCATAATATACACTGGGTGGTACAATAATGGTACCTACATATTTCTAGTAGATTTATTTCATGGAATAACATGCATATGAAATAAACATGAACGAGTTAACATGGCGAGTAATCAAGATAATTTAGTAATAGAATTTCATTATCTATAATGGATGATCGAGTAACACATAATAATATTTGCACGCTGATGATGAGTAGCTTGTTTTTCTATGTCGTAAAGCAGAACCTGATGTATATCGTTAAAAATCTATGAATATCCCACTGCAATAATAGCCTTCGTTAATAGAGCAAAACTTTGTTTACTATTATCGCACTAGTCATGATTTTCGTGCACGGCAGTCCCAAAAGCAACATATAGGTACATCACCTCGTCATGATTCGATTTGATTAGAAAAAGGTTGAGTTTTCTCTATCTTGCAATCTCATAATAACATTTTGCTTTCCCAGTTAAGCTTAATTGATTATTAAGTTATCCACACGACAAGGGGTGGTGACATTTCCTACACTTAATCCGTCTACACATATGTATACGCAGAGTACTTACACGCATTTAAATAAAACAAAGAAACAGTATAACCCTGTTCACAAATCACGGAGTAATCATTCAACAAAGACATAAAACAACACAACGTATTGAGTAACTCCTCCTTTTTGGTGCCGCTTTACATTATAATATTACTAAAGCGCCGATTACACTACCCTACATGTAGGGCCCTACATTTTGTAGGGCACTACATGTTGTCTAGTGTAATCACATGTAGGCTGTTAGGACACTACATATCGGAGATTGGCGAGTCCCGACCGCCCTACATCATGTAGCCTTTATTCGCATAATATTAGATTCTCAAAATATTAGATTCTTGTAATATTAGATTATCAAAATAGCAGATTCTCAATAAAACCAAAGTACAGTCAATTAGTGCCCTACATGATATAGGGCCCTACATGTAGGGTAGTGTAATCGGCGCTTTAAGCAAGTACTAATGTTATACAGCTTGCATACAATTAAGAGCTTGTTATGTTAGTTCATTATTCAAACAAATAACATAAGTTCTAATGCTCAAGTATAGCTATTATACATTAACATAGCCTCTATAATTACTGCACTCATAACAAGGTAGCGACATACATTTTCTTACTAATCCCACTACAGTTTGTAAATGTGTGTGTCTACGTTTATTTAATTCATCTTTACGCACACGTGTGCGATAATCTCGATCAACTTAGACTAATACGTTTTATCCCTAGTAAATATTCTGTTTACGTGAATGGGAAAGAAATTTAAATCAACACTGAATAAATTTTAATAAAATTAAATATGGACTAATTGAGATTAGATCTCGATTAGTTTTATAAACACTGGGTGACAGTAAAATACAGGATGCCACCACCCAATCTCATCTACCAGTAGAGGTTGCAGTAAAATGCTATTATGGATCCAACATATGCAAACAAAATGAACGAAAACTTGACATAAAGACCATTTAATACCAACCTGTTAAATATTTTTAAGTAAAGCTTCCTTAAACGTAGAGTCCAGGCCCTGCTGTAGGCTTTTATAGGCATTTACGATGATAGTAAACTAGAGCTTAGGAGAAAACAAAAGATATATTTGATCACAATAACCGAGACATTCAGGCGATTGCAACAGCTAGTAATACCACGAATATAGTATATTATGGAGAGTTACAAGATTAATGTGTTAAATAATAATATTGAATATATGTTTCTGTGTTCTTTCCCACAGTCATAACATTTCGGTGACATGTTATCGATAAAATATTCAAACGGTATGCAATCGAATGAAATTCGATACAATCTTATAGTATATCTGCTTCTAAATTACACTCATATTGTCCGGCAATGTGTAACTAAGAATAATGGTCACCTTTGTATTCATTAAAGATATGAATACTGTTATATTGTATAGATATTTTTAAAATTAATGGCGAAAATGTCATGAAAATAAGAGTCATAAATAAAATTTGACCTCTGCCTCTATAATGAAATAAAAAGTTTATTAAGCTTTATGCGCAGTAGGTATATTTTTCATAATAGAAACAATCACATAAGGATAACATTTCAAAATAGCTTTCCTTTTACTTAATACTCTACATATTTCTCTTCCCCAAAAAAAACCTCGTATCGTACCTCATCGCCCTTTCAATAAAACCGAAAATATGCTGCGAACAAAACATTCACGCATGCAGAAACTTACGAAACATTAAATCATAATTTAGTAGCCCTCATAATTTGAAATATTTCTACACGTCACCACGCTAACAGTTAAAAATACTGCATGCACAAAACCATATAACAAAAAAAAAACAACATGTGTATAAAAATATAGAGTCAAGTGTACGTAGCGTGGCAGTTAAGCCCACCATGAACAATCTATTTTTACGTTTTTTTCAGTCTATTTAACGTTAACAACCCTTACCTAACTCGCAAGCTGGCACACACCCTCACTAAATTCGGGTTCAACAAGAAATTGTTTAATGAGACATAACCAAATGTCTATAACAGTAAAGACAACGTTTGAACCAATTAGTTACTGTTTACTAAAGTGTAGATTATACAGAGTACACATTTAGTGGGCGTCGAGTAATTGATATTTCCTCACTCCACTGATTATAATAATAGTAAAGCACGGTATCTTAAATAAATCTGTTTTTTCAATAAAGCCGTGGGAAAGCGGTGGCAACGGCGACGTATGAATCGTTGCGACGCGTCCCCCACATGCGTGCCGTCTCAACATCTGGTGTACAGAAGAACTTAATTTTTAACTAGAAACCGGTCGGGCCGTCATTAATTCACCTTTATCAATGCTAATGGGAAACGTAACGAAACTTATTTAACTTTGATTGGGTTTATGGTGTGTTTACACGACATGTTTATGGAAAAAGCTGGACGTAAGTCCGATACCTGGGACCCGGTGTTTATGTGCCACACATTAATTGCATTTTATGTGTTTAATTTTGTTAAGATTTATTAAACTGCAAATAAATTATTTACGGTGATGAATAAAAATTTACAGCTTTACGCGGCCTGTTTTATGAGTATTTTAATTTGGGTAAGTATACCTTTAATTTTTTTGTTACGGACATAAAGCTCATTAATTTGGTCATTAAAACCTTAATGTATATACAACAGTTTACCTACAGGTAAGCAGGAAGAGGCAAACAGATGGTACTTGTCTAAAATCGATAAGGTTGTAAAGTATAGTCGAAAACGAAATGGCTTTATCAGTTTTGACAAAAAATTCTATCATAATTCAAATTCATTAGGATCGTTATTTAATGTTTATGCGTGAGCTTGACGTCATAGGTTGACCGTATTCAAAAATATGCTTAGATTAAAAGTGCAATCTATTTTAAACTTTCACTTCAACGCAATAAATAATAATATCTACTAACACAATACAAATGTCACTATATTAAACTGTAGAGTTTGTATGTGAAAAACCATGAAAAACCATTAAATAATTTAAAACTATAGTCAACTTGTTACTTGTGACATTACATTGTCATTTCAGAAAAACTGAAAATGTAGAATATAAATATTGGCTGGTAAGCCACCCAATTGTTGGCACCTTAAGAGTGGACTTCGTGTCAGACTAAAATATAAAATATCATAAAATGATAAAATACTTTAATCTTTGCTTATACTTAATCATTATTATGTGATTGAATAGTATTAAATAAATATTATTGGCACTTATGCCAATAAAAGGATTCTGATAAATTTATTGTTGCTATGTTGACACATGAAATAAATAAAATATAATAAAAATATTAAATAAATAATATTTGAACTTGAATAATCTATAGTGTTTTCTTTCTTTTTACTCACTTTTAACTCTTAAGTGCCAATAATTGTAGGACTTCTAACGATTAGGTGGTTTACCCTAATTTGTTTTAATATAAAATTACGAAAACTTTAAATTGAAATATGCGCCGATGACGTCATTCAAGAAATGATAGGGATGGACATAGAAGGAAAAAAGAGAGAAATTCATTAGATTATAACGTTTTACCGAAAATATGCTCTAGTAACAGTCAATAACGTTGACTTTACTATTTGTTTTTCTAAATACCTAACGACTATTTGCTAATACAAGAGAACTGATATGTCAAAGTAGCGTCATGATTTAGCTGATGTTTTGTTGTGCGATATTGAACCTAATAGTTTTATGACATGCAACTAACAGTAACTCTAGAGGTGATAAAGCCATTTAGTTCTCGACTATACATTACAAAAAGATTGTTCTGAGTGAAAAGTTCCCAGTTTTAAAATTTCTAAATCAAACTTGGAGACAAGGCAGTATTTAAGCAATAGAAGTTGAGCTGGACATAAAACCTTACTAAAGTAACCTAATTGATATAGACAACATTTATTTTTATTAAATGAGGGGTAATTGCACTACAATAAGACGTGTAAAGCCTGAAATATAAATTCGTATTGACTAACAAATCCACAGCACAAACAGATCATTCACCAAATAGCACTGTTTGGCTGAATGTGAAGATTCAGATATAGAAAAGATGCTGTCTCCTGTTTAATTACACAATCTCAGCTCTGAATATAGGACAACATACAAACATATGTGCTTGCTTGTAAAGATATTTAAAATAGCAGTTATTGGTGACGAAGAATTATCTTACCGTGTTATATAGGGGTTAAATTTTTAATGGACGACTCTACACAATTTAATAATTTCACAAAACAAAACTTATTTGGGTTTAATGTTAATACTTCTCTGATTTCATGAATAAATAATCACGAACAGTATTAGTTTCAAAGAAACGAAAGTCAACAATTCCAAAAATACGGATAACTTAATACGAAACAACAGTATGAAAGGTAATAACGCTTATGTATAAAGCAATAAAAGTGTATTGGCATTGCATTCTGTTTCCGAAACGTTTCCCTAACCACGGCGGGTACATTTGTATTCCGTCAGTGATTGATCACCGACACAGTACAGACAAACACCAGTGTTTTAACACAGACCAATGTTTTACCTCTACAGAGATGTATGTACATTGCAACACGCACGATGCCCGATATCCTACACCTACTTTACATGCGTATGTATTTGTAATTTTATGTTAATATTTACATCACGTATAGTAATAGTTGCAGACATAGGTAAGCTTTTATTGGCGGACCACGAAGATGACCCGGGCGAATATTTTATATGTAAACTGAAGCTAGGGTGTCGACTATCGGAAGTCGTGTTTTATTACCAAAGAGACCAACTTACGAAGCAAGTAAATTTTTTAGCTTATTTAGAAATTAGATACGCATAATTGTGTAACGCATAGCGTAATATAAATCTTATTTAGCTATTAATATTATTGTGCAAATACATAGCTATGTATGAAGAAACATTGTAGTTAATAAACCACTTATTATGTGGTAAAAATATTAATAATATTATTTTAGGACCATGGGCTAGGGGGCATGGCATTGTTACTAATCATCATTTAATCACCCAAATGACATCCACTGATAGATATAGGTTCTCTGAACGTTTCTTAAGTCTTAGCCTCTCCCATGCATCAAACATCGAGTGAAAGTTTTCCTAACCTACCATTTTGCGTTTCGCCGTACCATTCCAGAATCATTCTGTTCTATCAGCTATCGGATCTAAAGCTAACAAAAACAAAAACCTAAGCGCTAGATATGTCGTTAAATACAATAACCATAAGGTGTTTTTTGTGTTTTGGTGAAAAACACAAAAGTTAATTTTCTCTTAATTAATAAGCTCTACAAAAGTTTAGGTTAATACGTCAGGCGATCACATAGTAATACATCCAGGCATAGGATCTTTCATTAAGTTGTTGTGTATTCTCTAATAAGGTCAAATAATACAAAACCATACTACATATCTACACAAACAATACAAGGAGAAATAATTCCATTCATGCGATATGTGCTCAATAATGCGCATTTATTGATAATAGGATAATTAATCAAGTGTTGATTGATTACTCTTATCAGTGCGCTGAACACAAACGAAATAGGACAGTATATTTATTATGTTAACATTTCTAAGTTACACATTATTTTAGGTAAATATATTCTGCAATTTCCGCTATTTAGAATGTTTGATAACAAATTAGGAACGGAGTAAGAAGAAATATTCCTTACACATAGCTACATCTTGTTCCAGACTAAGAAAAGCTTGTATATTAGGTACTAAACAGCTAATTAACATACTTTATATAAACGCAGAGTAGGCAAATTCCTCACGCGATGAACCGCCACCCGACTTGATTACAGTGGTAGAAATTCGATGGATAAGAAAGGACCTACCTTTCTACAATTTTAAGCACGTGGAAACGATTGGAGGAGTTCTATGTTGTAATCCAAATTATGTATGATTACAAAATGCCGTCAGACCCAAGCTAAAGCATGTCAGTCAATCTAAACCGTGCCTTATTCAACATACATAAAAAAATATGTACATATCGTTCAAAGTCAACGCTTTATCCTACACACGAGCACAATAATATCTCCCTTATCTTAATCCCAAGCATACCATTGTTACCTATTCAGTCTAAACAGTTCATTGTCTCGCTTAATATGGAACACATACCGTAATTGATTAAACATAATTCTTTAACAGTAAGTAGTTAAGTTCACATACGATAATGTATTAACAATATGAAGTTATTAATCATTTTGTGTTCATTAATCAATTTATTGATATGTTATTTGATAGACACACTATAGAAGGGAATGTCAGAGACAGTAGTACGTCTATCATAATGAACATGTGATCTAATATTAAAATACAATGAGTAAGGAGAGGTTTACATGGTTGCATTTTAGATGGGTGTATTAAAAATAAATGAATAAAAATAGCTCGATTGTGGTTAAAATCACAGATGTTGTTATTGCTAAAATAAATAGTTAGTAATCGTTCTATGCGTAAAATGCCATTAGTAAAATCAACAATATTTGACAAACATAAATATGTTTTACTAATAACTTTTATCTCTATTAAAATTAAGTTTCACTTTATTCTGAGCTCACGTCGCATAAAATACAGCTTTAAAATAAGTAGGTAAGTGGAACTAGAAATAATCAAAACCAATGAATTCTGGTGCTCCATTGTAGGAAAGCTGTACTATGTTCGATGAGGACATTGCAGGTCTTAATTAATCTGAATTAATCTGTACTATGATTTCGATTAGAATATTGCAGGTATTAATTAAGCTGAATTAAATCGACATGATAAGTTAGCTAAAAAGTTAGCCATTTCAGAATACACCTCCAATAATGGACGATAAATGACTGTCTGCTATTAGGACTGATACAATCCATACGAATAAAACAGTTCACAGTAAAATGTAAGTTAAGAAGAGTAATTTACTTCTTTTATATTTTATTCAAAATGTCACATTTAAACAATCACGAATATATCACGAGTAATTAAAAAACAAATATTACAGTGAAGGCAAAAGACAAGTGAAGAAACAACTCTACTCTTTCAAACATATTTGAACTAAGATATCTGGTTACTATAAGAATATCCGTAATCTAGTTTTACAAGAAAATACTTTATCAAAACTCATCTCAAAGAACGGAAAAAATATCTCAGAAGAGAAAGCTTGGATAAATTCTTGAAGAGTGTATAATGGGAAGTTTAACAAAAGTAATTTAATCTCTTAAATCAATCTGATCAAAATACAAAGCAAAAGTATTGAGAGTATCGTATTTAATTTCACTGACGTATTTCAACATTAATTAACGTTCTCGTTGTTAAGACGGCTTGGCGGCAGACAGCGGTACTCGTCTAGATTTGCAATGACACATTCATTCACTAACAAGTTTATCGGTTTTCGCGCTCAGTTTAAATTAATCAAGTGGAATGTTTCAATCTATCGAGTGGTTATCTTCAGATGAGTGGAGCCGGCCCCGAAGGCCCCCCAAGGCCCCCGAAGCACCCCGAGACCCCCCGAGTGCCGTCTGACCTCCCCGATCTATATTTGTTGATGCCGAGCCGATAGCCAAGTACAAAGCGACACCCCCACACAATACATGCACAACATTCGCCCCTGATACTATACTTGACATTTTTCAATTCGCTCCACATTCTTCGTACTCACTATTATCGGTTATACATATTAAGAATATGGACGGTTTGAAAATTTTCCTTATTTAGAGCTTTCTGTTTGACAACTAGACGCATGTATTTTAAGCTTTAAGTGAACGTTGTATTTCAGTTACTGTTAGAAGGTACTTATACTTAAGAGTTTGTAATAGAAAAGTCAAATACTTTAGGCGCCTCGATTTCCATCAATTACTTCCAAAATAAAGCTGTTTAGGGTTTTGCACACTATTATCATTGCGCACTTGGTATGAAAGGCAATCATCTCATTACTGATTTAATCTAAGCCATGTTCGTATAACATACGTAAATAAGAAATATACCCAAGTTACATACACTTCCCATCAAAAAAATCGAAACGGTCTGCAAGTTTGTGTTTTGTATAGATTATGAGAAAAATGTGGTTATTTAGGAATACGTGTTATATATCATTTAATAGGGAATTTAATGAGGTTTTCAAATAATAATGTTGACGTTCTAAATTTAAATTTAATTTTCGTAGATTTCGTATTTTGTTTAACAAGTCGTTTTTACCCTGTACGTAGTTTGACGGAAATTGATAAAATTACGCACGTAAATGAAAAAAAAGCTAGGAAGCGTTTATTTAATAACCCGTTACCCGCTTCCAGAGTTCCTCGCACCTCTTATTAATGCATCCATGCGATGTTCACCCGCAAAGACCGCCAAGTGGTGGCATTGCTAAATTCTCAACTAAGTCAGCGTGTTACGGCTAAAAGATTGCATCTAAGCGGGTCATCTTTTCATAGGATCTACAAACGCTATCAAGGGACTTGTTTGTTCACGTGCCGTTAGAGATCTGGCAGAAAAAAGGTGATTACTGGCCGAAAAGATCGATTTATAATAACAACTTCCTTACAAAATCTTCGCATTAATGTCTTTCCACCATAGCAGCAGCTTCATGATAAACCTATGGTAGCTTTAAGTGACTCTTTAATTAGAAAAAGGTTGAAGGAACGTAAAATGTTACCATACAAGCCAGCAAATATGGAGAAATTATCTGCAGATCATCGAAAAGCGTGTCTTAACTTTTCACGTAATTATCTAAAATGGTCATACATCTAGTGGAACAAATTTCTCCTTTCTAATGAGTGTTAAATGATACTGTATGGTAGGGATGGAAGGACTAAGGTCTACAGACAGATGGAGAACACTTTGCACCATGCTGGATTAAAAGAATAGGTCATCCATGGTGGTGGTTCGTGGACTATTTGGGGAGAAATTAGTGCCAACGACAAGACAGAGTTTGTCTTTGTTTTTGGGTCACGTCTGCCATTATTTAACAGACTTAGGGACATTGAACAGTGTCTTGAACCTCATGTGATGCGTTATGCACATTTTCTTGACCGCGGTTTGACATTTACGCACAAGGATGCTAGGGCAAACACAGCGAGCGTCGTATGAGATTATGATACCGTAGTAGATATCTCTACTATTGATTGGCCAGCAAGAAGGGCGGACATGAATCAGATTACACATCTATGCAATAAGTAAAAAAGACGAATTAGTGCCTTTAAAACACTTAGCCAGCGGTAAAATACAATCCAAGAGGTATAGAACAGAACGTCACTATATTTGAACGTGACACTCATCCGATCGAAGAAGAACCGTACAGAAGCAGTAATGAGACCTTGGGGAGGGTATATGAGTCATTAAACAATCGCTTCCTAGCTTTTTTTTCATTTACGTGCGTAATTTTATCAATTTCCGTCAAACTACGTACAGGGTAAAAACGACTTGTTAAGCGAAACACAAAGAGAAGTGTATAAACCTTACACAAACACATACATCCCGAAAATCACAACGGGACGTCGAATTAGGCGAACCATTAAATAAACGCGTGTTCGCGATGTTGATACATAACTGTAATAAAACAAAAAGCATTTTATATTATGACGGTGTGCGACCTACACAATAGCTGGCCCACTTAAGTACGGTCCAGCACTTTCATTGCGGAACGAATTTTCCGGACCTGTCGTAATAAGCATCCGCGAACAAACAAAGACATTTTCCGTTCTGAACAGCCGGAAACATTAGTAACAAATTATGTATTTAAGTTGACTAAATTTAAAAAAAAAACCTCTCTCAATAAAGAGGATAATAAAGCAAGCTAAAAGGTTGTTCACTGAATAAAATCCATTTACGTTTTCAGTATCCGTTGGTGTGGTTACTTTTATAAAATAGTAAATTGGTAAGAGCTTTCAAATGGTTTTTGATTTAAACCATTTCTTTAGACAATCAGTTACCAGTATTGTAAAAAAATTCATCGTATTACCAGAGCCCAAAGGATGGTGATCATGAAATAATAGAAATGATTTCCCTTCGTCGTCGCTATTACCTTGCTGTTCTGTCAAAATGCTTATTGAAAGACCAAATAGACCCTAGGAAAGACGGAACACATGCCGAAAGATTGTTACACAGTTTAATTGTTCAATTCAACATTTTCGATAAAAATAAGCAATTTGTTACAAAATAAGTAGTAAAAAATAGTTGTAATATTTTTAAATATAATATTTATAAGGGTAAAACGTCTAGGGATGCGAATGGTCAAGACAGTGGCAGCATTAATGGTACGTGCAAAGTGGAGACATTAGTCCCCGTGTCAGGGTACCTCGTTACCGGCCACCTCTCGAGGGAACCTCCGCCTGTCCCCTATTTGTCAGACGACCGCTTCACGGTGAATTTTTTATGGACATAACTTACGCCCTGAGGGATATCCGTGGGTTTTGTAGCGTCTGCAGAACATTGTAATCATTGCGGTTTACTGGACTTTTGCGTTTTAATCGTATTTATGCTTTGTGTAAAGCTTATGTTAACATTATCAAAGGTTTGTTTTCAAATTACTGGATAACTGTTATTTCAACTATTTTATATAATTTCCCCTGGTTGTCTGGCAAATATTCATATTTCTTATCTAACTTTCGGGAGAACTTTAGTGACTTTAAAACAGGTCCCAAATATGTAACACCATTTAAAATTGAACTTTCCTATTCTTATAGGAAAGTTCAATTTTAAATTCAAGTAATAAATACCATTTTAGCCAAAATATACCCAGATGATAAAAAGCTAAAATAATTTATACTGTTAAAAAAACCGCGTACCTACCTACGTTCATAATTCTATAGATGGTTTACAATTTGCTAAGAACAATAAAAAAGCATTTATGAATTTCTAACAATAATAATCCTGAATTTAGTCTATATTCAGTAGAAACAAACACATTATGCATACCATGTCACAAAAACTATAATCCGATCCCTCCCCACACAAGATAAAAAGCGAACAAAAAACAACCTGCTACGTCTGAACAAAACCGTAATATCTATATTAGAGAAAGTAGTTATTACTTGAAGCATCAAAGTAACGACATCACATAAACTAAAGTAAGACAGCCCTATTTGTTAGGGCTTCGTGTCAGCGGCAGCCGGGCGCTTGCCTACCCGCCACTCGTATCAAAACAATTAGATCTATACCACCCGGTGTCTCTTAACACATTCAAAAACTTTTCGTAACAACCAAATAAAGATTTCATTGACGTTTTCAATCTTTACTCAAGCTCGCCGCCCGCCGTCTGTACAAACATAAATAAGAAATCAAACAGCAATGGCCGCCTTTAATGCTTCTGGAATGACGTTGAAAAAATATTTCGATTGTAGTTCAATCACTGTTCGTGTGATGAGTTAAGAATACGTAATGTCAGCACTTCATTATTTCTTCTCGTGAATGTTGTCAATCGTGAATAAAAGAGATGTTGCCGTAGTAATAACAAACAGTTCGTTTTTCAACAACAAAAAATGTCAAACTCGGTTTTAATTGCGTGAACATGACTGCCTGACAAGAGTCACAGTTGAGTGAAATATTGTAGAATAAAATACACAGTATCATTATAGGAAAACTGCAATTGAAAAGAAGAATATTTATCAACAAGCAACCATACGTGTTTTAACTTTACGCAATACTACTATTTATGCGATCTATCAATTAGTGTGTTGAAATCTGGATGATGTTACTAAACTTTATTTCATCTGCGTAAAAAACACAGAAACGAAAACAGCAAACGTATTTTGGATAATATGGCAAAGTTTAAACTAGCATTAGCACTAGCAGTTATAAATTACACTGTTCCCGTAGTGACAGTACTGCGTAAATTCATTAAACTCAAATATGCGTCTAAGAATAACAATAAAATAACTTGGAAGGGTTGTCTGAAGAATGACTTTAAGCCCACGACGTCATGAAGTCCGTGATTGTAGCGAGAAATCTAATTACACGAAATAATTTGTACATAAATTTAAGCCGGCGCTAACATAAATAATTGTGCCTACAAAAATAGAATGCGAACTACATTAATTGTGGTTTTCCTTTGGTATTCACATAATTCACTGCCTTTGAAAAATTGTGAATAAGTAGGTACAAATAACAATTAGTGGAATGAGAAAGTCTTTGTAATTTAAAAGATTACGAGTTTCGGTGAAGACCGCTAAGTTGGTAACAAACTTGGTCGTCTCACTTTTCTACTTTGTTTGCCGCTATCGTATCTTAAAGTTCCAAACTAACAAAATTGTTAATTCACTACTTCTGTATCTACTGAGATATTTGTGTGCCACTTATTCATAAATGCCGCAAAAGGGATAGGGTAAGAGACGAGCGAGTCTTAATATTTAAACTGCGGTAGATGAATATCTAAGATGATGGAACAACGATCAGTAAATACTTGGGAATAAACAGAGGTATATTGGTAAACTTGGTTAAGGGGTGAACAACTTTATTTTACTGTACCGTTAATAAGTAATTTAATGAAACGAAGGCAAACGAGCATTTCGCTTATGATAACTTTTCAGCAACCCTAAGATATTTGCAACACCAAAGAAAACATGGGAGCGATGCTGACTTTGAAAATGGAGAAGAGTTGAAGGCATTAAGAGTTACTGGAAGATATCATATACACCGCAACAATCAAATAAACTCAACTTAACGTAGGCTAAATTCAGGGAAAAAACTATTGGCCATTTTATCAGGCCTGTACATGAAATGTAATAATATTAATTCAGAAATTTCAATTCGCGATGATGCATACATCAAGATGAATTAAAACAATAAAAATTATAATTGGACATTGCAATGGACCGCAGACAACAAGTTCATGGACGGCCAATAAACTGACACCAGAATATATTAAAATTGTACGCCACGCTACTATTAATTGCGAGATAAATGCTTATTAAATTAACTTAACATTTACGACAATGACATTGGAATCTTACTCTTAATACCCTGTTCTTAATTGTCTTTTTTGTGTATAATAATTTTAATTAAAAACTCGACCATAAAATAGAACGTTGAAACCGATTATCATACCTACTTAAACAATTTGATTTACATGATGCAGAAATAACATGTTTTGGATTATAAAACCGAAATTACTGAACCAATTTAATTATATTATAATACATAAATCCAAGAAACATTTACAATTGTTCTTTATACCGAAATACAAGATCGCTAAATTATATCTACAGAAAGAAAGCGGGTACTTCAAACGAAAACCTTATCGCTGGCAGCAAATTTTATCAGCCTGATAAAATAAGACAACATTAAAAGCTTTCATACGCTGATAGCTACAGCCAACATTATATTCACAAAATCGTTACATATATCCCGCACTGAGGGTTCCCATTATCATAAACCATAGAATATATTGCAAGCAATAACACATATCAATATCAGTGATACGCATATACTATACCATTTAGCTCCTTATATTAAGGGTAATGTGATTTACTATTGGAATACCTATGGCAACATTATGTCTTACAATTTTCTATATTATTATACAATGTGAGCCCACTAGTCTAGTGCACTAAAGTGAAAGAGAATTTAATGCGACCATAAAACTAAAATTGCCTATTTTCATGAATCACATTACATTTCACTTTACATACACACTAGCACAAACTAAATTCAAAATGGAAATGTTAAATTGTTTGCGACACAACACGAACGCTTTGATACTTAAAAGTCTGTTGCTATCGTAAAAGTAATGATACCATAAACACGAAAAAGAAAACATAAACACTATAAATCTGTAGTTTTAGATTTTAACGCAGACGAGTTGACGAAATTAAACAATGAAACAGTCAACAAATTTATTAGAACAGACTGTTGAAAAACAAATTAACTGCTTAACTAGTTTAGAGGATTGCTCGAGGACAGAAGCGTAAAGCAAAAACGTTACGAGTTGACATGACAAATCGTCTAAGCCGTATGGCGTAGCGGCCTGACCCGATAGGGGTTATTCGTCCTCACTATCTGTCTCACCAGTGGAGACGTTACAATTTTTTTCCCCGACATCTCCTCCGATTATATGAGTGCGGGCGCTCGATAGGGCGTGTCACTGTCGCTAGGGGGGCTGTAGCTTCCAAAATTGCACGGATCCTTGTAGTTCGCAATTTATTCAAGGCTCAGGCTTGTAGATTTATATCGGCGAAGGTAGATTGTCGGTGCACCTCACGCGAACTCTACACCGTAAGCAATTTTAACGTCAGCCACATGCTATTCGCACCTGATGCAGAAGAATATAAAGATGCCTATATTCGAGCGAAGGCCGTATATGAATTCAGTACGTTATTGATTTCATTTCCACCGTAAGTTTCTTAGAAAGGAAACTTCCGTATGTAGCTCGTATACAAACTCATATCACGTAACATAATAAAGGAAATATCGCGACCAAAATATTAGTGATGCTAGGGGACAGTTAAAGCTTATAGGAGCGTAGTAAATGCCATTCCCACGCGTCAAATATTTCCGGAGTACGCGTGGTAATTAATGTTCGTATAACAAAGCTAGACAATGCGTCAGTGAGCGAGCCATTAGCTGCACAATTAGTGCAATTGTCGTTAATTTATTGCTGTACACGTCGGCAGTAGTTGAGCTGGGTGGACCAGCTATGGCGATGGCGAGGCGGATAAGAGACGCGTGCTACGTTCAATCACTCGAATGAACAAGTGCAACCTTATCACTATTTCAACTGTACACCAACACGACGGATTAGATAACATTTAAAAGTTCAAACTTTGTTGACATTGTTGATAGCACTATTGAATCATTTCCTATTGGCCTGATTTATAAAATGCGGTCAACTTTTTTCCTTTCATGGATTACTATAATAACGTCTTATAGTTACAATACGAAATAAATATTAAAGTTGGTAAATAAATAATGCTCCTAGCTTTCATCTGGATTACTAAACAGAACTCTGTTTTTCGCTGGGGAAAAGGGTTGTGAATCTAAAACTAACAGAAATATATTGCGATGAATAAACTTTTTCACAAATCAAAAGAAACGTGACATAGTCTAGTCACGATGTTACACAGTACCCAATGACAACCACAATTAAGTCTTAAAAAATAATATATATTGAAGAAGCAGTTACGTTTCAAAACTTTCTTGGGTCAATAGTTCACCGCAAGTAGCGGAAATGGATCTGTATATTAAATATACGCTTTATCTCATTTATTGAATATATTTCTTGTTACTGAATACTAATTAACATTTTGAATATTTTTATTTTAGAATACAATCAACTTTCTATCAGTAAAATTTTGTAGAGACAATATTTGTACTATTGCGATTTGTCGTATATAAACACCATTTTGAAGTCACTTAGCTTTCGTATAATCAGGGAATAAGAAAGTTTTATAAGAAGTTAGAGTTTAAAAGAAAAGAAACTAAAAATTACCCTCGTGGCTCTGGTCTCTTTGATATAGGATCAAGTGTAATTCAAATTCCAGACCTTTGATATCACACATTAGACACCTAGCTACCGCCAATAAAAATTGACTTTAAAGCAAGATTACCAGATATAATGAATCAAGCACATATAGAATACCTATTTATATAAAACATTACAATAATAATGAATAATTTATATATTAAAACGTTTATTCCCACGCGATACAAAACTTGTTTCCCGGCGCTTCGCGATATCGCATTACATACGATACGAATAATAAATACCTACATACGTATAATATCGATTGTAAAACTTTTCATACGGTTACTAATTGGTAAATCGATATTAAGAGCACGTCGTTACTTAAAACTAATTAATTTACATGTGGTTTGATAGTACAAAAAAACCTCCCACTCTAATTTGTTTAGTCAGATATATCTTAATTCAATTACTCATAGTTTTAATACGGGGGTATTCTGTTAGACTTTTTTTATGTATAGGTAGGCTTATTACAAAAAGACATATTACTTTGTTTGCTTTATTAAACGATGTAAAAAAGTTTTTATTATTATCTTTATTTATTTAGAGGGTTGTGGTCATTTATGACCAAGTCAGCCTCATCCTGTAAAAAAGTAAAATGATTAAAGAACTTGAGAAAAAAAAAAAGTTTAACGGTTATCAAACACTTAAATATTTTAGGTAATTTTATTATTTGGCACAACCATACGTTAACTATGTCTATGTTCTGTTGCAGTGGCAGTTATTTCTTATCTAAAAGACTTTATCTCTAGCATAGGAGGAAAACTCAATAGCACAACATAACACAAGGACACAAAACCTCATAGCGTCCGTCCTAGTCAAGATGGTATAAATGCTGGTATGAATCCTACTTTGTTACACAAAGAGGAGCCATGTCCCTGTGAGACAATTTATAACGATCACAATATTCCTAGAAAAAAAACATAAATCATAAAGTTAAATAAATGTTATTTGAGAAAAAAAAAAAGCAAGTACTCCAATTTACTACTACAAACATTTATTTTATATCTAGAACCTGTCTGTCTGTATATCAATTTGTTACAAAAGCCCCAAGACACAACCTACAATAAAGCACTTAAAGTTTTTTATACAATTTTCGCGGCAACTTTTCTTATTTTCTTTTTACACAAACCTAGGAGGCCGGTTTTGTGTCACGTACACAACAACAAAAAAATTGCTTTATCTAATACTAAAATTACTTTATATAATAACGTTTAATGTAACATAGAGAATATTTATAATACATTTATTAGTTACGTGCCAAAAATAAAAATTGTTTTATTAAGTATGAAACATACTTTTATTTTCTGGCACGGTGGGGTAATTTTGTGTAGTGCGGTTTTGTTAGCGGCTACCATGCTATTAACAAACGATTTTACTAAACTCACTTTTTGATCTGTTATTTGAAATATGTAAGGGTCCTACCACCCAGGGCTTGATTCCCAAAACAAAAATTCTTTTTTTAAATATGTCAAAGGCTAAGATTTATCTGCATATAAATAATACATAATGTGTCTTGACAAAGTATTTATTTATTGATCTAATAATTTACTTTTTTAATAAATTTCCAAGTCATTAATGTAACATTTTATAACACAACATTGCAATATGTTAAAAGAAGTGTGAAATGTGTACACGAAAATGTGTTTTAAATTTGACAGCTAAAGTAATAAACTCAATACTTAATTAAATGTTCCACCGAGAGACGGACTCGCAAGATATCGTAATAAATTATAATAGCAACATGCCACGAGTTTGTCGGTCTGTAAAATTTTATAACCGCAACGTGAATTAATACGACTACGTAAAACTTTCTTCTTAATATTCTGTAAATGATGATAGAAACAGTATTTTATCACTTTTTTTAATAATACTATGTTATTTTTCTAGCAAAATATTTAAATGTTCTTTACTTTTTTTAAGATAAAGTATTTCCAGAGCTGGAATTGCTTCTTTTATTCTTTGTTGAATGTCATAAATGCTGTTTCAACTATCACCAGATTCTTATAAGAAGTTAATTAATCATTGTGAAGAGATTACGCCTATTCGTCACCAAGTATTCTTTCAAATGGAATTAAAATTTAAAGCAAAGAAGTAGAAAACATCAATCACATTTTAAAAATATATGTAAGTACCTAATATGCTCGAATATCGACACGAAAGAAATTTTCCAATACTGTCAGTAACTTGTCAAGAAGTTGAATAGATTTAAGTAATTATTTTAACTATTCTGATTCTAATTCACTGGTACCCACAGGACAGGTTCGCCTAGTGTGGAGCCGATGGATATAATTGTAAAATTGTACTTCAAACTGACAATAAATGGTTTTTATTTTTATTTTTTTTTTAAATAATGTTATATGTAAGTATTTGTATCTAGATAACTTAATTATCTTTGTAACGCAAAACAGCATGGCTTTACACAAACAAGATAAAACAAGAAATAGTATCACGCTGTATCCTACATCAACAAATGGTGTGTCAAAACTTTATATAATCAGCAAGGGAACAACACACATTTTAGTTTTAGGTCGGCCCGTGATAAGATCGTGTTAATAGATTAGATGGTAAATTAAGTTTGCGAATGTCACACCCTCGTTACATGGCCGAGTGGAAATCACGCGCCATGTGTAATAACAACAAGGATTAAACTAATAATTTATTATGGTAGCCATGTGGAGAATTAATAATTACAGATATTAATTACTTATATATAAAGGGTTCTACGACACAGGGCTTGATTTCCCAATTTCCAATACTTCTTTTTTTTTAATATGTCAAAAGAAATTACTAAGATTTATCTGTGTATAAATAATACATAGTGTGTCTCGACAAATCATTTATTTATTGATCTAATAATACATTTTTTTAGCCAGAATGATCACAAAATTGCAATATGTTAAACAAAGTGTGAAATACGAGTATACACGACAATGTGTAATAACAACAAGGATTAAATCACTAATTTATTATGGTAAAGCTAAACCATATGGATCATAAGAGAAATTATAATTACAGATATTACTTAAACTAATTGAGCTAGAATATATTTAGTTCGCAGGATGTTAGTTCGCCTGCTGTGTTGCCACAAGACTTAATAATAGAGCAATGGTTATGATCATATTTGATTCATGTGACATGCTACTATTAATGCTGGTTAAGTATAGTGGCAAAATATTATTGTTAATGTTATTTTTGTAATGAATCATTTAATAAACGAATTCACTGCTACTGACTTTTATAGGCTAGTTATAATACTACTTATCCTGGGTCTTTATCTGTTGTAATTTTAAAAGCTTACACTAAACACTTTCTTTATAATTCATCGTATTATACAGACGTATCGTTACTTGTCTGTCGTAAAAGTCAATTTAAGTAATTGATTAAGTTTTTTTTTCTTTTTTAGTGATAATTCAGTATTTATTATTTTATTTAATCGATGTAAATAAAAACCCAAAACTACTACTTATCTTCTTGTTGGTCAATACTTATATAGGAAGTCAATTTGTTGTGAAAATATCACAACGTTTCAACTAAAACAGATTTGTAAAAACAATTAACCCAATAACAACATCGGTACACTAACGACAATTAAAACCACTAATAGATTTGCTTAATGAGATTGAAATTGGGTGCAATGGGAACACTATTCACCCAAAATAGATTCATTACATTATATGTATGTAAGCATTGGCATTACACAATACAAATATATAAATAAAAAGTATTGATACTCGTTTATTGATTACTAACGACCCACCCCGGCTTCGCCCGGGTGCAATGCTTACGTATATTCTACAAATTATGTATTATACATATAAAAGTACCTGTTAAATCACCCCATCTATAAAAAAATCCACTCAAAAAATTCTTTGCGTAATATTTATTTAAGCATTTATAGGGACGGAGAGACTTTGCATAGCATTTGTTTAATATGTAGTGATAAATGATTCGTATGTTACCATAAGGAATTAGTGGTATTCGTCTAACGGCTTAATCTCCACATACAGTTTACCACAACGTCTTAAGCCTTTGTCATGTTAGTAGTGTTGATATGTCCGAGTTGTGGTTGCTTGTTAATACTCATACATCAACCTCAAAAAGCCCTTTGAGCCTTTAACGGCATTTCTGCAATAGGTACACATTTATTAAGAAAAAAAACGTTGTGAACATTTTCTAGCAATCATATTTATTGATAACTGAATTTTAAGTTCACTGTAAGAGTACACACATACATTATTTGTTTGATGATTAACACATACAAAAAATTTTTTTTAATAAAAAAAAAACACGAAAAAAATTTTAACGTTTACTAGCTAGATTATGCCGAATACGACTCCAGATATGTATTTGATCTGAATTTAACATAATTTAAATAATCATATAGCTAAGAAAAAGGAAAAAATGTCGAATTGCATTGCAGCAAAGTATGAGTTTCATAATATCGTTGCGACAAAGTTATCTCAAAGGGAAAAGGAAATAAGAATGATGATCTCAAGGATTACGTTGAAAGGACCCTTCTTATCCCACTTGACTCCACTCTCGGACCTCTTGACACTTTTTGGTGCCATAATTGACGCATTGCTCGTGATATTTGTTTCATTTTCGTACTAAAGCGATATCGGGTCACATCTTTTGGGATACTTGTCTATTTAATTTTGTATATTGTGTTTTCTTTTTGTTTTTTAGTTGTTTTATTTTTGAACTGACACACAGTTACAAACATATAGACGTAGAGTAATACTCAAGAATAGGTTGTCATGCTTTATATTATTGTCTCTAGATTAGTGACTTTTTAGTGACAATATTCAATCAACTAGCCCATTGCAGTCTACTGCTGCACATAGGCCTCTTAATATTAATATCCAGAAATTCATTAAGTACTAGATTTTCCCTAATACTTACACATTCTTATTAAAAAAAAACTTATAATATTTTCTTTCTAGTGTTTTGTTTTCCAACAAGCATTGATATATCAAAATCGTTGTTCATAGAATACAATAAAACAATAGTAGTATGTATTAATACTATTTGTTCAAGTTCTCGCAACAAAAGATTCAGATCTCGTGTATAGTATAGTTTGTAGTAACGCGATATGGTAATAGTGTCACGTTTCTAGTACTTGTTTGTTGCGAACGATGCCGCGCTTACACTACAACGTGTACCGACGACGAACGTTTAAAAACTACATCCATGGAATGATTTAATGTATTTAACCATGCATTCGCTGTCCGATAAGAATAGTTACTATGTATATGTATAAAGTATACAGTAGATGTATTGTCTCCGTGTGGTGACGGAGTAAGAATACAATATGTCGCCACCCCATCTCATCCCATGGGTGTCGTAAAACCCGACTAAGGGACTATCCGTGAATATTCTCTTTACGAAATGAAAAAAAGGAAAACTTGAAATTAAACCCTATACCAATCCGTATTAGTAGGCCAAGTATCCCTCCGTCACGAGAGGAGGCCCGTATCTCATCATAATGGGCTGTTATGATGAGATGTATTGGCGGTTTAGTCAATACAGTTCCTTTGTTTGAATACGATATGACAAAAATGACAATGTGAGGTTATGTTTTCTAGTCTATCCACACAAAGATCATTTAAACGATCCCGTAAATCTTTCTACTGATACTTCTCTCAATAATTGTAATTAAGCTAAACTTGATTATTTATAGTAAGTTGGCAAAAGACAACAAAAACACTGAGTGATGTAATATTTCTCATATTAACCACATGAAGTCCACTGCTGAAGATAGGGCTACTGTATGCCTTTTCACTTATGGTTTTCGTTATTAGGTATAAGTGAAAAGTTCTTAAAGCGATAGGTATATTGCTTTCTTCACTTCACTTTGTTCTTTCATCACACGTATCAAAAAATATCGAAGAATACCTATTGCAATCCATCCATATCAGCCTATGGACGTCCACTGCTGGACATAGGCTGATATGTTTCTTCAAACGTTTCCACTCTGCGCGGTCTTGGGCCACCCCCATCCATCGGCTTCCCGCCGTCCTAACCAGGTCGTCGGTCCACCATAATATCCATTGCAATAATAATGTTTAATTTATTATGTTTATTTTCTAAATCAACAAATCAACTTGTAAATAATACATTTGTTATATATTTTGATAGTTATATCATATAATAATTCTAAGTAACCGTCTATACAATAAAACGTCACATATATCATACGGACGCAGCGGGGAGACACATAAGATATCTTTATTACTTACTTTGATAAATAACTAGAACTATCGCGTGAATTAATCGTACGTTAACCTCTATAGTCGGACTTCTTCATATTGGCATGAAACACCATGTTTGTAAACTAGTTGGTGACGCAGGGCCTCTCACCAGGTGGGCAGATGTTCTAGTAACGTTGGTTGATACTGTGCTGAGGTCAATATGACGTCATTATAGGGGTTAATATCTATATCAAGAAGTAGGCTAGATAGAAGTTATGGCCATGGGCATGCATGACTGGAACCAAGTAAAGCCATTTTTTTCTTAGTTGTCATGTGTAGAAAGGCTTCAAGTAATTCCAGAAAAATCTGGTAAACAAACGGGGACCAGGGCGGCTAATCTCCGTTGTTATAGTGCTATATGGGTGAACCAGCCACTCTGCCTTCCTTGCCTGCTTCAGTAACGTTTGGCGGTTTCAGTAAGCCCGTCCTCCACAAAGACTAGAGTTACCTACAATATAATTTCTGGTTTAACCTTACTGTTCTGTCAAGGTCTTACAATAACGATATTTAGATTATTTTATATTAACGTAATAACGTTTATATCTTGACTGATTTTTCTTTCGCGTGTTTTAATGTATGCCTATTAAAAATTCTTTAACCATTATTTAATAAAATGTTTACTAATATTAAATAAATACGTGGAGTTTTATAACAGTTATTATAGTACTTAACTTATATCACCCACAAGCATGATAATATTCAATAAAAGATTTTTTAATGTTGGCGACTCCCGCTGCTGCCATAGACAGCCGTTGTCCAATTTTACCAATATTAAAATGCTAATAGCTTCGAAGTTTTATAAAAAGGTTTAATTTGTTTTTAATTCACAGCTTATATCATTTAGAACTAATTTTATATTGGATGAATAAACATGTATAAATAACAAACACATTTATTATAAAAGTTTTATAAATTTGATTTGTATTTAATATTTACGAAATTGATCAAGATTAAACGTACAGATTTTAACGAAGTTATATCGGATTAAATTAATTAACAATAATTATATTCAAAAAAATATTTTATGGAAATATGTGTATAAATTAATATACAATTAATAGGTACTTTAAAGCTTATATCGTTATAATTTTACCATAAACTTTAGTTTAGGTGAACTGTGACCTTTATCGAGAGGAGGAAAAGGAAATCTTGAGAGTAACATCGCAAAATACAAATACAAAAGAATAATATAACGAAATAAAATGTGTTTCAAATAATATTGCAATTGCCTATTTATACACTAGAATTATACGATTTTATAATTATAAGATTTTATACTATTAACTCAAGCATAATTCTTGGCAAGGATTGTAAAAAGAGAAAATAATATGTTATTGTAAGTTAATTACATATTTTTAAACTATACAGAACACATATAATTTTAACTTAGAACAGAATACATATGAAATGCCAAGAGAAAGAGCTTAAGTAGTAAGAGGGCTTTCGTTTAATCACGGTAATCCATTTCCTTTAGTTGACTGTCGGAACGTGGCAGGAATTTTTACATGTTTTTCTGTGTTTCCCACAGAGTTAAAGCTACTACAAAATTATATTAATGTCTATAAAAAATATAGGGTAAGGTTGCGATCATTGGACTAGCGCTTTGTTTGGACCACTTCAATATTTCGCGATCTATTTATATTTGAACCCAATATTTGCCACGAAACGATACCTTTACAGCCCCCTACACCGCCCTCCAACTGCAATTACCGCAGCAGGCAGCATGAGGGATGGACGTACTTCGTTTTGTTTCTCGAACCTCGAATATAATTTTTACGCGGCAAATAACAGCATGTAAGTACTGTTATATTAATTATTTTAATGTGATTTTTTTTACTAGTGTAGTAAACTAATTAAGAATACTTACTATTGTTTATTTTTGTCGAATAACGTGCTACTTTTTTTTAAATAAATATTTCAGTGCATGTTAATTAGTTTCTATCAATGGACTGGCACGCTGCTCTTTTATTGAACCGGTCCAATCCTGGCAACTTCTATAATGTGTGTTATTTAAAAGAATAAATATTTTTATTTTCGCATGGCAAAAAGATGAGGAGAGAGAGGCGAGTATGAAACTAGCTTAAGGATAAAAGAAGTTGGATTGAGAGAGTAATTAGAAAGTTTCGAGTGGCAAAAGCGACTTAAAAGAGAAGATTTGACGAACCTGAAATATTTTTGTGATTTGCGTGCAAAATAAAGAAATATAATTAGAGTCGACTAAATAATGTAACTATCTATTCATTTTCAAAAATAAAAGACATTTGATAAAAAAATATTTTACTTTATTCATTTTTTTACATGCACCTTGAATGGACCAGCCACCTATGATGCCCTAAGTCCAATTATAGCAACTAAGTGGTCCAATGAAAGAGGCGGTGGTTCAAACAAGGAAACCATCACAAAGTTTTATTTTCTTCTTTTGTGACTATCTACATAATAAAATTAACTTAATTATGTTAGTTATCAATAATTGAATATACAGACTACTCGTTTACACTGATTTTGTTTCATTTTACGCTCTATTTTAGATACCAGGTCTGTTTAAAATTAAGTGGTCCAATAGTCGCAACCTTACCCTACAGTTACTAAGAATAATTGTTAAAAGCTAATTATGCATTCATGGCATGACAACCGAGTAATAATTGTGATGATTCCTACAGAGTTAAACATAAGCGGCCTTATTACAAAATACGGTCTAACTATAAACCACGATTTATTACGTCACAAAACCACTGTTTTTGAAATTTGTTATTGCAAAATCAGTCTTAACGCTAAAGTGTTAAAACTGATTTTGTATTAACAAATTTATGATTTAGTATTTGTTAATACAAAATCAGTTTTAACACTTTAGCGTTAAGACTGTTTTTGCAATAACAAATTTCAAAAACAGTGGTTTTGTGACGTAATAAATCGTGGTTTAAATTTAGACCGTATTTTGTAATAAGGCCGAAGGTAATTACTGAAATACCTAAAATAAGAGGACCCTATTTTGGTCTGAAAACATAGTATGAAAATATCATCATAACAGCCCATTAATGTCCCACTGCAGGGACGGGCCTCTTCCCGTGACGGAGGGATACTTGGCTTACTAATACTACGCTGGCCAGGCGGATTGGTATAGGGTTTAATTTCAAGTTTTCCTTCTTTTTTATTTTGTAAAGATAATATTTACGGATACTCCCTAAGTCGGTTTTTACGACACTCATGCGATGAGATGGGGTGGTGACATATATTCTTACTCCGTCACCACACGGATGTATGACAATATAATTATGTTACAAAATATAGTATGAAAATATAATATTACAGAAAAAGCATCCTACATTGCTGGAGACAAACTTAACCTACGTACTACTGCTAGTCAATGCGATTTTCTCTCCAGTTTTCCTTATCATCGAAATATAAATATCTGTAAAATCCATTTCCTCCGTCAACTTTGCACCGTACGTCGTCGTCACTTCGAAAGCTGGTGCGGGACTTATGACATTTATGTAATCAATTATGGCGTTTCTTTATTCATTTATGTACCGTTTTTGGTATTAATTATTTCAGTTTTGAAATACAGTCAGCGTTAGAATTAGTGTTACAGTTTATTTTGCATTGGTAGGGTATTCTAGTCTTTCTTTGACGACAATATTGGTAACACCAAAGATAATTACTTTACCTACCACAGCAAGGTTTGTATTCCATTATAAAAAAAATTCAATTTGGTAGCCGCTGCCAATTTCAAATTTTGCCATAAGTCACTGTTACTAAGTTCTAGTACTGGTAATATTTACGAAACAACGTTCAAAACCATTTCTTATTTATTATCAAGAGGTACTTACAACAGATCCAACAAACAAGACATATCAACAACCGTTATCATTAACTCGACCTTTCCCTTCGAACACATTTGTATAATAAAAGTGAATGAACAAATTGTCTAAGATACCATTTGTTTATATGTAGCTTTATCTCCGTATAACAAATTGTTTTAACAGAGTCGTTTTAAGGGTGAAGGCGATATTGAACAAGACGTGAGACGTGGCGTCAATACACAGCGTCAATATGTTAGTGTATGTAAAATAAAGTCCCTTGTAGAAGCTATTATGTATTATAGCTATCATGTATAGGTACAGGTCCAGGCAGTACCTACAGACATTATTGTCTAAAGCCTGGATGTCTTAAGGTGTATATTAATTTCATGTCTGTAAAGATAGCCGTGATTTGACCTCTTATTTATACACATATAGTTACAAGGCTTCAGCTTTTAAAACTCATTTTAATCTGCAAAGAATAAATGCAGAAACTAAGGATCTAAAACATGAGTTTTAGAAAAAGCTCGTTTGACACAAACATAAATTGCGTAAATTGTAAAACTCAGTAATAAAACCCACGACAAACTCGCGCCTCGTCGCCTTATATCATTCATATCTGACTTGCGCCTAATAGAACCCGGAAATTATTTCTCACGTCTTTTAATAATAAACCATACAGATTTAACACTTTCGAAATTCAAAGGAATTGACTTTAATAAACTCAAGGCGAAATCGATCGAATCCAAATGACAGAAATTATTGTTATTAAATATTCTCCATGTAGAATTTATTCAAATAAATTAATAATGGCTACCCTTTGCTCTGATCTTTTCAATTGAAATATGTTTTGAAGGCACAATCAATAGCTTTGGTATTTTTCTACTATGTTATTATTAAAGCGGGGTCGTACAATCTAGAATATTGTTTTATAAAAATAGGCGTAGCGTATGTATCGCATGTCACAGGAACTTGGACAATAATTTATAATTTAATTGGAATAAATGTGCTATTGCATTTTTTTCCGCAACTCCTTGCTTGTAGAGGCTATACGACAAAGAGCTCAAGCATAAATACAAAAGCAATGGTGTACGAAAACAAAATACTCGTAATATGTTACAAAGTAAAGTCGACAATGTATCTCTACTTTACAATAATTATTTCTACGTTAAAAAAATAGGTTTAACACCAGTAAGTAAATCATTATATATTCATAACAGCCTATTAATGTCCCACTGCAGGGACGGGCCTCCTCCCGTGACGGAGGGATACTTAGCCTACTAAAACCACGCTTCAACTTTTCCTTCTTTCTATGTAAAGGTAATATTCACGGATAGTCCCTAAGTCGGTTTCTACGACACCCATGGGATGAGATGAGACATTTTGTATTCTTACTCCGTCACCACACAAAAACAAAATAATATCATTTTGTTTTCGTGTGGTGACGGATCTAAATCGACAATATATCTCTACTTTACAACAATCATTTCTACGTTAAAAAAATAGTTTTAACACCAGTAAGTAAATCGTTATATATTACAACAGAGTAAATAACAAATACTTTCATAATTAAACAAGAACGTATCTAACAATATCAATTGACTTACGACTTAAGTTTTCATATTGTTATTAAAGCAAATTATATTTTTGCGCTTTCAGAATATAATTACTAAAATGTTAATGTAAATATTGATTCGCTCTGCGGTAGGTACCAAACTTTTGTTAGGACAGAATGCGAACAGGCAATTAATACATTGTATTAACTTTCCGTAATGGTTCCTTCGATTCAAACGAGCTAATTTACTCTTTATAAACATGCAAAGTAATAGTAGTATTATATTGCCCTACTGTATGGATAGTCCGTGTGGTGACGGAGTAAGAATATAATATGTCACCACCCCATCTCATCCCATGGGTGTCGTAGAAACCGACTAAGGGACTATATGTGAATATAATCTTAACGAAATAAAAAGAAGGAAAACTTGAAATTAAACCCTATACCAATCCGCCTAGCCATCATGGTATTAGTAGGCCAAGTATCCCTCCGTCACGGGAGGAGGCCAGTCCCTGCAGTGGGTGCGCTGGTATGTAGGTTTCAATATGGGGTCAAAATCAATAAGCACTTTAGCACACAAGTACATTAGATAATATCCGGATGCTGGAACTCATATTCCATAAGAGCGGCAGAGTAGCTGTATTTATACAGCCACCTTGCCGCTATCAGTGTCCCTGTCAAGTTATTCGTTCAGAATGGCTTGTGAATCTAAGGGTTTAGCAGACCTCTAAATTCCGCTGATTAATATCCTTTAGGAAACGAGCAATAGGCCTTCAAACGATAGAGGTAAAACTTGGTCTACCATGCTGGCCAGACAATGTTTTCGTAGTGATAATATCGGCTGTTCTGTAGTTAGATTTTCCAAAACCCTTAGGATAATATTGAGTGATAAAACTATGTATTCTTTCGTCATTACCACACGAAATATCATAAGCCTATTAAATGGATTGCTTAGAACAAAAATGTATTTATGACCAAGAAAGCCGCTTTATACAAAACAAATCATAATTAATACCAAGCCAAAGTCTAATTGGATAAAAGTTTATTAACGCCGACATCAGATCAGCGGCTAACTGATTCATATGAGGCTCAGCCCGCTGTTTGTGAGCGGAGACATATCATTTCACATAATTTATGATTGTGTTGATAACACCGCACCGGGCTGTACAAACGACGGTGATAGATCGAGAGCTAGATATCTACACAACATACAGAACCGCCTCGTTAAAACTATCAACAATTGTAACTGTGATACCCATACCACTCTAATATTGACGCTATTAACAAAATGAGTTCCGCGTAACTGAGTGCCAGTCAGTTATTTGATCAGATGGCAGACCACGATACTGAGCCTCTTTCACAGCATGCATTTCGAAATACCAGACAGAATAACTCACTACGATTCTCTGAATGCATTATGGTACATTTGTTCAAATATACACAAAACATTCAGCGCTTTTGAGAGAAAGTTTTTTCTGAACGTAATATTCAATGTTCTGTTGTGAGAATACAATACTTTTACTACAGATTAAATGATAGCGTCACAAATAATCGAACGATCTAGAGCAATAGCTACCGTCTTATAAATAAACACCCACGCAAGATTATGATAAATAATCTCAAGTAAATGGACCATAGCCATCACACTGGTGCATAAAACAAGATAGCCTTCAGTCATAACAAACGCAGATATTAATCTGACGTTTATCCCATATTAAGTAATAATATATGTTACTGTTCGTTCATATAGCTCTTCCATTTAAGGAACATGTTTACCCGAAGCGTAATGTGTATCGCATTATAGAATAAACATTGGAGTACAATGAGCCTAATCTCGAACAGCTCAACTGTAACTTGTCAAATAAGGGGAATAGCGCGACCGCCCGCGGTATAGCACTACTTGGGAGGTCCGACAGTGCTGTCGACGACAACCAAATTAATAGCTTACAACTCATCAGAGATACCAGTGCCACCTATCACCCCGTGAGAATATTGTTAACGACTTAAAAGAGCATTATTTTAAACGGCTTCAACGTTAGACAGTCGTCTTCAAATCAATAGATGCATAAACTCAATTACGGAACTATGACTTCTTGACGTTGTATACGACATGTATCTTTGTCCGTAGGAACGTCGAATGTAATGAATAAAATATTTAAAGTCGTCGACTATTTCAATAGATCGTTACGTGGCCCCTAACCTAATACAACACATTATCCATCTTGCTTGTAAATTTGAATGACCCTTTGTGACTCGTTGTCAAAATGCTTCTACGTGACTTATAGTGAATGTAATCAAATGTTTGGTACATTTTATGTAAATAATAGACAAATTATTCAACTCTCAACTTCAATAAAAATCTATTCAAGTATGCCAGAATATAAATTGAAATTGTTTGGTTGATAAATAATATATCATTTCAATTTAATATTTAAATGGATAAATTATTAAGGATAAAGTTTAAAAGGTATTTGTTGTCTGACTTTTATTTACAAGGACTTTTCACTGTCCTTCGGTATATAAAGTAGGCAGAGTATAGATAATATTTTTGAGTGAATAAAAATTCTATTCGTGCGATAACACCCTCCCGAGTGCGGTCGTTACAGGGAGGGTATGAGAAATAACATTATTTTCGTTGCAAATTGATCAAACGAAATTTATTTTGTGCTTCCCTTCGTACGAGACAAACATTACCAACTAAAATAAATATACTTTTTTGATGACGAAAGCGGAGTTAATAAAAATATTAAATGGAATTACTGCTTCGTTGGATATAATTGGCAATGTAGCAAGTATCTTATTGACATGGTCTACAAGCCTTTTTAGGTAATATTATATTAGTATTACTACACCTACAAGTTAAAATGATAGATAACGAACACTTATCACATAACTAAGTTCAGTAATGCCTAAAATTGTGCGCATTCAATCTTATTATACAAATACTTTATTGCCTTTTCTCAAGACTTTGTTATCAACATTTAACATTATTTATCTTATTTGCGAATTATGATTTTTTTTCTATTGGCGGCGCTAGTGAGCCACGTAAAGGGCCTTAAGGCAAGTTATTTTTCGTTACACAATCTAGACGAATAGATTCAGTTAATCCATAATACATTTAGTGTACAGATTGGACCACCAATGTAATCGAATTAGTTGTCATAGTGCGAAGGACAGATTAATTTACGACTTGTTAAGCAACATAACAATGAGATATCAACATTTTAATATGTACCACGTAGAATCAATAAGCCATTGTGTTACGTACTCTACAATTTGTGATTGTTAAAGCAATGATTCCATCACTACATAAGAAAGCACAGATTAGTATGAATTAAAAGATTAAAAATAATACGCATCCTTTTGATACTAGAGAAAAACTTGAAAGTTTGTTAGACAATTTTTCCTTTTTTGCCGAGATAGATGTCTGCATAGTTGTACCAACTCCTTTGGAGTTTTTACGAATATGAACTACAATAAAAACAGAAGCATCCCTTTACGATGCCATTAACGAAAGTTTGATGTTTTACCTATTATATTAACTATTGAGGATAAAAGTAGTGTTGACAACAGTCAAATCAAATTAAACAATTTTTGATATAAAAGCTGCCGCTAGATTCGCAAATGGTTTTGAGTCATGTGAAGTATCTAGAAGAAACTCAATTGTTAGAAAAAAGCAAATGTAATTGCAATGTAATGGCTGCACACATAGATAGAACACCATACAACAAGTTCATGTATAGTATCATGGAAAAGCAGTAAGGCAACTAAATAGAACCATCATGAATGTTATCAAGAATGCAATAATGTTTGTAGGAGTAACAGTGACCTATCATAAATATTGCGGACATAATTATCTTATTTAGATACTTATAACATAATACGTCTAACTGAAACTATATTCTATACTCCTCTGGCGTTTTTAGGTTACTTGGATCGTGCTATATAGGTATTTATGTAAATCCAAAATACCTACAAGGTAATATACATTGTCGTATAATCTGTAATAGAACCAATCATTGCATTGAACCAAAGATCACAAAAGCTCAATATAAGCCTTTATAGATAAAATTGGTATAAGCAACGTGCCAATAAAATATTAACTTTAGTTGTAGGTAACGACATAGTGACGTCCAAGTCTTAGGTACATTTGACAAATAAAGTCGTTTCCATGATAATGCGGCATCGCGGCAGACCCGACAAATAGATTGTATACATTATCCCATACCATTTATTTCTATGACTATCTCGTAGCATACAGTATCAACGACATTGTGTGTGTCCCGATATTTGCCTACTTATGTATGTACAGTACGGATCACATACAAACGTTTACGACCGCTGGACACGGTCAGACGTAATCAAATCGAAATTCGTTTTCAATCAACGATGCTCGCCACGTCCGACGGCCGTATAATCCCCAAGGGCGGCGAACAATAGTCGGGAGAGGTGATTTGCATGGTTTCAGTGTATCAAGTGCCTATTATTTATGTACATTCGGCACATTTGCATGCCCTAAACAGGAAAAGCCAACGATGGACCCAAGGACAAGTAGTCGACGGCGCCGCTGATGTAATCAAACGTCCCAGTTGTTACACGCCGCGCCGTCTATAATAATAATTCATATTCAAATTTCAAGCCTAAAATAATTACAACGACATGAATTAATCGAGCTACAGTATGACTCCAGCTCTGTGTCGCCATTTGGGAACCGAACACGGAATTCTAATGAGACACGTGTTGCTATTTACACAGCTTGTAGGCACAAAGCCATTGGGCACAAAAAAATTTGTTCGTGAGTCAACAAAAAAAAGAATGAAGTGTTTTAAATATTTTAAATTCTGTACGTATACAAAGAATGTTCATCGTTCACTGTTTTTATGAATTCTCTGTGGGGTTTAAGCTCGTCTATTGCGCTAGTATTTTTCAAAAATATGTAAGCCAAACAATAAAGTTTAACTATGGTAAATAGTGGTTTTTAAACCTAGTCAGCCGACTATTACTTTATAAGTTCGCTCAAATTTAAATAAAATAAAAACAATCGGTAAAACCAATCAACGCAGAGCATTCAAATGTCCATGGGAATAATAAATAATACGTATGTACTCACCTCCAGCCTGTGGAGTATCTCGAAAATAGCCATATTTCGTTACTGTGCGGCCGAAAACAATGGCAACGCTTTCGCGCCCGCTGACAGTTGCATGGTCGCTGCAAAAAAAAAAACATTTTAGTCGTTTTATCGTGCTAAAATAGTCGCGCACCATTTGCGGCCGATGTAAAAACTGAACAGTCAATCACTTAAAGCTTCAAACCATTATTATTTATTGGTACACGTCGTACTTCATGCAACAAAGAACATTCATACAAAATTAAATGATGTTATCTACATTTAGAGTAGAAAATGTTAAAACGTGTCTCGGCATACAATTTAAACGAGAGAGATTTTCATTTCCTCGATTGGGCGTGAGATCTTTGAGAGGGGATAGGTACTGTGTGCGGAAATTACCAGTGAAATCGGTATCGTGGAGCCGGGGAGCGGACGCACGCCGCGGACAATCGGGAACGAGGAGACACGAAAATCCAATGAAACTCACACTAACAAACTTTAGATAGGCACATGGGTACTGGTTTTGCTTGTAGATTCGTCTGAATGCGATTCAGTTAGTGAAGAGGATCCGTTTATACGGAAAACTGAATTACTAGCGATGAAAATGTTTGTTTTATACGATAATAGAGAAATCGAAACGTTTGCTTCAGTACATCATTACTGAACGGCATAATTCAGCTGTATAAACAAGCTAAGATTAGTAATCATTTTCTAATCTAAAAGTTGTGACGATTACCTACAGAGAACATAACCGTTCAACAATTTATCCATCGTGTCCTGTTAGACACAATAAAACGTAAATGATTATTAATATATAATATATAATTGATTGCATAGTCTTCCTATTTTGCTTGGAAAGTAAGCGCAAGCAATGTTATTATTGGTGAAAACAAAATGATTATTGGCTGCATTTGCTTTAACTGCATAACGATATATTAACATTGATATTGACCTATCATTATCATTTGAACTATAGATGTTATTATCTTATCTACTTCAATAACTAGTAATATAAACCTTCTGCATTTTCCATCAGTTATTGCTTTATTATAATTATTAATTAACATAGCCAGTCTATCATGTAAATCTGTAGAGATTAAATAATTATGAACTTATATAGAAAACATTTAATCGAAGATGTTGTAATTGTAGTTACAAGTACATTTTCCCTTTTAATAAATAAGACAAATTCTACACTACGAATAAATTTTGTGCTTAAAAACATTGAAACAGTAAATGGTATTCAAAATAAGGATATTTATTTATTATTAGCAGAAAATACAAAAATATCCTGCGTGGATTTTGAACCCCTCTCATGGAGGATACCCGCGTGACAGCTGCGTCAATTTAGGTAATGTGTTTATGCAATTAATATTTATTCGGCATTACATTTTCAGACAAAAGCTTACTGAAAGCTAGCAAAAGCAGAGTGACCTTAAAAAACGAGCACAGAGAACGACACCTAGGTCTTGGGACCCGCAACAAAATTAATTCCAAGAAACCCAAGAGGAATCAACACAACAGTTTTTCAAATCATTGATTAAAATTTCTCCCACGGAATACCAAACTAACCAATCAAATATAAAATCAATAATTCAACATCTTATTTAACAAAAACTACACAAATAATTTCGTCACACATATTAATTTTACATACAAATAACTATTTTACAATTGCAAATGCCTCAACACATGTTTTATTCAACAATAAATTAAATTAATCCTCCATGTTAATAGTATTACGAAAATTACTTCGACGACATACCTACCTAATCTGTATATTAGATTAGAATAATCTATTTATCTGGCCTATGGTGATGAGCTAAGAAACATGTTTAACCATCGGCTGAGCCACAATCGTATCTAATAATTGTAGTGGACATGGATGATTTTTGTGGTCAAATAATGTTTAAAGTCTTTTGTGGTCAAATAATGTTTAAAGTCTCCGTGTGTTGACGGAGTAAGAATACAATTTGTCTTTTTCCCATCTCATCCCATGGGTGTTGTAAAAACCGACTAAGGGACTATCCGTGAATATTATCTTTACGAAATAAAAAGAAGGAAAACTTGAAATTAAACCCTATACCAATCCGTCTGGCCAGTGTGGGCCAAGTATCCCTCACACTTGTGAAGGAACTTTCCTTACAAAGTTTCGCGTTTACAATAAAGTAGGATAAATAATATAGGTAATAAAGATTTAATGCATTGATCTTGTATGCGGTTAAAACAAATAGAATCATGCAATATACAGAATTATATGTATATTATATGCAGGAAGTATGATTGCTATCAGGCTCGTTGTCCACCCACAATACATACATACTGTATAGTATAATAAGAATTCTATTGTAATACCTACCTACAATGTTGTTACTTGTTTTTCTTATGTTATTATGAAACTACTGAGTGTCAGCAAATAACACTAGGGTTTAATTAAAGATCTGATTATGATACGATTATTCTATTGTTTTACTTTTTTTTTCTTGCTATAGGTAGTTATTTTTTCATTGTAATTCCTATAAGTTTCAGTACAAGGATATCTAGAGGTATAAGTGTACTATGCTAGCCAGTCGGATTGGTATAAGGTTTTGCTTTTCGTACAGATACAGATCTAATAATAAGTGACTTATCCCTCAGTCGGTTTTTAAGACACCTATTAGATTATGTGGGATGAAATAGAGCTAGAATGGTATGGGTAATCATAACCAATTGTCATTACTCACGTGCTACAGGTACATAATGATATGTCTTTAATTAAGGAAGCAACTCGTTAGTAGGTTAAATTAACTCAAGACGAGCTCAAGTAGGTTACTTGAGCCCGTTGAAGTAAATATTCGTGTCGATTGAGACACCTAATACATTTAATTTTTCGTATTGTATACGCACAACAATCCTAGCGTAAAACTTAAGTATGATACTTATTCATCACATCATAGCACACTCGTATTAGTATCATCATAACAGCTCATTAATGTCCCACTGCAGGGACAGTCCTCCTCCTGTGACGGAGGGATACTTGGCCTACTAATACCACGCTGGTCAGACTGTTTGGTATAGGGTTTAATTTCATGTTTTCCTTCTTTTTATTTCGTTAAGATAATATTCACGCATAGTCTCTTAGTCGGTTTTTACAACACCCATGGGATGAGATGGGGTGGTGACATATTGTATTCTTACTCCGTTACAACACGGAGAGTACGTGTTAATATAAAAATTAAAAAATTAAAACTAAAATTTTCATGTATTATGGTTACTTCTGCACGCTCGAAGGGAATGGACATGACACTGGGTGAGTGAGATTACTAATCTCTTCGGACTCGACGCGAGCGTAGTTATGATAAAACTTCACATACAGAAAGTTAGGTACCTACGTTTAATCATACGTTATACCAGTTATACTCTCGCCTCGTCCTCGAGATTAGTATTGAAGATTATTTTTACACAAATACATTTGGGGAGATGAAATGTAGTATGAAATCACAATTTCAAAAAGAGATGTAAAGAACTCATTTCTTTTTGACTTCATGAGTAAATAGTTTGTAATAAAAGTATTATCTTACTCATATTATGCCCGAATACTCAAACGCTAGTTAAATATTTATCGGTTTCTTAGCTACAAAGTAGCTTTTTATCCTATACACAAACCACAATTTTAAGCAACGATTTATCTTAAATTTTTTTGTACTTAAACGCCGACTTAGTAATAAATTCGTATACTCAAACGTTACTTAACTTATTTAGCTGTCAAATGACCTGCCAAATTGATTAAAGTAGCTTAAAAACTTGAGAGTGGTCGCAAGGTCTCTTAAATCTCCAAAAAGTTAATAAACAAGTGATTATGATGATTCAAACAGTGGTTCAATGTCTGGAAATCAGTAAAGTAAGCGTCAGTTGCCGCACTAGCGGTAGAGTAAAAGTATACAGGCTGTTAAAGTCATTAAAAAATCTCTGGAAAACCTCAGTTTTAAACACATTTATAAATAAAATAATCGTCAGCAATATGCAGTTAAGGCGGCTTCAACGTCAATCGGATTCGATTGAGAAAAATATTTGACGCCTAAAAATAGATCATGATGTTTACAATCTAATATTGCTATAAAAAAATCATCAGGCGTTATATAAATATTTTCACTCTAATTTAATGGACTTAACAACCCCTCTCGTCCCTACAGCTGACGATTATCGCTTTAATAATCAAAGAAGTGTATTTATTCACCGAATTGTACATTAAATGACAGCCAAAACTTTGCATTACAAATGTTATTGCAAGATGGCTAGGTTCCGAACATGATAGCACAATATTAAATGACTTTCCTCTATGTGCACAGTTAGAGCGTGGAGATTTTCAAGCCATGAGACTCTACTTGGTTATAGCGGTTATCTGTGTCGACCGTACCTGCTAACCCCATTATAAAATCCACGGACACCAACAGAATAAGCTTACAATAGAGCCCAAATAAGCACCAGAAATCCTATAGAGGCTTTTTGGTGTACTAAAAAGAAGATTTCCCTGTCTTCAACATAGAATGGGTTTAAAAATTAATATTATTCCACTAGTTATTGTGGGATGCGCTTTGTTACACAACATAGCGCTGCGTAGGCGAAATGGGATCTTAGAAGAGGATTCACATTCTACCGTTGAAGAAAAACCTGTAGGTACCACAGCCTAGAAGCCTTTATACAGTCACGAGCAATAATATGTACACATTTTCATATTTTGTAAAACAGATATCTGAAGTTCTGCCAATCCAAAATTGAATATTCAAAGATTAGTTCAAAACTGTACGTAACCTCTTCTAAATTACGAAATAATTTTGGTATTCTAATGTCTAGATTAACGTGCAGATAGTTTAGAAAATTTTACAATGTGTACATATTTTTGCTCGTGACTGTACTAATCAACATTTTATAACAAGGACTACTTTAATAAATACACAATTTTTTAATTATAAGTAGTTTTATTTATATACAACATAATTATACAAGATTATTATTTTCAATTTTTCCATTTCCATTTCTATTCTGTACTTATTGATTTCCATTCTGTTTTTATTATTTTTTGACTTCTGTTTGTGTTTCTCGTAAAAGTGTCGCAGTTGTTGCCATGATCTGAAGCCACTCACAGCAACGGCATTACAGTGCTGACACACAAATTCCCAGGTCTCTCGCTTCTTATCATGTAGCCGTTTATTTCCTTATTTTCTACAATATTTTGATATCTGGAAAGTCATTGTTGATTGAATTGAATCACAAACTTGCAATTTAAAAAGAAGTATGTTGAAATGTGTTCACATTAAATTGTCTCATTTTCGTATTACGTTCACATTTCACTCACTTTTTAATTATTTCTAAATGATTTCATTTCTTTTCGAAAGTAAAAGATTCTTCTTAAAAATTTTCAAGCTGATGAAAACTCGCGCTTTGTCGTGTTGTGTCAGTGTCACTGAGTAAACGTTTCGTTCTTTGTGCAATGATCGTGTCAATCATAGATAAAGATAATAACCAATTATAGGGATTTTTTAAAATAAATAATGGTGTAATTCAGTTTGTTTATTGAAATTGTAATACTTATGTCTGAAAATTTCCAAGTGAATATTCAATTACAATCGTAGTATGCAGCACACAACTGATTATTCTTTTCCATTTTCTGCGTAAAACGAAAACACAGCATAGGGTAATTAATACAGCATACTTTATGAGGTGGAATTTCACTGGACGCCATGACGAGAGGTTGAGCTGTCATTTATATATTTTTTACAAATTGATTTTTCGAAGATTTTGTGATGCAGAAGAGATGCAGTTTTGTTTTGCAAGTTCGTCGTCAGTAAATTAATATGAATAAATATGCAAGTGATTGGTGAATAGCTGGTGGCATTGTGGTCCGGGTGTTCCTGTCTCCGTTGTACGCGTTCCCGTGAAGTTCTCAAGAAAGACAATGAAAAGTGAAGCATCGACTTTTTAATGTTGTTTTTTATATGTTACTTTTATACATACTTACTTTTACTTATACTGAATGTAATATCTCTCACTTGACACTGGCAATATATGTAACGTTCATGAGGCCATTAATAAAGAAATACAATACAATACAATACTTTATGAGGTGAATGTTACCAGTATGCAAACATTTATCGGCTGTTTAGCTAATCAAAGATATGAATGACTTAAGTGGCGTTTGTGTATACCGAAAAAAATTTAAGGATCCAAACGTTTAGGATGCCGTTAATTGTTAGACGATTTAAGTGACGTTTGAGTATTCGGGCGTTAGTATTACGTTTAAGTCATTGGAACAATAACAAATTTAAAAGATCAACACTGTATCTTAAGTAACAACTATAAATTAAAGTTTTAATAATAAACTCAACATTAGTAGCACCTGTGTAGCAGCATAGCTAAAACAAACTTTGGTTCAGTAAAAACGAGACATAAATATTATAGTTTTAAAAACAATTATTGTGATAAAAGATTTATTACGGATTCAGCTAAGAGAAAATGAGAGTAGTAATATTCTCATATATTAAAAAAACCTTACGATAAACATACCTGATTTCATTATAAAAGTAATCAGTGCATAGTTATATACAAACCGAACTTCTATACATAAATACTTAATACTAAGAGAGTAATATGGACTTTAATAAGAACTAGACTGCGTAGAAACTCTACCTACATGATTAACTCTGAAATACTTACATTAAAAAAAAAGTATTATACATAAATACTAATAAGGTGAAGAGTTCGTTAGGTTGTATCAATTTAAAAATAAAAACAGTCCTTTTTGTCGCATAACCCTCAGGTTATAAGCAATAAAGACCACGCCACGACTCGTAGGAGCGAAGTAGCAATAAAAAACATTCCATAAACGGGGAAAAAATATACATAAACACGGGTGATACCTTATTAGACAATTCTACTGATAGACATTAAAACAACTCCCGGACTAGAGAACATGTTCTTTATCTCGGGAACCTTTCTAATCATCAATTTAACGAAAACATAAAAGTTTAAGTTTAAGACAATTATTTGTGGGTCAACAGTAGTCTTTTTGATCTCTTCTGCCTTGAGCAAGTTAGCCGTAAACCTGGATACCCCCTTTTTTCGTGGAGGAAATGCTTTAAGCATACACATCATCGCCTGGAGGTGCTGGCGAAGTGGTTATGTCAGACTCCCATAGACCGGTCTACGGACTAAAACCTCCACGGTTACCATCTACCCGGGAACTAGGAAAAGAACATCCGAGAAACATTGAGACCCCTCCCTAGGGCATAAACATGAAAGGTTTTCGTCTTGTAAGTGTGTTATTTTCTATGTATAACATAAAGTTCTTTACAAAAAAAAAAGATTTAAGTATACTTATCCGCTGTAAAGTACCCATAGTACGTACAATCTTAACTTAATATGGCACTATATAGAGTTGTGAGAATGTGTAAGAAATATTTTCTATCATTATTAAACCTCGATTGCCCCATCGCCAAGGTACTTAATAACAACGATAAACAAATAAAATAAATCTAACGCGCAGAAATAACTACATTGTCTACAATCAAACGCTAGGCATTACATCTCTAAAGCACATAATAATGATATACTTATTGTGTTCTAACAACATTATTTATGTTGGCGGTTACGTTTACAGGCAGCGCTAATGTCAGCTAGCACGCACAGTCCCATACACGATAAGTAGTGGATATCAATTTACTTGTCCATTTAAGACTCGCTATTTATTGAGCATACTGTTATTATTTTAGAAGATTTATTGGACACAGACAGCATCCAAGCTCAGGTATTTATTTGTAGATTTCTTCGTGCGTAATCAGTTGAACCCTTTCTACCAGTCTAATCTAAAACCTCGACAATGATGTTTAGGGAAAAGTTTTAAAAATCGAAAGGATAATTCAAAAACCTCTCTAACTTGTTACTTACTAGACAATATGCACTTCTATTAAAAAGTTGACCTAATCGTTTCTTCTTGGAGTCGACACACAAAATATATCAAGCCCCTTAACATTGCTAGTATCATTTACACAATTTCAAAATGGCTTCTTATTTAAAAAGTAGACGGAGCGGAGGAATAGTGTCCGTCTCGTCCGGTAAATTAGGAGGACGGAAACGGACGGGTCCGGACTTCCGGAGCTCACAAGTAGTGCAAGATACTCAAATAGCAAATTACACGAGGCAAGCGAACCGTGTAAATAAACTTACAGCGAATAGAACTAGAATATTTACTAACATGCGGTTAATGGAACGAGTGGGTGGAAACTTTATATAATTTTCTTCGTATGACGGAAAATAGAATTTGTATGTGCCTATTATGTAAACAATCGGAAAATAACAAATAGTATTTCTTTCCGCGTCTTTTTGAAGTGCTATCAATATGTTTAACAGTTCAGCGTTGAAGGTGTTTGTACCTCAAATATTTTACCGCATGTATTCGTTGATTGGTACGAGTTGATCACTCGAACATTTCTACCTTTATGGCAACCTTGCAATGAGTTAAAGAATTCTGAATCTTACATCTGTATTCTTAAAAATGAAAACTGCCATCACGCTGCACAAACACGCCAAGAATTTATACTAATGTCTAGACTAATGTTTAGAACTATCTTTTAACTTTTAACTAATTCAATGAGCACAGCTGCCTAGATTGTTTTTATATAAATAGAGCTAGACAAATTAAACATAAGTAACTGCTGTTGAATGTGCTAGGAAACATTGTAGTAAATTAGTTCCCAAACAAAAGACAGACCAAACCTTAGTAATCATATCAAAGATTGTACCCGTATTACCTATTCCGCGGATATCTCAAGCAATGTTTTCATTATTATCACGCCAACTGGGTGTTTCGAGATTATTCGAGTAAATGGCGGTGCAAATAAGCCTCTGATTGAACGGGAGTCAATCAGATCTCATAATACACAATGTGGGACGCGTCTGGGGGAGATGGGGAACAACAGTAACGACAGGAACGCACAATTACTGACTTCTCGTAATTCCTGTTTGTTAATTGTGGTGACAGAATTTTGAGGGGGTCTGTCCTTGCAATGGGGCTTCTATTTATAAGGAAGAGGTTTACTGCAGATAATACATGGTGTTCTGTTGTCAAATTTAGAGGTATTGTCGATTGAGTTGATTAGACTTGGGGTTACCCTTAAAATCCTAACCTCTTCATGAAAAGGACTGGATATACCTGGTATTCTTAGACCGCCACTCATAGTCACAGTAAATCATAGTATCATGTAAATACCAGTAGTCCGCCCCTGAAGCGAGTCGTAAACGGACTTATACTCCATAAAATAAAAGTTTAATAGACACTTTAACAATGCCAAGATAGGAAAGTAGTTAAAGTAAGAAAATGCTGACCAATATGTGTAGGAATAAACTTTTTTCATTCTATTTAATAAATAACTTAAATTTAAACATAATAAAACCAAACATAATGAATATAAATAAAATTTATTAGTACAAAATTATTCACATCACACCAAAACGTAGACTATAGCCTAAACAATAGAAGCAGACCATTTAATGGTACAATGTATTGCGTAGAAACAAAGCATTTTGTAGGGTAACTAGACTTTAAAACATATAGTATGTATGCTATGCACATAAATTTAAGTTGTGGGTCTGCACCGGAACACGGCCTTTGTTGTGCCTGTCAAGGAATTATAAAAATAAAATGTAATAAAGGACCCCATGGCAGTCTTCAGTATTGTTTTAGTTCTTTTGTATGCAAAAATGGGGAAATAAGCCGGGTGTGTAGGGGACTTATGGATTAGATTGTAATGAACTAAGTTGTTTATAGATATAATGTGTACTACCTATAATGTTCCTCACACATTCGCTATCTTTACACCCAACGACTGTTACTTATGAGAATCTTTTAGACAAATCTCGCATGGGAGATCATGCATTAAGACCTGTGGTGCTTTTATAAAAATTAATTTAATAAACACAAAAAAACATACAGTCTCAAGACATTAGTGGAATGCAAACAAACTGAAAACAAGGGATCCTGGCTAGAAAAAGTTAAAAGTAATGATTAATGAACTCTGCTTAGTTATTAGTTTGAGACCTGTTGGTGTTGTATGAGTATTATTGTATCACTTAATGATTATATAACAAACTAGCTGACCCGTGCCCACTTCGTTAGGCGGCGAAAAATACGTGCCACTTTTTTAAACATATTTCATTACTGCTTCGCTCCTATTAGTAATAGCGTGATACTATATAGCCTATGACACTCATCGATAAATGGACTATTTAACACAAAAAGAATTTTTAAAATCGGTTTAGTAGATCCAGATATTACCCCCTACAACGTCACGAACACACAAACTTTACCTCTTTATAATATTAGTATAGAAGTATAGATAAACCAACACATCTTGGCGGAACTGCATCAATGGAAAACGCCCTCCATTGATGAACGAAAGCTTAACTACGACTGTTAAGCGGATTAATATACCCAATTGATACGACGTTTTGAGTTTATCTATGTATCTTGAGAGAGGGAGAGGACTGCGCAGGATGGAAATGGTTGGAGGAGATAAACATTTATATGGACGACCTATAGACGTCCATAGACTTATATGATAATGATGGTATGCTTGTGTCATCACCCAGAACTTTTACGACATCCACAGGAAAACATGGTGGGCCTTGGTATTCTCAGCCGTCAACACACATGATAAAAGTCAAGGCGTACTTTAATACAATTTTATCGTAACAAATTGTTATAGTTTGGCTATTCACGTAAATAGGTAATTAGGTAAGTAAACATATAATTTTATACAAACGTTAGAAATGAGAACAAAATCGATTTCTCAGTATTCACCGAATGTATGAAACAAATCAATTTGTATTTTAGTTATATTTGATGCAAAACAAAACCGTAATACAAGTACAATCGTGACTTATAAGCAGAGTTAATTCATCAAACATTAGAGAAATAATAACAAAATTATTTATTGCAATGTTAAGGTATATTTCTGGAGGAGGCCTGCGCCTCTATAACGTAAACGCAGCCCACTCTGCGGGCAGAAATATCACGCGATAGACTGAATCGTGATATCTATACTAATATTATAAAGAGGAAAGTTTGTGTCTTTGTGACGCTGTAGGGGGTAATCTCTGGATCTACTGAACCGATTTTAAAAATTCTTTCTGGCGTGAATAGTCCATTTATCGGGGAGTGCCATAGGCTATATAGTATCACGCTATGACTAATAAGAGAGGAGCAGTAATGAAATTTGTTTAAAAAATGGAAGCGTTTTTTTCGCCGCCCAACGAAGTGGGCACGGGTCAGCTAGTCTGTAATAAGATAGGTTAGAGAAGTACAAGACCGCGAGCGTTTTTCAGTTTTTGGGTAATAGTTGATGATGGTATTCATTATTCAGATTATATGGTTTGAAGCCATCTTGGTATCGAGTATTCTTTAACCCGTGCATATACCAAGGACGTAATATAAAGACTTATGTCACTAGTACAATAAATATGTCATTAGGCCAACAAATTAATTTAACAACCTTATGCGACTCATTGCGTGCAATACGACCCACGAAAACTTCTAATATAAACCATCCCAATTTTGCATTACTGACGTCGCCTAACCTTTCTAATTCTTTATCTATCAATAGGATGAATATAAAACAATGTAAAAAAAAATATTAACCCTTATTATTATGCCCCAATGCAGGGCAAGGGCCTTGTTCACTGCGAACTGACCTACCTCTAAGTTAAACATGATGGATTGCCAAAGAGTTTCCTTAACTTAGCGTTTTGTACAATTTAATATTTATAACTTTTAAACTATCGCGTTGCATGCTTGTAAGTAAACGATAATTAACACGACATGCAATCTACCTATTTTTTGCTTGACGTTCCAGCACATGTCTCATGCTTACGTTCGGTTAAACCATAGTCTGTTCCCTAAAGATGAGACCATCTTTAACAGACCAATTTATTTGACTATGGTTGAGCATTATTCTCTAGTAACGTATTTTGGAAACAACTTTTTGGAGAGTGCCAACTTGGAATTTATTTATGTACATTTTTTTTTTTGGAATGTTACAATGTCAAGTATTCCATAGGTTACGGCAGAATTAGAGTAGATTAAATTGGTTGATGACGGACTATACCCGATGATGACGATGACTAAAAATGGACGATTACAATAAGTAAACACTTCTTTTCGTTTTACTAGTCTCAAAAGGCTTTTCACGTTACTGCGACACCATTGATGTCAAAGCAGTTGGGCAGTGATAATTATTTGTTTGTTTTACAAATGATTGTCTTCAGTCTGAGTGCCTAGGTGTCGATCCCTAATACGGGAGCTATCTCTAAAAAATCGTTTGCTTATTGATTTTAAAAAATACCGCATCCAAAAAAGCACAATATATCATTGTTAAAAGCAACACATCCCAATACAGTAGACATCAGTCGAGGCGAGGGAGGGTGGAACAGCCGAAGCGTTAAAATATTTACATTGCGGTTGAAAACGCGCGGCCTCGCTCCGACTCTTCAACCAACCAACGTATTATTACATACATTGCTATAGTACTAACAATGACTTTGAAAAATGTAAAGAAACAGTGCTAGTCAAATGGTTTACATTCCTTTCATGTATTTATAAATATTATTTTAAAATACTATTTTTATTGCAACTACATTATATTAGTACAATCATCAACTTCAATATTTCAGCCTAAAGATGTGAAACATTAATCTGAATGTTTCCTATTTGTAAGTAACAAATTGTATAGTCTTGTACTATCCTTGTGAGAGACGAATAAGGAATAAATAAGAAAGACTGGTGTACGTTATCTTCTTGTATATTTTTTTCTGGTGCTGTATTTCTCTTTTATCTAATGTCCGTCACAACTTCCACAACAAACTCTATCTAAGGAAAATAGAATATACTAAAGGCCTGGATTCTCAGATTGAAACAAGTTCAGCAACTGAGCTTTTTGCACAGTATCTCTATCGTGCAAGCATGTATTCTTCCACCTTAGTTTACACTGAGGTACAGAAAATGATTGTTCATATTATCCAGAAAAATGTATTGAATCCATGCAGTGCTTAACAATAGTTTTTAGTAATATGTAGAGCAGTCCGAGATGCTTTACTTTCTTTTTATTGCTTGTGTACTGGTCATTTTTTAAACAAACATTACGATTACATTTCGCGTAAGTCCTACACTTACTACGTATTAAATTCAAGCTTGTTCCCAAACCTTTTTTGGGGTGTCGGTATTCGGTTAAGGGCGATGTTTCGTGATGTACCATTAATATTTTATACTAGGCTTACTTACAGTTCCGTATTTTTATATGTAGGACAAACTGGGATCATCGCTAGAAAATGATCCTAACATGTGCCTTATTCATGAAGTAGAGCTTTTAAAAGATTATTCTTTAAATATGTAGTAAAAAGATCTAAAAGCGTGGGCTGAACAAGCAGCTTTGAATTCAAGTTTAGTCAATAACAAATAAATTTATAAAAAACCTATTTGTATAAATGGAAAAGAAATAAAAGATAATCTATAGTCTCGCCATGTCATAAAATACATCAACCATCCGCCGATTAAGTCGGTGGATATTCGCAAGCACATAGCCGGCATAAATTAATATCCTTAGGAACAATAGACAAGTCTTTATGTTTAATAAACCGTAGGGATATACCATAGCCATTCATTTGTCGTCGGCAAATGGTTCACTTGAAAAGAATGAATGAAAGTGTTTTAGTTTTGCGTACTTATAAACGTCGTTAATGTATAGACAGCTACTTCTTTATATTATCTGTAACCTATCAACCCCATGAGTTATAATACCATCGTTGATTTTATTCAATTAACTAAATAACATTTCGAATAAACATCGTTTGTCGGTTCCCGGAAATTAATTTTATCGCTACATGGCGACGGAATGAATGTTCATTGATTGTGGGGCATACCAAATATGGTCGTTTCAACGTATCAGATCTATTAACAAATAAATTAACAAAGCTATTATTTAAACTATAAACCTTATACGCGATATGTATCTCTATATTAAACGAATGGATCCAGTTTTTTCCTCCAACGCAATTGGTTTAGTTTTCGTTGTGAATAGAAATCTATATCACACGAGCAGAATGATACAGTTAAAGCTCGAGCCTTAAGGCTATCGTGGAAGCAGCTACTTGTCTCAATTTGCATTCAAATCGGCTTTATTACGGGAGAATATCAATGAGATGTGGTAGATCACGATTTCGCAATATAATAGCTTTATAATATGAGCAAATTATGGTTTATATAGCAAACAATTATAATATTTCTATTTTTTACCTTATAAGTCAAACAATATTAATGTAGGAAGGTCGTTACGAAATAGAGTTTATTATTTCAATCATTCATATAAGCAAGGATGAGCCTCCAGCTTTATGTGCGGGAAGGCCACTGATACCAAGCTAAGCATACGAAAAAAAATTTATTCTTTAGATCTGATAATTGGTACTCGCAGGTTTTAAAAACGTTAATCCTCTACGATATTGTTTCAAATTTTATATACTCCGAGATTAATTATATCTCTACTCCTATATACATCCTAAACAAATTAGGTGCAACAAATGATTTTATGAGAATTTGGTAAAACACATTTTTTTTGTTTTATTGTTTAGGTACTCTTAACTGTTTGGTTAGGCTTATTTACTCTTTTCTCTTAATTAATCCAGTATGATATTACCTAATCAAAAATAACATACAAGAATTTCGGTAACACAAAAGTAAGTAAATAATTACATGCCCAGGTTTAAAAATATATCAAGATTTTTTAAACTAACTAATTAGTAAACATAAAGGTGAAAATATAATCTGTAAAAGCAAGCTGTATTTTATTGGTAATAATCTCTCTAAAGGCCTTCTTTGTGAATAATCTCAGTATTCGCCACGATAGCTTAATTTTGATTATGTCGGATGCGATGTCATCAATTTTGGTAACTAACGATAACCGTCAGTTGAAAAGAGAGGAAAAATATCCAATTAATCTGAGGATTATAGTAGGCGCACTTTGGACAGCGCGCCGCCGGGCGCCTATACTGAAAATTCATTTTTAATTAAGTCTGAAAGCTCATCCACAAAGAGCTCTAAATGTTTGACGAGTCAGCCGCAACGGTTCTAATTACACAACCATTATCATTTACGTCGACATACGTACATTTGACATAAACGCTTTATGAACCCACCAAATCCGACTGTCTCCCAAGATATATAATTTAATTTGAACGAAAGTACAAAGTGTCGAAAAGTCAACTCGAGAAATGACATAGCATGTTCTTATACGAGTACGCCATTTTCTCCAATTCCGTTGTGTCACCTCGCCGTGCGCGCTTTAATAGCCCACTCTCGGTGAAACAACCACGATTCATATGTCTGTCACGTACTACAGAGATTTTTCATTGCGAATTTCGCATTTGAAAATTGCAGGAGGTGGATATAGAAATTCGAAACTTCCTTTCAAATTACGCCAAAATGTAAGTATTATTATTATCTTTTAGTTAGAATTGGGAATAACCTCTAAGGGGTCGGCCTTTTTACGTGCCCACCGAAGCAAGCAGTCACTAAGCCGTCACCTGTCGAATGATTGCGACAATGTCAATTAACATAATTTCGTTTATAAATCAGTGGTTGCAACTGGCGTCTTAAAACTTAACGAGTGACCCTATTGATCAATTTCAACTTGGCAACTTATTATTCGATTTGGTAACTATTTTACTACCTCCTGAACTTTTAAGCGAAGGCGTTCAGTTGCAATATAGTGCACCTAAGAGAAACTTCAATCGCCCACAGGCATTCCAAGTAACCCACAGTAAAACGTATATCTAGACGTATCAAGTGATTGGGAGAAACAGGTGTGCGCGATGAAATGTGGGCTGTAAATTATTGCTACCAGTTAATACAGAATATCTGATTGACTATCTATAGGTAGATACGACGGAAGTCTGCGATTAAGGAAACGTTTATTTAACTCAGTATTCAGTTCAACTAGTTGAAATTACAAAAAGCTTTAGATAAACTGTGTCCCCGGTCAACAACAAATTAATCTAGGGATTGTAATTTAAAAAAGGTACAAGTTAATCTATCTGTACTATTTATTGCCAATTAATTTTGTTTCAGGTATTTATAACTTTGAAAACGAAGTTTTAGTTGTAAATATTATACTTACAACTAAAACTTTGTTAGCAATCAGTATTTGGAAATAATCAAATCGACATATTGTATCCTTGCTACCTCTGCCTGCTACCACAATAGTAAGTTACTTACAGGAAATTGTTCGTCTTATCAAAAAGAAGCTACTCACGAAAAAATTGTTTGATAGTTATCTATTAACAAAAATGTACTAGGGATCTTGGACCAAAAACCCCTATATCCCTACAATAACATTAAAATAACAAACCTTCAGATCCAAATCCATGACTAGATGTTTTCCAAAGGACGTGCCGCCAGTTTTCTGTATGTGAAGAAACACCATGACGTCGTGAGCGTTCAGGTCGAATCGGAAGTCGTCGTGGAGTACTTCGTCGTACGACATACCCGGCTGAGCTATGACGTCAGGCAATGGCCGCCCGGGAGCTTCGGCGTATGTGAGAGCCAAGGATTCGGATACTCGCTCCCGTGGCGTTAGTGCACAAACCTGGGAACAAAGAATAATTTATCAGTAAATTATGTCTATGCGCAATGAAAATAACTTATAGGTGTAGACAAAATTAAATCAAGTCTAAACTATCTATGTAAATTGTTTATTTTACTAATTTAAAAATAATTAAATCTACATAAAAATTGTAAGTTCAAGAATGGCTGCACATTTTTATATTTTTTAGGTTATTCAAAATAAATAATAAGAGAACTTTTTTAATAGAATATGAGCAAAAAACACTGAACATTAACAACCCTTATGGCTTTCCTCCTTAACTTAACCATTAGGTATAATACAAGCATACAAAAATGCCTCAAATGTTCTCGAGTTTAGATCGTTCAAAGAAAAAACAAACTTCAACATTAGAATATAAGCATAGATGAAATTGTCTTTCCCTCAGGCCATTACCTATTCATGAATAGCCTTTCCCTTTTTCAAATAATTGTCGGAAGTACTTTATTTTTTTTAATGAAGGACGTCCGCCCATTATACCATATAGGAAGTCAAATCCTTAAAATAATTTAATATTTTTGACGCCTGAGTGAGTTGGGAAAACATTACATAATGAAATTAAAGCCTTTTTAAAACACAGCGTATTTCTACATTTCAGTATATTATATTCAGTATATGTTTTTAGTCTAGTAGTTGTAGTAGACCCATCCGCAAAACCTGACAATATAACTTTTTTGATTGTGTGGAAACCAAACACTACCTTACTAATTTTAGTGGGTGTGCGTTAGGTATTTTTTTTTTCGCTAAAAAAATATCCTAATTGTCTTTATCAGAGGTTGATTGATAGTGCCGGTCTGGTGCTGAAATACTCCTCAATAAGAGACGGATCTCCTTCACTAATACAGAGAATACTGACCCACTTTTACGACGCTGCCTGGTCAAAAGATTTATTGTAGGATTGATTTAGAGTTTTCCTTCCCTTGCAATGAAATTATTATACTTGCCCAAACAAAAGTTGAGTTATGGCAGTCATGTTATTACATAGCTCTGTTACCATTACTTTGCCGGCTTGGGAAATGCTTCTTCACACTAGGTTTGAAGCTATCAAAATTATAAAATTCAAAAACGTTAGAAGATCGTTCCATAATTTTAATGGTTCGGCAGAGGAGTTACCGAACCATTTAATTGATTTTACCGTATTTTTATTACACTGTCCCCGTATTTTTTTTACTTAAATGAATACATTAATTGGTCATTTAAAACAACTGACAGTTCACAAATTATAGTCATTTAATATTTTCATTATGTAAAGTTAGTATGGTAACATTTACGATCCATTTTTGGATACAAAATTTATTGCCTCAAAATCACATAAAAGCAATTTGTTATGGCCATTCTAAATGACATCGTGTATAAAAGTTTTCTCAAATGTAGAATCTGAATATTTAGATAACTCTTTCTTGTTATTTTGCACAAATGGCATGCATTTTAAACTCAAAATGTCAGCAGTACGATTTTCGAACCGTCTCGACTAAGGAAAACGAAGACATTGATTCCTTTGGTGTTGCAGGGGTTTGGGTGGGGAGGTCAATACTCGCTATCCACAAGGAAAGTCGCTAGCTCGTAGGTCTTCTATCAAACAATACCTATGAGCTTAAAGCTTGACAAAAATTACTTATTCCTATCAAAATGAGGCCTTAGACCTTATCACCTTATCAGGTTCACTGCCAATGAGACTGGTGACAGTGAACAAAGCATAATGCAAAATTCTGAACTTAATTAATTTTATAACTTTGATCTATATATATTAACTTAACATAAGCAAAAGTGTTCTATATCCCTTATTATTAGTAGCAGTAGGCATATCAAAATCAGCTATATATGCCGAAAATGGGAGGGTTGTGTACCACATCCTAAACACACAACGTCGAATAGATACAATTGAAGCATAAAAATATGCGGTTATTTGCTTTGAACGCCTCAGGAATATTTTATTTTGTTTGTTTACTAACAAAGACTTTTGACCTGACATCGGATAAATAGCTTTTTATATACCAACAATTGTGCTAACGGACTGAGAATACATAATGAAACCAGATGTCATCTCCTGGCAACGTAATATACCAACAACGTTTACTCGAATTATCTTTCCAGCCATAACTAATGAATTAGTTTGTTAAAATATTAAAAACATTATTTATAAAAAAAACTCTTAAGCCGATCAGATGATCTATACTCTCGTAGAACTAAGTACTCTATATATGTTAGTATTAATTGCTAAAAAGATTTCGAGGAAATTCAGTAAACATATAAAGCTTATTTATTAAGGAGTCAGAAAACCTTATAAGCTGCTGAAAGTACTTATATCGAAATAGGAGACAAAAATATTGTTATTTATTACTTTTGTCCTTTATATTTGTCAATTTCAAAGCATATTTTATAGTCTGAAAGGTACCTGTGAAATAACGCAGTACATTAAAATAGATATAATAGAGTGCCTTATTTCAAATTGTACTCAGCATGTCAATTCTCGTACCTAAAATTCGGTTAAGTTAACTTTTAGTTGTCAAATTGTCACACTCTAAATTAAACTTTAACACAACCACAAAAGATTACAATTGCAATAGCAAAAACATGACAACTAAAAGTTAACTTAACCGAATTTTAGGAACGAGAATTGACATGCAGTTTGCGGCGAAAAAATCTGAATATCAAAAGAGGTCACTCGTTTATAACGAGTAAAAAGCTGTATAAATTATGCTCTTTTAATAATCATTTTAACACACAGGTACGAGTTACATTTGACGGGAAATTCGTGCCTTTTGTATATTATTTTCAACAGAAATTACGAACGTGGAAGCAAAAATAACAAGAATTCTTATGTCTTTGTTCTGCAAAATGGACGTTGTATTCGGTTACAACTGAGACTTGAGATTTACGTGTTAGATAGCTTTTGGTATTGAATTGCTTATGCGTCATTTTATATTTATAGAAAGCCTAATATACTACGGCTTTCCTAGTGATAGAACCTTCATGTTAAGAGCAAGAGTGGGTCCGCTACACTGGAAGAAAAAGAGAAATTATTAGCCAGTTATTTGTAACGGGGCGGGGCTTCAGTAGACATTATTTACTTAAATAAATAATTATTGGTTCTCCAAAACCACATTTCTGACGTACTTGACGATACACGATTTTATTTTTATACGCAATGAATAAGTTCTAGTCAAAAAAAAATGGCAAGCTTTCATCGGTACTCAAATCAAAACCGGAAATGAGTTTATAACTCGAAAATTACATATTTTAATTCAGTATGTATCTCCAATAAAATTCACAACCGTTTATTATAAACTTTTCTCAATGTATATTCCGTTCGAAATTCCGTAGCACGTAAAATTTTCATCAGACATTTTATATTAGTGTCACGCACCCATTCAATTCTCTCAGTATCACGCAGTTATTACTCTGTCGTGTAATTCTGTGTGGAAGATAGAAATATAGGTGCAACTTTCTACTGAAATTCTTTATTTTAATCTTCTATAAAGTTATTTATACTGTGTAGCAACTGAAGAATGGTATAAATTGCCTACATTGTCCTGAAAGAATAGTGAGAGTATAAACCGTAAAAAAAGGCATACTGCTGATTTAAAAGAGCAATAAGGTATAGGAACATAAATAGAAAGAGGGATACACTTGTAAAATGTTTTGTACACTGGGCATTTTAATCCTTTACTCTGTAAATTCAGCGCAGTAATAGTTACAAAAACTTACATCTTAGATTATACAAGCACAAGCATAAAACTAGGTCGTGTGTAGGGCAGCTATTACATTTCAAACATATTTCACTGCTGAACATAGGCGTCAATGAAATGTTTCCAGTTCGTGCCACAATTAATGGTCGCGCAATAGTTACCCGAATTCAAAATGAATACTACGTGATAAATGTTAGCGGAAAAAGATCGCAGTATCCGACATAAAAAAATAGGAATGTAATGCCTGAAAAACCAGATTCCAGGTAGAGACAGTCACGGATGGTGCATCTCATTATCAGTAGTCGCACTTTTTACGCTTACCGCACTAAATGCTACCGAGCATGTCGAGTTTAGGGTGCCTTTAAATTAGTTACGCAGTGGCAGCACAGCTGTTAAGCTGCTTTGTAATTTGTACGGGTTGTCGTACGACCGTCGCGCTCATCATAGTTTGTAAAGCGTTTAAAGCATGCAGGCGTGTTACGTGGCCTAAATGCAACGGTCATATACTTAATATGTAAAGGTTATCTGCTTGAATAAGCTGACTAATTGACAGATGACGACTTTGTTTATTCTATAACCATGAAACTAACTCACACAAATTGTCTAAGCATATACTCATCTATTACCTAATAAAGGCATTTATTTTAGGCTTTACAACTTTACCCGACGATGAGCAACAGCAGATGAGAAATGAAATCTAGACAGATTTGGCTTTAAGTATCCACTTATATAAAAATATTACGTGATCAAGGGGTTTTGTAAGGGGTTAAAAAATTAACCATGTATGAAACTTGTACATCAACCCAAAGAAATCCTATACATTTTTTTAACTAGAACTAAGTTCTAAAAAGCGACAAATAAATTTAAACAATGGAAGACAGCTTGAACTACAGGCTGTTTGGATCAGTTTAAATTTCTGTATCAAGTTCACCTTATTGCTCTACTTTCTGGCTTTTGCTACAACCTCTGCAGAAGATATTTTAGTGACATACTGAATCAGACATCCGTCACCGGGCGAACTAGTTTTTGAATACAAATAATTTATTAGTATAAACCAGAAATAACCGTGACCTGGTATTTTATTTTAGCGATTTGAAAAAGATAAAATACAGGTTCTCGAAAGTAGGAATCGCGTTTAACATTTTGATCATTTTTTGCACATTATAGTGTGACATGTCAAAATGATATTTGTATAGAGATTACTTACTTACGACTTATGGTAATGTAATTATAGAGATATGTACTTAATTATAACCTGATTTTCCAATTATTAGTGTTGATATTGTTTCGACTTGCGGTTTACCTTTGATTTTAACATTACCTTTTCCTTAATACGAACTAACACTTTAGGAAAATCTCCTAAGCTACAATAGCAAAAACACAGAAATCTAAATAAAAGGAGAAGTGGTATGACGGGGTTTTCTTGTCAACGCAATATGATTAGACCGATTATATAGCTAAAAATGGCTGTCACCTAGGTTTAGCTGTGTTTTGACAACGACCGAGATAACATATAAAATGCCGAGTTGTTCAGTGGTTGCCTGTAAAATTAAGAGCAATAAAAAAATCTTTATTAATAATGGAATCACTTACCGTATGCTAGTACATGTATTTTATTGTATTTACCTCTAAAATCATGAAAAAATAATCTTCAATGTCCTCACTATGTTATTTTCATGTACGGACAATTAAGTACTATAATATTTTTGTAACATATACATTGCTTCTCTAATGCTGTCTAAACTAGTCATTCAATGATATATGAAGCAATGAACTATTCGCTCAACGATATTACGTATGACAAGTGGTTGCTAACCGTGATCGCTCTAACAACCAAACGATAGTGACGATCCGTTCATGACTACGACTATCTATCGTTTTCGATAAAAAGTCGTGTATTGTAGGAATTTTAAATTGTAAAAGTGTTATTAAGTTAAATGAGTTTTTTTTTTTTAATGTTGTGTTACGCTGTTTAAATTATGTAATTTCAATATAAGTATTACAATGTTGAAATAATATCCTAAATCAAAGGTGGAGTAAGTACTCTAGAACATAAAGGTTTAAAATGTTGATTAGAGTGGTTTTAAAAGTTTTTTTTAAACGCTCATCCATTTATTAGCACACACGTGCTTTTAACTGGTTTTATCAGATTTGCTTAAAATCAGTCTAAATGCTCATCTATCAATTCCTATATTCATGCTATTGTTTTAATTTTATCTAGGCGCAATATTGCTCGCGCATTTTGGCATGCACATGCTTGAATAAATGAACTGTACACGCTGTTACCTGCTTCAAAAAATAATCTGTATACTTAGTCTTATATTATACAACTATCCAAAAATTGACATCTATAAGTTGTAATTGACTACAAAACAGTTTTGGCCCAAAGCTCAAAATATGGGCCACACAAGCTCAAAGAAATTTAATGAACCATGATGTAATTAAACAAAGCGCTTTTTGAAGAGATTGATAATTGGCGATGAAAAGTAGATCATGCATGACAAGCACGTGCGGAAAAAGTCGTGTTTTAAAGTCGGCTAGGTTTTACCGACTGTCGCTAAATTATCGCTAGCTCTCCCTCACAGGTGCGTTACTTTTGTATGACAACAGTCAAAATGTTACAAGCTGCTGCGACAATAAGGACGCAAAAGAAGTATGACGCTTGAGTTCCTTCAACCTGCGATATTACGACATCAGTTCACGGATTAATTTGTTTCACGACATGTACGATCTTACACAAACTGTCGTGAATATTATTTTACAAAAGTATTGTACAATTATATATTATTATATAATACATATTTATATAAAAGTAATTATTATTTAAGTATATGATAAGTATTTAATTTTTAATAATATATAAGTCTTGTCTATCGATAAATTTTATTAATTATTTATCGATAAGGTCAACGCCTAGCATAAATGTAATTTTTTTGAATGTAGTAGTTTTAAATTGTAGTAGTTCTTCTATCTAAATTTTTTGAAGTTTGTTTTAGTTGTATATATATAGTAGCGCTGATTGGTTCGCTGTGACACCGTGTAAGGGAGATATTTCAAGGAAAAACGAGACAGAGTATTGCGTTCATTGATAATCTAGATGTAACTGAGAACAGTAGTCTATTCGTATATTCTATTGCTGTGTGTGTTAATAAAACTGGCGACATTAGGTTTCCATACAAAATGACATTCAGGGCACATCTCCTTTTTTCAGATATCTGTGAGCAAAAACTAGTTCGTACCTACTAATAAAACAAAATGATGGATAAATAAAAGTAGATGCACAAACTGCTATTGATCGGTATTTATGACACTAATGGGATGGTATTGTATATTCTTACTCCATCACCCCAAAGTTTTTTAAAACAATTTTACACGTAATTCAATTATACCAGCCCATTAATGTCCCACTGCAGGGACGGGCCTCCTCCTGTGACGGAGGGATACTTGACCTACTAATACCACGCTGGCCAAACAGATTGGTATAGGGTTTATTTTCAAGTTTTTATTTCGTAACGATAATATTCTCAGATAGTCCCTTAGTCGGTTTTTACGACACCCATGGGATGAGATGGGGTGGTGACATATTGTATTCTTACTCCGTCACCACATGAAGATGGTAATTATTAATAACTTATTTAATAAAAAATGAAAGTTTGGCACTGTTTGTTACATCTAGCTAGAAAAATGTTTATGTTACAAAAAAGTAAAAACCTGAATAAAATCTATCTAAAAAGAAATAAATGTTTTAATATATTTTACGTCCACGTTAAAGGTCGACGGGGGTTAAGAGGGTGCAGAGATAAAGGGCGTCTATTCTCCCGCTTGTTTGTTCGTCTAATGAAGTGGGTAAAGCCGCACAGCCCCTGCCCCCATTAATATACAGTTACAATCAGCAATGAACCTACCTGACATATACAACTCCACTTATTATAATTATTTCTTGTAGAAATGCTTGCTTTCATGAAATTCAATTTGAAAAGTTGACATTTATTCAAAAAGGGTAGTAGGGATTGAATTGCGCTTTTTACTGTAAGAACGAATACATCAAAGGCGGCTAAAGATTGTATACCACTGTATACCACCTTTTTACCAAACAAGCGTAAGGCCTGATGGTAAGCAAGCCCTGAGGGGTGTTGCTTCCGCGTTGCCGACCATTGTACAAATTTTTCAATACTTTTTTGTCCATATGCAAACATTCTACAGTCCGAATTTATGCCAAGATGGCGATTTTACTGTAGGTACTTTTGATCATAATGATGAATGACTTCCTATAAATCAGTAACGCAGTAGATGCAAGTCTGAAATGCAAAGTTTTTGTAAAATATACAATTGAGTGTAAATACTCAATAACAAACACGCTTTCAAAACACGGAACATGTGCAACCATTCCACATTTTCTTATTTGTTAAAGAAGCGCGGAACTCGTAATATCATTAAAAGCTCAATATTCTCGCGGCGAATTTGCAATTTTCGATTAAGAGTACCGATAACGTTTCTAGATAAGTATCTCATCAATCATAAGCTTTTCGGATCGCTCATCGAGGATGCTCAACTTACAGTTTAAATAATAACGAGAGTTAATAATTGCAATGATGGAAAGAATTTTTTATGGCGCTGTCGACGGTCTGTTTTTACAGCAAAATTGTCAAACCATAATATTGCGAATACTATAGAAACTGTTTCTAATGAACAATTAAACATGTAGGTATTATATAAAATTAACCCTAGCTTTAAACAGTGGTATAACTATTTCAAAAGTTGGACGATGTGATTTATTGCCTCATTTTTTTATCGACCATTCTTACTACTTACTTCGCTCTTTTACAGATCTCTGCTTAGCCCTTTTGATTCCACGCAACACCTGATCTTCAGCAAGAGTTTCAATCACTACGTAGGCACTTGAAGATGGGCTCAAGGTAACCAGCAGTTTAGTAATTCTGTACTTATTTATCCAGCAGATCTGGATCTATCAACATCACATAACAGTTGATTGGATGCAGTATTCTGACTCCGTACCGAAATATGATTAAGTTAATGGTAAAATAAAACAAAGAAAAGCAGTAGAAACATCAATAGGAGAAGAAAAACTTCCTGTAAGATTGCAAATACTTCCTTACGTGGTACTTCTTTGCCTGCGTTTATTTACGAGACGCGCCGTGTGGTACTTCAGTGAGCTCACAGAAGTTATTGTGGACATTGCCGATCGAAACTTCGACATTTATGCAAAAACTAATTTCAACTTTTTACGTAGTTTTTTTAATAATGACTCGGCTGTACCTGTACCGAAAGTAAAGAATGAAGGTATAGTAAATAAGTTTTACAATGATTACACTCTGTAGCTATCTATCATTGGCTCGGTTTAGCCAGATGCTTCTTCACACTAACTTTGAAGGACCTAATATCAAAGAGACACAATGACATATCTTTTCCAAGCCTTAAGATTGTTCCACAACTTAATGGTTTCTCATATTCAAAGAGTTTCTAAATTGTTTAGAGCTAGATAGCAAAGATCTTGTTGTGACATACAAAACAGGCACGAGTAGTCCTGCTTAGGAAGACACAAAAGGATGTGTAGAACTTCTTCTGACTGAATAAAAGGCATGCTTTTACATATAAACAGAGTGATATATTAAACAGCGTTAACTTTATCAACAACAACTAGCGAACAACTTAGTAGAGCACTTGTTTACTTTCATTGTTTTGTTATGTTTCACTACTTGACACACTGGAGTGGCGCACAAACTTTGTACAAGCAACGCTCTCCCTAAACTGAAGCAAGAGATTAACCATACACTACTTAGTTAGTAAGTGATAACATTTGTACTAAACTAATGTAGGTAAGTGCCCTTTAGTGCAGAACTTCGTTAACTACGTCTTGGCTACAGTGTGCTTTTGTAATAAAAAAGACCGGGTTTGCAATAATTTAGTATAGTCATGATTGGGTACTACATATTTGTGCAGTTGGGAATTGAAGTTTACACCGTTAGTCGATGTGTACCGAAAAAGAACAGCTAAATGCAGCTTGTACTTGCAGAAGCTTTTAATAGGCAATTTAGTCTAGTTTATTTCAAAATATGTTACTATGTTACATATTAGTCTGTAAGCTTCTTGTAATAATGATAAATAAAGCGTTAAGTGGATCCGTAGGCAATATAAAGAAAAGAACACGACTTAGTAAAAATCCTCGTATACAAAATTTCTCGTTTCCTACATTATATAGGTATAACTTTTCCATTTATATAATTTTATAAAACAAATAATTTAACACCAAGATACTCCTTAAATCTGGTTGCAAAAGCTGATTATTATCAAGTGTCAAATGACATAACCACGTGTTGACGTTACCGAATTAACCAAAAACCGCAACGTGCCCCGAATGCTCACACGTCGAGTGCTTTAATTTATTTATCATCAAGCTCATATTTCTAAATGTAAAGGAGTTTACACACTGTATACGCAATAATGAGCGACATTAGCTCATGATTAGCTTAACATAAGCACGTCTAAATCGGTACCTACTTCTTACAGTGTAAAATTTTACGTGACTTTATACTACTTGACAATTTATAGGGCACATTATGGAATAAAATTCTTGGTATTGGTATATAATATTCATCAAAAGTGATTTAATATTGTTGTAACAATGTTAGACACAAAACTCATTGCGTGAGCTTTCCAAACTAGCTGTAACTTAAGTAAGTAATAGTTGTACGGTAAACAACACTTTGTCTCTGATTGGAACAATATTAATTAAGGAGTATTGTATAGAGTCGAGTCATCGAAATCAGAAGTTTTCTGACTACTCTTCTTCGAATTTACAATTAAAATCAACTATACCAGTAGCAGTTCAACAAATTAAATTTAATACCCTCTCTGCAAGGACGTTCCGTTGATTGAAAATGGATAGCTTGGGTAGTATTACATCATTTTGTTTCGATTGTACCTTTTCTAGCATAAGTTATAAATATGTATAAGTGTTATTTGTATTTTATTGCTTAAGTGACACTGTATTAAAAAAACAGAACTGAGTTTCTCATTTCTTAATAAGAAACGACATTTAATGTTAATTATTTACAATGTCTGTAATTACTTTATAATAATAATGCAATAATAAAATTATTCTAATAAAATTGACATTTGTAATTTACCATAGCAACCGCATAACACAACCCGTGTTCTATGCGAATTTAAAATTAAAAAAGAAACAATATATTTTTTCTTTACATCTCCCCTCGTAGAGAAGGTAAGGCGAAGGTGGTCATTCTTGCACGGATTTCAATGCTGGACAGGGGCTGGTGTAAGCTTTGAGATGTGGAAAAAATTAGATTCTGATCTTCTATGGTCAGTGTTAATCTTGTAAATTGAGTTCGAAATTTTTTCTATAATTTTGTAAGGTCCAAGTTTCAATTCATCAAGCTTCTTCCGATTTAATTTATTTCCATTTTCTACAAAAACAGTATCACCAACTTTGAAGTCCTTATGTATTTTATTTTTATCATAAACTGTTTTGTTATAATTGTGTGATCTTATTGTATTTTCCAGAGCGTTTTTCCTGGCCTGAATTAAATCATAATCAGTCATTTTTTGTTTTAGCTCATCAGGTAGAATTGTGACGTCTGTGCCATAAAGTAGGTACTTGGGAGCATATCCAGTAACAGTGTGCTCCGTTTCATTGTATTTTAGTATACAGTTATGGGCTACAGTTGTCCATGCAATTTTTGTATCATGTTCGTTTATCTTGCATCTGATTTTATTAACCAATGTCTGATTTAATCTTTCATTTAAGCCATTTGAAAAAGCCGAGTTCACTGCTGTAAAAATTATGGATATATTTTGTCCATCTAAAAAAGTCTTGAACTCATTAGAATTAATACCTGGGTATTGGTCGGATAATATTAATTCGATGTCATCACTTTCTGTACAATTTTTTATAAGTTTGATGAAATCATTTGCATTTTGAGTACTTGAGGTTAGAATATATGCATATCTTGTGAAATGGTCTACTAACAGATGTAAATATTTTTTTGTTGATCTGGAACCTCCGAAGCCTCCAATGGTATCAATAGAGCATATCTGAAAAGGTTTTGTGGCTGGGCCTAAGTGAGACATCAATCCATATTTATTTTTTCCTCTTGATTTATTCTTTAGGCATATTATACAACTTTGGCAGATGCTTTTTATGTTTTTTGTCATATTTTTTGCTGTATACAATCTGCTAATCATTCTTTGCATCTGTTTAGTTCCTAAGTGACCTAGATCTGTGTGTACACTTTTCATAAACTCTATGCTTAATTCCTCTGATATAATAATTTTTTCTGTTTTATTAACTTTTTTGTAATAAACATTGTGTTTTTTCATTAACTTGTTTTTTCTGCATTGTATATACTTATTATTAACTTGATCTGTTAGGATATCTTCTAGTGTAATTATATTAACTACTTTTAACTGCTCCTCTATATTTTCATTTGGTTCAAGTACCGGATTCCTGCTAAGGCAATCAGCTTCAATGTTGTATTTTCCTGGAGAATATTTAATTTGAAAATCATATTGTGATAAGTAGTATACTAAATCTCCTAGTTCTTCGTCTGTTCTAGATTTTATGTTCATATTTTCCAGTGGCTTATGATCTGAAAATACAGTGAATTTCCGACCAATTAATAGATGTTGCCAATATCTAACACATTCTTTAATTGCCAAGCATTCCAGATAGATAGCTTTCTTTCTCTTTTGTACTTCATTTAACTTTTTTGAAAAGTATGCTACCGGTTTTTCTTCATTGCTTTCTTGTGGCTGTTTTAGTACTGCTCCTACTCCTAGTATACTGGCATCTGTGTATATGTGAATAGGTAGGTTTGGGTCAAATATTGTCAATATTGGTTGAGTACACAATATCTGTTTCATTTTATTAAACGACTCTTGGCATGCCTGAGTCCATATAAATGTTTGTCCTTTTCTCAAAAGGTTATGCAATGGTTCCAATTCTATGGCTATATTTGGCACATACTTGTGGTAAAAATTAATTTTCCCAAGAAATTGCCTCACATTTTTTTGAGTTTTTGGCGTCGGGAAGTTTTTTATTGATACTAAGTTATCCTTCAGGGGTCTAACAGAATTATTTTGTATTACATGGCCCAAATATTTAACTGTATCTGCTGCAAATGTGCATTTAGAAAATTTTAATTTTAGGCCTTCACTTTTAATTGCTTGAAAGAGTCTTTCCAGTTGTCTAACGTGATCTGAGAAATTTTCTGAAAATATTAAAATGTCATCGATAAAACATACCGTAAAATCTCCAAGCTTGTGCTTTCTTATTATATTGCACATTATTCTCTGGAATATAGCTGGGGCTGTTTTTAAGCCAAAAGGCAAGCATGTCCATTGATAATGCCCTTCTTGTGTCACAAAAGCAGTTTTGTGTCTATCTGTGACGCGCAAAGGTATTGACCAAAACGCTGAGTTCAGGTCCAGTGTTGAGAAAAACTTACAACCTCTAGTCTTTAGTATTAGGTCTTCTATAAGAGGGAAAGGTTGTGATTGAGGTACGACTATTTTATTTAAGTCTCGAAAATCGATGCACAATCTTGATTTTTTATTTTCGTCTCTTTTATAAGCTAATGTAACTGGTGCTGCAAATGGGCTATATGATTCTTCTATAACATTTTTCTCCAATAGTTTTGCAATTTGATCTTCAATCTCCTTCTTGTCTTCTATTGTACAACGATATGGTCTCTTGAAACAATATTTTTCTATTAAAAGATCAATATGTGCCTCATAATCAGTTACCTTTCCTATATCATATTTGTCCTTTGCAAACACAGATTCATTTTTAGCAATTAGTTTATCAATCATTGCCTGTTTTTGGTAATCTAGATGATTGATACAAATTTTGAAGTTTTCTCTATTCATAAGATGTATGTCTTCGTTAAAGTTTATTAAATTATCAGATGTTACCTCCTTAGCAATAATATCTGCTTTGTTTGTTTCCTTTGAAACTATTTCAGTTTTTTGTAAAGGTAAATTCTGTGTAATCTTTAAGTTTTCGTTTTGAACTAGGTAAAATTCTTTTATACAATCAAGTCCTACTAAGAAATCATAATCAAAATTTTCCTCATCTATTACGAAAACATTCATTTTCTTTTCCATATCAAAGATGGTTATATCAAGAGTTATAATGCCATTTGCTTTTTTAACGCCATTAATCGTTTTTAACTTACTATCTTTGGAATGACTAGCATTCTTATTATTAATTTTTAACAATTTTGAGTTTATTAAGGAAACATTAGACCCAGAGTCATAGATTCCAGAAACTTCAAAATTCTTGTTAAGTACTAATTTTATTTTGATCAATGGCGGCACTATTAGTTTTTTTGATTTTCACACTGCAATTCACATTCTAATTCTGAATTGTTGACAAGTTTTATTTGCTTTTTCTCTTTTTCAGTATTCAAATTAGTATTAAACCAGCAGGAATCTTCAGAATGATAGCGTACACCTTTTCTTAATCTGTCACAAATACCACATTTTTCTCTAACTGGGTTGGTATCTTCTTTCTTTTTATTAAATTTTCTTTTTGTAACTAAATGCTCAACTCTTCCGAGCTCACCAAATAAATCTTTTGTATGTTTTATTTCTTCTTTGTTAATTCTATCTGTTACAAAATCTGGTAATCCAGCAGCAATTATATCAATAAGTGTTCCTTCATCTATTGTTTTTCTTACTTCGAGTAAAAGTTTTTCTTTCTTTATTGCATATTCTAACAAAGATCCTGATTGGTACTTATAAGATAAAGCATACTTGCTAGCAGTCCAACCTTTATTAACATAGGTTTGTAGTGGCGAAGTGTCCATATAACTCGATTCCTACCGGCTTACCTTTGCAAAAACCGCTTAGCATTGTCTATTAATCAATTATAAATCAATGACGCAACATCCACTCAATACAAAATAATATAAAACAAAAAAGTATTCTCTTACGTAAATCGCAATAATAATTATAGTAATAATAATTTTCAATATAATTATTTACGTACTCATAACGCCATCTAGTAATTAAAGGTTGTCAACTAACCACTTGGTTATGGTTCAGTCAGAGAGTACTTAAAGCGCGCATGCGCGGAGCGCAAGTAAGCCGGTCGCGAAATTAGGAATCCAGTACAACAGACTGTACGGAAATCGTACGGTCACGTGACACTTTGTCTTCGTCGACCTAAGGTACCATATAAGCCGATGGCCACCGGCTTATGACAAGGATAAAAGATACAACTACAACATTGCGAGAGCGAGAAAGCACTATTGCAACCAGTGGACCGACCAATTGTAACGAAGTTTCATTTCATTTCACGTTAAGTACTTAATTTGCCATCGACATTCCTTTGTTTTTATCAATTATTTAAATCTGATAGAAATCAGCCTTTCTTCTGAATTTTTAGTTTTTAATTATATTTATTTGTTTTTATATTTTTATACGTCTTGCATCTTGACTTTGGCAGAATCATCGGTAAACGATAGGACCATTTGAAGAAAAAACAGATATTTGTATTTATTTTCTGCAAATAGGTTATAAAATTCGCTTTCTTGTTTAAAGTAGTAAAATTTGTATGTTTAATTATTTATGATTGTGTATTATGTGTTGTGCATTGGTTGACTTTATTTTTGTCGTAGTGCGTTGGGATCCTATGGAATATTTTTGTAAGTACTTGTTTGTATTGTTTTATCAGCAAATTTAATAGTTTGTTATAAGGGACAGGTTAATAGTGTTAGATTATATTGTCTATCCTATTATGTGATGTGTGATAAAACATTATTCTCGAAATTGAATTATAAATATAAGAAACGCCGGCGCTGTGGATTTACGAAACATTTTAATACAATTATCTCATTTTGATACGTATAAGTAAGTGGCTTACAGACAGTATTCTCAGATTCTAAAAGTAAGTAAGTAGGTATGTAGAATCATTTAGGATATAGCAATATAAACAATTAATCTAATTGATCAAAGAAGTCTTCCAAACAGAGAAACATTTTCGTATTTTAAGTTTATGAGTTCGGGACAACTAGGTAAAATCGAAACATTTTCTCACGAATACCTATGAACTACAGAATAATAGTAATATAAAGTAGAACAAAAGTCCACGGAATCTTCGGCCTCCCTTTTATAAAAATCCACCCTTCGCCACTGTAGGTTTGTAAAAAGCTTGATTTCCATTCGGACCATTCAGAATTTAAACTAAATTTGATCATCATGGAGGAATACCAATCAGAACATGATTTTTCAAGAAATAATCTCAAGATTTCAATCTTTTCTTCTTCTTTTACTAAATCAAATCTTGCACATTCTTTTTCAAATATTTCCATCCATTGATATGCACTTGAACTCTTTCCATCAAATTTTTCAATTACAAACTTTTCAGCTAACTTTTTAATACTTTGCTTTTCTTTGCTTTGTTGATTTTCTACTAATTTTTCTAAAATTTTGACCATACTATCTTTTGAATGCTCACCAATAGCTGATGGTTCTTGGGTGATTTCTTCCAAAATTTGGCCCTGAAAGATCATGTTGCCATCCTCATCAACATAGGTTTTCAATATAGCCTCTGTTGTTCCAATCCAAACACTTCTAAATTGATATCTTTTTTTCAGTGTATTTTTCACAGTAAAGAAAGTCTTTGTGGTTTGGATATCTTTGTGGAATGTTATTGGTTGATATTCTTCTGGTATTAGAAAAACTTTATCATCTTTCGTGGCAATTGCAGTTACGGCGAAATAGTTTGACTTACCGTCTGCTGTTGGTTTTATTTCAATTGTAAATTTTAACTTTTCCATTTTATGACAATAAATGTCGTTTTATAAGTGTTATTTGTATTTTATTGCTTAAGTGACACTGTATTAAAAAAACAGAACTGAGTTTCTCATTTCTTAATAAGAAACGACATTTAATGTTAATTATTTACAATGTCTGTAATTACTTTATAATAATAATGCAATAATAAAATTATTCTAATAAAATTGACATTTGTAATTTACCATAGCAACCGCATAACACAACCCGTGTTCTATGCGAATTTAAAATTAAAAAAGAAACAATATATTTTTTCTTTACATATGTATAGTTAATTAATTGTATGTTGTATTGAGAATACAAATAAACTAAAAAGGTCTGCCAGAATGACAGATTTCCTGCTATGCAAGTCGTAGCAACATGGTGCTAATGTAGGAACTTTAATATACCAAATTAGTAATTATTCAAAAGGAATACATTAATTTCTTAGGAACGTAAGCAAATTGTCTAAAATCAAGACCTAAATCAAATAATATAGGTCAAGTACATAACGTTTTATCAAGGCACAAGTATATTAACAGGGCACAGTTATAATAACCAACAAAATAAATGCGGGTATCGCGTGTTCTTCAGTTAGTGCAGAAAAAATATTAAAACACTGAATTATTGGTATTATAATGTCCAAGCTTTAAGAACAAAGTGCACGAAAGCTCTTTTCAATAAAGTAGCATGATACTTAAATTAAATACTTACTATTGATTGGCATGCTATTGTCAAGTGTTAGGAATTATGTTAAAACGTAGTTTAATTTTTAATTTATATATTTAACTAATCAATAAAAGTAAGGCAAGTATGTTGTATATTATTTTTACTAGGCAACACTGACATTGTGACGTGTTTTCCTATTCAATATATATAATTTGATATAAGTACATGATCATAATTTGGTTTTAACTTGGCTGATGAGGAGTCACACAGTCAGTCTTGCTGAGGAAGTCAGATTGAACAGACGACTAACTAATAGTCTTATTGTATAATTGTGTAGTCTAAATCTAAGTTTATTGTACTGTTATAATAAGGTAATGTACCTACTTATTTTAATAATTTTTAATATGGTAGTCTTTTATCTGAAAATCTATTAACAAATATGTGTAACAATGATTTTACAACATTTTCGATGATAAATAAACACCTGAGAATCAATTTCTGAGTTTCCTTTCAACTCAGAAGTGGGATTGACGGGTTTTTGTAGAATCGTACATTCACTTATTTTTTTTTCTTTCTGCAAACTACCCGTTAATCTCAGCCCACTTGCTGTACAATATTATTATGTTTCTTGTAAACTTAATAAGCACAATATATAATCGACATTATCATTTGTGATTGATTCTCAGATAATTTAACAAAATACAATATACACGGTACTTTTAAAAAAATAATTTTGCCTTTGAACATTTAACAAAGCAACTTATTTTTTTTTTCTTCCTCTTCACGTACAATTTAATTATTGCCTATCCTCCTCGCTACACGAGAAACTTTGGATATAGCTTGGCCAGGGTACTCCCTGGTAGCTTACACTTAGTGGACGTGCGTGAGAAGGTTTAACATAACGAGTAATTATATTGCATGATTTTATCAGCGTATGACTATTGTAGGGACTTGAATTTGATCGGAGCACTCTCCGGTAGTTCTTGTCTTTGCATAAAACGTATTCTGCCAGGGCTACTCCCTGGGAATGCGTTAATAAGCGCACTATGATAGATGTTTCACTATTCATTGACTGGAAGTAGTTTGAATTTGGCCGGGGCACTCCTCGGTAATTCTTCTCTTCGAATGAGGCGTATTCTGCCAGGGCTACACTCTGGGAATGCGTTACTAAATGAATAGTGGTGCAAATGTCATAGTCTGTGTAGCAGGGAAATTAATTTGATCGGAGCACTCTCCGGTAGTTAATATCACTGTGTAAGACATATTCGGCCAGGGCTACTCTCTGGGAATATGCTAAAACAACACGCTGATGTACTATGCATATATTCTTAGATTACTACTGAAAATGTAATTAATTACATATTAATATAAGTAAATAATTTAATGCTTTGTTAAATGTTTGATATCTCGTTATACCGTTTAAGATTAGTACCTTAATGTTAGTACATAACAATCCAAAACGCAATGATTAGAGTAAAAATGTAATAGTAATATAACAGTAATAGAAAATAGTAATCGGCAATCAACTGCCGCGGCGGCGCATGTCGCGACTATAGCGCGGGCGACTGCCGGGCACGAGGTCGTGGGTTCGATTCCCACGCAGGTCAATTATTTGTGAGATCCACAAATTGATGTCCTGAATCTAGACGTTTTTGGTGTCCGTTAAATTTATGTTTGTAAAAGTTCCGCGACACACGGCATGATCTCCAGTGCGGGAGAATTAAATAATAAATCTCTCTCCTCATGCACAACGCCATTTAGTGTCAGAGACTGGACTAAGCTTGTACTGTGGGTACTAGACAACCTAATGGATACATAAATAATGTTTGTTTGTTTTTTGTAAATACCTACATAACGTAGAATTAAGCGTGCATGTATTCAGCACTTTATGTGAATATGTGATATTATGTAATTAAATACGAGTCGATAGTAAAATAGCCTTTGCTCGCGACTTCGTCCGCGTGAGAGTTTAATAGTATATCCCTCATAAAAGAAAAAATATTCTAATTTTAAAACATGTCTTTACTTCTGCTCCAAGCGTGGTGTTATATAACCTACAGCCTTTCTTATTAAATGTGCTATCTAACACGAAAAAATTAGTACTTCCCGAGCTTAACGCATTCAACAAAACAAGCTAGGTATTTAGGTTTATGATATTAGCAAGAATATACGCACGAGCTTTCATTTAGTATCTCGCTTAGATAATAATCTAATGTATAAAATGAATAATAATCACTACATAGTATAAAACGAAGCCGCTTTCTCTGTCCTCATGTCCCCTGTAAAATCCTGAAAACTATGCAACGGATTTTAATGCGTTTTATTTGTAATAGGTTGATAAAGTGATTCAAGAGGGAGGTTTATATGTATAACACATGCATTAATATAGAAGAGAAACCCATATAAATTTACAGATTTCTAATGTAATCATCTAATGCAACTGTACTAAAACGTTGCATGTCCCTCTATAGTAGGAGGATATGAATTAAATACAAAATAAAATTAATTTAACAATAAAATAAAATTAATTTTAAAGTAAAATGAAATGAATTTTAAAATAAAATAAAATGAATTCAATAATAAAATATGTTTAAAGCAGTTAATGCTACTTATTACTTATGCTCTGATCAAATCGATCGCTTCAGTAATTACTCACTTACTTACCGCTTTAACTGTGGACCCAAAAATAATTTCAGGTCAATGGAAGACGCTGGATCAGATCACGTACCGGGTGATTCCATATCAGACCATGAGGCGGTTAATGGTAACCGCGATAATGGGAGCAGAGCCGGGTCATTACCAGGAAATGACCAGAGCGAGGGAGTGGATGGGAGTCTGCAAGGAAGGCAAGTCCACAAACGCTCTAAGTTTTATTCACGAAGTCCGAGTAGGGAGGCGTTGCGACAGAGTGAAAAGCACGACCAGTCGCAACATCAAGGCTCGGCGTCATTAAAAAAAATCATTAATTTTAATGTACGCGATCATCAAGATGACTCTGATTACTCATATCGGAACTCTAGAAAGTCTCGTTCACGACAGCAAATTCGTAAGAAGGCACGATATAGTAGGAGACCGCGGGAATCTTTAAGTAGTTCTTCTGAGGAGGTGGTGCGTACGACTGGAAGAGAGCGACGTCAGTTACACAACGACAGTGAAGATGATTTGATACATAAAACTAAACGACGACGACGTTCTCTTTCTCATCGCCCGCGTTACTCCAACAGTAATTTAATAAATAGCTTAGACAATAGATTTAGGGATATGAACGGTGATGATAAACAGATTTTAAACAAATTTCTAGACATTTTAAATAATGTAAAAGGGCCATCGACCTCTAAGCTTTCGTTAACAAACGTACTTCCAGAATTTGATCCTATATCAAAAGATCAAACTATAATTACCTGGTTAACCAAAGTGGAAGAATGCGCTGAAATATACGGGTGGGATGACCGTGAGGTTATTCATTTTGCCCTTCCAAAACTATCAGGCGTTGCTAAGACCTGGTATCAAGGTTTAGACTCTGTACTTTTTAGCTGGAATGAGTGGAAAAGAAAGCTTATTGAGTCGTTCCCTTGTAGGAATGATTATGCCGAACTACTGACTGAGATGCTGGCCAAGCGTGCGCGTTATGGTGATTCATTGGAACAGTACTATTATTCTAAAATAAACTTACTTAACCGGTGTGGGATCAAAGGAAGGAAAGCTGTAGACTGTATATTACATGGTATAGAGGATCGTGCTGTTAGGGTAGGGGCTCAAGCTGCTCAATTTAAGGAGCCTGAAGACATTTTAAAATATCTTAAAACTGTAAAAGCGGGACATAGCAGGGAGGTAACGGACAGACCAAAACAAGAACGGAAGCTTTATAACCAAAACCATAAAAATAAAACAAAGCCCGATTTCGCCACTAAAATAAAATGCCATAATTGCAACGAAGAAGGACATAAGAGTTTTAAATGTAACAGACCCTCAAATAAATGTACCATTTGTAATAGGATTGGGCACTTAGATTTGTACTGTAGAAACAAACAAAATAACATTAGTGAAAGTAAACAAGTAGTCGTAACTAAAACAGAAAAACAGGTTGCTCTATTAGATGAATCGGAAAAAGCCAACCAAAAATACTTAATTGAGATTTTAATAAAAGATAAAACAATAATCTCTCATGTAGATTTAGGAAGCCAGTGCACTTTGATTAAGGAATCTGTAGCAAGGGACTTAGGTCTTGACTATAAGTCTGATCTATTACCGACTTTACGAGGTATAGGGGGCCACTATGTCCAAACATTAGGTAGAACCAACCTTGACATTATTGTACAAGGCATACAGGAGAATGTCGAAGTATTTGTAGTGGATGACTCAGTTATGAGACACCCAGTCTTATTGGGTCACTCCTTTACTGAGAGACCTAACATCGTAATTACTAAAACCCCGGATCAAATTATTTTTGAGAAATGTCATAGCCATAAAATTTATCTAACGGTTTCCAATGACACAGTAGTAAAACCTAGTGAATTAGTATCGTTAACTGTCGGAGCATGCTCAAAATTTGATGGCTTGGTCTTTGTCAATGGTACTGTTCGGGGAAACAGTAATAATGAACACTATTTACTACCTGGGTCGTACATATTTAAAGATGGCTTGAGTAAGGTACTTGTGTACAATTTATGTTCTAAAGAAATTTTTCTTCAAAAGGGGACGCTTATAACACGTGCTGTACCTATGACCCATAGTCTTGACGTACTACCAGTGTCTTTCGACAACGAACAAGTAATGGAATCTTTACATTGTGGAGAACAACTTGCTATCAATCAAAAAGGTATGCTACAGAAATTGCTCTCTAAGTATTCTCATTGCTTTTCCTCGGGTTTGAAAGACTTAGGCTATACTACTGCCGGAGAAATGAGGATTGAACTCGAAAACTCTGACCCAGTAGTTTATAGACCGTATAGGTTGTCCTACGGTGAGAGATCTCAAGTAAGAGATATGGTTCAAGAAATGCTCGATGCCGGAATAGTCAAGGAATCTTCTTCTCCTTATGCAAGTCCAATAGTGCTCGTGAAAAAGAAAACCGGAGAAAAAAGATTATGCGTTGACTATAGAGCATTAAATAGACGAACCAAAAAGGATCATTATCCGCTGCCTCTGATCGAAGATCAGTTGGACAGACTTTCGGGTAATACCTTATTTACTTCTTTAGATCTAGCGTCTGGGTATTATCAAATCCCTATTGAAACCAATTCGCAAGACAAAACTGCATTCGTAACTCCAGATGGTCAATATGAGTTTACCAGAATGCCTTTCGGATTGGTAAATGCTCCATCAATCTTTCAGAGAACAATCAACAAAATTCTTTCGGATGCCAAATCCAAATTTGCCCTGGTATACATGGATGATATCCTGATACCAGCCAGATCTTTTGCCGAGGGTATGGCTAGACTTGAGGAGGTATTGTCCCTATTAAAAGCAGGCGGGCTTACCCTTAAATTGGATAAGTGTAAGTTTTTTCTGGATTCGATTGATTTTTTAGGGTTCCAGATTGGACCGAGTGGTATTAAGCCTGGTAACAAAAAAACTGAAGCAATATCCAATTTTCCCGCCCCCAAAACGCAGCATGAATTACGCCAATTCCTCGGGCTTGCTAGTTTTTTTAGAAGGTTCGTTCAGGGTTTTGCCATAATAGCTAGTCCTCTGACGGACCTCCTTAAAAAGGACGCCGTATGGACTTGGGGTTCTCGACAGAGTGAATCGTTTCAGATGATTAAAACAGAATTGGTCCAAAGACCCGTACTTGCATTATACGATCCTAAACGAGAAACACAGGTTCATACTGATGCGAGTAAGCATGGTGTTGCTGGGATTTTACTCCAAAAGGGCGAGGACAGCTTATTGAGGCCTGTATCATATTATAGTCGCAAGACTTCTCCCGATGAGCAAAAATATCACTCGTTTGAACTAGAAACACTCGCCGTAATATCTTCTCTTAATAGATTTCGAGTTTATCTCCTCGGTATACCATTCAAAGTGATAACAGACTGTAATGCCCTTAGAACCACGTTGACTAAAAAAGATCTCATCCCACGTATAGCCCGCTGGTGGGTACAGCTCCAAGAATATGATTGCGAGATTGAGTATCGCCCAGGGGTAAGAATGAAACACGTGGATGCATTAAGTAGAAACCCGGTTGGAGACGCAATCGAAGAACTTCATGTTCTAGATGTTTTAAACGTGGGTACAGAAGATTGGATAACTACTGTCCAATCAAGTGACAGTGAAGTAGTTAGAATCAAAGAAATACTAAGTGATCCCGAAGCTTTAAAAGTCATGGATATCCTTAAAAATTATAGACTAAAAAATGGCAAAGTTTATCGTAGTTTAGGTGAAGGAGATAATGATATTCGCTGGTTAGTACCAAAGGGTGTTAGATGGCAAATCACAAAAATGAATCATGATGACGTAGGGCATTTCAGTTTTGAGAAAACGCTAACTAGGATACAGCAGTCTTATTGGTTTCCGAAGATGCGAAAATTCGTAAAAAAATATGTTAGTTCCTGCTTAGAATGCGCGTATCATAAGAGTAGTTCGGGTAAACAGCAAGGAGAATTGCATCCAATACCGAAAGTAGAAGTTCCGTTCCACACTATTCACGCAGATCATTTAGGGCCGTTCGTTAAGAGTAAAAAAGGCAATTGCTATCTCTTAGTCATCATAGACGGCTTTACAAAATACATTAACATTAAACCCGTTCGCAATACTAAGAGCACTACCTCTATCAAAATCTTTAAGGAACATATAAGTTATTTCGGAGCCCCATCCAGGCTAATAACGGATCAAGGCACATCTTTTACCAGTAATAGTTTTCGTTCTTTTACAAAGTCGATAGGTATTAAGCACGTCTTAAATGCAGTGGCCACGCCGCGCGCTAATGGGCAAGTTGAAAGATTCAATAGAACAATTTTAGATGCTTTATCGGCTAAAACTCATGGCAAAGATGATAAAAGTTGGGATGAGTACATATTAGACATACAAATAGGGTTGAATACTACTATTCATAAAACGACGGGCAAATCCCCGTCTGAACTCTTATTTGGATTCAAAATTAAAAACGGCTCAGAAAATATTTTAAATGAAATTATAGACGACACTGAAGGTGTGTCTTTAGATAGGTTAAATCATATGCGGGAAGAAGCAGGTAAGCGTATGACTGAGCAACAAATAAAAGATAAAGTCAATTTTGACGCTAAAAGAAAATGTAAGCATAATTATACTGTTGGGGATCTAGTTAGTGTCAAACGGGAAGTTCATAGTGATGGCAAATCTAAAAAGCTAGTTAATAAATACCAAGGCCCATATCGTTTGTCTAAGATCCTACCCAACGATAGGTTTGTAATTGAAGACACTCCTTTGACTCGCAAGCCTGGCCGGCCTCGTTATGAAAATATCGTATCGATAGATAAGCTTAAACCATGGTTAGTATTTAATAGGTGTGATTCTAGTTCCGAAAGTACCGATAATGATTGTAGTTTATCTAAAACAGATAATGGGACAATTGAAGGCAATTAACATAATAATAACTGTATATTATACTATAAAGATAACAAACGCAAATCTAAAATTAAATAAAAAAAAAAATTATGTAATATAATATAATTAAAAACACAATGGTATTGTAAATAGTTAGTACTTGTTGATATAAATTTTAGTTATGAATTTGAAGTTATTCAAATTATTGCATTATTATAATAATACTGAAATTATAAATTGATGAGTTATTTTGAAATAAATAAAAATAAATTTATTTGTTAGAATATTGTTACAATGGGATTACAGGTATTCTAATGTCCACGATATTCTGCCGTTTCCGACGTCCAAATACTCCACAATAAAATTAGGTATTAACAATCAGATCACACAATACAAATAAGTTTCAATTAATATTACGTTTACATTATTTTTTTTATGTCAATAAAGTTTATTATATGTAGTTAAATATTATAATTTAGGAAGTTGTCATAATGTTTGTGTAAATTTTGCATCTAGATAATCCTTAATTGAGTAATAACATTTGTCAAGCAGGAAATTAAATAAGTGTTTTTAAATAATACTATGATAAGCGATTTAAAGGTATCAGGTAATTTATTACATATACGAATAGACAGTATGTATTATTAGAAAATAGTTGTATTTTTTGTTGGGGTAGGTATACTTAGTTTATGTATTCTTCTACTTTGTCTAGTTACAGCATTGTTATGTTTCTCAAATAATGTAATATTTTTGTGTACAAAGATACAAATCGTTTGATATTATATTAAAATTTGTTTGATATTAATGTTAAGATTAAACTTTTGTGCTATATATAAGTGTATTGTAGATTACATATTTTCGTTATGTAAACATAAATTAAAAGCAGAGGGACTCGCTCAAAAATCAGGATGACCGAGCTGTTAGGAATTATGTTAAAACGTAGTTTAATTTTTAATTTATATATTTAACTAATCAATAAAAGTAAGGCAAGTATGTTGTATATTATTTTTACTAGGCAACACTGACATTGTGACGTGTTTTCCTATTCAATATATATAATTTGATATAAGTACATGATCATAATTTGGTTTTAACTTGGCTGATGAGGAGTCACACAGTCAGTCTTGCTGAGGAAGTCAGATTGAACAGACGACTAACTAATAGTCTTATTGTATAATTGTGTAGTCTAAATCTAAGTTTATTGTACTGTTATAATAAGGTAATGTACCTACTTATTTTAATAATTTTTAATATGGTAGTCTTTTATCTGAAAATCTATTAACAAATATGTGTAACAATGATTTTACAACATTTTCGATGATAAATAAACACCTGAGAATCAATTTCTGAGTTTCCTTTCACAAGGTTTTTGTAAATTTAGTTCAAATTGAATACGTCATTGGCCTTGCCACTACGACTGCATAACAGGAGGTCGTAAATTCGAATGTCACACAGGGGAATTATTTGTATGGTTATGAAAATGATTGCTTGTATGACTTTACAACTGCATTGATGGATAGAGGTTACGTCCAATTTGTGCCCCTCTCCCTACTCAATTACGAAGTGCAAATTTGTTTGTATGTTTAGGTAGGTATGATATATTTTGTTTCAGTGTTCCGCGACTGAAGATAACATAAACATATTATGTTTTATCTGTTTTGTTACTGAGATTGTTTTATTATTGTCTCTAATGACATTTCAGTGAAAGTGTTAAAAAACAGATAAGACCATGTGTTTACCAACAAAATTACACATTTACTCTGGCGTTTGCACTAGTTCGAACTCCGCCTATGTTTATGAAAGTTTTGGGATCAACTTGGGAGCATTATTTCAAATTGGTCAAGATATTATCTACTAAGTTTTGAGGTAACTAACGGTTCTCTTTTTAGTAAAATTTAAGCTTCTCAACGAAGACGTCAAAGCAAATGAATAAACAGATGTAGTATCTGCCTAGGGACTTAACCCGTCATACCTACTTATTTACTTAATTTGTTAAACTATAAAATTGATTTTCTTTCTTTTCTTTCTTTCGTTGTGCCTACTGATTTGTTAATATTTATAATTCGGAGAATATAAATACATTTTGATAAAAGAAAGTAAGCTCTAGAAAAGCGTTCGTTTCTTGGTAAAAAGACATACATTAACAAATTAGATATTACTATCTCTGTATCGTAGAAATGATTAGTAGGGTTTGGCAAAAGAACTGGAACCGCTATAAGAATTATTTATTAGCTATCTCTATTAGGTAATTGTATTTCATCTAGCGGCAGATTTACGAAGAACTCTTTATGGTACATTTTTAAACCCAATTTTAATTGAAAAGTTTTCTTTTCTATATTTAAGATTCGGCAATATGACCACTCTGCCTCATAAAAAAAGGGGAAAACAGTCAAGAAATGATGGATGGTAATCAAAAAAAGACATCACTTCGTCACTATCACCTTGCCGGTCTGGCAAAATGCTTATTCACACTAATTTTGATGGGCCCCAAATCATGGGATGAAGGAAACACATGTGCCGGAAGTTTATACCATAATTTAATTGTTTGGCATAGGAATGAATTCCTGAACATTTTACTGCGAAGCCATATCAGACAGACCATCTGAGTATGACACCAAAAACCAACAAGAGTGGTTCTGTTGTAAAAAGAAGAGGGAAGGACAAGATCAAATAACTCTTCAGAACACTCTGCGCGGTACATGCGATAGAGTGATAAGTTTTTCCCTCAGTCAAAGCCGGATACAGCAGTATTATATAAATAACATTATCTTAAGATAATCAAGTAACTGACCATTCTACATCGTCTAATTGGATTAATTAACCAAATGTATTGCATTTATATTAACCAAACAATCACAACATGCCTTAGACTTGTGATTGCAAACGATGTAATTAATTAAGGTAAACATTTCTTAGCATGTAAGCTTAATTTTGTAAGCAGTTAATTAACAACATTCTAATTGAATTCATTGTTGGTTTGACTACATTTAGTATTCTAGGTTTATATTAAACTAACTGACTTTACTGTTCCTCTCCTATTAGTCATAGCGTGATCCTATATAGCCTATGACACTCCCCAATAAATGGACTATTCAACACAGAAAGATTTTTTTAAAATCGGTTCAGTATATCCAGAGATTACCCCCTACAACGTCACAAACACACAAACTTTACCGCTTTATAATATTAGTATAGATTAAGCCTTTTTATTATGTAATCCTCTTTTGTTGTCTTTAAACCTTAATAAAGACCAAATATTGTACATTTACAATTACAAATACAATTAAATTACTTTTGCAGTCTTTTTACCTATCGTTTATATCAAAAAAAGTAAAGAGAAAGATTACAAAACACTTACTTCCGACAAGACTAGAAGTTGTGTTGTATATTATGTAAATACATTATATCTCATCACTAACCTTGTTGGTTTTTTTTTCATATACTTTTCCACGATTCAGTACTGCAGGTTTTATTCACTTATAATATTTTTATAACATAATGACTATTATTATAATATTTGTTGTGCAGAAGTCATTTTTAATTTCGTCACACCGAATCCCACGCTTAAGTAACAACACCGTACGGTACAGTTATTCGAAACAACTGTAGCCGTCTGTCCAGGTGTTATCCTGTACATTATCAATTCACAGCGCGGTCGTATCAGAATACGACATGCCACACCATATATGAGACCATGGGGACTCGTATACGTTCACGAACGCAACTTGCAAACCGAGATCATTTCGTCTTTTGTCTCTATAACATTCAGAATGGTAAATAGGTAGACATAATGGGAACTTGAAAGTAGAATTTGGACAAACAAGTTTAAGGTTGCGCGCTTAAATAAAATAGCCGATTGTTTGCGTCTTTCATTAAATATAAGTACATGATTTTGTTGTATTTTTTGCAAGTTAATTGAATATTTATAGTCCTCGATCTTATTTTGTGCGTGTAGTGGCAGAGTAAGAATACATAGTGTCATCATTACCCCATTTAATCTTGTGGAAAAGATACGTAGATATGGCCTTTAGGTGAAAATTAAAGAAACTCTGATTTGCGCGGTTTGAATATGGTCAAGTTTCTCTAGTTTCACAGTGGGATACTAAGTTACTGTTATTACAAAATAATTATACAGTGAACGTTCCATATAAGTACATAACTGCGATAGTACACAAACTGCGATAAATTAACCATAACCACAATGCATATATGGCTACGAGTCGTTTGAAATCACATCAAGCCGAGGTTACCCATTAAGCTCGACACCTACATGAAGCCGATGCAAACTCTTTGCAACTTATATACAAAGTTATACAAGTTACGAACTGTTAACCCAGTGTCGGGCCGCCTACGACAAATTTAACTGAACCGTTTGTCCCCTGTCTCGTTATTACGACCTAGTTGTAAAAGTCGTCTGAGATAGAAACGGCGGAGATAATACTATTATCTATATAAAACGCAGCATGATATAGGAATACAAATTGACCTTTGACAATTTGAACCAATGCCGTAACATGCAAAGCTAATAAGGACGAAACTACTGTGAACTTCTTACATGATTCAATCAATCAATCAACTAGCTTATTGCATTGCAGTCCACTGCTGGACATAGACCTCTCATCACGCGCCACAGAAAGATGACATGATTAAGACGATTTAATTATTTGCACGTTAATACTGAGATTATAACAAGATAATTATAATGAAAGCAACAGTGACTAGATTCCAATATTAAAAAAAGGATAGATCGTTATGGCTGTGGTTATGGAGTCTTGGTGTCTGACGTGTTGTCATGCAATGACTTATGTCTGTGAGCATGGTTTTTATACTACCGCAGACCGGCTTGCAAGATTCTTGATTGTACACACAGCAACACATCAAGTTAAACATTTTCATTTGAAATTGTGTCTTATTTCCAGGTATTAAGGTACATGAGTCTAGTTTGATTAGTTGCTGTGTGTACAAGAAAACTGCTTTACCGCGTTCTTAATTAGACAAGATACGGTATAATGCGATTAAATTATTGTAAAGAAATGTTTTAGAAACAACGAAATCAGTTAAAGAATAACCAGTTTTTACTTCCGGTTGTTCTTTTATAAATTTTTGAGCTTATGAAGAAACCCGCGACTTTAAAATTAAGCATCTATTCACATTAGACTTACGATTACGATTAGATATACCTATTCGGATATCGTAATCTAAACTAATATTATAAAGAGGTAAAGTTTGTGTGTTTGTGACGCTGTAGGGGGTAATCTCTGGATCTAGTGAACCGATTTTAAAAATTATTTCTGTGTTGAATAGTCCATTTATCGGGGAGTGTCATAAGCTATATAATATCACGCTATGGCTAATAGGAGTGGCGAATTAATGAAATATGTTTAAAAAAGGGTCGCATTCTTTTCGCCACCCAACGAAGTGGGCATGGGTCAGCTAGACAAAAAGGGAAATGAGATAATAACCCACGTACTTTATCGCAAAGCCGAATAAGGCCATCATAATAGTATAGCTACATTTTATGGGTTTTTTATATAAGAAAATGTACTTATCTGATTTATACCCCCTTACTCATAAACGCCACTTAAATTTTAGTCAATTGATTAGCTTAAATTCTTACGGTTTTGTTTGGCATAAGGTTGGTTTTGCTAATAAAAATCTCGCTAAACACTACTAAACAGTGATTAAATTTTAGAGACTTTAAATACTAATGCCAATGGCTAAATAAGTGATAGATGCACAGCTTACTTTTGAAGTTTACATAATGTCTCTATTTTCTTTTGTTTTTAATATGTATCAATGTTAAGTATAGATTTTTAATACTATGATACATGTGGACTTCTACTTTGAAAACAATTTAGGTTGTTTCTATACTGAAAAGACAAAACTGGTACTTCATTGTTACAATATTATAAGTTAAAAGACCATACTTAATTGACTTTGTAGTATCATGACAATACAAATCAATAACATTATGTTTATAGAACTGTATTTTCCTACACATGGTTGAGTAAGAATACATGGTTTTACCATCACATTGCATCCCGTGGGTCTTGAAAGAAGACTTAGGGTATGTTTAGTGGTATTAAGTATCTCTATGGAAACAAAACAAGTCAAACTTATTGCATGATATCAGTGACCATCATTAACAAGACATTAATCTGTTGTTATGTTAATTATTATTTTTAAAGGAATTATTAAATCCATTGACCACCTTAAAATTTTAAAAGATTCACAACTCCTCCAGATGCTACTTCTCAAATCTTTTCAAGATATCTAAATACTTATATAAAATTTGAAAAATAGAGTTGATATTAAGTAATATTATATAAAACAGTAATTTCTTTTTATGGACAAATAAACTTTTTCTGAGCATTTTTTGAATTGAAATTTTGCATGAGAATTTTAGTAAAATAGTCCAAATAATGCACAAAGCTTTAGAATTTACATTTATTTGTGTTCATAATTATGTGTATTCTACATTTCATAATTTTTCCACTAAATGGAGTAAATTACAATTAATTATTTAATGTAATTAAATAATTGGTTCTGTTTAGTTCTGAACTAAACAGAGCTTGTACTATAGGCACTAGACAATGAAAATTACTTGTATACATTTTTTTTGTAAATTATACATAGAAATCCAATCCAGACCAATGCAAGCCTGAATGAGTGAAACCTAAGACCTACCTGTGTCAAACAAGTCTACATTAAATTCAATATACCACAGAAATTAAAAAAACATCTCAACTAACAAGCTCAATAACTTTATAAAAATGATATCTTTAGATTTACTAACTATGATACCTAAAAAAAACAAAATTATTTATCACACACATTACAATTACAGCACTGCTCCAAATACTAATTTACAACTACTACACTACACAAGGCAGTTTTAAATAAAAATATCTATAAACAAAACAATTTATTTTCTTAAAACCGAACATGAATCATGTAACTGAACATTACAATCCCACATTACAAACTTTTTAGTATAACTGAATAATGTTTGTGGTTTACTTATCAATGCTAGTTTTTGTTAGTTTATATCCTTATATAAAAAAAACAACAATTTGTGGCTTTAAAAGTAAGTTAGTGATTTAAATGGCAGGAAAATATATTATAACAATAATGCATATTAACAACAATCAGTTTATAATTACCTAAAGCTCAGTAAATTAATACTTTGTGATAATATATGATACTGTTCTTATTGATAAGCCGAGTTACGCTAAACTTTTGATAGGTATTTTATGTAAACAATGTAAGTTTTATGTAATGTATGTGATAAAAGAATTCATATTATTATGTTGATATCAATTAGATTACTACTTAATAATACTAACATTATAATATGAATTTAACACAATGTACAAATATTTCATACATTGCTAATGAAATATACAGATTACTTTTGTATTGCATTAATGAAATACAAAACAAACTGATTATTTCAGTGATTTATTAAAAATCTATTATTAACCAGTGCATATAGCATAGACTAGTGCACAAAAAAAGTAAAATATTGCTACAGCTGTACTGTAAATATTCTATAAACAAAGTGTATATTATTGGGTACAATACACAGAAATGTATGATTTATAAGGTCTACTTACTTGATCTGGGCAGAAGTATCCAAATGCGACCATGCCAAATAATGAAAGTAGTAAACAGAAGAGTATCACTTTCCGTAGTTTTGATCTTGGCTCCATTTTTTTTATTTCGTAAACACCGCTCGGCAGCAACAAAGCGAAATCACTATCTACTTGCACTGATACACTTTTTTGCATTTCGACTGAATGCATGTCTCATTTTTGCTGAATTATTCTATACCAATACACACCAAAACCTTTACTGTCTTACTTTTCGTACGTAAGTCCAAAAAATCAACATAATATTTAATTCACATCGCTTTTATATCGTTCGATTTATTGCTATGGTTCATTGAACAACATTGTTTCGTTGATACCATACGAATATTTTAAACTATGAACAAAGCCGAAAATATTATGCGAGACCAGTACGATACCCGATGCGAGCTTCCTTGAGCCCACCGACTGCGACTGACACTACGCGAAGACGACTGACGGCACTGGGACGCGAATGAATACAAACAAACAATCCTTGCGATTGCGAAGAAGTTGCTAAGGTTCTCCAACACTCGAACCACATTACTATACATAAAATAAATATCACACGATTATAATAGCAGTAAACGAATATAGGAACAGCTGTAATGTAAATTGTAGAAATTACTGAATGAATAAATTTATTTTTATTTAACACCAACACATACCACAGCGTTCCTATCGTTATCAAAATTGTCCTTATCAAACTAAGCATTGTCAACGTGTGAATAGAGACTAGCACTATAAAAAGCAACAAAAGTATGAAAGAGACAGTATCTATTGAAATGGATCAAATGTGATTGAGCTCTCGGTATGTGCAACGCAACTTTCGTTCGGTAATGGATTGTCAAAATATGAACGTTTAAAAATTTGAGTTTTACTTCATATAATAATTTAGTGTAAGGTGATCTATTCTAAAATTATTAAGAAAATTAAAACTTACATAAATATTTCAATATTTTGATATGACATCAAAATTATGTTAAACAAATGTTTAACTACGCCACGTTCAAGTGTAGTTCCTTGGACTGTCTGATGTTCGTCGATTGAGTTTTTTACCAACTGCCTCTCCAGGAAAGCTAAGGAAACTGTACATTGTATAAATCCTCAGCTAAGAAAGCTGTGCATTGTATAAGTTATTGGGTCATAGTTGCTGGAGAAGTTCACAGCCGATTCACCGCACCGCCCGGTTAACCAACGTCGGCAAAGTCAGTCTATCTGTGCTTCAGAGGGCATGTAAAAAGTCGATCTATTACTTAGGTATGTTGGTTCTGGTAAACAGGTGGTGGGTCCCGGTTATAAGTCTCGCTGAACTTAAAATAACACGTTTTATCAACATGATTCTAAAGTTAGGCTGTGTATTGGATACTTAGGTACACATATTACCTACGTACATTATACGTAGGTAACAATGTCATCATCATAACAGCCCTAATGTCCCACTGCAGGGACGGGCCTCCTCCAGTGACGGAGGGATACTTGGCCTACTAATACCCTCTGGCCAAACGGATTGGTATAAGGTTTAATTTCAGGTTTTCTTTATTACGTACCTAAAGATAATATTCACGGATAATCCCATAGTCGGTTTTTACGACACCCATGGGATGAGATGGGGTGGTGGTGACACACTGTATTCTTACAATGGGTACAATAATGTAAGTACTTAGGTAGACAGCTACGTGGTAGGCGCTAATATAAATCCCTGTGAATTGTTTTCGCAATGGGGTTCTAGAGACGAGTTATAAATCTGGATAATGAGTCCTCGTTAATGTTACGCAGTCAATAAGTACCTATACCTACCTACTTGAGTTTTAGCAAGCTCGCTTCCAGAAAAAGATGTAGGTACTTAGTTCATAAGCTTGGGCTCCGTTTATTATCAACAGAGCTTCACCGATTTTTGGGTATCTATGTTGTTATAAGTACTTACCACCTTTGCATGCTGCATTCAGGAGCACTACATAAGTGTGTGATTTGAGTGTAAAAAGATCCATGGATCTTTTCAATGGATTTTAGTGGACATAGGGTAACTATTCCTATTTACTCCTATAAAAATGACTAGCATTAAAGAAAACGAATATTAGTGTTCCTGTTACATTTTAACCAAGCTTTATTCTGTTATCATATCTTAGTACTCCCGGCTACTCTTAGGTAGTACCTCTTATGACACTATCATCATGACCCTCCTGCCTTTATCCCATATTCACTTGGGGACGGCACAATAACTTTATGCTTTTTCCATTCGTCTCTGAAATGATCATGTGAAGAAAAACGTTCATAAAACGCTCCTTAGGCGCTGACTCCACGAGCGATAGAATCGCGACGAGTCTGAACAAAAATCGCCGCGATAACATCGCCGTGTGGAGACACCTTCATACAGAGTATATAGAAATACGTGGCACGACGATTATATCGCCGCGATTTTATCGCTCGTGGAGTCAGCGCCTTAGTAGTAATAGTCACTTATTAGAGTAGACGCGGGAGCTACGAAAAAGCCAATACCCGCTATGCGGACAAACCTCTGAACCGTACGGCGTTTTTTTCCCGGCTAAACGGGACTCGCGGGGCGTAAATTCCATCCATTAGCACGGATGCAGCAGCTTCTATTCACTTACAATTAAATTACCTTTATGCCTTTTTCCCCTCCGTAATTCTATTGCATGTAAAAATGGATACCTACATACATTCTATTAAATAAAAAATCTTATTACAACAGAAACAGACACACAGTGCATCACTAATGTCAAACGCTTAAAACTGCAACAAATTCAAAATGCAAAGCGACATAGAATGATCAATAAGCTCCACAAATGTTTTCAAATTCCATGCAAAAAAATTATAAAAATTGAAAACGACAACTATAATATAAGAAAGCTAATATGTAATAATAAAAAAAAAAAATTAAAAAAAAATGTAAAAAATATGTGTACAAATAAACATTCAAACACATACAATCAATTATCTTAATCCTTTTTAAATATAATTCTCGTAGGTATATCATTTTTTTATACTAGGTAGGTAGGTACAGTCAGCAGCAAATACATAGCGACATTCAAGGCTGTCAAATAGTTAGATACAGCCAAAGTGGTCAATAGCATCGATACAGCCAAAGTGGTCAATTTATTGAGTGCACCCACGGTTATATAATTGGTAACATGCTCGTTCCGTTACTGTTGAAGAATGAAATGTCTCTATCTATGTGAGCGTCTCGGGTGTATCGAAGTTATTGACCACTTTGGCTGTATCTAACTATTTGACAGCCTTGAATGTCGCTATCTATTTGCTGCTGACTGTACTCAGTAGGCATTAGATTTTTGTTTTCCAAAAAGTACCGAGTCACTATTTTTCCTGAATTGTATAGTAGGTAGGTACAGCATAAGTACAAGCAAGATACACTAACAGTAAAAGAAGAATATTTACGTACCTACTTATGCTTACATCGGAGGTTTATATAACATTACCAAAAAATAGTACTACACTCTATTTTTAAGTCAGATTGGTAATAGCATACTTTCATTAAGAGTTTCAGACTTTTTACTGTACGTCAGCATATAACAGTAAATGCAAACGAAGGTACGCGTCGAAAATCTAACAAAGTATAAAATATTATATTTTTTGCTTCCTGAAGAGAGACCTTTTGGTTGAATAACATTGGCGTGCCCACCGTTGATGTTATAAACTAATAATGATGTTAAATTTACTCATTTTTTAATTATTTTTAATAGCTAACGGAGGCCCTATTCTAATAAATCAATGTATCAGAATATTTTAATAATATAAAATTGCAAAACAAAAATACTACTTTGGTATTGTATTTTTTTTTATTCATTAATGATTTATCATTAAATAATTCAAGCCTGATTCTATTTCACTATTGTTTTAACTTTTTTCTGAATTGAAGCCTCCCGAATGAATAAATAGTATCATTGTCTATTGAGTTACAAAACTATGACAACAATATAGACAAGTATAGGACAATTATTTATAATTATATTTTAATAGGATAATAAATAACAATTTACAGTTTCAATGATAGGCTTTAATCCAGTATCACTTCCAGGAATTTTATGTAGAAGGTACATAATTTTAAATCATTCTTCATATAATAATGAAGAAAGTAATTTTCCCTTACTAAAACAGAATACAAACTAAAAAAAATAAGTAAAACATAGAACATATCTAGAATGCATTAGCAAAATAACTAGAAATTACTATTAGGCTTAATTTATACCGTCGCGGAATGGAAGTTTTTGTACATCGCATAATGAACTTTATGTCAAGTGTATAACAAAGTTATACTTTTTAGTTTGTTTATTATACACTTGACATAAAAGTTCATTATGAGATGTACAAAAACTTCAATTCCGCGGCGGTATAAATTAAGCCTTAGGTATTAAAATACCACTGTGGCACTACATCTACATTACACAAAAATTAAGAACAGATACCAAATATCTTATTTATTGTAAAGCAACTTTAAAATTAAGGTGGGGGAGGAAGTAAAGATACATGAATAAAAATATAATTAATGTTAGAACATGTTTATAATGAAAAATTTCTTTCTGTTTGTCATAAAATTTCTCTCGTCACACTGTAGTATCACTTAAAAGTATAAAATATTTTAAACAGGGTTATATTTCAAATACAATAGACCACATTTCCCTATTTTGAGAATTTAGGAAGTATAATAAATCACAATACTTTACATTCTCATTTTGATTCCTTCCTTTAGCTAAAATATATAAATAAAAAAGATTCTGACAAATTGAGAATCTCCTTTAATTTTATATCTGGCCTGATTAAGATTTATAGTGGTGCTACCTTCCTCTCGCTCGCGAATACTACTTGCTTTCTTTTCCTGTTCACAATATTAAAGACAGCAAGCTAAGTGACCAAGTGAAAAGGAACGCCATTTTCAAATCCATGGTCAATCTACATTGGTTGTAAAATAACTGTTTTGGAATTGGGTATAATCATAGTTTTGCTAAGAGCACTTTAGTTGTTTGAAATAAACCCTGTTTGCTTCTAAAATATATAATAATATGTACATAACTTCAATAGCTGTTGTCAATAAAATGATCACTTTATTATCCAGTTATGAGCTTTGTCTTTTATATCTTGGGTCAATTGTCTAATAAAAAAGTGATATAGACAAATAATAGTTTTGTTACAATTCGTTAAAAAGAACATAGTATGATGGAAGTCACAATATTGTATAAATTTTTTGAGTAGTTCAACAAATTATTTAAATTTAAAAACATATCAATGTACTAAGGGTCTCGCGTGAGCTAATTAATACAAATATCAGAAAACTCGAAGATTGCATGTATGATGCTTTTAAATTTTGTCACAAGAAAACATTAACAAAAGTTCCTGTAAAAATAGTTTAAGTAATCTGATACAAGATTACTTTAGGTAATGAGTACGTTATTATCTCTATTACACTGTTAGGATATGAACACTTTAACTCTAACTTTTGAGCAAGAGATAGAGTGAGTAGAAGTATGTGTAACTTTCTATTTTTTTGTATTCCATAGCTTTTTTTATATTCATGGTGTACAATATATATCACCTATATTTTCAACCATTTATTATTTTTTAAATATGATTCAAAAAGTATATCATTTTTACAAATAATCACTGCCACTCACAAAGACACTTAGTTCCATTGGACAACTCTAATACAACATTACAGTATTTTTGCATAGTAAAAACAATTAAAACAACAGTTAGATAAAACATTCATGATGAAATACTGCTAAAACCTTGTCGACATGTTAAAAATAACAGGAAACAATCCATATACAGCATAAAATTAATATTGATTAGCCTCAACTAAGTCATTAAAGTCAATTGAAATACATATTACCCCATGATGTTATAATACATATAACAAATTATATATACATACATAATATTAGGAGCTCATAGAGCAGCATGTACACAATGCCACGAGAGAACATAACTGTCCTTTAGGTTGGTATAAAAAAATTTTTTACAAAATGTCCACACCTTATTTGATTACAATTTCTGCAATACAAAAGTTATATGTCACCACTGATATTATTAGCTATCCATTTATTAATACATAGACACTGTTGTCTCGGTACTGTCTCACTCAGTCAGGACACATGTTGATAATTGCATCATCCTTTCGTTATCTTCACCAATCCATTAACCGTAAGGATCAACTCCTCTCACCACAGAATTTTCTAGTTATAAAAATTACTATTTTTAACGATTCAGTTCACAAATTTGAAATAAAGTCCACAATTACACTCGCCATCACATAATGAGTTACTAGAACGTGACAACTGTTGATATTTATTTAATGTTCTGATCACTAGGCGTTTGTTTAATAAAACGTTCTTCCAGTACATGCGAATAATATAATTATTTAGCACATTTTAAAATTGTTCAGGTTGGAACGCGACAACCGCAGGCCGCGCAGTTAGTTCCTCTTTGCTGTCTATGTATGCCATATACATACATACTATGTCATGCGGTACCAATTAGTTGACTACTAGTTGTCTATGGGGAGAAGCCAGTCCTCGATTGCTGTCACATATCGCGGACACCAATCAATTGCGAGGACGTCCGCGGCCGCGCGACCCATCACGGTCCTGTAACAAAAACTCTTATTAGCTATCAAAATCATAGTGAAATGTTTGACTTGGAATTAAATGACTATGCAATAACTAACCTTACGTGGTCTATTATAATCACGATACATATTAGACAGTGGACCGTCACGCGAATACATGCCAGAGTCATTATTACGGTCACTATGATCATAGTCGCGTGAGTCATCGTCCAGATCGAGAGCGTCGCGAGGATCGCGGTAATTACGAGAGTCTCTGTGGTCCCTAGAGTCACGTCCATCACGGTGGTCCCGGTTATCACGGTTGTCGCGCCCGTCTCTACTGTCACGGTTATCACGCCCGTCACGACCCTCGCGACCGTCTCGACCACCATCACGCTTGTCTCGATAATCACGATAATTGCGGTATCCACGTCCTCCGTCGTGATCCTCACGGTTGTTCTCCTGAGGGGGGAGGGGAACCTTACGCGAGTCTTCTTCTTCTTGACGTCTCTCATAATGTATGAAGTCATCGAAAATAGAAGTCGAATGGCAATAGCAGTGCATTATACGTAGCACTTGTAGACCCTTGGCGTGAGGCACTTCCTGAGTATCGCGAGAATTAGTAACCGGCTTATTCTCGTTATTTTCTAATTTGATATGACGCAGTTGTACGTTAGGAACGTCTTTAACATAAATCCACCTCACACGGAACTGTCCCTTCCACTTGTCCTGAGACCACACGCTCGAGTTGGAATTGTAATCAACCGCACTAGTCATGCGAGCCATTCCGCAGAAATGGCCGCTCCCGTTCACAGAGAAGAAGAGGTACACGCAGCCGCCCTCTCTCTCACGTTCACGATACGCGGCATCCAAACGCTTATTGCCGTGTTCTGTACTGCACCAAATTTCGTATTTGATACTACGATGAATGTCATCTTCAGAGTAAGATTTAATGACGAAAAACCTTGCATTCGGTGCGCCTAGTTCGAAATCTTTAGGATTATAATCATTTTTGACGCGTAATTCATCGAGTACAGGATGTGGCGGCGTGGGTTGCGCAGGCGGTGGCACAGCTACTGCAACAGGCGGCACAGCCAACTGAGGGCGCGCCTGGTGCGGAGGCTGTGGCTGCGGCGGTTGATGAGCCTGGTGCGTCTGGTGCGGGGGCGGGGCCCGCGGTTGATGAGTCCAGGCTGGGGGCGGCTGTTGCTGCTGCGGCGGCGGGCCACGCTGCTGTTGCAGCGGTACCGGCGCGGTGGTCACCGGCGGTGCTTGTGTAGGCATGGGCAGCGGCGCAGGCACTGGAGGTGGCTGCATCGGCGGGGGCGGGGCTGTCACCACAGGCGCACTCTTCCCCGCATCCCAAGTACTAATATCCATATTGTGTTTTCCCGGCACGATAGGCGGGGGAGGCATTCCAGGCCCCTTCTTTTTGACTGCCCCACCTTGCGAAGCGGGAGCAGGTTTTGCGGGCTGGCTCGCAATGGAAGCCCATGTCATCTTTTTGGGTTGTGATCCTCCTGACACATCCTTGAGCTCTTGAGGGCGTTCCTTTTCCGCCTTGTGCTCGCCGACCGAGAGTGCCTGCACGCCGGCCTCGACCGCCTTAATGCCATCTGGCATGTACAGACCGTCAGGCCTGTAATAGTCATCGTATTGTTTGGCGCGACCTAGTTGCCCCCAGGTTGAGTAGTCTCCGTTACCGTGAAAATAGTTAAAAGTAGACGCTGGTTGGCCGAATGCAGCGGTCGAAAATGCCGTTGTTGAGGGTCCGAATACACCTGAAATTATAAGACAAATACTTTTAACTATTGTATGTTAGAAAATATAAAATGATAAATATGTAAATTGAATGGTATGTATGTAATATAATGGGAAAGTAAATGATGGTATAGTATTAAGAAATGATGATGTTAGATATTAGGTGATGGTTGGTATAAAAGGTTTGTTATATACACAGAAGTAAATAATATGTTACTGATGATAATAGTGACATCTTTTCTCTTGTTACTGAATGAATACTAGCTACCATCCATTCCATAAGAATCGTGAGGATTGTATCCTCCGAAAGTCATCGGGTCTGTTCCATTGGTGGACCATGTCCCATCCCCGACTCCAAAAGCTTGATAAGGAAGTGCTGTTGTACCGTAATAACCTGAAATAACGAAAAAATATTTGTCTCTAAACAAATATCTTATTTATCTTTATATAAATTTATGTCTGACAAATGCAACAAGATACAAAAGATGTTTTTTTTTTCGTTTTCAATAATACACTGGTGTAACAATTAAACTATTTCATTATCAAAAGGAATATTGTATTTCATAACCAACCCTGTATTTAAATAAGTTTTGTAATAAAAAGTTCATAAACATTATTATTACACTAGTTTATTATAATCAAGTGAATTTTACTAACATTTTCATAATAGTTCACTGCATGAGTTGTTCAGAGCCAATTTATTGAAACAACATAGAAACTATTAACTTTTACATGCAGTTGTAACGAAAGAATTAACAACAACTACTGTATTATTAAATTGCATTTATTGTAATTTTTATTAAATTTTTTATAGGTCTATAAAATGTGTTTAAATAATTTGTTTTCTTTTGTTGCATTATTAATATTGTTGTCTGATACAGATACAGAAAACCTAACAGTACCTCTACTTGAATGGCAAAATTAAAACATATACATAACTGCCATAAAACATTGTATAACTAATCCTCTTTAGGCGCTGACTCCACGAGCGATAGAATCGCGACGAGTCTGAACAAAAATCGCCGCGATAACATCGCCGTGTGGAGACACCTTCATACAGAGTATATAGAAATACATGGCACGACGATTATATCGCCGCGATTTTATCGCTCGTGGAGTCAGCGCCTTAGGGTTTTAAAATTAACATTATGTACTTGTAATTAGTGTAATCTTTTTATTTATTAACTTACAGGTTACAACTCATAAGCTCTTTAACATGAAGTGAACAATTATGAAATAAATCTAGCTACCACGATTTGGGGAATTACTGCATATACATAATATGTTTATAATACAGTACAAATACTATATATTAATATATAAGTACCTACCTGCCACGCTGTAGGGGTCGCCCGCTGACGAGATGGGTGGTGCATAGGAAGGTTGTTGCTGATGGCGCCATGACACCTCCGCCAACTCGTCACCACCGCTTTCTAAATGTTGCTCTTTCGGTGCATTTGTTACTGTCAAATATAAACAATAAAAGGTTAGTTACACACATTAATCAAATCTAAGAAACACCAAACCAAACCAATGCTATAATTTTCATGAAATAATAATGTCTACAAAGTTTTGCATTAGCCATTATGCCACAGAAGTAATCTAATACTTTTGTTGTGTGTTGATGACAACTCTGCTGGTTGTTTAGGAAACTTACTAAGTATACAATACATTATAGCTGTTGTGTGTAGTCTCCTGACAATTTCTATGGAAAGATGTATGGAGATGTATTGTGCTATAATGTACATCTTTACGTTATAGCTGCTGTGTGTGAAGCCCTTTAGGTACTCATTTATTTGTTTCATACAGGTCTACATGGTTTGGAAACTAAAACATTTTAATGAAACTGCTTGCTTTTGATTGTGTTGTTTAAAAGTAACTTTGGTTGCTTGTAGGGCAGTTTCTATTATCAGAGTTACTTATATTAATTTGTTTGTATATTAAGAAGCAATAAATGAGATATTAATGATTTAATAATGTTTTGATAAAGGGATAAGGAATTTAAACATTGTTACATTGTCTAAGTTAAATATTTATGCAGAATAAGTTGTTGCTTAATTATTGTCAAAATATCTAACGTAAATAAGTTTCTTATTTGACTTTGTTCATTCAATTTCATATGATAATGAAATACCCAATCCCAAATATTGGCATATTAAATGTAAATAAATTAAGAAAATATTATAAAACACATCCAGTGTTCAAGAAGTATCTAAGGTTTGCATAATGTAATGATTATACTTCATTAATCATACATATCAATTATGTTGATTTCTATGCAAATGACCAAAGATCAGTAACATTTTGAATAAACACTATTTCATAACCCAACAATATTGCACACTATACATATTGCTTAGCCATGAGTCAGTTATCATAGGCAGTTAAGAAAAAAGGAATGCAATGAATAATAATTTATGAAAAGACAACATAGAGTGACTTATGGACTGTACTTTATCAATGGTACTAATTGTTCTAATGAATATATATCACCCATTATGAGTTTCTATGTAAGGAATAGACATAACTAATTTTAATACAAGTTTCCTTATATGTATTTGTATATGCCTATAAAAATTAATTAATAAATTATAGTAAATACACACATCAAAAAAGTCTAAGCAACATGCATGATATTACAAATTTACCATTAATATTAATTAATTTCTAAGTATTTACTCACTCAAAGTGTATAGGTAAGTAAACTTTTTTGTTATTGATGACATACTGGCTGGTTGTAAAAAAAAAATTTCGATTATGTTTTGTTTTTTTTCATAAAATTCAAATGACTGCGAATTTGTTTGAATTTGAGTGCATGTTAATTGCTACGTTGTAGTCTTGATTTTATAATTTTACCAACCATTTAAATACAGTTGGCGACAAAATTGAATTGTTAGATATTCTTTACGTCATGGAGCGACGTCATTTGACGGCAGATGAAATGCAAAGAGCTGTAGGGATGTTGCAAGCGGGAAGTAATCAATCTCAGGTATCTCGACATTTTGGTATTCATAGAAGTGTTATTTGTCGTCTTTGGCAGCGCTACAATAATACAGGGGAACCCGCTGAACAGCATCCAGGCCGTAAAAGGAGTACAACCACTCGGCAAGACCGGTACATACAACTGACTGCAAGACGCCAGCCGATGTTAACCGCTCGAGAGATAAGTTTGAGGCTACAAAATTCAAGTGGTGTTGATGTTAGTCCCCAAACTGTGCGAAATCGACTGCATGAGTACGGCCTACGAGCTCGACGCCCTATCAGGTGCCCACCGATACGTCACGGGAATCGCGCTCGTCGAAATGAATGGTGTAGAGAACGCATAACATGGACCCAGGAACAATGGGATAAAATTATGTTTTCCGATGAGTCGCGATTCGGGTTTAGGCCTGATACAAGAAGGGTGCGAGTGTACCGTCGACCCGGAAATACTGAAAGACTCAGGTGCGTTCAGGAAGTTCATCCATACAGCGGCTCAACAGTTATGGTATGGGCGGGTATTATGAAGAACAGGCGAACTGAGCTCGTTTTTGTAAATGGAAACATGAACGCTGAAAATTACGTTGAGGATATTCTCAGACCTTATGTCCATCCATTTGCACAAACCTTTGGCTCCGATTTTACGTTAATGCATGACAATGCGCGTTCACATACAGCTCGGCGAACCAGTGAATACTTGGCAACGGAGAACATCCAGGTATTGCCCTGGCCTGCACAATCGCCAGACCTCAACCCCATCGAGCACGCATGGGACATGCTCCAGAGACGTGTTTTGAAGGACTTGGACGGAGTGACAACAACCCAACAGCTGAAGGATTTGCTACAATTCCATTGGGAGCGAATACCGCAAGATGACATAAACAGTCTCATTAATTCAATGAATAATCGTTGCCGACAAGTTCTGAATAGCAGAGGAGGCCATACTTTGTATTAAATTGTCCTATTCTTTCACAATAAATTCATTTTCTTAAGAAATTTCAATTTGTAAAAAAAAAGTTTAGTTTCTTATGTACCTGTATATTCTAATATTGTTAATTTCTGTTATTAAAAGAACTTATAAAGAAAACAGCTGTTATTTTTACATCATAGAACCCTAAAAATATTATTTTAAAAATAAAATACAACGTTATAATTAAAATAAATGGTAAAATAAATTAATATAAATGGTAAATTTGTAATATCATGCATGTTGCTTAGACTTTTTTGATGTGTGTAATTAAGAAAATATTAAAATACTTTTCTGTTTCTTTGTCTGTTGTCTTGATACAACATATATCTAAGCACACATTGAGTGATACAGTATTCTACACATACTTCTATGCATCCCTGGCTTTTAAATTGTAAACATTTAATAATATATTTTACATAAATGAGTTACTTCAGCAAGGTCAAGTACATTTATGTACATAACCTACAACATGAAGTAAACTATCTACCACCTCTACAGTAAACATAGCTATAAAATCTAGCACTTCAACAGGTATGCAGATTAATAACTATAATTGACAAGGTCACATTGAAATTCACAATGATATAAAAATACCTACTACTTACTACAACTGACAAAGTTATTTTAGACTATGTTGTAGTGTGTTTACATTGTTATTATAATTTAATTATATAAACAATTGAGCTCTTATGGCTTACTCATTACCCTGTACTGTGGTTTAAAAGACAATATGTCTCAAAGCAGTCACACAGTCCACTTTGCAATATTGGCATAGTCAAATGAAATATTAATATGACTGACATAAGTAAAATCAACAAAGCACTTATCCCCTTACTCATAAACACCTCTTAAATTTTAGTCAATTGATAAGCTTATATACTTATGATTTTGTTTAGTATAAGGTTGGTTTTACTAATAAAAAAAATAAAAACTTGCTAACAGTGATTAAATTTAAGAGGTGTTTATGAGTAAGGAGGTTAATACATATTTTTTAAGTTTTTAATACAAAATAATTCCACTTACCGTTGACTAGCAGATACATGTCTGAAGTCCAGCCACCTACATAAAATATAGCTTAACATTTAAATGTTAAGCATTGATTATGTGTGGGTGTCATTTTTACAATATTTGCAGCAAGTGGGCAGCTATTAGCTACCCACTTGCTCATTACCTACGGGTGAGCGACTCTACAGTTCCATTAAAGTTTAGTAGACTCTTAACAATTCATTTAACCCAAGCCAACATGTTATAGGTAATGTAAATTTCAATAATTACGCACGTAAATACACATAAGTATAAAAGTGAAAGCTAAAATGATTACGACTCTAATCGCAGCATCGCAGAAGCCGACCGGTACACTATTCCTCCTAGGGAGAAAACACTTTGCAACGTCATAAACGATCCCATCTTTACCTTGGTTCCCTTGCCCTTTCATCCGCTATGAGCACCACAAACATGAAACAAGAAACATAACAGCAGTATTAGCGACAACATACACAATTATATCAATTAATTATGCTGTTGAGATAGTGTAAATGCGAAATACCTGATCTGACACGCCTGCTGACATTGGCCGCGATTTTATGAATTTATAGCACTTATAGAAGTCTTTAGTCACGACAATATCAAAATAAATCACATCAGTTTCACTACACAAGGTCCGAAGCGTCCGAAGTTCACTTATTTATTTCTAAATATTCGTGTTGTATAAAAATCCGCTGAAAGTCCAAAACGGATGGACGTTTGATAATGGCGACCAAAAGCAGTGTTGCCATAAATTTATTAATCGTATATATTCGATTACCTAAAAACCGTAACATAGCATTTTTAATCTAATGTAGTGAGTTTCCCTGTGCGATCGAATTAGAAATGAGGAGATCCACAGCAGAACCATATCAGACAAAGCACTCAGGCCCAATTTTAATTACCCTGCCCACCGCTACTAAAGTAGCGGTGCGCAGCGCACATAGTACGCAAAACCGATAGCTCTGGCGAAGACAGGCTCTGGAATGGAGAGCACGTCCAGCAGTGGACTTCCATTTATTGGCTGATCTGATTAATGGATTTGACCCTATTTATGGGATAATACCGACTATAATTCTAATTAATTTAAGTATGTTGTGTTGTAGGGATAAGCAATTGTTTTAAAGTATTGTAGGGAGAAATAAAAAAAAAGGAAAAACTTGAAATTAAACCCTATACCAATCCGTTTGGCCAGCGTGGTATTAGTAGGCCAAGTATCCCTCCGTCACAGGAGGAGGCCCGTCTCTGCAGTGGGACATTAATGGGCTGTTATGATAATGATGATTGTAGGGAGTAACAAATTAAGAACACGATTTTGATAAAATACTTTTTTGTACTTATTCAGCTGTGTAGTAATTCCGACTATCTTAATGTCTTAATATTTGGTATTTACATATGTTTACAACTATCATTGTGCTTATGAATCTAAATTAAATACCAAATTGCTCGCCTTATAGTACCTCCCCTTCTAGTATTTTTGGGGACTCCCCGATTTGCTCAGACCGGTTTCTGCATGTCCTCAACTATTCGAGGGATATTTTGTACGTGGTACTTTTAATCCAACTCGAACGAATAAACAGACTAAACTGCCTCTTCTGAAGAAAATTAGGTTCTTCTTACTCTAACCCCAGATTTCTGAATGACTACAGTTTCACTGAATTATTAGTGTAATCAAGTAAAACTTATTAAGTTAAATATGTTTTTTGATCCGTTGCTTTTAGGTACCTACGCAGAGGTCAGTTATAAAAATAATCGTTGGTAGTTATGTTATAGTGTTGTCATCAAACCGCTAACTAGATCTTCCCCTTGACCACAACGATAATTGCTCCGAAAAAAATTACATTTCATTGAAATTAGTCTTAGGGCTGAAACTGCAGAAAATGCTCGGAAGTGAAGTGAAAGTGCTCCGCCGCGGGGAGGCTGGTCCCGCACCCGCGCTGCGTCGCCCGTCACCGTACGACGGAATCCGTCGCGTGGCACGCGCTGTGTCTCGCCAGAGGTTTAATAAACGGGCTTACTGGTTGTCGCTTCTATTTTTCTAGGCGTCGTTGTTTTACTATGTAATAATACAATAAGTTCTCCATCAACACAACTGTACATTCGCAAAGATAAAATTGAACTAGGGACTCTGTGAAATCGGGTCCCCGCGACGGGGACCGTAGCGGGTGTCTGCCGTCCACCTGTGTGTCCCCGTGCGTAAACACGTGACGGGTATTCGATGCGGGCGTCCGCTTAACGCAGTTTCGGCTCTTATAGTAATACAAAGATATACAGGGTGTCACAAAACTCGACGTTAACCCGAAACCAGGTGATAAAGCAAGTCATGCTGGTTTTCAGAAAATAATAATAATAATGTGTCGCATCAAGGGCGGCCAAAGTGCAAAGCATTACGTCTCCTTCACATTTCGACACTATTTTAATTCAACGAAACACGACACGCACTCTAACGAAATATTATTTATATTCTTGAATAGAAACAAACACGCGCGTTGGCACAGTGTGTCTGCCACGGCTCTTCGAACTAGACTGAGTCAGCGCTCGGTCTCCCCGCCCGTCCTCGCCACAGAGTACATTAGATATATATGAAAGTCCTCGCGGCATCCCCACTACCGACGATCGTGTCCAAGCGGAAGGGCGCTTGCGTTTCCGTTCACATGATACTTAATTATGTATTGAATTGATAGATGGCGCTGTGAGTTGAACGGAAGTAACATCAATCCACGACATACATAATATTTTTTTGTAAAGAATGAAGTCTTATTGTTATGAAAGCTAGAACAGCTGGTTTTTTTTTATTCAAGTATAGAGATGCATTATTCAGGGTTAACCAGCAAAAACAAAAGTTTCAAATGCCTATAACTTTACAACCATGCAACTTAGATTTTTTTTTATTTTTCTGATAACCAGCGTGACACTGCTTTATCACCTGATTTCGGGTTAACGTCGAATTTTGGGACACCCTGTATACGCACTATGCTGTTAGTATAAGGGCCGAAACTGCGTTAAGCGGGCTTACGCGACGGGCAGCCGTCGCGTATCTACGTGCGTGAACACGCGCGTAGACACGGGCGTAGACACGCGGGCGCGCTCCGTGTCATATGACAGGGTGACACTGCACTTCCACAATAACTCTTTCGGTATCGAAATTCATTTTTAAATGCGAACGTGCGTGCGACGCGTATCACTTAGCGTTGTTGACTGAACAAGCCCGCGTGTTACCGCTGGCGGGTTACGGCGCGTGCTCACGCGCCGTATTCCGTCGTACGGAGGCGGGACCCGTTCCGCGGGTGCGTGGCGCGCCTCCACGTGACGGTCGCACGCGCGGTGATCCGCGACGTAGCACTTTTGTATGAATACGCGCCCGCACACGCGTAACGCAGTTTCGGCCCTTAGTGTATAATCTATGCACTATGCGGTTAGCCTACCCGACCAGAATCAAAAGTTTGTACGAGAAAGTACAGAAACCGCCAATTGACTCAGCCGGCCTAAGCTTCTTGCATAATATGGCTGCTCATAAATATGATGTTTTAGTTGGGCGGGGGCGTGAAGAAGAGGGGTTTTCTTCCGTTCCTGTTTCTTTATCCGTTCGGACTGTCAAGCGCGAACTTCTTTGATTCTAACTATAAGCAAGTTATTTGGCAAGATGCACTTTTTATACGTGTGCACTGTGATGCGACTGCCGGCCAGTCAGTTCTTCGGCATTGACGGTTTGCGTGATTATCGATCGATATTTAAATATGGATTTCGGTACAGAATAGTTTATAATTGAGGTACATAACAACTAGCAATCTGGAATGAATCCTAATCCATATGTGCATAGAAACTTGCGAAAAATAGGTCGATTTAACCACGACAGTTTCTCAACAGCACGTTCAGGTTGGGACTAGCCGCAAGTGCAACCTCATCCCCGGTCTACCCGCGGGCCGCATCGCGGCTAACCCAGGCAACTTTTATTTATGGGCTAAATGCTTACCCCCTTACTCATAAACACCACTTAAATTTTAGTCAATTGATTAGCTTAAATTCTTACGCTTTTGTTTGGCATAAGGTTGGTTTTGCTAATAAAAATCTTGCTAAACAGGGAATAAATTTTCGAGACTTTTATAAGTAAGGGGGTTAGTGAGTATAATAGTTACCATAATACAAATTAAGCAGTAAGCCCTTCCTTGTTTGTATTGTATGACAGGTACATTTTATTTATGGTAAAGGTTATGTAAACAAAAGAGAATGCATCTCAGCATAATTAATAAATGAAATAAATTATAATTTTGAATTACAAAAAGTATTTTACTTCATAAATGCAAGCAGCATTTATGAAGTAAAATACTTTTTATATCATAAATGCTGCTTGTAAAAAAATATAATGCTGCTTGTAAATAAATAGCAGTCACGGAATACACATAAAATTTATTTTTGTGCTTGTAACATTATTTTTTAGTAAAAAATGATGATATAGTTTTGGTACCACTGGCTGCTTTTTGTCTCGCTTTTTCTTTGGCTGTCAATGGTTTTTCTTTTTTTATTTCACAGAAACTTTTCTCCAGAACTCCTTCTTTATTGTTTGTCTCATCAACATCTTGTAATTCACTTTTAACTCGTTTATTTGGCTCAATATTTTCAACCTCAGATTTTCTTTTCTTTCCAATGGTTTCTATAAGGTCTGGTTTAAAATCAAATCTTTTTTCTAACATATCTGCAATGTCTTTTTGAAGATATTCAGATACCATACCAAATGCATATTTTAAGTAAAACTCTGAAAAAATAAAAATAATAGACAATATACATAGCATAGCATAGTAGGCCAAGTATCCCTCCGTCACGGTAGGAAGCTGCAGTGGGACATTAATGGGCTGTTATGATGATACATAGCAATCTCTACATTTAAGCTCCGCACAGAGCTATAGACATTTAATAGTATTAGTATATATATATATATATATAGTATAGTATTAGTATATAATAATAATAATAATAAAGCCTTTATTTTTCTGTTATACAGGTTTTTCATTTTAACATTTGTACATCTTACATACTAACAGATCCCTTTCGGGTATAGGCCTCCTCCAAACTCTTCCATTTATCTCTGTCCTTGGCAATATTTATCCATTTTGGTCCAGCTATTTCTTTTATATCGTCTGACCATCTTTTCTTTGGTTTTCCCACTCTACGTTTTCCTATTGGCCCCTTCCATGTTGTTGTTCTCAATGTCCACCTCTTATCTTTGTATCTGGCAATATGACCAGCCCATTTCCATTTAGATGTCATCGCAAAGTCTAGAGCATCTATGACTTTAGTCTTGCTTCTTATTTCAGTGCTTCTGATTTTATCTATCCTTTTTAGTTTTAGAATGCTCCTCTCCATTGATCTCTGGCATGTTGTTATTTTGTTTTTGACTTTGTTTGTATACACCCAGGTTTGGCTGCCATATGTTAAGCAAGGTAAAAGGTTAGTATCTAGCACTATCTTTTTGAGGTTTAAATTGTAGGGTCCTTTTAAGATTTCTTTTTGTGCCCAAAACTTTCTCCAGGTTGTATTGATTCGTCTCTCTACTTCCTCTTCATTGTTGTTTTCTTTAAAGGATATTTGTTTCCCTAGATATATATATGAATCAACATAATCTATATTTTGATGGTTTACTATGATTGGTTTCGCAAAAGAATTTGTCATTATTTTTGTTTTGCTTATGTTTATATTAAGGCCGACTTTACTGCTTTTCTGTGCAAATAGGCAGATCATTTCTTCTAGTTCTGTAGCAGAGTCAGCGAAGATAGCAATATCATCGGCAAATCTAATGTGGCTCAAATATTGGTTTTGTATTCTAATTCCTTTGTCCTTCCAGTTTAAGTGGCGAAAAATACTTTCAAGCAGGGCTATAAACAACTTTGGTGACAGAGGATCCCCTTGCCTGACACCTCTACCGATTGGGAATTCCTCGCCTTTCCTTTCCAGTTTAATTCTGCTTGTACAGTTGGAGTAAATGTTCTTAATTATATTTATATATTTCTGACTGATTTTACATTTTTCTAATGCCTTCCATATTGATTTGTGCGTAATACTATCAAATGCCTTTTCGAAATCAATAAAAGCAATATAGATTGGCCTCTTAAACTCCATGTGTTTTTCTATTATTTGTTCTATAGTTTGGATGTGGTCGATAGTGGAGAATCCCGATCTAAACCCCGCTTGTTCGACTGGTTGTAACTTATCTATTTGTGGTGATATCCGACCAAGTAATATTGATGTAAAAAGTTTGTACAAACTTGAAAGTAGACTGATGGGTCTATAGTTTGAGATATTAAGTGGATCACCCTTTTTATAAAGTAGGATAATATCTGATTTATACCACTGCTGAGGAATAGTTTCCGTAACAAGGATTAAGTTGAACAAAGTTGTGATGAATGTAAGCAATAGTGGGGCTCCATGTTTTAAAGCTTCATTTTTGATGTTGTCCGGTCCTGGACTTTTATCATTTTTTAGCTTTTTTATATGTTGCAGTGTTTCCTTTTCGTTAATTGGGTCTATGGTGAGATTAGTTTTAAATCCTTCTTTTTCTTTTTCATCTTCGCTGTCTATGTCCTCTATTGGTCCTTTATAAAGTTTTGAGTAGAAAGCTGTTGCGCATTTAAGCACATCTTTTCGGGTTTTTGTTTCTTTTTGGTTGTCATTCAGATTTTTTATCCATGTATTATGTTGTGTTAGTTCTTTAGCCGAGCGCTTCGTACTTCTGTGTGTTCTAAGGTTTTTTTCTATGGTTTTCTGTCTGTGGTTATTATAGTCTTTTTTTATCGCCTTGTTAGTTTTTTTGAATAGGTTTCCTAGTTCTTTTTTATCTTCTTTGTCCTTGTTTTTCTTTGCTAGTAATTCGGAGCGTCTCTTCATTAAGTCCTTAGTTTCATTGGTTAAGATCTCTTTGATTTTTTTGTTTGGTTCGTTTTCCATTTTCAGACTTTTTTGGATGATGTCTTCTAAAGTGTCATAGTAATCCTGTACCTTTGTTTTGTCTTCCATGTAGTTATTCTCTTCAATGTTTATTTGTAGGTTTTCTTGGTATGTTTTTATGTTTTTTTCTGTTTCTATAGTATATAGTATTAGTATATATATTTAGTATTATTATTATTTACTGTATTAGCTGCGGGAGCCCTGGTAGCCCTGGTACCCATAACACAAGTTTAATCTTACCTTGGGTACCAGAGTTCAACACAACACTGTTATACCTACTAAGTTAATTTCTGTACCTATATTGTGTTAATGGCTGTACTTATTTTGCTAAATAAATAAATATGAATATGAATAAATTGACTTGAAGAGGTATGGCACATGGCTTTTGAATGAAGACAAATTAACATTAATAGGTGTGGTAGAGTTGTGTCTTGCTTATGCAATTTACAAATAATTGCCCTGAGCTTGACTGTTCAATGTTTGTAAAAAAAATATTTCTTCATGCAGGTGTGTGACAGTGCGGAGTTGTCTTTTATAAAAATACATAATTTAAAAGCTTTAGCAAATGTTACAAAATAAATACCTTGATCAACATTGTCATTATTTAAAGTGCTCGTCACAAATGAGGCTGAAGTTGCTCCAGCGGTAACATGAATATTCTTTTGTTTTAAGACTTTAGCTACCCTTTGCACTCTGTCCTCTAGCCAAGATAATGTCTTTTCTTCATTGTATTTATAAGCTTTCATGTCAGCTGGTCCCTGTAACAGTGTGCATGGACTTGATTAATACTTTCACATTTCAAATAATGTTATGTAACCAAACAGAAGCGGCTTACATTAATAAATATCATGATATAATTATATCATTGCCTTAAGGCTATTTCACACATATCAGCCAGAACACAGTTCAATCACAGTTCCGTCAAAGTGTTCGCTCAGTTGAGTATCAGTGCTACACAGTACAGAAAACATGTCGCCGGCACTGACAGTGAGAGCACGGTGTCGTCATTGACACTGACATGTGTGGATGCGCTTGTAGAAACTGTATGAAAGAATATTGCACTGTCCCAGTACTGTGTTCTGGCTTTTTTATTTTGATTTATTTTTTGTTTTACTATGACACAAAGCTTTTAATTCCTGATAACTTACAGTATTGATAAGGATCACTATGTCATTGAAAAAACTTGTATCCATACATATTTTTTAATGAAAAGAGTTCTAAACAATTTCACTTACTTACTAAACTTGGTATATATGTATAAATCAGCTAGTATTTACTATGAAAATAACATGTGACCACCAATCATTACAAAGATGAAATACTTGATAATAAATACCTTCAAATCAGCAACTTTGTCTAAATTAGGCACAAAATCAAGCATTTTGTTATACCCTTTTTCTGACAATAAATCTTCTAGAGGTATAGCTCTTTTGGTGCATTGTTCCTTTAACCTGGTCAGAACTGAAAAGTAATAACAATATTTATCAAAACATAATAATATATTGACAAATTAAATATCATGAGTTATTTATTACAAACTATTTAAATGTTTTATATTAGGTCATAGAGGTGATGTTCACAATAGCCCTCAGGAACCTAAAAGGATTGCAATCTTCTGATATGATAGCAGATGGGTGAAATAAAAATAAAGGCATCCACATACAATGTCCCAATGAAGAGGTTAAGTGCAGAAAAGGGCAGTTTAATTTAATACAAACAGAATTACTGCTTATGCAGACAAGAATAACAAGGACAAAAGTACTTCTTTTTAATGAAGCCCTTTTAAAAAAAGCAGCAAATACATTATATGCAGCCAGTTTTTACAAGATACATTAAAAAATGACAATATTCTGTTCTGAATATAAAAACTTACTTATGTATATAGGATGTATTGGTGTGAGCATTTGTACACTGCCATCTGACTTAACAGTCTCCCCAATAAACCAAGACCTGTATGGTTCATCGAATGACACTACTTCATATATTAAGTTGTGTTCACTATCTAAACAATATTTGGCTGTCTTTCCATTAGCAGGATGGGGTAAACCAATTATGCTAAAATTATTATTTTCAAGAAGTCCATCTGAAATAATGAATGTTTTAGTCATTACAAGTTTTAAATGTCACATCTTTACACATCCTATCCTACTAATATTATTAATGCTTTTGTGAGAATGGATCCAGGATGTTTGTTACTCTTTCACACAAAAACTACAAAATGGATTTTGATGAAATTTGGAATATAGGTAGTTATATAGAATATAGGGTGTAGAATAACATTTAAGCTACCTATTCAACGTGGGTGAAGCCGCGTGCATCAGCTTGTGGGTAATAAACAAGAAGTTCATTTTTCAGTTTGATACTCTTTTAAATGTACTTACACAGCCCAGTTGACTTTCTATCTATCTATCTAGATTAACGAAGTGGACTATCTGGAAAAGACTCTTGTTATCCTAAACTTACAATGTAAGTTTATGTATGTTATCAGTTCTTAAAATATTCTCACAACAAACAAATTACCTTTTACAAGCATAACCCATGAGCTTTCGACTCTTTTTTTAGGTGTAGGTGAAGCAGTCACAGGAGTTTCAGATTTTTTCTTAGATCTAGTACTCATTTTGATTAAATAGATTGATTATAATTAAAATTATCAGTTTTATAAAATTATACTTTCTCCCGCCGGATTGTTTGTTGACGTCTTTGACGTTCGTGACTCAATCTTGAATCTGTCACTTGTAGAATTGTAGAGTGAGAGTTACAGATAACACAACTGTGTTATAATCATTTTGTTTTATTGACAGGTTATGTATGCCAAAAAACTGTGAAAGATTAGTTTGAAACTGCTACAAAAGGCACAGGGACAATAATTGTAATATCTTACTATTATTTTGCAATAATATTTATAACCCGGGTCTATCGTAAATGTTACCTTTGAAAGTACGGTTTTAAGTTGAATAAGATACAGCACTATTAATGGCGTTCCAGACTGACAACAAATTTTGAAGGATATACATATATTGCATTACGCATGTTTTATCTCGCTTTAGCATCAAAACTTCGTTTGTCAAGATAGCGCTTATATTCTTTTGAATTATTTACAATAGAAATTTGTAGGAAATCGCGCGCTTTTATCTTGCGTGATAGTAAACTATTAAGTTAAAGATGCAAGCATTCCTTAAAACTGGTAAAATATCAGCTTCTGACAAGCCTTCTTCGTCAGTTTCAAAAACATCTAGCAAGAAAAAACCACCGGCACCATGGGTTGAGAAATAGTAAGTTATTGCACGAATTTAACATGATAACCCTTATAATTTACTTAATAATCGAAAGAATTTCCTTATTCCAGCCGACCGAAGACTATTGATGATATTGTAGACCAAGGAGAAGTGGTACAAGTTCTTCGAGAATGTCTGTCAGGCGGGGACTTGCCGCATTTGTTATTTTATGGGCCTCCCGGTACCGGCAAAACGAGTGCTATTCTCGCAGCCGCCAGACAATTGTTTGGCGATATAACACGAGATCGTGTGCTGGAGCTAAATGCGTCTGATGAACGTGGGATTCAAGTAATCAGAGATAAAGTTAAATCCTTTGCACAGCTGACTGTTAGCAGCACTAAAGCTGAGTAAGTATGCAATATTTAACTGTTTGTAATGATGGTAACTAAGTTTATGTAGATGTTGTCATTGGAATCAATCCTAAATGAAAACAAATCCATCCTGTAACTAATAAAACTCAACTGGGAACCCGTGGTTTCCAAAGTCTCAGTGCCCACCTCTATAACGCAATTAACAGGATCTGCAATATAAATATATCGACTCACAAAGTCTAAATGTAAAAACGTGGTTAAAAACTATCTACAACAATTAACTTATGATGACACCGAGCTTCTTTTTGCCAAAAAACCTTGTTAATTCACACACACACACACACACACTTCCTACACACTGCACTACACTACATCTCACAGATAAACAGCGTCAGCTGTTTTGTGAGACTGATGTATAATTAGATGTAACCCTTCGGCCGTTTTGGAAACCGAAGTTTGATAACCAGTTTCCTAAAAGGCTTTTTTTATACTTCTACGTAACTGGTTTCCTAAAAGGCTTTTTTTTACTTATATGTAACTGGTTTCCAAAGAGGAGTTTTTTGTACTTCTACGTAACTACAATCTGGCCACTCTAGTAAGTGAAATTAAACATTTGTAGTCTAGGGTTGGGTGTCTGAAATATATTGAAAGATTTATCGATTCAGAATTCAGAAAATTCAAAAATTGAAATAGGTGCGAGGGGTACTCCAGCTAAATCACTCTACAGCCTATTAAAAGAACTAGGACTGCCGAGAACTTCAGTAAGCTCTCTACTATCACGAATGTACAAAACGGCATTGTTAGGTTCCTACCAAATTTGGATAGGTAGAGGACGGGACATAGCAGACAGTGCAGGTGACCGCTAACGCGTTGTGTCCTTAAACCTACATCTGGGTCGTAGGTCCCAGACGCTTTTATGCAAGTGCTCCGTCCTCTATCACGCGATGGACCCGGCACCCGCACGGAAAATCCATGGAATGCTAAGATTAGGTTTTATCTGTTGACATTAAATAATGTCAAGAGTATCATAAATTTATTATATGCTTGATGACGTCTTTCAAAACTATTACTAGCCAGGACACACAGAAGAGATTAGTTCTTTATACTCTGAACAATTACTGTGAAATTTCACCTATTTACACATCGACAAGATTTGAATAGATCTCCATCCTATTTTTTGGCGAGATAAGTTGGCGAGACGCGAGAGAGAGGGCTACTTCGTACGATGTCGATGTGTAAATCGGGCTTTAGAGTAGCCAGAGTGTAGTTACGTAGAAGTACAAAAAACTCCTCTTTGGAAACCAGTTACGTATAAGTAAAAAAAAGCCTTTTAGGAAACCAGTTACGTAGAAGTATAAAAAAAGCCTTTTAGGAAACTGGTTACCAAACTTCGGTTTCCAAAACGGCCGAAGGGAGATGTAAACTTATATGTTAATAATAAACAATAAATAAATAATAAATAATAATAAAAAATAAATAAACATACATAATCACTCTCACTTTTATCTCGTCACAAAACAAACATACTCTTTCACAATATTATTTTATATTCTAAATTGCTCTGTGCCTTAGTTTAAAGTTCTTTCAAAATTGTAAATTAATTTCGTATGTTCTCTAACACATTCTAACCTGTAGGAGGAAGGCGCCAGTGTCTGTAACACAGTTAATACTAGCGCAGACACTGACGTTCACTCTATCTCATAAACACTGTCTTTTGTACAGTAGAACCTCGATAACTCAAACCTCGTTAACTCAAAAACCTCTATAACTTAAAAAAATAATATGTTCCCTTCCCTTCAGAGCCCAAAACCTCTATAACTCAAAATTCGCAACCTCGATAAGTCAAATAAGTAATCTCTGTATTGGCCCTCAGTAACTAAAAGAAATGTTTCCACAACCTCTATAACATAAAATTGTTTATCAATGAGTCATTTTGAATGAGTGTGCAAGACAAAAGATTTCGGTATTTATGGCTTGCACGTGTTCACTACATAATAAAATTGATAACGTAAACAATACATATGTCACCTATTGTTTGCTTCTTCGAAACTCTTTAAAGCTTTGCGGTGGCGGAAAATAGTTACTAGGGTTCATACATACACAGTACATACCTACCTCCTAATTAAAAACCTCGATAACTCAAAATATTTTGTGTTTCCCTTGGACTTTTACTTATCGAGGTTCTACTGTACTATAAATTGTTCCTATGTGAATGTATAATGTGAGATGGAAAATTGTATATAGCTTTCTGTGAATAAACATTATTCTATTCTTATTCTATCCATCCATATCAGCCTATGGACGTCCACTGCTGGACATAGGCCTCCTCCAAAAGTTTCCACTCTGCGCGGTCTTGTGCCTCTCTCATCCATTGGCTTCCCAACGTCTTAACCAGGTCGTCGGTCCACCGTGTGAGGGGTCTTCCCACCCTGTGCCATTATGTTTTAATTCATTTTTAAACATTGTATTAAGTATTATTATTATTTTGAACATTTTGTTTTTCTCAGCTTTGAGCTAATTTATTCTACATTTACGGGCCAAAGCCAAGTAAATGCAGAGTGTGGTGTGTGAAATTTTAAGTTGTCACTGTATTTTCTTCCAGAGACATAAACTTTCTAACTATCCTACATGTGTTTAATATTGCTGCTTTTTGTAGTGTGATGTATACTGAATCTTTTAGCTGTAGTAATGTAATGCTATGGTGGAGATGTTTGGGAATTATACCTGTAGTGGAAAGTACTATTGGGACAACGTAAACCTTGTCTTGTCTCCATATTCTGGTAACTTCGTCTTTGAGCTCTGCATATTTGGATATTTTTTCTGTGATTGTTTTTTGTATATTATGTGTGTTGGGTACGGCAATATCTATAAGGTAAGTGGTTTTAGTTATTTTATCCTGTAGAGTAATATCTGGTCTATTGTAGTGAATGGTTCTGTCTGTAAGTATAGCACGATCATAGTATAATTTATGAGTTGTGTTTTCTAATATTGTTTGTGGAGTGTATTTGTAGTAAGGGATGTTTGAATCTTATTATTGTTATTATTATTTAGTTATCAGGCAGGCAGTTGACGTGCAACTGATGAATGCCTGTATCCTGCTTCTTTACTTCAAATTTCTTTGTTCATTTATGAGATATTTGTCTAGTCTGTTTTTGAATTGATTTGTGTTTTCGGCTGAGGCTACATATTGCGGGAGCTTGTTCCACACTTTGACCACTCTACAGCTGATGAAATGTTTGTGAGGATTATTGTTAGAAAAGGTTGTGGACAACTTCAGGTGGTGTCCTCTCAGGTGTACATTGTCATTGCGTATAAATAATTGCTCAAAGTTTTTTAGATTGTAATGTCCATTCAGTATCTTGTAAGTTTCTATCAAATCCCCACGGTCCCTACGATCCTTTAAGGTTGTGAGATTTACCATTTCCAAACGTTCCTCATATGTTAGTGATTTGAGTATTCTAGGCACCTTGGTAAAACTACGCTGTACTTTTTCCAGGAGTTCTATATCTTTAGCAAAGTAGGGGCTCCACACCTGGAATGCATACTCTAGGATCGGTCTTATGAATGCTTTGTGGATTTTCACCATCATGTCGGGAGTTAAGATTCCGAAAGCCTTCCTGATGAGGTAGATTAAGCTTTTAGCTTTCTTAGTAATAGATGTTATGTGGGCCTCCCACTTCAGATCCTCCACAATCTTCACTCCTAGATCGGTCTGCACTGTTGCCGCCACAAGCTGTGTGTTGTTTACTGTGTATGTATGATGAGGATTTCGGTTGCCTATGTGCAGTACAGTACATTTTGAAGCATTTAGGCTCAAGAGCCATTCTTTTGACCAGTTTGCTATTTGGTCCAAGTCTGCTTGAAGATCTTCATAATTGATCAGTGGGTCAGCAAAAAGTTTAGTGTCATCCGCGAAAATACTGACATTGCATTTTAAACAGTGAGGCAGATCGAAACTGTAGATAATAAACAGTACCGGTCCCAATACGGAGCCTTGTGGCACACCGCTTCGTATTATGCGTTGATCTGACAAAGTATCACCCACTCTCACTTGGAAAGTTCTTTGTTTAAGGAACGCTTCGATCCAGTTCAACAGTTTTCCCCTTATTCCTACAAATTCCAATTTCTGTAAAAGTCTTTCAATTGGTACTTTGTCAAAAGCCTTTTCGTAGTCTAAGTAAATCACATCGATAGGTTCTCTCTTATTGAAATTTGCTGTCCATGACGATAGACAAGATAGCAAATTAGATATGGTGGAACGATGCGGACAGAAACCATGTTGTTGGTCAGGAATTATTGAATGGCTCATGAAGAAATGCCTAATATGTTTCACTATGATTTTCTCCATAGCCTTGCAAACTACACTGGTCAAGCTGATAGGTCTATAGTTAGAGGGCTGTAGTTTACTTCCTTTCTTGAATATAGGGGTTACAATAGCAGTTTTCCACAAGTCTGGTAGGATGCCTGTGTTGTAGGATGTCTGCATTAATAATGCTAAATAATTTGTGAGGTCACATTTTTGCAATATTATTACAGGAATTTCATCCGGTCCTGGTGAGGAATCTGTTTTCATTTCTTTGATGGCTAAATTTTATCTTTTGTGAATAGGATATCTTCGATAGAGTCTTCAACTCGTAGTAGTGGATCTATTATATGAAAGTTATTAAGTGGTTCTGTCTGGTAAACACTTGCAAACTGATCTGCGAATGCTTCTGCTATCTCATTGGACATGGTCACAGTTTGGCCTAGTTTGTTATGCAAAATTGTTGGTATACTTATCTTTGATGTTACTTGTTGTCTTATATATGAGTAGATTTTTTTTGGCCCTGCTTCTAATATGTTTCTTTCATATGCTATACGTTTTGTTCTGTTTTGATTTATGAGCTTATTGTTTATTTTTCTGTATTCCTTGTAAGTTTCGTCAAGTCCAGTCAAGATGTATCTATTCCATAATGCCATTTTTTGTTTAATCAGTTGTTTTGACTCATGTGAAATCCAAGGCTTGTCTGTGGCGGTATGATGGGTACGTTTTGTTCTAGGTACGTATAGATTGACTGCAACTCGGAGTGTACTGAGGAAAGACTCGTATTGGTTGTTTGCACAATTTAAGTTCGATATACTTCCAAGTAAGGTGGTGTGTACACTTTCATAGATTTTGTCGAAATTGGCTTTATTATAATTAAGTCTCCATGTTGGTTCGCTATTTCGATTACGTGCTTCAAGTTGTATAGTAGCCACCAAACAAGTGTGATCACTCTTTCCAATCGGTGCTTGATGGTCGACACTAGCTATCAATGCATCATCATTTGTCAATATTAGATCCAAAACAGATGGTTGGTTTCCCTGTCGAAATCTGGTGTGTTTATGTACTAACTGCTTGAGGTTACTATCTTTATACCACTCTACGAACTTATTCTCTCTTGGCGAGAGATATGTACTATCCTCGAGCGGCCATTTCACTCCACCATAGTTAAAGTCTCCCATTATAACCGCGGTATTAGTTTCAGATATGCTCGTTAAATAGTTTAATAAGGACTCGTCTTGTTCCAGTGTAGAGTCATGACCACGATACAATCCACATAAAAGAAATGCATGGGTTCCAATGTTCAAGTCAAGGCATAAACATTCTGAAGCTTCATTTTTGATATTATGTTTAGTGCTTAATTTAGTTTTCATAAATTTTGTGCTATTTGACGCATATATTGCAACTCCACCACTTCGTTTTCCGATTCTGTCATCTCGGTATAAGTCATATCCTGGTATTCTTACGATGGAGTCGGGTATATCTGGTTTAAGCCATGTTACAGTAATTATGATGAGTTCAGGATTCAAAGTTGTAACTCTTGCAATGAATAGATCTAATTTAGAGGTCACAGATTGGACGTTTGTATAAAGTATGGTGATTGTAACAATGTTTGGAGAAGGTTTCTTAGTTATTATTTTCTGGGCTTTATCGTTTGGGTTGAGAGCGTGCCTGGGGTTGCAGTGGTTGAGTCCTAGTTTTTTTGGGTCTCGGTTTTTATGATCATTGGGTACCCTCGAACATATTTGATGGTGATGTCCGTCTCTCCTTCGTTAATGCGTTTGTTCAGTTCTTCTCTTAAATACTTCAAATGCTCTCTCTGTATAGGAGTTAGGTCCGCGGTGATAGATGTTGGCTTCCTCAGTTTGGTTCTGTTGCGAAGTATTTCTACTGCATCTGTTTTGTTGTATAGAACAACCTTTAGAGGACGCGGTTTCGCATTCGCGTTTTTGTTAGGGACACCGAGGCGAAACAATTTGATTCCATCCAATCTCACTTTATTTGTGACAGTTTTCAAAACAGCTACACACTCTTTCCTGTCATACTCTTTTCTTTCTTCAACCACATTGCAAGTAGGTAGTTATATTATGTTTTTCTAATCTTCATTTAGCATACAGCTAAAGTTTGTTTCCGTTGTATTCGATAATGTCAGTGTAATGATTTGTACAAAACAAACCTGTGTGGATTTTTTTTTTTTTTTTTTTATTAAAAAAAACAACTCCCGCACTAGGGATCATGCCCTGTGTCGCGGGGACCTTTTACAAACATCAATTAACGGACACAAAGAACACCCAGACCAGGACAATAATTTGTGGATCTCACAAATTTTTGTCCTGCGTGGGGATCGAACCCACAACCTCTTGCACGGTAGCCGCTTGCGCTACCGTCGCGCCACCGAGGTCGTCAATTGTTAACATTATCTTAGCAATAAGATAGATAAAATTGAGGCTACTTTGGCAACCCTTCACACCTTGCCTCAAGCTTTATATTTTTCAACCTTGCCTCTTTGCATGCACAATAAGGACTGTAAAAGTGACTAAAAACTTCAAGAGTGACATATAAAAGTGAAACTGAAAAACACTAAAATCTTTAATAATGGCTGTAAGAACAATGTGATAATAAGTAAATGTAATTTTATAATGCCTGTCTACACTACACACATAGTAGTAAGTTACCAATATATGTTTTATGGATTTAGCAGAAGTTTAATTTTTAGTGTCTTACCATTTATTAAATACTGTATTTTATTAAAATCACATACTGTTTTTATTCTAGCGGCCGACCATGTCCTCCATACAAGCTAGTAATTCTGGATGAGGCAGATTCCATGACAACAGCAGCCCAGGCAGCATTAAGACGTACAATGGAAAGAGAAACAAGGACAACTCGCTTCTGCCTCATATGCAATTATGTCTCCAGAATTATACCACCTATTACTAGCAGATGCTCTAAGTTTCGTTTTAAGCCATTAGCAAGGGAAAATGTGATAAAAAGGTATGTTGTTTTAGATTTAAGCAATACATAATGGTCTCATTTAAATATTAGCATGTATAGTAAATCTAATAAAATGCTATTGATACATATAAGTACAAACATTTGTCAGATTTGCTCCACTTGGTAGTTATAGCATAAACTGTATATATGTGCATTGGGTTAGTTGTACCTGTGTACCTTTTCAGTGTAAGTGGTTGTTTATTTTTTGCTAGCAAAAAGTTTGAGCCTGTCAAGTATGTTTCCTAGACACATAAATTATAATTACATAAAAAATAGTAAAGGCGGTTACCCATAAAATGTTATATATAAAACTGTGTTATCATATAAGTGACATAATTTGTCTTAATGATAATAAGTATATTAAACCATATCAAAGAAGTATATTAGTCTTTTTTCAATTCAATTTCCCCATTTTTGTTTGATTCCTGATGTTATTAGAATAGCTCAACTATTTTGATCACTTTTACTAAAATTAGGTAATGCAATTACTAGAATCAAGTTAATAATATTAAAACTACTTGTAAATTACAGATTACGTGAGATATGCTCTGCCGAAGGAGTAGAGGTTGGTGATGGTGAGGTACTGCATCAGGCAGTTGATACTTGCGAAGGAGATTTGCGACGTGCGCTTACTGCTCTTCAGTGCTGTCAGCGATTACTTGGCAAAATTACTGCTGAAGGACTTGTTGAGGTACATTAATGTTTTTGTCATTAAGTAATTTTAGTTATTTCTCTCTGTGAACATTACAGGTTATCAACCCAATGCGATAACAGGGTATTGTAATACATATATCTAGAGAAACCATACTAAACTTTATACATACCTTACTACTAATTAAATTAACAAAACCAAAAATAAAATAATTATTGAAACAAAGATATCACAATGCTAGTCCTTACATAACACTTTAAAATAAAATTATTACCCTAATCATTTATCTATCTCGATAACACAAATTATACAACAAAATTTTTGTGAATTCACTCTCCCGACATGTAAAGATATCTATTTGCTTGTGCACAACATTAATATCTCGGATAGCTTGCGTGACCGTAGCTTTTGCCAGTAAATTCGTCCCATATGATTGCACTATGCTCCAAATTACTTCTGATTAATGCATGATGCATAGGGCTCGGACTGCAGAGATATTGGTGAAATTACGTGTTTGTCTCAATAAAAACCCTAGATTTCTATACCCCTTCTTACAAATTCTAATTATGTGCTCACGGAACAATAGCTTGGGGGTCATGCAAACTCCTAAATCCCGCACCTGTATGACTCGTTGCAATTGTGTATTTTCGAGCATGTACTCATGAACTAGGGGTGAACGCACGCGGGTAAAACTTATCATTAAGCATTTTGATACATTGAAATAAAACTTGTTTTCATGACTCCATCGAACTATTCTATCAATTTCATCCTGCAAAGACTTGCAGTCTGTTTTCATGCAGCAACTTGAGGTCATCTGTAAATAACAAACAAGAGCCATATTTGACGACATCCGCTCACCCATTGTAGTCGACATAATGCTCTCTATCTTTCATATATCCAGCAAAAAACTATAATAATTGTTGCTTGCACCCAATTTTTATCTAAGTTGATAAGGTTGTTAATAAAATATCTAAGTGTTGCTAGAAAAAACATTAAAGTTTAAAATTGTATGATTGGTTACCCTTGGAGTCCTGCAGGGTAGCATTCTGGGCCCAATATGTTTTCAATACAGTTTACTTCCTGAGTAATCTTAGTCTTATTTTTAAAATAAAGAATAATGTTATGAAGACTTACATAATTAAGAAGCAACAAAAATATTTTATTCTTGACTTTGAGCTAGAACTGTATAAGGCAAAATTCATATTAGTGGGGTATTAAGATAAATATTATCTACTTACGACACGTAAGGTCATTTATGCTATAATTACAAACAAATTTTATTGTTGTCTTGTTGACAGGTAACAGGATTGGTTCCTGAAAAATTGGTTAATGAATATCTAAGTATCAAGAATTACAGTGAACTGGAAAAGTTTGTAGAAAAGTAAGTAAAAATTACATTTAAATATGCTTGTTTATCTTAACATCAGAGTTCCTATCAAGCTGACCAGAGTAGTATTAATAGTCGAAGGTTATCTACGGTGCTGGAGGGTTTAATAATAATAATAAACTCTTTTGTCTTAATGTGATACAATAAGCATAATGTATCGTATTATTTTCAGTAAAATAAATTGTTAACACCACCTTCCTTCTACAGGTTCCTAATGGAAGCATACTCTGCGTCACAGCTTCTGGAACAATTAAGCGCAACAGTAGTTAATGCTGGACATATGACAAACAAACAGAAATGCGATATAAGTGAGAAACTAGCTGTATGTTCACACCGCTTGCTCGATGGAGGGGCAGAAGTAATGCAGCTTACTGATCTAGGATGTACTATTATCATGGCTAATAATAACCCTTAAAAGCTGAAGTTTATTTGATATTTTTTTTACATAAAGTCTTGGGCAATTTATCTAAACTAAACCTGATGAAAAGCATGTATACAGTCCAGAAATGAAGGCAACGGATTGTAGTAAAAAAATTACTTCTAGTAAGTAAGCCTGATTTTAAGTTTTTGGATCCCACAAGTCATTAATGACCTTTCCACAGTGAGCAGCTCCGTTATGTATATTACTATAAAGTTGCATACTGTAAGTAATACCTGGTTGTTATAATTTTGTATTGTCATGTGCTTTTATTATGACAGTAAGAGCGAGAGAATTCCTATTTCTGTCTTTGGGGAATTAAAGATCGTTATTACTAAATGTTTTAAAATAACTCCTTAACCGATTTTGTACCTACCTTTTTGTATTTATAAATAAAATTTGTTTTAAAATTGACGTTATTTTATATTGTGCTGTATTCCTTTACAACTTAATTTTATAGAAGTTACGTTTACAGTTACGTTTCATGTTGCCTACGACACATCTTTATCACAAGGTGCGTCAAAGTGTCGCCAAAACTTTGTTATAATTAATTAAGACAATTGTTAATTCTACCAAGATTATGTATATGAAGATAATAATTAGGTACTTAAATCGTTGAATACATTGTAGCAGGATGTAATGGAACGTATTCTTTAATAGAATAAAGTTTATTTATAAGGATTAATATTTTAAATTCGTAGGTGTTTGTTCTTGTGAAATTTTGTGCATCGTCTATATAGCAATCTTAGTTCCTTCACACAACAGTTTATTACAGGTTGGAGAACCATGTGATTATCAGTAGTCACTTTAATACAGGCATATCTACTCTACAGGTTTTGCATATAGCTGATTAATTTCTTATCTGTACTTCCACATTCCCTAGACGTTTCAGCCTTCTATTGTATTTAATCAACTCTGACGCACCAATTGGGATTCTCAAAAATAGTCATTCTTTTGTTTAACATTTGCCAAAACTTTACTGGTTGGCTCTTATGAATCTGGCTTTATACTAGGGATCATTCTGTGTCGTTAATACATGAAACCTGTTTATCCATCGAACACAAAAAATAAACATACATACTATATAAACTCACATATAAACTCACGCCTTTTCCCGTCCGGGGTAGGCAGAAAATAGTAAGTCTCGGGACAATAATTTATTGATCTCACAAACAATCTTTCTGCCTGTGATTCGATCCCACAATTTCGAGCACAACATACTCCAATAGTTTCAGAGACAAGTTAAATATTTAAATAATAATTATTATAAAATAATAATTTTATGTGTATAATTATTAAAGCTCAAGTTATTACTGTCCATAATAATTACTTAGAAATCAATCTCACAAAAAATATCTACTCTTGTTTGGTATGTTAATGTGTTGTCTAAAATATCGAAATGTCACATAATCATTAGAGTTGCTGGCGACTACTTGATTGGATCTTGTAAAATGTTAATGTGAACTTATCAATGGCTAAAATTGCGCCAGATTAACTGATCTAAGTAGGTATTAAGGTTTGAATAAAGGTTATTTCTTAAAGTGTTGATTTGATTTATATTTAAATCCTATTACTTTTAACATGTCGTTATTTTTACGTAATTTTTTTTTACGAATGCTTTTTCTAACGTTCTCAGTATCCCCTGTTGGATAGAAAAAAGTTCAATTGCGAGAAGATTGAAAGCCTGACTGAAATGTGAAATGTGGGCATCTCCGGAGACGATGGACCTTTCGCTAACATGGCTTGCGGGTCCAGAACTCCAGAGTCGTGTATGATTTACGGATTTATACAAAGAAAGGACAAATTGCTATTTGCGTCGTTGATTATTGGGCAAAAAGCTTTTAAAATGTTCAGATGAAGAAGTGTGTGGTCTTCTTAAACAAAATGCGAACAATTTGTCTAGCTGTCGACAGTATACGGACTAAGGCTTTTCAGGCAAAAGAGGGAGGAAAAAATAATGAAGCAATATCCTGTTAATATAGTAACTCCAATAGCAGCCCAAAAAAATCAGTTTTTCTGCTAATATTGTTTTGCGCGTTGTTACTAAGCCTTAATAAAACCATTTTCTCCTCTATAAATGAATTGTATTATACGATCTGAAAACATGATTTGGTGCTTAGTTTACTACGTTTTACTTTCATTCATAGTGCGCCGTTAAAACTGATGTCGTCGAGTGTAACAAGTTGCAAGAGCTCGTTGTGAACACAGACATAAGTGTGCAGTTTACGCGCGCGTTCATTTCACTTCCGCTGTCGGTTGAACGTACGCCCGAGTAGGAAAGAAATAAAATAACGTTCATATAGAAAAGATAATATCGGGCTGCGCGGTGGTTCTCCCCACCACGCGTCACGGTGAGCGCGCGCTCGCACACCATTGGTCCGCGCGGCCCCCTCTCGCCGCGCACGCGCAGCGTCTAGCTCTACAGATTTCAAATCTCGACCGTTTATTTCGTAGTGAGCGGGCATAGCGTGCGGTCCGAGCGCGCCCCGCGACGCACACTCAACATTATTATTGTTTAAAAAAACACAGCAACGTGCTCGTGAACGGTTCGGTGGTACAACGTGACATCGCTAACTACTAACGAACGATCAGTGCGTGCAGTGCGTCGTCGTGTTCTACGGTTCCACGAAACAGCGGTCGACGGAAAGGTCAATTTCTTTCGATGAGTGGAGGTTTAGTGCATGTATTACGTATCATCATGACTAGATCCACACTCATCCATGGAAGTTGCGTGGTTCTACGTGCGGCGAGCGGGGCCCTGGGCCTGTCATTACCGGCGGGTATCATTACCGGTGCGCTGTAATGATACGTTGAGAGGCAGGTAGGTGCTCTGACGCCGAGCGACCTCCGCGCCTCTACCTACTGTACTCTACCTGCGCAAGGTACACACCGCCCAAATAATGTCATTTAGATATACACCGGTTAGCTATTGGTCGTTCAATCTAACTTTTTGTTGTTGTTTTTCACCGTCAAAGGTAAGAATTACCAGTTTTTTTATCTAATTCTTAAGTCACGGTTTACTGTCGTCAAGCGTTATTTTATATAAAAGAAATAGATTTTGATAGATGTAACCAGCAAGTTTGTCGGCGTCAAATTTCACGTGAGAACGGGGTGCGAGCTCTGGGGTGAGGGGAAGGGAGCGGCAGATAGCGGCGCAAGCGCATCTGCTCCTTCTAAGAAAGGCCATTGTGGCGGTCCCGGAGTGGTCAGTGTGGTGACGTCACGGGCCGGGGCCGACAACCTTACCCCGCGCACCTCGCGCCTCACCCCGCCGACTGTACCTACACAACATTGAGGTACATCCGACACTGCCAATTATTCTCCAGTGATTAGTTGTTCGCATGTTATTTGTTATGTAAAATGATTTTATTGTTTGTAATATACCTATAGCATTTCCGGTGGGTAAGATTCTAAAATGCCATGTGTCTACCTATCCGAATATTTCCATGTCAAAGGTTTTTTTTATATATACCTAGTTGTAATATCCGCATTCTGGGAAGTCCTTGAATAAGTACTGAGTAATGTTATTACTATTACTTGAATAGATACTTGCGATAATTTATTACGGATTGCATCAATATCAGATGTGCCACGAAAATTGGCGGGAACTACCAAACCTCTACGTCAATTATCTTATTATTGTGTCTGCAATATTATATTAACAAAGTTTATGTAACGGATTTCATAATGTATGGAAACTACAAAAAATCACATGCTCTCGACGTAATAAATTATTCTATGTAGGTATGACAAAAGCCTTCGTACGCCTTTGTTAGATTTTTGAAATTACAAGCCAAGTTTAAACATGTGTCTGTCTAATGTGACCAGAGGAGAAGAGTTTTTATTTAAATTGAGAAGCATAAAACCTTTTTTGTTTAATTTTTTTGTCATAATTAACTCATTGTCAACTTATTTTTTTTTACGTAACATACAGCACAAGAAAGACACTGGCTTTAGGATAATTATTCAATTGTACCTTGTAGGCGTTTCAGCTCAGTTAAATATTGTAGTTTGCTGATGACGGGTAGAAAGCGTTTTATAACTCGACTAATGTAGGTAGAAATGGTTTTTATAGTTGTAATCAGCAGCAGTTGTAATTTCCTGTAGCTGCTGATTGTTAAAACGAGAGGATATGGCAAAAATACCTGTCTAGAAATCTATAATTTAAGCGTTTTTTCCAATGGTGTGCTTCGTACCAAAAATCAACAGTGTATTAAGCTCTTAACCCCTTTATTTATAGAATAGGTGGGTCTAAAATTTCCTCTACGGTACTGCCAGTATTAAAATTTTAGTTTATTTAAACTTTATTTGAAAGACATAAAGCAATTTTAAAATATTTCTTGAAACCATGTACGAAATTGCATCTTATTCAAAATCACAGCTATTAAGCCCTAATGTACGATTGTTCGTTTCTCTGTAAATTGTCTTCCAAAAATCCCACAAGTCTGTCGATGGGGCGTCTAACAAAAGCAATTTCTCAAATTCTTTTCAGAGTAAATTATACTGTGTCCATCAAAGTCGGGGCTCTGTTATTTCTACTTGTTTTTATGGCTCGTGGAGTTACTTAATAGTGTTCCGGGTAGTGGGTTTTGTGAAGCAGGTACCAACAGCCAGGTAGAAGATACCCTGCAACGGATAACACAAAAAAATAATTATGTAAGGCACGTCGCTTGTAAACATTTTAATAAAAGTGAGAACTTGACGTATGGAACGCTTAATGTTCTTTATTCAGCTCACATATTCTTTTTTCGTTATAAATTATCACATATTTTGTTTTATTGCGTGTAAGTTTTCCGCTACAGAAGGTTTATGTAAACGTTTCAGAACTTCAGTAAGTTAGCATTTATTTCGAAATTAAATAGGCATTAAATTGCACTTCATGAATTAAGCTCTATGAGTTTTTTCTCATAAGGATTGCACTTGAAAATATTAAATCTGATTTAATAAAGTTAATTTTAAAAATATATAAGTAAGTTGATTAAGAAAGTTGCCAAAGTCGCTTAAATCTGTTGTTTGATTTTGGTAATGATGTAGACATAGGTTTTATTATTCAGGAAGCTGACCTTCTTTTTCTAGTATTCCAGAACTCGACATTGACATTATGAATTATGTATAATGTAGCATACTTTGTCTGGATGTAGCTGACCTTTGAATCTGATTTTCGGAATGGTTACTATAAACTATTATGTTAATTTATTTATCTGGAATAAGTGAGTCTGCGTGGAATCAAAAGCAGCAAGGGAGGTGAGAATCGAATTTTGGTAAGTGAATATTAAACATAGACTCGCACTTATTTTGTCGCTTTTGGTCAATCCTGTTGGATACTCTAGCTTATGCTCGACATAAATTATTAACTCTATTAACTATCATATCTATTATTTTTTTCTGCTCTTTGGAATCAATTCTCTGGACCTTCTTAAGAATTCCTTAGTCTCTAATGTGTCTTAATGTTGAACCCATCTGTTATAGTAGTTTATATTAAACAAGTGGAGACTTACAATATATTTAAGTCAAGCTTAACACCTATAGTAAAGAAATAGGAAATAAAGACGAAGAATAAACCATTCAGCCGTCGGGCACAAGTTGAATGCGTCGTTTGTTTCAATCGGATATAACTCAATACTCGCCGAACTTGGTTTAGACACGAATTTGCTAAAATATAAATAGCGATAAACAACATCGCAGCGGATGTTGTGATTCCCATGAAGTTAAAGTTATGTGTATTGTATGCGCGTGCTCATGCGGGGTTATTTTTTCGTCGTGTAAACAGTGCGCTTCCGCGTTAGTTGTGCCGTGCGAACCTTCACCGGTGAGGGTCGAGGGATCCGCACGACCTAACGTTAAGTTTCCTTTGTTTAACACTTAACGCATTAGCGTAATGTTCGCGCTGTTATCGCGATGTTACTACACCAAACACCTGTTAGCAAATTAGCCGAGATTGTTAGCCAATCCACTCATTACTAAGACCGTTGACATAATTTTGTTTGAATAAAAGTAACGACTTCGTTGGCAAACGGTTAAATTGAAAGGTGAGGGGAATATGCACCCCAACTCTACTTCGTGACATAAATACAGCCACATCAATGAATAATTCATACGAATGGAATAATAGAAATTACAATACATTTATATTTGTAGCATTTGAAATAAATTGCGTGTTAATTAATCATTTTTTAAATCTATATTTCAAAACTTGTACCCCATTCGTTTTCGCAAAGTTTAACCATATTCCTACTTAGGAAAGATCATTACCTATTTTAAACATTAATTGGCATAAACCTACCTAAACGTAACTTCTTTCAGAAAAAAAGCTCATTTGGAATAGGGAAACACCCGATGATAAAAATGGCTGTGTTAAAATAACGACAGATTAAATACTTATTCAAAGCCTACAGTAGGTAATAGAATTACATAGAATATATAAAGCTATAAAATGTAGTTAGAATTATGAATTGTTTGAAAAACGGAATGATGCGACTAGAAAATTGTGTAGCACAAAAGCAGTAGCCGACTTGATTGTCGCCAATTAGTTGTAATAACGGCCCTCGGCCGGCCGCGGTCGGATAACGCGGTGTAATTTGTTAGCGAACACCGAACACGGCTCACGGGCCTGTGACTCTGTGAACAAGATTTATGTGTGAAATGTTCGAGGTCGATGGGTCTACACGCTACTGGATTTTGTTTCACCGTACCACAGCACCGCACCGGCAAGCTCACTCATCTGGTTTATGAAGTGTTGGGCACATTATGTAAAGTATTTAACCGTCGCCGTCGATGCATTTACTTTATTGATTCACTCATCAAATTTGATTGTTATTTATTGAAAGCACTGCTCATATTAATATTTATGTTCGTTTATAACATTCTACAAATATATTTTACTGTTCTGCGTGCCTGTATTTTAATACCTCTTTAAAATTTGCTCATCTTGTCATTGCATAATATTTAATTAGGTTTGGTATCATATTCTCGTCAACTCAGCGCCAATTTTGTTATTTGTTTTTAATAAACGAACCTTATATGTCAAAGATGTTTTATTTTATTATATACCTAAAAAAACATAATGTACTTTATTTGTAAGTAAGTATACTTTGTACAGTCAGAGGCAAAAATATGTACACATTTTCAAATTTTCTAAACTATCTGCACGTTTATCTAGACATTACAATATCAAAATGAATTCGTAATTTAGAAGAGGTTCCGTACAGTTTTGAATTACTCTTCGAATTTTCAATTTTGGATTGGCAGAACTTTAGATAACTGGTTTACAAAATGCGAAAATGTGTACATATTTTTGCCTCTGACTGTACCTACTTAAATTAGATATCTGATTGGATATCTTATAGAACATCAGACAGTTCTTCGAATGAGTAGGTACGTGTTGCAAGATTAATGGAGTACATAGCGAGCACTGGTAAGGCCGAGCGAGTGCAACATCCTCACCTCAGTACCTCAAGGGCAACGAAGACTGCCTATCCCTGAATCCTGTTTACGCTCATTCGAATCCAATTTTCTTTGAAGGCGGTCTGCAATCTACAATCATTATTTTTGCAAAGACAAATCCATTTCTGCCTGCGGTACGTGACTGTGGGGTAATGAGAGCTAATGGCGGGTGAGCTGTCATTACGCTGGGTCTCGGGTGCGCGCGCGGCGATTGCGGTGTCAGGACCGTGCGCAGGCGCGGCGGTGAGCCTCGCTCGATGCGCAAACCTCGCAATTCCACTCCGTCGCGGTCACGATTGCTGTCAGCTTGTGACACCACAATCATTATTGCACTTTGATGCTCAATTCGTTGGTTACAAAAGGCACGTCTTGTTTTCTCATTTTTTGTACCGTAAACAATCGATTTGCCAGAGCGCAGGTTGTACTTACTGGCTGTTTAGTTATTTTTTACTGAGGCTCTGCAAATCGTTTTCAACTTGATTTTCCTATTTTTCTATATCTACTGACCGTATATATTTTTTAATCAAGAAGTAAATTAGTAACAATGTAAGAAACAAAAAGGAAAGGTAGTATTCAGATTCATATCATTACAAAATGCAGGTATTGTAATGTGAAAGTACGATTGTGCAAAACACGCCGTAATATGGTTATTACCGAGTGTTTACAGTCTAAGGTACGATTTGTTTTTGCTGTTGCTACCACGTCCACGGTTGGTAGTCAACTTATTCATGTTATCTTTTTTTCACCCAGGTCAGTTTTGAACCACGAATTGCAGTAGTTCAGTATTTATAGATAGCGTAAGTATATTAGGCTGAAGAAAGTTGGTTGTGATCATTTTCTTTCCAGTTGAATCCCATAAGGCTGGCCGGTCTACTATGTATTTTTGGTGCCTTTGTCACTTAATTAAGGAGATATGAGATGCACAGATTTATTATGCGCCGTATTAATTCAGTTTGGATGATGTGACCCACCTACTGATGGCCCTCTCACTGAATAGAAAAATTTTACAAATGCGTCAAAGTTGTGTCGTCTCGGAAAGATGGGCCTTTTGGTTGAGAGCCGTCCGCCCCGCCACAGCCCTTGTAAAGTAGTAACTGTCGTCAGAGACAAACTACACGTCCTCAACAAAAAAAAGGAAAGATGGGCTACAAGAAAAGTGGATAAAAGTAGTAACATAACACGTGGCTGAGATGAGTAAGGTTACAGGTGGGTGACTGTGTGGTGTGAGATTGTGACAAGAATAGACAAAGTGAATAATGAGTATTACCTACAGAAAGTGAAGTTAGTGACAGAAAGATAAAAAGGTAAATAACCGTGTCTATGTCTTTGTGTGCCTGTGCATGCAAAAGGGATGAATATAATATGAAGGGATGAAACGCAGTGGTACAACTTTGAGTAATGTAAATAATGTCTATGAAAAAAGGCCTAAGAGATGATGAATGAATTGGATGCGTCAAGTGAATTATGGAATAAGTATCCACATAAAACTAGACTTCCTAATCCGTACCTACTCTCTTTAAATGATACACTTTTCCGAATGTTACTGTATCTATAGATTGATGTGTTGCTGTGAGTAGGAAAGTCATGTTTTACAAAGATCTAAACTCAGTGCACTTGTTAACGCGTATGCAGAAGCAATCGTATACGTGCATACCAAAACGCTATCTGGTCAGAAGCCGTTCTTCCAAAAACGACCTAAGTATATCAACTACATTACGTACGTATAATGAGCGATAATGTTAATGTAAACGCTGGTTATTCTTAATCGGTTGAGTGCTACCGAATTACGGACCGTATAAATAAAACATCTTTCATGGCTCATAATGATCACATACTTAAATAGCAGATAATCAATTATAAATAATGTGCTTGTTACAACATTTAACGAAAGTTTTATAGTTAACTTAATTAGTTAGAACGACACTTAACTTATACTTGTTTACATAGGGTTCTACTGTAAAAAGGATACCACACAAACATCGCCTTGCACACAAGGCGGTAGGCATATACGTACTAGAGAGCCAAAACAAAAATAAGTAGCTTTGATTTGTTTCTTCATCTTCAACTATACATATCGTTTGTGTACTGTTTGACACACTGGTGTGACAACCATGGTGTGACTACGAGTCGGTAATTTTAAGATGAACAAGCTGTACACTTGATCGTAAGTGTAAGTTATAGCACGCAGCCTAAACTGGATTCCAGGAGGAACGGGTAAATTTGGTAGGGCGGTGGTCAAACGATGCCTATGGCAATATTGCTAATAATTTTTCAGAACACCCTCCTTGGAAGACCTGAAAGAACACGCAAAGCTAGGCCAGTTACCTGGAGTCCAGAACAATGCAGGTTTGAAGTAGGTATATAACATCTGAATGACGGACTTGATGAGTAACAACTTCCATTGTCGTATAAGCTCCTAAAATTACATTATTTTATGGATTGAAAATAGAATAATTAGCTTAAGTATAAAATAATTCTTTGATTACTCAGAGCAATGAACGATTTTATAATTAGGTAGGTACGTTGGCCGATGAAACTAAAATTGTGCTGTTACATATTTTACTCGTTTATTCGGTAAGCGTGAGAAGATTACGCCATTTTGAATTTTTTGAACTATGCTCTCACCTTCTCACTGTTTTTGGGTTTTAGCAATAAATTTGACTGGTTAACAAGCAATAGAACATTCACAAAAGATGCTTCTTCTTCTTTATCGCTTGGTTAATGACCAACCTAGTATCAAGAGAGGCCTTTGACGTGGCTTATTAACGATTTTGTCACTACGACTACAGTCGGAACCTACTTTTAACGCGCCCTCTGAAACCTAATGAACCTTTTTAATATAGAAACTCCATCATACAGTAACTCTTTCATCATATTATTAAAATATATCTTTAACATTACTTCAGTCTGTTTGTAGCTCCATCATGGTGGCCGGCGGGTCTCTTGCGCGAACGGTGAGTACGAGTTTCGGGCAGTGCAGTTTCGTTTTCTGCGTTATGGGTGTGAATTGTTTTCATGTTGGTAATTTCCAGGGATAAAAAAAAATAGTAGGTACTAATTTGTACAGAGGCTTGCTAAGTTTACCATTTTTGATGGCGATATTATCAATCATGTAGGTTCTATCGACAAAGAATCATGACTCACTGTGACGATAAATAATTAGTAACAGAATACCTGATTACGACATAATATGATAAACAAGGTCACACAAAACTACAAGAAGAACTTTTATAGGTACCGTATACGACAATGCAGTAATCAGTATGATGGGGTATTTCCGAACAAATAAGTACAATTATGGCATCTTGAATAAAATATTGTTTATCTTTCAACGAACGGTTTAGCTGGGATATGTTTTTTGCAGATTCCTATGAGCAATGATTACCTACTGTTGAAAAGAAAAACTCTTTCTGTGTCATTAAAAAAGAGTTATAACGTATTTACACTTAATAACGTATTTAAGCACTATTTTGAATGACAGACCTCCGTGAATATATAAATAGATATATATATAGTGAAGTAGTTCATATATACCTATTGGACATTCTAGGACCGGTAGATCAACTAATTATCAAAGTCTGGCCTTTGATCTAATATATCTACGATTAAGGACACTGGTATGTATTAAATGTATCGTTAACTGGGCCACAATGTCCGTTCTATTAGCTGTTGTTGTCACGAGGCAGTAACCAAACTACTTTGACATGTACCTACTTGGTAGTGTTCATTCACGCGAATACCATTCACTTGTACCTTGAAGTTATTGTGCTGTGTAACACCTGTCCGCTAAGCTATGCTGTTATGGAACTATTAAGTATGACTTGAATAAATTACTTAGTATTGTTAGAAATAAGTTTAGTAGGTAACTTACAAATAGAACTTCTATGGAAGTTGCTATAAGTACGGATTTCTTTGATATATATAAATACAGAAATATAATTATACACAACGCCATATAGTTCCAAACTAAGCAGAGCTTGTACTTCATGTTGTGTTGTTCTCGGTTCCATAAAAGATAGATAATAGTTTTAAATTCTGATGTTATCCTACCTTTCCTACTAATATTATAAATGCGATAGTTTGTGAGGATGTATGGATGTTTGTTACTCTTTCACGCATAAACTACTGAACGGATTTTGATGAAATTTGAAATATAGGTAGTTTAGGGTGTAGAATAACATTTAGGCTACCCATACTATGCGGGTAAAGCCGCGGGCGTCAGCTAGTTAATAAATATATTTATTTTGTCGTTGTAATTCAACCGAAAAAATAGTTTTGACTCTGCTTGTGTCAAATATAATTTACAAGGACTGTGTAACTTAATTAAATAAGATTAGGTTAACGATTTTACATTTAGCCATGTCTAAAATTATAAAACGCCGATAAGGCTTTACAAAGATATGATCACTAGGTAGGGTCATGGAGGCAACAGTGACTCGGTCGGCTACAGTGGCTCAGTCATGTTTCGACCTGAAGGGATAGGAATATATATTTGTCTCTTTTACCGATTCGAAGGCCTTGGTACTCGTGCACGTTTAAACCAGTTTGCTCGCCGTTCGAGCGCGCCGTTTTTAAGCTTCGGAAAAAAAGTGAGTCACTGTTTGCCTTCCTGATAGTTGCAAAACTTCTGATTAATACGGAATAATACCTGAAAAAATCAGGGAAAATTTCATAAAATCGGATTTATTCAAAATTTATTTAATAAATATTTTTATGTTTTATTTGCTGAAAAATAGTATTTTGCATCGATCGTCGATCACCGCCGCGCCGGGCGCCGCTACAACTTTGTGCGCCGGCCGCAGCCTCACGGGCGCGAGCCCGTCTGCACGACTCATGTCACGACGTGAGTGGTTCACGTTGTGACATGAGTCGTGCAGACGGGCTCGAGTCTCGAGTTGTTCGGCAGCGGTGCCTGGTGCGGTAAGAGAGAGAGGACATGCTTTGCGGAGGAGCTTTCCCCCCGCGAGTGAGTGAAAGATTCGATCGAATTTTCCGTCGAATATATCGCCCGAATATTAAACTAATCTAAAATAATAATATAAAACTATCTGTACCAGACAAAATGCATAAATAGTTTATTTACAATTATTTATACTTACCTATAAATTATAATTATACACTTAATAAATAAAAACATAATAATATAAATTTTATAGCACATAAATATATAATAAATATAATAAAATAAATAAATCACGTGACAGTGCGATCAGTTGAAATAATCCCAAAGTTCCGGTATATTTCGGTATTATTCCGATTTAATCAACTTGAATTATTCGGATTTTTTCCCGCTAGCATCTATATTCCTGACCCTACCTAATACGAATGTGGGCGTTCGTTACTGGTCGTAAGGCCTCTTCGTATTTCAATTCTAGCCTAATCTAGTAATACCAAGTGATTAGGTTACGGTGCAATGAGATGCCAACATAGATTACCTTCACGTTTTTCGATTGATTTAGTCTGTGAGTTCTGTGACGTCAATGATGTGGTTTTATATCTAGACTTTCATTAACTTAAATATAATATGGTAATCTCAGTCTGCTTTTATGTGATGATAGCAAACTAATTATTGGGGCATAACAAAATAAGTACAACACGTTTACTATTTACTATTCCGTTCTTCATAAACTAAAACTACCTACTTAATCAGAATTAGACATCGACAATAAGTACAATGAATATAACTTTTTAATTTGGTACCAAGGATTCAGGGGCTAGGGAACTGAGTTACTTAATTATTTATTGGCTTATAAAATAGTAGGTTATGTATAAGTTACTATTATAACAAAAATGAACTTTGAACGGTTATAATATCGACAGGCACTACATCGATGGTCGCTACATCGCAAACGCTCCATTGATGGGTTACTGTACCGACAGTACCCTAAATCGATGGTACGCTACATCGACAGTACCCAAAATCGACGGTATGCTACATCGACAGTACACTAAAACGACGGTACGCTACAATGACAGTACACTACATCGATGGTCGCTACATCGACAGTGCACTAAATCGATAGCACGCTGCTTCGACTAACCAACCCAAGCCAGGTTTCATTATTTTTTAATATTCTAAGGCATTTTATTTATAATATTTTTTATTATCGATTTTATGTCGATGTAGCGTACCATCGATTTTGGGTACTGTCGATACAGTAACCCATCGATGGAGCGTTTGCGATGTAGTGCCTGTCGATATTATAAACTAGACCCCTTTGAACAATATAACTAGTTGCCTGCTACCTACATATTATGTCAGAATGAAAACATCGCTAAAACGATACTGTTCAAGTTATATATTTGCAATTTTAGTTCTACTAATGATAGGATTATTAGTAATTGACTTGGATATTGCATACAAATAGTTTTGAAATTATTCATGTGAAGATTGGATTGCCTACGCATAATATTAAAATCTAAGTAAGGTATACCCGAAAACGTAATGGCTTTATCAGTTTTGACAAAAAATTCTATCATAATTCAAATTCAATAAGATCGGTATTTAATATTTATGCGTGAGCTTGACGTCATTGGTTGACCGTAATCAAAACTATGCTTAGATTAAAAGTGCAATCTATTTAAAACTTTCACTTCAACGCAATAAATAATAATATCTACTAACACAATACAAATGTCACTATATTAAACCGTAGAGTTTGTATGTGAAAAACTATGAAAAACCATTAAATAATTTAAAACTAATGTCACTTGTTACTTATGACATTACAAGCTTGTCATATTTCAGAAAAACTGAAAATGTAGAATTTAAATATTGGCTGGTAAACCACCCAATTGTTGGCACCTTAAGAGTGGACTTCTTGTCAGACTAAAATATAAAATATCATAAAATGATAAAATACTTTAATCTTTGCTTATACTTAATCATTATTATGTTATTGAATAGTATTAAATAAATATTATTTGGCACTAATGCCAATAAAAAGATTCTGATAAATTTATTGTTGCTATGTTGACACATGAAATAAATAAAATATAATAAAAATATTAAATAAATAATATTTGAACTTGAATAATCATACTAAACTTGAATAATCTATAGTGTTTTCTTTCTTTTTACTCACTTTTAACTCTTAAGTTCCAATAATTGTAAGAATTCTAACGATTAGGTGGTTTACCCTAATTTGTTTTATATTATATAATAACGAAAACTTTAAATTGAAATATGCGCCAATGACGTCATGCAAGAAATGATAGGGATGGACATAGAAGTAAAAAAGAGAGAAATTCATTTGAATAAAACGTTTTACCGTAAATATGCTCTAGTAACAGTCAATAACGTTGACTTTACTATTTGTTTTTATAAATACCTAACGACTATTTGCTAATACAAGAGAACTGATATGTCAAAGTAGCGTCATGATTTAGCTGATGTTTTGTTGTGCGATATTGAACCTAATAGTTTTATGACATGCAACTAACAGTAACTCTAGAGGTGATAAGGCCATTTAGTTTTCGACTATACAAGCAAATAGAAGTAAGAAAAGATCATGGTGCATAATTTGACTCTTTGACGGATCTTTGCGTGCAAAAATCATCAGATTTGTATATACATACCTACTTAAGTACTAATAAACATTATGTGATAATCTATACTTAGAGGTAAAGTTTGTGTGTTTGTGACGTTGTAGGGGGTAATCTCTGGATCTATAGAACCGATTTTAGAAATTATTTCTGTGTTGAATAGTTTATTTATCGGGGAGTGTCATAGGCTACATAGTATCACGCTATGACTAATAGGAGTGGAGCAGTAATGAAATATGTTTAAAAAAGGGCTGCCCAACGAAGTGGGTCAGCTAGTGTTTTTTATATTAATTGATATAAATGTTGCTTGTATCGAGGTATTCCCGAGTAGGTAGACTAACTTATAAGGTTTTGATTTGTAGACTTATTCATTTAAGGATATAAAGTCTCATTGCGACGAGCACATAAGACCAGACGCTCCATGTAGTCGGTAAAGTATAGTCTGCAAATAATAAATATATAAACAATGATTACTTATTTTAAGTCGACTCCAAAAAAATAACGAGATTACGACGAATTGAGAACGATCATGTTTCAGTTTGGCGAAATCTTGTTTATGTATGTTCCCTACTCGCCATCATCATCATCTCAGCCAATTGACGTCCACTGCTGGACATAGGCCTCCTCCAAATATTGCCAGCTTATGCGGTCCTGTGCCTCTCTCATCCATCGGTTGCCTACTCAATTTTATTCAAAAATGCCTTAGCCGATTCAAAAACAGATTTTTTGTTACGATACTTTTTACATCAAGGGCAGATGTTGCGATGGAAGTTGGAGGAACCCTGGAAAAATCGAAAACTCTTTAAATTTATAACCGTTCTTGACGCGATTTGAGTATGTTCCTCCTACAGTTGCTTTGGGAAGTGGCTCCTACATTTGCTTTGGGAAAGAGCAATTTGTTGAAGTGGAATTGATGATGAAGAGCATAGTTTGCCTTTCTTGTATGTTTGTTGTTGTTTGGTGGATGGATCTATTTCTTTTTTTTTTTTTTTCTTTTTTTTTATTTGTTTATTTAAAGTCGTTTTTTAACAACAAGGTCATCAACGACTACAATATAAACTAGGATTAACTTATAATAGTACTTAGAGTATAATTACAATGTTTATCTTAACTTAGATTAGGTCGTAATTATTAATCATTTTTAAGAAGTTAATTGTGGGTTTACATCCAGTTTCTGAAAGACAGTCTTTTAATGTGATTGGTAAATTACAGAGCTTTTTCTCTTCATCGTAAGCTGAACATTCTGTTAGAATATGTAAAACAGTTAAATCCAGCCCACACTTGCATTTGTTTCTTTCAGCTTTTGTTATGAGGTGTATGTGAGTCATATTGGTGTGTCCTATACGTAACCTGGTAATTATTGATTGGTCTTTCCTACTCATATCTGGGAAAAAGTTCTTTTCAAAAATTGAGGATCTAATATTAAATAACTTAGTAGTATTTTCCGTCTTCCAATTTTCGTCCCAAAGTAGTCTAATTTTGTGTTTAACATGTTTTTTTGTTTCAGCTGGAGTTGCTTTGATACTATCTAAAATATTGGACTCATCAATTGATTTTTTAGCTTCCCTGTCTGCTTTTTCATTGCCGGGTATTCCTTGGTGACTAGGTATCCAAACAATTTTAAATTGATAGCTGTCTTTAATAAGGTTTATACATTTTTGTTTCATTTCTGTGATAATAGGGCTGCTGTTTTTTATGTTTTGCAACGCTGTTAAACAAGATTTGGAGTCTGTATAAATGACATGTGTTTGAAGTTTTGAGTCATTCTGTATCATATCCAAAGTCTTCATTAGTGCAGTTGCTTCACAAGTAAAAATAGTACAAAAATCATACAGTCTATATCGGTAACAAATATTGTCTGACACCACAGCACACCCTGATTTTCCATTTAGAACTGATCCATCTATGTAAAAGCTTTTGTAGTCCTTATATTTATTTTTAATATCCAGGAATAGGTTTTTGTACACACATTGTGGTGTGTCATTTTTAAGATTTTTGGCTAATTCCAGATCAATAGGATATTGAATATTTTCCCAAGGGCCACAACTAAGTATTTTTTTAACATAAAGGTTTGGTATCGTAAAATTACACTCTTTTAAATATTTAGCAGCTCTAATTCTAAGTGGTTGAGGTAAGTTAGGCTTAAATTCATATTCAGCATCTGTTGCCCTTATATTAGTATAGTACATATGAATTGGATTATCAGGTTGAGATACTATATTTATAACATAAGAAATAACGAGTTGCATTCGTCTAAACATTAATGGTATTTCTTCAGCTTCAAACAAAATACTTGCTGTAGGACTTGTTTTAAATGCACCAATGCACAATCGTAGTGCAGTGTTTTGAATACTTTCAAGAGATTTAAGCGTGCCTTTTTTGGCTGAATCATAGATGATAGAACCATAATCCAGTTTTTGTCTTATTAGTGCACGATATGTATGATCTATTTCTTATTCAATATGTATTTACAAATAATTTTTACCCTAGTTATACGTACTTACTTTGTTTTCTAGTCAGCTGAACCAGTACAATATGATTTTACAATACAAAAATGATTCAAGCAAAGTAACAAGTGTATCGTACTACTAAATGACATAAATACAAAATGTTTTTCAATCGGAACAATGGTATACCGGTCGAGACGGTGATTTAACGACTAAAAGCAATAATTGTAAATCAAACAAACGTTTATTAGTGAGTTGGACAGCGGAGTTTACACTATCGGTCTGAAGTTAGATATTAAAGAAGTTGGTGTATGTACAGGAATTAAAAAAATACAGTGCCCCCACGCTTCCCGCCATTAGGTTTCAAAAATGTCATCTCAACATCTGCGCAGCCAGCTTTTAGAGAAGTTTGCGCATGTATGTCTCTCTCTCTATAATCTCCCACACTCCCCACGCTTCCCGCCATTAGGTTCTAAAACTGACATTTGCGAAACTACTAAATAAGTATACCGTATTTATCCTTACTTGATTTATTTAGTAAACAAACACCACATATTGCAAATTCACTAGTTTTTACATCAATCGCACACTTTGATATGGATGAAAATTTTTGGAAAGTAGCATTAAACGTTTATGCAATAGAAAACACGTAAATCACTTTGATTTATCCACTATCTTTCGTAAATTTTAAATAAATGTATTTTTTTCCAACATAAAATTTCACAGATAAAATTATTTTTACGATTTGACATTTCGTCCCATATCTAACAACACCGTTCAAGTCGAAAATTGGTGGTTTTAATTTACATTTTAATGCCATTGGATGAAGCTGCTCATTGCGCGTCGAACTATTGGTCTCATGAAATAGATATCAGCCAATCAGAAGCCGTTATTCAAAAAATAGTGACAGCGCTCAAGTCGGTTGGCGTCGCAACACCGCACAAGTTTGTCATACTATTCGCACGAAAATACTTCCCGTTCCGTGATTATTAAATTTTTATGCGAATTTTATGGCTGAAAGGTCTATGCAAGATGTTTAAATAGAAGATTAAGAGGTAAGCTATATAATAAAGTAATGTTTATTGATTTATTCGTATTAATTTAGAATTAATTGCCAGAGCTAGAAATGGACTGACTACGAATAAAAGACAAAACATCCAATTTGTTAAGGAAGGTACTACTAAAAAGACCACCTACAAGTCTTTTTCAGTCCTGAGTCCGGCAGACGATTGAACTCTACTGGTTGACACGTATGAAACACACTACAAAATCCCGGAGGATATCTGCGTGTAGCCGTTGAGACCAGACATATTTCTCTACTCAAAATTGAAAAAGCGTGTAGTACTTATTGAGCTCACGGTACCGTGGGAAACTAACATCCCTAAAGACCACGCAATTAAGACAAACAAATACTTTGACTTGACAAATGAGAAAACCAGAAATGGCTATAGGGTTAATCTGTATGCCGTGGAAATAGGTGCGAGTGGTACACCTGCAAAATCCCTCTACAATCTATTAAAAGAACTAGGACTGCAGAGAACTTCAGTAAGCTCTCTACTATCACGAATGTCCAAAACGGCATTGTTAGGCTCCTACCAAATTTGGATAGGTAGAGGAAGGAACATAGCAGACAGTGAAGGTGACCGCTAACGCGTTGTAAGGGAGCCTCCTTAAACCTACATCTGTTATGCAAGTGTTCCGTCCTTTATCACGCGATGGACCCGGCACCCGCACGGAGAATGTATGGAATGCTAAGATTAGATCTTATTAAAACTTGACTGCTCGGAGAGTCGGGATGACCCTGGAATGACAGGTGACAGCTGCAATAGACACATTACCAGTGGAAAGACAGTCGACTGCTGGAAAGACAGCCGAGGGCAAGGGCCTAGCAAGCCCTTGCTCAAGAGTTAACGCGCTAAAAGTCCACAAAAGAAAAATACCCCTAGGACAGTCCGAATGGGGGGGGGGGGGGGGGGAAAGAATTGTTCACAGATAGATTCTCAAAACGACAAAGGCAAAAAAAAACAACTTGATATGCCCCACGTGCGGGAAAACGTACAAAATAAGAGCCTGGTTTTTTAAACACTTAAAAACACAAACATGATGGTGTGGAAGCCGGACAGTCATCTGTAAGTCTAGAGATATTGATACGAATAAATGAATATAAATATAAATATTGATATTTTTTTTTAAAATATTTTTAATTAAAAGCTTTTATTTGCAGATCATCTTTTAATACCTTCATCCCTTACATTTCCCCAAACAACACCGCCTAAATCTAATAAAAAATCAGCCAACACTGCTCAAGTCATAGAATAAAAGTTAAAATAAAAAAAATCGTTAAAATAAGTATATATAATTATTTCTTAACCTATAACTAGAGTATGTATTAAGTGGCAATAGTAAAAAACCACAGATATTTTAAAATAGACAGTTTTATTCGTCTCCTGTAAAGTTGGTAAAAATGACTTAAGGGGAAACAATTCAATCGCAATTCCATACAAACAAAGAAACTTAATTCCTCCTTCATTAGATAATAAATACTCAAAACTATAGATAACATCGTTTTGTCTCGTTATTATCTAGTCTTATTGATTAATAAAACAGTAAAAAAAATATTCATTTAGAAGTTATGAGGCTTCAAAGTTCATAATTATATGCACATTTTATGACAACTTTTAGCGTAATAAAATAGGATTAAACGTTTATAAAGGTAAATATATTTTGGGAATAGGAATAGATTATTTATTCGAAAATTCAAATAATTTTATATTGACTAGATACATTCTAAAGTTTGTACGCAATTACCTTTTTCCCAAAACCATTTTAGGAAATTTTACCGTGCTCGTTTCCGCCATCGACATCTTGCATCTCGCCTCCACTTTCTGCACCCCTCGGGTCGGAGGAGGGGAGGTACGACAGCGAGCCGACCGTCGTCGAATGTTACCGAATATTTGTTTTTAAACTTCAATAATCTTTAATTTATGTCATTTATGACAATTACGTATCGCTTGCCAGTAAGAAGTTTCGTAATTTCTTTTATCAAAGAGATCCAATTATTGCCAGGTGCATAACCAGTTAGATAAAATACCTACATCAGTGACATTCTTGACTAAAATCAACTGTCAAAATTCACCTATTATTACAATAGTCAATAGAGCATAGCTAAGGCTGTCACATTGCACAAACTGTATTTTTTTTGTAATTCATTTTGTATTTTTTTTTAATGTGACCACGTACTCACCCCCGCCCCGGTATCTGAATGACTGATCAAGTATCATTTCTTGTCAACTATCATTTCCAGATTTTATGATTATTATTTATTTTATGATTTTTCTTCCTTTTTTTAAATCCAGCTAAAATTAACTTCATGTACTGTATGTGAAGTAAGATATTATTGTGTACTGTACGGAACCCCTATTAACGATGCACGGTCTAAAAAACTGCCTCAAGAATAAACAGCTTAACTTAAAAAAAAAAAAAATTATAATGTTTTACGGTGTCATACCTACACCACTTACAAGATAAATTGATGTCTCGCTTGGTGTGTCTTCCGCAACAAAACTTACATTAAAATATTTTTTAAAAACCCATTTTAGTTATCTTTATTTACTCCTGATTTATTACTTTTTAGGTAACTACCTACAGCTAGTATTAGTGTCAACCCTAACAATCAAGAAGAACAATATTTATATTTTGAATGACATTTTGATTTGTAATAAATACAATCGAGCGCGTGTGCGTGTGCATGTTTCTGACTGCTTTTCTATGAGTTTTTCTCTTTCTCACGCAACGTTTGGTGAAACAACAATCTTTTAGGCTCCGGTGACAGCTGAGTTGGTTTTGACAGAAGGAGCCTTCTTAAGCGGTGTTGTAAGCTAAGGGACGATTTGTAGATTATAGAATTTTGTCCTTTATTCCTATACATTTTTGAAAGATTAAAGACTAAAGTCTTAGTCTGTGGTTGACACGACGCCATATATGTTTACGTTTTAGAGCAAGTCTGTTTAAATAGACAGTAGGTAATATACAGCAATGTAATAGGTATTGTGCTAGATAGTCAATTGGACGGATTAATTGGTGAACGGAGGGTGGTACGTCGACATATTGTTAATACCTACTTACGATATTATGTTCAGCGGAGCGTTTATGGAAAAACACAGAATTTATGTAGCACGCAATAATACGCAAAGCAGGCCCTAAGCCTAAGGAGGAGGATCTCAATTTGGTTGTTTTTTGAATTCGTTTCGCAATACTCTGTTATATTTTGACTAATAATAAATCTTCATTAAAATAAATTTCATCAGTATAATTATTATAATTTGGTTTTAATTTAAACAAATAAGTATGTACCTATCATCCCTTTTTATTTGCATACATTTCAGCAATGGCTTTCCAATAAATGAAACAACTATTACAGCCATTTTTTTGAGTCCCGTACGGGATACAAATGTTTAGGTAAGCCAAAGTCGACACCTTTGATTGTGCGATCACCGATTGTGGCGAACTTGACGAAAAGCGCAAATACGGCCCAGAAATAAAAACAACTGGTAATCAAAGACATCTCTCCTACGTCGTGAACTTGTTGGTCTGATCACATTTGTGTGCAGGATGTGTATCAGCTAATCCTCGAACATCTTATGCAAGTGCAAACTGCTCGAGAGGCTTCTCGCTTAAGTGTACTAAAGGAAAACTGAGGCATATATTGACCTCTGCGTAAAAGAAGGAAAACTTGAGACTAAACCGTGGGAACCGACGACCTCTATGGCGTAGTAAGTATATAACGCAGAGGTCTCGGGTTCGATTCCTGCTCAATGCAAATCTTTGTGTGCATGAACAGGATTTTTTGCATTGGTCTGGGTGTTTTCTATGAGTAAACTTTTTGTGACGTATTGTGAAGAGTAATGCTAAAATAACAGCCTCGGTGGCGGCGCGGCCCGGCTATCGCAGTACTTAACGGCTGGCATTCACGAAGTCGCGGGTTCGAATCCCACAGAGGACATTTCTTTTTGCAATCCAGAAACTATAGTCCTGAGTTTGGATGTTCTTTGTGCTTGTTAAATTGATGTATTGTAGGATCCCCGCGACACATGACATGTCCTTGGTGTGGGGTTGTCTTTTAAATAAAATATTATGTATAACTAAAGAGTAGGTACTCCTTTTGGACTTACCTACTTTAATTTTTATCAAGTTTGAACATATTGAAACAACCTTAAAGTATTCTTCACAGTTATCAACATTAAATTATACATAACTTGGTTCGTTCTGGTCATATCATGAGTTGAATATAAATGATCTTTTCTTTACTGCCTACGTTTAAAGAATTTAAGATTAATAAACAAAACATTGACGGACAGATCGCATTATGGTTAGATACTTTATTACTTCAATTAGGTACTTAAGTACTTAATTTTTTTTTGTATAATTATTATTATAAAAGCGCAGACCATTATGGGCAACAACAAACCCGTTGTGTGGTAGCTCAGGCAAACGAGCCAGCAGGTCACCTGATGGTAAGTGATCATCGCTACCCATGGACACCCGCAACACCAGAGGAATCACACATGCCGTTGCCGAACTTTTAAAAGGTAGTACTTGTGCTTTCTTGAAGCTCCCCAAGTCGTAACGGTCCGGAAATCAAACAGTTCCATTTAGATTTCAAATCATCCATAACCTGCACTCAATTACAATATAATACGAGTGTAAATATGAATTCCCAGAGTATACTTAAGCACCATTTAGCAAGTCAACTCGATATGCCATCTCAAGAGCGAGTACTGTAAACTGCAACTTTGTTTTTTATATCCCATAATTACCTTTAAACGGTACTTGAATCGTAAAACCGACAGCTAGGGCACATAACATGCAATCAATTAGTGTACACTGCTAGTGCGGAATGTTCACACAGGAACTGTAGCTTGAGCATTCATACCCCATTATTTGAGCAGTAGTTTTACAAAACATGACTACGCTACGTTGTGACTTTGTGATCACCCCGCGTGACGTGCCGGGGCCCGCGGGGAAGTCAATGAAATCACTTTGATCGTCCATAGGCGACACGCACTATGCCTCGCAAATTGCTGCCTACCCTGCTGTTACGCAATGATAAAATTGTCGCTTGCGTTACGTACATAAAGCGACGGTGCTTACGTAGCGAATAAAATAACCACTTTACTGCTACCGTTTCCTAGGATTTGAGTTGTGAAATGTTTTATTGTGTTTTATTTTCTTTATTGTGAGTGGTGCGATTTGTTTCTGATTATATATCTATCTTCTGATTATATATATAATTATTATATGTATATAATATAGGTATACCTATCTATATCGTAATTATTATAATGGTTTTGTTGCTTAATTAACTTTCAGAATATTGTTCTAAGCGGTAGTACAATGTCATATCAATGCTTAATAAAAGTAATGAAATGCTTCGGCTAATGACACTGACCAGACAGACGGCTTTGATGGTATTGGGTTTCACATTAGATTTTCGTTCTCTAAAGAGATAATACGCGAAAGAGGCAGTTTGTAGTTCTTTCTTTCTCCTTGAAATAACATGTATGTGTGGAAATTCATTTGTTGCATTGCACAAACAGCAGAAAGAAACACTATTTATTAGGTGTCAATTTCTCAATGTTGTTTCTTCAATTTCTGAACCCGAGACCTCTGTGTAGCAGCCACTGACTACAACAACAACACAAAAAAGGTCGAAAAAAAAAGTGCAGAGTTAATATACATAAACACCCAATACTTAATTTATTTACTGTCCTATACTTAATTGGGGTAATATTTAATGTCCAAATAAATATTACCCCAATTAAGTATAGGACGTTTCTCAAAGATGCTTATGCAGTAAACTTTTCAAATTTTTATTCCAACGCTTCGCAAAGATATTACATAGGTAATTTGTCGTATAAACATAAATAAAGGACAAAGCGCATCGCTGATCGATCTCTGATTGTCGCAATACAGAACACCTGCCGTTTCTTAGAACAACTCAACCGCGAAACTGAAGCGAACAGTAGCCATTTATACATAATGCAAGCGTACACGTTTTTATTGTCACAAATAAAATAATAATCATGTAATAAGCAATAATAATTATTATGCATGTAGTTTTACGCTTGTGTTTTAGCTGCATGTTGTATTAAAATGTTTTATAATAGCATAGTAGGTATTAGAATTAAATAATTCTACGAAGAGGTCTCGGTATCGATTCCCGTTCAATGCAAATCTTTGTGAACATGAATGTATGTTTTACAAAATTGGTATGAATAACCACCATATAGGTATGACTCAACCCTTATTCCCATAGGATTTGGCAGAGTCTACTACGGTGCCAAGTACCTACTATGATCCTTAAAAACATGCTTTGCTTCGTCTCATCAGCATGACAGACCATTAATGTCCCAATGCAGGGACGGGCTTCCACCCGGGACGGAGGGATACTTGCTACTACTTCAAGATTTCCTTCTTTTTATTTCGTAAAGATAATATTCAGGGATAAAAAATGATAATGGATTGTGTGAAAGACGATATGGCTGCGAAGAATGTTACTTGTAAAATGACGTCCGATAGGAAAGTATGGAAGAAGAAGACATGCTGCGCCGACCTCAAATAAAATTGGGATAAGGGCAGGGGAATGATGATGAAAGATAAATATTCAGGGATAGTCCCTTAGTCGGTTTTTACGCCACCAGTGGGATGAGATGGGGTGGTGACATATTGTATTCTTACTCCGTCACCACACGGAGCTTCATCTAGGTACATTCAAGCATATAAGTAGGTACACATAAATGCCCGTCACTTTGAACATAACTTTTACATAAAGTAGGTACATACATAGTGTAAGTATGAACCTTGTCAATACTTTAAAGGCACAATAGTTCAATATAGTACACAATACATGAAACCTTAAACATTCAGAATAAGTGTAGTTGAACCTATAAGTATTCCACAATAGGTTACGCTAGAGGCGTAGATTATGTGTTTTGATAAATCAGATGTAGTATTTACGATCTAAATCTTGAGGCGACGTGTTAATATACATTATATACTTACAATGTATTACAAATTTGATACAAAATACGAAATAATACCTATGTTGTTTTGTAAGCAACTATTTTGTAAACAATTTGATTCTAGATAAAGTGAACTAGACTGTCGCATCGGTCAATAGGATTTCGGGGGCTACATAGGTTTATATAATTTTGGAGTTAACATAATAAATAAACATGAACTCACTCCTTATTCACATAGTATAGCCATAGACGACTAATTAAGCACTATATACCTACTTAAGTTGGTTTGTATCGTCTACATTCATAAATGGTCGTCGTCGATCAGTTCAGAGAGTGCTACGCAATTGCTCTTTCTGTAGGATTTCACCTTTCATAGACTTTCAGGGGTAAGTCTTCCTAGAGCGTCCCCTTATATATAGGGTGTACATGAGAATGGGGCATTAATTTAAATACAGGTTAAGGCAAAAGTTGACTTTTCTACAATTTGTGATAAATTTTATGAAATAAAGCATTTTGAAGTTTGAAGTTTCTACGCAATTATCGTAATAATTGCAGGACAAAGTATCCTTACATCACATCAGAAGCGCGTGCATTACGAGTAGAACATTGAGATGGCAAGAAGAAAGGATGTGCAGTGCCGCACACCACATTTGTTTCCACTACTCAGATTCGATTATTAATTAGCGTATGAAGATAGTGTGGCTTTTGGAGAAAGCAAAAAAAATTTTTTTGGGTGTTCACGCTGCCGGTTTTTGTTATTTGGGGTCCACTTTTTGGTAATCGTCGCCTATGATTCTGCAGGCATGCGGAAAACGTAGCATATTCCCTTTTATATCACAAAAAAGAAATTGTCTTTATATCCCCAAATCATTTTTGGCACCCCATAAAAAGAGTAATTTTAGTAAACCATTTTGATGTACATAATAATAAAAGTTTGATAGTTAATTATTAATTAGAAAGCATTATTTAAACAACAAATGCGTATAACTAGTTACCGTGTGAAACATATTTCTTTGTTAATACGCCCACAAAAGTAATATTACTCATCATTTCGTGGGATTTAGATGTTCAAAATAAGTTAGTTAGTAGAACGGTTGCGTGAGTATAATTACAGTAGTGATCTCTGTCTTGTGGACATTTAATTGTACTAGCGTGTGTACGACTTCTCGACCCGTTTCCTGTCTTCAAACGTCTATCTAACTGCGAGTATATTACAATGTTGACGATGTCAACGGGTTATGCTTATGATTTTGTTCGATACTTGCTGTTTGCGTGACTTTGTCCTTCATTTTTAATACTTATCCCCCTTACTCATATTAATTACGTCAATTGATTAATTAGCCTAAGCTCTTACGTTGTTTGGTATAAGGTTGGTTTTCGTAATAACAAATCTCGCTAAACAGTGATTAAATTTAAGAGGCGTTTATAAGTAAGGGGGTATATTATTTAAAGTTAATACTCTAGCTATATCTTGGCGAGTTCAGAGGTAGAATAGATGGTAAACCCAATATATTTAGTTATTTGGTTGTCGCAATAACAGTACTAGTACAAAACTACAAAGTTAACCAACTGTACTAAAAAAAAAAAACTAAATCTTAACATAAAACCTTCATCTCTTAGTAAACTCTACAGAAACCTTCATGCTGCTAGTCATTTAAGTTTGTATATGTGTAAAATCAAAGACTTGTCAACTCTCAATTGACTCCAACCAGACAACGCCATCTAGTCAGACTAGCGTTAAACACATTTTCGTTACTTTAACCCCCGGTTACCGAATGCCTGATCAAGTAAAAATCAACTAATCAAGTGTCAAAACCGTCATTTTAGTTCCTGAAAATGATAGTTTTAACACATAATTAGTTGATTTTTACTTGATCAGGCATTCGTAAATCGGAGGTAACAAACCTACAGATATCTCTTACGAATTGGTTGATATGTAATGTTAGATTAAGATTTAATATGTGCGTGTTAATAAGGTGTTACAAATAGTCCCTAATTGGAGGTGGTATAGGCTATACGGACCGATGAAGGCGATAATTGGTTTAGTAAGCCATTATTCATTGCAGGTATAACACATTGTCTGATTTTACAAGATGGAAAGTTGAAGCTTTTATATAGAGCTTTTTGTATAATTTGTAATAGTAGGCTAAATTACGGTTATAATAAGACATAAAATGATTACAGATATACAGCAGAAGGGGTTGAGAAGTTTCCCTGCTTCATTAGTTATTTCGCAGGTTCAAATGTTTTATTTTACATCACAGTTGCTAGGAAGCTCGTAGAAAACATCGCAGTGTACCAATCTGCCCAGCGTGCTATCAGTAAGCCAAGTGTCCCTCTATCACTGGTGGGCGGCACTCCTTGAAGTTGTATATTGTTCTGAGAAAAAAAAAATCTAGTTACGATTTCAAATATTAAAACGAGAATTTGTACAGTCGCTTTAATATTTTACAAAAATATAGTGATGTAACTCATAGGTATATTCGCAAAACAAAATAATGTGTTGTGTGCGAACATAAGAACGTAAGGCGTGGAAAGCGAGATAGGATGGCAGTGACTCCTAAACACAGGGCTGCGGTCAGAAGGAATGCGCCCGCGAGCCGCCCGCGAGGCGCCTACCTATACCAGCCTCCTCTCATTTCACGCTTCTCGGAAGGGAATTTTCAATCATTTCTCTAGCATGCGAACTGTCATTGGATGTTATATCTAGAAAACATTAAGTGGAGTTAGTTGCCTCTGTAATCTAGTAACAAGAAGTGGTCCAACAAGTGCTTACTTAAGCCTGTTTTATACACATTTCGATCGTGACTACGAGAGAGGTTTGAGTCTTTAATGAATACTATGTGGAGCCTGTATTCGATAAGTACCTGCTAGTCTATTAATTGAAAAAAATATACATTTTTGTTCTTGTTAATTCTACAATTATGAAATTATTGGTTTTGGATACAGAACTTATGAATATGTACCTATCCAGTTTGTACAGACCATAAAAACAAACAATAAAATAAATACTTACGCTGATAATTACATGAAGATAATTTCTGTGAGGCAATGCTTCAAGACAGGTTTTGGGAAAAAAGCTTTTACTTCTTAGTACTTCACTTTTTTTACCGTAGCAAATAGCAAGTCTAAATATTCCCATTCTAAAGCTCAACCACCCGACTAAACTTAATTTAAAACTGATTGAATTGAACTATCAGTTGCCAGCTTCCATGGTGTGATCTTTAGGCGGCTTTTATGGATATTTACTGGATAAGATAGGTTGTTGTAATATATTAATAAAACGCTCACCGGAGCGGTGAGCGTTTGCTCACGACACTATACCTATATATTTTTATAACTATAACTCAAAGAGTTGAAGTCACGTATGCTCATAACATAAGTCTATAGTTATACATACTTATATATCATAACTATTAAATTCGTGGAAGGGACAGCTCACAACATGGAACGGGTATGTTATTAAAATGAGATCAGATTGTCAACTTACTTTATATAAAAACTTCTTTCACAGAACAGGGACAAGGTAGCCATAGATAAGAAAACCTTTGATCGTAAAAAAGAGCACATTCTTTAATTTTATAAATAAATGTAAGTTGTAAGAAATTATTCTTTGTATTCCTTGCAGACATACTATTCAACTGGTAATTATTATTATTGAAATATATTTAATTTTTATAAGTTTGAATCAATTTGATTTAAAAATATCTAAGCTTTGTTATCATCTAATAATTATACTGTACATCAGTACTAGTGTTATTCAAATCTTAAATCTCTTTCAAATGTTTTTATAATTACCTACCTGTATTTTTTTTATAAAACCAGTTCAAAAACTCCATAGCGTGAATATTACATAAATCTACTTGTAATGTCGTGCTAACGCGGTTCTTTTGGATAAAGAACGAGCAAAAAAATTTGACCGTTATCTGTAATTGTGTATGAGTATGACTGTGTCAGGTGAAAAAGGCGGGATTCTTTACCAAGGATATATTTTTAAATACTTAGTCATTCGCGTAGTCGTTATGCTGAAGCTTTTTAGACATAAGATTATAATTTTTTTCCAATTGCTATCAAGTTTCTATTTGTTTTGGTACTCTTTTTCTTTATTTTGGTTTTTATTTTTGTCATTTTTATGTTAGGTAATACTTCTCGGTCGGATCAGCAATTCTATGTTAATAACTAACTATCTAACTCTTTATCTTTATTCACTTAGATCATATAAAGGTAATAAGGAAAAATATCTGCCAAACTCTAAGAGCAAAATTACCAGTAAAGTCCCGCGTGTTTTTGTTAATATCAACCATTTAAAATATTTTACTGTTAAGTACTAAAAAAATCTTAGTTAAGTATCTGCAAAGTAATACAGGTAAGTGATTACTTCTCATTTATATTTTGGGTAAACGCCTTATTCAAGAAGCTATACCTACATCATATGCGTAAAGAGAAGAGTTTGTAAACTCTACATGAGTTGATAGGAAGGTACTCATGTATCGTTTACTACTCTTCTCTAGAAAATAAGTATTCTATGCACCATCACAGATTATTTACTAATTAAACCCATTTTCAGACACTAAGACACCTATCTTGTTGCATGGAGGGGACTGGACTTGAAAACGTACTTAAAGTTTCTTTTGTATTTTTTTAATATTCTGTAAGAAGGTACCTAAAAATAGGTTCGATTTCATTTTATTTCTTTAAATAACTACCTACTTAATTAAGTGCTCGATAATTTGTTTTGCAATGAATCGAATACTAATCGAACATAATGTAATTCAAACATTAAAAGGTAAAGTTATGAATCAAATGTAATTGCTAAACCGATATAGTATTATCAATAGCACATAAGGATGAATGACGAGCGATAACACCTGCTATTGTGCAAAGCGATGACGTTTTATGATTCATTTACAAAATAGCTTGTACTTGTGAGCAGAACATATTATACATTAGCATAGCAACAATCGTTATTACATCCATTTATTATATCTATACTAATATTATAAAGAGGTAAAGTTTGTTTGTTTGTGACGTTGTAGGGGTAATCTCTGGATCTACTGAACCGATTTTAAAAATTCTTTCTATGTTGAATAGTCTATTTATCGGGGAATGTCATAGGCTATATAGTATCACGCTATGACTATTAGGAGCGTAGCAGTGATGAAATATGTTTAATAAAGTGACGCGTTTTTAACGAAGTGGGCACGGGTTAGCTAGTTAGTTAAGTATACATTGCTCTTTGTTGCGAATATTATTTTGTATTTTATATGTTATGTCAGGCTTATTAGATGAGTTTTCTATGTATAATTTGTATGCATTTACAAATAAAAGTATTTAAAAAGTATGATTATTCGTGGTCTAGTACGGGTAGTACAAGCAGTAGGTATAGTTAGCAGCAGGTAGAGCAAGCTCTGCTTAGTTTTGGACTAGATGTTGTGGTATACTTATTGGAAATATATTCCACTATACAGTAGAATAAAAAAAAAAAATAATAACGATTAGTCATGATTGCTGGATTATCTTATTCTAAAAAGGTTCCATGTCCCGCCCATAGTCACATTAGTAAAACAATGCAAATGTATCATACATAAATGATAGGTAGGAAAATTGACAAATATTGCGGTTCCTCTAGTTCGTGATTAAACATAGCCTTTGTCCTTTCTCAAGCTGTAACCTAAGTATATCTACCAAGTTTTATCAGAATGTGTAGTGGTTATTTGAATTCCTTATCTATTCTACAGGAACGTCATATTTCGGGATAAAAAGTGAAAGTATGTTTGTTATTCAATCACGACAAAAGAACCTACTATGTAGTCTTTTTTAATTACAAATTGGCAATTAAAAAAATACACAAATTACCTAATATAAGTACTTAAGTATGTACAACTGGTTTTTTTTATTTAAAGCACTGTAAAATAATATAAGATGATGAATTAACTAAGTAAAGCTTCGGTTTTCTTTTGTTTTTAAACCTAAAAAAGAATGTATAAGTAGAAATTAATATTTGTTATGTACCTACTTAATTTTTATTTCAAATGATATTATTATTAATATTTAATAATATTACAATTGTAGAATTAAAAAACAAAACCTTGCGCGACACTCCACGTCAAACTTAAGTTAATAATTCTAACATTATAGTAATACGTCATGTTATCTCTACAAGTTATAACATTGTCTATGGCCTGTCGGCCGGATGGACTTGGGCTTGAGGAAAGATTCAAGGGCAAGGCCGCGGCACGGGTCGACGAACCATACCCGTGATATGCTATTTAGGGATTACGCCGTGTTACAACTCTTACAAAGCTAATTTTAGTGTAGGAAATACGATGTGTTTTGAACAAAATACTTATTTGCAATGTAAGCAATTGGTATATTACTTTTAGTGGTATAAGTATTTTTTAGCTGAAGTCTGTTTGGTAGGACTATAATATTTTTCTCACACAACTCACACCATATTACCAGCAAGGTAATAGAGCCTTATTTTGACTACCATGCCTTTATTTTTGTATTGTATTTGCGCTTTCTGTCAGGTTCGAAACGGACACATTGCTGTGAAACTTATAGATATGGATGTCTTTACAAAATGTCGTACTTAGAGAAGTTAATATCATATTATAAGTATTTACCTACTTTGCATACCTCGGCACCCGCCATAAGGGCTTTCAAACAAAAGATTGCGGTAGAGACACTCGTATTTGGTTGTTAGATTGATTGTTGAGAAAAAAACAGGCATAACGAAAATATAAATTGAAAAAAATCCAGATTAAAATGCAAAATTGCTTTGCCCGATTTACACTAAGGGCCAGATTCAGAGACCGCACTTTGACTTTACTTTAGCAAAGTCTAGTTATTATCTCTGAATTTGAACAACATTAAAGTAATCTTTTCGCATGAAAAGTTTACTTTGTAGTAATAAATAATGAAAGTAAACTTTTTCATGCAAAAAATTACTTTAATGTTGTTCAAATTCAGAGATAATAACTAGACTTTGCTAAAGTAAAGACAAAGTGCGGTCTCTGAATCTGGGCCTTAGTCTCAATCGTTCAGAAATATTATGTGCGTGAATGGTGCGTTGTAGATAAACTTCTGTACCTATCTCTGTTCTCTGATCAAGCCAAATAAATCAATTCGTTTTTATTTATTCTACCAGCCACGTGCGTTAACATTCATACTCTACTTATTATATTATGCTGAATTCACAACAAGACGTAAATTAGTATAATACGCTAAAACAACATTCGGTTAACACCTTTAGAGAATATAGTGCTTACTGCTTATTTACTTTGACAATATACATTCGAAAGTACCAAGTTCACGAAATATTAGCAATCTAAAATTGCCTGCCTTGGCTTATGCCATGGCATGTCGCGATGCCTAATCGGGCATGTTTGTCTTTTGTTCCAAAAATATCATAGGAGTAGCAGGGACCTACTTGTTTTTAGTAGTGTAATTTTTTGCTAAGAATAAAACAGCCATAATTTATAGTAACTAAGTAAGTATCTATCACAAATATTTAATGTGTAATGTTGTATTACAAATTACTTACATTTTTAAACAAATATAGAAACAGATATCCCAAAACAAAATGCTGTCAATATAATCACATTCAGATTTAGTATGCGTCGTTGGCGACGAATTGAATTTGTTTAGTGTAAAAACAACACGTTTTATCCATTAATTTATCTTAAATACAAAGACTTACGTATTTTCATACTCAAATGTTTAATACTTCTTAAGAACGCTTGTTCAAACCATAGTGTCTTTTAGTTACTACGTGCGACCTATTGGAAGAGCTTGCAGCAGGACTCTACATCAGGCGACATTAAGAATACGGTGATGATGTTCCTACATTATTTAAAGGATCACGTTAAATTATTATAATATAATATATTACATTCTTTAATGGGTAATACATACATAATAATACATCTGCAAAGTCTCGCTTAGTCGTTTCCTACGATAAGGAACCTTGAGAGGTGTTGTGAACAAGCATTCTCACTTCGTCAGATCACGGAGTATCACTTTATCAATTATTTCGTAATTTCTCCATTGTATTGTTGAGTCCATTGACAACATGTCAATGTCCGAGCATCGTTGGGCAATGATTCATTCTGTTCTCAGTAAAAACGATTCATGTAATAAATATGCAGCACGTTATTTATTGGAACCAAAATTCTATGCCCTTGCAAAATGTTAACATTATTCATAAGGCTTTTTAAGTTTTTACACGTGTTTTATTTCTTTATGTCTTCTAGATACAGTAATTAATGTTTAATGTAAAAGTTAAACTCCGAGCTGGGTTGAAGACTGTATAACAAAAATGACGAATACAATTCAACCTTGTTTAATCAATGAGAAAATATTTTTCACATATTATTTATATGTTCATATTAGGTCTTTACCTACCTATGAAATTGTCGTGTTTTTTCGCCGCAGTCTCTATTTTCTTTTAAAACATAGTTTACTTTATTATTTTTGTAATTTGGTAAATACAGGACATTACCAACAACAAACATAAGATAATTAAGAAAAATAATTATTATTTGTATTAATAATAAGCCTGTAAATATAGGTCCAATTTAAACCAGCGGATTTTACCATTTAAACAAATGTACCTTGTTCCCTATATTTTTTTTCTTATGATTAAAATTCTATAAGTAAGTTAGCTAAGATGTGCGCTATTACTTATACCACATTTCATTCTATTAAGTTTAATAATTATTGAAAAAACTAAGAAAACTTTAGTATGAAAAATCTAACTTTGCATAAAATCTCCATACAAAATGGTAATTTCACAGGTAAAGACCTATTATTTAAAACCTTACGTACTTAGAGTTAAACTTAGACTAATAGGTTACAGGCCGCAGGGTGGTTCATCATAACTTCTCACTGTATTTCAGTGACACGCTCCTCCAGTGACGGAAAGAAATTTGCTGATAATATCATGCAATACTTAGAAATTTTAGAAACTACATTTTTAACATTATTATAATACCTATGCTTTGATATGGTTTTACCGATTCTATCTAAAATGCCTTTTAGTGTTGCAATAATGTAGAGCACTTCAACAGTAATATTTAACACAGTTTTTAAGAAGGTAGACGAGCAAGTGGTCTATTTTATGGTAATATACATAATACACTAGCTGACCCGTGCCCACTTCGTTGTGCGGCGAAAAAACGCGTCCCTTTTTTAAACATATTTCATTACTGCTCCACTCCTATTAGTCATAGCGTGATTCTATAGAGCCAATGACATTCCCTAATAAATGAACTATCCAACACAGAAAGAATTTTTAAAATCGGTTCATTAGATCGTTCATTAGAACTTTACCTCTTTATAATATTAGTTTAGATTATAGTAACAGCCATTTCTAACGTTTGCAATGTCAGGGCAAAACAAAGTCGATGCCTGCCTACCCTAGATATAAGGTGTAAAGTCTTTTATCCTTTTAATTGTACTACATATTATAAATACTTTCATATCAATAGAATAACTAGAAACTATAAGAATAGCTGTGGTATACCGACCTAGACTCCATCTTGCTAAGGGTTAAAAAAAAATAAAAAAATTAAAAAGTATAGGTATACAGATGGTAAAACTGGTGGAGTTGTATATTATGTCGACTTGTTTATAGCTTAGCTAAAAAATCTACATTTCATCGTCACGAGTGTTATCAAAACACCAAAAATCTTATTTAAATGTTGTTTTCGTACATCATGGTCATTCATTATTCCTGGTAATAGTTTATATTCAATAATAAGGAAAATAGTAGAAATACAGGAGTAGTCAAAAACATTTAGATCTTTCCTTGATATTAGATTGCTGGAAGACGTAAGGTGACCAGACTCTTCTTCAGAAGTAGACATACGACTTATTAACGCAGAGAATCATAAGACTGCACAATATGAAAATATGTATTTGAAGAAAGCCTAAGTATATCGAGCCCAGGACGTATACCTAACAAAGTATAGTTAGTTATTTCTAAAGTTAGCAGCGGCTTTTCTGTGCTCTTGTTGGCTTCTTTAAATGGTAAGATTCATCATCATCATAACAGCCCATAAATGTCCCACTGCAGGGACGGGCCTCCTCCCATGACGGAGGGATACTTGGCCTACTAATACCTAATTTACTTCTTTTTATTTCGTGAAGATAATATTCACGGATAGTCCCTTAGTCGGTGCTCCTTCAACACCCATGGGATGAGATGGGGTGGTAACATATTGTAGATATTCTTACTCCTAAATGTTACCATTTTTATTCCGTGTGGTGACACACGGAATAAAAATGGTAACATTTAAAGTAAATAAAAACAATCTGTAACATTACGAGTGGCGAAAGTAATCCACGAAAGGATTGTTACAATATTCTACAGGCGATTTGAGCAGAAATTAATAATGTTACGATATCCTTGGAATGAGATGAAATGACATTATGTATGATACTTGTGTTAAAATCCGCACGCCAAATGAGGTATGTATAACAATTTTAGGTACAAATTCTTCGACAAGAAAAGGACTCATTGATAGTCTTCGAAGAATACCATCACCGTAAACGATTCATTACATTTTTCTATATTCATTTCAACAAGAAAATATATAATTATGTAGTTAAACAAGAAAGAAAAAATCTATATATCTAATATATTCGCTGAACCTTTCTTGTGAACCGGCACGATCTGCGTATGCGTTCAAATAAGGATCAACTGCAAAACAATGCATGTGATGTAGGCCTTATTTTGTATAATATAGGGTACGATTTTGATCGGTGTGTGTGTATGTTATGCTGGTTTATTTACGCGGAAGCAACAGCGGTTTCCCACACGTGCGATCATTAGCAGTTCTAGGGAAACAGTGATGACGCTGGGAACATTGCTATTATTGACAGTAAACACTGTCGCATTCTCTTTGCGATATACATACAATACATACTAGTTTTATATATTATTTTACCGTCATGTTGTGGGTGATTTGTTTTAAAGGGTATTCGGTGAACCGGAAAATTAAAGATAAATGCAATTTTTAATATGCTTTCTCAGAGAATTTATAGTTTAAGTACTGTTTATTGATTGAAAAAAAAGTTTCGCTTAGATTGAATAGCCTCCTTAGCAATAGAAGCTAGTTCCTCAAACTCTCGGCCGGCTGCCAGGTAAACATACAGGACTAAAGTATTCACACTGGACGGATTGTGGATGTTGGTTGCAGGATGTCGTTTCGCCTAGTTTAAACTGCCTCCATAGACAAAGAAGTTCGCTTGTCAAGCTCTAGGTCCGGTAACAAAAAGAACCAGCTGGTCTTTTTACTGTGGAGGTCTTGTGAGGTCTACGGTTAGGTTAAAGTAAAACTAGCTTCATGTTTCGCTCGCTTCGCTCAGACAAATTAAAAATAGGTATGCTGAAACGACGCCTGGTACTTCATTTTAACATAACACAAATTATAAGACAAAAAACAAAAAAATAAATAATAATTTTCTCAAAATGACATTACAATTTCTAAGTGTTTCTAAGGAATACTGGTTGTTTCTGAACGAGAGCAATGTTCCGAGGCTCCGCGTCATCAACCTGATGAAATAAAAAAAGTATTATTATGATTGTTATTGCGTAATTTGAGGCTACGTTGGTGTTCAATCTTGGTCGTAATTGCTCGGCTAATAGCCTACCTGCCGAGATATCACTGGTATTTTTATTTTTATATTATTTTATAGCACTTATACTGTATTTTGAGTTCACGTTTTGTTGTAAAGGCGTTTTGTTCAAAACAAAAGGGCTGTCTTTGCTTTCTGGAAGCTTTAAAAATTCTGTTTAAGAATGACAATTATGAAAGTTAGAAGTACTTAACTCCATGCTATGAAGTAGGATAAATGTGTATTAACTGCCTGTTGTATTAAATATTAATTAGTTAGACAATAAAATTTTGTAACGATAATTATCATTATTAGGGGTTTTGTAGTGTGCTTCGATGATTCTTTAACCATTAAAATATTTTTCAGTATTTAATACTCGTATTTATGACTTTTCAACTAAATGTATTCTGTTGTAGCCCTCACAATTGTGCTAAACGCAAACCTACTTCTAGGTAAGGTCTAGCTGGCGTATTAGAAAGAGGTGGGCGCTACATTAAAGAGGTTTTATCTTTATCATCTGTTAATTGAATTTATTCACAATGGATCAATGCACAGACATCATAGAATATAATAGAATATTTATTAATCATAAGTTTACAAGTGGTTCCTACGTTATAAAAAGGGCTTAGGTACTTCTTGTTTATTTTAATCTAAATTCGCATTCGCATCATACCTAGGTATATTGGCGGCCGCCACGGCGTTTAAAAAAGGAATAGGTACCTACATACTCTTCTAGAACTAAATAAACCCTGTTTTGTAAACGTTAAGTTAAGGAGTGTCAAAAAAATCATTCTATAGATGGGGTACCGCTGAATGGTATTTCTTTTAAGCATCTCCGTACTTCGTATGGCACGTAAAAGTTTCTCTCGGTAGTAATAGTGACCGCGAAGTTTTACACTATAATAGTGTATTGAAGAGCTATAACCGGCTGACTAAGTAAAATGGTTGGTATCTCGTTTTGATGAAAGTATCAAGTTTTCCTGCTTTTTATTTCGTAAAGATAATATTCGCGGATAGTCCCTCAGTCGGTTTTTACGACACCCGTGGGCTGAGATGGGGTGGTGACATATTGTATTCTTACTCAGTCACCACACGGGAATCATGAACAGTTAATCACAATGGCGCAGAAATCCTTAAACCCAATCTTAACTAATACTCTGAAGACGATAAGTGTTAACAGGACGTTGGCAGAATCATCGGGGAACGATGGGGGCCATTGTATTAAAAAAACAGAACAGAAGTGTTGACAGGTGACGTGATTGTGTACGCATAAACTGTTAACTTGATCCGCATTGATATTTCATTACATACATCAGTTTGTATAGAGGTACGTGTCGTACCCTAAATAGACGCATAGTTTACAGCCAATTACCTTTGTAGGCCATCTTGTCACTTTCAAATTATGGCTATGAATTACATGTGCATAGTTTGGTACTTATTGATTTACTGTCAAATTGTTAATGACGAATAGGCTTTTTATTTATCAACTGTTTCTACATGAATGTCTAGGATGAACTTTAAGAAAAATAACACAAAAATAAATCCTTTGCTAAAGAATGCCAAAAACAATAAAAAAAATCCATAATTATTAGTAATCACTTAAAATTGGAATCCTTTGAAAATATACTTACCTACATCTTAAACTTAAAACCAAAACAGGTTATCCTCCTTATTGAACTTAATAATAAATGGGCAGTACCCCACAATTCTTCAACAATGTTGCACACGTTTATTAAAAAGTTATTGGACGTTTTAATTGGTGCAATGACGAGGGGCATATTGCTGTCGTCACAATTTGTGGTCAACTTACATGACAGTTAATTGATACATAGAGCATAGTAGTCTGTGGTTAACTCTTTGATTCATACATAACTTCATGATGATAACATAGTTTAATGAATGCTTTGTTTTCAATCTTATGTACAGTGGGGGTAAGAAAACGTCCGTCAGTTTTCTTTTTCATTCGTTTGTGAAGCCGAAAAATCTCAGTACCTTTTGAAACTAAAGCATTGTGTAGACAAAACACATAAAATTATACTCACATTGTATGATAATAAGGGTCAAATTCATTTTCACCTTTGGCCTACATCTAGTTACATGTCAACTTTAAACCTTCTTTTTGAACTATAGTCTGTTCTGTTCTATTTTTTAATAATGGCTCCTGAGTTATTCGATGATTCTGCCAACATCAACAGGCCTGTTTAGACATTACAAACTTATAATATGCTGTGATATCTTCTGCTTCATTGTCAATGTCTATTACTGTTTAAATAATAATTTATTATATCTTTAGCCACAGAATATAAAACTTGAATAATAAATATGTAATATGATATAATAATTAATATTTTGTATTTCCGATTCACGAACATTCACGCAGGCCTAATTTTGTAGCCTAGGTAACCGATATTGTATTGTCATCCCTATATATAGGTTTAATAGTATTAGTGTTACATACTTACATACATACTACTAACCGTCCTGTGGGTATCATAAAAGGTAATCTAGGGACTTTTACTTAAAAGTATCGAAAAAAACACAAATTTCAATGCTAACTGGCCTGGACAGCTTGATATCGATCGATGATTAATGTCAGCAGAGAACGCTCTTCTCTAGCAATTAAGGTACTGATGCGTTAGCCAGACGAGTATAAGATTATAATAGCAAGTTTTCCTTTCATTTTGGTAGAGTGGACTTTCCATAAGTCGATTTTTACATCATCTAAGTATGACAAGAAAGGGAAACTTTAACTTCGTTACCAAACGAAATAATAAGGTCTATCTTTAGTTGCCGCTCAAAATGCATTAATTAAAATAGGTTCAGTTTTACGAGCAGATGACTCGAATGGTGTCTCAAAACTTACTTTTTTGACTTTTCTCGTAAACGTTTATTACGTCTTTAGTAGGTAGGTATACAATATGATAAGGATATATAAATGTGTATAAGCAAGATAATATTAGAAGTAAATACAGTAATATTACCTTCTAATACTCGTAGCAAGATATAAGTATAATTTAAGCACGGCTCACGGCCACAAGTCTGCTTCGACTCACTAATTTGTTTATTTCAAGTCCGGATATAATATGTTATGTACGAGCCTTTCTTCGTACACAATGCAATAGGTAGAGCTTAATGTTTCCATCATAATAGCCTGCAGGAGAGAGCTTTATTCTCAATCTTGATTGTCTTGATTTCTACGGTAGAACTTGGAACTGAATTAAGGTTCAACTTCTAACAATATATCCGTTGCGTAGAACCCATAGTAAAAGCTCCATTTAGTTTTTCAAAAAACACAATAAAGATTATTATTACCCAGACCTATCCAAAAAGTAAAGATCATCATTAACTAGAGTTCAAACTCGAGACCCCTGCGCGGCTGTTACGTAACAAAACCGCTAAAGTAGTTACTTGATTTTCCTCCTACAAGCAAAGTAAACAAATTGTATGTTTTACTTGCACATATGACGCAATACAAAGCCTTAACAGATGTAGATTGTTCTGTTTTACAATGATTACTGCACTTTTACGGGCACATAAAATAAATATAACTAAGTAGCTGGGCCCGCGATTTCGTCTGCATATTATAGACAATTAAAACAAGATCTTTATAAATAGTAGCCTGTGTTTTATTTTGATGTAAGTACATTGTAAAGTTTCATCAAAATCCATGCGGTGGTTTTTATGTGAAAGAGTAAAACAAACATTCATACTGACAATCTTTTTAATATTAGTAGGATGCAAACCGCAGAGACCGATGCATTTGAAGACGAAATACGTTTACACGAGGTAAATGTGAGGTAATTTTATTTGAAATTGCTTCTTATAATTATTTTATATAAGAGACCTTTTGAATTACTCGTAATATAAATGTTTTTCATAATGTACCGTGATTATTTTAACTTCTCAAACTAAGATTTTCCAAGTCTTACTATTGAACAGACAGTATGCGACCACTGGTAAACATTATGCCTATACCAAATATTTTAACTTTACTCATGAAATATCATAGACATATTTAGACAGAGAACTAAATAAATAATGCGTGAACCACTAAGCTTGGTGTCTAATGTGAGTAGCTCCGTCAATCACATTAGGTGGTCCTCCTGAAGCAGCATTATCCACAAAATAGGCCTCACTTCTTCTTGTCGCCTTTTCTTTTCTTTTTGCCTTACGTCTGAGGGGGCTGAGATGTTTATGGGTTCCTGGGAGCGTCGAACGTTGATAAAGGAATGGTTGCACTTGAAACTGGACAAGTCGTCGACTACCGACACGCGCATTCCGCTTGCCCTGGGCCGCTTGCCTTCCAACATCTTTTCACACCTATTTATAATTGCAGTCATGAAGTCATAAGTTGCAAGTGATTCTCGAAGCTCATGAGCTTTTGATGGCTTCCTCACCAAGGAACCAGCTCATCAACCTTCTTTAGTTTGGGAAGACCGTCTTGCTCATGGGGTTGGCTGCAATGGAGCTAACAGCAGTTAAAAATGGTTCATCACCATGAGACTTGAAAATGCTACAGAGTGTGTGCATGGCCCTTGCAGTGGAGCTTAGAGTGTTGTCCTCATTAATCAATGCAGCCTTTACCAGTGCGAGTTGCTTGATGACATCGCCCATAAAAGGACCATTGATCGCCGCTATTACGAATGGCGTTGATTTCTCGTAAAGGTCACCTAAAGGAGTTTTTTCTAACCTCCTCTTTTCTTTCGGCGTGCTAAACATAATAGAGTTCTCCACGTTTAGATACTTCGCGATCTCAATGAGTTCTGTGTCTGTGGACCTTAGTACACTGACGTAAACTGTATAATATGTCATCACTGCTGGGAGGACAAGCCCAGCAAACAGTCTAGACTTAAGGTTGCCTCTAAAGCCTTGATTTATGATTATACTCACTGTGGCAGGCGCATAAGTTTGAGAGATCCTGGCCAGTGTCAGTGTATTTGGACTTAGAGGACCACTAGTCTTACCTTCTGTCTTGATCTCATACTGATTACATTTCTTCGTAATTATCTTGCAGGCACTGTCATTGCACTTAAGTAAAATCTTATTGACATTATTGCCTTTTGTAAGGAACAGAGTGATCAAAAACAATAAATCTGTCCTAGGTTCACATTTCTCATAGATCTGAAAAACAACGCCATCAACAGTCACTTTCATGATTTGATCATTTGCCTGAATCGGATTCCTCTTATGTTTCTTAGTAAACTCGGCAACGATTTTGATGGGATCAAACCCCTGATATGGGAAGCCGATGGATGGGTTAGGCACAGGACCGCATAAGGTGTCAATACTTGGAGGAGGCCTATGTCTAGCAGTGGACGTCGATTGGCTGACATTATGATGATGATGATGATGAAACCCCTGATAGGCGAATGCATTTCTTATGGCATTGATGTTCTCCCATTCTGCCTCTGTGATGGTCAGCGTATAGCTTGGCACCAGGTTTTCCAGGCCCAGGGCCTTGAGACTTGACACCATCCTGGCGATGTCCTCATCATTGAGGCCCAGAATCTCTTTGACTTTACTGCTTGCCATTTTTGATTAGCACAGTCACTGACTCACAGTGAAGTTTACAGTTCTTTGACTTAAAGGAGACGGTTTTTTTTCGCACCACCTTAAACAGTAATGTTTATTATTCATATTACTCACAAAAATAGTTATCATCGTAATATAGTTAACCGAGCACAAATTATACTTAAAAGAAGAGGGAATAAGGTAAAAGCTCCTATTACGGAGGTATTTCGCAACATTTCAAAGTAAGAAACAAAAATAAGCATTTGTAAATATTTTTAACTGTGCAAAAAAATGTCATCGTTAAAAGTGGAATTTATATTTTGTATTACTGGTGAGTTTGTTTCTTTTAATGATGTTAGTTATTTTTAAAAAAAGATTTAAATAGTCAGGTCGATTTTCCCTAATTCGGAGGTATTTTTTTCGTCAGAGCCTATTACTGCGGTAGACGATTCCTAATACGGAGGGTCAGAAATTATATTCATCCAAGTTCCGTACAAATAATATTTATCAAATAATTTAAATGTATTAGTAAAGTAAGTTGTATTTTTAGTATACATTGACCATTGATTTGTATCTTATTTAATGAAATTATTTTTTTACTAGCTGACCCGTGCCCACTTCGTTAGGCGGGAAAAATAACGCGTCACTTTTTTAAACATGATTCATTATTGCTCCTCTTTTATTCGTCATAGCATGATACTATATAGCCTATGACACTCCCCGATAAATGTACTATTCAACACAGAAATAATTTTTAAAATCGGTTTATTAGATCCAGAGATTACCTCCTACAACGTAACAAACTACCTCTTTATAATATTATATAAGTAATAAGTATAGATAGAAATACACGTTCTAAAAAGAGTTTTGTGTTATTAAAATAAGGTTAACTTTTCTTTTTATGCTTAGTAAAATAAAAACAGAAATATAAAATTACATAGATTGCATAACTTTACATAAAAAGTTTTTATCGCTTTTAGTTTTATACAAAACAAAAAAACTTACGTATTACATAACAATTCTATTCTCAGAATTAATAATCACGGTACCCTAAAACTTGTAATTTTATGTTCTATGAATAGGGCCGTAATAGGAAATCATAGATCCTAACACAGACTTACTTGGAAATAATTACCACCGCAATAGGAAAACTACTCCTGTTTTAAATAATCCTAATTCGGACCTATCAAAACTTCGATAAATAGAACAATGTAAATGTCTAATGAAACTATAACAGTTTTTTGGCTCATATGTGTAAACAGTAGTCAACAGTTATGCAAAATAAATGATTTATGATAAGTTAAAATACACCTTCCTATTTTTTCCCTTTCTAAGAAACCCACATTTTGCACTCAACAATTTTCGTATTTAATTCGATTTCTAACTACGAATACATACCGCAGAATATGGTTTTTAGTTTATGAGATTAATAATTATTTCAAAAAACCTTGAAACTATTTCAATAAGTTAGTAAATTAAAAGTTACAAGCAATTAAACATGCCCAGTATTTTTTCTATTACGGAGTTATACCACCGTATTAGGACGAATCTAAAAAAATCGCGTCGTATTACGGCGCTATTTTATTTCTTATTTTTGGGATATACAACGAGTTACAAATATAAAACAAGCTATTGACATAGTAAGTATAATAGTAAGAAAATGCTATGAATAAGAAATAAACTATCTTAAACGGCTTATTAATACGAAAAACTTAGTTTCTAAATATTAGTGTACCTAATTTTGTTGTTTAGCGTTTGTATGGAAATCCCTTTCACGTCGATGGGGTTACACAGATTGATTGATTTTGATTAGTTATCTATATTCTTTACTTGCAAACGTCAGGTAAATCATGAAGTAATAGATGTAGAATAAACTGATTTCGTTTTGTTGTACATATACTTAATAAAACCAGAATAAAACACGAAAATAGAAATACCTCCGTAATAGGACGCGATTTTGACTACCGCCGTAATAGGAGCTTTTAACTTAATGAAATAATGGTAAAAAAGGATTACACCTAAAAATGCTTGTTTTGTAACGTTCTTAGGTCTATTTTAATGGTTAATACAAATTATCAAGTAACTTACATTTTTAAAGTAAGTAATCGTAGAACGAAACGTAAATATAACAGCCAATAGCAGATACTCTGTAGTACAGTTTCAATCAGTTTGACACTGTCATGACAGTCACTGTTGGCTGCTGTAGAAGTGGCGTTCCGTAGAAAAACCACCAGGTGTCGAAGTCAGCGATTGCGGAACATTTACTACAAGCAGCCACGAATCACTGGATTGAATTTCATCGTCCACAAGTCCTCTCTACGGAACGCCACTTCTACTCAAGAGTCGTACGAGAAGCGATTGAAATCAAAAAGCATAAGACTTTCAATCGAGAAGATGGTTATAAGTTATCGGTGCCATGGAATCCAGTGATTCAATAAACATTACCTCACTTTAATTCGCAATCGGTGAAACATCAGAATAGGGACACGGTTAGTGTTGTGTGCAAAATGAGGGTAGAAAGAAAATCTTCTACCTCGGAGACGGAGTTGTGACATCGCTGCATCAGTCTACTCGTGACCATGGCTGGTGTAACCTGGCCGAAACGTCGAGCGGCTAAAGGTAAATAATTTAAGTGTTTACCAAAAATATATACGCGTTAATACCCGATAGTATTATTATAATAATAATATGAAACGCGAAAGTTTTAAAGTTAATAGTCATGTTTTGATTGTTATTTTTCAGAGTATTCCCTCTTGAGGGAGTTTTGATATGTGCAGACTGTCTATCTACAGATTATAAGGAATAAACCGGTATGCATTTCATTCCTATACTCGCACAATTTGTGACTGGGCCTATTCGCCGAACAAAAAAAACCGTCTCCTTTAAAGGTAAAAATATGACATCGTGTCAACCATAGACTAAATACTTAATCTTTGACCTTATATGAGAAATGTAAACAAGGACAAATTCTAGAATCTACGAATAAATGTCAAATGGTGACATTAATTTTTATTCGTGAAATTTTACGTTGGAAAAAATTACATTTATTTAAAAGGCTAACAGTACAGTACAGTCACGAGCATAAATATATTACTATGGGCAGGTTGGCAATAACATCTGACATTTCAATGAGTTCAATAATATCTCGCTGCACGAACGATGCAAAAATATCTGATCACTCAATGGCAACAAATAATTTTGACAGGCCACAAAGCAAAAATATGTGACGCGCCACTTTTCTCAAAAACATCTGACATATCGTCTCGTGCAAAAACATCTGACATTTGATAGTTTCTGTTTTCTTTAAGAATTGGTGTGATTTCCTAATAGCGTGCATTAATATCTGACCTCAACATGGTGACAAAAATAACTATTAAGTATACTTTTGAGATTTTGAATTTAAGTGATAATTGATATATTATTATTTCCATGCTTAGACATCTTTTATATTATATTATTCATTTAAATATATTATATTGATTTACTTTGACATAAACATTGTTTCGTGATTTAAAATATGGTGATAAAATATTGAAAATGTAATTTAATAATAAAAAGATAATAAAAAAATGAAATTTAATATAAATTTAAAATAATGTTACCGTAACACATTAATAAATCGATTAATAGAACGATAACTTTTTTTTAGAAAAATTACTTTACAAAATAATTTAAAAAATAACATGTAATTATCTAAGAATATACTATCTATTATATGAAATATAAATTAAGAATTACTTATGTTAAATTGTTTTTATAAGTAAGACATTACGAACATGCCCTTCGTCCTCCAATCTCTTTATCGATTATTTAGTAGTATTTCTCTGCAATAAAAATCCTGATTATAATCTATATTATAATAAATCTGTAGAGAAGTCAATTCTGTACATTCTGGCTGCCAGTGAAATATAAAACCATTTTCGAAATATTTTTTTCATGAAAGAAGTCGCGGGCTACAGCTAGTATTAGAATAATACAATAATAAAATGTGATTGTAGCAACCATAATATTTATGTTACTGCTTTGCTCCCATATATCGTAGCCTGATAATAAATGACATACACACTTAGTTTTTTAATAGATTAGCAATATAAAATTATGTATAATGTAGGTAAACCTACATTATCCATATATAAAGAGTTGCCATGAGTTTCTTTGCCAGGTTTCTTCTCATTGGCCCAACCATTTGGAAGAATAACAAACAATTTACACATAGAATATACATAATGAAAGAAAGAAAGAAAGAAAACATTTATTTAAAAAAATTAGACAGAAGCTGATGGATGGATGGAGGTACAGGCCTGTCAATAAGAAAAAAAAAACAAACATAGTAAAACAGAATACCTTTGCCTCTGTGGCCATGAGTGTCTCATGGCTATGTTTAAAAAGGACCCTGGTTCAGCATGACTTAATTAATGTAATAATTGAACTAAAACAACCTACGGAAATTTCTAATGTCTCGGTGATTTCTTGTATTGTTTTATTTTCTTCATGCATCGATACTATGAGATGCCTGGAGTGCTCGGAAATACGATAAGACATTTCAAAAATTGTAATTATAAAAGTTATTAATGTAATTAATGAGAATGGGTAATCTTTAAAGGCAACTGATCACTTTAAACCTTTGGTAATAAGCGGTAGTATAGGTTAGTAAATTTTTTGATAGAAACTTATTTTGCAAGGACCGTCATATTTAGCTATCTCGAACATAGATAATAATAGAAACAAGAATAAAAAAACCCACAAAGATGCGAATATGTCTTTTTTCAATTAAAATAATAGTCTTACTAAGCAAATAAATAAATGTCTTACTTATCAAAACAATTTAACATAATTTTTAATGTATATTTCATATATAAATAATAAATAAAGAAATAGATAATTATATGTTTATTTTTAAATTATTTTATTAAATAATTTGATTCTAATAAAAATGTATCGTTCTATTATTTCTTAATAATAAAACAATCGATTATTAATGTGTTACAATAACATTATTTTAAATTTAAATTACATTTCAATTTTTAATGTACCTTTTATTTTTGAATTAAATTTTTGTAATAAATAAAAGTGTTCATTTTTACATTTTCATTATTTTATCACCATATTTAAATCACGAAACAATGTTTATGTCAAAGTAAATCAATATAATATATTTAAATGAATAATATAATATAAAAGATGTCTAAGCATGGAAATAAAAATATATCAATTATCACTTAAATTCAAAATCACAAAAGTATACTTAATAGTTATTTTTGTCACCATGTTGAGGTCAGATATTAATGCACGCTATTAGGAAATCACACCAATTCTTAAAGAAAACAGAAACTATCAAATGTCAGTTGTTTTTGCACGAGACGATATGTCAGATGTTTTTGAGAAAAGTGGCGCGTCACATATTTTTGCTTTGTGGCCTGTCAAAATTATTTGTTGCCATTGAGTGATCAGATATTTTCGCTGCGTTCGTGCAGCGAGATATTATTGAACTCATTGAAATGTCAGATGTTATTGCCAACCTGCCCATAGTAATATACTTATGCTCGTGACTGTACCAACAGTACAACTACAGTTTACCAACCACGATATAAAGCTCATCTTCTATAATATAAAAATGAATCGCAAAATGTGTTGGTAAGCGCATAACTCAACAACGCCTGGACCAATTTGGCCAAATCTTTTTTTTAAATGTTCGTTGAAGTTCAAGGATGGTTTTTACGGCGAGAAAAATTAGAATTATTGCTGGAGAAACCCTAAAAATAGCCCTTTTCTTTTTCCCATACAAATGATTTCTAACTAAAACGTAGTCAATTTGAGCTTTATTGCTATGGTATAAAGTTCATATTAAATTACAAGCACTCACTGTTGTCTAAGCTATGTAGGTGTGTTCCTAACGTCAAAGATCATATCTATTAAAACAATCAGTCGTCATGATATTACAGCCAGAGACTTTAGACAAAAGTTGAAATCTTTAATGGATTTCATCGTAAAACATAATATGTTTGGTGAGACACGCTGCTGGATGTATTCTGTGGAGTGGCAGAAACGAGGATTGCCACATGCACACATTTTGATTTGGTTGGTTGAAAAAATAAGGCCAAATGAAGTTGATGCAGTGATATCAGCTGAAATCCCTAATGTACAAGTAGATCCTGGATTGCATGAGGTAGTTATCAAAAACATGATACATGGTCCCTGTGGAACTCTTAATCAAAATTCACCGTGTATGATGGATGGTAAATGTTCAAAACGATATCCACGGACATTAATATCGGAAACAATTACTGGTAATGACGGTTATCCATTGTATCGTCGCAGATCGACAGCAGACAATGGAAAATCAACAATTGTCAAATTAAATCAACAAGATATTGAAATAGATAATCGTTGGATTGTTATATATTCACCCATTTTATCAAAGACATTCAAAGCACACATCAACGTTGAATCTTGCCATTCAGTGAAATCTATAAAATACATTTGCAAATATGTAACCAAAGGGAGTGATATGGCTGTGATTGGAATTGGTGCAGAGAATTCCAATGATGAAGTTACCCAATACCAAATGGGCCGCTATGTCAGTAGTAATGAAGCAGTTTGGTGAATATTTTCTTTTCCTATTCATGAGAGACACCCTTCTGTTGTTCACTTAGCTGTGCATTTAGAAAATGGACAAAGAGTGTATTTTACAGCACAGAACGCAGTACAAAGAGCTGCTCAGCCACCATATACTACATTAACCAGTTTTTTTGAGACATGCCAAAACGATGATTTCGCACAAACATTGCTATATTCTGAAATGCCAAAATATTATACCTGGAATCAATCCTCAAGGAGATTTATACGACGGAAACAAGGAAAACCAGTTCCAGGATATACAGATGTATATTTCACCGATGCGATTGGCCGGATTTATTCAGTACATCCAAGCAATGATGAATGTTTTTATTTACGACTGCTATTAGTCAATGTACGTGGCCCAACATCATTCCAACAGTTACGAACTGTTGATGGTGAATTGTGTGGATCCTACAGAGAAGCCTGTCAACGTTTGCAATTGCTTGAAAATGACGCTCATTGGGATCAAACTCTCAATGATGCTGTAATATCATCACACGCTCATCAAATACGAACATTGTTTTCTATAATCATATCTACATGCTTCCCATCAAACCCAATTGATTTGTTGATCAAGTACAAAGATTATATGTGTGATGATATTTTGTATCAAATACGGAATAGAATGGGAAATCCAAATATACAAATCAGTGAAGAAATTTACAATGATGCATTGATTTCAATTGAGGACATGTGCTTGATAATGTCAAACAAACTATTAATTCAATTAGGCCTGACCGCGCCCAATCGTCCAATGCATGACGCTTTTAACCAAGAGTTGTATCGAGAAAGACTGTATGATCTCAACGCTTTGAAAGAATTAATTCAAACAAATCTTCCACTGTTAAATGAACAACAGAAGTATGTATTTGAAACTCTTATGAAAGTAACAAATGATGATATGCAAAGCAATGAAACTCCAACCTGCAACGTTCCGAAGAACTCTGCAATGGCAAAGGTTTTGCAGCAATGTAAATTGATTGTTTGGGATGAATGCACGATGGCACATAAAAAATCTTTGGAGGCTTTAGACAGAACCTTAAAAGATCTACGGAGCAATAATAATGATTTTATTAGCAGGAGATTTTCGTCAAACATTGCCAGTGATTCCACGATCAACGCCAGCTGATGAACTCAATGCATGTCTAAAGTCCTCCAATTTGTGGAAACATGTCAAAGTACTTCATTTAAGCAAGAATATGCGTGTCGAGTTGCAAAATGACCAATCTGGAAACATATTCTCTAAACAACTCATTGACATTGGTAATGGCAAATTTCCTATAGACATGTTGACTGTGCATTAACTTTCCTCAAAGTTTTTGTCAGTTAACTCGATCAAAAGATGAACTTATTCAGAAGGTGTTTCCAGATGTTTCTCAAAATTACAGGAACCATGATTGGTTGAGCGAACGAGCTATACTGGCTGCAAAAAACATAGATGTAAATGAATTAAATTTCAAAATTACAGGCGAATTGAGGATATATAAATCAGTTGATTCGGCTACTAATCAAGATGATGTAGTCAACTATCCACCGGAATTTTTAAACTCGCTGGATTTGCCAGGATTGCCACCTCACAATCTTCAATTAAAGGTTGAATCGGTGGTTATAGTGTTGCGAAATATCAACCAACCGCGTCTTTGCAACGGTACACGGTTAGCGATAAAAAAATTACTAAACAATGTGATAGAAGCAACTATACTCAAAGGAAAGTATAAAGGAGAAGATGTTCTCATACCGCGCATCCCGATAATTCCGACTGATGTGCCATTTGAGTTTAAACGACTACAGTTTCCAGTGCGGCTTGCTTTTGCTATGTCTATAAACAAGTCCCAGGGGCAATCATTAAGTGTTTGTGGTATTAATCCAGAAAACCCATGTTTCTCACATGGTCAATTGTATGTTGCCTGTTCCCGTGTTGGAAAACCATCAGATTTGTTTATCTATGCGCCAGGTAATCAAACAAAAAACGTCGTATACCACAAAGCACTACAATGAAAATAATAATAATTATGATTCACATGATTAACAATGAAGCGATTACTTACTTTTAAATCCTTATATGTTTTATTTAATTATTTTTTATTCACAACGCCCTATTACCAGGGTGACGGTTCTGTTCAGGAGAATTTTTTAAAATACGTAGGCACAAAAACTGCCACATTACAAATCTTTTTGACAGGACGAAGTCTGTCGGGTCAGCTAGTATTATATAGTTCTAGGTCTAAATAGTATTTGTCTAAAATTTCAACTTGAGGAGATTTAAATTTTCTAAAAAAAAAAAAAATTTAACCTTTTTTTTCTAAAAACTATTAGATGAAGTAAAATAATTTTCTTTCGCGACCAAAATACGTGAAAATATTTCAGTGCTCTTTCCTTTGTTTCTGAGTACATGATCACTTACCACCAGGTGAGATGGCTCGTTTGCCTCTCATTAGATAAAAAAAAAACATAACGCTCTTTCAAATCTTGACATAATAGAGATCCATCTATACATAATATAATAAATCTGTAGAGAAGTCAATTCTGTACATGAAATATTTTTACAAAATAACTATCAGGGTGTGATTAGTGGTCGATACTGAAGCCAAAAATGCAATCAGTAAAATTTTTGTCTGTCTGTCTGTCTGTCTGTATGTTCGTTATAGAAACAAAAACTACTGGACGGATATAGATGAAATTTGGTACAATTATTCTCCGTACTCCTGGTCAGGTTATTGTAAACTTTTCATCACGCTACGATCAATAGGAGCAGAGCAGTGAAGGAAAATGTTGGTAAAACGGAAGAAATTAGAGTTTTAAAGTTTAAGGTAGCTATTTAGCTATGACGTCTAACGTAGGTTATTTTGTTAGGTAGTTTAAAAAGAAAGCAAGAAAGAAAAATCGTCGCTTGAAAGCCCTGAAAAAAATTATTGACAAAAAAATGTTTTACCCCTTATGAAATTTATATACGTAGTATATAAACATTGCAATGAATTTTGATATTAAAATTGCATCAGGAGTTAGAAATTTAAAAAATGTAAACGATTTTTTCAGAGCTTTGAAGCGTCTGTTAGGTAAATCAACACACGTGTTTGAGAGTATCGATTACTGACTTTTAACTATCTTTATGTTATCTATTCTATATAATAAATCTCTAGAGAAGTCAATTATGTACATGAAATATATTCTCAAAATAACTATCAGGGTATGATTAGTGATCGATACTGATGTCAAAAATGCAATCAGTAAAATTTTTTTTGTCTGTCTGTCTGTATGTTTTTTATAGAAACAAAATCTACTCGACGGATATTGATGTAACTTAGTACATTTATTTTCCACTAGCTGCTGTGCCCGCGACTTCGTTCGCGTGGCGGATGTTACTTACTTCGCGCAATTCGAATACTGAAAAATCGTTTTTTAAACCTTATAACGAACAGATATACCTACATTACAAACGACTTGTAAAATTAACGAACGAACCAAAACCTTTTCAAAGTAAATAAATAGTAAATAAAATATCTATGAAGACTGCGTCTAAACTTATACTGAAAGACATGAGCGAACGTCATTCTTTCAAGGAAAATCTTAACACCGCGATACTGAAAATGACGTCACAAAAAGAAAAATCTTTTTTTTTATTTTTCTTATTATTCTTCTTATTTCTTTCCTTTTTACTGGCTGAGAGTGGCTTGCAGTGAAAATTCGCGCACCCAGGAATTCATACAAACATATTTATTTTCCCGCCAAAATGCGATGACGTAACGACTCTCTGTCAAAACTCCTATGATGTCACGACTCATCTGTCAAAAAAATTATGACGTCACAAATCACCTGCCAAAAACTATATGACGTCACAGCTCATCTGTCAAATTTTTGTGATGTCACTTACCTGTCAAAACTCTATGACGACACGACTCAGCTGTCAAAACTCCTATGACGTCACGACTTATCTGTCAAAACTCCTATGACGTCACGACTCATCTGTCAAAAAATCTATGACGTCACGAATCATCTGTTAAAATGCTATGACGTCACGACACAATTTCTCCCGTTTTACCAACATTTTCCTTCACTGCTCTGCTCCTATTGATCTTAGCGTGATGAAAAGTATACTATAACCTGACCAGGAGTATGGAGAATAATCGTACTAAGTTTCATCAATATCCGTCGAGTAGTTTTTGTTTCTATAACGAACATACAGACAGACAGACAGACAGACAGACAGACAGACAGACAGACAGACAAAAATTTTTCTGATTGCATTTTTGGCATCAGTATCAATCACTGATCACACCCTGATAGTTATTTTGAGGAAATATTTCATGTACAGAATTGACTTCTCTACAGATTTATTATATGTATAGATATAGATACTCCTGGTCAGGTTATTGTATACTTTTCTACTACTACTACGAAAATATATTTTGCGTGAACGAAGTCGCGGGCTACAGCTAGTAGATAATAAAGTAACGGAACGACATTAGAGTAGTGGTATTCCATACATATTTTTAAAATGATGACATGTGCTCATTGATTTTATTTATAGCTCATAAAACTCGCTAATATTAAATGTTTTTTACGTACTATTTATTTAAGTGTAAGTTATCATGCAGTTACTGGCCTCCTTCAATGAGGGGAAGAAACTCTGTATTGTCTTAAAATAGTATAATTGATGTCACCTCCGCGGTGTGCTACCGGGCCTTAAAAAAAGGAGAGTTCGCAGATATGTGTTAGGTGTATTTCAACGAAAGTATAAAAGTAAAGTAGTTGGCAAAGTTTCCGCAAGGCATTACAGGGGGATGTCTCTGTAGTGGGGCATTAAAGTATGTAATGCTATCGTGAGAGATTAGATTTATTCAAATAGAATGAATACTTGCTTATATACACTTAATTATTAAATTACAGATGAAGTAAATTGATTTAACAGTTTACTTTGTAAACTTAGTTTAGTTTTAACTTGTAAATTATATTGTAATGCCCGATTTACACATCGACAAGTACAGTAGCGAGTTAAGTAGTATTTTAAGATTAAGTTGATTTAAATAGATCTCCATCCTATTTTTTGGCAAGTTAAGTTGGCGAGACGCGAGAGAGGGGGCTACTTCGTACTTAACTCGCCAAAAAATAGGATGGAACTCTATTTAAATCAACTTAATCTTAAAATACTACTTAACTCGCTACTGTACTTGTCGATGTGTAAATCGGGCATAAGGGATGAAGTGAGAAGGCTCACGAGGGCTGCGCAAGCGTATAGATTCAAGATGGCGGCGGTAAGGGTTCAATGATCTTAATGACTCATTGTGAAGATTTGCTGCAGCGAATATTAACGTGTACAAGAAAACTGATGTCTATATTTATTTTTTTATTTAAAACTTAAGTACAAAATCATGCACAATATATCAATGTTCTTTTTGTGATTATGATGCCAACGGCTGGCTCGGTGGCGCGCGACGGTCTTGCGGCTCCTTTGGTCCTGGGTTCGATTCCCACGCAGGACAATTTTTTGTGCGATCCACAAATTATAGTCCTGAGTGTGATGTTCTGTGTGTCCGTAAATGAATGTTTGCAAAAGTCCCCGTTACTCAAGGCGTTTTTCTCTTTCTGAAGAAAGAAATTACCACATCAGCCACGGATCTTTCTTCTTTTTTGGCATAGAGGCAGAGATAACAATATCAAAATAGCTTTTCCCTCAGCAGCTCTTACGATGCCTATCCTACCTACTAGTTAAACTTCGCAACTTAATTGCAAAATGACATTTTTAGCTTATAGCCTAGTTGAGTTTGATGTACTTAAATGTAAAAAAAAGGATATTATATAAATCGTATTCACAGAGAACTCTTTCCGTGTGGTGACGGAGTAAGAATACAATAAATATGTCATCACCCCATCTCACCCCATGGGTGACGTAAAAACCGACTAAGGGACTATCCGTGAATATTATCTATACGAAATAAAAAGCCTGAAATTAAACCCTATACCAATCCAGACCTATACCAGGCCAGCGTGGTATTAGTAGGCCAAGTATCCCTCCGTCACGGGAGGAGGCCCGTCCCTGCAATGGGACATTAATGTGCTGTTATGATGCTGTATATATGCTCTTTTACGTAAAGTGTGCAATGTTCAACAACCGATGATTCAGCATTCGTCGTAGCGAGGCCGCACTTGGACACAGGCTACGGCCGATTTACTATGACAGCACTCTTGCTATTACGTACAACGGAACGTAATAGTGCTGCGTTCAGTCAACCCTCTCCCCTCCCCGCACAGTACATCCCCCCTCTCTGTCAACGAGCCTCTCTTGTTGTTTTAGAAACTGCTTGACGAATTAGCCCTAAGCCCGTGACCGAATTAAAGCCTCGTCATTTCGTATTTTGAATCCCACGTTATAAGTACTTACCGTGGCATCTAAATATTATTACAGCCCATTAATGTCTCACTGCAGGCGGGACTCTTCAAGTCATAGAGACAGAGAGGACATCAGGTTATTTCATGAGGTTCTATGTCAAGTTTTCTGCTTTTGTTTATGTGAAGGTAAATATTAGGTCTTTACCTATGAAATTACCGTTTTGTATGAAGATTTTATCAGAAGTTACATTAAGTAATGGCGCACATTTAAGCTAGTGTGTATTGTGTATGTATGTATTTAGTGTTAAAAACAATGAAAAAAAGTATCATGGAAGAAGTTACAATTCATCAAATGAAAAAATCCGCTGATTTTAATTGTTCACAGGCTTATTAGTAATACAAATAATAATTATTTTGATGTATTTTCTTTTGTTAGATGTTGGTAATATCCCATATTTTCTAAATATTTAAACAATATATGTTTCAAAAGAATATAGAGTATAGACTGCATAGAAATAAAACAGCATTTTCATACATAAAGACCTATTATCTGCAAATTTTCCTTTTGAAGGCTTTTATGAGTCACGTGGGGTGCCGCAACTTTGCAACTTAAAGGAACGCAGCATCTATAAAACTTATTTTAAAAACGATTTCATGCTGGACCCGAAATCCACAGAAGACCTCATTCAAGTGCTTTTAAACGTGTATAATCGAATGCCAAACAGCCTATGGACCATCCATCCATCCATATCAGCCTATGGACGTCCACTGCTGGATAGGCCTCCTCCAAAAGCTTCCACTCTTCGCGGTCTTGTGCCTCCGTCATCCATCGGCATGAGCATCACAGCCTAATGAGGGACATTAATCCCCGTTTATCGCGTCGTAGGTATAGCGTGTTTTAGGTTCACTCTGTGTCTTCTGGTAATTTGACTATTTAAGGACCTTTCCGCCCCTTTTCGTCAGGTTCGATAGAGTTATTATCGCTAAGCCTTTTATAAAAATACTAGCTTCCGCTCTCGGCTTCGCCAGCGTGAAATTAGTTTTTGTCAATCAGAATCAGAAATCATTCATTTGCTTTGAACATAGGTAACATATTATGGTGGTATTATAACTAAAGTAAAAACTTGATACATCCAAAACTGCTAGATTATATGTTCCTACGTTCAGTGGTTAAGATTTCGTATACAAAAAGTTTGGCTTTGTACCTTGTTCCCGTCCCGAATCCGTACCGTTCGAATTTCGGGAATTCCGTTTGTAGAAAAAGCCTACATACCGAGATTTATTGTCTTATCTTCAATTCAACCCCTATTTCACCCCCACACTGGTAAAAATTTCAAAATGCTAGAACATACGATTTTCTTGTTAAAAAATTTTTTTTTTTTTTAATAAAAAGTAGCCTATGTTCTGTCTCAAGGTCTAAAGATTGTCTGTACCAAATTTCATCAAAATCGGTTGCGAGGTTTAAGCGGGAAAGCGTAACAGACAGACGGACAGACAGAGTTACTTTCGCATTTATAATATTAGTTGGGATAAGTTAATTATATAACTCAGCAGAAATGTAGAGGCAGTGATCCCTAATTAGTAATAATAAATATTTACGACATCCTAATTTCCTCGCCTTTTCCTATGCTTATAGTATAGTTGTAAATCGGGTTGTTTTAGAGACGTACTCGATACTTTTAATTGATATTTTCATTTGCGCTCGCAGATATACTTAATTAGAGTATGATTAGTTCATTCAACCTGCCTATTAGATAGCAAAATGATTTAGTTATAAATGAATGAATAAGGAGCAATTGAGTCGTTTCCTAAAAGAGATTTAGGTATTTTCTTTTTATTTAAAAAAAATCTTTTTAGAGACGGGCAAGAGCGTCGAGGTCCCGAAATCATGCAATTACGGTGTAACGATTTAAACCTACGCTCTTTTTTTTCTTATAAAGGGTTAAGACAAGAAGACATTACACGACCCGTTCGAGGAAGTAAGTACTGGTCCGAGGATACGGGGAACATTTTGGAGCGGGGTCAGCCATACCCTTTCTCCTGCAAGAAATTTCAATGTATCCTGATTAACTGCTGACTGAATATTAATTCAGTTAAGTTCAGCAATCAGAGGAATAATTTTCGTATTTAATATACGAGAACTATTTCTCAGGGCATCTGTCAACCATTCGTTGACTCTCCATCTTTCTATCAGCGGTTTCAGAATGTTTCAGTCTGAATGACCAACTGCATTACTATGTATCGATATAAACATTGTGTTAATCAACCCTACACATCAAGTTGTCCAACTACAATAAAAATGTTTATCAGATAACATGTATGCCTTGTGGTTATTATGCATGGCTGACAACATCTGCATGTTTACAAGTGTTGCTACGCGAAAAAAATTATAGCTTATTTATAAAATAAATCTATCTTTATAACCGTCAATAGATGTTCGATTGCAAGGGTATATTCCATTTCCATTTCCATTCAGGTTTTGCATTTAAAGTTTTATCTATAAATATAACTTTGTTCCAGTTCCTTATTCTGTTCATTTTGCGAAGAAATGTTACTCTATGCACTTCCAAAACAAATCTGTAATCGAGTAGCCTCCTTACGATTAAATGGTAAGTATCAACCAGAGATAATAGTAACAGCACTAAAATTAAAAAATAAAAACCATGGAACGAAACTGTTAGAAGTAAAAAATGACATTAGTTTGTACGTCAGTTTATATTACTTACATGTTACCTTCTATGACTGAAACCAACTGTCAAATTTCACCTATTAGAGTGGTAAGAGTATACGTATTTCGAACAAATATCCAAACTTTTAGCTAGTGACTATTGTAGAACTCTGATAGGAATGTTTACAAAGCATTCGGGCCACTCTTATCAAACATAGTAATTTGACTTTGTTTCCTGTATAAAACTTATTGACAACCTCCTTCCGTTTAATTGAGTAGGTTAAAATTAACCGTTTTCGTCGAGAGAACTCCGTGCATACCTTACCAATTAAATAACTTTAAATTAAAACTGTTTGTCTCAAGAATTTAGTATATTTCTTCTAATGAAGGAAACCTAAATACCTGGTTATTTGACAAACTACGAGAGGAAATGTTAAAGGAAGTTAAAATTATTTTGACACAGAATGTTATGCGAAGGAAGCTTAATAAAAACCATTGGTTCCGGTGTCATCAAAAGAGTTTACCAACAGGTTCTTCAAATAAGAAAATGACAAAATTAGCAAAGCCCTTGGTGTTAGGTATACCTGGTCACTGTCCCTTAAACAAATACCGTTCTACCACAGGCTGCACAGATAGCTTCCATATGAAGGAAAAGATGCATGAAGGCAGAAGAAACGCCAGAGCACGAACTAACAGAATGCAGGAGCGTGTTCATCAGCGGGCATGGATTCTACAATTTCTGACATCATTGCTAGAAATAGCTTGCAGTAGCGAGAAAAGGCTACCACATTTTTGGATAAGTGTTGAAACAGTCCAGTTAAACTAACTAGTAAAGTTACCTAAATTACTTTATTAGTAAAATTGGTATTATAGATGTTGTGGCAAGTTTTCCTGCTTTTATTTTCCTCACCCTTACGACGAGGCATAGTTTCACGTGTGCACCCTGCATGGTCAAGGAACTTAGGTATACATGACCCCCTTACTCATAAACGCTCTTAAAGGAGATGGAAACTTTTGGGCTAAAGCCTTGTACATTACTGTACAGAGTAAGGAAATGCCTTAAAATTCTTTCCTATTTTTTAATAAAACAATAATAAAATTACTCAATTGTATTAGGTTTCGAACTTGAATAAAATAGAAAAGATTTTTAGGGTATATCCTTACTCTGTACAGTAATGTACAAGCTTTAGCCCAGAAGTTTCCATCTCCTTAAAAAAAAAATTATCTTGGATTTCTAATTGCCAAAACTAACAAAAGATTTAGCACGAGACTAATAAGTGTAAAGCTATAAATTGATAATACTCTCATTTCTGTTTCATTTTGGCCCAAAACTCTTAGTGAAGGTTTCATTCTCCTTTAATCATTGTTTAGCGAGATTTTTATTACGAAAACCAACCTTACACAAAACAAAACCGAAGAGTTTAAGCTAATCAATTGACTATTTATGAGTAAGGGGGAGAATATTAGTGGTTATAAAAAGTAGAGTCGGTTAACATCAGAGGTACCTGGTGCCAACATTAGTAAAACATACTGCTATGGTGTTAAACTATTGTCGCATAACTAAAACAAATATTTATGGTATGAACCATGGTTCATAGCTACACTTTAGGCGCCAAAGAAAAAAAAACAAAAATTTGTTTTTTTTTATTATAAATAAAATAAGAATAGAAATAGAATGACAATGTAAAAGGAAATAAGCATAAAAACTATAAACTTTAAAGATATCTGTATACGTGCGGTCGTCTATGATATTATATATTGAACATAATAAGAAATGATGACAGGAAATGGCCGTGGCTACACCTATAGCAAAAACCAGCTCTAATATACCTACAAGACATCTATTTTGCATAGGAAAGTATTGATAGGCCTCTAAAGCTGTCATTTCCCGGGAAAACGGTACTGGTATGTATGACAGGCATAATTTTAATGACTTCTTTGACGTGTTCTCTTAAAATGAAATCATGCTGTATTGATAGTAATTTTAAGTTATTGCCGCCGTTTTCTTGTTCGTTTTTATGTCTTCAAGTATTTATCATGATATTTCCGGATAAGTATCTACTTTTTATTCAATTCCTTTGGAATAAGAAGAAGTAATTACTTAGTAGAAATTTCGTGGGTGTCGTAAAAACGATTAATTAGAGTTTGAACTATTTAACATTGTAGAGACCTACTTAAGAATGACAACCAAACCAAATTCACCTGCCTATATAGGTATAATACTAGTTGCCTAAAATACCCATCTTCATTATAAGAGACGCGTCTGCGATCATGACCTTTACGCGCAGGAAAAGAAGAACTCAAAACATATTTTGGTGAACATTTTTGTCACACTTAGATGTGAATTTAAAAAATATGTAAAAGCATGGAAAAGGCACGCAGATGGTCGTATAAAGTCGTAGCGTCTATTTAAATGATTGAGCTGCAAAAATACACGTACTTATACCTACTTATTAAAAACTAGGTCTACTCTATAGATACCAATATCTAGAACAAATATAAAAATGCTTTTAATGATGCTTTTTATCTCAAAACATAAAAATACTCAGGCTAAAAAGAGACTTTATGAGCATAAATTAGCAAATGACTCATGCACTAAGTCAATAATCGTTTGCAACATGTTGAGTGACTGATGCATGAGAAATTTTAATAATAGTAACCATTATTAGCTGAATGGAATAATGATGTTTCAGATCGTAAATAAATAATAAAAAGTAATAAAGCGAGGGGTGCGGGCGTGCGGGCCCGGTCGATACCTGAGCTCCGAGCACGGACAAACTCGCAGCAATATTCACACGCATCTAAAACTAGTTACACATCAAATACACCACTCTATCTAATCGACTTGTTCACGCTTTAAACTACGAGCACAACGATATTTCAAATAGTTTTACGTCGTCGTGCTGTCCGATACAATTTAGATTAGGTACGAATCGACGGATAAAAATGTGGTTCAGTTCACATCGAGAGCAAAATATATTCAGTATAAATCATGGCAATCTGCAACTCAATTACTTACGTGTTTTGACGCTCGTATTGTATGAGTATGCGCGAAAAAAAACGCGGGAAAGATCCGGGTCGCGTGGGTAAGATGTGAACTGACATAACGCGGGTCCGCGTGCCAAAATGGCGTTGCAAGGCACTTTTAACGGGATTTGGATTTTGATTGTATTTCTAATGTATTTATGGATATCATTCGCATCCGTTTCGACACCTGCGTAATGGTTCCATTGTTTCCTTCGTTATGGTGTTTGCGTCCCCGCAACTTGGATATTTTCCTCAAGTCGTTTCGGTTGTACACAGATCAAGGAATTTGATGCTATCCGTATTTTTTTATAATTAGAAAATGATTAGTTCCGGGTGTTTTCGATTAGTTTTCGGTTGTTATGCTGGTCGAGCAACGGAGTGGGGTTCGTTGGCGTGACTTGACGAATTCCTGTCTAGATGCTCCTTTGTTTGAGGACGAGCTACTTGTAGTGATGTGCATCCGTGATGTCGATGGACGTGTTGATGAAGATTTTATTTGACAACCTTGTAGTTTCGTTAAACTGTAGTCGAGATTTGGTCAATGAGGCTTTTTATGTAATGTTGGTAGAGCTGAATAGCTTTTGTAAAAGTGGGTAAACGTTTTATGATTTAATATTTTATACTTTAAGTAATTAATACTTAATTTTGACATTAAAAGAGAAACAATGTCAATGTGAGTGTTGGGACAACGTAATATTTTCTCTATAAAGGTATACTGTTAAGTATCTATAAAAAACGAATTATGCAAATAATTTCAAAAGCGGAAGCTGAACCGGCAGTTAAATGATATTACGCTACATAAGCCTGTTACAAACATACAAATAGGTAATAGATATTCGTATTATCTTGATGTTAAACTTTAAAAGGAACTAAATAATTGGCTAATCCCTCCTTTACTATCTACCATAAACTCGAAAGTTACTCTCTCTGTATGGTAGACGCTTTCACATTTAAAATAAGTACTTAACCCATTTTTGTTTCATAGGTAATTAGTACAGATATAAACTAGAATAAAATAGGGAAAGGACGTAGTCTTTTTATTTTAATGAAAAGAAGCTTGAATGCATTGGAATAGAGAGTGTGAACTACAGCATTTATTTTATGCAGTTATCAGTTTGGTGACGGATAAATTGACACTACCTCTTCTCTTCAAAATCATCCAAAGGACAACGATGTCTTTGCAAAAGTAACAGTAAGCTAGGTTTTCCTTTATTACAAGAGAAGCTCGCCCCTGCAATGGAACATTTAGACTAAAACACGGGTCAAAGATTGTTAAAATTATGCTTAAAGTCCTTGACAAAAAGCTTTGCTAAATAAAACGTCGCGAATATATAACAGTCTTGAGAATTAACATATTATCCAAGTTTTATTGTTCGATAAAACGGTTCACAGGCCTACGAGTGAGCGTAAAAGCGGCGAGTGCCCTACGCGCCGGTTACTACAGAACCGGTTCCACGGCCCTCTGTGCCCCACGTGTAGATACCATCGTTCGTCTTCGTCTATTTTACCTTGTACAAAAACCACTCTACCAAGATCCTTAACATCTCTTTACAACTCTATTTAGCTATAAATAAACTAGAGCACTAGTACATCCCATAGATCTACGTTAACTGGTAGCGTGTTCTCCGCATTTTGTTCATACAAAAGTTACAGTACTTACGTACAAAGGACTGTATAAATCATTTTTACGAGGCTTACAATTGTAGTTATTTGTGGCACGTGGGATTATAACATTATTACTTACTGAATATATATTTAAGTAACTTATGGAAAGTTTTCGGACAAATGATATGAGACATGAATTTAGGGCTAATTATCATTCGGGCACACGATGATTCGGACACAAAATGTTAGGACACCTTAGATTATGGATAAAAAAATTTGTTAACTACTTTAGTTAGTTTTTTAATATTAGGTACACTTTCAGACGTTAAGAATGCAAACTCTTTAGCTCTTTGTGGTTCTGAACAAAAGGACAGAGTCCATAAGAACATACTCATGGCCCTTGCCAAAAAAAAATTAAGCTGTAGTGTAACTTTGTTAGACCTTTACGACACCTTTCTGTCGTAAAGATCAACCAAAGTTACACTACAGCTTAATTGTTTTTTGTTCCCGGAAAACTTGATATACTGCCTTTAAGGAATCCAGACCAGTTAACTCTTAGGACTGTCTATATATTAGCTTCAGGCCGTTGCACGTCTCATAAAGGCTCCAAAAAAGATCAGATATACGGAGATATGATATATAATAATACCTATTTCAATACATAACGAGTTAAAGTTTTTTAGTTATATAATAATAGTACTAATTATAATTCACCGTTCATAGGCCGTGAGAAATATTTTTAAAGTCTAAATTAAATTCCTTACGCCCACGTAAGAGACTAATTAAGACATTGATGTGCCTCCGATCGTATATAAATCCTTACAAGGGATATCTTTTAGTGGTAACATAGAAAGAACACACTGTCTCAAGCCCCATCACACTCCACGAGTATCGTATCGTAATGGCTGACTTAGGGCAAGTTCGCATGTTTTCTCTTCGAAAACGAAAGAAGGAAACTTGATATTAAACGCTATATAAATCTGTCTAGCTGATTTGGTTCGTTCATGCAGTATAAATAGATTATTATAAAGACCAGGAACTTAAATTAAATAAAAAAACACATTATTCGCACCTAAGAATCATTGCATTTTTTGTCCAAAACTGGACAAGCGTGAAGCGTACCATCAGGCGAGGGTTTGTCACGTCAATAAGTAGTAAAAAATATTTCAAATGACGATTCAAGCAAAACTGTTGAGCGAAACTAGTCCAACAATAAAAATACTCAAACACATAATCTTCACGGTACAAACGACGAATATCACGAACTTTATATATTTTAATAATACATATTAGTGAACAATAAAATTCTTTTATGTCATCATAATGGTTTTAAAATTGCTATAACTGTACCATAGTCGTATAAATTGTTAAGTTTTATTCTAATGTATGCTTCTAACTGTCTGGAAGATGTATTCACGTTGTCTTTCTCATATGACGTACTAATTATTCATCTAGAATAAAAAGAGGTATTATCTTTTATTTTTACGTTCTAACAATACATCAGACAGGATGTGTAAAGTTTTACATTTTAAAATAAAGATGCTTACAAATAATTTGGATATTAGAAATCATTTGAGAATCAGAAATGGGTTATTTGGAAATCGCATTAACCATACTCCTGTGTAGGATTAAAACCTGATACCTCGTGTATGGCCGGCAGCCGGCAGCCACATACCATGACCGCTATGCCAGCTAGGCAGATATTTTTTTCAATAATATATCAACACAAAGTCAATAAGGTAATGCTATGCAGGTAGGTAGGTACTAGACCTAGCAGTTACCTTTATTGTGCGGATTTCCTCATTACGACTACAAATAATAAGGAACCAGAAAATACAAGTTGGACATAGATCAAAACTAGTATAATGTATTGATTGTCGCATTTGTTTAACCAGTTTTGATATATTAACCTTTGAAATGCTATCCTACCAAAACTTTTATATCTAGTAACCATTTGTCGTAAAGTGAATGATGATCTTACCAAAGGATTCGCGCACTACGTCTCATCGAATTAGGGTACCTACCTATTGCATTTTGCTATTGTAACATTCAACATCTGTGATTACTGATTCGACAGCGCCACTTTTACTGAAGCAAAATAAGAGGACACGCAAATATAATATATTTTCTTACCCCGTACACTTACTACAATGTATATTTTACAACTACTCAACTTTCGTTAACCCAATAACCTACTTTTTATAAACATTTAAATACCGTATTGTGGCTTACAGTAAGAACACCTACATATTAGCAAAACATTGATAAATATAATTAGGTGAACTACTTAAATAACGGTACTAGTAATGAATATAGTATTTCGTGTGAAAATTAAGAGCGATGGGGGTACTAAACGAATGAGTGTAGGGGTGATAACACGACACACGATGGTGAGTGAACCCGCAGTTCTGACACGTGCCTGTACCGCGCTATGCGGGCAATCAAATTAATAAAAGAAATCTCTTTTATTTTGTAATCACGTCTTAATAATAATTGATGTCGTTAATAATATTTTTTAGGGTTTGTTTTGAGTTTTGCGATGAAGTAAGAGGAGGTTACATGATTGTCGTGTACGACCTTGCAAAGACACTAAGTATGTAGTATCATTTGCTACGACGTTTTTTATTTGGGATTAAGGATTAAACTTGCAGTCTATCCCATATTCTGGTGGGATCAACTTTCCTTTTTTTCTTTCTCCATTTTGCTCTACCATCAAGTACCTAAGTATCAAAGTAAGCAGGCAAGCACAATAATGACTAATAATACTAAAACAAAATCTAAATATTATTATTTCAAGTGTCAATTGTAAAACGTTAGAATCAATTGTGCGTTAAGTGTCGGCCGAGTACCACAATCAGACGGTGTTTGCGGTCGGCGAACTCAACTTTTCTCCGTGGTTCATTTCCTAATATTAACCGATTTGTTATACTGTACCATGGTAAAATATGCCTGTGTACCTTGAAGGGAATTTATATGATGCAATCGAAATATCTTAATGGACAGCAGTCGACTAGATTAAGCGGTGGGAAATGTCGTGGCCGATTCAATGAAAGTAGAATGTAGCAATTTTAACGGAAGTCTATGTCTAATTCTATGGATGGTCAAGAATCAGTCAGGAAAAGAAGTTTGCATTATAATATATTTCTGAATACAGCCCGGGATGGCACTATGAACACATGATGAATGCGCGGGATCACGCATTAAAAACTTTTGGAGAAGTCATAGTGTTGCCAGGCATGGTTCTGGTTTATTTTTTATCCATACCATCATTAGGCCTAACCATCTAGACGGCAGTAAAGCGTGACTGGTCGAACGATATGAGTTATATGTACCTGTAAGTTACGGAGATAAACATGTAGAGTTGGATGAGCAGTGATACGGAAGGATGTACTAATATTTTTTTATGCATAAGTAAGTCATACAAAAACATAAATAAATGTTAAATAATATTACTTATAGCATGGTTTATAACTTTAAGTTATTTTTGACTTGACACTACATTACCTTATTTATAAACTTTCTAATAAATTCAGCCGGATAATTCCCTTCATTCCTAAAGTTGTTGGCAGAAAAATGACTATTACTACCTCGCTGATAACGAAAGTCGGCTAAAATATAATAAGTATAATATATTTTACTTGTATAATTAAAAACAAGTTGTTTTTCATTATTCATGTTACCAAAGTGAAAGAGAAGTGTTGCTACAAATTTATAAGGCGGTAATTCTTTACAATCAAAGGGCTTTACAACATGCACGAGCTTGAACTATAAAATTACTAGCACTCAAACATTATGGAGGCAAATGGAAATGCGTAGTCATCATAAAATAACAGACCATAGAAATGGAAAATATTGTGAGATTTCATATAAAGATTTATGCAGGTATCAAGATGATTTAGGTTAACTTTATACTTACATATTTTTTACCTGTAAGTACTTCTCATTATTCTGAATTTCATAACGAACATTACCTAATAGATAACGCATACCGGGACGGCCGGCATGGCAAAGTATTTTAATTTTTACTAATGGAAATTCAACCGTACTGTTACAAAAATACGACATAAATTGCTATGCTTTAAAATGATGCCGCGGCATTGAAAGGGATTTTTCGTTCGCCGTCCCGGTCTGCGTTAGCCATAATGTTTTCACCGTATTTACGGTGAATAATTTGGCCGTCTAATACGATGCTGGCCAGACGGATTAGTTGATATAGGGTTGCTTCAAGTTTTCGGCGTTACGTGCTTTATTCGAATTGACTTGAGGTGTTAACAGAAATATATCAGTTTTTCCGGTCCTGTTTGCATCGTCATATTATTTAAACGAGTAGCTTAATGCCTGGTAGTTTCTTTCAATAAAGTGGCTATTCAACATAATGATTTAACTTGGGCTGTAGTACCTTAAATTAGAGAATTTGTAATAAATATTAAAAGAGGTTAAAAATTAATTATAAGAACCTGATTGTACACACCCCTTACTCATAAACGCCTCTTAAATATTAGTCAATTGATTAATTAGATTAAACTCTTACGTTGTTTGGTATAAGGTTGGATTTCGTCATAAAAATCTCGCTAAACAGTGATTTAATTTAAGTGGCGTTTATGAGTAAGGGGGTTAGCTGATAAAAACTTTGTATTTAGATCGTTAATATAATTATGCTTGAATGTCTTAATTTTTTTTACTAAACTTTTCATGAGAGTGTTACATAGACCACACATTTTGATTTAGAATATTTAAATATTTAAAAAAAGTGTCGTTTTCCCGCGCTCTGTTCGTCGTGACTGCTGGCGGGAAACGTCAAATTATGGATGCGTTCAGAAACGACGCGGCCGACCAGAACATGACGAATTATGAGCGCTCTCAAAAGCCGGTCCCGTAATTATTGTGGACAAGGCACTTTTTGCCTCTGACAAATAGTAAGAGCGTGGAATGACAGCGGAGCTTTGTACGCCTGCTAATGACACTGGAAGAGCGGACTCTAATATTAACTATTTCTTTTGTGCGAGGACCGGGCGCGCTTGTTCGGGATAGTACAACGACCTGCCTTCATTTGTTATATTACTTGAGCGTTAATATGAATCGAATGAACGCGACTGATGGGCTCAAATTTCCTTAGCCCGTCTTTTGACTTGCTGCTGTCACGCGAACCATTTTAGGATGGTGGATATAAAATGATTTATGTTGGTATGCAAAGTTTTACAAACCACACTTTTTTTTCAAATTTATTGGTATTAGGTCTTTTAAATATGGAAACCAACTTTACATCTATTATAGCAACTAACTATACTTACATAATAATGGTAGTATTAGTGGTTATAATAAAACAAAGAACAAAATAAATGTAAATTTTCTCCGTAATGCCTCTCAGAGATTTGATTGATATTATTCAAAGTGGTTAAGTTAAAGTGACGCGATGCGTAAAATGACTACTATACAATCGACCAACTGTTACTTTTTACAGTATCTACAATCTAAAGAAAATCACTCTATTTCAAGCCACTACGTTTTATTCAAGCAAACTCGATTAAAAAACAAATATCGATACTCGACGTAATTTTATAATCGAGTCGAATTTTCCACGAATTTTGTTTCGATGTGCAATATGAGATGCGGCGTTGGTGGCCGCATTTATTGAAGCAATCCTTATACATTTTGAAACGATTCTTTCATAACTGGTTACTATCAGTATCTTTTTATTGTAATAGTGCACATTATACCTATGCCAGTAGAAAACAGTCAAACAGAGTGAATTTACTATCTCTATGTAGCGAAGGAGTAAGTCAAGCATGCATGTCACACCTATGTCCCAATGGTATTGCTAAAGCTGATCGAGGGAAAGTTCACAGAGATGTTATCTAAAAAAACAAACGAAGCAAAACTTGACATAATAACCCTTTACCAATTCATCTGGCCAATGTAGAGTTTCACATTAAAAAGGCTGATTTATGAACGAATTACATTTAATTACAGCTAAAATACTTCTTTCTGTATACCAAAGATACTCAATAAAAGAGGTTGGTTGATGTATCGTTGCATGCACATACACAGCTTATTAGACTAGCTGATAAAATTAATCATGCTCTGTATCGACGCAGGCACTGTCAATTGATATTACACTGTAAAAACATACAGATAAGTTATAAAACACTTTATAACAGGTTGGTACCGCGGTGGGAAGGGACCATAAATCTGGTTTGTTGCCACCCAACTATTTTTAGATCTCATTCTTTTAACATAGCAACAACTTGATACAATTTACGAAGCGAACCTTATCTGTCTAGCCTCTTTGGGGCCAGTTTCAGGTATCAAGATGAGCTCTTATTTATTTAAGCTTCACGTTAAATTGTGGTTCAAATGTATGTTTTACTAAATTAGTAACGGCCTTTTACATGTTTCAAATATTCCTGGAGTAGATGGGTTTTTAACCGACTTTAAAAAAAAGGAGGAGGTTCTCAATTCAGTTGTATTTTATATTGGTACCTAATTATCTAAATTGGCAAGTAGAAATAAGTAAAGTAAGAATACCTAGATGGAAGTTTAAGAACGGGCTTGTTTTTCGACCTGTTAATTTAAACCGGCAAATAATCCTTCAACCCTGAATCTAAGTTTTGTCTAGTAATGCTAAACAAAACAACTTCAAGGGAACACTGACCAGATCGATCCACGCTGACTCAGTATATGAGAATGTGGTGGACATTCTCATCGGTTAATTGTTTATTATTTCAATAGTTTTAGTAAGTCGTATGTATTATACTCATTGACACCACGCATTTATCAATATCATACAATTGCTTGCGTTCCCTTCATAAATGAAGAAGATTCTTTTCTGCACTGTGACATTCTAGGGTTTTAGGGAGCGGAACGCAGAAGCATACGCACAGCCTATTACTTCTGTCACATATTAATCGACATTTAATAAAAATAAACTCGAATTAATCGAGTTAATAGGGTCTGTTAGCGCCACCAGTCACAAATTACAATAATTGTGAATGATAATGAATAACTTAATTTGATCTCAATGACATTTCATTGAATGAAGATATATATAATATGTAAATATATTCAAATCATAATAGTTAAATGAATAAGATTAGCCACCACAATATGGCGCCATCTTGCTGTCAGAACCAGTAATAAAATAAAGTAAATCTTTTTTAATCGTCGTATTATATTATTTATTTAATTGTGTTAGTTGATGAATATTGATTGAATATTTTATAATATTGAATTATTATATCTGTGATGTCTATAGATTTAAAAGCGATGCCGACCTAATTATAATATCAACGCAAAATCCAACCTTATATTTGATCACCTAACATTTTTGTTATCTACTATACCCCTTACTCATAAACGCCTCTTAAATATTAGTCCATTTATTAGCTAAAATTGTTACGATTTTGTTTGGTATAAGGTTGGTTTTGCCAATAAAAATCTCGCTAAACAGTGATTAAATTCAAGAGGCGTTTATGAGTAAGGGGGTAATAGTTTAATTAATTAAATGATTCTATCCACCAGCCCATAACAGTCCTTTGTTAGGACGAACCACCTCAAATATAAGAGGCACGTAAATTTCTAATTACATACTTATCTTTTTCTTAACTGCTAAGTTAAATTGTCTTTACCCTTTATCAGCTTTCACCATAATGGCAAAGCAGTTGTGTAAGGCTATTGTGCACGAGGTCTCGGGTTCGATCACACGTACGAATTAGTACGTTCCATTAATTATAATTAAAAAGTCTCGAAATGAAAAAAGTAAATATAAAAAAACACAAAGGATACATCTCAAACCTACTGTTTAGTTAGATAATTATAAATAAACATATATAACAGTATCTACAGATATGGTAGCCTTCTACATTGATAGAATCAGTGTTGCACCGCACGGATTGCAACAAGCTAATTTTCACCATTAAGTTTGTACTCTACCGCTGATGTTACAACAAAGAAACCCATTTAAAACAAAACCGTAATGACTTCTTGAACATTAAACTGATACAAAGGCTTTTACACTCTGTTTAACAAAATAGTACCTACGTTCGACGTTTGCATGGTGGGTAATTATCCGCAGTATTGTTAAACACAATGCTGGTCTTATTTATTATTTCAATTTCACTATTATATTGTTACGAGGACTACAATGTATGTAGTGCTTAAATAAGATATAAGTTTAGTTTTTTTATATTTACTTATATTCGTTTAGCACTTTCTACTTATGGCAATCGATATTTGCAAGTATTCGGTAGGTTGGTGCTTAAAAATCAATGTATTTGCTAATACACATCCCAATACTAGCGAAGTACTTTACTGTTAGAGGTACAAGAACTACTGTAGTGTTAATAGTATACAGCCTACTGTACACCTCTACCATGATAGTTAGGCAAACAGAAATAACTTACTACTCTCTATCCAACTAACTACACGACTACCTAGGGTACACAGGGCTCGTAAAAAAAACTAAAATAATTTTTCTCAACGTACATTTGTAAAGTTATCATTAGAGTTAGTAGGAAATAGATTCCCAGATAGATATGGGTTCTTGTTTATAGCTTTAACATAGTAAGGAAATAGAAATCCTTGTCTAACAACTAACAAAGGAAATTATTAATCAATGGCGACCCCTTTATTGTAATGAATACGCTTATGAGAAAAGCTTTCTCAGCAGTTAGTTCCAATAATAAATAATAACAATACTATTCAGTAACTTCTTACAAAAAATAAAGTAAAAAGAAAACGTAGACCCAGTTTTCTCTAAGGAGCATTGGCACTAGCACTTTCCCGGGCTACTCGAAACTATTTATGACGACTTCTGTGGCGTAGTGGTTATATAACATCCTCTGCGTGGCCACCGTGGTATTAGTAGGCCAAGTATCCCTGCGTCACGGAAGGAGGCCCGTCTCTGCAGTGGGACATTAATGGGATGTTATGATGATAATCCCTAAGAAAACGAAAGAAGAAAAACTTGACATAATAAGCTAAACGAACCCATCTTGCGAGATGGTCATAAGTAGGTAGGTGAGTTAAGTTTTCCTCTGGCACAGACGGAGGCATGGCACAGTACCTGCATTGTGAGCATACCTGCAAGGTCCATAATGTGTGCAATCCATAAAGTATTATTTTAAACCTGGATATTTTATGTATCCGTTAGATTAATTTGTAGAAGCTCTCATGAACAAAGAGCATGATCCCTTGTGTTATATTACAAAATTAAATGCTTAGGTACTTTGGTTATCAAATGACTGTCAAATTCATATACTTAATGTTATTTTGCAAACTAAATATTTCTGTTTTAAAAAGCTAATTTTTCTCGACGTTCATTTGTAAAATTGTCATTAGAGTTAGTAGGAAATAGATTCCCAGATAGATATGGGTTCTTGTTTAAAGCTTTAACATAGTACCTAAGGAAATAGAAATCCTTGTCTAACAACTAATAAAGGAAATTATTAATCAATGGCGACCCCTTAATTGTAATGAATAGGAACCTGGGGACACTTGATCCTTAAGGGAGACTAGGTACACGAGATTTTCAGAACTTGTATGGGTGGTATTAAATTTTATATTGGCAATATCGGTTGTCTATGGTACCCGCTAACTTTCTAAAGTTGGTACACCTGTCAAATTTGACGCGTTTGTAAATGGCGGACGACCGAGTGTTTGTTGTTGCAAAGAGAAAATTTCCGTAAGTTTACATTTTGATTAAACATTAATGTAAATATGGCTTTTAGGTGTGTATGAATTTAATTCGAGGCGTTATCTATATAAGTAGCGATTTGTAGCGTAGAAAAGTGGTAATCTAACAGACATTTGAAAATATTCTTGTTTATAACCTCAAACGGTTCAGGGTACACTTGGTCCACTTAGCTAAGGGAGACTTGATCCGGGAGAATCAAATGTCCCTTAACTACTTTTAACTTTTATTTTCAATTAATTTCAGATTACCGATATGCCCAGAGTATACAAAACAAGAGAAGGTGCCAGAAAAAGAGTACCAATCGATGAAGAGATTGTTTTGCTAGAACACCTAAATGAAGCTTAAACGTAACTTGAAATTTTGTTTTACATGTCCCGGGTTCAATTCAATAAGATATTGTTTTAAGTCTTTATCTTAATTACGTTTAAATTTTATTCAGGGTGTGATTGCGAGACATTTGAGTTCTTTTATTATGGAAGATATAATTTTGTTTTGAGTTTGTTTTTGTTTTTTAATACGAAACGGAAGTTTCACATTTAGCAATTGATTTATGTATGAAGACGGTGTGATATGCCTATGTTATGTGATTTTGAAAACAATATAAATAGATTATCATATTCTAAAATCATTTTTTATTTATTTCCTTAGTAATAGTATCATGTGAACCTAGATATGGGAGACTTAAACCCCAGGACCAAGTCTCCCGTATATACGGGACACTTGGTACCTTTCTCTATTTTTACTTTTAGTCAAATAATTATGAAATTTAGGCACTTATATCTTTGGGTCTTACATCAATTATAGGCAAATGAATTTCACGTATTTCGGTACCAATATCTTTTAAAATGGATCACTAACTAAATAACGTCACTAAGGAAATTAGGGATGAAAAACAAAAGGGGGGATCAAGTGTCCCCAGGTTCCCGTACGCTCATGAGAAAAGCTTTCTCAGCAGTTAGTTCCAATAATAACAATAAGTACAAAGGTACAATAACTTCTTAAAAAAAATAAACTAATAAGAAAACGTAGACCCAGTTTTCTCTACTTACAAGGAGGATGCATCACTTGTCATTGGCACTAGCGCTTTCCCGGGCTACTCGAAACTATTTATGACGACCTCTGTGGCGTAGTGGTTATTACATCCTCTGCGTAGCAGTCATGTCATCTCGGGTTCTCGCTCAATGCAAAGCTTTGTGTGCATGAACATGATTTTTTGCATTGGTCTGAGTGTTTTTGTGTAAAATATGTATGTATTTACAAAAAAAAAAGAAGTATTTAAGTATGTTTATCCGTTGTCTAGTATTCATAGTACAAGCTCTGCTTAGTTTGGGAGTAGATGGCATTGTGTGGTTGTGTGAATGTGTGAGGGTTATTTATTATGTATTTAAAAAGACAACTCCTACACTAAGGGATTCATCTCTTCTCTATAGCGATACTTTACAAAAATGCATGTCCACATCCAGGTCCAGGCATGTCCACAATTATTCGTAGATCTCAAAATTAATAGCTCTGGCTAAGATTCGAAACCGTGACCTCGTCAACGGCATTTACTTATCGCGATTGTAACGCCACCAAGACAATTTCTCTTCGTGCTATTAAAAAGTACTATAGTATAGACAGCTTATGTTTCTTTATTTTCTTTCTGAACTAATCTCAATGTTGTATTTTATACACAAGGACACTAGCAGTTCACTACACGTCCCATGAGTGAGTATAAATGGTTAAATACTTTCCGTGAGGTGGCGGAGTAAAAATACAATATGTCACCCCCCATTTTCATCCCATGGGTGTCGTAAAAACTGACTAAGGGACTGTCAGGTAAAAAGAAGGAAAACTTGAAATTAAATCCTGTAGGTACCAATGTCTTGCCACCGTGGTATTAGTAGGCCAAGTATCCCTGCGTCACGGAAGGAGGCCCGTCTCTGCAGTGGGACATTAATGGGATGTTATGATGATAATCCCTAAGAAAACGAAAGAAGAAAAACTATTGACATAATAAGCTAAACGAACCCATCTTGCGAGATGGTCATAAGTAGGTAGGTGAGTTAAGTTTTCCTCTGGCACAGAAGGAGGCATGGCACAGTACAGTCACGAGCAATAATATGTACACATTTTCGCATTTTGTAAACCAGTTATCTAAAGTTCTGCCAATCCAAAATTGAAAATTCGAAGATTAATTCAAAACTGTACGGAACCTCTTCTAAATTACGAATTCATTTTGATATTGTAATGTCTAGATAAACGTGCAGATAGTTTAGAAAATTTGAAAATGTGTACATATTATTGCTCGTGACTGTACCTGCATTGTGACATACATAGGATATCAGAATACATGTTTTCCAACAGAATACCTTCAGCTTCAAGAGTGTCTGAAACTAAAAATCTCATCGAAGCTGTGAAATTAAACTAAAAACTCTTTGAGAAGCCGAAGTCTGTATCTATGGTTACAAGATTAGACACAAGACAATGTATGGTATAGTAAAGTCGTGTCCAAAGCAAAAAAGGACACAAAGTCAAATAAGATAAATATTTCCTAGTATACCCACGCGTTTGTACCTGCGGTTATAATGTTTACGAGTATGTACATTTACAGTTAGGTTCATATTCCCATCGGGTATAACAATAATATTGGAGCATTGTGCGGGCGCGGAGAAAGCGTTACCGCAACAATACGTTCGTGTAGATGAGCTAGATAGTACAGTGCGAACTTTGAACCGAACTTGTATCATTCTGTACCTACTATTAGACTTGTATTAGTATTAGAGTTCAACTTATCTCTCCGAATTATATTACGGTTCTTAAATCTAAATACTTGAATTACTTTTTGACGGTTGGTTAACCCTTTTTATTTTTCATTTGCTGGAGAGAAATAAACTTGGAAATATTTAGGTACCTATCCATTATAGGATTTTGTGATAATCAATGGAAGTTCGTTATTCCGATATCGATACATTACAAAGCTAAAGCCCTAGGCTAATGGTTTCATACAACACATACCTACAACACGAACCCCGATTCTCTGGACAGTGTTTGTGCCCTCGCCTCCTTTTGTAAGAGCTGTGTTGGGAACATCAAATAAATCCGCAGCCTGAAGAAGCCTCTGAAATGAGAACCAAAGTGTTTATTTCTCGATTCAAGTGGCAGTGACAAAAAAATTTAGGAATAGCGACCGCATTCTTTAAGTTAAAGGTGGACCGAGCCCTTGGGCCTTGCCTAGAGAGATGTTAAAGGCGATGCAAAAATTATTTAAGAAGGAACAAAAAGGAATTAATTCTTAATATACAAACGTGTCTTAGAGTGGAGACCGCGACTCGGCAAACGTAGTGACACCCCCAGCTAGGTGGACCGACGACCTCAAAAACGTCTCTGGGTCGGACTGGATGCGGAAGGCGCAGGAGGACCGTGTACTGTGGCACGTGTTGGAAGAGGCCTATTCCCAGCAGTGGACTGCGATAGGCTAGTTGATTGATTAATATAAAGGACATGTTTGATAAACAGTAGACGTCCTGTATATTTTTGCATTGTTGGATGTAGAAGTAGCACATTTGAAACGTGTTATAGATAGATGACCGAGGAAGGTCAAACATGAAGGCCTACATAACCGGTATGTAACGAATTAGGATTCCTGATCGATTACATCCTTAGTTCAAACTTCTGAGAATAATAGAAAAAATGTGTAGATACCTACACAAGTTTTTTTAGGTACATTCTTCAATAACTTGCTAGTTACGTTTGTTATACAAGTTATTTTATTATTCGTGTTGGACGTAATAAATACAACGTGGTGTGACAACCACATTTTTATGATGCCTACTGATGACGTCAAAGCTGAATAAGGGAAAGTTAGATGATATTATCTCTAAATAAAATAAGGAAAACTGGAAATAAAACCTTATAACAATCTGTATCTATGGTCCAGCGAAGGATATTATTGGACATAAATTAATAATATTCAATAGTTTATTGCTACTAATTTGTACCCATCAGGTCTTATATAACAGCAATGATAAGTATTTGTTCTTAGGTATATAGCGAAACTAAAAATTTACGGATGAATGAAAAACCTCTTTATTTACAGTGGGCATTTATTTGCAGGCATAATTATGTTAAAAAGGTCAGTACCTAATAATATACTTAGGTTTATTTGGTACTACCTTATTCCTAAATACGAAATATAGAAATACTTTATATTCAAAATCAAACATTTCTTGTCTAATAGCTCAAAGGCAGTAAAAGCATAGAGTAGGTACCTAGTAGAGTACTAGGTAGTGAGGTGAACGATCTTGCCGCCATTATCTACCACGACCGACCGCATCATTACTGGCTGCACGCCGCACAGCCACAGCCTTTCATAACGTTTTTTTTATATTTCCCTCCACTTAGTTGTTGACAAACTCATAGAAAAAACAATCCGGAATAAATTACAACGCGTTCTAAATGTATTACTTAAACAAAATTGTTTAGTTAGTGGAAATAATGGACGAAATAATTTTTATGTGTTCTGAAAGACATAAAAGACGGTTATTTGAATTTAAATAAATAAACGACAGGTATATAATAAAACATTACTAAATTAACCATTATGTTGACGATGGTGTGGACGTGCTAGAGAGGGTGAATTCTATTTCCATTCCGGACAATAATAATTGCTTTTTCCATACAAAAGATTGTGGTGAGGCAGAAAGTTCATTGTTTCTATAGAAAAAAAAATTGCAACCGAATTGAGATCCTTCTCCTTTTTTTGAAGTCGGTTAAAAATGTAGCGCTATCTACCTCCCCTACTATACATTTGCATTTCGTACCGTTGTTGCTAAAGCTACGAATCTGGATGCCGTAACGCTAGGTTTGTTGTCGAGCCGTCATTCAAGATGTCAATGCGAGAGAAATCCAGAGAAAACGCAACACCAGTTGCCATAATGAGTATGACTTCTGTATGTACTTAGTCATTGCGTCTGATATTTCCTAAGCACATAGCAGTCCAAAAACAATTTCGCCTCACACTGTGTTTGAAGGGCTAAAGCTTACTCTTACGACCAAACATTATACACGTAGGTACCTACTAGAAAATAGCTCCTCATTTTAATTCTATTTTTAAAAGGTACTTCCGCACTAGTGACCCAGCCCTGTGTCACTGTGACTTTTAGATACAGATGATTTATTAACGGCCACCAAGAACATACACTCTCCGTGTGGTAACGGAGTAAGAATACAATATGTCACCACCCCATCTCATCCCATGGGTGTCGTAAAAACTGACTGAGGGAATATCCGTGAATAATATATATCTTTACAAAATAAAATAAGGAAAACTTGAAATTAAACCCTGTACCCATCCGTCTGGCCAGCGTGGTATTAGAAAGCCAAGTATCCCTCCGTCACCTGAGAAGGCCCGTCCCTGCAGTGGGCTGTTATGATAAAAAATAAATAAAATAAATAAAATGTTTAATTCTCACCATAGCACAATAATACAGGTACACATACACACAGATAGTTATTATTTGTTTCTTAGCTAACTTATCACTATACACTTGTGGTAACACAAATACAAAAACACTTAAGAAACACTATACACCAATACTAATATACTATGGTGGGTTGATACCTGAACTAGGATGGTTCCTGTATCTCAGGTTATCAACCCTCCACTCCTTCTATTTACACTGATAATAAAATATATGAGTAATAAAATATAAATGAGATTATATGAATAACATTTTTTTTTTGTGGGTAGTCTACAATGAAGTTAAAATGTAACAGTACTCCGGAATACAACGACCCACGAAGCGAATAAAATAACTTAATGATTGAAGTACATACCTAGAGTGTGGTACAAGCTACAAGTTGTCAGTTATTACTGTCGATTATATTAATTAATTCAAGTAATATATTTATTAAGTATGTTGATAAATGAGCTTAAATAAGTACATATATTCATCCAAGAAACAACAATCAGAAAATGTTTATATTATATTTTCATATGTAATACATAATTAATAAAGATATTCTGAATATATAAGTAATTCAGAATATCTTCAATCATTATTATAACTTTGTTAAATTATAATAAGATTAACTAGGATTTTTTTTTTTGTTCTCTGCATTTTATTACATTTGTTTAATTAGTTTCTGAAGTTTACCCGTCTGTGTGTGTGTGTGAGTGTGTGTGTGTGTGTGTGTGTGTGTGTGTGTGTGTGTGAGTGTGTGTGTCTGTGTGCATGCAGGTGTGTTAAATGAAAGTATATTTCATTAATTTAAATAGCAACTTTGAGGATATTTTCTGTTTCACGGTAACCCAGCATTTTTAATATATTATTTAAAACATCTTTTAGGCGTTTTCTATTCATTCTAAATATTTGCTTTAAATCGTTGATGTGTCTATATAAGTATGGTCCAGTATACGGCAGTTGTCTTCTTGCGAATGTGGAATTAAAAGAAGGGACACTTGTGCGTATTCTTCTTTTATGTAGTGGTAGTTGGGAAGGGATAATGGTTTTGTGGTGGCGTAAAACCGAGTAAAAAATAAACAGTTGTCGTACTGTCAAGAGGTTGGCCTCTTCGTACAAGGAGTCTGTTGGATATCTTCTTGGTTTACGCAGCATAACTTTGATAACAGCTCTTTGTGCTCTCTCTAGTTCTAAGAGGTGCGTTACAGCAGCTCCACCCCACACAGGTATGCAATAAATCAAAAGTGATTTGCAGAGAGCAAGGTAAATGTTAGTAATTAGTTTGATGTCCGCAGAATCCCTCAGGTTTTTAAATACATGGAGAAGTTTACGGATCCGTTTGCTAAGCGTAGAAATATGTGGTTTCCAGTTCATGTTTTTATCAATTATAATGCCTAAGTATTTATGGGTTTCAGTTTGGGTAAGATTAGGACAACTGCAAATATCAATGGCTTCTTTTTTGGAACAAAGATGGTCATGTACTGTAATATTAAATTCAGAAGGGGGTTTATTCTTTTCAGAAATTCTAAAGCAGAGGTATTTGGTCTTAGGAACATTCATAGTTAAAAGATTACTATCAAGCCACTTCAATACAGTTCTTAAGCCAGATTCAGCAGCTATCTTTGCCTGAGTCCACGTCTTACCCCGGAAAATGAGAGCAGTGTCGTCAGCAAAGGTTAGAGTGCTACAGTGGTCTATTGGGAGCTGGCATAGGCTATTGACGTACGCTAGAAAAAGAGTAGGACCAAGCGTACTTCCCTGAGGGATCCCATAGATAACCGGGAGACCAGAACTTACAAAATCACCAACTTTCACAACTTGAGTCCTATTAGACAGGTAATTTTGAAACCAGTGCAACGCGTTTCCACGTATTCCTAGATCTTCCAATTTGCGTAAAAGTATTGGAATAGACACGGTGTCAAAAGCTTTCTTGAGGTCTATGAAGACAGCTATGCACTTATCGCCCTGGTCTAAACCATCTGTGACTATTTGTGCAAGGTTAGCGACAGCGTCCTCTGTGTTCCTACCCTGGCGGAATCCGTATTGGTTATCGGCTAGTAGATGTTTAGTTTCCAGATAGTTAATGAGGCGGGTATTCATAACCTTCTCAATGATTTTGCTAACTGTGCTAAGTAGTGAAATTGGCCGATAATTAGATACCACATCCTCTTCTCCGCTCTTATATACAGGGACAACTACTGCTTTCTTAAATATAGTGGGAAAGATTCCCGATGAGATACTAAGATTGCAAAGATGGGCTATCATAGTACTCAAAGTTGAGTGGCAATTTTTAAGGATAGTAGTGGTTATGCAATCTATACCGGGTGCACTATGAGTTTTAAGATTGAGGATAATTTTATCTATTTCTTTAGAGTCAGTAGGGTACAAACAGATGGAATTGATATGTTTGGTAGTGGTTATATTTTTGTACAGCTGCTCTTCATTTGTGTTCAGTTTACACAGTATATCTGCTGCGAGTTCACTACCAATCGATGTAAAGAAAGAATTTACTTGGTTCAGAGATTGGTCTGGAGAAGGTAAAATATTTAGCAATGCCTTGGAATGTGCATTTTTCATTTTCATATTGCAAAGTTCCCTAACAGTATCCCAGGTACCTTTGCTGTTTCTAAAATTCTGGTTAAATTTGTTTTTATAATAGTTAATTTTCAGGGTTTTAGTAGTCTGGTTGCAGATATTGCGGTATTTAATATATTTATCTTTAATATTGTTGTCATTTACATGTTTTTTCACTAGAAGGTGTAATCGGTCTCTCTTTTGGAAGCATTTTACGATACCTGATGTTATCCATGGCTTAATAGGCCTTTTTCTTTTAGTGAATGTAACTGTGTTAGTATTTAGTGCTATATAATTTTGAAGTATTTCGATGAGTAATTTTGCTGCTTGTTCAGGATCTTCAGTTGCAAGATAGGGTTTCCAATCATGAGCTTCGATGGCTTCTTGAATGGATTCATGGTCAACTTTTGATCTGGTCAGCGAATAATTAAATACAGAATGTTGTGCAAGAGAAGTGGATATAGAAAGAAAGATAGGATAGTGGTCGGTGATATCAGTTAAGAGAACATAGGTTTTAAATCGTCCTACTAGTTTGCACATAAAATGGTCCAAACAGGCCAGACCGCGTGTAGGCATATCAATGGCGTTTTGTAAACCATGTGACCCCAAAATTTCGAGATAATCTCTTGTATGGGAGTTATTGGTATCCAGCGTGTTGATATTAATGTCGCCAGTAAGTACAATGTTACGAGACTTGGCTGAGAGTAACAATGTGTCTAGCGAATCCAAAAAGCTATCTGGATTAGTGAATGCGCAAGGACGATAGATACCAAACACAGTCATATTACCCACTTTAGCCGCAAGACAATTTGCTTCATTTAAATCAATTTCCTGTACAGTTGCTGAAACGGCTTCACTAATATACATTATAACACCATCGTTTTTATTGTAGCTTATCTTACTATAGTACACATTATAACCATCGAGCACAGGTGGAGTAGTGTTGGCGTTACACCAGCATTCAGATAGAACTATAATATGGATATTCGTTTTTAACCTAGTGATATATATCAGGAAAGCGTCTAGGTTCTTGTTGACGCTTCTAATATTAATTGAGATAATATTAAGATTGTTTTTACTTTTTACTGTAAATTTTTGTAAATCATTTATAAGGTTAATTGGATCTGCTACAGACATACAAGGCGGAGAACAAGCTTTTTCTATTTCTTCGAATAGTTCTAAATTATTCATTTCCGTGGCTAGTTGTGAGAAAAAGTTCTAGAAGGTAGGGTTTCCACACTGTGTTCTGTCTGCCAAATAAATTCACGTAATTGCTATATTCTAGTTTTGAATAAGAGTATACTTCTACTAATGTAGTAGTGATTTGAGTGTATCTTATGTCAAACATAGTGTTTGAGAGTGATGTATGTTTTGTGAATATGTGTGTATTTAGAAATAAAATGTTTGTGTAGACAGTAATTATGTGAATGTGGCTTTTTATAAATGGGTAACTAATTATAAACTTACGAGCAAAGAGCAAGAAAACAGTAAATAAGCTAATAAACATAAGCAAAGTAATTATGCGATTGAATAGTCATTTAGTTCTCAAAGCTTGAAGCTGAGCTTCGTTTTTTACTAATATATACGGTTCACCTTGTCTCTTTCGCAAGTATACCAGTCCGTTTGAGGTCCAACAGTAGTCGTAGTCCATAGTTTTGCGGAATTCTCTAGCGAGGAAATGCAGGCGTGATGCACGAGGAGTTAGGTGTTCCGAAAGGTATACCTCTGATTTAGGCCCTTCTAATCCCATGTGTGAGGAGTTTAATGGTTCTGTCTTGAATCTTAAGGAATTAACTTTGTGGTTTTTTGCTGCAGATAGTATTTTTCCTTTAAGAATAGTAGAAGACAATTCCGCTACTATTACCGAGTTGTTCTGGTCAGGTTTGGATGGCATACGAAAGACGTCACGCATATCGCATTCTTCAATCTTAATCCCTAGCGATGTAGAAAGTGATTTAACCATATGTAAAAGTTCTTCTTTCGATTCAGTTTTTCGCTTGGGAATATTTCTAATCTGAAGGCTGGTTTTCCGTGCCATCCTTTCCAGCATTTCACATTTTTCTTCGATTATTGTTACTTGCGATTCAACTTTCCGTCGTTGATCTTCTAAATTATTTATTGTTAGTTGAACATCATCCAGTTTTGCAGTAACAAATTGTAAGGATTTCTCAATATCTATGTTCTTATTATGAGTGGTGTCGTTTTGAGCTTTAATATCAGAAATGTGTTTCTCTAATACATCCAACCGCATATTCTGGTCAGACTGGAATGCACATAGCATTTCGCGCAATTCTTCGCTTAAAGAACATACAGGCTTTGGATAGATTGGTGGATCGCTTAGGTACTCCACCGCTTTACTACCAAGACAATTTTTATTATTATTTATACTTACCCATAAAGCAGTTTCTACAGTTCTTTTTACGAGTTCCTACACAAGAACTTATTCAACTCGAGTAATATCGGCGTTACATCAAAGCTAGCTACTCGATCTAAATGAATATAACACATGCATATTATTATGTTCCTCTTTATCTGCCATCTCCCATTGTTGGCACGCGGACACGTACATACATAAGTCCGCCACACACTAACATAATAATATTAGCCATATACAGAATATTAATACCGTACGACTACTACTTGTGCATCGATTTTTATTCAAATGCGTGTTGGAATTCAAATCAAGATTTTTACGCGCTTAAGCCTCATTCGCACGGGCGCTTTTAAAACTTTGCGTTGAAAGTCGGCGAGCGTCGGGGCTTTTTTAACGTCGTCGATGTGACTGTTCATACGAACGCTTTTTAATCACTTTCGCCTCTCGCCTCATCTCTCGGTTAAGTAAGACGTCATTATAGTGCTAAATTACTAGCAATAGCGTTTTGTGTTGCTAGAAGAGGATTTAAAAAAAAAAAACTTCTCCCTCACTAGGGGTCATGCCCTGTGTAGCGAGTACTTTTCCAAACATTAATTAACAGACACAAAGAACATTCAGACTCAAGACAATAATTTAAGGATCGCACAAATAATAGTCCTGCGTGGAAATCGAACCCACGACCTAGTGCACGGCAGCCGCTTGCACTACCGTCGCGCCTCCGAGGCAGTTATTTAATTATACACGGGGTACATCCTCTGAATAAACAAAGATACATTAAAGAGCAGTTTGCGACGGTGTACGAATATTTAAAACAATATCCTTATAAATTATTTAATTATGTTCGATTTCTGATATTCGATTACTTATTTCCTCATTGGTGAGGATTTCCAAGTTCTCTGAGAGTGTTTTTGTTATCTCCATCCAGGCATTATTCTTTTTAATTTTATTAGCTATTTCTGGCAACATTTTTGCATATAGAAGTTGACGAGACTCCACTTCTATAATGAGTACATCGGGATCTACTACTACCCACGACAACGTAATAACAGGAACACACACAGCCGACCTCGCAGATAGCACGTGGCACTCTGAACGCATTGCCGGAGCTTTTTTAACCCTCGTGTAAATAATAACATGAAGTTTCATATGATCTATCTATTCCTTGTAACGCCCAACGCCCGGAAAATAGAACACTGAGCGATATAAAAGCGTCGCGTTTTAATGGCGTGTGAACAGGAATATAGGAATGCATTTGTTCTATTTTAACGCGTTAACAAAGCGCTTGTGCGAATCAGGCCTTAGTTACAGAAAGGCTGTGTTTTTAGTGAGGCGCGAAGCGGAAGATAAGGTACCTAGCGTATAGGCGTCAATCAATTTTTAACGTGATTATCACCATGTTACATGTATTATAATATTACATACAATATTCGTTCGAATTTTTGACTAAATATAAGTAGGTACAATTATTTTTTGACGTAGGTATAGGTAGGATTGGAACAAAGAATGTAACGAATCAAATTAATTGCGAAGGAACAAGGCCTTCACAATTAATTGGAGCCTATTGAGGTAAATAATGAAATCCCTAATTTTTGGTTGATACTCGTATGCGCAAATGGCCATATTCGCAAAACCTCACTCTGCGTTTATGTTCTCCAACAAAATATGGTTTATCTAAAGTCAGATTTTTGATTCCTATACGTATTTATTATTTAGCGCACTTAATCAATTACTTTAGAATATTGTAAGAAAGAAAAATAAAACAAGGAATTTTGCAGTGCAATATTTAATTGACTAACAAATAAATTCATATAATTTCAAATTGACATTAAAATAATTTTCACATATAAGTATATCATACATCTTATTTACACTATCATATAATTATATTACAAGCATACATCTATACTGATTTTATAGGCATTTTGGGAAAAGACATTACGAGTCTATAAAGAGTTTGATTACTGATATTTATTACATACCGGGGTATGTAATAAATATCAGTAATCAAACTCTTTATAGACTCGTAATGTCTTTTATTCTCGTAATGTCGTTTCGTTTGTCTGGAAGGTAGAGAGAGACTACTAAGTACGATCTTTATAAACCACTAGCTGACGCGTATTTTAAACGTATTTCATTACTGCTCCACTTCTATTAGTCATAGCGTGATACTATATAGCCTATGACACGATAAATAGACTATTCAACACATAAAGTATTTTTTAAATCGGTTCTGTAGATCCAGATATTACCCCCAACAACGTCACAAACACACAAACTTTACCTCTTTATAATATTATCTACCACTGTCACTTGATAACTATGTTTCAGTTTCTAAATGTCTATAAAATGACAGTATTTTATACCCATTACAGCATGTAAGTACAGCCAGCAACATAAATAAGTATGCAAGACTGTTTACGTTTACTTTTTTTTACAATATTTCTATCCATACTTATAAAACTATTTGCATAAACATTTTATTTGCGTTATAATTACAAAAGCATATCTAAATTTTGAAAAATATAATTTATCTACCACTGTCACTTGATAACTATGTTTCAGTTTCTAAATGTCTATAAAATGACAGTATTTTATACCCATTACAGCATGTAAGTACAGCCAGCAACATAAATAAGTATGCAAGACTGTTTACGTTTACTTTTTTTTACAATATTTCTATCCATACTTATAAAACTATTTGCATAAACATTTTATTTGCGTTATAATTACAAAAGCATATCTAAATTTTGAAAAATATAATTTTCAAAGAAAGGTGTTCCCTGTAGGGTAAGTAATTATTTTGCTGCCGCGTCTTAGAAGTATATGCTAATTAGTACAGAATTGAATTAATTTTAATTTTTCTTCGTTACATTCTTTCTTAGCTAGACACCTCTCAAGAATCTATGATCAGAATTTGGCGCTATTTGATTGGCTGTCATTTTTGACATTGACAATGACATTAGAAATGGAATGGAGACGATATACAATAACGAGATTTGTCGCTCATATAAAAGTACAGTATTCAATGGCAGTTCAGTTAATTAGTTCTTATAGAATATCGTTTAAAACGACTTTTATACTATTATAACCATAGCTTACTTATATCACATTTGCAGCAGTGTGCAAAGCTCTCATTCAGTACAAACAGTAAGAGTAAGCTTAAGTTCATTAAGACTTATTATGTTTATTTGTTAAACACTAATGAAAATGTAGAGACATATTAAAATTCAGGGACAGGTAAGTATAATATTTTCATGTAATAATTATTAGTACAAAATACTCCATCATAAATTCATGATAATATAATGAATTATATTCAACTATATGTAACGAAAACATACACAAGTAAACACTGGTTTAATCCAGAATAAATTGCCTCCTTTGGGACTAATAAATAATATTTTAATGTATTTACTAAGCTATGTACAAAGAAGTATAAAAAAAACATTACAGCGCTAAAGTATTTAGTTAACTTACGTTTCTGACTATTAACTAACGCATAAATATTTAGAATATTAAAATTTATTTTTTTAAATAATTCCTAACTATAGTTATGATAGTAATTAAGAACAGACCTGTCACTTTTTTTAATGACAGTACCTTAAGTTATCGTTACAAATATTTTTTAAGGGTATGTATATCTCTTAGTTTTTTAAACGATAAATGTACAGTCGAAATTTAACATAATATATCTATAGACTATATTATAATTACATAATAAAATTAATACACAAATATAGGCCGCTATAAAAGCCAATACGCATAAACTTCTTTTGCATCCAACTACTACCATTCTTAAGTGTTAATCTAAAAAATAATGTCGTTGTAGTTAAATTAGAAATTAACATTAAGTATATCAATTTAAAAATATTTTTACAATGACTTAATAAAATTAAAAAAGTAGGTATATATCTTAAAAATCTTTAAAGTAAAATTTATAGAATATTACATATAAATTAAACTAGTTTAATTTTGGAATAAAAAAGTAAAAGAAAAACAGCAGTGGACAGAACAAGCATACGCGCAAAAAGGTTTAAAACTATGCTTAACTAGCTTTACAATACCAGGCCGTAAATATTGCACATCGACTTTTGTAAAAGACAATCGGCGAATTTCGGCTTTGTACAACATCATCTCTGTCGCACGGAATACAAACAGTGTGGTATCTATTAGCAACTGTTAAGGGTACGCATTCCAAAGACACGAACTTGCTAGCGGGCGGAGCCTAAAAGATTGTTGTCGAAAACGTGCACGCTAAAATTGCCCAAAATAACTTTGGGGAAAGAGTATTACGTACAAATAATATTAATATATAAATAAATACTATTTGATAATAAATTATCAAATGAAGGAGTAATTAACTTTCTCCGTTTGTATGGAGTTGCGGCTGGCATGGGTACCCTTAAAACAAATTATGATTTGAGAGTGTGCGACAGAGATGACGCTCTACGAAGCCGAAATTGACCGATTGTCTCCTTCTACAGGTCGATGTGCAATATTTACGGCCGGGTACAGTACATAACTTTTACACAAACACTTTTCTGTAAGATTCGAACTTCCTCGTTTTCATAATGTTAGACCTATGTTTAATTTAGTGTATTGATAGCGTAGACAAGAAACATCGTTTTCAACAATGGTTATATACAATTGACACATGAAAAAGACTTAACATAGGCATAGAAAATGCAGCTCAAAGTACTCTTTGGACTTTAAAAATACAAAAGGTAGATAAAAGGTGAAATATATCAGCCTCAATTTTGTACAATAATGAATAATTGCATAGAGGATAAGTTAAAGCTTTATAAATTCACAGCAGGCTGGTATGTAACAATGTAGAAGTAACTCTTAAGTAATCTGTGACTGTGTTATAGCAATATAAAATAATGATGATAATTGACTAAATATTCTAGGTTGAATCGATTCACTATAATTATTGTTCGAATTTGTTCCATTTTAACGGTTTAGGGTCGTAGCAGATATATCAATCAATCAATCAAAAACATTTATATATCAATCGGATCGTCACCGTATCAACTCGAGCCGTTCATTATTATTTGTATGAAACTCCTTACTGCAACGCACACTAATCGGAATAGTAACGTAATCGGATTTTTGACGTTTGACACCGAGGAAAAAGGCAAGGCGATGCCGATACGTTTACGTTTTGATATACTTATCTGCTACGACGCTTATACTATTAGGTCATAGTACTTAGCTGCTGCGCAAAGGTATAGGTAGAATTGATTACGGCTTGATGCAAACTTTGTGTGTATGAACATGAATGTTGGTATTTCCCTGAGATTTTCTATTCATAATAATGTATGAATTTTCCAAAAAAAAAGTATAAGTATGTTTATCCATTGTCTAGTATCTAAAGAACAAGCTCTCAAGCGAGCGTTGTGTGCAGAATATTATACTTTTTAATAAAAAAAAAATCTAAATATGTAATGATTATTATAAAATAATTATAGTAGGAACAAATTAAACTGTGACATACGGACTGTAGATTATATTATTTCTCTTTACTTAAAAAACAGAATAGAGACAACCGATTTCGTTATTACGTCATCACCATTCAATGCTAAATTAAATGCAAAGCTTTACTTAAATACTAATTAAATAAAATTAACTTAATTTAATATTAATTAGGTACTGTTTTGATATTTACAATAGATTATTATGTTCTTTTAGGAAAATTAAATTAAAATATAGTACAGATCTTTTGATGTTGGTTAATTTATAATTTGTATTACTAATCTCCAAATTAAGGTCAATTTCTGTAAGTCTCAACTGAATGTAAAAGGACTAAATAATAAGTATAATAATCAACTTTTATTTATTTCAGCAATAGACAAAAAATCTGACTGATAATTTAGATGCAGAACCAAAGTGGTGCCTTAAAATAGGACAGATCCGAATATGAGGAGGTAAATGTAAAATTCTCGGCAGACAAAGAATAACAGACCTGGAAAGAGCATCAGTTTAGTTCAGGCTTATAGGAACCATCGATTGTAGACAGTGAAGTCTGCAAAAAAGGTCCAATAGGGATTAAACTGGACCTGTAAAGGTCCCATGCAAAAGATAAGATTATCCTCGAGAGCAAAGTAATTTCGATGGGATGCTATGCAAGTGGCTTAAGCAAATCTTAACTCATCCAAAAATATCTATAAAACCGTATAATAGGAATATATTTACGTTTATGATCGTAAATCCTTCCCCACGAGCTTCTGTGTGCTGTTCTACTAGCCTTATGTAGTACTAAATGTAATAATAGTTTACAAACTCATATAACTCCCTGTCCCGTGTTAAGATACACTTTTATTGTTACTCATAATGTTGACTGTATATAAATATAATGTTACTTATCATGTTTAGGTTTATCGTAGTAGTGATGAGCGACATCTAGTAGTTCTCGACGTAAACTCTGCGCGTGAGCTCGTAACTGTTGCTCGCGTGCACGTATACGTCGGTATTGTTCCTCGCGCGCTTCCGTGTGCTGTTCTACGAGCCAGCGGAGATATAACTCTGGAATAGGGATTGAATATTATTAGTTTTGAGATTTTCAGATCATCATAACAGCCCATTAATGTCCCACAGCAGGGACGGGCCTTCTCCCGTGACGGAGGAATACTTGGCCTACTAATACCACGCTGGTCAGACGGATTGGTATAGGGAGTAATTTCAAGTTTTCTAGATCATGTTACAAATTAATTCTGTAAATTATTTACAGGGTTATAATACAGATGTCACTACTACGTCGCATCCTAAAGGTACCGTGAAAGACGACAAGGGAATTACAATAGGCCGACCGTTTATCTCAGTCCCCGCCTGCGGTATGAAAGGGACGACGGGGCGGGGTAGCGGTGTCCGTTATGGTAGCGTACACAAGAGCTATATCGAGTTGGTTGCTATGTCAAATAAAATAAGTTTTTACAAAAAAAAAACCGACTTCAAATACAAAAATTGCACTAAAAATTAAAAAAGAATTAGTTGTATTTTGGTTTTGCAACATTAAATCAGACATTCTTTTTACTTAATTATAATCTAAAGAATAGGTTCTTTTAATTATTGTAAAAAGAATTGTTAAGGATATTTCTTGAAGAGTCTAGAAATATATTTATTTGTATATTCTTTAAAATATAATCAAATTATTACAAATAATGTAATATTATTGTTATTTTTGGAGTCGGTGTCAGCCGCGATAATTATATTCCTGACTTAAAATTTAAAGAAATATGGCGTCGTGTTATACACAGACTAAAGACTAAGATGAGAAAGTACTACGAATCAAAGACAATTAATTACTTAAAATTAAAAACCATTTAAAGTGATCAGAATGTGTTATACAGAACTTTATTGCTTTTTCTAACGACTTTGTAGACAACATTTTGCATTATTGATCCTATTTGCGTATTACGATTTTTTTCAATTGACGGTGCTGGTTAAACCTATATAAACGCCCAAAGTTATGGAAAGCTTTAATCAGTTACTAAATAGGTATATTAAAACGTTTGAACGTGACACAGGTATTTTAAAATATATTTATTTAAATATGATAAAAATAGTTATTTAATATTTGTTTAATTTTTAAACCAATCCATAAACAATCAACAACTTTATGTCATAATGTCGAAGTCATATAGTAATATAATCTGTAATTCGTGGCCGCCATTCCATTTGCTTAGGTATTATCGTATTTCGTTGGCTGACACCGACTCCAAAAATAACAATAATATTACATAATTATTATTTCATTATTACATAAAAATGAAAAACCATTTCTTTTGAAATAAAATAATTATAAAAATAATTGCTTTTTTTATTTTGTGTCTTATTTACAATTTTATTGCATAACACCTTCCTAGTTCAAAATAGTGATTACTTCAAAACCCTCTAAAACGGTATCGGTTACTTTCAAACACTAAAACCTAAAGTTAACTTCTAAGTCCCCTAAAACGAATCTATTTTTGCAAATAACCTCGTTTTTCAAATTGTTTTTATTAAAGACAGATGTTTGTTGGGATTGCTAGATTACAATAATAATATAATGTTAAAAATCGTACAGAATTAAGGTTGTTAGTAAGTTTAAGACGTTTTTCATGAATTGTCGACATTTAAGAAAAAGCACTTTAGGCGGTTTTGAAATTATATGACTCATATATACATTAAAACAGGTATGATTTAAACATATTAATTTGTAAGAATCAATCTTAGAAAATATTTACAGATAATTAATAATTAATTGACATTTCATTATGGCATAGTTATCTGTTATTGTTGTTTTATTTTATTTAATCTTTAATTTGTATTTAAAAACTTTTATAATTTAATAATATGAGTCGTAATTGTATAGATAATGTATAATAATAATATGTCAATAGTTTAAGTCTAGTATAAGTTGTAGCTCTGTATTTTAGTAATATTTTTAACTTTTTCCGACAATGTTCAAGTGATTTGGTTGTAAACTGTAAACTTGTACTGATTATTCAATAAATAAATAAATAAATAATAAGAACAATAATAAGAGCTTTTTTTATTTTTACACTCTACCATAACGGACACCTAGTCAGTATGTCAGTATGACACTAGTGCAGTAAGCTAGTCCGTCTTCTATACAATTTACAAATTTCAAAGATGGTGGCGTCATCTTGGCATTTAAACTCGTACTTTCTTAGAGAAAATATGCAATCTAAATTTTTACACAATTTAAAGCCTGACCAGAAAAATAAAAAATCCTCTCCAGGTATTTCGATTGGTTTAGGGTATAATTTCAATATTTCCTTCTTTTTATTTCATAAAAATAAGCTAGCTAAAAATTAGAGCTGTGTTGTGATGTGATGTAGTTCGGGGTCACAGTATCTAGATGGCGCCGTTTTGCCAAAAATCAAGAGATAGCTCTCTCCTTTGCCCTCGCCCCCCGCGCACCCCTATTACCGCAGGCGGGGTCTGAGTTAAACGGTCGGCCTATAAATAGTTTTAATTTTAAGACGATCACGAAACCCGAAACAAGTCTGTTTGGTTAGGATGGTATCCATAGGCCATATTTCCTTCAATTAATGGAGGAGATCTGCCTTTTATGTAGAACGTTCGTCAGCTATGACAATTACAACTCAACTTACAGATTAGATTAAATAGAATAAATATTTTACCTTCCCATATAACATAGCTCATGGGCGCTACAGACGGCCATATAACGTTGGGCGTAGGATCATATAGCGGGTTGATATATTTGGGCATCTCGTCTGGCTGGTTCAACCACGACCAGATGCTTGTTGTTTGTGTGTGGACGCCTCTAGATGTACGCTCTTCTTCATTGTCGCATAGGAACGTGCCTGGAAGTGAACAAAGAATGTGGTACCTATTTATATACCGAATAGTCTATTGATACTACATGAAACTATGTAAGATGGGAAAGTGGCCGTGTACGCCACGCAAGACAATTATTTGGATGATCCATAAATGATTGTTTTGTGCTTGGATATCTATTAGTATCTGTTGATTTTATGTCTCTGTAAAAGTGTCCGATCCCTATTGCGGATGTACCAGCACCAGAATAGCATAATCCATTGATGCTATGAATTTGGTGTTTAATACAGTGACAGTACTTAATGCGTTTAATCATTATTCGCAATTATGCTGAAAACACCATCCCTTGGGTGCTAAGAATAAGTCTATGTTTTAGATATTGACACGGCTTAAAACGTTTGACACCAACAATACCAAAAACAGTTTATTTTATTTTATTTTCATATTTAGAAAGCTTACAGCTATTTAACAGTTTATGAAAAAAATTTGTTTAAGTTAAGGCCAATTACAAGCTTTCACCAATAAGTATAATACACTTTTTTTTGTTATTAATTTGTAGACAGTAATACAAATACAAAAAGGATAGTTAAACAAGATCTACTAAATAAAAACATCTAGATAAAAGTTCCAACATCCAGAAAACACACACATAATAATAAGTCAGCCAATTAGGTATGATTGGCGAATATGTCAGTACACATAATTTTTTTAAGTTTAATAACACTTGTACTAAAAATATGTATCGATATCGACCCTCCGGCACGCTGCATTGAGCATACGACAAGGTCTAATTGTAAATGAGTTTTGCCTGTAGGTGGTAAGCAAGGCGGGAGTGCTCAGAAGATCATGGCTCCGTAATAGAGCAGATGGTACGCGTAGGCCGATTTTGTTTACAAGTTCGGGTACGTCTACAGATCCGTTTGCAACTTTAAATAAAAAGGAAATGTCCGCTATTTTCCTTCGCTCCTGTAGAGGAAGCAGATGGAACTTTCGACATCGTGTAAGATAATCTGGGAGATAAGTATTGGATTTATATTGAATATACCTAAGGAATTTCTTTTGTATATTTTCTAATCGCGATATGTAGATGTCGTAGTTAGGGTTCCACACCTGGGAAGCATATTCGAGGTGGCTACGGACGTAAGCACAGTACAAAATTTTGATTGTTTTGATGTTTTTAAAATCATTAGACACCCTAAAGATGAAGCCTAATGCCTTGTTAGCTTTACACACTACGTTTGAGATGTGCGCATCGAATAATAGCTTTGAGTCGAACGTTATCCCCAAGTCCGAGATAGTATTAACCCTAGTTATTGCAGTACCCGACAGCGAGTATTGACAAGTTATCGGGTTAGGCTTGCGAGTAAAAGTATTGGAGACGTTTAGGTCAAGTTTGTTATTTGTGCAGTATACTTGAAACCCGTCCAGATCACTCTGCAGGTAAGCGGTGTCCTCATAAGAGCGTATTTTGGCGAGTATTTTCATATCGTCCGCGTACAATATTATTTTTGAGTGACGGAAACAGGATATGACGTCATTTATAAAAATGTTAAACAACAGAGGCCCCAATAACGACCCCTGTGGTATTCCTGAAGGAATGCACGTTGCTCTCGTCGACGAATAACCGTTCAAAACAACCACCTGGCTTCTGTTTTCAACATAAGATGAGAACCACCTATACAAATTACCGTGTATCCCCATCCGCAATAGTTTCCGCTTAAGAATAAGATGATCTATTCGATCAAAGCACTTGCAGAAGTCAGTGTATACAACGTCCACCTGTGATCTTTGTGACATGTGTTCCGTTATAAAATCACAGCTCACAATAAAATTTGACGTAGTGGATCGACCGCAAAGGAAACCATGTTGGTGCTCGCCAAAGTTTAGCTTAATAGCCGAGTATATTTTAGAGAACACACAAAGCTTTGAAATCGGTTTACTTATACTATCAACTATTTAAGTTTAACCCATTTAAACCCACGAACCAAACTGTAAAACCCACTTACCAAATTGACTAGAATAAGAATGTTCAAAGAGCGTGATGAGATAGGACTGCCTATACTCGAAGCTGCAAGGAAACTGCTCCAGGAATTGTCGCACACAGTCGAGGAACAGCATAAAGGTTGGCGCTGCCTTCGTCGCAGCCCCGTACGGACCGCTACGAGTGCGAGTGTACCACGGGTGACCGGCTTGTATCCATTCACGTTCTATTAGCGCTTGTAACCTGAACAATATATAATATGTCAATGTCAAATCATATGTAATGCCATTCGGCCTCGGTCAGCGCAGATTACACCCACTCGACGCTAGTTCAACACGAGCTATCGTTTCGATATCAACGGGTCGTCGACTCGTCGTTCACCAGATTCGTGAAAATGCCGAAACATTAAGTTGTGGAACCAGCTTCCAGTTCACGTATTTCCTCCATAGTATGATATTGGGTTCTTCAAACGCAGTGTGAAGAAGCATTTGGCCAAACCGGCAAGATGATGACGACGGATTGAAGTTATTTTTAGATTACGATCCGTTGGTTTCATTTGTGGACTGTACTCGCGCTTTCCATCAGGTTCAACAAAGCGTCGTCGCCCGCTAGCTGTAAGCTCGATAACACCTCGTCGGCAATACGGAGCAAACGGGTCGGTGACAGTCAATAGGCAAACAACGCGTGGACTACACGTTATAGTTAACAGTTTTCATAATTATCCCATCTAATTCAACAGGTGTAAGGGAAATTTCAGTACGATAACAAAAGAGGTAAAACTTGACACAACACCCTACAGCAATATGTCTGGCCAGCGTCGTAACAGAAAAGCTAAATATCGTAACTGGAAGAGTAATATTCGTCTGAATACGACGGGCCATAATGAATCGTTTTATTACTTAGGCGCTGTCTCCACGAGCGATAGAATCGCGACGAGTCAGAACAAAAATCGCCGCGATAACATCGCCGTGTGGAGACACCTTCATACAGAGTATATAGAAATACGTGGCACGACGATAATATCGCCGCGATTTTATCGCTCGTGGAGACAGCGCCTTACTAGCTGACCCGTGCCCACTTCGTTGAGCGGCGAAAAAAACGCGTTCCCTTTTTAAACATATTTCATTACTGCTCCACTCCTACTAGTCATAGCGTGATTCTATATTATAGCCTGTGACACTCCCCGATAAATGGACTATTCAACACAGAAAGAATTTTTAAAATCGGTTCAGTAGATCCAGAGATTACAACGTCACAAACACACAAACTTTACCTCTATATAATATTAGTATAGATTACATGAGTTATTCTAAATAATCAATATGTCAATTAAGTAACTCACCCTCTTATCGTCCTGCAGTCCGGATTAAGTATAATTTGTACCAAAGAGCACAAAAGTAAAGTCGCATCTTCGCCCCGTGTGCCGTGTATTAAAACTGGTTCTGCCTTCTGTCAAAGAATAATAAAAATAATAAAAAACCATTTATTGTCAGTTTGAAGTACAATTTTACAATTATATCCATCGGCCCCACACAAGGCAAACCTGTCCTGTGTGTATCAGTAACTATATTTTGTTAAAAATATAATATTTTGTGACCTTTTGTTGTGGTAGGGTAAGAAAAGTCTATGTACTACGCCATCATAATAATATCATCGTTCCCCTGCCCTAATCCCATTTTTTTTATTTCTTTTTTTTTTGGGTCGGCGCAGCATGTCTTCTTCTACCACATGCTGCTAAAAGTTTTTGCTATATTTTACGGCCGGCCGCCTGCCTGACACCAACCCTTCTGGGGAATGCTGTTGTTGGTGGTTCACACCGACGGGAGGATATGGGGCAGTACTATTCTAAGCGGTAGCGAAACGGCATTGTCTCTGTACTACACCAGCGGACTAAAAACTTAATAGTGGCTATCCGAGTTCTGATTGCATCGAGAGAGGTCGTGTATTCGAAGTTTTTGTCCCATCCACATATTAGTGTCCTGAATCTGAATGTTCTTTGTGCTCGATATAATAATATGAGAGTCAAAGAGCCACCGCACATAGCACACAAAATCTTTAATGTTTGAAGTGGAAGAACTATGCATGAGGGAGGTACAAGATAGCCTAGTCCGAAAGAGGCCCAGGTCCAGAATTATACTTCTTTTGGCTAATATAATAAAATATATTAAACAAATAAAAAGTTTCCTTACCTGATGTATATGTTGAGCCACTATGCATGATGTGTGTAAAGCATTTCTGACACTCTCTGGCCATCCGCACGATTCTAGTCGAGATATCCACTTATCACTTGATATATCGCGATCGTTGCATGCTGGAAATATAATATTACGTCGTGTGACAACGTGAAACAACATAGTTTATTGTACGCGCAGGTGCAAATGTGTAATTAAAACAATTGAATGAATTATAAATAAATTAAATTAATATTATAAACACATATTTCAACGATCATCCATCCGCTCACAAAACGTCAAACACTCACGATACACACACGCCCACTCACTCCCCATCAAATCACACTCTGGCGCTGATTCAAGGAGATCATTGAGCATACGCAACACTCGAAGTAGTGGCGAGTTAACCCGTTAACTATTCTTCAACAGACTAAGAGTCGTAGCACACATATCAAAACGTAAAGGAATCGGCACCGCCTCGCCTTTTTCCTCGGTGTCAAACGTCAAAAATCCGATTACGTTACGATTCCGATTAGTGTGCGTTGCAGTAAAGAGTTTCATATAAATAATACTGAACGGCTCGAGTTGATACCGTGACGATCCCATTCCGTTTTGATACGTTTGCTACGACCCTAATCATCATCATCATAACAGCCCATTAATGTCCCACTGCAGGAACAGGCCTCCTCCCGTGACGGAGGGATACTTAGATTACTAATACCACGCTGGCCAGACGGATTGGTATAGGGTTTTATTTCAAGTTTTCCTTCTTTTTATTTTATTATTAACGGTTTTATATTTCGTAAAGATAATAAGATGGGGTAGTGACATATTGTATTCTTACTCCGTCACCACACGGAGAACACACATTTGTACATGAGGTTTGTACACGAGACCAATAAATATTCACCTTCTATTAATTTAGAGTAACTATCCGCCAGCTGTTGTTGGTTATCCACTTCGTCCATAGATCTGTTATATATTTTCCATTGTGAGTAGTTCGAACTGCTCTCAGTGCCACCGCCTGTAACACGATCACATTATTTTTCATATGAGTTTATTTTTATTTGTTTAGAAAAAATACAATTAATGACTCAAAGCTTAAAAAGAGTTTTAGTATTAGTTGAGAAACATACGATCTCACAGTTAAACTGCGCAAGCAGCAAGCAAGTTTTGTGAGGCAATAAATAAATAAATAATAATCTTCACACATTCACACATCGCCACCTAGTTCCAAGCTAAGCAAAGCTTGTACTATGGGTACTAGCCAACGGATAAACATACTTAAATACTTTTTTTTTTGTAAATACATACATATTTTACATAGAAAACACTCAGACCAATGCAAACAATCATGTTCATGCACACAAATATTTGCATTGATCCATGTAATATACCGACTGCGCCACAGAGGTCGACAATGCAATGTATATAATATGTGAATATTTAAAATGCAATAAAGTACCTCTAATTATCCATCATCCATCATACGAAGCTATAAAATAAATAAAAAAGATATTAACCTTTATTCTGTTGCTGTGATATCGAGTTAGTGCTTCTAAGGTCGTATATAATTCCTTTGGTACCTAGAGCGACGACTGCGTTTAAAATAGCCTCGTCGGGCCTACATCGACGATGTTTAGGACCATACAACGGTTGACCAGCTCGCATTAAAACAGCCTGCAAAAATTATATATAGAAATTAATAAATTTAATTAGAAATATAGACTTGAAACCATTTTTATTTTATCAATGATTATCTTAAGGAGGATTTACACAGGTCGATTTTGGCCGTGCGGCTAGTCGCTTGACTAATCGTCTCACCAAACCGCCTTGCAAATTATCCCTTGCGGCCATTCGGCTTGCCATTTAGATACAATATTTACGCCGCGCGACAAATTCGTACGGCTTTAGTCACCCGTGTAAGTCCCTCTTTAGGAAAGAATCGACAGCCAATTTTAACACGCACTTTATTGACTACAAGCGGCGTCATTGAGGGTTGCATATCAGGTGAGCCTACTAATACCAGACTGAGGAAATCGTAAAGGTTTTCATGTCAAGTTTTCCTACTTCTGTTTTAATTAATTAGTTATTTAATAAGCAGGCAGGCAGTTGAAACAACTGATAGCCCTTATACAGTACCCGGCCGTAAATATTGCACATCAACTTTTGTAAAGAGACAATCGGCCAATTTCGATTTCGTAGAGCATAGGCTCTGCCCACTAGCAAGTTCGTGTCTGTAGAATGTGTACCCGTTGTATAACAGTTGCTTATAGATACCAGACTATTTGTATGTCGTGCGACAGAGATGATCATCTCTGTCGCACAACGGGTACACATTCTACAGACACGAACTTGCTAGTGGGCAGAGCCTAAAAGATTGTTGTTCAAAACGTGCACGCTAAAATTGCCCAAAATAACTTTGAGGAAAGGGTATTACGTACAAATAATATTAACGTGTAAATAAATACTAATTGATAATAAATTATCAAATGAAGGAACAATTAACTTTATCTGTTTGTATGGAGTTGCGACTGGCATGCGTAACCTTAAAACAACTTACGATTTGATAGTGTGCGACAGAGATGACGCTCTACGAAGCCGAAATTTTACGATAGTCTCTTTCCACATGTCGATGTGCAATATTTACGGCCGGGTACTGTATCTGGTTTTACATTTTTAGAGCTTGTCTAATTTATTTATATTTGAGAATGATTTACGAGTGTATTTCTTATTTCATAATTACATCATTCAATCAATATTTGTATGTTTATAAAGTTACAAATACATGCAAAACAACTTACTCCATTATTATGTTTATAAGAGAGAACAGGAAATCTGCCGCCTTGTCTAAAAGTAGCAGCTGCCGCTAGAGTATTGTCATCTATACATTTGGGCACAACTACTGCCTTCCCATAGCTGGAGCAGACAGAGAAGTTCTGGTTGACTCGAGATACGCGCCATTCTTCCGTCGCTAGTACTTTTGTAAATTCACCTTCTATGCTGTAATATAATGCAATAAAATAAATCAATGACTTCCTATCCAATGCTTATCAGTAGACTTATCTATACTAATATTATAAAGAGGTAAAGTTTGTGTTTGTGACGTTGTAGGGGGTAATCTCTGGATCTGCTGAACCAATTTAAAAGTAGTAGTAACCAATTTTTTAGTAGATAATTTAAATAAATACTATTGTTGTTTTTTGGTTCATTATGGTTGTATTTACAACCATAACTGTGTTGGATAATGAAATAACTTTAGAACTATAGCAAAAAAATCAGTCTGTATTGCATAAAGCATTGTACAAATTAACTTTTGCAGTGCACAGTAATTTTTTTCTAGATAGTTAAAGGTTCCATTAGTTCTACACAGACGGTTAGTATAGCAGTAGCTAGAAAAAACTAATACTTCGCAAGCAAACATCTAAAATAGATAAAAAATAATTTACCTGTACAGAGTATACCCATTCTCAACAATAGGGTGCATATGTCTATAGAAAAATGGATAAAACAGACAAGGATCTTGTAAACTGGACAAGTTCTCTAGTGTTTGTGCTACTAAGTTCAATTCTGTGGTCGAAGCTATGTCCAGCTGGAATATTCTTAAGTCCTTGCATTTGAGGAACAGGGAGCCCCCTTGTAAGACACCAGTAGGCTTGTTTTCTTTCTTTTCTATACTATCTATATTTTTATGAAGCAGCTGGAATTAAATACGAGTTATATCATTATTATAGTTTGCAGACATTATCTCTATGAAATCTTAAGGAGAACTTGCACCATATTCTATACCGAAATTCTTAAATAATGTAAGTTCCATAAACCTACTATATTTAAAGTAAAATTAAATGTAATATTTATATTAATACAAAACCAGGGTAACTTTTAATTACAATTTATTCTTGGTATCTACACATTGCACTGTTAAGTCCTGACGTCCGGACAAAATTTGTAGCTGCCTGCAGCTACAAATTTTGTCCATCACTTAAGACACTAATTATTAAATATTCTGATTAGTTTAAGTAGAAGAAAAATACACAGATACTACTAAAATTAATCTAATTAAAGTAACGATAATTAATTTAAACCCTAGTTATAAACAAAATAAAAAATATTTTTTTTAATCTGGTAGTGAGTACTATAACATTTTTCTAACATTTAATTGCTTCTGTAGTATTAATGATTACACAGAAAGTTTTTTTTCAGTAACAAGGCAGATAACCATACCCATAACTCGTGTACGCCTTCTTTTCTGGAACTCAAAATAAGATGATGTCCTGTAATACAAACAGTTCCATCCACGTTTTCTTGGTGGGGATATTTTAATATAACACCATCTAATTTATTTATCAAAATTAGTTCTATGAACTCCATAATTCGAAACAGCTCAGCCAATAACCAATATTAATTTATTTAATTAAAAAATATATAAACAAACTAATTGAAAATATGATTTTGACAAGCAGCGACGAAATCGAATTTGTCAGATTGACTTTTGTGATTGTTTGGGACTTTGACGGCGAGTTGACGTTTGTTCGTCCATACTTTCTTTCCATGTTGCTTCAAACATATTAATAATAATAAGTTACACAAGTACTCACTTGCATATATATATTTTTTATATTTTTAAATGATAGTATCGTTATAATTTGTTGTTTATCAGTTAACACCAATAAACGGCAATTTCTCATTTTGTATTTTGCCGGCGCTAGGGATTGGCAACATTCAATTCTATGAAAATGTGATAGGTATAGAGTGCGGTAACGGAAATTTACTTCTTAGAACGAGATCGCTATATAGTTTTTCCTATAAACGAAAGAAATGAACATAATGTGAGAAAGAGATAGGTGTACATTGGACGTTGGACATACTCTGCTTCCCTGCTGTGTAGGCTCCATCTGTTGTTTTAATTTACAAATTAAAACGTAGCTGTTCATGCGATGGCGATGTGTGGATTTTTTTGTTGGTTGCTGATATTTTTTGATCTAAAGGCTATTGACAATTGAAGTCGCATGAATAAAGTCGAAACTGTTACTATCTCCAATAGATATTGTGTGGTGTTTACATTGAGTGCGTAAAAAACATCTTGTGGTAAGCCTATTTGGTTTATGATTGTATTGAAAGTAGGTACTTATGTCAGTGGCTGGTATAGTGATTGAGCTTGGTCAGTGACCGGTTCTTTCTGTTTTTTCATAGACCATGACTGAGAATTATAAGTCAATTTAGAAAGCTTATTTTTTACATTAGAAAAGGTCAAGCTAAAAATACCAAGTTCTTTTGTCACAGGTGATGGAAGAAAGCACAGAAGCCCACATGGAGACAGACGTGTCATCCACTACTGAAGATGTCCCTGAGACCCAAGAAGTGACAGGGTCAAATGGGAATGTTGAGATGGTCATAGTTGTAGAGAAACTAGAGGAAGAGATTTATAGTAATAATCAGACTGAAACCCAACCATTGGAAGCTGATGGAGTAACAAATGAAGTATCTGAACCTAATACTACTCCACCAGAGACTACTGATTTGGAGAAATCTCCTGTAAAGTCTCCTACAAAGGTCCTGCCTATAGAGGCAGAACCATCACCAAGTGAACAGGAGGTACAAAAAGTTGTAAACAAAGAACTCCCAGTGGATAGTGAAATTGAGCTATCTGCTCAAACACAAAAGACAGATGAAGTAGACTCATCTATTAATGATGCTGTACAAATGGAAACTGTAGATATCTACTACTTAGTCGAGAACAATCCTAACAAGGTACCTGTAGATACAGTCCAGAACAGTCTTAAAAAGGTACAAAGTCCAGTTGTAAACCAAAGCCCTGAGAAACAGTCACCAAAGCTGGTAGCGGTGTCACCTATTAAAGAGTTGGAATTGAACAATGCAACAAAAACTACACCAACAAAATCAATACCTGAAGTATCAACTCCGGCAGAATCAACACCTGTAGTATCAACTCCTACAGAATCGTCACCTGTAGTATCAACTCCTGCAGAAGTAATACCTGTAATATCCACTCCTACAAAATCAACACCTATAATATTAACTCCTACAAAAACAACACCAATAGTATTAACTCCTACAAAAACGAAACCAATCATATTAACTCCAAGAAAATCAACACCTACAATACCAATACCTACAAAATCAACACCTACAAAATCATCACCAGCCAAGGAGTCTGTATTTGTAGAAAAGTTTGTAATCAATGGCAAGGTTCAGTGCAGTGACACTAACAATGATTCAAATTATAAAAATGTAACAACCTGCCCTGTTGATATTACTGTTGAAAGGGAAACTTCAAATGATTCTCAATCAGAATCAATGTCTGTAGAATCCACTAGTTCGGAGTCAACAGAGAAGGATCACAATAGAAGCATTAGTAGAGAATTAAAATCATTGATTAACTCTGCAAAAGAGTCAAAAATTATCAGTGAATGTACACAACTGACAAGTAAGACAAGAAAATCTAGGTCAGTTTTAGACAATTCTAGTACAAGTTTAAATAGTTCAATTGATGCTGATAAAATACATAATAGGCGTAACAGTAATAATTCACAGAAGAGTGGATGTAGTGAAAAGTCGGAAAAAGTTGTTGTGAAAAGGTCTATGCGATCACAAAATCCTGAATTTGTTAGTAAGGTAAAACAATTTTTGAACTCAGTCACTGGTAAAGGTCAAAAAGAGTCTGATGATGAAGATAATGAAATCGAAGAGAAAATAAGTAAAGGGAAAGATAAAAAGGATGATAAAGATATTTTATTGGGCCCAACACCCCCTAAGCTAAGAAAAACTGATTCACCTGTAAGTAATACATTTGTTAACTAAATGCATTCAAACATAAAATCATTACAATGAATATGTTCTAACTTTGAACCAATTACATGTATTATTTTTGTACATGCAATATACACAAGCATTCATTTGTCAATAAACAGTGGTTTTGTTTCATAGGATTTATACTTTTTACATTGATTATTTAGATGGCCAGTTACATTATGTAGGTAGGTGTGGGAATATTGACAGTTGAACAAAATGGCTTCTTGTCAATGATAATTGATGAATTATATTATAAAACATTTATTTAACATGATGGTTAATATTTCATTTACATAAATAACTATGTATAGGAAATTAATTTTAGTAGTAATTTGTTTGTAACTCTTTCATTTTCACTGATATTTTTGTAATTTGTTTATGTTCTTGTTGGCAGATTATAGACAAGTCTGGCAAGCTTCGCTCAGACTCTTACTGTTGGAGATGTCATTGGGTTATCGAGCAAGCTCCTAATGAGAAGATGCATTCTCCTATGTGTTGTACGGTCTGCCCAAGGTCCTTTCACTACAAATGCCTGTCAAGCACAGAAAGAAATAGGATAAATGAAGAAAAAAGTTGGGTTTGCCCTGAATGTATGCTTATATTGCAAGCTGAAAGCTCAGAAACCAGGTATTATTTTGCTTATTACTTTAATCTTTTACATATACAATACCTATTGTACTAATATAATATAATTTTTATAAGTTAACTGGATTACTTATATCCTACCTTCATTATTTAATTTTAATTGTTATGCTGGTTTTCAGAGAAACCTCACATTACTACCTTCATTTTTTTACCATCACATTACAGGGTTATTCAATTCACATTTAAAATGTTCAATGGTCATAAAATTATGATAAAATTTCTCAGAATTGATTTCTTTAAAGTAAATTGTAAATATAAGATGTAAATAAGTGATGTAAAGACTGATTATTATTAATTTGATCTAGTTTTAAGAATGTATGGGACAGAACAGTGTCTAATGTATAGTCATTATAAGTAAGTTATGTCTATCTTACTTTCAGATCACAAGGTATGAAAAAGGTATCACTGGGAATGCTGCGTGAACTTTTGACATATGCACTAGAGCGAATGATGGATCTTAATGGGGTAATATGTTTTATCTTATCTTTATGGTTAAGTTTCTGCACTTTTATTCATCTCTAACCTATAATCGTTGACACTAACGTCCGTATACTCAAATGTCTGTTAAATTAAAGCGGTGCTTAAACTAGAAATTCTTATACAAATGTCTAGTTTAAGCGACACTTTACTTTAACAGGCGTTTGAGTATTCGGCCGTAAGCAACTAATTTATAAGTGGAGTGGACAAGTCATATAAGCTTTTGAGGCTCCCAAAAGTTAAAATATTACATCTATAGCACTAGTAATTTGTACTTATAATGCAATCATGCTATACTAAAGCCTATTGCCATTGTTACTTTGCGTATTTAATGCAAAAAAGGATTGTGAAAGATATAAAAGGAATCTGATTTTTTTCTTGTATTCCCCCAGCATCAGATGGCTAATTTATTCTATTTTCGTAATGACAATGCATTGTAGCTTCAAGATTACTGATGCGTTATTGCAGTCTAAAGCGCCGATTACACTAGACTACATGTAGGACACTACATCTTGTAGGAGACTACATCTTGTAGGACACTACATCTTGTAGGACACTACATCTTGTAGGACACTACATCTTTTAGGACACTACATGTAGTCTTTCCATTTCCATGTAATTGTTTTAGAAATGGAAAGACTACATGTAGTGTCCTACAAGATGTAGTGCACTACATGTAGTCTAGTGTAAGCGGCGCTTAAGAATTGTATCGAAGGGAGTGTATACTTTTCGTATATTTCATTGTTTAGTGTAATTATGTGCTGCTGGCGTTTTAGAGAAAGACTTGCCTTATACAGTTATACAACTAACACAACGAAGTGTTCAACATAAACCTATGAATAAAAGAAAACCAACTTCTATGCAATAATTTTATTTATTGACGTGTACTTTTATTAAAAGTAATGTGCAATTGTGTATTTAATTAGAAATGTTATGCCTACTCATACAAACAGTATAAAAACATGAAATATATCGGCTAAAACGTAAGTCTTATCAAGCAGAAATATTACAAAATAGTTAAGTTTTACTGTATCGACATAATACCTACGTAAACTGAATTGATTATTGAGCATGAATATAATGTATATGTATGTCGCCGACACATTCGCCGGGCGGGTCTCAAACGTCTCGGGCGTAATGACCTTGCCACTTATCTACTACGTTTCGAACCCTACTGCTATCACACATTGTATCTCTTTCTAACCACACTAATCGATAACGCAGCGTCTGTATACCTGTCTCCCTCGCGTATGGCTAATAATAAACGTATGCGTGTTGTATTGTCAAATAATAGTATGCTTTGTGTGCTGCATTTTTCTCAATACGATATTTTGTCAAGATTTTTTTATTTGTGAGAATTTTATACCATGTATATTTCTTTTTTTTTTTTGTAATTGTTAAGGTTTTATTCAGCATGATTAATATTAAAAAAACACATTATTTTTGACGATTTTAGAATATAAAAATATTAAAGTATGTTTATATTTCCACTAGCTTTTGCCCGCGGCTTCGCTCGCGTTAAATTCGGAGTAGCAACTTTCCTGGACACATAAAAACAAAAGTAGCTTATCTACTCTCTATCCCATCAACTATCTCCACTTCAATTCCTCGCTCTGTTTTGCAAACAGACACACTTTCCCATTTATAATACTAGTATGGATTATGCAGTTATTTAATCTTTCCTCATGGAATAAAATCCTTAACATGTCTGGTTTAACCTTCCGTCTATTATTTACATTGCCAATGTCCCTGAAATATAATTTACACATTTATTTATTTATTTCAAAAAATAAATCTTTTAGATATAATATACAAATCTATGTCTTTAACACGATGTATCGCTAATTATTTCCTGATTATATAAAAAAATTGTAAACATAAATGTTACTAATGTTAGGTTCTGATCTACCCCTATATTTTATACATATTAGCGAAAATTAAAAAGTTTAAATATGTCTTTTGTTTTGTCAACTTTGATTTGTTACATTGCAAATTTTAAAAAATCAAAACCAACATGGTTTGCTAGTACAATCTGAAGGGGGTGGAAGGTTTACAATTTTGACAGACAATTTCTCACTGGAAACTTGTACCTACACATAAATCTTTACCTACTCGCCTGACTTGCGCTGCGTGTTAGTAGTACTTAGGCCAGATTTACACGGCAGACATTTTTCTCTATACTATTCTACTACATGTATAACGATTTGCATGTGTTACTTTGTAACCTAAGTGAATAAAGCTATTTGACTTTGACTTTGACAGCGACAAGTATAGTAGCGAGTTAAGTAGTAAGTTGTTGATTAAGTTGATGTAAATAGATCTCCATTCTATTTTGTGGCGAGTTAAGTACGAAGTAGCCCCCTTTCTCGCGTCTCGCCAGCTTAACCCGCCAAAATATAGGATGGAGATCTATTCAAATCAACTTAATCAACAACTTACTACTTAACTCGCTACTGTATTTGTCGATGTGTAAATCGGGTTTTAGGTAAAGTCGTAAGCCTCAATTCTGCATAAGAAGCTTTATGGGCTTAAATGATTATTAAATAAACTCATTCTTGACAACCTCTATCAAAACTACTGCACCTTCTAGTTTAAATGCTACAGATATCTAAAATTAGGTCGTACTATTGAAACCGACATTCGTTACATATCAATAAATCTCTGACTCATAGCAATTCATCGTACATCTAACCTACTTAATGTGTTAGGGATTAATTCTAAAGGCCTGTCCACGATCTAACCGGTAGCCTGCTATGTTTACCTATACCATAAAATAGCCTGTAAGTTATTTGCAAGTAATGTATGGTGTTCTTTCAAGCGAAGACGCCATAGTGGAGACATTCATGCCTCTACAAATATTGAAGCTGGCATGGTGCTCGCCATTATTGGACTCTATAAGGCACATTAAAGTCAATCTGGTAGGCCAAGTTAAAAAAAAATGGTACAAACCCGCAAGGTCGTAGCCAGGCCGTAAGCTTACAATTTCGTCTTCTACATTTACTTACTTACATTATACGTGGCCATGCCCTGAAGAGGTAAAATATCCTTACTAGAACTATTTCATTCTTTAGCTGTCGTTAAAGCTGACGAGTAATTTTTACAGACGTAGAAGAGAGAAGGGATATTTGTAAGAAGAGGAAGCTTAACTCATTAAACAGGTTTAATAAAACCATATTGGTTTTATATGTCGGCTTTTACGTTACCCACAGAATAAAACATTAAATAAATAAATAAATAATCCTCACACATTCACACAACGTCATCTAGTCCCAAACTAAGCAGAGCTTGTACTATGGGTACTAGACAACGGATAAACATACTTAACGTAAAAATACCTACATTTTTTTTTGTTGTAAAAACATACATATTATACATAGAAACACGCAGACCAATGCAAACAATCATGTTCATGCACACAAATATTTACATTGAGCGGGAATCGCACCCGAGACCTCTGCATAGCAGTCATGTTATATAACAATTACGCCACAGAGGTCGTCAAACATCTCTACCTTGTGCTACGAGAATACGTATCTTACAAGCACAACTTCTCATTCCAGGTGGAGCCATTCTTGCAGCCAGTAGACAGAGCAGCATTCCCCCACTACGACAAATACGTGGTGCACCCTATGGACCTACAGCTCATGAAGAATAACATCAAGGAGGGGGTCTACGGCAGCACTGAGGCGTTCCTTGCAGACGCGCAGTGGATACTACATAATAGCATTATTTTTAATACATGTTAGTATCCATTTTTATTTAGCTTATTGGTGATGGCTGACGCCTTCTATGATACTCATAATGTGATGCCACCATTTATCCTACTAATATTATAAATGCGAAAGATTGTGAGGATGTATGAATGGATGGATGTTTGTTACTCTTTCACGCAAAAACTACTGAACGAATTTGGATGAAATTTGGAATATAGGTAGTTTAGGGTGTAGAATAACATTAAGGCGTTCTATACCACGCGGGTGAAGCCGCGAGCATCAGCTAGTATATTATATATCCAGTCCAAGTATAGTTAAAGTATTTTATTCAATGTCTTCCTAACAGTTTTAACACGTTCCCAGTCCCATGTACCATATATGGTACATGTGCATTGTTTTACTATTATGTCTGCTGGCGGCACTGTGAAAGGGTTAAGTTCTAGCAAGGAAGAAATATGTAGTTCATATTATTATAAACTCAATACCAAAATAATTGGCCATTGTCGTATTTGGCCTAGATATGTAGCTGTGCTTGCATTGTGACCTAAATATTACAGTGATGATAATGTGTTGTGATATAATTTGATTAAAAACAATGACCAAATAGATATTTTTGGTTGAATGTTTCCTAAATTAGTGCTGTGTTGTAATGGTAATACATGACAGCATAGTAGAGCTGGCTTGCTAAAGACACATATTGAAGGTATAGTAAATTTTACTACTTTTAATGGAAAAATTACAAAAAGCCTATGTTATCCTACTAATATAAAAAATGAGAAAGTTTGTGAAGATGTATGGAATTTTACTACTTTTAAAGGAAAACTTACAAAATGGCTATGTTATCCTACTGATATTCTAAATGCGAAAGTTTCTGAGAATGAATGGATGGATGTTTGTTACTCTTTCACGGAAAAACTACTGAATGGATTTTAATGAAATTTTGCAATATAGGTAGATAAAGGTGTAGAATAATATTTAAGCTACCTATACAAGGCGCGTGCATCAGCTAGTTAATCATCATACCAGCCCATTAATGTTCCACTGCAGGGACGGACCTTCTCCCGTAATGGAAGGAATATTTGGATTGTGTCTGGAGTGGATTACTACTAATACCACGCTAGCCAGACGGATTGGTATAGGGTAAAATTTCAAGTTTACCTTCTTTTTATTTTGTAAAGATGATATTAACGGATAGTCCCTTAGTCGGTTCCTACGACACCCATGGGATGAGATGGGGTAGTGACGTATTGTATTCTTACTCCGTCACTACACGGAGAAGCTAGTTAATACATAGTTTTAATTGAAAATTAGCATCATTGTGTGCAGTGCAGTCGAAGCTGACGGCGGGAGCGCGTGCCCTCGTGCGCTCGTGCCGCGCGGAGCTGGGCGAGATCGAGGCGTGCGTGGAGTGCTACGCGGCGGCGCACACGCGCAGGCACACGTGGTTCACTGACGTGTGCACCACGCCGCATGTGCTGCTGTGGGCCAAGCTTAAAGGTAATGTACACACATCAAAAAAGTCTAAGCAACATGCATGATATTACAAATTTACCATTTATATTAATTTATTTTACCATTTATTTTAATTATAACGTTGTATTTTATTTTTAAAATAATATTTTTAGGGTTCTATGATGTAAAAATAACAGCTGTTTTCTTTATAAGTTCTTTTAATAACAGAAATTAACAATATTAGAATATACAGGTACATAAGAAACTAAACTTTTTTTTTACAAATTGAAATTTCTTAAGAAAATGAATTTATTGTGAAAGAATAGGACAATTTAATACAAAGTATGGCCTCCTCTGCTATTCAGAACTTGTCGGCAACGATTATTCATTGAATTAATGAGACTGTTTATGTCATCTTGCGGTATTCGCTCCCAATGGAATTGTAGCAAATCCTTCAGCTGTTGGGTTGTTGTCACTCCGTCCAAGTCCTTCAAAACACGTCTCTGGAGCATGTCCCATGCGTGCTCGATGGGGTTGAGGTCTGGCGATTGTGCAGGCCAGGGCAATACCTGGATGTTCTCCGTTGCCAAGTATTCACTGGTTCGCCGAGCTGTATGTGAACGCGCATTGTCATGCATTAACGTAAAATCGGAGCCAAAGGTTTGTGCAAATGGATGGACATAAGGTCTGAGAATATCCTCAACGTAATTTTCAGCGTTCATGTTTCCATTTACAAAAACGAGCTCAGTTCGCCTGTTCTTCATAATACCCGCCCATACCATAACTGTTGAGCCGCTGTATGGATGAACTTCCTGAACGCACCTGAGTCTTTCAGTATTTCCGGGTCGACGGTACACTCGCACCCTTCTTGTATCAGGCCTAAACCCTAATCGCGACTCATCGGAAAACATAATTTTATCCCATTGTTCCTGGGTCCATGTTATGCGTTCTCTACACCATTCATTTCGACGAGCGCGATTCCCGTGACGTATCGGTGGGCACCTGATAGGGCGTCGAGCTCGTAGGCCGTACTCATGCAGTCGATTTCGCACAGTTTGGGGACTTACATCAACACCACTTGAATTTTGTAGCCTCAAACTTATCTCTCGAGCGGTTAACATCGGCTGGCGTCTTGCAGTCAGTTGTATGTACCGGTCTTGCCGAGTGGTTGTACTCCTTTTACGGCCTGGATGCTGTTCAGCGGGTTCCCCTGTATTATTGTAGCGCTGCCAAAGACGACAAATAACACTTCTATGAATACCAAAATGTCGAGATACCTGAGATTGATTACTTCCCGCTTGCAACATCCCTACAGCTCTTTGCATTTCATCTGCCGTCAAATGACGTCGCTCCATGACGTAAAGAATATCTAACAATTCAATTTTATCGCCAACTGTATTTAAATGGTTGGTAAAATTATAAAATCAAGACTAAAACGTAGCAATTAACATGCACTCAAATTCAAACAAATTCGCAGTCATTTGAATTTTATGAAAAAAAACAAAAGATAATCGAAATTTTTTTTTTTACAACCAGCCAGTATGTCATCAATAACAAAAAAGTTTACTTACCTATACACTTTGAGTGAGTAAATACTTAGAAATTAATTAATATAAATGGTAAATTTGTAATATCATGCATGTTGCTTAGACTTTTTTGATGTGTGTATTACATCTATACTTAATATTATAAAGAGGTAAAGTTTGTGTGTTTGTATGTTTGTGACGTTGTAGGGGGTAATCTCTGGATCTAATGAACCGATTTTAAAAATTATCTCTGTGTTGAATAGTCCATTTATCGGGGAGTGCCATAGGCTATATAGTGTCATAGGCTATATAGTATCACGCTATGACTAATAGGAGTGGAGCAGTAATGAAATATATTTAAAAAAGGGACGCGTTTTTATTGCCGCCCAATGAAGTGGGCACGGGTCAGCTAGTTATTTATAAATTAACTTATAAAGCTTAGGTATTACTAGAAAATTTCGAAAAGAGTTCGAAAGGCAATGGAAAATATTTAATACTCGAGACACGATTCGAACCCGCGTCTTCGTAGAATACGCCTTCAAGCTTAGTATAGGTAATGTAGCTTTACTGGGTTTGTTTGCTTTTTCAAAATCGATGTTTTTTAATGTACTTACATTGTAAGGTGCTTAATCACTGTGCCTTAATGCTTTTACGACACTAGAAAGAGATGGAGCAATTTGAATTATTACTCAACCACTACCCATACAAAATACTTTCAAACACATGATAATAATACAATATAATATTGTTCCAGGTTTCCCATATTGGCCAGCTAAAGGAATGTCAGTAAACAGCGCTGGTCACATTGACGTACGATTCTTCGGCGCTCACGATAGGGCCTGGGTGCCTTCTAAAGACTGCTACCTGTACTCTGAAAAGGACCCTAATAACTTCAGAACTAAACGACAGGATATTATTGATAGTATGCAGGTAAATCCTACTTATATTATAAATGCGAAAGTTTGTGAGGATGTTTGTTACTCTTTCACGCAAAAACTACTGAACGGATATTGATAATCAATTTTTATAATGTTTGTAATAGCATTCACATCTTTTTATAGTACCAATAGTTGGTTAATTTTTATATTTATTATTTTAAAAATTATAGTTAGTTGAAAAACTCGATGTCATGCATGAAATTTTTACACACCGGCTACGGTGGAACATGCTGCACCTATAACAAATTGTAACAACCTTGTAACCATGTTTCTCGCAAAATAAATATATTCTATTCTATTCTAATTATTATTTATGACTATTGTTTTCTCACTATTACAGGAAGCAGAGGAACACATTCGTAACATATCAAGAAAGTACGGCAAGTTTGTATACCCACCTTTCAAGACACAGTTTGAACCAAACAAGTTAACAGAACAACTTAAAATGATGGTAAGTCTAACATCACACTATAAAGGTCCAACTTGACCAAGTTTCATAGTTTTAAGCCTTGAGTGCAGATGAGGGCATTCGGCGATATTCGAACGTATGCGCCGGGATCCGAACGTATGCGCCGGCATCCGAACGTACGCGGACAGAACTGGTCGCGGCATGTCACAGTACACGTTTGTACCTGGGCGTACAATAAACTATGTTGTTTTACGGCGCATTGGCGCCTCGGCTCTGTCATGCCGTGAAATTTAATTTAAATAATAAATAATTAAATGTCACCGGCTGTGTTTACCGTTGACTTGGTAATATACACTTTAAATACTGTATATTATACAAGATTTAATTTCCGTTTTGATGCGGGCCGTTCGGTGGGATTGGACTTTAATGTTTCAATCTCACTCAAAATGTGGCAGAACACGTTCACGCCTTCCGTTAGACCACGCAACTCGCTTTTTTTTTTAAATTGTTGGTCCACCCAGTTGAATGTTTTCCGCTAAGTATTTTGTTTAGTTTTTGATTGTAACATACCGATACCAGAAATATGAATTAGTGTAAAGGACCTTTTTATAATACTCGATAATAAAACGTATGTAATTACTTCATACGATATAATTCTCATTTTCGACAAAATATCCTTTACATTAATTCATATTTCTGGTATCGATACATTACCATTCAGTATGGTTATAATTGGTATTATTATGATATTAGATATAAATTGTTAATTAGATACTGAAAAGGCAGACTAATAGAGAATAACTGGTCACACAAATATTATCTACTAGCTGACCCGTGCCCACTTCGTTGGGCGGCGAAAAAAACGCGTCCCTTTTTTAAACATATTTCTTTACTGCTCCACTCCTATTAGTCATAGCGTGATACTATATACCCTATGACACTCCCCGATAAATGGACTATTCAACACAGAAATAATTTTTAAAATCGGTTGATTAGATCCAGGGATAACCCCCTACAACGTCACAAACTCGCAAACTTTACCTCTTTATAATATTAGTATTATATGAATAAAGAAAAAGAGTAAAAAACTTCATAAAATAACTAACTTCTGCATGCATAGTAGTAGGTTTAAAGTAAGGCATTACCTAGTCTTTTTCGCTTGGGTTTCAATGGGCGTAGTCGCAATCTAACTGGTCACCTTGATAACACAGAGATGTGTTTCATTATATCCTTTCTTTTAATTTATAATTTTAAATCTCAAATCGTAAAATCTTTTTACAGATACCGTCATTCGAAGGTGAAGTGAGAAGTTATATGAAAGAAAAGTCAAACGCGTCTCCGGCTGTGAAAGAGAAGCGCAGGTCTAACTCTAAAAGTTCCAAGAGTTCATTCAATGATGGGTAAGTCTATATAACACTAACGTTAGGATAGGAAAACAAATATTAGTTAAATTTAAAATATTTAAAGTTAACTGCCGTTTAAGTAAAGTAAAATAATTTTTGTAATATTTTAATTTGTGTTGATCTCATAACACATTATCATAATAATAAACTTTGCCTGACAACATCTTTTTCCAAATTATCTGCAGAGAAATCAGTGAAAACGAAGAGACTCGCGACGCTGATCAATCAACAACATCAAGAAAAATGGCTGACGGAGCTGAAATTGCAAGAGAAGAGGAAGATACAAATGTTAATAAACCGTAAGTTATATGTCTTTTTAATAAATTAAAAAAAAAACATTATACACCCTATATCTTATAATTTACATTTACAGAGAATCCAATATGGATGTTGATGTTAAAAATGAGTCAAAAGAAGTTATAACAGTAAAAGAAGGAACACCACAGCCAAATAAAAGTAGTGATCCTTCTCGAAAACGTCGTCGTTCTGAGCTTGTGGAAGCGGTCATAACTATACTGAACACTACCCAAGAGACTAAACGAAAGAAAAGCGACAAAACAGACAAAGATAAACGTAAATCTACAGAACATGAACCAACCAGTAGCAAAGAGGATAACAAAGTAGTTGAAAAGACTACAAATGGCTCCATTGAATCCTCTACCAAAACAGAAAGTACAACTAAAGATAATGAGCCAACTAGTAGCACAAGAAATGGCAGTGAAAATGAAAAAAGAGTTACACCTATTAGAATAGCCTTAGTTCCGAAAGATAAAGGGCACAACCTAAGAACTAGCACTGCTAAGGAAGCCATGGCTAAAATAATAACACCAAATAAAGACACAAGCAAGGAAAAAGATAATGAAAAAACTACTCCACAACGACAGAAACCGTCTAGATCAGACAGAACAAGTGAGAAAACGCCCAAAGACGAAAAATCACGTTCTGAAAAACGAAGGAACTCTAGGAGCAATAGATCGCTATCTAATACTCCGAAAAACGAGAAATCGCGGAGAATTTCGTTAGAAAAGAAATCTGAAAAGACGACAGAAGCTAGTTCTAGTAGAGATAAAACAAAAGATAGTTCTAAAGAAAACAAAGATAAAAGTAATGAAAAGACTGCAACAAATAAGGATAAAGATTCAGAAACAGATAAAAGTAAAAGAGACAAGATTAATTCACCAAGACCTACAAATTCTGACTACATTAAACCTGTTAAAGATCGTTTACAATTCGATGATGATACAACATTGGCTGTTATTGCTCGAGAATCAAAGACCGTCGTGATTAGCAACAACACATGTGGTCTACCAACCATCAGTTGCGTACGCAGTTTATCAACGACTGCACAAAACAGTAATACTACAACAAGCAATGTCACAACAACTGCAAGATCTTTAGAAATTACTGTCGAACCTAACTCATCATGTTCTGTAACACCAAGTAGTACAGACACTTCTAAGCTACAAAGATTGCGAAACGACGCAGAATCTAAAGTAGGAAAAGTTGGGGTACGAGCTTTCGCAAGAATGACCTCTGTAGATAAATCACCAAACAAAAATGATAATGTTCAAGTGGAAATAAAAGCGGAGCCTATTGATGTAGACGATGCTGATAGACAAATTGAGAAATTGAATCTTATGAACGCATTTAGATTGCGGCCTGTGAATCCCCCAGTCAACGCTACTAATAGTTTAAGAGAAGTAAGGATTAATAAAGTGTTAGTTACACCTCTTAATGCAAAGAAGACTGCTGCAAAGCCAGTGGAAGTTAAGCCAAGAGCTAAGAAGACCTTTCCTCAGCCTAAGAAGCCGGAAGATGGGCAGCTGAATATAAAGAACTCGATGGTGTATATTCCTATACAGCCTCCGGTGACGCAGGCGCCGGTGCGCCCGCCTCGAGTGGTTGCAGGATCCACGTGCCCTCCGCTCAGCATGAAACCTAACACAGCTACAAGCTCTGTTGGTGGGTATTTTTCAATCTTAATTCTTAGATTCTTTAAAAATATGAATGTAAATGGATCTTAAATTAAGTTGGAACAAATATTGCACATTGAATTAGTCTCTCCTACGTGGTTTATCCTGTTGGCTACCTTAATAATTCCATCAGCATGTTTTGTGCAATCCATAGAAATAGTAATTTTATAACTTGATTTTACAAGATTGTTAATACTTAACGCAAATGGAAGATTTGTGGTCTCAAGCTTACTCAGGATAGTCAATCAAGCAAGTAGCATGCCCCGTTTATAACCAGTTTGCAAACAATATTAAAACGATTTGTTCTAACGTTTGATTACTTTTGCTGGAACTATATCATAATTCGTTAACATCATATTATACATTTTTAGCAAGCAGTGTAGTGAACACAATGACAACACCAGTAATGCAAGGCTCTTCTGTAGTGACGACAACGTCTAGTGCAACGGCGAGTACAACTCTAGCAAGCCTAGGACAAGTGCACACACTACCGGTCATGACGTCAGTCAACGGACAGTGGATGTTCAGCTTTCAGCCCGTCATGTCGGTTGGTGCTATAGATGTGAGTAAACTTAGAATCGACTGTAAAAGGAAAACAACGTGCTTCAAAAACCCTTCCTAACAATAAATTAGTACATATTTGTAAGTAGATAAAGTATTCAATGACCTGAATGTTGTCTCCTCAGAAATATAAATAATTTTAGTTGACAGAACAATGATGTTAGATTTTTTCATTCTCTGAAAAAGAGTTTTAAAATTTAGAAATTTTTACCGATCACCGTTTGTTACCACCGATGCCAGCTATCTTTTTTCTTTTAACCTTACTTAATGAATACATACTTGACAAACTTAAGAGACTTCAAAACGTTTGTATCACTTTTATACTTTCCACTTAAAATAACTTAAACATTGTATTTCTTAATTTCAGAACTCTCCCTCTCCGCCTATACTAAACGGTGTTGCCGAGCGATGTAACACAACAATAACGCCGTTACCTATGGCATCCACGGCGACACTCAACAATATTAGTACAAATAATACTACAGTGACACCGGTCGTGTTTCCTGCTAATACTAAAACGCCTGCTGATGGAAATAACCCTGGCGAGGTAAGATGAATATTTTTTTCTATAGTATCCCTATACAAGCGACCTTCTCCGTGTGGTGACAGAGTAAGAATGCAATATGTCACCATCCCATCTCATCCCATGGGTATCGTAAAAATCGACTAAGGGACTATCCGTGAATATAATCTTTACGAAATAAAAAGAAGGAAAACTTGAAATTAAACCCTATACCAATCCGTCTGGCCAGCGTGGTATTAGTAGGCCAAGTATCCCTCCGTCATGGGAGGAGGCCCATCCCTGCACTGGGGCATTAATGGGCTGTTATGATGATTAATAAGATAATTCAATAATGTTTACAGCCACCTCGACTGCAACAGCGTCCGTCGGCAGTACTAATGAATCCATTTGACTCGAACACGCCGATAGGCACAATGCCGACACCGTCTTCCGCAGGCCCTCTCACATTTAAACTTAATCAAAATGCTGTTAAGGTAAATATTATTATTTTTATATTGATATATTTCCTATTTTAAGCGCCGATTGCACTAGACTACATGTAGTCTTCATACATCATGTATGTATTCATTTAGGCTGCTAGGACACTACATATCGGAGATTGGCGAGTCCCGACCGTCCTACATCATGTAGTCTTTTACAGTCTGGTGTAATCGGCGCTTTAGTAATAGTTATGAGGTTCTTAATTAAGGCATGTTCTGCCCTTGCTTTGTATTGAAAATATCTTAAAACATCAACTATTATTAGTAAGTATGTTGCTTAACTTATTTACTTTCAAAAATAATAGTACATAATTAAAATCGATAGACTGAATAATGTATTTTTTCTTTCAATTTCTTTTTTCACTGTACACCTTACTAACAGGAAACCAGACGTAAATAAAAAATATAACTTATTGTATTAAAATTTGGCTTCAATTTAGATTCAACTAGAATGTTTTTGTTAAAATATGTGTATAGTAGTCAAACGCTATAACAGCGAGAAAAAACAGGGATCATTCAATTTAAATAAAAATATAAGATACTAGCTGACCCGTGCCCACTTCTTGCTCGACTCCTATTAGTCATAGCGTGATTCTATAAAGCCATGACACTACCCGATAAATGGACTATTCAACTCAGAAATAATTTTTAAAATCGGTTTAGTAGATCCAGATATTACCCGCTATAACGTCACAAACACACAAACTTTTCCTCTTTATAATATTAGTATAGAAGACCTAATTCATTCCCTGGATCCTCCGTGCGGGTGCCGGTCTATCCCGTGATAGAGAACCCTTGCAGGTTTAAGTCCTTACAAACGCGTTAGCGGTCACCTTCACTGCCTGCTATGTTCCGTCCTCTACCTAACCAAATTTTAATATTATTTTGTTTAGCGTATTTTGAAAGGAAAATAGGGTCGATTTTAACATCATCAAATAAAATTACTTCAAGTTAATTTTCCTTTTTACAGTTAACAGATTTCTTCAGAACATTATTAGAAGATTCGATAGAGAAGTTGAATGAGCCCGCAACACAGCTAACAACTCTCAGGCTAGAGCTGGAGCGAACTAAATGGAAACATCAAACTGAAATCAAAGAAATAAAACATAATCATGGTTAGTAATTCCTTATTTATAGAGTTTTATATAGGGCAATTCACTTAGGAGGATAGTATATAAGTATGTATACCTTTAACTGATGGTTGGTATAAATATGTAGATGCCTAATAAGGCTTAAAATCATAAAATTTGTACCATCACTCATTTAGGAAGTTACTTTCTGAATCTTCTTACTCATTACAAACTAACGTAAATCATTTACATAAGAATATACACTTCTCATCAAAAAAATCGAAACAGTTGCAACTTTGTGTTTTGTAAGGATTATCTGAAAAATGTGTATATTTAGGAATATGTGTTATATATCATTTAATAGGGAATTTAATAAGGTTTTCAAATAATGATGTTAATGTTCTAAATTCAAATTAAATTTTCATAGATTTCGTATTTTGTTTAACAAGTCGTTTTTACCCTGTACGTAGTTTGACGGAAATTGATAAAATTAGGCACGTAAATGAAAAAAAAGCTAGGAAACGTTTATTTAATAACTCGGATACCATTCCCGACCTCTCATTACTGCTTCTGTACGGTTTTTCATCGATCGGATGAGAGTCACGATCAAAAATAGTGGCGCTCTATTCCATTCCTGTTGGATTGCATTTTAAAGCTGGCTAAGTGTTTTTGAGGCATGATCTTTTACACTAATTCGTCTTTTTTATTCATCCCATAGATGTTTAATCGGTTTCATGTCCAGGCTTCTTGCTGGCCAATCAATAATAGAGATATCGACTTCAGTAACATAATCTCTTACGACGCTCGCGGTGTTTGCCCTAGCATCCTCGTACATAAATGTCAAACCGGGGTCAAATAAATGTGCATAGGGCATCACAAGAGGTTCAAGATACTGTTCGATGTACCTATGACTGTTAAAGAAGGGCAGACGGGACCCAAACACAAAGACAAACTCTGTCTTGTCGTTGCCACTAATTTCTCCTCAAACAGTCCATGAACCGCCACCATAGATGGCCTTTTCTTTTAATCCTGCATGGTGCAAAGCGTTCTCCATCACTTCTGTAGACCTTAGTCCTTCCATCGTTACCATACAATACAATTTTGAACTCATCAGAAAGGAGGAACTTGTTCCACTAGATGTATGACCAATTTATTAATTACGTAAAAAGTTAAGGCGCGCTTTTCGATGATCTGCAGGTAATTTCTCCCTATTTGCTGGCTTGTACGGTACAAGTCCACGTTCCTTCAACCTTTTTCTAATTATAGAGTCACTTACAGCCACCATGAAGCTGCTGCTGCGGTTGAAAGACATTAAGGCATAGACTTTGTAAGAAAGGTGTTACTACAAATCGATCTACTCGGTCAGAAGTTACTTGTTTTCTGCCAGATCTCTAACGGCGCGTGAATTAACCAATCTCTTCATAGTGTTTTCAAATACGACTTGTTAAACAAAATATGAAATTATGAATATTTAATTTGAATTTAGAACATTAACATCATTATTTGAAAACCTCATTAAATTCCCTATTAAATGATATATAACACATGTTCCTAAATATACACATTTTTCAGATAATCCGTATAAAACACAAACTTGCAACTGTTTCGATTTTTTTGATGAGAAGTGTATTTTTAGATTAGGTAAAAATCAAAAGTAGGTACTTGTTTAATTATATAGATTCTCTCCAACAACTTTTTTTATCAATAGGCCATATCTGTACGACGCTACAATGCTTTTGTGGATATCTACAATGCAGTGATCTTATTACTAAAAAATAAATTAAATAATATGAAATAACTTTACCAGAGCTAACCCTGGCGGAGATGCGTGCGTTGTTCGAGAAAGAGAAGACTCGCGCCGTGTTGGAGGCGAGACGCACGGCGCAAGCGGAGCTGGAGGCCGCCGTCAAGAGTACTAAAGCTAAGCAATGGTAACTACAACATGTTATATTGTTAAACCTGCAAATCACACATCAGAAAGGTATACACACTATACATAATATAGACGATATGCCTGTTCGTAATTACAAGTATGTATTACCCATTTTGAGGTATGTCCTTATCTTCAAGATCCAGTATTAACCTCGTCATTCGCACTAGAACTTCTGCTTACAATAATATATAGAAAAGGAATTGAGATAAATATTATTACGAGAATCAGCCTTATGCTTATGAAAATGTTAATAAAAATGTTTAAAAGAACCACATTTATTGCAAATTTTCCCATAGCATTGCATTGTTGGAAACAATTTTCTAATTTTCCCGACAACTACAATATAAGTCTAAGATATAAGCATCCGCATTTATGCTTCATCATCATCATCATCATTTCAGCCAATCGAAGTCCACTGCTGGACATAGACCTCCTCCAAGTATTGCCACCTTGTGCGGTCCTGTGCCTCCCTCATCCATCGGCTACCCGCCGTCCTAACTAGGACGTTTTTTTTGCTTATGTGAATATATTTTGAACATGAATGTTTAAACCCCAGGTGCGCGAATTGCAGTCAAGAATCTCACTTCTATTGTTGTTGGAACACGTCGTACTGTGACTTCCCCTGTCAGAGGGCGCACTGGTCACAACACTTTAACGTGTGCACACAGGAAAGACAGGTAACTCACATTAGTTTATTTATACGAAAACTTACTTATATACGTGCTTTTCTTTGTTACCACAAACACGCTAAATTGTATGTAAAACCCAGAAATATGGCATGAGTATAGTATTCAATCAAGACAAATGGTTTTAGCCTAGTTCAGTACCGGAAATGGCATTTAAAAAATCATAAAAAAGTGCATATCATAAATGAACAATGTTTATCAAGCAATAAGATTTTATATTATTATACCTCATGCTATAGTTGCTTGAAAAAAATACTAATGCTACTTATTCAGACTTAAAATAGACATAAAATATTTTGTTTTGACAAAAAACGTTGCAAATAATTTAAAAAATCACGCGAGATCGTGCCTTCCTTTATTTAGCAGCTACGCATTATGCCATAGACACTCAATGAATATTAAATACTTATTTGCAGGAGGGCAACAACGCAGACGAGCCACCAAACCCACCAGAACATAGACTACAGCCGCAGCCGTCACAACAACCTGATAAATTACCAGTGAGTTTATATATCATTATCTATAACTACATACATTACTGTTGAGTTTGTTTAGTGGAACTACTGGTTCAAATAAAAGTATACTTTTGATTTTTATGACTTATTTAATTCATAGGGCAAAGTTAAAAGTCAAACTGCCTCGGTGGCGTAGCTGACGTGCACGAGGTCGCGGGTTCGAATCCCACGCAGTACAAATCTTTAGAAACTATTGTCTCGAGTTTAGATGTTTGTGTCCGTTAAATTGATGTGAGCAAAGTCTCACAAATATTATGGTATGATCCCCTAGAGTCTTATAAAAAAACACAAACTAAAACTGTTATTTACGTAGCTACATATTTTATTTTGTGTCGCATGGCTGTACTAGGTGTCGAGTATTTATAAAGTATGTTGCAAAACGCGAAAAATGTAACATTAGAGGCCATGATTACAATACATTATCTAATGTATTACGTCGGTAATGTAGATTTCTTTTTTAATTACAAGGCCTTAAAGAGGTAGATCTAGGACCTAGTTTTATATGTTTTGGTTGTACATTTAATTAATAATGAAATTGTTGTGTATTGGTCTTGCAGAAAAACTCCACAGCGCCGGCCCTGACGGTCGGCGGAAAGTTAGCTCCCTCGCGCGTCTATACCCAAGACCAAATTAACACGAACACTACAGCACCTAAGAGTGCCATCATAGGTATGACGATAAATAATATCATATAATGTATTATATAGCTTTAGTTTTTACTTTTATGTACATTACTAGCTGATGCGCGCGTCTTCACTCGCATTGTATAGGTAGCTTAAATGTTATTCTACATCCTAAACTACCTATATTCCAGATTTCATCAAAATTCATTCAGTAGTTTTTACTGAATGAGTAATAAACATCTAAGTATCTATACATCTTCACAAACTTTCGCATTTATAATATTTTAATGTAGCATGTGCAAAAACCCACACATCATATTCATACATGCTTAAATCACGCTCCATTCCCATAGGGGTAAACAAAAACTACTGAGCGACAATTACGATCCTTATAAACTTGATTTGCACCTATATGCTTAGTGATCTATACTAATATTATAAAGAGGTAAAGTTTGTGTGTTTGTGACGTTGTAGGGGGTAATCTCTGGATCTAATGAACCGATATTAAAAATTCTTTCTGTGTTGAATATTCCATTTATCGGGTAGTGTCATAGGCTATAAAGTATCAAGCTATGACTAATAGGAGTGGAGCAGTACCTAATAACATATGTTTAAAATACGGACGCGTTTTTTTCGCCGCCCAACGAAGTGGGCACGGGTCAGCTAGTGTAATATATTTAAATAATATATGATATTATTGATATATATTTTTATTTCCACTAACGATATTTATACTGGTTAACTAATGGGTATAATAAATTTCAGTGAGCATGGTAGAAGACCCGAGCGGTAACCAGACAATGAAATGTCTGGGCACATACAAGGCGCCCGCAACACCGCAGGCTATACCGCCCATCATACTCAACAAACAGGTTTGTGCTAGAACTATCTAACTTACACATTTATATTTATACAAGAGCTTTAGAACTTTAGGAACTAGTACGTCAAACAAAAACACGCTTGTACGATACAACTAAATATAGAAAGTACAGCTACATACTAGAAATCACAATTCGTAGACAGCACGCTTCGCCGAATCATAGAAATATTGTATGGTTTGGCGAAATGTGCTGTCTAGGAATAATTACTTCTATATTTATAGCTAGGACTTTAATGTATAGCAGCGAAACGTGGGCCATAACCCATAACCCGCAAGACTACATAACATCCAAGTTGCTAAAATGGTAATCCTAAAGTAGAGGTGCGGCGTCACTTGGTTCGATAAAATCCGCAACGAGTACGTGCAAAGATTGGGTGTACGCGATTTGGCCGACAAGCTGCAGGAAAGTAGCTCGCGAAGGTAAAGACACCAGTCCGGAGACCAACTAAATACGTAGAAAAACTTGGCACTGCAACCCGTCGGTCGAAAATCCAATGTAAGATCAAAGATAAGATGATACTGACGATGACAGGATATGGGAAAGCGAAAAAAAAATTATTGCGAAGCCTGACACAAAAATGTGGAATTTATAGCCAGGAGGAGAGGCAAACGCGTGCCTTTTTTAAACATATTTCATTACTGCTCCACTCCTATTAGTCATAGAGTACTCAACACAGAAAGAAGTTTTTAAATCGGTTCAGTAGACCTAGAGATAACCCCCTACAACGTCACAAACATACAAACTTTACCTCTTTATAATATTAGTATAGGTCAACAGGTAAATATTGGCCAACTCTTTTAATTGGGACTCTTTTTACATCTTCAAAGGAGTTCGAAATTTAAGGTTCTTAATTTGGTTGTAGGTTTTTTAATGTAATATGGTTTATATCACTGTATTGTTGTTTTTGTAATGATTATAGAACAATTCTAGACCAAGTTAAAATTGTTTGATAGGTTATAGTTCCAAGTTAGCACTAGTCAAAATATGTTAATGTTATACAGTATTATGTAGAAGAAAATTATCAGAGAAATTAATTAACATTTAGCCCGCTTACTCATAAACGCCTTTTAAAGGAGAATGACCAAAAATGTATGGAGCTTGGTCCAAATTTCCACCACTAACGAGACCTATGTAACATAATAGTCTACTAAATACTGAGTCATTATAACTAGACCGCAACCAAAAATATGCTGTCTGTTAAAAGTTATGACTGAATGAAAAGTCATACTTTTTACCTTTTTATGCAAAAAATATAGTGATTATCATTCTGTTTGTTGGAGATTTTGAACTAATCTACGCATGTGGAGTAATGCCGCTTAGCGTCCCATGTTAGGTTTTCGCTGAAATAGACTTCGGTCGAGGGCCCGGAAGAAAGAAAACACAAGAATACTGCACAATATTTTTTTTATTTGTGTTACAGTTTAATATAAAATTCACGCGACTAAAAATGAACATTATTTATGTCAGCCTTCATGAACAATGATAATAATTGTTTAGATTAGCAGCTGTAAGCCTAATCGTGGGTTGGTGTCTTGCCCACCCAAAGTACCAAACAATTACCATTACATGGGCACAGCATACTTCAATGTGATATATTTATTATGCCATTGCGTACATGTTTACCATAGTAGCTACGCGCAAGTTTTACATGGTATGTCCCAAGTGCAAATAATACTAGGTCTTGGTGTGTAAGTATAGGGAACTCATCTGCTCCGATAACATCGGCTTCCATGTTACGGAAACTACCCCGCTGTCTATTTACATTTCTTTGTGTACAGATGCACCTAAACAATTTGGTTCGTGCACTCTCTCGGCCTTATTACAAAATACGGTCTAACTATAAACCACGATTTATTACGTCACAAAACCACTGTTTTTTAAATTTTTTGTTACAAAATCAGTCAGATTTTGTATTAACAAATACAAAATCATAAATTTGTCATTACAAAATCAGTTTTAACACTTTAGCATTAAGACTAATTTTGTAACAACAAATTTCAAAAACAGTGGTTTTGTGACGTAATAAATCGTGGTTTATAGTTAGACCGTATTTTGTAATAAGGCCGTCTGTCTAATAATCCGCAAAAATTCGCTTGCATGCGCGCTGTCTTCAAGCAATACATGAAATGCATTTATAAGTGCAGCGGCCAACCGGAAATCGTCCATCATGTGGCTCATGGCACGATTAAAAAACTCTTCGACTTTGACGACCCAGCGACAAATCGTCACTGCGCGATTTTTATTTGCCTCTAACGCCGATAGCTGGTCTTCACCACGTTGTTTGCTTATAGGCATATGGGCCTCATAACCACATGACTCCATGTCTTCTATAGCGCCTCTGAAACCGCGGTCACAAATAAAAGCATCGTTCGTATGAAAATAATAATGAAACGGGCTTCTTCGTTCTCGTTAATTAGTTCTCGCATTATGGTGGCATCAGACGTTGGTGCTGCGTGAGGACCAGTAACATTTATTATGTAGCCATCACAGCATACGATAAGAAATAGTTTTAACAGATTAGCGTATTTGTGTAAAAATTAAAATATTGATACTTTTCATATAGTCGTAACTTTTTACTGACAGCATATTTTTTTTTGGTGTGATACTGAAAAATACTCTCTATTAAGTGGACTATCAGTCAACATAGGTCTCGTTAGTGGTGGACATTTGGACCACTATTGGTCATTCTCCTTTAATCCCTGTTTAGCGAGATTTTTATAAGTAAAACCAACCTTATACCAAACAAAACCGTAAGAATTTAAGCTAATAAATTGACTAAAATTTAAGAGGCGTTTATAAGTAAGGGGGATAGTGTTTCAACTATTATGTACAAGCCGATGTTGTAATTAAGAATCTTGATACTGTACCTGTAGCCAAAGCGAAAGTTAAAATAGCAGTTGCTAAAGCTATTTACATGCAAAAGAACTCATCCGTAGAACAAAGTTCGATCTGCAGATAGCTAGTTTTTATTAGAAGCTAGATTCTAGAACTATGAGACCTAACATTTTGATTTTTTTACATGGTGTGTCATAACAACATACCAAAAAATCAACAACTAGCTATCTGCAGATCGAATTTTGTTCTACGGATGAGTCGAAAATATAATTTGCATTTTTTATTTTTTTAGATAATGAATAACGAGGAGAATGCGAATAAAAAAGTGGTGTCATCTGGAGGCTATTTGATTGTAGGTGGCGGTGCAAACAACTCAGCGGTGGTGACTCCGGCCAGACGGACGCACACTATACCGTACTATACATGAGGAACAATACTAGCTCCACGTGGACTCAATATATTGCCTCGCAGAATGTGAAGTGTGACTTAAAACTACAGTGAGTTTTACACTATTACTAGATCTATATCATCAAGTCATAGAATAGTAGTGTATCTATATTTTATGCTGTATTCACAAGAATTTGTGCTATATATCTATTGTTTTACTATCTTAGTATATTACATAAGAAAATCATGAATGTTTATTGTCATAACGCATGTTGCCGTTTTTAATATATTCATGATATTTAGTTATAGTAAATGCTCAGTAGTTTACATTATGTAAGTAAATAAATGTATATTCAGTAAAGTGTTGTACATACTATTTTATTCAGTACTACTTATTATGTATGTTATAACATTAAAGAAATTGATTTCTAACTAAATTAAATTTTGGTAAACATAATAATGTTTAAAAAAATTGTATTTTTAATTAATCATCAACTACAATTTTTGTCTATGGATGATGATTAATAAAATTTGGATGATTGTAAATAAGTGATTTACCATTATGTAGACTTTTTTTACATAAAACTTTTTAGTATTTCATTTGAGCTAGTCTCCTTTGAGTTCATTATAATAATATTAAATACATTTATTATTATGACATAATATGTATAATTAGAGTGTAATAGAAGATAAACTTCAGGTACAGTAAAATACAATAGTTTTATGTCTATTTTTGATGTCTGGATAAATATGTTTTATCATAACATACAAACTGAAGACATCCCTACCTATTATTAAGTTGTAAAAGGGCTTAATACTAAGGGTCTCTATATATTTTAAAACAATGGTCTGTAATTACTTGTAAGGATTACTCCACCGTTTTAATAATAGTTTATGTAAATATTTGAACCCGCATTTATAAAGTAAATATTACACAATTGAAATTATGCAAGTATCTCTAACTCAACAATATTATGTAACTGATTTCTCTTCAAGTAAAACTAATAGACTACTATTAGCAAAAGACTAATGGTAGCAAAAGTTAACTAACTCTTTAAGATGGGTTAATACCAATATGAAACGAGAATGCTTTGCAAATAAAGTTGCTGTAGTTCTGATTTTTTTATTTGATTAAAAAAGGTGCCTCATAAAAGTGTACCTTGATTTATTTGTTCATATGATTTTAGTCTTTGCTTAATTTAAAATTACCACAAGTTACATTTTATTCTCAGCATCTTTGATGAATGAATTATAATAACTTTACATTAATGTTGATATTGATTGCAATTTCTACTAAAAGAGTAATTTTCAGTACAAGTTTTAATTTGAAAATTGCCGTGTTATAAAATACCAACTTGATTGACCTATGTATTGTGTATAATAATTTTAAGACTGCTAGCTAATATTAAGTTTTATGTTTACTTGCATTTTAGTATACATGATATGCTAATTTTACTTATAAATATTGTCAAAGGCGATATTATTTCTTACTATTTGTGTTATGCTTAGTCTTCAAAAGTGGTCATAGTTAAAAAAAAATGTGTAAAATTTGTGTTTATTTATGACTATTTTAATAACAAAAGTAAAAGTTAAAGAAATACATTTTATGTTAACTTGATTTTAGTATATCTGCAATATTATATATTTTATTTTTGTCCTCCATGTTACATTAGTTGGTACCTAAAAACATATTTTTTTTCTAAGCTAAAATAAACAGTTTAGTGGAGTGATTTTATGTTTGTAAATATTAAGGTATAATATTAAGAGCTTGTAGTACATATGGTACATACATACATGTTTCATTTAATAAACATATTATGGAACTGATATCCGTATTTTTGTTTGAGTAAAGACTTTTATATCAATCAATCAACTAGCCTATTGCAGTCCACTGCCTATTACACACATAGGCCTCTCCCAACACGCGCCACAGAACTCGTCAGACTTTTATACCACACTAGGTAAAAGCTTTAACGTCTAAAATCTAGACTAGAGCAAACAAAATATTAAATTTATTCATATCTTACATGGTCATAAAAAAGTTAAAAAGGGTCACTGAGACAATAAGCCTATAGAGTTAATTTAATAAGTCGTACGTGCTTATCAGTAAACTACTAGTCTCAAACAATTCTTTGTGTTTTGTGGTTATTGAGGTTATGACATCACGGTAAGGTTTCAGAGAGGAGCCACCGTTTGTTTATATTGACACAAAATCCCGATATCAATTGTCTGCTGAGTAAGATTCCATTATAATACATGAACAAGGGAGCTTGTTACGTTCACTGGTGTATGTTACTGTTACTATGCTCGGCCACGATACGCAAACAGATAAAAAATAGGGATTTTGTCGTAATCGAATGATACAAACCTATCTAATGGTAAAAATTTATCGAAGTAGAGATAAAAAAGTTTTAGGGGCTTAAAGCCGAGGACCGTCGGCCATGGAGATCTCAGCAACTACTTGAGTTAGAGATCTAATTCTTTTTGTAAATTAAAGACTGAATTTGTCAACAATTGTCGAAAAAAGAATCACAAGCCCTAGATCAATACTTTACTAAATATTCACCTCTGAAGTCATGGGCGCGCAAACCTCCACTTGTGTTTTCTTTATTGGGGGTTACTCTGCTCGAACATTGTATAGGGTATATATATTACTATTAACTATTACTATTATTTTAGAGATTACACGGTTTGAAAACTGTTCTGAGGAAAAAATTCGGACTTCCTCCTTTTTTTTTAAGTCGGTTAATATACTTGCAATTAAACTTACTGAGATATCAGCGTAAGGCCCTGCGCAGACGACAGACTATCCGTGACACACTTTTTAGTCTGTGAAAATAGAACCTATGCAATTATAAGCAGTAACGCACAGGACGCGCAAAAAGTCCGGCGCACAAAAGACTCGAACATATGCCTTGTATGGCAGACTACTTGTGCGCCGCGCGTATTTCCCTTTCCGTGTTCAGTTGGCGGCAAAAACCAGCACGGTTTTGTATTACTAACCAACTCGACAAATCCGTGCTTAGTTTGCCTCAACTGAGCACGCTCTTGCGATCAAGCAACATTAAAAACGTTTTACAAAACAGCGTACAGCTGAATCTAACACGGTTTTTTATTACTATGGAAATTAACCCGTGTTCAATTCGCATCAACTGTCTTTGTAACGAGTGGCGCTAGGTGATGTTTATTTATTAATGTTAACACGGTTTTACAAACCAATTACATTAACATACACTACAGAAATACACTATAAAAACAGTAAAACAAACGATAAAATAACTAAAGAAAAACAGTAAACAAATTAGTGTGTAGTTGAACTGAATACAACAAGGTAGGGTATTATTCACGTATATATTCAGTCGGTATATTACATGGCTGCTACGCACAGGTCTCGGGTTCGATTCCCGTATGTGCATGAACATGATTGTTTGCATGGTCTGAGTGTTTTCTATGTATAATATGTATCTATTTACAAAAAAAACAGTATTTGAGTATGTTTATCCGTTGTCTAGTACCCATAGTACAAGCTTTGCTTAGTTTGGGACTAGGTGGCGATGTGTCAATGTGTGAGGATTATTTATTTTATTAAAGTAAAGTCTTTGGTAAAAATCAATTGTTTTTGCATACCCTATAGGCCTCAATCAATTCAATCAACTAGCCTATTGCAGTCCACTGCTGGACATAGGCCTCTCCCAATACACGCCACAGAACTCGGTCCTGCGCCTTCCGCATCCAGTCCGACCCAAAGACCTTTATGAGGTCGTCGGTCCACCTAGCTGGGGGGCGTCCTACACTACGTTTGCCGAGTCGCGGTCTCCACTCTAGGACACGTTTGCTCCAACGGCCATCGGTCCTTCGACAGATATGACCAGCCCATTGCCACTTCAGCCTGCTAATACTACGAGCTATGTCGGTAACTTTGGTTCTTTGTCGGATAACCTCGTTCCGGATTCTATCCTTCAAGGAGACGCCGAGCATAGCCCGTTCCATAGCTCGCTGCGCGACTTTAAGTTTGTGGACTAGCCCTACTGTGAGTGTCCACGTCTCGGCACCGTATGTCATTACTGGTAGGACGCATTGGTTGAAGACTTTGGTCTTCAGGCATTGCGGTAAAGGCGAAGAAAAGACCCGACGTAACTTGCTGAATGCTGCCCAACCCAACTGGATCCTGCGATCGATTTCTTTCTCGAAGTTGTTTCTACCAAGTTGGACAACCTGTCCCAGGTAAACATACTCTTGAACAACTTCGAGCATCAATCCGTCGACATAGATCGGCCTCGGCGTTACATGTTTGTTAAACATGATCTTCGTTTTGTTTAGGTTCATGCCGAGTCCGACCCGTCGAGAGGCTCCATTTAGGCCCTGCAGCATCCCGTCAAGCTGTTCCAGTGACTCTGCCACGATGACGATGTCGTCAGCAAACCGGAGGTGTGAGATATACTCGCCGTTGATGTTGATGCCCCGTCCAGTCCAGTCCAACGTCTTAAAGACGTCTTCGAGTGCGTTGGTAAAGAGCTTAGGGGAAATAACATCCCCTTGCCTCACCCCTCTACGCAACTCAATAGGTGGGGTCTTTTTGTCCTGGAGCTGGACGGTCATGGTGGCAGTTTCATATAGAGATCTCAACACCTCGATGTACCGCCAATCGATGTGACATCGCTGCAGAGCATCCAGAACCGCCCAGGTTTCGATTGAGTCGAAGGCTTTTTCGTAGTCCACGAAAGCCATGCACAGCGGCTGATTGTACTCCTCAGTCTTCTGTACAATTTGCCGAACAACATGGATGTGGTCCACGGTGCTGTAGCCTTTTCGAAACCCGGCTTGTTCCGGTGGTTGGAAGTCGTCGAGTCTTCTGGCGAGGCGGTTTGTGAGTACTCTCGAGAACAACTTGTAGATGTGGCTCAGGAGTGATATGGGCCTATAGTTCTTTAGTAAGGATTTATCACCTTTTTTGAAGAACAGGACCACCGCACTCCCGCTCCACGCCTGAGGTGTTAGGCCCTGGTGAATGACGGAGTTAAAAAGCGTTGTGAGCTCTTTAAGGACAGGTGTTCCGCCAGCTTTTAGTAGTTCTGTAGTGATTCCGTCATCACCTGGACACTTATTGTTCTTAAGTTGCTCGAGAGCAGCTCTGACCTCGCCCCGGTTGACATCGGGGATGTCCTCCGTATAATGGCGCGTGAGTGGGGCTCTGTGGTCATCCTCGCTAGGTCCCAAGGGTTTAGTCATCCGTGATGCGTACAGGTCCTTGTAGAAGCTCTCTATTTCCTCGAGTATCTCGAACTTGGAGGTCACGGTTCTGCCGTCTGCAGTGTGTAGTTTCGTTAGATGGGATCTACCAAGCTGGCGCGCAAATACTTTGGTGCCTCTATTCTGTTCGATCGCAGCCACAACGGCGCGGGTGTTGGAACATCGGAGGTCACGTCGCACCAGCTTCCGGATCTTCCGGTTGAGGTTTCTCCCATCCGACGAAGAGGACCGCGCGGGTGACATCTCGCGTCTTTGCCTCATAAGTTCGAGAGTCTCGGGGGAGAGCTTAGGCTGCCTGACTTTGCTTTTTCCGGGGAAAACCCTTCGAGACACATCCTGTAGCGTTTTGACCACTGCGTCGGTTTTCTGGTCAACGTTGCCATCGGTTTCTAACAGGTCGAAACGATTTTGAAGCTCTAGTTGGAACTTGTCGAATCCCAGAGCTATTTGGGGCGCGGTGGGTCTGAGAGTAGACTTCACCATGCGACGCCTCTCGGCTCTGAAATTCATATTTAGAGTGCCTCGAACAAGTCGGTGATCACTCCCAGTATTAAACCTGTTAATCACAGAGACATCTCTAAATATGTATTTCCTGTCGGTCATGATGAAGTCTATCTCATTCTTCGTCACAGTATCGGGGCTTTGCCATGTCCACTTCCTATGTGGCTTTTTCTTAAAGAAGGAGTTCATCAAGAAGAGCCCCTGCGACTCCAGGAAGTTGACTAGCATCTGCCCTCTGTGGTTTCGGCGCCCCACACCGTAGGATCCGATTTTCGTTTCGCCGTATCTTTGTACTCCCACTTTGGCATTGAAGTCCCCCATAACAACATTGTAGTGAGCCTTGGTGGTATTATGTAGTGCCTTAGCAATGTCTTCGTACATGGCTTCGGCTATGTCATCGCTGTATGTCGAGGTCGGTGCGTACACTTGTACCACCTTCAGGGAATACCTGTCGGTGATTTTGATTATGAGGTACGCTACCCGTGTCGACACACTGCTGACTTCCACAACGTTGTCGGTCAGGACTTTGTTGACCAGGAAACCAACACCGCCTTGAGAGGGCCGATCACCTTCCCGAAAGTAGAACAGGTGACCTGACTCGAGGGTTATCGTGTCCTCCCCCTCTCTTCGGACTTCAGATAACCCCAAAATGTGCCAGTTTATACGTCCTAGTTCTACCTCGAGTTCGGTGAGATGTTGGTCCAGCCGTAGAGAGCGTCCGTTATAGGTTGCCAGGGTCATTTTGTTATGGTAGCCGTTTGCCGTAGCCCGGAGATTCTTCGCACCCCCCGTCCCACTGTTACCGCGACCGCTACCGTAGCAACGGGCAGCAGGACTGCCGGGAACTGGGGGCCGTTTATTTGGGCGTGCTAACATTTAGGAGGGGGTTTGCCTTACTGGACCACGCTGGCAAGACGGGTTGGTACAGGGTTTGCTTTCGAGTTTTCCTTCTCTGGCAGTGGTGTTGTCTGCTAATTTGTTATTTCACCATTTGTCGACTTTTACGACACCCATAGGAGGTAGGGGGTAGCGACACATTGTATTCTCCAGCCGTCGCTACACGGCGACCCTATAGGCCTACTGTACCGTATATGGTACGCCCCCCTATGCTCCCCCTTTTATTGGTTTTTTTTTCTAGGTTTCTGAAAAAATACAAAATATTTACAAAACTAATTAACGGTCTAAATGGGTTAAAACAATAACAAACACGTAAACGTTCACAAGCGCGTTTAGACGACGAATTGCGCGCCAAGTACCTACTTCGAGTGGCGCGATTTATTCCGAACAATCCGAACATTCTCTTAGAACGCACACGGTTTTGTAAAACGTTTAAATCGTGTTCAGTTGACGCCAATTAAGCACGGTTTTGGTGAGTTGAATAGTAATACAAAACCGTGCTGATTTTTGTCGCCAACTGAACACGGAAAGGGAAATACGCGTGCGCCGCAGACTTGATCGCATAAAAAGTGTGCCGTCTGCGCAGGGCCTAAAGAGTAGTGTTTCGATTGGGCAGTCATGACCTCTTGTGAATACCTATCTATTTTTTTCTGTTAGTGTCGTTTGGTGGCCGAGCAATCGAAACGCACACCGTTTACTGGGGGAACACAAACAAAATTTTTGGTTCTAGGTATACCTACCGGTATACCGGTGGCAGTATTTGGAAGAGGCAATTATGTCCAGCAGTGGACGAGTGCATTACCCCAGCAGAATCTTGTCGAAATTTGTAATTTTTTTTTATCAGATTTTTAGATTTCTAGCTCCTGTAAATGTCTGTGTAGTTTTTGGAATTAGTTCAGTCCTAATTTTAAAGATATTTGACAAAAACAGATTCTGCTGCGGTAACGTTACCGCAGCAGAATCTTTTTTGAAATAATGGGATTATTGAAAAAATCTTTAGGTACATTTTTAGATCGCTGGACGAAGTAAATGTTTCGATATAATTTGAATTTTTACGTTTCATGGTTTCGGAGATATTCAAGATGCTGCTGGCGTAACGTTTGCGTGTTTGCTGGATCTCCGAAACGGTACAGCGTAATTTCCTAATTTTTTATACAGAGCTTCGTCTTAATTAGTCTGAATTAGTTCACGAATAAAAAAGTAATAATAATGCACCGTTTGCAAGTTATTTTAAATTATATAAATACCCCTTTTTGGGCCCTTACTCCTAAGATATGTACTCTGGAGACTTGTTTAAAACGTCATTTTATAGTTTATAATTAGTTACAGGTCTGTGTGAAGTTTCATTAGTGTACAGTAAGTAATTAAAAAGTTATCACACAATTTAGTTCATTTTGGCCAGCGATGTGCAACGGGTTAATTTAACTGCCTATTAATTGAGTTTCGTATCGATTTACTTGCTGAATTCTGTATAAACAATTAGACTTTTGTGTCACCTTTATACCATGAAATTTTGAGCGTAATCCACTCAATAATTACAGAGATAAGCGAAAAAAAGTCATTACGTATGAATGACTGTGGTAACCTGACCATGTATAGATGGTCACAAAAAAACGTCAGTGTAGTACATAACTCTGACCTACTAACATGTAAAGGATAATAAAATTTATATTTGCTTTTTGGTACAGTTTTGTAAACAAGTGGTAAAATAAAACAGAAGTTTATTTGAAAACTTTTATGCACAGGATAAAAATATTAAAACGATCAAAATACCTTGTTGTAAAATCACAGTTTAATAACAATTGCTTAGCAATTACACTATTTAAATGGCAATTAATATTTAACATAAGTATTGATTGTCATTGAATAACTGTCTTTTAAAAATAAAGCTATTGTCTAAAAATCTTAAAATAAGTAAAATTAAGTAGGTATATAAAAATTTACTTTTTTAACTTAATTTATAAAATCACAGTAATTCTTCATTTATAACTAAAAAACCCATTACGCTAAAGATTATATTTATAATTTAAAATTCACAGTAATTATTCATTTATAACTAAATAACCATTACGCTAAAGATTGTTTAATTTAAAAATCACAGATAAATAAAACAAAACCTCAACATTTAATTACGATAACATTTAAATTTTTGTCATAATATAAAATTATTGACAATAGAATATAATTTTATCAGTCAACATTGTTTACAATTTTTTTTTTCAAAAAAAACAAATGAAAAATCAATTATCGCACAGAGTTATTTTATAATATTTACTGTCTTACACTTTGGCCTAAAAAAAACACAGTAAATTCAATAAGCACATAAAATAGTTCTGTAAGTAAAATAAATGTTTTACACTGCGCGGCCAATTAAAAAACAAAAATAAATCACAAATAAGATCACTAATGGAAAATGTTCTTAACTAAATCTTTATAAATCAAATATAATCAAATTAAGGTAATACTTATTTAAAAAATAATTAAATAATAAATACTTATTTAAATTATGTATAAAACTAAAAAAAGTAATACTTATTTAGTACCACATGGACTAATTTATACATTTTTTAATGTATAAATTAGTGCATGTGGTACTAAATAAGTATTACTTTTTTGAATTTTACGATTCAGGTCATCGTAACATTGGTATTTTTCGTTTAGGGATCTAAAGCAATGAGCTTTATAATGCCCTATCCCTTCTGAGCTAAGGGGGGGTTGAAATTCTATGATAGCCAAGATATCATATTTTTTGTAAAGGATTTCTATGTTAAGAGAATTTTTTTATGAGTATGTATTTACTTTGTGTATAACATGCATTACGGCAATCGTTCAAAAGCGTTTACGCGGCACAATGGCGCTGCCAATTGAAAAAAAATCAACTCAGTATTTACACAAGATAATAAAGTAAGTACTTATTTGTGTAACGCACTGTCAGCACTTTGGATGCTTTTAAATTAGCTAGATATTGCATTTAAAACAAAAAAGGCAGTTTTAATTTTAAATGCAAATTTAATAACATTTAAAGTGTTGACAACAATAAAATATTTGTATAACACACTATCAACACTTATGATGCTTTTAAATTAGCGAAGTAATGCATTTAAAACAAAAACGGCTTTTTTATTTAAAACGAATTTAATTTAGTTTCAAGAGCGTTAACGCAGCTCACTAGCGCCATTAAAATTAATTGTGTACGCGTCTGTACCGACATTATTGCATGCATAACGTAATGACTCTTTTTCGCTTATCTCTGTAATTATTGAGTGGATTACGCTCAAAATTTCATGGTATAAAGTTGACACAAAAGTCTAATTGTTTATACAGAATTCAGCAAGTAAATCGATACGAAACTCAATTAATAGGCAGTTAAATTAACCCGTTGCACATCGCTGGCCAAAATGAACTAAATTGTGTGATAACTTTTTAATTACTTACTGTACACTAATGAAACTTCACACAGACCTGTAACTAACTATAAACTATAAAATGACGTTTTAAACAAGTCTCCAGAGTACATATCTTAGGAGTAAGGGCCCAAAAAGGGGCATTAATATAATTTAAAATAACTTGCAAACGGTGCATTATTATTACTTTTTTATTCGTGAACTAATTCAGACTAATTAAGACGAAGCTCTGTATAAAAAATAAAGAAATTACGCTGTACCGTTTCGGAGATCCAGCAAACACGCAAACGTTACGCCAGCAGCATCTTGAATATCTCCGAAACCATGAAACGTAAAAATTCAAATTATATCGAGTGCATTACCCCAGCAGAATCTTGTCGAAATTTGTAATTTTTTTTTATCAGATTTTTAGATTTCTAGCTCCTGTAAATGTCTGTGTAGTTTTTGGAATTAGTTCAGTCCTTATTTTAAAGATATTTGACAAAAACAGATTCTGCTGCGGTAACGTTACCGCAGCAGAATCTTTTTTAAAATAATGGAATTATTGAAAAAATCTTTAGGTACATTTTTAGATCGCTGGACGAAGTAAATGTTTCGATATAATTTGAATTTTTACGTTTCATGGTATCGGAGATATTCAAGATGCTGCTGGCGTAACGTTTCCGTGTTTGCTGGATCTCCGAAACGGTACAGCGTAATTTCCTAATTTTTTATACAGAGCTTCGTCTTAATTAGTCTGAATTAGTTCACGAATAAAAAAGTAATAATAATGCACCGTTTGCAAGTTATTTTAAATTATATAAATACCCCTTTTTGGGCCTTTACTCCTAAGATATGTACTCTGGAGACTTGTTTAAAACGTCATTTTATAGTTTATAGTTAGTTACAGGTCTGTGTGAAGTTTCATTAGTGTACAGTAAGTAATTAAAAAGTTATCACACAATTTAGTTCATTTTGGCCAGCGATGTGCAACGGGTTAATTTAACTGCCTATTAATTGAGTTTCGTATCGATTTACTTGCTGAATTCTGTATAAACAATTAGACTTTTGTGTCACCTTTATACCATGAAATTTTGAGCGTAATCCACTCAATAATTACAGAGATAAGCGAAAAAGAGTCATTACGTTATGCATGCAATAATGTCGGTACAGACGCGTACACAATTAATTTTAATGGCGCTAGTGAGCTGCGTTAACGCTCTTGAAACTAAATTAAATTCGTTTAAAATAAAAAAGCCGTTTTTGTTTTAAATGCATTACTTCGCTAATTTAAAAGCATCATAAGTGTTGATAGTGTGTTATACAAATATTTTATTGTTGTCAACACTTTAAATGTTATTAAATTTGCATTTAAAATTAAAACTGCCTTTTTTGTTTTAAATGCAATATTTAGCTAATTTATAAGCATCCAAAGTGCTGACAGTGCGTTACACAAATAAGTACTTACTTTATTATCTTGTGTAAATACTGAGTTGATTTTTTTTCAATTGGCAGCGCCATTGTGCCGCGTAAACGCTTTTGAACGATTTCCGTAATGCATATGTTATACACAAAGTAAATACATACCCCCTTACTCATAAAAAAAATCTCTTAACATAGAAATCCTTTACAAAAAATATGATATCTTGGCTATCATAGAATTTCAACCCCCCCTTGGCTCAGAAGGGATAGGGCATTATAAAGCTCATTGCTTTAGATCCCTAAACGAAAAATACCAATGTTACGATGACCTGAATCGTATAATTCAAAAAAGTAATACTTATTTAGTACCACATGCACTAATTTATACATTAAAAAATGTATAAATTAGTCCATGTGGTACTAAATAAGTATTACTTTTTTTAGTTTTATACATAATTTAAATACTTAAGTAATTATTATTTAATTATTTTTTAAATAAGTATTACCTTAATTTGATTATATTTGATTTATAAAGATTTAGTTAAGAACATTTTCCATTAGTGATCCTATTTGTGATTTATTTTTGTTTTTTAATTGCCCGCGCAGTGTAAAACATTTATTTTACTTACAGAACTATTTTATGTGCTTATTGAATTTACTGTGTTTTTTTAGGCCAAAGTGTAAGACAGTAAATATTATAAAATAACTCTGTGCGATAACTGATTTTTCATTTGTTTTTTTTGAAAAAAAAAATTGTAAACAATGTTGACTGATAAAATTATATTCTATTGTCAATTTGTCAATCATTTTATATTATGACAAAAATTTAAATGTTATCGTAATTAAATGTTGAGGTTTTGTTTTATTTATCTGTGATTTTTAAATTAAACAATCTTTAGCGTAATGGTTATTTAGTTATAAATGAAGAATTACTGTGATTTTATAAATTAAGTTAAAAAAGTAAATTTTTATATACCTACTTAATTTTACTTATTTTAAGATTTTTAGACAATAGCTTTATTTTTAAAAGACAGTTATTCAATGACAATCAATACTTATGTTAAATATTAATTGCCATTTAAATAGTGTAATTGCTAAGCAATTGTTATTAAACTGTGATTTTACAACAAGGTATTTTGATCGTTTTAATATTTCTATCCTGTGCATAAAAGTTTTCAAATAAACTTCTGTTTTATTTTACCACTTGTTTACAAAACTGTACCAAAAAGCAAATATAAATTTTATTATCCTTTACATGTTAGTAGGTCAGAGTTATGTACTACACTGACGTTTTTTTGTGACCATCTATACATGGTCAGGTTACCACAGCCATTCATACGTAATGACTTTTTTTCGCTTATCTCTGTAATTATTGAGTGGATTACGCTCAAAATTTCATGGTATAAAGGTGATACAAAAGTCTAATTGTTTATACAGAATTCAGCAAGTAAATCGATACGAAACTCAATTAATAGGCAGTTAAATTAACCCGTTGCACATCGCTGGCCAAAATGAACTAAATTGTGTGATAACTTTTTAATTACTTACTGTACACTAATGAAACTTCACACAGACCTGTAACTAACTATAAACTATAAAATGACGTTTTAAACAAGTCTCCAGAGTACATATCTTAGGAGTAAAGGCCCAAAAAGGGGTATTTATATAATTTAAAATAACTTGCAAACGGTGCATTATTATTACTTTTTTATTCGTGAACTAATTCAGACTAATTAAGACGAAGCTCTGTATAAAAAATTAGGAAATTACGCTGTACCGTTTCGGAGATCCAGCAAACACGCAAACGTTACGCCAGCAGCATCTTGAATATCTCCGAAACCATGAAACGTAAAAATTCAAATTATATCGAAACATTTACTTCGTCCAGCGATCTAAAAATGTACCTAAAGATTTTTTCAATAATTCCATTATTTCAAAAAAGATTCTGCTGCGGTAACGTTACCGCAGCAGAATCTGTTTTTGTCAAATATCTTTAAAATTAGGACTGAACTAATTCCAAAAACTACACAGACATTTACAGGAGCTAGAAATCTAAAAATCTGATAAAAAAAAATTACAAATTTCGACAAGATTCTGCTGGGGTAATGCACTCATTATATCGAAACATTTACTTCGTCCAGCGATCTAAAAATGTACCTAAAGATTTTTTCAATAATCCCATTATTTCAAAAAAGATTCTGCTGCGGTAACGTTACCGCAGCAGAATCTGTTTTTGTCAAATATCTTTAAAATTAGGACTGAACTAATTCCAAAAACTACACATACATTTACAGGAGCTAGAAATCTAAAAATCTGATAAAAAAAATTACAAATTTCGACAAGATTCTGCTGGGGTAATGCACTCGTATTATGTCAATTGGCTGATATGATGATGATAATGATACCTACCGGTCGAAGGACATCTAAATTGACATCGGCCCTGTCCATATTTTAAGTATTGCGTCTCTCGACTTCGTCTAGAAAAAGTGCTTTTGCGATGTGCACTAATTGCGAAATGTAGGTACCATTTGAGCATGGTGTAAGCCTTAAAAATAGGTTGATTAAGGTACTTATGAACAAAAACAATATTATTAAAAATAAAAACTTTAATATTACCTTCAAGTTTTGAGTAGGTATGATACCTTACATGAATACATTACATACATAGGTAAATACAATAATAATTAACGTCTAAGATAACTGAAAAGTATACCTAATCTTTAACATCTGCTTACTTACCAAATAAGTAGGTAAAAATTAATCAACGCAAACAAAAATATTCTTCCGACAGGAAAATAATAAAGTAAGTAGGTAAGTATTGAAAAAGTAAACAAACATAACTTGACAATTAATTCTTAGATAAACAAAGAAATAGTAACATAACCTCAAAGTATTTTAAAAAAATCTTCAAATTATACCTACTTTAAAAGTTGGTTTTGATTAAACCGTTTTCGCATCTTTTATACTTAGGTAACTAAAAAAAGGAAAAATGAAAAAAAAACAGCATGTCATTAATCAATATCTTCTGTATCTAGAAGCACCAGCTTTAGCCAGCTGATCAGCCATTTCATTCCCGTGGTTTCCGCTATGAGCTTCAACATGCTGCCACTTTACTTGAACGTTGCTATTTCTCTGAGCGTTGTCCAACTGTCTGAAATCGGCCTCGTTTTTCACTGGCGCGCCTGAAGCACATCTCCATCCGTTATTCTTCCAACCTAGAAATAAATAAAGGTATTTATTTAGTAACATGGCCGGATGCAAGAAGCGAACTAATACTAGCTCGTAGGCAATAATTTCGGTCTAAACACCGCGCTTTGTAAATTTCTGGCGAACGTCCCTACCCCTATGTATTTTAATGCACAGCCACTCAGTTAAATAGTTTGATGATTATTAATAATATATTAATATTATATTAATAATAATATTTTAATTTGCGCGCGTAATTTTGTTTCAATTAATTTGACTTTTCCCGGTTGGAGGTTGCAGGATGTAAAGGCCCTATGATCGGATTAGACTGATTATTTTTAAAATATAGGTACCTAATCATTTCGTAATTTTTTTTCACACATTCGGTGAATTTCGGTGTATTTAAATAATTCATTACTATGAGTTTCAAATAAGAATAGGATCGCACTTGCTGCCAACTTCATGTGGCAACTGTCATTTTAGTACGACCAACAAAAAAATTCGTAAAATAATTTAAATAAAAATATTTAGCGTTGAAAATTCAGATAGAAACAGATTGTTTAATTCAACGAAAAAAATGTTTCTTCGTTTTTTACCGTTTTATTTGTTTGTTACATTGAAACATTATCATAAAAAACCTTACGAAAAAAACCGGTTTTATTGTAAATTTTGCAGTTTGTTTCACATAGAATCTGATTCGGATGAAGAACGTAGCTATGATGCCATAAGTGGTGTGGAAGAATTGAATTCTAATTAAAATTTAATTTATCTAAAAATTTATAACATATTGAAGTAAAAATTAATAAAATTTTGAGTTTATTTTTTTCCTACCGTACATGACATTCATGAAGTTCGTTAGAAATGCGAAACAAGATGGCGCTCTGACAGTCCTATTCTTATTTGAAACGCATAGTACCTACCTATTTGACCACAGACATAATAAGTACCTACCTACCCCACGACCACGTGACTAATCATTTATTTGTTTGTGAATGTTTATCAATAAGAAAGGAATCAGGCGTATTACCCACCTTATACAAATAAAATATGTTATAAAATGTGGGTAGATGAATTTTCTTTGGCCAAGTGATGATGAAATAGGAATGCCTTCTGCTTGCCTTCAGCTATTTAAACTGCATCTCATGTCGAAGTTAAAGGTACCTATACTATTGATTTTTTAATTAAATATTTCTTTAACTAATTAATGGCAAACTAACACCGACACCGACATGCCTAAATTGACCTGTCCGGTACTCCGGCCGGTGTCACTGTGACAATGTCGAGTGTGCCTCGTTGTCCGAAGAAAACTTATCCCTTGAGTTTCTAAACGGTTACAAAAAGTTAAAATATAACTTTCTGATAAAAATTACTCTAAAATAGGTACTTTCATATTTACCTGGCATCCATTCCGTAGCTGATTTAATCAGGAACTTGGAGTCAGTGTTGATGGTTATCTTATCGTACCCATGTTGATCAGCTTGTCTTATAGCCTCCGTAGCAGCCTGGATCTCACCGCTATTGTTTGTAGCTCTGCCTGTAACTGGGGCGCTTACATTCATTGGATGATTATCACCCCAATACACGCCGTAACCAGCTTTAGCATCGCTCCTTCCATTTGATGAGCAAGCTCCATCGGTATAAACATCTACGTATCCGTTGTTACTCATTTTGATAATTTATTTTATTTTTATTTTAACAAAGCGTCTACCTACGGTATCCTTTGAAATATGAATTACTTACAGACGCGCCTGACTGTAGCAAACGAAATGAGAATTCAAATGAAGTGTTACCAATTCTCGGTTATATTTTCCTTTTAAACGTCCTGAAATTAAAATACTACTAAAATAAACATTTTTTAAAAGAATTGAATATAGACTTCAATTAAAATAAGCTCCTTAATCTATTTCAAATATTTTTTTCTTATGCTTTTTGAATAGAGTAATAACTGTTTGACAGTAACTGTTTATCGGAATAATCAAAATGGATTTAAATATAAAACACATGAAGGTTTACTTATTCAGAGAACATGGGGAGAAATTGTTTAGTGTCTTAAATTTTGATGAATACAAAAGCGAATTAACTTAAATAACATTAATTTTAAAATAAATTATTTATCTGCTTAATTATTAATCTGTTTATAGATACAAACATAAAAATTATGTGATTAAAAGAATTAAATTGACTTTTTTCAAGTGGTTAATGTCACTCGTAAAAAATATTGTCATGTACGTAACATTTTTTATATATTAACAAAATAACTTAATCATCATCCATAATCTGATGATGTATTTTGTTAAACTTTTTATTTATTTATATCTGATAGTTACAAATACAATATTTATTTAGTAATTCAAATTAGAAAAAGTAACATAATAAGAACTATAATTCCGTTCGGTTACTATGACATTTTGCTTGTTATGACCACAGAGTACATCATAATATTTATATCTAGGTAAGTATATATAAAACAAGCTATGGAGCTCTGCCATTATTCTTTGATTTAAATACAAATATTAAACAGCTTTTAAAGCGCAAAAAAGCTGTATAAGGGCTATGTTCAAACTCGAACCGATTGATAGTTGCCTGCCATATTTTAAAAAACATAGAATTTTAACACTACCTTGTTTATACATATTAGAAGTTGCTTTATTTGTAAAATTAAATCCTAATCGATTTACACGTTTGGACGAAGTTGTGCAACGCCAAAGACGAGACAACATGCGTCTTTGTTTGAAGGTTGCTAAAACTGCCCTACTCCGTAAAAGTATATACTGCATGACCCCAATTATGTATAATAATTTACCAAAGAGTGTAAGGGAATTACCAATGCCATCTTTTAAAAAGGTAATAAAGAATGAATTAATAAGTAAGGCATATTATAATGTCACCGAATTCCTTACTGACAAAAAGTTTTTACAATAAAGAATGTATTAGTTTAGTAAACCTATTAGTACTTATTAGTTTCCATTATTAGATTTTATTTTATTTATTAATTTATTTTACTTCTTAATTGACTTTGGTTCTGTACATTTTAAAAAAACTTTTGCAAAGTAACTTTTTAATTTATTTTCCTAACTATAATATGTTAAATTTTGCATGCCTACAAAAGGTAAAATATAGCTGAACTAAATATTATGTTTATTTTTAATATCTTTAAATGTATTTTATACCTACCTATATTTGCAAAATAAATAAATATTCTATTCTATTCTAACAATAATGTAAAAATACAAGCAATTCATATACCTACCCTAAGACATCGACATAAATATTATTATATCTAACAATCCTATGGCACATACTATACTCCCTGAATTATGGGGGGAAACGACAAAGTTGGGCACCCTGAAATCAAGCAGAACTTGCAACATCAGGAGAACAACGCAAGACGCAAAGTTTGTCGTATTTGAAATATGACCCGCAATTTGAACTTATATTATTATTATGTATGTTATGAATGAACAATGACATAACTACAGCAGATAATTGTTACCGGAAATACACATACCTACTTAGATAACATCAAACAATAACTTTTTCTTTCAGTGACCTAAGGTTTAGAGTTTTTTAAAGCATGTTGTAAAACTAGACTTAAGTAGGTAAGTACTAGCTTACAGAAAGTACCTACTTTCTGTATACTAAATGAAAAGATTTTGGGTTCGATTCCCGGTCGATGTAAAACAGTGTGTGTACTACACGGTCACATTATCTAGAGACCTCACTGGAATGCGAACCTCGCGTCCCGTTCTCCTTTTAACCCCCGAGCTCGCCACGGGCGCATCAGTGATTCGTCCGACGCGACGTGACGTCATCGACGCCAGGTCTCGAGATAATGTGCCCGGGTAGTACTTTTGATTACTTCGGGTGCTACGTTACCAGCGGTGATATGGTTGTAATGATACCTACAAGCGATGTTTTGGATGTAATCAAGTATTTGACGTTGTGGTTGCTCATATAGAAAGAAAGAAAGAAAAGAAAGTAAAAACAGTTTATTCACGTAAGATATAAAAAATACCGCGTGTGAAGTCGTTTCTATAGGTATTTGAGCCCTGTGATTAACTGAACAATTTGATCACTTTGGCTGTGTCGTTATTAATGAGATCTTTGGGTGTTTCCAACGTTTTGGTGACCTTGACTGCTACATACTAAATAAGACGCTGACTGTACACTGACCAAGAAAGGGTAACATTTTGGATCCTATTTCAATAGTCAAAGTTAGTGTATAGTGTAAAACAAAATACATAGTAAAAATTACGATACATTAATTAAAACAAAAGGATATAAATCATATTTGTTTAATTCCATTTAACTTACATTTCAAACAAAAATTGATTACTAAAAACTATTTTAAGTCCATTATTCACATTCCAAGTATTACCACAATACTGATAGGTGCATACTTATTGCCATAGCACACACACACAATATCTCAAAACATTTTGTGAAGTATGTAATTTTTTCTGCAACATTTTTTTATTTAAAATAACAATAACTATTGGTTTATTTTCTGTTCTGCCTGTTTCACCATAAATGAAACAACTAAATGCACTATTCCAACATATTTTGTGCATAAGCCAAAGTTGACAACTTTACAAAAACTGCTGATTGTAGGATTGCAATCTTAAATATATGCGCATGTGTTTGACTTCTACAGTCACGTTTGTAGTTATACTAGTCTGCAAAAATGTTTTGTTGTTTATATTTTGGCAAAACATTTTGTAAACACAGCCTTCTTTCGTTAACCTAAGTAAATACTTCAGTTTGACTGATTTCATTGATAGCAGGTTTATTTCAACAATAAAATGATTACATCTACAAACAGTCTTCATTTATTATACATAGCAGCACCAGCTTTAGCTAACTGGTCAGCCATCTCATTGCCATGTATACCTTTGTGGGCCTCGACATAATTCCACTTAATTTGTAACTTGTTCTGAAGGGCATCCAGCTCTTTGAAATCTATTTCATTCTTTACTGGTTCACCTGATTGTAACTTCCAGCCTTTTCTTTTCCAACCTGAAAAAAGGTTTTTATAATCATAAATTCCTTAAAACCATTGGATAAAAGTTATATCCTTTTTTTCCTAATAAAGTGTTACAACTATGCTCTTTAAATCATATTTCTCTAGCTAGTGCTATCATTCAAGAGGATGATAGCTAGATACAGTAGAACCTCGATAAGTAAAAGTCCAAGGGAAACACAAAATATTTTGAGTTATCGAGGTTTTTAGTTATCGAGTTTTTAGTTACCAAGGGTTTAGGTTAATATGTATAGAGGCAGGTATGTACATGTGTATGTATGACCCCTTGTTCCTATTTTCCGCCACCGCAAAGCTTTAAAGAATTTCAAAGAAGCAAACAATAGGTGACATATGTATTGTTTACGTTATCAATTTAATTATGTAGTGAACACGTGCAAGCCATATATACCGAAAACTTTTGTTTTGCACAATGATCAAAAAGTAAATGATTTAAGCCTTTGTCTTAAAGCTAACCTCCACCGCCGCAAAGCTTTAAAGAATTTCGAAGAAGCAAACAATAGGTGACATATGTATTGTTTACGTTATCAATTTAATTATGAACACGTGCAAGCCATAAATACCGGTAACTTTTGTTTTGCACACTCATTCAAAATGACTCATTGATAAACAATTTTATGTTATATAGAGGTTGTGGAAACATTTCTTTTAGTTACTGAGGGTCAATACAGAGATTACTTGTTTGACTTATCGAGGTTGCGAATTTTGAGTTATAGAGGTTTTGGGCTCTGAAGGGAAGGGAACATATTATTTTTTTAAGTTATAGAGGTTTTTGAGTTACCGAGGTTTGAGTTATCGAGGTTCTACTGTATATGATTAAGAAATATTATAATAATAGTACTTAATTGTATTTATCACTTAATTTATCTCATCTGTCATAAAGAAATTATTTATTGCTACTACTTAATAACGTAACTACTACTAAAGTAAAACTAAAAGTACTACTTAATAATAACCATGGTCTCTTTATGAGACTCCTGTCTGAAAAAAAACACAAATAATTTTTATTTACCTGGCATCCATTTTGTAACTGCATTGATTAAAAACTTTGAGTCTGTATTTATTGACAACTTTTTGATACCATTCTGTATTGCTTGTTTTATTGCTTGAGTAGCAGCTTGAATTTCTCCACAGTTATTAGTAGCTCTGCCAGAAACCGGTTCACTGAGGTTCAAGGCATGTCCATCACCCCAGTATACACCAAGCCCTGCTCGTGCACCACTCCTGCCATTTGACGAACATGCACCATCAGTATACACCTGCACAAAACCACTCTCATCTGTATCAAACTCCCCACCACTCGTTTTACGTTTTTTACTTTGTGGAGGTTCAATCAAAATAGTTTTCTTGGAACCCTTCTTAATTATTTTATCTACACCTTTCTCAAAAGTTTTTAATCTTTGTTCTATGTCATCCATTTGTTTAGATATTATAGTATTTAAATCATCATCGGAATCAGAAAATCCATCGTTAAAACTATCACCGACAGTCTTATCTATATTACTATCATTGTTTTGAGTGTTCTTTGTTGGTTGAGTAATGATTTTTTTCTTTGTGTCATAGGACTGGGCTCTTTTTAACTTATTTGAGTAAGTAGACAATGATGTGGCATTGTTTTTAGATGAGCTAGATTTAGATTTCGTAATATTCCCACCTTCTTTTGTAATAAAATCTTGAGCTTGAACTATGTCGTCAAACTTTTTATATCTACTACCAGCAAACCCTTTCACTTGTGATTCACAATCAGGCCACGTCATAAATATGCCAGTAGTTCGCCCTTTTGCAACAGCGTAAAAAGGCATTTTACTAAATACTACAGACTTTTTTAAAAACAATTCACTTTTAAAAATTCCTCCTTGAAAAGCTGCTTTCCACATTTACGTTGACATTTTAAAATATGACTTTGATGACATGTAGTTACGTGCATTTAGTAATGTCATTATTTTAGTCGATTAAAATTTTGAAACCAATTTATTTTTTTGATACTAGACAGTAAATGAACTCGATGGTTACTTCATAGTAGCTGTTATAAAATATTAATGAGGACAGTTAAACCTATCTTGTCTTAATAAAAAGAATTCGAAACCTATGTAAGAGCTACCAAAACATACAGTGCTCGCCAAAGAACTTGACCGGCCGAAAGTTAGTTATCAGAGAAGTTCGTGCATGGCAGGAATAAATAAAACAAACCCGTCTTCACGCTCTTCGCCATTTAGTTCAAAAACTAACATCTGCGCAGCAATGTGCAACAAGTTCAGGCCGGCTAAGTTAGTCGGCGCTTGGCGCTTACTGCAGCCACACAGATTACTCTTTAATGTGATACAGACATAGCTATTTTAGGAGACACATTTTCATTTAATAATGTCTCTGATTCCATATACTTACCTTCTACTTATGATGTCAGTTCAGAAAGACAACAGAAATAGGGTATAATATCTTTCAGTTTAATACAATTATGAATTCACCCTTTTCTTTTGATACTGGTGCACATTTATATTTGTCACAAGTAATCATTTTTAATACCAATGAAACTATACTCATAACCAGCGATCTAAGAAATTACTTTGATCAGAATCAGCTATAAAGATAAACTGAATTTTCATCGGACTTCAACCTTTTTCCGCAGATGTGAAACACTGTAGCATGTTGTTTGAGTGTATAATATATAGTATATAGGCTGAAAATAAATTTTCATAAAAGTTTTTTTTTCTACAGTTACTTGATGGATGAGAGAGATTGGACTTTAATTATCGACACGAGTGAAGAGCACTACAGAATCCCTAAAGATTTCTGCTTCGGACTACGTAATAAGACGGCAGGACCATGTTATGTTGCGCGTGTGGGGAGGCCTAATGACCAGGAGTGGAAAGCGATGGACTAATTGATTAATATTGATATATACATAAATAGGGATTGAATAAAAAGTCAATATAAATACAGTAATGTACTTTATTAGGAGACTTAACAATAGGTCTGTCATCGTTTATTTTATGTTAACACACCATTATCAATTTCACCACTAATGTCTGTAAAAAATTCTTATACGTAAACGTAAACAATGAATAATACATTGTGATTAATCTCGCGGCACTACGTTATTGATCTAATTTGTTAATGACAGTCTACAACTGTGCATTTATATAACATTATCATCGTACAAAGACACTAATTAGGTTAAATTGCGTCGACATCTTCAAAAGGTGAACCATACACGAGGTACAGACAAAAAGTATAATATCGTACCTACCTGTTGTAAAATTGTGAAAATTCTAAATCTAATTTATATAAAATTAAATACTTGAAATAACTATAGAGCTCATTTAGCAAAAACTGTAATGAACCTATAAAATATTAGGCTGCATAGGAAAACACCTATCAATTTACACATACCAAATACATTTAAATTGAAACGAATTTCACAAATGCATAATTACGGGAGGTTTTATCATTACGTCTATGTTTATTGAAATTATGTTCATTTTTATAATTCATCATTGTCACAATCAAAACATATAATGGCACTATGGCAAAATGGCTTATAGGGAACAAACAACATACATCCGGTCTTGTAATTTCGCTGTAATGATGTGTAAAGAAACATTATAAATAATACTTATTACCGGTTAATTATAATAAATGTAGTTATCTATAGGTAAAGAAGCATTCGTTTTCGAAACTTATGTAAGTAACAACTATAAAAAGATATCGTACTAAAAGAAATTACCTTTAATTTCGGTAATTTAAAATCTACGATAATTAACTAAATAATTAACAGCTAAGCTCAAACTGGTTGGTATATAAAACATACCACAATAAAATTATTCTAATATAAAAACGTATTAATAAAATTTGTTAAACATGTGAACAATCGATTTGGTTAATACTTGGTAATATTAGTTTAGGTAAATAAACAATTTAGATTCAGAGATGACTAGTGTTAACATTAACTTGGAGCTATGGGTTTATAATAATATAAGTAGGTAGGTACGTCACGTTAGGTTATTTCATGTTACATACGCTTATTAAAACATTATGCTTAAATGAGGCACAAATTTTAAACATTATATAATAGTCATATAATTAGTTTTTCAAACTACGTATTTGGAAACAATTGGATTTAAAATCGACACTAACATTTTATAACTTAGTAATTATATAATAAAGAAATTATTTTATAATATAATAATTATAACTGAAACATACAATTCATGTTAAACTCAGTACTTTAGGCTTTCATAAAATCTAACAACCGATTCTTTGGCTGCGAAAAACATTTCGATTTGTTTAAAAAAGTTTTAAACAAATGACGTCGAAGGGATAGACCGTGAATTGTTACTGCAGCACCTGTAGACTAGAGTGTAACATAATCTACCTAGCATTATCTAGAAGCTTACAATGTACACAGCTGCCTCTCATCTACGTTTCACTACATTTATTACTATATCGATACACATTCCTCCTTTTTACGAACATTCATACACTTTCAACAAATTTTCGAAAAGTTTTTTTGGCTTTATTATACTTACCTACCTACAGGTTGAAACTTTCAGCTAAAGTTAAAATGTATACTTATCTACTTAAATTCGACTCCGAAGTTGAGGAAATCTAGGTAACGTTACAATAATACTAAAGCATTACAACCAGAACCGCCATGAGTGGAACGAGGTTGTCATAATAAACCTTTGGGTTTCACAACTTACTTTTCGCTTCTGTGTAGCCCATATCAAAACCGACATACATTGTAATTTAGTTATACTGTGTTGAAATAACAGTTTATGCCAAGAATGAAATTAAAAATAACAATAATTAACCACTAAGTATTATTAATAGGTATTTATGAAATATTTCGAAAAAAGAAGGTAATGTTAGATAGGAGTCAATCCCTTATCAAAAATATTTCTATCTACTATTCTAAATTAATTCTGTGCGTGTTTATTATGAATGTTACAAATAAATAAATAAAGCTTTATGGACGTCAGATCATTGCGGCGCAGACCAATACAATCATTTTAAATAATGCAAAGTTTTAGAATAAAATTTTATATTTTGGATGGAGGAATGATATGACTGTAGTTATTTTTATTAGGGTACAGATAGTTTTGGGATAAATTACTTACATAATAAAGATTTCTTGTTACATAATGCATGGTTATAAACATATTAATAAAATTAGAAATTTTATACATGCGCAAACAAAAATTTGTTTGATATGATGAATTTGAGACTCAATTACAAGAAATTAATATAGTACGTACATAATACGTTATAAATACTACCCTATTAAAATGCTGCAACTAGTCTATGCGACGATAAATAAAGTTCCTAAGTTTTTAAAATGTCAATGTTTTCAAAGATAATGCACTTTTCCCCTAATTCCACAATACTCGACTAAATATTGTTCGAACGTGAAATCGACTAATTACACGCTACACTCACACAAGGCACGTATCATAGACTAAGATACGCTGAAAAAATATTTCTCTGTTTTGATTACGGATGAGACAAAATTTTACTATTCTATCTGATATTTAGGTAAGGTTTGTGTAAATTGTCCGCACGAATTGAACGTTATCGTGTTATCTTTGGTGTTCACTGAAATACAACTGTTTATTGTATATGGCAACATCACTGAGTTCTCGTTTCCTAAATAGAACATTCATCGCTGTCGCGGGCGTAGTCCTCATCGTCCTCGTCCTGGCGAGCACTTTTCTTCTTAACTTTGCTGGAGACAACACCGGTATTCACTTTACTGAACAAACTGCTGCGGTTCAGTCGTGACACTTCCCGCTGAGGACTCAGGCGCTCTGCCACAGCACGCTCGTAGTTGTCCGAAATTTTATTCATACCGTTAACAGGACTCGTCACTGGCGATTTAGGTTTGACAGGTGATGTAAGAGCCTGCTTTCCTTCTGATGTTTTATCGAATAAAGTCCCGCTTATCGCTGCCATGTAGGATGGGGGATCTTTTGCCCTCGCCCCACTTGTGCCAAGTAGTTGCGAATATACAAAACTATTGTTACCGAAGCCAGCGTATCTGTTATCCATTTTACCGTTGACCATCATCAAGCTGACTGGTTTTTCAGGCGGGATAGGTTTTTCCATGGGGATTTTTTTGTCGATTACATTTTTAGCAGCTTGGTTTTGTGCGTTAGCCCAACGTTCTCCGCCTATGGAGTATATAGAGCTGAGGTTGACGAAGCCAGGACCTTGCCCAGCCCCGGCGGCTCCCACACACTCGCTCAGCGTAGACTCTTCAACGCTGGAGTCCTCCACTACTTCAGTATTGGTGTGCTCGTCTACATTCGGCGATAAACAGTCTTCATCCGTCTCATCGTATGAGCTGGAATTACAAAAACTATATTATTAAATTATTTGAAAAAAAATCTTTCAATTATTCTTGTTATGTGATAGTCATTCGAAATCATATATGTACTGAATGCAAGTGAAAAATATATCTTGTTAGTTTCGCTCCATGCGTGTTGTCGACTCAGTTATATTATTTACAAACAAAAGCTAGTAATGTTCTTTGTGTAGTGGAGGATTTAAATATTAAAAAAATGTTTAAATAGTATTGTGTGTTTCATCAGTAAGGCAGACAAATACTTTCAAGCAAATAAACAGCAGATCATTGTGGGAGAGGAGTGACCCAAAATATGTTTGATTCTGTGTCAAGACTCGAGTGCAAAATGTTCATTCTGGTAAGCAAAAAATCGAAAATGATTAAAATGCGGTAAAAAGGGCCGTGTCCTGTGGCTCAGTGAGTCAAACTCAGTCGTCAAGCAGCGTCAGGTACAAGATACGATTATCTCACGAGTGCAACAATGGTACACAATACATACACTGCAAATCACCAACACATTCTTACCCTAGCATAGCCAGTTCTGTCTTCCTCCCTGATGAAAGAAATATTAATATATAATGAACGGAAAAATATAAATATACGTATTGTAATAAATGTACATATTTATAAACATAATATATAAAAATAATACCAGAACCATAACAGAACATACAATAAGTGCTAAATAAGGGTTGGGGCGTACTATAACGTATAGTGTACTTGTATAATGTGCAATTCATTTCCTATCACCAAGAAGACCGTAAAATAGAAAGAGGTTGGAATAAATAAGTTTGCAATTCCTTATGCCAATGTAAAAAGGTTGATTAAGGAAATAAAAACACAAATTGTATGCAAGGACACAGATTATACAGCTGAGCTGAGCCCTAAGTTTACAATGATGGCTTGTGTTATATGATGTAACAGGATGATTCCTTGTGTTTATACAATAATATGACATAATAATTTGCATTCAGAACATATTGTAGACATATCTAAAGATCGCTATATTAATAATAACAAGGATATCAGTTATTTTATAAAGGGTTAGTGCAGGAGATCTCGTCAGTCTGTGAAAAACTTGTGCCGTCGCAAAATGCATCAAAAATGCTCCATGTTTCTAATATCATCTAGTGCATAATTATGACGGGCTCAAGACATTTTCTAATCTATATTCTACTTTACCAAAGAGTAAGAAATAATTTATTTATATAGTCTGAATCCGTTAAGTCCATTACTCCTGCATAACTCATAGAATCGATTCATATACTTGTTTTTCTCTGACTCTTTCATTATCCTATATAATTGCCTGTTTATAATAGAAACAATAATATCATTATAGTTTTAATTATTTATATAAGTTGTATAATTTGTGGTGGGTAGATAGTTTTACTTACATTTGATCCTGCGCATCGCTACCGCCCTCTTCTGCTACAAGTAATTCGTATTCTTCGGCTGCGAATCTGTCCCATTCAGACATCTGGGGAACAAAATATATATTGTTATGGCTTCGTTATTTTCTGGCTGATGGGTAAAGCGCGCTACACAGATTGATTTTATTGTTTTTCGTCAAACAACCCAGTTATAAGAGCAAACATGTGTAAGTGGGGATTCAGAGACTCCTGTCTTCCCCAATGTGACTGTGACAATCGATGTCGCATCTACTGGTGTTCTTTGTGGCCTGAGCAGTGCACGGTGGCCGATATTTACGCGGCAACTCCGTTAAAGTGGCCGCTTACTATTCGAAAATTGTTTGAGTGTCGACCATTGACACGAGAGAAGAAAAAGAAGTTATAAGAGGAGGCTTGTCTCACAGCTGAAACTTGACGTAAGTAACTTCTTATGCCACGCTGGCCCGTTTTGTCAGATACTCCTGGTTTTGTAATGTTTTTGTAGTTGGATTATCTGCTCAATCGGCTTGTAGGTACGAAACCCACGAGATAAGCTAAATATTGTTGGTAACACCATAAAATAAGGTTTCATTTAAAGTTCTTTTTTTTTTTCATTTTAAAATCCAGACAATAAAAATTCAGTGGGTACTTACCTCACAATCGGAGTCACGTTGTGTTGCGAAAGGATCGCGTTGTTCGTGGTCCAGATACTTCTCTAGATTGAAGAACGTGTCGAAGAAGATCGGCGTCAACTTGCACCTCCTTAGATCTGATAACGTTATCTTGCCATCTACTGCCGGGTGAACCATGTCCAACATCTAGAAAAAAAATCATTGTTATCTATTTAAATAAGTTTTAAGCACGTAACAGTAAAATTCCGTATGAGATTTGTATGATTTTCATTATATCTAACTAAGTACTAAGTGCATTTTCACTATTATATTGGGTTTTAGGGTCGTAGCACACATATAAAAACGTAAAGGGATCGGCACCGCCTAGTCTTTTTCCTCGGTGTCAAACGTCAAAAATCCGATTACGTTACGATTTCGATTAGTGTGCGTTGCAGTGAGGAGTTTCATACAAATAATACTGAACGGCTCGAGTTGATACAGTAATGATCCCATTGCGTATTGATTTAAGTGTTACGGCCCTTAACCTGTAAAAATATTATGAGTCTTAATTTTAAATAAATAACAAATATTGTAGCTCTAGGTAATTTACCATTTCTTTTAAAAATTACAAATCAAATCCTGCACTAGGAATCGAGTCCTGAGTCTCGGGTACTTTACAGACATAAAATTGACGTAAACAAAAAACCATCCAGATTCAAGAAAAATATTTGTGGTTGACACAAATTATTTGGCGTGGAATTTCGAAACCGGGACCTCGTGAATTGCAGTCGTATGCACAACCGCATTGCCACCGAAGGATAAATAATTAAAATACTTATGTTTAAAGTTTTAAACTTAATTTCTAAAATAAATTACAGCTCGTAATATTAGACTAGTAGCTCTGTCAAAAGTTTTTGTAAGAACCACGAATTCTTTTTACGTAGGTTAACAATTTCATCTATTATATATTTTCCATGTATAATATGTATGTATTTACAAAGAAAAGTATTTATGTATGTATATCCGTTGTCTAATACCCATAGTACAAGCTCTGCTTGGTTTGGGACTAGATGGCGTTGTGTGAAAGTGTGAGGAATACAGATGAATATATAATTATGTGAGGAATATATCTACAAACCTGACATAAACAATCGACGAAGGGAAGCGTCTCAATACCAATAGCTTCCATTCTCTGCATCTGCTCTTCATAGAAATATTCTAATTCATACATCGAAATGTAACCGTCGCCGTCCACATCCATGCATCTGGAAATGTTAATATTAGACATTTAGTCGAGTCAACCTAGCTGAATAGTATGTAGTGATGTTTTGCAATTTATATGTTTTTAATAATCGACTATAATTATTATGAATGAAATAAAAAAACAAAAACAAAAAGCTACGGAATTGACGATTATGTAAAGAGAAAATGATGTAAATGATAATTATCATTTACATCGATTATAATCGACCTTAGGAAAATCTTTCGAGGGTTTCACAACGTCACAAGAATGATTGTGTTCCAAAAAATATAAAACCTCGTCATTTAAATTATTATACAGACCCTTTGTATACTCTTAGTCTAATTCCTACAGTTGGATAAAAGTATTCGAACACTATCGAATATTCCAAATTGGAATATTTTTGAAATTACTACAGAATAACTTAATTTGAAGTTTTTATAAGTATACCTACCTAAAAAGTAACAAAAAGTATTCTTACCTAAACCAATACTCGATGGCAGTGGGATGTGTCTTGTCCTCCTCGGCGAGTAGGAACCAAACGAACTCTGTGTACGACATGCGGGGCTCACCATCCGGCGTGACGCGGTTCTGATTGCCTCGCGTCACGCAGCCGGAGAGAACACGCTCGATCATACGACTTGATAGTGCTGGAATGTAAAGTTTTTTATAAGTATAGGCTACTTTGAAAAGAAGGGTTGATTGTTTTTTCAACCGACTTCAAAAAGGAGGAGGTTCTCAATTCGGTTGTATTTTTTTTTGTGTTTGTTACCTGATATCTCGAAAACGGGTAGATCAATTTGAATTTTTTTTTCTATTTTAGAAACTGCTTAAGAAGTACACTATAAACTCGTGGAGTAAAGTGCTATTTTTTTGTATAGCCTTGCTTGTGGTCGAATGAGAAGTGTATGTCGGGCAGTCTGTCTGGTCTACCGACTAAAACCTCAACAGTACCTAACCATTTTCAGTCAAATCAGAGGAACCTCGCGGACATAGTAACTTCATCCGAAATAAATAGGTATTGTCCTTATGTCGTGAAGTAAAAGGCCTAATAACCTTGTCTTGCATTCAGGCGTGCGGACATAAAAAAACCTGATCGATCTCTTTGTAAGATATCTTTATTTTCTACATTTAAATTAAGAAGAGATATTGTTTTATTTTTATATTTGTGTGGTGATGTTACCAGGAGAATAAATGAATATGAATGAGATGAAAAGATGATTATGATCGATTAAAACCATGATTGCTTGGTTCTCATCGAGCTCCATGAGAACTAATAAGCAAACAATAAATTTGATAGCTTACTTTATTCCGTGTCTATTATTTTCTTATACGTGAAAAAGTAATATATCTGTCAAAAGTTTTATCAGAACAAATAAAAGTTTTAACGTAATGTGATGTGACACGGTATTTTACCAAACTTGTTTTGAACAAAAGTTTACAAGGACCTCGGTGACTTTCTGAACGAAAAAATTCGCATTTTATCTTTATACAAACGGTCTTTAAGTGTATAAAACGAATCATAGTTACTTAGGTCTTTATATTATTTATGTTAGATCTTTTCGGCAACTAGACGTCTAGATAGGTCCCTCCTCTGTACAGAGGACTTAACTCCTTCTCTATCAGGGTGACGATTCGGAAACAATGGAGGCTAGTTTCGAAAACCATGCAGTAATTCATGAGGCACGAAAACTTAAAATTAATATTTCGTTGCCAGCCTAGTATCTATCAGTCGCTATTACTTCTCTCAGTTCTTTCTGTAGTTGGACCCTAAAGGACTAGCTATTATATTACTAGGAAGGGCACTTACCATGGTCGTTGTGTCTTGCTAAATCATGTTTGTCTATGAACAGGTCATGATCTCTATCCAGTTCCCAAAATTTACAATAGATTACGTAGAAATGTTCATAACTGAAAAAGAAATATACATACGTGTAAAATAATAACATAACAGCAACGAAGAAAACTTAATATAACTTGGTTTTGAAGTATATTTAACTAAACATTGAAATAGTATTCAAATTCAGAAAAATGTATTGTCTATGAATAATCAATGATGTCTATCAGAAAAACTGTTTATTCCAACATTAAGCAAAGTTAGTAATAGTTCTAGTAGAGCCGGTCGCAAAACGGTCGTGCGTCTGTCCTGCATAAATTTCAAATACGAATACCACGCAAGACAATTATTATTTGTGTGATCCACGAATTAATTATTATTAGTTTCATAGTCCCTGCCTACCCTCACGGAAACAAAGCGTGAATTAATTTTACTTTTGTTCTAAATGCAATATTTATCTAATTAAAAAACATTTGAAGTGTTGAGAGTGTGTTATACACGTAATTGCCTTATCTAAAGACTTAGTAAACAACATTTCGCAATTATTTATCCTACTTGCGAATTATGACTTTTTTTAATTGGCGGCGCTAGTGAGCCCTTTCTTAAGAAACTTACCTAAAATATTGTGTAACTTGATTAATGTCTTCTTCATCTTCTAATAGTTGTATAACTTGAAGTAGATTTGATCTTCTCAACTCCGGGATGCTAATTCTGCCGGACCACGACCGGTTCACGCAATAAAATATCCTAGCAATCACCTGAAAAGAGCACCAAATAGCTTTGTTAATAAAGCTATAAAAGAAACAAAAACTAATAATACCTTTTTTTAAACAACTATTATTTATGCTTTGCTACTACGGTTATCTAGTAATCTAATAATAATTCATACGTCCCCGCTTCTCATACTATCGGTGTAGCAAAACCCAACTATACGAAAGTTTATAAAGATTTATTATCTCTGCAAAATTAACAGACCGTAAACTTGATAAGAAAGAAGCCCTTAATGTACCAGTCTGGCCATTACTAGGCCAAGGTTTATGTCTGTAACAGAGCACCCTCTGTACCGGACCAAACCATTGTCCAACCGTGGGCAACAGATACACGTAAAATCAGAAAATTCACATTATTGAAAAAATAATTAAATTTATTTCATTGATGACACATCTCATTATCTCATCCCTTGTGTGTCATAAAATCCCAAGTAAAAAACCTATTCAGATATCACCAAAAAAGTAACCCCGAGAAAAACCCTCGATAATCTGCCAATCAGTCTGAATATCACGTCACTACTTTTTTTTCTTTAATTTCTCAATTCTAATATATTTTCTCACCACGAATGTCTCAGATCTAATACTTCTGATGCCTATTTAAATGCTTCAAAGGTAAGAACCCACTGCAGGGACGGTAGAAGATATTAAATAGGCTCTTACGATGAAAGTTTACTAAGTAATAAAGTACATAGTTATTCACTATACGTATACAGTTATAATACTTATAATGTATATGCGGTGTATTGCGGTCGGTTGCCTATTCAGCCATTATGAGCGTAAGCCTTTAGTATGCACAAATGTAATTTCCCAAAGGACTAAGTTCCCGTTGTTTGACATTCCAATATGTTAACCTCTTTGTAAGAAATCTTTACTTTCTACATTTAAATTAAGAAGAGATATTGTTTTATTTTTATATTTGTGTTGTGATGTTACCAGGAGAATAAATTAATATGAATGAGATGAAAAGATGGATGGACTGAGTAAGACAGGATATGAAAAAAAGGAGCGGTTAGTTGCTCCAATAGTTCACACATTGCATTTCGTAATCCCAGCAAGGAGAAAGAGGAATACCACAGAAATAAGTAAGTCGCCTTATTCAGTTAGGACTCTGTCACAACAGCTGCTCACTAAAGCCCATCGTCGTCTGTTTCCCACAGAGATAATAACGGACTGTCCTAGCCTCAGACTTTTATGAGTCGCCAAAGACTTCTTACATAAATTATGTATCATACTACAGGTAGAGACAATGGTACGTGTCATAATAAGCACGGATACTGTTTCTTTTTCAGGCAATCTGATAGGTTCAAGCCTCTCATGTCCTAACCAAATTCAAATACAATACAAGCCAAGGTTCATGTTGTATTTCGCCTTTGTACACCCCTACCCGTTAGCGAACGCAGGGTCTCTTAATTGTTTACCGAGCTCTGTACCATTCCACTACAGATGCCAATATTATATAGTACTTTATAATCGAACTAAAACTTACAGTATGAACGTATCTGGAGTGGAACTCCGTGGCTTCTTTGAGGAAGGAGAGTCCCGGGTGTGTGTCGACAACGTCTTGAACTAGAGGCACGAAGTCTTCAGGCGCCAGTGTGTTACTCTTCCCTCGCGTTAGAATGTGGACGAAACGGGAAGCCTGGTCGTGACACTGTGATGTCATGCTGGAAATATAAGAACAACGATTTAAGTTCGTTTAAAGGTGTAAGGTGATTTCACCGTCGTCATAACTTTGCATCTTTTGTCTCTTTTGGCATCCTAGTAGGATAAGGAAACAGTTAGAATATATTGATGTCATTGACTTGCATTTTCTTCTATGGTAAGATAAGTAGGTATCATTTATGTACCTATAGGTATACTATTCCGAACGTAAGAGTTGGAAGAGAATGCTATTGGTTCAATCTATAAAAGGATTCGATGTTATTTTCCATAAAAAAGCATCGAGTATAATAACTGTGTAATGCTAAGGGCCAGATTCAGAGACCGCACTTTGACTTTACTTTGAAGGAAAGTTCGACTTTGATACAAAAACGAGATATAAGGCCCAGATTCAGAGTCGTGACTTTACTTTTATTTCAAAGTAATCTTCCCAAAGTAAACTTTTCATGCGAAAGATTACTTTAATATTGTTCAAATTCAGAGATAATAACTAGACTTTGCTAAAGTAAAGTCAAAGTGCGGTCTCTGAATCTGGCCCTAAGTATTTGAAACTAATTTAACAGTTACCTTAAAGTAAACACGTTAGAAGTATTCTACTATGCTTATTATAGTAAAGTATGTAAACAGTACATTTTAATTACTAAAAATGACTAGTTAGACAAATAAGTTAAAATACAACATAATGGGTAATTAAAAGTTATTGTTTTAAAACATACTTACGTAAGATTTATTTTTAGACTTTATTAAGTAGGTATAGCAACAATAAAAAATAAGTAATAAAACATTATGTATCCTATCTTATTCCAAGGGTGTTGCAAAGTCAACTAAAGGAAAGTTTACAAATAATATGTCTACTAAAACAAAAGAAAGAAAAGTTGACATTATACCCTATACTAATCTGTCGTGAGAACTAGGCTATAGTAGGCCTATTGTGCTTCCGTCATGGGAGGAGGCCTGACCCTGCTTTGGAACATTAGTATACCCTATATAAGTACTTAGTATACGCTTTAATTTAAAGTAAAGATAAATAAATAAATACCTTTAACTAACCAATAAGTAGGTAATATTTATATTAATTCAGCAATTTTGTAGGTAAGATATTACTAGAAATATTAAGTTATTTAATGAGTTTGTGTTTATTTATTTCGCTTACTTATCTAAAATTCCTGAAAAGTTAATTATCATGAGATAAAATAACAATAAATGCCAGCCTCTGATGTTTATCTAACTTTGCGCTTATTTTGTTTATTTATTAGAACTTCTTGTACTTAAGACCTTGAATTTTATTTACCACAATTGTTTTACGTAAATATTTGAAGAATAATGTGTTTTTCTTTTCTGAACTAACTGTTTTCCTATGATAATACTCTTCATAATGTTAGGGTATGTTTTAATTTATTGGGGGTGTAGGTACTAGGTTTTATTCATCTTTCGGGGGCAGCGAAAGTACCATGGTTTATCACAGCCTTCGGCCTACGTGATAGACGGAACACAGAGCATAGTATTAGTAGAACAAATTTGTATAATAAATTCTACACTTACTCTCTCCAATAGTCTATGAATTTGTGTCCATCGACAGGAACGTGTAGACTCTGTTGTGTCGCGAGAAACAGCGGCATTTTCCAGTATAGAGGACATTCGCATGCCTTCACTATGTGTTTGAAACTATCTCTGGGAACCTGGGGACAAAGCAAAAAGTGATTAGTTAAATTAACTTTAATTGTCCCAATAAGGACAATTAGACAATAATCTTCAACATATCAACCAATGGACGTCTACTAAATATTTCTGATGCCTCCTCTAAATATTTCTATGTTGTGCGGTCCTGTGCCTTCACATCCATCAGTTTCCCATCGCCCTTACCGTTACTACTACCGTGGTCTGTCCCCATCCCCACCCACCATGCGTCTTCCGTTACGCAGTCGCTATTCCAAAATTCTTAATTTTTTTTGCCTCAACGACAGGCAGTCCTTCACGCTATACCCACCACCAAGTTTATCGTGCAATCTTGAGCTATATCAGTACCTAGGTACATTTAAATATGAATATTAATAGAGGGGATTAACTATAAACTATTAAACAGATGCGTCTCCTAAGCTAAACCTTAATAACGTAATCAGACAAGAAGCATCGATCCTAACAAAGGATGAGTGAGTACCCGTGAATAGTTAATTTAACACAAAGCCAATTCTCCTAAATTATCATATAGTTTCAGAGATAAGTGAGTCTCTTGTCTATGACAGGCATGCTTTTGGCGCCATTTGATTGGTTAAATAAATGTCAAATTGACGTTTGTGACATAATTGATAGAGATCACGATTGATAGCGCGTTTTAAAATAGCGGGTATTTGCTGTAGGTAGAGCTTAGTTAAGCTTCTGTCTGTGTAAAAGTGGTTTAATAATCTTATGGGACGAATACGCATGAGCCGTCGTACCCTACTAGATGGCAAGTAATTCCTCAACCCAGAAACCTAAATATCTAAAACTTAATGAGCTATTGTTATCCTAAAACGTTTGAGACAGTTATTCATACCAAAAGCGACGTAATCTTGAATAAGTATTTCCGTTTCCTAAGCGCAGCCAGCGAGGCGTCAACATTCACCTCAGTTTGGATGTCATAATGATGACACGTATGCTTCTAAGTTGGATGTCAGTTACCGTTTGTTACATAACATTGAGAGGTGAAACATTTTTGTGTATGAGAATAAATAAATATACTTTATAGTGAGTGATAGGCTGAGGAAATGTAAATCAAGATGAAGGTTCTAAGTTATGGTATTAGGTTTTGGGTTCCATTCCCGCTTAATGCAAATCTTTGTGTACATATACATACATACGTGTTTTATTGTATTATTTGTCTCAGCATGGAACAGACTAACGGAAAGTATAATCTAGGCCACATCTACAAACAAATTTAAAAATAAATTAGACAAGCACCAAAAACGAAAAACCAGGTACACTATCAGTTGTTTTAACTGCCTGCCTGCTTATTACATGATAAACCGTATTTATTAATAATTTTTATATAGGTACTAATTTTACTAGATAGCTAAATTAGCAAAATAAAATGTTTTATAATTGTAATATAATTTTGTATATTACGAAAATGATCCTTCCTGTAGCATTTTGAGTTAATGGATTGTGAAATAATACAAAGGGAACTTTCGGTGGAAGTCCTGAGATAAAAGCATCCTGAAATGAGGGCACTTCCACGTCCCATATTGAACGTAGAAGTTACGACCTTACAATATTTTTGACATTGTTTTTCAGAGGCTTAAAATAACTGTGAATTCCTAGAACACGTTTCTTATATGACATAGACAAAACAAAAGATAATTATCAACCTTTGAATTTGTTTTTAGATGCCATGATCTTTTTATTATCGATTATCGATTCAGATATTATCGAAATCAAAACAAGATGTTTTTGCTAATTTTTTTCCATTGTGATTATGTGTTTATGAATGTCTATTTATTACATAAACCGTCCTTGTCCTTTGCTATTTAAACAGGTCAATAAAACACTAGCCCCCTTACTCATAAACGCCTCTTAAATATTAATCAATTGATTAGCTTAAATTCATACGGTTTGTGTTAAGGTTGTTTTTATAATAAAAATCTTCTGTTTGGTATAAGGTTGGTTTTCTAATAAAAATCTTGCTAAACAGTGATTAAACTTAAGAGGCGTTATGAATAAAAGGGAAAACAGGAAATTGATAAGAATACCTAGGTGGAAAAATTTGCCAGGAAGACGATATAGGAACCTCAATGTAAATACGCCACACTTCTTATAGATTAACAATGGATTTAAAAAAAAATATGGGAGGCTATTTGAGCCTTAATATATTCCGATGTCGTATGATTTAATACTCAATAATTTACTTCAAATAAACACCAAATCCGCGTAGTAATAAATTATAAATAAAATGACCTAAGTATATAGCTATTGTTTATGCGATGTACGCGTAAATACAAAAACAAAACCTTCGATCTTCATGTTTTGTTTACCGTTTTTCTTTTATTTACTATAGTAAACAGTGTTTATCTGCAATGAGACCGTACCTAATCTGTACCTATTACTTTTCTCTAATTACTTAAACATTTACTTGTTAGGCTAAATATGTACTTGTTTAATTACATAAGTATATGCTGAATGTAAAGAAACGCTAAGAGTAGTTTATACAAGCATTCAAATGGTTTTTCCAATCAATTTCAAGTATAGAGAATTGTTTGTATAAAGGGGTGCGCTTCAATACTCGAAGAGAAACGAGATGAATAGAAAATGAGGATGTTTACTTAAATATATGCACGCATGAGTACACAAATATAGTTAGGCTAATACATAGATGTATGTTCATGCTTAATCATTATCTCGTTATGGGATTTTGGGATAATATCGACTAGTCTTAGTACGAGATCGTCAATTCGAAAAAAAGTTAAATAATATTTTTTTTACATAAACTTTAAAAAATAGCTAGGTATCTTATGAAATGGGTTGACAATGGAATAAGTAATTTAATTCCGAGATCATATTTGTATTTCAACTTATTGTTATGGGTCAAGATCGTATTCAAAAATTATTTTTCGCGTTGGCTTACTCGAACTAAGGGTATTGATGTTTAATGTAGTATAGGATCGAAGGTTCTATAGTGTATGATGTTACCACTCCAACTCCTTCTAAAGGTGTCATACACGGAGAAAAATTAGGCTAGCCCACAGCTCGCTGGCTAATTTTATTTTGCGCCTATTTAAGTAAATTACTACTTATACGTATTGATATACTTAGATGAAACCGAAACAAAATCTTATAGCCAGCTTAATAACCCGACTAGCCAGCAAACTTCTCATGTCACTGTTCAAGTCACACAGTGAGCATACTTTGAGGAACTTGTTTACAAACACGAAATATACAGCACATTACTAAAATTAAATGTTTATGTTTAGTTATAAAATGATGACACTATGGCCATTTATATAATAACTTTCGTCGTAAAATGTTTTCCTCGCTTTCACCGAAAGCCCAAGAGTCGTGTGGAGAGTTACGTTATGTTGTTATATTGTAACTTTATGGTAGTTTTATAATATATTTTATACAGTAAATTAAAAAATAAACTTTCCATGCGAGAATTATTTATTTATCAGTATAATACATTAAATTTATATATTGCTGTATATGTATATAGCTTATCTATTTACTTTAAGCTAAATAGCTTTTGTTTTAGCTAACCCCAAACTAAACACAGCTTTTTCTATAAACATACACAATGATAACAATATTTCTAGACTTTTTTTGAGGGGGTAAGAATATAAAGTGACACGACTCTATCTCATTCCATGAGTGTCGAAAATACAATTAAAAGAAAGTTAGCAGATACTATTTTTTTTTTTTAGGTTTTTATTTCCAAAATACAAAACAACACAAATAACAAACAAATTAGCCGCACCACACAGACCTCACAGGGTCTATCTATGTGACAGCGTATTTCATTTATATGAATACAAAAAGGATATTTCATTCATATTTATCATCACAACAGCCCATTACTGTCCCACTGCAGGAACGGGCCTCCTCCTGTGTCGGAGGGATACTTGGCCTACAAAGACCACGCTGGCCAGACGGATTAGTATAGGGTTTAATTTCAAGTTTTCCTTCTTTTTAGTTCGTAAAGATAATATTCACGGATAGTTTTACGACACTCATGGGATGAGATGGGGTGGTGATGGTGACATATTGTATTCTTACTCTGTCACCACACGGAGTTATATTAATACTATACTCAAACCATTGTATATTTTTAGTACAGTTAAGTTGACGAAGAGTTTAATTTGTTGGCACAAGCTACAGACGTCTGCACGTACAGACTGTCGCCGCAATTTGCCACATCAACAAAGTTTTGACATGGTTTAGCTTTGAATATTAAGCGCTACTAATACTCAAAGTGCTTGGCATAATACTAATCTAGGCACGAGCTTGTAATAGTCAGAACAAATATATAATTTTATTTGTTTTGTATCTGTTGCAAACTTTATTTGACGTTGAAGGCTAGTCTGTCACTGAAAAAAAGTCTCCTTGGTAGCCGTGTATGTGTTTACGGCAACTTTAGATTAATTTAGGGGGGTATATTCTCCTCATATGGAAAATAATGATAAAAGTGATAACGTGTATGTGTTTGTAAGAAATTTTACCATACTCTTTAAATTTTATGTAAATACACTATTCACCGTATAGTGTCTAAATTAACTCATAGTGTATCGTAAAACCCGATTATGAGGAAGTTGACAGACATTATCTATAGTAAAATGTATAAGGGAAAACCTTGGCGTAAAACCCTATTCCTATCTGTTTGGCCAGGACAGTATTAGTAAACTAAAATTGCGTCTATCACCGGAAGACGCTTGTCGCTTGCTTTAAGCAAGAAATAAAAAAAAAAATCAAAAAGAAAATATTTTGTCTGTAAACAAAAAAACTAGAAGAAGCCATTTTGATTAATGGTACAAACTTCTTAATTTAAAATGACAGTGAGCGGGGTCAGTGACCGGCGCGGTAAGTAGGTCAGTTCGACTTGACGTGGCTATTTATAGGCGATGGACTAGGTTTGACAAGCCGCGGGTATGCGATGGCTCGCGGGCATCGCGCCCTTCCTTTGTGACTTGGGAATGATTGAACGAATGAATGTTGTCCAGTCTTTGGGCTTTGATTACTCGAGGTTAAAGGTGAGTTTGTTTATAGAAAATTAATTTTTACTTTACAGGCGGAAGTGGGATTCTAAGAATTGTTTTTTATTCGTAGATAAAAATTCTCTTATTTCGATATTAATGTGTTCTAATTACACAATATTGTTAAACATATTTATCATACAACAGGTATAAAATAAAGTCTTCATTTTTAGATAGGTCGTACCTTCTCGAGAAGGATTGTAGTCATTGGATTATTATTAGATGATTGTTATTGGATGTTTTATTTCTCTTTAGTTTTAATTTGGTAAACAAACTTCAGCTTTACAATATTCCTGTACCTCAACAAAACCATGACAATATGGACAATGATACAATTTATTTTATTACCTTCTCGCTTCACCGCTGAAGCGCAATACCACTTCGTACCAACTTCGCATCAATGCATTCCATGACAATACGTTTACATATACATCGACAACAATATCAAGGGCTTAGCTCGACACACAATACTAAAAACGTTAATGGTCACGGTTCATTGTAATGTATCAAATGACTTTATCTGTCTACTTATCTACAACTAGCTGACCCGTGCCCACTTCGTTGGGCGACGAAAAGAACGCGTTCTTTTTTTAAACATATTTTATTACTGCTCCACTCCTATCAGTCATAGCGTGATACTATATAGCCTATGACACTCCCCGATAAATGGACTATTCAACACAGAAAGAATTTTTGACATCTGTTCAGTAGATCCAGAGATTACCCCCAACAACGTCACAAACACACAAACTTTTTCTCTTTATAATATTAGTATAGATAAATTAAAAAGTCTGTGTTTTGTGTACCTAAGAGTAAGCAAGCTATAGAGCGCGCTTAAGCAAGTACTAACAAAAGACAATTAAGTTAACTTTATAAGGTTGTAGTATTATCATATATTTTTTTATAGGAAATTATAGCTTTTTTTTATTGCTCTTTGCGTGATTTTTAGAGTCATCTTTTTTTTTTTTGAACAAAAGGGATCTAGAATACGCTATAATGAGAATACCGTGCAATTTAGAAAAACGGGTCTGCTGAAAGAAACAAAATCACTCTGTAACAACTCATTTGATCCAGTAGTTCTTGAAAATAAAGAGAGAAAAAACACGAGTCTCGTTTGTTCAACAGAATATATGGAATATCAATAAAGGTTCCGTGTTTAATTGGTTTTTATTTCACTGCTACGATTCTGGAGAACAAGTTTTTCTTTTGGAAACAAACTCTTTTACTCCGGCTGGCCAGGATTGGTGTAGCTTTTTTTAATTTTAACTTCGCTTGCGCTTGATAAGCGCAGGTTAGGACGAAAAAAGTTACATATCATATTCCTAGCCTCATATAAACAAAATAAAGTTTATCATCAATGTTTATGTAGTTAGGTACAGTCACGAGCAATAATATGTACACATTTTCACATTTTGTAATACAGTTATCTAAAGTTCTACTAATCCAAAATTGAATGTTCGAAGATTAGTTCAAAACTGTACGGAACCTCTTCTAAATTACGAAATAATTTTGGTATTCTAATGTCTAGATAAAGGTCCAGATAGTTTAAAAAATTTGACAATGTGTACATATTATTGCTCGTGACTGTACATAAATACGTGCCAATAAAAAGTCGACGTAGCTTTCCAGCTTTACTTAATAAATTGCAACTTTTATTTAATTTATTTTAGTCGCGGTTGATGCTTTACATTAAAGCGCTGGGATATTAAATTAATGCAATTTAGTTTTAAATTATATCGTTTGTGTAAAGAGGTGCTTTAGAGACGAACGACCTTGTTAAGTTCAGAGTAGCGCACTGCAGTACTACACGCCTACAAGGGTCGTTTTCAAATTTGGGGCCAAAAACAGGTTCTTCGATTTAATTCTTATTTACTGTATGTTTACTTAAGTCAAACTACATTACATGAACTGAACCTTTGAAAGGCATCAGGCCCCATTGCAACAATCTTCTTATCGTAATAAATTAAAGAGATATGCTTAGAAATGTAACCTAAATCTCATTAATGTCACAGGTTCCAAACGATATTTTTGTCATAATTGCTTTATAAAACAAAAACGTATTTGGGAAATCGATATTATGTCTTTTTATTATGTAATATAGTGGTGCAAGAACAATTATGAATAGATAAAATAATCATGAATTTAAAAAAAGTATGATTTCTAATCGTTTTTATTTTGATATATTTTTTAACTTCATTCATGTAACTGTTAGCAAAAGTACCATCAAACTTAAAGTACTCTGCTTATACGTCGCCCCTCACTTCGCGACCCTTCAACAGCTTCAGTTTCTCCCGAAGGTGCTAGTAATTAGTTGTGTGCGTCGTTATTTTATGAGAAAATCACAATATCAGGTAAGATTTACAAACTTGTCAATTATTGTTATCATTTACATTTTACATTATAACATGTTTAATTTTGTATTGTTTTGATTTTCTCTTTTACGACTAATTAAGCATTACTGGGGTTGTTTTTTTCCAAGACAAGGTCACGTTCTAGAACTTTCCATTTTGGAGCCAAAATCAAAAAACCTTTAAAAATCTCATTCTTGTCACTCTCATTCGTGTCGATTTTTTGTGACATAAATGATATTGAAATTCACACAAATGATAAAAGCAAATGTAGTGTATTGAATGATGGTTTTTTTTAAACATGGAAGTTGACATTGTATGCACTAATGTTTGTGTTTGTGTGTGTGTGTGTTTCTTCGTGTATTTCTACCCATTTTTTTGCTTTTAGCATAGTTTCGCGAACGATGCCGAAACAAAAAAAAAGAGTGAGCAAGAGTTAGAAAGACGTAGAATAGCTAGAAGAGAAAAATATAAATTTATTAAAAATAATCCAGAACTTTATGCAGTTGAGCAAGAGAAAAGAAGACAAAACGAAAAAAGAATAAAAAAGTTAAAAGTATTGTCGACTTGAGTCCGCGTGAAAAACGGATTAAAAGAAAGAAGTGGAAAGAGAGTGCCAAGAAGTATTATAAAAAGAAAGTAAGCCAAAGAATTATAAAAAATATTACAGTTAGTGAAATAAGTGAAGATGATGAAAATGTGAGCCCTATTGTAGATCCCTTAAATGTGGTGCAACAACAAGACAAACCAGTACGAAGTAACGCTGAAATAAAACTAATAAGGAAACTAAAACTTCAACACCGAAAACAGATTTAAAACGTTATGTCACTTATGAACAAATACAGAAACAATAAAGGTTTTATAAAAACAATTAAATAAAATTAAACAAATAAATAGAAAAGTGAGTAATGAACCAGAAGATATAAAAAACGATGATAAGAAGCAACTATTTGACAGACTTTTAAGTGATGAAATAGCTCAAAAATTTGCAACAACTACGAGTAGGAAAGAAAAACGGTTTATAACAAACTTAATTGATAAAAAGAAATTCAAAAACTTAAAAGTTTCTACCAATCTCCTTATAGTGTGTCTTCGAAACAGATTGAAGAAACATCAGCACCATAAATGTTTCGGAATTGATACAATTTTTTTATGAAGATGATATTAATAGTAGTATTACTCCCGACAAGAAACAATATAAGAAAAAACATGGAATCGTTAAACAACAACGATATCTATTAGATTCAATGAAAAACTTGCATAATAAATTTTTATCAGAACATAGTAACATTAAAACCAGTTACACCACCTTTACAAGACTAAGACCATTCTAGGTTTCTCTTCCAGTTGATGATCGGGATATGTGTGCCTGTACATTACACACAAATTTTAATTTATTGATAACAATACTTCATAAGAATAAAATACTCGATATAAAAAATGATATAATAGAAATTAATATATATAATGATAATACCTTATCATTGGTCTAACCTGATTTCTCATCAATAACTAAGACTTTATCATTAGAGAAATTATGGTTCTCATTTGAGTGACCTAAAAAGTTGATATATGCGTTGTTTTATGAATAAATAATGAGACTCTTTGATTAATATGTGTTTTTTTTATTACCGAATACACCCAAATACTAAAATATATAAAAAATAAAAAAAATGTTCAAACATGAAATCGTTACTTTTTTGGCCCCAAATTTGAAAACGACCCACAAGGAGGTTTATGAGCAAGGTTACACTTCATAGATAATAAATTAAAAATATATTTTAGGTTATAATATTTAAAAATAAAATTTTAGTGTTTCTTGAATTTAGAATGTTAACGAATTAGGTCTTAATGTCAAAACGCGTTTAAATTTTTTTGGTGAAAATCAAATGGAAAGATTAAACGTCAAAAGAAGATTAAATTAAATATCAGCGCAAGGTGCCAACACTTAAAGGATGCCTGTGTCTAGCAGTGGACGTCTATTAGCTGATGTGATGATGGTGAAAATCATCATAACAGCCCATTTAGATTTAATTTATATATCTTACCTTATGGCTGTTGTAAATAAATACCGACTAAGGGAAAGCTCCCAGATATTATCTCGAGAACAAACAAAAGAAGGATATTGACAATACATACTCAATACCGAGTCGTTTGACAATTTATGACATAGCAACGTAATCTAAATGCGTTTTACTATTATGATAATAGCTGTGTATAGTTTTATTGCAGTTGTGTTTTCGTGACTCCAAGTATTTTACACACTATTAAAACTATTTATAATAAAGAGAATTAGCACATTATTTTTGTTTACATGATTTTAATATAATTTTTTTACAGCCATTCTTACAACAATATTACGTCAAAATAGTACGACTTTGAATTACTAATAAAGTTTAGTTTCGTTGTTGTTTATCGAAATAAATAAAATAAACATCATAACTAAATTCGAAGCTCTTTAGTCAACATAATGGTAAAAATTATGGTTCTTATATTATCACAAGAATCAGATTAATTGGTGTTTAATCAGAATATCTTACATTTTAGTTATTATTTTTAAATATTATTTTAGAATGGTGCCGAAAGGTATATTCTATTGGGGATTAATTTATATCAAGTTCCGTTTTCTAAAGTCAATGACAGCCACTTAACTCTAAGTAGGAAACGACCTAGAATTTAAATAGATCTTACACTAGGCGGCAACAGACGAAAAGATATGTTCTAGATATAGGTACATTATCTATTGTGTATTTATAAATATTATAAATGCATTAATACATGTATTAGAAGTAACTCAGCTTTTATGTTATGGCAAACACTATATAATACTCCGGTACCTAATAATTGGAGTAATTTTGATTTATCATACCTTAATAAGAGCTTATTAATGTGCCACGGGAGGATCCTAGTGACGAGTATAGTGAAGGGCCTGTGACGGAGGGAATTTTTGCCTGCAGGACATTTCGGAAGAACAAGGTATTAGGGGTAAAAATTGTCTACTTTTGCTTTTATAAAGATAATTTCAAAGGTATTTTTTCTTTTACAAGACACATGGCACGCGTTGTTTACTATAATTCATCAATACAAACAGACAATGTGATTTGGTTTAGGAACCCTAAAAATAATAAAACCGCCTCTTTTGCTAAATCTAAAACTAACCCAGACGCTTCTCATTTCAAATTGTTCTCCTTTTAGAACAAAATAAAATTAGAATTGTATGAGCAGTTCTGCCAACATTGCACATTATCATGTCTTAAACTGAATAAAGTAAATCAAGCCATAATTCAAATTTGGAATACCGTCGTATTCTTACTTGGCTCACGAAGGACTTACTCGAGTCTTTCATTCAAAGGAGTATGTATGCATTCATATTTCAAACTCTACTTTTACATAATATAAAAGGTACGCTTTACGTTATACATAAGGTATAGTATAATATTTTTGCTGCAGCGTGGCCCGATTGACCCAAATATGTTGAAAGGGGAGAGGTCGCGAATCACCCACCAAGTGGGCTCGGCTTGGTGAACAAGTGACCCTTTGATGGAGTAGTGTGGAGCCATTTTTGATAATAACAGCAGAACACGTAAGCAAATTTAGAACTCATGGTTGTGAAAAACTATTAGAGCAATCTTCAATGTTTGAAACTATTACTTTCGGTTTCCTTAGGAAATGGACCAAGCACTTTTTTTATTTTATATTTTTTTTCTCTTTTGACATTGATGTTGGCAGTGTTATTAGTAAATGATGAAACCATGGCTTCAAGCATTGATTTATAAAAAACCCTAGATGCACATTTTCAAACAAAACTAACAGCCAAAAGTGTCACCAAATTAAACATACGCAATAAATACGTATAGTAATATCGTAAACATATTTCTTTTTTCAAATTCAATCTTACACGCATGACATAAAGTTGTATTTAAAAAGTAATGCACATAAAGCAATAAAATTTAATGATTGACGTTTGCCGGTAGAACAACGCGATACTAATTTGAAAAGAGTGCACAATGCGCCCATTTGTTGCGGACGTTTTTGGGAAGTGGAGTGTGTATCTTTGGTTTTTTGTAAATCAATGGCTTCAAGTTATTATAAGAAAGAATAGACTAGGGAGAATAATCGTCTCTAAAGTCTTTGGTAAAATCATGAGCCTATTGAATATTCTACAATCAAAACAGTGGTTGGACATAGGAAATAGCAATAATAAAGTTGTATAAAAACATAATTATTAAGTCATAATAATTTCCCGCTCAACACGGAACAAAGGTAGTTTGAGGACGTCATTTGCATTATGTGTTGTGTTGTAATATCCGTGAGAATCATCCCACGTCCTCCACACAGTAGACAGACAAGCAGACAAATTATTATATACAAAGAATATTGTTTGGATTTATTTCGAACTTGATTTTATTATTTAACTTTGGTCACCTTCAAAAATTATCAACAAAAAGGTTTTAAACGTCTCAATAATAATACAAACATTTTTGTCGTCTTTTTCTAGTAATCCTTCAGTTGTCTTCTGTGTTACTCTGTTTATTATGAGGTGACATGGTGTAAGATCTTATAAGTTCGTAGAGACGGCTTTGTAACTTTAGTGATAGCAATTAAAAAGAGTTTTTACATTCTATGTTGAACCTGTCTTAGCAATAAGTTAAGTATAATTAAACTAAAAAAATATTTACCATATTAAATTGACTTATTCTATTTCCAACTCATTCTCATTATTTTTGTATAGTTAAGCAGTTTAATTAAATAATACTTTACGCAAGTACATGGTGACAAAAATTACTAACATTTATATTAAGAAACAACATATAACATTAACATATTGTTAAGAATTGGAAATGTCGCATTACGGTTTCCGATTACCACATCTCTCGATTACTTTAATCCCCACTCCTGGCTGGCGTGACTAGACATTTTCATCTGTCTAGTTTATCATCGACTTATAAAACCCATCAATTATATTCTTATTGACATGTAATAAGCAAATGCATTCACCATACAGCCAGATCTGTCAGCCATCTAATTGGACAACCGTACACAGAATACCAATGCGCTATTTACCTACAAAATTGATATCATCTTTGTTTTCTCCGCTTTCTAAGAGACGACAGCTCAACTGTGTGCATATAATCATCTCTACATGATCTTACTATTGCAGAATATTAATGCTTTAGCACGGCATCCGCCTTGTTGGTGTTTTAAATACGACAACAATCTTTAATTAAACGAGTTACTATCTAGTTTACTATTTCTATTAGAACTGCTTACTCACTGACTAACTTTATTGTAGTATATTTTTTACATCCCAATTGGTTAAGCAGTTCTGTTCAATTGTATGTGTATACAGTACAATTTCACCTCTCTGTTGGTCCATTTTCGTTACGGAGGTTTTCCCTAATTGTTTTTAATAAGGATGCCTTATTCGTATTGTCCGTACTCTCTGTGATGCGACTTACACGAGCCTAACGTAAATAATTCACTATTATCTGATCGGTAAATACGCCATTTGTTGCGGCTTATGTCATTTACATGACATACATGGGTAATTTAAATAAAATTGTTTAGAATTTTAAATAGATATAATAAGGTAGCTAGTTCAATTAGTAAAACAAACACAATTACAAAGAGCTCTTATTTCAGTTTTTTTTTATTAATCTCATTTATTTAAACTTCAAACTTCAAAATGCTTTATTTCATAAAATTTATCACAAATTGTTTGAAATCGTCTTTTAGAATTTACTTGAAATTGAAGCTATAGTTAAAATTATAGATCGACACAGACAAACGCCACAGCACTAAAAAAAGCCGCGTTGTATTGTCCAATGTAAATTAGAGAAGAAAAATAAAACCAATCTACTACTCAAATCTACTTGTCTGTCTGTGTTGATCCATAAATTCCAGTTTCCAAATGGTTGGGCCAATGAGAAGAAACCTGAGAAGAAACCCCACCACTATCTATCGAATAATTAAATATAAGAGCTAAATGCGTTGCAACTGAGTAAATAATATGCTTAGTAATAACTACAGAATTATCCCATAAATCTGCTGTCTTTTTTACATTAATGGTATTAAAAGCTTTAATTATATCAAAAGGAGTAACATGTTCAAATTCAAAATTATTCGCGAAAATCGGTACGTTATCCTTCAAAATTAATTCTGCAGTTATAGGTGAAGAGTTCAAAGATTGAGTAGTAGTAATTGGAATATCAGTGAAAAATTGTTCAAAAGCAACAATCACATCAGATGTAGAAGTCGCCACGACTTCTACATCTGATGTGATTGTTGAGTTATTGATGTTTAAGTTGTACTCAATGTCGCGCTTGACTACTTTGCCTGTTTCACTATTGATAATATTCCATATGGTCTTAATCTTATCATTACTGTTTTTAATCCTTGAACTTAGAAAACGTGATTTAGCTACCTTACAAAGCTTTCTAAATAATTTAGAATAATTTTTAACATAATTCTGAAATGTATCACTAAAATTATAGTTTCTTTCTTCATAAAGTTCATAAAGCCGTATTCTACTCTTATGTAATCCTATTGTTGCCCATTCACTAAATGTGGCGTTGCCTTTAATTGATATTGTTTTTGGCATAAAAACGGATTTAAACACATTACAATAAGTAGTAAAAAAATTATCAAATAAAGTGTTTACACTATCATCCGCACTAATAATTGGTATGGAACTAAATGCTAACTCAATTTTATTTTTAAAACATTCAATTCTATATGCATATAAAAGCATACATCGTAAAGATTAAGTCGGTTATTTCAGTTTTTATAGAGACAGAAATTGCCTCCTTGACAAGAAAGCAATGTCTTTTTCTAAGTATGAAATCCTTAGGTGTCTTTATGGCTGCCATAGTCATGCGCATGTAAGATTCAAACATACTAAAATCAGTGCTCTTCCCTGCTGTCATGTGTAATAAGTCCGAAGGACTTAGCTATAGCTAAGTCCTTCGGAAGAATAATCCTAGAAGAATATAATGCCTAGAAAATAAAATCTTTCGTCAGAAATCTTATTACATCGTTCAACAGAGTTTAAAGTTACTGTATATCTAAATAACTCTTTATATTACATTCATACACAGTACGATAAGATCACAATTAATGTGGGTTCTTTTTATTAATTGAGAATAAACTGTTATCACTCCATAGATCTAGTGAAAGTGAATTTAATAATGAATGAGTGGGCTAACGTTCGTTTTCGTTTGCCATATAATTAAATGTGTTTTATAACAGCAATAAGGTGTTATCTACTATTATTGTCTGTGCTAAAATTGGACATTGAATCTTTTCTTTTTTTGAATTTTTGGCGTTTAGTTAATGATAGACTATGATTATTATCAAGGCGTTGTTAATAAATGTATTGTGTTTTGTTAGTTAGGTACATATAGTACAGTCAAATAAGGCTTAATTAGGGGCAAACCTCGGAACGGAAGCGAATAAGCTGTAAAATTCAGCCAGATCTGTCCAGTGGTTTGGGCTGTGCGTTGATAGATCACTATGTGGTAGGAGTATTCCTACTTGAGAAACCACGTTAATAAAAACCGCCGAGCAGCCCAAACCACTGGACAGATCTAGCTGAATTTTGGCATGCAGGTAGATGATATAACGTAGGCATCCGCTAAGAAAGGATTTTGATAAATTCTACCCCTAAAGGGATAAGATAGGGGATGGAAGTTTGTATGTAACCTTGTCAATTTCAAACCGATTAGGCTGAGACCAAGCATGCATATGCTCCTATATATTGAAATAAGCCTTATTTTTCATAATATTTATAAACGCGAGCGAAATCACGGGAAAAAGCTAGTGTGTGCATATAGTCGAAAATACGACTTTCCTGCGCTCTAAAGCCACGATATCTCGAAAGCAATGCTTTTTAGGAGAAAATTGTTCAGATATTTTTTGTAGACAATTTTATGATCTACAATATTTTATAATGACGTTAAATGCGTATTTCCCATAGAAAACGAGATAATGGGAAAAAACTGATTTTCGTGACCTTTGACCTTGAATAACTTGTGACGCAGACACGTGATCATATGAGACTTTTCTACCAGTCATTAGTACACCAAAACAAAGGTTTATGCAAATTTACAGCTTATTCGCTTCCATTCCGAGGTTGAATGCTTATTTTACTGGAGTAATATACTTAAACTTCTTTTCAGAATTAAAGAAAATACAGTAACTATTTCTGACCACAAAGCTAAGCAATTTTATTTGTGTATTTAAACAAAAATTCTACCTTTCAAGTTTGGCAGACAAGGACTTTCATTTTTGGCGAAATAGGAAATGCAAGACGTCGTTATCAAGATCAAATCTAATTTTAAATATGTCTTAAATTTCCCTTGTCCTGGTTTCTCACAATCTAAGTATTCAGATAATACACGTAGGAAGGTAGTAACTTGTAAAATTACGTTATACGTGCCCTCCGCTTAGATTATTATAGAATTTACCGCCTGCGTAATTTTTCAATTTATTGAGGACGAGCTCGATGGGTAGGTGTGGCAGTGAAATATGGTTAAGATATCTTATAAAATAACTTTGGATTAAAATGGTGAGGTACTGCGAATGTGTAAGAAAACGATCTAGGTTTAACATAATATCAAATATTGGTTTTTATAAATCTGGAGTAGGCGGAAAACAGTAAAATTGGTGTCATATCACCAATTTGACTGTTTTCAGCCTGATCTGTGCAGAAATAAAGTCAACGGATGATGGTAGTCATAAAATCACTACACTTTTTTAGTTTACCAATCTGGCAAAATGGTTTATTTCATAATTACGTTTAAAAAAAGATTATTTGGACACACATAAAAAAGCGTTTTCTAGATATGATAATTAGGAAAAAAGGAACTCTCTTCTTTGCGTCACTGTCGTCCATAGAGATTTTGCTTCCAATGCAATTGTTTTTTATTTTGTGATTAAACTGACGTAGATGTATCTCATGGCGGCCCGTGGGTCTGTAGACCCGAGTATTTTGTTACTACATTCAGCTTATTAAATCAAAATCCTAAGTAAACCGCTTTTTGCTTTTGAACACCCCCGTAATTTAAAATTATATTTATATAAATAATATAATATACTTACTTCTAATAAACTTAGGGGGCCATAGAAGCTATTTTGATATACGAACATTCGTAATCTAGTGTATCATTGAGTAAGTATTAGTTCTAGGCATGCTCGCTAGAGACTTGAACAATAGGTAACAAAAGCACGTTCTTTGCCAAAATTGGCGCTTAAATTGGTTTATGAAGCGCGAACAATACAGCAAATATGAAAGCTGTGGATGTAGAGCCAAATGCCTGTCTTTGTCGTAATAACAAAGTTTGCTTTAAAAAAATAAGCAAGGAAATTCTCTCATCAGTTTGTTCTGAAATTTTGTTTGTCAATTTGTTTCTACCAGTTTCTTTTGATTCAAACAAATTGTTTTTTGTACATATTATGATTTTTTTCTTTATTGGCGTATTTGATTCAGCCGTTTCAAAATGTTTTTTTTATTTTTATTTATTTTTATTTATTATGGCGCCATGAACATAGTTACATATTTTGCCAGTGTCAAGTGAAATACATTACATTCAGTAAGTAAGAGTATAAGTTTACACATACAAAAAAAAAACAACATTAAAAAGACGATGCTTCTCTTTTCATTGCCGTCCAGGAGAACTTCACCGGAACGCGTATGATGGAGACAGGAACAGCTTTATCACGACGCCGCCACCAGCTATTCACCAATCACTTGCATATTTAAACATATTTATTTACTGACGATGAACTTGCAAAACAAAACCGCATCTTTTCTGCATCACAAAATCTTCGAAAAATCAATTTGTAAAATATATAATTGACAGCTCAAACTCTCGTCATGGCGTCCAGTCAAATTCTCCGTTTCAAAATGTTGTACAACTTTGACATCAATCGTTCACTTTGACACTCTACAGGTTTATAAGGAAGTTGGCAGAATTATCTGTAACATATTGATGGAGCCATAAGTGCAGAGGTGAAACCTAAGATTACCTACTCATTACCATTAAAACAGAAATGCATTTATTTATTCAAAGCAATTTTTATCTTTAACAAAGAATTTTTCTCGTATGCAAATACATACCGAAGAAACTAAAAATAAAATTATTCCTTTAGAGACATTTAAATTCTCCAAAGAATGCTACAAGAACAAAACCTACATGCCCTGCATTTGTTTCGAAGTATATATACGTGAGGTTGGTACCGCCTGTCGCTGGCGTATTGCCAACTGCAGCGATGTATCGTTCCACCAAGTTCCACAGATGGACGGTACTCCGTGTAATGTTATTGCGAACATGCTTCGATAGATAATCGGACATTGTTCTGGTTTGAGGGATTAGTGTTGTAGAAACCGCGATCAAGATTTCTTGTAAAGTTTATATAAAGTAAGTATTTCTGATAATAATCATTCATACTGAAAATATGTCCCTGCGGTGACGGAGTAAGAATACAATTATGTCATCTTCACCACCCCATCTCATCCCATGGGTGTCATAGAAACCGACTAAGGGACTATCTGTGAATGTGTGTTCAATGAAATTACCTTTACATAGAAAGAAGGCAAACTTGAAATTAAACCCTATACCAATCCGTCTGGCCAACGTGGTATTAGTAGGCCAATTAATGGGCTGTTAAGATGATGATGATACTGAAAATAAAGTTCCAAATCGTTGTAAACTAAATCAGTCTATTCGACGTATTTGCAAGTTAATGCTCCTTTGCATGAACGCTTGAACGCGCCTTCTCTTGTGATAGATGGAAATTTGGCTTGCTTATATCTCGTTGGCATAGAGAAATAAATCTTGATAAAGAATGAAAATATTCATATACTAAGCAGAAGATGTTAGAAAATATAATTACACCTTATTATAGAAGCATTATTAAATTAAATATGTACAGATATTAAGGAACACCTACTCTATATTCAGAATGTGGTAGACATACATTTCATTAATTTGCAACACTGAATCAAAGAGCAATACACCCTCAGAATTTCATTCGATTTATAATATATCAAGATTGTTGAGTAGGCAGAATAGGCTTCTTACTGGTATCAGTATAAATAATTACGAATATCAATGTCAGATTGTCAACGTTGTTCTCGCTGGAGCGCCATTTATGCGAGCTAAATTTGGCGGGAATCCAAGTGCTGGTTTTGACATTTAATAGTGCTCAAAGTTGTCAGTATCTTTTTAAACAAATTTTATTTGACCTAATCAGCAAATGTAATGGAATGATGTATTTATAATTGTTGCTATCTGTCTGAACCAACTTTTCTGAGTATTTTATTTTTAAAGTATCAGTTATAGCCATCATTGGACCAGCTTTTAAATGTCCATTACAGAGTCGCGGCGACCGCTCATATTAAGAAGGAAAACTTACAGTTACCACGCTGTCCAGGCGGCTTTATACAGGTTTGTTAGGAGTTTTTCAGACACTATTTCGACATATTTAAACTGAATTGGTTTTTTTTAACTACAAGTAATGATAAGTCTCAAAAATAGGTCAGCTCGCTCGTAACAGCAACAATTTCACAGAACTATAAAATAAATCTGTACTAAATAAAAATTTAAGTACCTACTATTAAATAATATCGATGTTTTTGTAAACCGTAATCGTAACTAGATAAGAAGCTCGTTAGTCGATTTCTTTGAGTCTCGGTTTTCAAAGAAAACAAAATCTTAGTTTGATTCGCTTGAATAAATTTGAAATACATAGGATAAGATTTGAGACGAAGAGAACTGTCATCCTAATTACCATGATAAGACGTAGTCGTAGTACAGAGTTAGTATTATAGTTAGTTAGTATTACAGAGTTACAGACATCTTATAAATAACTCAGTCGAGCTACTTAGTATGTCTAGATCTTTTCTCTCTAGATTTCTATGTATTCTGTCTACGTGTCACGCCGTATTTTCACCGTAGAAGATTCGTGTAACTCGAGAAATATTACTAAAGAGTTTCTGTATTAAAAAAAAAAATTAAGACAAAACCAATGTTTTTACATAAATCCTTTTCGGCCAGACAGTGATTCTCTTGAAATTACTTATATTATTCTTGTCCAATATCTTTTAGTCTACTTTTACTATAGGTACAAGTCAGCCCCAAAAGTCGCTGAACACATTTTAAATTCCAAAACTGCTGAACACTAAAAATGTCATAAGTCAGTGTCGCAATAAGAGCACAGAATAAGCTTTACATACGAAACGACCATAACACGCTGAACACGGTTATTACAGAAGTAGCTGAACCCTAGTATTTTTAAAAGTAACTGAACGCCTAAGATTCCAAAAATAGCTGTACATACGCGTCAATTCGTATTAAAACCTACTTTTTGGGTATTATACTATAAGCATCTTTAGAAAAATAAAAACTTTTAGAACAGATAAGTTTTGTTCAAAGAGGTTTAATTACAACGTTTTTTTATCTTGGTTGGCCTAGGTATACATTTGTCAAATTATTTTACATGTCAATGGACCAAAATTCGCTTTACATCAAGAACACCAAAAGTAGATTGACAGGCAATAACATTGAAAATATGATTTGTTAACCTACTTTTGTATTTAATGATGTTCAGCTACTTTTGGAATACTAGTGTTCAAATACTTTTGTAATAACCGTGTTCAGCGTGTTATGGTCGTTTCGTATGTAAAGCTTATCCTGTACTCTTCTTGCGACACCTACTTATGACATTTTTAGTGTTCAGCAGTTTTGGAATTTAAAATGTGTTCAGCGACTTTTGGGGCTGACTGTACCTACTGAATAGACGATTAAGGATGAAGAGACATTTTGTGTTCTCAGTATGTAAAAGTGGTGCAACTCATTATAATATCTTTTTAAGTCGATATAGGATTAAGATCAGACTATGATAGAAATAAATAATGATGTCTGACATTCACTCTATAATCTACAACGTTTATGGTTATCGAAACATTTGACTATTGGCATACCATTTGTGGCAGTCAGTCGTGCCGGTTACCTTGTAAGGAGGCTGTTCAAATCTATACTTAGATAGGCATCTACTCCACTTTCAATGTGGTACCGACAAACGAACGGCTAAGGAGTTGTACTGTGTCAACATAATATGTCGACAGAAAAATATTAAGTATAGCTAGCACGGAGGTGTAATATTGAAACCGATGTTTGAGTGTAGAATGATATTCTCTTTATTGATGTTGCCTTTTTAATAATCTTTGGTAGACGTTTCTATTCTGTCTTTCTTAAAATGGCTTACATTTACTGATCTGTCTGCCAAAGTAAGGATGGATAATGTGAAAAGTTAAAAAAGAGTAGAGGTTAATAGTATTTGAGCGCGCGCTGTGTGACTAAAGGCTGGAAATTACTAAGCTTTTGATTTGTTTCGTATTATTATTATTTCACGATAAGGGTGAAGAAAAACACGTATGGTATACCTTACAGTATCTAACTCAAATAGTTACTCTTCATCGGTGGATTAGGCTCGCGTGCTCTTATAAATAGATATGGAATCCTGCCGCATTTATTCAGCAATATTACCTCGTATTATAAATTAATATTTTACATACATGTAATTCGTAAAACACAAATAATTTCGTATGAGCCACACCTTGACTCAGATCTGAAAAGGGCGTCACAGACGTCATTGTTGCGGATCTGGCTCATGTAGATTCAAATGTGTTTGTAATATTAAGAAAGTGATGCACGACGCGCTTTTACGTTTATGATGGGTTTCATAATTCACAGACACCTGCTTCATTTTAGTCGATATTTGTAGTCGATGTTAGTCGATACTAATAACACTAAATATTAGTTTACTGATGCCGATACTTTAGTTAACTACGTAGGTACTACGGCGTTCCCGGCATATTTAAGATCTTATCAAAATTCGCTAGGTAATGTAAGAAACATAGCGAACATTGAAGATGACCGCCAAAGCGTTGTAAAATATTAAACCTACATCTCGTCGTAAACTCTATCACGGTCGCATAATGTTCCTTCCTTACTTACACGAAGGACCCACGACCCTAACGGTTAAGCCAAGGAATGTAAATAACCAAGTCTAACTGACAAAAGAGGTTTGGTATACAACTATTTCAAAACCGGTAAACATCTCATGATATCTTAACCTTAATCTTTAGGGTACACACTGTCAACTACGTTTCCTATGTCATAACTAATATACAATCTTTTCTATTATCTATGGAGAAAACAGTACAAAGGCAAGGGCATATAGTATAAGGCATCATAATAAGGTGGCTAACCAGCTTTATACAAAGCTCGGCCTTCTTCGTTCAATTACATAAAAACATCCCCTGACTGTGGGCGAAGTCAAATGACGGTATTTGGATATCGTCCAATCTGAATTGTTTTTTTTTGCGAAGGATTTATTAAAATACGAGAGTTCTAGGATTGATCGCGTCGTATTTGTCACGGCTCGGTATTGAAAGACTCACAGATTTTAGTAATGACAGTTCTTTAGGTCATTTGAAGGGTACACTTATTAGATTTGTTAGATAAAGTTTTAGATATCTTGCATAATGTTAGTAATAAATAACTATGTATTTTAATTTGTTAATTAATGATTTGTTTTTATTTTTATATTGTATTTGATTTTGTGTTTAATTTTTTTTATTTTTGATTTCTATTTTAACTTTATTTTAGTAATTAATTTTATTGTAATATAATATAATTTTTATGCAGATAATTCTCGATAGTTTGTGTATATTTTTGTGTTCTATTTTGTGTTAACTTAACATTGTATAATTGCATGCCGTGGCAGCCTTTAAGTAAGGCAGCACTATATTATGTATTAATTCACATGTTTATATTCACAATTGTGTTAGTGTATGCTTTGTTGGTTGTCCTTAACAATAAATAAATAAATAAATGTAAAATGTGAAAATTATATTCCTTTTGAAACTATCTCTGCATGAGTGTAAGAGGTTGCGGATTTGGAGGTCACATAATATGATATTAATTTGTTCTTGCGATCTATTAACGATTGTCCGAGTTCTGGTTATCCTTTTGTGTGCAATAAAATGATGTAAAATGATGTCTCCGGTACACAGGACATGGTCACATTAAAGAATTAGAAGTCGTAAGAGTTTAAGAAGAAGAAGTCTTTGTTCAGTGTCAAATACACTTGTTGAATTACCCCTTAGTCGTCTTTTACGATACCGAAAGTCGTGTTTACAACTTGTACACGTTCCCTCTCACATAGACAATATTCAAGGATAACTACACGTTATTTTTTGAGATACATAAAGAAAATAAAACGCTTACTTTGATTATCGAACATCGTAAGCGATGTCTATGCAAGACTGAATTTCCCAATTTATTTTTGGTTAGGTATGTACGTAGGTTTATACGGTTAGGAATATCGTTTTTACGGATTAAAAGTTTATGCGATTTTAAGCTTTATTGCGTATAATGTGGTTTTATAGTATGGATACCTTTACCAACAACATATCTTTTTAAAGGCTTTTTGGCTCTTTTTAAACAGTTGGAAAAGAGTTTCTTTGGCATTTCACATGGAAAGATGAATCTCATAGATTCGGGAACCTTAGAGTAGCATTTTACGACGAGAACCCTAAGGGGTGACATTAGGCATTCTTAATTCGTCACTAATAAATCTACATTTAAACAAGTTTACCCTTATATTCTAACTATAAAAGCAGTACAAACTTGTTGAAATACATATCTTTAGAACGATAAATCATTAGTAAAGCACAAGAGCACGATATATTCCTTACATATTATCGTCTGAACATATAAGTTATTCATACAAAGTATTTTGTTCTAAGATATGTACAAAGCTTTTTGCTCTCTTATTTCTTCGAGTTTTGGTATCAGGATAAGTAGTAATGTCTCCGTATTTACAACCATTTTATTTAGGTATAGTCTCTTAGTAGATCAAGATGTCATATTTTTTTTCAAACATTTTTTGTAAGAAATGGTTTGTGCATACACTCTTTTAGCCTGGGGTTGAACCGGTTATCCCGGAAACTACTAGTGGCTATTTTAGGGTGTCAATTGAAGTCCCGGGACCACGATGCGACCGTCCGAGACTTTCCCGAGCTCTACATACGCCTAGATACGATGCTTGACGGCATTGCTGTGGTCTCAGTTAGCTTACAGTCGACACACTGTGCGTATCAGTCAGCTCATTCAGCTTGAGACAACAGACAATGTAACCTGTGCCGAAACGACATGTAAAATAAGGGTAAATAGCGTGCCATGTTAATTGAAGTTGATGATCTTCCGTTCTATAATATATTGAATAAAAACCACATACCTGACTATTAGGAAAAGTAGCAAATGCGGACTGCACTTTATGAAGCGCGTGGTCCTGCTGATGTCCGGGCGGTGGGCGTCCTTTGGGGAAGTGAAACCGTGGTATGACTCTAGCTGGGGCCCCGCTACTCGCTGCGCCACGTACTGTGCGCTGTAGTGTCGTGTGGGGCGGGGCTGATGATGGCTTGGGTGGTGTTGAGGCCGCGTAACTCTGTGGGTGGAAATATTGTCATGTTAGTGTTTGAATTTAATTTAACAAATAACTTTGCTTTGATATCCTATTGCGTATTCGCTGTAGGGACTGAGCAATACCTTCATCAGCAAAAGAAGGTTCTTGTCCTACTCAGATACAACGCTGGCTAGAAGTAAGAATATGGGTTTTATGACAAGTTTTATTTTTTGAAGAGATATTGACACCCATTGCATAACATAGATGGGTGCTGCCATATATTCCTCATCATAACTTAAAGCCTGACTCCTACAAACGTAAGGAAACCAATCCATAATACCTTAAAAAAAACAACAAAAGCTAAAGATTATTTGTTTGGTGTTTATTTAAAAAAATATATGTATAAAGTTCTTGCTGATTGAAAACAATACTGTCAACTTGATTTAAAGCGTGATTTGTTACACAATTAAACAAACAAAACAGAACTATATGATTCAAACATTAAGACCGAGATTAAATAAATAGTCAGGTGTAGATCAGTTCTTAAATAACTAACTCCAAAATTTGTTTGCACATTTATTTCAACAAAACGTGTAGCGAAAATGGTAGACATCCATTTTCTACGAACGTGATTTCTGTTGGCAAAGTATAGGTACTGAAAAACTGTTACTAAAAACGTCTTCGAAATAGAATATGTATTTTACTGAAAGGTGAGACGCAATTTCATAGATTTATTGCGGCATAGATTCTTGGTATTTCCACTTAGATCTGTCAAGATAGAATATCCAAAACTTAGATATTATGGTCATGTGTCATAGAGAATGGTAATGTCATTTTTGTGACGAACTTGAAATACTTCATAATTAGCTCACTCTCTTCCGAAACGTGCAATAAAGACGATTATAGATAATTAGGGTAATCTTTATATAATCTGCTAACATGGGATAGATGTAAAAAAATACGTAAATAGATGTTATCTTTACGAAAAAGAAATCATGACATAAAACTCTATAATCAATAGTCTGACTACACCACTCCCGTGACGGAGGGATACTTGGCCTAATAATACCACGTTGGCCAAACGGATTGGTATAAGGTTTTATTTCAAGTTTCCCTTCTTTTTATTACGTAAAGATAATATTTACGGATAGTGCCTTAGTCGGTTTTACGACACCCATAGGATGAGATGAGGTGGTGACACACTGTATTCTTAATTCGTCACCACACGGAAGGTTATTATCGGGCTGTTATGCTGATTTACAAATAATAGAAAATAGGTTTGTGTATAAATTGCCTAACACTCATAGCACAAGCCAGTTGACGTCCACTGTCGGACATAGATTTCCTCCAAATATTTCCACTTTACGCGATCTTGTGCCTTCCTCAACCATAGGTTTCCCCCCGCCTTAACAAGGTCTCTGTCAGTCTGAGTGCCATTCCAGAGCCTATGGAGTTGTCACCATACTGTGTGAATGTGTAATGTATATTATTATTTGGTAGTAAACTAAAGAGTTTGAAAAAGTTCAGCTTCTGTCAGTAGCCCACGTTGTAAACACGTGTTCATTGACACGATTTTTTAATGAACCAGTTCATTGTACTCTATTTTTTTATGGAGGTGTGATATTTGGCATCGTTAGGTAAAGCTACTGCCAATAACTCTCCGATGAGGTTTTATCTTCTTTTATTCATAATTTAGGCAAAGGTCGCTTATAATTATGTCATTATTCTTTCACAGATATTATATTCTAATTTAAAATCGACTATCGAGCCTTGATATCGATTATACCTACTTTCCCAGTTTCGAAATAAAAGATTGTTAAAAATTCATATTTTTTAGATAAAATCAAATTACGTAACCAAATTTGATGAAGCTTGGAAGTATCCCTTTCAAAGAAAAAAAGATTTTCTAGACCAATTTAGGTTTTTCTTAAAGTGTTGTTATTGTACATTTTTTATACTAAACTTTCGTAACATAATGAGACAGTTTTCTTTTTTCAGACATAGTCGTTTTTTACGATGTTTGGAACGAAAAGTGAGGGTTATATTATTTACTAAATGGTTCTGTACATATGAAAGAATAAATAAACATAGATAAAGTTCTGGTTTGGAAAAATATTTTTTTTTACAAAACGTGATAGCAAGAAGTTTGACTAGCGCGCTTTTCGTGTGCCAAGTTCTGTCCATTCAACCACAGTAAAGACCCGGCATAGCATGGCAGGGCAGCATTAGATATACATAGTATAATAATGAAAGTCATTGTTTATCTGTTTTCTCCACTTACCAACTTCATCATAACAGCCCATTAATGACCTACTGCAGGGACGGGCCGCCTCCCGTAACGGAGGGATACTTGGCCTACTAATATCACGCTGGCCAGACGGATTGATATAGGGTTTAATTTCAAGTTTTCTTTCTTTTTATTTCGCAAAGATAATATTCACGGATAGTCCCTTAGTACGTTTTTACGTCACCCATAGGTTGCGATGGGGTGGTTACGTATTGTTATTGTATTATTGTATTGGTTCTTACTCCGTCACCACACGGAGAACTTACCAACTTAACAGTTTTGTATTAAATAAGTACCTAAGTCATTGGCGTACTAAATAAGTTACTACACCGTATTCCGCGTATAGAAATAAAAATCTCAATATATTACTATAATAATATGTCCTAAGGGAGCCATGTGATATTGTGTAACAGATTACGCGGTAACTGTAGCCCGTATTATAATCATTTTACTTTACACCTCACCGTACTCGTAAACGTTGTTATAGGCCTTTAAGTAAGGTTCACTCACATTTGTATTAACAATCGTATACCTTATAGTCAACTCTTAGACATAGTCAAATTGTGACAAAGCTCCATATAATAATATAAAGAAAAAAAATCGTATACCTACTTCCGATAATCTTTAGACAACATTAGTCGTCGTATATTTATTTTGTTAACTCTACATTACAGTAATCACTCCTCTTTATTTTTCTGCACTCATTTAAAGGAAAATTTCTATCAAATAAATTAAAAAAATCTTATAAAATAAAATAAACAATATTATTCTTTGAATTTAAAACCACGGGGCATAATCTGTTATAAATATGAAAAGGTTATGAAAGCGATGACAGACAAATAAATATCAATTCGAACTCGAGAGATTTCCGATATTCAGGGAAGGTTTCATTGGTTTCAGTTATTCGATATCTCTCTTGATTTATCTCTCAACTAGCTGATGCCCGCGGTATTACCCGCTTAATTGTTATTTTACACCATAAACTACCTAGGTATATTATAAATGATAATAATTAATAATCAATAAAACCCCTATTATTAATGATAATAAAGATATTAAACCTTATATTCCAAATTTCATCAAAATCCATTTAGTAGTTTTTGCATGAAAGGGTAACAAACATCCATCCATCCTCACAAACTTGCATTTATAATATTAGTAGGATAGGATAAGCAAAGGTGTGTCACTTTAGTGCCTAACAAATAAGGTGAATATTATTAGGCGTGGTATTAGTAGGCCAAGTATCCCTGCGTCAAGGAAGGAGGCCCGTCCCTGTAGTGGGACATTAATGGGCTGTTATGATGAAATATGTTGACAATTACGAATTTAAGCTCTCTAGATATATCAGACCCACAGCTAAAAAACCGGTCAAGTGCGAGTCTGACTCGCGCACCGAGGGTCCTGTACAAACCTATTTATTTTCTCGCCAAATTGTGATAACGTCAGGATTCACCTGTTTAAATACTATTTTTCCCGCCAAAATTCAATGACGTCACGACTTAGCTGTCAAAATATATTTTCCTGCCAAAATTCTGTGACGTCACGACTCATCTGTCAAAAATTCTATGACGTCACGCCTATCTGTCAAAATTGACAGCTGTCAAAAGTGACAGAGGTATAAAATATTTTCCCGCCAAAATAATATGACGTCACAAATCATCTGTCAAAAATTCTGTGACGTCACGACTCATCTGTCAAAAATTCAATGAGGTCACGACTCAACTGTCAAAAAATATTTTCCTGCCATAATTCTGTGACGTCACGACTTATCTGTCAAAATTCTATGACGTCACGGGTCACGTGACCTATGACGTCACAGGTCACGTGACACAGCTTTCCCGCCAAAATTCTATGAAATCAAAATATAATATGATTGCTAATAAAAAGTAGCCTATGTTCTTTCTCAGGGTCTAAAGATTATCTGTGCCAAATTTCATCGAAATCCGTTCAGCCGTTTAGGCGTGAAAGAGTAACAGACAGACAGACAGACAGACAGACAGACAGAGTTACTTTCGCATTTATAATATTATATGGATTATATTTGCATATTACAATATTACCTGTATTTTTGTTTATTACGAGCCGTGATATACATTTAAGGATTCATTGACTATAGTCGTTGAAAAATAAATGCTTTTTTTGGGACCTTTCCCACCTGCTTTCCTATAACTCTGGCTCTTGTAAGTCAGGTTCGCTCATGACACTTACAGTTTCGGTGACAAAAGTCTTAAGTAATAATAATATGTTTTTGGACCCACTGTGACTTGATTTAAAAGAAAATTGGATTCAAGTTGGAAAATTGGTTCAAGTTCAAATACAAAACAAAGGTTTTTGTTTCTCGACAATAGCAACCACAGTTGTCACACAATACGCAATAGTCTACAACAATTACAACACAAAAGATTTTGAGGACGAAAATTTCTTTTGTGTAAAACACAAATTATTTACTGAAAAACGCATAAACTTTTCTTTCGCAAAAATCAAAATGAATAATAGTATAGCTAACAGTAATTTATACGGATATTTAGCTCAAACTTTAGAGAGGTTTGGTATAAGAACTGACTTAAAACTCCGTTAAATCACACCCGACACAGTTTTAAGCTTAGGAAGTAAATATAGCGGACCCGTATTAAATAAAATTAAGGTACCTAAAGGTCGAAGCTAACGACGTTTATAAGAAGTTTAGTATCTGAATTTAGTAACACAAAATTAAGGAACACGGTAAGCTTATATTTTTTCAATTAGTATTTTGTTTAAATAGGTTTGTTTCTACGACATAGTGATAAAACAAGGCTCCGGCTTGTCTGATCTTAAGCTTCACGCTTCTTCCTAACAGATGTAGAAGAACTTCTGTGCTTTAGAAATATAAAATTCAGTCCCTAACCGTGTTTTACCCTAAATGAATTTACAATCTTCTTTATCAATCGTCGTGATTTAAGTACAGTGCTAATACTAACGACGGCCAGCTGCTAAAAAAATCTACCTCGAGTAACGGTAATTGTAAGTGGTTAACTGAGCCCGCGGGATGAATAGACCACCACCCATAGCAAGTGGTGAACTGAGGCCGCGGGTCCAGTTGACAGATTAGTGGGCTGAGTAACACCCTAAAAAAACGAATGGGGTCAACTCATTGAGGTATTATGTATTACCTTAATGGGTCAACTGAGCCCGCGGGATCAATTTGTTGTGGAATCAGTTGACAATAAGGGTGTAATACATATAAAACGATTATAAAAGCGAAGATGGATAAATACTAACTGCTAAACTACTATACATACTATATTTCGTAACAATTTGTTACGAAACTACTACTACGATATTTCACACTAATTGAGCGAAAACAAAACAAAAAAAACATTGGATAAATTATACTATACGAAAAAGGTTTTACCTGTTAACATAACAAACCTGTCAAATTCGCCTCTGGGCAAACATTTGTCATTGACAGTTCTCTAAACGAGGGTTTGAACATTGGGTTTGAATCATATTTAATTACTTCATTACGATCTCCAGAGAGGCATGGGTCACTCTAACATTAATTACAATGTAAAGGCAAAAAGTATTGTTATTCCGTAATCTATACATATGAGAGCGTAATTTTAGAGACAAACAAAAACAAAAAATATTGATAAATACCAATCCTTTTGAAATCGACCATTTAAATTTTTCACTTGTTTTAATCTCATAACGGCATACCACCTATTGGAACGGTTGGAGTTACAGATTATAAGGATTATGTATTTTTTATTGAACAGAGCTTAAAAACTTTATCAAAATCCGTTTTTCTATTATACATACACTGAATGTACCACATACAACCTATATGTGGGTGACACAGAGATCAATCAAAACCTCTTTTGTAAGCCCTTCTCATTTTTCACGCCTGTGGCTTTGTGGTCGTTGGTTTTACTCAGTCTATATCCATCTCCTTTGAGTATAATTGTTCTGTGGTCTATATCAAACATGTCTTCATTTTGGTTTCAGGAGCTTTATTTGTCTTTTATTTTGATAATAATATATTAAAGGAGCTGTTTTTGTAGTTGTTCGTGGTATTGAATTAATTTCTAGTCTGGTTGACTGATAAAGTAGTAAGTTGATTGAAATGTGGTAGGTAGTCCTTTGTGATGAAAGCGACACCTTGAATTATTTCATAAATATATTTATTTTATATGGCTCCGTTATTCATAGCAACCATTAAATAATAATAAAAAAAATTAATAATAATACACCTTACACTTTCACACAACGCCATCTAGTCCCAAACTAAGCAAAGCTTGTACTATGGGTACTAGACAACAGATAAACATACATAAATATTTTTACTATTAAAAGTCTCTAGCAATATTTAACCCATTAGTTTTTTCAAAGAGATTATAAGGGTCAAACTATCAACTCTACAGCTTACTCAAATCCCCATTAAGCTCTCTGGAACTAGTACAAAGATCGCAGACCAATAAATCAGTTTTATGTCGTCCACATATACACACAGAAATATTTCTCATAGATGTAATGTACATATTAATCTATTTTAATATTCTTTTAGGCCGAAAGTCTTTAAGACATAGAATGATACTTTTACTTTTAGATATTGGTAAGTAGACGAGAACTTGGCATAATTATGCAATGTTGACTAACTCTACACGTATTATGTGAAACTCTTGTTGTCAAACTCGCCTATATTGTCCTTCTGCTAATAGGCTGCTGAACATTGTCAAAAAGTCTTACTGAGACTTTGTTTTAATTTTTTTTTTACCCGCTTTATGGAATACGACCACGAGCCACTTTATGGGAAAGGGTGACAGCCGTTTATCGACGTTAGCAATGTCAGACCACAGTCAAAGTCGTAGCTAATTCTGGAAAGAACCTGTGACGTCCTATAGCGGGGTGAAATTTTTATCCGGACTAATCCTTTTCCCACAAATGGGGCTCATGTAAGATGAAAATCAAAGAGCTATAAATATGACAGATACAAACAACAAAAAAGTTCTCTCCTAGCTCTTTTAATAACATTCTGAGCAACGTATTTTAAATTATCAAGTGCATTCCCTTTCATCGCTAAAGAAATGGAATCCCTGCTCTAGTACGTTGTAAGAAGACGAAATACCAGAATCATAAATACGTCAAACCATTTTACAGCGTTAGGAGTATGAGCCAAAATCGTAAATAAATTAATGACGATTGAGAGTCCGCTGATTAAAACTACTAATAATATAACGTCTTAATAATGTCACAAATATTAGGATCAAAGGGCAAGAGCCCACGCTTAAACGAACGAAATATCAATCTGTGGAATGTGACAGCTGTTGAAGTAAAGTGACGTGTTAATTTGACATGGCGCCATGTTTTCTTAATTTAAATGATTGTTTAATTTATTTTATTAATAAGATATTTTACAAAACAAAGAAAAAAGTAATAAAAAACTATGTATTTAAATTGAAAATTAAAACGATACCAACTCGATGTTTGGGTTGGCAAAAATTGTCTTACGTTCAGGCTCCGAACCCGCAACCTTCCGAACCACAGATGCAATTTAAGGGTTTGTGTGACCCACAGACGATTTTCCTAAGCTTGGATATTTTTTGTGTCCATTTCTTTTATATTTGTAAAAGTTCTCGTGAGACAGATTTTATGAACTAAAATGCAAAAGTTTTACCTTTTGCACAAAGGTAACTCCGGAATCATTCATTTCGTAAAACCAGGTATTAAGTAGACTACTTTATTGACCACTTACTAAACGTGTTAAAGCTTTAATCATTTTAATGTTCAAATACAACTAGTAGATTATAAAGATGTCTTCTGCCTTTCACTGTTATTTTAATAAACCAAATAATGTGTAACTTTAACGTTAAAGTCACAGAAATCTAAATAAAAGGAGAAGTGGTATGACGGGGTTTTCGTCAAAACGCAATATGATTAGAACGATTATATAGCAAAAAATGTCTGTCACCTAGGTTTAGCTGTGTTTTGACAACGACCGGGATAACATATAAAATGCCGAGTTGTTCAGTGGTTGCTTGTAAAAATAAGAGCAATAAAAAAAACTTTATTAATAATGGAATCACTTAACATATGTTAGTACATGTATTTTATTGTATTTACCTCTAAAATCATGAAAAAATAATCTTCGATGTCCTCACTATGTTATTTTCATGTTCGGACAATTAAGTACTATAATATTTTTGTAACATATACATTGATTCTCTAATGTTGTCTAAACTAGTCATTCAATGAATATATGAAGCAATGAACTATGCGCTCAACGATATTACGTATGTCAAGTGGTTGCTAACCGTGATCGCTCTAACAACCAAACGATAGTGACGACCCGTTCATGACTACCACTATCTATCGTTTTCGATAAAAAGTCGTGTATTGTAGGAATTTTAAATTGTAAAAGATTTATAAAGTTTAGTAAAAAAAATTTTTTTTTAATGTTAAATTATGTAATTTCAATATAAGTATTACAATGTTGAAATAATATCCTAACCTAAATCAAAGGCGGAGTAAGTACTCTAGAACATAAAGGTTTAAAATGTTTTTTTTTTTTTTATCTTTATTTTTTATAGAGGGTTTAATCATTAAAGATTATGTCACCCTACTATCAATCACCATACTACATACTACAACAACTAACAACTTAAAATCTACGTCTTAAACCTATATTTACAATATTAATTAACATTCTAGCCTCATCCGACATAGGAGAAGCTAAGATGCTATTACACACACCGACATTCAATAACTCCAAATCTAACCTTTTAATTACATCCAATCTCTCTACCTCGTTACGGACACACTCCATCAAAATATGATATGCGTCTTCAACCACATTACATTCTGCGCACATCGGCGAGTTCACTTTGCCCATGAGGTGGGCAAATTTATTCAATGGAATGTGTCCAGAACGTAGCCTCAGCGTTAACACAATGTTAGGCCTAGGCATGTCAGACCCAGTAAACCAAGGAGATCCTCTTAAATTAGGTTCTATGGTTTTGTACCAGATACCTTTACTAAGCGATCTTTCGTCAAAATATTGTTTCCACATTTGTTTACATCTTATTTTAAATAAATACAGAAAGTCACCATAGTAGGGTACCCAGTTCATGTCAACCCCATCGGATAAAGATGCTCTGGCCAGTCGGTCAGCTTCTTCATTTCCGTCTAAGCCGACATGAGACGGGACCCACTGAAGTGTCACATTCTTACGTTGGCTTGACAAAACATCAAGCGTTTCTAAAATGTTATATGCTATCGGCATCCCTCTAAAACTAGATGTACAATGGATGAGATGTTGCAGTGCACTTCTTGAATCTGTTAAAATTACATAATTACCCGGACTAAAAGATTCAATGTACGAAATGGCTTCCGCGATGGCTATTAGTTCTGTACACATAATTGATATTTTAGATTTTACTTTTATTTTAATATATCCATTGGTTTGTGGGTCAAACATGGCCAGACCTGAGATATTAGAATCTATAGACCCGTCAGTGTATATTTTATAATAACCTAGGTATCTGTCGGCTATATACTGCTCACATAATAGTTTAATGGTACAAGGTTCATAGTCACGCTTATTATTTTCCAAGTAATCTATATAAGGTTTGATTACCAAAACATCCACACTGCTAACCCACTTGTTTAATAAGAACATGTAATTTTGACGATTTCTGTATATTGACAACTCTTTATATTCGCTGTGAATTATAGTTAAAAGAGGTTTTATTTTGCGCCGCCACATTACACTTTCATAATACCTACTCAGTTTATCTAGCAAGTTAATTATATTATTATTTACATCTGAATTTTTCTTAAGCCAATATTTACCTGCTAAAAAATACCTACGTACTCTTAAGGGTTCGATTAAAATTTCTGCTTCCATGACGTGTATAGCTGTGCTTTTTATAAATCCTCCAATAACGCGTAAACATTGATTTTGCATTCTATCCAATTTAACTAATTGACTATTAGAAGCATTGCTATAAATGAAACACGCGTAGTCTAGTCTGCTCCTAAGACATGCTAAGTATAGTCGCCTTAAGTGAGACGGATGCATACCCCACCCTGGACCAACTAAGACCTTGAAAATATTTAAGAATTTATTAGTTTTATCTTTGATCTCGTTTATATGTTTTGTCCAACGTAACGACCTATCTAACCATAATCCTAAGTACTTATAACTCTCAACTACTTGTAACATATTATTATTAATTTGTATATTAGGTAAATGTCTTGTATAACTGTTAGAAAAAATACAAACTTTGCTTTTGGATGGAGATATATTTAACCCAATATTAGAGAGGGTATAGTTTAATTTATTTAGTGCAGATTGTATATTTTTAGAGCCTACTTCTATATTATTATAATTTAAAAAGAGCACGAAGTCATCAGCGTACTGTGATATATAAACATTATTAATTTCTTTACATATACTAGCCGTCACAATATTGAAAAGTAACGGGGATATCGGGTCACCTTGAGCTAGTCCCCGGTTAGTACTCCGACATATAGCAGATGTATTTAAATTTATTTTAAGCCTTCTTTCTTTTAAAAAATTATATAGATATTGACATATATAAGAACCCACCCCTAAACTATCTAATGTTTTTAACAGACAACTTATTTCTACATTATTATAAGCATTCTCAATATCAATGAAACAAGCTATTGTAGAACGTCTTTGAAGAAAACCCAGTTGTATATGAGAGACTAAGCTAGTAATATTATCTAAAGTTGAAAATCCTTTGCGGAATCCAGTAGTATGCGAAGATAGGAGCTTATTTTTTTCTACAAACCACTCTAGTCTATTGATTAGTATGTTGTGAAAAATTTTACAAAAACACGAAATCATTGCTATAGGACGTAGGGCAACAGAAACATTGTCACGCACTGACTTAGGTATCGGCACAATAGTGATTTCACGCCATTCACTAGGAACGAAACCATGCTCATAAAACTTATTAAAAAGGTCTGTTAATATATCTAAACCGTTCTCAGGAAGATTGGATATCATCGAATATGAAATGTTATCACTTCCTGGGGATGTATCTTTGTTTTTAATACTTCGTATAACTTCTTGTCTTAAAATTGGAACCTCTAATTTACGATTAATTGATGTAAACGTGGGTGTCTCAGAGGGAACGTAATCGGGAGTTAAACTTGTAAGAAGTTGTAGGGCGTTATTTTCATCAATGTACTTGTTGGATCTGGAAATACCTTTAAACCATTTTAATTTGTTCCAAAATTCGCTCTGAGAGGTGGAACTGTCAATTGATGAACAATGAGCTTGCCAAGCCTTATAATTTTGTTCACGAATTATTTTTTGCGCTAAATTTGATTTATTTTTAAAATTAGTGAGGTTTTGTGGAGTAGGGTTCCTCCGGAATTTAGAAAGAGCTAAACGCCGTTCTGCTACAACTTTTGACAATAACGAGTTCCAATAAGGTTTTGGTGTAAACTTGGAGCTAGGATTTTGGCATAGATTAATTAGAGGAATATGATTATTAGCAGCAGAGTTAATGCAATTTATAAATGTATTATAAGAAAGCTGTAGATTTTTGTACAAAATAAAACTACTAAGTGATTCTTTTAGCTCATTAGTATAGGAACACCAATTGGCTTTCTTAAAATTTCTCTTTTGTTTTTTTAAATTTAAATTATGCATTTGGTACGATATTTTTATTATGAGGTGATCGCTCCCTAAATTCTCATTAAAAACAGCCCAATTGAAATTTAAAGCTATATCTGAGGTTATACAACATAAATCTGGACTGGATTTTTGTAGCACACCGTTTGTCAGTTTAACACGAGTGGGTTGACCATCATTTAGTGTAACAAATGTATTATCTATTAAAGCCTCAAAAATTTGGTTACCTCTTTGGTCTGTCCTACAAGACCAATTATGGTGATGGCCGTTGAAATCACCTAGTACAACAGATTTATTACTAAAAGATGAAAATAAAGTATTCCAATCGTGTTGATTCGTGCGCGCAGACGGAGCGCAATATACTGAAATAAGATTTTTAATTTTTTCGCAATTATATAATTTTATACCTATAATCTCAATACTAGCGTTGGCCACGTTCAGGTTAAGTTGACTCGATTGGATAGAGCGATGAACAAGAACTGCAACACCGCCATACCCGTCCGCCCTATCCTGTCTATATATAGTATAACTATTTACCTTAATATGTACCTCTGGTGTCAACCAAGTTTCGCTAAGGGCAGCTATGTGGATGTTTTCTTGAGATAAAAATTGTTCTAATTCAAGTAGCTTTGGCCTCAAACTTTGAGCGTTCCATTGAACAATGTTAAGCTTAATATGTTTTTTCGATGTACTATCCATTATTAGTTAAATAGTCAATAATTACTTGTAAAATTGGCCATTCAGGAATAAAATCTGCTATTACAAGAACTATCCACTCAATACAACTTTTAATAACCATCTTCACTTTATCATGTAATGTTAAACCTCTAAGAAACAAAATGTCTTTTAATTTCGTCCACAACTCTTTAAAATGAACAGTTCTTTCCCTGGTCTCTTCATGTGTCCTGGTGTTGGGCGGCGCCACAAATGAAGCATCCGTTTGCAAGTTAACAGAAAAGTCTTCCGTCGAATTAAATGGTGACGCAGGTCGGCGTTGTGGATTTCTTGTCGACCGTCGGATAGATGTTTTATTGTGCACCTCTGCCTTCGTCTTTACTACTTCTGCAAAAGTAGGATGGTCTGAAACTTCCCCTTGCGTATGTAACTGGTTGATGGGTGCAGCGGGAGTATGCAGGTTCTGTTCTTGCGTGCATGTGTTAGGATGAGGAGGTACATACATAGTTATGGCTCTTCTATAGGTGCAATTAAATTCAGCCATGATTTCCCTCAGCTCTTTCTCTTTTTTAAACGCTGGGCATGATTTTAGTAACGCCATATGTTTACCATTGCAGTTAACGCACTTAAAGTTAGTGGTTTCACAGTTGTGGTGCTGGCCGCCACATTTAACGCATATAACTTTTTTGGTAGGACAACGTTTTGCGTTATGCCCCAACTTCCAGCATAAGCTGCATTGTGAGACTGGAAACACGTAAGGGTCAACTCTGATGCGCAATCCATCTACCATAACAAAGGCCGGACGGTATGAGCCTTTAAAACACAGGCGCACGCTTTCACTAGCAACCCAACCTTCTAACTGACCAAGGCGGCTGAGACGGTAAGCGGATAGTGGTTCGGCATCATTAAGACAGATAATACTGTCTAAAATATCTTTTTCAGTCAGTTCCAGGTCGACATTTTTGATAACGCCATATGAATAGCTGGTCTCCATTGCGCGACTTATTTTCCAGCCTTTATCTGTCAGCTCCTTACAATTTTCGAGCTTTCCCGCACTAAATTCATCACCGACATCGACACGAACTTTGTAAGGAGACAGAAACTTAACTTTTTCTATCTCCGTTAGTCCGAAAGATTTAAACAACTTGGCTAATGCAAAAAGCTTAGGTAACTTTTCCTGGCATGAAACGTATAATTGTAAATTATCGCAGTTTGGTATTTTCTTTTTTTTTTATCCAACCTCTTTCCATTCCTGGTCTTCGTCTTCTACTGTTTTAACTCTTTTGTTATTTCTTCTGGCTTCTGTAACATCTTCCTCCATAATTCTAAAATTTTCACTCTCCCCCTCCATATCGTGCTCCATCAAAATTTCTAATTCACTTGTCTCGTTATCATTAAACTCATTATTTTTATTCATATTCTTTTATTATGTAATAGGTACGTGCATTGTTTACGGATAAGATAATACAAACCGGTCGGCCGGTAGGTAAATACCTAGACAGATCGGAATGCACACCTGCGCTGAAAACAAAAGACTATGTCGCTCGGGAATATTAGGTATAATTAAAACCTTTTATAACGGAACCACGTTTACTCCGTACGAGTGCCGTACTCAAACTGGTTTAAAATGTTGATTACAGTGGTTTTGAAAGTTTTTTTTAAACATGCTTTTAACTGGTTTTATCAGATTTGCTTTAAATCAGTCTAAATGTTCATCTATCAATCCCTATATTCATGCTATTGTTTTAATTTTATCTAGGCGCAATATTGCTCGTGCATTTTGGCATGCGCATGCTCATGCTTGAATAAATGAACTGTACACGCTAAATTATAAATTATCGCTAGCTCTCCCTCACAGAGCGTTAATTTTGTATGACAACAGTCAAAATGTTACAAACTGCTGCGACAATAAGGACGAAAAAGAAGTATGACGCTTGAGTTCCTTCAATCTGCGATATTACGACATCAGTTCTCGGATTAATTTGTTTCACTACATGTATGTTCTTACACACAATATTATTTTACAAAAGTATTGTACAATTATATATTATTATATTATACATATTTATATAAAAGTAATTATTATTTATATGATAAGTATTTAATTTTTAATAAAATATAAGTCTTGTCTATCGATAAATTTTATTAATTATTTATCGATAAGGTCAACGCCTAGCATAAATGTAATTTTTTTGAATGTAGTAGTTTTAAATTGTAGTAGTTCTTCTATCTAAACTTTTTGAAGTTTGTTTTATTTGTTTAAATATAGTAGCGCTGATTGGTTCGCTGTGACACCGTGTAAGGGAGATATTTCAAGGAAAAACGAGACAGAGTATTGCGTTCATTGATAATCTAGATGTAACAGAGAACAGTAGTCTATTCGTAAATTCTATAGCTGTGTGTGTTAATAAAACTGGCGACATTAGGTTTCCATACAAAATGACATTCAGGGCACATCTCCTTTATTCAGATATCTGTGGTTAAAGTATATTAGTATATCTCTCATCTTTGTTTTTATAGCAAAAAGGATTGGTTCTGAATGTGTTGAAACAACTAAAAGCTTACACAGTTATTTGCTGAGTATTTAAATAAAAGTAACTATTTAGTTACTTAATGTAACCTAATATCAATTTCAACAAAAAAAAACTGTTCAAAAGATACAGATTAGGTGCATGACGAGTAAGCGATCCGTTTGATGGTAAATAGTAACTGCGGCTAGTAACAGATGTCAGCAATTCCAAAGCATAGTCAAGCTGTTGTCTTTGTCAAGTCAGCAATAACGTGTCCGTTATGATAGCGTACACAAGAGCTATATCGAGTTGGTTATTATGCCAAAAAACTCTGCGTAAATACTGCCTAATTAGTGTAAAAATAAAAAAAAACTCTTCCTCTTTAGTTTACTAACTTTCCATCTAAACACAACAACACATTTGTAAAGTACTTCTTGGAAGTGGGTTAAGCGAGCACAGCGGTCTGCCTCGTGTTAAAGTGACTTACCACCTCGTATCGATCTGCATTGATCGTAAATCTTTTTACGGGTAATTACATGGTTTGTACGGACACATATCCTCATAAAAAGTCTAAAACCATAATGTAAACATAACCACAGAACATAATCACGCGGTTAGCGAGATAATTGTCTATGCCTGGTAACAAAAGCTTAGATAATGGCTATTACAATGAAGTATTAAGATACAATGATCATAATAAACTATTGAATGACCGGTACTCCCACGTTTGTTAACTAAAATGAAGATAATATTGTCTTCCCACTACTAATAAATCATTCATAAGTAGGTACCTGTTTGTACGTAACATTTCAATATCCCAATCAAAGTGACATTAACAAATGGACATCTTATGTAAAAGACAATCAGATTGTTGTTACCTTCTTACAATTCATTAACGTTTAAAGAGATCGGACTTAAAATAGGTGGGTGGGTCATCATTACCCACCTTTAAACGCTAAGCCAAAATAGACTTCGGAGTAGTAGGATTTAGATTTTAACAGAAAGACGATATTTCCGGACCGTTACGACTTGGGGAGCTACCTGCAAAAAACGAGCGTACTCCCTTTTAAAAGGTCGGCAACGCATCTGTGATTCCTCTGGTGTTGCGGGTGTCCATGGGCGGCGGTGATCACTTACCATCAGGTGACCTGCTGGCTCGTTTGCCTCCTATCACATAAAAAAAAAGAAAAAAAGACGTCTACTGCTGCATAGGGTTACTTCAAACGGCTCTTCTGTCCTGACTCTGAGTCTCACTAGCTATCTGCCTGCCTTTACCAGATTGTCGGTCCACCTTGTGAGGAAACTGCCTACTGACTGTACACATTGCCAGCTACACATTACGAACTGTAACTGACCTCTTTCCCCCTTACTCATAAACGCCATTTAAATTTTAGTCAATTGATTAGCTTAAATTCTTAAGATTTTGTTTGGTATAAGGTTGGTTTTCCTAATAAAAATCTCGCTAAACGGTGATTAAATTTAAGAGGCGTTTATAAGTAAGGGGGTTTGTCTATATCTATATTACTTCTTTTTACTTCAATGAAGCTGACTATACAGTATTATACAGTTCTGTACTTATCTTGTTTGGTAGATTACGTTCGTAGTGGTATATTGGATGTCAGCCACACATTTTGTCAAATTTTGCAAGTTATATGTATTTCTTGAGTATCTAAACGTTTTATGTATTTCTTTTAATATAAAATAATAGGATCTTAGTAAATCCTACAAAAATAAGTACCTAACAACAAAAATGCAAGTTTAATAAAAATTGCGTTTCTGCTCCCCTGTTTTTAAAACTTAAAAGTGGAAATAAATAGGACGTACAAGCGTCGATTATTAGTAGGTAATCGATAACCTGCTAGCTCACGATCATAAAATTAATGTTTTCTTTACTGAATGCTAACTTATTGTCTAAAAACAAGCTACGTTTAGACGTTCTTATCATAAACTAGCTTACTTCGTAGGGCGGAGAAAAAAACGCGTCCCTTTTTTAAACATATTTCATTACTGCTCCACTCCTATTAGTCTTAGCGTGATACTATATAGCCTATGACATTCCCCGATAAATGGGCTATTCAACACAGAAAGAATTTTTAAAATCAGTTCAGTAGATCTACAGATTACCACCTACAACGTAACGAACACACAAACTTTACCTCTTTATAATATTATCATAGATAAAAATAATAAAAATAAAAATAAAATAAAAAATCTGTTTATTGCATAGAAAAAAATTACAAAAACATTTCATATCTTAACTTAATCTAAAGTCAGTAGATTGTTTAGTTAAGGAGTTGCTGAGTTGTATTGTGTGTTGTGTTGTCTAAGTAGGTGTACTGTTTACTATGTGTATGTGTAATTACATGTTAGTATGTGTCTTTTTAGTATGTTACGTACTTGTCTACAGGTTCTATTAGTTATCTGTTCGATTACGTGTATAGGCATTTTATTTAGGATTTTAGGTAAAGTACATTTTGGTAGTCTTAGACCATATACATTGTTATAAGAAGGTGTTTCGAAGGTAGGTAGATGTTGTAAGATACGCAAGTTGCTAGGTCGTGATGTTTTAGTCAGATTAGGTATATAGGTACTATAATGCGTAATCGTTTCCAAGTCAATCTTGTCATAAATGCTCATGACCTTACAGTACTTAAACAGATTGTGGTAATTATCTTTATTTTTATATTTGACTTTAATCGGTACAATTGTTTTTAATAACCTGATTTGTAGGTTGTATATATAGTCTAGGTATGTTTTATAAGTCTGGCCGTAAATGACGAGTCCATAGCTTATTACAGAATCCACCATTGCCATATACAGTAATCTTAATGTATTATATGGAACCTTGTTTTTAATTAAATACAGTTTTGACAATATCGCCCTTAGTTTATCACATACGTGTTCAACATGAGGTTCCCAGTTAAATTTGTGATCTATTTTTAGTCCTAGGTATGTGTGTTCTTTGACTACTTCTAGTGTTGAGCATGTACATGTGTTTATGTTTTGGTGCATACAGGTATGTTCGTGTGCTATGATCTCGGGTTGATGAGTCTCCTTTTTGTATGGTGAATGTATGTACATTAATTTTGTTTTTGAGTAGTTTATAGATAGACCCATATCATGGGCCCATTTACATAAGAGGTCAAATTCTTGTTGCATCTTACTTTGAGCTGTAGCAAAGTCACTATCAGCCGCTATTATGCAAGTATCATCGGCAAACTGATAAACCGAGCAATTCCTGGATAATTTACACATGTCATTAACGTACAAAAGATACTCAGTCGGCCCAATTACCGAACCTTGAGCTGTGCCATAAAGAGTTTTAAATAGCTCACTTTGTTCACCCGCTATGCTGACAGCGTTGAACCTGTTTGAATGGTAACTTTTAAGTAAATCCAGGAATGGACCCTGTATACCATTCTGCCGCATCTTTTCAAATAGTGTTTTATAATTTAAAGTATCGAAAGCCTTATTAAAGTCTATCATAACAGTTAGTACATGTTTTCTATTATCCAGATGTTCATTTATTTCATCAGTAAACCTTGTGAGTAACTGCGTTGTATTTTTATTTTTTTGAAAACCAAATTGTTTCTCATGAATAATGCTATTATCAGTTAAAAAAGTACTCAATTGGCTACTTAAGTATTTTTCAAAAATTTTATTTATACAAGATAATATACATGTATAGTTATATACATATGTAGTTATAGGTCTATAATTGTTTGTGTCATTCTTGGTACCTTTTTTAAAGATTGGTCTAATACAATCTTTAAAAAAAGGTATATTTTCAGGCGATCTGGATAAAATATGCTGAGCTAGTAGAGCAGAATACACCTCGTCTTCTTAGTCCCTTAAAACAAATAACAATTATAATTATATTCCGACAAATATTTAGTACAAATAAAGTCAGATTTAAGCAGGGTCAGCGTTCTTCTATTTTTTGTCTGAGTCTTATCTTTTATTTGTATTATTTGTTATCAAGGAAATACCTTGAATGGTCGGAACTCGGAAGTGTTGACAAAAACTTTTTGTATTGTTACTTAAAGTTAGAAGATATCTTAAGAGAATAATTTAAGTCTCTAATAAGTATCTTAATGTTGCTGTCGGTTTAAATTAGAAAACTTTCGTTCGTAGAATTTATGTTTCTTTTGTTACTTAGTAAAATGTTACCTACTTACTTATTTTTTACTGACACTTAAGATAGAGTTAAGTTAATTATCAAATTACATAAAAATTGAAATTCTAAAATCGACACGTTCAATATTATATTTAACGGACACAAAGCACATCCAGGCCAACTTACACATAACAAACAATATGCAATATGTGAACTGCACAAATAATTATCCCAAGTATGTAGCATAAAATCCTCAGCCGTTAACTGCATACAAAACCGCTGTGCCACCGAGGCTCATCCAAAAACCCGGACCAGTTTTAATACTAAAAAAAGTTCTACCTTAAATTAACAATTTCACCTAATTCCATTTAAGCTTGCAAAAATGTTCATTAATGCTCGACTCCTTTTGCTCTAAGCGCGATGTAATTGTAGCCTATTCCAATTAAAACCAGAACAAATACCTCATCATCATCATCATTATCAGCCTATGGGCATCCAATCCAATCCAATATTTATTTATATTTACATAGGCCTCTTCCAAACACTTCCACCCCACGCGGTCTTGTGCCTCCGTCATCCATCGGCTTGCCGCACCGTTCTAAGAACAATACTGCCATCTTATAATATTAGTAGATATTATTATATTCTCTATTACATTTTTCAATATAAATATAAAAATAAAAACATTTAAAAATATAAAAAAAGGTAGACCCACCAGCATCGGGTACAGGGACCAAGCTACTGGTGATTAGGACTCCAGAGATAGAACCTCCTTGTAGATATATTATTATTATTATATTTAGTAAATCGCTAAGCAACGTTGTTACTACAAGGCTGATCTTCAACAATGTTTATATTGCGGTCGGATCATTTCTCCAGCTTTGTTATCACGACCTCGTGCGAAATGTTATCTCAGAAATACATACATTATCTTATATTATGAAGAACGTGATCTTATACATATTATTAGACAAGCTTTCTTTGAATTTTCAGATTGAATTTTATTGCTTATATTTCTTTGTTGGTAATTTTGAAGTAAAATGAGGTGCTTCTGTTCACGCTGGTGGTAGATTTCTTCAGATAGATGGTATTTTCTAGGCCAGGTTTAAGCTATAGTGTGTATAAGTTACTGCGTTTAGGTAGTTTGGGTAGAAATTGCAGGATTTGTAGATAGAATTTACGTGTCTGGGTGAAGAGCACAGCAAATAATTTTGGGTAAAATAACGTTGTTTTTAGTTTTTATTTCAATGTTTTTTAATAACCTTGTATAAATGTCTATTAACAAAACTCAATACAATACGTGGTGCATATTTATATTGGCTTTATTTGAAAACAATGCATTCGAAATGGCCTGCAAAATTAATATAGGACATCGGATATGAAACTGCTAACAAATGGACCTAGCGTTATTGGTCAGATTTAAATATTGTGAATGCATATGGTTCTAAATAAGTAACGTATCCGTGTGGTAACAGAGTAAAAATACAATAATATGTCACCACCCAATCTCATTCCATGGGTGTCGTAAAAACCGATTAAGGTACTATCCGTCAATATTATCTTTACGCAATGAAAAGAAGGAAACTTGAAGATAAACCCTATTCTAATCCGCCTGGCCAGCGAGGTATTAGTTGGCCAAGTATCTCTCTGTCACGGTAGGGGGTCCGTCCCTGCAGGGGGACATTAATGGGCTGTTATGAAGTAACTTTTTAAAACATTGTAGTTTTCGACATGGTATCTTTCTAGACCAGAAGTGGGCGGGAATGAAAGAATGAAAGTGCATATTTTGCATACACAGTGAAAAAGTATGTAACCACAAATAACAAAAGTATTTAAACACGTAATATACTTACATATATTAACAAAACAATAGTGTTATTGTAATTCAAATACCCGCCATTTTATTTCTATTCATTCGCACGTTTCAATTCACCCGCACAATTCAGCAAAGGTATTTCATCTTGAAGTGAACGCGTTACCGTTCCTATTTCCGCACTATGAGAGACGTGGTTCCGTCTTCTTTTGTTGGCTAGTACCTAAGTACTTACTTTCATAGGTGCGGTGCGTGACGAAGTGTCTATTGAAAAGGACAGTTATTTGTAATTTTATTTACTTAGAATGGTGTTGCGGACTATTCAAGTAAAAGAAATAGAATTCAATTGAATAATTTGTAGATTAATAAATATTCACAAATATTCCTCACACATTCACACAACGCCATCTAGTCCCAAACTAAGCAAAGCTTGTACTATGGGTACGAAACAATGGATAAACATACTTAAATCCTTTTTTCTTTGTAAATACATACGTATTATACATAGAAAACATCCAGAGCAATGTAAACAATCATGTTCATGCAAATATTTGCATTGAGCGGGAATCGAACCCGAGACCTCTGCGTAGCAGTCATGTTATATAACCACTACAGAAGTCGTCAATCACACAAACAAATTATTATATGGGAACTGAATTTAAACTCCGTGACCTTGTGCTTGCAGTATTACCACTTCAACCTAAAAAAAAATATATAGCGAGAGTAGGTACGATTATATTGTATATCCTTACATTAAGTACGGTTACAGCTATTCTATATAAAGAAGATCTTCAAAAATTACCAAACGTAATTTAACGAAGCTAGTTATTATAAAAAAAAAATTATTCATTATTAAGCCGTTTACTATTGAAGTCTGTTTAATAATTTTAACATAAATCCAGCAATAGAAGGGGACCATTTGGCCCACTAAGCACGCCGGTTAAACTGATTTTTGTAGAGTTTTATATCAAGATCTCTTTCAATTGTTTTTGCAGAGATAATAATGTGTAAATTTTTATTTAGCTTTTACCTATGGAATGAGATATAATTTGGTGACACCATAATTATATTCTTACTGTATCATTTCTGTTTTGTGTATCAAAATTATATAATAACCAATCGACATCCATTGCAGGACATCCTCGTCCAAATATTTCCACTTTACACAGTCCTGTATGTAAATACAAAAACTCTACATAAATAATTTAAAACACACTGACTCATATAAATTTAGTAACATCGATATTGTCGGCCATGCTTGTACGTATGATTCGCAATGGATTCCCTCGATCTATATTTAATACCAGTAGCGGGATAGACGCGGGAGGAGGGAGAGGGTACGACGCTCCCTACCACGTGGTATAAATAGTCGCACGCGCATGTCAGCCGCTACAACACCCATACCATACCAAATTGGGAAACGTTAAGAGACGCGCGGGGTTTGGACTCGATTTTGTGCTTAGAATTAACGTTAAGCTTTTATTTAAAGACCTATGTCCAGCAGTTGACTGCTATGTAACGTTAATTTGATTGATTAGAGATTTATAATAATGCTGGTCATTTGTGACTGGTTAATACACTTCCAAGTAGTAGTGTGCTAATGTTACTGTATTTTGATAGTAGCAAAGTAATTTCACTAGCTACTAGATAATTTTTTATGGGATTTAACAATTTCTATACCCGAGTGATTTACAGAGTGTAGGGAGTTTTGACAAGTTTTACGTTTTTATTTTTAAGGTTAATCACATTAACAATACATTTACCTACATGTATTTAAATTATAGCAGACTTATTAAACTAATTAAAAAAACCCTAAAAAATGTTCAAAATGCAAACTAAATTTAAAAATATTAGTAAAATAAACTCTCTATGAAGAGTATTCAATTTTGTTTTCGTATTAACTAACTCGAGCTAAGGGGCCAGTGTGTATATTTGGGAAACTTTAGCACGGGCTTATCGTAAATCTGCCCTCATTCTCATCTGATTGTAATCTGGCCCATCCCACTCTAGCAACTTTGTTTTCTAGGTCGCCAAACCATGATCTAATTGAATTCTTAGTAAAACAATAATATTCACACATACATACGCCATCTTGTCCTAGTTAGATATAAGACGATTGCTTTGAAGGGGAATCGAATTTGAGACCTCTGCGTAGTCATATATTCTATACTAATATTATAAAGAGGTAAAGTTTGTGTGTTTGTGACGTTGTAGGGGAGTCATCTCTGGATCTAATAAACCGATTTAAAAAAATCTTTTTGTTTTAAATAGTCCATTTATAGGGGAGTGTCATAGGCTATATAGTATCACGCTAAGACTAATAGGAGTGGAACAGTAATGAAATATGTATTTATTTTATATTATATTATATTATCTTATCTTAATATTTCTATAAATTTCTATATGGAGGTACGAAGTAAGCAAAAGAAGTAACAGTCCATGCCCCTATTTCGTATAGACTATGATCCACATTGCACCAACTTCTGTACCTGGTATAGTCAAACATTGTGCTTTCCATCACGCAAACGACTTCTCGTTTCGTCACTATGTCCTATAAAAATAACATCATCACTGGTGCTGTAAATAGGCATATGTGTCGTCCAACGAAAACAGAATTGATTGGCTTTGCTATGCTTGTTTGTTATAGGGATTTTATGTGTCCGCTTAACCTATATCTAGTTATTGCTGATCATTCAAAATAAGAAAAATGCAAGAGCAAGATTACAAAACGGTGACGCTAAGATGTTGTTATGGTTTTTATTTATTTTTGCTAAAATATATTTTGTTTTAGATGAAAAAATTATGATTCTATAAATAGATTTATAATTTTATTTGTCCGTTTTCGTTATATCTGACTTTGGAGGAGAATAATAATAGCTATTCTTAACTTAGCTAGTTCTAAACGTGCCATGGGCCTCCGCCTGTGCCAGCAGGAGACACCTGGACGCCGAAATGCCCTGTGGAAATCCAGACTCAGGACAATAAGTTATGGATACGCTTGTCCTGCATGAAATACCAAGCCATGACCTAAATCATCACAACAGCCCATTAATGTCCCACTGCAGGGACGGGCCTCCTCCCGTGACGGAGGGATACTTGACCTACTAATACCACGCTGGCCAGACGCCAATCCGTATAGGGTTTAATTTCAAGTTTTCCTTCTTTTTAGTTCGTAAAGATAAAATTTACGGTTAGTCCCTTAGTTGGTTTTTACGACACCCATGGGATGAGATGGGGTGGTGGCATATTGTATTCTTACTCCGTCACCACACCGACAATGACCTTAATAAGTCAGTCTAAAATAAATAAGTATTAAAAACTTCATCGCTTCTATAATGAGGTTAAAATGTAAATCAGGTCATACTATGACTTTAAAGTGACTTCTTTTGTTTAGCGGTCATGCCCTGAATACGTGTCAATATTTTAACGGCTAATGATAGTTTGTTTATAGGACAATAGCACGTGGCTTCGTTCATATATGGTTATTAGACAAAAGATGAACTTTAAATTGTATAGTACGAGTTCAGCTAGCTTTGAAATAATGTGTTAAATCTATACTAATATTATAAAGAGGTAAAGTTAGTGTGTTTGATTGTTTGTGACGTTGTAGGGGGTAATCTCTGGATCTAATAAAACGATTTTAAAAATTATTACTGTGTTGAATAGTTCATTTATCGGCGAGTGTCATATGCTATATAGTATCACGCTGTGACTAATAGGTGCGGAGCAGTAATGAAATATCTTTAAAAAAGTGACGCGTTTTTTTCGCCGCCTAACGAAGTGGGCACGAGTCAGCTGGTAAAAAAATATATTCATTTTATAGTAACGTAATTGATTTTAACAACAGCAATCGTAGTGTAAACACTGCTCAGTCAGGTGGACCGACGAAGGTCTCTGAGTTGAACTGGATACGGAAGGCACAGCCTCGTGTTATGGCGCGTGTTGGAAGATGCCTATGTCCAGTAGTGACATACCTAGACTAGTTGATTAATGGTTTAACAAGGGTTTCATTAACCATTTTTTTGTGTCTGGTACATCATCATAACAGCCCATTAATGTCCCACTGCAGGAACGGGCCTCCTCCTGAGGCGGAGGGATACTTATGGCCTAATAATACCACGCTGGGCTAGACGGATTGGTACAGGGTTTTCTTTCAAGTTTTACTTCTTTTTATTACGTAAAGATAATATTCACGGATAGTCCTTTAGTCGGTTTTTACGACACGCATGGGATGACACAGTGGGACGGATTGGTATAGGGTTTAATTTCAAGTTTTCCTTCTTATAATATACACGGATAGTCCCTTAGTCGGTTTTTACGACGGTTTTTTTGATGAGATGGGGTGGTGACATATTGTATTCTTACTCCGTCACCACACGGAGATGGAGTCTAGTACATAAATTTAGTAAAAACCCTGCCATAAGTACCAGTGAGTTTCAATTAACACGTGTTTTGTTTTAGTAAAATAAGTAGTATATGCTTAGTACAGCGAGCAATATTGTTTAACACTGACTGACCTTTGACAACCTAAAGTACAAAATGGCGTGTAGTTTCAAAATTACTTTGTCCAGGCAACCATAAAGCTGAGCGGTATTTTCGCATCGCGTCCATAGACACAACAATTGGGCCAATCGTAAAAACGTTTAGTGTTAACTCTCATTCTGAGAGTCGTTCACAAGGTTTCATTAAAACTGAACAATCCTATATATCCGACATTTTATTGGTATTAAGTTTTTTATTTTCTACGTGGGAGTGGTTAAGGAGTGTAGCAATTAGTTGTACTTATTTCATTTATTTTTATCAGTGTTTTATAAATACCGTAAGATGAAGGGAAATAAATGAACATTACTTTTAATTATCGAATTAATTTTAAATTTTATCTGACGACTTTTCTCTGGACGTTATGGGTTTCTTGTAAGACTTTTCATTTACACACATGATACAAAGATGGGTTAGTAATTGGTGAATAATCAAGTGACAGAATATAGATTTTTTTAATATATTCATTTCTTCTATAGGTAGTTATATTTAAGGAACTGAGACGCATGAATATATATATACCTTAGTATATAAAAGCGGTGAATTCTAACTAATCTTTAAAATTCATGTTTTTTTACAAAATATGGTCTAACTGGAAACTAATATTTTTAGTAGGTAAACTTGAAGCATTGAACTAGCAAGTGATGCAAACCTTCCACCGCCCTACATTCTTTCTAGTACCTACAGAATTTTTATTTACCTTTATAAGCAAAAAAGTAACTAACCTAAAACATGAGAAAGGTTCAAAGCACTCCCGTGGTACAGTATTTAGGTACGTGTCCTCACGAGAACTTGACATATTTAACAAAAGGTTCATTGTGTACGCTCGATATGTGGAAGTGAATAATGGCGCTCGCAGTGATTTTAAGGAACGATTCACACCGATCGTGATTGCGTGTGCGTTACGTTTGTATGTACGACGGCATTATAGAGTTAGTCCTAATTGTATAGTGGTGCGTTGCTGCTTTTAAGAAAGGGCATGATTCTGCCCAACTTTATCGAGGACCGCTAAGGGAACCTTTTACCTGTGGACTTCTCAAATAATACAGTCGCCCCTTATTGGTCACTAAGGCACACAGTGAGTTTTAGTCGGTATCTAACCCGTGTTTTCGGGTCTCCTACTCACCTGTTCTCCAGGCTCAAGGCTGGTACAATGCTTTTATAAGATTTCTCACAATAAAAATGGATCTAACTAATACAAAGCCATACAAAGTTATTTCACATTGATATTAAGGGAGCGATTTGGTTAGGTGGTCCTTTTGAACTTATTATTAATAATTGAGAAGTGCATGGGACTTTTCAAAAGAAAATATTGTATTACTTCCAGTAGGCACAATCAAACGCGCGTGAAAGAAATAGGTGTGTCTTAGGCATAATATTAAAATTACTCAACGAGCAACAACTTTGTTCGAAACCATTTATGCAATAGCCAGTATTAAAACATTTATAGGTTTCGATCAAAATAAATGTCTCCTATATAAATTGTTTATAGGCAACCTACATTCCGTGTGTTGAAGGAATAAGAATTCTTAATGACTACATTCTTTTCTCGAGGGGGTTATAAAAGCCGTATTAGGGATTACTTATTTATTTAGTTTATTTATTTTTTCGTGTGTTGACGTAGTGAGAAAAGTTGTGTTACCACCTTATCTTATTTTTCGTTAGAACAGAAAAGCTCGCAGATGATATCTTTGTGAAAATAAAAGAAGTAGGTAGATACTCAACACCAAAAGTCTCGTCAGCGTGGTGTTAACAAGCCAAGTTTCTCTCCAACACTAGAGCAGGGCTCCCCCAATTACTAGTTAGGTCATGTGTTTTTTAATGATTATCTTATCCTACTAATATTATAAATGCGAACGTTTGTGAGGATGTATGGATGTGTCTTACTCTTTCACGCAAATACTACTAAATGGATTTCGATAAAATTTGGAATATAGGTAGTTTAGGGTGTAAAATAACATTTAAGCTACGAATACAACGCGGGTAAAGCCGCAGCAATCAGCTAGTCAGAAATAAAATTGTAAAGATTACCTCAGTATTTTGTTATCTTTCAATAGATGTTTGTAAAACTTCCAGTGATACAAGGCTTGATCCTTAGTGCGGCAACTATCTTTGAAAATGGACTATCTGTATATTTTGAGTTTAGATGGCGTTGTATGAATATGCGAGAAATATGCTATTAACATTACGTTATCAGATTAGACAACAGTGTATCTAAAAAACAGAATCGTATTAAAATCCAGTGCTCGCTACTTTAATAAGGTCGTCGACATCGTGAAACCCACGAAATAATTCCACATTATTATACATTCAGTATCTCAGACATGTTAGAAAAGCAGACGTAGGAGAATTAAAGAGGGTACCTAATATATTTTATATAGAAATAAACCCTTGTAAATGTAAATTGTTACTTATTAGCATTTAGAACATCTTTGAAGCGTAAAGGTCCTGAGTCTTTGGTGATGTTACGTAAAGATAATCAATTATGTTTTCTTAGAAAACTGTATTCAGGGAAAAGCTATTTATAATATGCTATAATATTCTTACATACGTATATTCATCAAATACTCATAAATATTTGGCGACCTTTATATAAAATATCTATTTCAAATATGGCCATATCCCTGGAATGGCAGGATCGTCTTTTGTTTTTCACTGTCGTTTCATCGTCTCATTCGTGTGGACATCGTCAAGGAAATCGCAGCGTGATTAGACTCATTGAAAGGAACATCACACTTTTTCTCTACATTGCACGCCCTAAGCGCTAATTAAAGGTTTACTAGAATCTTCGGCCCTGTAAGCACGATAAGAAGGCATGTAGACCATTGGATTGACACATTGCTGTTATATTTAAGAAGAAGAACCTAAGTAAATAAAAATATCAGATTTTGACACATACTGTAGCCAAATTTATGACTATTCCTTAGAATCCGTCATTTAAATATTCTTATTACCACGCATTTTAATATTCCGATCTTGATCCACAATAAATAAAATAAAGATTTAATACGGTAACCCAAATTCCGTTATGACGTACCTAAACAAGCAAATCACGTTCAATAAAATAGAATCCGCAAGTATTTTGATCACGTATTACAAAATAAACTCGGCGGTACTATAAGAGAAGCGGTAATGGAAAGACACTAGCGACAAAGTGGTAAATGATGGAACTAACCTGCATCGCGCTATTGAAGGTTACGTTGAAACATTATCAGTTTTTTAATTTCAACAGTAACTGCGGGGATGACTAGCCTCTAGCTAGGGAACGAAGTCTTCTCCAGTGAGAAATGACTACTACTCCCATAGTACCTATAGGAATTGGTAAGTATAGGGTTATGTATTAAATGTAGGGTAAAAGTAAAAAAAGAAAATCTTCGATTAACACTGCATGAGATCATCGTCAATGAAAAAGAATGTTATTGCAGCATTAAAAGCAATTTAAACGTCCCTTTTCCTCCCTCTCATCGCTTTCAAAGGGTAGATTTTTTTTATCACGCAAACTGTTTTTGGACGGCACATATTACTTCAAGCTATTTTCCTGGACTCATGTCGGTACTATTTTAACAACGCCAACGTATTAATCTCGGTGATCATACAATGTATAGTTAGAAAGTTCATACACCTGTAATACGAGTATCACCTGCATTGACGTCAGAGATCATTACATGTATCTGTCATTTCCTAGATACAGATAACAAATAGATTATGTAGATAATAGGTACACTAAAATATAAGTAATATATTAGGGGTTTTTATACGACATGATGACGAAACGAACTAACGGCTCACTTGTCTACACCGCCTTGGGGTCTAGCGAAAAGGTTCTTTGTGACTAAACCCCTACAACTCGTTAACGTCCATATCGTTAAATCCAAGCTGCGTCAAACGATACGGTGCGATATCATCTTGCAATCCTTAACATTATGTAAAACCGATGTGATAGTTTAAGGAAGAAATAAATTAATAATCATTCACATATAAGTGCTAAGAGTTAGATTAAGGCTGGAACAACAGTTGTACCTACAACCAGTAAATAAACTGAGCTGTGCACACTACAATAAGATCGTAAAGAATTTAACACAAGTACAAAGAAATACAAGTAAAATTAATGTTAATTTCTCTTTTGCTATTTACCTTCAGAAAATGTTAATATGGTTTATGTTTAATTCCAGTGTTGTTGCTCTTTCTTAGTATAATAATGTTAAAAATATAAAAAAATGTTTCTTTACTACGAATGAGTAAAAATAGTTTATTCATCACGGACGTACCACAACAAAACTAGACACAGTAGTCAATTGTTTTTTTCATACCTTTATTTAGTGGCTGCCGAGATGGCCTTCGTAAGATTGTAATATGTTCTGGAGACCATCAAGCCTGAAGTCAAAGTCAATACGCTTGCAATTGTTTTATGGCTATAGGAGCCCTCTCAGAGTGCACTGATTATAAAACCTAGGAAGAACATTAAAATGTTCTTTTAAGAAAATTGGGTGAATTTCGAGATGTAATAGGTATGGTCTATACCTCTCTGAGCGGATTGTTCGAACACACTTTGCTTGAAGTTCGCCTTCTGTACTTATTTCTGTAGTCATGCAGTGGTAAATTTCCACACTGTATTAAATTATTGTTAGATGATAATCTACCAAGTACTGCTAAGAATAAGCATTTGCCTACATAAGCGCTTATTTTAGCATTCTATGGATTCCCCGTACGGGTCACGGTCCACCGCGTGATAAAGGACATATTGGCACAAGTAATAATTTGTGAATCAATTGTTAAATATTCTTTATAATTACAGATATGGAATAAAGAGCTCTTGTATTATATTTCCTCGATAATCTGAACAAGTTTAAGGTTAAGTAAGTAACTGTGATGACTTTCTCAGTTCGTCATATCTGACGGATGAATCTAGGCACGTACTGATGTAACAACATGCGTGTATACGTGATTATAATATTTTAATACAGTTCAAGACGAGAATAATAAACATTTGTCATATTCACATCAACATGTAATTGGTTCTGAGTGTATGGCATATAGCTACAGTCGCGAGATCGCAGTTTAGTATTAAGGAATATTACTTGCGAGATTCACATATTATTGTTTTAAGAGCAGTCTTTTAATGCATAGAACATGCAGATGTAATTTGTGTTCAAAGATTTCTATCTAATTTAGTTTATTTCATGTTTGTAAAAATCTCCGCAACACAGCGAAAACACGTAATTATGTCCCTTAATGCAGCAAGTTTTTGAGGCTGGTTTCCTTCTGTCTTGGAGAGCAGGAGTCGCAGTACCAAAAGATGGAGGAACTATGGTTAAGAAACTAAAATCAACAGCGTTCCTCACTCACCGGTAAAACACAAAGAGCCGATTACACTAGACTACATGTAGTCAACTACATCATGTAGGAGACTACATGTAGTCTAGTGTAATCACATGTAGGACAGTGTAAACAGAACGTCCTAACACTAAAAAGTTAGGACGTCCTTATGTAGGAGACTACATGTAGAAGACTACGTGTAATCAGCGCTTTAGACAGCGAGAAACGAAGCATTACAAGAACAGTCCTAGAGATATTTTGACATTAATCTGTCGCCTACCATGAACCATGTTGTTAAAAATAAATATATTTTCTCTTTCCTGTTCACAACATAACTAAAATAAATCACAAGCGGATGTATTTTCTTGTCACTCAACTACAACCAAGCTTCAAAAAGTAGTAATGGATGAACGTAGTCAACGGAACGACAAAAATATTGTTTTTTTTTATCCTTTTATACCTATTTCAACTTTGTATCTTCCAACGAAAAAACTAAACTGTAATATTAATTAACTTCCTGTATTGTGTTGTAACAAAGTCGATATTCATGGTAGTCAAACCACATCTAATTTAATTCATGTTGCAAAGGCCGACTAAAGAAAAAAAAAATCTTTGCTAATTTAGGACTACCTAGCGATGGCGTTGTTTGAGGTATATTACCTATATTATAATATTTATTAGATATTCAAATCCAAGAAAACAAGAGAATTCAAAGAAGAAAAAAAAACCTAAACATATATTATATAACAACCAATTAAAATGTCCCCAGGTAAGAACAGGTCTCCTATAGTGACGGAAATAAATTGTAAATTTTTGTCTTAATTATACTATGCTAGCCAGACGGAATGGTATAGAGTCTGTTTAAAGTTTACCTTCTGTTTTCGCAAATACGTAGCTTTTTTATGACACCCATAGAAACAGATAGGTACATTGTACTTAGGTTTAAGTACATTTTGTAATTAAAATGAATTAGTACCATATTAAATTAGATTAACATGTGCAGCGCGCAACAAGCGCTCGCGTGCTACTGACGCCCACGCTTATGCGCACATGGCGAGGTATTCAACCTTGCGCAGTAATGGGGACAGCGCGGCCGGCGACGCCAATCAATCTCTACACTAGTTTTCTAAGAAATATTGAAATAAAATAACACATTGTTGACGGACTAAGAAAACAAAGTGTCACACATTTACGTACAAGTCACGAAAAAATTTGGGGCTCAGATATTAATTACCCATTTCTTACGGCAGGAAATCCTTATGGAGTAACTTAGTCCGAGGAAGAGCGGAGGCGTTTGTCAAACTCTAACTGAATAAAACTCTCTGGTGTTCCGTCTTGCACGTAGGCCAGGGATCCATACTTTTTCCGGAAACATTTTATCCAACACTTGTAGTAACCAAGCTGGCCAGGCAGCTTGGTTACTACAAGTGTACAACTCAAGTATGATATTATGCACATGGATTTTTGATTTGATCTATATGTATTTCAATATACAATAAAATATTTAGGTTGTTTGGAGTACAAACTCTGCTTCGTTTGAGGCTAGATGGCTTTGTGTAAATGTGTCTTGTCTTACGTCGTCCTTGTTTGAATTTTATTGTAGTAGGAACGCGATTCTTCGATATGAATATTATTATAATATGAGTAAGAATGTCATATCACAATAACGTATAAATATCTTATGCCAAAATATTTTGAATAAACGAAAATCCTAACATATTTATTGAACTAAATAAAACAATGACATATTTATGTAGAATAACATATAAGAAAATATATTTGTATACAATAATATATTTAAGCCACAGGGGTCAAAGAAAACTAGGTACCTACTAACATCATTGAATGGAAAAGTGCCAAGAAAACTCGCATCCACGCTGAATGGTTATAAACGTAAGTATACCGACTCCTTTTGCCAAATAAAGGTCAGATTTTTATTATATTTATGGTAAATCAAAGAAAAGTTTTTATACTAAAACGGAAAAACTGGCAACCATTGTTTCAGCACCAAAAAGAAGACAAATGAAAAATAAAACTTTATACATCTGTAGGCTGTTTCCTTTTTCTTCTTTGGCTAAATTAAGGTAATAGTTAACTTGCTTATAAGGATTAGTCCCATTTTACGACATACCTAGTTTGTATGGAACTATTTCCCTTATATTTATAGATAGATTACCTATTTGTACAAAATACTTAATTTGAAATATTTTTTAAAAAAAAACAAGCGAGCAGAAATCTAAACATCTCAAAAAACGTAATTGAACTAAAGAATGTTTGATGAGTATAGATCGGTATTTGCACACATTTTGCTAAAACAAATAGTGATATCATTGTTTTTGATTGCATACTCATTAGTGCAAAAAGTTATGAGAACTGTATTTGATTAAGCGTTAAAAATATTGCTTTATCATCGTATGAGCCAAAATACGTCCACTGTTAGACATAGACCTAGTACTTAGGCTTTTAGGCTAGTTTTGGTAGAGATTAGAAAAGAGCGCGAATTTCTTCAAGATTCTTCTCATGCTCTAACCGTATTTGCAAATTTGGCAGTCGTCTGCAGACAAATCTGTTGAAGAGAATATTACTGGGTGTGTTTTGAAAGGCTTTCGGTGACGTGAAAGTTCTCGTCTTTTGTGCTGGGGTCGTCATTCTAGAACCTTTCCGATTCATCGACTGTCATTACTGCGTATGAGTGGAAATGAAAATGTTATTCATTTTGATCAGCTTTCCATAACCATGTTAGATTAACTAAAAAACGTTTAGAGAGCAACAAATCTACGCCATTGTAGATATTTTTAAAGAAGCGTCATTTACTTACAAACCATCACGGCGATTTTCCATCATAACAGAAAGAGATTTTCCACAAAGAAGTAGGTATGTACCTAAAACAAACAAAAATACATTATAGACTGCGGCAATTTCATATAGACAGAATTAGACAATGTGGTCGGCTTTACACTGCATACAATTTAAGATAATTGGATGCAGTGCAAAACCGGATTATCCGTATCTAGTTTATGGTATAAATTTATATTCGTTACAGTATTTATTTAGTATTGTTGGCAAAGGAATACACGTGCTGGAAGATTATTCTACAATTAAAGGCATATTTTATTAAGGAATATTTAAGTCCGACTGTTGTACGGTAGTTTGGTATGAGTGATCGAAAGGGGAACGCGACCCGAAAAGGGAAGGGCGACATAATGTCAATCCTTTGCAATTCCATTTATGATGTAGTTAGTACAATAGAATATCACATATTCTTCGCATACATCTACACAAATGTATTTGTTATAAAAGTTATCTCGTTACCTATTGTCGTATATTGTGCCTGAATTTAAATAGGACGTCTTAGAATTTGTTTATGCCAGCATTTTGCAGCCGAAGAAATTCATACCCGATCTCACTCGCCTATCCGTTAGTATGGCACTATTCACACGACGAACGGAGCCAAAACAAGAGTAAGGAAACAAAAAGAACAAAAAAGATCAGTCGTCACATGATTAAAATCCCTATTCTCTATACCACTAGTGTGAACAAGCTCTTAAAATCAAAGTAAATGTCAATAACAGCATATTATTATTATATTAATTGGTCACACTAGCTGACATTTAACCTTTGCTTTGCGGTCATGAACTGAATTACTGAAATAATTACCTTATATTATTAATAACCTTATATGGTCAAAGACCTTGTTAATAATATTTCAATGTAAATATTGTTTTGGTTTGAGAACAAAATGACTTATAATTAAATATAGGTTCACCGGTAATTGAATTTCCAGTTATTGGTTGAATGGTGACAAACAAAATTACAAGTACAATACAGGGTCTCATCATTCTATCTTGTCTGATTATGTATTCACTTATTATTAATTAATTATATTTAAAGTTTTCTTATTTCAATTGTTTGTTTCTGGCTATTGTTAATGTTAATATTGTGATTTTATATGTTATATTTGCACACCCGGTTGTGGTGAGACATTATGCTGGATTATACGAAATTGTAAATATCCTGTACCCATGTTTCTTGCAAATAAAGACTCTTGAAGGAAAGGCGCTTCGCCGCTGGAGCTGCTTAAAAACCTTTTACGATGTTGATGAGAAACGTAATTGAGATAAAAATTAGGGTACAATATCTAAAGTTTGTTGTTATATTATTATGCAGTAAATAAGTATCTTTATACTATAATCTTTATTATAAAATTCAATCAAAAAGCTAATATTAATTAATAACAAGTATAAACTCAAACACTTTGTTGACCTAAGTCTATTGAACTTTGTCTATTAATACGTGTGATTTAGTTAGAACCTTCATAAATAGAATGATTAGCATTTTCATAATGAGGTCGTGCACCTTACCATAATATATTTTTAAACATTCTCATTATGAATTCACTTTTTTTTTACGCGGCAAATATTTTTATATATAATAAGGTTATTGAATTTAAATTTGCACGAGGCTTATTGTCTATTGCCTCCCATAGCAAGATTAAACTTGTGTTTATGAGCGGCAAGACTTTCTCATATTACCTATATGAGAAACCGGTAAGGGTTTCTCAACTTAGCGTTTTTTTTTAATAATAAAAATATGTCTTAAGTTTAGACAAAATAAAAAAGTACCCTTATATACCCTTGTAGTACCCTTGTATACCTTAAAATCTTGTCTATGTTTAAAATGTAATCAAGTTTGCTTGCTATAACATCTGTTAGAAAAAATCTTCTCTGTTTGAAAGATAGTTTGTCCTATACAAATTTCATCAACATTGCTTAAGTTATTTGGCTTTTATCTCCGAAAAATTTAGAATCTCATTAAATGAAAGGTACTCCAACGCTTTAAACTCGCTTTTTTAATCAGAAAATTATCGATGACAACGCTATTAAATTTAGATCAGGTGTTTATTATGGCTCACCTTCTTATTTATGCGTAAAATACGTGTACAATATAGCTAAGTAACAAGAGACTATCACCCCTACGTAAGTAAAAGGTCATTGACTGATAAAGGTTATTAGTTCATAATCCTTTGCCGAACTTCGATAATGATTGAATACGAATATATAAAAATAGGATTGTTAATAGCTTATGTTGAATGTGACTCTACCTACACACTTTCCTGCCTGTTAGTTAGTACAACTGTACAAAAGCACCAAGTAGTTTGGTATAGGCTGTACGGCAGGGCAAAAACGCGTATGAAACCCGTGGAGTAGTTTTAAATCTCGGTCCTGTCAAATAGACAACGGTTAGGTAAAATGAGAAAACATGGCATACTTGTGAAAATTTGTTATTTTTTAGAACAATTGTTAGATGTTATGCTAAAATTTAGAATAAAATGAGTTGAAAAAATATGAAGTTATTTAATTTAAAGATTTATTGTTGAGACTTATAAAGACAAAATAAATGATTATTTTTTAATTGCTTTTTAAATGTAGATTTTACTTCTATTGTAATTTTTTTCAATTGGCTTTTTGTTTATCTTTTTTAAAAATATAAATTCTTTTAAAATTATACACTTAATTTGAAAGAACGAGAAGGTTACAATTTACAAAAACCAGATACCAACTCGTCTAAGCTCGAGGTACCTATGTGCAGGCAAAATATCCCCCCATACATAAGAGGCCCCTCCCTAAAGGAGGATATTCCAGCCATGCAATAAATAATCTAATGTACTAGTAGGTATGACTAAAACACTATCAACACATTGTCAAAACAAACCATCATTAACTAGTAAACATAATTATATATTTCTACGTTAAATTAGCTTAACCTATATTTAGAAAGTTATTTTAAGCCAAACACAATTAAGCTTACGATCTCCTTTTCACACAGTTCCCCATCGTTTTCCCATGTAAAGTTCTGTCTCTTTCGCACATACTTTCCCATGGATATAGATATCTCTGTCTTGTTTTTGATTTCAGAACTTTCAGGCCAGCTGAGCGGTCCCGACGCGTTGTCATGGCAACCATTGATCGACCGCCATGTTGAATGCAACCGTCTGCAAACGCGTGCCTTACCTCTAGACACAATAATGAGATTTAGAGTTCGTTTAAAAATAGGTGTTCTGAAAATGGCAACATTATTAAGTACAAAGTGTTAAAGCAAGATAAAATTTTATGATGTCTGAAATATTGTGTTTATTTTTATTTTATTAAATGTTACTTTCGTGTTTGTTGAAGCTTTACTATTGGCCCATAGACGATGCTTGCAGAGAAGAGTAGGTCGTATATTTTTTTATTGCTTTAATGTGACAGATAAGCATTCTCAGCCTAGGTACCTTATACATAAAGTATGTTGGCTAAATCTCATAACTCTGTAATTTTTTCACTAGCTACTGTTCGAAATTGAACCAAAGGTCATTAATGTGAGTGCTTATTTATAGCAATGTTACATGCTTGAGTAACTTACTAACTTTATACTTAATACAAGTTTTAATTGCAAGATTTAATTTTTAATTATTTAAAAACCACTTTTAAATACGAACCAGTAAATCAGAATACAACCTCTTTTTATTAAATAGAATATCCGTCCAGACAGTGAAAAAGGTTTCTCGCATCTCTTTTCAGCCAATAATGTTTAATTAGCAGAAACAAAGCATACCTACTATGTTTAGACTGTCTTCATTCTAAATGACGCTAATATAAAATAAAACTATTGTAAAAGCTGGCATAATGAAATATCAATGTTCGTAGTCCTAACAATGTACATATTAAAATAATAGTGTTTAATATTATTGATAAGTACATTCCCTCCTTTCTTTCTTGTCTAGGCCTTATGTCTTCATTTTAATAAAAGAATGCTTTAACAATTTATAAAAAACTAGCTACGCCCGCGGCTTTGCTCGCGTTAAATTCGGGGTAGCACTAAGTAGTCTATGTTACTCTCCATTCCTTCAACTATCTCCACTTACAAATCACGTCAATTCATCGCTCCATTTTGCCGTAAAGGAAAGACAAACACTTTCCCATTTATAATATTAGTATGGATGTAAAGTCACCATCGTAATATCTTACTCGCGAGGCGTAACCTAGACAACAGTAATGCTCAGATGTCGCAAATTCACTTACATTACGCATAGCTAAACACATAAAATCAATGTTCGCGAACAGATTCTGCGTAGCTTTGTAAGTTTTTTAGCGAAGTTTGCTTTAAAAAAGAAATGTTATTTCTTTCGTATGGTCACAGAATAAAATTGTGTCTTGATCCTGTACGATTCGAGCCCCACCCTAGACAACTGTTTGTGCGTTCAGTATAGGAATTTCATAAGCTTGGTGTCTTGGTGTCCTTTAAGCAGATGTATGTAAAATGCCCCGCGATAGAGGACATAATGCCTAAACTTTTGAGACTTAATAACTTATTTCTATGGCTTGGCTATGCTATGTCATTGTTGACGTTCATGACTTGCGGCATATATGCGGGTACCATGGAGTGAACCGTTTGTTTTCTACCTCAAATCAAAATAATCAAGTCAAAATGAATTGATCCAGTAATAACTACATTTTGGCATAGATAAGCAAGAGTATTGTCGCAACCGAGCCCGTTCGTGCCAAACCGCTAGTTAGCGAACGAGCATGCAAATCTGGCAAGCTTTACTCCAATATAGCTTATTTTCGTTATATCCTTTGCTTCCAGTCTAGTTAGCATTTACCTAGCTCTATCATTTCAACACTCAATCAAAATAATGTTAACATGTTCGTATTTCGTATGCTGAGATGGTTTAGACACGTTCACAAGATTGATCATACGAGAATCAAATTAAAGAGTAGAAAACATTAAAAGGGGACGCCGAAACAATAGTTAAACTTAATCAGTGACATCCTTTAAAAGAAACACTCGGAACAGACTTGCTTATGCAAAGTTAAATAATAAAAAAATCAATCTTTACGGACATTCTACATAGCGCCATCGGTTCCCAAAGTAAGCTAGGGATAGCCTGCTTGTGCTATGGGTAACAGACCAACGAATATTTATGCTTATATACTTTACTTATATACTTTTTTTTGTATATACATACATATTATACATAGAAACACTCAGATCAATGCAAACAATCATGTTCATGCACACAAAGATTTGCATTGAGCGAGAATCGAACCCGAGACCTCTGCGTAGCAGCCATGTAATATACATGTTTCTGCCTATTCCCATGGGAACAAGGGGTCTGTATAAATATGTATTCGTAAGTAAGAACTAATCTAAGGGCCAGATTCAGAGACCGCACTTTGACTTTACTTTAGCAAAGTCTAGTTATTATCTCTGAATTTGAACAACATTAAAGTAATCTTTTCGCATGAAAAGTTTACTTTGTAGTAATAAATAATGAAAGTAAACTTTTTCATGCGAAAAATTACTTTAATGTTGTTCAAATTCAGAGATAATAACTAGACTTTGCTAAAGTAAAGACAAAGTGCGGTCTCTGAATCTGGCCCTTAGATTCATTGAAAACATTTTACAAACGTTAACAAGTTCCAGTTTTATTGGTAAGCACTTAACAACGATACGGTCTCGTTTCCCATAGGAATTTGATGACATTGTGTTATAGCTATCGAGATATCTCGAGTAGAATCGATACGGATCCTGGGACCGGACTAGACGGGCGCGAACTTCGAATCGGTATTTTATAGCAACACTGGCTGAATAGGTTTTCAATTAGTGCTTTTCAAATTGAAAACGGTTCACTGCTCTTTAGTTATTTCCTCCATAAGGATTTTGTATAAATATAGTTATTTTTTAGTAAATAATTTAATCCAAAAAAAAAATTTTTTAAAAGCCGTTTTCGAGAAATCAGGTAACAAACACCAAAAAAAAATACAACCGAATTGAGAACCTCCTCCTTTTTCGAAGTCGGTTAAAAGTTGTGGTAGCGTATCTCTTACAGTATTGAACTGTTCAGATTCGAGACATTTGTTTGTGCGATACACAAATAATTGTCCCGAATTTGGAAGTTCTTTGTGTCAATTCATAAGCACGTCGACAAAATAAAAATAGCCAGAAGAGTAAGGTAATAGACCAATATTCAAAAAGGATCCAAAACATCATCCTAGAGACATTTCCTCATTTTAATTTATTACATTAAAATGAGTACAACTCATTACACAAATTACACAGAACATTCATATTTGTTATACGCATTTATATTTAATTCAAGAGCTTTAGGGTAGCCGTCCGGGACACTCCACCCGGTCAAGGGCATTGCACCAGTGCAGTAATATTTACGTTAAAGGATTTACGACGTTAGTACAACTAACATAAAATTTATTTTCCTATGTCTGAATATACCTCTGTGTACAGCTTCGCATTTTCCTAGCAAAAGCCACTCGCAGACGGCATCTTTTGACTACGACCTCAATCATATTTTGAATAAAAAGTTAGGAAAAATAATAAGGTCTTTATAAAGTTTTTATTAAGTATACTTGTTGAAGGTTTTTACTGTAAACTTTAACAAAAATTTTAAAAACTTTGACAATACAATTTGTTTGAAAATATAACTTTTAGTTTAAAAAAATCTCTTAATTAAATAATAAACTCATGTGAGGATTAAACTAGCGACACAATTTGTTTTAAAAATATAACTTTTAGTTTAAAAATCAAATAATAAACTCGTTTGAGGATTAAACTAGCGAAAACGAAGCTGTAAACTAAAAAAAAAGCATAGTACAAGCACAACATAGTTAGGGACTAGATGGCGTTGTGTGAAGTTAAATGTGCAGATTGCTATAATAATATAGTACAATAACACCACTATAACTTATCTCGACGACCTCTGTGGCGTAGTGGTTATATAACATGACTCCTAAGCAGAGGTCTCGGGTTCGATTCCCACTCAATGCAAATATTTGTGTGCATGAACATGATTGTTTGCATTAGTCTGAGTGTTTCTATGTATAATACGTATGTATTTACAAAAAAAAAGTATATATAATAATAATATCCGTTGTTCTGTTACCCACATAACACAAGCAGGTTAAGCCTAGCTTACTTTGGGAATAGATGGCGCTTTGTACAGATGTCCGTGAATATTTATTTATCTGTTATCTATGATTCAATAGTATGGATGCCATAACTGCGTGGTTAGAATTCACATTTGGTTATAGAAAATTGTTTGATGGCAGATCAAAGGTGTCTTCCGCGTCAGGACTCACAGATTGCAACAAGAATACTAAGTAAGAGCTCGATACCATTATAGCCTCCTTTGAATGGAATGTAAGCTGTTTTGTAATAAACTATTTGATAGCCTGTGATATGATGATTGATGGTTACTACAAATTTGCCTCGCTAATAATTCCCGCTGCATTAATATTTTTCTGTGTATAATTGTGATCTGATTGATCTGTTTGTCAGGATCGTGACAAGTAGCGTTCTGTCGTCTCTGCCTACCCCGAACGGGATAAGGCGTGAGTTTATGTATGTATGTATAATTGTGAATGTTTGCCTACATCTGGATGTTTTATAACATGTATATTTATAAATGAGTATTAATATATTATGTTTATCTATTGTGGAGTAGCTGTAGTACAAACTCGGCTTAGTTTGGGACTATATAGTATTGTGTAATGAATGTATTATAATGTTATTACTAAGGTGCTATGCTAGACTAAATATAAACAAAGACTTATTTACTATCTCAACACACAGCTTTGCTAAAGTATAACAATGAACTGCTATGCGATTGACATATTATTGTCGTGAGCCTAATTATTATTTATCCACCTTAAAAAAAATGTGTTTTTAAAAGGCTTCACGAAACGAAAAGCGATCCTGAGATTGAGATTTTTAATTAACATGTTGCCTGTCCCGCCTGTAGGCACAATTGTAAAACAATGGATATGTATAATATATGATTCATGGGACAGGGAATAGATTAAAACACTGAATCGTACGTCGTTGGATTAGAATCCGTAACACTGTGCACGGCAGTTTTAATTAACAGCAAACCACAAAAGAAGCTTTACCAACTGAACAGTTTGTTACCGACTCAGTCGTCAAAAAAATAAATAACCACACAAAAAAATATTACAACACCAACTAAAAATAGCTACGTGATAAACCATTAATACACGACTACTCGTGAATATTTCTCAACTACATTACACATAGATAAGACGCGTATGACTGATAAGAACAGGTATGCAACGTCGTACGGGGCAACGTACTATCACGTACATATTGAGCAACTTGTATTGTTGTCATACTTCCGTGTTCTGTTACTTAATGTTATGGGTTTGTGGAGGGATTTTTATCTGTATAGGGTGTTATGTAGAGATCTTGGGTTTGGTTCGCGCTGTATGTACTCGTTAATGTTTGTGATTTTTTGAATTGGTTTAGGTACCTTGTACTTGTATCTATTATGTATTATTTATGTAAAGAGTATGTATATTAGTTGTCTAGTACCTACAATACAAGCGCTTTTTAGTTTGGGAATTGATGATGTTGTGAGAATGTGCTAAAATATTCGAACTGATACTTCTACCTTCATAGGCTTTGAACACTTCCTGCATGACAGAGAATATTAAACCGTAATGTAAGCTCCTAGAAATTTAAAATGTCCATTCTAGTACATTAAAAACTATTCAACTAAATTCCGTATTCTGTCAATATACTGTCATAGTAGAAAGTGATTCGTATACTTACCAAATAGAAATAGAAAACTACTAAATGTTAAGAAATAGTAGTAATATATTAAGTTTATGTCAACTTGAATGGCGTAAACAAGGAAATAATAAAGTATGTAATTTTTTTAACATTAAAAATAACAGTAATTCGTAGATTTATTACTTTCCTTCCAATTGATTACCTTGGAAAGTTAATCCACGATGAAAGTTTAATGTATGTATTTAATTATGCATTTGATTTAATACATGATTAAATTCGTACATTAAACTTCAGTGAAGTTTTGTTAATGAACGGAAGACTATTTACACGATGCAGCGGTTGTTTATACTGCTTTAAACCCCGAGATCGCAAGTTCGAGTCCCATGTAAAGCAATTATTTGTGCGATTCACAAATTGTTGCTCTACGCTGTGTTGATGTGTCCGTTAAATGTATGTTGTAAAAGCGATACATGGTTTGATCTCTACTACCTAGTGCTAAAATAAAAAAAATCAAATGGGTCTAGCCGTTTTCGAGAAAACTGGTAACAAACACAAAAAAAATATAACCGAATTGAGAACCTCCTCCTTTTTTGAAGTCGGTTAAAAAGGAAAACAAATTCATAAATATAGGAGAGTAGCAGCGTTGACATTGATAGCATTAAAGTCATAATTACATCCTATCGCATGGCTTGCTAATGGTAGCCATACACGATCCTTCCTATCGTCCAATCGGCATGACGCTACCGATTGGATCAGTTAGAATTGACCGTGTGTGGGAGTGGATCGGAAGGACAGTTAGAATGGATGGCAGGATCGAATTTCGTTTCTTTCGATTGAGATTGGATCAAATCTCAGTATCATGCCGATTGGACGATAGGAAGGATCGTGTATGGCCACCGTGAGCTAAAATGTAGTTTAAAGTATGACTGATCCAATCGGTAGTTCATGCCGATTGGACGATAGGAAGGACCGTGTATGCCCAATGTGGACGAACTGCAGATTGGATCAAGCCTGCAGTGTCATGCTGATTGGACGATAGGAAGGATCGTGTATGGCTACCATAAGAAAATATTATACGTAAAAGGGAAATTCATTTTACCCGTATTTTGCTTGATGTTTCTACATAGTTTATACTGAACTAGGTTTCAAATTTACTTCCTCACGTTTAGTATGAAATATCTTTATTCGTTTACATTATGAAAAGATTTGCATTATATGCCAACATGCCACCAGTAGTCACAGATGACTACAATCTGCAAAGAATTATAATAGGTAATAAATGAGCCAAACCAACCATGTTGTGGTGACGGACTAACATACACGGTGTCACAGTCACTATCCCATCTTATCCTTAGCTAAGTATCTACAACCAACTGAAATTTAATCCAGTAAAAACATTTAAGCCTTTTCGTAATTACGAAAAAGGAATCCATATTTCACGGTTTATCGAGAAAGATCTCAAATGACATTTTATAAAATTAAAAAGTTCTTTTGAAAAATCTGTAGTAGGTATAATTACAACAAGTTTTGTCGATGGTTTACAGATAGAGCACGACCTTTTTAAAAAGCCTACCATTTTGAGTTACGTCATCAAAAATTAATTATAAGGGTTGCGACATTTTAGGTTTGCGCAATGCGCAAAGAGCCTGCTTTCTTTTGTCTTTAATCTTTTATAGGTTAGTCAAAGTACTGATGATGGAGGCAGCGATCTACTGTGTCAGAATCCAAAAGAAAGCTATACTGAAGGCCCCAGCTATGCCTGAGTTCGAAAGAAAGCTACCTCCTAACCCTGACGGTGTTCCTCTATCACCTTTAAGTATTTACCTAAGGATCTAATAAAAAAAATTAACTCTGTCAACAACATATAAGTTAAGTATAATTTTCCTATACTTAAATACCTATGTAGTGAACAGTGGCGACGAATTCAGAACACAAACGTGTCATCACGCCATCTAAACCTGTCGTCAAGAAGGACTAAGTCTATTCAACAACTTCTTAAAAGTCAGTAAATAAGAAAAAGGCGACACAAATTCGGTAACGAACCGACTCGTTGGTGTGATTTTTTTGTTTTTTTTTTTTTTTAAAAAGGCCTACTAGTATGACTCTAAGGTGCCTGATGTCTAAGCATCCATTAGAGTCCAAAAATGGCGAGGTAAAATAGTATCTATAAGCCATAAATAAGCCGTCCTTGCCGTGGGACGTTCGTGCGGTGCTATGAGATATTCTAGAAATATTTGGTTTGATCTGCTTCCAAGAACCTTAATTCAAAGTACCCTAACTTACTCAAGATTTCTTTTTCGGTGTAAATAAAAATAATTTTAACGCACACCGCTAAACATTTTCATTGAAAACTATGTCTTATTACCAACGATTACGGTACATGGGTGTTAATGTTAAAAATCTTGTACCATAACAAAGTCGTTTTTCTCTCAAACTTTAACGATCATTATAACACTTAAAACTTCGTTGTAGGTACTTAACAGTAATGAGGTTACGTCAATTAATTGTAGCAGTTGTCCTTTGATCTCGCCGACCTGACAACGACACCGTGTTATTAACAGCTGTTAAAGGTGGCTTACGTATGTGGCTTATGTTGTTATTACACAATAATGACAATATTGTGATATATTGAAACAGCGTCTTCTAGATTTATATGTGTCATAGATCAGAAAAGATGCCGATAAGGTGTAGCGAATAAAAGTCACTGTGTTTCTCTCTCACCCATAAAGGGCCAGGCTGGCGAAAAAAGTGGCATTTCTCGAGCCATCCTTGCGAGTGCGGGGCAGGGTCATGCAATTCCTCTATAGAGAGACATGCGTAGATCAAGAACGCCTCTCCTTAGTCAATGAACGTCAAATAGTAAACAAAAAAAACAAAACTGAATTACTGTATGAAAATAAACCAAATAAACTAACATTTAAAATATATGAAAAAAATTGCATTTGTGGAATGAAAGTAACCATAAGAAAATATGGTTGTTTGGCTGAACCTAACAAATTATTTAATATTTTTATCGTCTTGACCATTATAGCGACTTGTTGAACTTTCTTTATTGTTGGCAACAATAGAGAAACCTTGCTTGTTTGCTACTGATTTTTCAAGAAACTTCGAAAGTAAGAAAGACGTAAAGCTTATACATTTCTCAGGTCAAGTGTCGTATATATGTCGCATTGCCACTACCGTGCACGAGGTCGCGATTTCGATTCCAGAGATGATAACTTTTTGTGCGATCTACAAATAATTGTCTTAATTGACTTGGGGAGCTTTAAGAAACGGTTTACTCCCTTTTTAGAGATGGGCAACGCATCTGTAATTCCTTGTGTTGCGGGTGTCCATGGGCGGCGATGATCACTTGCCATCAGATCACCTGCTGGCTCGTTAGTCTCCCATTATATAAAAAAAAACCTAGAGTCTACGACCGTCAATTTTATGTCAGTCCCCGCGACACAGGGCTACAGTTGTTTTTTAAATAGAACAAAATATCAATCCTTACGCTATCTTGGGGATGTAAGATTCAGATATCCTCCATCTTTTAATTTCGTAACTCGTACCTACTGCAGTTTACAAATAAGTAGATCAATCAGGGCGTGCGATAACAAGCGGATGTGGTTAACTACACTGATTATCTTGACAAACTTCCGTCCATGAACTTCCTATCTTCTAGTTAACTCACCTTTATTTATAGGTTAGCTGGTGTGGGAACTATTTGTTGAATGTTGACAAGACTATGGTAGAGAGCGATTTAGTTTTGCCTTGGTTTTAACATGATTAAACTTAAATGATACTTCTTTGAAATTTACTATACCTATATAAAATATGACTTTAGGACTTATTTAAATAAATAAAAAAGGAATATAAAGCTTGAGGCGCATCTGTTCTTATCATCATCATCATATCAGCCAATCGACGTCCACTGCTGGTCATAGGCCTCCTCCAAGTATTGCCACCTTATGCGGTCCTGTGCCTCCCTCATCCATCGTATGTCAAGTATGTAGAGCTGTCGCTGTCCGTGTGGTGACGGAGTAAGGATACAATATGTCACCACCCCATCTCATCCCATGGGTGTCGTAAAAACCGACTAAGGAACTAACCATAAATATTATCTTTACGAAGTAAAAAGAAGGAAAACTTGAAATTAAACCTTATACCAATCCGTCTGGCCAGCGTGGTATTAGTAGGCCAAGTAACCCTCCGTCACGGGAGGAGGCCCGTTCGTGCAGTGGGACATTAATGGGCTGTTATGATGATGATGTAGAGTTCAAACCAGGGTTTTGGCTCTTTTTCCAACCCCTTAACACACCATTATGAACAACAATTCAACAATATAAACATAACATTACATAAGGGTAGTATTCCTAATGCCTTGCCAGGTAGAAATATGTTTGTCATGCCCGCACCGCTACAGCGGGGAACACGAGGGCGATAAAAACTTTGCCGGATATTCAGTCGCTAACACGTTTGGAATGCAACCAACAACATGCACTTACAATACTCAAATATTTTATACATATAATGGGTGTATATTATTTTTGTATATAGGGCACGGTATTATGACTGTATTGAACGCGATGTACTGATGAAAAGTGTGAATACAATACAGAAATTATAGCAACGGATGGTAGTGATGGAATGACTTCATACTATCGCCATAATTTGGCTGGTCTGATCACAAGTGCGTTTAGAAGCCTCATGAGACAGGGCATAAGTAGGTGTTAGACTTATTTTTTCGATTTAAAAGTTTAGTTTTTAAATGTTTCCGTAGTCTTCATGCTATGTCGCCTCAGCGTGAAAGTAATATTTTTAAAACATTGAAAATGTAATGGCTGTGAAAATAAATATTTAAAAGGCTTGGTATGGAATGTAAAATAAGTACATACATCATTTAACTCATTTCAAGAATACTGTTGAATACAAATTCGACAATATGACCATTTTTATATTAAAATCGATAAGATTTATACGATTATGTGAAATGTCCCATTCAAGATGTCTGGGGCCACCTACGGCGATTGCTTTTTTTATTTAATTTAATACAATGTAAGGAAAGATTGCCATTTTTGGGAATATAGGAGTTGTCACGATATAAATCTTTCATTAGCGAAATCTTTTGAAGTTACTTTTATAACTAAGACTATATTGAAATCATATACTAAATACTATTTTGGAAACACGTTATACACTTATGGCTAACGCATACCGGGACGGCATGGCAAAGTATTTTAATTTTTACTAATGGAAATTCAACCGTACTGTTACAGAAATACGACATAAATTGCTATGCTTTAAAATGATGCCGCGGCATTGAAAGGGATTTTTCAATGCCGCGGCATCATTTTAAAGCATAGCAATTTATGTCGTATTTCTGTAACAGTACGGTTGAATTTCCATTAGTAAAAATTAAAATACTTTGCCATGCCGTCCCGGTATGCGTTAGCTATTAAACGGTTTACTGACTAACAAAAATATTACCAGTTTCCCCTCGCGTTACGTTAGATTGTGTACTGGCGGCTTAATCTATTATATTATTTTGTCCCGAAAGTAAACTACATACAATACAATCGTACACTATAAAATACTGTTATTGTATACCAACCGTCTTGAACAGAGATGTAAATAGGCTCGTAAAATTATATAGAATAATCAAACATACCAAAGTTCTAAATTACTTTTTTACAGTAAACCACCTCACCTGTAACAAAACAAAAAGTATATTACTAATGAGAAATAACAAAAACACGACAACATTAAAACGCTATGCTAATCTAAAGAAAACAGTTTCTTCCACAATCAATAAGGTCTATCCTATTACGAGTAACTGCCAGAAATGTCGAGTGACAAAACAAAGACTGAAGCAAATAAATAAATAATAATCTATACGTAATTAAAACCGTCATCAGCATATTGCTGATTGATATGCATTTTTTGGATTATTTTCATACAAAATAATTCTATATTCTTTAAAAACCAACATTGTTAAAATAGTAAAATGGTAAATACTTATGTATAGGTAAGTATATTCTTTCAAACAGAAAAAAAACATTACTCGAATTAGTTAAGACATGACTGAGTTCTAATGTCTTTAGTAACTAGCAGTAATATAAATCAATTAAACAATCAATCAACTAGCCTATTGCAGTCAACGCCTTCCGCAAAAATAAAATAAAGTACGAAATACAATAGAAATATAAAATACAATGAAATTCACAATCTTCTCTTCTTTTTAAAGTATTATCTTGTAACTTAGCATATTGGTTCATGTTATTTCAAAATCACGTAAATAATATTCTCGAAGCCATGTTATTTTAACTGTCTTGGAAACGCGACAGAATTATACCGACTACAAGGACAGGCGAGAGCTGTGTAGGGATTAATTGTTGTAATTAAATAAATTGCCTGTAGTTACCTCAAATTAATGTATTTTCGGTTGTCGCAAAACGATATTATTTACTATCAGAACGACCTCACCGATAATTTGATTGTATCCAATGACACGCTCGATTTCGCAGAAATTTGTAAATTACGTATTACGAAAAATTTAATATTTTATGCAATATATTATGTAAAGTATGATTTAATTATTTGTTATCATGTGAAATGTCAAATAAACATGGTATATTAACTTAATAAGTATCCACTTGAATGTGATTTATTAAAAATGTCTCCAGTCATTCGGACTTTTTCTTTCGTGTTCATTTCTTTATCTGTGAGTTACAACTTTTCTATTTAAACTTTTTCAAGCGTGTAAGAGATTAATTTATATGAAAGGTTTTTCTTAATTTGTTTTCAGGTTCAATTGGTTCGCAGTCAAATAATACAAGGAAAAAATGTCATACCATCAGAATTTTATCCAAATGGCAAAAGTTGTGGGCAACAATTGGGAAATAATATGCTTAATATGAACCCAGATTTGGTATCAGCTGCCCAGCGATTACTAACTAATTCTCAGCGACCGATATTCCAAGAAGTACCGGCACAGCCTGTGAAAGTCGAACCATTACCCATTGTTCCTGCATATCCTTTTCAGGACATCGCAGTTAATATTAATACTCCAAATTGGGCAATTCCTAATGCACAGCAACCGTGTGGATGCACACAGCAACCGTTGGGATGTGCACAGCAACCGTGTGGATGTGCACAGCAACCGTGTGGATGTGCACAGCAACCGTGTGGATGTGCACAGCAACCGTGTGGGTGTGCACAGCAACCATTGGGATGTGCACCCCAAGTATTACCAATACAGGAAACATATTCTATAGAGACTTTTGTCCCTAGTCCTCAATGTACGATACCAGCGGTTACAACAGTATTGAATCAAAACATTCCTGTCACTCCAGCGATTTCTCTTAACCAGATGCCACAAACCTTTTCTGTACCAGAGGTTATCTACGCTGATAAATATATTCAAAGTCCAGAGATATCCCAAGCATGCATATCTCCAATCTCTGTTAGTCCAATGCCACCTTGTTCATGTGGTCAAACAACCCCTGGTACTGCTTCCTTCATACCTTTTGGGACTATTGTTAATCAAAGTCCTGAAGTATCACCATGTTATTCAACAGTTTACAACAGTCCTATGATAGAAATACCTACAGTGACAAATATAACTCCTATTTCCGATTATGGATTTACTACTATTGAGCCAATACCAGTTTGTAGTCAGCAGTTGCCCTACAATTTTCAAATCAACATCCCACCTCCTGAACAGCCTATTATAATGATATCACCTACTGCTCCTTCAGCGCCAGAGTATACCACTTTAGCTCCAGAATATACCACTTTAGCTCCAGAATATACCACTTTAGCTCCATCTTCTTTTATTCCTCAGCCCCCAGTGATTATTCTAGAACGTTCTAAGTCTAGCTGGAAGAGTTTGCTTCCAATATTATTATTAGCTTTAACAGATAATGGATGTGGATGCCAGAATGGATGTAACTGCTGCGGTGGATATAACATCCCTATTCCTTACCCTATTCCTTTTCCAATTAATAATCCTATTTTTGTTGGTAAAGGAAATAGTGGGAGCGGAAACTGAGGAACTAGGAACACAGGACGGTTAAGATTTTCAGCGAAATCATGTCCATCAAAGATATAAGTGTATAAAGAGATACCCTTTACTCATGAACTCTTAAATTTAATCATTGTTAAGCGAGATTTTAATTAGGAAAATCAACCATAAATCAAACAAAACCGTAAGAATTTAAGCTAATCAATTGACTAATATTTAAGAGGCGTTTATAAGTAAGGGGGTATATATTTAAATAATGTGAAATAAGTCAACAGTTTTTACTTCATTAAAATATATCACAAAACTTTTATTATTCTAGTGCCAACAAAAGAAATATCAATGTAAGTGTAATATTACAGTATTTCTTAATTTCTCAAACAAGTCAATGTATGAAATAATGTTGTTTATGCAATATTTATGTTTAGTTTAAGTTATTTATTAAAACAATAAATAAATATAAAATGTGGAAACTTTTTTTATTTAACCAAAATTAGTTATAGCCACGTTGGTCCATGATGCTTACTTGAATAACCTTTTCTATGTATCATTATATCATAACATACTAAGTATAAGTACTTACTCGTACGTAATATGGTTCCAAGATGTCTAATAACCTTCCTCAGGAGTTGTTAACTTAGCATTTATGCAGTATATATTATAATTTTATATATTTATGTATTATTTATTTTATACTAATAAGATTAAATGTCTTATGATTGAATTGAAATGATTTATACATATTTAAGTCTATTATCTTTTTATAAATTTCATTATAGAATAGACTTTTCTACAGCTACTACATCCCAAGAGCGTAGTAAAACCAGACTACGAGTACCTAACAAAAAACTAAATTACATCTACAATATGTATGGGTCATTCTAAGTTAAGAGGTAATTCGTTGTATGAAATGGCGGCACGGGTTTTTTTTATATATTTTTACTTAAGTATACATTTTTTTAATGTAAACTGCTACGTTTAAAACGTTTACAAAGTGGCCAGTCAATTTGTTGATTTTATTACGTTTTATAAGTGACCAGGGGAAATACACCATACAGGGGAGAGACAAGGTGTACAGGGGAGGATACTTTATGAACAGGGAAGAGATAAACATAATAAACATGGTTATTTTTAGGTATCATCTTTATTAATTATAATATGAATTATTTATAATCAGGCTTTTCATTTGTTTACAATCTTTTTTGTCTATAAAATTAAATGTTTCCTATGAAAATCAATAACAAAAAGAAACAAAAACTAAAAATTTTCTTTTGAGTAACATAAACTTAAAAAATATTTATTTTTCTTGACTATCAAAACAAAACTACCTAAGTGTAGGTCTATATAACTTTAATACCCGTGCAGTTATTAATAATAAGTGATAAAGAAACACGCAAGTTTTAAAGTTAATATATAACTTTACTATTAATAGGCAATAATTAAATAAAAAGAAACAAAAACTAAAAATACTCTTTTAAATACTCTTACGACTTCAGGGGATATTAAAGGCGACCACCACCTATGAGTTTTATTAGTTGACCGTGAAATGTCAACAGGTACACGTCCCCAGAATATTCAAGCAATAAAACTTCCCAGAAATGGACACAAGATCAGAAGTAGCGGCTCAAGTAGTTACACTGTTGGAACAAGGCATGAGTAAACGACAAGTGGCACGTACTCTGAATATAAGCCAGTCAATGGAGTAAGAACAAGCCAAAGGTACCAAGAGACTGGTGGCTTTGATCAAAGAAGAGGTCCAGGTAGAAAAGGATCCACTTCAAAAAGAGACGATCTTTTCATCGTTAGTACTTCACTGCGAAATTGTTCACTCGACGGGGTTCAAATCCAACGGGAGCCCCGATAAACGCGTAGACTAACTGTCAGTTCTCGCACTGTGAGTAGAAGACTCAAGGTAGCTGGTAACCCTGATTCCAAAAAGACCAGCAACAGGTTCCAAATCGACTACAGACTACAGCGCATCGAGCAGCTCGTATTCGTTTTGCGAGAGAACACGTCGATTGGACGGAAGATCAGTGGCGCTCTGTTTTCTTCTCCGATGAAAACAGAGTATGTCTGCATGGTAGTGACAGAAGAAGAAGAATGTATAGAAGGCCAGGAGAGTGATACGCACAATGCTGTTGCGTATGGAGGTGGCTCCTGCATGGTGCGGGCTAGTATTTTTTTGATAGAAAAAATCGACTTGGTTTTCATTGAAACCGGCCGCCATGTGAGGGGATTGACTGCAGATCGGTACATTGAAGAAATCCTGGGGGACCACGTCGTTCCATATTTATGCTGGTTTTGTTGGTGACAACTTTGTCCTAATTCAAGATAATGCCTTTTATGTTAGCATGTTTTTGTGGATAATCCAAAGTACCCAATTGAAAATGACGAGAGTCACAGAAGCAGCTCAAACTTTTCAATATTAGGCAATACGCAACCGGTAACTTGGTGAACCTTTAGTATTCCTGAAAAAGTCTCTAAATCTTTAGTAGATCCCAATTTTTTCGTTATGTCGGTATTATTTTCTGTAAAAAAGAACTTAATATTGTATTTTAAAGCTATGGTAAGCATAACGCCAAGTAAAGGCGTAGAGAAAACTAGAATTATTAATGGAAACACGTAAAAATGTATCTCCCCTGGATATTAAGTATCTCCCCTGCCATCAAAAGAGCCAGGGGAAATACGCCAGGGGAGATATATTTTCGATAGAAATCTAAATTAGCCGTAAAAGTATTTCACGCACGTGATTCACACACAAACGTAACAATGTATACACTATTTGTAATAAATATTTAAGTATATGTTGGTATTTTAACAAAAAATGGCAATGGAAAACTTACCAGAGGAAAGACTGCATTCACTAAACATTTCTGCACCCAGCTAGTGGCGTGATCGAAATGGCCAGCAATAAGGCGGCGCAGTTGCTTATGCGCCGCTTGCTGGTAACTTTACGTTACACACTGTGCATTCATGGTCACAACTTCTGCAGACTAGGAAAGCAGAACTGATTTTTGAACGAAAACAAAAGACCAGGGGACGAGACACGAAACACGGTGGACAAATTTCGGTGTTCATATTTTTTTTAAAGAATTGGAATAAAAGCACTTTTACTTGTAGGATACTATTACTAAGTTTACTGTCCTTGTAAAATTAAATAATTTAAAATAATTATTGAATTTTAATACATTCATAATTACTGATTTACAAATAATGTCGGTTATGGGACAGACCAGGGGAGAGACATTTTTCACATATTAGAGCTTATTGTGACTAAATTACGTACATTTCTGCAATAAATTTTAGTGACCACGTAGGAAGCATTTAGTTTTAAGTAATAAATAAGTTATTTATAAAGTTTATTGAAAAAAATATATATTTTTTATCGTTGCCGTCGAAAGTACTTCTTAACTTAGAATAACCCGTATATAGGTGCTTACCGGTCTTTATTTATTTTTGGTCTTTATCATGCCATTTCTAGTACCAGACCTGAATCAGAACAATTTACGGACTGATAAGTAACTATTATCGTGCTATTCATCAACTTTGCACTTATAACCGTTTAGCGTGGGCATGATAACAAAGAAATGTACAAACGCACATACGCACGTACACACAGCAACTAATCAACCTAGACACTCATGTACCTTAATACTTTGAAATAAGACACAATTTCAAATGAAAATCTTTAACTTGATGTGTTGCTGTGTGTACACGAGGAAGTTATCACATAAAGAAATACGCGACAATAAATACAATATTATTAAAAACAGTCTTCATAAATCCATTTAGGAGACAAGTCAGATAGATTTATTACATACTCGGAGACTGAACATGTAATTACATATGGTTACATAATTATTATACAAGTGACATTTCATACATTATATTATGTGTTATACTGTTAAGTACTATAGACCTATGACATATATAAATGACCTTATTGTTTAAGCTAATTATCGAAAAGAACGATATTTTTATGATGGAACAAAATTATTATGTAACAAACATACACATATTGAAACAGAATAAATTTGCATAAATATGACACATAGACCTTAATTTTCTTTATCCGTGTGGTGACGGAGTAAGAATACAAGATGTCACCACCCCATATCATGCCATGGGTGTCGTAAAAACCGACTAAGGGACTATCCGTGAATATTATCTTAAGAAATAAAAAGAATGAAAACTTGAAATTAAACCCTATACCAATCCGTCTGGCCAGCGTGGTATAGTAGGTCAAGTATCCCTCCGTCCCTGCAGTAACTTTAATGGACTGTTATGATAAAACCTTCATTTGCCTGGCTACTAGTTTTCAGTGATGAAGGAACTCTTGATGTATTCCGTCAAAACGGTTTGCTAAACAATTTTATATCAAGCTTTCTTGTTTATAAACGAAGATTAGTTCAAAACAAGGGACCTTTTCTAAATTACTTATTAATTTTCGTAACCTTTTGTAAATATTAGCAGATGTTTATAAAATTTAACAACTTGTAAATATTATTGTTTGTGACTGTACAAAATGTGGCGCTACTCATAAAATTTTGTGAGCAATATTGTCCGACCTATCTTAGTAGGAGCCCTGACTAGCATGATAACATCAGCGATGGGTAGAAAGACCTTAATAAGCAATGCAATTCAATTTAAACAGTAGGTCGAGATATTTAGCTGCGTGCAGGATCTCATGGATCTTTCGGATCTTACGAAAGTCAGTTGTGCGATCACCAAACTTGACCTACAAAAAACTACCCGGTTGAGACGGTATGTTTAGGGTTTTATGGAAACTTTTCGTTAAAATCATATTTCCGAACTTTTACTGACTCGACTTTTACAACACCCATGGGGTGTAATGGCGTGGGGTCACCGTGCAATCTTACTCTATCACCACGAAATCGTTAAAATATCCTAATAGTATCGCACGTGAGATAACAACACTTATTGATTAGGATATCGACACATCTCACGTATGTAGTAATGACGAGTATAAAAAATATATTCATTAAGATATACTCTTAGTAGCAAGTAAGATCTTTTAGATAATTAATATTAATGTAAGACAATTTATTAATTATATAATAAATATGAAGTTAACATTATTTATTAGTGTAATTTTATACGCAGTCTTGTTTAATTTTAAGGTAAGTAAGGAAGAATATAAATCTTAGTTAAAACGTCGGTAGTCGTGAGTGTTTAACAAGAATTCATTCATTCAATATTGATGTAAAGTGGTTAAATGTTTCATTTTTTCGCTTGTCTATTTATTAAAGTTTGATGTTCGATGACACAAAACAGGCAAAATAATCACGAAAGTTTATTTATAATCGATTAGGCAAAACAATGTTTATTGAAATTTGAGCTTTAAGGCTTCACTTATAGATATTATTTACATTGACAAGATAAATCAACAGACAGTTTACTTTAAGCGTGATTACCTCTATCATAGTATGCAAATCATAGGCGTCGTCTTACTAACCGCGCACTTTGTACTTACTTGTTTTCGCATTCTATCCATCTGAAGATTTTTCAAATGTTTCGAGCTATTTTCCAAAAGCTCAAGCATTCCTTAACAGACCGTTTGTTGTAACAAACTATAAGTGTAGCTTACACCTGACATTCAACTAGCGAGTGGGAAACTTGTTGCCTATTACACGTGGACCGTAGTTATCTCTGTTTATAGTGCTGTTGGGGGCGGAAGTAAAGTTCGTTCGATCCAAAAACTTTACAAAAATTATTCTCAGTTATATCGCTTTTAATTTTTTCAGGAAGCACAAGTCACAGCACAAGCAGTGGTCCCTTACTATGGAGGAAACATAGCATACGCAGATAACAACAGTGACGATGACATGGGCGTACTTCTGACCATTCTACTTCTAGCGACCAGAAACAGAGGATGCAACAACTGCTGCAACTGCGGCGGTCAGAACATCCCTATACCCTACCCTATACCATTTCCAACCAATAATGCAATTATCAATCGGAGCAACAAAGATGGCGGCGGTAATAACGGTGGCAATGGAATGGACGGTGGTGATAATGATAATGAAGAAGAAATTAATATAATTACGAATAATGAAGACAGTGCTACTAGTTTGGCAGGCGCACAAGCAAGTGATCAAACTAGTAATAATAACCAAGCTGGAAGTCTAAGTGGTAGCCAGGCTGTTAGTACATAAAGTTACTTAGAAGAAGGTCTTATATGTAACAGAAAAGAACACTTTAAAGTAAGACGTGGAAAAGTTGAGACATAAAAGATTAAATAAATGAGAAGATAACTTATGTTAAGCGTAATTTTAAGAAAGATCTTGTATGTTTTAGTTATTTATTTATTACCTGGATTAATTGATTATGAGTAATTAGATTTTTTAAACGGCTACACAATAAAACTAATAAAAACAAATTATTATTAAGATGATCTTCAAAAATGGGTGCTAGCAAACTTAAATAAACCAAACTAAACCAAATTTTAATTTTTAAACAACTATTTGATTATTTTAATTGTCAAGAAGATTATTAAATTTGTACGAAATTTTTTTTTGTATATTTATTTATAATTAATTGTAAATATTTAATAACTTATGTTCAGAATTAAAAAAAATATAAATTGATTGCTGTTTTTTTGGTCTATTTTGTAACATTGTGCTATGTTATGATATTATGTATAGTCGAAAACTAAATGGCTTTATCATCTCTAGAGTTAATCTTAGTTGCATGTCATAAAACTATTAGGTTCAATATCGCACAACAAAACATCAGCTAAAGCATGACGCTACTTTGACATATCAGTTCTCTTGTATTAGCAAATAGTCGTTAGATATTTATAAAAACAAATAGTAAAGTCAACGTTATTGTCTGTTACTAGAGCATATTTTCGGTAAAACGTTTTATTCTAATGAATTTCTCTCTTTATTCCTTCTATGTCCATCCCTATCATTTCTTGCATGACGTCATTGGCGCATATTTCAATTTAAAGTTTTCGTAATTTTTTAATATAAAACAAATTAGGGTAAACCACCTAATCGTTAGAAGTCCTACAATTATTGGCACTTAAGAGTTAAAAGTGAGTAAAAAGAAAGAAAACACTATACATTATTCAAGTTCAGTATGATTATTCAAGTTCAAATATATTCTGTAGTAGGTACGAGTAGGTGGCCGTGCGGAGCCGGGGCTGGTCGCTAGTTATTTAAATAAACTGTTTAGTAATGGAAATGTTAAAAGCAGGACTTGCAGTACACATTGTCTGGGTTATACGCACCAGCTGCCTAGTAATGAAGGTCTCTATAAACAAATGATGCCATCGCTCAGCAGAAGCACTAAGTATACTAGAGCCTTGAATTACAAGCAATAAGCGTTATCTCTTGACATTTATAAGAAAGAGCTTCTCTCTCTTATTTCTCATTTAAAGACATTTGTTATTAATACTATAGACATTGTTATTAACTTTTTCAAACACAGTTTCTCTACTGTGGAACCCTAAAAACACAAAGAAATATACAAATTGTACGACATAGACAAATTGTAACAAAGCTCCTTAAATAAAGATTTAAAGGAATTTTTTAATGATAAATATTTACTTTAAATGTCCAAAAGAAAAGTGAAACAATACTTTGGGAACATATTTATTTATTCTGTTTAAAGAATATATTTAGGAAAAGATCTTTCTAAATAATTCTAAGTCTATTAAATTACATACACACATGACAAAAGAAAAACATTGATATGTAAACACATCTATTTGAAATAATATAAATTGTTTGGGGTACCGTAATACTTAGCACCTTTTACAATATGGTTGCAGGGCGCCCGGGGACGTACCGGAATGGGACCCAAACTGATTCACCCAACTTAGGTTGTGTAAATGTAGGTACTCAATATACAAACAGTGTTTATAGACAATATTATGTACAAATTGATGTCAATTTAAGGAATTACTTTCTATTATTATTAGCCAGCCGCTGCCGCAACAGCTGGGTCACCGAGATAGGAGATTAAAAAGTACATCAACATATAACAATATCAAGGAATCACTTTAAAAAGCAATTAATTATTATGATAAAAAGCGTTGTCATCAATTTCCATTGACAGGTAATTTCCTTTAATACGTTATACCTGCTTACGACACTCCTCATTTTAATAGCCCTTGAACATTAATTTAAGTACAACGTGACTTCAACATTTTGGTAATGACTTTAAGTAAGTAACTATGTTAGACATCGCACAACGCCCTTCAGATATAAGCTCAGTAAACTTAGGCATAGCATCGCATCAGGCTATAAGCTTTTTCTTAGCCTATCGATGGCAAAACTATACTGTGGACTAAATTGATGTAGCCCAAAACTCTGCGACACTGACTTAGTCGGTTTTTGCTACACCCATGGGATGTTAACATTAATAAATAAATAAAAAAATGAGATGGGCTGGTGACACACTGTATTCTTACTCCGTCACCACACGGAGGTAATAATAATGTTATGAATTAGGGACTAAGGGAAGAGTAATTTTTAATACATAATCCTAACCAGTGCTGACATGACAATCCTAGTCGCGAATTGTATTTTTTTTCTATTGGCGGCGCTGGTGAACCACGTAAAGAACCTTAACAGTTTTAATTTTTTATAATAGACCATGACCTATTTGTATCTTAATGAGACGGAGAGAAACTTTGCCTACTATTGCCTTGGATTGGTATAGGGTTTTATGTCAGGTATTCTTCTTTTGTTTTCGTAGACATAATATTTTGTTTAAAAAAGACCATGATTGATGACGACCTCTGTGGCGTAGTAGTTATATAACATGACTGCTACGCAGAGGTCTCGGGCTCGATTCCCGCTCAATGCAAATCTTTGTGTGCATGAACATGATTGTTTGCATTGGTCTGGGTGTTTTATATGTACGAGTATATTGAGTATGTTTATCCGTTGTCTATATAGTATCCATAGTTCAAGCTCTGGGATTAGTTTGGGACTAGATGGCGTTGTGTGAATGTGTGAGAGATATCGTATTGCGTCTGACCAATATCTATAGCACGAATACAGTCAAGGAATGAATCCAAATGTTTTTCTTTAACAGAAACAATCATAAAAATGGGAAGGATAACTTATGATGAAATTTTATTCCAATATAATTATTAATAGTTTATTCCTTGGCATTTCACTTATTTAGAACACCCACAGGATAAGATGAGGATATGACCACATGTATTCTTATCCCATCTCACACTATCAAAGAAAAATAAAACAATAAATTAATTTCCATTAAAACTACGTGCCCAGATAATAACTGTATAGATATATCATCTCTACAGATAAAATAAATTGAGATAATTATCATAACAATGCAGTTTGGTCACATATACAGATAATTAATCGTATATAAGATCAAATAAGATATTGTTACTGTGTTTTACAACATGTCGGGGCGACTTCACAGCACTATTGTGCTGTTATTATATTTAAAGGTAATTTTGTTTTAATTTTAATGTTTAACCGCCTTACTCATAAACGCCTCTTAAATTTAATCACTGTTTAGCGAGATTTTTATTAGTAATAGCTAATCAATTGACTAATATTTAAGAGGCGTTTATGAGTAAGGGGGTTAGAATTTATTTCAAGTGTTATTTTTTTTTGGAATAATAGAATGTGAACCTCTTTTATGTAAATGTTTTTGTTGAAATGGAAGAAGATGTGTTTTATCCATAACGACTAAGTCACATCAAGGTTGTCCTGCTGTGTCAAGCGGTAACATTCGTAGTGGTTTAATTAGTATTTGTGAGTTTCTTTATGTGTGATAGTAAACTAACATTATTCTTAATACGTTGGCAGTGCAGTGTGCCATTATATTATGGTACACGTGCATTGTTTTACTATTGTGTCTGCTGGCGGGTCTGGGGGTTTATAGACAAGGAATTAATTTCTAAGTGCATGAAGTAATGATTCCAGGAATCAAAGACACATAAAAATGTTATCATATATCTAATTGATTTTTATCTTGTTAGTCGACTTGTTAAAATCTCGGGTTATGTGGTTTTATCCCTTTATCCCCTGAGTTACGTTGCAAAAGATAGGTTAACTTATGGTTTTTTTACGTAAATTTATGATAAGGGAATCTTGGTCGACTAATAATACCGAATTGAATTGAATTGTTTTGAGTTTTATTTTCTTGCTTTGATATTATCCTATCTTAACTGAATATTTTCGATACCAGTTAGGTGATGGGTAGGTCAGTTCAAAACGAGTCGAGCCCGACTCGTTCATTACGTGAGCAAGCTCGAGCTCACAAGAAAACTCGAGAACAAATGCTAAACTCGTGTGTAAAGGGATGCTCTCTAAACTCGCAACACATTGAGCAAGAGTATGTGTCTTAGTTAGTCGAGTATTGCGATTAAGAGCTGAGCACTGATATGTCGACTCGCGTACTCGAGTTTTCTCCAACACTAGTTCTTTCTTTACGCGTACATGTAATATCTTACATGGAAGTTTAGTAAGATTAATACACAAGTATGGATATTACTTATCGTATGCTTTACATAACTTTTTATTGCATTGTGATTATACTCATACACCTATCATTTGTGTTGCAAACTGCGAAACAATTCTATATTAAATTACATAAAAAATATACTGCAAACGTTAAGATTCAGGGCGAACCCCTAAATAAAGAAACGTCAATGTTTAGATACTATTTTTTAACAGTTTTATTTTATTTTTTACAGTTTGGCCTCGGACAGCAATCTTCAGCAAACAACGGAAAAGGAATACAACAACAGTCATTGCAATGGGCTCCAAACAACGCAAATCAATATCCAAACGGAGGAATAAATATCAATATGGCGGCTCTACCTAACATGCAGCCACCCAATTTGCAACAATCACCCAACATGTCGGGCTCGAAACAAGGAAATACGCAACAGGCTTTAAATCTGAATAACATGCAATCGCAAAATCCATCACAAAACAATTTTCAGATCACCAAAATGAGTTTCACCCCTGTTTCAACCACAGTCAAAGGCTGCCCACAAAATAGTTGCTCAAATCCACAACAAACACAAAATCCTGGCCTCCCATCAAACATGCAAATAGTTCAATCTCAAAATAATCAAGTTTCTAATGTACCATCCCAAATATCATTATCAGCTCTCGCTGAACTAATGCGGCAACCGTCATTACTATCTCTCCTTAGTTCACAAAATGGTTGTCAAGCGACTCAAAATCAACAGAACATTGCCCCAAATATGGTTTCGTCACAACCTCCTTTGACTGAAGCACAGAAACAGTTCTTGATTAGAACATTACAACAGAATGCAGGGCAGAATCAGCAAATAAATGTGGTACAAGCTCCACCAACCATGGAAAGACAGCAGGCGATTGCTATACAGACTATACAAGGACCTCCTCAACAACAGAGTACAGCTCCACCACTTGCAAGCCAACCTGCATACGTAACAGTCCAGAATCAACCATCTCCTCCGTGTGTTCAACAACAAAAGCCAGTCAAAACAGAAGAAGAACCTTCAATACTCTCATTGTTATTGTCAGAGCTAGGCTCAGACTTAGGATACCCAATTTCGAAGAAAGGATCTAAACCAAATATTAAGACATTGATCCCTTTAATAATAAATATGTTAAAAGATAAAAATAACTGCCGAAATTCCTGTTGCCCAAATAATAATGGATGCCCTAATACAACTCCTACGATAGACCCTCAAATGGCTCAATTGTTTGGAATGTTCTCTAATCAGAAGAACCTTGGAACAGAGGAGCCTGCTTCGCCGGCAAGGATAAAGAAGAACGATGATGAAGAAGCAAGGAGTAATGATAAAGTGAAAAAGGAGGAACCGATCACTAAAAAGGTTGTAAGTGAAGAATCAGAGGAAGACGACTCCGAATATGTTGATGACGTGGACGAATAACCAGTACCTTATGTAGTTTAGATTACTATTTATTTATTTAATTATAAAATAATGTCTGCCTAAACAATGCATTGTTTTTTATTTAATTCCTTTATGTCAATTCTCGTTCCTTAAAATCGTTAAAAATTAAGTTAATTTAACTTTTAGTTGTCAAATTGTCACACAATTGGTATTCCTTGTATTTAAATTTAAAATCTTTTTAAAATAATGTAAACGTACTGTAACTAAGCTTAAAACGGCATTTTATCATTTTTAAAGTGACAGTTCATGTAATTTTCTCGCTAAAATGTGTATTTTAGTTTTTCGTTTATTTTAGGAGCGACAGTGCGCGCGGGAAGCGAAATAGCAACTCTGTTATTTAACTCTTTTTTTGCCATTTAACTTAATTTTAACTTTTACTTTACCGGACAAGAATATCACTTTGGATTAATTAAAAATTAAATTAAAATTAATTAAAAATTAAGTTAAATTAAATAGTATGTTTCGAGAATTGACCTGCTTATTAAACTTTTTTACATCATATCCAAAATCCTATATTATATTCTTTTAATTATTTTCCTGCTCCTCAACACAACTGGTGTGCGGTAGACGGAATGAGAATACAAAACATCATCACCGTTTCTCGTTGCGTGGATATCGTAAAGTCGACTAATATCAATTTAACCAGTTTAGTCAGATTTTCATACATCATCAAAGCACAGCGAACAGATAAAAAATATTTCAAGCTTTACAATAGACCCTATACAGCAACAGAGTACAACTGTAACTCGACATTAGGTAATAAATTATATCTTTATGGCAGTGGTTTCCAGAACTAACAATTCCAGCTGTGCCTCTACATAAGCAGTATCAAATTATGAAGCATAACTTCCAATTGATGTCGTATTCAACAGCTCAGCTTCTAAGTTATGCGTTTGTGACCGACGTAACTACTTGATACTACTATTACTGTGCTTAGAGGAAACTACTATATTGTATTTCCAAAGATAATTGTGTTAAAAAAATAAATATGTGATAGATAAGAATCTTAACTAAAGACTATATCATATCAGCCCATTAATGTCCCACTGCAGAGACGGGCCTCCTCCCGGGACGGAGGGATACTTGACCTACTAATACCACGCTGACCAGACGGATTGATATAGGGTTTAATTTTAAGTTTTCCTTCTTTTTACTTCGTAAAGATAATATTTACGAATAGTCCCTTAGTCGGTTTTTACGACACCCATGGAATGAGATGAGGTGGTGACATATTGTATTCTTACTCCGTCACCACACGGGTACTATATAACTATAATATAATATGGTGGTAAAAGCCTCAATCATAGAAGTTAAGTAAACCTTCGTATGCTGAAGAATAAAAATAGGAAACAAACTTCCAGCGCATTAAATTTGTTTTTTTTTTAATATAACATTGAACCCAATAACAAAAGAAGAATAAAGCACGACCACCATGGTGCCTAAACGGCCAAAGAGAACGACTACAAATCGCGAAGGAAAAAAAATCGCCGACTATACATTACTTCAACCAAAGAGGTCTTGATAGAAGATGAATCATATTTTAACAAAACGCAATGGCATCCACCTATATCCACGTTTTATGTTATCTATGACGTTATTTATTTTAATATTAATACAAAGAGACAAAGAAATATATTTTATATATAATTATGTGAATTTTTCTAAGATCATAGTCAAATATCACAATGGTGTCAGCAAGTTGTTTCGTATTACTAGTTCTAGTGGCTTTTCATGTAAGTTCTATTATTTACTTTGTTAATGGACTGCTTATATGTTAAGAATAGAGTAGAATAGATCAGCGAACCTTCGATACCATGAACATTTGGTAGCAGTTCGAATCCAAATATTCTTTGCAATAAAGATGGGGTTTATGCTGCTTCGATATGTTTTCATTTAATATAGGCTTATAGGGTCTGGTGAAAATTCTTACTTGTTTAAGAGATTTCACAGATTAATTCTTACTGTTTAATTAATTCTCTTACAAACATAAAAAAAACAAACAGTACCAGGATAATATTGCAATACGCGTAAGATTTGAGTCTGAAATCTCGAGCACGGCATTAGCGTACTGTATAAATATTGCTTTATAATTACCATAAGTAGTTCAAACCATTAATTTATTTCAAGAGAAACTCCCGACTTTCTATTAAAAATATTTATTATGCTAGTCGTAGCCGAAAATACGTCAAAACTCTATATGTCTGCAATAGAATATCTATGTACAACGCACACATTCATAAAACCAAGGTTCGTGTTCATACGTGATGACGGATTGGGGATGCCCAAGCTTCTTAACTAAAACATTAATCTTGCCTTACATCATATAATAACATTAGTTGGGATTCCATTTTAGTAAATCGGCTCAGAATGTACTAACCGTGATGACCGCATATATCGCATTAGGTACATTGCTTTTAAATCACTGAAAATCTGATTTTTAAACGAAAATACGTCGTAAAAGCAATTACGGGAAATTAGATGAAAAAACCGAATCCCCTGCGTAATGTTTGTGTGATAAACACGAATGTTTAAATAAATAAATTAATAATCCTCACACATTCACACAACGCCATCTAGTCCCAAACTAAGCAAAGCCTGTACTATGGGTACTATGGTACAACGGATAAACATACTTAAATGCTTTTTTTTTGTAAATACATACATATTATACATAGAAACACTCAGACAAATGCAAACAATCATTTCCATATCTAAATAAAGATTAATATTGCTAATTGTCTGTTTACAGATGGCCGAAGCGCAACCCTACGGTTACCCAGGTTGTCAAGGAGGTTATATGCCTGCTCCCGTGAATGCATTGTCGATAGGGATACCACCATACATGCCACTCCCACCACCTATTATTATTGAGAGAGATGATGATGACACATTGGGCAAAATTCTGCCATTACTCTTGATAATGATGACTTATTAAAGTTAAACTAGATAGGTTTTGAAAAAAATCTATACTAGTTTGTTATAGTGTCGAGAATTTGTAAAGATTTATGTAAACATATTAGACCTAGATATATATTTTTTTTAAATAAAAAGATAAAATTAGAAAGATGTTTATACATTGTGTACATTATTTTTGTAATAAAATAAACTTTTTTTAAACGATTCAAAAAGCTGAGTCCTGAATTTCTTTGTTTGATTTTAGTTTTTGCTTACCTATGTATTTAATACACTTCTGTACGTAGTGACAGCCTAAGAGCGTATGCTGCTAAAAATATCTAGTACTTAATCTAGATAATAAAACCACATCATAGGCAGTGGTATAATCCCACTGGTATACATAGTTGTCAAAATTCCTCTTTATTATAAAAGAGGTCATTATAGACTACATTACCCAAAACAGAATAGACAAAAGAGCTGAGTGCATTCTTCTTCTTTTTGTTTATGGCTCCACCGTTCAACGATGATTTTGCCAACGACAGGGTGGAGAGGTATAAAAGCTGAGTGCATTACACGCTCATAAATTAAACTCTACATAAACCGTAAATGGCGGGAACAGGAAATTGCAATTATTTGTTTTGTTATACCTAGTTTATAATGTAAATTGCAGTTTCGTAGAACAATTTAATGTTATGAAAGTTTTGTCTATATTTATGAAATGCGTTCCTTATAGCTGTAATAGACTTAATTACTTGAAAAAATCAGAATATAGTAATCGAAGAGTCAAAGAGTCAGTTATTATCAACATTGTGTAGAACTAAATAGGTACAAATGTAATTATTACATTACACGATTAGGTACAAATACTTTTCTTGCAAAACGACAATATGTGCAAAATAGCATTAAATGTTTTCTAATTCTTGCCTACATGTTTTTCCAATGATTAAAGTATTTGATTTCCTCTCCATGATTTATTGAGCTACTTGACTGCTTCGCTACCTCGTTAATAGAATGGCTGAATTTTACGAAGAAATGAACTGTGTGTGTACTCGCAATACAATAGAAAGGGAGAGGTAGTATTTTTATAATAATAAGTACCTATACAATATGGGCTCTAAAGGCCTACGCAAACCGGGACGGCATGGCATGGGATTTTAATTTTTACTAATGGAAATTCAACCTACCACAATTCAATTCATTGAAAGGGATTTTATCGCACGGCATTTTTCATTTTAAAGCATAGCAATTTATGTAGTATTTCTGTAATAGTACGGTTGAACGTTCATTAGTAAAAATTAAAATCCCTTGCCATGCCGTCCCGGTCTGCGTAGGCCTTTAGAGCCCATATTGTATAGGTACTTATCATTATAAAAATACAACCTCTCCCTTTCTATTGTATTGCGAGTACACATAAGTACTCAGTGCGATCTCAGTGTACAAAGCCAACTAAGACCCTTTATCCGCTTTAGAAAGAAATCTTAATTAATTTAATTAATAAAAGACTTGACCACTTACCTCCTAACTCATAAACGCCTCTTAAATTTAATCCCTGCTTAACGAGATTTTTATTAGGAAAATCAACCTTAAACCAAACAAATAAGAATTTCAGCTAATCAATTGTGTATCTGTCTGTAATAGTGATCATGTCGCCTGAATTTTTCGCATGAAAAAGTTTACTTTCATTATTTATTACTACAAAGTAAACTTTTCATGCGAAAAGATTACTTTAATGTTGTTCAAATTCAGAGATAATAACTAGACTTTGCTAAAGTAAAGTCAAAGTGCGGTCTCTGAATCTGGCCCTTAGAGACGTTGACTTGAATAAATACTAAGGAAATATTAAGAAATACAAAAATACATTTTACTTCTATACATTCCCGTTTTAATTCATGGAATGTGATATGGTATACTTAGGTGATATTTGACAACCAGCAAACGTCTAAACGTAGGTACGTGTTTCCAGCGTGGTTCTAACAGGCAAAGTCTTTCTATCACTGACAGAGCTTTCGCTTACTGAAGTTGTAGGTTTAAGATGATACAGTTCATGGTTAACAGAGCTGTTACTAATCATCACTTGATCATCACAGTTTCTATTACAACTACGCCGCTTGGATTACTATAAATATTCAAAAATAGTATCAATATAATGAAATTATTTTTTTGGCAAATATTTAGAAAAACTAGGAAAACAATAAAGAACTTTATACAATTAAATGGTAGAGGAACATTTCTCAAATAAATAATTTGCTAATCATATAACTGATTTTAAAGTGTGCACCGTGCGAACAAAGTTGCTGGTTCATCTAATTTCAGATAATTGCAAGCAGTCTGCGTAATTTTCTTAATCAAATCTTATCTCGCAACTCTTTACAATGTATCTATTAATAGTAGTAGTAAAATAATAAACATAAGCATCTATCGATAACATATACATTTGCATAATAATACGTGACTGTAGCTATTGTGAAGTAATTTTGGTAATACGATAATAGATTACATTACTAGTATTCGAAGAAGTTTACTTATAACATCGATAGAAAGAGGTACTATAAAAGTTTTTACTTTTTAATTCGCAAAACAAGTCAAAATGCAGTCGTCAATGTGGATTGGTTGTCTCTTGCTACTCTCTAATGTAGGTAGTTTATGGTATTCGATATTTAAAAATAAATATTCAGTGCTCGTGTATAAGCTTCTTTTGTTTCTTGCGTGTCTTTTTTTGTGATTATAAATTCCAAATTCAATTCAATATAAAAAAACGCTATTTAAATAAATAAATATCTAAAAAAAATAGACGCTACTTTAAAAAATATAGCAATGGCATATTTAAAAAAATTGAGAAAGTTAGAGTTCTGAATTTAGCATTTTCATATATTTTGTATTCTTGATTACAGGTATTCCTCATACAAGCTCAGTATGCGACACCATGCGGCGGAGGCTACCCACAACAACCTTATCCTATAATCGTGAAGAGTGGCGGTGATGATGGGTTAAAAAGCATATGGCCGATATTACTCCTTCTTTTGAGTGATGGTTTCGGAGGTGGCTGTGGAGGCGGTGGCTATAACGGCGGTTGCGGAGGCTGCTGTGGTGGTCAGAACATCCCCATCCCTTACCCAATCCCCATCCCTATAAATAGTCCTATTATTAATAACTAAATACTTTGTATTAATTTTTTAGGTATTGCCTGTTTTAATAAAATTATGGTTGATATTTAATTTTTAGTTTTATTTAGTTAAAATCCTCCTGTTGATACATATATGCTACAGTAAAGGAGTGAAAATTGTTCAACTAATGTTGGCCACACAAATTGGCCGATTCGTACCAGATAAGCCATAGGGTAGGCGCCAAGTTGCTCTCCTTTCTCGTATTCTTCCGTCAGCGATGTTGTTTTACTATAATATGTATTATTAATGCATTTACATTTAAGTACATTACAATAATAAATACCACTACGTATCTAGTCGTTAAGTCAAAACCAGTAGGATTACTACAAAACGCATAACTTCTGCTCAAAGGAGCTTTCATCTACATGAAATAAGCAAATAAAACTTGTAAAGCATACCACTGCTTGAAAAATTAACTTATTCTAATTAGAAAAGCCACGGGATAAAATATTATGTGTGTTTTTAATTTACATATATATAAATGCAAATAGTTTCAAGTAAAGCAGAGTGTAGTACACTAACAATTACACAGTTCCAGGTTTTTTTTTTTAGCCTATAAAGACTATAAAAATACTACTAGACTTTTTAGAAATATTTATCGTGGTAATGTCCTAAGTCTTAAGTTAGGAGAACTCTTAAAAGATTTCTAGACTTTTCTGAACATGTTTTAGGAAATGAACCTATTTACTTTCATAAATTTCAGGTAAGGTCGCAAACATGATTTTGTATTTCAGCTGTTTGGTATGATTGAGAATAAGGACGGTTTGGGTCGCCGACATAGTATAAGAAAGCAGTTTGAGATTATATGATAATTCGACGGTCTCTGCGGCGTAGTGGTTATACAACATGACTGCTACGCAGAGGTCTGGGGTTCGATTCCCGCTCAATGCAAATATTTGTGTGCATGAACATGATTATTTGCATTGGTCTGAGTAATAAGTATGTATAATAAGTATGTATTTACAAAACGTTGTTCTGTTACCCATAACACAAGCAGGTTAAGCCTAGCTTACTTTGGGAACAGATGGCGCTGTGTAGAGATGTCCGTGAATATAGATATATTTTTTTAATAGAGAATGGCGTTAATATTTTCCAATAAAGAAGTAGACTCCGAAGTAAGGTAAACGCAGGTATTACCGACCCTGTTAAGACAATTTTAAAATCTATAATAACCATTAGGGCTGATGATTTGCTTCAGACCCAATATTTTATTTTTATATGAAACTCTTGTTTGTCTAGTTTATATTTAAAACCTGGGTCGTTTATAGCTGCATTTACCTTATTGGTAATAATTCACAAATTCGTTTACAAAGATGATTAACAGTTTTATATAATAAATATAAAATACTTCCAAGTAAATCTATGTAAAAAAGAAATGACCAAGTTCTACGGTAAACAACATTAAAAAAATTACAAGTGAACTGAGAATTTCCTCTTTTTGAGGTTGGTTACACTGATTTGAGATTTGTTAAAAAATACCTGAGTTCTATAGTAACAAACATAAAAAATCAACCGATTTAAGAAATTACAATTTTGAAGTTGGTTATGACATAGTGATAAAAGGGACTGAGAGATAGTTATAAAAATAAAATACAACAAAATTTTAGTAATTTGGTTGTTATCTAAATAAATTCAGGATTACTTTGTGAAAATCAATCTTATGAAATTGCATATCTTTTATGGTTCAAACAATTTGTGATGAATTTTAAGAAATAAAGCATTTTGAAGTTTGAAGTTTTTTAAGGCAACTCCTGCACCAAAAATGTCCCCGAGACCTATACAAATAATATCTAACAAAAATGACACAAAGAACTTATAGGTTCAGGACATATTTTGTGGACTGGTCTGTTACTGAGGAAGTCTATGGTGAATGGGTAGAGGAATGTGCATTAGGTCTTAGGTTTTTGAGTCAGTTTAATAATTAGAAAATCTTAAAGAAAAACCAACTCCAGTGACGGAGAGATACAGTTTTCTATCGAGTTTTCCTTTACAAACAATGATAATTATAGTCGTTGAGTTTCCCTTAGTTGTAGTTTACGACACCCACTAAATGAGAAGTGGTGTTGGAATAATGTATTCTTAGTCGTTCGCCACATTTTGCATACCTAGGTGTAGACGAAAGGCTAGTATAAAAGAGTCCTTATTTTTTTGATTATTTCTCGTAGCTCAAGGGGTGGCTCTTTATACTCATATAAAGCACCAATGCGGAAGTCAGGATAAACCGGTGAGACTGAGGTCTTAGGTTTATCCGTTTATCCTGACTTCCGGGCCTCAGTCAGTGCAAGGGGGTGGTATAAGAAAAAAATGTCTAAGTTTTCCATCATCATAGAGAAGGCTCGAACGAACTGGTAAGCTCAATAGGAGTCATTCTGTGATCTCTACGCGTTTGCAACAAAATAAAACAATACCATATAAAACCTTCTTATTTAAATCCACAACCATTAATCGAATTAGTTCATTGTAACAAAAAGTAACATTAAGAAATTATGTCCAACCTTAAACGATAAATATTTCCATTACATTTAGCGGTAATATATTTCATTGAAACGTGCTTGCTACCCTAAAGGACCAATTTGAATTACATCACTATGCATTACCTAGTGACCGATTTTGTAATATATAGTATATAAAGACTTATTGTTGTGTATTAGAGACACATATCAACACCACAAACATGGTCTCCGAAAAGGTTTTAATGTTATCTGCCGTCGTGCTTGTGTTTGCAGTAAGTAAACCACTTTATTTTTTTTTAATTCATCATCACAGCACAATATCTTTTCACTACGTACATCACCATACAATTTGAGAAACGAACTTTAAAGAAGAATTTGGTCTACTGTTTTCATTCGACGGGTCTGCCAGGGTCTTTTGAAGGTCACTGTCTCTCTCTCTTACTTATTTTACTTCTATTTAACTATCACATAAGGCGGCATTGGTAAAATTAAGAGATTACTAATCTGTCACTATGTAAATTAATGATCTACATCCACAAATATACTACAAAGGTTTGACTAAATGACCTTCTTGGGAGAAGATAGATAACAAATACAAAGATATAATATTAAATCGATACAAACATTAAACTAATTAAGATACCAAATAGTAATTAGAAAAATTATAGCTAATCCAATGGCATTCAAATAATTAACCTGATGCCAATACAAGTATTAGTATCAAATCTATTTCCTTGGCAATTTACCTAGAATAACATACTTCCAATTATATGTGAAAATAAATAGTTAATTACGTTCTAATTTCAGACATGCAGCGTGATCGGGCAAGCACGTGTCGAGTTCCTTAATCAGCCATTCTGCTCGCAATCTGTGTCCCCGCCGTCGGTAATACAAGCTGTACCCCAACTTGTAATGCCAGCGCTTGTCAAGGCCTGCGATCCATACGGCCAAGGAGCTCCCATCGTTCCCAACTACAACAGCTTGAGTGCCTACCCAGGATTATGCCCAAGCATGCCAGCTCCTCTCCCTCCAATTATCGTGGACAGTGATGACGACGACAACTGGCATCATCTTCTCTATTTCCTGATCTTCGCTATGAGAAATAAGAGATGCGGAAACTCTGGATGCAATGGCGGTTGCGATTACAACAACTTCGGAGGTTATAATAACAACTGTGGGTGCGGAGGTTACTGCGGCGGTAATTGCGGATATAACGGAGGTTGTGGATACGGTAACTGCGGTTGCGGAGGTTATGGCTGCGGAGGATGCCCCTATCCTTACTACCCATTCCCCTATTATGGAGGTGGACCTTTCTTTGATACCAACGTCGCTCCTGTCACCGAAGATGTTAGCCCACCACCACAAAACGAAATCAGCATAGTTGTTAGAGCTGAACCGAATAATTCATAAAAAAATTAAATAAATTTAAATACAAAAACGTTAGTAATTATATATAAATGAAATAAAATAGCAATAACATTCATATCCAGCCATTTTCTTTTTGTTTAAAATAAGAATAAATAAAATTTTATGACAATTATTTTTGTTGTTTTTATATTGAGAACACCTTATTACAATGCCTTTTCTGATGTTATTATGAAATATTTATTAACCCAATAGTAATATAAACAGGAATCAGAATGATTTACTTAATACTCATAAGTAACCAGGTTTAAGACCAAGATGATTCTGCATAAGAACCTACAAATAATATTACTAATATCACAGGTCAGTAAATATATATATTTTGTTGTTAATTAAGTAGTAAGTATATTTTTGAGTAAAGTAAAACCAGCATGTCAATTCTCGTACCTAAAATTCGGTTAAGTTTTAGTTGTCAAATTGTCACACTCTAAATAAAACTTTAACACGACCACAAAAGATTACAATTGCAATGGCAAAAACATGGCAACTAAAAGTTAACTTAACCGAATTTTAGGTACGAGAATTGACATGCTGATTACATATGAGGTTATTGGCTAAACTTACACGGGCTATTTTTTTTTTTTTTTTTTTTAATTGGCCTACCAGAATGACTCTATGATGCCTAAAGTAAAGTTCCATTCCAATGAAAGACTTACTCTAGTCTCAAAGAAAAAGTTATTCTACTAATTCCGCCGGTAAGACGAATAGACCTTCTTATAACATGTTTAAAAAACAATAATATACACCTGACTGCCGATTCGAATGAATGTTAGTTTATTTTAATTAAGAATACCATATTCTGATGCTAAAACTCAACTAGATTTATATATATAGCCTAACTTCACGAAACCTTATGAATAACTACAATAATAGGTATTTGCCCCCTTATTAATAAAACCTTCACCTCGCTGTTATTAAAAACAATTCTTTTTTTTTACAGGTTCTTCTCGTTTATTGTCAATGGTTTTACCCAGGACCGGACGATTTGTACAATGCGTTTGATCCATACAACACATTTTGTCCTAACAACCCGGTGTACCCCTATGGACCGATGCCACCATTCCTTGAACCGTCTCCTCCATTCTTTGGACCTCCACCTCCAGATAATCCAAGTGTCATTGAAATACCAGGCAATGGTAATCAACCAAATATAATAATAATCAATGATAAGTACGACAAAGTAGCAGAAAGACAGAGTTTTCGTTACGAAGAGTTACTCACATTGCTCTTTGCGAATGTTTTTAATAGAAATCCACCACCACAGAATGATTTTAGAGGTGGCTGCTGTAATTGTGGATGTTGCTGTAATAATAATAATAATGGAAATAATAATTGTGGAATGACCACTTATATTAAAATTGTACTTCCAAATAATTTAGTTTGTAGTAAGGAGTAAACAATGTGTAGAGATACCTCTGATATTCTTTTGTAATTTTATTGATTTTTACTTATATTTGTCAATGTAATTTGAATTAAAACTCTTATTATACTAAAATGTTGTTTTATTTTAGACAAATGGTGTCAACTTTATTTATATTAAGATCGACAAATCGTAGTATTATTATTTGTACCTACAATCTACAGTCTAATTTTCTGCCAATAGAATAGTAATAGTACTCAATTATAATAAACACTAAAATTATAATAATATCTTAAATGTATCGGAGAAGGAGCCCAAGAGCGAAACAGTTCAAACATGTCTATGCGAAAATATGTGATAGAAAACCACAGAAAAACCATAGACCTTGCATAATCTGGTATGATATTAATTTACAGATGCTAACTCTACGGAATACAAAAAATGGAATACTTGACATAAAACCCTGTAGGTACCAATCCGTTTAACCAGCATAAAATTATTAGACTCAATTTCTCTAACTGGACGAGGCCCGTTTCTATAGAAGGATATAAATGGGATGTTATGAATAAATAGTCTTTGCCTTGTAAAACCTTTTTGTAAACCGGAAACGATTGTCTGTCGCAGTGGGACTGTTTTGAGCTGAATGCTGTTAAACTACTGTCTAGAACCCTCTTTTCTTTACCGAGCTTCTGCTCATAGAAGGTCAGTTTGGGCTGATCGCTGTACAGAGTAAAAATACTTGGTATCAACACCTTATCTTATGAGTGTCTCAAAGGTGGACTTAGGAAATATATTGTATGTATCTTTATTATGTAAATTAGACACCAAAAAACTTTAGCTTCAAATCAAGAGAGATCCTGTAACTTGTTTATGTTTGAAAACTCTATTTAGGTAATCTTTGACCGACGTCCTCAAAAAGGTCTCTGGGTCGGACTGGATGTGGAAGACGGAGGCCCGTTCTGTGGCGCGTGTTTGGAGAGGCCTATGTCCTGGTAAGCTGCGATAAGGTAGTGGATTGATTGATTTAACTTTTTTTATTTATTATCTCTTGGAAAACAAAATGAAAACTTGATTGAAGCCGCTATTAGATAGCCTTCCGTCCCAAAGTGGGATATTAACGGATAGGTTTAATGAACAAAGTATTATAAAAATAATCTTCTTAAAACATAATTGTTTATCGACGCATAATAATGCCGTGACATTGATACAATCTGGAGCGGGAACATTTATTTTCGTATGTTTAGCAGCTGAATGAAAACATTTTAAAATTAACTCTACATTTAAAATTAAACTGACTGATTCTAAAAAAATCAAGATATCTTTCTTTTATTCGTATTTAGTTAATAATTTAGATAGAAAAACTCTGCTTATTAATTATTGTTCCAAGACAAGATGCACGTGTGTAGCAAAAGAAAAATATTATTTTTTCTTACTTAGTTATTTCCTTTATGGTCCGTGGAGTAAGAATACAATGTCACCTCCCCATCTCAACCCATGGGTGTCGTACTCGTAACAAGAAAAAAGAAGGAAGACTGAAAATGAAACCCTATACCAATCCGTTTGGCCGTTGCGTATTAGTAGGCCAAGTATCCCTCCATCACAGGAGGAGGCCCATCCCTGCAGTGTGACATTAATGGGCTGTTATGAATGAATGAATAACCCCTCTGATAAATTCTCAAATAAGGGGATTAATTATGTGTCATGAATTTGTCTCACTTTGACATTGAACCAAATATAATACAACCAATCATTGTAAAATACCAAGTAAGACATTAAATAATACGTAACAGTTCATATCATTAATATCATAAAGGTCAATTAAAAATTATATCATTGCAAGAGAAGAAAACTTTGAAAATAACTGTACTATCTATCCAGTGTGGTATAATATTAACACAATCTTTTTATCAATAACTAATTTTCGCGTGATGACGAAGTAAGAATACAATATGTCACCACCTCATCTCATCCCATGAGAGTCGTAAGGGACCATCCGTGAATATTATCTTTACGAAATAAAAAGAAGGAAAACTTGAAATTAAACCCTATGCCAGCGTGGTATTAGTAGGCCAAGTATCCCTCCGTCACTGGAGGAGGCCCGTCCCTGCAGTGGGAAAGACCAGTAATAATTACGAAAATTTTATTTTTAAATAGTTACAAAAAAATGTTGATTTATTTCAACAAATTACAAAAAAAAATTTAAACTAATTTGTCAATCACTTCCTACGTGCCTTAATTGTCCCATATACCTATTTGTGAAATAAACAGTTGCCTAATTGTATAGCTTATTGTGATATATGAACATAGAATATGTATAAAAACAACTAGAACAGTGTTTACAGGAAGAATTCACAATGGCATCATCAGCTAAGTTTGTTGCTTTCACCGCTCTCGTGCTGTTGTTAAACGTAAGTTATTTATTTTTAGTTAAATATTCGTCTCTTAATTATTTGAATGTTATTGGCGGAATCTAAGAAGTGCCATTTCAAGAAAAAAAATACTCATCTCCGTCATCAGCTGTCATTATTTCCGCCTAAATGATGATAGTAACTTCTCCTTCTTATTTCAAACTGGCCAGAAGGATGAGAAAGGAGTTTCTTACTAATAATGTTTTAACTTAGTCGAATATATTCGTATGATCCTTCAGATGACGTCTTAATCCATATTTTCATAAAGTTAAGGTTTTTAAAGTGAACTTTGCAAAGTTTCAATTTACCATAGTCAATGAAAATTAACGTATTTTTTTTTATTTAATCAGATGCACTGGGCTGCCAGCCAGTTCTACCCTGGCGCAAACTATGGCTATGGATACCCAACTTATTACGAAGGAAGAGACAATAACAACGAACTAGAAACTATTCTGCCAATCCTGCTTCTTGCTATGTGTGGTCGTGGAGGCAATGGTTTTGGATTTAACGGCAACAATGGATGTGGAGGCTGCGGTAACTGCGGAGGTTGTGGAAACTGCGGAGGTTGCGGAAATTGCGGCGGTTATGGAAACTGCGGATGTGGACGGTGTTAAGCTATTGTGTACAAATACCAAAATAAACAAAAAATTACAGCCAAATAATAAACATTTTCTAGATTCGAAATAAGACTTGATGATTTTTGACCGATCAATCTAAAATATTAATGTTTTTTTATTTGCTATGTGTAAAAAAACATGATATGGCTAAAAATGTGTGCTTGCATGATATCCGCCTCGATAGACGCTAACAAAAACTACTTAATTTCTGCAATGACTTTATCAAACACTGTTTGACTCATCAATACTTGTTTTTTATGCATAAAAATAATAAATAAAACAGTTATTTTCTACTTGTGTTGTTTCATTGAATTGTATCATATTCGGCCATTTCGGCCTCGTAATTGTATGACGATATTAATTATTATTCCTAATCTACAATTACAACAAAGTTTAAAAAAATATATGATAAAAATTCTATAAGTTGATAAAACACGGACGAATATTTCAATATTTAATTTATTGTTAATTTTGCATAAGAGTTATTCGAAAAGTTGCAAACATTTTTAATAAAATACAAAATAATTAACACAATTTTACCATTACTCGTTAAGTTATAGGTAGAAAGACATATAAAAAATCATAGAAAAATATTGTTTATTAATCAAAAGTTCTTACTCGTAACTACAATGTTCACAAGGAGTTTAGTATTGTTTTGCGTTTTAATTATTCATGTAAGTATTAACCGTATTTCCTTTATTTTCAAAATAAGTTTGTATTAATTTAGTCAGCTGTGACAGATATTAAAATAAAAACATATAGCTGTGTATAATGTACAATTCTTAACTTGATTTCTCGCGTTCAACATATTTTATTGTCATCCAAACACGTATGTATGGTGGAGAACAAAATATTGAACAATTTACTAAGTAACGGTTTTAAAATATGAAATTTTTCGTTCGTTGTATAAAGTTTGAGAAACACTCGCCGCAGGAGTTTTTAAAACGTATAATACAGAGGATTTAAAACAATAGAGTTAATATACTTCCTAATAGAGTGGTTAGGTAATATACTTCCTTACCATGTTTAATATATTCAGACGATTTTTTTTTCAGGATGCTTTTAGCTCTAAGAGCGACGAATCAGTAGTCGTGGCAAGATACAAAATTAAAAATAACAACAAGGCCAATTACGATCCAACAACAGTTATGAACATAAACGCTGATAACTTTCCTGAAGTAGAATATCCTAGCAACATTGTCGACTCATCAAAACCTTTTTACATGAACACGAGCCCATTTTCCAATGATGTAAAAACAGCTTTCAAATCTATGGCTCCAGGAAATGAGCCGAAAACTAAATCAAACCCTACAATTATTCTAAATTTAAAATCGAGTGACAAATCTAAAAACCAAACTTCATCAGATGAGGTGAAAGTTGACAGTACTGGCATGGAAAAAAAAAATAGCACTGAGGTCAAAGACAAGGAGACAGAAGAGGTTGTAATCGAAGAAGTTCTTATACTTGAAGAAATAGAAGATATCAATACGGACATTTTAGCAGTACAAATGGAAATAGCTAACATGACAGAAGAGATAATAGGTCTTGAAGAAGTAGAGTACATGATTAGTTTAATGGATGATCTAGACGATTTCATCACAACTTTACCTGAAAATGTTGAAGAATTAAACAAGAAAAACAATACAGATATATATGATTTTGATTGTGAGGAAGATTTAGATGTTAAGCCTATTGAAAAAATGGCGGGTAACAACGAAACGGAAGAATTAAATGAGTTTCTTTTAGATAATGAAGCCAAGGAAAATATTACTGAAACTACTCTTTATTAAAAAAATGTTTCTTACTTGTTTATGATGTTATTATAATATATTTTATTCTGCATGTCAATTCTCGTTCTTTAAAATCGTTAAAAATAAACTTAATTTAACTTTTAGTTGTCAAGTTGTCACACTCTAAATAAAACTTTAACACGACCACAAAAGATTACAATTGCAATAGCAAAAACATGACAACTATAAGTTAACTTAACCGAATTTTAGGAACGAGAATTGACATGCTGTTCTGTGTTAATATTGTTATGTATGTACCGTTATTATTAAACCAAATATCAAATTATTAAGTATTTTATTTATTACCATAACTTAAGCTAATCTTATAGTAAATTACTTAGTATCAGTAATATTATAAAAGACAAGGGACACTTATTATTGAAAGGAATTACATTTTAGAGAGATCTATCATCACGTGACTTTAGTCCCTTTATTTGGAAGGATATTACTTAATAAGAGCCTATATGGACCGAGTGCAGGGCAAATTATATTAGGTTTATTTATTAAAAAATCTGCCTCGGTAGCACAGTGGTCGCTGGTCGCATGCGCGGCTACCATGCAGGGCAAGGCGTGGGTTCGAATCGTACACAAAACTATTATTTGTGTTTTTTAATTATTGTCTTCACAATACACATAATACTTCACACTACATACAACACAAATAATTTACAGAATTTTTGAGTCTGTATTGACCTCTATCTTTTAAAACAAAAAAGAAAAACAGAAAATGCCCTAAATGTAGGGCTTAATGTATCTATGTCTATGTTAAAATTATGCAGTTTACTTTAAATTACGATATTAATTATTTTGACAAAAGCTTCCATACCATCATATCAGATCAAAGTGGCCATGACTATCCACAGATAAAAAAAAACATAATTTCCTTACGCATCAAACACCCATCTGCTATAGCTTTCACAATTACCTGAAACAAAATTAAATAATCATTAACAGAGTTACTAAATAGTTTTAGCAATAAATTAATTATCTAAGATTGTGTTTTTTTTGTAGTCTGGCTAGCTAGGACATGTTTCATGGCTCTGCTCGCATAACATTTTAATTAATTTAGAAATTAATTTAGTTTCAATTTAAAACAGTTTTTAGAGATTCTTAAGAAATATAAAATAAATAAAAATCTTAGTCCTTTATTATCACTGGCCAGTTGTTTCTCATAGGAGGGAGTATGAGGAAAAAAGTACACACTAGTCAGCCAGCTGTTTTTTTGACGACATAGAATAGATGCTTACAAACAGTTTTTAGTAAACGTCGAGTAACACTTTAACCATATCCCTGTAAATCTTAATCATTTTTAAAAAGGCATATTGTTCTGAAGTTGCTAAGTAACAAAGTATAAACTACTTTATAACTACCTAATTTTTTACAAAGTATAACTACCTAATTTTTTACCTAAACCAGAACTACCAAAAATTTATTCTATATTTACAGTCGAAGAAACACTTGCAAAAACTTAAAAAGTAACACCACATTGTAAAAAGTGCAGACAAACATTTTTTTTTATTTATTAATTATAATTAATAAATTTAATTGTTTTTTTATAATATTACCAAATAATTATTACCAAACAAAATATCAGAAATAATTTAACTATCTAGATAGTGAATTATTATGTCAGAGCTTCTAACGTAATACCATTATTTTGCTAAGAAAATAAGATGGAAGTCACGTTTCATTGAATTAATTAATCTCTAATGATAAAATATAAGTTATAATAAAAAGTAATTGTAAGTTATTTCTTTAAACATAAGAAATGGGCCTTCATGATAAGGTGGGGCTGGTTTTTGTGGTTATCGTGGCGGCTCAGGTAAGACAATTTTGAATATAACTTTTTGTTTGTATTTGTGTAATTAGATATCCCTTATCACTTTTGTTTGATTTCGAAATCTATACTAATACTATAAAGAGGTAAAGTTTGTGCATTTGTGACGTTGTAGGGGGTAATCTCTGGATCTACTAAAACGATTTAAAAAATTCTTTCTATGTTGAATAGTCCATTTATCGGGGAGTGTCATAGGCTATATTTATAGTATCACGCTATGTCGAATAGGAGTGAAGAAGTAATAAAATATGTTTAAAAAAGAGACGCGGTTTTTTCGCCGCCCAACCAAGTGGGCACGGGTCAGTTAAATATAAGACGCTAGGTGGGGTATTTCCCGTTGGTCAGATCGATAGTTAGTTGTGTCTCAAACCGTACAGTTTAAGTCTTCAGTTCGGTGGCAAAGAGGTCGTTTATGCGTGGGCTCGAATCCCATGCAAGCAAGATAATTATTAGTGTGAGCCACCAACTGTTGCCTTGGGCCTAGATGTTCTTAATGTCCGTTAATACAGACACAAGTCTGTAAAAGTATCCGAACACAGAACTGGACCCCTAGTGAGGTACTTGTCTTTTTAAACGATACTTGTTATTTGTTATTACGTAGGTATATTCATTTTTTATTTATGCACAGTACGATAGTAGTTATATTTTACACACACAGACGCTAAATTAATTGCAGTGTTAAGAATATCATAATAGGTATAGTGCTGCATGCTTTAAGTTGCATATTTAATAAAAGTTTTGTAGGTCATTTATTCAAAAAGCAAGAAGTCAGCCTTTAGAACAAGGATAGGGCTCTTATATTAGATTTATTACATTTCCATATACCTATTATAGCGACCGACATAGCTTTTATGATTTCCGGATTCAAGTGGCTATTATCAGAGCAAACAGCACGCAGACCTACCACCCGACCATACAGCTTTTGGAATGCCGGCCGTACTAGAAAAAGTAGAGTGGCCAGACCCCTCACGCGTTAAACCAACGACCTTATAAGGGTAGGATTTTGATAGATGACGGAAGCACAAAAGGAAGCAGAATCTTTGAAGAGAGGCCTATGACAAGCAGTAGACTTCTTCGTTGATTTTTCATTTAAACGTGATTAACTACGTTTAGATATGCCTACACATACTCGTAACATATGGGTCAGAATGCGTAGACATATCTAGAGAGAATGCATAGGTATCTCTACGCATTCTGAAAATGATTTAATATAACTAATTTTATTTCAGGTAACAATAATATCTTGCATGCCGAGTTCATCACGAAAAACTTTTGACAAATATTTATCTAATTTCAAACAGCCAAACACTTGCCCAGCTTCAAATTCAGCCACACAGACACGAGGCATTAAGCCTAACAAGGTTAATAACAATGTCAAATCTAAACAAAATGATATGTACAAAACTTACAATTTCCCTGAAATTGAATACCCTCCTGATAAATCTCCTAGAGAGGTCCTTAAATTCAGACCTAGCAATTCTAAAGCGTTTGCCGAGTTAACTACGAGTAAAGGCACGGTTAATACACCAGCTAAAGCTATCAAAGACATGAAACAAGAAATGCGAATGAAACAAAAACTAAAGAAGAATGAATACGAAAATTTTCATGTAAAGAGAGAAATGCCATCATCAACAGGGTCAGATTCACCATGGATGATGGAACGAGAAGTATTTCCAGAAGTTGAGTATCCTACAAACGCATTAGATACATGGGCTCCTCATTATTGGAACCCTTCGACGTTCACGAAAAATTCTAACCCACAACCTTCGAACTTTGACGCAAATGAATCTAACAAAAGGACAATATTTTATAAATCTCAAAAGCAACCATTGAAATCTAAATCACAGCAGTTCATGGAACAGATGGACAAAATAAATGAAGCAAAGCGTATACAAGAACAAAAATCTAGGTTAATATCGAATACGATATCAAATAGCACAAATGAGTGCGGAGATTTGCTAACAACAACTGGTAAGTTAATACCGTTTTGTTTATTGTAAATGTAAAGTGTTAATCAGTAATAACTATGTTTATGTTTATTTCAGTAACAAATTCAAGCAACGCAACGCTCGATAATGTAGACCCTACCTTAAATGAAACTATACAAAATGAAGAGTATACAATAAATTTTAATATGAGCTGTAAAAGTATCAAAGAATTGCAAGATGACTACGGAATCAGTAACAGCACATTAAACGTTACCAAAAATAATCCTCAGGAGGAAGTAGAAGATATATGTGTGGTACAGTTAGTTTCATATGACCAAATTAATGTCTGCGCTAAAAATGACTATAATGCAACTGTAGACCAGGAAATAATTCAAATTGAGCAAATTAATGATACAACAGCTCCCGGACCCCTTCAAACATCACAAAACGAAGATAAGTTAAACAATTCACCATCACAAATATATTCTACTAATGTTAATGATGAACGTACTAATAAACCATTTATGCCAATAATAATAATACCTGCCAGTAATAAAGTTAGGGAAATACATTTGCCTAGGTTTGATCTAAGTAAAAGTTCGCCGGTAATTATATTCGGTCCAACATCTGAAGAAAGTGACCAACCAGCCGTTTCCTCAGTTGATACGACGCCTACGCCTTCGTTAATTACAGCATCGGGTCAAGATAAGCCTTCAGAACTTAAAAATCTGCAGAATGAAGACGCTGTTTCAAACAAAGATTTACAACAAACAGAAAATATTCTTGAACTAATAGAAACGGCAAACAGAGAAGAAATTGCATATGATATCGAGGCAATCTCTAGTCAGCCACTATGTCAAGCATCTAGCGAAAAAGAGCTTGACAAAGGAAACTTCACATTAGATAATAATTCTTTAAGTGATGTATTGATTACTGGAGCATCAAATAAATTTACAGAACCTTTAGATAGATCGTTGGAAAATACACTTTGTAATAAAACATCTACTAGAAATGAAACATATTTTTCTGATACAGACACTGCAAAGCTCATTAACATATACAATGATTTGATCTGTTTATTGGAATTACAGAATACGGTAACTGCAAATAAAAGTTTATCATCAATTCGCAAGGAGCTACCTGATACAGTACAATCTGTGACTTTACTTGACAATATTTCAGACTCAGATACTTTTCATAGAATACCAACAGATGTGGTAGAATCGACAACACAAACTGATTTACCAAGTGAAGCGCTAGATGATCAAGTTTGTCACGATATGGTGATAGAGGATCAACCATTAGATCATGATCTAGAAAATACACCAAAGAGTGATGAAGAATATTCTGATGTAAAAGAAAATACCACTAATAATCCCCTTTTGATGGATGACGTCTTCGGAGGAACCCCGAATATTAATGAGGCTAGTATGGATATTATTGAGGAATTAGCGAATATTCAAACTACTTCTGAAAGCCTAAATTCAGAAAACTATGAAACGCTTCAAGATGACTCTTTACAAGTAAATGAAAACAGTTTACATTCAAAGACGGCTGAGTTAGTAATACCTAACTATGATGTTATTTCTGAAAATGATCACTTAAGTTCTAAGTCCATAGAGTCACGAGATGTAACGGTCAGTCCAAATATCGTTGATTCGTCTTCACCAACAATCACTGAATATAAAGGCATGGAACAAGAAGTTATGGAGAAATTATACAAAACTGTCATTAAGGATGTTGTACAGTTATTCGTTGAAAAAATACGTTTAGATGATTTATTATCAGAAAGTAATACGTCATTATCGAAAAAACCAAGTGAAGATTTGTCTAACACAGAAACAAATGAGAAAGAAAATAAGCAGTCGTTTGATGAGACTTTTATTGATATAAAAAAAAATAAAAGCGAAAATATTCCTGATCATCAAGAAGATGAAATAGTATTAAGTGACAACAATACGTTGGTAACATACGTTGAACAACTAGAAAATTCGTCGACTATAAATGATGATGATTTAGTTTCGCTTACAGATTTTATCAATGAGTCATTAGTGGAAACTGAATTATTTTATCCATGTTCTACTAGTCACGCAGACATCAAACCAAAACTAATTGAAAAGGAGCAAGAATCTATTTTGATAGATGACAAAATTTTTGAAGATGATCATCAACTATCAAATATTAAGGTAGACGATGATAAAAACAACAAAGAAAGCATCGAAGAAGAAGAATATTTACCAAGTATCGATATACTTAGAGTGGTCGATACCTCTGATGGCACTAATGATAATGCAATATTGTCTATAAATATTAATCAACCCGAAGAGTCAAGTACTTCGTGTGATGACGATACTACAATGACTGACATTGTTCATGATTCCGGAATTGTACAGAATGAGAATGAGACTAGTTTATCACAAAACGAACACGATGAAATTTTATCCGACCATGTTATTGAATATAAAAACTTACCGTTAGATATGGTTATCCCAGTAACTTTGCTACAGAGCGATAGTGAAAATCAAGATCCATTGAATGTACTCAATAACATAGATGATGTTTACAAATTAACAGATAAAGAATTGTCAGAACGCTCTCTGACTGATGAGGAAGACATCATTTTCTTTGAAATGCTACCGGATTCTAAAGAGATAGAAGCTGATATATTACAACCAATTTTATCAGAACTTATTTCTCCTGGCTTAGAGAAAACTGACATGAATATAGCAGATAAAGGTAGTTCTGGGAGTAAAGATCCATCATCTTTATTCTTATTTAAATATGATTCTAATAATACGGAGCTCAGTGAAGAATGTTTATATAATTCAAGCGATGAGATTTTAGAAAACAAACAAGATGTATCTCCAATAAATCTAACAGAGCCTTTAATAGCAGATACTAAAGAAGCTAATTTAGCAACGATTACAGAAGTACACTCCGACTTAACATCAGACGATGATGCTGAATTAATGACAGACTTTACAAAATCTTCGTTATCATATAATTCTAAAGAATCTGAGCCAGACATAATAATGGAAAATATAAAAGTTCCAGACAGTGACATAAACATTATACCTACTGAAATGGAATTGCCACCTTTGTCATTAATTAGCGATGCTAACGATGTAAAAACTGAAAACAAACCAAACAATAATAAAAATAATTTTCTCGATGCTGAATCAAAATTACAAGAATTGGAATTAAATAGTAACAAAAATATTAATATAAATAACGACGAAACCCATTTTGAAGTTACTTCATCACCGGAAGAAAAAAATTCAGCAAACGATTTAGCTATAGATGAGGTAAAGAAAACCATATCGTCCGAAGAGGTTCTATTATTAGAAGCATTTGCACCAGAATTTGGAAATTTACCCTATGCTATAGAAACGGATCTATCAAGCGGTGAATTAAAAGATCTGATTAAATTTTTATATAATTCGTTATAATCATCAAAGAGAAAACTTAAATTTAAGGTTATAAATCTCCTGCTAATCTAAACTGGAACTGATTTGATTAGCGTAATTAACGTAATATTGATAGTACTCACAAACACCTATATTTAAAGGCTTGAATATAAGAGTCTATTCTAGTAATTTTATGACATCAAAGAGTAATCAATCTCGTGTAATTTTAATTTGAACACCATTTGACACATTTGTAACCAATCTAACAACGCTAAAATAATCATTGACACCAGGGAGACACTGCTAAAGGCCTAGCGAAATGTCATCATGAAACCAAAAACAACTGCCAAAAATTACTTTTTCAGAACTTACTATGCATTAGGTAAATATTAATTTGGGATATTATGTTGAATATGGTAAGAGCTACATCTGTATTTAAGTATAAATAATTAATTTATTATTTATTTTGCTACTTTATCGGGAGTGAAAATAGGACTAGTCGCTTTAGTTTGTAAGATTTATTTATTGCAATAGTTTTAACTTAATAAAGGTTGTTAAAATAGTTTTGTCTCTCTTTTATTTTATTCTCAACATTTGATCGATATCTACTGCTAATAGGCATTTTTTTAAAATCTTTCCACTACGCCTTCCTTATCACTCAGTTTGCCGCTACTCTGATTGTGTCGTCGTGTCATTGAGGTAGCTGTATGCTTAGATTCCCTATTTTTTTAGATATAATAAACTATTTTTTCCCTAAATCGGCTTTTACAACGTTCGAAATGTGATTGTCATACCATAAATATCTACCCTTATTCCGATACCACACGAACTATTAAAACAATAACTAAAAACGAAACAAAATAAACAATAGCATAATAATTAATCTTATTAAAATGGGCTTATAATGCTGTACAAACAGTATTGTCAGCGCTTATGTTGCTAAACCGAGCGTTAAGTACAATATACCCGTTAAGGCGATGTTTTCAAGTATTCAATAGCGAGGCGTGGAATAGAGAGGCTTTTACATTTTCCGTGTTCCGCAAGGCGTAGAAAAGAGATGAGGAGCAAAAACATACTTATTTATTTTAATTTTTCTATTACGAGTAAATGAAATTAATTTATAAGTCATTTAAGGCCCTTTACGTAGCTCACTAGCGCCGCCCATAGAAAAAAAATCATTATTCGCAAATAGGATAAATAATGTAAAATGTTGATAACAAAGTCTTGAGAAAAGGCAATAAAGTATTTGTCTATCACACTCTCAACACTTTAAATGTTTTTCAATTAGTAAAATTTCGCATTTGAAAAAAAACGGCCGTTTTTGTTTACAATGCAATATTTATTTAATTAAAAACCATTTAAAGTGTTGAGAGTGTGGTATACAAATACTTTATTGCCTTTTCTCAAGACTTTGTTATCAACATTTTATATTATTTGTCCTATTTGCGAATGATATTTTTTTTTCTATTGGCGGCGTTAGTGAGCCCTATAAACGCTCTTAATGAAAACACTTATCCTATCATAATATGTAATCAAAATATAAGTACCTAGTTTTAAAGCAAATTTAAAAAAATGTAGAGTTAACGTAATCTTCTTTTTTCATAGTAAATAAAAAATAAAAATTTAAGAGTTTATTGAGAATTAACACAATCATTAAAGCCCGTTTTACACATCGACAAGTACAGTAGCGAGTTAACTTGCATCATTGGCGATTTAAGTCACTTTTAACGTTTGAACGGCAAAAGCGAGAGTAAGTTGTTGCATAAAGGTGACTGTCTTGAGTATGAAGTTAGATTATGTCTGTCTGTGACACAAGGAGTATTCATAGTGTGGAAGTTGTCATTGATAAATAAATAAGAAATAGAATGACTTAAGTTACTTATTTTATCATTTCTTGTATTAACTATCAATAAGAATTAATCAAAAAGAATAAATTTCTAGGATAAATTTTGTAGGTGGCAATAAAAATTATACAAAAAAATGTTTCCAATTCTTTATAAAAATATAGTACCTACATTTTATTTTAAAAACATTTTCTTTTTAGAAACATACTAACGTCGCCTTAATAAACAAAGATTATGCATCCCGGTGACTTAGTACGTTCGTGTTCATAAGGTTTCACTTATACGTTGACTTAGCAAGTATTAATGCATTTAAATAGCAGTATTAACACATGTTCGGACAATGTATTCTAATTTCACTTTCTATTATATACTACTAGCTAAGTAGATATTTATTTTTGGTAGGTTGGTTGCCTTAGTAAACCACGCTGGTCAAACTAGTTGGTATAAGTCTTGTCTATCTGGTAGCGATGACTTCTACGTAAATATTCTATCAAGCCTTAGTCGCCTTTTTAACAATACAAGGGTATTATAGTTACGGCATGGATCAGATGTCCACGAGGATTTGAATACCACATACGACAGCAGAATTGGAGTCTACCGGAGGAATAGAGCCGAAATGGAGCCGGAGGAATAAAACAATTACAACATAGCCATAACATTTTAAAAATAAAACAACATTTAAAATAAGAATATGAGTGATACCATCATACAGATAAACCGGTTCAAGTGACAGTGCAGGCGACCTTGTGCGATTACTCTGAAGCGTCATAATGACATGAGTGCTCGACGGCGCCGGTCGCGCTCCACGGCGCGGCGCGGGTGTGCCGAGGGAACTCGTGCGCATCTATAAAGTTATGCTTCACTGCGTACTGTCACAAAGCACTTAAGTGCAGAAGGACAATTGCATGTATGTGTCTACCTATAACTCGCGCAATCTTATTCGGCCATCCTAAAGTTGGCTTTCATAGACGTACGCGCATGTACAGTCACTAAGAAAATACCCGTCCTCTGCGTTCGCCTTCATTTAGATCCTAAAATGACATCTTCGCAGCTTAAGCGTATGCGTATGTTGTAATCGAAAATGCGTCCTAGTGAACTTACCACCAACTGAGTCGATATATCGTGTGGAGTTGTAGAGTGTTCACACATTTGACTTAGATGTTCACATATTTGATTTAGATGGCGTTGTGTGAAAGAGTGATGATGATGATAAATGAATGAACATTTATTCCGACTGGTTTGATAGAAGGTGTGAGTGAGCGGTGTCTATGCTTGACTGCACTCTGTGTGTATATTGACTTCTGAACATATCTCTGTATTGTGGTAAGGTATAGTTTATGGTATGAGCATTAACACAATAACAGTTTACTGTATGAAAATATTATGTTTTGTATGTCAAGCCGTGGTAAAGCTTGTAACGCCATAAACAGATGAATTTGTGCGTTTTGTATTAGCTTAGTCGATGTATCTTTAAAGACTACTAGGTGCAGGCGAGAAAGTTTAAAATAAAATTATGGCGTAGATCAAATTTTAGCAATTTATATATAAATGATATCATAACTCTCATATATACTCATATCCGTGTGGTGAAGGAGTAAGAATATAATATGTCACCACCCCATCGCATCCCATGGGTGTCGTAAAAACCGACTAAGGGACTATCCGTTCCGAGAATATAATCTATACGAAATAAAAAGAAGGAAAACTTAAAATTAAACCTTATGCCAATCCGTCTGGCCAGCGTGGTATTAGTAGGCCAAGTATCCCTCCGTCATGGGAGGAGGCCCGTACCTGTAGTGGGACATTAATGGGCTTTTATGATAAATATCATAACGCTAATGTTAACCTCCCTCAACGACACGGAATGACACTCTACTTACTCTCCTTCTTCTTTTTATTTAAACACTCTACTGAGGTTTATTTATAACAATTTTTGATATTGTCAAAAATTGCTTTTTTATGTTTTCATTGAAATGTGGTTGAAATCCCACCTTCAATCTCTACTATAGGTACTCGCCTTTACAAGATTCTAGAATGAGATGGATTTACAACTATATTAATAACCTTAAGACGTTTTCTAACGCAGATTATAAATAAAATAAAATCAATCACAATATCACAATTAATTTATAAGAGAAAGTAAGTATCTACCTAAAACAAAATTTCTTAACACGAGTTGATTGCCCTGGATTAATCAATCAATCAATCAAAATAGTAATAAAAGCTGATATACAATCAAGGAATATACGATATACACTTTCAAAGTGCTTGAAACACAAATAAATTATAATCTATATATAAACTTGATCAAGTCGAGTCATTTATCTCATGCGCGCGCGTCTTGTTGCGGCCTTTGTCTTGTAAAATTGCTCTCATCCTATTGTCTTTGTTCCGCTATTTGAAACTGTTGGCTGTTGGGCATTGTAAAATGTCAAAAGAATCTTATGAATATATAATATTATTATGTTGTTAGTCATTAATTGTTAAATGAGGAAATAACTTTAATAAATGTTTCCGTTTCTCTTAGAAGTCACAATTTTCTTATTCCTCTATCGATTTGATCTAGAAAAATATTTTTTACTTAAAAGAGAACAGGTTATTTACGTACTACGTGTTCCATAAAAGTATAAATTATATAATAAATAACTTCTTTACACTTATTTTATATTATTTAACCAAATATACGAGTATAACATACACAAATAATTATTTGCATAATCAAACGCCTTTTAAAATAAACATAGCAAAGTATGCAAAGGTAATTAAAAGAGCAACATTAATTAGTTTTATTACTGCACTTGGGTTAAATAAAACTAATTGAAAAACCTATCAAACGAAACGCAAGTAGGCAATATACCCAACCACATTTTGCCTACTAGCACATAACAAAATGTAGGTATGTTGAACGGGATTCCAACCCGATAAACTCTTCATTTTAAAACTCCTTATTTTAAAACTCCTTAAATAACTCTTCATTTTATTTTAAACGTTATGGTGACGAGACGAACCAGGCGCTTGCCTGATCCTAAGCTACACGCTTGTCAATAGAGCCAGAGACATAGCCAGACACAGAAGAACTCTGTGCTTAATCTATACTTAATATTATAAAGAGGTAAAGTTTGTGTGTTTGTGACGTTGTAGGGGGTAATCTCTGGATCTACTGAACCGATTTTAAAAATTATTTCTGTCTTGAATAGTCCATTTTTCGGAGAGTGTCATAGGCTATATAGTAGCACGCTTTAACTAATAGGAGTGGAGCAGTAATTAAATATGTTTAAAAAAGAGATGCGTTCTTAACGAAGTGGGCACGGGTCAGCTAGTGATATATAAAGTCACCCCACACAAGATGACAAACCCCACAGCCCCTTATATTCACAAGATACTTACTGCCTTCTAGACAATTCTAGCAACTAAACACAGTATTGGCATGGCCAATGTATTAATACACTACGATGGTACCAACCTAGACTCTCTATAGACTCCCATCTGGTCAATGACAGAAGCCAATAACGTAATTTAATAATTGTAAATCGATTTCGCGGATTAGCACTCGGTTTACTTTGAAGCCATGTTACTTAATCCCACAGTATTACGTTAAGCTAAAAACTTACAATAATTTTAGTTAGAAATAAGGAGTTTTTTATTTTACTGATGGTGTTAGTAAGAATAGGTAGATAATATCACCATTACATATATTATCATCCTTTGGGTGTCATAAAAACGGACTAAGGAAATTATCATCATCATTTAAGAGCTAATTTCAATGCTGGACGTAGGTCTCCTACAAATTTTGCCACTTTACGTGGGCCTGTGCCTCCCTCATCCATCAGTTTGTTGTCGTCTGAACCAGGTCATCTTTTTAGTCAGCGTGATATTGGTAACTTACGTTCGTCTCTGGAGGAGGCCTGTCTGATAATAAGCTGATATGATGATATAATAATACATAATATAGTGATATAATAATACATAATCTTAAACAGACAACTTAACAATGTATTTTTAGTTTGTACGAAGATAATAATGGTGCTTCCACAGACTATTAAATATCTAACGATCCACAGATAAGAACAATTGTTTCCCGCCCACGTTTGCTACATTATTTGACATAACTATGTAGTATTTATCTGTATTTAAACGGTCTCTATAAATAAAGTGTGGGTTACAAACATAATGTCCATTTGATGACGGACTAACAACACATAAAAACTTTTTATCTCATTGCGAAGAGGATATTTATCTAAATATCCTTTGGATGTCGTCTGGGTATCTACCCAGACGACATCCAGAGGATGAGGACCCAGCATCGGTGAGGCAAGTCTTGGAACTACAACTTTAACTGAAGTATATCCTGTTTTAGGATAATCAATTCAACTCTTTAAAAATATTAGTTAAGCAGATTACTCCCGCATCAAGGGCCAAACTCTTTTTCGCGGAGACTTTTACAGGCATGAAAGTAACTAACACAAAGAGCATCCAATCTCAAGAACATCATATTTGTGGATTACGCAAATAATGATGCGGTTAATCTTGAGTGGGTTTCAAAGCTACGACCTCGCACATTGCAGCTGCTACGCTTAAAAACTTGTCGCTTTTCGCCAATGCAGTTAAATCGCACATAATTACCTATCGCACAAAAGATTGTCATGCGTGGGCTTCGACCCTGCAATATCGTGCCACCAAGACAGTTTATAAAAAAATTAGTCGCATAATTAATGCAATAATTATGACACAATTATCAAAGTGTTTTTTTAAATTTCAAAATTTCAACGTAAGTAGGTATCACTTTTCAACTTAAAAAGGTACAAAGTCCTTAAGTGACAAGTTAATATTCTATAATAAAATAGCTTTGCAAGTTTAGTATTTCCGACCTCCTTTAACCGAGTTTCTTTAAGGGTGTGAAAAGTACCTCTTCACTTAGTCAAAGTGAGGAGCCTCCAATCACTTTGGTATTGTTAGAAACTGTAGCCTTTGTTAAATTTTAATATGGCAACTTAGGGTTTTATTTTGTCACTTATTAAACCTCTTAAATATAGCTCGGTAGGTAGGTATGTTCTTTTTTTTATTGAAAATAGATTTAATATGGCACTACTAGAAGCGTTAAACAAAAGTCGTAAATCCAAGTCGTGTTAAGATTTGAAAGGATATTTTCATCTTACAATTAATTATTCCATAATAATTTTCTAGCTAAAGTTGTGTGAACAAAGGCCTGCACGCTTAAAACTTTACAATTTCTTTATTTCAAAACATATCTTTATCATTTTTGTTTGGAGCTGTGCGAAGAAATAATGCAATTTCATTTCATTTTGTGAAAGAGGAACCGCGACTGACCTGTCATGTTAGAGCTCATCGATGTCACAACCGCTTTACGTAAAAGGTCTTACTTTTAAAATGGAAAAATAGTTAAGTTTTCCAGTTTGTTTTTCCAAAAATATTCTCTAAACAGAAACTAAAATTTATTTCAAAACTGTTTAATAAAACAATATATAAACATTTATGTATTTAAGATGAATTAATATGTTCCTTGTCTGACGTGAAGTTTCCCACGCAGTCGCCTTTTTTACTATACATTGTTTCACATCAAACTAACCTATAAGCCCTAATGCCTTGTAATAAAGCACAATTTTGATTGCAGTAACTTTTTAGTACATAAAGTAGGTAAGTAATACTTGTATATAAATATGTACTAGTTTTGCAATGATCATCATACCAGCTTATTAACATCCCACTCTATCATTATTTTAATAGGAAAGGAAGGAAAACTTGAAACCAACTTTATACTACCTACTTAATCCGTGTAGCCAGCTTGGTATTAGTAGGACAAATTTCTCTTCTTCAGAAGCCAAGTAACATAATAATATGGAAACAATGTTCCAGTTAGTACTGGGCAGTGGGCAGCTGGCCAGAGGTGAATGCCAGCATATTTAACACTTTATACTGTTTTTTTTTTAGTCGACTGACAGAGGCTAATGTTTTTCGCGCGCGTATAATTGCTTGTCACCACAGACAAAACATACTTACTTTTTTATAATCCTACTTCCCGCGCTAGAAATCATATTCTCTGTCGCGGTATAAATAACAATTTCGAACATAATAAACATCTAGGATCAGGACAACCACTTAGGCTGAGCGCAGACTTGCAACACGACAGTCTTAAGACAGACTATTGCTTTACAATATGTATGAATATGCGCACACTTGGAACAAAACGTCGTCGTAGAGACAATATTGTCTCAGATAGACGAATACCGCACGGCGACAAGTCTGACTAACGATTGTCGGCTTCCCTTTTGTATCAATGCGGGCGCGCACACTAAAGACAAAACTGTCTACCGTCACACCCCTCACCCCGCACGCACCCCACTCTCGTCCGAGCATTCAGAAAGTAAACACGTGACATCATGTTTACAGACGAAGAACTCGTAGTGTATCAAATGTTTTTTTTTTTAATTATAAACTAAAACTATTTTTATATTATCAGGGTCCTTAAGTATTCAAGTCGAATAAATAGTTTACTGCATTTTTGTATCAAAGTAGTTGGTTTTTTAAATAATTTTTACATGTTTTGTCTCCTTTTGTGAGTTCGTGTATTTGTTATTAGTACCTATGTGTAGGATTAAAAAAACTTTTTTATGAATGTAAAAGTGTTATTAACCAAACTAGCTGCTATCCGCGACTTCGTCCGCGTGGAATAGTTACTTAGGGCTGACATTAAACAAATGAATGGACTATTTTGAATACTTTTAAAGAACAATTCTTCAATTATTCCGTAGCAAGTACATATTTATGTGTAACTATAAGTAACCATATAAGTACACAGCGCACGCAATGTAAGCTTACAAAAGTAGTAATTTACCCCCGTTTTTGCAACATTTTTCGTATATGCTCCGCTTAAATTTAACGTAATGTTTTATAATATATCCTATATTACTCGCAAAGAATGTATCTATATATTGGTATTTACGTGTAATAGCAACAAATAAAGCCGCAAACATTTATTAATGTAGTACAACTAATATTTTAAACCATAAAACACCTGCAGATAAACAATAACATGAAAATTTGTTAAAAAAACAATTAAAAAATCCAAAACATTAGATACATGAATGCAGCCGAGTATTTATCCGAACTTTTTGAGTATTTATCCAAGAATTCGGATATTTACGAGTATTTACTCACTTTTGGATATTTACTGAGTTTTTATCATTTGAGTATTTATCCAACTGCCCATCACTGCACGTGTTTACTTTCTGAACGCTCGGACGAGAGTGGGGTGCGTGCGGGGTGTGACGGTAGACAGTTTTGTCTTTAATGTGCGCGCCCGCATTGATACAAAAGGGAAGCCGACAATCGTTAGTCAGACTAGTCGCCGTGCGGTATTAGTCTATCTGATACAATATTGTCTATTAGACGTTTTGTTCCAAGTGTGCGCATATTCATACATATTGTAAAGCAATAGTCTGTCTTAAGACTGTCGTGTTCCAAGTATATTACAATAAAAAACTTATATATTAATATGTTTAAAAAATAAATAAAAGTATAGTAAAATAATATATTTGAATTTAGTTATAAACAAGTATTTATTCGAGAGGGGTAAAATATAGTATTCTACGTAATGAAACCAAGATAAAATGAATTAAAAAAAATAATTTTCTAATTAAAAACGGACTTCAACGACAAACTTGATTATAATAACTACTTACCAATAATATTATATTATAAAAGTAAATAATTATATCATGGTCACAAATCAAAGAAAAGAAACTTCCTTCTTTGTTTTGAAGTCGGTTAAAAATATAGTAACTTTCGAAGGTAAATTTCCAGGTTGATGCAAAGTATTGCAAAGATAGTCAAAACCAGTTATAATATTAAAAAAAACTAAATATTTTGATAGGAAAATGCATCAGAGTTTTTATCCCAAGATTTGGATAAATACTCGGGTAGGAACGAGTGTTTATGAGTATTTACTCAAAAATGAGTTTTTATCCGATTATAATTCCATCACTGAACACGTGGTCATGTATGCCGAGTATAATCCCATCACTGATTATGAGACAAAACAGTTTTGTTTTATGTGTGCGACGTATCGTAGTCAAAACTGTTTCGTTTTAGTTTTAAGACAGACTTGTCTCTATGAGACAAGTCAGTCTTGAGACAGTCTAGTCTCCAATGTGCGGTCAGCCTTAAGGATTGCACAAACAAACGTCCTGCGTGTACAACCCGACCTCGATGCCGTTAAAGATAAAACATTAATCCCGCCATTTTACGATATATTGTAAAATTTAATTGAATTCCTATCCAGCTCAATTTGAACTAACAATGCGATGTCGTCCTTCAGGCATTCATTCATAGACATAAATCTTCATTAGAGCCCGTATCGGTACGGTGACCGGCCCTTTTACTCTCACCAATTTATCGGCCGTCTGACGTTACGTACATTGGCTGTAAACGGGACGGACTTGTATTATTCTAGCATAGATATGCCACACTGTTCAAAAAATAAACTTAAGTAATTGAAATAATATTTCATTTCATTTAATTTCGTGTACCTAACTAAACTTTTCCTTAGGTTAGCCCGGACCCATCCGAAGGGTGTAGGTAGTGGATTGGTGACACATTTATTTTATTCCTTCACCACATTGACAAAAAGTCCTATCTATTGTGAAATGTATATTATGTTAATAATATCATGATAGCACGGCTGCAAGAGTATAAGTTTTTTTTTAAAGTCGTGGCAGAATCCCAGATAAGCTTTTCAATCACATGACAAAGTTTGTATTTTGATTTATACCTTTGTTTACTCTACTACAAGCACAATCATAAAGTTAATTCCATTTTTAAGCCACCAGCGGACCAAGGAGGCTTAACCTGAAACTCGTTTTAAAGTTTAATTATCTGGCAACAAAAATGTGACTACAATTTAAATTTGTTCGAGCTTATCTCAAAATTTAGGGTTCATTTGTTGTTATTTTAAGGATAAAAATCATTAACTTTTTTTTAATGTTACGATTTTGAAACGAGTTTTTATGTATGTTTGTGATCTGTGATTTATCCCGCCATTAACTTTGACAAAGAACTTTTGAATCTTTTTTTAATTTTTATTATAATTTCATAAAAATCCTAAACGAGTTTTCTCTACTTGTTAGCATATAAACGATCCTCTTTGGTAAACTCTGTAGCGTAGTGGTTATATGGATTTTGGTTGCTTCGCAAAGACTCGAGTGCGATTTATGAGTGCATGAACATAAATGTTTATACAGATTAGCCTAGGGATTTTCTGTGTGCAATATGTGTGTACAATATGTATGTAGGTACAAGTATGTGTATATGTTGTCTAGTACTAGGAGGTGATTTAAAGTTTATGTAGTAGTATGTGATTTATAAAAAATGTAGTAGCATTAAGTATAGATTCTTTTCTTATCGAATCCTTTCCTTAAAAAAAATACTACAACTACAAAAAAAAAATACACCCGCCAAAATTCCCACAATCAAATTTCGAAACTAACTGTCACTTATTGTATAGACTTCCTCGCGGTAGGTAGTGTTCAATTGGGACAATGTTGTTCGACCTTTGCACCGAATTGTCACGGTTGTCGACTTTAGAGATCTGTTATGATGCAAGGAGTACGACACGGGGGCGGCCGCGTGGGTGCGAGGTCGCTTACACAACTGCACCTCTAGGTACTGTTACATTACAAGAGTAGTTTAATTCACTTATCGTTTTCATTGAACCCAATTGCTATAAAGAAATTTTAACTGAGATATTAATGCTCTGTGTTTAAAACGTGTTTTATTCTTTTGCGTTTTCTTTGAACTTTCCTATATCCCCTTCTTCAATGGGAGGGCCTTATTTTAAAATTGCTTCTTACCGAAAAATTTTTTTTTTCTAGTTTTTCCATTGATTAGATACATCTCCCGTGGATCCGTCAAAAACAAAAACAACAAAAACTGCGTTTTCATTCTTCCCGAACACCAACACGCCGTTCGATTGAGCCAAAGGCGTATGAACGGCCAATAAATTGATTCCCACGACACAAAAAAACGTTGTTATATCTATTTGAATTGTTCATCCGATCCATTCAGTGGTTTTGGTGGTTCGTTTAAAAACGATTAAACAGCTTCCCACGTTTTATATTGATTATTAGTCAAAATTTTGTTTTTAAAGACTTTTAAATGAGAAATAAATAAGATTTAACTTGCCTCCTAGTAATGGAGAGAGGTTTTGTTTCATAATAATAATATCATCACCAGATGGTTTGTCATAGAGTTTAACGTCATGTTTTTTTTTTCATTTTGGTATAGATAGTAGTATCGGCGAACTTTTTTCTCTTATAACGTCTAGACTAATAACAACACGCTTGACAAATAGCTTAGTATACGATTTCACATTGATCTTTAGGAAATCCATAGATGATGACTGGTATTCTTATTCCGACAATATATCTATACTATAATAAAACTGTAGAGGTCGAAATGTCTGTTCTTTTCGAGAATTCAGATAAAAATTATCTACAAAATCTAGAAAAAAGTCAAAAAGCACGAAACCACAATTTTTAGAATTAATGTCTGTCTGTCTGTCTGTTTGTTACCGCACATCTTTGAAACGAATTAATATAATCTTAAGACCAATACATTGTATTGTAGCCTTTTTTCATTGGGCTTAAACTGAGGTATGTTTCATCAAAATCGGATAAGTATTATTTGAGATAATGCTTGATCTCTTTATTAGAACAGTCCAATACAAATTAGGGGTCAAGAAAAATGGTCAATGTTGAAATGAATCTAAATTTCGTTTCTTTTGTTCACGAGATGGCGGTACCAGTAGTAATCTATCTATATCTATACTATAATAAAACAGTAGAGGTCGAAAGGTCTGTTCTTTTCGAAAATTTAGATAAAAATTATCTATAAAATCTAGAAAAAAGTCAAAAAGCACGAAACCACACATTTTAGAATTAATATCTGGCTGTCTATTTGTTACCGCACATCTTTAAAACGAGTGCATTACCCCAGCAGAATCTTGTCGAAATTTGTATTTTTTTTTTATCAGATTTTTAGCTTTCTAGCTCCTGTAAATGTCTGTGTAGTTTTTTGGAATTAGTTCAGTCCTAATTTTAAAGATATTTGACAAAAACAGATTCTGCTGCGGTAACGTTACCGCAGCAGAATCTTTTTTGAAATAATGGGATTATTGAAAAAATCTTTAGGTACATTTTTAGATCGCTGGACGAAGTAAATGTTTCGATGTAATTTGAATTTTTACGCTACATGGTTTCGGAGATATTCAAGATGCTGCTGGCGTAACGTTTGCGTGTTTGCTGGATCTCCGAAACGGTACAGCGTAATTTCCTAATTTTTTATACAGAGCTTCGTCTTAATTAGTCTAAATTAGTTCACGATTAAAAAAGTAATTATAATGCACCGTTTGCAAGTTATTTTAAATTATATAAATACCCCTTTTTGGGCCCTTACTCCTAAGATATGTACTCTGGAGACTTGTTTAAAACGTCATTTTATAGTTTATAGTTAGTTACAGGTCTGTGTGAAGTTTCATTAGTGTAAAGTAAGTAATTAAAAAGTTATCACACAATTTAGTTCATTTTGGCCAGCGATGTGCAACGGGTTAATTTAACTGCCTATTAATTGAGTTTCGTATCGATTTACTTGCTGAATTCTGTATAAACAATTAGACTTTTGTGTCAACTTTATACCATGAAATTTTGAGCGTAATCCACTCAATAATTACAGAGATAAGCGAAAAAGAGTCATTACGTATGAATGACTGTGGTAACCCGACCATGTATAGATGGTCACAAAAAAACGTCAGTGTAGTACATAACTCTGACCTACTAACATGTAAAGGATAATAAAATTTATATTTGCTTTTCGGTACAGTTTTGTAAACAAGTGGTAAAATAAAACAGAAGTTTATTTGATAACTTTTATGCACAGGATAGAAATATTAAAACGATCAAAATACCTTGTTGTAAAATCACAGTTTAATAACAATTGCTTAGCAATTACACTATTTAAATGGCAATTAATATTTAACATAAGTATTGATTGTCATTGAATAACTGTCTTTTAAAAATAAAGCTATTGTCTAAAAATCTTAAAATAAGTAAAATTAAGTAGGTATATAAAAATTTACTTTTTTAACTTAATTTATAAAATCACAGTAATTCTTCATTTATAACTAAAAAACCCATTACGCTAAAGATTGTATTTATAATTTAAAAATCACAGTAATTATTAATTTATAACTAAATAACCATTACGCTAAAGATTGTTTAATTTAAAAATCACAGATAAATAAAACAAAACCTCAACATTTAATTACGATAACATTAAAATTTTTGTCATAATATAAAATGATTGACAATAGAATATAATTTTATCAGTCAACATTGTTTACAATTAAAAAAAAAATAAAACAAATGAAAAATCAATTATCGCACAGAGTTATTTTATAATATTTACTGTCTTACACTTTGGCCTAAAAAAAACACAGTAAATTCAATAAGCACATAAAATAGTTCTGTAAGTAAAATAAATGTTTTACACTGCGCGGCCAATTAAAAAACAAAAATAAATCACAAATAGGATCACTAATGGAAAATGTTCTTAACTAAATCTTTATAAATCAAATATAATCAAATTAAGGTAATACTTATTTAAAAAATAATTAAATAATAAATACTTATTTAAATTATGTATAAAACTAAAAAAAGTAATACTTATTTAGTACCACATGGACTAATTTATACATTTTTTAAAATTAGTGCATGTGGTACTAAATAAGTATTACTTTTTTGAATTTTACGATTCAGGTCATCGTAACATTGGTATTTTCCGTTTAGGGATCTAAAGCAATGAGCTTTATAATGCCCTATCCCTTCTGAGCTAAGGGGGGGTTGAAATTCTATGATAGCCAAGATATCATATTTTTTGTAAAGGATTTCTATGTTAAGAGAATTTTTTTATGAGTAAGGGGGTATGTATTTACTTTGTGTATAACATGCATTACGGCAATCGTTCAAAAGCGTTTACGAGGCACAATGGCGCTGCCAATTGAAAAAAAATCAACTCAGTATTTACACAAGGTAATAAAGTAAGTACTTATTTGTGTAACGCACTGTCAGCACTTTGGATGCTTTTAAATTAGCTAAATATTGCATTTAAAACAAAAAAGGCAGTTTTAATTTTAAATGCAAATTTAATAACATTTAAAGTGTTGACAACAATAAAATTATATTTGTATAACACACTGTCAACACTTATGATGCTTTTAAATTAGCGAAGTAATGCATTTAAAACAAAAACGGCTTTTTTATTTTAAACAAATTTAATTTAGTTTCAAGAGCGTTAACGCAGCTCACTAGCGCCATTAAAATTAATTGTGTACGCGTCTGTACCGACATTATTGCATGCATAACGTAATGACTCTTTTTCGCTTATCTCTGTAATTATTGAGTGGATTACGCTCAAAATTTCATGGTATAAAGTTGACACAAAAGTCTAATTGTTTATACAGAATTCAGCAAGTAAATCGATACGAAACTCAATTAATAGGCAGTTAAATTAACCCGTTGCACATCGCTGGCCAAAATGAACTAAATTGTGTGATAACTTTTTAATTACTTACTGTACACTAATGAAACTTCACACAGACCTGTAACTAACTATAAACTATAAAATGACGTTTTAAACAAGTCTCCAGAGTACATATCTTAGGAGTAAGGGCCCAAAAAGGGGTATTTATATAATTTAAAATAACTTGCAAACGGTGCATTATAATTACTTTTTTATTCGTGAACTAATTCAGACTAATTAAGACGAAGCTCTGTATAAAAAATTAGGAAATTACGCTGTACCGTTTCGGAGATCCAGCAAACACGCAAACGTTACGCCAGCAGCATCTTGAATATCTCCGAAACCATGTAGCGTAAAAATTCAAATTACATCGAAACATTTACTTCGTCCAGCGATCTAAAAATGTACCTAAAGATTTTTTCAATAATCCCATTATTTCAAAAAAGATTCTGCTGCGGTAACGTTACCGCAGCAGAATCTGATTTTGTCAAATATCTTTAAAATTAGGACTGAACTAATTCCAAAAACTACACAGACATTTACAGGAGCTAGAAATCTAAAAATCTGATAAAAAAAAAATACAAATTTCGACAAGATTCTGCTGGGGTAATGCACTCCTTTAAAACGAATTAATATAATCTTAAGACCAATACATTGTATTGTATTATAAAATAAACATAATGTTGTATGAATTTACATTTCGTAGATTATTTTTATACACAACGATTAAGCGTAACTTGAAGTTACATTTAGTTTTTGTTTCATTGCAATCGGTTTCTTCTATTAAAAGATATTTGAATTTAATTAATTAATATTAAACAGCGCCATCTTTCGAACTTAGACTGTAGTACATCAAGAGTTAAACTGCGTGCTGTATTTTTAAATGTAAATAAATACAAATAACCTTTATTTGTTAATCTCAGGTACAAAACATGTTACAAAAATAAATAGTCTTTCCCTGTTTTGCCAATACTGGCGTACAAACATCAATTTTTAAAGTTAAACTATTTAATTAATCACAAAAATAAATTTAATTTCAATAACATTCCTTTTCTCACAATCCTATTATAACTGCAATTATAACACACTTATATAATTATTTAATAAATAATATATGGGTATAATATAACAGACAACATAATAAGTAACACGCTTTTCTTTATAAAATCATTTTACACATTATTGCTATTTGTCAACATTGAAGAAAAAATTGAAAATTGACATTATAATATAGAAATACAATCACAAAACATTAAATTATTGTTCAATGTGTTTGTGTTTATTTATTACTTAATAGTACCTAATTCAAAAATACTGCACGCAGTTTATCTATAGATAATAATATAGTCCAGTCTAAATTTAATCAAATATTTATTGCTTGAATAATATGGTAAAAAGGTGTTAGGTACAATAAATTTAGACAAATCAAAAGAACATCCAGACTTAGGAGAATAGTTTGTGGATCACAATGTCCTCCATGGGAATCGAACCCGCGACCTTATGCACGCCAGCCAGGTAATGCGACCGCCGCGCCCCATGCGCCACCGAGGCAAGTAATTCTGCCGCACCATAACGTGGCGTGCAAATTCATTCACAATAAATTAGCGATTATCCGTGTGGTGACGGAGTAAGAATACAATATGTCACCTGCCCATCTCATCCCATGGGTGGCGTAAAACCGACTAAGGGACTATCGTGAATATATTATCTTTACGAGATAAAAATGAAGGAAAACTTGAAATCAAACCCTAGCCAGTCGGATTGGTATAGACCAATCCGACTGGCCAGCGTAGTATTAGTAGGCCAAGTACCCCTTCCGTCACGAGAGGAGGCCCGTCCTTGCAGTGATGCAGCATTAATGGGCTGTTATGATGAAGTTTTAAAAAACGATATTTCAGTATAAAATTGAATTGCGAAGTAAGTATCATCCACCACGCGAACGAAGTCGCGGGCACAGCTAGTAAAAAATAAAATAGGTAGGTATATACTTAGGAACACTTAGATTTAACAGGTTGCCTGTTCCGCCTGTAGACACAATAGTAAAACAATGGGTATGTATCATACATGATACATGGGACAGGAAATAGGTTAATTATACTTCTGCACATATCTCCTTTGTAGTTTATCTATATCACGAATTAAACCTTCTGTTATTACATTTTCATGTTCCTATATTGTATGGGTACTTAGATTAAACGAGTACAGCATTCTATCGGTGTAGCAAACTTGTCCGTAGTATTGCAACATGCTTAGGTCAAACAGGTGAATATTGTTCGGCGACCGGTCCCTTAATATTTCTCACACATTTACTTAACTTTATCGTGTACACACAGCAACTAATCAAGCTAGACACTCATGTACCTTAATACCTTGAAATAAGACACAATTTCAAATGAAAATGTTTAACTTGATGTGTTGCTGTGTGTACCAAAATAACCTAAGCTTGTACTTTGGGTTCTAGATAACGAATAAACATAGTTATACACATTTTTTGTTAATACTACCTACAGAAGATACAGTACAAATTTTATTAACGTCATTTAAATTACCATAATACAGTATACAATTTAAAAAAAAATCGAAAACAGAATTTTAAATGAGAGCCTAGGAAGTTGACATTTTACTTTTTAAATAAAGAACCCACATGTTTCTGCACCTACATACGTTGACGTGAATCTTTTACGTGTCTGGTTTGCATCTAAATGCATATGACGGCCTCAGTAGAGGCTATCCAATATGTTGCACCAACTAAATATGATGGGTGACGCCGTGTGCCTAGTGGGTTCTGTAATAAAACAATATACACCCTACAAAACTAACTAGTTGTACTTCACGCTTTATTCCTAAAGGAAGGCAGATCGTTATATAATATATAACGTAGTCTCTCTCTCTATGTAGTCATTATACGTAGGTAGGTACTTTGTACTTTGTGGCTTAATAATATTCAGTAATAAAAGATAAATAAACAAAATTAAGACATCTAAAAAAAAGAAAAAGTAAAATGTATTCTAAATTCAAAGTGAAAAAGCTTCTCGCCTGTCTTCAAACAACGAGTGCTTAAAGTACTTTCACTTGAATAATTTCCGAACGAAACTGTCAACGTCAATAACTTCGTGAGTTACTGTACTGTCACTTGACGTGCTACAGTACAGTAATCTATATGAGAAACTCTAAAAATAAACATAGTAATGAACAAAATAAATTTAAAGTTCTTTAGTTTTTTCTCACAATTTTTTTTCACAGATAAAATAGTAGGCAATATAGTTAGGGCAGTGGGAAATCGATGGAAGGGTGAGGCACAAGACCCCGTAAATTGTAAAGATTCGGCGAAACCAAAATGTCCAGCAATGGACGTCAATTGGCTGAATATGATGATGATATTTTTTTAAATTTAGTTCGTCACTATAAATAAATAAAACCACCTTGTGATAAATGTGTACAATAATAATAAGATAATATCTGTATTTGTCTTGGTTGTAATTCTATGATATTGTTTACATTCAATTACAAACTTTATTATTATTACTCAATGTGTTGAAATTGGATTTGTAAGTAGGTACTTTCGTGGCATGTGTTGCAGGGAATTGCACAAAATATTAAATTAAAAGACAAACAAGAAGATTCTGAGTCTGGATTCAGAATCTATGGTTCGTAGAAATAATTATACTACGTGAAATTAGAACCTGATTAGATTGGACTGTTATCACAGGTTTTTAATTAATTACAAAATAATATTAAAAATAAGAATTAAATAAACTTTTTAAGACTCCAGAAAGACAAAATCCACATAACATTGCCTATGCCTAAAATAATTTTCACTTCCTACTTTCAAAGAATGCAAACGTCAGGCATAAAACCTGCTTGCAAGCAAAAAAAAAAAGAATGCCTACAGACTTTTGTTTTGTTCTTCCTAAACGAATAAGTAGCAGCTATAAAAAGCCATGTATGGCACAGTAGGTGTAGGAAATAGGAACAATATGGCACGCATGAATGGACGCTTAAGTTGTATGCGTGGGTATCACGGTCAGATTCGAATGTGATTACCTATACCTACCTATATTATTGTAATGTCACTAAGATAAGGGGCTAAGGTATTTATCTGGGCTTTTGTACACCCAGCGACATATTAACTAAGCTTGAGGAATTTAATAAATTTTGCTAAAAAATTATGAAGTCTGTGGAATTATAAACTATTTTAACTCTATTTTAAATTATTTAAACTCGATTATGAATTAAAAGTCTTTGTAGAAATTAAAAGTAATTAGAGTAAATACTCTATAATAAGTGTATATTTTTAAGCTAGTTAAAAAATAATAACACAAATAATAATAGAATTTGTAATATTTCGTAGAGAAACATAAATCTGAATTAACACTTATTGTTTTTATAGACTTATTAACTTTCTTTGTTTCCGCATGTATTCAAGTGTAGTGTAGTGTCATTCCATATGAACACTATTTATGCTAATTGCTCCAATCGTTTATGCGTAAAGAAGCAACACCTAACATATAGCTACGTCAAGCAGGAACTCTACTAATTTTGATGCCGACTGTACTCTACATTGTACCTTTAAGTAAGTAGGTGTCGTATTGTGTGCAACTGAGCGCTTAAACATGAAGATAAGACTATATTGAGTGACTTTTAGGTGTTTCATATTATTTTATCGTTGGTAAGTTCTTTAAAGTTCATTCATGTATGTATTAATATTATATTATTAAGTGTACTTGAAAATAAACATCTTAATGAAAACATGCTGAACAACATGCTGAAAAATTACTGTAAATATTTTTCAAACTGTACTTTCATGGACTTATCCCAATGTCAACCTCTAGATATGCGTTCAAATCTTATTTCTAAAAAAATCAATTTTTTTATTGACTACAATGATTATAAAAATACATATTTGAATCTAACATTTAAAAACCAAGTTATACATAAGGCAGAAAACACAAATATAACTTCTTACAAAAAGGGCACAATACCATACTATTTTAAGAATAATCACTGTACAAATTCTGAGAGCTTGACAAACACAAAGTCCACTAAAAGCAACTCTAACCTAACTTGTAAAAAGGGAACTATACCATATTATTTTAATAAAACGCTTATCAACCAAAGAAAAGAGTCACATACAAAAATACAGACACAGCATCTTTTTCGTGAAGAATAAACAAAAGTGTAAAAGCAGCAAGACAATTGGTATTTTTCACCAAAATATTGCAGGTTTGCTAAACAAACTACCTGCCCTTGAAGCAGGTATTATGGAGTTGTCTGTAACAACTCCTATCGATGTTATCTGCCTATCAGAAACATTTATAAAGCGTGGTGATGAATATAACATATATTTAAAAAACTACATTCTAAGTACTAGCTTCTCACGATACAACATAAAACGAGGTGGTGTTTGTATATTGGTTCACAGATGCTTAAAAACAAAACCTATACCGCTTTGTCAGGATATGGCAGAGGAGAAGTTATTTGAATGCTGTGGCATTGAAATACTAAACCATAATTGTATTATTATTTGTTTATATAGAGTACCTGGTATAAGTGCAACCATCTTTCTTCAAAAATTTAATTTATTCTTACATAAGCTGATATTTAAAATAAAAAATAAGAGAATAATTATTGCAGGGGACATGAATATTGACATCTTAAAGCATAATAAATTAGCATCTGAATTAAACGACATAATTTCTAATTATAATTTGACATCACATATTACAACACCAACTAGACATAACTCTTGCATTGATCACATATATAGTAATTTAACTAACGCTACTGGCCAAGTATTCAATCTTTACCTGTCCGATCATAACACCTGTCAAGTTATCAATTTTGCTTCTACAGAAAGCACCAATAAACTAAAATATTGGTATATTACAAAAAAAAATTATAGCAGAGAATATGTACACAAATTTGTAGAGGGTTTGTCCAACTTGTCATGGTTTGAAGTGTATACAGAACAAGAAAGTAATACAGCTTTCAATTTGTTTTATGATATGTTTTGTTTATTGTATGAACTTTGTTTTCCAAACTTAAAAGTTAAAATAAACGCGAATATATCTTCACCAAAATGGATCACAAAGGGTATTAGGACTTCCTGCGTGAGAAAAAGAAAACTGCGATACAGGTGTTATACCAAAAGCACTAGAGAAAACCATGTGTCCTACAAAAAATACAACAAGATTTTAAAAAAATGTATAAATTCTTCTAAAAAATATATAAACAACTGGCATGTTAAGAATGCAAAAAATAAATGCAAAGCTTCCTGGGAGGTAATAAAAAACAAAACTGACTGTATGAAGTCCTTTCAGAGTATTAATGTGGTAGAATATAGGGATCAAATTATTTCAGACCCTGCAGATATAGCTAATGCTTTTAATGAATTTTACACTTCCATTCAAGACCCTACGGTCTACACTAAAAGCTTACACTGTACATACAACTACAACATAGATAATGTGGAAGCTTCTTTGTTCTTAATGCCCTGTACACCTAGTGAAGTTTTAAATACAATAAAACTGTTAAATAATACAAATAGTGTGGGGTATGATTCTATCTCTACATATATAGTGAAACAATGTGCAGATATAATATGTCATCCACTTGCCCATACTATTAATTTGTCATTTATTCAAGGTAAATTCCCTGAAAAATTAAAATTGTCCATTGTAAAACCTCTTTATAAAAATAACGAAGAACTATATCTGTGCAATTATAGACCAATAACATTAATACCAGTATTTTCTAAAATATATGAAAAGCTTATGCATAACCGTATCACAAGTTTCCTTACTAGATACAACATTATAAAAGAGGAACAAAATGGATTCCAAAAAAATAAATCCACTACACTTGCTGCTTTTTGCTTAATGAGGGAAATTACTGAAAACATAGATAAAAAGAATTCGGTGACGGTTATGTTTCTAGATATGTCGAAAGCTTTTGATCACGTGATCCACTATACACTTCTAGATAAATGTCAGCATTATGGATTGCGTGGTGTAGCGTTGGACTGGATCAAGTCTTACTTGTCAAATCGAACTCAATGTGTCGAGGTTACCAGACTCAATCAAAAACAGGTATCTACCTCGTATCAGTCAGCATATAGACATATTAAAACAGGAGTACCACAGGGAAGTGTGCTAGGACCTCTGCTGTTCTTGCTCTACATTAACGATCTTCCGAATATAATCCCCCACAAGTGTATATTATTTGCTGATGACATAAGTATAATAATACCGAATAATGATAAGCTATCTCACTCACACGAACAAGAAATTAATAAAACGTTACAATGCACAATACAATGGCTAAATAACAATAACCTTAATATTAATCTTAGCAAAACGAAATATATACAATTCTCAAACTATAAAATGACTGTAAAAGACCTAATAATAAAACATGAAAACAAACTACTAGCTAGAACGGATAGTATCAAGTTCCTTGGAGTCAATGTAGATAGGTTCTGCAACTGGAAGCCACAGATTGACAGCGTGTGTAGTAAAATTAATAGTTTTGTGTATGCTCTCAGAAAGCTTCGCATTACAGCCTCAAAGAACACAGCTATCACAGCCTACCATGGGTATATTGGGTCAATTCTAAGGTACGGTTTGCTGTTGTGGGGAAACTCGACTTTGGTTGATAGAGTATTCATTTCTCAAAAGAGATGTGTCAGAGCAATATGTAATGCCCACCCTCTTGAATCGTGCAAACCACTTTTCAAGGAAACAAAAATATTAACACTCACTTCGCTCTACATTTTGGAGGTAGGAATATTTGTTAAAAAGCACCCACAGCTTTTTGAAAGGATTACTGAAACAAGTCGGTTTATTAAAAGAGATAAAACTAAGGTTGTGTTGCCACAATGTACAACTGCACTTCATCACAAAAACAGTGCATTTATGTGTGCCAAAACTTATAATAATATACCCAAGGAACTAAGAGAACTGCCAAATATATTATTTAAAATAAAACTGAAAAAATGGTTAATTGACAAATGCTTTTACTCCATTCAGGAGTTCTTAGAAAATAAAATGTCTTTATAGTCACCTTTTATATACTTGTATGTGTGTAGGTATATATTGATATATTCAAAATTGTTTCTTTTCTAGAATCAAGTCATAATTTGGCACACTTTTTATTGCTAACGCATATTTATTTGACATTATAATGTAAATTTCATTTTGGTTGAAAAAATATGTAATAAAAAAATGGTATAATCTGATTTATTATTATAGACATAATCCAATTTATAATTACCTGATATTTATTGTTTTACAAACCTTTATACTTAATTGCCTTAGACCTGTGTGTAAATATGTATTAACTTTTAATTTGTTGTGTACTTAATTTATTACTATCCATTGACATCTTAGTTGTGTTTTATATAATTGTTATTATTGTTATTACTTACTCTTTGACATTTAACATCAAATAAGTTTGTATAATTAATTAATATTCCGTTTTAAATTCACAATTATTATAAAATAGCTAAAGCATTTGTATGCCAAATCATGGCTAAACATGTTGAACCTTTATAAACTTTACCTGATAACTCTGTACAACCATGTTTATCACAAATAAATGAATTTTATTTTTTTTTAATTTTTTCATGAATCCATTTGGAAAAGGAATAATAAATCAAAAATACAGAATGTCTCCACTCTTTCTTGTAGATGTCGTAAAAGTGAACTAAGAGAGACTTAACAAATATAATAAGAAAATGAAACTAAAAAATCTACTGAAACGTTACCACAGATAAACAAAAGACTATAATTTGTTTCCGACCTTGTGCAATCCATAGAGGATCACCACAATACAAAGAAGGTTTTGGTTTTTTAAGAAAAGTAAAAGTATGACTTTTAAAATATCGTGTTCTCTGATTTTATTAATTTAGAACTCACTGTCTTGTTTTTAATACGCGTTTTTATCTCAAGTCATCTCAAAACAAAACAAAATATTGCAAAACGTTGCACAAAACTACAAAACATAGTTGTCACGGCCACAGACCACGCATGAATGAATGTTCTAGCGTGGGGGTCACGCTCAATTGGAACCTCCACACTACCATACATAGACACCACTCTCACCGCTTAAATATTCGCTATGCTTCACGTGCTGTAGTCTGTGGTTTTAGTATTATTTGATGACATTGTAATATAAATATGTACTGTAAGATTATCTATACATAATAAATCATTATTTAGTAGCTTACTCAATATTATATAGTGTCCATTTATTTATATTAGTAAATATAAAAAGCTGTTTAAGTGGTTGTGGTTTTCTTAAAAATTATCTTGATAACATCAAATTAAATATGTATGTATTTGATGACCATTGTCTAGTACCTACTCATAGCACAAACACAGCTTAGTTTAAGACGAGATGGCGTTTTGTGAATGTGTGAGGAATATTCATTTACACCTCTAAAATTTAGTATACCCTTAGTTGAGAAATTCAATTCAATTGAATTGAATTTCATTTATTTGTGGATCATAGGTTAGTGTACAGTTCTTACAGCTAGGTTTTAAGTACGCTATGTCCTACCATTTTGGTGTACAAATTTTATACATACATTTCATCATTCAATACTAAACATGTCAGTCAGATTACCATATAAAAAGACCACAATAATATAATATAACAAATGACAATAAATTTCAAATTCCAAATTGTGGTGATATAACACCATGTCACCACAATTTCTCAACTTACATGATTATTACACTGCCACCAAAGAGAACAAGCTTCTAAGCACAAAAGAGGTTTAGCAAAAGTTTCAAAACTACCTAAACTATTCCTAAGATATAACATTTCATATAAGTAATAAATCAAAGTTGTCCAACATTACAAAGTTTCCTCTTATACGTATATACCTATAAGTAATAAGTTATAATCTGAGATCACTCAAATCAATCTAACTGAGTATATCCAATAACTGTCTAAAGCCTCCGTATTGAATTAAGACCTCTTTTAAGCTCTCTTTTTTTCTTTAGCGTTTACTTTTTTTTCTATTGCTGCCTTTTTTATTTACTTTGATAGCGTATTGCGAAACATTATGACTTCTTCTTTCTTAAACGAGACTTGAAGGGAACATTAATTCTAAGGCATCTGCTTGGTGCTGATGACTATGAGCGGCGTTTACCACCGAACACCAGGAGCGTCGATAGTAAATCGACCATCTTAAATCATCAAAAATATCCTATTTACGATAAAGAACGACATATTCTTAATGAATAAACTGTATTACAATCTCCTTGGACAAATAAGTTTGTTTTTTCGTTTTTTCTTATTTCATCCTTTCATTCGATGGTATGCCACGCGTCTGTTGTCGCATTGCTGTTTTTATATAAAGTTTAAACACGTTCTAAAGCTGTACAAACAACAGGAGCTAGTGTACAAACACTTACAAACCTTGAACTACGAACACAAACTGCCTTATTACAAAATACGGTCTAACTATAAACCACGATTTATTACGTCACAAAACCACTGTTTTTGAAATTTGTTATTGCAAAATCAGTCTTAACGCTAAAGCGTTAAAACTGATTTTGTATTAACAAATACAAAATCATAAATTTATTAATACAAAATCAGTTTTAACACTTTAGCGTTACGACTGATTTTGCAATAACAAATTTCAAAAACAATGGTTTTGTGACGTAATAAATCGTGGTTTATAGTTAGACCGTATTTTGTAATAAGGCCGAAAGAACGGTAAATATACTTATTCAAGTTTCCAACGAGAGAGAAGCAAAGGAATATCCAGTTTACTTGTTTCTGGAGCCAAACGGCTTACAAAAATGGCGATTGTTTTCACTGATAAAAACAAGATTTTTAGAAAAGCAGTGGTTTTTTATAGGTGTCAAAGGTCTAAAATATTGTCATAGAGGTTGATTGGTAACGGGGTTAACAAGTACCTTGCCCTGCCTAACGGTGAGATACACGCTTGTCCTTATCAGATGTAGAAGAACTTGGTCTTTACAAGTTTTTATTTTCTTTAGAAACTCAAAATGCCTCTATACTGAATTTGTCATTTTAGGACAAGCCACAGTACTTAGCATAATCTAAGCACACTACTGTTTGAATGTAGAAATTAACCACCCTAGAGTTTTTCAGAAGATTTTTTAAAAGAAATATATATCTTCGAGGGTGTCATATTACTTTTTTACACATTATAACATCTGCAATGCTTTGCTAGCATTTAGTATTTAGGACTATACTGCCCTTTCAAGATAAGGTAGCGATATTGAGTTACTCCATTACCAAACTGCATAGGTGATTAATAGTATATAGTAAGCTATATAGTAGATAGTTGTCAAAGCCTTACGTCAGATTGTTTAAACAGATGCGCGCCACAGTAAATACTCCTTCACTAACGTGTATTATTTTGCATAACACAAGTGTGTCAAAGTCACTATAATGTTTAATAAAACCTGTATTGTTAACAGATTTGTAAAGAACGTGTTTAGTAGCACAGGATAGTGAAGAAGGCAGGTTAACTATTGTTAGTCATCATTCGTGTTGTGCTACAATAAGAATATTTGGATACAGCATCCCATCTCGATTAAGAGACAAATTGCAGTTATTGTCTCTCTCTCTACTAAACATATTAAGAGAAATGCGAATAGCAATCCATTTGACGTCGTGCAACATTAATATGATGATCCTATAACGTAATGATACTGTAAATTATTTGACTCTATCTACCACATTCTGCGCGGGGCAAAATGGTGACAGTATGACGCTGTTTTTTATGTAAGTATAATAGGTAAGTATATATATTTACAAAAAATATTTATAACAAGTATGTTTTTCCATTGTCTAATAGGTACGCATAGTACAAGCTCTGCTTAGTTTGGGATAGGTGCCGGTGTGTGAATGTTTTAGTAACAAATATTATGATTATATTAATAGAGCCATTAGCCAGATAAAAAAACACTTTTAATATAAAGCAAGTTGCAGTATTAAGTCTTAATTAAATGCTTTAACTAAATATGCATAATTAATTATGCAAGCAAGCCTAAGCGGATGGTAGCGGACGGAACAGACCGGTCGTTTGTGACAGTCATATTAATCTACGCTCTTTTTTTACGTGGGAAACATTTTAGAGGCCCCAGCGGGTAGTCTGCATCAGACAAAACAAAACAGTAGGTAGTGGACTAATGGAGGTCGAGAAATACCACAGTGTGTACAGAATTGACTCTTGTCCTTCAGTGAGATGACCACGTGTTAGGTGAGGTCTCCTTCGCAAGAGGTCATCAGTCTAGTTCTGTACCAAACCAACTGTATCCGCTTAACCCACCTCTAAGGAATAATGTGAAAATGTTAGGTACTGTGTTGAGCAGCATGTTGGCTGTGCGTTGTTATAACTAAAGTTCATGAGCGGCATTCGCAAATAACCATCAGGTGGGTTTGTTTGTCTCCCACCTGACAGCAGTAGAGAAATATCCTAATATCATAACAGCCCATTAATTTGCATAAGAAGAAAACTTGTGATAAATGCAATCGATTTGTCTAGCGTTAATAGACCAAGTTATTATTCTTCATAACTAGAGATATATCCGTGAATATTATCTTTACAAAATGAAAAGAAGGTAAACATGAAATAAAACCCTATACCAATCCGTCTGGCCAGCGTGGTATTAGTAGGCCAAGTATCCCTCCGTCACTGGAGGAGGCCCGTCCCTGCAGTGGGACATTAAAGGGCTGTTATGATAACTAGAGAATGCCTGTTCCTAGGACAGACGATTACAGACTGGAATAGTTAGGTTTTGAATTAATTTAGCAGACAAGCGTAGATCTGATTTGTTTATTTATTCGACGGAACGTAACGTATTGTGAGTATTATTTACAAATCTGTGTCGTGTTTAGTGAATTATCATTGGTCTGCCATATTCACTACGCAGGTAGCTCATCTAAATATACATTTAAAGTTTACCTTTAAAATTGTTCTTAAATACCCACATTATAAACAAACTCAAAGAGGAGGAGCGTTTTTTAATGTTTGTTACATTAATTTAATAAAAAACTAGTTTCTTTTTTAAATAATAAGTACTTTTAAGTTAGTTTCATAAAACCTTTATTAAAAGTAAGATAAAATTAATTAAATAATAATTATGTCTGTTGACCTGTTTGTTGTAGATGTCACATTGTAAAGCTCCTTCTAGTTCATTTCTTTGCAGAAATTAAAGAAAAATTAAAATATTTAATTATCTTCAACATGCAATTCGCTAAAAGAAAATAAGGAGGACCTTTCTTTTATGGTTTTCCGTTTCATTTCATAAGTAATACTAATTCTAATGAATACAAATCATGATTAAATTAAGACAATTATATTGCAATAGAATTGTAAGCGTAGTTCGAAATGTAAATCAAGTAAAAAAGGCGAAAGCGTGCCGGATTGATATTCAATTATCGTAGCATATATGCTTTAGCTGCTGGAGCGGAAAATTACGACTGCTTGGTAAAACGTAGATGAAAAAATACCCAGTATGTACGGATATAATGCCATAGAATCCATGTTTATAAAAAAAACTAGAATATCATGTAGCTTTAGACTCTCTTAACAGCATATGAACGTACATTTTTTTAAAGAATACTTGACTCTACCATTTGTCTAAATACTAGAAAAACTTTTTGTTTTTGAGGTTTAGGGCAAGTTTTTGGTTTTTTATTTTTAAAGAGACAGTCTTAATTATCTTTAATTCTAATTAAATGGGTATCGTAAATCCATGGAAGAGAAGGTATTTTTAATTGCTCATAAAACGAAAAGCAGATGTATATTATTAAACGTTGCATGAGTTGTAAAAAAACTTATTTTTATAAAGGATGATAGAGAGAGAGAAACATGACTCCACGTTTGTCAATTGCACACACAAAGGCTCACACCCATAACTATCTCTGTGCTTTACAGATGACGAGCATGACTATCAAGATACATCTCATTACATATTATCTGTGATGTTGCCATATCCGATTGCGCGCCATAATGCAGTATGTAGATGCGTTGTTAACCGACATAGTTTCGCACGATTCATATCTAGTAAATGGAAAGCACACGACGATTTCAAGCATTAACATGATAATTATATTGCTATTGCATGAATGTGCATACGGAATGTATTTATGTCTATTGTGGACATACATGTTATTGTAAAATAATATTTGTTTACCGGTAATGTTTTAATAAACAAATATCTTATTAAATATTTGTTTGTTAAAACATTGCCACTATTATTCTGATGAAAAAAGGATTTTATAGATGACTGTCTCGTCTGCAATATTTTATGCAATGTATTATGTTGTCTGTCGCCAATATAATATCTCTTTCCCTTTTCTTATCTAGCAAAAGTTGCCAAGGGATAATATTAGATAACATAAATGCACGAGAAGTATAACTTGGATACAAAAACTTGAAACTTTCCCTATCCTGAAACGTCATACCTATTGGTATTGGTAGATGAATTTTCTTTTCTAGATTACTGCGTTTACAGACGTTGCAATCAAAAATGTTACGTATTAACAAGCTTTTTTGCTCATAGGGTGTGGATATGTAACAATTTATTTAATTTAGATAAAGACATGATATTATCAGGATGATAAAGTTTATTAACGTGTAATAAAAAATAGGTGTCAAGCGATAACCTACTTCGGGAAATACGCTGATATGGATGCAAGTCAACGATATTTTGTTTCCGGCCAGTCATTTCTCCTTAGGATGCGCCGTAGAAGAGTTCGATCTTGCGAGATTACTTTGGTTGTGTGTTATATACATACGTCTATACTTATTCGAAAATTACGTAGGTATGTATGTACATTTATGTCCAAACGTTTGTTCGTACACATTCCGATACAATTTAATTTAATTTTCATTGAATACTTTATATGTATAATAATGGTGCGAGTGTACCAGTGACTTATTTAAAACGAACGAGTTTCTGGAACGAGTGTTTGCTTGTCGTTTTGGGACATTATTCTTACCTACAACTTCAATATTTAAGTAATAAGCAATGGATAATATTTTATTATAATGACCTGTTAGGTATATGTTTATTATTATTTTGTTATTATTATTTACCAAGTTCAAGTGTAATAATATACAATAAACATGTTATCAAGTTCGTATCCTCGAATATTATTGTTACGAAACCAACCAAACAGCTATTTGCAATTTAAATATATTCTACGTAAGCAGCCATTTAATTAAGTCTAATGAAGGCATGATTTTCTATTTTATAAATTAATTTAGATAAATCTTTTTTGTAAATCCTGTTTTCTCTGCAAGCACTGAGACTTAGTTCGAGTTTCGAACTTCTATTAACATAAACGAGATAATATATCGTGCATCAATTTGTGTTTCGGGCTCTCATTTGTAAAAAAGTTAATGAGACCTAGATCAGAAACTGCGACCTTATGCTTACGGCTGCGTACATGATTACAGTAAATGATTGAGACATCAAACACGTTACGGGTAACCCCCTATCTGGTGAGCACTGTGACAACTAATGCAATCCTACCACCTTTTTAGAAATTTACACTTTCGGAAACAAAATCAGGAAAAAATAATGGAAACTCAATTTTGCTTCTTTGGCTTGTTTAAATAAGTACTAGGAAACCCAAGCTGTATAGCTAATTTCATTGAATTTATACACTTTCATCGTGCCGACGTTTCCAATAAAACGATAATACTTATCATATTATTGGAAATCTCGGCACAATAAGTATAAATTCCGAAAAGGCGGTATATATGTGATAAAATTAATGCTTTTAAGTACGATAGTAGTTATGTACGTAAACAACGTTTTGTCATAATCATCTTATCTTTGGATCTTTGCGCGCGAGTTGTTGATGTCATTGACTCTATGGACTCCAGACTTTACGTGAGTACCTATATCTATATTCTCTTTGGCATGTCATGATAAACATAAATAAGACTTGAGTAAATTTAAAAAATTAAATTAAGTTGCCAAAGACTACAGGTTTTACATTTTTCTAATTTAAGGATATTTACCAGCTTTTATTAATTTATGTACTTGATACGAGATCTGTAATATGTAGATAAATTCTAAATTATTAATAATATTGATATACTTAATACTAAAAGTTCAACAACAACTAAAATCAAGTTTTGATATTTATTTAGATACGCGCCGTCCATAACGTACGACGCAGTTTGGATATAAAATATTTGCTAATCACGTTTGTCCATTCACGGTGATCTTGGATTGATTAAACATAAATATACCTAACCAATAAATGCGCAATATAATCCTATTATGAGTATTATTAGATCGTCTATTATGATCGACGACATGACTATTCTATTTTCGACGTAGTATCTATTTTGATTTACTTATAATTTAAGTTTGCGGGGTCTCGAGTTTAACTGGTGGATGTGGGAGACACAGAACAGACACGGAAGGTGGAGACGTTTAAAGGAGTTTTATGTAGGTAGGTACGTGCACGTCTTCTGGCTTGCCTTATACTTAATATTGATTTATTGTGTCTTACTGAACTAACGAATAAATTCCTACTTATCAAATAACCCTAACTTTATACTTAAAATGGATTCTTATAGTTTATTTTGAATACGTTTAAGAATATTGATTTATTAAAGCGGCCTTCGTTTACATCGCTAATCGACAATTTGAGCTCGTTTTTGACACCAAGTTAAGACATCAAATCACTTGTTTAAACATAATATTGAGGCTCTATAAGGAAGTCATAGCTAGGTAATAAAGTTTATCTCGGTTTATATGAATTACATTTTTTTATATTTAGATACTAAAATTTAAAAAAAAGCAATAAAGCAGTAATTTATTACACCAACTTACGATGTACTCTTTAAAATACTTCCAGATACTATTCCACTGCTCTGTATTCAGCCTATTCGTGTTAATAAAACTAATTCTGAAAAAAATGGTAGCAGAATAATAATAATTTACACCAAACATGTCATATTATGGGGCTTCACAAATTTATACAATGTAAAACGCAGATGACTAGCTAAATTCAAAACTTCATCTGCCAATCAATAACCACATCATTGCTATAAACCTGTTTTCTAATGATTTTGATTACCGACAAGCTTTGCTTACAAGATTTCCTTTATCGGTATTCACCTTGTTATCTTTTACGATTACTTTCATAAATAAATAAGTCATTTGTAAATACAAGTTCAATTAGTTACAAATGCTTTCCGTTAGTTCAGTTTGTCGGACATCTTATTAGTGATTACATGCTCAATTAAATACTCTGTCAAAATAAATTGAGCGATGAATCTGACCACTTTCACTTTCGCACGTATTTGAAGAATATTGCGTAATTTGAATCTCGAATGGAACGATAGAGATTATGGCATCGCTGTTAACTTTTTAATAGATATTATTTAATCGTTCGTGTGGCTGTCTATGGAGGTTTAATTGTATTTTTTTTTACACACGCATACTTTGTGGATTTGCATGTAGTTACGCCTAAAGCTTTTTTCATCGCGTGTCTTCGAAAAAATTATGTGTTTATATTTTATTTGCGTGTACAAAAGGTAGAGTTGTGGGTGTGAGAACTTTGCTTATTTCTCTTACTTCAATACACGATAAAATTTTAAAAATACTACTTTATTGATGTTATATATTATGTTTCATGACGTTGAACTTTTTAATCTACTGAGTATTGTGTAATTACGTAGTTCCTTTAATTACTTTGATTTAAATTGAAATTCAACCTTCATGGTTAAAATTGCTTACCGCCCAAAACTTGCTGATTTGTTATTGCTAATTACTGTCTACCGACTTATATAATAGTACACCTATCATTACTTGCTGTTTACCTTGTTATTGTACGGAGTTTAATGATTTTGGATATCCTCTGAAAACCACTAAGTTTTATTTAGGTATTTATAAACTCTTTTATTAAAAGTAGCATTTTTTAGTAATTAGTGTGCCACGATGGAGTAAGAACACATAGTGTCTTGAATATATTTTATGGCGAAGGTGTCGCTAAGTTGGCTAGAGTTGATCTAATTCCACTTGCTTCTCTTTTCGTTTTCAAATTACGTCTATCGTCAATTAGTCATTTATTTTTTAATAATATCGGAATCTGTAATAAAATACGACTACTATGTTGTCTTTCCATTTATTAGTTTTAATTATTATTATTTTTAAAACCTAGGGCCACTAGAATACAATAAAATAATTTAGGTCTTATCAGTCATTTCCACACTCACTTATTTTTTTTATTTATTATTTTACATAGCACTAATTTCGTCCATATCTAGAAGTTAGCGTGACTTAGCTCTATCATAATATAACTTGAAACAAAATTACTTTTTTTTCCTTAGAGTGACCAATTGTAATAACAAATATAATAAAGAAGAAAATTAACCTTGAAACTTACTTTCTCTGTTAGAAAACTTTATTACAACGAATTATTAATTTTACAGTAAATATGTTAAACAGAATTCTCTACAAACGTCACGAGATATACAAAGTATAAAATATAATGTCTCTTGATTACCATGTTGAGAAAAACATCTCAAGTGATGAACCTTCGTGAGCTGTCAAAGTCATCTGACAGATGACAGAGATAACCAGTTTAGTTTGACCTGATCGTAGACCACAGAGCGCTCTTAGTGTGACAAGTCATTCAGCCACATCAATTACGTAACCTCATGTAGTCAATGAAGCTGTTAAAAGTTTAATTTAAACTTCAAACTTCAAACTTCAAAATACTTTATTTCATAAAATTTATTACAAATTGTTTGAAATCGTCGTTTACTTAAAATTGAAGCTACATTTAAAATTATAGATCGACACAGACAAACGCTACAGCACTAAGAAAAGCCGCGTTGTATTGTCAAATGTAAATTAAAGGAGAAAAATAAACCAATCTACTACTCGAATCTACTTGTCTGTCTGTGTTGATCTATAAATTCCAGTTTCCAAATGGTAGGGCCAATGAGAAGAAACCTGGCAAAGAAACTCATGGCAACTCTTTTAAAATTCAGTTGTGTTTACAATTTTTTTTTTTACATTAATCATATACCCTATCAAAATATTTGACAGTACCAGACAGGATAATACACCAGTTATACATCATAAAAAAATAATAATCAAAGAAAAGAAAAGTAGAAGACAAGCATGAGAACAAGGAAGACAGAAAAAAAAAAAAAAGATAGAAAGGATACAATAATACAATTAGAACTTAGAGATAAAACAAAACAGTAGCACACATATATAAAAAAAGTGCATAAACTTGCATTATTTGAAACAGCCTATGGAACAGAAGCAGTTAATCCCAAGCCTTTTTGTCTTTCGTGTAGTCTAGGATAGTATAATATCCCTTTACGATAAGTTTTTGTTTGACTACATTCTTAAATTTATTAAAACTTAGATCTTGAATATCTTTCGGAATTTTATTATAAAACAAAACATTGACCCTGAAATGAACTATGTATTTTTTGGAGCCTAGAATACGGATGAATAAGTCTATCTTTATTTCTAGTATTTATACTATGGACATCACTTCCTTTGACAAATTGGTCTTTATTTTTATGAACATAAATTATGTTTTCATAAATGTATTGACTTGCTACAGTTAATATATTGATTTCTTTAAATTTTTCTTGAAGTGATTGTCTCCTACCTAAATTATAAATTGCACGAATAGCTCTCTTCTGCAGCACAAAGATAGAATGAATATCGGCAGCATGTCCCCATAGTAAAATACCGTATGACATTATGCTGTGAAAATAACTAAAATATACTAATCTGGCAGTTTCTATGTCTGTCAGTTCTCGAATTTTCCTAACGGCATAAGCTGCAGAACTTAGTCTCTTTACCAATGTCATAATATGTGGGCCCCACTGAAGCTTAGAGTCTAGTGTTATACCAAGAAATTTTGTAGTGTCCACAAGGTCTACCTGATCCTCCTTAACTCTTATTGTGGTTTTCACTTCTTGTACATTCGGCGTTATAAATCTAACACATTTGGTTTTGCGGCTATTAAGGAGCAAGTTATTAATGTCAAACCAACGAACAACTTTAGAGATAGCCAAGTTTACTTCGTCAGTGCTAGTCTGCTGTCGTTTCACTTTAAATAAAAGCGAAGTGTCATCGGCAAACAAAACTATCTCATGTTGATCTTTAACTAGATGTGGTAAATCATTTATATAGATGAGAAACAAAAGGGGTCCAAGTATGGAACCTTGCGGAACGCCCATTTTTACGACAGATCCTGGAGATAATTTTCCATTAATATTAACTCTTTGTATTCTATTATTTAAGTAAGACGTGAAAAGATCTAATCCAAGTTTACCTAAGCCATAGTGATGTAGTTTCCGTAAAAGTGTATCATGATCGACACAGTCAAAAGCCTTGGACAAGTCACAGAAAATACCTAAAGCATCGTAAGACTTCTCCCAGGCATCATATATATGTTTTACAAGCTCCACACCAGCATCGGTTGTGGAGCGACCCCTTGTAAAACCAAATTGTTTAATATGTAAAATTTTGTATCTACTTAAATATGTTTGCAGTTGGTCTGCAATAAGTTTTTCAAAAATTTTACTGAAAGTTGGCAGTACTGAAATCGGTCTAAAATTAGTTGGGTCTGATGTACAGCCAGATTTATACAAAGGAACAATTTTGCTGGATTTCATTAAATCAGGAAACACACCACTATCTATCGAATGATTAAATATAAGAGCTAAATGCGTTGCAACTGAGTAAATAATATGTTTAGTAACAACTACAGAATTATCCCATAAATCTGATGTCTTTTTGACATTAATGGTATTAAAAGCTTTAATTATATCAAAAGGAGTAACATGTTCAAATTCAAAATCATTGTTGAAAATCGGTACATTATCCTTTAAAATTAATTCTGCGTTTATAGGTGAAGAGTTCAAAGATTGAGTAGTAGTAATTGGAATATCAGTGAAAAATTGTTCAAAGGCAGTGGCGACTTCTACATCTGATGTGATTGTTGAGTTATTGATGTTTAAGTTGTACTCAATGTCGCGGTTGACTACTTTGCCTGTCTCACTATTGATAATATTCCATATGGTCTTAATCTTATCATTACTGTTTTTAATTCTTGAACTCAGAAAACGTGATTTAGCTACCTTACAAAGCTTCCTAAATAATTTAGAATAATTTTTAACATAACTCTGAAATGTATCACTAAAATTATAGTTCCTTTCTTCATAAAGTTCATAAAGCCGTATTCTACTCTTATGTAATCCTACTGTTGCCCATTCACTGAATGTGGCGTTGCCTTTAATCAATATTGTTTTTGGTATAAAAACTGATTTAAACACATTACAATAAGTAGTAAAAAAATTATCAAATAAAGTGTTTACACTATCATCCGCACTGATAATTGGTGTGGAACTAAAGGCTAACTCAATTTTGTTTTTAAAACATTTAATTCTATGGGCAGTTTTAGGTATAACAACAATGTTCTTAGATACATTTTGTTCCCTTCTATTTAAAAATGTAATCTGCTGACCAGTGTGGTCTGACTGAAGCTTATTAATTAATAATTTATCAGTAATTACAAAATTAATAAATACATTATCTATACATCTTGCTGTTGTTTCAGTTATACGAGTGGGCTCCAAAAATACATTTTTCAGATTAAAAGATTGAAAAAGAGCTAAGTATTTAGATACCCTTTCTGGGGTTTCATTCCCTGTTACAAGTAAATCAATATTAAAATCACCACAAACCATTACATATTTTTTAGACTTGGTTACCTTATCTAAGACATCCTCCATAACTCTCTCAAAGCAATCATACATACCCGAAGGGGGTCTGTACACACTTAATACAATAAAATGCTTCAACTCTACACAGGCTATCTCAACAGAACGTTCAACCGAGAGATTAACAATATCAAGTCGTTCCTTATATTTAAATTTTTTGTTAAGGATTATCAATGAACCACCTCGTATTGCATGCTCTCTGTTGAATGAACTGCCTATCTGGTGATTATCAAAATTAAACATGTATTGGTCACTTCTTAACCAATGCTCAGTAATACAAAGGATGTCAATGTTGTTACTATTAATAAATAACTCGACTTCTAGAGTTTTACCCAATATGCCTTGAATGTTTTGATGTACTAGATTTAATTGATTGACATTCTTAGTATTACCCAGAAGTGAGCAAGAGGTATACTCTTTTGTCTTACTGTTTAGTTTAAACAGTTTGACTGAGTTTGAGCTAAGTGCTTGGCTTTTGTAAACTTATAATCTAGGGATTGCTCTATAGGAGCAGTCAACTTAAAATCTAGGGTGGGCTCCATAGGAGCTACTAACTTACAAGCTAGGGTTTGCTCTATAGGAGCAGTCAATTTAAAATCTAGGGGTTGCTCTATAGGAGCAGTCAATTTATAACCTAGGTTTTGCTCTATAAGAGCGGTCGACTTAAATACTAGGGGTTGCTCTATAGGAGCAGTCAATTTAATATCTAGGGTTTGCTCTATAGGAGCAGTCAACTTAATATCTAGGGTTTGCTCTATAGTAGCAGTTTGAGCAGCCAAGTTCTTGGCTGAAATGTCAATACAATAATGTAGCGAGGATGCTACTTGTCTTTTGTAATGGTTGGAAAGCCTATGCTTACCTTTTATCAGATAATAATTGTTTTTAAAAATAGAATTAATATCAATTATATCAATTTTATCATTATAACATGCAATAGTATGTAATGTTAAATTTAAATTATATCTAATTTTGTTTTCCGCATCTGGCAAGTTGTTGCAATAGGGCAGTGTATACAAAACAATCTTATTTACATTTAAATTACTTAATGATTCACAATATTTTATGAGCTCCTGTTTTGTTACACTTCCCCTATCCCCTATCAAAATAACTAAATTATCATCCTTCACAAAATTATGATTACTTACTTGTTTCATAATGTCACAATAGGATGCTGAAGGAGTACAATAGTTTATAAATGATTGTCCCTTCATGTAAAAACTTAACTTAGAGCCCATATCTCTTCCTATTTCATCACTAAATATGTATGTTTGACTCAAAACATCACAACCTAAAGTATCGAAACTATCACACAAGTGATTAGATATACATAGATTCGATACCTTAGGACTATTCAGTGACAATGGCAAAGTGCAGCGGTTGCAGTTATAACAAGTTTTGTCTTCAAGTGAGGCAAAACGATCAGCATAGTGTGATGTTGATTCAATGAGTTTGTCCATTGCCAGTGAATACTCCCTAATCATAAGTTGTGATTTATCATACATACTTGTCACTGAATTAAGAGAATCTTGTAATTTTTGTAACTTTGTGTTCAATATTTGTGTTTCAGCTTCATGCTGTTTTTGTGAATTTTCTAACTCTAATGTGTACAAACTTAATTCTTTGACAGACTCCATTCTATGTTTACAATTCTTAATGTTTTTGTTAATACTTCTACAATTTTTAATTAAGTTTTGATTTTTCCTAATAAATTTATTGATTTTTATATATTTTTTTAGTTTGTTATTGCTGCAATTGCTTAAATGGACCATGTCTGACACTATATGGCGTTGAGGAGTGTCTTTGGTGAGATCTATGATGTCAGTACATTTAGGCTTTGAATCAATAACCAACTGCGGGGACCTCTCTAACAGCTCATCGAACAAGGATATGTTTTGTTTTGTGTTGACATTGAGCAACTCTTCTTCAAGATGTGTGATCTGTCGATGGGCATCTCGTAGCTCATGTTCCAGCTTGGATATTTGTTGTAAGGCTTGCTCATATTCAACGCTACATCTATCATAATTATTTAACATGATTTGAAGGCTGTCCCGCTCTAACCTAGCTTCATCTAACCTTGTATTCATCAGTGACAATTCTTGTTTTAATTTTCCGTTTTTTTCTATTACCGAGATAAGCTCGGTTTCGTTTTCCTCACGTTCATTGTTCAGTTGAACAACTTGCTCCTTGGTAGTCTTAAGTTCTAAAAGAACTTGTTGAAGTTTGGACTCCTCCTGACGAGCCAAACCTCTGCGTGTCATCATTATAGAATTAAAAGGAAACTAGTCAAAAACTTTATACTATTTAAAAGTCAAGGAACAATTTGCTCAACAGATTGAGGTTAGTTGGTTTTCGTTATGTCTAAGTGAGGATCTGTACTTATGCAATTTCAATGAAATATCAGCTTACAACATAGATTATACTAAATAATAGGTAAACAAACTTACCAGCCGACCAATTTTCCAACAAATTTCATAAAATACACAAACTAGATTCAAAAATACCAGTACAATGAACTCACTGACAGCTCGACAACCACTTTTCTTTATTTTTACAATTTACACCAAAATTGGGCACTGATTTACGAAATATACTATCAATAAACAACTTAACTAGCGATTTTGAGATATTAGGCTTAATAGTTACTAAAATATGAAATAAATTAACAATAATTTGTACGCAGTTCAAAATTTGCAAATGGAATCTAAATTAATGTCTAAATTAATGTGAATGCTTCGTTTTTCTCAATTTTAACATTATATCCAGCTCTCTCAAGCGTTGCATACCCATTTACCCATCTCTAACTGCAATGTTTATTTCTTGTTCTTTAATTTTTAATGTCATCACGCAAAGAATATTAAGTATAGGTAGAGACGACTCAACGGTAAGTAATACATGAGTTCCGTTTCCTTTTTAAATCTCCGCTTATTTTAATGTCAGTATAAATAGATTACTTAATCTTTAACTATCCTAAATCTTACGTAAGAGCCTTTATTATTTCAGCCTATTCATAAGGACGAGTTGAAAATTCAGAAACTAATTATACTCTCACAAATAAGCCAGTAGTAGTAAAAGTTAAACTTAGCTCCAGTCCCCAAGTTATGATAGTTCAGTCGATTCCATTATCAAAGTTCTCAGAGAACTTAGCCAGTGTTAAATATATTGAACTACCTACATAATTGCCTAACTACAAACTTTACGGAGACAACGAAACGTTACATACTAAGGTCAATTTTCAAGAAGCAAGCCTTAATCCTAGTTTGAATTACCTACTATTTTTATAATATTCTAGCAACAAAGTTACGTTGACATTATCTAAATATAGCTTATTATTACTCTCGGTACAGATAAGTTTGATTAACGCTGCGTTCGTTTAAACATTAATGCACCGTCAAAGAAGTTGCTGAAAACGAAGAGCCAGCGAGCACAGGATCGTATTCGTTCTCTTTCTTTAGGACCTCCAGACACCACGAGAGCCTGCAAACAGTGGCCGTAAAATTATGTCGAGCCTTCAAGCATCTAAGTTTTTAACGTAAATATATTCAGCCTCTTAAAAATATTGTAAAGCAAAACCTAGAGAATCGCTTAGATATCACGTTTAAGCACTAAACTAGCGATGTCAAGGGTACGACATTCAAAGTTATGTAATGAAAAATGTATGTAAGAATTCATGGTTTCAATTACACCGCGCATATGTTGAATATTTTTATATCTTATACTTATGAAAGTTTATGTTATATGTCTGGTGCTATATGACGTAATAACTTGTGACTTTATAAAGATTTACTACATACATTGTTGGTACAAAATGTTATGCTGTTTATTATTGTACAAACGATTTCTCTCTAAGTTATGAATCTTAGCTTCTGTCTACACAATAACAAATCGTTACACACCTAAAGAATTGAAATGTAAGAGTATCTTAGAAATTATGTAAAGTCCGAACAATATTGTCAATTGCAGATAGTAATAAAACGATGCCGCCCGCTACATTGTTTTTAGAGACATACGATAGTGTTAAGCACGATTACAATCTAAGAAAGTGTTTTCTATGGAAAAAATCGAAACTTATAAAGTCAGTAGGAACCTACTTTATATTTATGATCCGACCAAGGATCTAACAACAAGACGAGACGATTAATAAGACCCCAAAGTAAAAACAGCACAACAAAATTATTACAAATTTTAATATAACTTCTTAAGCTAATTTTTACGAGTACATTCATTTAAATAATAGACACTGTTGTATTCGCTTTTAAGATGTTTATCTCTTTACTACAAAATACTTTCTCTCTTAATGATGGTGTTTTAATATTTAATTACGAGAGTAATAAAATTCATAGGCAAAACTTGGCTGCTAGGCGTTTTGAGAAAGCAGCAAGCGGCAATAGTTAGAACAAATTAGTTTTGTCCATAGATGGGCTACAGATTGTAGGTTTGTTTGTTTTGAAAGCCACCATTCTAGTTAAAGCCAATTAGAAGCGAGAAAGGTGAGTTTCTTTAGATATGGAATTTCAATATTTATTTAAGTAAATAAATGGTTTTGTGATGGATGAAAGTGTCTGTAGTATTTTGCAGTAATTTAAAATAGTATCGGGAGGCATGAATTCGCGCGGAGGAAACATTTGGACGAAAAAAGTTCTAGGTCCAGCAATGGACGTCTCTTTGGCTGATATTAAGATTTCAAAACTTAAAATAAAAGAGTATAGATCTGACATAATTGGTTCCCTAATCATCTATTATCCATTAAGCACGAAAGTTTTAACAGCATTATAAAGTTTTGTAATACAAATTAAAACCCCGTATAATAGTTAAAGTAGGTAAGTGTAAATACTGGCACAAAACAAATAGAAAACAAAGCAAAGAGTTTATAATCAAAGTAGTTAATCAACAATATCGCGTACATTACTGTTTCCACGGGGCAAGGATCGCGTGCGAACATGCCAACAACTAGTCGACCTTGGGTCCTTAGTGCTGTTCCACACGACGAGTCAACGCGCCGACAACGCGTTATTACCTACTTTATAGATACGCGCCGCGTAAGACCAGCACTGCCACGAGCTTTGTGGGCAGCGGCGACGGCTTTTCGACGGTTGTTCTCACTGTCTCCACCGCTGTTGTTTTCGAGAAAGGGTTCTTATAAATCGACGATGGATGCTACAGCTCCCGCGCCGCGCCATCCCGCTTTCCGCAGGATTCGGGATCTAAAGCCCTGTACCGCGCCGTTACCATGCCCCGACGCATTCCCGGGTGGTGGATCAGTAAAATTATGCGTTGACGGCGCGGGTTTACTTGGCACATATCTACAGTATAATGTGCGTACGGTGACCGACTACGCAGTATTGTATCGTGTGAAGGAGCGCTTACAGGCCTACCTAACTACATCAAATCAACTTTTATTACTACACTATTGCTTGGACAACTTTCTGCTTTGCAAACCCTAAATACATCAATCCAAGGTCTCGTAACTGTGTCTAGTCTAGATAAACGAATTGTGTTGGGAGCTCTGTATCTAACCTAAATAACAACCCTTTGTCAACACAAATAAATTGGAATACCGAGAATATCGAGAACTTTTACAAAATAATTTTGAACCTTTTCGTATAAAATGAGCGTTAAAAGAAAATTAAATTCAAAAATAGAATTAAATGAATTCGATATACGAGTACAATCGTTAAATAAGTTTGTAGATTTTTTGGAGACAAATCTCGTAGATGCTAGTGCATTAGCTTTCCACATCGAAGGTAGCAACTTCGACCTCCGCACAAAGAAACATTTGCACCTATGTATGAACATGCCTATTTTATTTGATCTGAATATATATTTTTAAGAAACAGTACCTAAAATATAGAAATATTTTAATAAATTAATGTCAATAAATCTTCTTTTTAGTTTTAGACTATATTAAGGACTTCGTATTGAATAGTTGGTAGAGAGCTTGGCGTGGATTAATCGAAGTGCTAAACACCGTTATACAAAAGAAAAAGTTTTTAGTTTCGATAACCCAGACTACTACAGTGAGCTAACACAGATCGTAACTAAGTATAGATACGACATTTGAAAGGGCGGGAATGCTAAACAGCGTTTGCGCAATAAAAAGCCAATCTCCTTGAGAAAGAGCATTCCTTAGTCTCTTGCCTTTATACTTAAACTTCAACAGTTTTATCTTTATTTAAAGAGATTTAAGTTAAGATTAAGGGTAACTGTATGATATGAAAATACATTTAGTATCATGATAAAACAGATTACGAGAAATCCAAACGAAAAATTGCCTTTTCATGTAAAAACTTACTTATAACCATTTTTTCGAAATCTTTACTTCTCGACAATTTTCGTGACTAATATCAAAATATGTACCTAATCAAAATTGCCAAAAATTTCTGATAATGAAGCTTGATAGATTATAGTTCTATAAAATTGTAAGAGGTTTACGTGATAACTTCAACTTGCAGATGATAAATTGGAACAAAAAAAAAAAAAAAACTTCATCCTACATACAATATTGACATAGGATTTCAAATTTAATACTAAATATTTGTTCCATAGAGTAACAAATGTAAGGCGCGGGACACACAGAACAGACGTAATGCCCGATTTACACATCGACAAGTACAGTAGCGAGTTAAGTAGTATTTTAAGATTAAGTTGATTTAAATAGATCTCCATCCTATTTTTTGGCAAGTTAAGTTGGCGAGACGCGAGAGAGGGGGCTACTTCGTACTTAACTCGCCAAAAAAAAGGATGGAACTCTATTTAAATCAACTTAATCTTAAAATACTACTTAACTCGCTACTGTACTTGTCGATGTGTAAATCGGGCATAAGACAAGGACGCGTCGCGAACCCGTTGCAGACATCGCGCCATCCAATAGAGAGCGGACGTGTAACGTCGTCGTCGGTACGTCCCGTCTTTTCAGTATGTTTTACGTCGCGACGGCTGCATACATTTAGTATGAAAGTAGATTAAACGGGCGTCGCGACTGCGACGGGTCCGTGTCTTACGTCTGTTCTGTGTGTCCCGCGCCTAAGGAGGACTTAACATGTCCAAAAGTGACGTTTCGTCTTAATTAGACGACAAAAATGATCATGAATCTGGCATCGTTTCAATTTAAGAACAACGGTTTCCTCGAACGACAACGAAAGTAGGAATAGGAAGTGTCGGGACAAAATTGTAAAACAAAAAAAACATTCTTTGTATTGAGTAATATCACAAGGGTACAAGCAGTATCGTGCTAAATGAAAATAAATTTAATACACAATTTATGACATTTGAAACTGCTCTCATTCTCGCGACGAGTTGCATAATGACGTACCAATAACTGATTGTTGCACGAACAATTTTTCGCACGACACCTTTACTGTACGCAACTACGATTACATTAATTGCGTACAATCACTTCCACCCAATTTATTGTTACTTCCTACCGATTTTAAATGGAACTTCAGCTTCTATTTCCTCTTTCATACACATAGATATTTATATTTATTAACATTCATAGAACAGATTGTGATGCCGACGGATATTCCTATTTCTCCGGTTTATTCGGATGCGTTCGGAAGGCGGTCGGTTCTAATCGGACGCCAGTCTGGGCGTTAGCCAAGCCATTGCCGCCGTTTCGACGGATTTAAATTTGGAACACTATTTTTTCTCTGCCCGTAGTAGATACGTTGGACGAGGTGAACAATCTCTGCGTTTAGAAACATACGAGTCACACGTCCGTAATACTTTTTTTGATATAATAGTTTATGAAAGTTAATTCAGAAACTGATTCGGCTCTAGTTTGTAACAAATCACGTTGGATGGTTGCACCTGACGGCGTGACACGAATACCTCGAATTTGTATCCTGCTTATCGTTGTTTGTGATTCCACAAGCGTAAATGTAACGGTTATGTGAAAACGCATGTTTGAAATTACGCTTCACGAATTATAAATATAATGGACCACATATACAAACTAATTCCATCACGGTTAATGTTTAAGTATTCTATTTTAGCATGAAATTGCTTTATGGATAACTACATCGTGTTGTGAAAATATTTGTTAATGTTGCCACAGAAACTGCTGTTTGTGTATTAATATGACAAGGATGTTTTCAAATAATTGTGTTGCAATAAGGAAAAATGCTGTTATAATAATGAGGACGCATGTGACGTATTAGCCTCTTTGTCCTGTGTCTATTTGCGGAATGTCTCCTGAGAAACGTGTTGAAAAATATAAAAAGAATAATTTGTTATATTTTTGACGACCTCTGTGGCGTATATAGTCCGGGGCTGGTAGCAAACCTTGGCAGGCTAAGGTCTGAGATGCTATCCTCTCGCTCCATGCCAATCTTGGAGCGCTTTAGCATACATTTTTGAAATGATCTGGGTGTATAATATCTATGAATTTACAAAAAACTGGTGAAAATGTAAGGGATATTATATTTCATTTAATCCACATGATGTTAAAGATTGTCTCAACAAAAATGCCAAAAGAAACTAACTCCAAATAACTTCAAAAGAAGGCCTTGCCTAGGAAAGCAACCTAATCTAGAATTTATTAAAGCAGTGTCTCAATTTAATGGTGAAAAAGCTGTGTACCAGTATCAAAAGCAGGAGGCGGTATCGAGTGCTCATTAAAACTACAAGCCTCCGCTAGTAAGACAAAAGACAACTAAGTAATCAGTAAAAGTGCATAGGTCAGCGTGATAGCAAATTAATTCGAATATGGAAAGTAAGAGTAGTCGGTACCTCTCAAGGTAGGTACAGTCACGAGCAATAGTATGTACACATTTTCGCATTTTGTAAACCAGTTATCTAAAGTTCTGCCAATCCAAAATTGAAAATTCGAAGATTAATTCAAAACTGTACGGAACCTCTTCTAAATTACGAATTCATTTTGATATTGTAATGTCTAGACAAACGTGCAGATAGTTTAGAAAATTTGAAAATGTGTACATATTATTGCTCGTGACTGTACGAGTATGATATTTATGTCACCACGCCTTAAAATAAAAACTTTTACACATTTCTTGAGAACAATCTTATTTATTGTGCAGCCTCTTTGTTTCAAAGTAAGTGACTATAATTTATTAGTCATAGTATACCACAGAAATATGACTATGTTCTGATATCTATGTAGTATACACGTAAAGCATTGTAAGGTAATAAATAATGAAATAACATTGATTTATGAAGTATTCCAAAATCATAAAGCATACAAACAAGTAACAACACTATCCATTTTGAAAGTGCAATGTAAAATAGATTTTCAAACAAATTATGATAACATCGTTCGTATTGTGGACCCTGTCCTACGAGTAACAAATTGGCACTATGACAAAAATGCAATGAACCAAATCGAACATAGTGTACAAGCATAGTTAAGTAGACACGTATCGTAGTGCACGCTGCATTCCCTTATTCAATAACTCCCCAAATGAACCGGTTCAATGGACTCCCACTAATTCACAAAGCTTTCGAATTTGTCATTACTCCATACACAGATTGACGCTATGTTATCATGTAAGCGCGACACATGGCTACTGAGATAAATTTACATTTTTATGATCTCTAAATATACAAGTTTAGAAACTGTGAACACAATGAAGCAATAGTTAAATATTGTAGCGGATACTAAACGAAAGGAATTTTGCTGCGACCTTCTGTCAATAATCATTATGATCAGATGCTTTAGGTAGTTACCTTGCATTACATTCTACCTTATTTACTTAAATATTTAGTTAATCTCGCATGTAAATACTACGCTTAGAGTATGTTTTAAACGCTTTGAATTGGCTCAACGATTGAGTTAAAATGTTTTACAAGTATAACGTTAAATGAACAGCTGATGTCACCGTGTTCTTGAATCACCAAATGACCGCAGACGTAACACCTACTTAAATTGCATATTTACACATTTATATTACTAGTAGTGTTGTCATATTTGTGGCCTTAGAGCAGAAAATAAGACACAAATCACCTGCAAAAACATTAATTTGGATGACAATCTTTGTAGATTTGCGGTCGGTCACGTCAAATGATATGGTCGAACTAACCTGTGCTCTATTGATGACATCGTGTGGTCCTCGCCAAGTGGTGGCAGCTGGAGATTTTCTTTTGGCAAGTTCTAGTGTAGCTTCACTTGGGCATTTCTCAAACATAAGCACACGTTCAGCAACAGAGCCGCGCGTGAGGAAGGGGCGGACGGGCGCGGCGCCCGGTGCGGAGGCGGGCTCGCCGGCGCCGGCGCTCGATGCTCGCCGAGCGCGCGCCTCGAACTTGGAGCGCGCCTCGGTCACGTGCGAGCCCAACGAAGCACGACGCTCAGTACTTGCCCCAGCAGCTGGCTTACGAGCACCAGTCTCCAGTCTGTCTTGGTATCTGCTCTTGGCATAATCTACCAATGAGATAGGCGGCACAACATCCGGCCGCTCTGCGGTGCGCTCAGCCACCACACCACCTGTGCGCAGCGCTCTTAGCAACCGCTCTTCCTCGCGTGCGACTTCAAGGCGCATGACAGCAGGATCAGCACGCCGCACACCAGTACCTGGACCTCCTGTACCATTTCTCTCCGGGACCAGATCTGGAGGCAAAGTCGCTTCTATCGCCTCGCCCTCTGGCTCAATTCTTTCACGACGTTGCTCTATCCTCTGATCCCTGCGGACTTCGGGTCTTTGGTCTCTTGTAGCATCTGGCCGATGATCTCGCCTGAGATCAGGTCTCTGTTTTATTTCAGGTTTCGGTTCTGGTCTAGGTTTGGTTCGCAAACTTTCTGTCAATTTCAAGCCAGGGGTAGGTCTACATGAGAGTATCTCAGTGGGTGCGAGGCCGCGCGCCTTCCAAGTCTGATATATTGCTTCGGCATGATCCGAAATTTGTTTAGCGATGGCAGCAATATCCTCTTCACCCGTGTCTATTTCCCGGCGAGCTGTGGCCGCCATGGCCGTAGTGCGCGCCGCTCCGTCCTAGGGAGAGGTTGCGATATGCACCGCACCGGTACGTCTAGGGGAACACACGTAAACCCATCTACACTCACAGATCGCACAGAAACACACTGTAGAGTACACTGATCTAAACTAAATCACTGTGTGGGCACTGCGGCAGTGCGCGTTGCAGCACTCGTAACAGGTGTAAGGGAGCGCGCGTCCAACAATAAACAAAGGCGACGATCGCGTGTCAGAATGCGGCGCGCGACGTGCGGCGACAGACAACGAGCCTCGGGCGGGCACTCGCGCGGACTGCGGCGCGCCGCCCGGACCCCCCGCGCCTCCCCGCCACCTCGCGCCGCACACCCGCCTCCTGGTTCCCCATTCCCAATACACGTCCTCCTTGTTCATTCACTCACTGCTCGTCATAACTTTGTCTAGCTTTACTATGGGATACCTACTACTGTAGATAGATAGTAGTAAGTGTACTGCCTACATAACGAAACAGAAATCTAGAATTTGAAAACCCTAATTATCATCATCATAAATCATTCATATTACGCACACATTTTAATGAGCTAAAGTGTTAAATAGCTATGTTTGAGGTGTTCAGTCGCAGTTAGGTTGGACGATAATCAAAGCGCATGCATTTGGGCGGACGAGCTCTGCAGGGCGATGACAAGGACGTGAAGTCAAAGACTAAGCGTTTGACAGACAGTATAGAATATTCCTGTTATGTGGTGGATACACATAGTGGCTGATTATCTACCCATTTCATACATGTTTTGTGTATTTCTTGGTAGCCAGGATGTTGCTCTATTAGTTACGTTTTCTTTCTATTGCAGATATATTTTAGATAAATAGAAATTCTTTGGGATTAATGTTACCACCCCAATTCTTACAATAAGAAATCTTGTATTTTATTCTTATTAGAATAAATACATACATCAAATTAGTATCTATCTACAGTATCTTACGGATTAACACCAGTTAATTTGGGGTAAATTCTCTAAATTTATTATAGTGCATTAAATTTTTTTGATGGTAATCCCATTCTTATTAACAAAAACATAATTATTTAAATCAAACTAAACGTGAAACATGACATGAACTGTTTTTATATAAATGAACTATACAGAATACAGAAATCGTTTATAATCTATTACGACTTTTATTCACGACATGTATTTTTATTGACTGAGTAGGTACTTGTTTAATTTAAAAACACTTTTTACATCGACCCTCATCATGGTACATGGTCATTATTAAGTGATGTACAGCGTTTATTATCTTTGGTAGAGTCTTGTATCCTAACCTTTTGTGGTCACGTATACCGCCGAGGTGAGGTATTGAACCTTCCCTAGACCATTGTAAGTAAATGAGTAAGACCGCCTATTCAGTACCCCGACCAGATAAGAGTGGCAAAATATGGCTCAACATCACTGAAGTCAGCCTTAGTGGCACCAGAAGTGATGAGCTCACTAAACACGACCACTCTGTCAAAAGTGATACCGACAGAGAAGGGTACATGACTAAGCTCCTTCTTGAATCCTTGATTAAAAACCTTATCCCAAAAGATAACCCTGTAAGAACTTAACAGTCTGCTTACTATAGTATTATCTATACTAATATTATTAAGAGGTAAAGTTTGTGTGTTTGTGACGTTGCGTTGTAAGCTCTGGATCTACTGGACCGATTCAAAAAATTCTTTCTGTGTTAAATAGTTCCTTTATCAGGGAGTGTCATAGGCTATATATTATCACGCTATGACTAATAGGAGTGGAGCAATAATGATATTTGTTTAAAAAAGAGACGCGTTTTTTTCGCCGCCCAACGAAGTGGGCACGGGTCAGCTAGTAATGTATAATTTTAAATTAACATTAGTGACGACACGACAATAATAACTTTATCATGTAATCCACGTCAATCAACAACATGTGTCCAAATGACTATTTTTATAAAGTACTAGCTGACCCGTGCCCACTTCGTAGGGCGGCGAAAAAAACGCGTCACTTTTTTAAACATATTTAATTACTGCTCTATTCCTATTAGTCATAGCGTGATACTATATAGCCTATGACACTCCCCGGTAAATGGACTATTCAACACAAAAAGAATTTTCAAAATCGGTTTAGTAGATCCAGAGATTACCCCCTACAACGTCACAAACATACAAACACACAAACTTTACCTCTTTATAATATTAGTTTAAATATATGTTTTAAAAGAATATAATCTTAATTCTGGGCAGAAAACAATGTCTACTAAGTGCAGAACATTTAGTCTCTCTTTACGACACCCCTCCATCATTTTACGCCACCCTCCATCATTTTACGACACCCTTGCAGTTTGACGACAACCTTGCAGTTTTACGACACCCTCCATCATTTTACGACATCCTTGCAGTTTTACGACACCCTTCCATCTTTTACAATACCCTTCATAATTTTACGACACACTAGCATTTTTACGACAATCTTAAGTCTCTTAATTGTAAAACTTTTTTAAAGGTACAATTCTCTAATACATTATTTCAGTATATCTCCAGACGTTTAAGCAGTAGAAGCAAAATAAACGTTTTTAAGCGTCCCTTTTATAAACATATTTCATTACTGCTCTACTCCTATTAGGCATAGCGTGATACTATATAGCCTATGACACTCCCCGATAAATGGACTATCAAACACAGAAAGAATTTTTAAAATCGGTTCAGTAGATCCAGAGATTACCCCCTACAACGTCACAAACACACAAACAAACAAACACACAAACTTTACCTCTTTATAATATTAGTATAGATATAGATGTCTCATCTGTGACGAGTAAACAATCTGTGGTATCGTCGAGCGTGTCGCCGCGCATGCGCCACAAATAGCACGCGACGTCTATTTATTTACACACTCCCTACTTTTATTTTTTATCATATGAGGAAGGAGTATTTAGTGCATGGCGGCCTTTTGGCTGTATGAGACTGTGTTGTAGACTTGTAAGCTTGTAAATGCTTTAAAAGTTTATCTTTGTGATTTTAGAAAACAGAAAATATTTATGTCTGTTAAATTGGCTTCGTAGCTATAGGCTGACATACAAGGTCGTAGGTTTGTTTCCACGTGACAATTGATGGATCTATAAATTGTCCTGATCCCCAGGCGGGAGTCATTTTACTACCTTGAGCATCCAGATGTTCCAGATGAAATGCATATTATTAAATTACTTTTTTCCAACTTTCTAATCAATTCTAACTTTTCTGTTAATGCTAAGCATCAGCATTCCATAGATTTTCCGTGTGGGACCATCGTGTGAGTACAAGGAAAATTTGCGACCTTATAAGTGTCCTAGAACTTACGATCCAAATGTAAGTTTCAGAGATTTTTTTAAAGTTTTAACAAAGTTTTCATCAAAATTATTTCTTTATTTTATTAGGAAAACAAACAGTTATTTACATCTATACAAAAAACTAAATAAATAACATAAAACCAGTTATATGTTTTCACAAGTGCATTACAAGTTATATAAAAGTAATAAAAATACAGGCTGGAAATTCTTAAAACGATGTACAAACACAACCATATACTTAAAAACTAAAATGGAAATGAACGATGAATTAAAACTAAGTACAATATAAACATTATACAACATTATATAGGTACCTATAAATATTATTGGAGGAGTATAGAGTCAAACCATTTGCTAGAAATTGTACGTCTAAATGTTATGGTGCTTGAATTAAATATATCAAGGTTGTTTCCCGAGTCCTCTACTTCATTGACCGCTTTGGCAGATCTTATAAAGAAAGAGCCGCTTCTATAATTCGTCGTGCTTTGGGGAACGTGAAGTGGGTAGGGAATACGCACAGATCTGGTGGGAACTCGGACATTTATATTATCTAGTAAATGAGGCGAGTCAATTTTAGATTGAGCTACATCCACCAGTAGAGTTATATCTGCTATTTTCCTTCGTTCACAGAGGGGTAGTAAGTGGTGTCTTTTACATCTCGCCTCGTAGTTTGGATCATATGTTCTACACTTAAATTGAAGATACCTAATAAATTTACGTTGAACAACCTCCAACCTATTTATGTGGACATCGTACTGTGGGTTCCATATTTGTGAGCAGTATTCCAGGACGCTACGAACATAAGCACAGTACAATATTTTAATGGGTTTGATGCTACTGAATTGGGAGCAAGTTCTCATTACGAAGCCTAGCATTTTATTGGCCTTGGTGGCTATGTGATCAATGTGTCTCTCATAGGTTAACTTCGAGTCAAGGATTACACCCAAATCGCGAATTTCGCTAACTCGGTTAAGTTTAGTCCCTTTCAATAAATAATCAAATTGAACTATCTTGGGTTTACGGGAGAAAGTTATTGCGAAACATTTCGATATGTTAATTTCAAGTTTGTTGGTTAGACAGTAACCTTCAAAGCGCTGGAGATCCTGTTGCAACAGTAGACAATCCGAATAATTGGTTACATTTTTGTAAATCTTCATGTCATCGGCAAACAGAAGAAATTGTGAGTGGAAAAAACAAGAACTAACATCATTTATAAATATATTGAACAAAAGCGGCCCTAAGAGGGATCCTTGAGGAACGCCAGAAGGCACGCTAAGCCACCTAGATACACAACCGTTCACTGCAACTGCCTGGGACCTGTTCTCAATGTAGGAGCGGAACCATCTGAACAAGCTGCCATGTATTCCAGCGCTCAAAAGTTTTTGTTAGAGCATTTGGTGATCGATGCGATCAAAGGCTTTACTATAATCTGTGTAGATAGAGTCAACCTGACCACCCGCTACCATACTGGATGTTGTAAAGTCGGTAAATGTTATTAGATTGGTGGTGGTTGACATGTTTTTCATAAATCCGTGTTGTTGGGGGATAAAAAACTGGCGTAAAGTACTGAAAACTTGGGTGTATACAATACGTTCTAATAGCTTAGCAAAAACACATAATTTAGATATAGGCCTATAATTAGAAATGTCACTCCTATCGCCCTTTTTGTGAATAGGGATGACAAATGCGGACTTCCAAATATTTGGCACTTTGCTTTCTTTTAAAGAACGCCTGTACAGAATGAAGAGTGGCACAGCTAATGATTCAGCACAATTAACAATAAACATAGGTGATACATTGTCAGTATATAAGTCATCAGCTATACTTACTTTAGTCTTGAAGTAAAGACAATACGATATGACAGAAAATCATACTTGCTAATGAAGTTGCATATTATAATCAGTGTCAACGCTCTCGCTTTCCAGTTGACTTTTTAAATAGAATATTATTCGTAATCTTGGTAAGACATAGTATCGTTTTATTACAATATACTAAGAACCGTGACATTTACGTAAATAACAATTCCAAAATATATTGTTTAATATGGTATCGGTAATTGAATACTAGATACGCAATACTAAATATATCGCGTACCTGGAAACCATAAGTCGGACACGTCGCTCTAGGAATAATAATAATCGAACATTTGTACAACGCCATCTAGTCTAGCAGAGTTTTTATTACATATTAAACTTTTGTCCGTGTAGTGACGGAGTAAGAATACAATATGTCACCACCCCATCTCATCCCGTGGGTGTCGTAAAAACCGACTAAGGGACTAACCTTAAATATTATCTTTACGAAGTAAAAAGAAGGGAAACTCGTAATTAAACTCTATACCAATCCGTCTGGCCAGCGTTGTATTAGTAGGACAAGTATCCCTCCGTCACGGGAGGAGGCCCGTCCCTGCAGTGGGACATTAATGAGCTGTTATGATGATATTAAACTTTAAAAGGATCAGGCTCTACTTTTCAAAGCGTTGACTTGATTAAATTTCAAACAATATTCGTAACTAACTTCCCTTAGGTAGGTAGGCTGGACGCAGCATCCAAAAACACTCTACTAAGCTAAAGTTAAAACTAAATAAATGTTTTTAAAACATACTTACATAATGAACCGAAAATGAGGAATTTCACTGGAGAACCCAAGTGGCAAGCGTAGAGCTAAAGATTATTTGATAAAGATGTTTCAAATACTTAAAATAAAACCCTATATTGATACTCCTGGTCCACTTCGTATTAACTAGTAGGTTACATTACCCTTCGTATAAACAAAACATCATTTTTGTTCGAAAAGAAGAAAGACAATGGAAAAAATTGATACTCGAGGCGGGAATGGAACCCACGTCTCTGGACTTATCTAGTTATACCTAAGCTTTATAGGTAAAAAATTATATGTAATCATTTTTGTTGTATTTCTCATACATTTGTAAACTGTATTCTACTGACTCTACATGTTGTGCTATAACAATTATTGTTGCTTTTCGTAAACATGTTGCAAATAGAAATAACTAAACATTCGTCTTTCATCATTCATAACTAATTTCAAGTATTAATGAAGTAAGTATACCCTATTAACGAGCATTAATGCAGTTGCAAGCAATAGAAAAGTTCTTTGGCTGTGGGTAAATTAGTGTGGATTAGTATTATTGATATAGAATTGCACTCATAATCATCACATAAAGTTAAGTCTCATGTTACAGGGGTAGTGTGAAATAATAGACTAATAAAATGTCAAAAGCGCACTTCGCCCGGTCACCCTCCCGGGGGCGTGGCGACCATTGACCTTTCTCAGACATGTAAACAAACTTGCTACTTACTTATAAAAATAGAGTAACAAAAATTTATAAATTCTTTGAAAAATTCTTTTATTTCCTGAAACTAGTATTAGTACTTAAACGCTAGTTTAATACAAAATGCTTCCTCGACTCCTAAGTGCCGAAAAATTGATGACAGAGTTTAAGAGAAATTTTCACTAGACATCTACAAGTAAACCTCGAAGTAAATCATATCATCATCATAACAGCCCATTAATGTCCTACTGCAGGGACGGGCCTCCTCCCGTGACGGAGGGATACTTGGTCTACTAACACCACGCTGGCCAGACGGATTGGTATAGGGATTTATTTCAAGTTTTCCTTCTTTTTATTTCGTAAAGGTAATATTCACGGATAGTCCCTTAGTCGGTTTTTACGACACCCATCATTAGAGGAACCAAGCCCTAATTAAAGGACGAGCCGTCCTTGTTGTGGGACATGGAAAGTCAGATGAAGAAGTAATATTTGTAGAGCGTGGCTGTGATACGATAAAGTCGATTCGACTGTAGGCAAATGGTTGCTATAAAATTTCTTTTTGATTTCTACCACCTTATTACCACTAAAGATCAACTGAAAATAAATAACTTAAGCACGAACAGACTATCTTCTCATATTTATATCATATACCTCTGAAAAAAGCATCTACATAAACCGAACTTTCAGAACATTGGCGCCTTTAAAATTTCAATGAGCAATTACGTTTAAAGTGATTTGCTCAAGCTTTCTTAACAGATACAACGTACATAACATTTAGCCTAACATTTAATCATAATACTCTACACATTGACTCATTAATGGCTAATCGGAGGACCTTCTCCGTTATAGTTTTTTACAGATCGGTGAGACGTAAGATTTTGATAATATAGTAGTTACTTACATTTATTCGGCGTGCATAAATCATTGTAAAAGAGAGGTTTATGCTTAGATACAATTTTGTGAATGTTTGATTTGAAATCAAAGTATGAAATCAGTCTCAGCTTATGGTAAGAAATGATCACGATGATTTTCAGTTTCCTACGTAGCTTATACCTACCAACCAATCTTTAGTTAGTTACGTACAAAGACATTCAATTATTAAAGCTTACATTTGTTTTATATAATGGACTGTGTAAAATATTTATTAATCAACTTCAATACATTATTTAAGTTTATTGATGAACCTACTTAAATATTGATAAATAGTAAAGATAAATATGAAGGCGGAAGGACAAAAGCAATATGGAATAGCATTAAAAACCAAAACAAATTTAAAAAGATAAAAACTGTGATAAGATTTCTAGTACGCAATATTAATGATATTATAGATTTTATAACGGTGAATAAAACGAATAACAATAAACATAATACTTAACAACAAGAAAGACACACTCAAAACAACCCATACACAAATCTGCGATGCCATCGTGTCATATCGTTTATTACTGGGGAAGACCCGTTCCTGCGTTAGTACATTTATAGACTTGTAAAGTATTACAGCTATAGTATTAAAAGGATAAATAAACACAGGTAACCTACCTCAATTTCCAATTTTTCCGGCATTTCTGGAACAGTACAACTGGAAGTCCAATGATTGATTCGACGCTAGGATCACAGATAATACCGTCACTGGTCACTCAAATTACACGAAAACTAAGGTCGAATGTTTATAAGTAATACACAAAAGTAGCACAACGAAAGTCCCACCTATTTTAATGTCCGAGCATCGTAAACACTGCAAGACCAATTGATAAGATAGGCGCATTATTTATTCTTAGCTAGGCCGCAACCGCTAAACTATTTTTATCTGTAACGTGCGTTTCATAATATATGCTTGGGTCATTATGGAAAAAGGTTTTTAAATAATTTATTTTATTTAAGGAAGTTCAAGTAATGGAACTTATTCATTGGATGACAAAATATCATGACGACAATATAATTATTCTTATCATATTAGGCAAATGATTTGCACTGCTGTTCATTAGCCTATTCCCCTTTATACTGTGCCCCTAATAGTTAGCGTGTTTAAATAATAACATCGTTTTATTGCACCAAGTTAAATTTAATTTGTTTGTATCGGTATCGTGTAATTTAGTTTAAAAATTCTAATTGTTAAAAAACTTAGCGACAATGGAGTTTTCTTCTTATTCAGCTCGTAAATTTATTGACTGATACTCATTTATAGGTATGCATTAAGCCTACATTCGTGTATTAAAAGATCCTTATATTACATAGCGGGGGAGCAAATTATTCCCTGTTTATTATTATACATAATATATTTAGTACAGAGTTATAACTCTAAACAAATTAGCAGCTTATGTAAAACGGACTTATAATTATCAAATAATTTTATCTAACAAAAAAACATTGAAAAATTTATCACAAAAGTTTTTATGTGTAAAAATATAGAGTACATTTTTTTTCTAGCAACTTTACAGTTAGACACTTTTGCGTCAAATAGAGCAATTTGCCAATTTGACAGTTCTATTATGTCAAAAATGTCGCGGCATATTTGAATTGAATACTGTAATTAAAATTTTATGGCAACAAAACTAAGTATAAAAGTGTAATAAATGATTACCTTACAAAAGGGACATCAATTTCATTACTTATACCTACAATTCATTGCACTATACACCCGGGAGTTTAATAAGCACATGGCTAGTGCGGGCAAATCAATAGGTAAGGTGCATGGGCTCGCAAATAACGAAAAATTTATTAAAAAACATAAATGAGTAGTACAGATAACAGAATGGAAGCAAAGCATCCACGTAGCTCTCGTAACTGGCAAGCAATAGATATATATTTATTTACTAACGGGCAACAAAATTCACCACCAAGGAAGTATCACTTGAAGGCAGATGATCTGAACAGGTGGGATTCAACTCTCATGAGGCTGGCCAGGCAACACTATGGATCCGTGTAAATATATTTTTTTCGGTATTTTTTTATGTTTACCGGTATTTTCTAACGTTTTTAGAGAGTGCACTATTCATTTAGAAGACAAAGCATTATAATTTTAGCTTATCTTTTTACCCTTTACTGTACGGAGTTACATTCGCCAATTCACTTTTCAATAAGAGAAACGGAGTCATAAAATAATCTATTAACTACATCAGCCAATAAAGCAAAGTTTCAGTACATGCAAGCAAACGTGTAGCAAAGATTGAATGGTAAAGAACTGGAAACGTAAATAAGTCCACTACTGGACATTATGCCTCCTCTTAATAGTTCTACCGCGTGCTATTATTACTCTATGCCTATGTATCCTATCTAGATCGAGCAAATAGAGTCTCTTTCTCTACAAAAAAATAGCAATACGTCCTAGTAGTGTGGAGTAGGTATTTCATGTTTCCCATCGTTACTGGAAGAGGCTTTTCCCAATTAGAGACTGTTTCAATAGACTATTACAATGACAAAAGATCTATGTTTTTAAAATCTAAACTTACTTGTTGCAGTTGCAAATATTTAGAAATTTATACGTTAAATGGAAAAGCTATAAAAGGTCCCCTTGAATTAAATGATGGAAGACCGTATGTAGCAGTTCTACCGAAAACTGAATTTATTGATTCTGGCTATGAAAAGTATCTTTTAAAGGCAACTAGGTAAGTATGTCATGTGTACAGTCACGAGCAATAATATGTACACATTTTCGCATTTTGTAAACCAGTTATCTAAAGTTCTGCCAATCCAAAATTGAAAATTCGAAGATTAATTCAAAACTGTACGGAACCTCTTCTAAATTACGAATTCATTTTGATATTGTAATGTCTAGATAAACGTGCAGATAGTTTAGAAAATTTGAAAATGTGTACATATTATTGCTCGTGACTGTACCCATAAGGTTTTTTATAATAGTACTTACAGTCAAAAAAGTAAATAGCATTTTGAATGAATTGAGACTTAACAGAAGCGCATGTCTGGGAAAGGCGGCGGTTTATTAGCGGCGGGAGTGCATTACCCCAGCAGAATCTTGTCGAAATTTGTAATTTTTTTTTATCAGATTTTTAGATTTCTAGCTCCTGTAAATGTCTGTGTAGTTTTTGGAATTAGTTCAGTCCTAATTTTAAAGATATTTGACAAAAACAGATTCTGCTGCGGTAACGTTACCGCAGCAGAATCTTTTTTGAAATAATGGGATTATTGAAAAAATCTTTAGGTACATTTTTAGATCGCTGGACGAAGTAAATGTTTCGATATAATTTGAATTTTTACGTTTCATGGTTTCGGAGATATTCAAGATGCTGCTGGCGTAACGTTTGCGTGTTTGCTGGATCTCCGAAACGGTACAGCGTAATTTCCTAATTTTTTATACAGAGCTTCATCTTAATTAGTCTGAATTAGTTCACGAATAAAAAAGTAATAATAATGCACCGTTTGCAAGTTATTTTAAATTATATAAATACCCCTTTTTGGGCCCTTACTCCTAAGATATGTACTTTGGAGACTTGTTTAAAACGTCATTTTATAGTTTATAGTTAGTTACAGGTCTGTGTGAAGTTTCATTAGTGTACAGTAAGTAATTAAAAAGTTATCACACAATTTAGTTCATTTTGGCCAGCGATGTGCAACGGGTTAATTTAACTGCCTATTAATTGAGTTTCGTATCGATTTACTTGCTGAATTCTGTATAAACAATTAGACTTTTGTGTCAACTTTATACCATGAAATTTTAAGCGTAATCCACTCAATAATTACAGAGATAAGCGAAAAAAAGTCATTACGTATGAATGACTGTGGTAACCTGACCATGTATAGATGGTCACAAAAAAACGTCAGTGTAGTACATAACTCTGACCTACTAACATGTAAAGGATAATAAAATTTATATTTGCTTTTTGGTACAGTTTTGTAAACAAGTGGTAAAATAAAACAGAAGTTTATTTGAAAACTTTTATGCACAGGATAAAAATATTAAAACGATCAAAATACCTTGTTGTAAAATCACAGTTTAATAACAATTGCTTAGCAATTACACTATTTAAATGGCAATTAATATTTAACATAAGTATTGATTGTCATTGAATAACTGTCTTTTAAAAATAAAGCTATTGTCTAAAAATCTTAAAATAAGTAAAATTAAGTAGGTATATAAAAATTTACTTTTTTAACTTAATTTATAAAATCACAGTAATTCTTCATTTACAACTAAAAAACCCATTACGCTAAAGATTATATTTATAATTTAAAATTCACAGTAATTATTCATTTATAACTAAATAACCATTACGCTAAAGATTGTTTAATTTAAAAATCATAGATAAATAAAACAAAACCTCAACATTTAATTACGATAACATTTAAATTTTTGTCATAATATAAAATTATTGACAATAGAATATAATTTTATCAGTCAACATTGTTTACAATTTTTTTTTTCAAAAAAAACAATGAAAAATCAATTATCGCACAGAGTTATTTTATAATATTTACTGTCTTACACTTTGGCCTAAAAAAAACACAGTAAATTCAATAAGCACATAAAATAGTTCTGTAAGTAAAATAAATGTTTTACACTGCGCGGCCAATTAAAAAACAAAAATAAATCACAAATAGGATCACTAATGGAAAATGTTCTTAACTAAATGTTTATAAATCAAATATAATCAAATTAAGGTAATACTTATTTAAAAAATAATTAAATAATAAATACTTATTTAAATTATGTATAAAACTAAAAAAAGTAATACTTATTTAGTACCACATGGACTAATTTATACATTTTTTAATGTATAAATTAGTGCATGTGGTACTAAATAAGTATTACTTTTTTGAATTTTACGATTCAGGTCATCGTAACATTGGTATTTTTCGTTTAGGGATCTAAAGCAATGAGCTTTATAATGCCCTATCCCTTCTTAGCTAAGGGGGGGTTGAAATTCTATGATAGCCAAGATATCATATTTTTTGTAAAGGATTTCTATGTTAAGAGAATTTTTTTATGAGTATGTATTTACTTTGTGTATAACATGCATTACGGCAATCGTTCAAAAGCGTTTACGCGGCACAATGGCGCTGCCAATTGAAAAAAAATCAACTCAGTATTTACACAAGATAATAAAGTAAGTACTTATTTGTGTAACGCACTGTCAGCACTTTGGATGCTTTTAAATTAGCTAGATATTGCATTTAAAACAAAAACGGCTTTTTTATTTTAAACGAATTTAATTTAGTTTCAAGAGCGTTAACGCAGCTCACTAGCGCCATTAAAATTAATTGTGTACGCGTCTGTACCGACATTATTGCATGCATAACGTAATGACTCTTTTTCGCTTATCTCTGTAATTATTGAGTGGATTACGCTCAAAATTTCATGGTATAAAGTTGACACAAAAGTCTAATTGTTTATACAGAATTCAGCAAGTAAATCGATACGAAACTCAATTAATAGGCAGTTAAATTAACCCGTTGCACATCGCTGGCCAAAATGAACTAAATTGTGTGATAACTTTTTAATTACTTACTGTACACTAATGAAACTTCACACAGACCTGTAACTAACTATAAACTATAAAATGACGTTTTAAACAAGTCTCCAAAGTACATATCTTAGGAGTAAGGGCCCAAAAAGGGGTATTTATATAATTTAAAATAACTTGCAAACGGTGCATTATTATTACTTTTTTATTCGTGAACTAATTCAGACTAATTAAGATGAAGCTCTGTATAAAAAATTAGGAAATTACGCTGTACCGTTTCGGAGATCCAGCAAACACGCAAACGTTACGCCAGCAGCATCTTGAATATCTCCGAAACCATGAAACGTAAAAATTCAAATTATATCGAAACATTTACTTCGTCCAGCGATCTAAAAATGTACCTAAAGATTTTTTCAATAATCCCATTATTTCAAAAAAGATTCTGCTGCGGTAACGTTACCGCAGCAGAATCTGTTTTTGTCAAATATCTTTAAAATTAGGACTGAACTAATTCCAAAAACTACACAGACATTTACAGGAGCTAGAAATCTAAAAATCTGATAAAAAAAAATTACAAATTTCGACAAGATTCTGCTGGGGTAATGCACACTAGCGGCGGTTACTAGATACCACCTTAGTGCTTGACCCATCGTTAGAGTAGCAAGACAGCTAATAAAGACAGGAAACTGGAAAATGTATACTTATAGATTATGAAACCAATTCATCCTTTTTAACTCCAATTTTTCAGTTTGGGTTTTTTACAATTTTATACAACGCCATCTTTGATGTTAAGTCTGAATTATAACTATTTTAAAAGCAAACGAGTTCAAATAGTTCTTATTAATGTCACTACGTGGCATTTTTATTGTGTAGAAAGTTTAAATAAAATGCTACAAAAACCAAAGAAAAGTTATCTGCCTATGGTATTTATGGTAGAATGTTAAAATATTTAAGGTCATGGGAGAAACGACAAGCAAAACAAACTGGGATCACCTGTAAAACTAACACTCGCGCTCCAGGTGAGTTTATATTATTATGTACTTAGGTATTTCGTAATACCATTACATACTCTTTCTACTTACCTATTTTGTACTCAAAAAGACATCTCACAATTGAAGCAAGAAGTGATTATTGGCAAGTGCTGCTTAACATCACAGGATGTCATGTTTATGGACACCTATTATGAATTATAACAAAGAAGAAGAAGTACTTATAAACAAAAAAAAAATGATTGAAAAAGTCCCTACAACTGTTTTTTTTTTTTGTATTTCGACTTTATTTTGTGGGATCCATCTTAATTTTATTGTGAGGAACTACAGACTCAAGGTTTTACCAAATACAAATTCTAATATCAGCTCATTGTTTTAAATAAATCGTTTAGCGACCTAAATCTTAGAATATTTTCAGGATTACCACAAATATTGAAAATAGACGAAAATGAAATGTCATTATGTATATCAAAAGAGATTGAAGGAAACATAATGAAAACACCTGATGACAATCTTGTAATAAGTTCTGTAAGTACTTAATTCTTTAAATTACGCATTAGCAACAATACCAATAAACCAAGATTGATAGATACATTATATTACAAATGAAGCAATAATAAAGATTTCCATGTTCACAGTGAGCCAGTTGTAAATTTTAATAAGTTAACTAACTATTACTATATACAGGGTGTTTGGTGCATCGTTTGCCAAATTGAAATAGCTGATAGAAGAGGTCATTACCCGTCTTTCCTCACCCACCTAGCCGGTTTTAACCTCAACATATTTTAGATATCGATGTAAAGCTATTTTTAAAAGAAAAACCCAATATTTACCATGAACACTTAAATTTAAAAAAAAAATTCTTCCGTGAGTCCTCATAATTATGTTTTGTTTTAAAGTTTAATACTAAGAGCATCAAATAAATTCATAATAGCTCACCGATAACGTCAACTTTTTGTTTATTGACTTATTATAACTATAGAGACAGGTAAAATTTAAAGATATGATCAACTTCACAGTCCAATAAAAAAATAAATAAAAGAGAGAAAGTTCTTCCATTTTCTGAATAAATGCCTTACTTTATCCTCTTTCCATTGGTATACAACATGTTATAAAATAGTAAATAGTTTTTCTACAAAACATGTGTAATACATAATTCGAAGTAAAGAAAACACGTTTGATCCATAACATTTATCGTAATTATTGACGCTATAGTAAATGATGAATTTTTTTTTTCTTTTATTATATTAAAATTAACTCTAATGTGATAAGGTGGACCCACTGCAGTGACAAAAAAAGCTAAAGTAACTAGGTAAGTACGCTAGAATGAATCAATTATAGCAATTTTAGTTTGTAAATTTACCTTTGCTTATTCATCAAACGTGTTTTCTTTACTTCGAATTATGTATTACACATGTTTTGTAGAAAAACTATTTACTATTTTATAACATGTTGTATACCAATGGAAAGAGTAAGGCATTTATTCAGAAAATGGAAGAACTTTCTCTCTTTTATTTATTTTTTTATTGGACTGTGAAGTTGATCATATCTTTAAATTTTACCTGTCTCTATAGTTATAATAAGTCAATAAACAAAAAGTTGACGTTATCGGTGAGCTATTATGAATTTATTTGATGCTCCTAGTATTAAACTTTAAAACAAAACATAATTATGAGGACTCACGGAAGAATTTTTTTTTTAAGTTTAAGTGTTCATGGTAAATATTGGGTTTTTCTATTAAAAATAGCTTTACATCGATATCTAAAATATGTTGAGGTTAAAACCGGCTAGGTGGGTGAGGAAAGGCGGGTAATGACCTCTTCTATCAGCTATTTCAATTTGGCAAACGATGTACCAAACACCCTGTATATATAACTATTACTTATTAGTAATCTTAAGTATGAAATTTATTTGACTCTTTGAGAATAATTAACATTTTACTATCATAGAACGATAACAATAACGATAACAATATTTTCTAAATTTTGTATTATATTGTGAAAATGATAAGATATTTCAATCGTCAAAAATTTATAGCTATGCTATTAGCTTGATATTATTTTTAATGAAATGTACTAATATTTTTTTAATATTTTAATAGGAAACGGTTACATCACCAAATTTACCTCAAAATAATAAATGTGATGTCCAACGATTTCTTAAAAATACAATCACAACACCGAGAGCTCCTCAACATAGAGTTTCCTTACAACAATCCTCGATCATAGAAAAATCTTCCAACCTTAAGACACAACAAAAGACAAACATTAAAAACAAAGAAATTGTACAAAAGAGATTAACTAAAATTCCCATAAAAATTGATGACACTACAGCAGGAAAGCCGAAAAAAATTATTAAATACCCAAACCTTCCTGCACCGGCTTTGCCTGAAGGCATGACTGTTAGTGCACCCTGTGGTGAGTGTAATGTACCTGAAACTACCGCGCTACCCACACCTGAACTGTTAATACGAACACAACCCTGCGCGATACCATCGCGCGTGTCATCACCGCCACCAGTAGTTATACGAACATCAGAAATTTCAACGATAGACCAGACTATAGTAACTGTATCAGAGACCGAATTCCATGAAACAGAAAGAGTTCATCTTGAGAATTTAGTTACCGTAAAAGAAGTCAGCACTACTTTACCACTTATACCTATAGAAACAAAGAAACCAGCAGAAAGCGGAATTATTGTTTACAAAGCAGATACAAACATTTTACATGTCGACGAGAAGGTATCTTGTCATATACCACCATCAAATTTTGACCAGATGGCACAGACGGACATGGAAACGTGTATGACTGAGATCAATACGTCTTCAATGAATTACCAGAAAATTAGCACACTAAATATCATTCAAGCAAACCCTTCAGCACATAGCAACAATATTAAATTTACACTTCCACTTGAAAATAACTGTATAGCTATTATAAATAAGGGAAATGCAGTAAATTTATCTGTTGACGTACGGAACGGGGTGTTAGAAGGTAGTAATGAACTTAAACCGTCACAGCCACAGCTTCCTAGACTTAGTTCTGTGGCAGATATTCGTAAAATGCAATCACAAATACAAGACGAAAACATGTCAATAATACAAAATAAATCATTAGAATCTTTGGCTTACAATATTGACGAGTCATATGCTAAAGTAGTAGTAGTCCGGTGTGGATGCTGTGGCAAGAACAATAGCATTCAGAGTATAGACGCTATGCCTGTTTATAGAGATGCTAATGGTTTTTTCTTATTAGTACAGAGCCCTGTAAAAGCAGAAATGGAAAGGTAACTCTCCTAAACTAAGCTCTCAACAAAGTTTAAGATATTCACAGGTATTTAGAGGGTATTAAAGATTTATTTTAATCCGGTTTCAGTTGTGCCTGTGAACCCATTACTCCGGATTGTCATGCTGATAATACTTCAGAATTGGCTTCAAGAAATTATTCTCTTCCTTCGACGAAAACTTTATGTCCCATAGCTACCAGAGATGTAGGAGTAGTAGTGACTTTGATAGAGACTCAATTTATGCCGCAGTTGAGTGAAACTCGTAAGGAACCTGAGGTGTTACTGAGTGAAGTCTCCGAACGGCCATGTGTCGTATGCAATCGAGTGGATTCTTACACTCAAACGGATTGGTGCGATCTATTGGTGAGCCTCATTTTCTTATTTTACCCGATTGCCGCAAAGGAGATTCTTATCAGATTATGTTAGTGTCTATATTTGTGCCTTTTTGACACACTAGAGGTCAAATTTGATGGAATCTATTGAATGCCCTTATATTTTGTGATTCCCAAAATTCTATATGGTGGTCCACCTTTACCATCTGATATATGACGCAAAAAAATCAAAAGTCGACAATATAGGTAGGTAATTTTGAGTATCGTTGAATAGTGATTAAAAAATGTATGTGTGGACTGAGGGCCCATTTTTTTTTCTGCGGCTTTTTGTAGATTAATCAACAAAAGTGCATAGTTAAAGTTGTTAAAGAGTTTGTTAAACGATTATCAGAGTTTGTTAAGACTTCATTCAAAAGATATATCGCTTTAAGTGGGTCCCTCAGTTCAAACACAAAATCTCCCATAATTAGATAGGTAATGAATTAAACAACAATTTTTTGGTAAAAATCCTTAGTTAAACATGTATAAAAGTATAAAAAGCATTGAAAAGCCTAATATGAGTAGCTAATACATAAAAAATAACAAACGTTTTAAAAGGTCCCTGAGGGCCCACTTGAATTTATCTCATAATTAATAAATTATATCATAAACATTAAATATTCCTAAGCCGACCATTTGTTAAAAGGGCAAGGATAAATTTAAAATTAAAGAAAGATCACAAACAGTGATAATTATTGTTATTTTTAAGTTTTTAAGTGGTCCCTCAGTCCACACACTATGCAAATGCTAATTGTTAAATATATAATTAAATACAACAATTACGAAAATGGGGAGCCTTTCAGTGCATAGTTACTTTTGTATATTATCGATCTGTATTTATCTTATCACTGGTTTTATAATTCTTTTACGAAAAATTTACAAAATATGTTTTTCGTACAAGTAGAGTGTCCATGCAGTCAAGAGATAATCAAGAACCATTACATACATTAATGATGTTACATTACGTTTTAAAGTTTCTGCATAGTCATAAAGTGTGAGATAAAAGTAAATAGTTGTAATTGTGTTGGGCCGTATGCGGACCGAATTGAGTGCTATTTGATGCAAACGTAAACAAACAATAAAAAAATACATGTTCCTGTTAAATTAATGAATTAAAAAAATATATATTACGACGTACCTAATCTTTAAATTTTACAAAATATTGACATAGAATTCTTATGGTCCCGTATTGCAGTTAATAATAAATTGGTAAAAATTTTAAAAAACATAATAATTTAGTCTACATAACTTTTGAAATATTTTTTTTATTTTACTTACACTCTGACCTCTTATAATAGCAGTAGATATTGACAGTTTTATTCTAAATTATTTATTTATATAGTAACTCTCAAATCCATAAAAACAAGAACCCTAAAAAAGAAAGAAGAACTCTCAAATCTGTGGTAAACTGTCAGCTTGTTGATTATCGTGAATTCGTTCAGTTCCGATTATTAATTTTAAATTAAAATAAAATAAAATTGTATTATTATTCTACCCATATTATTATTTATTTTCGCGCCAGAATCCGATGACTTCACGACTCATCTTTTAAAAATTTTACGACGTGACTTAGCTGTCAAAAATTATTTTTCCAATATAAAATAAATAACCCTTAAATATTTATTTTATTTTGTTTTTAGTATTTGTTGTTATAACGGCAACTAAAATACATAATCTGTGAAAGTTTCAACTTTTTTAACTGCCATGGTTCATGAGATACAGCCTCGTGACATACAGATGGACGGACGGACAGCGGAGCTTTAGTAATTGGGGTTCCGTTTTTACCCTTTGAGTACGGAACCTTAAAAACTGTGGATTTCGTGTTACAAACAGACACTCAGACCAATTTTATTTATATGTATAGACATACAGATATGTATTACGATTGTAGCTAATTAATAATATAACCTGTCACTTGTCTAAAACTTAAAATTTTATTACATTAATTTTACTGTATTGCAAATTTTATTGTTTTATTTTTTACATTTAAAAAATGATTGCAATTTAGATTTAATTGATTAATATTAATATTGTGTAATGTTTTGCTTGCCGTGGCAACTTGTAATGGAATCAGCACTGTTGCTTGAGCTACTTAAATATTGTATTATTTCTGATTGACTTTGTGTATGTTTCGTGGGTTATCCTAATTATAAATAAATAAATATCTAAATTAATAATAAATGACATTAAAAACAAATATACAGTCGTTTTCTTAAAACGTGGACACCCCACACCAGACTTAGTATGAAAATTAATAAAACAGTTAAAATTACAAAAAATATAAATAAACCAGACACAAGATAAATACAGATCGATAAAATACAAAATTAACTATGCACTGAAAGGCTCCCCATTTTCGTAATTATTGTATTTAATTTTATATTTAACAATTAGCATTTGCATAGTGTGTGGACTGAGGGACCACTTAAAAACTTAAAAATAACAATAATTATCACTGTTTGTGATCTTTCTTTAATTTTAAATTTATCCTTGCCCTTTTAACAAATGGTTGGCTTAGGAATCATGCTATAATTTATTAATTATGAGATAAATTCAAGTGGGCAATCAGGGACCTTTTAAAACGTTTGTTATTTTTTATTATCTACTCATATTAGGCTTTTCAATGCTTTTTATACTTTTATACATGTTTAACTAAGGATTTTTACCAAAAAATTGTTGTTTAATTCATTACCTATCTAATTATGGGAGATTTTGTGTTTGAACTGAGGGACCCACTTAAAGCGATATATCTTTTGAATGAAGTCTTAACAAACTCTGATAATCGTTTAACAAACTCTTTAACAACTTTAACTATGCACTTTTGTTGATTAATCTGCAAAAAACCGCAAAAAAAAAATGGGCCCTCAGTCCACACATAAGTACATATTAAAAATGCTTTAAGTTTCTCTGACCATTTTTCGTGGAGATTAGTCACTTAGAATTTACAACGCTTTAAAATTAATGAATCAGGTTTTATGCAGTGGTCTTGTACTCTTGTGCTAATAATTAATTATGTTTGAATATTAGGTTCTCCATGAATGTTTAAACGAAAATGATGTTCAGATATTGAATGTATTACAGATACAGGTGAGGCGTCAACAAGATGGCCGCTACACACTACATTTGCCGCCGTTAGAAGTCGTAAAATCATTTTGACACATTATACATACACTACCTAAATAATGGTTTTTTCTTATTTATTTTATCTTATAGTCATATTTATGTCATTGGCTGGGGGTGATATATCTTTATTTTTTCTTTTTTCGTTGAGGAAATACTTTGTGTACTTCTTGCCTTAGGGCCAAACAGGTGACGTCGAACTCTCGTACTACTGGTCTACCGGCTAAAACCTTCACGGTGGTCTTCTTGGCATTGAAAATTTACTCTATATGGCTGGTGATACCTACAGCTTTGTGCTGAGTGGTAAGTTTTTTTTATTAAAATATAACGCTTGAATAGGTAATGGTTAGTTAGTGTTATGCGGCTTTTGGGGTAAAACAACTAGGGAAAAAAATATTCTTAAAAACACATCCTTCCATTCATTGTTATGAATGCTCTGGTTTGCTATTTCGATCGCATGGGAAGAAACACATGTTTCAGTAATATATTTTATTACAAGTAAGAACTAACAACTTAAAGGTTCATTCAGATGTACACACAGCAACACATCAAGTTAAACATTTTCATTTGAAATTGTGTCTTATTTCAAGGTATTAAGGTACATGAGTGTCTAGCTTGATTAGTTGCTGTGTGTACCAGTACGTAGAGTGCCTAATGTGGATGGCACACGAACTTAAATCGAACAATACATCAGATAAAAGAAAGTGCATGCTCCATGTCTACGACAGCTGAATGCATGCAGCAGAATGACAGCTCACGCACGCACTCGCGTTAGCCAACGCTAGATGTGATTTTATAGTTTATATAAAAACCTTTTTTGCCCTCGTCACATGTTTGGCACACACCCTGAACATCTGAACGAACCTTAATGGTTACAAATATTTATTTCTATCTAAATAATTAGTATCCATAATAATAAATACAAAAACATTAAATAATCTTTACAAACCGCCATCTTTTGCGACGAGTCTAAATATTTTTGTTTGTCCTGTTTCACAAGTAGTTTCTTTATAAGGATGTTAAATGACTTCGCTTCTAGGTATGGTAGTTGCATTTCAGTTACGAACTGCAGAACTAAAGGCGACATCCTACTTATCACCTGAAATATATCTATTTATGAATATTTAATTAGAATTGCCCGGTTAAAGTGGCGGTGGGCAGGGCACATAGCGTGGAGAACCGACAGCCGTTGGGGTAGAAAGGTTCTGGAATGGCGACCGCGTACTGGAAAGCGAAGGGCCCCACCCTTAGACCTCTCACACGGTGGACCGACGACGTAGTTAGGACGGCGGGAAGCCGATGGATGAGGGAGGCACAGGACCGCACAAGGTGGCAATACTTGGAGGAGGCCTATGTCCAGCAGTGGACGTCGATTGGCTGATATGATGATGATGATGGATATTTTACTAGATTGGTGTTAACAAGCAAATCTAAAATCAATCTTTTAACTAATTTATCTCCGTCAGCATGTTACTAAGTAAGTCTATCCTTGCAGTTCTTTTCAAACTGCTGCGTCGGCCCCTCTCAGACACCTAATCACTTCTAACATTTAAGGGTTACAATACTACTTTATTGAACACTAGCTGATGCCCGCGGTATTACCCGCTTAATTGTTATTTTACACCATATTCCAAATTTCATAAAAACCCATTTAGTAGTTTTTGCATGAAAGGGTAACAAACATCCATCCATCCTCACAAACTTGCATTTATAATATTAGTAGGATAGGATAAGCAAAGGTGTGTCACTTTAGTGCCTAACAAATAAGGTGAATATTATCTTCACTAAATAAAAAGAAGGAAACCTTGAAATTAAACCCTATACCAATCCGTCTGCAAGCGTGGTATTAGTAGGCCAAGTATCCCTCCGTCAAGGAAGGAGGCCCGTCCCTGTAGTGGGACATTAATGGGCTGTTATGATGAAATAAGTTGACAATTACGAATTTAAGCTCTCTAGATATATCAGACCCACAGCTAAAAAACCGGTCAAGTGCGAGTCTGACTCGCGCACCGAGGGTCCTGTACAAACCTATTTATTTTCCCGCCAAATTGTGATAACCTCAGGATTCAGCTGTTTAAATACTATTTTTCCCGCCAAAATTCAATGACGTCACGACTTAGCTGTCAAAATATATTTTCCTGCCAAAATTCTGTGACGTCACGACTCATCTGTCAAAAATTCTATGACGTCACGCCTATCTGTCAAAATTGACAGCTGTCAAAAGTGACAGAGGTATCAAATATTTTCCCGCCAAAATAATATGACGTCACAAATCATCTGTCAAAAATTCTGTGACGTCACGACTCATCTGTCAAAAATTCAATGACGTCACGACTCAACTGTCAAAAAATACTTTCCCGCCAAAATTCTGTGACGTCACGACTCATCTGTCAAAATTCTATGACGTCACGGGTCACGTAACCTATGACGTCACAGGTCACGTGACCTATGACGTCACAGGTCACGTGACACAGCTTTCCCGCCAAAATTCTATGAAATCAAAATATAATATGATTGCTAATAAAAAGTAGCCTATGTTCTTTCTCAGGGTCTAAAGATTGTCTGTACCAAATTTCATCGAAATCCGTTCAGCCGTTTAGGCGTGAAAGAGTAACAGACAGACAGACAGACAGACAGACAGAGTTACTTTCGCATTTATAATATTAAGTATGGATAATAGACAATTTCCTTATAAAGGGGTCTTTATGGAAATTGTATATTAAGATCATATTATATTAAGGCCACACAAATGATTTCAGTATTTACACTGAATGATGTGTATTTTTATCATATAACCCCGGGAAATTAATATTTTCCGTAACTTAACCGTACTATGGGCAACAGAATGTTGCCTCCCCCTCTTGTGTCTCCTTAAACCACCTTAATTAAACCGTTATAGTAATGCCCTGGTAAAATAATTAAATATTATTAGCAGAGGTACACTGGATTTCATTAAAGGTACACTGCAGGTACCATCTTTCTGTAGAGGAGCAGGTCATTTCTAAGGTGGACACCCGTGGTCCTAACGTTCATTTCCATTTTACCTTTGACGTAAGTCCTCCCATAGCCTCTGGTTTAATGGCAGCTAGGCTTGGTCCATCTATTTCTAACAGCAGTAAACCTAGTCTTGATACATCTCGAGCACTCCAACTGTAAGATTTGCCTAACGCCTGGTAAAATAATAAAGGCATTATGTTGCTGTAATGTTAAGAACTTAGTATATTCTTTTGTGATGGCGTGATCCAAACTAACTGTAAATTGTAGGAAGTATTCCTGCCTTTAAAAGTTTTCCACGTTTTAATTATTGTGTCTTGACATTACATTGTCATAATCATGTATCAGTAATGGTATGTATACTTGATAAACAAATCTAAGCGAGATTATATTTACCTACAGAGGTTTTTAACAAGAACGCATAGGATATCAAAACAGGCAAATTACAACTTTACATAAAACCATCTACCAATCCGTCTGACCAGCTTACTATTAGAATCTTTTTCACCGTCACTGGAGGACGATGGTACTAGGGACGGGGAAGCCTAAAGGCATCAATTTTGTTAACGTACCTGTGTTCTTGTCATCATTTGCAAATAAAACTTTCGTTGTATAGGATCACAAGCACTTATGTGGTAAAATAACTGAAAAAGGCACCAATATAATTATTATAAAGAAGGTTTAGAGCAGATATAGTGTAGAGACGTAGTAGACACGGTCACAGAGTGTAAAAACTTTTTAATTGGTGATTTTAATGTTATTAAAATAAATGAGAAATTAACAACTGTGTATATTATCCAAGTAAACTGAATTGTGTATAATCTCTGTGTATAGTATATATCACTTGGGTATTTGGTTCCGTTATTCTAACATTGATTTATAAAAAACCCAAGATGCACATTTTCAAACAAAACTAACAGCCAAAAGTGTCACCAAATTAAACATACGCAATAAATACGTATAGTAATATCGTAAACTTATTTTTTTTTCAAATTCAATCTTACATGCATGACATAAAGTTGTATTTAAAAAGTAATGTACATAAAGCAATAAAATTTAATGATTGACGTTTGCCGGTAGAACAACGCGATACTAATTTCAAAAAAGTGCACAATGCGCATTGATTTATAAAAAACCCTAGATGCACATTTTCAAACAAAACTAACAGCCAAAAGTGTCACCAAATTAAACATACGCAATAAATACGTATAGTAATATCGTAAACATATTTCTTTTTTCAAATTCAATCTTACACGCATGACATAAAGTTGTATTTAAAAAGTAATGCACATAAAGCAATAAAATTTAATGATTGACGTTTGCCGGTAGAACAACGCGATACTAATTTGAAAAGAGTGCACAATGCGCCCATTTGTTGCGGACGTTTTTGGGAAGTGGAGTGTGTATCTTTGGTTTTTTGTAAATCAATGACAATGCGCCTATTTGTTGCGGGCGGTTTTAGGAAGTGGAGTGTGTATCTTTGGTTTTTTGTAAATCAATGTATTCTAATGAGAAAATATTTAGTAAACAACTTTTTAATTAGTATTTTGGAAATAAATATCACTCATTCAGTCATTCATAATCCACTTAGCTTATTAAATCGAATTATATAAAAAAATATTTGTAATTTATAATAAATTATTTATAAATTGTACCTGATGCGTTAATTGCATAAAAGTGTGTGAAGGCATCCGCCTCATGAAGGTGACCGGTACGCCGCAGAGCAAATTGTTCATGAGGTTTAGATACTTTGGCTTTTTCCAAAATGGGTTTACTTGCAAATATCTGTTGGCCACCACTCCCACCTATTTTACATAAAAAGTGTGTGTTATAAAAGGTGTAAATTAAACAGAAAGGTCAAAGGGACGTAGTACAGGTCGCAGTTTTAATAATATACTTCTTTACTACCACTTTCATCCGTGTGGTGACGGAGTAAGAATACAATATGTCCCTACCCCATCTCATCCCATGGGTGTCGTAAAAACCGAGTAAGGGACTATCATCTTAACGAAATAAAAAGAAGAAAAACTTAAACCGTCTGGCCAGCGTGGTATTACTAGTAGGTAAAATATCTCTCCGTCACGGGAGGAAGCCCGTCTCTGCAGTGAGACATTGATGGGCTGTTATGATGACTACTACTTTTATTAAATAAATCAGTCTACCTGATGCCTGCTCAAATCGGGATGTGTCCCAATAAACCTTAAGATCCTGTTATCCTGTAGATTGAGCCTGGCCATCTCCTTGCCGTTCACATATTTAAACAGTGGCCTGTACTGTTCAAGGACCTTGTGGCTTATAGAGTCCGTCGATCTGTTTCCTTTCACTACATTCCAAGTTATTGCCAGTTTCTCTCTTGCTATTCTCAACATAGCTATTGAGCGAGCCTGTAATTTAACATTAAATCAGGCCATTAATGCCCCACTTTTCTTCGTGTGGTGACGGAGTAAGAATACAATATGTCACCACCCCATCTCATTCCATGGGTGTCGTAAAAAGCGACTAAGGGACTATCCGTGAATATTATCTTTACGAAATAAAAAGAAGGAAAACTTGAAATTAAACCCTATACCAATCCGTCTGGCTAGCGTGGTATTAGTAGGCCAAGTATCCCTCCGTCATGGGAGGAGACCCGTCCTTGCAGTGAGACATTAATGGGCTGGTATGATGTATGCCCCACTTTTGAGTTGTGCCTTCTATTATGATTCAGACAAACTTAAACTTGTGATACCTGACTGCTGAAATGGATTGGTAAGTATAAAATGTTGCCGATCTAGAGTATTCTTTCTTTTGTTTTCGTACAGAATGTTATTCGTTTTAAACACTCATATTCATACAATAAAAAATTAACACGAGCGAGATTTGAATCTAAGACTTGAACATAACCGTCAAATACTATTAGAAACATAACCGTCAAATACTAGATTTACGCTTCTGATGTCAAGGAAATAGTGCACACAGCAAAACCCGTAAGATCATAAATCTTAAACCAAAGGCAAGTGTGGTAACTTTACGGCAAGTATTCCCTTCCTACGAGGAGAAAGTCCATGCAGTGGTTAATCTATCAGCTAAAGAAAATAAGGCACAAAAAAACATACAGATTTCAATACATAACTTGATGGAAGGCGCTTTATATCATCAATGTTTCCGAACTGAAATATAGCGAATGCGTTCAGGGCAGTCTGCATGTGATCTCGACTCACTTTCAGGAACATGTGACCACGGTGCAACAGCTCTTCAAACGGTAAGTGCACGCTGACCTTATTGTGAAACGTTTCCGCTCTAAAAAATGGTTTTCTTATTATTTTTAATGTATTTACTAATTTAAAAACTAACTACAAAAGCAGAGCATAATATTTATTTGTTTGATACAGTATTACATTCTTATGAATTTTATTAGGTCAAGATAGGGTGAAACAATCCTTTTATTTTATTTAAAGTCATACATTTCCTTAGGGAAAATGGCGACCGCGCACCGGAAGGCGCAGGGTGGGGAGACCCCTTACACGGTGGACCGACGACCTGGTTAGGACGGCGGGAAGCCGATGGATGAGGGAGGCACAAGACCGCGCAGAGTGGAGACTTTTGGAGGAAGCCTATGTCCAGCAGTGGACGTCCATAGGCTGATATGGATGGATGAATGGATTTCCTTAGGGCAGAATTTTAAAAAATCATACATCAAACAGAATAGGCAGCATAGTATCTGACCAAGACTCCTTTCGTAACAAGCGTCTGACCTATCAAAACATAGAACAATAATATTTATGATCGACTATCCTCATGTCCGTAAAATGCTTGGGACATCGTCACCATCAGTGGCCTTTAAAATCTACGAAAGAATTTTTAAACAACAGCCGTGGCAAGTTGGTTTTGGTACTTGCGCTGATGGCTAACAATGCCTATAGATATGACAGCGACAATGCCATCGAAACGTCCACAAACAAATTGTGTTTCCAGGAACGTTTGAATTTGTGCCATTCGTTGGTAACGTAGATCGAGCTTTTGGGAAAGCAGATACCTAGTCCGAGAGTCCTCCAGAAGGATAGAATTGACGTTGAGTTGAGCTGGTGTGATAGTAGCTTTATAGGATGACTAGCTGACCCGTGCACTCATCGTTGGGCGACGATAAAAACGCGTCCCTTTTTTAAACATATTTCATTGCTGATCCACTCCTATTAGTCATAGCGTAATACTATACAGGGTGGCTCATTCAAATGGGTCAGTATGGGAAAGTCTTAAACTATAAGTCATACGAAGATTTGTTTTTAGGAACCATGTCACCGATTTTGATAAAAAGAAAAACTGCATTCATACATTAGAATTTTTTTTTTACCTGTATATGTATAGTATAGGCTATAGCCTATGACACTCCCCGATAAATTGACTATTCAACACAGAAAGAGTTTTTAAAATCGTTTCATCAGATCCAGAGACCCTCTAGGTACAACGTCACAAACTCACAAACAAACAAACACACAAACTTTACCTCTTTATAATATTAGTACAGATTATAATTAATAATAATTAAAGTATAGATAACTAAGAACAAACCTCAGTACTCGTCCTGTAGGAAGATGAGCCAAAAAGTCAATACCTCCAGGTAATGTCATAGATGTAGGAGAGTCCATTTCCAACCAAGGCTTTTTTACTGTATCTAAAATTAATCTGTCTTTAATTTTCTTAAGCCATGTTAATTCGTCAAAATGATAAATATGTACAGTCACGAGCAATAATATGTACACATTTTCAAATTTTCTAAACTATCTGCACGTTTATCTAGACATTACAATATCAAAATGAATTCGTAATTTAGAAGAGGTTCCGTACATTTTTGAATTAATCTTCGAATTTTCAATTTTGGATTGGCAGAACTTTAGATAACTGGTTTACAAAATGCGAAAATGTGTACATATTATTGCTCGTGACTGTACCTATGTATTATTAAGGACAACCAACAAGGCATATTGGGATCACATATACCTATTTACATAGGTACATACATTATAGAGGGCTGCCTTCATTGTTAAATATTGATGCAGTAAAAAAATAAAAAAGCTCTAACAAAGAGTAAAAGACTTTTATATTCTAACCCTAAAGATAAAACGACGCAACGTATAAACTATTGAATTAAAATACCTATTTTCTTCCCGTACAACACTCTAGCAATCATTTTGTCAAGGGCGATTACTGGATCTGAAAATATAACAAAAACTAATTATAAATAATTACCTATGTTTATCTCCGTGTGGTGACGGAGTAAGAATACAATATCCACCCCATCTCATCCCATGGGTGTCGTAAAAACCGACTAAGGACTAGCTCTCCTTAAATATTATCTTTTCGAAGTAAAAAGAAGGAAAACTTGAAATTAAAACCTATACCATTCCGTCTGGCCAGCGGTATTAATAGGCGGCCAAGTATCCCTCCGTCACAGGAGGAAGCCTGTCCCTGCAGTGGGATATTAATGGGCATTGGGCTGTTATGATGATGATGATACCTAATAAAGTGTTTTATTGTTGTTTCACCAACCCACTGCGCTGGGTGGAAATATTTGGAGGAGGCATATTATGTCCAGCAGAGGACGTCCACTGGCTGATATTATGATATTGACTACATTTTTAAAGATATCGCGTTATCAGTCTTAGAGCCAGATCATTTCTTTATATTTATCTCTCTTGCACTTACGGATCTTCTGTTCTTATATAATACCTTATATCTCTTTTTGAAATTGCGATATCGAAGTATAGATCAGTTATAGAACATGTGTTATGACTCTTACCTTTGTGTAATTGTTCTTCATCAATAAGTGGCTTCAGATAATGTGTTACATTTCCATTAACACTAACGGGGTTGTAAAGCTCGCATTGAATTTCTGAAAATTAAAAAAACTTACTTTTTAAGGGACTTTAAAGTTAAATGATAATATTTTTTTTTAGGAAACCAGGGATTTCACGAAATTACTAGGGATATCACGAAATCCCGGTAAATGTCGAAAATGCCTTGCACTTCAGCGACCGCTACCACGGCACGCGCGCTTCGCTCGCTCGCCTCGTGCATTATGGTCACAGTTCTAACCCAACCTAACCTATAGAAGTTGGAATCCTTGTGTTTTTTAACCTACAAACAAAAATATAAGCATTTCTTTTCTAGTAGAAACGGGATTTTGTCATAGGGATTTCGTGAAATTCCTGGTTTCCTCATTTCCCTGCGACATATACAAATACTTTATTGCCTTTTCTCAAGACTTCTAGTGACGGAGGGATACTTGGCCTACTAATACCACGCTGGCCAGACGGATTGGTATAGGGTTTAATTTCAAGTGTTCCTTCTTTTTATTTCGTAAAGATAATACTCACGGATAGTCCCTTAGTCGGTTTTTACGACACCTATGGGATGAGATGGGGTGGTGATATTTTACTCTGTCACCACACGGAAGTTTGTCCTCTATTTCCACCTATTTGTTGGAATTATGAGAAGCAGCTGCACTATCCGTTGACCCAACATTGCATTGTATTGTATTTTCTTGTAGCCTCAAAGATGCCATACATACCTAAGTTTGATCCATCAGATTTCAATATATGGTATAGTTTATTAGTGTAGGAACACACTCTATAAACACAGAAAGTTATATAAATAACTAGAGTAAGAATTTTCGACATTTTTATTCAGTACACTTCCTTTTCTTGTCATAGTTTTAGCATCTATGAGGCTACGATGATTTCGGTGGTTTGAAGTTTCTAAGTAGTTTTGTACTTTGGTATTTTTGGTGATTTGGTAATTTTAATGGCATGCATTTTCCGTGTGGTGACGAAGTAAGAATACAATATGTCACCACCCCATCTCATCCTATGGGTGTCGTGAAAACCGACTAAGGGACTATTCGTAAATTATCTTTACCAAATAAAATGAAGGAAAACTTGAAATTAAACCTTATACCAATCTGTCTGGCAAGCGTGGTGTTAGTAGGCCAAGTATCCCTCCGTCACAGGAGGATGCCCGTCCCTGCAGTGGGACATTAATGGGCGCTGTTATGATGATGATTATGAATGGCATGCATGTTTTTTAGCACGTTTGAGTTAATATGATTTTTGATTAGTGTTTTTTACTATCCATGTTCTACATTGTTTCTTTTGTCTTACTGCCAGATTCAGAGACCGCACTTTGACTTTACTTTAGCAAAGTCTAGTTATTATCTCTGAATTTGAACAACATTAAAGTAATTTTTCGCATGAAAAAGTTTACTTTCATTATTTATTACTACAAAGTAAACTTTTCATGCGAAAAGATTACTTTAATGTTGTTCAAATTCAGAGATAATAACTAGACTTTGCTAAAGTAAAGTCAAAGTGCGGTCTCTGAATCTGGGCATTAGGGCCAGATTCAGAGACCGCACTTTGTCTTTACTTTAGCAAAGTCTAGTTATTATCTCTGAATTTGAACAACATTAAAGTAATTTTTCGCATGAAAAAGTTTACTTTCATTATTTATTACTACAAAGTAAACTTTTCATGCGAAAAGATTACTTTAATGTTGTTCAAATTCAGAGATAATAACTAGACTTTGCTAAAGTAAAGTCAAAGTGCGGTCTCTGAATCTGGCCCTTAGATAACCAGTTACGAAGATTATACGCATGTTATAACACAAGTGGCGATTTGGTCTTATCCTTTTTGGCGATATCTTCCAGACAACCTGGATTTGGTATGGATAGATTATTATGACTATCTAATATGTAATGTCATTCTTAATTATATTTAAAGATGAATCTTATTCGAATTTTAAAAATGTTATCTCCGTGCAAATGCACAAAAAAGACAAAGATCGACTAAGAGCGAAAGTCAGCAAATGGCGAATAGTCCGTCTTATTAATTTAAAATTTAACTTAATAAAAATGGTATAAACCACAGCAAAGAAGAATATCTATAACATGACGATGCCCCTTGATATATGAAAATTAAAAAAAAACGAATACAAAATAGCTGACAACATTGACATAAAATGTGACAACTCCTCAATAGTCACATTTATTTGGCAAATAATATAATAAAATTAATAACAATAACATCATTGTTTCATACATTACCATGTCTACTACATCAGTAAGCAGTTGGGAGGTTGGGTGTGACGATTGGCCATACTGCACCTGTGCCGCGCTAGTGGAAACCGATGACTCAGTGCTAAGAGTTGCGCCTATAGCACCGTTCTATGAAACAATGGGACAACCTCTCATATATTTCGCTGGAGTAGTAAGTTTAATTAAGCTTTTAATAAATATATAAATATTCCTTACACATTCACACAACGCCATCTAGTCCCAAACTAAGCAAAGCTTGTACTATGGGTACTAGACAACGGATAAACATACTTACTTAAATACTTTTTTTTGTAATACGTACATATTATTATTATACATAGAAAACACCCAGACCAATGCAAACAATCATGTTAATGCACACAAAGATTTGCATTGAGCGGAAATCGAACCCGAATGATGAGAATGATGAACAGTACAGCTGGAAGAATCATGGTAAGCATTAGTGAGCTTAGACTCTGAATCGAGTCTATCTATTCCCTTAAACCATGGCGCACATAACATCGTGTCCGTATCTTGCTCTTCATCTCTTGCATTAATGAATAATTACTGTCGTGACTGAATTAAGTCATCTTGAGTGACTGCCTCTGTTGCAAAGCGACCGCTGTACAGATCTGCTATGCGCATGGGTGCGGGTTCGAATCAGCATACGACATAGCATACATTTACGCGTTTCGAAAACAGTAGCCTGTTCGTTATTTCTACTGCGGGACTAATTAAAACAATATCTATATACTGTAACACGTTTTATGTTCTGATGAAGCGTAGTCGTAATATTACATGCCGTTTTTATGAACAGGGGAACTCTGTCCCTGCAGTGGGCTTTACTTTTACGGGCTGTTAAATAAGAAAGACGAAATTTGGATTAGGTTAGACATAAGAGAATGATGTAATTTGTGATATCCAGTTAGAGGGCAAAGGTGTTAAGTTTGGATATTCAAAGTAGGCATAACTTTCACTTAGTTAAATATACTACGAGTCGGTTAGGTACACATTTATATTTTAAAACGGAAAGTTTGTTTGTCCATTTGTTTAATTAATGATTAAGCTCTTTAGTTTACTAATCAAATACTAAACTACGTCTCGGTGATGTTTTATGACCTGTGGTAATAGTTATCTGTCTAAAAAGTTTGTTTTTTAGGTACCTACTTACTTAAACTACGACTAAAACTATACGATGCTCTTCCCAGCTGTCATATGTTGGGGGTTCCAGGTTCACTCTAAAAAAGATAACCCTAGAATTCTCCGACGGACCTTAATCGCGTCCATGGTACTGTTACCCCTTCCTTTTTTAAAAGAGTGGCCAAAGATTGCTGTTAAGAGGTCTGCTAGAGTCATTTGCGAAAGTGATTGGTTATGACTGGTTTGGCAGCATTGTCTCTTTTGACTTTCATAAGTTCTCATTTCTTTCATACCTCGTCACAGATTCAACAGAATCTGTGATGAGGGATGAAGACGGTATGTACTGTGCAGGACACAAGTTTATGCCATTTACAAATGAGCATATTTTTCTGAGCATGATTTTTCTTTATTTAACATAGAAGTATAAAAACTTAGCGACAATAATTGTTATTTACAGCAGAAGCATAAGAAATCGTTACAAGGTTCGAATGATGGTAGAAATTGTTTTGCAAACGCTTTTAAGTGGTACGCACAGGTTAGTGACATTATATGTATTATATTTTTGTACTAAAATACTCAATAATTGTAATACTATACATTCATACCTATTTAGATCCACTGCAGAACAAACATCTTCCCAACTGCTTTCCAAGTGTTGCTGTCTTTCGCGATATCTAGCCGTTTTCTCGTACAGGCTAAAGTGTCACATCAGGCGCCTTAGGGTCATAGCACATATTTATAACGTAACGTAAACGGATCGGCATCGCCTCGCCTTTTTCCTCGGTGTCAAACGTCAAAAATCCGATTACGTTACGTATCCGATTAATGTGCGGTGCAGTAAGGAGTTTCATACAAAGAATAATGAACGGCTCGGGTTGATACGGTGACGTTCCGTTTACGTTACGTTAATGTGCTACGACGCTAAGTGGGATGGAAGTTGTTTTTTTTTTAAATAAATAGGTTTTATCCCTTTACAGAAACATCCGGAAGCTAGGAGACAGATATCTCCTGAAATAAACTCCGGTTTCGCGACCTGGTTGGACAATAAGTATACCGAATATTTACACGAACATAACTTGGCGTCTGTGCCATCATCGCGCATTCAAGAAACTTATACCGTCTGCAATGAAGCCCGTCCTCCTTGGTCTGTATAACCTAACTACCTAAAGGTTATTTAGGTTAACAGTTTTTTTGACGAGGGGAAATTCCCATGGAGCTCCTGATCTGTCAGACTTCTACTGACCAAAGATGCCCAGTTGTTCCAAAAATCCATGGTTCTTTGGCAGCAACTAACCTATGCTAATGCTAATTAGGCTAGGGCGGCCACTACTGCGGCTTAAAGATAGCGCTAAACGCGATATGTTATCTTTTAACATTGACCCGAACACCTGGGAAAAAGTTTCTGGTGACCGTGACGGTTGGAGGAAGAGATTATCTGAGGGGTTGGTCGTGCATGACAGTGCCTGGTTCGATCTGCTCTCCCAAAAGCTCGATCTGCGTCGCCAACGAATGGCACAACCTCTGACGTCACCTGGAACACAATTCGTTTGCGGACGTTGCGAACGGCGTTGTCGCTCTCATATAGGCCTTGTTAGCCATCAGCGCAAGTGCCAAAACCAAATCACTTGACACGGCTGTTGTTTGCAACGGCTTGATCTTTTAGCAACTGTTAAGAGTACGCATTCCACTAATACGAACTTGCTAGTGGGGGAAGCCTAAAACATTGTTGTCGGAAACGTGCACGCAAAATAACTTTGGGGAAAAAGTATTACCTAGTACAAATAACATTAACATATAAATACTTAAATACTAATCTAATATTATCGCTTCATAATATTTTCTATTTACTCTGTTAACAAGGGTCTTGTAAGCCGCCTAAGAGTCACTTGCCGTATCTTTATACAGGGTTACAGGAAAAGTCGTGCTAGATCCGTTAAGGGCGTGGAGTACCCATCATTTCTGACTTATTTTACTATGAAACACCCTACCCTAAACTTAACCCTTTTCAAGATATTCAGCTTTTAATTTTTTTATGAAAAATTGTCGATTCTTAGGCTACTAAATTATTTTTTTATTTTTTTGTGTATCTTAATATTATTATTATTGCATTTTTACATGGGTAATAAGATGCTTTAGGACGTCAATAATTAAAATAGTGCATAAGTTAATTGAATGGACCGTAGTAGACAAGTAAAGGTTAAGAAAAACGAGAAAATATTGGAAAGTTTATTTTTCTCTAAGCCATAACTAAAAAAAACATTATGGGAATTGTTCGGCAGATGTTTTTCTAAATATTATACAAACCCACGAAATGTTATACAAACCCTAGATTGTTGTACCTCGTTAGATAGCTGATGAAACGTAGATATTTAGAAAAACATCTGCCGAACAATTCCCATAATGTTTTTTTTAGTTATGGCTTAGAGAAAAATAAACTTTCCAATATTTTCTTGTTTTTCTTTACCTTTACTTGTCTACTACGGTCCATTCAATTAACTTATGCACTATTTTAATTATTGACGTCCTAAAGCATCTTATTACCCATGTAAAAATGCAATAATAATAATATTAAGATACACAAAAAAATAAAAAATAAATTTAGTAGCCTAAGAATCGGCAATTTTTCATAAATAAATTAAAAGCTGAATATCTTGAAAAGGGTTAAGTTTAGGGTAGGGTGTTTCATAGTTAAATAAGTCAGAAATGATGGGTACTCCACGCCCTTAACGGATCTAGCACGACTTTTCCTGTAACCCTGTATAAAGGAAAATATTAATATATGTTCATGTATTTTTATGTTTCAGTCTGAATGAACCCTGTAAAGCAAAAAGATTTTCAAAAATGCGAAGGTAAGCACTGTGTTTATTATACATAATACCTTTCTAACTTCACTAATCTTTCTATTTTTCAAGTGAGATTTTACTTGATGCAAATATTAAAAGTCAGTAAGTAAAATGAAATGAAAGAAAAATGAAAATGATTTTACTTGATGCAAATGTTAAAAGTCAGTAAGTAAAATGAAATGAAAGAAAAATGAAAAACATCATATTTTATTCATATAAGACACATTAGTCACATTTATGAACGTCTACGTTTTTATAGTGATCACATAGGCACGTCTAACTAATAAGTATTAAGCGTAATAAATTTATGATTGTTTTACAGTCCGTGGTGCAAAAAGTCTCAGAAAAGCAAAGGTGACGCTCAGCCCGGTGTACAGTAAGTAACTCTACCTGCTGCTTAACAAATTTATATGATGATAAGATCAAGAGTAAACCCTTTCTTATTTTATAACTATCTAACTCTCCGTGTGGTGACGGAGAAGAATACAATATATCTCATCCCATGGGTGACATAAAGCGTTAATATTATCTTTACAAAATAAAAATAAAGAAAACTTGAAATTAAACCCTATATTAACCCGTCTGGTCAGCGTGGTATTAGCAGGCCAAGTATCCCTCCGTCACGGTAGGAGTTCCATCCCTGCTGTGGGACATTTTTTGGGCTGTTATGGTGAACTATCTAACTGATTGAAGACAACTTAGACATTTAAGAAAGATAAGGTTGTTCTTAGCGACGAAACTCAAAACAATAGCAGGCAAAGGACAACTGTTTTTGTGTCTGTAAACATGCAATGTCATGTACGTAACATCTTTTCCCTACAATCGGACTTGACACCAAGTATTCTAACTCCGTCGATGAGCTAAAGCAAATTTCTCTATTCATTCACCGATAAAGATAATACTCAATATTTTTAATTAATAAGCAATATTCTAGGCCTGTCGAAAGCTGTGAATTTCTCCTGCAACCTAAAGAGCTACCTCGCAATGCATCAGAATTGTGTTTTAATACGTAAGTACTTTTTAATTTAACTGGTCTTTAGTTAAGCTTCAGTTTCTCATTTGGTTGATAATGGCCACTATTGATTGTGATAGCTGCTTTATACAAACTTTAAATTCTTTATTGTAGAAGCTGTCCACACAAATCAAATACAACAGAGTTGTCCACCGATATTGAAGCAAGAACTGTTGTCATATCATCAAGCAAGACAACCATTTGTAATAAATATAATGATAGTGTTGTAATTAAAACACATAATATGAACTGTAAGTGTGAACCTGTAAACGATGATCCAAAACCATGTGTTCCAAAATCAGAAAGGACGGCTTGTTATGCAGTCTGTACGCCTGCACTAGTATGTAATAATACTGAAAAAACACAAAAGCTATCTAGTCCCATTCAGAACCAAACCGAACAGAGTCAAAATCCTGTTGGAAATAACGATAACAAGTATTTTTGTGACCCAACCTGCACTTATTTAAAAAAATCTCAAAACATAGACGAAAAGCGGACTACTATTGAGCCCCAGCTGCAAAATATTTATTATTGTGATTCAACCTGCACGTATATGTCTCCAAGAGATACAACGATGAGAAACCAGCCTGTGCTTCCGAACGAACAAGATATACGAAGTCCACCGAAAGGACAAAAGAGCAAACATCCTCCCAAAACTTCTAAAAACAACAAAGCACAAGATAAAAATATGATTTCTTGTGACCATCGTTGTAAATACTATCAAGAATTTCAGGGATCCAAAACATTAACAAAAACAAGTCCTACAAATGAGGGTGTGAATTCTCAAAATATAGATCTTCCATGTACAACAGATTTCAAATGTCCACAAAAGCAAGAACTCATGCCTCGTTGTGCCCCAAATTGTTTAAATCCACGAGAAACTATTGTTTCTAAAGAATCACAACAACCAATACTTCGTGAGCCTAGCAGCAAGCAAGAGCAAGAAATACATGTAATTTCCTCAAAATCTCTAAAAAAGGACGCTACTGCTACACCAAGTAAAACTAGTAAAATAGATGAGAAAAAACCTCCTTGCGACCCAAACTGTTCATTTATAAAGGCCGCTGAAGTTCCTTCAAAATCAAAAAATCTTGCTTCCAAACAAAACTCAAGCCCAGATCAAGTCAAGGTAGACATACCTCCCAAATCACAGTCGGGAATATCCTGTGACCCAAACTGTACAAAATTCAAAGTGCAAAAAAGTTCTTCAAAGGATCAAAATGTTGAGTGTTTTGTGTCTACTTGTCGACGAGAAGAACCGACTTATTCAAAATCATATAAAAAGGATTCAGGATGTGACCCTATTTTTCCATATCTTCCGGGTAGTACGTGTCCAGAAAACCAAAAGAATATTTTACCTAAACCTGAACCACAAGTACAAGCTAATGCGAAATCAGAATACGTACCAGTATGTGATCCACGTTGTCCAAATCAGCAAGAATTAATGTCAGCTTCACAAACAACTAAGATTCCATGTAATTTAAATAACCAACAGAAATGTGCGAATCAAGAACCATCTGGACAATTCCAAATGCATAATGTTCCATGTATTCAAGAATGTCAAGAAGCCAATAAAAAAAATATCCAAGAGCTTCAGAAAAATGAGAGACCCAGAGGGCGTCCTTGCGATCTACACTGTCAATTTCAAGATATTCAGAGTGATCGTAAGGAAGACCCTTCTCAATCGAGATTTAAAACTGAAACTAAATTTGGTGAACAGACTTTAAATAAACATGGAACTCAACCAACTCAGGATTGTCAATGTATTGATAGCTTTGAATATAACAAACGGCGACTTCAGTATGATTGTAATAGAGGACTTATTGGAAAACCTCCATCTAGTAATGCTCAGGTAAGTCATACTAAAAATTGCCCTTCATTATTTTATTTATTCTCCGATGTTGTATAATATAGCAGCCTGATATCATAATACTAACTTATGCCGAACTTAAAGAACTATTCATATGTCTCAACATAATATGAAACGGTTTTACTGCTCTTTCTACTATCTGACTTACTACTCTTCTGATGGTCCCTAATACACGGCTCCTAGTTTCAATAGAAGCTTAAGCACATTGATGGTGTACTGCTTTCTTGATTGCGCTGTCACTACTATGCACGAGTTTTTAGCCTCGAGCACCATGTAGCATAATTGATTGTATGCCCTACAGTTGGATGTCTCTTAGATCCGTTTATACTATTCCTAAAAGGTCCTTGCCTAACAGGGATTAGATCCTATTTAAGTTAGATTATTGGGTCCTATTTGAGAAGTCAGAAAATTTATTTAAATAAAGTTTTTTTTTTGTTATCATAGGAACACCAACGACATTGGGTTACACAGGAGTTGTTAACCCAAATTGAGATAGATCCGGCTCGTCGCGTCGTAATGCATTCTCCGATAAAAGCCGAATGCGGCATTAACGCTTCCCAATGCTGTCAATGTAGCCAACATAATGTCAATGTGCCCTCACAGCTTTACACTCAAGATGCTAAATGTTACAGTGTAAGTATTTACCTTCGAAATTTAAATACCAATTTGTTTTTAAATCTCGAAGGTGGCAGTGATGTTAGCCACATGCAAAAGGTTCACAGGGTTGCGGAAAGCAGGTTTTTAAATCGTAGTACGTAGTAATTAAACGAATGTTTTCAAATACCTACTTACATCTTAAATTTGTCAAAATTATATAATATTTCTCATATATTCACTTGACGCCGCCCGTCTGTCTAGTGTGAAACTAAGGAGATCTTGTGCTTACGTACATAAACTTATGAAAATACTAAGACCAAATCAAACAATTTTATGAATTAATTCACTCGATTTGTGTAGGGATCGAACCTACGACCTGTTCAAGGCATCATGCAAAATTTATTTATTTATTTATTTGCAAAATGCATTATAAAAGGTATTGCTTAACAGTATCCAATATAAATAAAATGTAATGTATTTAAAACAAATACTTTTGTATTGTAAGCTTTAAACAGTAGGTATTCTAATTTTACTAACTCAAAGTAACATTGCAGAAAGATTTGTTGGCCTCAAATAATACCTAACCCTATCACTTTATTCGTAACCAACCATGACATTATTTAACATAATCAGCGCAAGTTCCACGACATTGTTAGGATGTAGTTGACGCTTTACTTGTTCTGTAATAAAATAATTTAAATTTAAGGAACCACCATGTCCAAACTACGAATGCCCTAATGCACGAAGACCAAGCTGCCTTTTATCGAGGAACGTAACTCCGTCGAAAATTGTTACGCAACCATGCACAATATTTAGAAACGATGGCGTGCAAACGTCTGATCACTCAATATGTCTCGTAAGTTCTTTATCACTATTTTAAAGTTAAATATACAACACTCTGTTACGTAATCATTACGAAGTTTTCTCGTTTTAGGAAAATAATGGCGGCCACGAATACGCGCTCTTTATGAAAGTCGTCTGCGCCGACAAATTAAGCGACTGTTATTGCATCAGACAAAAATGATCGAGAAAATCTTTTAAATTTGAATATTGAATAACTACCTAGTTGTTTAATTTAAAATTAAATAGTACTTAAAGTATATACTTACCTATTTAACTTGACTTAAAACATACAATGCATTAGTAATTCTTTTTTAGGAAATTATATAAATCATTTTTGAAAACTGGGAAACAATAAAAAGAAATACATAATTTATCTTGTATTTTATTTTTAAAATAACAGTTTATTTACAAGCGTTTTGTACATTTATTTATCATTAGTATTAACCTAAATTAATTTGGCACACCGTATGATATAGCTGGCTTGTTCTGTGGTAAGAAGTTCAAACTAGATATAGCCGAACCGCTGGAGTCGGAGTTGGCTGTTATTATCGGTTGTCCATAGCTCGTGGAAGGTGCGGAAATTGCACTGGAAGAAGCACCAGAAGAAGCACTAGATGACGACACTGACGCAGATCCTGATGATATAGAGCTAGAGCTTGCTTCAGCAGGTGAGGTGTGAGCGAATGACAAGAGCTCCACGCTCGGCTTGGCATTCTCGAGAGACACACCCGACACTAGGGAGAGGTATCCAGCATTACGCGCCACATTATGTTCATCTTCATGAATAATATTTTGAACGCGATTCACAACTATCGAGTCCAAGGCATCTCTGTGAACTTGTTCGTTGGCCCCACTGTACTGGTTAGAGTCCGCCTGATAGCTTGATAGTACAGGTGCTGATTGCTGACTGATTGTTGGCTGCACTTGAATGGCTTGGGATTGCTGCTGCACTTGTGGTTGCGGCGCCTGGATTGGTTGCTGATAGTTATATCCTGACTGCTGATATTGTTGCTGTTGATACGCGATAGGTTGTTGATAAGAAATTTGAGGTAAAACTGGTGAAGGAGCTGGCTGTTGTGGTAACGGTTGAGGAGCAAAGTTGATTGCAGGGGCTGTTGCGGCGCGTATGTCGAACAGTGGTAATCCGTACTGCGAGTTAGGGATTGGTTGAGGTTGCGGAATAGGTTGAGGCTGTGGGATGGGTTGAGGTTGTGGGGCGGGCCGAGGCTGTGGGATATATTGGGGTTGTGGCTGTGGGATATATTGGGGTTGAGGCTGAGGGATATATTGGGGTTGAGGCGCAGGTTGATGATACTGCGGAATTTGGATTGACTGATGATTATGGTGATGTTGCGGCGCGGGCTGTGGTGCTTGCTGTATGTAAACAGGACTTGGCACGGGATAGTTGTATCCTGAGTTAGGTGTGAAGGATTGTTGCGGCTGGTAGTGGTGTACGGGCGCGGGTAATACTGGTGGCGGCGGCGGATGTGGGTGCACTTGCGGCGCAGGGTGCTGATGAAACTGTGGCGGCGGTGCTGGTGCTGTATGGTAATGCAGGGCCGGGGCGTGAGGTGCCGGCCTAGGCAGGTGATACGGCGCCTCTCCAGCTATGACCGCTACCAGCGACAGTACAACAAACTGAAAGAACAAACAGATAATTTAGGACGCGCTATGTAGATTTTAAAATTATATATGCATGTTGTTAGTGTATACAAATTTCACTTTTTGTGTGAACTCACCGCGCGCCTCATGGTGTCAAATGCGTGAGTGTGTGTGGTGTTGTGTGAGAAACATCTAAGGTTTTATAGCCATACTCTACGCACCACCACCGCGGGACTGTCAACAAAGTATCTATTATGCATTTACGATGTTGAAACTTGACCAATATGAGTATTATCTAAGATTATTAGCAGAACTTTGTCACTTTAGTTTTGTATGAATGAAAACTGGTATGCGGTTGATTTTTTTTCTATTTGAATTATGAATTTGAATTGGCTATTTGAATACTTTATCTTTACTTATGTTACACAGATGAAGAGTTTGTTTTGTTTATTTCGTTAAGTCCTCTAATATAACGAAATAGTGGTTTCAATTAAAATCTATTCTACTTATGTGTAATAAACCTTTGCCACAATTACTCTAGTGCTAAATATTCCGCTGGATTGTCTTACTACAAACGACTCTACCTTTTTCTGTCCTTAGATCGGTAGTTAGTACAGTGGTAGAGTCTGGTATAAACCTTCACAAGCACGTGCGTCGGTGCATTTCTCCGTAAGTAAAATATTAAATTTATTTTGTCTTGTCTAGATTTCTAGAAGGTTTACGAGTTTCCAGAGTGACAATCTAGTGTTTGACCTATTTGTTATTGTTGTATTATCGTCTTCTTTTTGTTTCTGCGTACATTTTATTGGGTGTTGTAAATCGTAGATATGTATGTACTAGATATTATGTATAGATAGACTAAATAATTAAAGATCACACTATACTGCTACTAACAGAGGCAGAGGAGGAACAACAATAAGATCAAATTAAAGGCATGTTGACTTGCAAAACTAAAATGCACGGAAAATTTTATCCGGGCTGAAGAAATGGATTGAAAGTAAAGCTATAAGAAAAATCACATAGGGAAACAATTTTATTTTAACGCAGACAAAGTTGCGGGGATAAGTTGTGTTTATATCGTATAATTTGGATACATATTGAATAAAACTTGCTTATTAATAGAGTTTGAACTTTGAATACTTTTTAGACATTCGATAAATATACATGCGTAAATAATAAATGGAAAAACAAAGATTGGACACAAACAACGGACCCCGGTTCCTTTGTGCACCGTTTACCTCTCGTCTCTTAGTTTACCTTTTTTGGTAGCCTATGAGAGGAATCCCAATATAATCCGTATCATTTTATGATATAAGTGAGTACGGATGTCAAATAACCGGCATAAAACCGCATTGAGAACTTCCTTTCTATTTGAAGTTGGTTAAATATTTTAAAACGCCAGGGGTCTACAATTTAGAATCATAGTTTCATGAGCACACTCCACACATCTGCGGGTTAAGACAGGTTGTCAGGACAGGCGTCTCTTAGTCGCCTCCCTTGTCCTCACTACCCAAAATTCACAACTAGTGATATTGTCTGCTCTGTAGATCCAACGGTATTCTACAATCAAGAATCCTTAAAGACTAGAGACAATAAGACCTAAATTTTAATAAGTTACATACAACTCATAAGTTACATGTTGAATGTGGACGAGGCCCAATCTGTTTGCTAGGCTATCGTGACAAGTGGCGTTCTGTCGTCTCTGCCTACCCCGGACTGAATAAGGCGTAGTTTATGTATGTATGTAAGTTACAAGTTCAAAGAAAAGAAGATTTTAAAACCATTTCTTTCCTGGTGTTGAGATTTAAAAAACACGGTTACATTCATTTACTGAGACCACATTGTGTGCTTATAATATTTGTTCACGTGCGAACATTTGTTGGCAGAAACAATTTGAGTCAGAAAAGATCGCAATCACTTAGACTGTGTTACCGCTGAACTTTTGTAATACTCTCTAAATAATTTTAACAAGATGAACCTAGATAATGTTTAGTTCGGTGAAATATTTGTGCACACGGATAATCGGTATATTATAATCTTCATTGAAAAGTGTGACTTATTACAAGTGATTACGTTTTACAGGAGTCTGAGATTTTTTGTGGATGTGTATAAATGACTACCATTTTATATTATTAATCAGGTCATCTTTAAAAGTACGAATAGGCATTTATTTTGGTACAAGGACATACTAAAGTTACCGAAATAATTCGTAGAAACTATTTCCTATGGGTTACTAATATTTGCAGAAAGACCGAAGTAGCAAGCGCTATTTAAAAGTGGATACAGTGACTAGACAAGAACAAGCTAGAAAGACGCCCAAATGAATAGACCAATAACATAAAACTCGCAGGCTCGGACTGGATACGGAGAATTGTGTATTGAAACTATGACACGTGTTATGCAACCTTTACCCTGCATTAGAGTACAATATACATTTACGACGACCTCTGCGGCGTAGTGGTTATATAACATGACTGCTACCCAGAGGTCTCGGGTTCGATTTCCGCTCAATGCAAATCTTGAACATGATGCTTTGTGCATGAACATGATGATTGTTTGCACTGATCTGGGTGTTTTCTGTGTAAAATATGTATGTACAAAAAAAAAGTATTTAAGTATGTTTATCCGTTGTCTAATAATTATCCATAGTACAAGCTCTGCTTAGTTTGGGACTAGATGGCGTTGTGTGAAAATGTGACAAATATAAAAAAAAATACATTGGCTATACAATTAAAAATAGTAAAAATAAAATCTATGTAATGCAAGAAATGATAATGTGTTTGCTGTTTTCTTTGCTTGTTTTCTTGGCTCTCGATGGATTAGAAATTACCTTTACCGTATTTATTCGTGCCTCGGTTTAAAACGGGTGTACGACCAATGAAAGATTTACGGAAAAAAAGTGTCATAAGAACGATTTACGTACTCAGAATTGATATAGGTTTTTAAATAAGTAATAGTAATGAGTTTAAACAGACGAATGAGTAAAATGGGTTGTTTAAAATTTCCCTCTTTTGCATAGACATTGTGCATGGTAAATGGGTGTTTCTTCGAAATTCGATTCTTTGTCTGATTCATATGGCCAAATTTTTTTTTCACATTTTCGCTTATAAAACATTTTTTTGTCAAAGATGATAACCTAATATACAATGTCTGAAAAAGGCACACTTTTTTATGGAATGGTTTTCGAGATAATTAACTTAAAATTTTTGAGGTCATATAAATCAGAATTAGGAACAAAAATGAAATTCTAGTTATAAAAATCAGTCATTTATTTATTAAAATCACAGTTGATAATCACAATGATTATCACCACACCTAAATCTAGTTATTAGAAGCATTGACAACTTGACAATATCAATCATTATCCATGCCGCCATATTAACAATATGTGTGAAATTCTGATTAATATAGTATTTTTATGAATCAGGTACATATGAATCAAAATTTTGCCTTTTAACATCGGTTAATCACTACACGTATACAATTAAGGATTGCTATTTATACATAGGCTTTTAGTCGAGAGTAGAGAAAACCATTTAAGTTAATTTAGTTAATAAACAGCCAACATAGTAATCAGAAACACAGGTGAACCAAAGTAATATGAATCAGATATTTACATTTATAACTTCGCAACAACACGAACCAGCCGCATGTAACGTCGTGACCACGTCAGCAGAGTCCCTGGCTACCACCAGCACTAGAAGGGATCTCCTGATATTTCGTACTTAGCTAGGTACGTTCGAGTAAAGCGCGCGAATATGAATCAGACTTTTGTGCCGGACATTTACAATTTATTTTTTTATTAAAAAACTATCGCAAATATTAGTACCATTTTTTTTTGTGTAAAGAAACAACTAATATTCTATCGTAATATTTATAACGCACATCGATTCATTAATAAGAAAAAATGTTACTGTTACTAACGTTCAAGAAACTGGGGTACGGACACACCATATTAATCAGAAGAACGCTTTTTAATATTTTTTTTAAATATATAAAAAACTATTATTAAAAAACAATAACGTGTGCAAGATAGGTAACTGTCTATACTATGTTTAAAAAATAATTGCAATTTGGTTGGTCTGTTAGTTACAAAGAAAAACCTCCAGACATCGAAAATGTTGGGCTCGAAGAATCACCCAAATATTCTTTAGACGATAATAACATCACAACGGGACAAAAGGTGGTAGGTACCTTTTACCTGGTCCATGAGCCTATTAGTATATTTTAATTACTTCGCTTTTAATTGCAGGGATTTAAAAGCACTTAAACCTAAGCACCTTGGTTTGTTTAATTGTAGTAAAGTTTGTAAATTACTAATGTAAACAATAACATCTTTGTAAGTCCTAAAATATTACTTAACTATCCTTGATATTATAATGTTTATAACTCAAATTAACATTGAACTTACAATTGTATATAAACGATTAAAACTCACAATTTCGTTGTAACTAAACGTTGAATTTAATTCTTTCATAACATAAAACTACCGTAGCTTCTGTCGTCAGTGATCGTAAGCAAATAGTCATACGTGCGTAGTACGAGTTTACTTTACGTTAACGTAGTGCGTTTAGAACTCTCAGATTCATAGAGTATTATAATAGGAAATGAGTATTAAGTGGAATTTTAATTAATTAGTTTCCGAGACTTGAAGCTTCTTCATGCCTTCTTATAGTGTCTTATTTTATAATGCTGCTTCACAAAATGTATGGTAAACAAAAGCTAATAAAAATTTTATGATCTAATTATTAATTAAATATAATAATATAAAGTACTTACTATTTAATTTCCTTCAATGGTGGTTTGTATTAAGTACCACGTTTTCTAAAGAGCTAAACTATGTTGTTCCAACTTATTTAGTAATTTATTTTTATTATGTTAATCTTTACATAAGTTCGGCTATCAGTTGCAGCACTCTCATATTAACAAGCACTGCTTGTTTTGTGACTAGAAACCAAGCACTATGTCTAATTTGCTAGGCACATTTTACTGGCCTATATTTTGTCAGGTTCATTTAAGCCTACATTGGACTCAATCCACTTAAATTTTAGTAGTACTTATAATTAGTTTTGAGGTTATTCAATATTATCGTCTCCCTGGAAACTAACAACTAGGTACTGGTAACGTAAAGAGTAACGATTACGTTATCGTAAACTCACACTAGGCAAACATATGATGTTATGTCTTTCTTCACAATAAAGGTCATTACTATGTTTACAGATATAGTTAGTAATTGCACGAGAAGATAAATCCTCAGTTCATCGGTTTAAGTTACGATTCAGCTATAATACAAGAGGCCAGGGGTACAAATGCCATTTATTTATTACATTGTACGTTATTTGTTTTGTGTCCGCAGTCATAAATAAAGTTATAAAGTTGAAAGCCACATTCAATAGCCCAGCGCCTTATAGATTTAAGGAAGATACTTTACTTAGGTAAAAAATAAAAAAAATCTCTGGGTGACTTTAAAAAGAAATATTTATTTAATTCGTGATAATTTATGATAAAATCAGGTACTTTACTGTGACCGTTTAATAACTCTAGACTTATAATTGCACCAAAAGATCTTATATAATATTAAGTTCATCGGTTTAAGTTACGATTCAGCTTTAATACAAGAGGCCACGGGTACGAATGCCATTCATTTATTACATTGTGCGTTTTTTTTGTGTCCTTAGAAGTTGAAAAAAGTAATCAATGGGAAACTGACAATTGGGAAAATCGAAGATATTGTGTCTACAAAAACAAGGAACACTAAACACAAAACCAGTGTGCTAAATGTGGTCCGAGATGCTGTTACATTAGAGTTAGCCTATTTCGGCAGTGGGATATTCATGGGTTGTTAATTATAACAACTCTGTCATCATTAGCTGATAACATTAAGTAAATATGCCTCCATGATATTAACATGATTGAGTATTAAAAACTGTTTTTATGACTTTAACTTTAATTAAAACAGGTCTATTGCGTTAAAGAAACGATTAATTTAGAAATAATAATATATGTCGCAAACAAAATTTTGTTGTAACATAATACAATATATACAACAAAGTAATTACCTAATATAAATTGTGATTTTTACGTAAAAAATGAATATTAATTGTCGAGGTCATTAGCTGTATTAACAGTAACGAAATATTCTAAAGCACTTTGAAGCTTCGTGGAAAAGACCTCGCTTCATCAAAGCTGTCAAAATTTAATACATTCAATAATGATATGATTATAATTAATCGTTAGCTGATCAGCTACCTATTTACTTTAACATAAGTATTAATAACTTTGTTACAAACGCATTAAACAAATATTGTATTGTGTCTATACCAATCCGTCAGGCCAGCGTGGTATTAGTAGACCAAGTATCCCTTCGTTATGGGAGGAGGCCCGTCCCTGCAGTGGGACATTAATGGGCTGTTATGATGAAACAAATATTGTTACTCGCTTGGCTATAAATAATCGCCATAGCTTTTATAAACATCAAGTTTAACGGAGACAAGGGACTTCCAGGCTCAGGGCAAGCATTATTTTAGATCAACCTTGTCCGTGTGGTGACGGAGTAAGAATACAATATGTCACCACCCCATCTCATCCCATGGGTGTCGTAAAAACCGACTAAGGGACTAACCGTAAATATTATATTTACGGAGTAAAAAGAAGAAAAACTTGAAATTAAACCCTATACCAATCCGTCTGGCCACCGTGGTATTAGTAGGCCAAGTATCCCCGTCCCTGCAGTGGAACATTAATGGGCTGTTATGATGATGATGAAATTTGTACGGCAGCTGCATTTGCTCAGCACATCCAAGGTCAATGATTCATGTTTCAGTACAGGGTGTGCTTTTTTTATTATGTAAGCTTGGCCTACTAATACTACAATAATGTGGTAATAGTAAAACTTGGCGGCTACTGACATTTTTTCACACCTTTATTACAATACGGATTGATAGTCATTCCTAGAATTTAGTTGTATGAATAGTTTATTGACTAACATTATTCCATTTTTAAAAATAACCTTTTTTTTAAATATTTGAAAAAATATATAAAATAAAGTGTTGATGTGTGTTTTTGATTGGGAGGTGATGTGAGTTTAACAAATTGTGGTTATTAAAAAGTAAAATAAAACTCGGGGTGATTTGAAAAGCAATAATTTATTTATGTAATATTAAGATTAAATATCAGGTACTTTATTATGACTCTACGACATACATGGACGGTGTAGACATTGTGATTAAAAATGATACTAATACAATTTAGCTAGTTAAAACCTCTATACCTAAACTGCACCAAATTATAACTAGATTATCTATTTACACCTTCTTTTCTATATTCATTCTTTTCATCTTTAATAATACCTAATTGTTTTTATTTATAACCGAAAATGTTTAATGTAACTCTATTATGCACAATTTTTGTCTAATTTATTTACTTATTACTTTTATTTTATTTCATAATTTTACATATTTATAACTATAATGTTCACATGATTTAGGTAATTGTGTATTTTTGATAATGTTAATCAAGGTATACTTACTCTCGTTTTCTGACTTAAAAACTAAATAAATATTTTTCAAACATCGCCGACTAGTCCCAAAATAAGCAAAGCTTGTACTATGGATACCAGACAACGGATAAACATAAGTACTTAAATACTTTTTTTTGTAAATACATACATACATATTATACATAGAAAACACCCAGATCAATGCAAAAAATGTATGTTCATGCACACAAAGATTTGCATTGAGCGGGAATCGAACCCGAGACCTCTGCGTAGCAGCCATGTAATATACCGACTTCGCCACAGAGGTCGTCAAAGCGTCGTACAAGCATACCTATATGTATTTTTACTGTTATTTACTCGTATTTAAATTTTTTTTTAAACAATTTCATATTTACTTAAGCTTAAACAATGTTATTCTATTTCCTAATAGGATAATCTCTGGGTTTCACAGGCGGTATTGGTAGTCCACCTTTTTGTGCTGCGGCGAGTTGCGCTTCGCGTTGTTTACGTTTCATAACAATGCGCTCGTGAGTTCGCTTCATTTCTAATATTTCTTTCATTTCTTCTTTATCTTCATCCTGTATTTAAAAGGTAAAAATAGCTTTTATAAACTACACAACTTAATAAAGAAAAGAGCCTGGTATAGTTACTAGTGCCACGCATACTTAAGGCGCTTTGGTCAACTTTTAATATGCTATCTGTGAGCGAACCAGTGATGAAGGAAAACGTGCCCTTTTTTTCATGAACAGTCTTTTATAATACTTTCCCGATAAAGATGGAAAAAAGGTGTATTAAGTAGAACCCACTCTGTTCCTTTAGGTAAGTAGGCGAAAGGCGCTTTATTTTAACCGATTGGTATTTAGTTGTGATTTATGCTTTTATTTACATATTTTGTTCGTAGATAGCTTTACGATACATACGGCATGATATGGGGTGAGACAACATGATATTGAACCCTGGCAAATTATTCATACCTTCTGATTAATCCTAAGTACAAGCGCTCTTTTCCCGCTAGCCATAGGCTGGCTGTATGTCATAAGTTGCTTATGCCTCTGTGCAGGCGGTACTCCTCGCTCTACAACCAGGACTATACGCGCCCATTGTCTCTGCCACTCGTTCCGTGTCTCTGCTATCTTCTGATATGTGTTACCCATCATGGCGATCAACATGTTCACGAGTAACACTGCTACTATTATCATGTAGATTACGAAAAGAAGCTGAAAATAATTAAGGTTTTAATAATATGCTGATCTATATCATGCAGGATGAGGTCATAAAGGTGGCGTGGGCTCGATGTATGAGGCAGATACGACAATGCGTGCGTCAGAAACTTTTTAAAAAAGACCTTTAATAGTTGGCCTAGCTGTGGATTTCATTTAGCTTACGATTACTCACATTTTTTTAGGAGTGTGAGGGGCATACTAGTCTAAATAAAAATGTAGTTCCTTTTACATTAATAAATTTTAAAAATGCTGACCCTCTCCCTTATATTAGAAAGAGGTCAGTGGGACATTTAAAATAAAGCGGTCTGTTTTAAGGATTATTCTATCCTAACAGTGCAATTAATTGTAAGTAAATATTGGACATCTATAAACAAATAAATAAGTATTTGTTTGTCCAGCTTAGTGGGACTATATTACGTAAGAAACAACCTACTAAGTTCACCATACGCATTAGAAAAAAAACTATACATAATATATAATGCAAACAGTAGGCTAACATTACTTTTGCAACTAATTATTTGTTCAATAGGTGAGGTATTTCTTAGTAAATAATGTATTTGGAAGCCCGTGACCCTTTATTTGTTTCGCATTAATTGCGTAAAAAAACAAATAAAAATGTCAGTATTACACGAAACTGAGATTTTCTCAATATCTATTTAAAGTTCCCACCAGTTACTATTCAGTATATTTACGATGTAAAGAGTTTTTTTGATATTATAACCTCTTTGGCTTTGCAGTCGTGCGTGTTAACGGGTGCCGTGTACGTGCCAATACCTGCCAGTTTTTTAACGATAAACAAATGCCTACTTAATTATAATTTCAGTAAATTTGTTTATTTAATAAACATAATCCATTAAATTGTACAATGTTGAAGTTAATTATTATGAAAGTCGCGGAGAGAACACAAAATAGATAAAAATAAACTTTACAGTCTCAGTTTCTTTGTGGTCTATTTTTTTATGATAGAGCCTTCTTTTAAATTTATATCTATTACCTTAGCTTCAATCTCGTGATCTGTATGATCGAAAGCTCCGTAGTAATCCGAGAAGGAGGTGAGTGACATAAGGAACATGGCCATAATGCTCTCCATCGGTGATGGCATAGGAGAGTCTTCCACACCCTCCGGGGTGCTCGGGTTGTCGTATGATAGAAATATTACGTAGTACGCTGAAATTTTATTAAGCTTCAGTAATGTGTGGTATGTAATTATTTTCTACTTATAAATCTGCCTTAAGTCAGTGTTTATAAAAGAAAAATCAGGAAAATATATAATACGCTTACATAAATCTCATAAAATTTGTATTATTAAAAACTAATTTTAATGATTTTTTTTTAGGACCATCTTAAAAATGCTGGTCGTCTTACACCTTATAGCAATATAAAAGAAAAAAAGCAAATAACTTACCCTGAGAGAATCCCATAACAAATACAAGATAAATACACACAAAACGTAGCAGATCTCCCATCACCATTCTGTAGATCATCACCACGAACGGTCCTACTGTTTTAAAACCTCTGTAGAAAGAAAACACTAAATCAATGTCCGTATATTTATGACATGAAATATTAAAATATATTTCAGAAGGAGCCTGTGCCCATAAATGGAATTTTATAAAAGCAGAAAGTTTTCAATTATTAATAAAAAAAAAAAGTTTGTAATTTTCTTTCTTACATGTCTTAATTAAGTGCTCTACTTATTGGTTACTCCGTGTCTGTGGGCGGTGAGAGGCTAAGGACTTCCAGGTGACCCTTACAGATGCAGCCCAAGAAAGAAGCGTTGCTTAAGAAATAATCGGGGCATAATAATATAATATAGCGGGCGTATAGGTACATAGTTGTTTTTAGATATTTCCATCAAGATAGCAAAAAGGTGGTACGAAGATTGTCTCCTGTCCTTTTATCTTTGTTTTGTGGCAGTGCATTTAACTTAAAGTTTACTAAACTAACTTTTCACATTAAAATATTAAGTTGAGTAAATTCATACCTACAAAAGAACAGAAAATACGGCGCAGTAGTTAACATGATAATGACAGCAAGGTGGTCTTCTTCCTCGTCGGCGCACCACAGACGTAGAACTGGTAATACTAACATTAGAAGACAGGATAGTAGGAACATCACTCTGGAAATGATTATTAAGCTGAATGAGAAGTTGACTTATGCTGATAACAACGTGGCTTCTGCTCAGGAATTATTCTTAACGTGGCCATAACAGTCTGTCAGTATAAGGACCAGCTTAGATTACGAAGCTAAGGGTCAAGCTAAAGGTTAAGCTGGAGGGTCTGTCGTACACAAACTGTCATAACTAAAGACGCCTCAGAGAACACCGTCAAACGAAGGAAAACTCTACAAAACCTAATACCAAACCCATCTGTTCAATGAAGTCTATACTATATTATGAAGAAAACATGTTTTTTGTGTGGTGATACCCCGCATTTTAGATATTTTACCATATAGATGTAGCGATGGGTACATAATTATCTAAAACACCTAACATTAAAACATCTAAGTTCAAAATACTTAAACTTAAAATACCTAATAGAAAACGACCATGATTATGTGTTACATAACCATCTGCTATCTTATGGCTCCTATTTCTGGATGGTATTAAAAAGTTTTAACAGATAATTATGTTTATTGTACTAATCTTACCTAGAAGGTACAGTACTAAGGTTTTCAATAAACATCTTGAGACCGAGGAACCTCGCTTCTCTCAGTGCAGCTCCTATGTACGCTAGGGCTCCCACCCACAATAACAGCTCTGCCGTTATTCTTACCTGTTAATAGATGTATGAGGATAAAGTGATTTGATGGGGATTGGAGATGTACCAATTATTCGCTCTATGAATAATACTTGTAAATTATTCATAAATACTTAGTTCAAAATAAAACTATGTTGTTAGTTTCACTTTTGTTTTAATTTAATTGAGTTAAAACACGAGATGACATTGTACCACAAAAATTTAGCATTAAAAGTATTAGGATACATTATGAATACTTATTTTATACTTTCACATGTCTTTAGGCTTCACAACTCATCAGTTTGTAGTGCATTGCCAAGCTAATAATAATACGAATTGCTAACATTAATTATCAATTATTAGGTACATACCTTGGCTTGCCAAGTTTCGAAATTCATGAGTCTGCATTCTTCAGTAAGGTCTTCCCACCAACCCTCCATGTCTGATTGTGGTGGCGGCTCTAAAAGATAAATTAATTAAAGCATACAAAAGCAAAAATAAGGAAATATTTATCCGTGTAAACGACATACATTCCATGCATCTCACCCCAGTCCAGTCTGGTCAGTTTTCCGTTATCGGAGGTCTGTCCGATATTTGAGAGACGCGATGATCTGTACGATAAACTAAAATAATAAAGGAAAGAGGAAGATAGTACAACACGGTTCTTTCCATTTATCAAATGCCGGGGACTCCAGGTAAGCTGTCGGAAAAGATAAATCTAGAGTCCTCCGACGGCCATTGATCGCCTTAAAACCACTGCAATCTATACACCAGGATTTTTTATACCTTACAATCGGTAACATCTGCTACACTAAATCTTCTTATCCACTACCTTACTCATAAACGCATCTTATATTTATTCGGAAAACCAACCTTATACCAAACAAAACCGTAAGAATTTAAGCTAATCAATTGACTAAAATTTAAGAGGCGTTTATGAGTAAGGGGGTAAATGTCTTATGACCAAATACTCAAACGCCACTTAAATAGGTCTACCAGTGTGGCCTCCTAAATGTTTGGATCCTCAAAATTTGAGCGGTATACACAAATGCCACTTAAGTAATTCATAGCTTTGATTAGCTAAACAGCCGTTAAATGTTTATGCGTACAGGTACATTCACCTCTTAAAGTATGTTTACAATTGCAAAAATTATCCAATACTGAGTTTTGTTTTACGCAGACAAATATAAAGAATAATATATATAATATAATGTGTATGTTAACTAACTCTGCTTATCTTTATCTGATCGGTGACTTTTAAATCTTGCACATTGAGGTCCCTCGGTCTTGCTCCCGTTCATTATTTCAACAGCCCCGGGATCAAACTCTAAATTCACTGGCATTGTACAATTTTCTACAACAAAACATACAATAAATTAAATGACTTCTTAAAATGTAACTTTGGGATGGCTGAAAAATTGTGCTTTTTAAAACTTTATTTGTAGCATAAAGGACAACATTGCAATAACTTAAATTATCATAACTAGAATCACTTCTACCAATGTTTTTAATAAATCAGTCATCACTTTTGTTCATTAATTCTTTTCAGTGTTTTCTTAGTCCATATCAAGCTCATTTTATACCAGGAAGGTAGCCTCTAACAAAAGTTAGTGCCACCCCTTTGCTCTCTTAATCCAGCTTCAAGCAAAAGTACGCAAAAGTTACTGTGTTTATATTCCTCCTCGTACATTCACACAACGCCATCTAGTCCCAAACTAAGCTGAGCTTGTACTATGGCTACTAGACAACGGATAAACATTATTAAATACTTTTATTTGTAAATGCATACATATTATACATAGAAAACACCCAGACCAATGCAAACAATCATGTTCATGCACACAAAGATTTGCATTGAGCGGTAATCGAACTCGAGACCTCTGCCTAGCAGTCATGTTATATAACCACTACGCCATAGAGGTCGTCGAAGTTGGAAGGTTACATTAACTAGTGGACACAGGCCTAGGTAACATAAAATTTAATCTCCCTCAGTGGTCATCGGCTTAGCTATGTTCTAGCATTGATCGTCTATAAAGCCCGATTTACACATCGTCAAGTACAGTAGCGAGTTAAGTAGTAAGTTGTTGATTAAGTTGATTTAAATAGATCTCCATTCTATTTTTTTGGCGAGTTAAGTTCGATAGACGCGAGAGACTTCGTACTTAACTCGACTTGCCCGATGTACAGTCGGGGTATTTGCCGCTCGACCACCCTTAGGCGAGAATCGCTTGGCACGCGGCGCATGCGATACGTGGCACGCCCACGTATCGCATGCGCCGCGTGCCAAGCGATTCTCGCCTAAGGGTGGTCGAGCGGCAAATACCCCGACCGTACATCGGGCTTTAGCCGAGCTAACCAACTTACCGTCAGTTTCCTTGCTTCTCTATCTTAGTGCAATAAAAATATATTATTATCTAATCAATGACACTATTAAGTTTTAATGATGTGAAACGTCATACCTTTAGGCATATCAGCTGTGATTTATAAGTAGGCTTTATAATAATATGTGAAAGTATAATTAAAATTTATTATATACGTATCTTATCAAAATACAAAGGTCAAACTACTAAAATCATTTAAATGACATCGAAGCACATTTACTTGACATACGCCCACGCATTTTTGATGGGTGAACTTTGAAATAATATTATAAGATTTTAAAAATACGTTTTTGGCTTTATAGTCAATACATTTATTTATTTAATCATATCAAAAGTACTTAAGTATTATAAACTTGTCCCAGATGATGCAGACTTATTAATTTATAGAATAGTCGTTTACTTATCTCAGTTGGATATTGGATACCATTGAACAATAAAACAACACATTAGGCCTGCGTGTTCCTTGTATCCATTGTTAAAACAAAGTAAATCTAGGTGTACGTATTGTTATTATTACATTATAGTACTTAAACGTAATTAAATTAAGTTTTTTTACTATCGTTATTATACATTATTAATAATTACGAAAATTTGCAGAAAAAGTATCTGCATAATTACATATTTTTTGCCTTATTAAACTTAATTACCAAAATGTATCTATTATTCTTATGGAAGTTGGAATGTATGGATGGTTTAAAATGCACAGTAGCACACACGCACTACCTATGGCATTTCTGTAAAGAACTGTATGTTAAGCATTAGCCATCTTCAGTTAAGCAACTTACCTAAATCTAAAACCAAATCCGTGTCATTAATCGGTCCAGCAGTGCTATTAATAGCTGTAGCATTAAGCGCTCTATCCGGCGGTCCAGGTCTCAACGTGAAACACACGAGGGATATCAGGAAGTAACAGGAGAACAGAATGAACTGCCGGTAGAAGCGAAACTTTACGAATGTATTCCATTTTGTTTTGAGAAGATCAATCAACATTCCTTCTAGAAGTAATAGATGCTCTTCTTTTTCCTGAAAGAAGATAAAAGCTAATAAATATATTGAAAACGGGAGAAAGGTACCGGGAGGCAGAGTGTAGGTCACGTCAGTTTTACAGAAAGCTGAAATATTTAAAAGCCTGCCCTGTTTGCCGCAGGCAGATTACTAGGCCAGTCAAAATTTTTCTTGTCAAATTGTCTTGAGAATTTACTATGAAAGATTAATATATAGTTCTAAAAATAATTAAGCACAAAGAAGATACTCAACACCACTTGCATTTTTAACACCTACTTACCTTCCGTGTTATTTTCAGTTACATAGCAGTCAGTCAGTTCAGTTACATACAGTTTTAAGTAAATGAAGAATATCTTCCAAAACTCACCCCAAAAACGACCAAATTTAGCGCAGAATCCTTGCTAATCAGACCAGTTTCAGTATCAATGGTATCAACTTGTCCCAGTGGATAAGCAGCGCAGGTGGTGGCACCAATCTGCCAGTAGATCTCACGTTCAATGTTCAGGATGTGGAAGAACATGTCAGTGCGGGCTAACTTAGCTGCTAGAGTCAGTGGTGTTAGGTTCTGCACGTTGCGGAGCTTTAGAGAAGCACCGACTTCGTATGCCATGTCGAAAGTATCCTGTAAGAATTTTATGTTGCTCTTGTTAAAAAAATTAACAATATCGGCTTATTGGTAATGTTAAAATAATTCTGATGCAGTCGAGTAGAAACTAAGTAGGAATTTAGAACATAGAGCAGTAAGTCATATCAGCATTTCTGGGAAAACACCTTACTTAAATGGCGTAACCAATAAAAAAGAAAACTTTACTGTCTCCGTGGTGTCAAAATCGCGCGATACGTCTCCCGAGCACAAGGTCGTGAATTAAAATCCCATGCTGGAATATTATATGTCCAATCCCTAAATATTTGTTCAGAGTCTGGATTTATCTGTATTGGTACACTGTAGTAGGTAGTGTAGTGATAGTGACAAGAAGAAACGTACAAGTTTCTCGTAGATGACAAGCATGTGCAGTACAGTGTTGCCGTTGGTATCTTGTTTATCTGGGTCTGCCCCACGCGCCAAGATCAGTCGGTAACACTCCTCCAGACCAAGACAAGCTGCGAAGCTCAGAGGATATTCACCCCAGTACACATAACTGTAATAAAATAAAGAGTTTAAATTTTCCTTATTTTTGACAACTTTGAAACATCTGCAGAATATGACGGCAAAGCCAACTATAACATAACTGTTAAGAAATGTAACCTGACCCATACCCCGATAACCTGTCCTTTGGCTAGCGTGTTATTTGTAGGCCTAGCTTCTCTCCATAAAACAAAGGGTTTCAACACTGCAGCGGGACATTCATAGGTGTGTTTAATTTAAAAGAATAACAAAATATATCAATAAGTACAATAAAAATACAACAGTATTACCTTAAAAACTCCTTACCCACTATAATTAGTATCAGGCTGCACGTTAACCCATTCATGGTCTATCGAGTCGTTTCTAGACGCCTTCTGGTCTTCCGGACACATGAAGTTGCCGTAGCAACGTTCATGGTAATTAGCTCCAGCGTCTAGCAGGAACTTCACCATGGTCGGGTCTTCGTTCACTATTGTTATGTGGAGGACACTTTCACCTGGAAGAAAGAGACAACTTTTTACGTTACCTAGTTAAATCATTTTAAGGACATCATAAAATACGGACATGTATAGATTTTTTTTATTATTTGACAAACTAGATTTTTAAACTTCTATATCATTTTCCATCTGAACCTTGAAAAGCATACATAAGAAAATACCACTCGTCATCAAATGAATTATTATAATTCATTTGATGACGAGTGATTTAATGTATTTCAAACAATCACTTAAGCAAACCTTAATTCAACGCGACACGTTAAGCTTTGGGTAGAGGACAGCCAAATATTAAAATACCTTCATAGTGTACATAGCAACACCCAGACCAAACCAAAGATCCTTTTTCATCCACCCAATAGTTTAGTCTTTTAGTTTAAGTGCGGGAATGTAATGTAATGAATTACACAAACCACTACGCTATCTTGCTATAGAATAACATACCTATAATGTGAGTATACAATACATAAATGGCTTTGTAAACATTAAAAAAATTATAAACTTTAACCCATATTATAGACGACAACATAACATGCAAACTTTAACGTGATTAATTAATATTTAAACTAAGTATAACACTTACTAAATCATTGTCAGTACCGTAGTTATCTATCGCTCTATCTAATTAGCTTTGAAAAAAAAGGAAATAATTTGAATAAAATTTTAAGTTTACTTAAATTAGTCTCCGTGTTGTAACATGTTACTATATAAATTACCTTTTAAGCTTAGGTGTTTACTGAAGTAATCGAAAATGAGGTCGTAAATAACTGGTTCGAATCCTGTCTTGAGCTTAATAAAATTTACATGTACTTATTTTAGTTAAATTCGTAAAATTCATGTCTTGCTTAATTACGGAAACAAAATGTCACAATGCTTTCTTTTTAAGTGAGTATTCTTATCATCCTATCCATAGATATAGGTGGCTAGAACTATTTGTACACTAATGCTTGGAGATGAATAACGCGAACATAGCGCCCAGCGGTGTTACCTCCCAAAACGATACCTATTTTACTAAAAACACCTAGGTACATGATTATCGGAATTCGTATAATAAGAAGTTGTTAAAGGTAAATAAAAATCAATAATCTTAAAAAATTTTAACCTTACCGTAATATTCGTCGCCCATATAAACATCGTTAATTAGTTTAGGATAGAACCTTAGTAATCTCTTTGCTAAATTAGCGAGTAATGATGACGCGTTCAATAGACATAGATGCAGTATTGTTTCACCCACAGCTCCTCTTTCCTGAAGATGGAATATAAATATGTAGTTAATCTATGAAATTGTTAAGCCTTACAACCCTGTAAGTAAATAGCTCCTGAACACAGTCTTTTTATACTTCTTAAGCACCACTTAACCACCTGATTAGTACTGAACGTTTTATGTCAATCACGATTATGTTATAAATGTACGTATATAACATATCACAACATACAACATATCTAATATTTCTGAGATTTAGACTTAAGCTTGTTCCTTTTCCTTCTTTTCCTATATTTTTTTCCTATAATTTTACAGACAAATATAAACGGATGAAGAACGTCTAAGCAAATATAATGGATGAAGAACGTCTAAGCTTAAGATAATAATTTAAGGTTTACACAAATAAATTGCTCGTTTTTTGCTACTTTTGCTTTACTATTTTTGCCCTATTACAGAGGCAGTCAAAGTCACAAACCTACACTTTAAAGAATGGTAAAACATGAATTACCTTCAAATCCCAGCAGAGTTCTCTATAACCGTCAGGGTTCGCGTCGTACTCTTCTTGAGTTACCACGGGCCAATCTTTCTCTACATCAAACTCTTCGTCTGGATTCTCCATGCCACGTAAAGGTGGCAACTGTAAAAGGTTAAGTATGCGCTCTGCTCTATTATTTTCATTACAGAACGTAAGGAATAATAGAAACTGCCGACAAACTGTTATAAAGTTTGGCAGATAAATAATGTATCAAATGTGTGACTTTCTTTTGATAAAATAAAAATCCAAAAAAAATAACATATTTGCTACCCTTAACCCTTAGATGTGCAACTGGCAGTACCAGCTTCCTCCAAAAACCCTTTGAAAATATTTTTAGTATTAAATGATCATTATAATGATAGACTTCACCAATGAAAAACAGAAGAAAGTTTTCAGAGAATTTTAAAATTTGTGTTTCTATGCCTCCTTCTCTAAACTATGCTAAACTACCACTACTAAAAGGGCAGCTATTTATAAGCTACTATGTGAATCTATTTACTTTACAACTGAAAAGGTTGGTGCAAAGTAATTCATGTTCAAATCAATAGTTGATATAATAATCTATCATTAATTTATTTTATTCTGTCAATTTCCTATTAATAATACTTTCTCGTAATAGTTTTAACTAAATCGTTAATCCAAAACAGTAACAGTAAGTTAGCGTCATACCAGATTATGCCTCCCTCGTTCCTTATTCCTCAGCAACACAACGTGGGACACCGGTATATACCGTCCTTTGCCCTTGTTGTACAGAAACGGTTCTACTTTAGTCTTTATCGCGTGGTCTATCTCAGCGTACTGTTTGTTCTGGAGAGCACGTTTCATCATATCTACTAACAAACCACCGCCTGCAAAAAGTTTCAGTACTAAGTAGTGCTTATACTTACTATAGACTTGCCCCTCTACTTTCACATAATAGTCCGGGCTCATGGCAGTTATATCGTTCCCACTAGCTAGCCAATTGTTTTATGTGAAATTATGGTGAACGACTTGGCCTACTAACATCAAACTGGCCTGATTGTATTGTTTAGGGCTTTTACAAGTTTTCCTTCTCTTGTTATAAGATTACAAGAAAATATTCACCGAAATACAAAATATGTTAAGTATATTCTGCTTTATGTTTGATTCTAAGGTCATCATCATTGGAAAAGAGATTTGGAGACCAATTGGTGTTATTTAGAATTTGCCCAAATTTTCAGTCTCTAGAAATGATAACGTGCCCTTACTTATCGTTTTCTACAATCTTGGGTATTGTAAAAAACGACTACAGGACTAAAAAGGTTGATGACATTTTGCAGGCTTAGACAGTCACCACAAAGTTAAAACCTACTATACGTGGTGACTTTTCATAAGGTTAGATATACCTACACCTAACTGTGGGTTTTGTTTCCAGATTACACATCAGAGATAATAGACACAAAACATGACCAAACACTAACAACTAATACAATAATGTACGTATAGACGAAGTCGTTGCTTACCTTTGATATCCACTAATTTGTAAAGCTTCTGTTGTGAAGTTCCTGCCTGTTTCTTAACACCACTAGTTACATTACTCTCTGTATTACCCATATTTGCTAACAACTATTTATTTTACGTAAACGCAAAGTGATATTGGAGCTTAAACACTATTCAGAGGGTTATCGACAAAACATGGTAAGTTGCTATAACGATCAACCGCATGTTTTATGATAAGAGTCTTTAGTCTAGCTTTAGTCGACGATGTAAACTTATTAGGTGATTGTATAGTTTTTAGCGTTATTATTATCAGTGTCCTCCTTTTTTACTAGTTCGTCTTGGCCGCCCTAACTTTTCCAATGCATGATCATAATCCTACAACATATTTTACACCCTAATTGTTGCTCTTTGTAAAATATCGTGTTTCTTGCTTTTTCAACAATTATAATTAAATTACATTAGGTATAACTAGAAAAATTATAATAAGCCTAATGTTAATAACGTAAACGCCCAATAGATTACACCATAAAAACAGAATTTATTGGATAATGATTTTTTATTCTTTAAAGCAATTATATAGGAAAGGCAAATAATTACATACATCTAATGTAATACACAAAAATGCCGTCAACAATTCACTATGACACTCTTCACACACAATTAATAAAATTTCTATAAATAACTTTAAAAGATGTGACTTTTTTAGGTTTAGCTGTAAATATAACTTTTTATTTTATGCTGTCAAGCTTCTGTGGTCTGAACCATAGGTAGATTATTTCCAAAAAACTTAAAATCGATGCACTGAAGAATAAACCGGCGAGGCCTCCTACGGAAACTGAAAACAAATACACCACGCATCGATAAAAAATTAAACAAAATACTTTACTTAATTGCTTTAGAAAATGGAACATCTTAATCAATCATTTTTCCATGACATAAACCTTAATCACTTAAGTATATAAAACTTTACTAATTGACGGGAACTATTTATCGTGCTTAGTAACTACCTACAGTTTCCAAATCCACTTTATAAATTAACAAACTTTATATACTATAGGTACTTTAATAGGTGTAGGTCCTACAAAACCTTAAATTGCTTTGAGTTTAAGGAAACGAATCGGGGGCGTTGTACACAGTTGCCTCGACCACAACCACCACTGAACCCTACTGGGTTTATTCCCACGAGCGCGAGTCGCAGAATGTCGAGTCCCCACTACGTCTACTTTGAAAATTCTCGCTTTAATTCCCACCTAGTCGAGTGGTTGAAAATCTCTTTCATCTAGTGCCACTATGTCGAACGTTAATAAAAAGTTCAGTGAAAAACAAGTGAGTCAAATCATAATATTCTTATTTATTGTACATATTTATGAAAAAAAAAACATAATATTCTTTTTTATTTTCGTAACTACTGGGCTAACCCGCTAAGGTGTCCCCCTCCTGGTTTAATCATGATTCAACTCTTAGTCTGAATTAAAATCATTTATTTATTTTTATAAATTAAAATAATCGAAGCATTGATGGGAGTGAGTACAAATTTAAATTTATAAAATCTACATAAAAAACGAAAATTTTTCAAAGTAGACGTAGTGGGGACTCGACATTTTGCGACTCGCGCTCGTGGGAATAAACCACCACTGGGGGCCTAAGCCACGGACCCATCTAAATCTGCTAATTCTTTGAGATCTCGATGTAGCAATGGAACGTATAATTAAAACGCGAGAGGTAAGAATGCACATAAATGTTTTTTCGCAGTTAAGCCATATTCCTTTCATTATGTCTTCGAACCTATCTTTAAAGAACTAAAAAGAATAACTTTCAAATTACTCAGCTGAAAATGAGACATACGAGATAAGAAGAATAATATTTTTAGCAAGTAGAAGCGGCGATGTATTTAGAAATTATGTGCTAACCTACTAGGTCTAAATGAGTTCTCCTTAGGTTTCTCTGATATCTTAACGAGGGTAGAGACGCCATCTTCAAATTCACTGATATTCCTTTTCCAACTTCTTCTGATAACCATCTCCTGAAATAAAAATCCTTTTGAGCGCTTAAGAACAGTTCAGTTAATCTTACAGTCCCAATTTGAGGCAGTTTCAGTAATCTTACAGGTGAAAAATTTGGGCTTTATTTATTTATTAAGGTATACCTAAGCCCATTAAATAAAATAGCCCCATAGGATAAATTTGTGTGCATGAGTGAGTGTTTTGGAGGTTTCAGTTTGTGTGTGATAATGAGAGAAAGCTGGTGCCAGTTTTGTTAATATTTTATGAAAAAGTACGAACTTAGAAACATGTATAGTAGTAAGTTCACTCTCAACGCAAGACGGCACACAAGCTCCCATGATGACACGCGATTTATTTTCTAAAACAAGTTATATTTATAAAAAAAACTGTGCACGTTGTGGGTCCATATTGGCTCACCTAAAGTTCTTCATCCGAAAATATTCTTCCTAACGATTTGTAATCCGAATGATCACTCTTCCTAAAATTTTAAATCCTAAAGTTTTCATTCATACTATTTGTATTGCTACCGGCGATGTTCATAACACTCACGTTTCCGAAAATCGTTATTAATAATATCGTTATGTAAATATATTTAAACTCCTAATGTTTTTTATCATAACGCTTTTATCCCTAAACATTTTTACCATGATATTTTCTCTCATACTCAGAAAGAAATATTTACCAAGTGAAAGTAATAAAAAGTGATGTTTTTATACTATTTCTTGTCATTACAAAACAACTTTTAACATTAAACCATTTTTTTAAAATTATTGTTTATAAAAATTATTAGATTATTTTTGTCTCAAATGAATGAAATCCATAAAACAGGACTCGTTCACGATTATGCTTATGGCCTGAGAGTTTACCGTAACCGTAACTAAACCAATAAGAAAAGGACCAATTCGGCTCTGGCACTTCGCCGGCCGCTGCCGCGGCACGCTCGCTGCGCTCGCTCGGCTCGTGCGTTGGGGTCACAGTTCTACCATAACCTCAACCAATAATTATAAATAGAACCCATTTCTTTTCTGGATCTTGACTGAATGATTGGAGAGGGACTCTGGTTTTGCTCTGGTCTTTGGTATATTATGTCATTGTTATACCTACATGTTGTCAACAAAGTTACGCAAAATTAATGTATGTAATATTAATTGATTATTATGAATAAAAAGAAATCTAAACAAAAAAGATATGACTTTAAATTATAGTATAAACGATGGTTATGTTGAGAAAATATAGGAAAACAAATAATAGTATAATAGATGTTTATTGCTACTGAAATTATGAAGTTAAATGCTTCGGATTATTAACATTAGAGACAAAAAAATTAGGAATTGCGATTGTTAGGATGAAAAATGTTAGGAAGAACATTTTCGGACTTCCAATTATAGGAGTTGAAATTTTAGGTGAACTTTGGCGCACCCGAAAAAATGATTAAAATCGATCCAGTAGTTTTGATTTATATTTAGTAGTTTTGATGATATTTCTCTACTATTTAATGGATGTTATTATACATGTAAACCTTCCTCTTGAATCATCTATCTATTAAAAAAACCGCACCAAAATCTGTTGCGTAGTTTTAAAGAATGAAGCATACAAAGGGACATAGAGACAGAGAAAGCGACTTCGTTTTATACTATGATACAATCAATCTTTTGGACACTACATAAAATTTACCAGTGCGGGAATTAACTTTACTGTCTGAGACTGTTCAAAACTAATTGCTTTTAAGTAGGTACTAGGCGTGAATTAATTTATTCGTAATTACAAGTAATTTAAAACATTTTTACAATTTATTTACCTTCTAAATGGTTCCAACAATTCATCCCTGTATAGTTGCAATAGTACTTTCTATCTGCAATACAAAACGATACATTTTTTTGTTCCTTTCTATATGTACAAAAAAAAACGATGCCATAATTGACCGATTGTCTCTTTCCACAGGTCGATGTGTAATATAAACGGCCGGGTACTTGATGGATTTCTTCTCAAAAAGCTACGACGATGCAATAGTTTTTGGAACATAAAAATATAAAGATCAAGAAGATCAGCTCAATGTCGAGCACAAGGGACATATTTTATACCTTCCAATAGCCAAATATTAAACTAAGGACCACAAAGACATACAATACTAGTTTTCTAGTTATTTATCTTCTCGTAGGCCCGCCCCAGAAGTAACAAATTAACAATCCTCACTGAATCTGTCGATGGTGATTTCGGGAATAATCCAATTTTACATAACTAGCTACTACATGTATAATAATGCATTAAACGTCTCTCACAAGTAAGATCTCTAGCAGGATGCATGCAGCCACAGCGTGCAAACGTATCCGCAGATCTGTACGCTAATCGACAAGCTCCGTATGAGTATACCTAGAACAAATTACAATTTATTAATTGGTTTAATCGTAAGAGAGAGATATTGCCGCCATGTTGAACATAAACACATCCGTTTATGTTCATTGAGAGGGCAAACAATAGAGAAATGATATTTTTAGAGGAAAAATAATAAAACCTTGCCAAATATAATGAAGCTGAAAGAGACACCTCATTATAACAGCCCATTAAAACTTGCTAGGCCCTAATGAAACTGGAACACAGGCTTATACCTATTAAACATATTATCTCGGTCACCTTTCGGTAGAAAAATGTTAAATATTTTACCGGATTTTAATTTCCTTGTGCATCACGGCTCCTTTATCAAAACCGTAATTGAAACTAAACTTGATGGCAAAACGAGACAATAAGACCTGTTGATAAAACAAGTTAAACACACAGTGTTGTGGTGTTTAAAAAGAGGTTTAAGTGCACAATAGGGTTGCATGACAAAACTGTACCCACGAAGCTCCTAAAGAAAAATAATTCATGTTTAAGAAGATTTTTAGAGAGATAAATATTTTTATTACTTCTATAATAAAATAAACATAGAAAATGCGAAGGTTTATAATTAGAAACTTGAACAACGAGAGGACTAAAGAAAGGCTTCGTTGATAGCTCCATTTTGAATAATTAATTAACTTACCGGATAAGTATGAAAGTTTGTTTCCGGCACTTCGTCAGGGAAGCGACAGCCTCTCTCGTAGATATGTTCATCGTACAACATCATATCATTGTCTATCTCAACGACAGAGAACAGCCAGTCCACGTGGTTCTCTTTGTGCGTTTGTATCAGTTGCTTCATTGTCTCGTCTAGATTGTTCGTTGATAACTCTTCCGGACTGTGGATTGATACCTGAAAATATGTTATTATCAATTATTGTGATGGACGAAGGAGGCAATAGCGTAAGGCCTATGTCCAGCAGTGGACTTCCATTGTTAACTATGACTTCCATTGTTAATTATTGGATCAATAAATATCTCCTTATGGAGAGCTACGTTTGAAGTTTATCTGCACAAAGAATCAGAAATGAAGAGATCACGCAGAAGAACCAAGCCAACCAATACCTATAGGATTTAGCATTGCCTCTGTTGTAAAATTATAGAGACGTCTAAAAATGCTGCTAGAGCTTGTTACGCCGATTCTTCTCTACTAGCGCCTTGGAAGCGGTGGTAAAGTTTGAAAAACTTTTAATATGTAAACTTAGACTAATGCCCGATTTACACATCGACAAGTACAGTAGCGAGTTAAGTAGTATTTTAAGATTAAGTTGATTTAAATAAATCTCCATCCTATTTTTTGGCAAGTTAAGTTGGCGAGACGCGAGAGAGGGGGCTACTTCGTACTTAATTCTCCAAAAAATAGGATGGAACTCTATTTAAATCAACTTAATCTTAAAATACTACTTAACTCGCTACTGTACTTGTCGATGTGTAAATCTGGCATAAGTAGTTTTAAAATGACGTCAATAAGTTGTTATTTTGTAACATTATGTTGAAAAATTAAGAAACTGAAACCTCTCTTATGTGCCGTCTTGTGTGCAGTGGGCAGGTGGTGTAGCACGCAAGCCGACAGCCTTTGTAAAGGTTCTGTAATCGCGAGTATGAGTACAACCTAAGTTATCCTAAAACTAACTAAACTATGATAAAGAAACAAATATATTTATAAATACATACATAGGCATTGTAATGTAACCGAAATCTCAAAACACCGGGTCCAGTAGTTCTGTTCACTGTAAATAATACTTCATGATCTCTGAAATAAAAAAAAATATGCTCTAAGTAAAGATGCTAAAATTTTGAAGTTCGAAGCATCAGCCATCTGCCTTTTGGAATACTTTTGGAATAGGTATTTAGCATAAATATTATAGTTACGAATTGCCAAACAGAAGCCTTTAATGCATTTTTGCAGGCAGACCTCTTGCACTCTGGTCCAGACTGATTTGTACGTAACTAGTGGGTTTCATTCCATGTTTATGGGTGGGTTTATGGTATGGTTTAAGGTATGGGTTCACAACATAATAATCTTCTTAATCTACTTATGTTAGTATAAGAAAATCTTACATAGATTAGGTAAATTTCATGTTAAAACTACCGAATATATGATAATTAATGTGCGTAATAAACCTCGTCCTATCGATATCTCGATGGACAATATAAAAACGTCTGTCATTGCGCTTCACAATTCAACCATTACTTAGTTACATCCGTACATTTATGTACAGAATATCTGTTTACTTTATGACTTTGCTCAGAAGGTAATTTCACAAGCGCGCTCTGTAGGTAAGCCACAAACAGATTATAATATTACATAATGTAATACTTAGTACAAACGACCCTGAAATCGCGGGTTCGTTTACATTTACACATTTATATGCACAAATAGAATAATATAAGGAAAACCATATGATCATTGTCAAACTGGGTTTAATAGAAAATTAATTCTGATGAACGAACTAGTACAATCGTTGTAGTACATATGATACACTGAATTGGAACGGATCAATTGTATTACCTCTATGACGTTATCTATGATAACAGATTATCAGTGTTGTTAGTTTAGTGTGAAATAAGTGTTCGTGTACTCACTTGTTTTGTAGACTGTTGAAGGAGAAGCAAGGTCCATTTTCAGAGTCGACTAACTTAAAGTGTTGACAACATGGAAACGCAACATCGTTGTATAAACACCCAGATAACATAAAATCACATGATTTGCGCACCTTTATGAACACAGGAAAAAAGTCAGGTAAGTAATACACGTTTTAAGTAGAGTTTTTAATTACTTTTATATTTTTTTAATCGAAGAACACTTTTTTGTATATTTAATGAAAAGGATGTACTTAATTATTTAGTGACTGAGAAATATTTTCAAAATGAATACTGTTTATGTTCATTATTGAAAGACTTGAATTAAATACAAATCAGGGCTCAATAAATTATAGTGTTTGAGGCAAATAAAGCGGATAGGAGGCAAAAGTACGCTCGTGATGGTCGTGAGTTTGTGACATTAATATTAACAATGCAAGATTATTAAGCACTCACATTTAATATAATATAATATATATAATTGTGCTTATATTTTACTTTAATTTACTTAAGTAATTTAGTAATATTTAATTATTATTATTTTCTATTGGGTATGGCTTATGAAAAATTCTGACAAAAATTATCTATTAAACCGTCGTCGTCTGGTCAACTAAATTAAATTTCCCTCCGTCACTGTAAGAGTAGTAAACCGTCGTCGTCTGGTCAACTAAATCAAATTTACCTCCGTCACTGAAAGAGGCACCCTCTTACAGTGGTCATAATAACGGACTGATGAAGATTATATTCATAGGAACTCCATTTTTAACCATATAATGTGCAAAATAAATTATCATTGAACATGATTGTTTCCATTGGTCTGGGTGTTTTCTATGTATAATATTGTGAAAGTGTGAGGAATATATTAATGTTAATATTAATTATATTTGATAGTAAAGTGGAAGAATTTTTAGAGGCCTATGTCCAATAGTGGGCATCAATAATAATTGTCTGATACGATGACGTTTGGTGTTACCTGTTCTATAATGTCCCTCCAAGGCACATCGCAGGGTATTTCCTTCCCACAAGGGTTGCACTGCGCGTTACTGCACGTCTTCTCAGCGAATAGTATTGACGTTAAATATCTTTGATGATCGTAATTTAACGGCTTCAACAGATCAGCTAAAATATAATTTATTATTATAACCCTTCGTCGCTTAGTCGGTTATAAGAACGTTTGATTTAAAGTAATAGACTTGTTTGAAAATGATCGTTAGATAGTTGATTCTACTGTCCGTAAGTCACAGTTTTGGGAAAATAAATAGTTACCTAATGGATTTATTGATGACATGAAAAAGAACTATGTAAGTAATCTGTGTTCAAAAAAATATAATACCATAGCAATCCTGTCTTTTTTAGTCTACATTTATTGGCGTTTACTATAACTTACGAACAATATGAGATTAACATAGTGTTGTCTCATGATTGATAGTAATAGCAAAAGATTAAAGCTAAAATGAAATAGGTATGTTACTTAAAAGAATATGTTATAAATTGTATATGTGGGCTAACGGAATAACTTGATTAAATGTAGTAGTTGTCTAAGCACGTTTTAAAATCCTCAGTAATTAGTGAGTCATTTAACATAAACAAAATAACCTACATTTCGAATGCAATTAAAAACCACAGGCAAATGCATTAACCCTAAAACCGTAAAAAGTAAATACATCATTAAGCAGTTGAGTAGTATTAAATATAGAATTACTTATTATCAAATATAGTTGGTCAGTTACTCGTAGCATATCTGATAGATGAAAACCGATGGATGAGAGAGGCACAGGATAGAGGAGTTTTTATATGTGATGATAAAAAGTAGTTTGGGACTAGATGGTAATGACTCTCCGTGTGGTGACGGAGTAAGAATACAATATGTCACCACCCTATGGGTGTCTTAAAAACCGACAAAAGGACTATCCGTGAATATTATTTTTACGAAGTAAAAAGAAGGAAAATTTGAAATTTAACCCTATACCAATCCGTCTGGCTAGCGTGGTATTAGTAACCCAAGTCCCTCCGTCACGGGAGGAGTCCCTGCAGTGGGACATTAATGGGCTGTTATGATGATATCTAAATGTTAGGAATATTTAAATATTAATTTCTTAATAATTTCATACTTATTTAGGTAAACAAATTACGACAAATTTATTCAGACACAAAACCAAAAACTTACGGTACAAAGCTAAAAAAGTGGGTAACGCTTTCTTAAGTAAAGACTCCTCGCAAACTGTCACAGCAGGAAACGTCGTGGTCCAGTCTAGGTAAAGAGTGTCAGGCGTGTAGTTGATCTCCACACCAAGCTCTACAACCGGCTTCATCAATAGATATAAACCACATATCGAGCCTATTATTACTAACAGCCAGAATAACCTGAGAAATTGTAACGATTGTTATTGCTTTACCCTGCCTATAACGTAATTGTAACACTAGTGTGAGCTAGAATTAATTGTGCAATGTTAATCAGAAATAACGAGACCCGCAAGATCACCAATTAACCGATAAAGTGCTTAAGATGAGGATAATTAATGTGCTTTATAAGGAGGGATTCATTGAGTACTGATGGGCAGGGCATATAACCGAGAGCAAAAGAGCGCACGATAGAAACTGTTGCTTAGAGAACTATATATGCGTGTCCTGATCCTAGATGTTGTACATACATACATAAACTCACGCCTCATCCCGTCCGGGGTAGGCAGAGACGACAGAACGACACTTATCACGATCCTGGCAAACAGATAGGGCCTCGTCCACATTCATTAAGCGAGTCATACATGCGCGTAGGTTACGAGATGTTCTTTGTGTCCAATAACCCTTGGTGGTTCCAATGAGATGTCTTTAAAAATCATATAGTTAAACTTAATAGACATACCTTGTTAAAGAGCTAAGATTTAAATTAAATAGATGATTGAATCCATGAAATCCACTGTTTCGACCAATGAACAAAACTCTTTGTTTAAACCTTTTATAGTATTTAACTACGTTCATGTTTATTTCTGCTTGCTTACACGTAGGTATATATTCCAATTCCTTGTTCATGATAGTGTTTCGACAGTCGCATGTTTTTAATGATATAATCATAACTTAATGGCTTTCCAATCATTTTAAAAGCTATAAAAACTAATTTAGTTAATGTTTTTTGAATAAATTATTTAAATATTTTATTTATAGAAATGTGAAAATGTATTCAAAGCAATATTACAAAAATATCACCTAAAAAACATAATATAAAGAGAATGAAAACTTAAAATTAAAACTTATACCAATCCGTTTTATTAGTAGGCCAAGTATCCTTTCGTCACTGTAGGAGGCCCGTCGCTGCAGTGGGACATTCATGGGCTGTTATGACGAATTACATATAGGTATATTTGTCCTCCTTAGTAACAGATTGTCTCCACACTTCTTTAAACTAGGCTCTGCTACATACCTAGTTTGTCCTATCTTCTGTCGAACATTCTTTTCATAAAAAACATTGTTTCCGATTGGCTACAAAAAGGGCATAGTAATCAAAATATAAAACGGTTTAAGATGTAAATAAAACACAAGAAATTAAAATATAATTTATTTGTAAGTATAATTGACTATGAAAAACTTAATATTAAATAGATATATGATATTAAAGTTAAAGAAAATAATACACTAAAATACTTAATTAATATCTTAATTTCCTGCATAAATAAATTTTAATTTAATGTTAAATACTACTAAATACTTATTCTATATCAGATCATTAAAATAGAGCCTATTTGTAAATCAATTAACTAGGTATAGGGGAACCTGGGGACACTTGATCCTTAAGAGAGACTAGGTACACGAGATTTTCAGAACTTGTATGGGTAATATTAAATTTTATAATAGCAATATCGGTTGTCTATGGTACCCGCTAACTTTCTAAAGTTGGTACACCTGTCAAAGGAGATGGAAACTTTTGGGCTAAAGCCTTGTACATTACTGTACAGAGTAAGGAAATGCCTTAAAATTCTTTCCTATTTTTTAATAAAACAATAATAAAATTACTCAATTGTATTAGGTTTCGAACTTGAATAAAATAGAAAAGATTTTTAGGGTATATCCTTACTCTGTACAGTAATGTACAAGCTTTAGCCAAGAAGTTTCCATCTCCTTCAAAAAAAAATTATCTTGGATTTCAGATTGCCAAAACTAACAAAAGATTTAGCACGAGACTAATAAGTGTAAAGCTATAAATTGATAATACTCTTTCTGTTTCATTTTGGCCCAAAACTCTTAGTGAAGGTTTCATTCTCCTTTGACGCGTTTGTAAATGGCGGACGACCGAGTGTTTGTTGTTGCAAAGAGAAAATTTCCGTGAGTTTACATTTTCATTAAACATTAATGTAAATATGGCTTTTAGGTGTTTATGAATTTAATTCGAGGCGTTATCTATATAAGTAGCAATTTGTAGCGTAAAAAGTGGTAATCTAATAGACGTTTGAAAATATTCTTGTTTATAACCTCAAACTGCTCAGGGTACACTTGGTACAGTTAGGTATTTACATGTCCTGGGTTCAATTCAATAAGACACTGTTTCAAGTCTTTATCTTAATTACGTTTAAATTTTATTTAGGGTGTGAGACATTTGAGTTCTTTTATTATTGAAAATATAATTTTGTTTCGAGTTTGTTTTTGTTTTTTTTAATATGAAACGGAAGTTTCACATTTAGCAATTGATTTATGTTTGGAGACTGTGTGATATGCCTATGTTATGTGATTCTGAAAACAATATAAAAAAGATTATTTATCTATTCTATTATCATATTCTAAAAACATTATTAATTTATTTCCTTAGTAATAGTACCATGTGAACCTAGATATGGGGAGGATCAAGTCTCCCGTATATACGGGACACTTGATACCATTCCCTATTTTTACTTTTAGTCAAATAACTATTAAATTTAGGCACTTATATCTTTGGGTCTTACATCAATTATAGTCAAATGAATTTCACGTATTTCAGTACCAATATCTTTTAAAATGGATAGTCACTAAGAAAATTAGGGATGAAAAACAAAAGGGGGGATCAAGTGTCCCCAGGTTCCCGTAATACAATCCTACCACTTTTACATAAACTAAAATAAATACTGAAATGCACTTTCATATAAATCTTTGGTTTAATAATTCTAAAAAAAATAGGTATATATTATTATGTACAGCAGTCAATTTGCAACATTTTGTTCATAAACGCAAATTTGAAAAGTAAAGTTTACACTAGATTAACGTTTTTACTTATTTGTTTCGTGGCTACAAACATATAAGGCTTGTAAAAAATAAATGGCAATTCTCTCTTAAAAGTATCTTGATATATCTCTTTATAATATTTCATGTTAATTATTACACGATCAAATTATCTTGAGACCTCGCTGGCGCTGGAATGCGAATTTCCCGCCCCTGTTGTTTTCATCTCCCCGCGCTCGCTCGTGCGGCGCCTCAGTACGGTACGGCCGACTCGACGTGACGTCATCGACGCCTCGAGATAATGTGACCAAGTAGTACAAATAGTAAAAAACTTTTTCATAATAGGCTTTTTTTTCATTTCGAAGACGAATCTCGCACAAGGGATCAAGCCTATAGTTGCAAAACTTCTGAATAATACGGAATAATACCGGAATATTCCGGGAAAATTTCATAAAATTGGATTTATTCAAAATTGATTTAATTAATATTTTTATGTTTTATTTGCTGAAAAATGATATTTTGCATCGATCGTCGATCGCCGCCGCCACTGCTACAACTTTGTGCGCCGGCCGCCGCGGCACTAACGTGATTTGAAATTAAATTTATTTTAAATCAAATTTATTTATAGACAAAATATTAAATAACAATACAAAGTATCATCATCATAACAGCCCTTAAATGTGTGGGACGGGCCTCCTCCCGTGACGGAGGGATACTTGGCCTACTAATTTCACGCTGGCCAGACGGATTGGTATAGGGTTTAAAAAAGTTAAAGTTTTCCTTCTTTTTATTTCGTAAAGATAATATTTACGGATAGTCTCTTAGTTGGTTTTTACGACACCCATGGAAAGAGATGGGGTGGTGACATATTGTATTCTTACTCCGTCACCACACGGACATATCAATGTTGACTGGTCCCAAACTAAAGCAGAGCTTGTAGCAGAGCAGGTACCAGACAAAAGGCATAAATAGTTTATTTACAATTATTTATACCTTCTAATTATAATTATACACATAATAAATAAAAACATAATAATATAAATTTTATAGCACATAAATATAAATATATCACGTGACATTGCGATCAGTTGAAAAAATCCCAAAGTTACGGTATTTTTCCGTACTAAGTATTCCTAAATATTCAACCTGAAATATTCGGATTTTTTCACACTAGCATCTATACAAGCCCTATGTAGCGGGGCCTTATCTTTACTTTATACATTATAATACAATAAACAAAACAAAAATAATATGTAGTAAAAAAGGCATCAAAAATAATTAACAATTCGTTTAAACCAGCCAATAGTTGTCGTTATCTCTGGTGCTATAGTGGTGATATCCAGTAACTGAAACGCAGTCCCGCGTTTTCCTAAGGGGAACATAAATGATATTGTTGAAGCCCCGCTTGTACTTGTAGCATGTTTCGGAAGCATACTGGTTAGGTGATTCGTGATGTCTTCGATTAAGTTGTATGGCGGAGGTTGAAATATCGGATCTTGGACTGTAAAAAAAATACGCAAGTAAGAACAGGGCCTTTCCCATCATCATATCCCTCACCTATCGCGTCGTCGTCTTAACTAAGTTTTCGGTCCACCATTTGAGGAGTCTCTTCACCCTCCATCTTCCGTCTTCCTTTTGCAACCAATATAAAAATATTTTGTCTAATATTCTGGAAACCTTTAGAAGGAACTCAAAGGGGATACAGCGAAGGTTACACAAATTAAAAATGAGTTAGTTTACAATAACAATAAAAAACAATGCAATCAATGTATTATTGTTAAAAGAGATAATAAAATGCTTGATACAAACAGCGGAAACCATACGCTACAGTAATACTCAGATAAGCTTTCCAGCTATATCGAGTCACGTTTTCTATTCAAGCACATTTATATTGATTCATAAGTAGGCATACAAAGGAAGCGGTATGTTAATAAATATTTTTGACAAAGTTAAGAGGACCCTTAACTCAATCCTCCATTGCTGTCTTTGCTTACCGCCTCATTAACAAAATCACAACAGTCAATAGTTATGCAGGATTAAAGAAGTCTCTCGAGTCATTCCCAGTCTTTCCTTTCTTAAACAGGCAATGGAGAATTGACTCTTACCACCTAAATTACACAATCACAAAGCTCCTTGGTTGCGCACCTTCCGTCGCCGTCGTCCATTTGTGATTTCCCGGCGGAGACGGGACCGCTCTGCCTTCATTTCTTAAATATCTGGACAGCAGGCTGTCATACATCTACGCCTCTTTAATTCTTAATAACTAAGCGAGGGAACTACACTTACATTTATGGTAGAATATAAACTTACCACAAAATGGAGCTTTATCTGTCGTAATGACGAGGAAGGAGCCTCTTGCATCTTTCCTAGCTTTGATGCCCATTTCACTGCATACTGAACGACGAAAGAATGAATTGCCGCAGTTAATTTCCAAGCTAGATTTGAACCTACAAAATTTTATAATAGTTATCGACATGTTGGCAGAATTTTATAACAGTGATCTGTTTTACAACTAGATAATTAATTGTCCTCGTAAACTTTTGCATTTCTATAAATCTTATCAAACGTCTTTAAAAATTACTAAATTCGATGTTGTAGATCTTTTTGCTTTTATATTGAGCGGTGATTACAACAATAAGTACCTAACTAGAATACATCATCATATCAGCCAACGGACATCCACTGCTGAACATAGGCTTCTTCTAAATATTGGCACCTTGCGCGGTTTTGTGCCTCTCACATCCATACGACTAATAACAACATACTAGTAGTACTAGAATACATATCATCATAACAGCCCATTAATGTCCTTCTGCAGGGACAAGCCTCCTCCTGTGGCGGAGGGATAGTTATCCTACGAATACCACGCTGGCCAGACGGATTGGTATAGGGTTTAATTTCAAGTTTTCCTTCTTTTCGTAAAGATAATATTCACGGATAGTCCTTTAGTCGTTTTTTACGACACGCATGGGATGAGATGGGGTGGTGACATATTGTATTCTTACTCCATCACCACACGGAGTTCCGTCACCACACGGAGAATACATATATTCTAAAAGAAAATTTACTCACCCATCTACAGTTAGGTCCCAAGGAGTGCCTTTAAAAGTGCAGTACTTATTTGTTAATGATTCGGTAAAGAGTAGATAAGCTCTTCCGTGGCTGCATATAGCTTCGTCTATACCTGAATTAAAAATATACTTCAAAATAAAACAGTGATATAATGTTATTAAATCTGCAGATATTAAAAAAAAACATTGTGGCTTCATCGGATATTTATTTGTTTTAAACAAACCTTGCAGAGTAATTGATAAAATGTATATTAACAGTTATCAATTATTTATGAAACGAAAACTGAATAAAAGCACTTGGAATATCGGGACCGATCTGGCTAAGAACTATTCTAATACTTTGTATATTATTCAAAAGTAAAGAAATAATTGCTATTTTCATCATAACAACCCATTAATGTTCCACTGCAGGGACATTAATGGGCTGTTATGATGAACTGATCCTACCGTGACGGAGGGATACTTAGCCTACTAATACCACGCTGGCCAGACGGATTGGCATAGGGTTTAATTTCAAGTTTTCCTTCTTTTTATTTCGTAAAGATAATATTCACGGATAGTCCCTTATTCTTCTACGACACCTATGGGATGACATGGAATGGTGACATATTGTATTCTTACTCCGTCACCACACGGAGAATTTTAGCTCATTTTAGTCAGCGTTAAATAAAATTTTCGTATTACTTTTGCCAATTATTTTTTTAAATCGTCTTTTCCTATACTTACTTTTGTAAAAAGGAATACTCCCAGTAGCACATCCAGGCTGCCGTATGCCACCGTTGGGATAAAAATCAATGTGACCTGCAATAAGAGAATAGACTCTCTTTTTAAAAAAATAACAACATTCAACACAGGATTTACAAAATTCAAAAGTACAGATCGAAATAACTACTCTGAAATGTAATAACTTCAAATAATAACACATTTACATTTACCCAAAAAAAAGATTCTTAGACAAAGCCATGTACATGAGTATCATTAAATACGCCAACCTCTCACTCAGACAGACATCTTGTTGACATAAGACCACCCAAGGTGAATAATACATATTTGAAGTAGATGTCGTCCATTAGCTGTTAACAATCAATTAACTAGCCTATCACAGTCCACTGCTGAACAAGGCATAGCTGATATATAAAAAAATAAAAAATAATTACCTGCAGGGTATGGAAATCCAAAGCCAACAGTATACAGTTTTCCATTCGTGTGTATTACGTCTACGAAATCAGCGTCAGTAGGATCCAGCCTATCGTCTAAACTAGTCGTGTTGAAGCAAGGCAGAGCAGGATCTAAGCCTACAAGTAACCACATAATTAATTGACTACTTTTTACAAATTTAAATAATCATACTACTTAGTCCGGCAGTGGACTTGCCATTGCCTGAAGGATGGATGGATAAACATATATATCATAATAGTCCATTAATGACCTTAAAATCAGCCGATTACCAATAATTTTTCTTTTCAAGTGATATTTGTCAGGTTTTATGACATCCTCAGAATGAGATAGGGTACGTCGTGTATTGTACGCAATCACCACCCGAAGATGTAAGCATCATCACATCAGAACATCTAATAATAATTGCTTACCCGTTATTCTTCCAACTCTTCCTAATTCATGTGATGCAAATGATGCAATTTGAGCTCCTAAGCTGTGTCCGATGAAATGACAGTTTTTAATATTAAATCCAGTCGCGTTTTGCAATTGTTGCATGAAACTGAAAAATAAAATGAAAGTATATTGCACGAGACAACCACAAATAAATGACTACCAAAGCTTAGGCTTATATTTTTGTTTATTGCTTTTTAGTGGCAGAAAAATGATGTGATATAGTGTGACCACAGGAGCTGTGCACCTCCTGAGGTATGCGCGCGGCGAGAGGGGGGTGGACATATGGAGTACATGTTATATACTGGTATAGAATAAACAGTCTATGATGTAGCTACTAGCGACATCTGACGCAATATACTTAAGTTATTTGGCTGGTACGGGTCGCTACACGAGCGGCTGTAGCAGTTTTCTATTAAAAGACAGTCATTTTTAAAAGCTCCAAGAAAGTATTTACATTATTGCATAGTTTTTAGCGTAAATAGGAACATTATTTGTGTTTTTATAATGTAACTTTGAGAAAAATGACATCTAGCGGAATGTATCAAATACTCTAAGAACATGAAATTCTTAAAGAAAAATATAATGTCCGAATTGTTATGACACTGCTGTCAAAACTCGTGACGGCAGGTAAGTGTCCGTTATGGTAGCATGCACAAGAGCTATATCGAGTTGTTTACTATGCCAAAAAACTCTGCATTTTAAAAATTAAAAAAATCCAATTGTTAAGATTAATGATGAGGAATTAGAAATCGTTAACACTACAGTATTCCTAGGAATTACTTTATACAGATTACCCCCTTACTCATAAACGCCTCTTAAATTTTAGTTAACAATCAATTTAAAAAAACCGTAAGAATTTAAGGTAATCAACCTTAAATTCTTACGGTTTTGTTTGGTATAAGTTTGATTTTACAAATAATAATAGTAGATTGGTCGTACCAGACAGAAATGGTCGTACCGTTTCTGTTGATACATTTATCAATTGCATTAGTATAATTCAGTCAAGATTGATCCCAATTTGAATTAATTGCTTTATGTCTATATTACGGTTGATACTGATAACTAAACTATGTAACTTTCGCATCGACTGGTCTGTCTACAAAAAATAATTAATAGCAATATTTTATTAAATTTTATATTATTTAGCTCTTAGTAAATCCATGTTAAATAATATTATCTTGTTGGTTAATATTTAACACTGAATAAATTTTAGTTAGGTATTCTAGTTATTCTTTCCATTCCATTAGAATTATTAAATTTAAAAATAACAGATTTAAAAATAATGAAAAGCTTGAAACTCCTGGTAAACACAGGCAAGGCCGGCCAAAGAAAGAAATGTATGTTTCTATATTTCTGCTCTCCCCCACAAAATACAATTATGTTCTAAAGTAAAAAAGAGGTATATAACATTTTTCTTCTTTTACCTGTATTTTGTTTCTAGTTATGCCTACATTTATTGAAGGTATAATAAAATATTCAATTTACATAACTTTTGTAAAATTTCGAGTTCCAACCCTCAGGAAATTGCAGATGATAGCTAAAACTGAGATGGTCTTTAATTGTAGTCTTGAAGTTCTACCGCAAAACTTTAAATGCAATAGGCTTACCTACAAGAAATGCCCTAGTATTATAAGTGCTCTAATAGTGTAGTGTTATTTGAACATAATTGTTTTGAAAACTATTTTGTCAGACTAAATAGGGTTGCTACGTGTAGCACAGTGGCGCCCTAATTTTTGTCAGGACTTAATAGACAGACTGTACCTACATTTAAAAAAATTGTTGTTGTAGTTTTAATATTATAGCGTAATGAAATAACTCCAGCCCGGCCCCTAAGAACCGTTAATATCTCCAATAACATTGAATTTTGTATTGAAATAAAGTGTTACACAGGCGTTATTTCAGGGTTACATTTCTACTGCATTAACAGAATTACTGTACCTATGTTTTGTAGTTCTCGAGATATTCAAATCACTTGTAAGCATATTATTATCTGTAGCAGTACTATGAACATAAATTAACATGTATTTTGATATATTCTACTGTGAATTCGCATAAAGCATTTACCTACACTAATTCAGTCAGAATTTCACGCATTATTTTTACATAAAGAATTTATCAAAAGAAAAGTTCCCTTTCTATCAGAGCTATCACGTGTACGCTACCATAACGGACACCTATTTTTTCTTCGTCCCCCACCTCGCCGCGCATACCTCAGGGGGTGCACAGCTCCTGTGGTCACACTATAACAGCGCTCAAATACTTCAGCAATGTCAAAGTAACTCAAAAATAAACTCAAAGAGGGCCGAAGTCCCTTTGCTTTCAAATCATAATTTGTTGTCACTGTGTTAGTAATCAGGATCATCGACGATGCGATCTTTGTACGGAGTAAAATGGGTCGAGCAGGTTTGGGGGTTCCTGTCTGAAGATCTAAGCAGTAAGACGGGAAGAAAGAATTTATTTATTTGTACGGCACCATGTGCAGTTACTCCACATGATGCCACATTTGCTCTTTGTACAACATCAGCAGCTGGTTTGGTGTGAAACGTGTACACACAGCAACTAATCAAGCTAGACACTCATGTACCTTAATACCTTGAAATAAGACACAATTTGAAATGAAAATGTTTAACTTGATGTGTTGCTACGTCATCGTACGTGTACTGTCTACTACTGTCTACTGTATTGTCATTGGAAAGATTATAATTTGAACAACGTCTCTGCCTAATCACTTACTTGTCGAAATAAATCTTAAAATATTACGTACTTAACTATGTCTTTACCAACAGTTCGTGTATTTGCGACAGCTCGCCAGTACTTAAATGTGTTGCTACCCCCACTCCAATCAACAGCAATAACATTTACATCCTCCTGTGAAAATAATTCAATTAAAAGTAATATTGGTTATAGATTTTTAATATGGTGGCAATAATACAAATAGTTACCACACCATCTTTTCCTGACAATGTACTCAGAATAAACTAAACTTGCAAGTTATATATTAGTCTTATTGAAATTGGAAAAAAGTTTAGGGTGAAGGCTTGCCAGTCTTTGTATTCTGAAGCTTGGGGGCAATAAAGAGCTATGCAGAAATTTACTAAGATCTATGGATGTAGAAAGTATAGATTTGTAACGTAAAACTGCGTGTAGTTGAAGCAGAAACGTGAAACATTCGCATACATGCAGAAGCACAGTTTTACGAGGTAGACCGCCGAGTGTGTAAAGGTAGATTCGAGTCAACGGAGAGTTATCTAAATAAAGAAACATCTTTTGCAAAAACTTACCCAATCCAAATAGGCTTGACTCATACTCTTGACCCAATCTGCTCCACTGTAGCTCATAAAGCCATGTACTATTAAAACTGTTTTCCTTTTTGGGTCGAAGTCAGCGGGAGTTAAATCAAATTGTCGTCCAGGATAAACCTATAGATTACAAAGTATAATTTTAATAACATTATTATAGAATTGTCGAATCCAACTCTTTTGGACAGTAAGTATTTGGGAAGCTGTAACACATCTTCTCGTTCACATTGCCGCAGTCTTAAGAGGAAAGTCTTTGATCAGTTCATACGAGATGCTTCTAGTTCCAGTTCGACAACACTACATTATTGATTTCATTATATTAATGATTTATTATCTCTACGAGAATATGGGATGGAAAACTTGAGTTAAGCCTAAGAAACCCTAGTATAATATACAGTAAAAGTTCCTTATTCACGGTTTCTTTATTCGCGTTTTCATTATTCGCGGGTAAAAAAATTGCAACCCAGTTTCTGTATTCGAAAAATTCACTATTCGCTGATGCAATCGGTACCTAAACAGAAACGGATTCGGTTTCGTTTATAGTGTCGGCGTTCTTTGAGTACTGCCGGCACGCGCCGCATCGGCGTTTGCAAAGGACATAACCGAGTGCCTTACTGCGACTAAATAAAAGCCATTCTTGAATGCCACCGTCACTATTTTGCTTTGTCTTTTGATAAACGCCGACTTTGGCACGATTGGTGTTGTACATATGTAGTTTCAAATCGTCATTTGATGCAAATATTTTCAATAAGTAACACGCGACTTCTTCTTTGTAATTAATTAGACTAATACGTAGGGCAAATGATCTTTGTGATTTCTTCGTGAATATTGATGATCCATCGTGATCCATCTATGGAAAGGAGCCTTATTTTTAAACGGCAAAATATTGATGCTACAGCTCAATATCAATCAGAATTTAATGACCTCTTAAAAGCAGCAAAGCAAGAAACAATTACTAAATTATTTAAACCCTTGCCTAAATCTGACGAAAATGATTTATTTTAATTTAGAATTTAGCAATAAATTTATATTATTTTCATACATATTGGTTTCATTTTGGTACCTTGGAACGTATCCCCTATAATTCCATACTAATTACCATTCCATATTCGCGGTTTCTGTATTCGCGGCATATTTACGAACCGTATACCCCGCGAATAAGGAGCTTTTACTATATATCAATCCATCTGACCTGCTTAATATGAATAGGCTAAGTTTCCATTCGTCATAATTGCACAGGTAAAACATTGTGTGCACGAATATTGCTTTTTGATTCTGGGCTGTGTTTCTTTTATTGTATATGTAGGTAAAATTAACTATGTACTTCAGTTAACTAGTACACATATTGAACACTCTGCTTAGGTATTTCGTCGGGACTACACAGCGATGTGCGAAGGGGTGAGTTCATCATCATCATATCAGCCTATGGATTTCCACTGCTGGACATAGGCCTCCTCCAAACATTTCCACCCTGCGCGAGGTATAAGAGGTGAGTTAGATTATAAATATTAAAACATACCTGTACTCTATAGGCTATTTTCCTCGAGGAGAAGTAGAAATGTGTATTGATGGCTTTCGATAAGGATGGAGTTAAGTTGAATGTAAATATCTTGGACACAGCTTGCATTAGAAAACTATCCCCTGCACCGAAACATCCTACATCTGGTGAATGCGTTGTACTTGTCTTCTTCTCCTGCAATTATGATTAGGTTATAAATATTATATAAACGGGATACTAACGCGCATTTTATTTACCTTTATTTTACTTGACGTTTTAAAGGTAAATGAAATGCGCGTTAATATCCCGTTTTTATAATATTTATAATAATGAAACGCGATAGTTCAAAAGTTATGATTAGGTTTAATTGACAATTAACTGCCTCAATGGCTAAGCGGTAGTTTAAATCACCATCCGTATTGTAAAATACCAATACTACAGTGTATCCACCACGCTATCTCATATGCTGGCGCACAACAAGGTAATGTCACCATCATCAATATGTATGTATTTACAAAAGAAACTATTATGTTTATCCGTTGTCTAGAACCCATACAACCAGTACAAGCTTTGCTTAGTTTGGGACTAGATGGCGTTGTGTGAATGTGTGAGGAATATTTATTTATTTATCATCCAATAGACAAACCCTTGTATTTGACTTTGTGCGGTCCAGTGCCCTCATCGATCTGTTTTCCATTGGGCAGTCATTTCCTTGCGGTGAATATTGTCACCCCTTGAATGGCTTGGGGTGGTAACATGGTACAATAAGACAATAAATTTTATTTGGTCAGACATCAAACAGAGGAGGCATTCAAATACTTGTTTTTTTATAAAGAAATTTCGCACAAGAGATGTCCAGTCCTGTCACAGGGTCATACAAATAATAGTCTTGCGCGGGTTTCGAAGCTGGGACCCACAGCTACTGTTACTGTGTTGTTTACCTATTGTTACTGTGACTGTCTCTTAATACTTTTTTGTTCTTTAATATTATACTACTTATACGTACCATTAATTCATCACTTTCAACTGATCCATTTCTTTCATAATATTTTTTTATCACTTCAAGATCTTCAGGGTTTATGAAGTTCTCCACTGCGAAACAAATAAATGTACGATTAAGCAATTATTAGCTAAATTATTTGCAGCAATACAACTTTGGAAAATTAATCTTATTACAAAGCGTTTAGATTCACATTCTGGTAGATGCATTGTTAGTTAATTGTCTTGCGTGCAATTGCAATGTAGTTTTTCAAGAGTCTGTAATAAAAACCTTGACCGTATGAAGTACAGTACGGGCAATACTAGACGGAGTCAGTTTTACATGAATATCTATCCCATATACATAGTTTATAATAAAGTATACACTGTCTCCCAAGCAAGATACAGGCTTTCGGCCTAGTTTGGGGATCAGTTACAGTAATGTTGTATTACCTAACTGTACAAAAAATGTTGTGCTAATTTTAAGAACCAAATCTTGTATTTTTTGAGTCAATAAACAATTTTTATTTTTTTTATTTTTTTATTTTTTTAAGTCGCTTTTTCTGTCCCTATGTCCCTTTGTATGCTTAAATCTTTAAAACTACGCAACGGATTTTGCTTTGGTTTTTTTTAATAGATAGAGTGATTCAAGAGGAAGGTTTATATGTATATCACATGCATAATATAGTAGAGAAATCCATATAAATTTACAGATTTCTAATGAAGCTGTATTTAAACGTTGTGGTAGTAGGTGCTCGTGTGGAGCCGGGGCTGGTCGCTAGTAATTACATAAAGATAGATATGACGACAACAACATAGAACAACCAAAATTGTCTTCATATCGTTGCCTACATAGAAGTCGCTTAACTCCTTAACTTTCGAAACCCTATAGTAGTACGGCCCTGAGGTTTCAGAGCATAGACTATTGCGATGACAGTCTTCCTCTTGGCGTGCTCTGTGGTTAGTTGGCTGGCTTGAAGATTTTCCATTATGACTGCGCAGATGTTGTCTTCGGAACTAAATGGCGTGGGGAGCATTGTGGTTTTTCTATTAGGTATAGGACATGCGCAAACGTGAAACGTGAACTCTAAAAGCTAGGTATCTTAAAACCGGCCAGATTGCGCGAACTGCTTATAAGGTAACCTGTGGCTGGTTTGTTTGCAGGATTAATGTGGCGTTTCTGATAATGTGACATAATTTGTACTTATCAGAATTTTGACTATTCGATATTTTGACGCTTAGGTAGTTACAGGTAATACGTTTTCCTACTTCGGTACACAAATAACCACGTAGGACACATAGTAGTACGCAATTCAGAAATTCTGATTATAAACGTAAATGAACGTTGTGTCTATTTCTTTTAATGTTAGTACCTAATCTGAAAGTATTCATAATCATAACAGCTCATAGAGGAACAGGCCAACAGTTTTACGCAAAGTTGTTTTGATTAGCTACGTAGAGATAATATCATATTATTACCATGTACCTAGATATACCTAATAATGAATTAAGTATTAAATATTAACAAAATATTCCATTTTAAAATGCCATTATTGAATCCAAAATTAATATAACACGGTCATTGCTTATCAGAACTGCGTCCAATCAGTGTGGGAAATACGCACATATCTACTAATTTTAAGTATTCATATAATGTATTAGGTAAATGGACTGTCTGTTAGTTAAATGAAATGTACTTGTATATAAATTCGCCAACACAACTAGGTGTAATAATAGAAAAAAAACCAAAAAAAACTAGTGTTCAAAACATTCTGGGCGACTTAACCAAACATCGTAGCAGGAAGGTTCGTATACCTACGGTTGTACGGTTGTTTATTATTCAAATCAGAGAAAGATCAACGGCTTCTGAAGCGTAGACGATAATACCACAGTATAATAAGAACAGTTTGTCTTCAAACATTTCGGCCGATTACGATTTCAATGTATGCGTCTTTCTTACTATACTGTGATAATAGCCCCATAACTGCTACGTAGAGGTCTTAGTCTAGTCTGTGGTCTGGTTAAAATACTGGCTGACTAGATGCTGTTAGATGAATATAATTGCGATGTTTAAGGTATTTAAATAAAGGTATCCAATTTCATCCAATCTTTTAAAACTTTAAGTAGCACTTAGTTTAAAATAAAATGCAAAACACAGCTATCGACGAAATGAAAGGACGATTACGATAACTCAATCTTTGACCATTGTTGATTTAATTTATGTGTTTGTCAAAAAAGTCACGTGTTTGTTGTTTACCTTTATATAAACATTATCATCATCATCATTTTATAAACGTCAACAAAACGAGTATGACAAGAACGTTAACATAATAAAAACACATTGTCCTTAAATAATGACAAAGAATTTGCTACAGAAGTTAAAAGTCTAATCAAAGTATTTTTTTAGAGAGATTCTTAATTATAGTTATGAATGTACTTAACAATAGTAAAGAAAAATCACTTACATTCATCTGTTGTTAAAATCACATTTCCACAAACACTATAATCAACTTTAAATAATAATAAAACACATATAAACATAAAAACAGAATATATTAGCTTCATATCGACAAATATAAATATTCACAATAATAATATGCACACTGTTTGGTTACATAACCAACTTAAAACTTTAAAAAAATTGTCAATATCTAAACTACAACAGTACAGGCGGCATTGATAATATAATAATGACTAAAAGACATCAGCGTATTAACGTTTTTATATAAAAATGTATACAACTACCTACTTAGTTTATCGCCCTTATAACAATTAATAAGTATGTTGTGTACCCTTGAAGTTCAGCCACAATTACTCATCCAAATATTAATTAAATTATATTGCAAAGTAAAAACAAAAAACCCTTACACAGTGGTAAATTAAGTACCTACTATATAATTACAAAGATTTAATTGTATCGAACACAACAGACACGTTAACGCTCTTATTCCTTTTTTATTTAGGTATGTAAATTTAGTTTTGTTTATATAATGTATTTTGTTTTGTCTTTAACAGTACCGTACTGTAAGAACATTGTTTCCGCCTAACATCTCAGGGAACCAGAGTGCACAGAGTACATTAGATATACCAGGTCACAGGTGTAACTGAAAATCAGCGCCTCCTGACATTTGTGATGTTAAGGAGCAATTGCTGAGTTACCTACCCCCTTTTGCCACAATATTTTACTTTTGTTACATTGTAATTTTTTTTTAATATCATTTTTCATTTCATTTCAACTTGCATTCTAACAAAATTACTTAGGTGTAAAACTACATCATACACACTGACGTATTTTCTTTTTATTTCCGTTTTCAATTAATTATCTCATATGTAATTTGATTCTTAGCCCTTATTAATTATGTAATGGTTATGTATATAGTTGCAATAAGCACAAAGCAGTTCTTCTGTACGATAATAAGGTAGTTAGCTATCCACTTTACTTAGTCCAAATCCTCAATTCACAAAATATATACCTACCTATGTATGTATTTACGTATTCTGAATTTTATATATAAAATTCTGAACCTACTTAAATATATGTATTTGTGAATTTCGGCATTCAATCATTATTTTTTGTTTTTTAACGTACCTACTCACCGCCATCCCCACTGTGAAGGGTGTGTGGAGCTCTGAATACTCGTCACTGACTCCGCAGTGAGATTAAGGACAGATCTTGTCTTTTCGAAGCACCCGTGTCAGTATCTGTGTCCTTCTTTAGAAGGGAGAGTGTCATGCATGGTGCTTCATATTACGCTAGTATTTGAGTTTTAATGATGTGTGATATTTCTGCCGACAAAAAAGAAAATACATGTTGAACCTTTACAATTTTACTAAATCCTAACCGTCTTACTAATAAACATTTACACACTCGTTATAACAAGGTTATAACAAAAACGTTACTAATAAACACACTCTAGCTATACGCCTGTTATAGCGGTGGTGTAAGTTGTACGTCACTTTATACAACTGTTATTCAGTCGACAGACCTCGTATAACAAGTGCATAACTTACAATATTGTGTTGATTTATCTCTAATTATGGATTATTTACATTATTTTGACATTTTTGACGAAATGGAGAGTGAAGAACCACCAAGAAAGTAAAAACTACTAATCTCGTTATAATCCGTTTATTTTAGATGATTGTAAGTTTAAAACCAAATAAAGATTTACGAAGGCGTATGCAAAGGAAGTGGTAGATTTAATCCGTGGTGAAATCGAACACAGTACTAGAGGTCGTGTCTTTTCAAGAGAACTTCAAGTTTGTACAGCATTAAGGACATGGGCGCGACAGAAAGTGGAAGATGATGCTGCAGACATTCACGTCAGGACAGTCAACAATCCGCGACAAATGTATGCCGACACGAGTTGCTATTGCACTAGCAAGGAAAGCTTACCATTTTATTCATATGCCACGAACTCTTGAAGTGGAAAAGGAAGTCATAGCAGAATTTCGTAATATATGTGGCTTCAGAAACGTAACAAATGCTATTGCCTGATTGCACACATATTAAGATCAAAAAGGTTGGTGGTGACAATTCTATATCAATAGAAAAGGAGTGTGTTCAATAAACGTATAAGTGGTATGCGATTCCAGCCTATTAATAAAGGACATTGTAGTACACTGGAGGGGAAGTACTCATGATTCCCGAATTTTCAGAGAATGCTCAATACGGCAGAGATTTGAAAATAGAGAATTTCATGGTCGGGTGATGCAGGTTATGGACTAACAGGTTGTTTGTTTACACCTGTACAAAATCCTGCTAATATTAAGGAGGAGGCCTACAATAAGATTCATATACTGACTAGAAACCCTGTAGAAAGATGCTTTGGTATATGGAAACAGATTTCGATGCCTATTACACGGATTCAGTGTATCATAAGAAAATGTTAAACTGTATTTTTACCTATTTTTTCTATTAATTCTTTTTACCTATTAATTCTTATTGTAAAAATATTAAATAAATTAATATGTCACAAAGAATATTAATATAATGCCCTAATGTTGAAATTCGACTTAGAAATCGTAATAAACGCATAATTTTACACACTTTTACATATTTTTACATTAGGAAATTTTGACATTACTTTTGAACGTCTCTTATAATATGTCAAAACGGTTGAGTTTTTGAGATTTCATTTCGTATTCTGTTTGCGCGGTTTATTTTGATTTACAATCTCATAAAAATAAGCATTAAAATGGAATCAAGTGATTACAGATATATAGCAAAGAAGAGGAAGCGTTTTTGTAAATTGGGATTCATAAGAAAAGGTATTTAGTTGACCTCGAAAACTAAATAGTGACAATATCGATATGCTAATGTATGGTGTGATTTTGTAACAAAACAAGCTTTAAAAATGGATTAATGAGATAACACGCAGTCCCACGAGTGGGCCGAAGAAGTACATTTACTCCAAGGCAAAGAGCAGCAGTTAAAAATGAAAAATTTAGAACTGGAAAATGTAATACGTACAGAGAAAATAAATAAATAAAATTGATAACTAAAATGTATTTTATTTGAAATAATTAATTATATTACAAAACATAATTCATAAATAATTGCCTTGCAACTTATCCAGTTGCATTATTTTGAATTCTTGTGGTCTATGTCTCAAAACGGGGTCACCGGGCGATGTCCATTATTTCTGTATTTTGCCCTATTTTCATTGCAATATTGTGCAGAAGCGCAAGTCCAAAAATACAGTTTAACATTTTCTAATGATACACTGAATCCGTGTAATAGGCATCGAAATCTCTGTTTCCATATACCAAAGCATCTTTCTACAGGGTTTCTAGTCAGTATATGAATCTTATTGTAGGCCTCCTCCTTAATATTAGCAGGATTTTGTACAGGTGTAAACAAACAACCTGATAGTCCATTACCTGCATCACCCGACCATGAAATTCTCCATTTTCAAATCTCGCCGTATTGAACTTTCTCTGAAAATTCGGGAATCATGAGTATTTCCCCTCCAGTGTACTACAATGTCCTTTAATAATAGGCTGGAATCGCGTGCCACTTATACGTTTATTGAACACACTCCTTTTCTATTGATATAGTATTGTCACCACCAACCTTTTTGATCTTAATATGTGTGCAATCAGGCAATAACATTTGTTACGTTTCTGAAGCCACATATATTACGAAATTCTGCTATGACTTCCTCTTCCACTTCAAGAGTTCGTGGCATATGAATAAAATGGTAAGCTTTCCTTGCTATTGCAATAGCAACTCGTGTCGGCATACATTTGTCGCAGATTGTTGACTCATGCCGTGAATGTCTGCAGCATCATCTTCCACTTTCTGTCGCGCCCATGTCCTTAATGCTGTACAAACTTGAAGATCTCTTGAAAAGACACGACCTCTAGTACTCTGTTCGATTTCACCACGGTTTAAATCTACCACTTCCTTTGCATACGCCTTCGTAAATCTTTATTTGGTTTTAAACTTACAATCATCTAAAATAAACGGATTATAACGAGATTAGTAGTTTTTACTTTCTTGGTGGTTCTTCACTCTCCATTTCGTCAAAAATTTCAAAATAATGTAAATAATCCATAATTAGAGATAAATCAACACAATATTGTAAGTTATGCACTTGTTATACGAGGTCTGTCGACTGTATAACAGTTGTATAAAATGACGTACAACTTACACCACCGCTATAACAGGCGTATAGCGGAGTGTGTTTATTAGTAACGTTTTTGTTATAACCTTGTCATAGCGAGTGTGTAAATGTTTATTAGTAAGACTGTTAGTGTATAAACAGCTATTACGCTCCTATTCAATGAATAAGTATTCATGTGTATAACGACTGTATAAGAAAATTTTTATTAGTAAGACAGTAAATATTCTGAGAGTAAAATATCAGAGAGCGACACCATTAAAGTTTAGGTGCCAATAATTTATAGGGGCTGCTTCTCTTTACCCCGATAAATTTATAATAGGTACCTAATTTAAAAAATAACAAGTCATTCTGTGAATACGACAGCAAAATACTTCATATTTATCTTATATTAAGTATTTAGTACCAATGTAATTAAATATAAAACAGTTAGGTAATACAATAACTTCATAGGTATGCCATAAAGAGTCCAAGGTTTGTCTCATTTAATTACATTATTTAGTTTAATATTAATAATAAATGACTACTGTAAAAACCACAGCTGACCTAATTTTTTGACAAAACAAAAGGTACTAAGTAAACAAGTAAAACAAAGGTGGGTTAGAAAGTAGATTCAATACCTAACACCAAATGGATACATTTTGTGACAGTCGTACAAATGAAGAAAGTTTTGGCAGACATACTATCCGTACATGCCGTACATGTTTTTATTGCATTGTGCCCTACACGCATGAGAAACGCGGGTGAGACAATGCAGGTGCGAACGGATGCGTGCGGCTTTGCGGCCCACGCCCGCATCCGTGCGAAATCACTCTGTCACATAAAGGGCCCTTATTGGTACAAGATATGGTCGAGTTTCACATAACTGTCTCTGGTGTTCAAGGCTCTTGTATTCGCGATATAAGTAGTTGCCAAAACGTATTAAATAGCTTAATCATTTAGGTTTAGGTATAGGTAATTAGTGCAAACAATTATTAACACCGTAGGTAGGCATGCCTCCACACCACTAGCCTACCCTGGTGGAAGGTTGGGTCCCGAACCATACCACCATAACGTTGCCATAATGTGTCTTATCATGCAATCCAAGTTCACTATTTCGTTCAATAAATATTGTACCTATTGGAATAAGGTACTTGCGGTAAATAAGGGCCACCTTAATCTAAACCTAAATAATTTCTATAATTAAAGGAATATAATAAAACATTTAATATCATGTTAATGTTTATTTCAATATCTGCATCAGAAAGTACTATTACAAGTATTTTCATCTCAATTAGGCATAGTAATCATGATTTTAAAAAACCCTCTCTTTGGCCCTTAATAAACGTACGTAGTTTTATAAGGGCCAAATTTTAATTCAAATATTAAAAGAGTTATCAATAGAAAAAATATTGTTTTCGGTTTTATTTGACTTTAATTATCATTTGGCATTAAATCACGCTTTTAACATTACATAATCTAAGGAAAAACTAGCAATGGCTCTTAATAAACTAACATAGCAAAAAGATGTCTTAAAAACCTTTATCTATAACATATCGTCAAAATAATCACAGACGTAAACAATGAGTTTGTAACTTTTTAAATATTATCTATGGAAATTACAAATCTAAAACATTTTTTTTTATAAATAAGTAGTACGGTATAAGACAGGCCATGTACGTGGCCCGTCTTATCCTTACTATAAAATCTATTGTTATCGAGATCAACAACTTGGACACTTTTAAGTTAATTAAAGATATTAGGGATGATTTATGATACAAAAATAATAACAAATAAGATAATAACTATGGTATGTATTAAAATAACGAAGTCTATTGAAATTTGTTAAAATTAATTTACATTCTATGTATAAGAAGGGCCGGGCCGGCCTATGATAATAGCATAATTGAAAACGGTAAAAAGTATTGTATTTATTAACAAAAAATTAAAACTTATCTCAACTAGCCCACACTATTTGTATAACATTCACAATTAATTAACAAGATTTGAACAAACGGCTCTATTTTAGGTAAAACGAAAATTGTTTTGGCATGATAAAATTATAGTGGAGCTGCATTGTCTATCACTCTCAACTGACTCGTGGCTCCTGGTAAGATTGATGATCGTGCGACGACGCGAGCTCGGATCTTAGCTTTCCTATTGGTCATTTTTAAGCATGTGTAAATTGTTTTATAAAAGACAACTCCCGCACTAGGGATCATGCCCTGTGTCGCGGGGACTTTTACAAACACCAATTAACGGACACATAGAACACCCAGACTCAGGACAATAATTTGTGGATCTCACAAATTATTGTCCTGCGTGGGGATCGAACCCACAACCTCTTGCGCGGCAGCCGCTGGCTCTACCGGCGCGCCACCGAGGTCGTCTCGAAAATCTAGGGTGCTGTGATCATTAAAAGTGTCATTTTCAAGCAACGGCTCTTGATACCCACCGGCTCTTGTTACCCGCAGGTACCTTACGCAAAATAAACCTGAAAAGAGAACAGTAGATAGATACTTTTCTCCGTACCACTACTACGTCTTGGTAAGGTGTTAACAGGATTACATTTTACATTACATAAAATTTTAATGTCACAGTTGGAAAAGTTGATAACATCGAAATGTTTTAGTTGAAAATATATCCCCTGTACATACGAGTATAAGAGATGTTATTTAACGTTTTCAGTGAGTGTCATCGAACAACCAACATTTTAGTATATTAAACGATTCATTCTCCGTGTGTTGACGGAGTAAGAATACAATATGTCACCATCCCATCTCATCGCTGGGTGTCGTAAAAACCGACTTAGGGGCTATCCGTGAATATTAACTAAGTATACGAAATAAAAAAAGAAAACTTGAAATTAAACCCTATAGCAATCCGTCTGGCCAGCGTGGTATCAGTAGGCTAAGTATCCCTCCGTTACGGAAGGAGGGGCCTCCTTCCCTGTAGTGGGACATTATGGCTGTTAGGAAAACGATTCATCAACAGTAACTAGGATATCGCAATTCGCAGTCTACTGTTTGGACATAGGCCTCTTCCAACACGCGCCACAGAACACGATCCTGCGCCTTCCGCATTCAATCCAACCCGGGGACCTTCCATTTTTTTGTACAATTAAATACAGTTAAAACAGCATTAACAAAAATTTGAAAAATGTATCTTATTATAACGCGTTTAGGTTTCCATTTTAAGGTAGATGCAATATGCCTGTTGTAATTGCAATAGTTTTTCAAAAGCCAGTAACGAAAGGAAATTCCTTGATCGTTTTGTGATAACTTATTATACGAGTAAGGTCTGTTTGCGGTACTGATGTGTCATAATTACTGATAATTTGGCGTATTTATCAGAATACGTTTTATAACCTACGTATAAGTATTCGTTGCACTTCCTTCTTTATTAATATATATTAGGAATTTTCCCAAACCCTGTTCCTACAGTCGACTTTAACGACGCTCTTGAAATGAGATGGGGTTGTACTGTTTTATCAGTTATTTTATACAAGCCTCATCTAAACTGAGTTTACCTTACAAGCCTAGTCTGAACAAAAACCTACAGAAATGATTTTTCATACAAGTCCTTTTCGTCCTTAAAAGGAAAGAGTAAAATTTTCCTCCTAATAACTCACGTTCGTTACGCAAAAACCCCAACTTTCATATATTTTATTTCCGTATGACCTTGTACTCAATTTATAGAAGCGCAGTGTTACCAAGACGACGACACAATGTTTTCCTGACCTCGACCAAGTTGTCGGAGATAGGAATAGGGACAGTGTCTCAGAAAGTGCCTTCTCGCACGCCAGCCTACCAGCTAGCGTAACACGCGATCAACATTTACTAAGTTTTAGTTTAGCACTTAATTACTAATGCTGTTAGTTATAAAAATAGAAAACTCTTAGGTACTTACCTACTTACTTAAAACTTAAATAGGTATGTATGTAAGTATCTATACTAATATAATTAATCATCTAGTCGTCGGTATTAACTCCATGTGGTGGCGGAATAAGAAAACTTGGTGCCCATGTATATTGTTCATACATACCGGTTGTAAGTACATTGTGCAGTTTAGCACACTCACAACTGTGTCTTCTAAAAGCCAAGATTAACATGATGTCCCACAGGTGAAGTTCCGGGAAAAGCTAAATTACTTTGGAATCCGGAACGAATTCAATTAAATAGATCAAAGAGTTGGAAAAACTGTTTTCCTATTATTGTTAGTATTAGTGTAGTATTTTGTTTGCTTTATTTGGTTCCAGTAAAATATTATTGTCAAAACGCCTAAGCTTTTAGTTTTACATTAATCTCTCTCTTGTCTCAATAATCAGGGAAGGCACTTAAAGTTTTTATAACGGTTTTTCTTTCATGCCCGATTAAATTTTGGACGAGGATTGCCACCACCTCTACGGATTTATAAGTTCCAAGTCATTTTAAAATTAAATTTGTTAGTCAATGTATGTAGCTACAACAAATTATAATAATAAAATAAATTATAATATTTCGTATAATCAAAACATTTAAAACTATCAAATCAGAAACTTCTTTAGACAGTTCATTGTTGTATACGGCAACACTCGTCTTCAAGTACGAACTATAATCAGCAGTATGAACGGGCAGAAAATTAATTGCTACCATACCATGTCGTCATTAATACTAACATTATAATCATAGGGAAATGAACAGCTGCGAGGTGCAAAAATTATACGTAAAATAGTAAATTATAAGTAAAATAAAAAGCATAATAAATTATTTTACGTGTAATTATTATTAAATATAATAATACTGTTTTTTAAATAATTGTTTTCAATCCTACAGATTAAATACCCACGAATATTTATAATCGAATTCTATTATCGTATACTACTGTACTTGTCGATGTGTAAATCGGGCTGAAACGTCAAAACCTTTGCGTTTATTTTAGGAGCGGCAGTGCGCGTGCGCGAGTTAAGTGAAACGAGCGGGAAAAAACAAGTTACGATATTGCATTATTACATTCAAAGACCCTGATTTTCATATTTTTAGGGTTCCGTACCAGTTTTGAAAAAACGGAACCCTTATAGGATCACTTTGTTGTCCGTCCGTCCGTCTGTCCGTCCGTCCGTCCGTCCGTCTGTCTGTCAAGACCATTTATCTCAGGAACGCGTGAAGGTATCAAGCTTAAATTTTCACCAAATACTAAAGTTTGATGCCTCTTAGTGCTGTAAAAAATTCAAAGTGCTAATCCAACGCAAACAAGAGATATAGCCGTTTTTGTCGCAAAATTTAGAGGGGTAAGGGCAAAAACCTACAGGGTACTTCCAGTCTACCTACAAACTTGAAATTTGGCATGGAGCAAGGTCTTGTAGTACATGTAATGGGAAAATTCCGAAAACTTTAAATTTTTACTTAAATCACATTATATTTTGATTTCATAGAATTTTGGCGGGAAAGCTGAGTCACGTGACCAGTGACGTCATAGAATTTTGACAGCTGTCAAAGTGACAGCTGTCACTTTTGACAGATGGGACGTGACGTCATAGAATTTTTGACAGATGAGTTGTGACGTCACAGAATTTTGGCGGGAAAACATTTTTTGACAGTTGTGTCGTGACGTCATTGAATTTTTGACAGATAAATCGTGACGTAACAGAATTTTTGACATATGAGTTGTGACGTCATATTATTTTGGCTGGAAAATATTTTAGACACCCGTCACTTTGACATCTGTCACAGATGGGACGTGACGTCATATAATTTTTGACAGGTGAGTCGTGACGTCACAGAATTTTGGCGGGAAAACATTTTTTGACAGTTGTGTCGTGACGTCATTGAATTTTTGACAGATAAATCGTGACGTAACAGAATTTTAGACAGATGAGTTGTGACGTCATAGTATTTTGGCGGGAAAATATTTATTAATAGAGCTGAGTCGTGCCGTCATTGAATTTTGGCGGGAAAAATAGTATTTAAACAGCTGAGTCCTGACGTTATCACAATTTGGCAAATAGGTTTGTACGGAACCCTCGGTGCGCGAGTCAGACTCGCACTTGACCGGTTTTTTATTTTTCTTAGAATAGTAGTTTACGGAACCTATAATATTTTGATTTACCGAAGATAATTTCCTGTAGGTGATTTATATATTAATGTTTTATTTCTGTATATGGAGTGTTAGAAAATCTATTAAAATTTCCAATATTTTAAATTGTAAACCGTAAACTGGCAACTCTGTTATTTAACTCTGTTTTGCTATTTAACTTAATTTTAACTTTTTCTTTACCGGACAAGAATACCACTTTTGGTTAATTAAAAATTAAAATAACAAAACAATAAAAATTAAGTTAAAATAAATAGTATGTTTCGAGAATTGACCTGCTGCATAAACTTTGTTAATAATTGTTATGTAGATAAATACTAATACGGGCCCTCTGATTACATATATAATAAAAATCTATCTTATTTACGAATTAAAACTTAAGATACATAGATTACCCTTATCACAAAAAAATTGTGTGAACTTGCTATTTATTGTAAATTTATTATGTCCACAGAGTACTTTTTAAAATAATAATTATAGGTATTAGGATTATGACATTATTTAAAATAAAATTTGCCCAAAATAGTTTTGTTATTTACAAAACTTCAGTGGTAGAAATTAAAAATAAATTTGTTTGAAGTTGGTAGAAATTGCTATGCACCGATTGGCCGAAAAGTAAACCGTCTACAAAACTTCAAAAAGCTTTCAAAGTTTAAACGTATGGCCGTTTGCAATCTTTCTCCTTTGTGAATTTGTCAACAATAATCAATAGTTTATTGTGAATTATAAATTTATTTGATTTTATTATTATATTTTTAAGCTAGTTTAAAATGACGTCGATCAAAGAAGACGAAAAGAAAGAAATACCTGAAATTATACACGATCCTCAAACTAACTGCACCTATCAAAGGTTAAGATTTTTCGGAAAGGTAAGATTATTCGTTCTGTATCCTTCTTTTTTACTTTATCGCATCTTTTTCATTGCTAAAAAGTGTGAAGTAATTAGGAAATGTAACATAAGCATCGTTCTAAATCATATAGTTTGTACCATCAACGTTTAATGCACCTGTCGCTTTGTTAAAAATCCAAACACCATAAACCGTTAATTTATCCACTTACTATAAATGCTTTTAACATAATTTTAATAGTGTATGTCCTTTAAAATGTATTTTATCATACTTATTTTGTTTTATAGTTTTTTAAGTTGTCAGTTACAATTCAAATGGCAGAGATTGCTTAGCAAGTGTGATAATCAAAATCATTCCTAACACAACTATAATTACACATTCTGTAACAACAGGAAATTATTAATGTTGCTGTTATTGACAATTTGTAAGAAACTAAATTACATTTCCTCTTAAATGCATAAACTAAAATGTATTTTCAGTTACACTGTTAGCATTTTGAAAAATCATGGCAACCAAAACTTCACAACATTCTAATGATAAACTAAAGTACTTTACAGGTATTTAAAACATAAACAAGATGTTTTAGATTGATAGAAATACACATAATTAACTGCCTTACATTGTCTATCAGTGAAAGAGTCTACTAAATAAGGTTTTTAAAGAATAATAACACATGTTTATGATATTGTTTGATTGTGAAGTTTGTAACACTACCAAATTCACATTTTGAATATGAAGACTACATAATTATCCTAAATTTAACAGTTTCAAACATAATAAATATCTTTTAAAAAGTTTTCAATAAGTTTAATAAGTTTGAAACTTTTGGTAAACATAATTAAAAGTTCATTGACATCTACTTTGAATTGTGTATAGTATACCTATTACTTAATATACTGTGTTATAACGTTATATTACATGTCATTCTTGATTTGTATGCTAAATATAGCAAAATATGAAATAGCTGTATAGATTTCCTAACAATTTGTGAAACAATTGTAGGGTGGTTTTGCAAAATGCTACGAGATCCAAGATATTGCTACCAATCAAGTATGGGCGGGAAAAATAGTATCCAAGAAACTCATGGTAAAATCAAGCCAGAAAGAAAAGATGGCTCAAGAGATATCTATACATCGTTCCTTACAACACAAACATGTGGTTGGCTTCCACAGCTTTTTTGAAGACTCACTTAATATTTACATCATACTGGAACTATGCAAAAGACGGGTATGTACTTATTGTCTTTAAATATCTCATTATTGCCGTTTGATGCTTTTACATCTTAAGATTGGCATTTAGGAACCTTCTGCAGTTATGGAAAACTGTTTTAATTGAAGGTGTTCAACTGTAATTTATCTCAAATGGTTATTCCTATGAATGAGGGAAAGTACAGGGACATAAAACATGGGTATATTTCGAGATAGCCTAGTCCAGCTTTAAATTTTATGGGCTAATAATTTACTTGTGACAATGGGCCAATGTTATTATTTCTAGCAAAATAACTTTGCCTAATAAGTTTAAACTTACAATAAAGTATTTTGACTTAGTCAGAAGCTAGTGCATCCAATAGATCAACTTCGTGTAGATATTATCAAAAGTTGTATGTGATCCAATGCACCTTAACTAGGGATTCAGTTTAGTAATTTACTTATGACCACTGCTACCAATTTCTCATTTCATTATAGTATCTATTGATTCAGTTTGGAAACTTACTTTTTGGATCATTTCAGTCTATGATGGAATTGCACAAGAGAAGAAAAGCAATCTCGGAACCTGAAACTAGGTTCTACATGCACCAGATCCTACTTGGAGTGCAATATCTACACAGCAAACGTATCATACACAGAGACTTGAAGCTCGGCAACCTGTTCCTTGATGACGACCTTCATGTTAAGATTGGTGACTTTGGACTTGCTGCCAGAATTGAATATGAAGGTTAGTATTTATATACATGTCTAGCTGGTTCCCATAACTTCACCTGCAATTTTGCAATGTTAATATAAATAACATAGAATCTTTGTAAATTGTAGCTTATGTGTTATTCTGAGATACAAGCTATATTATTGTAGAGTTACTTTAAAATTCATTCGGTGGTTTTTACTGTGAAAGTATGTAGTATGTAGTAAAACAATTTTCATTAATATACTTGTTTTAATATTATAGGAGAGAGGAAACAAACTCTATGTGGAACACCCAACTACATAGCTCCCGAGATATTGACGAAGAAGGGTCATTCCTTTGAAGTAGACATCTGGAGTTTGGGATGCATCATGTATACTCTACTCGTTGGCAAGCCGCCGTTTGAGACTTCCACGCTCAAGGACACTTATAAGAGAATCAAGCAATGTGAATACAGGTTAGTTCCCTTGGTATTTTAAAGTTTTTATATGTTCTAACTAATCTTTAACCCCCTTCCTCATAAACGCCTGTTTAATTTTAGTTAATTGATTGGCTTAAATTCTGACGGTTTTGTTTGGCATAAGGTTGGTTTTGCTAATAAAAATCTCGCTAAACAGTGACTGAATTTAAGAGGTGTTTATAAGTAAGGGGGTTATTGATTGAGGTCTTTATTTAAGGCTATAAGTATATATTTGTACTATGCTATAAGCTTAGAAATAGAAGTAACTATTTCAATGCAATCTTTGCATGAAGTTTTCTAATTAAAAACACCAATTTCTATACCTGCCTTGGTAATATGCAATTATATTTACTTAGATTTAAACAAAGTCATTCCATTTTAATGTTTTCATAATATTATAAGGATGATTTTTCCTAAGTAGTTACAGGAAACTTAATTATGTGGTTTCCCTGTAACCATTCTTGAGTTCGATCTTGCTTATTACTTTTATTGACAACTTTTAATCAAAGCCATAACTGGTGATTATAATGAGTAGTAAGATTTTGTTGCATACATATGGGCACTTGTTGTGAGCATCAAGATGGCGGGATCAAGTCTCCAATTCAAAATATAGCACCTAAAGGCTTTTGTACTACATATGTACTAATTGTACCCTAAAGCACACATTTGTACCTCTTAGGGTTAAGGTACTATGCCTAAACTTACCTGGACCCGCTACTTTGATGTCAAAGTGGCTGGACCTTCTGCAGCGCTGCTCAGAGACTGGAAATTCACACACGAAGGTTTAGTACTGTATATGTACATACATGTACTCAATTTCCAATACAATTGTAAGTGCCAAATAAAAGTTATGCGATTTAAACATTGGTCCCGCCACTTTGATATTCTATGTTATAGCTGAAAACATATGAAAATCGTTAGATCTTGAGTAAAATCAAATGTGTTTGTTTAGTACGACCTAAGTACAAACACATATATAATTTTCATATGTATAATATAAGAACTTTAAAAGTTATCTATCTTTCATCGTTATATTTGAAATAAACACTTTTATGCAGAAATGAAACAACGAAAATATTATTATCTATTTATATTATCTAACTTAAATTATAACTGCTACTTATTGTGTTATAATGATTAAACTAACTTAAATGTAAAACTAAAGTTTAATAAGACTTATTATTGTACATATATTAAACAATTAGGCACTATGTATGTTGGATTCTTCGTAACTTTCGTCTTTAAGTCATCGTAACACTCCCAGTTACCAAATAAACGAGAAATATGAGCAAGATAATGCCCGATGCCGCTAGATGTAGGAGGAGCTATAAACTCTATTACAGATAAAATAGTATAGTATTTTCCCTTTAAGTTAATTTTTCTCGGAATTTCAAATATGTTTGTTTTTTTCAAATCGTTAAGTTAAAAAAATATAGTAGATGATAGTGAGTAAGATATTGTTTTACTTCCATTACATCCTGAGACACGTCATGATAATATTTGATTTTGAATCATTTCATCAGCTGATTTTTAGGATTTGGAAAAAAAATAACATAAAAAAATTTAATTGTTTTATAATATTAGTGCATAAACCTCTCCAATTCTATTAAAATAACGAGATTCGGAAATAAAATAGCGATGAATGAAAGATATTTTTTAAAGTACTTAGATTATACATATGAAATTTATATTATGTTTTTGTACTCAGGTCGTACTAAACATACACATTTGATTTTACTCAAGATCTAACGATTTTCATATGTTTTCAGCTATAACATAGAATATCAAAGTGGCGGGACCAATGTTTAAATCGCATAACTTTTATTTGGCACTTACAATTGTATTGGAAATTGAGTACATGTATGTACATATACAGTACTAAACCTTCGTGTGTGAATTTCCAGTCTCTGAGCAGCGCTGCAGAAGGTCCAGCCACTTTGACATCAAAGTAGCGGGTCCAGGTAAGTTTAGGCATAGTACCTTAACCCTAAGAGGTACAAATGTGTGCTTTAGGGTACAATTAGTACATATGTAGTACAAAAGCCTTTAGGTGCTATATTTTGAATTGGAGACTTGATCCCGCCATCTTGATGCTCACCACTTGTTAGCCAAATATGTTGCTCTACAACGACAGTTTTTAGTATGTCGCTAATGTCGTTATTTTTTATCATAGTTGTTAGCATGTTTAAAATATCAAAATAAATCAAGCCAACAAACACCTAAACATATTAGATTGTTACAAACCTGTTCATTATATTTACGTTATACTTGTTGTGACTTGATATCAATATCCATCGATATCTAAACAGGTTTCCGATGATAACGGTTTCTTCATTAACGAGTTTTAATTTGATTCAATCAATTGGGGAGACTCATTTAATGTACATTAATTAACAAGTAAAGGAATGTAGGTAGCCTAATTATTTTGGTTAAATTCGGCGCAAGCGTGTAGGACTCGATTCCATATTCGACAGTGCATTCTATCCTTATTACAGTACGCGCCAACTAAGTTGGCCAGCTTAAAGTTTTTGCAAATGGTTGCTCAGATCTCTTTTTGGAACTGTTCCTGTACTTGCACAAACTTCTCTGATAGCTAACTTTAGGCTGGCCAAATTTGTTGGCGCGTACTTTAAGTAAAGATTAGAAGTAATGATGTAATGGTAAGATAAAGCTTGCTGGGTAGATGCATTGTGTAAATATAAATAGTATACGTTTTGCCTTTTTTAGTCTTGATGCCATCTGTACTTTCTTCCTTATCTGGAAAGTTCAGGATAAAATGTAGTGGTCAGTCAGTCGTACTATTAACACATCCTAGTTGTGTGCTTTGATGCTCCATTGACTATAATGTTCAAGTATTCATAAGCAATCAATTTTAATTTTATGTACGGTATATTATAAACGCTTATTAGAACATAAAGTTAAAATTGTCGAATGTAAATGTTTATCCACCTTATTTAATTAACCACCTTTTGTAGGCAGAAAGCGTTATTGGCATTCTGCTTAGTTTATTTTCATAGTTCTGTTTGGTTTTAAGCCTATAACTTTTTCTTTTATCTCGCAAATAACCTGATGTCCGCGGAGTATTTCCGCATTCCGCTACCTTATGTTTAAAATCACCTGAGGAAGACTTAATAAAAGATTAGGATAAACACACTGTCATGAATACTTTTGTCAGAATACGACAAATCTCTTAAAAAGAACTAAACACTCTTTAACTTTGCCAGATTATCTTATTTGACAATAAACTAACTAAAATAATTAAGACGTAATTACTTAACATTCTAAAAGGTAGAAATTAACAAAAATAATATTGTATAATTTGTATTGTTCAAATAGTGAGGGGGTGTACCTAGCGATGAGCGTATGTTGCACGGGTCCGTGGAACACATTGAGTACACGGTTCGCACAGGCATTAGTCGACGATAATACTGTCAACCAACGCTACAGGTGGATACCACATTGTTTACCGCTTTGTGGTGAAGGTTCAATATGTGTGACACTCATATCACATAATATCACGATTGTTAATCCCTCGATATCATTATGTGACTCGTCGCCTTTTTTGTTGTCTAACGTGTGTTTTTATTTATGTTGTGTTAACATCATTCATTTGAAATAAAGTATGTTGGTAAATGGTTTTGGGCATTGTTTATTTAATATTGTTGTGACTAAGAAACTATTCTTGATTTACAAGTTTTAAATGTTTGAGATACAGTGGTGTGCGATGTTTATTAGGATTTGTAAAAGTTAAATTAATAAAATTAATGCATACATTAGGCGATTTTTATATTTATATTAACTGAAGTCTTATTAAAATACGAGAGATGATCCAAAAGTAGTTATTGATGCTTAATAAAAACATATCGAGAGAGACTAACACGACATAATATGTTCTTATGTTATATGAACTTTGATCTAAATATGTTTAAAATAGGTCACTTCAAAACTAATAACACACAATGCCCATTACCTATGCAATATTAATAAGTTATTAAAATGTAAAAACTAATAAAAAGTCACATAACACAGCTACAGCTGATACAATAAGCATCACAGCTTATCCATTTTACTGTCATACAAAGATGCTATAAATAGAATAATTCGTACATTTTGCAAAGTAAACTGTTTCTATAGTAATCAAAGATTTAGTACCTCCTATTTAATATGACAACTTATAAATATAAAAATCCATGCAGTACAATAATTAATTCTGCTTTCTTAAAAAATATTTTTGTGAGTGACTTAGTAGCTATGTGCTCATGAATAACCTTAATATATCTGCAAAGGTGTCATATTTTATTTAATAATTTCAATACATTAAGAGGCCTGACAGAATTAAGACTGCATTCCCATTATAACTATACATAACATTCTCTTCCCATAACTTTTATAAGCGAATGTAAACTTCGAATCATTAATTTCAATGAATATCGTTTAAAACAAATCGTTTTGAAACATATTAAGACTCAACTTAGGATATTAAAAAAAATCATTTAAAAAAAGAGGTATAACGTTTTTGATTTCAACTCGTAGTAAAGCTCTTTTGTAAGAAAGTAATAAATACTGTAAACACTTTTATACCTTCAGCTATGGTAACCGATTATTTCTGTGTTCTCGTGTATAGTTTAGGTAATGCTTAAAATACCATAGCCCATTTCTACTTACAAAGTGTCATAGATACTACGACACACGCGCAATAAACAAAACTAAAAATACTTATCAAAGATGATTCCAATGTCTTCTCTAATTACCCAACAAACAAATTACTTGCACTAATTACAATGTACTCATACGAAACTACGATAATATACACAAGTTATCTTCTTAGTTCCCATAGACATAATTATATGTTGTTTTATGTAATAGGATCCCGTCATCACTCCGCAAGCCAGCGGCGTCCATGATAGTACTGCAGCTACAGTCGAACCCCGCGCGCCGTCCTTCAGTGGACAAGTTGATTCAACACGAGTTCTTCTCGTCCGGTATAATGCCGGCCGCGTTGCCGTTGTCCTGCCTTACCACAGCGCCTAGGACTGACCAACTTGAAGGCATCGCACTTCATCGTCGACCACTCAATGAAGTTAATACTAATGGTAAGTTTTATATTTATTTTGTAATCTATTATTGTACCTGACTGTATTGTATCCCTTCATCCCATTGATTTACAAAAAAAACCCAAGATGCACATTTTCTAACAAAACTAACAACCAAAAGTGTCACCAAATTATACATACGCAATAAATACGTATAGTAATATCGTAAACATATTTCTTTTTTCAAAATCAATCTTACACGCATGACATAAAGTTGTATTTAAAAAGTAATACACAAAAAGCAATAAAATTTAATGATTGACGTTTGACGGTAGAACAACGCGATACTAATTTAAAATAAAAAACCGGTCAAGTGCGAGTCTGACTCGCGCACCGAGGGTTCCGTACAAACCTATTTGCCAAATTGTGATAACGTCAGGACTCAGCTGTTTAAATACTATTTTTCCCGCCAAAATTCAATGACGGCACGACTCAGCTCTATTAATAAATATTTTCCCGCCAAAATACTATGACGTCACAACTCATCTGTCTAAAATTCTGTTACGTCACGATTTATCTGTCAAAAATTCAATGACGTCACGACACAACTGTCAAAAAATGTTTTCCCGCCAAAATTCTGTGACGTCACGACTCACCTGTCAAAAATTATATGACGTCACGTCCCATCTGTGACAGATGTCAAAGTGACGGGTGTCTAAAATATTTTCCAGCCAAAATAATATGACGTCACAACTCATATGTCAAAAATTCTGTTACGTCACGATTTATCTGTCAAAAATTCAATGACGTCACGACACAACTGTCAAAAAATGTTTTCCCGCCAAAATTCTGTGACGTCACAACTCATCTGTCAAAAATTCTATGACGTCATGTCCCATCTGTCAAAAGTGACAGCTGTCACTTTGACAGCTGTCAAAATTCTATGACGTCACTGGTCACGTGACTCAGCTTTCCCGCCAAAATTCTATGAAATCAAAATATAATGTGATTTAAGTAAAAATTTAAAGTTTTCGGAATTTTCCCATTACATGTACTACAAGACCTTGCTCCATGCCAAATTTCAAGTTTGTAGGTAGACTGGAAGTACCCTGTATGTTTTTGCCCTTACCCCTCTAAATTTTGCGACAAAAACGGCTATATCTCTTGTTTGCGTTGGATTAGCACTTTGAATTTTTTACAGCACTAAGAGGCATCAAACTTTAGTATTTGGTGAAAATTTAAGCTTGATACCTTCACGCGTTCCTGAGATAAATGGTCTTGACAGACAGACGGACGGACGGACGGACGGACAGACGGACGGACGGACAACAAAGTGATCCTATAAGGGTTCCGTTTTTTCAAAACTGGTACGGAACCCTAAAAAGTTCACAATGAGCCTATTTGTTGCGGACAGTTTTGGGAAGTGGAGTGTGTACCTATGGTTTTTTTTAAAAATCAATGCTTCATCCATATAATTTGACTTAATGTTACAGCTTTGTTAAAACATATTTATTATGTGCATGCCCCACATTTACAAAGAAATGAATTTTGTGTAAAAGTTAGACATGTAGAATATAATCCTTAATTTAATTTTGTAATGGTATGAAGCCCCTAAAAGAAGAAGTAGCATAAAGATATATAGCTAATAATATATCATTATCTTTGTGATAAAAAGCCGTTTTCGAGAAATCAGGTAACAAACACAAAAAAAAAACAACCGAATTGAGAACTTCCCCCTTTTTTTGAAGTCGGTTAAAAATAGACTATCTTCACCGTGTATAATATTTTTATTATGTTTCCAGAGCACGTGGCGATGTCGGTGGACTCTCCAGTAAAGCGCGAGGCGATGAGTGCGGAGCCGCGCGCCGTGGAGCCCACCTCGCACCGACAGAACCTCATCGCTCTGCGCGACCAACTGTCTGCGCTGCTTGCTAGCAAGGTACTACTACAATAAGTATATAAAATCGATGTGGATTCAAATCTTTTTTTCTTGTATTATAAAGACAAATTTTATTTAGGAGACCTTTCAATCATGGAATTTCATTCTCAATATAGTAGTTACTTTACATAGAAAATGTATATTATTCATGATTTAAACTACAATAAGTTACCCCAAAAAATTAATTTAGTACCTATACCAATATCTAACTTATGTTTACAGCTGAAATGCCGGCCAGAATGTCTGACAGACGAGCTAAGTGACCCGGCGGCGCAACCGCTAGTGTGGGTCGGCAAGTGGGTGGACTACAGCGACAAGTACGGGTTCGGTTACCAGCTGTGCGACGAGAGTGTCGGCGTTATGTTCAACGACACCACCAAGCTTATTATGCTTGCTAATGGACTGTGAGTACTTAAATTAAAAATCTTTGTTTACCTGTTTATTGATTTCGTCAAATGAATAAAACATTTGTTTGATAATAAATAAAAATATAATAAAGTTTTAACACAGTTTTTAATGTTCCTGTGACTAACTGCAAGAATAATACTGGCTGGCAACTTATTAACAGTTGGGACGATTTCCATTGTCTTGTCCTCATAGTGCAAACTCAGCTTATATTGAGACTAGGTAGCATTGTGTAATGTTGCTGAATATACATTTTATGTGCGATTTAGCGGGCGATACGTTGCTTAAATGGCGGGCCTCGTATTTTCTTTACTTAAACTAACTTATTTTTTATTTGATTGTAAATAAAATAAATATAATGTTTTATTGTTGTAACATAGAATATCTTATCATATAGGAACGTGCACTACATCAACCGGCAGGGCCAAGAGCAGTACATGACGATGCGCGAGTACCCACAGGATTTAGACAAGAAGATGAAACTACTCACATACTTCAGAAGATATATGACTGAACATCTTATGAAAGCTGGTAAGATATTATCATTTGTATTTAATTCATTATTGAGGATACCCCAGGATTATGAATAGAATCTATTTAAATTTTAGAAAAAATTGTGAATTTGCCCGGTCAAGTACGATTTTTAATTTTTTATTATAAGTCATATATTTTTTACATTATATGTAATATAAATACTGTAACTTCCTTGCACATACAAGCTGCAACCCTATCCATTATCCAGCCCTGAAGTTAACTCGTACCAGAAGATCTGCAAAAAAAAAAAAGAAACAATGACGCGCTACCCTATACTTATGGTATGCACTACATAATTAAAATAGCGGTGGCCAGAAGTGTTCTGACACGGCGACCGCGTACTAGATGCCTCGCGCGACCGTCTATTTCATAATAATATTAAACAAATGCATGAAATTGTTTCAGGTGCCTCAGTACCTGTAAGGGAAAGTGATGGTTTGTCACGGTTGCCACATTTACACCAGTGGTTCAGAACCACGTTAGCTGTCATTATGTACCTGACGAATGGAACATTACAGGTAAATATCTATCTATATAATTTTTATCACGTAATAGCTGTCTTTAACTTTCTTGTGTACATACTTAAATTCTTAATGATATTTTACAATGCCAGAATTATAAGTTCTATTATACATATCCTGCAAATGCTAAAAACTCTTTATACTCATCAGGTTTTTTTTAGTATCTAATCTTAATAAAAACTTTGTCAACAGATAAACTTCCAAGACCACACAAAGATAATTCTGTGCCCGCTCATGCAAGCTGTCACATACATCGACGTAGAGAAGAACTTCAGAACATTCCGTTTCAGCACTATAGAAGAGCATGGCTGTGATAAAAAACTGTACACCAATCTCACATACGCTCTAGAGAAACTAAACAGTGTACTCGCCAGCAAACTGTGCTAGTCACAAACATACTAACACACTGGTACATAATTATTAATAAAATGAATTTAATATTGCCTATACATAAGAAGACATAGTGAGTCTACAGTAGATTCACAATCAGGGGTGTAGGGCTAGCACACTAGAGGTGATTCTGCGCCCATATTGTTTAATTTGTTCGTTTATTAGCAACATACATGGTTTTGTTAATGTTTATTTCGTCTCAAAAATCAATTTCAGTACTTTTTTTTTCTTATTAATTACTTTTATGTCCACCGATTTTATCTCTATTATTTATTTTATCGTTTTGGTATGTTTCATACAGCAGGCTTATTAGTGACTATTTACTTTTGTTGAATAGATTATTAGCAATCATTAAAGCTAAGCTGGATATGTTACGGTAATTCTAGTACAACTTAAGAGTTTCATTATCATACAATGCTTAGTAGCAATCTAATATAAAAGTGCCTTTACTTATTGACAGGACATTTTAACCGCATTTTTAAAGTATACAAAAAAGTAGTTTTAATATTATCTATACTAATTTTAATGTTTCCTACCTGTAACTCAGGTACTTCACTGGAATTGACGTCCACTTTCTTACGTTTTGAATTACGTTAGATAAGTAAAATTTTAGTAAAACTCTTGACGTTTATAGTTGATTGAAGTGCACCATGACTGAGCGTTGCGAGACGGTGCTGAGTTGCGTTTGGAGTTTTTTATTTAGTTATATAACTATATTTTTATAACTTGTTTGTGTGTAATATCTGATAAAATATGCAAGTTAATGTTCCTTTGTAGGGATATTTCATGAAAGTTATACTGTCACTGAGTTTCTAAATTGTTTTCTCGAACTCCTATTAGTGAAGGGTCAGTATTATTACAAATTCGATGTTGGTGAAGCACTTCTGGTTCTTAACTTGAAGTTTGTCAGAGGTTTGTGACCTCACCTCATTGTAATATAATAACATAAATATTTTGACAATAAAGTTATTAGGAAAATAAGATATTTGTTTCTTTTACTTTAAATATTAAAGCAACTCCCCTTATCTTTTTTACTTTTAGAACTAAGTAGAGGTAACAAGTGAAGGGTACCGTTTGTTTACAAATAATTGTAGGAAGAGGAAGTCCATCGGCTGATATGATGAAATTAAGGAAATCACTACAAGGCTATTCTATTCGGCCACATATGGAATACTGTTCCCATCTTTGGGCTGGAGCACCCCAGTATCAAGAGTGGTACGTCACTCTACGAGATACTTTCTTGCTTGGGTAACGCACACTTGGTACTGGGGTGCTCCAGCGTTCTTGCTTGGTCTACTGAAGATGTGCACGAGAAGAAATTTGTGCGTCCTGACGTTTTCGAGAAATATGGAAAAAACGATTCCTGCTAGGGTAACGTTACTCCAGCAAGAAAGTATCTCGTGGAGTGATTTGAGTGGCACCTATCGTTTTCGCTTGGTCTACTGATAATGTGCACGAAATATGACATCGTCAAGTATGACGACGTCTTCAGGTTATTGAGATATTGCATTTCCTGCTGGGGTAACGTTTTGATATATCGTGTATCTCGATAACCATTATGTGTGCACCAATATAAAAAATATGCACATGTACCTCTAATTTCTGTATGTTTCGTAGTTCTCGAGATATAAGATAAAAAGTGCCTGTAACTTTTTTCCAAAAGAGTTACATTGAAAACGAAGTAGTTACATAGGTTTGGGTCAAGGAGTACATTAGATTGGTACAAGTCTCGTTACCAAATTCCGTAGGGCCGGGCGGCCCTGATGAACACGGCTTAAGGCTTATAACACCTTCCATTCTTTTGTTTGTGAGAGCCAGCCGTACCAGGGTATGGCTTACCCTAGCAGGAATGTTTTCCGTAGTGTGACATGAGGGGTACCTTTCCAGTGAGGTAACCTCAGTAAAGCCGTCAAGCATAGCTCAAGTTTTAAAAAACTGACCTACTCAGAATCCGACCTAATGAGAAAATGACTTCTTACGAATTCGACGTACTCCGCCAAAAGGCTACTTGTTGCAGTTGCGTCACGAACAAAATAGGCAACTTTCTATGCTGGTTTATGTGTTTCCTCATAAACACAACACCTGTTAACATTCTGATATATGGTCTATCATTATCCTGGCGACACGACAGGTAATCTACGTTCTTCGTCTTCGCTGTTCTAGAACTACAAAATGATTTACATCAGTACCTACGCAAAAAAAACTTCACCTGAGCAGATCACGAGAATTCTGATATTTAATTAACCATAATATTAAGGCTTAATTAAAAATTATCTGAAGCGTGCGCTTATTAAAAAACATTTACTTCGCCCGCATGAACACGAACAAACCTATCAGTTTGGAATACCTATTTCAAATAAAAATGTACTAGAGTTTGATGGGTAGTTGTAGGTAGGTACATTAAAATATAAATAAAAAAGAAGACTTATTTCAATTTTATTTATTGCGTCTTTCATTTATAGTACACAGCCCAAAACGCAGAATGTTATGGTGACATAAGTAATGTTCTTTTAATCTCATGAATTAACTCATTTCAGCAATATGACGTATGGGAGTCTTTATCCATAAAACAAATGTGGTCTTACAGTACTTACAAAATTATATTCTGTGGGACTAAACAAATTCTATTTTACAATGAAAAGTAACTACCCAAATCTGAGCAGTACAATAAGATGAATTTTTTATCATGTTGCAGAAAATTCATACATTTAAATTAATTTCTACAGTTGTCTTGCTCACTCTGACAAAACCTCATTACAGCTGTTTTGGTCAGCATGTCAATTCTCGTACCTAAAATTCGGTTAAGTTAACTTTTAGTTGACATGTTTTTGCTATTGCAATTGTAACCTTTTGTGGTTGTGTTAAAGTTTTATTTAGAGTGTGACAATTTGACAACTAAAAGTTAACTTAACCGAATTTTAGGTACGAGAATAGACATGCAGTTTAAAAAAATACTAAATCAATATAAATAATGTTATTCTCACCAAAAAGTTATAATATTACAATTCCTCAATAACTCAAAATGTACAATTAATTAAATTATTGACAGTTTAACCACACATTACTTCACTTCCTAAAATAATTTAAACAAAAAAAATACAATATTGTATGCTACTTATTCTTTACATTATAATTCTGAATGTATTGCATGCTGATGTGGTAATAATTCTCCGGGGTGAATGAAAAGACCCTCCTTAACTTGCCAGTCTGTGTATGCACCATATTGTGAATTTATACCTACAATTTCACCTTGTCCACTAATAGGGCGACCGAAAGTGCGTCCCGATCCAGCTAAAAACCTGTCAAAAAAGGTACATTAGTTAAAGAAGGCCTTTAGTAACAGTAAACTGTTTAGTAAGAACCTTTTGAGCCCCACATTGATTGTTAACTCTATGAAACTCTATGAAAAGAATTGATTTTCCATTTTGAATTCATTGCTTGGATGAATTCAAAATGGAAAATCAATTCTTTATTTGGATTGATTCACAAAACCACTGTTTTTGAAATTTGCTATTGCAAAATCAGTCTTAACGCTAAAGTGTTAAAACTGATTTTGTATTAACAAATACAAAATCATAAATTTGTTAATGCAATATGATAAATAAAAAATGAATAATATAAAATGTGTTTTCATAAACAAAAGGTGTTTAAGAAAACAAGTGATATTTTTGATGTGCCATGCCACAGGTAGTAACATGAAAACATTTTGACTTGATGTCAATAGGCAATTGTGATGTTCAAAGATAGTATCAACATTTAGCATTGTGTCTCAAATTCCAATAAATCTTTTACTCACTTTTGCAATTATACTAGACAGTATTTTGTACAGAGTCTAGAAAGAAAAATCCTACATAAATGTAGTAGTTTAAATTATAACTTACGCTCCAGTATCAAGATGTCTGAACTTCACAGGTGTGTCTCTCCTCCAGTAGTCATTATTACAAACTACTGCCCAGTGGTCACCACTGTCGCCTTCCCCATCTTCATCTCCATAACACGACACTTCCTGGTTGCCCGACAGTGGGGATGAAAAGTAATGAGAATGTAAATTTTTCTTAGTTCCTACATGCTGTAACCTAATGTTGCTGTTACATTTTATAGGAGACCTGAAATAATAAATAGAAAGGTAAATATAATATCAAGGTGGCAATATTTAGAGGAGGCCTATGTCCAGATGTGGACGTCAATTGGCTGAGATGAAGATGATGATGAAATATAATAAACAACAGAGTATTTAAAGACTTATCTTTGGTACAAAATTTGAATAAATTCTTTATTTCTTTTTTATCATTTCTGTAATGAGATGGAGTAACAACATATAATACCAACAAAAGATAAAGATAAAAATATTGATTATTTAAAATCAAGAAAGAAATAACACTAATGTCTGCACTAATCTAAGACAAATAATAAGTGAAGAGGCCCAAGAATTTTAAGGACTGTTAACAACTTATACCCCTATTATTATCCAATAAGGAATTTTGTACTTTAAAATAAAAACTTGAATTATATTTAAATAATTAAGTTTAAAATAATAAAGAGCCTTCTCCTTTTGTTTTAACTGAACTATAGATATTCAATAAAAATGATTTAAATTAAAACTAACCCCCTTTTGCATGGTTCTGCCATAGGCGCTCGTACTAGCCAGTGGCTGTTATTATCATCAGACACATCAACGGCCGTAACTGATTGCTGCCCGGAACCTGAGCCATACTTAACATCATGAGAGTGCAGTCGTAACCTTAAATCTGTATTTAAAAGCTTCAGAATACTGCCACAGGTTACAAAATCAGCCTTAGATCCTGAAAATGAATATCATACTCAGAAAAAAGGAAAAATCAAGCGTTGTAATTCATAATATCTTATTTATGTTATCATGTTTAGATCGTCCCATAGTAAAAGGCCACGTAATTTTAAATTGTACAAAGATGGGTTGACCACAACATGTTAATTACTATTGTATTAAGACTGTCTTACCATGTACAGATTGTGATGTCAATAATATACTAAACAAAGTAACTACAACGCCCGATGAAATAATTGCAATCTTTGGAAAAGCCATAGCTTTTAGCAAATAATTTTACTACAACAATACCGAAAGCCGATCTTGGTCTGAAATTGTTGATGGAAGTGACTTTGACAGCCACATTTTTTACTAAATAGACTGAGACTTAACATCATACTGCCATACGGGTATAATGTTAAGTCCCTGATCCTTGTTTGGAATAAACTTGTTGTTAAAGAAACATTTCAAGTTACAAGACTCAACAAACTATCCATCTTTCAACCTATCCAAATATCTCCAACTTCCGGCGATTCTGTGCCTCCCTCCTCCCTCGGAATAATATTTTTATATAAATAACATAACTCCAGAAATCCTTAAACCGATAAGATGTAATATATTTGACATTAATATGTTTCATATTGTTATTAAACTCTTTGATATTATGAATCTTGGGACTAATGGGTTTAAAATAAAGAAGTGCAGCTGTCTATTATGTCTGTACGTACCTTTATATTTTATAATAGGTACGATATTACTTTACTCTGTGGTAGTACCTTACCTATTTACTTTCGAGTTTCGCTTTCGTTCGACAATCTGTGGGTGTCTGCTTACTTCAGAAGTCAGGTCATTTGTCATAATTTGTGAAAAAAAGGAAAACAATAAAAAAATCTTGGGAATTGATATAAAACTATTTTATTCAGTTTAGAGTTTGCGTTTTAAAATAGTGTTTGTTCTCTGTAATTATCTAAAATGAACAGTAGCGCATATACTCCAAATTCAGGAGTTACTGGTATGTTAAAATTACAACATCTTTACCAGATGAATATTTTTCTAAATAGTGTTATTAACTATTTCACATTGTTTCCAGCTCCTATCGATCCAGGCTGGAATGATCCACCAAAGTTTACTTACAATGCACAAACTACGCCCAATAAGCCTAGAAACCTTTTAAACAAACGTGTGGCCTTTCCGTTATCAAGTGCCATAGCCAGCCCTGGACCTGTACCTCTTAATAATATGCCTCCAATGCCTGTTTACATGTCTCCTGCACCACCTGTGCCAATTACATCACCTATAAACATACTACAAAATGAGTGTGAAGTAGACAGTGAAAGTACACTAAAAGAGGTGAAAAGTATATTAATAGAATTCTTGGAGTCAAGTCCAGAGCTCGGTAGTAAAGCAAACGATATCAGAAGAAGAATAGATGTTATGGAAAATATGTGGTTGGAGGGCAAGTTAAATAACAGGATATATTTACGGATGAAAAATTTAGCTTATGGTAAGTTTAAACATTTAATGATACAATCTAATAATATGTACTTATAATGTATAAATAATATTGTATTATCTTCTGAATAATTAACAACTATAGGTTCACTTTAGTGGAGATTGTGACATTTCTGAAAACATTCATTAAAAAATATACAATTACAGAATGTTTAAGAAAGAGTTTCATAAACAATGTTACTCAACCACTTGAATTAACTAAGTGTTGCCTTACACAACAGTAATAAGTCTTCTAAGTGAAAAATGTATGTAAAAGTTAACCAAACAATGTTTCCAAGGTTCTTAGGTAAGATAATCTTGTAACAAATACTTAATCTCTCCACCTTGCCAAAGTATTTTTTTTTTATTATTGTTGAGTAAGTTTATTATTGTTGAGTAAGCTTAGTTAATTGTTTGTGAAACTCTTTCATGAGCATTCTGTAATTGTATACTTTATGAATAACAATTGTTTGGTGCAAGTCCGTGCCACAAACAGCGGGTCATGTCGAGGCAATTGGCAAACATAAATAAAAAAATAAATAAAAAAAAATATGTATATATACATGATCAACTGTCTCATAAATTTTCTTACTGTACTGTGTTAGGGTTATCAGAAAAAATGTGTAAAGACCATCCAAACAGAATATGTTATCTATTGCCCTTCGGATACATAATATGTATCAATAAATAACATAATTATATTCTGTGTCTTACTATAGCAGGCTGGATCAAAAAACACATGTAATGAATCAAGGGCAATTAAGAACTTATTTGATAAAAAATGCAGTCATATCAATAAAATACATTTTCAATTAATGTAATATGTAATATTATTCTTTTGATGTATTAATTTTATTCTATTATTTCAGCTCTCCGAGATGATACTCCAAGTAAAGCAGATGAGATCCACAGAGCACTGATGGTTGACCATGTGAGTGCTGTAGGTACCTGGATGCCCGGCATTAAGCAACTGATACATCACTGTGTGGCACGCTCTGAGCTGCTGTCTATTGATAAAGAATAATTTATCACAATCTGTTTAGCTATTGATGTGTTAAAAGTATAATTCCAATCCAGGCTCCGTTTTTATAGCTGACTAATGTAGCAAGCTTCCAAATATTCATAGTGTTAATTTACAGATCTACATGATAATTATTTAACATGTAAACCTATATTTACAGAAGTAATATTCAGTTTATTGTTTTGTAAGTGGGCTACTATAATCAAATTTAGTACAGATTAATTATTTAGCATGGTATACAATTATATTTTATGTTGCCCATTGTGAATTTTAAAGGGCTGGGTGCATGTAAAAAATAGTTTTAAACTATATCTTATTGTTTAGTTTCAATATGTTATTCTTATACACAAAGATTCTTTAAAAAACATATTTTAATTAATTAAGCAAAGTATTGTGATTTTTGTATTAAGTTTAAAACCTAAGTTTGCCATGTGTAAAATGATATGTACAAGCATAAAGGATGTGTAAAAATGTAAATAAAAATGCTATAGTATAAATATGATTTATTTATTCCTAAAATATAACCTTTACAATTACTTAATACTAACAATTCTGCTGAAAATTTTGTTGTACTTGTTTACTGTTATAACCAGGCTTAGGACAAAACCTGCCTCTTTCATTCATACTAACACTGGTATATCTTTAAGTCAATTACATACAGAAACCATTCTGACATTTCTGTAACCATTCAAACAACACCAAACACTAGTCATAACCTTACATAAAATCATTCATAATTATGGAAACTCTTTTTCTGGTCTTAAAATGTTCATTTTAAAGACAACTTTTGCACTAGGATCATGCCCTGTATCACGGGGACTTTTACATACATACAATCAATTTAACGGACACAGAACATCCAGAATCAGGCCAATAATCGCAAAAATAATTGTCTGACGTGGGATTCGACCCCGAACCTCGGGCACTTCTTCATACATGACTGCATTCCCACGAGGCAGTTACACATAGACATTTTTATATTCTGCAATGAGTCAACATCTATATTCCCCTCTTGATAGGCTTAGGCGCAACGGTAACTCTAACAGGGCGACACAACTCCACTAGTTGCGCCGGCTCCCTGCCCCCGTCGTCGACTGCCAGACATACGGAGATGTCCACACCGCAGGGCTCCGTCCATACGCCGTGAGATATCAGGACTTTTGTTAGCAAACGCACGTTCTGTGTGCCGTCTTCATCTGTAAATGAAAGGGGGTTTTAAACTAGGTCCATTATAGCAAACATATGCGATTAGCACAAGTGTATTTATTTTATCTGAGGCATTTAGGTCGGTATGGCCACTGAGTTTACTTAATCCACTTCCAAGCAGAAGTGTGAAAATGTTACTGTATTCAAGTATCAGAGTATAAAGTCTATTTTTTTATCTCGGACACTAAAATGACAACTACAAATGTCAAACGTAAAAATAATGTAGCCAGCTTTTAAGAAACAGTGCTGTCCTGTGTTTCGATTCGTGTTGTAATTATTGTAAAATATTTACGGTTGTTAGTATAGTCGAGAACTAAATGGCTTTATCACCTCTAGAGTTAATGTTAGTTGCATGTCATAAAACTATTAGGTTCAATATCGCACAACAAAACATCAGCCAAAGCATGACGCTACTTTGACATATCAGTTCTCCTGTATTAGCAAATAGTCGTTAGATATTTATAAAAACAAATAGTAAAAATAGTAGAAATATATTCAGTCAAGGTCAACAAGTTTGTTTCAACGGACCTATGGCGCCTGAAACCGTGTTGAGCATTACTTAGCTGCTTTTCCACTTGTGTATATATGAGTTTGTGGAGGACATTTTCAAACACTTTTGTTGGTGAGGATAGAATTGCTATAGGCCGGCACTCCTCAACAGCAGTTAGCTGCAGGATACAACTGAGAAAGATATTGACGAATTTCATCGACATCAGAAGCCATGTTCCATAGATGAAAATATTTACGTATTTAAACAGACATAACAGAAAGCGTTTGACATAACAGATAGATTCATTAAAGAAGTAGGTGACGACTCAGATGATTCCGAATATTCAAGTAACGAATCCATTTCTGATTAAAGATTAATTGTACAGCCAAATAAAAATAAATTATGTACCAAAAATAAATTTAGTTTTATTTAAGTACCTGAGTTTAAAATTAGAATTTGCACATTTAATATTTCCAAAAAACTGTATAAAATTTAATTTATCGTTAACTTTTGATAGTGGTGGTACATCACTACATAAATTGCACAAAAAAAAGGTAACAGTAATGATATTTTAGTATTCGAGATTAAAAAAACAGCCTATAGTCTCTATTTAACGTAATCGGCGGAACTAACCTATATTTTTATCGGTAAGTACCGGCTGTATCGCATCACTATTTATTAGTTGTAAAAAACAGGCAACACATGAAATGTCATTTTAGTATCTGAGATAAAAAAATAGACTTTAGTAAGTATCTAATGATATTGGAGAGCTATAAGGCTACCAACTTGTCTATAGGGTAAGCGACAGTAAATAAACAAATTAAAGGAGTGCAACTAAGAGTTCCATACTATAAGGGATTCTATGTGTGTTTTATTATGACTTTGCGTGGATTTTTGTGTACAGTAAGCGCAAACTAACTCGGCCGGCCTGGAGTTGTTGCAGTTGGCTGCGCATTATGTAATTTTTGAACTAAATGTGGGGAGGGATTTGTGTGTTGTGAATGTCTTATTGGTTTCTGTACATGCGCAAACTTATCTGAAAGCTAACTTCAGGCCGGCGGCCGTGTTATTTGGCGAGTACAGTAGATGTAAGAAGTGTGTTAGTTACTCGTGTAGTGATGGTCTAGGGGGCGCAGATGGTCCCGGTGCGGCACGAGCGCGTGCACGCGCGTGTCGGGGTAGGCGACGCGCACGCGCAGCGCCTGCGCGCACGGCACGCGCAGCACCTCGGCCTCCAGCGCCACGCCCGCCACCAGCCCCGCGCTGAACCGCACCACCGTGTCGTTGTCCGCCGCCGGCTCCACTATGCTCGCTGTGCACATGCGGATCTGAACACAACAACGATATTTACTGCGATACCCTCCATTTAACAGTACACTAGATCTAGTCAAGAGAGTACCACTAGAACCCACAATTTGTGTGCGCATTCTGCGGACGTGTGAACGTACTTCCGCCGCGTGCGTGCCGAGAGCGCGCTGCGTAGACGTCTCGTTATTACTCCTTCAACCGCTATCCCCGCCACAAGTTTTTTTTCTAGGGGGGCAAGGTCTTTAAAAAGCCTTGATTGAAAGAGGTTACGCAGAACCATCGAAGAGCAGGTGTTAAACTTCTTCTCCTCACCACCGGACACACTAGAGAATTCTGAACCTCTGAGCCCCGGAGAGGTCGCAGCAGCGATGTCGCGGCTGAACCCAAGGAAGGCACCCGGCGAAGATGACATCCCGAATACAGCCCTACAAAAACTACCCGTCAGGGCGGTAATAGCTGCAACCCAGCTGTTCAATGGGATCCTAAGGACCGGCCACTTCCCTACCACCTGGAAGCGAGGTAGAGTTATAGTACTCCCGAAGCCAGGCAAAAACCCCAGGAGACCAGAGAACTACCGCCCCATCACCCTGCTTTCATCGACGTCGAAAGTATTCGAGCGACTGCTGCTAGTTAGATTGAACCGACACCTCAGCCCGAGACCGGAAAAACACGGATTCCGTCAAGAACACTCAACGACGCTGCAGTTGACTCGGGTCCTAGACGAGATGGCAGCATTGATGAATAGAAAAGGACAAACCGCAACAATAATTCGACAGAGTATGGCACAGCGGGCTAATCCACAAGCTGACAAAGACCTCACTCCCCCGGGATGTCATCACAGTCGTCGCCTCCTTCCTGAGCAACCGGTCCTTACGAGTTGCTATCGGAGAGGCCCATCCACGCCGGAGTGCCCCAAGGCAGCTGTATATCGCCGGCCCTGTATAATCTGTACACCAACGACATATCAGTGGTCGGCCCTATTCGCAGACGACACAGCATACCTGGCCAGCTCAGTCAACGCCGCACACGCAGCACGAAAATTGCAGCCCACTCTCGACGCACTACCATCATGGCTCGAGAAGTGGAGGCTCAAATGCAACGTGGCCAAAACACAGGCGTTACTGACTGGCCGCAAACGCCTACCACCACCTCTCAAATTGATGGGCGAAGAAATCCCCTGGACCCATCAAGTCAAGTACTTAGGGGTCACAATAGACAGGACGCTGTCCATGGTCCACCACGAAAAGATAGCCAACCAAATAGCGCAAGTGGCGAAGATGAGGCTAAGGCCTTTGCTTTCATTGCAGTTTCCCTTACGTGCCAAGCTGGGTATATACAAGACATATATAAGATCGCGGATCACTTACGCGGCCCCAGCTTGGTACAACTTGACAGCCACCACAACGCGGAACACACTCCAGCAGAGGGAGAACGCTTGCCTTCGTCTGGCAGTGGACGCGCCTAGATACCTGCGAAACTCGACCATCTACAGAGACCTGAAATGGGAGAGCCTCGAAGACCATGTCAGACGGATGGCAGGTGGAATGTTCTCCAGAGCAGACCACTCTCAGTTCTCCTATCTTCGGCAACTTGCGCCGCTCCAAGAGGTGGAACCAGCAACGCGCGCACGGAGGGCATTCAAGCGCCCCGCTCGGGAACTGATTCCGGTTCCCCTGGAGCGGGGCACAAGCGCCAGCAGCAGAACCAGGACCACCACCACCCTCTTGTAGGCGACTAGCAGGGCCTCTCCCAACGGAGAATCACCCGGCTGGCTGACTCGAGGGTGGCTAACAACCCAATAACCGACCCATCGAATTGGGTCGCGACGAAGACACCCATAAGGGCACAAAGCAACTTTGTAAAATTCTCTAGGTTAAGTATATTATGAGAAAATATTCGTCTTGTCATATATTATTATAGGTACATTCCGTGGCATAAGTAAAACATCTTACAGCCTGCACACAACAAATTTAACCAGAAAACTCATGAGTTTTTAATTTACCTAAAAAACAACCTACCTTCAAATTAGGTTTAGGTATGACCGGTAGAGGCGCTGACTGCAGTAGCGGTAGTATGGCGCGCGCTAACGTGACCGGCTTGTTGTCCGCGTTCATAGACAACTGACGGAACACCGCTATTGTGAACGGGTCCGGCTCCACACCTGTGGGACAATAGCTTTATTAAATACTCGATTTTATAAATGGCTTCGCCTGAATAGTTGGCGCTTATCGCGACAGTTTTTAGTTTATGAGTTATTCTGATGTATACCTAAGCTATATCACGGCAAGCTTTATTTAAATACAAATGCAGTACAGTGCGCGCAATCAATGGCCGGATTGAAGTTGTTGTAAGCGAGTGTTTTGTCAGTTCGTGTACATGCGCGAATGTGTCTGAAGGTAACTTCAGACTGGCCGAGTGAGATTGCGTGAACTATAACCCCCTTACTCATAAACGCCTCTTTAATTTAATCACTGTTTAGCGAGATTTTTATTACGAAAACCAACCTTATACCAAACAACGTAAAAGTCTATGCTAATTAATCTTTGACTAAAATTTAATAATAAATAAATAAATAAATAAAAAATAAATAAGTAAGGGGGTAAGTGAATAAGTAATACATACAGTAAGCGCCAACAAACTCGGCCGGCCTAAAATTATTGCAGATGGCTGCGCAGATGTGAGTTTTCGAACTAAATGGCTAATGGAAGCATGAGGAGGGGGTATTTTATATGCTCTTGTCATGCGCGAACTTCTCTAACTTCAGGCCTATTTCTATTTCAGAAGCTATTTAGCGAGTACTGTACCTGCAGTTGCCAGCATCCTGTCTAGCAGCTCAGCATGGTGTGTGAGCGCGGCGGCGGCACACAGCGCAGGCGCCGCGCCCCCCGCGCCTGTAGTACCCCCCGCCCCCGCACTACCCTCCACACCCGCACTCGCACACAGTCTAGCCGCTATCACACGCAGCGCTAGTTGCCAAACGCAAGCATTTTCCTGCTCGCTTACGCCACTGAATTGATGTTGTAATCTGCAAAAGAAAAACCACACGTATTAAAATTAACTCTTACAAAAGACATCCACTGCTAGACATAGGTCTCGTTTAAACGGTTTCTACCTTGCTCTGTCCAGTGCCTCTCTTATCCATATATTGCCCGCAACCTTTACCAAATTGTCGGTTTACTTTTAGAAGAGTTTGCCCACCGAAACTTTATAATATTTACAAAAGAATAGGTTGCATTTGTAATATACAGTGTTGGTCAATTAACTCGGCCGGCTTGAAGTTGTTACAAGTAATTGCACAGATTTTCGAACAACTCGAATGTCTTTTTTGTTTGGGTGCGAACATGCGCGAACTTCTCTGATAGTTAACTTCAGGGCGGTCGTGTTAGTTGACGCGTACTGTAAGTAGTGTAGTAGTGTTAGTACCTGAGACAGTCTGTAGTGAGTGCTGCTAGTGCGTGTGCAGGTGGTCCGGCGGCGGCGCGCAGGGCCCAGTGTAGAGCCAACACTCCGCGCGCGAACACGCTCGTGAACTGCGCCGCGCCTGACACGCCCGGCTCCATCTCTGCCAGTCTATAACATAACACACATACGTTTACTTACTGTATAGTCATTTCTTAAAATCATAGCAAATATGTACCTATATTAAAGCGAATAAAGTATGAAATTGCGTACGCGGTACATTTAAACATCGTTTGCGTTACTCGATATGATGATGTAAGTGATCTATTTTAAATGATATAAAGGTCCGAGGACAAAACTGTCTGGCAGGCCATAAGGGAATAAAATAAATAAGAAGAAATCTTATATTTTTAAATGCACAGTACGCGCCAACTAACACGGCCGCCCTGAAGTTAGCTATCAGAGAAATTTGCATCAACTTCAAGCCAGCCGAGTTAGTTACTTACTTATTAAGTTGTTCCTCAGCAGACTGCAACATCTTCAGCCTAACGTTGACAGAGAGTGATCCATTGTCAATGTGCTGTAGTACCGAGTCGAAGAACCGCCTCACTGCGCTGTCGTCCATCGCTGACTCGATCTTACCGGCGCTTGAACGTAGTGTGTCACCTGAGTACATACCATCAATTGTTATACAGTCGTTTGCAATAGAATTCAACAATCATGTAAACAAACCAATTTGTCACGATTGCTCCGTATTAAATCACATACATTTGACGATCAATTATTTTAGTCTGATTTCAACGAACGCACCATTGTTTTCACATTATCTTCAACACGATTTAACTGTATTTCTAAGTTAAATTTCTACTATAGATACATATTATATACACTTCTCATCAAAAAAATCGAAACAGTTGCAAGTTTGTGTTTTATAAGGTTTATCTGAAAAATGTGTATATTTAGGAATATGTGTTATATATCATTTAATAGGGAATTTAATGAGGTTTTCAAACAATGATGTTAATGTTCTAAATTCAAATTCAATTTTCATTGATTTCGTATTTTGTTTAACAAGTCGTATTTGCCCTATACGTAGTTTGACGGAAATTGATAAAATTAGGCACGTAAATGAAAAAAAAAGCTAGGAAACGTTTATTTAATAACTCCGATACCATTCCCGACCTTTCATTACTGCTTCTGTACGGTTTTTCATCGATCGGATGAGAGTCACGATCAAAAATAGTGGCGCTCTATTCCATTCCTCTTGGATTGCATTTTAAAGCTATAGGCCGACCGTTTATCTCAGTCCCCGCCTGCGGTATGAAAGGGACGAGGGGGCGGGGTAGCGGTGTCCGTTATGGTAGCGTACACAAGAGCTATATCGAGTTGGTTGCTATGCCAAATAAAATAAGTTTTTACAAAAAAAAACCGACTTCAAAGACAAAAATTGGACTTAAAAATAAAAAAAATTAGTTGTATTTTGGTTTTGCAACATTAAATCAGACATTCTTTTTACTTAATTATAATCTAAAGAATAGGTTCTTTTAATTATTGTAAAAGGTATTGTTAAGGATATTTCTTGAAGAGTCTACAAATATATTTATTTGTAGATTCTTTAAAATATAATCAAATTATTACAAATAATGTAATATTATTGTTATTTTTGGAGTCGGTGTCAGCCACGATAATTATATTCTATTTTATATTCCTGACTTAAAATTTAAAGAAATATGGCGTCGTGTTATACACAGACTAAAGACTAACATGAGAAAGTACTGCGAATCAAAGACAATTACTTAAAATTAAAAACCATTTAAAGTGATCAGAATGTGTTATACAGAACTTTATTGCCTTTTCTAACGACTTTGTAGACAACATTTTGCATTATTGATCCTATTTGCGTTTTCAATTGACGGTGCTGGTTAAACGCCCAAAGTTATGGAAAACTTTAATCAGTTACTAAATAGGTATATTAAAACGTTTGAACGTGACACAGATATTTTAAAATATATTTATTTAAATATGATAAAAATAGTTATTTAATATTTGTTTAATTTTTAAACCAACCCATAAACAATCAACAACTTTATGTCATAATGTCGAAGTCATATAATAATATAATTTGTAATTCGTGGCCGCCATCCCATTTGCTTAGGTATTATCGTATTTCGTTGGCTGACACCGACTCCAAAAATAACAATAATATTACATAATTATTATTTCATTATTACGTAAAAATGAAAAACCATCTCTTTTGAAATAAAATAATTTTAAAAATAATTGCCTTTTTTATTTTGTGTCTCATTTACAATTTTATTGCATAACACCTTCCTAGTTCAAAATAGTGATTGCTTCAAAACCCTCTAAAACGGTATCGGTTACTTTCAAATTTCACTAAAACCAAAAGTTAACTTCTAAGTCCCCTAAAACGAATCTATTTTTGCAAATAACCTCGTTTTTCAAATTGTTTTTATTAAAGAAAGATTTGTTGGGATTGCTAGATTACAATAATAATATAATGTTAAAAATCGTACAGAATTAAGGTTGTTAGTAAGTTTAAGACGTTTTTCATGAGTTGTCGACATTTAAGAAAAATCACTTTAGGGGGTTTTGAAATTATATGACTCATATATACATTAAAACAGGTATGATTTAAACATATTAATTTGTACGAATCAATCTTAGAAAATATTTACAGATAATAAGAACAATAATAAGAGCTTTTTTATTTTTACACACTACCATAACGGACACCTAGTCAGTATGTCAGTATGACACTAGTGCAGTAAGCTAGTCCGTCTTCTATACAATTTACAAATTTCAAAGACGGTGGCGTCATCTTGCCATTTATACTCGTACTTTCTAAGAGAAAATATGCAATCTAAATTATTACACAATTTAAAGCCTGACCAGAAAAATAAAAAAAACCTCTCCAGGTATTTCGATTGGTTTAGGGTATAATTTCAATATTTCCTTCTTTTTATTTCATAAAAATAAGCTAGCTAAAAATTAGAGCTGTCTTGTGATGTGATGTAGTTCGGGTCACAGTATCTAGATGGCGCCGTTTTGCCAAAAAATCAAGAGATAGCTCTCTCCTTTGTCTTCGTCCCCCGCGCACCCCTATTACCGCAGGCGGGGTCTGAGTTAAACGGTCGGCCTATAGCTAAGTGTTTTTGAGGCATGATTTTACACTAATCGTCTTTTTTATTCATCCCATAGATGTTTAATCGGATTCATGTCCGGGCTTCTTGCTGGCCGATCAATAATAGAGATATCGACTTCAGTAACATAATCTCATACGACGCTCGCGGTGTTTGTCCTAGCATCCTCGTACATAAATGCTAAACCGGGGTCAAATAAATGTGCATAGGGCATCACAAGAGGTTCAAGATACTGTTCGATGTACCTATGACTGTTAAAAAGGGCAGACGGGACCCAAACACAAAGACAAACTCGGTCTTGTCGTTGCCACTAATTTCTCCTCAAACAGTCCATGAACCGCCACCATGGATGGCCTTTTCTTTTAATCCTGCATGGTGCAAAGCGTTCTCCATCACTTCTGTAGACCTTAGTCCTTCCATCGTTACCATACAATACAATTTTGCACTCATCAGAAAGGAGGAACTTGCTCCACTAGATGTATGACCAATTTAGGTAATTACGTAAAAAGTTAAGGCGCGCTTTTCGATGATCTGCAGGTATTTCCCCCCTATTTGCTGGGTTGTACGGTACAAGTCCACGTTTCTTCAACCTTCTTCTAATTGTAGAGTCACTTACAGCCACCATAGGTTCATCATGAAGCTGCTGCTGCGGTTGAAAGACATCAAGGCGTAGACTTTGTAAGAAAGGTGTTACTATAAATCGATCTACTCGGTCAGAAGTTACCTGTTTTCTGCCAGATCTCTAACGGCGCGTAAACAAACCAGTCTCTTGATCGCGTTTGCAGATTCTATGAAAAGACGAGAGGCTGAGATGCAATCTTTCAGCCGTAATAATCTTACTAAGTCCAAAATTCAGCAATGCCACCACTTGGCGGTTTTTGCGGGTAAACATCGCATGGACGCAGTAATAAGAGGAGCGAGGAACTCTGGGTGCGCGATACGGGTATTAAATAAACGTTTTCTAGCCTTTTTTTTTCATTTGCGTGCCTTATTTTATCATTTTCCGTCAAACTACGTACAGGGCAAATACGACTTGTTAAACAAAATACGAAATCTATGAAAATTGAATTTGAATTTAGAACATTAACATCATTATTTGAAAACTTCATTAAATTCCCTATTAAATTATATATAACACATATTCCTAAATATACACATTTTTCAGATAATCCTTATAAAACACAAACTTGCAACTGTTTCGATTTTTTTGATGAGAAGTGTATATTATATACTATAGACTATAGATATTGCATTATCATCTGAGTCTTAAAGCCATATCATTTCTCTATATCTATCGCTCAGCGGCTTCGTACTAAAACGCCTGTCTGGCACGCAGCCGCTCAGTGGCTGTGAGGTTAATATAAAGAACATAGTTACCTATAGGTAAGTAGGGTACGAGATGCGGCATCGTGTCTCTGAGATACGTGTAGTGCTTGACGGTGTGCTCCTCGAACAGGGGCAGCATAGTGGTGCAGTGCTGCGCTGCGTTCAGTACCAGGATCAACACGCACATGTCTGAACTTTATCGTCAAGGTTTATTATTATATAATATTATTAATACATATATTTATTTTAAGTTTGTCATATTTTTGTATAAATTCACACACACACACACACATGTGAATTTACATTAAAAGCCAAACCAGCGCGCATTCAAATCAGTAGTAAATTACACCCAAAAATTAAATTTAGGTAATGTTTGTCGCTATGCCCTCTCTCGACTCGCCGCGTATATACGATTTTCACCGGAGCACGTTGAAGAGCAGCGCTGCAGATGCGTGAGCATGGTCAAGTTCGTATCGATTATCATTCTTTTTATCACTCTTAAATCATTCTTTACTCCTTACTTTATGCTAAAATTGTCAAATATCAAATGTGACCTATTAAACCGTATCCACTAGATATATTGTTCGTGTTAGTAGTAAAAAGGATACAAGCTGGATCTTCGACGTCTGGCTCCGGCATGTCGAAGAACGGATGTACGGCGAGCAAGCGAGTCGTCAGCGGTAACACCAGTGACGCGTGGGAGCTGCCCAGCCGTTGTACGCAGCGGAATGTTGAACGTTTATCCTTTAGATATTAGATAAATAGTTAGTCAAGTCAAAATAAAAGAAGGAAAACTTCAAATTAAACCCTATACCAATCCGTTTGGCCAGTGTGGTATTAGTAGGCCAAGTATCCCTCCGTTACGGGAGGAGGCCCGTCCCTGCAGTGGGAGATTAATGGGCTGTTATGATGATGATGAGTTAGTCAAGTATAGTACGCGCAATCTAAGTTAGCCGGCTTGAAGTTGTTGCAAAAAACTGCGCAGATGTAATTTTTTGAAACTAATCGTCTTAGCAATTATTTCAGTCGTTAGCACTTGCTACAGGGAGCTATTTTGTTAATGCATTAATATCTAATTTTATCTAAGACACAAAAAAAAATACAGCAAGTTTTTCATAACTACATTACAGTATTTTAATATAGATTGACGAGTCTAAAGATATTTCTATTTAATGTATTATCAGATATAAAAGAGACGTAAATTGCAAAGCTAAACAATATAGGTATTACCTGTGGATATCTTTTAAGATTCTCCAAGATCTTGTCAATGCACATCTCGAGGCACGTCTTGGAGGCGACCGTGCATGAGCCCAACATGCGATGAAGTCCTTCCCTTACGTCCATTGAAAAGTCCTGATAATACATTAATCAAAACATTAGAATTAGGTTAACAAAAAATTGCTGTGACGTCTTGTTGACAAACACATAAATGACTGCTTAAAGCAAAGCCGTTTTTTCATTCATTATTATCATCATCGTTCGTTATATCAATCAACGTGGACATAGGTTTTCAACAATGTTTTAACTTCGCGTGAATTTGTGGTTCTCTCATGCATGAATCTTTTACCACGTAAATCAGATGGTCAGATTGCTGCCGTGAGTGGTCTGCCAATTTTTTGAATTCTAATAGTTACCCTATCGCTGGTCGAGATCCCTTTTTGCCACATTATCCATTGCCAATTTGAAATTTAAATGGGGTATAATAAACGCTTTATCAATTCGATTCTTGAAACAAATATGTTGTTTATTATCTTGTTTATTAGGCGATATATATTCCATACAACTCTGTCGCAGATATGATATTTACGTAATTTCCATAGTTGTTTGACACACATATTTTTGTGATAAAGAAGAAAAATAATAACATAATATTAAATACATAACAGTAAAATTATCGATACCTTAAATCTCAAATGGCGTAATCACCATTTTGGACAAAATGACTTTTGAATGCTGTGTTACTCAATTTTTTTTTCTCTATCGATCTGTCTTATCAGAGTTTCAAAATTCGCAAAAAAGTGGTGATTACAGCCCACGTATTTAGCATCGCTAAACAAGGATTTTCTTATTTTGTAGCTGTACATACCTTTAAGAATACAATTCTTAAGAGTTTGGTCGATACACCAGTTAAAATTATAATGATATGAAAAATATTGACTATCGAGTTAGACGTATAGGACTAATATATTTAACAGTGGCGTTTACGACGCAAGATAGTTTAAGACTTGAAATAAAATAAATAACTGTTAGGGGGTATCAACCTTTTTGTATTTCATTTATAGAAAGATATAATGTGAAGCCTCTTTACCTCAACAAAATACCTTTATCATTGTCAAAATACAAAGACCTTATGCAGCTTTGTAATAACGGTACAATACCAAAAATGTATCACGAAGAGTATCGTCGTCTGCCTTCAGATAAAAATGTACTCGACGTTTTAGAGGAAACCGATGAAGAGGACGAAGAAGAGGAGTCTACAGAAAACTATGTTTAAATACTTTTATTACGTCATTTTATTCGTGTTCATGTTAAACCGAATTTAATCGAAGTCTGTGATTTATAATTAAACTTAAAGAAACCTAAGGTTGTGATTTAAATATTTAAGTCTATTAATTATAGTAAAGTTATTGTGTTATTTTTTTACCTAATAGGAGGTAGGTACTCGTACCTATTGAAGATTGTTTGACATTAAAAAAAATAAAAACGTTAGTTTTACTTCTTTACACACAACTCGTAGAAGACAATTAAGGATTACTGACAGGAATCTTACTTAGTGCCTAACTAAGTAAGATTCCTGTCAGTGCGGATGTTAGTAGTCTTACTTCATGCAAAGTATAATAATATTGTTTCTCTTTAACTAAAAACAGAATTAAACATACACAAAACTTTAGTTTGAACTTCATACCAAAATTATTCTGTTTGTATAATTGAAATAATAAAACGAAATATTATTTTTGTAACAATTAAACTTTATTTTAATTTTCCTCAAAGTGTTTTATTTATAAAAAACCTAAAATGGCCATTTTAAATGCGTTCACTCTAAGCCAACTAGGCTGTTACAACGTAACTTTTTACAGAACAGCGTTTTTTTTGGGTCGTAAACGCAAACATATTAATATATTTTTGGCGTAATCACAAATCATTTTTGTAATTATTGGATGAATTTTTAATACCATAGAACTGTGTTATAAAGCCGCCCATGCCATATAATTATACCCAAGTTTCATTTAAATAACATTATTAGTATAAAAGATATGAATTTTAATTTATTTTATTTTTTCTGTTTTGGCTCTCCTGAAAAGTGACGATTTGGTGATTACGCCATTTGAGATTTAAGGTATCGTTATATTAACATCATTAATTATGTACCTCTAAAGCACCCAATATAGTCTCTAGCTGATCTTCTCTCAACACAATATGATGTGCTATACGCGTCAAGCTATCTATAGCTCTGAGACGCACGTCCTCTATCTCATCGTTGAACATGTCGACGAGGAAGTCCAGCGATGTCGTAGCGAACGCTGGGTTCTCCATCGAGAGGTTGCATACAGCATCCACCGCCGCTGTGCGGACCTCTGCAAATATAATTGTCGAAAGGATTAATATTGAATTCAATATGTATTTATCTATAATATTAATAGTAATCCTACTTTATATCAGACATTATATCATTTTAACAAGAATTTATTTTTTGTGATTAGAGCATTGTAAGCATTGATTTACAAAAAACCAAAGATACACACTCCACTTCCCAAAACTGTCCGCAACAAATAGGCGCACAATGCGCTTTTTTAAATTTGTATCGTCGTCTGTTCTACCGGCAAACGTCAATCATTAAATTTTATTGCTTTTTGTGCATTACTTTTTAAATACAACTTTATGTCATGCGTGTAAGATTGAATTTGAAAAAAAAATATGTTTACGATATTACTATACGTATTTATTGCGTATGTATAATTTGGTGACACTTTTGGCTGTTAGTTTTGTTTGAAAATGTGCATCTTGGGTTTTTTGTAAATCAATGATTGTAAGTAATAAATTAACGATTGGTGTCCTAAACGCCATTGTTGCTAATGCATGTCGAATGTAATTCGGCTAGCTATACATAAAGTCAGTTACTCTAGGCTCGTATGTTTTTTTTAAAATGCAAAATGTTTTTATTGTATCTCGTATGTGCTACGTACCCATGAGCTCGTCCTCCAGGCCGTGCACGAAGGCCCCGGCCGCCCCGCCCGGCAGCAGCTGCACGGCGGCGCCCTGCAGCAGTGCGCCGGGCGCGTCGTCTGCCCAGCGCCGCCCGCTCGCCCACGCGCCGCTACGTACTAGCTCTAAGCCACGCTCGTGCATTGTGCGCTTTTTCTGTACACAAACACTTATAATTTAATTTACTCCTTTGAATTAACTTCTATAGTAAGAATAGAAATCTACGAAATCGATGGGATCAAGAATAAAACAACACACCTAAATTGCAGTTTTTTCCGCCCATGCATGCATGTCTCATAATCACATACATGCAAAATACAACCAGTACGTAAGCTGATTTGCTATGTCTTCTGTGAGCTAATGTACATTTCAAAAATGGAAGTAATGAGTACAAACTAGCAGTCACAAAATTATTTTCCGACCTTTCTTGACACAGAACAAGTGGTAACAAAGACTAACAAAACAATCTCGAGAATTTATTTTACTAATAACAGAGTGCACTTACTTTCATATTACTCATGAGTTGTTTGTCAAGGGTCTGCAACAGGAACCGATCTGAGACCCCTCGCGTATTGCCCAGTAGTGTGCAGGCCAGCGCACGCACTTGCATACAGAGATCGTTCACCGCTGAACATATTCGTACGAACGCGTTGTCCACCAGACGCATTGTTGTCTCACCATCACTCAGAGTTATGCAGCTAAAATTGTACAATATGTATTAATATTATATTAAATGTGATATGTGCACTATATTTAGGACATGCAAGTTTTAGGCTGGTCTTTAAAATGGGAGTTACATGTAAGAAATTTCAATGATATCAATACTCTGAAACAGACAGAAAGTTACCCATTGGATCGGAGGCACTATGACTCGTGGTATCAATATTTTGCTAACATTACTTCATACTTTAGATATTTGTTTATTGATTTAAGTGTATCCTATGTACAATATTTACGTATTTACAAAACTAAAGGATATAAGTGTGTTTAATTTTAGTTTAAGCCCTGCTTATTTTGGAACTACATGCCATTGTGTGCATATGTAACACAATATTATTATCTATTTGTTTCATCACTACAAAGACCAATAATTATAGAACCTAGTCAATACTTACTGCTCAGGGTACTTATTGCCAAGTACCCAGACTAACTTCAAAGCTACTTCTCTCACAATCTCATAATCATCAGTGAGTGCAAGGCACACTAAATCATACAAGTCTGGGCTCAATGATTGACCTCTTTCATCCATTGTTATCAGAGATTGGAACGCTTCACATCTTACTCTGGCATCCTGTAAGTGAAATTACAGACTTAGATAAGAACTAATCAACATTGTATAACAAGATAGAAACACACACATATAGATGGTATTAAAATAAATGTGAATTGCATGAATGATCTTGTTAGTTTGTAGTCATCAGACTACATGATATGCTAGCCATAATGTCAAAACTATTATTATAATTATAAAACTAATGATACAGTATTTACTTTTTATACCTATTTAATTTACAACAAGATCCCAAATTACCAAACAAATAATAGTCTTACAGATAATATACACAATCACTGCACAATTATCTCAGTATCAATACATACCTCAGCATGTGAATAATCTCCAAGAAGTTTCACAATAGCATTAGACTCATTTGTCATATCAGTGGTCCTCTCTGACTCAGGGTATATGGGGTACAGTTCACTGATCAGCTGTAGACATCTACACTTCACCTGGTGACTTGTATCCTTCAGATTGTCTTTGGCCACACCTACAAGACGCATCATCAATATCTTGTCATCACTAAGCTTTGCACCAAGTTTTAATAGAGTTGCTACACCCTGAGCTATCACCTAGGAAAATAAAAACATAATAATAATGTTTTAAAAAAAAGGCTTTGGTTTGTATTTCTGGACTCCATTATTAGCTTAGTCTGAGCCTGTATGTAGCTTTAGTCTGGCATGCTTGATTTGCATGTGTATAGTATCGGATAATTATCTGCTTTTTCATTGGTATTAGTTTATAGATTTAATTTGATATTGTTTAATTTAGATGTACACTAATCAATGGAACAATTTCTGTTGTCAGTTAATGTAAGAATATATTTATTTTAGGAAACTTTAGGTCTGTTTCATATGTAATTATGTATGTTATTTTTGTGTACCTGTAAGACCATTTGTTCCAAAATAAATATAATTACATTAAAATATATAATAATGAATATGGTGGGTTTGTTTTTTCACTATTCTAGTTTATTCATATAGACAACCTAAGTGAATACAAATAAAAAAAATATAAAGTTACTATAATGTGAGTTATGCAAGCTAAAGCAGTATTACCAGTTCTCTAAATATTGAACAACTTAAGTTTATAATTTTGTAGTAGTCTTGTATGCCACCCATTTTTGTTCTATCATGTTTTTGCTAGAAGCTATCGTGAGCTGTTTGCAAAACAGGAAACATAATTATAAACTTATTTGCAAAATATTTTAGAGCTAATGAGCTCTAAAATATTTTATTAATATAAGCTTATCATAACAAAATGAAATCTTTATTTGTATTAACAGTTCCTTTACTTTAATTGATTTAATTTTAGTTGATTGTAATGTTTTACCAATATTATTACCTTGTGTGATGTTTCATTTTTAATTAAATGAATAGTTTCATCAATTAAATTAATGAGATTAGCTCCAGGACACTCAAGCCCTATGTCACAAAACAGCCACAGTATTTTCACTCTAACTACAGACTCTTCTTCAGACTGAAAGTGTTCAGAGAGTTTCTTCATAGCCTCTTCTATATCAGACTCTTGAAACTGAAGGCAATCTGAAATCCTTAGCAATAATTGCAGAGCTTCATCACTGGATTTACACTTCTCAAGTAGTCCGACAAATGCAGCAGCCGAACTACCAATAAGAGGCTTCTTAACAAGATGAAGTTTCTTAGTTGGAGGACCATCCTAGAAAATAACGAGTTAAAATATAAAGTATTTAATAACATCACAAACATTAGCGTAAACTAAAAATGAAAACATTCAATTTACGTTCAGTTTATCTTAAATTTATTTGTTTATACATTTGTTTATAGTTTAAGGCAACTAGCAATAGGTAAATTACAATTTATTTGTAATAAATTAAATAAAGAACAATAAAGGTTAAGTACCAACCTGAAATGATTTGTTATATTCCGCAAGAGCCCTCTTTTTTAAGACTGCTGCCATTTTATTACTTTCTTGGTAGAACGCCGGCTTTAAATACAATTGCAATAATACAACAACGTTTATAATTCTCTTTTCTTCGCTTTATCTCACAACAATCAACAGACAATATTTGCCGTCATTTTGTGTCAAATTGTAAATTGTCAACAGTCAAGTCAACCATTGTTGTCACTCACATGTCAATGTCAACATATGAGTGAGTAACATTGCTTCAAGTCAAGTGAAAACAGACTAAACAAAAAAAAAGTGAACACTGTCTTGTCTCGGGCCCAAAGTGGACTGATGAAAATCAACTTGAATAAGATAAGGGATTAATGTTGACGACCTCGGTGGCGCGACGGCAGTGCAAGCGGCTGCCGTGCCGCTTGCATTGCGTGCGTGGGTTCGATCCCCACGCAGGACAATTATTTGTGAGATCCACAAATTGTTGTCCTGGATCTGGGTGTTCTTTGTGTCTGTTAAATTGATGTTTGTAAAAGTCCCCGTGACACAGGGCATGATCACTAGAGCAGGAATTGTCTTTTAAAAAAAAAAATAATAAAAAAAAATGTATTTAAATGTCCGTTTCTTTTGCCGAATATTGGTTCTATTAGATAAAAAAATACTATACCCCTTCCAACGTAAGTTTAGCTTTTTGACAGTTCACGTCCATGAAGTTTCGTAATATTTCTGCTTATTTTTCAAACAACGTACCCATGTTTTTTTCAGTTACCATGGTTACTTAGTGATGGACACTCAAAACGATTACCCCCATTATCAAACAAATTACAAATAATCGGTAGAAATAAATGCTATGAATAAACCGGAACTCTTCTTAATACGTTTATAAAATGTAATATGATATTTTAGATTAGCTATAACCCGCGAGTGTGTCACGATAAATTATGTATTTTAAATAATACCTAAGCTAACTATAACTTTATCATTTTAAGCTATAGGCTAATTCTCTTAACATAGATAAAGAAAGAAACAGTAATAAAATGATAATGTAAGTTGATGTAAGGATCCAAATGTGTAAAATAAAGTAATTTGAAAAATCACGAAATCGCTTACTATCGAATGGCATTACATTCGAGATACTGCTGAACGTCACTAACGTCAACCTGTCAAATGTCGTTAGATATAGTGGAAAGGGTATAAAACTGTCTTAATTAAACACTGATTATGTTATATTTTTTTCTACTTTGTATGGAACTCGAATATTAGATGATAAATCTGGTTATGTCTAAAACGGCAATAATGTACAGGAGGTTACATAGTATTAATAATTTTTTGGGATTTTTGGACTTACTCGTCCGTAGCGTCGCTGTATTTGTGTATAGAAAACCGAACAAAAAACGTTTTAAAACCAGCCGCTTTTATTCCGGTCTAGTTTAAAGCGTTACTGTGTATGTGTTCAAATTTGCGCTAAAATTGGAGGGTCAGCTATGGTTAAGAGAGCAAAATCACACAGACGTACACTGTGTACTTCAACTCATCATCTTACTTTAAACGATAAGCTTAAAGTTCTTTTTGTTATTTTATATCTCCATATACTATTTACCTCTATGGCAGGATCAAAGAACACAATAGTCGTCTGACTGTCATCTGATCAACTGTCAAACCTTATAAATTTAAGAATTTCTGTAATCTGCTTGGCTGGAATAGGAAATATGAATATGTTTCGATTATAAACTAGAATATATTACTATATCTCAGTTTTTGCTTCATGGGCACGTAGTGTATAATAACTTGGCTGCATTATAGGCCAAAATAACAAAATTGGATAATGTAAAGCGTGATGTTTTAATGACGGATATTACTTTTACTTGTTCCGATCACACGTAACAATTTATGTAATTTTGGTTCAATAGGTAAGATCCCAGTTAATACGTAAGAAAATTCCAGTTTAGGCCAAGAAAGATAGGATCTAATATTGAGTTACCAATAGAGACAAATATTACCAAGAATTCATTCATGTTCACGCCTTGTTTGTTTTAGCTGTTCATTCATAGTTACTTAGTTTGATAAAAGAAGGCAGCTTACTGATACATGTATGTTTGATTAGTTTGTATATCTGTATAAATAAAACAGTATAGAATTCACTACATCAGTATCTCATCAAAATTTGCCCAAATTTATAAGAACCCAATAGAGATGATTGAAAAAACAAACATAAAGTAAACATTACTATGAAAATGATTTTGATTTATTATTTTTCAGAGCATTTTGATGCCAAATAATTTTGATGCAGCTTAAAAATCACTTAATTAAACCCCATGACCGTCAGCAGTGGCGGTGTTTGGGCAGAAGAGGGGATTGAGAAGACAGGTAAAAGGTCTTATACATATTATTATATTGCTGTACAATATTTATTAATTTAGAACATGAATATGAATAATGTGCACTGAAATTTACGAAGACCACTTTAATTAATTGTAGATGTGTAACTGACCTTTGCTTTCCTCTTACATTGAGCAATTATCAAGTTCAGTGCAGTTATCTCTTAAAGAAAGTGTCTCAATCATTCCTCATTAATATACCCAATGAAATAATTAGAATTTTTCGTACCTCATACCAATATAACTTGGCTGACAATCATAAATGCATGGAATTCTCACTCAATATAATATAATCCATACATGCACTATCAATATTGTATGTTTAATTATTGCTGTGATAATGTGATAAATCCCCAAATTATTTTCTTTTTAATCTACAATTTTTGGTATGTTCTAATTCTAAATATTATGTATACAGTGTTTATCTTTGCTTGATAAAGCAATATCTATTTACTAAGTTAAGTTTAAAAGTTACAATATTTTTAACACACTACAATCTATTCTCATACTAAGCAGCCCTTTCATTTCTGGTACTAGATAACACATAAACTACTTTCATCTATTTAAACTTAACAAACATTGTTAATGCCCAGACCAATTAAAAAAATTATATTTAAGAACTTAACTTTGCATTAAGAGGGAATCAAACCAGAGACATCTGTTTAGAACTCAGAAGAATGAAAATGTTGAATTACAAAAAAATCTGTTGTATGGCACAGACATAATGCTTAGTGCAAAGAACTGTTTTTAAAAATAAATATAAATTTTAAACTGTAAAAAAAGTAAGATCAAACTTTTTCAATAAAATATTTTACATGAGAGTAAACACTTTTAATTTGGCCAGTGTTGTGTCCTATTTCCTTCTGATTGAAACTTCCTCTGTTAGTTAGCTTATGTTAGCTTCGATCTTATAATATTATAATATTTTATTATTTTCAGACTATGAAAATACTCATCCCAAGTTATGTGATTGTGAAACATCAAAAATGGATGACAAGCACTTGCTAAATCACACATGTATTGCAAAAGCATGCGATGGTACATTATCATTGCCAAAACCAAAATTACCCATTAATTTGCATGATTGGAAGGAGTTTTTATGTGGAGGAGGTTCTGCATTCTGCAACATTCTTATCAGCTACCCGCTGAATAAGCTTATTTTTAGACAGGTACTATTTTTGTTTGATCTTTATTTGTGTTTAGTTATTTATTTTTTATGTCTTACTGACAATAAGGACTAGTTGACCCATGTTCTAAGTAAGCACTGTAGTAATCTCAATAGCTACTGTACTCATCCACCTAAGGACAGTAGCATTTACACACTACACTGCTTAGAATTAAGCTAAGATCCTAGCTAACCCAAAGGTGTCTTCCACAAGCCTTCCTAGTCTGAGATTGAACTTCTATCTATATAACATACCTAGGATGATATTCCTTACCTTAATCACAGATACTGAAGAAGAAAACCTATATTAAAATGTATTAATATTTTTATTTGCAGATGATGCATGGTGTAGAAACAACATTTGCACTACATCAGTTGCAAAAGGAAGGTATCCGATATCTCTATCGGGGTATGCTACCTCCTCTAATGCAAAGATCACTCTCTATGTCCATCATGTTTGGCGTTTACGACAAGACCCTTCAACCACTTTTAGCACAAGAATATAACATATATGTAGCTAAAATGGCTGCAGGAATTGTTGCTGGATGCTGTGAGGCAACTCTTATGCCATTTGAAAGGATACAAACATTACTTATACATCCTAAATATCACAGTAAGTTCAAAAATACTGCACATGCAGGTAGATACATTGCTAAACATTACGGAATAAAGGAATTTTATCGAGGAATAGTTCCTATTTTATTAAGAAATGGTCCATCAAATTCAATGTTTTTTATTATCCGTGACGAAGTAAATCGTCGTATTCCACAACGAGAGAATCAATTTTATCAAACTCTACAGAACTTTATAGCTGGTGCATCTATTGGTGCATTTCTGAGCACACTCTTCTATCCGCTAAATGTTATAAAAATAAATATGCAGTGTGAATTAGGTGGTCCTCACAGAACCCTTTACCACGGTTTCGTTTACATATTTCGAAAGCGAGGATCAAGATTAGCTAACTTTTACCATGGAGCATTACTAAATATATCACGTGCTTTTTTAAGTTGGGGTATTATAAATGCGTCTTACGAAATATTTAGAAAATTTTTATATTCCTAGTCAAAGTGTTAATATTTACAGATAATTTATTTTATTGTTTTCCAATGGATGTAAAATCACTTATTTTTTGTTGATGTTAAGTTGCACAAGATGGTGTTGATATTGTTTGCAATGATGATGTACAACAAAGTAATGTTCATAGAGGATTTGCTAATGGATAACAAATGGACGGAACAATAATATTACATAAACTGCCAACCAAAATACTATAGAATAGATTATATGAATTTTAAATATTACCATCTCACATAATAGAGAAATGGTTTGTGTGGGATCGTAGCAGGTATGTTCATATTGAGAAAATTAGTAACATTGCTTACTAGTTTTCAGTTGCTTCAAAAGTGTTGAGGTTTTAAGTGTCTTATATTATTGGTAAGGATGTACGGTGTTATGTTTATATTCTGTGTAATCTCTGGGTATGTGATATCTAGAAATTAAAATGTATTGGAATAAAATTATGTAGATAATTTATCTACATAGCCAAGCGAAAATTTATTCTATTATATTAAATAATTTTAAGAACTTTGCAATGTTATATTTAAATAGATAGAAGAATTTATTCATGCATGGGTTTGGCCACTGTTATTTAACGTTTAATAATTATTTGATATTTTTTTATATCTAATGTGTCATAAAGATTGTGTGGTTCTGGTTTATGATATTATGCTGTACGAATACAAGAAAATATGAAATAGATAAAAATGAGGTGGATATGTTTTTATGCCATTGTAAAAGGAACACAAAAATACCAAAAATATAAATATTAGAAATAACTGAAACTTAAGTAGTTTGCGAAGTGTGTGAAAAGCAAGCCAATGAAAAAATCTTTTATTTATTTTCTTTTTATTATTTTATACTTTCTTAAATTTTGCATTATTTTGCAGCTAATATTATATATCATATAAGTGCGCGGCCTGCATTGTGTTCGTTGGTATATAAGAAATGAATGGATCAAGTATAAAATTATGTTTAAAATAGGGATGTTGCAAAAATTATTATGCTTTTAAAATGGTATTAGGTATGATATTTGTTATTTATTTTTTAGGTTTGAAATGCAATAAAATTAATTATTAAGGGCACCCCTCAAAATTTGTCTGTAAGAACTGAGAAAATAATAATGTTTTAATTATAAAATTATGGTGCGAAATACACTGAAATAAAAACAGTGGTAATAAGTGTACCAGTGTATTCTAGTTTATTTTTGCCGCTGCTAATAATTTATTATGTTTAAGTAATATGCGCTTTCAAATAGGTACGTTCTTAAATAAAAAAAATCAAAACATTGGCATATTCGAGCATAGTTACACTTTATTGTTTAATTCGTCAGTTGTATGTGTCTACTCTATGGTATATTTATGTCTATAGAAACATTTGTTAATTGTTGCCAGACTAAATAATAGATTATGCATGTAAGCATAAAGATTTGAAATGTTATTAATAATATAGGCATTACATACATTATACATATAGGTACATTTCATATAAAAAGAGATTGGGCAAAATTAACCCAGAACCAACAGGAACAAAATATATGCCGGTTTATTAGTCTTGCTATGAGAGACATTTTATTAAAAAAAAATCTCCCCTAAGTGCTGTCCAACTGTAATTACACACAATTAAAAAATATTTTTTTTCTATTTCATAACTCTAATAAAAACAAAGAAATACATGTAACGTTATCTAATTGATATTAAAAGACCGACCCAACTATTCTATCGTCTTTACTCGCTACAAAAAATACAATAAACCCGCGTCAACGACCCGCGTCATGCGCAGATTCAGGTATTATTCTACTTTTTTACACCACATGTATAACACGGTGTCCTACGTGGGCGACGCAACGCGATGCTACACGCGACAAGTGTTCTACTACTCATCGCAGGCCGTCACATAGCACACAAGTAGCCGTTGATTTGATGGCATACGTCGCGTTCGTCACTTCGCGTCGCGTCGCTTTCGTCGCCCACGTAGGACACCGCGTTAGACAGAGATGGCACTTGGTTCAATTAAATCATTTAGGAGAATATGTCGTACTGAATCGTGTATCCACGGTATGCGTACGTTAGGGAGCTGTTCTCATATAATAAGTGTAATATATTATTTAGGTCACGCTAGACATGTAGGCATAGAACATGCAAGTCCAATGGATTTCTTTTTTTTTTATTAAAAATGATAACTCCCGCACTAGGGATCATGCCCTGTGTCGCGGGGACTTTTTAAAAACATCAATTAACAGACACAACGAACACCCAGACTCAGGACAATAATTTGTGGATCTCACAAATAATTGTCCTGCGTGGGGATCGAACCCACAACCTCGTGCACGGCAGCCGCTTGCGCGGCTTGGTCGCACCACTGAGGTCGTCGCTCGATTCTGTGATTGTTGACTTAATTATGGTTATCCGCGTGGTGACGGAGTAAGAATACAATATGTCACTACCCCATCTCACCCCATGGGTGTCGGAAAACCCGACAAAGGGACTATCCGTTAAAGAACACCCTTTACCAATCCGGCAGGTCACCGTGAATTTAGTAGGCCAAGTATCCCTCCGTCACGGGATGAAGCCCGTCCCTGCAATGGGACATTAATGGGTTGTTATGCTAGATGGTTAAAGTTATGTATTATTGAACATTAAAACACATAACGTAGTTTTCATTCATAGCTAACTGTTATGAGCCTTATATCTGCCATACCCCAGACATATACAATAAACTAATAATGAAAATTATATAAGTTTAACATGTGTAATAATTAGGGATATATCTTACTTCTGTTGGTTCTGGTTTTTTTTTGTATGAAATCTGCCCATTGTCCTTTAATATTTTACGAATGAAAATAACTAAAGAGTTCTTCTGAGGCGTAAGCATAGATTTATTCTAATTTGGAGTTTTGTGACAATAAATTTATAATTATCTAAGTACTATTTCCTCTTACCATACCTTCGCATACCATACCTTGGTATAGCAGCACAAAATGTGCCAGTGAAGGAGTTGTCCACTTTATAAAAAGAAACTTGGTTTATTAACAGCAACTTAACCAGACCGGTTGGAAATTAAATTTAGTGTCTAATGTTGTCATAAATTGTGTGACCACTTTTCTATGCTACGTTTTCCAGGAGAGCTCTCCAGCTAGTCAAAATTATTTACATATGGTTCAAAGTGGTGCCGTAAAAATTTTCAGTGTTAAAGTTAAAAACTGTTATTACCGGATAATATTAATGTAAAGCATAAACGTTATTTTTTGTATAGACTTTTATTTTATGACGTCAAATGTATATATGTGTACAGAGAAGTTTGGTAGAGAAGAGTTCGGATACTTGGAAAGATGATAATTAAATGGAATTATGATATTTCTGGTGTGTTTTGTTTATTTTGGTAAAGAATACGTATTTACCCGATTTAAAAAAAAAAGATTGTCATATACTTATTATGTGACGTCAGAAAAAAACAATTTGGCGGATGTAAATTGTTAATGAATGTAAATTATTGTGGCCTTCATTAAGTCGGATGGACTGATTTTTGTTTTTTTAAGTAAAGGTATTTTTAAAGTTCACCGGGTTTAACGGTACGGTGGGGATAGTTCATATTTGAACTAAAAACTTATCCTCACCGTATGATTAAATAATTTCTGTTGATGACACCATATTTATAATTAAAGCGACTATCCTTTTTCTTCAGCATAACAAGGATATGTAGATTCTTGGTAGCGTTGGGTTTTAAACAGTAAACTCGTTATTGCTTACCCTTTTCCCGTTTTTAAGTAGTCAAAATCAAAAACGCTTTAATCAAAGTAAATACAATTTTCATTAGGTATATATTTTTGACGTCCTTTAAGAGCCATTTCACATTTTCGTGCGAAATTCTAAGATTTTGGTTGCCTAATTAACCATCATAACGTAGACTCTGGCATTTTTAAATACATGTAAAAAATAGGCCCATCTTTTGCATTGTAAACGTCTTGAACACATTTATAAAAAAATATAGGTAAACTTCGTAGTGGCTAATCTCCCACAACAAGTTTTCTGAAAAATCAACGCAGAGTTCATTTCAAGCTCTCATATCTAACACTAATATGTATAAGTTTGACTAAAAAAAATACGTATCCCATCAGAAATATACTTTTGTTGTTATCGTCTAAACTAGAATATGGATTAATATTACCAATATTTTGTAAAAAAATAAAATCTGAAGTCGTTTTTTACGGTTTATAACCCTACTTTGTTGCGGTTTTTAGCTTAAATTAAGTGTATTTCTCATTTATAAAATTATATCAAAATAAACTACGTTCTTAAAGAAATCTAATTCCAAAGTTTGATAAAAATCCCTTCTTTACTTATTTTTTAATAATACTATGAATAACACTCTTATTTAGAATAAATTACATTTCATAATCATACTATGATTAGGTAGTACCGCGCGAGCGCTCGTCGAGGTAGGACCTGTGCCATTTTTTCTCGTGCGCCGTACTACGAGCGTCGTGTCGTAAACGCGATATTATAGTACGACTACAACATTTTGGATGATTAAAATATGTTATTATATTCTTGTTTATTTTTAATATAGGTACACATCCTTAACTTTACATATTGGTGATTTTATTTATAAGGCAATAAAGTTTTATTAGACTAAAAAATAAAAAGTACCCATGCTTTGGCACGAATGGGCCGGCTCGCCTGGTTTAACCTTCAAGTGGTCGCGCGTAGTCGAGTAGACTGCGCTTAGTACATTTTCGTTCATATTTTTATTTTTACCCACCATATTTATTTCCCATTTCTAGTAGACTGTTGGCACAGTATAACCAGTAGTCTATCTGGGCCCAATATTTATTAAAAATGCCTACGGCTGCGCGGTACGTAAACATGCGAAAGGGCTGCCCACCTCCAGCTTTTAAATTACATTTACCTACTTTGTGTTTCCATTTAGTTTTGTTATTGTAAAATACTTTTTATTTTTCTATTTTATATTTAAATAAATAGGAAGTGTTCTATAAAGAAACGTGTTGTTTTATGTTTGATACATTTAATTTAAAGAAACATGTTTATGTTTGTACCTATTTATATCCACCATGTTTGTGATATAAATAAAATACTATATTATAATATTAAGTAGGTACCTAAGTCATTCAGTTAGAAAATTGAAGAAATTGAACCTACCTTAGGTTCAATTTCAAACAATCGAATTTATCGATAACCAAAACCAAACTGTAAACAGGTCTATTATCATCATTTTATAGATGGGAGACCATAGATCAAAGTGAAAGACACGCATGGAGTGTTTTATAAAGGCGGGCTAAATTTTCATTATTTTTGACCTACAACGAACCGTTTTCGTAATATAAACAAAATACTATATTAAAATATTAAGTACCTACGTCATTTAGTTACGTAGGTATTAATATCGGCCATGTTTGTTTGAAATTGACATATTAATTATATTTTTAGTTTCAAATACTATGCTGTCGGTTAGGCGCGCCCTCTCCCGTTACAAATGACCGCGCGCTCGCTTGAAGATTAATACCATGACCTCATAGAAGGAGGGCCGACTTAAAGCAACGCTTGCGTTGTGTTTCGTTGAGTGAGTGGGGTTACCGGAGGCCCGAACATGGGGTTATAGGGGAAGGTAGGTAACGCACTCGTGGCTCTTCCAGAGTTTGCGAGTGTTCATGGGGGCGGTAGGTATTGCTTACCATCAGGCAATCCGTCTGCTCGTTTGCGAACTATTACATAAAAAAAAGTATTATGGATCTTTTTACCACACGCTCTCAGACTTGTAAACCAAGTGATAAATGTCGTGTGACATGCGAGTGCTTTGATCATTTTCCACTTGGTTTCTAAACCAATAGTAATAGCTTAGTATAGAATCATAATACACTACAACTCTTCAACATCTAAGTACTACATTACGATTATCTATAACGGATCAATATTATTTCGGCTGTCTCTACTGTCGCGCCATAGATAGTTACGCACACATACACAATGCTGCCGTCTTTTTACCTAAACTCGAGCGCTTCAATTTTGTGAAATGGCTCTTATGCCCGATTTACACATCGACAAGTACAGTAGCGAGTTAAGTAGTAAGTTGTTGATTAAGTTGATTTAAATAGATCTCCATCCTATTTTTTGCCGATTTAAGTTGGCGAGACGCGAGAGAGACTCGCCAAAAAATAGGATGGAGATCTATTTAAATCAACTTAATCTTAAAATACTACTTAACTCGCTACTGTACTTGTCGATGTGTAAATCGGGCATGAAGGACAGGTATACTTACCTATACCTATAGAAACAGCGAAAGTAATATGTATACCATTAAACTCAATCAAGTCCTTGACTGGATAGACTAGTTGATTGCTTGATTGAAGTCCTTGACCGTATCCTATTCTTTTCTTGATAGATTGAAGAAAATCCGACGGACCTCTATGCTTAGAAAACAAAGGTACCTAAGTACTCATGCGCTTTTACAGCAAACAATTAAATCATTCATTACCCTTAAAACGAGATTGGTCCCAAGTCCTTTTCAAGCGAGTTGTAGAGCAGATAAATTGAAGTAGGTATACTTTTCTAATTAAAAAACCGATTAAGTACAGATTCTAATTAAGAGGACTCATTGACAAAATGCACTATCTTTCATCAACTACTACAGGAATATGAAAAGACCTATTAATCTAGAATTTTGATATAGGTAAATTGATACCTTTAACTAGCCTTTTGTAGTTACGAAAACGCGATAGCTTGATTTTGGCTCGATCATATTTAATTTTGAAAACACCTCTAAAAAAACAGCTTTTTACATATAACACGGAAAGTACACTATCATTATGCTTAGGAATTACTCAAATACATTCGTAACATCAATATTAGTCTTACTGTAGAATATCATTTACATAACTACAACCTTACAACCTTAATTAAGAAAATAAGATTTTAGCAATATCAAAGCGCTCTGGATCGTTGCGGGCGCATCGTAATTTTAGACCTTATACCGATTAGTTAACGATCGATACAGAATGAATACGGTCGACGAATCAGTCGGGCGATGGCCCTCTTCGACGTCGGACCTGTGCATGTCGACTCAACGTTCGTACTAAATATTATCGCGTATTTTTTAATCGTAGGTATATAATATTATAGGTTAGATTTAAAATATTTATACCTAAGTTTTTATTAATACTTTGTTCTCTTTTATAAATAAATAATAGTATTATTTTATAACATTGTTTGGTAAAATATTTTCGTAGTTATGTCATTTACAAAACTTAAGTAAAGTTCGCCTAACTCAACTACCTAGTTACTGTTGACCCTTTTGATAATGCAAGCGTTTGTTTATAAGCGATTTTAGACTATATGCTCAAGTGTAATAAGTTTTATTACCGTTTTCGTCAAGATCACGTAATTGAAACGGCCTCAGTGGCGCGGGCAGTGTGACGCGGTCGCGGTAGTGGCTTGCGTGCACGAGGTTGCGGGCTCGAATCCAACAAAGTTGTTTGAGCGATCCACAAATTACTGTCCTAAGTTCGGATGTTTTTTTTAAAAGTCTCCGCGACAATACCTAGGAGTTGTGTGAAACTCAAAAAAATAAGTACCTACCTTAGGTACTTACTAATAAGATCTAAATAATACTTTTTACTTTCGCGGGAACTTTTACAGACATGAAATAAACGAACATAACATCAATTTAGCAGGCACAAAGAACATCCAGACTCAGAACAGTTATTTGTGGATTACACAAAAAAAATGTCATAAGTGAGATTTGAACTCTCATGCACTCCACCGCGGGAACGTTTACAGACATGAAAGAAACGTACACAAAGAAAGTCCAGACTCAGCCCAGAACCAAAAATTGATATCGCGACATGCGTGTTTCATGTTAATGTATTTTGAACTCTATACGAGAAATAATACGGTTCATTTTTACACAAACAAAACGTAGCAACAAACAACAATAGGCCTATCGCGAGAAGCGAGTGTTTTTGTTACAAAGTTAATACCTATACACCGTGTATTTCAATCGGCATTAAAGAATTAAACCACTTAATGTAACCGATTTTAGGAAATTTTTGGTAATATTTAAAATTAATTTGAACAACTTTAATTTGTGAAACTTAAATTTAAAAAATAATCAAAAGTTTTAAAACCATACTGTACATTGCATGAACAAAAGAGCCGCCCATTTCTTTGTTGTAAAAATGCATTTATTGGGTAGGATTATAGCAGGAGAAATTGAATCAACCAATGATTTAGAGTCCACGTGGAGTTTTGTCCAATCATAATGATCTGCATAGATCGCTAGCGTCTCACGTGGTCTCACCCCCCGCGCACCCTCTTACAACTCAAACGCACCGCCGCGCGCCGACCGCCGCCGCAGTCAGCCACAAATTTGCAAGCGGAAGTGCGTGCGTCTAATTACCTTTTTATTACGTATGTCGTGACATCACAGTTATGATCAGTCATCCTCGCAATAAACAACGAAAACCGCCCATACTCGAATGTCGAGTAACAATTTAGATGTGATGAGATTGTATGTTGTTAGCTGGAGATAACCTCAAGCGAAGCTAGAAGACTGTACGCTGATTGCAGCATTATTCAAAAGTTACAACGCCAAGTCATTACGCTCCCAAGGGTGCCTAGCATACAAGTTATTTTGGCAGCGACAGAACGCCTACGGGACTACCTAGACATCCGCAAGGACGTGGTGAACCAACCACGGTACTCGGCGGCCCTCGAAGAAAACATTTTAGAGTATTTCGAACTACATCCTCGACGAAGTACTAGAGCGGCTGCACGGCGGCACTTCGAAGTCAGCCATTCATATGTGTAAAACGAAATTAAAATAAAATTAAAAGTGATACCTAAAGTGACGGTCAGTGACCCTAATCAGGATTCGTGAAAATATTAAAAAAAGTGCACGCTTGTGTTTATGTGTTTAAAACAAAATGGGAAGCAGTTTTAACAATTATTTCAGTACCAATAGGTAAACAACTAATAATAATTAAGGTATCTTGCGATTGTACGTTTTCCACTTATTGATGAGTTATTATGTTTGTTCACAATTCATATGTAAAGAGATACGTCACATAATATTGTTGTTTAATAATCCTCTCTAATAGTTATGTAGTAAATACGGTCCAAAACACATTGTCAATTCATAAGAAACTTACGCTTAAACTAAAATGAAATGACTAATCAGACTTACACTGTTGTTTAAATGTTTAGAAACTATTATTTACTGTGTAACATGAAATTAAAATAAAGTAACATAAAATTATCATTTGGTTTAATTTAATTCGTCGCGTACCTATGCCAGCTGCCAAGCACAAGGTCGCGGGTTCGAATCCTGCGAAAGTTGTATGGTATGGCTTTGTCTTCGTTTATTGATACTTGTAAACATCCCCGCGACCTAGGGTACTGTCTTTAATACATTATTTTATAGCAATAGTGTATGAGGTGTCCGTATAAAATTAAATTAAATGAACATGAACTAGATATTAAGGAACAGCTGATCGACCCGCGCGCTTGCGACGTATTTCACGTAAGTATCTACGCGCGGTGTGTGTTTCGCAGGTCAGTGCCCGCGCCGAGCTTTTGTACCTACGTTAGTGTAAAGCGTGTTGCATTTTTAAAGTAATAAAGTATTATTTTTAACGTTTTTGTAGTTTTTAAGTCTAATTTAAAACTTTTTTTTGCATAAATGACTTATATACAGTCTACTGATTGCTTGGTTCAAATCTTTAATGTCGACTAAAATACACGGTGTATACTCTATTTCCTAAGCAATACGGTTCATTTTTACATAAAGATTTCAATTTTTGCCTCGTCTTGCCCTTCTGGTGGAAAATCACCTAGAGTTCAAATCTCACGTAAGACAATTTTATTTGTGCGATCCACTAATTATTGTCCTGAGTCTGAATGTTCTTTGTGTCAGCTAAGTAAATGTTTGTAAATACCCCGCGACACAGGACAACACATAGTGAGGCTATTGTATTTTTTTTAAAGTTCTATTATTTTGCGTGAGATTCAAACCCGCGACCTCGTGCACTGCGACCGCTACCCCGAGGCGGTCAAACTATTTTTGTGATCCCCAAATTATTGTCCTGAATCTGGATGTGCTTTGTGCCTTCATAATACCTTGTGCGGGAGTAAATTTAAAAAAAATGGGGGCTACTTGTATAGACATAATAGACCGGTAGATAGTAGGTTTTTCTGTAACAGAATTTTCTGTTACGTACCGCGGACTGACGTCACAGTATAACCAGTAGTCTAACTGGGCCGATATTTACTATAAATGCCTACGGGTGCGCAGTACGTAAACAATAGTATACATGCGATCTACTTTGTGTTTCCATTTAGTTTTGTAATTGTAAATTAATACTTTTCATTTTTCTATTTTATATTTAAATAAATAGGAAGTGTTCTGTAAAAAACGTGTTGTTTTATGATTGATACATTTAATTTAAAGAAACATGTATATGTTTGTATTTATATCCACCATGTTTGTGATATAAATAAAATACTAAATTATAATATTAAGAAGGTACTTAACAAGTCATTCAGTAAAGTAGGTACAGTACCGGGCCGTTTCGTAACCTGTAGAAAAATACAATCGGTCAATTTCGGCTTCGTAGAGCGTCAGAGAAAAAGACGATGTGTAATATTTACGGCCGGGTACTGTACTTATTTATTATATTGGCCATGTTTGTTTGAAATTGAATTTATCGATAACCAAAACCAAACTTTAAACAGGTCTATTAGATCTATTTAATGTCAAAATAAAGGCATCGAGGTCACTTTATGGATGGGTGACCAATCCAATCAAAAAATGACATCGATGTCATTGCTTAAATTTACCTAGATCAAAGTGAAAGACACGCATGGGGGATTTCATAAAGGGGGGCTAAATTTTCATTATTATTGGCCTAAGTACAACAAACCGTTTTCGTAATATACACAAAATACTATATTATAGTAATAAATAAATACCTAAGTCATTTAGTAAGGTAGGTATTTATATCAGCCATGTTTGTTTGAAATTGACTGTTTGAATTTAGTTTCAAATTATAACACACAGTCCGCTCGTTACTGCGGCACAGTAGCGACTGTTCCCTCCGCGATCGTGAGCTTGAGCTTGTAGGTATAAACTCACGTTTCGTCCGTTTCTATGAAATTGAAATACTGTATATATTTGTACTATGGCACAAAGCGATAACGTGTCCTTGAGGGCCGGCGGGACGACGACGGCGCACACGGCGCGGCGGCGCGTGAGCGAGTATATCCGTCTCATTCGCGCGCCGAGGGGCGCGCCCCTCTGGCCACGGCCGAATTCAACTCGAAAATTTTCAAAGCGTCGTCTTAATACCTACGCTATTTCGCTACTAATCAACAACATTTGTAATAACCAACCAACCACTCCGTTCCATTAGGGCAGCGTTTGTGAATCGCAAATACATGAGTTCACCATGCCGCCTCGGTACACAACACACCTACCTATATCGTTTATGGTTTCAGTGTATTGAATTCTGTGTTTACATGTAGAAATAATAGGAACATGTGTTAGCCTAGGCCTATATCTGGCAATGGATTTTATGACGCTGATTTAAAGGAGGGGGAAGAAAACCTACACGTTTCGTTGCCATCGTCAAATAATTTCAGATTAATGCAATTAGCGCGTGCGATATAGGTACCTTATCTATATTATAGGTACATACACACCTCAACAAAGTCTAGGGATATTTTGTATAAAGTTGTGAAACTCAAAAAATTTGGTTTGTAATTTTGTTTTGTTTTTATTCTTTTGATGAAAACATACTTTGTTAACCGTTTTCAACCATTCTAAATTTGAATTTGGAAAATAAAATTAAAAATAAAAGATTTACGCGGCTTAAACGTAGTCTAGTTCGAAAATTTCATTTACCAATAGTAAGTTTTGACTGCTTTTTTGTGTAAAATTTAAGTTTTATAACAATTTAAACGTTTATTTCGAATAAATGATATTGTGTGCATCAAGCAGCGGCGCCATTTCATCAGAGAGAAAATGTTATGGGCAGTAGGCATGCTCCCAGCTGCGGGTACTAAGCGGAGTATTGCTGAAGAGATTAGAACAATACGAAATATGAAATCAGGGTTATGGTCACGTTATCGTGCTACTGGTGAAGTGGCTGAAAGATACCACAGCAAAAAGTCTATCACCACTTAACGACATGATCGATTTTTGCAAGTTCCCGCGAAAAGACAGCCAAATGTTACTACTATGCAGCTGGTGTAGAGGCTCCAGCTCTTGGTGGAGCCTCTTGCGGGTGACCAAACTGTCAGAAGAAGTCGGCAGGAAGCTCACCTTTATGCTCGCATACCGCTTTATACTCCAGCACTACGCCGAGCGAATCGCGCACGACGACTAGACTGGGCTCGTGAACATTTGCCCTGCAAAGATAACGTGTGATCTGTAGTAGTGTTTACACATGAGTCCCGGTTCGGTTTCCACTCGGATTCACGTAGAGAATGTGCTTGGCGAGTTTCTGGTTGTGATAGCCGTCTACAACATCCTCAAGAAATCTATTCATACCACGATAGAACAAATTATGGTTTGGACGGGAATTTGTATCGGTCGAAGAACAGAGCGCGTTTTGATCAGAAACACCATGACGGCTTAAAAATAACTTAACGAGGTGCTAGTACTAATAATCTACCCCCGTAGACTTCAATTGGGCCAAATATTCAAGTTCATGGACAATAACACCCGTTTGCATAAAGCGAGAGTGATGACAAGCTGGTTGCAGGAGCACGAAGTATCGATTTTATGCTAAACCACTCAATCCCTTATACTCAAAACCATAAAATACGCGTAGGACATGTTCAAAAGAAGGGTTTTGGTGATTTTTCCTGGATAAAATTGCGATGGAAGAGCAACTTTTTTTGCATCCTAGTCGGACCTGGAACAATATACCGCACCAAGACTTGGATAACATAATAAAAGCATGAAAAACCATTGCAGGACCGTTATTTACGGTTTTTTTAATGAGCTGACTACTAATTACCCACATAACAATTAAAAACAGATAAATTTTTGCTTATTTTCACTTTTGCTTAAGAAACACATTCATTGTTAGTTTTACTAATTTTCCAAGTTTTTTATTTATTTGAATAAAAAAATATTTATGCAAAAATAATTCTTTTATTTAATTCTAGATTGTAGCCTGATAAATTGTCTTTATAAAAATATAAACATATTGTATGCTATCTTCAATAATTTTGAAGTTAATTGAGTAAATACCAAATATCCCTAGACTTTGTTGAGGTGTGTAAGAATTTGCTGGTAGTTATTTCAATATAGACAAATAACAACCTTGAATTTATTATCTAATGGCTTGCATAAATGTATTATACTGTATATGCTAATTGAATTATAAAACACGCACGCGTGAACCATCTGCATTTACTCTAAATAAACGTCTGTCCATCGCTAAAGACGTGTTACCTGTTTGTTCACTTTACCGTCGCGAAATATTGTCAGGCGATTCTCGGACCACGACCTTCGTTTGTTTGACCAACACAACAACTAGGTGGGGAGTATTTAGCAATTTTTAAAGAGATATTTTCGAATTATCAATTTATATAACACTTGTACAGTCACGAGCAATAATATGTACACATTTTCGCATTTTGTAAACCAGTTATCTAAAGTTCTGCCAATCCAAAATTGAAAATTCGAAGATTAATTCAAAACTGTACGGAACCTCTTCTAAATTACGAATTCATTTTGATATTGTAATGTCTAGATAAACGTGCAGATAGTTTAGAAAATTTGAAAATGTGTAGGTACATATTATTGCTCGTGACTGTACTTTCAATGCCATTGTGGACAGTGCTGTAGAAAAATTAAGAAAATAAATGCATTTGTTATTAGTAACTTCATATTGTCTATGTATTAGGTACTTATAACATTTTTCGGTAATTTTGTTATCTCTATCAAAGTAGAAAATATTCTGTACGATGGATTACATTAGTGGCTGGTGCAAGAGTAAAAAGAAATTGGAAGGATGGACGGTCATCGTAACTGGAAGCAATACGGGTATCGGGAAAGAGACAGCGATGGACTTGTACAAAAGAGGTGAGTGTCTGTTATTTTTAATAAAGAACTATCTTTAAGAAATACTTTAACGCACCACAAACTATTGCTTAAATCGAGTAATTAAGTAAAAGTGAAATTTGTTAAGGTCTTTTTAAACTTACGATAACCGAAGTATTTCAATTAGGTAGGTACCTTTTGATGATTAATTAATAGAGTAACTGTTATCTTTACGTTAATTTAACATCTTAATGTTGTTTAGCAAACACGTAAAAATTACTTAGGTGCTACCTAGTAAAGGTGGGTGCAATAACATAACCGCTATGCCGGTCTTTTAGGATTTGTGATGAGGATCTTTTTTTATAATGAGGTTAATGTATTTACCACGTAAGACCTTGTTACAATACTTATGCATTGGTATCAATTATTTAATCAACATCGCATCGGCTGATATACAGAGCCAAACGTTGCTTGAATGAAGATTCTGAATTACATAATTTATATTTCCAGAGCAACAGCTTTTTAATTTAATTCTACATCTACACTACGACAATATACCTACCGACGTTATTTACTTAATATTATGTAAACACATAAAACTTATATTTAAAGTAACGCGTTATATTTTAGGGGCCCGAGTTATAATGGCCTGTAGGAATTTGGAAAAGGCAGAAGCAGCTAAGGAAGACACACAAAATATAACTAAAAGTGAACAGATCACTGGAGAGTTGATCGTTCGGAAACTAGACTTGTGCAGTTTTCAAAGCGTCAGAGAATTTAGCGAACGTGTGTTGTCAGAAGAGAAAAGGATAGATGTTCTGATTTGTAACGCTGGTGTCATGATGTGCGCTGAAGGGGTCACGGCAGACGGATTTGAAACTCATATGGGTTCTAACCATTTGGCGCATGCGCTTTTGTCGTTGCTGCTGTTACCCGTTATGACCAAGAGTGAACTCGCAAGGATTGTATTTGTATCTTCGTATGTACACCAAAGTAAGTACCCACCATACTTTATGATTATTTAATTAGTGTTAAGCACTTACCGCGTAGGTATTGAAGGAGCAAGCATACATGGCCATTACATCTTAAAGGTGCCGTAAAAGTAGACACTAAAATTGACAGCCATTTTCTATACGAAAACAATTTGCAGGATAAATTGGCACTCTATAAAGCACGATTTACACATCGACAAGTACAGTAGCGAGTTAAGTAGTAAGTTGTTAATTAAGTTGATTTAAATAGATCTCCATCCTATTTTTTGCCGAGTTAAGTTGGCGAGACGCGAGAGAGGGGGCTACTTCGTACTTAACTTGCCAAAAAATAGGATGGAGATCTATTACAATCAACTTAATCTTAAAATACTACTTAACTCGCTACTGTACTTGTCGATGTGTAAATCGGGCATAACTTAACACTACGTCTGGCCAGTGTGATATTAATGTGCATTATTTCTCGTTGGTGGAGTGGGATAATATACCTACTTAAAGTAACTGTTATGATGAATAAGTGTACTTAGTCTGTTATGTAGGAATAGAAAAAGGTACACCCACCTTTTTTTAAATCACTCATACCTACTTACCAGTTAGGTAATTTCTAGAAAGCTACGACGTACTGGCATGCCCTTCGGACGCCTACGAAACCAGAGCTACGTAACCAGTTACGTGTGAATTTTTTTCTCTTGCTACGAAACTAGTTACGTACAAAGAAGATTTTTTTTCCAACGAAACTAGTCACCGACTTCAATTTAAAAAAAAACGAAAAGCGTGTAAAACGAGAGTGGTTTGGAAGCCGCCGCCTCGTTCTCAGAGACGGTTTTGTCCGACAAGGAAGCAGCGGAAAAGGAGAGGAATTGATCCTGTCTTCTCATCGAGGGGTTACAGAAGCGCGTCAGGGAATGACCTCCAGTATTTGCATAGATTATACACTAATACTAACAAGTAACCGTAAACTGCTTGCGGTAAACTCTAGGTAGTTTGTCGAGGAAGTCTTTGCACATCAGAAAGAACAGCGTACGTGTTTCACGCAAGCCACTTCTTTTCATAGAGGAACATCATGGTCTAGCTCTATTGTTTCGGACCCGCATTCGCAGACCAACACCAATCATAAAGGCTTGAGTAGTGCCCGTCTTCTTGCTGTACTGGCCATTTATGTGCACCATATCACCATCTTTTCCTGTCTGCCTGGGCTAAAGGTGGATGGACAAACTCTAAAAAGGTTTCGTTAAAGTTTAACAAAACGACAGAGAAAAGGGGGCGACAGAGGAACGAAAACTAATTAGTTTCGAAGCAAGAGACAAATCATTGACAAGGAACTGGTAATATAGCATTAGTTAAGATTTTCGCTGGAAGAAATAATCTTCTTACGTAAGTTCTAGTTTCGTAGCAAGAGTAAAAATTCTTCACACGTAACTGGTTACGTAGCTCTGGCTTCGTAGGCGACCGAAGGGCAAGCAGGACATGTTAGCAGTGCTTGATCTCATCCGTTGGGTCTGGTCGTTTTAATGTCTCTCCTGTATGGGCATTTGTGTGTCACGGCCTGCTTTGTTAAGGGTACCAACCTCCTTGTTTACATTCCAAAATTATACTTAGTGATATAAGGAAAAGTAACCGAATCTGTTTCTCCATTGATATACTAGACTTAATTTAAACGGATGCTTTGAATAATAAATAAATATCTCAACCAAGGTATTTGCTGGTTATAAATTTAAATTAAATATTAATAATTAATTGTCACACTATGTTTGTGTGTATTTCCACAAAAGCGCGGTCAATTGCCATTGTTACCTTGAATAAGTATTTACATAATTATATTTTATCTAATAAATATAATGTATTATAGGTATTTATTAAGTAGAACGTTTGTTTCTGTCCGATCCTATAGTCCTTGAAAATATTGTGTGAAGTAGTCTTAGAACAATTTCTATGGCAGCTTACGCGCTAGATCAGTTTTCTTATTTTGTACGTGTCTATCATTCGGGAATCTGAATTTGCCATACACACCTCAACAAAGTCTAGGGATATTTTGTATAAAGTTGCGAAACTCAAAAAATTTGGTTTGTAATTTTGTTTTTTTTTATTCTTTTGATGAAAACTTACTTTGTTACCCTTTTTCAACCATTCTAAATTTGAATTTGAAAAATCAAATTAAAAATAAAAGATTTACGCGGCTTCAACGTAGTCAAGTTCGAAAATTTCATTACCAACAGTAAGTTTTGACTGCATTTATGTGTAAAATTTAAGTTTTACAACAATTTAAACGTTTATTTCGAATAAATGATATTGTGTGCATCAAGCAGCAGCGCCATTTCATCAGAAACAAAATGTTATGGGCAGTAGGCATGCTCCCAGCTGCGGGTACTAAGCGGAGTATTTCTGAAGAGATTGGAACAATACAAAATATGAAATCAAGGTTATGGTCACGTTATCATGCTACTGGTGAAGTGCCTGAAAGATACCACAGCAAAAAGTCTATTACCACGTAACGATATGATCGTTTTTTGCAAGTTCCCGCGAAAAGACAGCCAAATGTTACTACCATGCAGCTGGTTTAGAGGCTCCAGCTCTTTGTGGAGCCTCTTGCGGGTGACCAAACTGTCAGAAGAAGTCGGCATGAAGCCCACCTTTATTCTCACATACCGCTTTGTACTCCAGCACTACGCCGAGCAAATCGCGCACGACGACTAGGTTGGGCTCGTGAACATTTGCTCTTCAAAGATAACCTGTGATCTGTAGTAGTGTTTGCACATGAGTCCCGGTTCGGTTTCCACTCGGATTCACGTAGAGAACGTGCTTGGCGAGTTTCTGGTTGTGATAGCCGTCTACAACATCCTCAGGAAATCTATTCATACCACGATAGAACAATTATGGTTTGTACGGGAATTTGAGTTGGTCGAAGAACAGAGCGCGTTTTGATCAGAAACACCATGACGGCTGAAAAATAACTTAACGAGATGCTAGTACTAATAATCTACCCCCGTAGACTACAATTGGGCCAAATGTTTAAGCTCATGGACGATAACACCCGTCCGCATAAAGCGAGAGTGATGACGAGCTGGTTGCAGGACCACGACGTATCAATTTTATGCTGAACCAGTCAATCGCCTAACCTTAAAACCATAAAATACGCGTAGGACATGTTCAAAAGAAGAGCTTTAATGAATTTTCCTCCATTAAATTGTAATGGAAGGGCTACTTGTTTTGTATCCTAGTCGGACCTGGAACAATATACCGCACCAAGACCTGGATAACTTAATCCAAGCATGAATAACCATTGAAGGACTGTTATTTACGGTTTATTGCATGTGCTGACTACTGATTAGTCACATAACAGTTAAAAACAGATTAATTTTTGCTTATTTTCACTTTTGCTTAAGAAACACATTCATTGTTAGTTTTACTAATTTTCCAAGTTTTTTATTTATTTGAATAAAAAATTATTTATGCAAAAATAATTATTTTATTTTATTCTGGATTGTAGCCTGATAAATTGTCTTTATAAAAATATAAACATGTTGTATGCTATCTTCAATAATTTTGAAGTTAATTGAGTAAATACTAAATATCCCTAGACTTTGTTGAGGTGTGTATTTGTACATTTGTGTCAACTATATATATCTTTTTATATACCTGTACCAAACCTAAAAGTAACTAAAAAGTGATTATTCGGAGCCTGATCCGAAAATTTAACCCGCTCGCGGATTAGGATAGGATCTTGAAAAAATTTAAGGTAGGAATAATATTTGTTCGGAACCCTTTTCCTAAGCTGACCCAAGCGACATCTCGTTCCTATTACCTATAACTTGCGCATGCGCAGATCGATCATGCTCTTTAATATTTCTTGAAAGTTACCACCAGTTACCACTTACCACCAGTTAAAATCAGATTTTAACAGATAAGAATAATATACTAACAAATTACCTGATGCTATAGAAAAACAAAGATTAGGTATCTGTTAACAGAAGGAGACATAAATATTTATTAGATAATTTACCGTATTATTGTGTTGTCATTATAAATTAATCTTGATAAATCTGTTTATCTACATTAATTTTGTATTTTGTTGGTGTTAATGTAGGTAATTTTGGTGAGAGTCATAATCTATACTTACTTAATATTATAAAGAGGTAAAGTTTGTGTGTTTGTGACGTTGTAGGGAGTAATCTCTGGATGTACTGCACCGATTTTAAAAATTATTTCTGTGTTGAATAGTCCATTTATCGGGGAGTGTCATAGGCTATATAGTATCACGCTATGACTAATAGGAGTGGAGCAGTAATGAAATATGCTTAAAAAAGGAAAGCGTTTTTTTCGCCGCCCAACGAGGTGGGCACAGTTTTGCTATTCGGTATTCTATAAAAAAAACAGACGCTAGTGAAGTAAGACAATACTAATAAAGTAATGGTAAAATCTGCCGGTCACTGCTAAAGCCATGTGATAGAGGCTGCCCAGCCTGATAGGTTTATGTAATAATAAGTTTGTTTTTGTTGTCGTTAAATTAATATCCGCAAACTTTTATTTCCTCTAAGATTCCCATGAGATAAGATAAGGTAGTAACATAGTGTATTTTCTTCATCCATACCTCAGGTTCGAATCTCAGGCAGGACAACTCTTTGTACATTGATCCCTAGTGCAGGGGTTGTCTTAAAAAAACGCAAAAATAAATTTATTGTAAGAATTATAATTTATTGTAGTTGAGTAGGTATTTGTATAGGTAAGTTATGGCCCATGAGAAACTGGGCAATGTAGAGAAGATTTTTCTCCATCTATATCTTACCTATTTAACAATAGGGGGTGTTGCAAAAAACATATTAAATAAGACACATTTAAAGTGCAAAGTTATTTTTCACGTATTATTCGTGCTTTTGTTATTACAATGATAAACCTACTTTTGTAGAATTGTTATTTTGTTAATTATAAAGTTGTGACCATTTGACTATTATTTTTGTGAAAATTTGCCATTGTTATTTAAAATTTATCCTCATAATGGTTTCTTTTATTTTTGTTCATTTTGAGCTAGTTATTATATATTATAAAGAATATTGTAATTAAAGAGTTTATATTTATTTATATTATAATTATTATAATTAAAATTATTATAATTAAAGAATAAGTGCATGAAAAATAAAAATAGCAGTATTAAATTGATTGATGAATAATTTTTATTTGACTTTGGTATGGACTAAGGATTATAATATGCCAAATTAAGAAGATGACCTTGGCTTTTTTTTAGTATAAGGTCGGTAAATATTATGTCTGCACACAAAAGGTACCTAGTATATTTTTTCCGTACTAATAATAAAATGTTACGAAGTCTGGGTAGGTACCTACATGCCAGGCGCTTTGGTACATAGTTTTATTTGTTCCGTTTACATTTTATAAGCAAAATAATATTTAGTTATTGTAATGTTTACTTTTGATTTTATAATTATTTCAAATAAATAAATAAATAGTTGGCTTTTACATCACCCTTTGAAGTGAGACGAGTTGGTGATTGATAGTCGCCAATCTAAGTACTTAGAAAAGATAAATTAGTCAACTTATTAATCTCCGTGGTGGATCCTGTTTTTTTTATCCAAGAATGGGTTTCTTCTTGCACTTAGGTGCTCTCGCTCTTTTATTGCAGGTTTCTATAATGGTTGCCATCATAGCACCCTATTCAGCATATCAACATCATCTTCCTCCTCTTTATAGCACTTTTATGTTGGCTGCAGGTACCGTCTATTTACAGAAGGAATTAAGTACTTGGCTTTCTTTACTATAAGTAGGTTTTGGCCCTTTATTCTATTGATTTCGTTGAGATAATCGCAACAAAATGTTGCTTAGCCGGGTTATACGACACCTCCCATTGTTGTGGTGTTGACACCGTGTATTCTTACTATTATTATTACTTACTAATTACTTATTACCCGTTACTACGGGTAATAAGTAATTAGTATCTATCTCAATTTCTATTCATATGTCTGTATATTTAATGGTTACAGAGCACAAAATCGATTTGGACGACTTGAATTTCAAAAGGAATCCGTACCAACCATTTGAGGCATACTGCAGAAGTAAATCTGCTAATATATTATTCGCCACTGCATTAGCTGATAAATTAAAGGTAAAATAACTATATTATTCATGTGGTGACAGTGCTTGTCATGCAAGTAGAGTATAGGAGATTCGACAAACATTTAGTATGAGAGTATAAGTACTCATAGATAATGATTTACCTTCACTACTTGGGGATGGTAGTCCCTTTCTTCTCCGAATATCGATCGTCCGAAAATCATAATCCCAAACAAGTTTACTATAATCATCACTTTCCATAATGTTCGCGTATAAAATCGTATATTACCTAATCTTCTTTACCTATAATACTTGTGTGTCATAAAATGGGGTACTATAATTATTACATATCCTATTTTTTCTTGCTATAAAGTCACATGTCCTAAATAAAATATTAGGGCAAAAGTCAGAAACAGTTGGTTAGGTTAGGTTAGTATGGTGACCACAACGCGCCAGAAACAATTTTTTTTATGTAAAACTAGTATATAGTATTTATGTTTTTTAAATATTATAGATTGTGATGGTTATAGCAAAAAAAAATAGGTTATGTTATGTTTAAGGATTTAGGTTCTCGGACAAGTGATATTATAAGACATGAATTTAGGGCTAGCTACCATTCGGACACATGATGATTAGGACACAAAATGTTATGACACCTTAGATTATGGATAAAAAAAATATGAGACAAAAGAACCCTTGGGGATGCCTTCACTGCAAATAATCATTTAAACTCAGATAAGATATCGAAAAATAAAATAAGATAAATGCAATAATAACTTTTTATACAAAATTAAACCTAGGTAGGTATAGTACCTAGCTACGTAAGCACACCAATATAGGTAGGTATAATAAGCGATATATCATGCACGTGGTCAGGGCCAAAACTCATTACAGTGCTCGATGGCCTCATTATTGCCTCTCAACAATAATGCTCTTGGATATTTTTTATGTTTTTTTGGAAAAACATAGAGACTTTACATTTTGTAGAGAGAAGACCTACAGTTAAGTAACTAAGTAAGTTGCTAATTCGAGTAAGTTGTATTATTTAATTAGTACAAATTAAATGTAGATTAATATTATATATTTCAGGAGGACAATATTCACAATGTAAAGACATACAGTTTACACCCAGGCGTAATCCGGACTGAAATCAGCCGACATTTTGATGAGGCTGTGGTCAAAGGCACTTCTTTTATGTTCAACAATGTCTTTGGTGCTTTTCTCAAGTCACCTCTGTGTGGAGCTCAAACCACAATCTACTGTGCCATCGACGATAAATGCGCCGACGAAAGTGGACTCTATTACAGGTATTTTTTATTACTTTCCGAATTGTGCCCAATAGTTGTAAATATGTAAGGAAAACATCCCTATGCATGCAGTACAGTAAAGAGTAAGCGTGTTCTTGTACAAAATAATCTAAGACATCGATGAAAGAAGCTCTTTTGTTTTTATAAAAGGACTTCTTAGTTCATTTTATTAGGCTTATGTCGCTAATTAGTTATCTTTTTTTATAAAAAGTATCAAGCTTATACAATAGACCACTATTCAGAAGTTAATCATCCAGAAGTTCATCCGTAGTCGATGATTTAAGTTATTATTTTCCTTACCTATTTCATAACCATGCTTTCCGATAAATATTCGTTCCTTTACTATGAAGAATAGCATAAAAATAACAGTAGCCAGTTTTACAACAAGGAGGCAAACGAGCCAGCAGGTCATCTGATGGTAAGTGATCACCGCCGCCCATGGACACCCGCAACACCAGAGGAATCACAGATGCGTTGCCGACCTTTTAAAAGGAAGTATGCTCGTTTCTTGAAGCTCCCCAAGTCGTAACGCTCCGGAAATTAGGTACCTTTATTCAAGTAAGTTTTCGTTTTTAGCGATTGTGCTGTAAAATTACCTTCGAAACAATGTCAAGATAAATCTCAAGCCGACAAATTGTGGGATGTGACGATGAAATCTCTCAAACTGGATACTGAAACGTGTTTGACCAATTTATTAATGAAGACGGCAAGAAAAGCAATATAATATTCATAGGCATAGTAACACTAGTACTTAGTAGTAATATTTAAAATATAAGAAACAACCAAGGGAAAACAATAATTTATTAACCGAAACTTGAATGTTAATACTACAAAAGAGTAGAATTGACAGAAAATGTTTATTATTTTTTAACATTCCATAAAATTAATTATAACTCGGTTGTCAGATGTTTTGGTAGGTATAGGTTCACTCATCAAACTATACCTACCTACATTTTCATCCTAAAAAGAATCATCATTTCGTCTTTGTATACTTTTTGAACTTTTATCAATGTCGGAAAAAAAGCAAATAAAAAAAATCAAAAAAATCATTACCTACTAATTTTACGTAATGTTAATACGGTTATTTGTTAAGGGTGCTTTTAAGAATATTATTTATCAAAGTAAATAAATAATAAAATAGTGATTAAATCGTTTTAATTCCAAGGTCGGTAGTTGTAAGCGGGTTGGTATCCCCAAGTCCCACAAGGTTTAACGATATCTCCCACAGCTTCTTAGCGTCTGCCTCGTTTCGTGCTTTAGATGCCGGAGTAGTTGTTGCGCAGTCACTGAAAACATAAAAGAAGTAATTAGTTATGATCTCTCTTCGGATCCTCTTCTTCTTTATCTTTTGGGTAATGGCCAAGTTTTGACCACTGAGTGCACTCAGTGGTATTTCATCTGACCGTCATCGTGCTTCAGAGGGCACGTAGAACGTCGGTTCCGAATGTCGTCGTAGTGAGATAAGAGTTACGTCAGAGGCTGGCCAACTTGGCCATTACCCAAAAGATCACTCTTCTATGGAATGATCTCGCCGAGCGACGTTGCCAGCGATATCGTTTATAAATCAGTGATTGTAACTCTAATTAATTTTCTAGATACCTAGATCAGTTCAATATCAAGTTTCGAAGAAGCCTTAGTGACAATGCCAACTCGCTAAGAATCGTTTTACCAACCTGTAATATAACCCTGTCTCGCCAGCACACTTCTCATCAACAGCACAATAGATAGTCGTCTGCGCTCCTTGCTCCGGAGTCTTCATGAAAGGCGACATGATGAAGTCAAGGATCTGTTTTCCGCCCGGAAACATAGTGTCGTTCCAATTACGATTAATCTCTGTTTTGATCACTCCTGGGTGCAAACTGTACGTGTTCACGCCTGGTACGTTATTTTCCTGGAATTGAAGAAAGTGCACATTAGAATTCTAATGTTCAAGAGTTTTTTACTTATAGAGAACAGTGGTTTTGAAACGTGTTTAATTGACTTATAATGTGCCGCCCTTCCTCAAGGAGCGCACACGGGTAAGTTGCAGTGCACTCTGACATTAGGGCAAAATTAATTTCTTATATTTTTAATACATTAAAAATGTTGGGGGAAAAAACACACAAAATGTTACGGTAATGTGTTGTTTTAGAAAGGACTCTTTGTAGAGTCGATGTGTTAACCCTTTGTAGAGCTATAATGTCTCCATCATATAACACAGACTCATTTACTGGTACCAATAGTAGTTTTTACTAAGTACGTAGAAAGTTAAGAAAGAGTAAATGGAAATGTTATGGGAAGCGCCTTTAACATCCCGTCGCACAGTGTGAGAATCTCACAATCTAGGGGGATTTTAATCAAAATATACCTATTTATTATGAATTTATAACATATTTATACGTAAGACTCTCTTTGTCACAGCTACATATTAGAAGTTTTTATAGGTAGGTTATATTTTATAGTCGGAGTTTTTCATTATCTTCCTTTTAGACCGTGCCGTACCTTCCATACGGTTAGATATTAGCGAAGCTATTTATTAAAAAGTCAACCATTGCACTTAAAATACGTTACCTTTAGTTTAGCAGCAAGTTCTCTCGTAAACAGTATGTTTGCTATCTTGCTCTGTGAATAAGCTTCCAAAGCGCCGTATGGTCTCGTCTTGTAGTTTAAGTCGTCCAAATGAATTCCAAAACCTACAAAATAAAACTGATGGTTTATAAAAAGGTATTTTATAAATGAAATAGAAATAAAAAGTATTTATTGTCACTATTTCACATCTACAATTAGTAGATATACCTACTGAAACTGTTGTAGGTAGTTATAACTTTTATACTGGATCGCATATTAATAGCCGGATCCACCCAAACGATCCATCTTGGATCGGCGATCCCGCGAATGCCCGCGATCCGCGCAGTTTGGATCGCGCAAGGCAAGTCCACATTAAAACGATCCTGTGGAGCGCGCTCCTGCCGCGCGCGATCGGATCGCGCTGGATCCTTTGGTGTGGTTCCGGTTATTCACGATGATATATCACATATGATACAGACAATAATTTGTGGATTCCTAACCAGAAATTCCATAATTTTATACTAGTATATAATAAAATACTTATATTGCGACATATTATTGTGGGTCAATAATATGTCGCAATATAAGTATTTTGATATCTGTTTCGTTCAAATGTGTAATTTGTTGTAATTAATGAAATATTATCATCCGAATCTGGTTACGAAACTACGGTTACTCTTAATTAGGCACGTAAACGGCTGAATGGTAAATAATATCTATCAAAATTATTGTCTTTGTGAAAAGGAACTAAGTATAAAGTATAAACCTAATGACCGTCCGATTGTACGTTACATTAAGTTCGATAATATCTCTACCGTGCGACCTTGACACTAAACCTGTACATAAAAAGAACTATTTCGAAGGTATCAAATCGACCCACGTCAATAAACTAAACAAAAAATTACAAGGTAAAATATTATGTTGTTTTATAAACTACATTAATATCGAGACTATAACTTTGCTTCAATATTACTAGTAGAGATACAAGTACGAGTACTAATTCTTATAACGTTGGCTGTTTTCGTTAAAATACATACCTAGTAGGTGAATGACATTTATTTAAGAATACATACAAACTACTTACGCGTGTGGAGAGCAGATGATACAGTAACTATCCTCGCCGGGGTGCTGTTCTTAATCCTGGGCAGCAGAAGCATCGTGAGCAGAAAGTGCGCCAAGTGATTAGTACCAAACTGCGTCTCGAAACCATCTTCAGTTTCACCTTTCGGAGTCATCATTACTCCAGCGTTATTGACAAGTATGTTTATCTGTGGCTCTGTATCTAGAATATTCTGTGCGAAGTCACGAACAGATCTCAAAGAAGTAAGATCACATCTCGCGACCACAATGTTACCAGTGTCAGATAAATCTTTACAACTCTTCTCTATGTCCGCTTTAGCTTCCTCCGCCTTCTCTACACTGCGACATGCCATAATTACCTTTGCACCTGTTAATTAAGAAAAGAGAACCATAATAATTTATAGCCAAAATTAAGTTAAGATCATGTCAGGAGAACTATGTCATAAAGGTGTCCTTAACTATAGTGTGACCACAGGAGCTGTGCACCTCCTGAGGTATGCGCGCGGCGAGAGGGGGGTGGACATATAGAGTACATGATAAATACTGGTATAGATTAAACAATCTATGATGTAGCTACTAGCGACATCTGACGCAATATACTTAAGTTATTTGGCTGGTACTGGTCGCTGCACGAGCGGCTGTAGCAATTTTCTATTAAAAGACAGTTTTTTTAAAAACTCCAATAAAGTATTTATATTGTTGTATCGTTTTAAGCGTAAATAGGAACATTATTTGTATTTTTATAATGTAACTTTGAGAAAAATGACATCTAGCGGAATGTATCAAATACTCTAAGAACATGTGAAATTCTTAAAGAAAAATATTATGTTCGAATTGTTATGACACTGTCGTCAAAACTCGTGACAGCAGGTAGGTGTCCGTTATAATAGCATACACAAGAGCTATATTGAATTGGTTACTATGCCAAAAAACTCTGCATAAATAAAAATAAAAAAAAATCCAATTGTTAAGATTAATGATGAGGAATTAGAAATCGTGAACACTACAGTATTCCTAGGAATTACTTTATACAGATTACCCCCTTACTCATAAACACCTCTTAAATTTAAGTTAATTGATTACCTTAAATTCTTACGGTTTTATTTAGTATAAGTTTGATTTTACAAATAATAATCTCGCTAAACAGTGATTAAATTTAAGAGGCGTTTATGAGTAAGGGGTGAGTTCTTATTTATCACCTGCATATTTTTAATAAAATATGAGTATATTTGGGTTACATTGTGATCAACTAAGTAAGTGTAATATATTACAGATATGTCTATAAAGTCGTCAAATTTGTGATTTTTATTAAAGCACATTTTTAGGTTAGATATTCATTGTAAGTAAGAAAAATCGTAGTACGACCATTTCTGTTGATACATTATCAGTTGCATTAGTATAATTCAGTCAAGATTTATCCCAATTTGAATTTGAATTAATTGCTTTATGTCTATATTACGGTTGATATTGATAACTAAACTATGTCACTTTCGCATCGACTGGTCTGTCTACAAAAAATAATTAATTGCAATATTTTATTAAATTTTATATCATTTAGCTCTTAGTGAATCCATGTTAAATGATATCTTGTTGGTTAATATTTAACACTGAATAAATTTTAGTTAGGTATTGTAGTTATTCTTTCCATTCCATTAGAATTATTAAATTTAAAAATAACAGATTTTAAAATAATGAAAAGCTTGAAACTCCTGGTAAACACAGGCAAGGCCGGCCAAAGAAAGAAATGTATGTTTCTATATTTCTGCTCTCCCCCACAAAATACAATTATGTTCTACAGTAAAAAAGAGGTATATAACATTTTTCTTCTTTTACCTGTATTTCTAAATTTATTGTAGGTATAATCAAATGTTCAATTTACATAACTTTGGTAAAATTTCGAGTTCCAACCCTCAGAAAATTGCAGATGATAGCTAGAACTGAGATGGATTTTAATTGTAGTCTTTCTACGCAAAACTTTAAATGCAATAGGCTTACCTACAAGAAATGACCTAGTATTTTAAGTGCTCTAATAGTGTAGTGTTATTTGAACATAATTGTTTTGAAAACTATTTTGTCAGACTAAATAGGGTTGCTACGTGTAGCACAGTGGCGCCCTAATTTTTTGTCAGGACTTTATAGACAGACTGTACCTACATTTAAAAAAAATAGTTGTTGTAGTTTTAATATTATAGCGTAATGAAATAACTCCAGCCCGGCCCCTAAGAACCGTTAATATCTCCGATAATATTGAATTTCGTATTGAAATAAAGTGTTACACAGGCGTTATTTCAGGGTTACATTTCTACTGTATTAACAGAATTACTGTACCTATGTTTTGTAGTTCTCGAGACATTCAAAGCACTTGTGAGCATATTATCTGTACCAGTACTATGAACATAAATTAACATGGATTTTTGACATATTCCACTGTGAATTCGCATAAAGCATTTACCTACACTAATTCAGTCAGAATTTCACGCATTATTTTTACATAAAGAATTTTTCAAAAGAAAAGTTCCCTTTCTATCAGATCTATCACGTGTACGCTACCATAACGGACACCTATTTTTTCTTCGTCCCCCACTTCGCCGCGCATACCTCAGGGGGTGCACAGCTCCTGTGGTCACACTATAGGTAACTAATAACTTTCCGTTGTCGAGTAAAGTATCTAGAATTTATTTTAATGTACTACTACAGTCAACATCATTAGATAGCAGCTGTTAAAACCCCCAAAAATGTCTCAATAATTGAATTTAAATTGAAATAAAATTTGTTTCAACAAACAATTTGTGTCATTTTTATTGAAGCATCTAAAGCGCCAAAAGTAACTCAGCAGGCACTGCATAATTATTTAAGCATTCAGTTATTCAATTTGTTCTTCACATCCAATAATTCAAATATCGCCTCATCCGATGTAGCAAATATATCTATGCAGTCATTAGTCTACGCCAAAAACGCGGCGTCAGAGAAGTTATTATAAAGCTTATAGATGTACAAATTACAAAACGTCAGACCATCACATTACGCACCTCTTTTATAGAAATCCTTGACTGTTTCTTTGCCGATGCCAGTGTTGCATCCAGTGATTACAACTGTCTTCCCAACCAGCCTTGCAGTGCTCGTACATTTTCCACTGCAGAAAGGCATCTTGCTCAACTTAGGTACTTATCAACTGTGTTATTTAACTGTAGGTACTTGATTCCTGTTACCTGTGGGAACAGTTATTTTCATGAGTAACACATAACTCTATATGTAGATAAATCGAGTTTGTTTCAAAACCATTTATTTAATTAATGAACTAGGAATAGATTGGAAACCGAAGTACGTGAGTTTAAATACTTTAAAAGCTGTCCAATAAGGTTGCATAATAATATATTTTTTTAAATGTTCTTATTAGTATCCGAACTCCATATATTTGATCAATTTAAGTAGATTTTTAAATAAAAAATAAAATAGATTACACCTAAATACCTACCTTCTACCACTTCGAAATTTGAATTCGTAATGACCAAAAAGTCATGTAATTATGTTATAATCCATTAAAGTAGTGAAAAAGTACCTAATCGAGGTAATTTTTATCCTATTAAATATGTATAACGCTTTTAACGTGTGGCTAGAGTGACCATGCCTTATTGATTTTAATAAACACGTGCTGACTTTTTTTTCCATTTTTTTTTATTTTATTTAAATTCGTAAGTAAATCGTATAAAATTACGGCATAGAGGATGAATATTGGGCTTACCGTTAGGTAGTAACAAAAGTTGTGTCCATAGAGTAGGCACAATTATTTTTGGCTTCTAAGATTAACTTGACCATATAAATAAATACAAATTGTAACTATTAGCTTTACAAAGATAGTTATGATCTCACCGCAGTAACGCGTAGACTATCTACCTGTAGGTACCTACTATGTAGTTAACGGAAGAACTCATATAATTATGAAGTATCAAGTGTCAAGGCCTTCTTGTTCTTATTTATGAAGTAAATATAGACTTTTTAGTTATACATGTTTAGCTATATGTTTAACTGAAACACAATGCAAATCCTACTAATTAATATTACAGGTACGAGAAAGTTTGTGAGTGCAGGTATAAGTACTTATTTGTTTTTGTGTCCAAATTAGGTTTAGACGTTTTAGCGGAAAGATATACTTTCCGCTAAAACGTCTAAACCTAATTTGGATTAAATTTGGTATGAAACATATTAACATATTTTATTTATAAACTGCGTATTTTTTATGGAACTTATCCCACCAATTTCTTATAGCGTCACCTCGTAAAAAGAGTAGAGTCCCGCGGAATTAAAAAAGTTTTAGGACTCGCACTGAAATTATATAAAGGAAAGTAAAAGAGTTGAAAATATTCCCTTCTGACTAGAGTCTGGCGAGACTTTAATGCAAATAGGCTTCACTTTTTTAGAAAGAGAAGACTACGCTATAAAATTTTGTTGAAATAAGTATTTTTAAATTAACTAATGTGAAGGCACTGAATATTTTAATTATAGGTCTAGATTATGTTAAAACTATACACATACATTAAACACAAGGTAATCAAACAAGCACTTACATTAGATAAACAAATCACTGATAACTGACCAATTCTATTCTCACAAAAATAGTAATATTTGCTCCGAATTGTTATAGCGTTCACAACAACACGCGACTTAGATAGGAATGCGGCACGTGCGGTCAAACACAGCCTAATATCTATATAAATATATTACGTAGTAGGTAGGTATATTATATTATAAATTATAACCAGTTATGTTTTACTACCAAAACAGCTCGTCATCGTGATACAAGCAGTTTTTTAGTAAATCGATTGTGTAGATTATAGTTGGTTATGTTCTATAATGTTCTATGACTAATCGCGCCCATTTTCTTATAATTGTGACTACTGAAGTTAAGATCTAAGGACTCGTAAAAGCACAGGTCATGGTCAACCTTTACACTTAGGGAATTCTAGAAAAATGTTAAAATATCTTGAGACCCTGAACGAATTTATTTACAAGCGTAAATATTTATGGTGTCCTAATGACAATAATTGTGCTTTATTCACATCGCGTGAATAACTCGGTTATATATTATTGTTTGCCCAAAAAATATATGCAATTTTTTTTTATAAACCTGATGAGGGAGGGTTCATTTACACCATAGGCTGTAGTTATTCGATATATAAGAAATTCCTAAATGGATGGATAACATGCCATGCATATTATTGAGATATTAGCTCTATATTCTTGGTTATATTAAATAGATCGATGTAGGCACAGGACAGGAGGTTTACGTCCAGCAGTGGACGTCGATTGGCTGATATGATGACAATGATAGCTCTATATAGAGCACTAGCTGTTGCCCGCGGCTTCGCTTGCGTTTAGAAGTATTATGATGAATTAGGCTTATTTTTTGTTTAGCGTGTGTAAAAATAAGGAGCCTACAAAACTTCTTTGTACACAATATTCTTAATAATTAATCTGTCATTAGGCGCTAAAACTATTAAGCTATTGAGAGAAATTACTCGTGAGCAAGCAACATAAAACATGCAGTCCATGAGAGAAGCTAAGTTTCATACTAACTGTAATCCCCTATTTTATCCCCTTGGGGGTAGAATTTATCAAAGTCCTTTCTAAGGGGGTACCAACGTCATAGTAACTATATGCATGCAAAGTCTCAGCCCGATCGTATTGAAACTGACAAAGTTTCATAACAACTTTCATCACCTATTTAAGCCCTTTGGGGGTAGAATTTATCAAAGTCCTTTCTAAGGGGGTACCAACGTCATAATATCTATATGCATGCAAAGTCTCAGCCCGGTCGGATTGAAACTGACAAAGTTTCGTGCTAACTTTCATCCCCTATTTTATCCCCTTGGGGGTAGAATTTATCAAAGTCCTTTCTAAGGGGGTACCAACGTCATAGTAACTATATGCATGCAAAGTCTCAGCCCGATCGTATTGATGCTGACAAAGTTTCATACAAACTTTCATCACCTATTTAATCCCCTTGGGGGTAGAATTTATCAAAGTCCTTCCTAAGGGGGTACCAACGTCATAGTAACTATATGCATGCAAAGTCTCAGCCCGATCGTATTGAAACTGACAAAGTTTCGTGCTAACTTTCATCCCCTATTTTATCCCCTTGGGGGTAGAATTTATCAAAGTCATTCCTAAGGGGGTGCCATGCCAACGTCATAATATCTATATGCATGCAAAGTCTCAGCCCGATCGGATTGAAACTGACAAAGTTTCGTGCTAACCTTCATCCCCTATTTTATCCCCTTGCGGGTAGAATTTATCAAAGTCCTTCCTAAGGGGGTGCCAACGTCATAATATCTATATGCATGCAAAGTCTCAGCCCGATCGTATTGAAACTGACAAAGGTTCATACTAACTGTAATCCCCTATTTTATCCCCTTGGGGGTAGAATTTATCAAAGTCCTTTCTAAGGGGGTACCAACGTCATAGTAACTATATGCATGCAAAGTCTCAGCCCGATCGGATTGAAACTGACAAAGTTTCGTGCTAACTTTCATCCCCTATTTTATACCCTTGGGGGTAGAATTTATCAAAGTCCTTTCTAAGGGGGTACCAACGTCATAGTAACTATATGCATGCAAAGTCTCAGCCCGATCGTATTGAAACTGACAAAGTTTTGTGCTAACTTTCATCCCCTATTTTATCCCCTTGGGGGTAGAATTTATCAAAGTCCTTCCTAAGGGGGTGCCAACGTCATAATATCTATATGCATGCAAAGTCTCAGCCCGATCAAATTGAAACTGACAAAGTTTCGTGCTAACCTTCATCCCCTATTTTATCCCCTTGCGGGTAGAATTTATCAAAGTCCTTACTAAGGGGGTACCAACGTCATAATATCTATATGCATGCAAAGTCTCAGCCCGATCGTATTGAAACTGACAAAGGTTCATACTAACTGTAATCCCCTATTTTATCCCCTTGGAGGTAGAATTTATCAAAGTCCTTTCTAAGGGGGTACCAACGTCATAGTAACTATATGCATGCAAAGTCTCAGCCCGATCGGATTGAAACTGACAAAGTTTCGTGCTAACTTTCATCCCCTATTTTATACCCTTGGGGGTAGAATTTATCAAAGTCCTTTCTAAGGGGGTACCAACGTCATAGTAACTATATGCATGCAAAGTCTCAGCCCGATCGTATTGAAACTGACAAAGTTTTGTGCTAACTTTCATCCCCTATTTTATTCCCTTGGGGGTAGAATTTATCAAAGTCCTTCCTAAGGGGGTGCCAACGTCATAATATCTATATGCATGCAAAGTCTCAGCCCGATCGGATTGAAACTGACAAAGTTTCGTGCTAACCTTCATCCCCTATTTTATCCCCTTGGGGGTAGAATTTATCAAAGTCCTTACTAAGGGGGTACCAACGTCATAATATCTATATGCATGCAAAGTCTCAGTCCGATCGTATTGAAACTGATAAAGGTTCATACTAACTGTAATCCCCTATTTTATCCCCTTGGGGGTAGAATTTATCAAAGTCCTTTCTAAGGGGGTACCAACGTCATAGTAACTATATGCATGCAAAGTCTCAGCCCGATCGTATTGAAACTGACAAAGTTTCGTGCTAACTTTCATCCCCTATTTTATCCCCTTGGGGGTAGAATTTATCAAAGTCCTTTCTAAGAAGATGTCAACGTCATAATAGCTATATGCATGCAAAGTCTCAGCTCGATCGGATTGAAACTGACAAAGTTTCATACAAACTTTCATTACCTATTTTGTCCCCTTGGGGGTAGAATTTATCAAATTCCTTCCTAAGAGGGTGCCAACGTCATAGTAGCTATATGCATACAAAGTCTCAGGCCTATCGGTTTGAAATTGACAAAGTTTCATACAATCTTTCATCCCCTATTTTATCCCCTTGGGGGTTGAATTCATCATAATCCTTTCTTAGCGGATGCCTACGTCATAACATCTACCTACATGCCAAATTTCAGCCAGATCCCACCAGTGGCTTGGGCTGTGCGTTGATAGATCACTATGTCAGTCACCTTTGAGTTTTATATATATAGACAACAAACTTGGATAATAGTGAAAACAAATAATAACAGCAATTCTGTATAGGTACTTAATATGTTTATTATTAATTTAGGTTAAAAACAAGAAATTTAAACTTTTAGATAGAGATATTTGCAATACTGAATTATTGAGTTTTAATTCCAAGGTCGGTAGTTGTAAGCGGGTTGGTATCCCCAAGCCCCACAAGGTTTAACGATATCTCCCACAGCTTCTTAGCGTCTGCCTCGTTAGTTGCTTTAGATGCCGGAGTAGCTGGTGCACAGTCACTGGAAATATTAATTAGGTAATACACAGGGGTTTACTTTTCTCTCTATTTAAGGAGCTTTGTCACAATTTGACTATGTTGCTCATGAGGGGGTTAGTGAAATAATTTCTGAAACTACTTCATAATCTTTTTATAATTGTTTTCTGATCAGAAAGTCTAAGTGGCAAGACGTCAAACAAAGCGAAAAGTCTAGTCAGCATTATGTCTAGTTAGCTAATCGCCCATATTTGTCTTCAATGACTTATCCTGCAACTTATATGGATATAAGTACTAGTCAAAATATTTTTCAGTCAACTTGACTTAAAGTATGTAGGGAGGATCGTGGATGCCCACCATAGCACTGTATAATGTCGCGTTCAAGGACAAAGAACTCAAATCAATCTCTACCAGTAGTAGTCTTAGGGTGCTGAAATAAATGTAGAATACTTTACCTGTAATATAACCCTGTCTCTTCAGCGCATTTCTCATCAACAGCACAATAGATTGACGTCTGCGCTCCTTGCTCCGGAGACTTCATGAATGGCGACATCACGAAGCCAGATATCTCCTTTGCACCCCTAAACATGGTGTCGTTTAAATGACGCCCTAACTCTGTTTTGATCACGCCTGGGTGCAAACTGTACGTATTCACGCCTGTTATATTATGTTCCTGTAAAGAAGAGGGATTTTAATTAATGCTAGTCATAGTATTAACACCTTTTATTAGGTACTAGCTTATTACTCCGGACAATCATTACTGTTTGCTTAAAGTTATAAACCAATAAGCATGAAGTAGTCTTCTGCTGGACTACTTGTTTTTTTAGAAAATTACGTACCTTCAACTTGTTAGCGAGCTCCATAGAAAATAAAATGTTAGCTATCTTGCTTTGTGAATACGCTTCCGTGGCTCCATAGGTTCTTGTCTTGTAGTTCAAGTCGTCAAAGTTTATCGCAAAACCTAGAGACACATACAAATATAAATAATTTGGAAAGCTAAAATTAAAGCTATCACAAAGTATCATTAATAGAGCAAGACGTCTTTACATAGTATAAAAGTGTTCTGTGCTGATATGAGATCGGCAACTAGACAGGTACTCACCTTTGTGGCCCACTGATGATACGGTTACTATCCTCGCTGGCGTGCTGTTCTTAATCCTGGGCAGCAGAAGCATCGTGAGCAGAAAGTGCGCCAAGTGATTAGTACCAAACTGCGTCTCGAAACCATCTTCAGTTTCACCTTTCGGAGTCATCATGACTCCAGCGTTATTGACAAGTATGTTTATCTGTGGCTCTGTATCTAGAATATTCTGTGCGAAGTCACGAACAGATTTCAAAGAAGTAAGATCACATCTCGCGACCACAATGTTACCAGTGTCAGATAAATCTTTACAACTCTTCTCTATGTCCGCTTTAGCTTCCTCCGCCTTCTCTACACTTCGACATGCCATTATAACCTTTGCACCTGTTGAGTAAGAAAACAAAACCAATAAAATCTATTGTAACCAATATGAAGTTTAGGTTTTATTATTATGTAAGTATTTTTATTTAAAAGAGTAAGTATCTCGTATTAACTTTTATGTTAAATCGAAAAACAATGTAAAATAAAAATAATGATGGAAGGGAAATTAAAACTCTTGAGCCAGAGCTGTTTTCCAAGGTAAGAGTTTTTGCAGTTGAAAATAAGATGTAGTACCTACTTTAAATTACTGAACTTGTTATTCTCTGGCGAGAAGTTATTAAGTAAATAAGGTATTCCATATTATCTACCAAGGTCGTCAAACCATCATCGATTACTTACCTCTTTTATAGAAATCTTTGACTGTGTCTTTGCCGATGCCAGAATTACATCCAGTGATTACAGCTGTCTTACCCTCAAGTCTTGCAGTGCTAGTACATTTTGCAGCACAGGGAGCCATGTTGCTCAATTAATTATTTCACTGTACTTTATTCCTGTTACCTGTAAAATAAGTTATTTTTAAAAAATCGCACAAGTCTAGCTCTACATCTAGGTTGTTCCAAAAACATTTACTTGAGTTCTTAATTAATAGATCACAATATAACCAATTAAGTAGGTAAATATGTTTACATTTTAAAATCTGTACATAACTACTAAGTAAGTAGGTAATAAAACTGTAAAGTAGATAATGTCCTAAGAAGCATCGCGGGCTAATACTTTTGACAAAGCCTAAATATGAATTTGTAATACCCTAAAATATGTATTTACGTGATAATCCATTAAAGTAAGTAGTTAGTCAGTATCTATTTTTATATTAAACTAGCGGCTCGTCCCGGCTTCGCACGGGCATTATTTTCCCGCTTTTCTTTTGAAGTTTTTCCTGAATTTTCTTTGCTATAAACCTCCCGGAGCCCAAGACCTTTCTAACGAATGCAAAACCGTGGAAATCGGTTCGTGCGTTCTGGCGTTATAGCGTCAAGAAGGAAAACCCGACTTATTTTTATATAGTAGATATATAAAGCGTTTCCAATAGTAGAGTGACCATGATTAGTTGTTTTATGTGTGATGGATCTTATAATCATACGTAGGGAGAATCGTGTGCCAAACGATCTTATTGTAAGGTATAATTTATATGTTATACTGACAGTACAGTACAAGATACTTGAGTTATAATAGTATGCCCGAAAACGAAATGGCTTTATCAGTATTGACAAAAAATTCTATCATAATTCAAATTCATTAAGATCGTTATTTAATGTTTATGAGTGAGCTTGCAAATAGGGAATTTAAACTTAACTTTAATTGATAATGGTAGGACTAAAAAATTATGTTGATGTAGCTTATGTTTTTAACGACTTTTTTGTAAGTATACCAGTAGCCACTACTAAGGCTTTAAACGCTTCTTCGATAGGTGCGTGTAACTTTTTAAATTCGTGTGTAGCAAAATGTGACACCAATTTTGAATACAAACATGTTAGTCCTTACGACATTGTTAACGCCTTTCAATCACTTGCTTTGAAAAATTCTGGTGACTTATGGGGCATGTCAGTAAAGGTAGTCAAAAGTATAATAGATGTAGTAGCTCCTTATTTATCAGTTATTTTCAATGGGTGTGTAGATTCAGGTACATTTCCCGATTTAATGAAATGTAGTAAAGTTGTACCACTTTTCAAGACAGGTAGTACGACGGATCCTGGGAACTATAGGCCCATATCGATTTTACCAGCTTTTAGTAAAATATTTGAAAAAATCATGCTTAGGCAATTATTGAAATATTTTAATCAGAATAGCCTACTGCATAAGGATCAGTATGGCTTTACAAAGGGTTGTTCCACCACTGATGCAGGCGTAGCTTTATTAAAACAAATTTATAATGCTTGGGAGAATTCTCGCAACGCCATAGGTGTATTCTGCGACCTTTCAAAAGCATTTGACTGCGTATGTCATGAAACTCTTGTACATAAACTTAGGCATTACGGTTTGCAGGATTCTTCCTTAGCTCTTCTCTCATCCTACTTGAGTGGTCGGACTCAATATGTTGAAGTTAAAGATTCGAGGTCCTCAGGCTTGCCCGTAACGTTGGGTGTGCCGCAAGGTTCAATTTTGGGTCCATTTCTGTTTTTAGTGTACATTAATGATTTACCTTATCATTTAAAAAACATTTGTGACGTTGTATTGTTCGCTGATGATACATCTTTAATATTTAAAGTTGATAGAAATAGGACGCATTTTGACGAAGTAAACAATGCACTCACAGAAGTAACTAAATGGTTTACTGCCAATAACCTTGTACTGAACCCAAAGAAAACGAAATGTATTAAGTTTGCATTACCAAATGTAAAAAACCTTGGCCCAAGTCTAATTCTAAATGGTGAACTGCTGGAAGCTGTTCAGTTCACAATGTTCCTAGGTATAAAAATAGATGAGAAGTTACAATGGGGTGCGCACATATCTGATTTATCATCGAGGCTCAGCTCAGCTGCTTACGCTGTTAGAAAAGTTAGATATTTGACAGACGTAGATACAGCTAGATTAGTTTACTTCAGCTATTTTCACAGCGTTATGTCATATGGTATACTATTGTGGGGTACAGCTGCCGATATACAAAGTGTATTTATTTTACAGAAAAGAGCTATCCGTGCCATTTATCGGCTTGGAGCACGAGAATCGCTTAGAGAATTATTTAAGGAAATAGGTATCTTAACCGTCGCTTCCCAATTTATCTATAACAATATACTGCATGTAAGACAGAATATACATTTATATACCAAAAGAAGCGATATTCATACGGTAAATACTAGAAATAAACATAAACTGTGTGTCCCTCATTACCGTTTACACAAAGTACATCAATCGTTTATGGCACTTAGTATACGTCTTTATAACAAAGTACCTGTAGAGATATTAGAATTACCGATTACTTCATTTAAAGAAAAAATTAAAAGTTGTTTAGTAGCCAAAGGATATTACACTCTTGAAAATTATGTAAGTGACCGGGATGCCTGGATTTAAAATACGTCTATGAATTAGGACTCACAGAAAAAATTACTTTGGTCGATGTGAAGTAAGGGCGTCCCTCTGCCATTTGTATCTCCCCTAATTGTAGTTTTTTTTTTGTTGCTCGTATTGTCAGGACTCGTCATGCTCACTATAATGTCATTGCTTGTGGTGGCGTGGAGGCCGGGTCAATCCCTTCCCTACAATATGGCGAGGGGGTTGATGGCTGACCTTTGCGTTATACTCGTGAACGGGTGCTACTTGGGGTGACTGGTCGACCCTGACATTAATAAATTTACATTTTAATACACTTCTGAGTTTTTATTTAAGGGGTCATTTGGCTGAGCGACGTCTTTATTACTGGATAGTTGTTTATGGATGTAATTTGGTGCTCCCACTTCTATGTACTACCTAAATCACGACGCTACCTTTATAATTGAATAATCCTTGGTTATGGTTTTGTATGGTATACAATGGTTGCAGCGCCAAATTACAGTTATCTCCTATGTAAAAATGACGTCAAGAAAATGCAGCAGTAGAGTTTGTTGCGCCGCTTCTTCTCTACTAGCGCTTTGGAGGCGGTGGTAAAGTTTTCAAAACTTTGAAATGTTAATAAACTTAGATTAAGTAGTGTTAGATGACGTCAAAAAGATGCAATATTATTGTACTATTTTGAATAAATAAATGAATACTGAATACTTGACGTCATTGGTTGACCGTAATCAAAACTATGCTTAGATTAAAAGTGCAATCTATTTTAAACTTTCACTTCAACGCAATAAATAATAATATCTACTAAAACAATACAAATGTCACTATATTAAACTGTAGAGTTTGTATGTGAAAAACCATGAAAAGACATTAAATAATTTAAAACTAAAGTCAACTTGTTACTTGTGACCTTAGAAGCTTGTCATTTCAGAAAAACTGAAAATGTAGAATTTAAATATTGGCTGGTAAGCCACCCAATTGTTGGCACCTTAAGAGTGGACTTCTTCGTGTCAGACTAAAATATAAAATATCATAAAATTATAAAATACTTTAATCTTTGCTTATACTTACTCATTATTATGTGATTGAATAGTATTAAATAAATATTATTGGCACTAATGCCAATAAAAGGATTCTGATAAATTTATTGTTGCTATGTTGTCACATGAAATAAATAAAATATGATAAAAATATTAAATAAATAATATTTGAACTTGAATAATCATACTGAACTAGGATAATCTACAGTGTGTAAAAAAAACCCTGTCCGATCCGTAACGGGGGCATTGTATACCAGACAAACATTCTAAAAATAATTTTTAAAATGAAAAATACTTAAAAAAAAATAAAAATTATTCGTTTTCATCTACGAAATTTACCCTGAAATTGGGGAATTTTCTTAAGAAATTGACCTAAGTGTTCAGGGCTTAAGCCCTGAACACTTAGGTCAAAGGCGGTTTCTTTGACTTCGAATAAACGTAATAAATAATGCACCGACAAATTTAATCCGTGCCGACAAAGGACACCGCTTTCACTGTGCTACACCAATCAATGCACCGCCCTAGTGACGTAGCTATGATGAAAATGTTGAACGAGAAAAAAATATCGATTTTTTTAAATTACCTTCTTACTTTACCTACACTCCGTGTGGTGACGGAGTATGAATACAGTGCGTCACCACCCCATCTCATCCCATGGGTGTCGTAAAAACCGACTAAGGGACTATCCGTGAATATTATCTTTACGTAATTAAAACAAGGAAAACTTGAAACAAAACTCTGTACCAATCCGTATGTCCAGCGTGGTATTAGTAGGCCAAGTATCACTCCGTCACGGGAGGAGGCCCGTCCCGTAGGGACTGTCGAGTAGGACATTAATGGGCTGTTATGATGATGACTTTACCTAATCTTTTTTCTTTTTAAACTTTCTTAAATTTAGGAAAGGCTACATATCGGTTACGATATTTAGAATTGTGTACGATGCTCTTAAATAATTTACTTAAAACTGCGAAACTGTTCTTCAGTTACTGTAAAAACAAACTAATAAAATTGTAAAAATAAACTAGCTAATTAATATTTTAAAAACTATGTAACTGATTTTTTTATTGTATCATCATAACAGCCCATTAATGTCCCACTACGGGGTATGTCCCACAGGGACGGGCCGCCTCCCGTTACGGAGGGATCCTTGGCCTACTAATACCAAGCTGGCCAGACGGATTGGTAAAGGGTTTAATTTCAAGTTATCCTTCTTTTTACTTCGTAAAGATAATATTTACGGTTAGTCCCTTAGTCGGTTTTTACAACACCCATGGGATGAGAGGGGGTGGTGACATTTTGTATTCTTACTCCGTCACCACAAGGATATGACATGTTATTGTATGATTGTATTTAAACATTTATTGATTATCATGCACTTCTATCGATATTAATGAAAATAGTACTTTAACAAAGTTTCGTCCACATCCCTATTCCTTTAAAAACCTACTTCATAGGTGCCTAATATTACTAGATATTTTTATTTATTTGTCGTAGTCTCGCGAAATAACTCTAACAGTTTAGACGTTCCGGGAGTGTAATTGTGACCTATTGTACTTATTACGAGAATTACGTTACGACTATGTCCGTGCCGTATTCATACGCTGAATATTTCAATATGTTAATGTGTTTAGGTAGAAGTGAGTGCAATTATGCAGCTGCACGTAGGGAATATGAGGAACGGTTTTCCATTCCTCAAGGTTTGCCTGTACCTTCAGTGCGTGCCTTCCAGAGGCTACACAACCGCGTGTACACCACCGGCAGTGTCAGTGGGGAGGTAGGACATAACAGGGAAGCCGGCAGACCCCGCCGCAGTGACAACATCGAGGAGGCTGTGTTGGAAATGTTCGATGCAGAGCCTACACTAAGCACACGTAGTGTAGCAAGACAGTTGGGAAGTAGTCACATGAGGGTGTGGAAAATTTTAAAGGAGGAAGGACTGCATCCCTTTCATTACCGCCGCGTGCAAGCTCTTCTCCCGTCCGACTACGAACCTAGGATGGCATACCGTTCTTGGATGTTGGAGAAGATTCGAGAGGATCCTAGGTTCTTAGACCATATTTTGTTTACGGACGAAAGTTCTTTTGAAAGAACAGGGGTCTTTAACAGCCATAACGAGCACGTATGGTCTCTCGAAAACCCACACGCCATCAAACCAAGCCATTACCAGCACCGTTGGCGCATAAATGTTTGGGCGGGTATCGTAGGTGATCGCATTATTGGGCCTTATTTTTTAGACCAGACCATGAATGGAAATAATTACCTCATATTTTTACGAGACGTACTCAGTGAAGAGCTAGATGAGTTACCGCTAACCATTTACCGCTCCCTGTGGTTCCAGCACGATGGCGCTCCACCTCACTTTTTACGCGCAGTGCGAGACTACCTCAACGTGCAGTATCCTAACAAGTGGATTGGACGAGGAGGTCCTATTGCGTGGCCGCCGAGATCGCCTGATCTAACTCCGTTAGACTTTTACTTGTGGGGCCACGTAAAACAAATAGTCTACACAAAAATTTGTGAAACGGAACAAGAAATGCGACATAGGATAGTGAGTGCTTTCGATATCATAAAGTCAAACCCTGAAGTGCTACTTAATGTTCGCGAAAACCTAAAAAAAAGGTGCCTTATGTGTGTGCAAAGGGAAGGTATGGCTATGTGGAGCATGATCGTCAGACCCTACAACAGCAAGTTGATATTTTTATCAACTAAAGGTATGTACCTAGGCATAAGATTTGATAAGTAATTTTATTTAAAATATCTACTCGTAAACGTCTTAACAATTACCAATTTATTGTGCATGTCGTTATCATTATCAATTTGTTATCTTTAAAGAATAAGTTTTTAATTTATTTTAATAAATGAAATGCAATTCAACAATCCTTTTAGGTATAAACACCTGATTTACTCGGAAGTACAAGCCGAATCGTACCAAGTAGGTAGGTTAAACGGCGGCAGCACAGGCGGCGGCGCCGGCGCGCGAGCGGGCGGCTTTTATCAAAGGGATTAGGCAAAAGTGTTTCGCGCGTCGGCATTCTTTGTGAATATCTACCTAGGTATTGATGTAGTACTCGCCGGTGTGCCTAGTGGCAACTTTTACGATTTCCCTTATAACTCACAAAATAATGTGGAAATTTTCTTTGACTTATTTTCAAAAAAGGACACCACCAACCTAACTACCTTTCGATACTGTATCACCCCTTCATGGATCGGACAGGGTTTTTTTTACACACTGTATAGTGTTTTCTTAACTCTTAAGTGCCAATAATTGTAGGACTTCTAACGATTAGGTGGTTTACCCTAATTTGTTTTATATTATAAAATTACGAAAACTTTAAATTGAAATATGCACCAATGACGTCATGCAAGAAATGATAGGGATGGACATAGAAGGAAAAAAGAGAGAAATTCATTAGAATAAAACATTTTACCGAAAATATACTCTAGTAACAGTCAATAACGTTGACTTTATTATTTGTTTTTATAAATATCTAACGACTATTTGCTAATACAAAAGAACTGAATGTCAAAGTAGCGTCATGATTTAGCTGATGTTTTGTTGTGCGATATTGAACCTAATAGTTTTATGACATGCAACTAACATTAACTCTAGAGGTGATAAGGCCATTTAGTTTTCGACAAATAAATTATTTAGATTTTTGATTTCGCAATATATAACAATACAAAATTCATAAATGGTATCCACGGTAGAGAAATAATACTTTATTGCCCTTAGTTGGTCCCTAAAATGCAATGTAATAGGTAGGTACTATGGTTAATTTAACATTACATAGAAGGTAACGTAACTGATTAATGTAAATAATAAATAAATGTTAAAAACACTCAGTTTCACACAGAACTCTAAAGTGATGATTAATGATCTTAACACAGTAGCGCCATAGACTATGTACCCAACAATTAACGGAACAACACATAGCAGGTATAATTATGGATTAAGTGCCAAGTGTCAAGGTCTTCTGTTCTTGTTTATAAAGTAAATACAAACATTAGTTGTAGGTACCTAGTTATGAAATATTTAACTAAAATCCCATTAATTGTAAAATATAAAGTTTGTAAGTGGATTGTTACTTCCTGACGAGGAAACGTCCAAACCCAATTTGGATATTTGATTAAGAAAGTCAAAATTATATTATTTATAAAATGCATATTTTACTCACTTCCTTATCCCACCCACTTCCATACAAATAATAATTTTGCTAGCCTACACCTAGGTATTTATTTACCTCTACTCGTAGAGTGAGATTAGTCATCTCGGTTTATTTTTTTTTAAATTATTTTATAGTAAGCAGAAACAGTATCCCTCTGTCACGGGAGGAGGTCCGTACCTGCAGTGGGACATTAATGAGCTGTTAAGATAAAGCAGAAACAGGTATAATATACTCTATGTTTTTTTTATTCATACTACTTATAGATACATTAAACAAACAAACATTGCACAAAAGAAATATATTACAGCGGGTTTTTTGTAAATCAATTATTACGGCGCTGGCTGGCGCTGTCGGACACAGCCTGATAAGACTTGTCGACCGAAATTCAAGGAGATTCGTTTGTTGCCGCTTCGTCTATTCTGCATTAAGTACTATAACATCTTTTCATAGTATGTTTTAAGCAAATCTTTATTAAACACTACCTTCATTATATAAAAACAAATCACGATAACTGACCTTTTGTTATTTTAATAAAAATGGTAATATTTATACCCTTTATTCACGATCACAACGGCACTCGACTTAGTTAAGTATGCAGCACGAGCGGTCGTACACAGCCTACCTATATCTATATAAATATACCTATATATCTATATATATATTTACGGGTAACCTATTGAAACCTCGAATTTCTGTTACCCGAATCTTAAAACCCAGAAAACAGTTGGTAGAACTTTTAAAAGACAGATGTAATGAATGACAACTTTTTAAAATTCCGTTTTTAATTTCCCAGATGAATCGATTTCCAGATGCACTAAAACCAAATTTTCAAATAGTATTTTTTTGTTTCCCATATTCTTATAATCCAGGAATAGCTATACCAGATTCTCAGAATACTTTTTTTGGTTCCCATCGTACCACTTTCCAGATTACCAAACTACGAACTATTACCAAATTTTCATAATCTTTTTATTTGGTTCCCATATAATCATATTCCAGATAAATTTTTGCCAGATTTTCATATACTTTTTATTTGGTTTCCATACAATCGTGTTCCAGCTAAATTATTGCAATACATAATATTATTTTAAGTGACCTAGGTTAGATTACTAGAGACTCTATTGTTTAAGTTACCCATTACATATAGGTTTAATTGTCAAATTCGACTCATTTGGTTAGGTTAGGTTAGAACTGCGACCCTCCGCACGAGCCGAGCGAGCGAAGCGAGCGTGCCGCGGCAGCGGCCGGCGAGTGCCAGAACCGACTCGCTATTGTTTTACTTGCCCATTACTCATAGATTTTTATTGTCAAATTCGACTTAGTAGGTTAGTTTAGGTTGCAATTAAATAGGTTAAGTTAATAATATTAGTAAAAGATAAAAGGATTTAGTTTATCTGGATATCGTTTATTTGAATTTCAAAAATCTTGATTTTAAAAATCTGGATATTGTTTGTCTGGATTTCAATAAAGGTATTTCAATAAATTGTGTTTCAAAAATTTGGCTTTAGTGCATATGGATTACGGTCCTCTGGATTTCGTGCATTTAGATTTTTATATCTGGAACTCATTCATCTGGATTTTAAAACGTCGTACAAATAAATAAATGGGCAAATGAAATTCGGAGTTGCGATTATATGGCAAATAATACTTCGAAATTTAAAAAAATGGGATAATGACGAAATGTCTAAACGTTTTCTGGATTTTGATATTCGGAATATTAAAATTCGGGATTAAAATAGGTAACCATATTTACGCTGTAACCTTATGCCTCACTAACAAAAAAGCTGGTCATCGTGTAGAAGCAGTTTTCGGTAAATCGATTTTCTAGGTTATGTTCTATGACTAATCGCGCCCGTTTTTCATAACTGTGACTTTTGTAAGCAAGGAATAAGGCCTCACAGAACATCTTGAGACTCTCACACGAATGTCCAAGTCACGTCAGACGCCTGATTATAAGGTTGACCAGCAACATGAGTGTCCGAACCCCCCCCCCCCCTAGTTTCCTACCCTCAATCTCGGATCTACCAAACATTTACAGCCTTTTCTTAGTTCATCCATCGCAACGTTCGTATATAGTATTGCCGGGGACCATCTCTACTTTATATCATAGTGTACTCACAAAGATATATGTAGTATTTCTAACATGATTAAAATATCTTCTGAAAGGCCTAGTCTTGACTTTGGACAGATGCATAAATTCCAAAGGTCCGTGTCCAAAATAAACTCCAAAGGGCAGAGGTAGAGGTAGGTAGAGCATTGCACTAAAGCAGATTCTACAGTAAATTAAACAAATAAAATCACCAATTCTGCATAATGTGTTTATTAGTAATAAATAGGTGTAAACCATGTAAACTTTAACACTTAATCTTGAAATAAAAATTAGGACATTGCCTTATATTGTTTTAATTCCAAGGTCGGTAGTTGTAAGCGGGTTGGTATCCCCAAGTCCTACAAGCTTCAACGATATCTCCCACAGCTTCTTAGCGTCTGCCTCGTTAGTTGCTTTAGATGCAGGAGTAGCTGGTGCGCAGTCACTGAAAATATAAATTCAATATTAGTTAGCTTTATATCTGGCATGGAATGGGAATAAGGACAAAGTCAGAAAAATAAAATTATAGAAAAACAGCAAAGCGTGATGCTGATGCAATTACTCGCTGTAATCAATAATAAGCAAGATATTTCACAGTAAAATTATAAACTAATAAGCATCCTAGTCAAAGAAGTTGGAATACCGTCTAGATAAACGCCAGTACCGAAATACCTCTACGATTCAATTAGGTGCGTCGAAGAGTCGTCTAGTTTTTTGTTAGATTACGTATAACATATTTTCTGTTTCTCAAGTCGCTCTTGAGTTGCTAGTCTTCTAAAAAGTCAATGCAGTGCCAGACGGCTTATCACCCTACGTATGGAATAGAAACCTTACCTGTAATACAACCCTGTCTCGTCAGCACACTTCTCATCGACAGCACAATAGATTGTCGTCTGCGCTCCTTGCTCCGGAGTCTTCAGGAAAGGCGACATGACGAAGCCAGTGATCTCTTTTGCACCCCAAAACATGGTGTCGTTCAAATGACGCCCTAATTCTGTTTTGATTACGCCTGGGTGCAAACTATACGTATTCACGCCTGTTATATTATGTTCCTGTAAAGGAGGGAGATTATATATACTGGCGATGATAAATTAACACCTGTTACTTTAGCCCTCCATCCGTCAATATTGTTTTATCATCATCTCAGCCAAAAGACGTCCACACCTTTCTCTATCTGTGTCTGATTCCTCCATTGGTGGCAATCTTTACGAGATCGATGAATCCAACATTGCTTATATTTGTTATTCACAAATGTTCCAATAAATATTCAGATGACTTTACTTATATTGCTTTTATTGTTTTTTAGATTTGGTAAAGTTGCTCAAGCATTAGAATAAGTTACATAGGTACCTTCAACTTATTAGCGAGTTCCACAGAGAATAAAATGTTAGCTATCTTGCTTTGTGAATACGCTTCCATGGCGCTATATGTTCTAGTCGAGTAGTTAAGGTCTTCAAAATTCATTCCGTAACCTAGAAAAAACGTACAAAAATCAGTAGAGCTACTAATAATAAATATAGAGTTACAATTTCTTATATTATAACCGATTTTTATTTGGTGTTTGGATTTAGTATTTGGGTGTTTGGATTTAGGTCTGTATTGCTAACAGACTAATAGGCATAAAACATTTTACTATTACCTTTGTGAGCAGCAGAGGACACAGTAACTATCCTCGCCGGCGTGCTGTTCTTAATCCTGGGCAGCAGAAGCATCGTGAGCAGAAAGTGTGCCAAGTGATTAGTACCAAACTGCGTCTCGAAACCATCTTCAGTTTCACCTTTCGGAGTCATCATTACTCCAGCGTTATTGACAAGTATGTTTATCTGTGGCTCTGTATCTAGAATATTCTGTGCGAAGTCACGAACAGATTTCAAAGAAGTAAGATCACATCTCGCGACCACAATGTTACCAGTGTCAGATAAATCTTTACAACTCTTCTCTATGTCCGCTTTAGCTTCCTCCGCCTTCTCTACACTTCGACATGCCATTATTACTTTAGCACCTGTTGAATCGGGATGAAATGAGGTATAGATTTGAAAATGTTACAATATTAAACGTAAGTTATAGCTGACAGTAGCCTTTTGTTAAAATTTTAATATTTAATGTTTATATTAAAAACTATTATACTTAATAATATTAAGTATATCTACTTAACTCTCTTATAATTCTCTACATAAATCGTTTATTACTTAGAACATAATGGTACACATATTAAAAAAAAACTAACCTCTTTTATAAAGATCCTGAACAGTTATTTTCCCGATGCCTGTGTTACATCCTGTGATTATAGCTGTCTTACCGTCAAGCCTTGCAGTACTGTTACATTTTCCACTGCAGGGAGCCATGTTGAACGACTAATTTAATACGTCCTTGATTCCTGTAACCTGTAACAACATCGTAAAGTTATTAAGTTTTGTAAAAAGTTCTAATATTCGCGAACAACAGATCAAAGTAGTAAAAGATTATCAATCAATCAACTAGCCTATTGCACTCCACTGCTAGACATAGGCCTCTCCCAACACGCGCCACGGAACACGCTCCTTATCCTTATTTCTAAAAGTAAGTCTAAGCTAAAACAGAAGTTAAAGCCAATACTGCCGAAATAAACTGTAGGTAGATCATGCATGAAATCGACCTGGATTTCTGGCTAGGAAGTAAATATTCTGCGATTGAGATCGAATTATATAATTAAATATGTAGGTATAGCTGTTACAGCCAAAGTAATAAATATGAATATTATACATAATAACTAGCCATTATGTATAAGGGCTACTCAATTTAGATAAAGTGATAAATGTCGCAGAATTAATCACATTAACTAGCCATTATATTATATGGCAAATATAAAATATGAAGGCAAAAGTCAGAAACAGTTGGTTAGGTTAGGTTAGTATAGTGACCAAAGGACAAGAAACATTTTTTTTATGTAAAACTAGAATAATATGGTATTACTATATTCTAGCACTCGCCGGCCGCTGCCGCGGCACGCTCGCTTCGCTCGCTCGGCTCGTGCGTCCTTTGGTCACTATACTAACCTGACCTAACCAACTGTTTCTGACTTTTGCCTTCTAATGTGTTATAATTCTGCGACATTTATCACTTTATCTAAATTGAGTAGCCCTTATACATAATGGCTAGTTATTATGTATAATATTCATATTTATTACTTTGGCTGTAACATAGTTATGCGACCTGAAAGTACTGGTCACATACCAAGAACGTTACTCATTAACTAAATATTCCCAACCACTCATATTAAGTACCGAGAACCCACGGCATCAGTTGTCACCTCTTAATGTTAAGATAAGCTCCTAATGAGTATTTCAAGAGAATTGTTTTGATTACGTTATAGTTCCCATGAATGCCAGGAGGGCTCACCTATAGCACACATATAAGATTTGTATCCATTTAAAAGCCCATGTAAATAATATTACACACGATTCGATTGTCATCTGTGCCACGACTCACACCTAGTATTAAGAACGCTTTTGTTTTAATTTAATAAAATCTTTTTTAAAACAATTTAAGTGTTCATTTCTTGACTGGCGCAGCCGGTAGGATTTTTCAATTATCGAAAGCCGTCGTAAAGTCGAAATTGCTAACATCGTCGCGCTAAATTCGGGAAGAATCCGTCGAACCTAAAACAAATTTGTCAAGCACGAGCAGCAGAAGACATCGTCGTCATGGAGAAGAGCGGTTATATGTGAGTAGACCCTTTGTTCACTTCCGTTCCACTTTTCCAATATAATTTTAATAATTATTGTGTCTATTGGACTAAAAATCGTCAATCGTCACAAATAGCAGCAGTGTTGTTCTAAAATCGAAAACACAGCTACTTAATTAGGACCCAAAAATCGGTAATTAGTGTTAAGCTATAAAATAAATTGAAGTATTTGAATAAACTTATTATTAAAGTAAATAACTATATACCTAATAGTTATTTTACATTATAAAGTAAATTAATAATAATATATATTTTTAAAAAAATAATAAAATTATTTTTATATCAAAATGAGTCAAATATCGCTAATACCAAAAGAAATTCATATGATCATCCCTAAATATGATGGTGATGACAAATTATTAAACTCATTTATATCAAAATGCGATTACGTTATACGAAGTTTCAGTGGAGATAATAATCCCGCTCAAAAGGTATATTTATACCATTGTATAACCAGTAGGTTAATAGGTAAAGCCGCCGTCTTAGCGAGCGAGCGTGAAAATATAAAAAGTTGGGAAGAGTTGAAAGAACTATTTATCCAACATTTTGGTGATCCTAGATCAGAGGCAGGCATAGCTTTAGAATTAGAAAGTTTAAAAATTAAAGGAGGAGAATCTTTTGTTGATTTTTGTCATAGGATACAGAACGTAAGGAGTTCGCTTATATCTAAAGTAAATTTAATTCACGACGAGGGAATTAAAGCAGCAAAATATATTATTTACAATAACACAGCCCTTAATGTGTTTTTGTACAACTTACCAGAAGATTTATTAAGATTTGTTAGGTTAAATAAGTGTTGCGATTTAGAATCAGCCTTAAGCGTTGTCACTGAAGAGGTGAACTTTTTACAGAGATATAATGTTATGAATAGTGCGAAGAAAATGAATGTAATTAATAAAAATTCGCCACATTTACCGTTGCAAACGCAAACGCCGTTGCAACCATTTAAATTTGGTATTCCCGGTAAACCGATGCAACACCCGTATTTTAATAAACCTCATAATTTTAATAATAATTTTCATATGAACAGATTACCATATAATTCAGGTTTTAAGCCTAGATTTAATTCATTTACGCCGTCACCACAACAGTTTCCAAAAACTGTCAATAATTACAAGCAATCGGGTTTCTTTAGACAGAACCCTAATCAAAACTTCCGCTTTGGAATAAATAATAGAAATACGAATATGCCACCGAGGCAAAATACTGACGTCTCTATGAGGACGGTACAGAATAATATGGTGTACAGTAAGAACAGTAAACAACAGAGTTTTCACCCAAATTTTCGTATAGAGGCTCAAGAAGAGCAAACGAAATGATAAAAGTGAATTATAGCGATTCTCTTAGACTTCCGCATGTGCATTTACCGGAAATAGATGCATATATGCTGATAGATACGGGAAGTACGAGATCTTTTATTAGTCCTGAAAAGGCAAATAAGTTTTTTAATAGTTATAAGATGTATAAGCCTTTCGAAATATACAGTACGCATGGTTGTAGTAAACACAACGAGGTAATAAATATTCCGTTACCGAAAACGTTTAATGCAAATTTTTATCATACTTTTTATGTTTATAATGTAGACAAGGCATATGATGGTCTTATAGGAATAGATTTATTAAGAGAATTAGAAGCTAGTGTAGATATGAAAAGGCAAGTATTAAAAACTAAATTTAGTGATATACCAATTTGGTATAATCATTTATATAAGGTAGTCATACCGAAGCGTTCCGAAACACGCGTTAAGTTGCCTACAGTGTTAGAAAAGGGTACAGCTATTTTAAATTATTTAGAGTTTTATCCAGGTCTTAGGATGCCTGATGCTATTGTTAAGTGTAAGGATTCGTTTGCACAAACGGTTATTCAAAACGTTACGGACAAAAATTTAACAATTATTTTTGATAAACCGTTAGAAGTTAGTAAATTGGAAAAGAAATGTATGTCTATTAATTTAAATAAATTAAATATAAATTATAATAATATTGACATGGAATTAGAATCAAATCTTTCAAAATTAAGATTGGATCATTTGAATTATGAAGAAAAAAGGTATATACAAAATTTATGTACAGAATATAAAGATATTTTTCATTGTGAAAATATTCCTTTATCGTTTACTAATCAAGTTAAGCATAGAATTAGGACTAAACACGAAGATCCTATATTTATACGACCATATAGGAACCCTATAAAAACTAATTTAGAAATTAAGAAACAGGTCGATAATTTATTAAAGAACGATGTTATTAAGGAATCACACTCACCGTGGAGTGCTCCAGTTCATTTAGTTCCTAAGAAATTAGATAGTTCGGGAGAACAGAAATACCGAATGGTAATAGATTATAGACGTTTAAATGAAATTACGGTAGATGATAAGTACCCTCTGCCTAATATAACTGATTTATTTGATAGGTTAGGAAAAGCAAAATACTTTTCTACGTTAGATTTAGCTAGTGGTTATCACCAAATAGAGGTAGATAAAGAGGATCAGCAGAAAACTGCGTTCTCTACACAAAGTGGACATTACGAATTTAAACGAATGCCCTTTGGTTTGAAGACAGCTCCAGCTACATTTCAAAGAGCTATGGATAATGTTTTAAAAGGTTTACAAGGACTACATTGCCTAGTATTTATCGATGACATTATTGTCTATTCTGTCAGTTTACAGGATCATATAGAAAAGTTAAGATTAATATTTGATAGGTTAAGAAAAATGAACTTAAAGTTATCATTAGATAAGTGCGAATTCTTAAGGAAAGAAGTTTTATATTTAGGTCATACAATATCCGAAGACGGATTAAAGCCTAATAATGATAAAATAAAAGCAGTTTTAGAGTTTCCATTACCTAAAACTACAACAGAAATTAAAAGTTTTTTAGGTTTAGTAGGATATTATAGGAAGTTTATAAAAGATTTTTCTAAGATTACGCAGCCTTTAACAAAGTGTTTGAAAAAGAAAAATAAAATAATTATAAATGAAGAATATGTAAATGCATTTGAGAAATGTAAGGAAATTCTTACAAATGCACCAGTTTTACAGTTTCCAGATTTTTCTAAACCATTTTTACTCACCACTGATGCATCAAATTATGCTCTGGGTGCAGTTTTATCACAAGGTACGATAGGAAGTGATAAGCCTATTGCTTTTGCAAGTAGAGCTCTGAATGACGCAGAGACTCGATATAGTACTATTGAAAAGGAACTTTTAGCCATAGTTTGGGCATGTAAGCATTTTAGACCATACTTATATGGTAATAAATTTAAAATATTAAGCGACCATAGACCACTTGTTTGGTTAAAGTCATATAAAGAACCAGGTAGTAGATTAACAAGATGGAGTTTAAAATTAGCTGAATATGATTATGATATAGAATATAAGCCAGGTAAGCAGAATAATAATGCGGACGCTTTGTCACGTATTAAGTTAAATGTGTTAGAAAATGAAAATGTATCAATGATAGTAAATACTCCAGAGGACGAAACAATTTTAATTTCATCGTCTGATGATTTAACTCAATCAGTTAAAAGTTTAGAATCGAATTTTCCTATGCGATCAGTGAGTAGTGGTACTATCACAGCATCGGAAAGACCGAGCTCACCTGTGGAAACAATTCATTCTGAAGAGAATACGGACTCATCCGATATTCCAATTCTAAAAGAAGCGATTGATACGAAACCAAACCAAATATTAGTATTTACGTGGAATAAAAATGAATTTAGTGTTAAAAATATGTCTAGGGATAAGCAAAAAGTATTAGAAGTGCATATGCCATTAAATAATGAGGCATTAGTTAAGCAATTTTTAAAAGAATATATTCGCCCTAAAATTAATCATTTTATTTATTTTGAAAATGAGAAGCATCGTCTAATTTTTTCTAAAGTAGTAACTAGTATTTTTAAGAAAGACTCTATTAAACTTCGTGAATGTACGGAAAGAGTTATTTATGTAGAAAATGAAAATGAACAACGTGAGATTGTTAATAAGTATCATATAGGAAAAACATGTCATAGAGGTATCAAGGAAACAGTAGCACATTTAAAACGTACATATTATTGGATTAATTTAGAACAAACTGTAGCAAGTATAATAAACTCATGCGAGCTTTGTAAACGTATGAAATATGATAGGAAACCTTTGAAGCCAGAGTTACAATTAACCCAGACTCAAAGTAAGCCGTTTCAAGAAATATTTATTGATATTTTCTCAATAGAAGGAAAATATTTTCTTACTCTTATAGATGCGTTTAGTAAATTAGGACAAGCATTTGAAGTACCTAATAGGTCAACTCCTGAGGTAGTAAGAGCACTATTAAAATATTTTTCTTTTTATGGTATTCCAATGAAAATAAGTGCAGATCCAGGAAGTGAATTTAATAATAGTTTATTAAAAGAAATGTTAAGTTTTTATAAAATAGAATTACATATTGGTACGCCACATAATCCAAACTCAATGGGATTAGTGGAAAGATTTCACTCTACAATTTTAGAGATATATAGATTAGCTAAGTATGAAAGGAAAATTACAGACGCAGCATCTGTTATGACATACGCAGTTATGTCTTATAATCAGTCAATTCATTCGACAACTGGTCTTACGCCATTTGAGGTAGTATTTGGTCATACTGAATTATCAGATAATTTTAATGTAGATTTTAATAAAAGTTATACGCAACAATTAGTTCAGGAACATGCAAAAAGGACAAAATATTTGTATGATTATTTAGCAGATAAAATGGTAGGAAATAAGGTTAAGATAAAAGAAAAACGTGGAGGTGAAACAAATTTTGATATAAAGAAAGGCAGTAAAGTATTTATTAAAGGAGTAAATACAAGACGAAGCAAAGATAAGCCTCGTTATCAAGCTGCACAAGTAGTCGATGATATAAATCGAAATATCGTTACAGTTCAGACCCAAAATAGGAAAACTAAGGTTCCACTAAAGGATATAAAACGCCCTTCGCAGGTACGTCTTGCTGATAGTGATGAAGAGCGCAATGGCCCTTCAACTTCAAAAAATTGAAGATAATCCTAGAATTCTTCCTGTGATAGAAGGTGTAGGTCAGATTAGCCTATATAATTGGCAAATTATTAAGATTTTAGATTTAGAATTATTATACAGTAATTTGAATTTAATATTGATAAATATAATCATATTGTATGTTTTATGAAAGATAAGTTGAATTTATATGTTTAGATGGTAATATTTTAGATGCACAGTTACAAACTGAATATTATTATGAATACTACGTTAGATAGATTTAATCAAATAGTCCCTAATATAAGAATTAAGAGAGGAATTATAAATCCACTGGGATCTTTAATTAAAACCATTACTGGTAATATGGATAACGAAGATGCATTAAGATACGATGAGTTAATAAGTAAAATACAGTCAAAACAAAATGCACTTGTAAATAAAGTGACATTAATTTCAGAAATCGTAGAAACATTTGTTAATATGACAAATTTAACTAGAAATAATTTTGTTATTTTAGATAAAACTATTTCACAAATTGAGGAAATATTGAACAAAACCCAATTTCAAAGGAGCAAAGATACAGTATTAAAAGGTTTTAATTTATTAACCCATAATTTTCAAATAATTTTAACCAAGTTAGATGAGGTAGAAACTGCAATTGCATTTAGTAGAATTAATGTATTGCACCAATCTATTTTAGACTCTAGTGAACTATATAATACGTTAAAAGATATTGAGAAAACAGATAAGATAGTTTTCCCCGTTACTTATGATAATTTGATTAATATTGAGAATTGTATAGACATTAAGGCATTTATGAAAAAACAAACGTATTACTTTTATAATGACAGTTCCTACAGTCCAATTAGATGAATATAATTATTATAAATTATATCCTTTTCCAATGTACAACCCTCACCTAAACCTTACATTCCTGATTGTTCCTAAACATTCCCAAATCCTAACAAAGGGATCGAAAATATCGCCACTCTCTCAACCCTGCAGAGAAGTTGCTGATGGAAAGTTTTTATGTTATGAAAATCTAAATAATATCTTATGAAGAAGAAAATAGATGTATTGAAGATTTAATGAAGTTCTCTACGAGAATAACTTCGTGTTCTCCGTTGTCAGTCGCAGCAAACGACATAAAGATTAAATTAATAAAACCAGATTCGTGGATAATATATACTGGTGTCCAGACAACTTTAACAGAAACATGTGAAAATGACATGAGCCAACACAGCATTATGGGCACGTATATTTTAACACTCACCAACGCTTGTGAAGTGAAAGTTGGAAAAATAACATTAAGAAAACGTCGTATTCAGACCGGAGAAGTAGCTTTTACTGGTATACCAAAGATACACTTACCAAAGATCGTTACACCACTACATGTGTTTGAAAAGAAAGCAATCAACTTGGATAAGATTGATTTGGAAAAATCTCCAGTTCCTGTCACATGCGCTGAATAAAAGTGAAGTGAAAAATAGTGAATATGGGCAATTTGTGAATGTGCACAGTGTTAGTATAGGAACTCTAATGATATATGTGTTAATTTTAGTTATTTTTTGTGTAACGATGTATAGATATAAGAATATTTTACTTTGTAAAAAACAAAATCAACATCCTCATTGTAATTCGGGTGATGATTTTGAACTTAGGGAGGGAGGAGTTATGCGACCTGAAAGTACTGGTCACATACCAAGAACGTTACTCATTAACTAAATATTCCCAACCACTCATATTAAGTACCGAGAACCCACGGCATCAGTTGTCACCTCTTAATGTTAAGATAAGCTCCTAATGAGTATTTCAAGAGAATTGTTTTGATTACGTTATAGTTCCCATGAATGCCAGGAGGGCTCACCTATAGCACACATATAAGATTTGTATCCATTTAAAAGCCCATGTAAATAATATTACACACGATTCGATTGTCATCTGTGCCACGACTCACACCTAGTATTAAGAACGCTTTTGTTTTAATTTAATAAAATCTTTTTTAAAACAATTTAAGTGTTCATTTCTTGACTACATAGCTACTAATATTTACATACCTATGTGTAATCTATATACCTGACAATCATAATTAAATTAAAGTCTTTATCTAAGCCTTTTTTAGAAAACCTTATTTTTATGTAAACAAGGTGAACAGTCTGCACTGGGATGTTCACCAGAGAAAGAATAATAGGTAGGTACTTAAAGCCGAAATATTGAGGTTGAATGTGAGAGTGCACACAGGCAAGCAGGTAAGTCGTAAATCACTTATCATAAGTTGTACCAGACACACAAGCACAAGTACTGTTCTAGTTTATCACTTGACAAGTATTGAAAAACGAGCAACTTATTTTCAGAACACGGATGTATTGACGGCCCGTCCTTGTTGAATACTTTATATGTATTAAAATAAATGGTTGAAGGAATGACAGGACATATGACAACTTTCTCGCGCAACTCTGTGGATATTTACATAGGTATTATTAAGCCAATTAAGTATCAATAATTATGAATATCATTGAGCGTTATCTATATAAATAATAGATATGTGAAGTAAGTACACAATTGAATAATCGATACAGGTGGTGCGTTGTGTAGGCGTTTAACAAGATAATTATTGTATTTAGACGAAACTTGGGCTTATATATTGTTCTAGATCGTACCTATATCTAACAGATATACACACTGATTCCCAAACTATTATCTAATCTTTAGTATTTTTATGTAACATAATCATAAAATAAAAGCAATAATCTAGCGGTAAAAGAAATGAAAGTATTTAGAATTCGAAAATCGAAAATCATCATCATCATCAATCAGCCAATTGAAGTTCTAGAATGATCCCGCATAATTAAGTAGTACTTATATCCTGTCTATTGATTTACCTACTGTCTGAAAGAAACGTCTTAATATTCAGTCATCGATCGTCGATAAACTTTACAACCTATATCCTTGTTGTCGTCATCATCGTACAGCTTATACGGTAATGCTACTGCCATTACGGTGGATTCACTTTTTCCAGCTCTTCAGTCGTCATAAAGTGATTTTAGTAGAAATAGGCATAAAAACTGCACATCTCTCGCCACTTTATGCGGGAAATTCTAAGCACTATGCATGCCGCCTTTCTCTTTGGTTCTTCTGCGGATCTCCTCATTTCTGATTCGACTGCCATGCCCTGGAAAACTCCATTGCATAACATAGCCCTATCTACTTACTGCCCTCTGGGGGGCAAATCATTATTTTTGTATCTTTTAAAATGTTATCCCTTCATAATAAAAAATTAATTAAAACAAGTCATAGTTAATAACTGTGACTCAGTTTACGAATGGTAGGTATTTTTTCAACCTCTCGTAAAAACTGAACACCTTTTATTTACTCTTACTTATTTCCAATAGGTATCTGAGAAATTATACTTACTTATTAATTATTAAAAATTCGAACAATGGAGAGCTATTTAAAAAATGTGTTGTTTTTCTCACTATTATCCTTATTACTAGTATGTTTATTTACCTTGTTATTATTATGAACTCAATACGTAAGAGAGCCTATTGAGTTCATAATAGGCTGCCAGTCCAACAGGGGATTTAAAATAGAGAAACATTAGCCAAAGACTTTTAGTCAAGAGTAGGTAATGACAATATTATAGTTATGCCATCCTAATGATGCAAGTTGGAATTTTCTTCGCTCTACATTCAATCAATCAATCAATCAATCAATCATCATTTATTTGCGAATATAGGTACAATAATTATGGTCTTACAACAGATTATTAGGTTTCTCCATATTCCACCTTTAGGCATGCAAAAATTATATTATTACAGGTTCATTATTTAAATTTCTAGTTACATTTAAAATAAATTAAATTATTAGTTTCTAATACAATTCTTAAAATTTTCGTCAAATGCATGCTGTTTACCTATCTAAAAATGTCTATCCTCTAAGTAGTCTTTTACACTATAGTATGTTTTTTCAAGTAATTTTATTTTCAGTTTGCTTTTAAATTCATTTACATTATCTAATTTACATAACTCGGCTGGTAGTCTGTTATAGACTTTACTTTTATTTAAATAAGATGTCTTATTTGTTATAATTTTTATTTTATGCTGATGTCGGCTGCTGTGTAGATTATTAAACAGGTGTATATTCTTTTTGACAAATACAGCAGTCTCCAGTATATATAGACATGGTAGACTTAGTAAATTTAGGCTTTTAAAAACTGGTTTGCAGCTGTCTGTACTTTTCAGTCTATAAATTGCTCTAACACATTGTTTCTGCGCCCTAAAAACAAGTTCCCAGTCAGTTGAATTGCCCCAAAAAATGATACCATATCGCAGTAATGATTCTGCATTTGCATGATATGCTGTTACTACCGTGGATGTATTAACAGTCCTTGATAATATGTACAGAGCGTATGAACTTTTGGCAAGTTTGGAACACAATTTATCAACGTGGGTCTTCCAATTAAGATTGCAGTCAACATTTAAACCTAAAAAAGTTGCATTTTCGACTTCTGCTATCTTAGTACCGGCAAATACTATGTCTAAATCTATTTCAGGTCGAGTTCTGTTTCTAAATAGCATAAGGTTAGTTTTTTCTAAATTAATTACTAAATTATTGGTTGTTAACCAACCAACAATGTCATTCAAAGCTTCAGTTATAGTTAATTTTAAGCTGCCATAACTTGCCGGCGAAAACATCACGGTGCTATCATCTGCAAACAGGACCATAGGTGAGGCAACGGCTTTTGGAAAATCATTTATATATATAAGAAAGCTCAAGCTCAAGCTTCATAAAACAGTTAAACACTCCCCTAAGCCAAGCAGATCACCCAGGTATAGGAATTTATTAACGATTTAGTTTTCTGTAGTGACATATTTTATACCCCACACGACGACGTAAACAAAATTCCTAATAATAAGTTAAATCTATTTCCATGCGTCATGTAATGACGAGGCTATATGAGTATTTTACTTCGAAACGTAACAAATAATGATCATTCTAAATTTCTAACCTTACATAATGTAGCTACCTGAATATGAACCTTGGAAAGTTATTATTAGGTAACTAATCAATAAAATATTTATTGCTTGGTTTATGTGACGAAAACCTTAATATAATTATAACTATTAAATTAGACCTTACAATATTCAAATTCAATTTCAAGAAAATTGAAAGAGCAAGATTGTTGTAAGTAAATGTTGCAGCAATGTTTTGTATAGGCACATCACTATTACATTCATTTGTCGCCATCATGTAAGTATTGGCGGTAACTTTTGCTATGTCATTTTATTTTTTAGAACAGAGACAATATAGCGCAAAATATACTTAATGTTAGAGTATTTCAATAATAAGAATTTCTCTCGCTGTTTATCAATATTATAGTACAAAATTTTCGCATCTACTTACGTACAAAAATTCAAGGAGCTTCAGAAGAATAGTCGGCCGTAGGTAGTACTAATGGGTAGGGTAGCCTACGTAACTACGTTTTATTCTACAGAGTACTTTATGACGTCGGCACTTTCAGCCGTTGTCACAACACCCCGTAGCCACAACAAAAGATTAACAGGTGTGAATCATATTTATTTATACCAGAAAGACTGACCAATGTTAGAAACGACGTATGAACACAATTTTATTTTTCATACAATTTAGTAATTTGGAAATAATTAAGGAAACACCGTATTAGAAATTAGCAGGGCCGCTACAGGACTAAAGTGACTGAAATGGCGCTCAGAATTGCCCGATTTAGTTGGCAGTATACAGACCGCGATGAACTGACATTCATTAGAGCAGATGAATTTTGGAATGTCGACCGCATATGGGAGACCCCTGGCACTGTGACCTAGTTAGGACGGCGGGATACCGGTGGATAAGGGACAGGACCAAACAAGGTCCAGCAGTGGACGACCATTGATATGATAATGATGATTGATAAGTCTGAGAATTGATTTTATAAGCATCATTATTTACATCAGTCGGCCAAGTTTCTATTCCTCACTGAGGAGGCCTTATTTGTGTAATGATAAATGAACCTAAATTTACCTATAATGAGTTTTTATTTTTATATTGCACCAGTGTTTTTTTTTTTGCTTGATATTTACTGGGGCCTATCCCGTATAATGTTTTCTTATGCAGTTTCTTAATTAGGTACCTACCATTGTAGGTAAAATCTTTAGATGATAAGAGTAGGAAAATAAAGCAGGAGAGAGAGGAAGACAGGAGACTCGGTGGAAAGGCTGCAGATCCCGGTCTATTGGGAATGGTTACAAGCTGATCTACACGGGTGCGCCTGGGGGTGAGAACGGGGTGGGGGGGGGTGCTCTCTCGGGGGTTTCGGGATAGCGTCTTGGAGGTGAAGCGCTGTAGTGACCGGTTTATGGTCGTAGGACTGATTATTGATGAGGTCATGACCCATCTGATAAGTGCCTACGCGCCGCAGGCTGGTTGCAGCGAGGCCGAAAAGACGAGATTCTGGGATCAACTTGACGGAGTACTACAAGCCATCCCGCTGTCGTTTTGGGTGGCGATTTGAACGGTCACGTGGGTGAGGCGTGTGAGGAGTTTGAGCGTGTTCATGGTGGCTTTGGATACGGCGGTCGTAACGCGGAGGGTAGTAACATCCTCTCAACGTGTGCAGCGGCTGACCTGGCCATCGTGAACACGTATTTCAAAAAGAAGCCTGAACACCTTATCACCTACAAGAGCGGTCGACATGCCACCCAAATTGATTACCTGCTAACCAGGAGGCAGCATATCAGCAGAGTAGCCAACTGCAAAGTCATACCCGGTGAGAGTCTCACTGCACAGCACCGTCTCCTTGTTATGGATCTGCGTTTCAAGCCTGCTAGCAAGCCCATTAAGCGCTGTAGACGCCAAATCAAGTGGTGGCGGCTTGATGAATCCAAGTCACAAGAGTTTTGCTCAGCCATCCTGGACAAATGTGCCAAAATGGATGATGCTGAGCCAGTCCAAGACTACTGGGACAGGATTCAGGCTGCGATCACTGGTGAAGCGAAAACAGTGCTCGGCATGTCAAAGGGTGGACGTAGATGTGACAAGGAGACGTGGTGGTGGAACGTCACAGTCCAGAGGGAGATAAAAGAGAAGAAAGCACTCTTCAAAGCGTGGCAAGCGTCCGGATCTTCTGAAGATCGCGACGCATACAGGGTTGCTAAACGTGCCACTAAGAAAGCCGTAGCCAGGGCCAGACAGCCTACGTACAGCCACTGTACGATAAGCTGGAATCATCTGAGGGGCAGAGGCTTGTCTATAAGTTGGCGCGTTCTAGGTCCTTGGCGGCACAGGACATCTCGAAGTGCCGCTATATTAAGGGCCCAGACGGCAACCTTCTATGCGATGACCTCGCGGTGAAGGAGAGATGGCGCTCTTATTTTCACGAGTTGCTAAATCAGCAGCATAAAGAGGTGCAACCTCCAAATCTCCCTCCGAACCAGGGACTCTCGCCACCGATAACGCCTGAAGAAGTCCATCTAGCTCTTCGTCACATGAAGAATCGGAAGGCTGTCGGACCCGATGGAGTGCCCATTGAGGCCTGGAAGGCAATGGGTTCTTGCGGTGTTAACTGACTTTTTTAACCGCGCACTCTTCACCGGTAAAATCCCTGACCAATGGAGACGGAGCTTTATCACCCCCGTCTTTAAAGGGAAGGGATCGGTGCAAGAGTGTAGCAACTATCGCGGTATTAAGATTATGTCCCACACCATGAAGCTCTTTGAGCGTATAATGGACTCTCGGATCCGGCAGGAGAGTACCGTCTCGGAGTGTCAATATGGGTTTCGCCCTGGTCGAGGGACCATGGATCCTGTTTTTGCCCTAAGAATCCTCATGGAGAAATACAGATCGAAGAATACGCCGCTCCATTTCCTGTTTCTGGACATGGAGAAGGCCTTCGACTGTGTTCCCCGTGTGATGATCTGGTGGGCTATGAGATCCAAAGGGATTCCAGAGATCTATATTGACATTATCCGGGACTTGTACTGGGATTCCGTTTCTGTAGTCAGGACTGCTGTTGGCGATACCATATCCTTCCCCATTACCGTAGGTGTACACCAAGGCTCGGTTCTCAGTCCTTATCTGTTTAGTGTGATATTGGACGAAGTGTCGAAACACATTATCGGCACACTTGAGCAACCCCCGTGGTTGCTCATGTATGCGGACGATATCGCACTGGCGGATGCGGACAGAGGGAGACTGGTGAGACGAGCAAATGTATGGAAGGAGACGCTTGAGAACGGCGGTCTTAAACTGAATGTGGCGAAGACTGAGTACATGGCTAGTAATGTTTCGGATCCCCTACCCGTGCGCATAGGCGAAGACTTGGTCAAGCGTACGGACCAGTTTAAATACCTGGGATCAGTACTTTGCGCGTCCGGTGACATCGATGGTGACGTCAAGGCTCGCATAAGTGCAGCATGGGCAAAGTGGCGTGAGGTGACAGGTGTCATCTGTGACCCCAAAATGCCGGTGAGGTTGAAGGGACAGGTCTATAAATCCAGCATTAGGCCTGTCCTTTTACACGGTAGCGAAGCGTGGCCAGTGCTTGAGCGACACAAGCAGGAGCTGCGTGTCACGGAAATGAAAATGCTGCGCTGGATGTGCGGGGTTTCAAGGAAAGACCGTGTAAGAAACTCCCGCATCCGAGGCAACCTTCATGTCCGTGACATAGCAGATAAATTGCAGGAAAATCGCCTACGCTGGTACGGTCACGTTTTGCGGAAACCGGCAAATTACGTTGGGAACAGATGTCTAGCCATGGCGCCTCCGCCTGGACCCGGTAGAAGAGGGAGACCCAAAAAATGCTGGCTTGACGTCGCCAGGGATGACATGCGTACCAATGGCCTTGCAATAAAGGATGCCGAAGACCGTGCGAAGTGGAGAAAGAGAAGCCGGAAAGCAGACCCCAGGCTCCATGGCTCTCGAGCTGTGGACGCAACTGGGAACTTGCAAAGATGAAGAAGAAGAGTAGGAAAATAAAGCAACATATTTTATAATTCAAAGTGTATAATTTCATAATGATATACCAGAGGTAAAAATATTCATTAAGTATCAAAACAGTACATCAAGAGCACATTTAAAATTAAATACATGCACGTAAGTACATGTTAACATTAATTAAGCTCTGAATAACTTATATATTCCAAGAATATTAGTTTAAAGTTATACAATTTATTATTAACAACAAGTAGGTACTTAAGTTATACAAAACAACCGAACTCTTTGGCGTCTTGCCTCCCACGTTTATACATCTGTAGCTAGGTCGACAAGTATGTCCCATATTTACTTTCTTACTTATTGTAAGATTATATAAGGTAAACAGATGAAGATATGACAAACAATAATGGAATACTTAACATTTTACGTCTTATTTTATAATAATAAATAAACATGTTAATTGTTCAACAATAATAATGTTTAAAATACTAAGGCACAGTTGTGTCTATTATACTTAAAGAGTAAACAGTCTGAATATCATAAAAAGTTCCAATTTTAAGTTAATGAATATATTCATTTAAACATTGTTTAAAAATAAAAATGGAACAGGTATAGCATTCGTATTTACTTTATATTTAACGACGATATTGTCGCAGTTCATTACAGGAATCGCCGGATTATAACTATTCATTTTATACATTTATCTATTCAATGATTCACATAAGTCATAAACATAACATAGACAACACATAAACAAACATTCATCTAATCTTTTTGGATTTAAGAAGTATAAAAAAGTAATATACAAAATTTAATTTTACTGTTATATTACAGATAAAATTTCTCCTCAATATTTGATAGGAAAATATTACTGTTTATAGACATCCTAAATCCAAAAAGGCTTATGTTTAAGTCATACGTCAAAAAAGTAATAAAAACTGTAATAACAGTTACGTCTATTTAGATTTAACACCAGGGTCGTTGCTGGTGAATGGGTTCAAGTCTCCAAGACCTACTAGGTCCGCTGAAATATCCCATAACTTCTTACCATCTCCAGGCTTAATAGTTTTGGACGCTGGAGCGATGGGTACGCAGTCACTGGAAAAAAATAATAACATCAGTTATTAGCTCATGGGACCTTAAGTCATTATACTTGTTTAGAGTTTCTTATAAAAATAACTGTATCTAACACAATAAATGTAATGTAAAGGTGTCCCACAAGGCATCATACTGGGACCTATATTATTCATATATGTTTATAGAACTTAGGGACATACTAGGATATTCGAACTACCCTGATAAAAGGAGTATAATCCACTTTTACGATTTTTATATTATTACAATAAAGAAAAATAAATTAATGGTTTTACCTGTAATATAAGCCAGTTTCCCCAGCACACTTCTCATCGACAGCACAGTATATAGTAGTTTGCGCTCCGAGCTCAGGCGACTTCATAAAGGGACCTACTAAGGCACCGATGATCTGCCGCGCTCCCCAAAACAAAGTCTTATTCAAATGACGGCCAAGCTCAGTCTTTATCACGCCTGGATGTAGGCTGTATGTATTAACGCCATCTATCTTGTGTTCCTGTAATCAGAATATAAGTACCTTATAAATTACTACTTCTTCAATTTTTTTAACTGTTCCAGTCCGTTTTATATCAGACTAAAAAGGGGTTGCCACTCATTTTATTCCGAAAATCAGAAAAGGTACCGTAAAAAACAACTAAAGAACTTCTTTCTGGACCTTCTAGCTAACTAATGTGGCATCTATAGTCCAAGTTTTCCCTTGAAACCTGAAGGAGGTTCTTCCCAGCAGTAAGATATTTAAGGGGAGTGTATCGTTGCGGGTCTTCTAAAAAAGAAGAAGATAAGACGATGAAAGACGATAGCTTACCCTGAGTTTAGCGGCCAATTCCTGTGAGAACAGTACGTTAGCGATCTTGCTCTGTGAATATGCTTCAGCGGCACTATACGACCTCGTTTTGTAATTTAGATCATCGAAATTTATACCATAACCTGCAAAAGAAATAAATACATTGATTTACCAAATTTGTCTTACGTCAATTGTATCTTTACCTCGCCAGAGGTAGGAAGAGGTTTTCTAGGCTGATGTCCAACCTTTAATAATTGTAAAGGAACATTTTTTTTCATCTTTTTAAAAAGACAACTCCCGCACTAGGGATCATGCCCTGTGTCGCGGAGCCTTTTTACAAACATCAATTAACGGACACAAAGAACTCCCAGACTCAGGACAATAATTTGTGGATCTCACAAATTATTGTCTTGCGTGGGGATTGATTCCACAACCTCGTGCACGGCAGCCGCTTTCGTTACCGTCGCACCACCGAGGTCGTCGTACACGTTTGCACGCTCTAAGGAGCACAACATTAAGAAGAAGAGCTGTCTACTGAAACAATGAAGTAAATGTCAACATTTAAGTAGAGTAAAAGTTAAGTAAATTTGAGTCCTTTGTATTCCCGCCGGGATGGCTCGAGTAATACCAGTCTTCTTGCCATCCTGGCTTTTTATTGGTAAGAAAGTTTGAGGCAATTCAGTAGATATGGACAGAGTTTTTGACTGAGAAAAAATGTATAATAAAAGCGATATGTGTGGCTAACTTTGTAAACAGTGGTAAACCACTATTACTAATTACAAAAAACTCCCCTTGTCTTGTTTAGACACACTGGAGATGTGCATATTTGTAAAAAATATATCCGTATTCCTTGGAAAGATTCAATTATGTCTAGTCACCAAAATATACTAAAACAACCTCAAAAACATAAAATTATTTTAAAGTAATGTGTATGTATAGTATAGCTAATAAGCTATTTAAAGTTCCCAAAACCATTAGACGTTTTAAAAACAAACTATTTACCTTCTTGTTAGAAAAATGTTACGATAGTACAAAAGAATACCTAGACGATAAGTGAAAGCGATGTTTACCTATTTAAAATGAAAGGCATGTATTATTGTTAAGCTGTATTTAGAATGCGTAAATATTTACACGCTATAAGGAGCACAACATGTCATTGTGACCCTTAGTGCTAATGTGGCAACTTTATTGTGTACCATGTTTCGAGCGAAATAAATGTTTGGAAACTAAGAAACACCGTGGTTTTTAGACGCTACACCTTATCACTATCTTTTCGTGACGCGCGACTCAGCTGCCTGGGTCAAAAGACGCGTAAACGGCCTCTAAAAGGTTGCCCAAGATTAGATAAACTTGTGTAACTACGATTTATTCGGGAATCTGAGCCTGACCTTTAGTGCTAAATCTATAATTAAAAAATCTTTTAATGCTTGTGTTTCATACAATATTATTGAAGTTTTACCAGTTACCACAAAGTGGGACTAGTTTATTGATATGCAAATAAGTGTAGTGTAATATCTTTTTATTACTTCCTATTTAATAACAACTAAATGATCGGTAAACTCATAACAGGAATAACTGTGCATAAGCAGGTAAAGGAAATGACAAATTTAATTAATTACCTACAGTTTGTTCGTCAGATAGAGATTAAAAGAAAGAGGCAAAATAAAGCTGAGAATATTTTCCTTAAAATATTTACACAGAATAGAAGAGATATTGACTTGTTTGCAAGAAAAACCCCCAACAACTTTAGATTAGAGGTTTTATGTCATCCCATTTGTTAGAATTTCCCTGTTTCCTCACTCTGTATCCTCGTTCCTCTTCAATGACGCTTTAAGCATTTTAAAGCGTCATTGAGTACGTAGATAATAATACAATTTTGTATTACATTACAATAAAATTTTGTAGGTCCCGTCGAATAACATATTAATACAAATATTTTCCTCTAGTTCATCCTAATAGAGCACACCCTAGGAGGAACCTAAAATGTCATTCGTAAACCAGGGGTTAGCAATGAGAAAATAATAATTTATATATATTATTACATAACTTTATTTCACAACTAAAAATAACCTATCTGTTGATATCATATTTATTTATCATAATAATCATAAGATATTACATAATCGAGGATAAGCACGGCAAGCAATTTACATGTTTTTGCTGGCCGTCTAGAGGTCGATAGTTTAAAAAGTTCATAATTAAACAAAGGCTGTCTGTAAAGTAAAACGTATGCAAATACAGAAACCACAGCAAATACCCTTTACCATCCAATCTACATAACATAGTAATTTAAGAACTTCAAGACCCAATGTGACTTGCGTAGCGTCGCTGTCCATATGATCGCAGATTACTTTCCAAAAAGATTTTCTTATTTAATAAACAAATAGTACACAATGATTATTCAAATGAAATAAGCCTTTAATAAAAATCAATAGCAAGCTTAAGTACTTACGCGTGTGAGCAGCAGATGATACAGTAACTATCCTCGCTGGCGTGCTGTTCTTAATCCTGGGCAGCAGAAGCATCGTGAGCAGAAAGTGCGCCAAGTGATTAGTACCAAACTGCGTCTCGAAACCATCTTCAGTTTCACCTTTCGGAGTCATCATTACTCCAGCGTTATTGACAAGTATGTTTATCTGTGGCTCTGTATCTAGAATATTCTGTGCGAAGTCACGAACAGATTTCAAAGAAGTAAGATCACATCTCGCGACCACAATGTTACCAGTGTCAGATAAATCTTTACAACTCTTCTCTATGTCCGCTTTAGCTTCCTCCGCCTTCTCTACACTTCGACATGCCATTATTACTTTAGCACCTGTTGAATGTAAAATAACATGATATAGGAGTAGGTACTTTAACAGTCACTTCGTATGACTTAGCTTTTTTTAACCGACTCCATAAAGAAAAAGTAGGTTCTCAATTCACTTCAAACTTTAGTCATTTCTCGATATCTTTTGTTGTTTCTTTTTTGAATTTTTACTTTATATCGATTTCATAAAAGATGAAATAAAATTGTGACTATTACGTTAGAACAAATATAAGATAACGAATATTAGTTTTGACAACTTAATGGCACAAATTTATTTCAATTTGACCTTGTGGTGGTGTGATACGTGTATATTAGCATAGGTTTGAAAAAGAGTCTGTTGAATTATTTCGAGCGCAGGAATGAGTTCTTTTAAATAATACATTACCTCTTTTGTAGAAGTCTAATACAGTTTCTTTGCCAATGCCTGTGTTACAACCTGTGACCAAGGCTGTTTTGCCTAAAAGCTTGGCAGTGCTGTGACATCTTCCGCTAAATAGAGGCATTTTGCTATACTTTAATGCTGAAAAAAAAACCAATAGATGAGACAAAGTACCTTATACTGTCGCAATCTCGTGACGAAAATGTAGAAAGAAGAAAAACATTGTAAGTATCTTTTGTAACTACAAGCTACAGAAAGGGCTCCTAGTCGCCATTGACTCTACGCGTGGGATGTTTGTTTACCAGAACGTTTCCTCTATGACTGAATTATTTATAGGGGATGTCAGGCTTTTGAAACAATCGAACACTGAAAGAAAACGAGAAGATTCTCGGAAAACGGGAAGAATTGAGAGAGAAGTCACATTGCCACATTATTGTATCACGAGTTTAAAGACTGTGACTAGTGACTATGCAATACTCTGTCAGAGCTCAATAACCTACTTGCTCTTTTTCCGGGAGGGAAAGACACCTTGTTTGTCCCGATTAGCGTGATGAAGTTTAAGAATGCATAGATCAAACAGAATTATGTTGCAACATCACGCATTGCGAGTTGGGGTTGAAAGAATTATCCTTATTTATTTCCAGAGCCATACATGCCTCTGTACTGCTGCTGAGCGTGTTCTACACTTGGAAAAACCTAGCATTAATGTCAACAGTGTATTACGAGGGCTAATGGCTCTCTAGGACTAGGACTCGAGTGGCACAGTTGGTCATTGCGTCGGAGGCGTTATCTCCGAAGACGCAGTTTCGAGTCATGTCTTTTCTTATTAAATCTTTTCCATTGTCTTTCATTCTTCTTTTCGATTGAGTAACATTTATTCCTTATCGATTGGTCAGTGGCCAACCTGGAGTCAAAAGTTCTGCCTTTCAAACTTTGTCCAGGCTTAACTATGACGATAGCCATAGTTATCGTCGTCAATCGTCATTTTCGTGCCCTTCAAAGAATGAAGACGCTCAGATGAAATACTAACGGTAATAATACACAAGGGCCCACCCATTGTAAAGCCATGATGGTGATCCTCATGAAAGGTCTTAACATCACGGTTGAAGGTCATAAAGTATCTTGTAAGTGTAATTGTACCAAGTTTATGGTAAATATTGTAACATTGCAACTCTCTCTAGATGTAATGGACACAGTTGCAAAAGCTTCCTTCTGGTATTTAAAGTGAAAAACTTAAATTATTTTCTTCACCATTGTAAATGAACAACATAGTATCCTTAGGCATATTTTATCTCCATTTCTTAAATATGTAGTCCTAACTGGGCCAGATAATATGTTTAAGGTCTTTAAATTTTTGGAAATTTATAAGACAGGATTTTTAAAAATATATATTAATTATATTCTATGTATGTACAACAATTAATTTTATTAAGTAATTTTCTGACATGATTTGCAAAAATAATAAAAAGTTTTTCAAATGTAAAAAAAATAATTTAAAATAACAATGCTTTATGTAAATTAAATAACTTATTTTAATTTAAACAGCATAATGGGGTATCTGAAAATCAGCACTGCCCAGAGAAACCACTCTGTGCAGCACAAGCTGAGCCTTCTCCAATTGCTTTTAATATTATTACTTTTGTTAATTTTGTAGTATATTCTTTTTTTCTGTGTTTCTTAAAAGCAATAAATGATTTTTTATTTTATTTATTTATAATTTGGAGTACAATCTACTAATTATTAATATTAATATTATGGGCTAAGATCAAGTAATTATCAACCAACTAAAACTTTAATTAACAATTTTTATAGGAATACTGAACGTCAACATTAAATAAATCAATCCAGGTTTTTCTATTTATGTATAAAATGCAGTGACAGCATTTTTAAAAAAAAAAAGATGACTATAAAGTGGTTTAAACTGCGAGAAAATGAAGAACAACGGTATTATTACCAATGTTAGACTGGTGGCATGTGCCGTTTGATTAACTAAACGGTACTTTTATGATATAAAATAAATATACTCACCAAAAGTTACTTTTCACTGACGCCGAAGGCAATGTTTGTTAGACACCACTGACTTAAGCACAACAAATCTATGCACGTTAACCTTTGTGTTAAATTGTTTCTAATACAGAACACTATACTTGCCAACGCACGAATTCTTGCTTGAGTAAGTGTGTTCGGTTCTGTGCGGCACACTAACCTGTTTGAGTTGAGATGAGTCGATGAGTTTGTTTGTTTTGATTAGCATTGACAGCTTGGCAGCTAGATTGACAGTGTGTGGCTCACATGACATTAACGACATAGCTCTAATAACTCTGAGGAATGTAATTGTCCGCTATTTTCGGGCATTAATATAAATTATTCAATTTGTATCTCGTTCAAATAGAATTATAATAAAATATTATGAATAATCATTACTATTCAAAAAACAAAAAAAATATTGTATCAACATTTTTTTATGTGCATTCTGACTTTTGTCTCCTTTTCCCGTCTTGCTCCGCTTGTCTTTTTTGCGTTGACAGTGGACAGTAATTGTTGACAGAAAATAGAATAAATCCCATCGGATTGTTCATGTACAGAATACAAATTAAAATAAAATTATTTTAATTAGGTATATAATAATAAATTTTTTTGTCGTTTTATAGATTTTTTCGTTAAATTATAATATGTTAATAGCGCTTGATGATCATATAATTTTTTATGATAAAATGATTCACGTGTGTTAATAAACTCTATCATCATCACTCGCCAGTCGCCACCCCCCCGTTATTCTATTCCTTCATTCATTTTAATTTCTTACGTGTTGCCGGGTGTGTTACTATAAGCAATTGTTAGTTTATTTATGTATTCAATCATTCGTGACTCGGTGCCAATGGAATACGACAACAATGAGAATACCTGGCGTAGGTCATCATCGCCAAAGTTAGAGAGGACTGCATGTCAGCAGATACCGAAGAAGTCGACATCTGCTGCAGTAGTAGTGTTGGGACTAGCGGTGCTGAGCTGTCTGCTTGGATATTGTGTTCTTAGTGAGACACTACCATATGAATCTAAGACGTTACGATTAGTGATCATTGTAAGTGGTTTTAAATTATTTATGATACAACAGATGCCTTAATTAATAAAATTATAAAATTTCCACATTGGTTTAGTCTGGACAATGTTGTTGTTTAATTAATTAAAGTATACCTAAACATGGAACCACTACTGTATGCTAAGTTCTACCATTACCAAACAAAAGAGATACTTAAATAGAATGTGCTTCTTGAATACTTCTTACAATAAGTATTTTAGTAGTATTTTTACATTATTTTATTGTATTACATTGTGTGAATTTTTTTATAAATTAATCTCTTTTCTGAACCAAATATGTAATAATATATATATTATTGTGTATTAAACATTTATTTTGGAATTTAATGACATGTAAATGTGCACAGCTACAGACAATTTTCCACTTCTGATAATAAATTGAGATGTAGTGCTTATAATGTCTTAGTATGTATAGTTTGTATGTAATCTTTACTATAAATTATGTAAATAATAAAATATATAATATTAATTTTCAGTTATTCCGTCATGGAGCCAGAACGCCTGTAGATACGTACAATAGTGACCCTTATAAGAATTACCAGTGGCCTGATGGCTTAGGAAGTCTAACTAATGTGAGTAATAATTGAAGAATGTTGTTGAAAATATTCAGTATAATACAAAAGAAGTTTTTCCCACCAGTTATAAAATATCTGCTTCTTCAGAAAGTGTATAAAACTCTACTATAATAGTTATTTTGTTTTGTCATCATACATCAGAAACCAGTGTTTTAGAATTTACTTTCATAGAAGAGTATTTATAAAAATAACATAGCTATTATGGACATGGTTATAAAAGAGGTATTAGGTTAATAAAACCACCTTAAGAGGTGCACTTTCTAAGATAAACAACATAGAGTAATATCATTAAATAAGAAAACTCAAAACTTGCTATAAAATGATATTATAATCAAAATCAAAAAAAAAATCAAAAATCATTTAATTCATCTCCACAAATTACTTAACACAGTATGTATACATTATTAAATATTAATAACGATGATAACATGGTTTTCAAGTGTGGAAGTATAATTTGTGGGAGATCTGGGGTCTAAACTAAGCCTAGACTTGTATTTTAGAGCCCCAGGCCCCACATACATAGTTTTCATTAAACATTTTTGTGTGCCTTTCTGTGGCAAGTGGTTAGTGGATATATTATTTGTTTCTGTTTTAATGTGTTTGTGTGCGAGTCTATGACTGCGAATGTATATATATACAGGGTGGCTCATTCAAAGGGGTCAGTATGGGAAAGTCTTAAACTATAAGTCATACGAAGATTTATTCTTAGGAACCATGACACCGATTTTGATAAAAAGAAAAACTGCGTTCATACATTTGAAAAAGATAATGCACCCAGTCGGGAATCGAACCCGGTTGTTTTGCAAAAATAAAATTTTACTTTTTTTATTTAAATATCAATTATGTAGGTCTTAAGCAGTAAATGTCTCTAAGAAACATTATGTCTAATATTAATAAAATACATTGTTTTCATATATGTACTTTAATTTATCATTGTAGGTTTTTTTTCGATACAATATTCAACACGTTTAGGTAACGATCTTGTTAAATTGCATTTTGTATTTTCATGTGGTGCGTTTGCGTTAAAATTGACTTTATGGCTGACCTAAAAGGTGTTCAACGTTATCATAGTTTGTTTTGCATACTTCATCCTTAACGTAACCCAACAAGAAATAGTCTAGAGGCGTCAAGTAGGGGGAACTCGAACAACGGTGGCCACATCGAACACCTACTATGATAAACTAAACTATGTGAAAACAATGCATTTTATTCATTTTAGACATAATGTTTCATAGAGATATTTACTGCTTAAGACCTACAAAATCGATATTTAAATAGAAAAAGTACAAATTTACTTTTGCAAAACAACCGGGTTCGATTCCCCTGCTGGGTACGGTATCTTTTTCAAATGTATAAATGCAGTTTTTATTTTTATCAAAATCGGTGTCATGGTTCCTAAGAACAAATCTTCGTATGACTTATAGTTTAAGACTTTCCCATACTGACGCCACCCTGTTTAAATATATATATATTTTTTTTTTTTTTAAAAGACAACTCCCGCACTAGGGATCATGCCCTGTGTCGCGGGGACTTTTACAAACATCAATTAACGGACACATATAACACCCAGACTCAGGACAATAATTTGTGGATTTCACAAATTATTGTCCTGCGTGGGGATCGAACCCACAACCTCATGCGCGGCAGCCGCTGGCTTTACCGGCGCGCCACCGAGGTCGTCAAATATATATGTATATATATGTGTGGGTGTATGTGTGCGTGTGTGCACGCGTGTGTGTGGGTGTATGTGTGTGTTGTGTGTATGTACACTTGTGTGTCAGTTTCGTGCCCAGTTTTGTTTGTGTATTCGTTATTTCATATGTCATTATGTATATTCACTTTATTATTTTTAGAATTTCTTCTGTTTCCTTGTAATTAAGGTTAAATAGGAGCTCTTTAATTTTTGTTTTGGACTCCCTTTTGCTACAGTTTGCAATAGAAATCATTCTATTTAATTTATTAAATAACATTCCGCCACGATACGGGTAAAACCTTTGCGCAAAGGTGGTATTTGTCGAGGTTTTCTCACATACTGCATAATGTCGCCTGCTAGATGCAATACGTTGTCTTCTTTCGTCGGGTAAGTTGGAGTGTTGTTTTAAAACAGTTGACATTATATACAGTTGACGTACTGTCAGTACTTGGGCCTCATCATAGAGTTGTTCGGTGGGAAATAGACGCGGTTTCGATAGACCCACTTTCAATATCAATCTCTGAGCTCTCTCCAGCACTATTATTTTGGTTTTGCATGCACCACCCCACGTTGTGATGCAGTAACTAATGATTGATTGAACCAAGGCTTCATATACCATTTTCACTGTGTCCTTCTGTGCTACATCACGGAGCTCCTTAAAAATATATGTTAGTTTACGTATTCGTTGGGAAAGAGAGAGGATATGGTTTGAGAAATTTAAATTAGCATCCAGTTCGATGCCAAGGTATTTTAAGGATTGTGTGGAGCTAATGACGGGACAACTACAGTTTTCTATAGGGGGGAAACAACATTTGTGCGCTAGTATATTTTTGTGTGGGTTTGTCATATTCGATTTGTTCCGAATAGAGTAATTTATATATTTGGTCTTACTTTCGTTTAAAGTTAAAGAGTTGGTTAAAAGCCAATGACAAACTGTATTTAAACCATTTTGTGCAACGTCTAGAAGTTCATTAGATGACTCAGAGAAAAATGTTAGGGCTGTGTCATCGGCATAAGTAGTAATAAGACATTTTTTTATTTTAAGGGAACAGAGCTCATTGATGTAGCACAGAAAAAGGGTAGGACCCAGGATACTACCTTGCGGTACGCCAAAATCAACATTCAACCAGTCACTATAATAGTCTCCAATTTTAACGCATTGTGTTCTGTTCGTTAAATAATCTATGAATAAACTTAACGGTGTACCTCTGATGCCTAGGTCTTCTAATTTTTGCACAAGGCCGGAAACCGGGACAGTGTCAAAAGCTTTTGCTAGGTCGAGAAAAATGGTTAAACATCTACTTTTGCTATCTAATTTGTCAACTATAAAATTTACTAGGTCCTGTACAGCATTATCCGTTGAACGACCAGACCTAAAACCGTATTGCTGATTTGACAAGAGATTGTGCTGTTCTAAGTATTTTTTTAGTCTTGTGTTGATTAAACGTTCAAATACTTTAGACAATGTTGTCAGGATAGCGATTGGTCTATAGTTGCCAACACTGCCCCTGTCTCCCGCCTTGTGTATAGGAACTACTGTAGCTCTTTTCAATGCGTTAGGAAATACTCCTTCCTCCATACAACGATTAAAAAGATTCGCAATAACTGGAGTCACGGAGTCAGCTGTTATTTTCAGAACCTCAGCGCTAATTCCATCACAACCTGGTGAACAATCGCTTTTCAATTGTTTGATAGTTCTATCAATTTCTTCGTGATCAGTAGGGAAGAAAGCAAAGGAATTCAGTAGAGGTGGCTTTAAGGTTTCTTTGAAAGCAGGTACATTTGGTGGAATTGTGTCTGCTAGCACCTTTCCTATATTAGAGAAGTATTCATTGACTTTGTTGATTGATTTTTTGGGATTAATGTCGTTTAGAAGTTGTATCTGAGGTTGATTTCTGTTATTCTTATTATTGGTGATTGTTTTAACCCAGATAAGCCTGAAACTATTATTAGCTTCGATGTTAGTGATTTTTACAAACATGCCTTATTATAGTCCCAGCAGCTCGGGAAAAATAATAAAAAAAATATGCGGCTTCTGGAAAAGCTGGAAAATCATGTCCCATGTATGGGTCGGTCGGCACGTCTTAACCTTTTTGCTAATACGTTTTTAGAACTAAAAGAAAATTATAAATTAAATAATGATAATTAAATCAAATGTATTACTATTAAGTTTATGACTTATTTCAGTTTTGAAAATAATTTTATCGATTTTGATCGAATTTGATTGAAAAAACACGGCCTGATCGAGATATCCCTGTGAACTGCTAACAACTGTAACCTCTGTAATAAAGATATTATAGCATCGTCGATGCAAAACGTCTTTTCCATAGTCTCATTCTCCTGAAAAACAGGATTTAGTGAAATAAACCATGGTCTCATTTTCGCAAGTGTTTTAGGCTTGAATCGAAGTGTTTTCTTCTCTAGAATCTTCGTCGGTATCAACCGCGTTTGCGTTAAGGCGGTTCAAATATGATGCATTCTAGAACCGCATCATTACCATTCTCTAAATCATTCAAAATTTCGTAGAATAATAATGAATTCAATAAGAAATTTAAAAAAAAAATATTATTTTACGAAAATTTCGTATTCAGTGGTTGTTCCGACGGACCCATGTATGGGTTCCTAAGATATTCAGCAAAATAACAGTTATTTTCATAGTAAAAAAATGAATTTTCTTTGTAATATAAATATTGTTATGTTTCAAACTTTATATTTTTGATATTATATTTATAGAAATATAACAATATATGTAATATAATTTCACTTTTTTAGAGACATGTTTTACCATATCCACTACAGACATTTTCACTTGGAAAAAACAACTACAAACTATTAAATTTACTACCTATTTTGTTATCACAGCTAACAGTCATTAACTGTTGATTCCAAAAGTATTTATGAATTGTTTTAATAAAACCGTTTAAAAGGGGCAGAATTTTTTATTTCCCGAAACCCATACATGGGTCGATCGGTCCAACTGTCTTAATAGTAGACCATAATTTCTTTGTATTGTTTTTTGATTCAGCTAGTTGATTTTTGTCGTACTGTTTTTTAAGTTTCCTCAATAAATTATTGCAATGGTTTCGATATCTTATGTAAGTTGTTTTAAGATTTATGTTACTATCATTTGTTTTTAAATTTTGGTGCATTTTATCACGTGTACGAATACAACGTAGCAGGCCCGGAGTTATCCAAGGTTTAATTATGTATTTGTTTCTAGAAATGTTACGTTTTACGGAATTGTTTGTAATTAAGTTTTGGAAAGAATTAATTAAGTTGTCGGTAGCAATATTTAAGTTGGATTCTTTATATACTACGTCAAAATTGTAAGTAGAGCATTCATTTTTTAGTTTTTCTTTATCGAGTTTACAAATATAAGTCCTTTTTCGTTTGTTTTTAGGTTCTGTCAGTTTCAAAGAAAGTAATATAGCTTCGTGATCAGTAATAGTAGTACCCAATGAGAAAGTAAAGGCAGTCTGTTTCGTCTTTATAATTACATGATCTAGGCATGATTTACCTCTTGTACTGGTATTAATAGCTGGTAAAAGACCATGAAAAGATACAATGTCTAAGTAAGATACATTTTCGTGACTGGTGCCTAAAATATCGACATTTATGTCCCCTACTATTATTATGTTTTTATAAGAAGATAGATCTTTTAGTAAGGAATTTAACGATTCTAAAAAAATATCTAACGATTTAAAACTAGGTGGTCTATAAATCGCGATGATCACTGTATGCTCATTTACTTTAATTGTTAAACAGTTCGCCTCTAAAAACTTTGGCTCCTCTACAGTACATTGTAAATTACTATTTGTAAAGATGACGACACCATCATTTTGGTTAAAGTTATCATTTGATCTATGTGATTCAAATCCTTCCAGTTGAGGCAGGTTCACAACTCGTGACAGCCAACATTCGGAGAGCACGATGATATCACATTTTAAAGTCAATCTTTTAAGCAAGATAAGTAACTCATCAAAGTTACGATTGAGACTCCGAATGTTTTGCTGTAGAACTGTCAAGTACTGAGAGAAGGGGTCAAAAAATGTTATGCATTCTTCAGGCTCACATGCAATAGGAATTGCAATATTAAATTGGTCAATATTTTTTATTAAATCAATTGTGGAATCGAATGTTTTGTTTAAGTGGTAACAGTGAAGACAAAATTAGTGCAGATAATTTTTCTAAATATTGTTCAGTTGTGAGTTTAGTTTAATAAGTATAAGTATGTGTGTAAGATAACTTGTAACAAGACATGCAAAAATGCATGCAATAGTGTTTCTAGATTAATAACTGTATTTTTAGTATATTTTGACTCAAATTTAGTGAAAGGCGATGCGTAAAGCCTAATTTATTTAAAGGATTCGTAGCATAAACAATAATACTAACAAACTTGTATGTAATATATACTTTAGGCAAAACAAAAAACAAAATTTTACATGAGTTGTATGAGATGTGAGTGAGTTGTGTTGTGTTACAGTAGGTACTGTAGAGTCTATAGTTGAAGTAAATCGGTGTGTATGGGTGTGTAATGTTAATGATGGTGTATAAGCAGGTTAGTGAGAGGTTTCGGATGTGTGAGTTTTGTGAAGTGTCAAAGGATACAGGAGAGAATAAGTGAGTATGGTGAGTTGGGTGAGAAACGGTTAAAAGAGTAATCTTACATAGTATGCAGACTGGAGATTTACAAAAAGTGACTAGTCACTTCTTAGGGTTTAGTTTTCTAAGATCTTCTTCGTTCAGCAGTCGTATAGCTTTGGCTCTTTCTTCTTTTTTCAAATACACTACTCCTTGCGAAGTCCAACAAAATTTAAAGTTATTTTCAGTCGAAAACTTACGAGCCATAGCAAACAATTTTTTGTTTAGTGCAGTAAGGCTTTCAGACACGTAGAGTGGTTCTGCTGGACCGACAATTTCGGCATGCGTAATAATAGTTATATGATGTCATTGCTGATAATATTTTTACTGATTTATGTTATAACAAACTACAGATATGATTCACCTATGACCTATGTATTATTTATTTTTTTACAATTGTTATTTTTTATTTTAATAGTGATTATGTAATAATAATGTTTCTCACACATTCATAAATCACTTATCAAGTCCATTCTGACCAAAGCAAAGACAACTGATTGAGAACATACGGATCATGAACACATTGCACTCGCTAATTTAACCTCCATCCTAAATACATAAACTCACGCCTTATCCCGTCCGGGGTAGGCAGAGACGACAGAATGCCAATTGTCATGATCCTGGCAAACAGAAACCTCCATCCTATTACTACATTCACCTTATTTTTAGGCTGGCAAACTACAGCTTTACGAACTGGGCAAGAAATATAGAAGCTACTATGCTAATTTCATACCAGAGGAATATTTTGATAAAGATGTCTTTATAAGGAGCAGTGACAAGCCTCGGTGCTTGATGAGTGCTTACACATTTTTAGCAGGCTTATACCCACCAACTGAGAGACAGCTTTGGCATCCAGAGCTACCATGGCAACCCATACCTGTCCATTCTTTGCCTAGAGAACTTGATACGGTAAGTTTTACAATACAAATATCCATAAGTATTTTAAAAAATCACATTTATTAGTGTGACAATATTAGACACACTCCTAAGCTTTTTGAGTTTGGTTCCAGCAGTTTTTGTTTTTGACTTAATCATAAGTGCATTGATTAATGCACTTATGGACTCGCGCTCGTGGGAATAAACCAATTAATTAAGTAAGATTTATTTAGAACATACCTGTTAAAACAAACAACTATAAGTAAGGCAGAAAGAAGCATCTCTTTGGGTATGAGTGTAAAAATATTTACTTTGTAATGTTTGTTACAGATGATAGCTGCTACAAAGCCGTGTAAAATTTGGAAAGAAATGTACAATGAGCAGCTAGCTTTACAAGACGCCGATCCAAAATTCTCAGAACTATTTGACTACTTAACTAAACACACTAATCAGACATTAAGAAGTATATTACAGACGGACTTTTTGTATAGCAATCTTTTATGTGAACAAGAGGCTGGGTTAAAACTTCCTGATTGGACAAAAACAGTTTTCCCCAATAAGATGCGGACTCCTTTTATGTTGAGTTTAGCTTTGTTGTCATATAACGAAACATTACAGAGGCTACAGGCTGGTAAGTTGACATTCAACTCTGTATTTATATTCGTTGAATTTAAAATTGTACTTTTGTTAAAATGTTTGAAAAATAATTTTGGAGTAAATGTAAACAATAGGATACAGACATGTGCTTATCAGGAACAGTAAAATGTTTTGGGCCTGGAAAAGTTTTTATATTGTATCTGATATGGAATAATGGTACATATGTCATAATGTGAAAAATTCAGTATATACTGAATTAGTATTTTAAATACAGATAGCGCGCGAGTTGATTGAATGCAGAGCTTAGGAATGCGGTAGTGCTGTGACCTAATTATAATTATTGATTGACATTCATGTCGATAAATTTAAACAATGTAATAAGTTTAATTTTATTTAGTACACTAGGTTAACATGGTGAAAAAAAACAACATCATTAATTATCACATGTTTTAATAATCATTTCACAAAACGGAATAAAAAAAAACACGGGAACTTCAGTATTACTATTAACACAATAACACGGCAAACGTACGACAGTTGACAAGGATGGCACAGCACTACACTGCAGGCGCGTGAGGTGGGGCGTGCGGATAGCGGGGGGAGATGCTCCCGCCCTTTACCTCAGACCCCGACTGCATTCAACTCGCGCGCTATCTGTACCTCTGTTATGTAGTGTTGTCTTTTTAAAATCTATGTACAATAATTTTGTTTCTAATGGATATTGACAACCTGGATAATTCTTTATGACTATTGTGTGAAATTTATAAAGTACTTGTTATATATTTTCAGTATGTATGTAATATTATTTTTCTAACTTTTTACTAATATTCTTCCAGGTCCATTACTAAAAGAAGTAACACAGTACTTCGATAATGCAGCAAACCACATTGGTAGTGATCGTCTTTTGTATGTGTACTCCGGCCATGATGTCACCGTGGTGTCGTTGTGGCGTTCACTCGGCTTTGAAGAGCTCTTGGAGCCAGAGTATGGCTCTAGTATAGTGTTGGAGTTACATGAAGATGCAGATAATAAAACATTTTTTGTTAAGGTAACTTATATTAAAATATTATTATATAGTTATGTTTTTACTAACTGCCTCGGTGGCAAAACGGTGGTATATGCGTCTACCGTGCACGAGTTAGCGGGCTCGAATCTCACGCAAGATAGTTTTTTTGAGCCCTGCATCCATTTCTTTCTAAAAAAATCCCCACAACACGGCTAAAAAACCAATTCTTTTGTCGTACTATTTATTTATTTATTAAAAGTTGCCAACATTTGTTTACACTGTAATGCCCGATTTACTCATCGACAAGTACAGTAGCGAGTTAAGTAGTATTTTAAGATTAAGTTGATTTAAATAGAGTTCCATCCTATTTTTTGGCGAGTTAAGTACGAAGTAGCCCCCTCTCTCGCGTCTCGCCAAAATCAACTTAATCTTAAAATACTACTTAACTCGCTACTGTACTTGTCGATGTGTAAATCAGGCATTACAAGCAGTAGGAACACATTTAACAAAATAACAAATTGTTTCTGAGATTCAATCAATTAAAAAGAATTAATATGCAAGAGATGATTACTATTGAATCCTCAGTAACATTTTGGTAAAGCAGCATTTTTTACTATCCTGGCAGATGACTTTGTTGACTCGTAAAGCACCTAATGGTGTGACAGTTTTTAGTTTTGCTTTGTAGACTATTACACTAATGTGTAGTGTAATTACTGTTTATTTTCCGAGCTTTTTAATACAACATTGTTTAAAAATAAGTAAGAATAACAAAGATTGATAAAATTACCAAGTCTACAATTAACCCTTATACTCTTTACAGACTTTCTTTCGAAACAACACAAAGATGGAAGTACCAATGGAATTGAAGCTCCCATTCTGCGATGATCCTTGTACATACAATCAATTTAAACAACACATGACTAAGTTAATACCTGATGACTGGGAGACCGAATGTGGTAACACAAGGAATTGAACAAATTATTAACCCATAATGGGGCTGGTACTAATAGAGAACTATGGAAGCTTTTTATATAAGGTATTTTTTAGGTGGTATTTGGCAGGTTATTGTAGTCTGTGATTAATTTAATGTATATTTTAATGAATAATAACACAATAAGGAATCATTTTATTTAAGATGGTATCCATATAAACATTAAACATTCTGAATTTACGTAAATTTTATAATAGACTAGCGGCCTGTCCCGGCTTCGCACTTGCATTATTTTCCCGTTTTTGTGTTGAAATTTTTCCTGAATTTTCTTTGCTATAAACCTCACGGAGCCCGAGACCTTTCCAACGAATGCAAAATCGTGGAAATCGGTTCGTGCGTTCTGGAGTTATAGCGTCAGGAAGGAAAACCCGACTTATTTTTATATAGTAGATAGAGGATGCAAATTTTTTTTTTAAACTTTTTCTTTTTAATCTGAATTTCTGAATGTTAAATATGTATATAATTCAATAAAGTATAATATTGTAATCTATACCCCAAATAGTAAGAGGTAACTTACTTTAATTGGATGTAATTACGTACGTAAATGTCGATGTGCTACCCAGTAGAGAAAGAGTAGTTTCATGTGTTGCTGTGTACCTAGAGGCTTCCGTATGTCCGTCCTAAAGTCGTCAGTTATTTCACCTATATTATTTCTTCCATAACGTATTTATTTGCGACGTATTAAAGCATCTCCTAAATGCAGTAAAAAAAATGTATCCATAGGTGTTCAACGCTTCCTTAGTAATATAATGTCGATATTGTAAGACAGTTGGTATTATTGACATTGTTGTGTAATTATTCATTAACCTTTAATATACTTAAATACCTAATATAAAATACCAGTTACTTAAGAAAATATAATAAGTATATGACTTTATTAACTCGTAAAATGAGACAAATCAGTTCGTACTTTATACAAAAAAAAAATAACCTTCTAGGTTGTGTTTCTGTATCACAAAATAATTACTGATAAATAATAAGATTTAACGACACACAACTATGTTTATTTTATACATATTTTGTACATTATATGAAGGCTATAAACAGAGAGAGGTATGTAAAAGAAAATAAATATGAAGCACAAACAAGGTTTTAGTAATTATATTGCTGTAATACGCACTTTCATTGTGTTTCTTTAGTTACAACTAGTATACCTACTCAATGGTCGTAATGTGCCAATACTTGGTTGAGCCTAGATCTTTTTGTTGGCCTTGGTTACATATAAAACCTTACTTATATTATAAAAGCAAGGTTTTATAATTACACAATGTAAAATAATGTAGAATACTTACATTATTTTGTAATTAATATACCTATAATAATGTTACCATTGTTTAAACAAACAAATAAAAAAAATAAGTGTTTGCCAAAATGTAGCCAATCAGTGTGAATATAATATTTTATGATCACAATTAGTTAAGTATTTATAAGTGAGCCAAATGATATAAAATGGCAAATGCCTAAGTTAAGAAGTAATTAGCATATGAGGCTGATTATTTATATTCTTGTTACTTAAAATATATTTTTATTAAATATTTATATCATATTCAAAGCATTCTACTTAGCTCGCAGTAAACAGAAATTTATTACATTCCATAAAACAAAGTTATATTCAATGTTGTGTAATGTGTGTCAAAGATGTGTAGTAGATTTAAATATAAGGCTGTCATTGTGGTTATGGATCATGGCATAAAATGTAGTACCCTCATTCAAATGAAACTCCATATAAACAGTAAACTTAAGGTCAAAGGCACAGTACAAAGTTACAGTACCCGGCCGTTTATATTACACATCGACCTGTGGAAAGAGACAGTCGGTCAATTTCGGCTTTTCAATTTACGAAAGTCGATGTGCAATATTTACGGCCGGGTACTGGGTACTTTGCTTTGTTTGTAAAAGCATGTACCTACTGGTGCTTTAGTTTTTCTATTTAGGACTAATCCACCAACTTTCTATTAACTGTGACAACAGCGTGACCTTCCAACAAGGACCTGAGCATTACACCCATATGAGTAATTGGAAACTGTGCAGCAGATATTTTCTTTGTGCCCGTATGCGCGAACTTCTCAGATAGCTAACTTCAAGCCGGGCGAGTTAGTTTTACGCATACAAATGATTTACAAGAGATAGTTTTATAACTATAATACCTACTTTATTAACAGTTCTACGTAAGATCGAATAAGTAATGACATCCTGTAAATAGAATCTCTATCACAAAACCGTGATATTATTATATTTGTTTACGTAATCACTTATTGTTATAGTAATATTTACATATGCTAAGTGTGTATACCGTATAATTACAATAAGATAATATTCGTTATAGAATCGCCAAATATACTTATTAAAACTAAACTTAAATGTACCTTAATGTATTCTTATTGAATGTAATTTAAGTTGGTAAATATTGATGCCTATACGTTTTATTATAATGTTTATACTTTGTTAGATATATACAGATGTTAGTATAATGATTGTAACATTATAATGTTGTTTATTGAATATATTATGTTTTATGTGATTTATAGTATTATTTTATCTCTGTTACATAATGTTTACCTACATAATTTAAATACCTTTAACCCTGAGCTGTATTAGCACTTTTGAGATTTGATAATTGCTCTATCATTAATAAAAAATGGTAAAATGGTTTCATCTTTTCGTGCCTAAAGTATGGTCCTGTGGTAAATATTCGCGAATAAAGATTTACTAAATTCAGGCGTTTTTAACTTATTTTCTACAAAATAAGTTCCGCCATCCATCACCATACATACAGCAAAACCAAACTCGAACTAAGATTGCCCGTTGAATAGAATACAGAGCCTTACCATGACTCACACACTCTCCAATTCTCAGAACAGTTCTTAAAATTACTCCAGGTCTTGAATAAAACTAAATCAAATACAGAAAAAAATATTTATTGTAAATAATCAAGTTTTTAAAATTAAATAAGTAAGTATAAACAATTCTTACATCTAATTGGACGGCACATTAGAGTTTTTAACATTTTAAGTAAGGTGTCTTCAATCAATAATAATACATATAATCAAAAATTTCAAATATGGGATAAAAAAATCTAAAACGATCAGTGGTTTCCTAACTTGTACTTTCTCTGATCTAGATTTTTATATAATTAAAAAATAAATCTTTAATAATACAAAAATACTTTTTTATTATCTTTTTTTATTTAGAGGCTTGTGGTCATTTATGACCAAGTCAGCCACAAAAATACTTTGTTTCTGCAAAATGTACAAACATTATAACAGATAGATAGGTACATGTGTTTGCTTTATATAGAAACAGTAGGTTCTACAGTATTTCGTCTTCGTAGTAGTATGTAGGCGAAGATTATGATTATTGTAAGAAACATGAATAACAAACAATTTATGTACTTATAAAAAATAACTCGCCCACTGCGAAAAACTCTTATAACATACATGTACTTATAACATTAAAATGGACGGCACATACAAAAACAGTTTAAAACTAACCCTACGTTATTTACATAGAAAAGATGTAAAATTACTAAAAATTTGTGCTTTTGTTAGTAAAATTGTAAAAAATATTAATACTAAATTGTAAAATTATGTATTTTTCGGTGGAACAATTAAAGCTTACCTACTTGCGACATTAGTGTAGTTCAGTCTTTCCTATTCTATTTACTATGGCTATATTGGTTAACAGATAAATAACAGTTTTACATCTATCCATACAGTACGGACTAGAAGGCCTGTGCATGGCTTTAAACTATCGACAAGTAAAAGATATATTAAAAATAAAATGTTTTTACTTAGTTGCTTAGATATGTAGTCAAAATGCATGCATACTGAAATGCTGTATGTTTAAATTCAAGTCCACTTATAATATTGTAGTATTATTCTACAATCTAACTTTCACACATTTGGGAAAAAATTTGATTATAAACATTAACTTACAATATTGATTTTAATACTTTAAAGGGGTTTATCCGCAAATTAGTCGATAAACTGTCAACTGCCCTGTATGTACGTAAGATTCTCAAAAATTACGCTTCCACTTAGGTGTATACATGTACTCTTATATTATAAACGGTAGATAATTAATTATTTTTATGGAAAAAACATTCTTCATTCGATGTCAATAGGTACTTATTCTGAACACATCTTGTATTAATTTCCACAACAAGTAAGTACGTGACGTTCCTTATATGCTCTCAAGGCAGTGTATACCACAATAGCAATCCAAACTCCCACCGCTGCCCATGCTGAAATCACTGCTAGTTGCAAAGCTAGGCCAGTGTTAATGAAATCTCCCCTGCGACTGTTAGGCGCGTCCTTTTGTAAGTAGTCCATAAAGTCGTAAATCGCTTGGCAGCCCAGTCGGAAATGTATAACGGATGCTTGGTCTCCAGACGCATGAAGCACCTGTATGGCATATTAATTGAATGTAATTTATTCTATAGTATTGTAATATGAAACAAAGTCAAGACATCATTATCGCGTTAAAGAATCATTTTAAAGTTTCCCATTAGTTTTATAATAATGAGTTTTGAGGTCTAGTTAAAAAGGGTTTTTCTAATCATAAAGCAATATTCGAGTGCTAATTAGCGTCTGACTGTTTTGAACCAAACACTGCACGCTAAAGATTGTCTACTTGTGGGGCTTGACCATTCTAAGTTAACCATAGTTCGTAAGTATTTGTAGGTGGAGTCTTTGTATAAACATTTGTCAGCTTCGCCCAAACCAAAGTGTGTTAGAAATGTGTTCTATAAACTCTGTGTGGTGCTGCTGCACTTTTACTGCTCAGTATTTGAACACACCTTAATTATAAAGTATAGCTATATCTAGCAATTTTTATGTAATTTATTGTAAATTATGCTCAGTTATATGTTTTGGAAATATATTTTTGTCAATCATAATAAATATTAACATGTTGCCTGTCCCGCCTGTAGACACAACAGTAAAACAATGGGTATGTATCATATATGATACATGGGACAGGGAATAGGTTAAGGTAAAAGCTTAGTTTCTAGTATACTTACATTGACCAAGTGTCCCCTGTATTGTGTGCATGTTTTAACAAATCCAGCAGTAACTATAGCCGCGTGTGCCAAAGAGTATACAGTAAAGAGGCCTGCTATACTTGATGTTGGGATCCAGCAATATATTACAGAGTCATTCTTCTTGGAAACTCTTGTTCTAGTACTCACTACTATTGATTCTCCTTCACTGGAATAAGAGTAATAATTTCAGATTTGCAGATTCAATTTTATTGTCTTAAAATAAATAAGAGAAATTTGATATATTATAATGTATTTATAAATATAATTACTACACAAAAGAGAGTATGTATTTAAGTCAATTTTGGAGTTGGAGTCTTTAAGTTGGCAAGATGTGTCCAATGACTCATTATTAATAAAAATGTAAGCTATAATCTTAACATAATAAATAATTTAAATTATGGTAAACAAATTAAATTTACATTAATTTACATTAAATTAAAATATTTAGATTTGTTCACTTACATTTCCTCCATTGCTGTTGACTTTTCATCTTCATACTGACCAATATTATTAATACAAACTCTGTACATATGAAACAGAGCCATGACTATTGCATACACAAGTACTGGTATAGGTGCTATCACTGCATACATGCAGTAAGAATAATGTCCACCATTGAAGTATTGGAATGTTCTGACACCAAAAAGTATACAACCACAGTTGGTATTCTCAAAGTAACCTCCAGGACACACGTCTAATGTCGTGCGCCAGTGGTTGTAAGGTATCCCGATACATAACACGGACACTGCTGTTAATATCGCTACTGACAAGTAACACCAACTCAAACGTCTCTCTGTTTGGAACTGACTCATTATGATCGGACCTGCAATTAAAGAAAACACTTGTTGACTACTGAATCATATCTTAATTCTCCAGGTTATTATGTTACGGATAATATTAATCATTGGCAAAGATAAGATTACGACCTACTTTCCTACTATTAGAAATTCTTATTTACCCAACTCTCAATAACAACAATCTGCTGTGAAGTGGATATGTTATAACAAAAATTATTATGTTTCTTAGAATATAGTTCTTACTTTAAGTTAAATGGAGCAAATTAAATTGGTAAATGCAACAAGCACAACAACAAAAACACACAAACTAAATACACAAAATTTGTGACAAGAACAAGACAATGACGTTGACAAGAGTACAAGACGAAGTGTCAATTCAAAGGTTTTTTTTTCAAATCTGGGTATATGCCCTTTACACTAATTCACAAATAAGTTGAAATAATCATCCCCAGTCATAATATTCTCTTGTCCTATTATCAAACATAAGAAGAATGCTTGTCATAACTCTTATCTCCCTCTTTTTATATTTTGTTGTAAAGTAACCAATTCTACGACTTTTAATATATTTTTAATATTGGAGTATATTATAACTTTAATTAAATTTTTCAACTTATTATCATTTAAATTAAAAGAATTTAATATATCTTGAATATATCCATCAAATTATGACTGTATAATAATGTTCTCCTTTTTCAGGTTTTTGGATTATTGATCGCGGTTTAGAACACATGCACAGCACAGCAGACAAAAACAAAACAGAATTCAAGGCTTCAAGGTCAACGTGTGAGTGACAGTTCAACAATCAACTTATCCTATTGTATTTAAAAAGTTTAAATTTTCTAAAATGAAATTAAACAGTAACACTAAGATAATAGGTCAAAATGTTATTCTTGTACCATATAGAGAACATCATGTGCCTAAGTAAGTAACTTTGTTTCGATATATTATGTATTTATTTAATACTCTAGGTATTGTAAATAATAAAAACTGAACCTAATCATATTGTAGCAATTTACTCACTTTTTTTTATGAAAGACAGTACTAAGTTATACTCTTCATAGATGTTCAGCATACCTATATTGATTTTAGATAACTAATGATAGTTTTGCAGATATCATGACTGGATGAAGTCAGAAGAACTACAGAAACTAACAGCTTCACAACCTTTGTCTTTAGAGCAAGAATATGAAATGCAAGAATCCTGGCGCGAAGATGATGATAGTAAGTCAATAATAGGGTGTATTATAAACTAATTTTTATTAGTACTTAATATATTTAGTAAAGTAAATTTTAATTTACTAATTGAAGTAAGGATTTGTAAAAATACACAGCTGACAAGCAAACATTGTTTTATTATGTCTTTTTGGGTAATGCTTTTTAAAACTTTGTTTTTACTCATTGTTAATTCTATCCACTTTTTTGAGCAGCATAAAATGATTATATTACTTATGTAAAAAAATCCTTTGTTCGACTATTTGTCTGTTCTAAGAAAGATTAATTAAACAATTGTTTTCTTTGTATTGACAAAATTTCTTCTTTGCAGAATGCACATTTATAATCCTCAACAAATCTATTTATGATGAACATTTAAATGAAATAGGTAAGTTAGCAAAGATATTTTCTGATATAAAATATCTGTGGCATTTGGTATATATATGATAACTCTTGAACAACGAGTTTACAGTACAAGCATTTTAAGCATTAAGTTATTTTCTTAAATCGGAATAATGAAATAATAAAACAAATCAATGAAATTATTGTTTTTATTAGAATCAGATTTTCACTAACATAAAAATCAAATCAATAAGTTTTTTTATTTGTTAATTAGTGGCACTTAACAACTTTGTACCAAATGAAAAAAAAAAGTTAAAAAATAATATTAAACTTATCATGTTTATCCTGTGATATATGTTTATCTTATGATATTATAAGTTGAGATCATGTTTTTGGCAATTAATCTTACACTGTAATTAGTTTTTGAAGAAACAAATATTATTCATCATAATTCTCCTCACTATCACTCATTATATAAACGGGACTTATCAATTTTTGTCAAGGTGTTTAATATAAAATGTTTGATCTAAAAATGATATATACACTTATCTGAAATGGATCGTGAAACATTAACTATTTGCTCTAACAAAAAGATGATATGTTGAAATAACAGAAAATTATCAAATACATATATATTTTTTTTAAAGTTATCATTATTTGATCAAAATAATATGGACTTCTTAGAGTAGTGGACTTATTTCGATTGGATCAAACGAAAATATAGAAAAAATAAAGTCCACTTGTATACTTAACTAAAAACAGCTGATTTTGGAGTTATCATATGTATACCAAATGCCACAGATATTTAATACTATAAATATGATAAAATTATTTATGTGAGTTTAAGCAAGTTTGTCTTTGCAGAATCTATGATTGGAGATACAAATATTTTCATTGTTGATCAAGAAAATGCTATAGGTGAAATAGAAATTATGATAGCTGAGCAATCATCCCGTGGAAAAAGGATGGGCTGGGAATCTGTAATATTAATGTTATTGTATGGAATTCAACACATTAAATTAAAGATATTTGAAGCTAAAATATCAATTTCAAATGAACATAGCATTAATATGTTTAAAAAATTAGGTTTTCAAGAGAAGTCTAAGAGTGAAATATTTCAAGAAATAACATTTGAAAAAGAAGTTTCTGATGAATGGGTGTTATGGTTAAATAGTTTCAGCGGATTTGAATTGCAAAGTTGTTGACTGGCAAAGAAAAATGACTTCGTCTTTATTTAATAATAAAGACGAGTAGTGTACACAAGAGTTTGTCTTAATTTACTGTACTTTTAGGGGTCGTTAGCTTAGTCTCCATAAAAAAGTTAACAGTAAGTATGTATTTTTGTTTGTGCACTGAGCAATAAAAAAGATTTTGTCTTCCAAACTAAGAAATTATTGAGACTGCTATAATTCGGAAAATGATTATTTTCAAATAAAATTTATTACACTTGAATAATATATTTAATGATGAAAATTATTAAATACTTATGTTTTTTTTCGGTAAATAGTGAAAAATATCATGACTACATGCAGATGGTAATAATGATTAACATCCAGTCCTTACTTCCTGCCATTTTCTTACGCTATAATCCATGGTTTATCGGATGGTAGTTGTAAGACGAATTCTAATAAAAATGCACTGAGGAGATTTATGTTTAATCCAGTACAGTATTGGGTTCGATTCCGTCAATGACGACCTCGGTGGCGATGGCGGCGTGACGGTAGCGCAAGCGGCTGTCGTGCACGAGGTTGTGGGTTCGATCTCCACGCAGGACAATTATTTGTGAGATCCACACAAATTATTGTCCTGAGTCTAGACTCAGGACAATAAATTGTTTGACACAAAGAACACCCAGGCGATAGCCACTGGCGGTCAAAGGATTAAAAAACTAATTAACCTAATTATTAGGTTAATTATTTTATGTGGCAACAATGTTAGTGCACAATGCACATTCCTAAAGATGGCAACAATATTTTTGCCGCCGACTGACGTCAACGTCAAGCGTCAACGACGTCAGTTTATTATTGCATTGAATTGCTAAAAGTTGAGTAAAGTATTTGGCGTTAACAAAATGTTGTTATTTTTACAAATCGTTTGTATTTACTTACTATTTACACCGCACATTTTATGTCGTGATGATAATGAAATCAAGTCCGAAGAAGATGTCGGTGTAAAATATGCAAATAGATGTGAAGTTTGTAAAGTTCTTGCCGCTGAATTACAAGGGCGGCTTGAAGAGACCGGTAAAGTTCACGATGTCATTGAAATTGGATATTCGCTTGATGACGTTCAACCTAAAAAGAGGACGAAATATCAAAAATCTGAATTGAGATTAATCGAGTCAATAGAAGGTGTTTGTGATAAGATATTGGAATATAACATCCATAAAGAACGTCAAGATAGCACCAGATTTTCAAAAGGAATGAGTCAAACTTTTAAAACATTACATGGGCTAGTTGACAAAGGTGTGAAAGTTGATTTAGGCATTCCTTATGAATTATGGGACAAGCCTTCGGCTGAAATAACACACATGAAGACCCAATGTGAAAGTCTTTTGGAAGAAAATGAGGGGGCCATTGAAGACTGGTATTGGAATCATCAAGGAGAAATAGAATTAAAGAAACATTTGTGTACTGAACATGCTTTGCAAGGCACTGATGCATCATGCTTGTTTGAGGAGCTTAGCAATTCTAAAGGCGAAAGAAGTAAAACAGAACTATGAGCTTCTATGGACTATACATATATAAGGATCCAGTGAATGTACTACTAACAATTCAGTGATAATGTGAATTGTTAACAGTTATATTTTATACCCTTCTGGGTTGATGATTATAGTGAAATATAGTGATATATAAGTTATACCTAATTAATGTTTTACATAAATGGCATTTGTGTGAAAGAAGATTTTTATGCTATTTTATTATATAGAGCTTCTGTGCTTTGATAAAACCATTTTAAAATGTCTTATTTTATTAACAGATCCAGCCATTCTGATTTCTATGTATTTGTAAAATACTAAAATGTGTCTGTAATTTGGGTAGGTGTAGCTGTAGATATAACACCACCCAACATTACTAAGTTTAGCAAGAAGCTTGTTAAGTACAGTGAAGTTCTAGACTGAACAAATACATCTTAAGTGTCACAATCCATTATTGAAATTATTCCAAGCCCTGCCCAGCTTGTAATAGTTTTGGTAGATATGTGTTTACATTCTTAGCCTGGTGTTAGAAATAAGGACCAATAAATACATTAAAGTTTGAAATTAGTTCTTTTAGCAGTAATGCAGAAAAATAGCCTTATTCGCCTAGAACAAAGTATGGTTATGTGTATAGTTCATAATATCATTGATACAATGACATCTACTTTAATTCATTTCTATATTATACTTTCAAATTTATAAGTTATTACATTACTTTTTGTATCACTTTAACATGCAAATATTTTAAGTAGGTAAATGACTAAACTTGTCTCTTATCTTAATATGAAAGAGTTACTTTGGCTATTAGTACCTATTATTCAGGCCAAAAAAATATTACTTTTTATTGATTTTACATCTACTGCTTATTCTTTTGGTATACTTAATATTATAAAGTTATGAAAGACTGTAATGTTACTTTTAAGAGTTTGTTATTGATCAATCCATAATAATTACAACATACGAACTAAATTTTTTTATTTTTCTATTTTCTCTCTTAGATCTTAACATTTGCATAAGCACTTGTTTACACTTAATTGTAAATACTTATGCTTTTGTTACCCGTTGAAGAGGACTATATGGAATATATGTAATATATCTGAATGCCTATATCAGTGCGATGATGCATATAATATTTTATGAAAATTTCAAATCAATCTACTAACTTTACTGTCAGTGCAACTACTTATTTGAATTGTAGAACTTTCACAATAAAATAGACTTCAGCTTGGGATAAAACATGAACAAATAATTTTTATACTTCCAGTCTGACTTAATGAGAAACAAACTTTTAAATAAACTGACTTCTTACTATTTCGACACACAAACATTTTTTTTATTTGTTTTGGATTTTTGTTATTATCGTTACAAACGTAGCGATGATAACAAAAGGTCCAAACTTAACTAAAAACTCAATCAAAGAATATATAATTATGGCAACAAACATATGACTCTGAAATTCAATAAAGATTACATCCAATGCTAACGAGAACGAAGGTCGAGAGCGGGGAGTCGCGTAGGGTGCGGGAGCAGAGGCGGCGCGATAACTTGACACCTGGCTCGAAACAACTGGCCATAGAGTAAAGTAATATATTGGGTACAACTGGCTTTTCCTCCCGCACCCTGCGTGTGGCCCCAATATAATAGACATCGCGTTATCATAGGGCCATACAATTTCTCTATATCTATCTCGCTTGCACTTACACGGTCACATTATCTAGAGACTTCGCTGGAATGCAACTCGCGTCCCGTTCTCCTGTCAACCCCCGCGCTCGCCACGAGCGCATCAGTGATTCGTCCGACGCGACGTGACGTCATCGACGCCAGGTCTCGAGGCTCGAGATAATGTGACCGGGTAGTAGCTTTAGCGTCGCTGTTATCGTTGCACGTAATCCTTCTTGAGTTTCGGAGTCATTTTGTTGTTATAATTGTTTTTGTTGTGTATTAGATTAGTATTACTATTAAATAAGTAACGTCTTGTTGTGATTATAAATACGATGGGAAAAACCATACACAGTAACGAAAGGATCTTAATACTCAAGGTGTTGGCTTTTTTTGAACGTGAGAAGGAAATTAGCAAATTCGTGATTCCTGTAAACCATACCAATAGGGCTAATGAAATTCGAGGGGATGAAAATGTGAATAATTATATAATTCCGGTGGAGCAAGCGGTAAATAGAACTTGCGCTGCTACTGGTATATCTAAAAGTACATTAATGAGAATAAAAAACCAAGTAAAATCAGGGGTAGGATCAATTTCACCGAGCTCTACAGCATGTGCCCGATCACCCGGACCATCAACTATTCCTAGACCGTCGACACCGGGCAAGAAGAGAAAATCACGAAAAATTATTAATCCTGACATTTTCGACTTAGTCGCTCTGAGAAACTTAGTAAACAGTTTCTATACTGTCAAAAAAGAAGTGCCTACTCTGATGAAAATATTGGCTGCTGCAAAAAACGATTTGAATTTTCCAGGTTAGTGAGTTCTCTAATATACTTTTTATATCCAACAATTCGGTACCTACGCCAGTAACATCGTAACCCGGTCACATTATCTCGAGACCTGGCGTCGATGACGTCACGTCGCGTCGGACGAATCACTGAAGCGCCCGTGGCAAGCGCGGGGGTTGAAAGGAGAACGGGACGCGAGTTCGCATTCCAACGAGGTCAGTCTTTAGATAATGTGACCGTGTAATATTGATTTATGTCTACTATGCGTTTCATTCAACTAAGAATAGGACTGTCAAAGCGCCATCTTGTTTCGCATTTCTAACGAACTTCATTAATGTTATGACATTTTTTTCCTTACATTGTTAGGTAGGAAAAAAATAAACACATAATTTTATTAATTTTTACTTCATTATGTTATAATTTTTTTTACATAAATTAAATTTTAATTGGAATCCAATTCTTCCACACCACTTTTGGCATCATAGCTACGTTCTTCATCCGAATCGGATTCCATGTAAAACAAACGGCAAAATTTTCAATAAAACCGATTTTTTCGTAAGGTTTTTTATGTTATTGTTAAAATGTAACAAACAAATAAAACGGTAAAAATTTGAAGTAACATTTTTTTTGTTGAATAAGGAAAACAATCTGTTTCTTTCGGAATTTTCAACGCTCCATATTTTTATTTAAATTATTTTACGAATTTTTTTGTTGGTCTTACTAAAATTACAGTTGCCACATGAAGTTAGGAGCATTATTGCGATCCTATTCATATTTGAAACGCATATAGTAGGTACTGTCAAGGTGGTCATATAAGAAAAAGCCGATTGTTCTTAGTGCATTCGGTCCAGGTGTGAACAGGTAAAAATGGTACAGTCACGAGCAATAATATGTACACATTGTCAAATTTTCTAAACTATCTGTTCACTTATCTAGACATTAGAATACCAAAATTATTTCGGTAATTGTAAGAGGTTCCGTACAGTTTAGAATTAATCTTCGAATTTTTAATTTTGGATTAGCAGAACTTTAGATAACTGTATTACAAAATGTGAAAATGTGTACATATTATTGCTCGTGACTGTACTGTACTATTTGTTATTATTGCATTACATACATAACTGCTTATCAAAAATAGAAGATATTTTTTCAGATCTGCCATAATATTAAATAATTTTATCAAAACTACATAAGAATAACTTTGAAAAAAATATATTATAATTATTTTTGACAGCTGAGTCGTGACGTCATTAAATTTTTGACAGATGTTTCAAGACGTCATAGAATTATGACAGATGTTTCTTGACGTCTTAGAATTTTTGACAGATGAGACGTGACGTCCTAGAATTTTGGCGGAAAATTTTTTTTTTGACAGTTAGGTCATAACGTCATCAAATTTTGACAGATTATTCGTGACGTCATAGATTTTTGACTGCTGATCGTGACGTCATCGCATTTTGGCGGGAAAATAAATAAGTTTTTAAGGAACCCTCTTAACAGTGATTAAATTTACGAGCGTTTTATGAGTAAGGGGATATAAGCATGAACTAAATAACTAATAGACAATTTAACTGTAAAATCATGTATAAAAGTGTAATATGCAACAAAAAATATTATTACATATTTGATTTAACCGTTCGTCGCACGAATACATAGGTAAGTGTCCAACCTCCATTTGCAACATTTTACACCAGAGACGTTTAATTGATTAGTGCGACGCGTTGTCGCCGCTTCGTGTCGCCTCCATCGCATGATTCATTCAAATACTATGTAAAATAGGTAGAAGTTTTATTTACAAAAATGGAAAACAGCCCTTTTGGTCGTAGTACAACACAACCAGAACAACATGAAGCTGATGAAACCGTGACCACATTATCTACTAGCGACATTAAATATTGGATGTCTTCAATCGAGCGCTGCTTAAATGAAGTTTGCAATATTGCTGCAGAGTCAAAGCTGAACTCCGAAAATAAATTGAAAATCAGCAGTCTAGCACGGAACATCGGAAATGGAGTTGGTCAAATGGCCGTGCACTACCAGACCTTAAAACAAAAAGCCATCCTAATGAACGCGACCATTGATTCTTTAAGAGAAAATCAGGACCTTGTTGAATGCCTTAACGACTTTAAGAAATCCATCAAGGAAAGCATTGAAGTGAGCTCAATTAAATCGGTCAATGAAAAAGTGTCATTTTCCGATGTTGTTAAGACTAACAGCAATGACATTGTTCGCCCTAAAAACCTGAGCTCCATAACAATTTATCCTAGCGACGTATTAAAGACCAGCGAAGACACCAAATCGCTCGTACAAAAAATTATTTGCCCTGAACAGATGAAACTGCATGTAAGAAGTCTACGTAAAACCAAAAACGGAGGTGTAATAATAAGCACAGAGACAAAAGATGACATTGACAAGTTGAGGAAATCATCACAACTAAGCAAGCAGCTCGGGCCTCAATGTACAAGACACTTTAAAAAGGAGACCTAGGATTATTGTTATCGGAGTACCATGTGCCCTTACTGACAAAGACGTACCTATTCGAAAGTATTTACGAGCAGAATATTGTTGACCTTTTACCACAATTACCACGCGAAACATTTATGTCTTCCATAAGACTTAGCCATAAGACAGGTAAAAAGGAGGCATCTACTTGTAATTTTGTCTTAGAAGTAACCGCCAACATCAGAACTGCCCTAATAAACCAAGAACGCGCCTTCATAAATTGGTCTTCTTGCCCAGTTAAGGACTACACTTTTGTGTCGAGGTGTTACAAATGTCACCAATATGGACACGCTGCCAAGACCTGCCGTGAGACCACGTACACATGCGGACACTGCGGAGAGACAGGGCACCAAGTACATGAATGTACTAAAACAGCGGAACAACCGAAGTGCTCGACTTGTTTGCGACGTATGACGCGACCATAAGACCAAGCGACCATAAGACGGGAGCCTTTGATTGTCCAGCAAGGAAGATGGCAGAGATCAGATATATTGACTCCATAGGCTACAGTGAATCGACTTAGTGCACTACGTTCCTACACAAATTATGCCGTTTTTTTGTATTAGCTGTTATTTCTATAAGTCTTCTTCTCTTTAGTTTATTTTGTGTTGTTGTAAATTTTTATTTGACTATCCATCTTTATAGTATAGATAGTTACCAAACCATTAGGAACCAATTTATTATGTTATTAAATTTGACCTTCATTAAAACAAGTACCTACATAATTAAGTACTCGTAATTAACAATTTTTAAATGTAAACATCGTAACTAGGTAATTGCTAACTATGCTAAACTGAATATACCACATGTACCTAAGTAGGTACGTGACTATTGCTCATCATATTTTATTGTTTTAATAAGAATAATTAAATTTAATATGAAACATCTAATGAATAACTAATATATAACTTAAATACTAATATTTTAATGAACTATATCAATATTTTTGTGCCCTTACAGCCTGCGGCACAGGTTTACCCTAGTGCAGGCAAACTTTATTTTGTACACTTAATTATACAGGGTGTTTGGTACATCGTTTGCCAAATTGAAATAGCTAATAGAAGAGGTCATTACCCGTCTTTCTTCACTCACCTAGCCGGTTTTAACCTCAACATATTTTAGATATCGATGTAAAGCTATTTTTAAAAGAAAACCCAATATTTACCATGAACGCTTAAATTTTAAAAAAAAATTCTTCCGTGAGTCCTCATAATTATGTTTTGTTTTAAAGTTTAATACTAGGAGCATCAAATAAATTCATAATAGCTCACCTAAAACGTCAACTTTTTGTTTATTGACTTATTATAAGTATAGAGACAGGTAAAATTTAAAGATATGATCAACTTCACAGTACAATAAAAAAATAAATAAAAGAGAGAAAGTTCTTCCATTTTCTGAATAAATGCCTTACTTTATCCTCTTTCCATTGGTATACAACATGTTATAAAATAGTAAATAATTTTTCTACAAAACATGTGTAATACATAATTCGAAGTAAAGAAAACACGTTTGATGCCTAACATTAATCGTAATTATTGACGCTATAGTAAATTATGAATTTTTTTTTTCTTTTATTATATTAAAATTAACTCAAATGTGATAAGCTAGACCCACTGCAGTGACAAAAAAAGGTAAAGTAACTAGGTAAGTACGCTTGAATGTATCAATTATAGCAATTTATAGCTAGTAAAGGACAATGGGAAAAAACGTCCCCACCATTCAACAGATTTGAAATAGGTGTCATTTGAAAGGTCTAGTAGAATAGATATTTTTTTACTATGACGACTTTCTTCAAATATGTGGGGGTTAGGTTTTATTTTATTTTTTTTCTTTTTACTAATACATTTACTTAGTGTACAATAATAAAAAGATAAGAATAGCGACGTTTATGAAGGTGCTCAGTTGACAACAGACCAGGCAAACAAGTCTCGATTGGTTACGATTTGTAGATGGGTTGTCGAGGAGGTCAACGGCAAGTTTAAAAACAGATTTAGGTTGTTGCGACATACGTATTTTAACCGTGCATTAAGTCATATTATGTTCTGTGACTTCAAAATAGCAGCGGCCATAATAAACGCCTATTATCGTGTCGCTGTTGATAACAGACTCGTCAACGAGATCATAAATATAATTCATTCTAGAATGAACATGGCCAATCTTTTGCATGATTATGTCCATATGAAAAACCTTAACAGACAGAGAGTCCCTTTTCAAGCCATGCAAGCAAATATTCCTAACTTCGAAGACTTCCCACGTTTATCCGAAGATGAAGTGTTTCTTTTCGCGCTAGGGAGCTATCATATTAAGCTTGCCAATTCTTACTGCGCCGAGCACCTTCGCGATGGCCTTTATAATATAGAAGTATATCGTGATAACCAGTTAAACGATTTACCACGATGCAATATCCTGCAAACTAACGTTTGGCTAGTCAGAGTACGAATTCAGTCGCGCCATGTCCGTTCACGTATTTATTATAGTTATATTTTAATAGATCGGGATTTGGCTGGCAGACATGCTATTGCTTATTAGTACTGCACTTGTCTTACAGGCAATCGTACCGTGGGAAGTTGTGCGCACATAATATCCATTGTATGGTATATGGGGTTAGGGCGTCATATTGACTTTAATGCACCAGCACACATGCTTGATAATATTGTCATAGATATATAACGTAATAATTGTTAGTACTATCAAGAGCACGTCAAGCTTGACACTTTGGCCAAGCCCCGTGTTTTTATGGCACGCAGGATAAGCGAGGCGAGGCGATGCCGATCCGTTTACGTTACGTTATATGTGCTATGACCCTAAATCAGAGCTTAACTGCTAGTAGTGTATCGTTTGACATGCTTTAGGCTGTACTAATGAGTTAATAGGTATATTAATTGACCTTAACACTGTCATTATTACTCAATGATTTTCAGTTACAGAACCGAGTATTTTTTATATATGTAGAATGGTCATTTGTTTACGTAAAAGATGCTTTTGTTTGTGAAAAAATGATTTTAGTTAACAAATAAATACATTTACATCGAAAAGTTTTTTTATTATCATAAATAGTCCCCATAATTTTTGCTACTAAAACAGGTACATTAGGCCTCTTGGGTGCCCAATGAACAAATTGACATGTATCCCATGTCTGTTGTAGGGTGGGGACGGGGTTCATACAAAATCCCCCATCATCCTTTACCTTTGCTTATTCATCAAACGTGTTTTCTTTACTTCGAATTATGTATTACACATGTTTTGTAAAAAAACTATTTACTATTTTGTAACATGTTGTATACCAATGGAAAGAGGATAAAGTAAGGCATTTATTCAGAAAATGGAAGAACTTTCTCTCTTTTATTTATTTTTTTATTGTACTGTGAAGTTGATCATATCTTTAAATTTTACCTGTCTCTACACTTATAATAAGTCAATAAACAAAAAGTTGACATTTTAGGTGAGCTATTATGAATTTATTTGATGCTCCTAGTATTAAACTTTAAAACAAAACATAATTATGAGGACTCACGGAAGAATTTTTTTTTTAAATTTAAGTGTTCATGGTAAATATTGGGTTTTCTTTTAAAAATAGCTTTACATCGATATCTAAAATATGTTGTGGTTAAAACCGGCTAGATGAGTGAGGAAAGACGGGTAATGACCTCTTCTATCAGCTATTTCAATTTGGCAAACGATGTACCAAACACCCTGTATAAATGACTTAGGTATTTGTAATGTTATATCTTTGTAAATGATTAAATGATTTGATTTTGATCGCATGGCGTGATTACGATCTCCGCTGTGATTGGCTATACATTTTTTATATTTTGTAAATTTTTATTTATCATAAATTTTATTGGTTTTACATTGTATAAACACTTTTGTATATAAGGCGACGATTTTTATTAAACCACACGTATTCTACTTCAAGCAAACCGAGACTTTTATTATACCTCAAGAAGATCTCCTAATCCTTACAGGAACCTCTGAACCTGTATAGTCAGACCATCCTGTAAACGTTCATAGTGTAATTGGCGGGATTCGATCTCGGGTATTGCTACTAAGACCGACCTCAGCCATTAAGCTACGACTGCTTGGTAAACTTACATTTTAAAACATATACTTTTTTTACAGGTAAAAGGACTACTTTGCTAAAAATTATTAAGAATAAGTTGGGATACAAATTTAAGAAATGCAAAAATGGCCAATCGGTTTTGATTCCAAAACCTGATATCGCAGCCTGGAGGGCTCGCTACCTTCGGCGAATGAAAGAAAATAACGACCTTGCATCAGACAAGAAACCGGTGACGTATATAGATGAGACGTGGATTCATTCTCACCACGTAGTACCGAAATGTTGGCAGAATAGCGTTGCGAGTATACAGAAAAATTATAATCCCGGCCAACGTTGGATTCTTATTCATGCGGGTGGTGAAAGTGGTTTTATCCCTGGGGCCGAGTTATTATATAAATGCAAAAGCAAAACAGGAGATAACCACGAGGAGATAGACACAATACATTTCGCTAAGTGGCTTAACGAAAAGTTGTTACCAAACTTGCCTCCAAACGGCATAGTTGTCATCGATAACGCGTCGTATCATTTAACGCAAGCTGAAAAATTACCTTGCCAGTCATCACAGACAAGCGAGATGCAAAGCTGGCTTACCAAACACAATATCAGTTTTGATCAAAAAATGACGAAGTCAGAGTTAAACTACATCATACGGTTAAATAAACCAGATAAAATATACATCGTAGACGAACTTCTGAGGGAGCATGGCCACGAAGTTGTTCGTCTGCCACCCAACCACAGTGATCTTAACCCAATAGAACACATTTGGGATTTAATAAAACATAGGGTGGCAAACAAAAACATAAATCAATCTGAAATACTAGTTGAAAAGTTGACCAGAGAAGCCATTAAGTCAATTTCAGTTGAAGACTGGAAAAAAAGGGTAAACCATGTCCAGAGGCTAGAGGAAGAATACTGGGTCAAAGATCGAGTACAAGAAGACCAAGAAAGAGAGTTCATAATATCCTTTGGAGGAGAAGCGAGTTCTTCTGAATGTGAAAGCGAGGAAGAGGAAAGTGACTGCAGTAATATGTCTGGTACAGAAGAACTTAGTGACGATTCGACACAATTTTAAGTAGGTGCACCAGGGTACGCGGGATAGTGAGTCAGCTGGTACTGACTTATAGCTGACAAAAGAGTATCTGTATTTGTTAATATCCGTTGACTGACGTCAATATTACTGCACTAACACCCGGTTTCTGAATGCCTGGTCAAGTCAAAATCAACTAATCAAGTGTCAAAACTGTCATTTTAGTTCCTGAAAATTATAGTTTTGACACTTAATTAGTTGATTTTGACTTGATCAGTCATTCAGAAACCGGGGTAAATTGCTAAAAGTTGAGTAGGTACGTTTTTGGCGTTAACAATTATAGGCACTATTTTTACAAATCGATTCCATTTCTATTTAGACCTCACATTTTATGATGTCGTGATGATGATAATAAAATGAAGTCCAAAGAAGATGTGATAAAGATGACCGATATGTCGGGGTAAAATATGCAAATAGATGTGAAGTTTGTAAAGTTCTTGCCGCTGAATTACAAGGGCGGCTTGAAAAGACACCGGGAAAGTTCACGATGTCATTGATATTGGATATTCATACATATTACTAAAAATTAATAAAATGAATGCTATTACGATTTTTTAAAATGTTATAAGTACATTATATTTTATATCTGAAAACCTAACTAAACCCCTTTTCAGAAATATCCATTATTTATATGAATATCCATTACCTTTATGTTTAGACTTATATATTATTATATTTTTAGGAACAAGGAGAATTTGTTAAAAAGAACAAATAGGAACCTTTACAAATTATAATCTCATTAAAAACAATTAAATAACAATCTAATACTTTGAACTTAAAATGACAACTCTTCATTCATTCCCGCCAATCTAGCAATAGCCACCCCTTTTCTCTCCCGCCAAAACACAATATTCATCAAACCATAGAGTAATGTCATTTTTACTCGTCGAGCGGTAATGTTACTAAAAAGTGGCCAGCTATTCTTCTAATTCTCCTAACACGGCCTCTCCTGACTGGAGGACGTCCTCGTGCTCCCTATCATTCGTGACAGCTCGCTCAAGCGTGGACTCCTCATTTTTGTCATTGCAATCTGGGCCTGAGAATACAAAAAAACATTTTAATTTTGTTTTTTTTTTAATATTACACACAATCTAGTAGTGAGACCACCACCACGAGTACAATTTTAGAATAGCTTGTGTGACATAGGCACGACGTTAGCTTATCACACAAGTAAATCAATATTCACACATGGCAGAGGCACGACGTTAGCGTACCATGCGGCGGCGGCGTCCTCATTTGTATGACATAGGCACGGCGTTAGCTTATCATACAAACTCTGCCTGTGTGACATAGGCACGGCGTTAGCTTATCACACCAGAAAAACAATACACACAAATAATTATGTTGAATCGGGACACCGGTCGAAACCAATGACACATCGATTCACAACAACAACTAGGTTGAATCGGGACACCGGTCGTAACCAATGACACATCGATTCACAACAACAACTAGTTTGGATCGGGCTTACCTTAATTGCTCGGCTGTACCTGACCTCGACTACTAGTGCGTTCTAGTACAGACGCACCGGCGCCATGCAGACGCACCGACACACGGCATATGGCCGCTGTGGCGTCATGCAGGCGCGCCGACACACGACGTGTGGCACGAAGTGCAGCCGCTGTGTGGCTGCTGTGGCGCATCTGCAGACGCACCGACACACGGCATATGGCCGCTGTGGCGTCATGCAGACACGACGACACACGACGTGTGGCACGAAGTGCAGCCGCTGTGTGGCTGCTGTGGCGCATCTGCAGACGCACCGACACACGGCATATGGCCGCTGTGGCGTCATGCAGACACGACGACACACGACGTGTGGCACGAAGTGCAGCCGCTGTGTGGCTGCTGTGGCGCATCTGCAGACGCACCGACACACGGCATATGGCCGCTGTGGCGTCATGCAGACACGACGACACACGACGTGTGGCACGAAGTGCAGCCGCTGTGTGGCTGCTGTGGCGCATCTGCAGACGCACCGACACACGGCATATGGCTGCTGTGGCGTCATGCAGGCGCGCCGACACACGACGTGTGGCACGAAGTGCAGCCGCTGTGTGGCTGCTGTGGCGCATCTGCAGACGCACCGACACACGGCATATGGCTGCTGTGGCGTCATGCAGGCGCGCCGACACACGACGTGTGGCACGAAGTGCAGCCGCTGTGTGGCTGCTGTGGCGCATCTGCAGACGCACCGACACACGGCATATGGCCGCTGTGGCGTCATGCAGACACGACGACACACGACGTGTGGCACGAAGTGCAGCCGCTGTGTGGCTGCTGTGGCGCATCTGCAGACGCACCGACACACGGCATATGGCCGCTGTGGCGTCATGCAGACACGACGACACACGACGTGTGGCACGAAGTGCAGCCGCTGTGTGGCTGCTGTGGCGCATCTGCAGACGCACCGACACACGGCATATGGCCGCTGTGGCGTCATGCAGGCGCGCCGACACACGACGTGTGGCACGAAGTGCAGCCGCTGTGTGGCTGCTGTGGCGCATCTGCAGACGCACCGACACACGGCATATGGCCGCTGTGGCGTCATGCAGGCGCGCCGACACACGGCATATGGCCGCTGTGGCGTCATGCAGGCGCGCCGACACACGACGTGTGGCACGAAGTGCAGCCGCTGTGTGGCTGCTGTGGCGCATCTGCAGACGCACCGACACACGGCATATGGCCGCTGTGGCGTCATGCAGGCGCGCCGACACACGACGTGTGGCACGAAGTGCAGCCGCTTTGTGGCTGCTGTGGCGCATCTGCAGACGCACCGACACACGGCATATGGCCGCTGTGGCGTCATGCAGGCGCGCCGACACACGACGTGTGGCACGAAGTGCAGCCGCTGTGTGGCTGCTGTGGCGCATCTGCAGACGCACCGACACACGGCATATGGCCGCTGTGGCGTCATGCAGGCGCGCCGACACACGACGTGTGGCACGAAGTGCAGCCGCTGTGTGGCTGCTGTGGCGCATCTGCAGACGCACCGACACACGGCATATGGCCGCTGTGGCGTCATGCAGGCGCGCCGACACACGACGTGTGGCACGAAGTGCAGCGGCTGGGGCGTCTCCGCAGACGCACCGGCACACAGCGTGTGTCACGACGTGTGACCGCAGACGAACGTTGCTCTTCCATTGCAGTTAAACGATCTTAAATTTTATGCATTTGGTTAGTTAACACGTTAAGGAAATCATGTCTATGTGCGCTCCGAGAACGAGTGACTTTCGGTGCCTAAAACTTGAATCACTGACGGTTTCATCACCGTACATTATTCTGCTGATTCGGTGACATCATTTCACCCTACTCACACATAGGCATTACTAGCATACAACGTAATTACTAACCAAATAATTGTGTATAAATAAGATAACAATAAGCATTTTAATTGTAGACCATTTATAGCCGTGGTTCTATCCACGTTACAACATAATAAACTTTACTGAAGTTTGTGACGTGTTTCTACTCAACAACATCCTACATGTACGGTACCTTACAAGTCCGTACAATCACTATTAACATCACTATTACTCTCAGAGTTAAGCATGGTTCTAGAACGCGAGTTACAATTTCTAAAGCGGCTTCTGCTTTTACTACTATTGTTAAGCATTTTAAACTAAGTTTCAATTTTTAATAAAATTTATCAGTGTACAGGTTATAAAAATAAACAAGAATCGAACTTGGTATAGGTACTAATGTGAAAGCAAAACAAGTAACATTCACATGTACACTGAGTAATTACAAAGTCATATCATGTAATCATAGCCTAAAGCAAGAAAATATTTCGCCGGGCAAGTAAGTACCCATACACGAAATAAAAAGAATCACTCTATTGCAAATACTGTTTTACAAACAAATTGGAACGTACTCACCAATACTTATACAGCACTTACTACAATTGAATAGCCAAAAGCGGATTAGACACGCGAATTTCTTATCCCACTTCTGATTTTAGGAACAAGGAGAATTTGTTAAAAAGAACAAATAGGAACCTTTACAAATTATAATCTCATTAAAAACAATTAAATAACAATCTAATACTTTGAACTTAAAATGACAACTCTTCATTCATTCCCGCCAATCTAGCAATAGCCACCCCTTTTCTCTCCCGCCAAAACACAATATTCATCAAACCATAGAGTAATGTCATTTTTACTCGTCGAGCGGTAATGTTACTAAAAAGTGGCCAGCTATTCTTCTAATTCTCCTAACAATATCATATCTCACCGAGATGCCATGGCGACGTGTCCAGCGACGTTTCCATGGCTACGTCTGGTGTCCCTGCGTCGCCAGACTGAGTCGCCCAATCGCGTCGCCAATACATTCAGTTCTGTCTCGACACAGTCAGGAATGGACGTGGAAATTACTGCACTACTGAAATTAGTAACACAACTGGCGACTGAGTGAGTGACGGAGCATACAAACACGTGCAAACAACTGGCGGCGTCGCCAGGTAGCCAACGTCACCAGTCGCCGCATGCGGAGCGCTCGACTCTGGCTACTCTGGCTACTTGGCAACGCCGCTAGTTGGTCGCCAAGTGAATTAGCCGTCATACATCTCAGTATGAACTAGTTGGCAACGTCGCTGGCCACGTCGCCATGGCATCTCGGTGAGGTATGGCCCTTAAATAATTATCCAAGTTGTTAACCTTTTTACTAAATTATGACATTTAATTAAAAGCTGGAATTCCAAGCTAATACTCGTAATAAAGCTTGCCAATTGACATAATATAATTTATATTATTATCATTTATAAGTTTATGATGACTGTGCAGTTAGGGCCAGCGCACGTCAATAAGAGAATGGGTTCTTCCTCGTGGTCAAACTATTTTGTCTAACTAGTTTGACCACGAGGAATTTTGACAATTCCTCGTGGTCAAACTTCCTATCTATTTAAAACGAACACCATGTGTCTAGTTTTGAAATGAAATTGTACAGGTATATTCAAAAGCTTTCTTACTCATAGTCAAACTAGTTTAATTTGTTTTAAGTCAAACTAGTTTGACTATAAGGAATTGCGTTTTTTCTCCCTTTTATCGCATAAGGACAGATTCTCTTAAAGACAGATTCTCAAAATGACAGAAATGGTATACACACTTTCATGCAAATTCTTAGGACATAAAAGTGAGTCTCGCTGTAATAGAATTAAAGGAACTTTGACAAAACAAATTAACGTCGACTAAACAAAAGATGAATTAAAACAAATAAAAATTAATTATAATTTATAATATTTTTTTTTCATAAAAAGTTTATTTATAGGTACTTAAGTCTATTTTTCTGTAGGTTTCCCAATAACATTATTTTCATCAACAAACCTGTATTGCGGTCAAGCAAAGTCTTTCACGATGACCCAAAAATGTTTTAATTTTACGAAGCGTCTTTGCCAAATTTTCACCATTTTTAAAGTGAATTTTAATGATTTTAATGCGTTGTTTAGGTGTATATCGTTCTATTTTCATTATTGGCATACTTTTCATATCATTCAAAATACAGCTTCAAATTATTTTCTTGTCCTAACTTAACTAATCAAATTTATTTACAAAATTGGTCTGGCAAGTTGTGTCAGTGTTCCTTTTTTACGCTTTATGAATTTTATGTCCATATTTAATGCACTAAGTATAGCACAAGAGCAATGGGTAAGGTGGTAGTACAATGAATCATATAATATATATAATGGCTTCATGAACTGTGTTCATACGCAAGTTTACACATATAAAGAAACAACATTAACACAATTAACATATTTAATGCACTAAGTATAGCTCTCTAATTATTTAAACAAGAAAAAGCAAAGGCAAATAAAAACGGGAAAATAATACAAGTGACATGGACATACAAATTGTCAATTTATTTTTATTTATACCTGTACTATTATATTTCATAGCATACAGTATGTTCTGTAAAAAGGTTATGCTAGTTTGACCACGAGGAATTGTCAAAATTCCTCGTGGTCAAACTAGTTAGACAAAATAGTTTGACCACGAGGAAGAACCGGAATGAATAGAATAAATTCGCATGCAGTGTGCGCTACCCCGCGCCCGCCTGGCTGGCGGTCAGACGCCTGTAACTATTGTACCAGATTTCATTGACCCTTATTTTTCTTTTTCTTTTCCATTTTTCTCTTCTTCAGATAGGGCAGATATGTCCAAGTGTTAAAAATAAAGGCCACAATAAATAAATAATAGTCTGAAATTATTTTCTTGTTTAAAACGTACGTTTAAAACGTATCGTTTTAAACGTGGATTTATACATTTATTTATACATTTTGCGTTTTGAACATTCTGCGCCGAAAGATTCTATTACCCCTGGTAGAAATAGATGAAATTACCCCTCCGTAATCAGACATTACTTGCCGTACCCCAGCTATGTAAATATAAAATTAGCACTCGCAACAACGGGTATTATAAGAGAATGAAACAAACAACTTCATAAGCACCTTTTTAATCAACTGTCAAAAAGTGTCACCTAAATATATAATATAAATAAAAACTATCTCAACTCTATAATTTGCACCAGTCATTATCTTACGTAATGGTATTGTGTACACAGTCGGTGAGGACTTTCAGCCACCCTGTATACATGTATATAAGGTATTGGGGCGAGGAGTAAATCAAATTACATTATAACACAAATAAATAATAACTATAATGATTAAAGTTCAAAATTTCATAATTATGAATCACATTATATTAAATACATTCGCTCTTGTACTCGATGCGCATACAAAACGACGTTGGACTGAGGCCGAGGTTGGGCAGTACACATAGTACACACTACGTGTTTGTGTGCACTGTGCCTATAGGTAGGGGCTCGTGTCCTGGTACTCTTCGTCGCTGTCGTCAGAACCGTCGTCGGTCAGCTGGCGCTGTGAGGGCGTTTCCGATTTCCCAACGCGTTCAGAGCTCGATGCATCTGTTGACAAAAACACATGTTATAATGATATCTAAATTGTTTGTCTCCCTACCTATATTACATTACATTACACAAGTATAGTAACTGAAAACAACATTTTTGTTGGATTTTATTACAGTACCCGGCCGTAAATATTGCACATCGACCTGTGGAACGAGACAATCGGCCAATTTCGGCTTCGTAGAGCGTCATCTCTGTCGCACACTATAAATCATAATTTGTTTGAAGGGTACGCGTATGGAGTTACGACTGGCATAGTCGCTACTCCATACAAACGGAGAAAGTTAATTGCTACTGCTTCATTTGATAATCAAATACTTAGTATTTATTATGTTAATATTATTTGTAGGTCATACCCGTTCCCAAAAGTTATTTTGGGTAATTTTAGCGCACACGTTTCCGACAACAATGTTTTAGGGTCCGCCCGTCGTGTCTGACAGTCTACAAACACTGTTTGTATTTCGTGTGACATGATGCTCTACGAAACCGAAATTGCCCGATTGTCTCTTTACAAAAGTCGATGTGCAATATTCACGGCCAGGTACTATACAACATACTCTAGTCTGGGCCGGTGTGATATCGACCAAGTTTTGCTTACATATACGACGACGCCTTTCAAAAAATTGGGACAGTTGATTGGACAAAGTATGAATAAAACTTAATTATACATATCCATTTTACCTGTGACGGAATTATTGTACGCTTCGGGGGAAATATAAAAAGGACACTTAAGATGTTAGTTTGATATCTTTGGCTTTATCACATATTCTGTGAAATATTTATTAAACAAATAATTTAGTTCAGTATAAGCTGAGAATATAGAAATGCCCAGTTCAACCCATTCGTGCAAAATGACGATGCAATGCACCTCTACACATCTCGTGCAAGTGCACATTTATCCATACAATATTACTCGAATAACTAAAAAAAAAAAATTATCTAATAGTTATTTAAGCTTAGTACCAACTACAAGATTTCACCACAGCATGCAATTATGGCTTTTACTTTGTTGCTACATAGAAGTTATTTATCTAATCAAAGCTAAATAAATCCATAACACTAACTACTGAAATTCAATACAACAGCTTCTATTATTTTTTTCATTAGTGTGAGTAAGTATGTATATAAGAAATATGGATGTGTTATCCATCATCATCATCATTTCCCTGCCCTTATCCCAATTTCATTTGGGGTCGGCGCAGCATGTCTTCTTCTTCCATACTTTCCTATCGGACGTCATCTTACAAGTAACACTCTTTGCAGCCATATCGTCTTTAACACACTCCATCCATCGTTTCTTTGGTCGTCCTCTTCTCCTATATCCATCAACACACATGCCCATACCATGACAGCCGGTTGCCACGTAGTTTTTCTGCCACCGGTGCCACTTTCAAACTTCCTCTTACATACTCATTTCTTACTCTATCCACTCTCGTAACACCACACAACTTAACATTCTCATCTTTGCTACGTCTCGTCTTTCATTCATCCCTTTTGTGACCCAACTATCTGATCCATACAGGACGGCAAGTCTAATAATGGTCTTATGGATGTGTTATTAATATATACTTGGTATTTTTTATATACACCTTGAACAAGTAGTAAAACCCCCTACAGCCATTAATTATTATCAATGTTTCACAGTGCCTTTTGATATCATGGCCTCCTAGAAACAATATTACTTTCTTAGCAATCTGGAAACCGTTTTTGCCACTAGCCGGTAATCTTATGTACGAGCTCCTTGATAAAAAATCTTTGCATATTATTATATGAAAGATTGCATGCAGAAATTTTCGTTTTTCAAGTTTGCTATTAGAAGCTCATATTATAATTATGAGTCCGATGATAGTTAGTGTTAATTTTTATATAAGTTAGACATAATAATAAGGAAAGCGATGCTTATTTAATGTAATAATTATTTTTTATATGAGTTAATAATACAATTAATTTAAATAAGCAATAGTTAATAAGAATAAGCGAGATGCGCTTACAGGCTAGAAAATAGGTTGATTGATGATGGTTCGGTCATGCTTACCGCGTTTAGTTATGTATGTTATAAATATAATAATATACACAGTACGCGCAATCTGAGACGACCGACTTGAAGTTGTTGCAAAGGGCTGCACAGATATGATTCTTAGAACTAAATGTCGGGGGTGTTTTCTTAGTTCCAGTAAATGCGTAAACTTCTCTAATAGTTAACTTCAAGGCATTCGGGTTAGTTTGCGCGCATTGGATGTAGGTATAGGTGTATGCGGTATGTGTCGCTGTAGCAAATTACAAGCAGTGCAATAATTACCCAGTTACCTGCTTGCGCCTCGTATAGCGTTGCGTAGCGGCGGGACTTTGGTGGCGGCGGCGATACTGAACTTCTGTAACAACAAGAATAATACTATTAGTAAAGGAAATTTTACAAATATAATATAGGTTTTTATTATAATTTAAATTACAGACCTAACGGACTCTTGATTAACGCCACCGGATGCAAGAACAGCACAGCAAAAATATTTTGTTACAATACAATAAAAATTTTGAACAGTACAAACATTAACCTATTTTCGCAACATTATTTTGTTTCCCTTTAAATTTTCATTACCAAATATTGAATTTTGAACGGTAAACAGATCATTTTAATAATTAAATAAAATGTCATTAACTAACTAACATATATTAGCGGAAAAACCGTCATGACAAAGTCAGATAGAAAAAAAAAACAAATTAGACGAATATACAGTATTTCGGAAATCGATTGGTTAAATCTATTTTAACGAGTACTTAATTTTAAAAATTGATAATTTTTTACAACTGTTAATCTCAGAAACTATTTCTTATTTAAGAATGAACTATATTGCCATTTTGCAAGTATCATTCCTAAAGGTTTAATATCAGACTTACGATAAGTAGGTACACTAAAGTCTGTTTTGCGAAAGACCTCTCATTTTTTCTCTTATTTTGGATGCCACGGGTCGCGAAAAATGGAAGTCCGAAAGGCAATATGCCAAGTACTTTTGTGTGTGAAACATTATAGAATCTTAGTACTTGCACTGATGTATTACGAAATCATCATGTTCATTAAAGCACATTAATGTCCCACTGCAGGGACGGGCCTCCTCCAGTGACGGAGACGGACCTCCAGGCGGATTGGTATAGGGTTTAATTTCAAGTTTTCCTTCTTTTAATTTCATAAAGATAACATTCTCGGATAGTCCCTTAGTTCGGTTTCCATGGGACGAGATGGGGTGGTGACATATTGTATTCTTACTCCGTCACCACACGGAGCATTACAAAATATTAGGTAATAACTGACCTATGTGTAGGTGAATGTGACAAGACGTCTCCGTTCTCACTGGGCGGCGGGGAGCCTCGCGGCGAGGGAGGTTGACTGAGCGCCTGCATGAGCCGGCCCTTGGACTCGTTCCAGATGTTGGACAAGCGTCCGTCCGGCCCGAACAGTAGTAAGAACGCGCCGATCAGCTCCCGAGACTTCTCCTCCCATTTTGTTAAGATGTCCACGCGTTTTTCACCTATGTCTGTCATTACCTGAAATTATAATACATATAAAGGGTAAATAAAAAGTATAGCTAAGAAACTTCTTTATGGACGCTTGAAGAAGAACTACCAGGTCATAAAGACTTTGTTTTGAAGACACACGACATTTAATTACACAGGTCACCTAAACTATGCAGATTCTTATCGAAACTCATTACCAATCAAAATTCTTACGAATATAAAAAAAGGAATAATGACGCCAATCCTGATCTAAAAAAGATGAAATTACTGAATAAGTATTAATTTTCCACGAGGAAAGAACACTAATGTAAATAATCTGGGACCACAAACTTCAAGCCAATTGTTATCATCATCATCATCATACCAGCCCATTAATGTCCCACTGCAGGGAAAGGCCTACTCCTGTGACGGAGGGATACTTAGCCTACTAATACCACGCTGGCCAAACGGATTGGTATAGGGTTTAATTTCTAGTTTTCCTTCTATTTATTTCGAGATAAATGTTTAAAATGTACCTTTTTCCCTTTATCTTTGAGCTCGTCCATTTTATTCTGCAACCTAAACTTCTTCTCGCTGAGGAAGGACACGTTGAGCTCTTTGGCGGAGTAGCCTCGCGCCAGGTTTCTTCTCACGTAGATGTCGTAGTCCCGCACTATCCGCGCTACTATGTCTGACGTTGATACACCTGGAAACATTCATATAACTAATTAAGTTTTTTTTTTAATAAACGTATGCTTATTACGGGGTTTTTCTGCTAAGTATATTTTTTAACAGATCTTACTGTTTTAGATAGGCATAAAAACAGTACGCACTACCTAACTTGGCTGACCTGAACTTAGCTATTCCAGAAGATCGCGCATGTACAGGAACAAATGAAAACACCCGCTAGTAAGTTACAAAACATATCTGCGGAGAAATTTGCAACAACTTCAAGCCGGCCGACTTAGTTGACACGTACTTGTAACCTTCTCTTAACGAAGTCGCAAGTTACATTATACATAATTATATTATTTTCGATTGTTATGTAAAATAGTACATTTTATATTTATGTTTTTCAAACTAATCATTAGCCGGTTAATTATCATTATGTGGATAACAAAAGATAACACGGTGGACCGACGAACTACTTAGGACGGCGTAAAACTGATGAATGAGGGAGGTACAGAACCGCGTAGGGTGGTAATACTTGAAGGAAGCCCAGCAGTGGACGTCTCTGGGCTGATATGATGATGATAACAAACGTGACTGTATAAATAAGTAAATACCTTCTGTTCTCTGTGTGGCGACGAACATGTCTTTGGCCTTAATGAGAGCGTATGTGTCTTCGCAGTCTTCAGTCGTGTAGGGGATGTCGTCGTGAGCTAGGAAATCTATTTTGTGCTTCTCTAAGAACTCTTCGCTGTATTCCCAAGGTGCATCGCATACTACCTGGAACAATATTACGACTTCATAAATATGTTTTTTTAAATTAATATCATCATAACAGCCCATTAATGTCCCACTACAGGGACGGGCCTCCTCCCATGACGGAGGGATACTTGGCCTACTAATACCAGGCTGGCCAGACGGATTGGTATAGGGTTTAATTTCAAGTTTTCCTTCTTTTGATTTCGTAAAGATAATATTCACGGATAGTCCCTTATGCCCGATTTACACATCGACAAGTACAGTAGCGAGTTAAGTTGTATTTTAAGATTAAGTTGATTTAAATAGATCTCCATCTTATTTATTGGCGAGTTAGGTACGAAGTAGCCCCCTCTCTCGCGTCTCGCCAACTTAAGCGCCGATTACACTACCCTACATGTAGGGCCCTACATGACTTAGTGCACTACATGAGCTAGTGCACTACATGAGGTAGTGCACTACATGAGCTAGTGCACTACTTAACCTAGTGCACTACATGAGGTAGGGCACTACATGAGGTAGTGCACTACATGATGTAGGGCGGTCAGGACTCGCCAATCTCCGATATGTAGTGTCCATCCAGATCTAAACAGAGCTAACTCAAAAATTGACGTTTTTGACTTTTACACGCAGTCGAATTCTTTGATTCGTTACGCATCGACCACGAAAACAGATTTAAATATATCAACACTACACGACGCTAGATGTCGTAAGGAGTCTTTTTTGTTGGATGAACGGACTCCGCTCCTCGGAGTTATTTTGATTATACTGATTATATCTAACATTTTTCGTAATTTTATTTTGAGTTGTCTCTATTTTAACGATTAGTTTCAAGTGTCTGAAACTAATCGTTAAAAATGAAACATTTTGAGATAAACTTGTATTGCTGGTCTACATCTAGCGTCGTGTAGTGTAGACTAGTATATTTAAATCTGTTTTCGTGGTCGATGCGTAACGAATCAAGGAATTCGACGACCTTGGTGGCGCGACGGTAGCGCAAGCGGCTGCCGTGCAAGAGGTTGTGGGTTCGATCCCCACGCAGGACAATAATTTGTGAGATCCACAAATTATTGTCCTGGTCTGGGTGTTCTTTGTGTCCGTTAATTGATGTTTGTAAAAGGTCCCCGCACAGGGCATGATCCCTAGTGCGGGAGTTGTCTTTAAAAAAAAAAAAAAAAACGTTAAAAGTCAAAAACGTCAATTTTTGAGTTAGTTCTGTTTAGATCTGGATGGGCACTACATATCGGATATTGGCGAGTCCCGACCGCCCTACATCATTAGTGCACTACCTCATGTAGTGCACTAGCTCATGTAGTGCACTAGCTCATGTAGTGCACTAGCTCATGTAGTGCACTAGCTGATGTAGTGCACTAGCTGATGTAGTGCACTAGCTCATGTAGGGTAGTGTAATCGGCGCTTTAAATCGGCAAAAAATAGGATGGATATCTATTTAAATCAACTTAACAACTTACTACTTAACTCGCTACAGTACTTGTCGATGTGTAAATCGGGCTTTAAAAAAATATACAGTTACGTAGTAAGTAATAAGTAGTATACCATTTTTCAGATCTTATGGGTACGGTGACGTTTAGTATTTGTCATTATTAGAGATGTAGTAACACTAAAATCGTTTTTAAAAATACCGATTATATATCTAACCGATATAATTTACAAACAAGAATAAATCGATTATGGGTACAAAATAAAAAAACTTTATTTTTTCAAAAATAAATTAATTATGACGAATCAAGTGATTCATCTGATGAATTACTTGATTCGTCCTTACATGAATAATTAACTTAAAATCGTCTGAATTAATATTAATAATGAAAGGATTCCAGTCTCCTCCACCTGTACAGCCTCCAAACATGCAAGGTATAATTCGGAAAACCTGTACTATTATGTTTTAGCCGTCTAAAAAGACGAACAATATACTTTCGCTACAAATCCAATACACCAATGTGTCTTATCCACCAACACGATACCAAACCAAGATACCATTCCATATAATTTCACAAAAACTTATATTTATAAGAATTTTGAAATGTAATTAAGGAATATTTAAAAAAAAATTAATCGATTAATCAATTTAATAAAAAAAAAACGATTTTAACAATTTTATTGTGTCAATCTCTATTGAGATTCGTTCCGAGTCGCGCATACGATTTTAAAATTTATATGTTTATATTTTACATAATAAGGTTGAAGATGGGATATAAACCTTTAGAAATAGAACTGCGTGATGCACATTCCAAAATAACACATTTTCAAAATTTGGTTTTACAGGAAAAGGACACAAATACACAAAGCTTATTTGACGAATTGATCACTAGTAAACCCAATAATCACAATCAAAAATTAAAAGAACACACTGTAATAGATTTAACAAATGACACTTTACCTTTAGAACATTTTGTGCATAGTAGTAGAAATAAAATTAAAAAGTATTTTAAAATTAATAGGTACATTATAAAGACACAAAAGCAAATTAAATCTCAAAAAAAAATCTATAGGTTCATTAAAAAGACAACGGGTTAGTATGTTAGATAAGTTGGTAAACTATGACTTAGAACTTAAACTTAATGAAAGGAAGTATGAGTCTGACACACAATTACTAGAAGCTCATATAGCAAGGCTACAAGACTCTTGGGATTCACTCTCAAGTAAATATGAATCATCACAAAACATGATGAAAGAATACACACTGGCAATGGATGAAATTGTCAAATTGTCAGAGACTAACGCTAGCCAGTTTGATTCATTGACCAGAAACTACAACACCTGTGTATGTAATCGCAGCCTTCCACCCCCAACACCAGTTACTTTACCACCTAAACAAGTAACATCAGAGAACTTGTGTGACAGTCTCAACTTCCCAACCCAAGGTAGGACTACGGATTTGAATTTGAATTCTAGATTAAGTATTGATACAGTTATGTTTTCTGATGAAATTGGTACTAATTTTAGCACTATTTTAAATCAACATTTGACAGGTCTAACTGAAAACAACTGTTACCCTCACGCAAATCTTAATAGTATAACAGATATTATTTTTAAAAACCAAAATAATTATAAAGCAAATACAAACTTAATAATAATGTTAGGGAATAGGTTAAATACTAATAGAATAAATTTAAAACAATGTTTTGAAATGTTAGAAAAAATAAAGGTTAAAAATATAGTTATGTTTACATTTCCATATTGTAGTCAGTTGCCACATCATGAAAATCTAATTAGGTATAAGCTTAATATGTTAATGTACAATATGAGTACTTATAACACTAAATTTACAATTTTAGACACTAACAATATTGTTAGAATTTCTTATAATTTACACAAGGATAGGTATTTTCTATCTACTTATTTTAAACGACAAGTAGCTATTTCGCTATCATATTTTTTTGATATTACAGCAAATAATTTTGCTAAACAATTTGCTCATATTGAACAATGCTTTAGTGCATCTAATTTTATTTTGGAATCTGTTCCAATTAATTTAAACTAGATATTAAGACAATAGAGTTTCCCTCAAGCTTAGTAAAATGTAATACCTTTCATAATTATAAAAAAAATGCCAATCATATTAACTTGGTGCACCAGAACATTCAGTGTTTAAGAAATAAAGAGCTAGAAATAGAACTTTTTTTGAATAGTTGCAATATCAGTATTTTATGTATAACTGAACATTGGTTAAAAAGTTTTGAATTAATGTTTAATTTCAGTGGCCACCAGGTTGGTAGTTCATTCACCAGAGCAAATTCAATACATGGAGGTTCATTAATAATAATTAATAAACAATTTAAATTTAAGGAACGTAAAGACATAGTAAATCTATCTGTTGAACGAACAATTGAATTGGCATCATTGGAAACAGGACAATTCATAGTAGTATCAGTATATAGACCACCACTAGGTTCCTTTGATATTTTTGAATTAATCATGGAAGAGGTTTTATTTAAACTGTCAAAATCAAACAAGAAACTTATTATATGTGGAGATTTTAATATTAATATTTTAGAATGTAGCAAATTAAGTCTTAGATTGATAAATCTATTTAAATCATACAACTTAGTTAATATGTTTATGGAACCTACTAGGATAACATCAAATAGTGCAACATGTATAGATAATATTTTTACAAATATAATTCCAACTCAGAAATGTATTATTAACAAATTAAATTCAGATCATAGTGGCCAATTAATCCAATTCGATAATGTAAATAATATAATATCAAAGAAGTATATAACTTGTGTACCGGTAACTGCAAACCGTTTGAATAATTTGAAAACAAAGTTACTTAGTATTGATTATTCATTTTTATTAAATATATCACATCCAAATGAAATGTATAACTCTTTTTTTACTACATTTCATAAATTATTTAGTGAGATTTTTACCTGTAAAACATTTGCAGTTACTAATACATTAGCATTTAATGACTGGGCAACAGCGGAGTTACACAAAGATAGGCAATTATTGTATAACTTATATGAAGAAAAATCAATTAACACCAGTGATGAGTTCAAAGAGTATGTAAAAGAATTTTCAAAAAACTTTAAAATTAACTGTAAAAATACCAAAGCACAATATATAACCTCTAAAATAAAAAACAGTAATAATAAAATTAAGACTACTTGGAATATTATAAATGAGGAAACAGGTCGAAAAAATCAACAACACAAAGACCTAAAATTAAAAGTTGAAGATAAAATTATAGATTCTGATTTAGATATAGCGAATACATTTGAAACATATTTCACCAATATTTCAATAGATATTACCAAATCTTTGAACTCCTCACCCCATGCGGCTATCACTCTCTTACAAGAAAATGTACCACATTGTAACGAAACATTTAAATTTAGTCATGTTAGCCCACTTGACATTATTAAAACTTTTAATTCTCTAAATGTTAAGAAAACAGCTGATCTATGGGGAATCTCTGTTAGCATTTTAAAAACAGTTATAGACATCATTGCACCGGAATTAGCTTTTATTTTTAATATCAGTATAGACCTAGGTATATTCCCAGACCTTATGAAACCAAGTAAAATAACACCTCTTTTCAAATCAGGTAGTAATTTAGATCCTTCAAACTTTAGACCAATATCTGTGTTGCCTGCGTTTAGTAAGATATTTGAAAAACTAATTCTTAATCAATTAATTAGTCACTTTAATAAGAATGTTTTGCTTCACGATAGACAATTTGGATTTACACGTGGTCGTTCAACTACCGATGCCGGAGTTAATTTAGTAGAACACATATTTGAGGCTTGGGAGGAGTCACAGGATGCTTTTGGCGTTTTTTGCGATTTATCCAAAGCATTTGATTGTGTCGATCACGAGACTTTACTAAGGAAATTAGGTCACTATGGTGTTAGAGATTCTGCTTTAGGTATAATGAAATCATATTTAAGCGATAGAGTACAAAAAGTAGATGTAAATGGTAAGCGTTCGCCCGGATCAGTTGTTAAAATGGGGGTACCACAAGGCTCAATACTAGGACCATTTCTATTTCTTATATATATAAACGATTTGCCAAATTTAGTTAAAAAGAACCCCGAGATAATTTTGTTTGCCGATGATACATCCTTTATTTTTAAAATTAATAGACGACAACCTGCGGTAGACTACATAAATAATTCTCTTTTGGAAATAGTATATTGGTTCAGTTCAAATAATTTGTCTCTAAATAAAACAAAGACAAAATGCATAAAATTTACCATGCCAAACGTTCTTGATATAAAACCAATAGTTAAAATCAATGATGAGGAACTGGAAATAATTAACACTACAGTATTCCTAGGCATTACTTTAGACAATAAATTACAATGGGGCCCCCATATTGAAAAATTGTCAGGTAGGCTTTCTTCAACAGCATACGCAGTAAAAAAAATACGTCAGTTAACAGATATAGACACAGCTAGGCTAGTTTATTTTAGTTATTTTCATAGCATAATGTCGTATGGTATTCTGTTGTGGGGTAGTGCGGCTGATATTAACACAATATTTGTTTTGCAAAAAAGAGCGATACGTTGTATATATAATATGGGCCCAAGAGAGTCTCTTAGAGATAAATTTAAAATAATTAAGATTATGACTGTGCATTGCCAGTATATATTTGATAATTTAATGTACGTACACAAAAATATTAACAAATATAAAAAAATGAGTGATATACATAATGTTAACACTAGAAATAAAAATAAACTTGCTGTTCTCCACACTAGGCTTCATAAAATAAGTAATTCTTTCGCTGGTAATGGTATTCGTTTTTATAATAAGCTCCCTAGGGAAGTTAAAGAATTTTCAGTTAATAAATTTAAATCTTTTATTAAACATAAGTTAATATCGAAATCATATTATAGTGTAAAGGATTACTTAAACGATAAAAATGCTTGGATCTGAATTGTCCTGTTTACTAAATAAAATAATATTTGTGAAGTGATCACCAAAAGAGCGATAGGAACCCAGCAGAGTTTCTTGTGGGTGTCTTCTCTGACATGGTCGTGTTCCGAACCCTCAGTAAACTTAGCCGTTAAGTTAGACGAGCATATTATTATGTGATCACTATAAAACGACCTTCACACGCGGTATTTTTATATCTTACGTGAATAAACTAATTTTTCTTTCTTTCTTTCAACCAAATATTTCATATTATTTTATTAAATAATCACGTCTAAATAATATTTTTATTTTTCTATCAGTTCGGGTTTATAAGTTGATAGCTTTTATTTTGAATTTCTACAAAAGTAAACTAAGTAACACGGAAAAGATGAAATGTCACCGTACCGTTCCTGTCTGATAATAACTATAAGTACAGTTCACACGTAGGCGAGTACAGCTCATAAGTTGCCGATCAGAGACGAAGACTAGTCGCGTCGTGCGTGCGTCGCCTGAGATTGTTTACGGTTATTTTAATCGATAAAATGGACATTGAACAATTGAATACCCATTTACGCGCTATTATACGAGAAATAGTATTAACACTGAACATGCAACACATTAAAAATGAAATTTTAATAAAAAGTATACTTAGAATAATAAAAAAATAAATATTCCTCACACTTTCACACAACGCCATCTAGTCCCAAACTAACCAGAGCTTGTACTAGACAACGCATAAATATACTTATATACTTTTATAAATAGAAACACATTATACATAGAAAAACAGACAAAAATAAAAATAAATACGACATTAGAACTTGTGAACTGTACTAAACTCGCCCGTCTACACGGCGGGCGCCGCGAGCGCCGAGCCGGCGGGGTGAGGGAGACGCGAGAGAGTGGGCTACTTCGTTCTTAACTCGCCGAAAAATAGGGTCGAGCTGTATTCAAAACAACTTGATCGGCAACTTACTACTTAACTCGCTTTTGCCGTCCACACGCCAAAAGTGACTTAACTCGCCAATGATGCAAGTTAACTCGCTACTGTACTTGTCGATGTGTAAATCGGGCATTAGTTCTTTAACAGTAAATACTAAATGCATTTTTAAACGTGTTGCCGTCTGAAGTTGACTACATCTACATCAATAAAAATAATAGTACAAAATTGATATAAAGAAATAGAAGACAGTTATTTTAATATCATGCTAAGATTTTTCTGTTGTATACTATTCTTATTACCTATAATTACAACATCGAGGATATAATAACTGTAATTAATCTTTTCATAGTAATGTTATACCTGCTTATTTTATCTATTGACGTAAATGCTTGGACAAAAAAGATTTGACGTAACGGTTGTACAAAAATATTTCTGTAGTTTTTACATTATATTCTTTCGTTACTTGTCTTGTCAGGTAGGTTACGTTATACCTACAACATGAAACAGAGATGACGATACACAAAAAATAAAAAATAATAATAGAGGTATGTATACAAAAACGGCGGGAAGCCGATGGATGAGGGATGCACAAGACCGCACAAGGTGGCAATACTTGGAGAAGGCCTATGTCCAGCAGTGGACGTCGATTGGCTGATATGGTGATGATGCAAAAACTAATACAACGACTATGCGTGTACTTCACTCGTGATTATTATCTGCGACAAATGGGCATCAAACACGAAATAGATAGAATTTTCTATTATGTCTCTAACCCAAGTTGGGTTCGGTTCTTGAAATCATGTTTACGGCGAATAATTTTTTTTAAATCATTTTAAGCGCTAAATACATACCTGTAAAAGTTTTTAAGTATGTTTTTTTACATGTTGCCTTAACGTAACATAGTCAAGTGAAAATAATTATAAAGGGCCTGTACCCGAAGGTAGGGCGAAGCGGCCCCCTATTCGTGTGTGTGACCTATTTATAAATAAATAAGAGGTAACGCGCTCACCGCACGTGTGAACTTGAGTGAATGAACTAACAATAGGTAGACATACCCTTGTAAATATAAAATGATTTTGAGTAAGTAATAGATATTTGATTATACACGCATTTTCTACATTTTCTTTGTAATTAAGACGTTGGCGCGTCACTATTACAAAGAAAATAATTGTCAGTAATAGGCATTATAAAAGCACAATATCGCTGCACTTTTGGAGATTAAGTTATTAATTGAAACAAGTTACAAATTCAGTAATTCATTAAAAAAGTTACTGAAGTCATTAAAATAATTTTAATTAAAGCTAATTAAAACACCAAAATTTGCAATGTTTCAAATTTGTAGATAATTTGATGAACGTAAAAGTTTGTATATAGAATAAATTATCTAATTATTAAAGTAAAGAACAAGCATCTGCTCATTTAGGGCCAGATTTCTCTTCAAAAATTTTGCTGTAACTGTGTGCTTAATGATTAAAACATTAAATTTCACGGTACGGTACATTTAGAATAATTTTAGAAAAAAAATAGCTCTTAGAAAAGTGATAGCAATTCATCTGACACAGGCGTCGATTAAATTAAATATGTAAATATGGTAATCTATCATTGAACATCAAATCTTGCAAATATATTTATTTATAGCAGACTAATGAATAATGTTTTTTTTCCGCAATGACGTTGAATATCTAAGCAAAGTGTGATTTTTGACGCAACGATACAGACTAGTGGGTAAAAATAAAAATGATTGATTTATGTAGAAACTATTTATTGGGTGTGAAATATAGAAAATATTCCAAGAAGTAACTCATTTATACGTTACAGCATATATACAGCAACCTGTATCTATTAACAAAATTTAATTGATATTTTGAGGCACTTTTTTCTTACCATGCCCAAAAGGAGTTTTTATAGAGACCCTCTTTTATAAACACACACTCTACATTCTTGAAAGTAACATAAATGTACGGTTGTTATGCTCTAAAAAGTATAAAACTTATTAACCCATGGTTTTGAGCACAACATAACGACCTAAGTGAACAAAACAGTTAATCAATTATCACGTCATTGCATTACGAGTCAATGTAAAGAATACTTTCTACACTAATTGCATTACAGTGAAAACCGTTTTAGACGCTTACGAAACATAATAATAGTATGGATATTTTGTCAAAATGAACTAATTAGAGGCGATGCTGATTTTAAAACTTATATAATACATATAAATTACGTAGAAATTCAGCAATATATGTAAAGCATTTACAATATTTCGCACAAGCTCGGCAGAAAGGTAGTTTCGCAAGGCTCACCGATGCCGCTTCAAAATTACGTGCATTATAAGGCGTTTATAGAATTACCAAAGTTGAGCACGAACAATTAAACTTTTGATCTCTGATTTCTTTAAAAGGCATACCAATATTTCTATACCAACATTACGTACTTATCCAGTATAATATTTATGTAAATGCCTAGCTGACAGAATTCCTATTACTACTGTAATCATAATGGATCAATACCTACGAGTATATCTATGTGGTCTTTACTTGTACTAAATTCCCACCTCGTTCCTAGAGTTGGACTATGTCTAGTTAACTTTTATTTACTGATATCAAGCCAAATTATAGTCTTTATCAGACAGGAAAGGTACGGTGACATTTGATCTTTTCCATGTTACTTAGTTTACTTTTGTAGAATTAAAAAATAAAAGCTATCAATTTATGAATCCGAACTGATAAAAAATTAAAAATATTATTTAGACGTTTATATACAATTAAATTATATGAAATATTTGTTTTATATTCCATCTTCAACCCTAATATGTAAAATAAAAATATATAAATTTTAAAATCGTATGCGCGACTCGGAACGAATTTCAATAGAGATTGACACAATAAAATTGTTAAAATCGAATGGTTTTTTATAAAATTGATTAAATCGATATTTTTTTTTATAATCATAGAAATTAATATAATAATTTCAGTTGTCTTATAACTCAATATTAGTTTTTACGAGGATAGGCCGCAAGTTTTTTTTTGGCGGGATTCGTACGTCATAGCGATAAAATCTTGATGATGTCATTATTAAAAGAGGCCTGTAACCTATGACCACGTAACTGCCGATGATTGGAAAAAACAAAAATCTAATACTTCATGACTGTGAGAGGAAGAGACATCAGATTAGACAATTCAGTAGATTTTAACTTATTATGTCATGTAAGTGACGAATCAAGTAATTCATCAAGCTGTGCATCAGATGAATCACGCATTGATTCGGCATAATTAATAAATATTTAAAAAAAGATTAGTTTCTTATTTTGTACCCATAATCGATTTATTCTTGTTTGTAAATTATATCGGTTAGATATAGAATCGGTATTTTTAAAAACGATTTTAGTGTTGACTATGTATGTAATGACAAATACTAAACGTCACCGTACCCATAAGATCTGAAATACAATATAATATAACAATACATTGTAACAAATGACTATGACCTGACATAATTTCTTTTAAGAACAAGAATTGCATAACAAGAGATATTGTGTCACGACCTTTATTTCAGTTTTATTTTTAGCTTTCAATTCGACAACTTTTGTAAAGATAATAATAGAGGAAACGAGACGGTAGTCGTGCAACAAAATAACTTGTTATTAAAGCTGGTTCCTTATGTTTTTATACTCTTCCCCGTTACGGCTGTGATATTTAAATGTCATGTGTTTTTTTATGATTTATGTAATTCTTGCGATAGATTTTAGGTAACATTTATTTTTGTTTTAACTTAACCGGGTTTAGAATTTACGATGTAGTGAAATGATTATCTTATTTCCATAATAAAACACAGTTATTAAGTAGATTTCTTTCCTAAGTTTATTTATCGGCTAAGTAATTACCTGTTATCGAAATAGTTAGCCTATACTAATAATTCAATTACACGCCTATGCGTAAACACGTAACGGATATAGTTCTTATTATATTTACATTTTCAATTAGGATGTTGAATAAATTTTCTGAATGATATATTATTCATGTACCTAAGTACAAGTTTCTGTATGAAATCATTCGTTATCATGAGAGCATAGTCGTGATATCTTTACAATATGTATATTATCACGTGAATATTATTCATATACACTTAAATTGCTAAGTTAAAAATAACATAAAAATAACGTAATAGATTACCTCATCGACGTATCTGCAATGTCTGACAGCCTCATACCGCTCGTCTTCAGTCATGACTGTGCGTCCTTTCCGGTCGTGTGTTAGCTCATCACTGCATACTGAAAGGTAAACAAAATGATTAGTTTAGTAAATCATTACATAATATTTACAAACACATCTTATATGTAACGGTGAGGCAGAAGAATACATAATGTCTACCACGCTTTTCACCCCTTGAGCGTAAGAGTAGGAAATGAAGATTTAACAAACATTATAATAATATCATTACTAGGAGGACGAAACTCGAATGAAACCCTATATCATCAGGTAGAAATACCTCCATCATTGGAGCAGGCTCGTTCCTACAGTGGTAAGCTATTTTAGGATTACTACAACATATTCAGACAAATTTCTATATATATTCGAATAGTAGTCTGAAATTAAGAAGGTCCCCGTGGTGCACCCGAAATCTATATAAATAAACACATATAAACAACTCCCACGTATCATCGCAATAAATCTTCACTAAAAACATCATTTCCTCAATCCTAGACTATGATTGACTCAAATGGTTCACCCAATCCAAATACAATTTTTGAAGGCCATTATTTATGATAAGATTTCTTATCAATAGATATTATACAACATAGTAGACTAATGATCCTTGATATGAACAAGTAAATTATATCTACATTATCAGTGATTCGGTTTGTTTACATTACACCACGTGCAGTTTACGTAATCACCGAGAATCGTACGACGTTCTGTACCAATGGCGTGTCGGCGTATAATTTATCATTAATTGAGAAATGATAGCGCGAAATGTGTCATTATAATGTTACACATACATAAATGAATCTACTCTGTTAATTGATACGATAAGGATAATTTTGTTTTTATTTTCAACTTTAATAAGATTAGTAAGGAAGATTGATATTATTAGTCATTTACAAATGAGGTTACGGGATTTTCCAGTTTCGAGAATAGTTTCATTAGGAAGATAACTTCATCATTTTCGTTTGATAAAAAAAAATAAAAGTAACCTTTATTTTACTCTACATATTTCACCTAGAGTAATGATACTAAAGTCTTTCAGCATTATTAAAACAGACTATAATCGAACGATCGATTGACACATGCCATTGTGCCAATCAATATATTTTTCATTACGTTGGAGTGTTTGCTCATCTATAATATTTATTATAACTAATGTACGGTCGGGGTATTTGCCGCTCGACCACCCTTAGGCGAGAATCGCTTGGCACGCGGCGCATGCGATACGTGGCACGCCCACGTATCGCATGCGCCGCGTGCCAAGCGATTCTCGCCTAAGGGTGGTCGAGCGGCAAATACCCCGACTGTACCTACATTGAACATATTTATTTATATGTTCATACAACGTAGATAGATACATGGTATTTCCACCCCATCTGATCCCATAGGAGTTGTAAAAGCCAGAAAAGCTGGCGAATATTATCTTTAGGAAAACATAGGAAGGAAAATTTTACACAAAACCCTACATCTGTCCGTCCGTCCAGTCACTGTGGATTTAATAGGCCAAGTTTCCCTCTAGCGTAACATCATAGAGCGAATGATAGATATGAATTTAAACCTTATGTAAAAGAAGTATACGCACTAAAGTTATTTAACAAGGATTACGAGAGCATTACAAAACAAACGAGGAAACTCCATAATACATTACTCTATCACGAGATATTATAGTAAAGATGTACTTGTACTAATAACGGAATAGTTTGTATTTTATATTAGGTTACAAATATAAAATTGTATTGGTTGGAAACATGTTTTATGTATTGATTGTATACGTACATAAATGTATTACGTCAATGAACCCATCATGTTTTATTTAAACTGTTTAACTTATTCATGTTATGGCGCGATCGACATTATCATGTACCAACCTAAACTGGTGCTCACAATAGACAATAATTATTAATCGATATAATTCATTATACGCCCCAATCCATGAGCTGTTTTTTATATTATCAATTAATCTGGTTGCAATATTATCTTTTTACTTAGATTGCATATTGCCAAGGACACTGTACCTAAATGTTTTAGAAACGTCTCACGAATACCCTTTATCTCGTCCTTACGTTAAACCTAAGCATTTTGGTCTATATGCTTACACAGCGCACCGTGATTTACTATAATTAGATATCTATCCTAGCTAACAAGAACTTCTACTGTGGGGTACAAGATAAAGTAATTATGTGTAAATTTAAGCACCAGACTTAAATTATGTCATTCATTGTAATCCAACCGCTAATCAACCTTTAGCTGTAACGAATAAATCACATTTAGTATGCAATTTAAATGAAGGAGGAAAATAGGTACATTAACAATTATATAATCTCTTAAAAAGAGTTTTGAAGGTTTTGAATAATATAATCGTTAAGTTAGCTAAACGTTTCACATAAAATTAATTAAAATGATTGTTCTTTCAAAATTAAGTAAACTCCAAAAACTCAAAAAGTTTGTAGTATGGATGATGTTTGTTACTCTTTGACGTAAAAACTACTGAACGGATGTAAACAAAAAGGCTACGATTTATTTATAAAGATATTGTATTTATCGAAACTAATCCTGCACAGACGGAGTCGTAGGCACCTTCTATCTATACTATATTTATATACATGTGAAAGAATATTTGTACAATATACGAGGGTGCGTTTTTAAGTTCGCGGAATGGAGGGGAAGGAGGTTGGTGGGGGTGCTCGTTTAGGTACTAACGTGTTCAGTGACTAATAATTAGTATATATACCGAGTATTATCATAATAAGGTCATTAGTCTTTGAACTATCGTCCCTCAAACAACTCAATCTGGAGGAAATTGTGAAGTATAGAGAAAATCGAGTAGCGCGCCGTTATAAAGTTCCTTATCAAGCAAGGAAAAAATGTTCAACCATTTTGTAAAAGACGTCATCTGTATACAGGAACTCTTGTCCAGGGAAAACTATGGTATACAAGTGGCACAACCTCTTTAAGCAAGGCAGGGAATCAATTGAAGACGATTCCCGCCCTGGTCGCTCTGTTGAGGTCTCCACTTCCGATCTTATCGAAAAAATCGAAAAATTAATATTGGAGGATGCACGATTAAAGTAAAAACAACTTGCAGAGATGGTTGGAGTATCTGAAACGACCATTTTCAAGGTCCTCCATGATCATCTTGGCATGACAAAAGTCAGTGCAAGATGGGTGCCTAGAATGCTCACACCGCCTCGAAAACAGAAGCGCGTCGAGTGTTCGCGTGCGTCTTTAAGCCAGTGTAATGAAGACAAGGATGGTTTTCTGAAGCAAATTAATACTGGGGATAAAACTTGGGTTCATCACTATGAACCTGAGTCTAAACAAGATTCCATGCAGTGGCATAAAAAGGGCACACCACCGCCTAAGAAATTCAAAGTGTCGCAATCGGCGGGACAGCTCATGGCGACAGTTTTTTGGGACACAGAAGGAATTTTGTTGGTTGATTACAAAGACAAAGGTGTTTCCATAAGCGGAGAATACTACGCTTCAATTTTAGAGCGGTTAAAAAAGGCAATTAAAGAAAAAAGAAGAGGAAAATTGACCAAAGGTGTGTGCTCTTGCACGACAATGCTCCTGTTCACAAGAGTCGAGTTGCGTTGGCTGCTTTGCATAAGGTGGGCTTCGATATCATTGATCACCCACCTTATAGTCCAGACTTGGCTCCCAGTGACTATTATCTCTTTCCAAATTTGAAAAAAGAGCTTCGTGGAAAGAAATTTTCAAGCGATGAAGAAGTCAAGGATGCAGTTTCGGCGTATTTTTTAGAGAAAGATAAAACATTTTTTTATGAAGGTATCAACAAGTTAATCCATAGATCTCAGAAATGTATTAGGGTTTCAGGTGAATATATTGAAAAGGAAAAATAATTTTGTAAAATTATTTCATTCCCTTCTATTCCATTCCGCGAACTTAAAAACGCACCCTCGTACGTATTAGTTACACAAGAGATAGGTATTTCATATCTATCTCGTGTCAATATCATATTATTATGTGTACCTTAATTTCATATCCACACGATCAGCGAACGTGCTATGACAGTCAAGTTTGTACAAAAAAATCTTAATAGGGTTCACTCGTATTTGGTTGCTCGATTTATATAAAAATGTTTGGGGATTTTGCCGAATAACAAATACTAAATTATGTTTGTTTTTGATTATGTCTTCTTTTATATCTAATCTGGAATAAGATTACTTTGTAGTCAATTTGGCACATACTTAATCATGTTAATTAAAAAAATGCTAACCGTTTTTTTATTACGTTATCCAAAACATTATTCACTGAATAGTTCATCTACTAGGCTATCATGACTAAGCCACTGATGTCATTTAGTACAGATAGAATTTAGAGTTATTAGAGCAAGGCATTTTGTCGCGCAACATAGGCGTAGATTAAAGATGTTTTGAAAAGGGTTTCAAACTTTGCGCGAAAGTTTTTCCAAGACAAAAATATTATTAATAAATTATAATAAATTTATGGAGAGGGTGCACCCCGTATTAAACCGTTACCAGTGGTAGAAACTCTTTGTTTTATCCTATGCTAGCGACCCGGCCCCGACTACGCACAGAATTTCGTTCTTTCGGCAGTGTTGTATTGTTCTGAAGAACGCATCATAAATTATGTTGTATAATGATTTAAAATTCGTGATATTTACAAATGGAATATCTAATTTAAATTACTTATTATAATATCCTACACAATATACATACATAATACTTGGGCTTAAATTAAGTTTCTGTATGTTGATGGTTTAAGAATACGCGGTGTCACTACCTAATTTCATCGCAAGAGTGTATTCGCAAGGACAGTAATCCTAAAACCACAAGCGGTACTTCCAATGAAGTAAAGAGACTTGGACTACTAACACCATTCCGCTGGCCAGACGAGTTGTTAGACAGTTTTGCGAATTTATCTCCTTAAAGTAAATGTGTTAACTAGTTTACACACAACATTAACATAGTATCTACGTCACAAATTAGACAATCAGGCAAATGCCAAAAAAAAAATTTAAGTATATTACGCTAGATAAAAGACATGAATGACCTGTTATGACTAATAATCAGAATTCCGTAAGCCTTATGACGACGTAAAAGGGCCAATATGATGATGAATAGGGCGAAGTCCCTAGCGGAATGCTAGTAGATAACAAACAATAATGCATGCTACTGTATATCTTAGGTAATGTATTGACGAACAATGTACACATTTTTGTAAATATTCACAATGACGTCATTGCCGTCATAAAATCTGTATCGTACGATGTCGAGTGATTCATTCTAAGCAATAACGTACTTTAGGATAGCTTAAGTATGAATGTGTTCAAATATTTGGTAGAATATATCTATCTGTTTAACAAATAAAGGAAATATACAGAGCGAAAGTAGTAAGAAACCTAGGTAGGGAGAGGCCCTAGAAAAACTTACAGGGTCGAAAGACTGCGCCCAAAAACAGCGCGCTAGGAACATCACAGAAACAATTTCTATGAGGTGAATTAGGGTAAACTGTAGGCAACCACAAAACATTTGCCAATAGCCCTTGAATGTGGTTTTAACCCACCAGTAGATTGTTTTACAGTTTCTTTTAATTGCTTTAAGTAGGCAGACGAATGAGCGACCTACATAATGAAGTGCCACAGTGCACAACACAGAGCGCCCACTCATAGGCACCAGCAATGCCAGATAATCTGAAGTTGTTAAGTCTCATAGCTGAGTGATTTCACTAATATTTTCATACCACCGATTGGAGAAAGATTAAACGAATTTTGCGATGGTACAAACCTAAACGACCTCTTATGGTAGCCATACACGATCCTTCCTATCGTCCTAACTAAAATGTAGTTTAAAGTATGACTGATCCAATCGGTAGCGTCATGCCAATTGGACGATAGGAAGGATCGTGTATGGCTACCATAAGAAGGCTGAACTACCTCGTAACAGTTAAAAGCTTAAACTCACCACCGACTATAAGGTAGACATTAGGGAACACTGTTTTCGCCTGCTGCAGTTGCCTCGCATGTCCCTGATGGAACATGTCGTATATACCGTCGGAGTACACGCGCACCTTGCGGTGTGCGGTCCCGGCTTGTGCTTGCGACCGAGTGATTCTGCCGTAGTGACATCGCTCTCGCTCCAATATAGCTGCTGGGTCCGTGCTGAAGGGTGCTGCCGTTATGAGTGACTGGAACCAACATAAAACTACATGTAAAATAATGCTGCGTTACGGAATTATATTGTGTTTTATGTTGAAGGGACAATTTTCTAATGCGTATGTTAAATAAACTTCTCATTTTGCAGATTACCGAATACAAAACAACCCCATAAACACGGAAATTTAGGTCAGCTTTCCATTGCCCCGTCAACCGTCTATTTGTCGTTTATATTCATATTTCACAAATTGCATTTATTGAATCAATGCTTGAGAATTTAGCAAACCAAACATCGGTGCATGATACTTTCGTATTGATTAACCACCCAAACAACAACGCTTGACCGCAAGAATGCCAAATATTATCTTTTAATAGTGTTACTACATGGATCTGTGGGTAGTGCGCGCGCGCACGGTAAACATTGAGCTCCGTGTTATATTGCGATAAAAAAATATTAAAGTGCGAGATATAAGTTAATACGTAAATATAACTATATTATAAAGAAAGTGTAATCATACAGTTAATTTACAATTCGGTAAAGTGAATATACTGTACAAATAGTGCGAAGTTATTATAAAAACTCAACGATTGACTCATTAAGTGTATTTAAAACGATCAGCTGTGTGTCGACGTACCTACAGCGAGCCGAGCGAGTCTATTCATCGCGGAACCGGTTTCTTCTATTCAAGCGGTCGACGGCTACTTATAATAAACATTACATCTTATATTATCTTCAATTGATGATAAATTATTTGCGACAAATCATTTTAGAAACGAGTGTATAATGTCTGAATCAACACAAATACAGTGGGGATGTTGTCTGGATGAGGACTGTCCATTTGAACAAGATGGTTGTAACTACCTGCAGTGCAATAGTTGTAGTAAGCCTTTTCATTTGGAGTGTTTGGGTTTGGACTCTGGTAGTGCTTCTGACGCAACCGATAACCAATGGAAATGTCCTACATGTTATAATTCTAGCAAGAAAAACCGTAAAAAAGATAATACTCCCGTACGAACCAATACCAATGCCACTCTAAGGGCAAGCAAAAGGCAGGCGCTTCAGTCTCCAACACCGCCCAAGCATGCGTCGGCGGAACGGGCAGTGACGACGGGCGAAATACGCGCAATAGTTGAAGAAGTCACTGATAAAAGGTCTGAAGACTTATTGCGTCAGCTTACGCAGTCACTTCGTTCAATTTTGTCGTCGGAAATGAAAATTATGAGAGACGAGATTGCTGGATTAAAAGATAGCTTTAACTTTATAAGTACCAAGTTCGATGAAATAGAAGCTGAAAATAAAGAAATTAAAGAAACTATGCATGTATTGACATCTGAAAATGAAGGCTTAAAGTCAACAGTAACTAACCTATCAATCCGTATAAACAATCTTGAACAAAGCGCTCGGTCTTGCAACATTGAGGTGCAGTGTGTTCCGGAGAAGAAAGAAGAAAATGTAATTGGCATCATAGAGAAGTTGAGCAAAGTAATTGAATACCCATTATCCACCGATAAGATTGCTAACTGTAAAAGGGTTGCTAAGATTAATGCAAATAACAACCGCCCTCGCTCAATCGTTGTGCAGTTTACCACGCCAAGAGATCGTGACAACTTTTTAGCCGCTACTATTAAATTCAATAAGCCAAAATCAAGAGCGGATAAGCTTAATACAAGTCATTTGGGATTAGGAGGCGCGTTCCAACCTATATTCATTCAGGAACATTTGTCACCTGTCAACAAGGCGTTACATGCGGCAACGAGATCTGCAGCCAAAGACAAAGGATACAAACATGTTTGGGTACGCAATGGGCGCATTTTTGTGAGGAGAACAGATACGTCGGAATACATTATTATTAATAGTATGGATTCGTTAGCTAAACTTTAAATTTACACTTACTTTTCTGTCATAAATTCTTGTCTTTTTGTATTGTTTTTTTATATTGTTTTTTTTTAACCCAAAATTTGATTCTTTAAGTGTGTACTATCAAAACGTTAGGGGTTTACGCACAAAAACAGCAACCTTTATTCAAAATTTATCAATGTGCAATTACGATGTTATAATTCTAACTGAGACTTGGCTTAATTGTAATATTTTAAATACTGAACTATTTAATAGTACTTATACTGTTTATAGACGTGATCGAGAAACGTCTAAATTGTATGGTGGCAAAGGGGGGGGTGGAGTTCTTGTAGCTGTTTCTGCGAAGTATAATTCGAGTCGCCTTAGTTCTTGGGAGAGTGATTGTGAGGATCTTTGGGTGGTGGTTGATTCATTTCATTTCAAGGGTAAAAAGAAAATTATATTTTGCGCTGTCTATTTGCCACCACCGGTCAATGGTACTATACTTAATCAATTTTTAGATAATTGCAACTTGAATTCCGAAAAACACACAGATAATACATGTATAGTAGGCGATTTTAACCTAAGTGCTATAGACTGGCAGTCTTTTAATATCTCACAAAACTATTATCATACATCAAGTTTATGTCAGTATTTATTAGATTTTTGTTACCTTAATAACTATAAACAGTACAACCATATTTTAAATTCTAAAAAGCGTATATTAGATTTAGTATTATCAGACTTTTCAATAGATTCCCTTGTAGAACCATTAGACGTTTTGAGCTTGGTAGACGTACATCATCCACCCATTGAGTTTACTTTTAAGTGTTCAAAAATTGATAGTCTAGGTAATAATGCGAATAACGTAAAATATAACTTTAGAAAGGCTGATTATGAGGCCATAAATTTACACCTCACAAGGATAGACTGGTCAAAACAGTTTTCTAGTTGTGCAAACGTCAATACCATGGTGGATATCTTTTATAATACTCTGAAAGATGTTATAAAAAAGTTCATTCCTGTTATCAAAGAACGTAGTTGTAAGTATCCACAATGGTTTACAAAAGAGCTGATAAATAGATTAAAGGAAAAAAACAAATTTAGATTAAAATATAAAAAATATGGAAACCCTTTAGATTATATTTCATTTAGATTACTGACCACTCGTTGCAAAAAACTTACTTCTGAATGTTATAATAAATACATGAAAAATGTTGAAGACAGTATTATTGACAATCCGAAGTATTTTTGGTCGTATATTAAATCACTGAGAGGAGGTACAAGTAAGTACCCTCCTACAATGACTGATGGATTGAATACATCTTCAGAAGGTGATAAAATTTGCGATCTATTCGGGAAGTGCTTTGCTACTGTTTACAGAGAAAATGATCGGATTCTGTTTGGAGAAGACACCAACGATAGAGGTTCAGATAATAATACAGCTGATTATTTTGGAACCGTAACAGTCAGTAGCAGTTTATTGTTGAAAAAACTAAAAAGCTTAGATATTAACAAAGGTGCTGGCTCTGATAACATTCCGCCAATTTTTATAGTTAAGTGTGCTTTAAATCTATTAGAACCCATTAAGAGTATTTTTGTTAAGTCTTTAGATACCGGTACTTTTCCTATACAATGGAAGTTAGCAAAGGTAGTTCCTATCCATAAGGCTAACGAAAAGCAAGATGTTAGAAATTATAGACCAGTTTCTATACTCCCGGTTATAGGCAAAGTTTTGGAATCAATAGTTTGTGAAAATATGCAAAGTTACTTTAAGAAATACATAACAAACGAACAACATGGTTTTGTAAGAGGTAGGTCTACGTGCACAAATTTAGTAAGTTTTACAGAATACTTGAGGGAAGCAGTCGATAGCAACAAAGAAGTAGACGTAGTTTATACAGATTATAGCAAAGCATTTGATAGGCTCCCTCATAATGTTCTTCTCAGAAAGTTAAATTTTTATGGTTTCACTGGAGTTATTCTGAAATGGATGGAGTCGTATCTTACTGACAGGCTGTTCTATGTTGTTGTTAACGGCTATCAATCTGGATCATATCCGATTTCTTCTGGTGTTCCCCAGGGATCTCACTTAGGACCCATTTTATTTAACATCTTCATTAACGATCTGCCATTATGCTTGCAATATTCAACACCATTTCTTTTTGCCGACGATCTAAAGCTCGTCCGTATAATAAACACTGAAAAAGATATTCAGTGCTTACAAACGGATCTGAACTCATTGCTTTCCTGGAGCGTACATAACGGTCTTGATTTAAATGTAGAAAAGTGTGCACATATAAAATTTTCCAGAAAGCATAATAAGACACCTTCGTCATACGTGTTAGGAACTACCATTTTATCAGAAAAGGAAACTATAAGGGATTTAGGGGTAATAATGGATAGCAGACTTACATTTGTTCCTCACATTGAGATGGTAATGAAGAAGTCTTCCAAAATGCTAGGATTTGTAATAAGAAGCAGTAAAAGCTTTCGGAACGCAGTCTAAAATAATTTTATTCAACTGCCTAGTCAGAAGTGTTTTGGAGTATGCTGCCGTTGTTTGGCAACCTCATTTTGCAATTCACTCTCTCAGAATAGAGCGCATTCAAAAGAGATTCGTTCGGCACTTATCGTATTCGGTAGGGATGGGTAAGCAGCACGTGAAATATGACATTAGGTTGGATCATTTTAAAATGAAGGAGCTTTGTAAAAGGAGAGATGTAATTGCCTTAATATTTTTATATAAGTTATTAAGAAATATGATCGATTGCCCGGAATTGTTATAAAGGATACGTTTTAGAGTGCCGGTTCACATACCACGTAAGCCAATCACAATGTTGGTGCCTCCATTGCGCAGAACAGTGCTGGGCTCAAACTCACCTCTTTGCCGAATGTCCAAATTGTATAATAAATGTAGTCATAATGCGGATATCCACCACGACTCATTAGTATTGTATAATAAAAATATCTGTAGTTGTTTATAAGTTTAATTTAGTGGCACATTAGTAAATAAAAATAATTGTGTATGAGCTTATTATGCGTGTGTGTATTTATGTATGTATATATGTGTGTGTATGTATGTATATGTGTTTATGTGTGGGTGTATATATTTATATATACATTATGTATGTTGTGTGTGTGTGTGTGTGTGTGTGTATACATTTGTGAAAGTTTGCGTTTTAATATAACTCTGTACCTAATATGTAACACATAGCTCATAATTAGTAGGAATGTGGTGTTTACCTATAAGTAACTAAACATTTAGATTTAAGCTGTTAATTTTGTGTTTCCTTTATAAAGATTTAATGTATTAGTTGTTGGTAAACCTAATAAATAAAATAAAATAAATAAAAAAAATAAATCTGTTGATTAAATTCAACAAGAATTTTTTTATAGGACTAAATGCAATCTTGTCGATGTCATTGATAAGATTCCGTTTGGTGTCTCTTATAAACATCTTAAAAATCTACTATACGTAAAATTAATGCGGTATTTGCCAAGTAGATGGCGTTGTGTTAATCTGTATGTAATATTTATTTATTTATTTAAAGCTTAGGGTTAGCAATTGAAGTCTATGTATTAGTTTACGCCTAAGAAATTTGAATTCGTATTATCTAATATATTATGCACATTTATTTTAATTAGTGACATTTTGTTATTAAGTATACAAATTCTAATACAAAGCTTAGAATACAATTAAGCACCTACATACCCAATAAACAATGGGCGATAATATAACACTCAATAAGTTAAAAACAATTGTATCTCATTGAATAGTTGTATGTCAAGTCCACCCATTCAGTATCCAAACGCCCAAAACCTACACTGAATTCTAAACAATGTTCAATATGAAATTAATAAATTAATGAAAACTTAAACAAATAGGCAAGGATGTTGCTTTATTTAATACAAAAAATATAAATCCTACTAAATCAAAAGTTCCGTTATCAATTAAGATGGTTATTACCTACTCTTCAATTAAGATTCGTTTAATCTGGCCTTTTGTAACCAATTCATCATCCTAATTTCAGTAGGTAGAAGAATAAAAAATGAAAATATAAAAAAAATACTGAGGAAAATTTCCTTGTTAAATTAAGAAGAATGAACAACGGGCTTTACCTAATGAAGCCCCGAGAAATCAGGAAAACTTTTGTTTTAAGAAATTGTTTGTTTATGACGTGGGAGCACATTTAAATGCCTAAAAATTAAAACATCTTACATTAAAATACCTAAAATTAAGATAACTCAGTAAATAATATTTTTTACCATTTCCCAATTAAGCCTATTACAAAATACGTCAATGCTACCTTAAACGACCTGACCGCAAATAAAACAGAAAAAACCTTTAACGTCATTCGTCACAGTTCAGAACGCTTTCAACATTAGTAACAGTTTTACCTGCATATGGAAATACCAGCAACAATAATCGTAATAAAAACTCGTGCAAAAAGGTAGGTATATAAAGCAAGTACGTGTGAGTTAAAGCAGATTAGGTATGCTGTATTGTTACAGGCGTCAAGTCAAGGTTCAAACTGTGATGATAATTAAGTGGCGTGATATGACGTAGACTCGGTCCGTCGACATGAGTTAACGCCACACGACCCATAGCGCCTTATCTAAACCTCGCATGACTATATCAACGGATATTGCAACAAGCCTGCCTGATTAATTCTATGAATTCAATGTAAATTTGTTTATTACAATGATAATATTGTATTGTAATGAAGCAACTATTTTTTAGTAACACAATGTTTAATAATTACGTACAAACGTTGTGTTACTTGTGGGGCGCCTATTTTTCCTAATGTCTGCTATGGTTTTATTTACGCTACATGTTATTTATCTGCTTATACCTTATCACTTAACTATTTAGGAAAAACCACTAATCACCAGAGACCATAAGAAATGATCTTCGTGTGAATATTCTTTACTTCTCTCGGATGGAGCCTACTACTTCGAAGTGTTGAGCGTGAGTAAACCGTTACACATATTTTTTTTTTTAAGTTAAAAAAAAATACAACCGAATTGAAAACCTCCTTCTTTTTTTGAAGTCGGTTCATAAAAGTATTTACTACACTGAACAAAAAAAAAGTATTGACAAACTGCATCACATGTGAATACTTAGTCGCAAGGACGGTAGTCTAGACGCGTCACGTTAGAATATTATTCATATTTATTATTTCATAGTAAATTTCGTGTTAGGAAGAAGTCCTCTTGTCTCTATTATGCTGTGATGGACAATTTTATCTATTGCAGATTTAAGAAATATTACAGATTTGTGTGAAATTTTACTTCTGTGGACACAACTTATTACGAGAAAAACGTAAGTTAAGTATCATCTGCCTTAACAAATAAAAAATTAATAGTTAATAGGAAACATTACGTATTGTGTAATTAAAATTCGTATAAATACTGTTAAGTCACGTTATGTAAACAACACGTAAAATTATTCTTAGATACGTGTTTTTCAAGTACATACATACCGTACTATTGTGTTTATGAAATGAAATACAAAGCGTAATATTGAAAAAAATAAATTGTTTTGTTTTTGTATGTGTCAGAAATAACAATAAATAATAATATTATGTTAAGGATGCACTATTGACGAAGTTGGCACAAATAAGTAAGATGCACTACGCGGAGATTTGATGCTTGGCTGTTTTTTTACATTATTTTAGCATGAAAAACAAACCATAGGCTTATACAGAAGATAGGACAGACACACTCTTAAAATTCCTTGTGTGTGGACAAACACGAAACTACGAAACTAAATAAAAAACGTATAGCGCGTATACCTGCGTCATACCTTTGGAAAAAAATGAAAAAATTTAGACCTTGCCTAAAATAACAAACTTTGTCAGTCGTCTCATAAGGCGTATGATTTGAAAACGGCATACTACGCTGATTAGTATGCTAACAAGCAAGTAGAATATTTAAATTCTTATAGATTATAGTCCCTGTTAATGAAAAAGACGGAAGGTTAGTATTCATTTAATTTAGACGCGTCATCTCAAGCATATCGTTCGCACATATTTGCGCTATATTAAAAAAGTTAAGTAATAAGATAAGTATTGACAATAGCAATTAAAGGACAAGCTAGCAAAATAGATCAATAAGTATAAAAATCGTTGTAAAATCTTTTGACCTGGTTTACTAAGCTAATTCCTCTCGTTAAGCCCTGCATTTAATAACCCATTAATCTTTTGCGACTATTTAAAAACCCTACATCATAAAATAGTACATACACGTATGGTCCTTAATGATATAATTATGTATGTCAAAATGTTAATTGCTTGACATAAATAGCTTATCTATATCTAAATATCAAACCAATAATTATCAAGTTTTCTGTCAATCAAAGATATCGACTATCAGATATCTATGTATTTATCGATTATCAGTCAACTGCAATGCAATACACTGATTATAAAATAATTAGGTATTTTTCATTTAATCTTGAAGTTTTTAGCAAATGGCAATTTATCTTAGGTACCACAAACCTTTTTTAAGAATTTTTTTTTTTTTAGTCTACCCGAAGACCTTTAACACAATTTAGTGGAAATAATGACGCTGTAAAAGCAATAATTGTTATATTAATCATATTACATAATATACAAACTAAATCCTATTCTAAATCTGTCATCTTACGATGCAGCTTACTAAGGTAACTCAATTTGAAAACTGCTGAGGACTTTTAAAATTAGTATTAAAAAACTACATTAGGTACAAAGTTTAAAAACCTCACAAAGACTATCACATTAGTCGTAAAAAGCTTAGCTCAGTGTCAATTTCGATTGATTATCTCTGCACTTGATAAACTTTAACCCGGTCAAGTTCACCTATTCCTGTAAACATGTCGTCAACGTTAAATTTAGATTGACTAACTCAATAGTTTCGTTCGGTTTATGAGTTTCTCGTGTCTGAGGTAAGAATACATAGGACAACAGAGTTAAGTATTTTTTTTTAACATTGAAAATACATATTTTTGAACAGTTTAACAGCAAGTAGGTACTTTCAGTTTGTGAGCATATAATATATTAATTTTATAACGGTTGGAAAGTAACATAACTTGTTGATCCCTAACCAGATTTTATTTCTCATGGTAAGGTCATTTCTCTTAGATCTTAATTTCAGCGCGGTTTTAAAGTGACTTGCGATATAGAAAAGAGAATAATAACTTACATTTTTCCTCATACACAATTGTCTCAACCTTGACGTACGAGGAAATGTTCAAAATCGATAGATCGATACTAACAATTGTATAATCAATTATAGATAAGTAATTACAGAATTGTCTGTACCTGAGTTAATCAGCTAATAAATATCTCTTTGAATAAATTGAGGTAGCTCAGACATACTAGTAGTAATAACGTCCTACTACTTGTTTAAATATGTCGCCAGGTGGCTATCTGTATCAGTTTCAGACTTCTTCAAGTAGGTAAAGGCTCGAGGTATTTTGGAAATAAATAGGCATAACTCTATTAAGTTACATTTTATAATCTCTTTTCATAATGAATTACAAATAAAGGTACTTAAACAGCACTAGTACACGGACACTATAGCAGTCCGTCACACTTTATTCAGGATCGACCACCAGCCTCACGGGTTCGGTGGTTTCTTCCCGTTTTTATGACGTTCTGCTAGAATGACGACTCCTGTCATTCTCGTCCGAACATTTTGAATGTTTGTTTCATAATTCAATACGAACGTTCCTCCTTTAACGTTATCCAATAAAAAGGTTAGATTGTTTCACGGCGCCAGGGATGCGCCTTCACGGCCGGACTGACAATCGCCCGTCCTCGGGCGTATACATTCCTGCAAATACAATACCATTACTCAAGGCATCAGGCTCGTCCAACCTGACACGAGTCAATGCTTCTTACTTTCCAGCCAAAATCTCTACAATTCAGCATCAATAAGTGAACTGAACCCATACATCCCTTACACCTAGCGCTAGCCACCAGCGCAGGCTAGGCCTGGACTCACACACAACGCATACGACCCAACCAGGCAACCCTGCTAAACTAGCTACAAGTCAGGGTCTACATCTCTTCCCTGGGTGTTGCGTCCCTACTGCTAGCCACTAGCAGCCCAGGACCCACAACCACCCAGCACAGACCTTACCTGGATGTTGCGTCCCCTTAACCAACCCAAACAAGTGTGGTCTGGGTGGCACATCGCCGTCTACCAATAAACTAGAAGTGTCAGTATAGTAAACACTTTTTCTACAAATAGTCTCAAAATAATACTGTCCTTTTATGTTCCTCTTTACTCTTCCTCAGAGAGCAGTCGAGAATACATTTCGACTTCACCAGGAATAAGATATTTTGTTGACAGCTACACATCAAGTGCTCCACCGTTTTGTCTTCTTGACCACACGCTCTCCCTGTAAACATACAGTCAGATATAAGACTGCGGCTTAGGTTCAACAGCTTTTTTTTTTGTTTTGTTTTCTTTTTGTGCTTTGGCAGTATTTACTTGGCGCTTCCTAAAGGCTATAATATTGACTCGCCTTCACATGACCGTCCTGACATTTACACGTCCTCGTGTGAGCTACCTCAAGGAGTTATTTTCAACGACAGTCGAACCACAAAAACTTTATTCTTATTTAGTTACTATTACTTGCAATTCAAGCATCACTCAGCCGACAAGCACTCTACCCATATCCTCACGGTGCCCTATCCAACAACACAGGACTCAGGCCACTCTCATGGTGCCTGATCCAACAACACAGGACTCAGGCCACCCTCACGGTGCCTGATCCAACAACACAGGACTCGGAACAACGTTGAGTGTGGGTTACCGTCCTTATCAGATAGCGGACAGCTTAATACTCCATCACGAGTTTACTCAATAAAATACTGCAAAGGACATGCGGTTCGACACGCGTGATGAAATAACTCCTATTAATCTTGAACCGACTTGACTTTAAACGGACCTTGGTATATTTATGGTACTAACTTAATGTAACAGCGTAGCTTAGCAGTGGTACACGCCAACAAAACAGACTTGTAATAGTATAGCACATTGTAACAATATAGTACTTACAGACATATTGGACATCAATTATTGTCCGCCCTTCAATCTTACCTTATTTTTACCCAACTGTGTTATGTAGCATAATCGTCATCATTACCAATTAATTTTCATTCCCTAGTATCGATATTCATTTTCCTTGTCGTGTCAAACACAGACACATTACTGTATTGCTGAAATCAAAAACACTTTAAACATGGCACAAAGCCGCCATGAGTCGCGCGGCATGATCACATTCTTCATTGATCCTCTCCTTCAGAAATCCATCTAATTTTGTCAGAATTTTCCCGTCGGCAAAGATGGCGTCTTCATAGTACGAATAATCGTCATAAAATTCTTGATTTGTAGCTCAAGCGGCAGTTGCCATTTTTCATAGGTATTATCACATTTCAAACACGTGGTGTCTCGGATCCCACTTCTGATGTCGCCAGGTGGCTATCTGTATCAGTTTCAGACTTCTTCAAGTAGGTAAAGGCTCGAGGTATTTTGGAAATAAATAGGCATAACTCTATTAAGTTACATTTTATAATCTCTTTTCATAATGAATTACAAATAAAGGTACTTAAACAGCACTAGTACACGGACACTATAGCAGTCCGTCACACTTTATTCAGGATCGACCACCAGCCTCACGGGTTCGGTGGTTTCTTCCCGTTTTTATGACGTTCTGCTAGAATGACGACTCCTGTCATTCTCGTCCGAACATTTTGAATGTTTGTTTCATAATTCAATACGAACGTTCCTCCTTTAACGTTATCCAATAAAAAGGTTAGATTGTTTCACGGCGCCAGGGATGCGCCTTCAAATAGATTAGTAGGTAAACGAGTTTTTGTATAGAGTTCCTTCTTTGGTAGAGTTTTGCCTGCCTTGTTTGTATTGGTTTATGACACGACACCCTCATTATTAGAAGCAACTTTAACATGAATTCTTGGTCAACCACTAATCGTAAAACGTTTGTAAAAACCTATCAATATCAAGGTAAAGGAATAAGCCAAAATCGTTAAAATGCCATAAGTAATAAAAACGTAACTATTACAGTGGTAAGTGGTAAGGTATAAATGGTTAACTGCAGAAGGATAAGGTTGATAAATGAATTCTCCGTTTCTAGTTTTTTTTGTAAGTACTTTTAATTTATTAAATATGTAAATGGTAACCACAGAGCTCACTGACGATAATAATAAGTACCAGAGCACAGCGAAGCCTTTTCCTATCTATACTAATATTATAAAGAGGTAAAGTTTGTGTGTTTGTGACGTTGTAGGGGGTAATTTCTGGATCTAATGAACCGATTTTAAAAATTATTTCTGTGTTGAATAGTCCATTTATCGGGGAGTGTCAAATGCTATATACCTAACCTAGTATCACGCTATGACTAATACGGACGCGTTTTTTACACCGCCTAACGAAGTGGACACGGGTCAGCTAGTCGCTGTCTCAAAATACCGTAATTTCACTAGTCTCATAAACATTTACAGATTTTTATTAAGTATATAAAATTTTACTTTTTAAATACATAACCTTCCGGAGGTGTTCTTCCTCGTGGTCAAACTATTTTGTCTAACTAGTTTGACCACGAGGAATTTTGACAATTCCTCGTGGTCAAACTTCCTATCTATTTAAAACGAACACCATGTGTCTAGTTTTGAAATGAAATTGTACAGGTATATTCAAAAGCTTTCCCTTCTTACTCATAGTCAAACTAGTTTAGTTTGTTTTAAGTCAAACTAGTTTGACTATAAGGAATTGCGTTTTTTCTCCCTTTTATCGCATAAGGACAGATTCTCATTTAGACAGATTCTCAAAAAGACAGGACATAAAAGTGAGCCTCGCTGTAATAGAATTAAAGGAACTCTGACAAAACAAATTAACGTCGACTAAACAAAAGATGAATTAATTATAATTTATAATGTATTTTTTTTTATAAAAAGTTTTGTACTTAGGTCTATTTTTCTGTAGGTTTTCCAATAACATTTTTTTAACAAATCTGTATTGCGGTCAATCAGTCTTTCACGATGACCCAAAAATGTTTTAATTTTACGAAGCGTCTTTGCCAAATTTTTACCATGTTAAAGTGAATTTTAATGATTTTAATGCGTTGTTTAGGTGTATATCCTTCTATTTTTATTAATGGCATACTTCTCATATCATTCAAATTACAGTTTCAAATATGGTTTTTCTTGTCCTAACTTAACCTATTTTTATTTACAAAATTGGTCTGGCAAGCTGTGTCAGTGTTCTCCTTTTACGCTTTATGAATTTTATGTCCATATTTAATGCAATATAATAAAAACGGGAAAATAATACAAGTGACATGGACATACAATTGTCAATTTATTTTTATTTATACCTGTACTATTAGATTTCATAGCATACAGTATGTTCTGTAAAAAGGTTACACTAGTTTGACCACGAGGAATTGTCAAAATTCCTCGTGGTCAAACTAGTTAGACAAAATAGTTTGACCACGAGGAAGAACCCCTTATCTCAGAGTTATAAAACGATCAATTGTTATCATAGGCCTTGCATGCGAAATATTATAATGGTTCGATCAAGATTAGGTACTGTATTCTTATTAAATGATAATCCACCAAAACGATTGTCAAGCGTTATTTTTACTACTATATTACGTAATACAGTACCTACCAATAAGTTTAATAAATAAAAATAAAGCGCCGATTACACTACCCTACATGTAGTGCACTACATATTGTAGGGCACTACATGATGTAGGGCGGTCGGGACTTGCCAATCTCCGATATGTAGTGTCCTAACAGCCTACATGACATGTATGCTACAAGATGTCGGGTAGTGTAATCGGCGCTTAAGATGGATATAACGTATAATTAATGCCAATCACGTCGTGCACCATTTTATATTATAAGGAAACAGTAAAAACCTATTGTACCAACCTAATTATTATTATTGTAAAGTTGAGTCACAAAACTATATAGCTCACAATAAACATAATTGTAACCAACGAACGGGTGTAACCATAAACTTATAAGTAACTGTAACTAAACAAATAACTTGTCAGTTATTGTGGTGGTGTAGAGGCTGATGTTTCTTGGTGTTGGGGATTGGAAGCCTACGCAAGAAATTGTCCTGACATGACCTTTGTGTTGTGCCTGTTATTTTTATATGTATATAAATTATGTCCCGTGTTACAGGGATTTATCACTAATGGTAGAGATGTTATGAAAATCCTTAGTTGATAAATAATAATCTAGTACCTACTATGTATTTGTTTGTATTTTTACTAAGATTTTCTTTTTCAAACGTTTTAATTTAGAAACTCGATTAGGGAAAGAATAAACAAGTTATGCATTAGAAACTTGAATTTGGTTCAAATAAACCGGATATAAGATAGTACGTTGTTTTACTTGACTGTTGTTACGCGCACAATTAGAGGTCAAGTGGTTTCATGATCTTCTCATTATACATTATATTTATTTGAAATATGATACACTGATAAGTACAAGTGTACCGAAAATAATCACATCGCTCCTTGAGATACTAATCATAACTGAAGAGAGAAGCTACGAATTACTAGTAAAAAAAAAATTTAAAAAGAGTTTTCAATTCGTTAGAATATTTTCTATTGAAAATCAAAGTTTTTATTAAGAAAGCGAAAGAAATATGCGCCAAAGAAAATTCAGTTAAAATCCCTAGTCTAGCCAGTGCGTGTGTGCTGACTTACGAAACATTTCTCTGACATTAATAATTACATAACAAATAATACAAGTTGTTTTGAATAAAAAAAAATGTGTGAATATAATATTTTTTTAATAATGCTTTCGTGTCAATGTCGAGTAAGGTATTCTTACTCGTCTACATTATGTTAGGTCTTGCGTGCCCTGAGATTAATACACTTCCTGACACCGGCAATTACGAGAGCAAAGTCTAAAGTGTATAAATAATGTAAAATTGTTTATGTATACAATTTTGCATTACCTACTCACAAATTATAATTATCTTAAGGGCATTGCATTGCTCAAACCCCAAAAACACGCTCGGTTTGGAGAAGTTTGTTGACGAATCCTTACATACGTTTACTTCACAAAAAAACATGAATAAACTAGATACTACCGAAAAAACTTTGTATTGATTAAAAACGCTAATTACTTCTTAAAAACTTCCAAAAAAAAATCACGAAATCTGGTATTATAATAACTAAATATCAAATTGTCTATTAAACGGATGATTGATTTTATTCGAAATTTATACAAAAAATGTGCTATATTCTAACTAATAATCTGTATTGATTACTTTATCTTAATTATTCGTTATATTTAAAATAATTGATAAAAACTAGATTTTCATAAAATCCCCGCGCCTGCACCCCCGCTACCGCCGTGACGATTGCTCGGGAGTCGCACATTCAGTGTCGTTACGACTCTTGTGACGGGTGGACTGTACGACCGTATTTTCTTACCGAATAAAACTTTAAACCGACCAACTTTGAATGAAAAAATATTGTAAATAAAAAGTACACAATTGTTTTTAATAATACTACTTGTAATTAAGTTTATAAGTGTAATATATCCTAGTTTTAAATTAAATTTTGTTTTTTAATCACTCATAGACTATGCCTAAATATAAAAATAAACGTAATGTGAAGCGTGGCCGAGCTCTTCAAAATTATTGGTAAGTACCTACAAGCTAAATATTATACATTTATATTATTTTATACCTTTGTATGCTTTAGTTAGACACGTTTTTATTTGTACGATGTTTAGATTCATTTTTAGAACATCGGCATTGCTTCGATTAAACTTATATTTTGATTACCTTGATAGTACCTAGGCTTTCGGTGGACTCCGAAGGTAGGTAGACTTCAGCCATGATGGCAGTACCTACGTAAACCAGCAAGTTGGTACTCGTTTAAAAGAGCTCAGGGAGACCTAGGTGACTGTGAGGGACTGACTTATGGTGGACTCCGCAGGTAGGTAGACTTCAGTCATGATGGCAGTACCTACGTAAACCAGCAAGTTGGTACTCGTTTAAAAGAGCTTAGGAAGACCTAGGTGACTTTGAGGGACTGACTTATGGTGGACTACGAAGGTAGGTAGACTTCAGTCATGATGGCAGTACCTACGTAAACCAGCAAGTTGGTATTCGTTTAAAAGAGCTCAGGGAGACCTAGGTGACTGTGAGGGACTGACTTATGGTGGACTACGAAGGTAGGTAGACTTCAGTCATGATGGCACTACCTACGTAAACCAGCAAGTTGGTACTCGTTTAAAAGAGCTCAGGGAGACCTAGGTGACTGTGAGGGACTGACTTATGGTGGACTACGAAGGTAGGTAGACTTCAGTCATGATGGCCCTACCTACGTAAACCAGCAAGTTGGTACTCGTTTAAAAGAGCTCAGGGAGACCTACGGACTGTGAGGGACTGACTTATGGTGGACTACGAAGGTAGGTAGACTTCAGTCATGATGGCACTACCTACGTAAACCAGCAAGTTGGTATTCGTTTAAAAGAGCTCAGGGAGACCTAGGTAACTGTGAGGGACTGACTTATGGTGGACTACGAAGGTAGGTAGACTTCAGTCATGATGGCAGTACCTACGTAAACCAGCAAGTTGGTACTCGTTTAAAAGAGCTCAGGGAGACCTAGGTGACTGTGAGGGACTGACTTATGGTGGACTCCGAAGGTAGGTAGACTTCAGTCATGATGGCAGTACCTACGTAAACCAGCAAGTTGGTACTCGTTTAAAAGAGCTCAGGGAGACCTAGGTGACTGTGAGGGACTGACTTATGGTGGACTACGAAGGTAGGTAGACTTCAGTCATGATGGCAGTACCTACGTAAACCAGCAAGTTGGTACTCGTTTAAAAGAGCTCAGGGAGACCTAAGTGACTGTGAGGGACTGACTTATGGTGGACTACGAAGGTAGGTAGACTTCAGTCATGATGGCAGTACCCACGTAAACCAGCAAGTTGGTACTCGTTTAAAAGAGCTCAGGGAGACCTAGGTGACTGTGAGGGACTGACTTATGGTGGACTACGAAGGTAGGTAGACTTCAGTCATGATGGCAGTACCTACGTAAAACAGCAAGTTGTTACTCATTAGGTCTTGACCTAGTTGACTTTGAGACATTTACTTAGGTAGCTTTTTTTTACTCCAATGTTTTGATATCGACAAAATTACAAGTACCAATTAAAACAGGAATTATTTTTTTTAAGGAAAATAAGAAAGCAGCAAGGCTCTGAATTACAAAATCAAGAAGATCAACCGCTGTCAAAATCTTACGACACATGCGAACCGTCAAATATGCCAACTGATATGGAAGTTGAGCAAAATGTGGTAAATATAAGTTTATTTTGTTGTTTTTTATGTAAGCTCAAATAAGTGTTTATTTACGGCATCACATTGTAAACTAAAATTATGAGTGCTTTTCATCTATATTATGCATAGTTATTATGAATTCTGTCTGCTGCCTAGTTTTTAAGATTAATGCATATATAAACAGACAAACAGCTGAAAGCTAATTTGTTTATCATATTATAGAGTAATGATTGCTAGTAAAGCAAACTCGTAACTTTTTCCATATTTCTGATAATCCTCCTGCTGTTTTAGAGTACATTACCGCCACAAATGTGTTATGTACTGTGATTAATACTTGTATTAATTTGTAACATCGACTATTTTATTAAATAAAAAATTTTGTTCTAGCTTGAAGAAGAAATACTACCAAGTTTGACTGTAGAAGTGGGGCATTTCCAAGAAGAAACAAAAAATATATCTGGAAGAAGAGTAATAGGGGCCTCCTTAAACCTACATCTGGGTCGTAAGTCCTAGAGGCTGTTATGCAAGTGTTCCTTCCTCTATCACGCGATGGACCCGGCACCCGCACGGAGAATCTATGGAATGCTAAGATTAGGTCTTATCTTCTTTGATTAAAATAAAATATAAAACTTACTAAAGCTGTTTTCTTAATAACCATTTTGCCTATTTTACAAAATAACATTTTACAGTTAGTTTCTATTTTTTTCTGTTTCCATCGCTGAAAATCATTGAGTTCAATTCAACCTTCAGAAGAATGTCTGATGAGGATCATGTAAGTACAAAGTGTAGTAGCATGAGTAATTAAATAGGGAAATGATGAGAACTGGGTTCTTCTAGCTGTTCCCATCGCTGAGAACCGTTGTGTTCTTACCTGGCCATCATCAGACCTTCAGAAGACATAGTGTAGTAGCATCATTAATCAAATAGCTAAATTATGAAAACAGAGTACTTCTAGCTGTTACCATCGCTGAGAACCATTGTGTACTTACCTGGCCATCATCAGATCTTCAGAAGACATAGTGTAGTAGCATCATTAATCAAATAGGCAAATTATGAAAACTGAGTACTTCTAGCTGTTACCATTGCTGAGAACCGTTGTGTACTTACCTGGTCATCATCAGACCTTCAGAAGACACAGTGTAGTAGCATCATTAATCAAATAGGCAAATTATGAAAACAGAGTACTTCTAGCTGTTACCATCGCTGAGAACCGTTGTGTACTTACCTGGTCATCATCAGACCTTCAGAAGACATAGTGTAGTAGCATCATTAATCAAATAGGCAAATTATGAAAACAGAGTACTTCTAGCTGTTACCATCGCTGACAACCGTTGTGTACTTACCTGGCCATCATCAGACCTTCAGAAGACATAGTGTAGTAGCATCATTAATCAAATAGGCAAATTATGAAAACAGAGTACTTCTAGCTGTTACCATCGCTGAGAACCGTTGTGTACTTACCTGGCCATCATCAGACCTTCAGAAGACATAGTGTAGTAGCATCATTAATCAAATAGGCAAATTATGAAAACAGAGTACTTCTAGCTGTTACCATCGCTGAGAACCGTTGTGTACTTACCTGGCCATCATCAGACCTTCAGAAGACATAGTGTAGTAGCATCATTAATCAAATAGGCAAATTATGAAAACAGAGTACTTCTAGCTGTTACCATCGCTGAGAACCGTTGTGTACTTACCTGGCCATCATCAGACCTTCAGAAGACATAGTCTAGTAGCAACAGTAATAATAATAAATTCGTTATTGCTCTGAGCGTGGTGAACGTTATTTCCAGTAAAATACGTATGTATAAAATTGGCGTCTCCGAGAGAATAAATAAGTTAGGTCAAAACAATGATAAATTTGTGTCGCGTCTGTGATTTGAATAATCATTAGTTGATTATATCCTAGTATTAATCTCTGTTAGTAGATGGCGCTTTTTCTATGAAAACTGTAACAAACCTCAGATCTTCAAGGTCATTGAGCAATGCAATGCCCTTAATTCCGTATATTGCTACATTGCTAAACGTAGATTAAATGTTAGTCAGAAATAAGTATCTATTGATTCGTAACAAATTGCCGTTATTTAACTGATTTTTATATCAAAAAAGGTTGTTTAGTATGTTACCTAACTGTTCATAATATTAAGGTCACTTACAGAATAAACATAGAACTGAAGGCCATTGGTCTTCGAATCGTTTTTTAACAATAAATAGGATGCCACTTTACAGGTAAATAGGAATGATTGTAGTTAATTACACATATTATGCAGAAAGTGTGTAGTAGACACGTAACAAGGTTAGGCCTGCCTTAAAATATCTTTTATGTTATTTACGAAATACTATGATGTTTTTGAAGACAACCACCACATTGCGTAAAAGTAAATTAAAGGAAGGTTCTTTAAGACAAAAGGAAAGAACGAACGTAGCGTTAACTAACAAATTTTTAATCAAGCTGTGCTGTGCTCTCTAAATATGCCAATACCAGTTTAATATTGGTAGGTCCCACTTAACTTAGGGTCAACGGCATACCCTCGCAAAATGCAGCTCGATGTGAATGACACTGGATGAATCGAAAGAAAACTTAAAACGTAATGAGACCTCCAACGAAAATAATGAAGAAGAATAAGTAACTACCGTACTGGTAAACCAGGATACACTTGTACAGACTGAAAAAGCACCATACGATACATTCTCCAATCATAAAATGAATTGAGAAATACACTGTACAAAAATTAAAATGTTTCCAATCGTATGCCGGGTACATCGAACTTGAACCTGGTTATTAATGAAGTGACAGTAAAATAACCTTGGCCAGCAACCTTTCCATATGGTTTAAAAATTTTGCATAATGTTATGCGGATCCGCGGTATACGCCCGATTTACGACTTAAATGACAACAACAATCGATATTAATGTTTCTGGGAAAAGGGTCAGTGGCTTAGAATTTGCGTCAAGCCAAAGCCTTTTTTGCATTAGTTATTTGAATGAACCCCGTAAAATTATCCCCATAGGCGCTCGTATTGCACAGTGGTTAAAAAGCTACACAAATTATAGTAACAATTATAGATAACATAATATAAGTCGCAACTACATAATCTAAAGACTAAGAATTGTTTTATGCAGCGAAAATTGTTTGCATAGCTGGTGTATAGTGACGCAATAAAAATATAATAAAATTATCAGTTATAGTCTTCATTTTATGTCAACATTGCCTCGCCATCATTATGAAATTCATCTCAATTCGGTTAAAAAGTGTTTCTTCATACTGCAAATTGGACTTAATGGCAGTCTTACTTAATCTAGACAATTGTAGTTGCAGTAGCATTCAATACAACAACAAAACATTTTTTATTTATGTAGTAATCTTTCTTTTGCAGATACCTTCAATTGTCTTATTATCGGTAGAAGTTGATAATATTTGAAAATATTATTAAAGAATACAATAAACTTGTTACATCTATAAGAATAGTTTAGTCACAATAATTTTAACTATACCTACGTGAGGTATGAAATGCAGATTTAATGTCATTAATATTCTCGCACTCTTGCACGAAGTTTAAATGAGTTTTCTTAATGTACCGTTACTGGCTAGATTTAATTTGCGCGAACACTTGACTGTTGGGTAACCTTCTCGGTCATTATTTATTTATATGCACTTTCTATGGAGCTGATCAAATAAAGGCAGCCTTCTATGACTCTTGTCGCTGTCACCACTTTCACTTACACTTACACAAACAAGTCTGCTAAGTTTACATTTTGTCACAAAAATAATAGTCATTGTAAATGAAAGAAAGTAAAAGATAACGGAAGTGACTTCTTAGAATATTTTGAATGTTTCTTGCCTATTAATTTTAGTAGTTTTAAGGATATTCAGTACGAATGTACCGTGTGTAAATAAAATGAGCTGGCACTTACTTTATTTTCTATTTGTTCCTGTTTGGCATATCCGTTTTTTCTGTAACCATTTAGAGTATCCAACTGTCCGTTGACGTGCCCGTGCCCATTTTTGAGCGTTGTGGTTATCGTCACCGCTGACATCATCAATGTTTTACAGTCTTTCAGATAAATAGAAACTATTTAGCAGGCTTACTACTGTAAAATTATTTACGAATGTTTTTGAATAGGATATTTACGCATAATTTGTTATGCGATTAAATCAATTTAAAAAAGAATTACTATAATGTAGTTCTTACAAGTTGTAATAAATATTTATGTTTCGTAGTGTTTAATTTTGATAACAAATATTAAATGCGTTAGACGGCACACGCGCACTCCACGTAATGGTATACAAGTGACTAACTGAACGATACGGTGCAGGCAGAGAGTCGGTAAGGAATGTGTGTTGGTGCGAGAGGGACGAGGCGGTCGATGCCGGTGGCGCGACGTCGACGTGGAGGCTCGGCAGACACGCGACTCTCCACGAGTGCCCCCGAGCGGGGACTTCCAGCCGGCAGTCGGCACAGTGGCGTGAGCCTGAGCCTCGTCACATACAATACAATGCATAAACTAATAAACATTATTCATTTTATTACAAGGAAATGATAAAATCATTATAAAATAAATTAAAAGTGGCCTATAATGTGATGATGTAAGAAACCGTAACCTTAGCTATGACTTTATTTTAATTCAATCTGAAAATTTTATTTTTTTATCTACTTACTTTTATTTTAACTAAAAAGCAATATGTTTTAAATATTTTTATAAATTTTATTTGTAATTTAATATAAGGATAACGAACCTTTTTAAGGTTCCGTAGCCAAATGGCAAAAAACGTATGACACAGCCATTTTCTTCCATATGAAAAATCTAAAAAAAACATGATGTACATTACTATAAAAACTACCAACGAAAATTGTTTTGAACGAGATCTAGTAAGAAGATTTTTTAATCCCTCGTAAATCGTAAACCGCTTATTACCGCGTAATCTTTCATACAAATAACTTACAATTTATAAAAAAAATATTTGCCCTTAATTTCATAAATCAATGGTACGGACGGAACCCTTTGTGCGTGAGTCCAACACGTACTTGGCCGGTTTTTTTTTATTCAATTAGATTTTAGAACCGGTCACATTTTTGTGAAAATAACGGACATGTTTTTTATTTTATCAGTATCAGTGCATCGTACGACTAAGCAATAAAAATTATGATAACTTATAAATTATTAGTAATTCCCTTACTTATCATGAAGTACATACAATACGATAAGTACTTGGTTTGCACATCGAGGGCAAGAGCTCAGGTGACCTGGTTGGCAAGGTGTCCAGGAAACTGACCCGAAAAGGCAAAGGCGAGGTTTCTACCTGGAGCCGTCGACATTTCTATGATTTTAGCTATAATAATTGTGGAAAACATGAACTTTAGATCGTGCAACATAATAGGACACATTGTCATTTAAATCAAACCCTATTTTAAACACTTACACGAAAAAGAGCCTTTGATTAACCGGAACTCAATACCTACTTTGTCTGTAGGTAGGTACTAAGCTATTTAAAAAAAAACCTGCTTGAAGCTTTTATGCATAACCTGTTCCTTTCAATTTAAAACCTAGTAGATTTCTAGATTACAGATAATAACCTGTTATGTATTTTATTTAAAGACACCCGGAAACAGGCATGTCCATATTATGACAACGAATTTCTTCAGCCCTAATGTGAAAAAAAAAAACAAACTATATTATTGACCCATGAATAGCAAAACTTAATAGGCAACATTATGGTCGATATTGATTTATATTATGATCATTTATTTAAAAAAATATCCTGAGGTAATGATTATACTCTTGTGCCACTAGGACAAATTTCTTATCGCTTGACAAAAATAACACATTTACACAATTTTAGCGATTTATGGATAACTTTTAGAAGGTAGGTTATTGGAACTTTTCGAATTAGTATTTTTATTAGAACACTGCACTGATTGAACTTAAATAGCTCGCTAAACAGCGGTACCTTACAAAATGATGTGCATTGACAGTAGTTAACTAACTAGTTGTTACATTTTGTAATATGAGACGTAGGTAGTAAGTATTTTTGCCCTTGTACTAGTTTAAGCAGGCTGTGTAATACATTTACATACCAACAATCTTTTAATTAAGAAATATATGCGAAAACGAATCTTCTGAAATTATTATTTGTCCTTACAGTACATAAACCAAAACATGTACTTCAAATATTTGGGTCCAAACCAGGCGTATCACTATGAATCATTTAGACATAAATTCCACAAAAATCAGGGCTGTTTCAGATGAAGGACTGGTTACGTACTACACCTACGAGTCCTCTCGTTCGTCTCGCCCTATCTTAACCTTTTAAATATTGTCGGGATAATAAACAAATACACATAAAACAACATCTCTAACTAAGGTGCTTGACTTCTTTGAATTACTTATTTCTTGAGATAAAATTATAAAAAAATAACAGGCGTCTTTCATAACATCATATCAAGTGTAATGTAGCGTGTTTTAGTGTTCAACATCCAATTCAATAAACAACAAACAAACAAAAATGCTCTACATTGTTCTTTAGTCGACTAATGTAGATCAAGTACTTTTTTTATTCTTTATGTTTCTATTAAGTAGTAGAAAATGTTCAACAAAGTTCTTATTATTGAATTGACTACAAAATGACTTGGTGAAGTGATTTGTACTGATTTTTACTAGGGTTTTTCATTGGTTCCATGAATTAAAATAATTAACCATGATAGTTTATGATACTATTTGCCGGCGCAGGAAGAATAAATGTAAATCGTCAAAATAAGGCAAAATAATTATATTATTGATTTAAATAAATAATAATATGTGTTTTTTTTATTATCGGAGATAAGGAACACATAGAACACATCCAAAAGAATTCTAACAAATGCAAGGTAGAGGTAGAGTTATTCATTTCTAAGGAAGTCGTACCGTTTTTAAAAACTATTAACTCGTAAGTGTTTTTAATATCAAGCTTGGAATTGACACTCGGACAGTGTTTTAAATTACATGATAATATGTAAACCTAACGTTGTAACTAACTGAGAAACGTCACACAGTATTTCCCAATGAATAACAATACAAATGACAATAAGACGTTATTATAAGATATAATTACTTTCAATTTGAAATTTCGGCTTAACCTTACAAAAAATAATAGTGATGACATTTAATAGTAAAAAAAACTTATACATTGTTAATATTCATTAATTCATACTGGCTACTATACCTACACGTCTGAGTTTAGAAGGTTTTAGTATCCCACGGACCTCTACTATACACTGAGCGGCAATTAGTCTATTAGTCTATTACATTACTATGGAGACAGTTTATCAGTGTGGTGTCGAGGTTTTTTAAACGGCCAGTGAGTTGGTCACGTAGGTTTCTTTAGTGACTTCTATACATTTCTAGTCAATAATGGTTAGTTGGTGCCATTTGCTACTTATCGCATATGTAATTGTAAATGCAGTTTCAGATTAGGTAGTTAGGTGTAATAAAACTCAGATTAAATCGATATAGGTACCTTGCGTGAAATTTTTGATATAAATGTTTCTTAAAATTACTTTTTTTAGTTCCTATTGGTATCAACAAGAACAATTTTAGCTAACATAAATAGCAAGATAGAAACTTGATAATGACTTAAAAGAGCTTTAACCTAACCTTTTAACTTTACTCATACCAAAATAACATGTTTCCAATATAAAACAAGTACCTATAAATTATTTATAAATATGGGAAATAAGAAATGTATGCCGCATTCTAGTTTCACGTGGCTCCTCTCCGTGATTGTAACGTAACTCGAATGACGTACTAACTCATCGACAATTTTAAAGCTAACCTTGAAACAACAGGCCTTTCAAATACCTGTAATTTATACATTCAATCCATCGAATTAGGAAGATATTTAAATTCTAATTACACTGACACAAATAGATTCGTGTTACAACTGGGGTTTCCTATAAGGGTAAAGTTCTAAACGCGTTAAAAGTTAAAACAGACAAGAAAATTAGTTGAATTTAGAAATTAATAGTAACTCTTTTTGTTTTAATTTAATAATGTTCTAACATTTTAGCAGGTACTCTTTGTAACTTAGGTACAGTGAGTTCTCACTTAGCCATGAGTACTGTTTGATTTTTGTATCTGAACGAAATAAACTATTTACAATTTATGAAAGAACTCGGTTCTAAAGTTTTGTAAATCGCGCACCACAATGTTTAAATAAAACATTAACAATTTTACTAATAATGTTTTCATATTTCTCAGCAGTAGTCTTTGAAAAATATGTAGAAAAGTAGTAGTATTTTCAGAGAGAAATATTCCTCACAATCCCACCAGGAGATTCCGCAAGGTCCAAAGGCGACTCGAATGAGGAAATCCGCATTCAAACGAAAGTAGCTGACATTGCTGAATAAGACAAATTGTTTTATTCAAGAGTACACCAGACCACTCGCAAAGAAATGCAAAGTTTTATTTATTTCTTATGAGTTCTCGTGTCTCATTGTACAAAGGATCATTGACCTTTGATAAAGCTTTTAGGCTGAGCGCAGACTTGGAACACGACAGTCTTAAGACAGACTATTGCTTTACGTCGTATAGACAATATTGTCTCAGATAGACAGTTTTGTTTTATGTGTGCTACGTATCGTAGTCAAAACTGTTTCGTTTTAGTTTTAAGACAGACTTGTCTATATGAGGCAAGTCAGTCTTGAAACAGTCTAGTCTCCAATGTGCGCTCAGCCTTAGGCATACTGGAACAATAGTAGCAGTAAGGCTGAGCGCAGACTTGGAACACGACAGTCTTAAGACAGACTATTGCTTTACAATATGTATGAATATGCGCACACTTGGAACAAAACGTCTAATAGACAATATTGTCTCAGATAGACTAATACCGCACGGCGACTAGTCTGACTAACGATTGTCGGCTTCCCTTTTGTATCAATGCAGGCGCGCACATTAAAGACAAAACTGTCTACCGTCACACCCCGCACGCACCCCACTCTCGTCCGAGCGTTCAGAAAGTAAATCACGTGCAGTGATGGGCAGTTGGATAAATACTCAAATGATAAAAACTCAGTAAATATCCAAAAGTGAGTAAATACTCGTAAATATCCGAATTCTTGGATAAGTACTCAAAAAGGATAAATACTTGGCTGCATTCATGTATCTAATGTTTTGGATTTTTTAATTGTTTTTTTAACAAATTTTCATGTTATTGTTTATCTGCAGGTGTTTTATGGTTTAAAATATTAGTTGTACTACTACATTAATAAATGTTTGCGGCTTTATTTGTTGCTAATTGTTTTTTAGTTTCTTTTTATTGTCTATCTGCAGGTGTTTTATGGTTTACAATATTAGTTGTACTACAATAATAAGTGTTTGTGGCTTTATTTGTTGCTAATTGTTTTTTTTTAAATTTCTTTTTATTGTCTGTCTGCAGGTGTTTTATGGTTTAAAATATTAGTTGTACTACAATAATAAGTGTTTGCGGCTTTATTTGTTGCTAATTGTTTCTTTAAATTTCTTTTTACTGTCTATCTTCAGGTGTTTTATAGTTTAAAGTATTAATTGTACTTAGTAATGGGCAATCGGATAAATACTCGAATGATAAAAACTCAGTAAATATCCAAAACTGACCGATTTCATGGATAAATACTCAAAAAATTTGGATAAACACTCAGCTGCATTCGTGTATCAAATGTTTTTTTTTTTAATTATAAACTAAAACTATTTTTATATTATCAGGGTCCTTAAGTATTCCAGTCGAATAAATAGTTTACTGCATTTTTGTATCAAAGTAGTTGGTTTTTTAAATAATTTTTACATGTTTTGTCTCCTTTTGTGAGTTCGTGTATTTGTTATTAGTACCTATGTGTAGGATTAAAAAAACTACTTTATGAATGTAAAAGTGTTATTAACCAAACTAGCTGCTATCCGCGACTTCGTCCGCGTGGAATGGTTTCTTAGAGCTGACATTCAACAAATAAATGGACTATTTTGATTACTTTTTAAGAACCATTTTTCAATTATGCCGTAGCAAGTACATAATTTTGTGTAACTATAAGTAACCATATGGTTACATTGTGTGCGCTGTGTATATACACAGCGCACACAATGTAAGCTTACGAAAGTAGTAATTTACCCCCGTTTTTGCAACATTTTTCGTATATGCTCCGCTTAAATTTAACGTAATGTTATGTATATCCTATATTACTCGCAAAGAATGTATCTACACTGGCGGACAAAAAAATCGACTCACTTCATACTTTCTCATTTAAAGTGCCCTAATTTCAAAATTAAGACCTAAATTCTAATTTAGATCTTAAATTCTTTAAGTTCTAGGTGTTAGCTTTAAAATGAGTACAAATAATGTTAACTTGCACTCATTTTCCTTAAAAGAAAATGGGGATAAACTTTATGAGTCCTAAAACTTGAAGAATTCAGTGGGAATTTTTTTAACAAAAAACAACATAACATTTAATATAATCTTTATTACAGAATAAAAATCATTTTAATACCTAGTGTTACCCCCCCTAGCCCTTATAACTGCTTCCAATCGGTTCTTCATGGATCCAATAAGGTGCTTCACCCTTTCCTGCGGGATGCCATTCCATTCTTCTGTTAAGGCTGCTTGAAGGTCATCTCTTGACCCTGGTGCAGGATTTCTAGCCCGGACTCTTCTCTTCAGCTCTCAAAAAATAAATACTTAAATATAATATTACAATAAAAAACTTAAATATGTTTAAAAAATAAATAAAAGTAAGTATAGTAAAATAATATATTTGAATTTAGTTATAAACAAGTATTTATTCGAGAGGGGTAAAATATAGTATTCTACGTAATGAAACCAAGATAAAATGAATTTAAAAAAAAAATTTTCTAATTAAAAACGGACTTCAACGACAAACTTGATTATAATAACTACTTACCAATAATATTATATTATAAAGGTAAATAATTATATCATGGTCACAAATCAAAGAAAATAATGTTTCTAAGACGGAGAAGTAACGCAACTCTCTGTCTTCTTCATCATCAGATCATGTTTGTGTAAAGGTGTGTAAAGTTTTCATCAATACGAATAAAATAACCCCAAAGACTAGGTAGCTCCTATATACCGTTGAGGAGTTCCCTCGACCCTCTGTCATCTTCAGCATCAGATCATTGTTGTGTAAAGATGTGTAAAGTTTTCAGTTAAAATAAGGCCAAACACAAGGTAGCTGCTATATACCGTTGAGAAGTTCCCTCATTTGTCTGTGATCTCCATTATCAGACCAGTTCTAACTCTTCATTATTTTGTAGTGACGTCAGAGATACACGTATATGACAAGATTTTACATAATGCGTCCTTACCATTTTTAAAAGTTGCCCTCGATTTCCCTGGGATCCCGTCATCCAGATCCAGATCTGGTGACAATGAGACCAAATGGAAAGTACCTATACCTTTTCAAACTAAAAAAAAAAGAATTTCAAATCGGTATACCCTCTTTCAAGAAATCAGGTAACTAACACAAAAAAAATACAATCGAATTGAGAAACTTCCTTCTTTGTTTTGAAGTCGGTTAAAAATATAGTAACTTTCGAAGGTAAGTTTCCAGGTTGATGCAAAGTATTGCAAAGATAGTCAAAACCAGTTATAATATTAAAAAAAACTAAATATTTTGATAGGAAAATGCATCAGAGTTTTTATCCCAAGATTTGGATAAATACTCGGGTAGGAACGAGTGTTTATGAGTATTTACTCAAAAATGAGTTTTTATCCGATTATAATTCCATCACTGAACACGTGGTCATGTATGCCGAGTATAATCCCATCACTGATTATGAGACAAAACAGTTTTGTTTTATGTGTGCGACGTATCGTAGTCAAAACTGTTTCGTTTTAGTTTTAAGACAGACTTGTCTATATGAGACAAGTCAGTCTTGAGACAGTCTAGTCTCCAATGTGCGGTCAGCCTAAATGTAGTATATTTACTCTATAAGTACATTGTATTCTATTTACTACATGTATTTTATATACTAAAAGGCTAACTATGAGAGCCCAGTGCGCTACCTAGCCTCATATTCTTAGATAGATGAAGATAAAAGAGGTGTATCAAAGAGTACTATATAGAATAAGTGTTTCAAAAACTGGGGAAGATCAATGACACGTAAGTTGGCCGAAAGGATTTAGAAGAAAATAAATATAATGCAATTCATTAAAACTCTGCGTGCCCCCGCATGTATGAGCACGTGAAGAACGACGAGTTTGCATGTGTTTATCATATCAACTAAAATATGTCCATCAATTCCTAATGAGAGATATATTTTAAATGCCTATTATATTTTGCCAAACTATCTGTACTATCATTATCAAAGTTTTCTGCCATAGATAAAAATATCTATTTAAAGCATGATTTTTGCGTGGCCTTGTTTATTATTTACTATACATCTTTATTACGCATTTATTTTGTAATAAACATATTATCAATACCTAACTAAAGCATCATAAAAATATGTATGTAAAAAAACAGATATATTTATTTTATATAGCATCGCATAGTCAGTACCTACAACTTTTAGATAGCAAGGTTTTACTCTGACAAACGTGATAAGTTAATTATAAACATTGAAAACCTTATCAATGATAGTTTCTCTATATATAATCTATGATGATTATCAAGCTTAATATATATTATTTACCGATATGCTTCATTACTCGCAAATGAAAGGAATCCATTCAACTTTACTACTCACTACTACTTTGGCAAAGTTTCCTCAATCTACAAGGTTGAATATTATATTTTTAGATAGTTCAATAAACAGGTAAATAGAATAAAAATAATATAATAACTAGCTGCCCCGTGCCCACTTCGTTAGGCCGCGAAAAAAACGTGTCACTTTTATAAACACATTTCATTACTGCTCCACTCGTTACTCATAGCGTGATACTATATAGCCTATGATACTCCCCGTTAAATGGACTATTCAACACAGAAATAATTTTAAAAATCAGTTCAGTAGATCCAGAGATTGCCCCCTACAACGTCACAAACACACAAACTTTACCTCTTTATAATATTAGTATAGATGTATACAGAGCTTAAAAAGCTTTCAGAAACTTACTAAAATGTATCACTTACATAAAAGTACTAAACTTACACTTCACTTAAATAATCATCAAGTCAGCAAATTTAAGTCCACTGCTGGACATAGACCTGCTCTAAATATTTTCACATATCGCGGTTCTGTCCTCCCTTATCTATAGGTTTCCCGAAAAAAAAATCTTGTTTTCTTTTTACTTACATAATATATTTTAAAAATTTAATACTTCACTAGCCTTAGTATGCCTTATCAGCGTAAAATTCCTTTTAAACGGTTTATCGCCACATACTTTATGTAGAAAAATACTTAGTTGCCTTTAAAAATGTTTACTTTAATAATATCATATTTGGCATTCCTAGCGCATTTAAATCATTGGAATGTTCTTATAAAGTCAATACTAAATATTAACCCCCTTACTCATAAACGCCAGTTAAATATTAGTCAATTGATTAGCTTAAATTCTTACGGTTTTGTTTAGCATAAGGTAGGTTTTCAATAAAAATCTCGCTAAACAGTGATTAAATTTAAGAGGCGTTAATGAGTAAGGGGGTAAATGTCCAACTCCAGGCTTTGGCCTCAGCCAATGCTTATTTTACACCTTATTGATTTACAAAAAGGACAGAATTAACGTGTATTTATTTTATTATAACGTGCACGAGTTATCTTAAGTATACGCGTAAATTGAATATTTTACAGCCAAACTACATTATTTGCAATAATCACAAGAAAAACCCATCAGATAATAAAGAAGTCTAAAACATTATATAATATGGAATGCATCAAATTGTGTTTGGTTTATCTAAAGACACTTTTTTTACTATCGACAGGATGTGATTACAAAAATTAAAAACAAATTAGTACACACACGTACATCCCTAACAGGCTTACGAAAATCTAATATGTTTTGATATTGCCTAATTTTGTCTTATTGGTCCTCTCAATTATACAAATCTCCTAAAATTTTAACGAGAAAGAAATAATATCATATTTCCTACAAAAATAATTCTTTCATTACTTTTGGATGTTGCGAACCTTGAGAGTTATAAGACTGAATATTAAATTATTGCCACCAGTTAGAACAATACATTATAAACCTACACTTATCGATAAGGACTGCGCATTTTCATGTGTCTACACTCAGCGGGATCCCCTGTCTGAGAGACTAATGAATGATGCAGAAAATTAGATCTGGATATGTTCTACTGAATTATGCTGAAAACAGAATTTGTTCCGTATAATAAACGGAAATATAAACTTTTCTAACCGACCTCCAGCCAGCGGAATATTTACCAATATTAAGTCTGGGGAACTAAATATTGGTATCAACTTTTAGTTCTGTATTTTTTCTGTTTAACAAAATAAAAAACATACTTCTAATGCCCTTACTTCAGCCACAATCAAGCTGAAATGAAACCTCCAGTCAGCGAACTTTTTCTTCTAAGGACATTTTTTTGTAACTTTTACACTAAATTGATAACATTTACATTATTTACGACTATAATTTTACTTAAAATACCTTTATAGAATTTGAAAGCTAGTAAGTGGGTAGAATACAAAATCTCACCAGTCTGCATTATCTTCCATTAATTAATATTATAAATACGAATATTTGTAAGGATGGATATTACTGAATCGAAACCGATTCAGTAGAGTACATGCATACATATTAGACTAATATCCATCCTTACAAATATTCGTATAAAAAATGTCCTTAGAAGAAAAAGTCCGCTGACTGGAGGTTTCATTTCAGCTTGATTGTGGCTGAAGTAAGGGCATTAGAAGTATGTTTTTTATTTTGTTAAACAGAAAAAATACAGAACTAAAAGTTGATACCAATATTTAGTTCCCCAGACTTAATTTTGGTAAATATTCCGCTGGCTGGAGGTCGGTTAGAAAAGTTTATATTTCCGTTTATTATACGGAACAAATTCTGTTTTCAGCATAATTCAGTAGAACATATTCAGATCTAATTTTCTGCATCATTCATTAGTCTCTCAGACAGGGGATACCGCTGAGTGTACAACAAGTATTACATTATATGTATAAGTTAACTAGCTGACCCGTGCCCACTTCGTAGGGCGGCGAAAAAAACGTGTCACTTTTAAAAAAAAAATTCATTACTGCTCTATTTCTGTTAGCTATAGCGTGATACTATATAGCCTATGACACTCCATAATAAATAGACTATTCAACACTAAAATAATTTTTAAAATCGGTTCAGTAGATCCAGAGATTACCCCCTACAACGTCACAAACACACAAACTTTACCTCTTTATAATATTATAAGTATAGATTTTAAAAGAATATAATCTTAACCCTTTCTCTGTCTGGGCAGAAAACAATGTCTACTAAGTGCAGAACATTTAGTCTCTCTTTACGACACCCCTCCATCATTTTACGCCACCCTCCATCATTTTTACGGCACCCTTGCAGTTTTACGACACCCTTCCATCTTTTACCACACCCTCCATTATTGTACGACCCCCTTCCATCATATAACGACACCCTAGCAGTTTTACGACACTCTCCGTTAATTTTACGACACCCTTTATCCTTTTACGACACTCTAGCAGTTTTACGACACGCTCCATGAATTTGACGACACCCTCCATCATTTTACGACATCCTTGCAGTTTTACGACACCCTTCCATCTTTTACGACAGCCTTCATCATTTTACGACACCCTAGCTGTTTTACGAAAGCCTCCATAATTTTAGGACACCCTAGCTGTTTTACAAAACCCTCCATCATTTTACGACACCCTTGCCGTTTTACGAAACCCTCTCAGTTTTACGACACCCTTGCAGTTTAACGACACCCTTGCAGTTTTACCACACCCTTGCAGTTTTACGACACCCTTTCAGTTTTTGCGACACACTTTCAGTTTTACGACACCCTCCATCATTATTCGACACCCTCCATCATTTTACGACAAACTCCATCACTTTACCGACACCCTAGCTGTTTTACGACACCCTCCATCATTTTACGACACCCTTGCAGTTTGACAACACGCTCCATGCATTTTACGACACCCTAGCAGTTTTACGACACCCTCCATCATTTTTCGACACCCTCCATCATTTTACGACATCCTTGCAGTTTTACGACACCCTTCCATCTTTTACAACACCCTTCATCATTTTACGGCACCCTAGCATTTTTACGACAATCTTAAGTCTCTTAATTGTAAAACTTTTTTAAAGGTACAATTCTCTAACACATTATTTCAGTATATCTCCAGACGTTTAAGCAGTAGAACCAAAATAAACGTTTTTAAGCGTCCCTTTTATAAACATATTCCATTACTGCTCTACTCCTATTAGGCATAGCGTGATACTATATAGCCTATGACACTCCCCATAAATGGACTATCAAAATCAGAAAGAATTTTTAAAATCGGTTCAGTAGATCCAGAGATTACCCCTTACAACGTCACAAACACACAAACAAACAAACACACAAACTTTACCTCTTTATAATATTATATTAGTATAGATGTATTTTTATTGAGTTCCTAAATGAAAATAATATAATGACCATGCGATCAACACGGTCGCACCTATTTTATATAGTAATCAATATAATCTACAAACTTACACATATGAAACGTAGTTAATATCATACACTTTAAACTTGATAAGAGGACTGTATGGTTAGAATTATAAGTAATCGTGAGATAAAAACTGTTATCTGTCTGTATTGTGTTCGTTAAAAATATTATGGCGAGTACTTTTAAAACATTTCTAATGTATTAAGGCTTTCTTGTCGATACAACAAGTACACAAGCTTATAAATCCGGAAATATATAATCCTTTGCGCCCCAACGCTTTATGCACAAACGTTAAGGAGAATGAAGATTCCTGCCATCAATAGCAACATCATCGGAACGGTAAAATCGAAAGTAATTTACTAATGTAAATAGGTTCATTATTATGGTATAGCATAGTTAGTAATAAAATAAGCCTCGCGTCAATGGCAGTATAAACCTGCCGTAAATTATAGGCAAACTGCCTACTACTCAACACCTACTACTGTGAAAAGCATTTAGTTTCAAAACTGTGAAGGCAACGGCCGTCCTACTGACCGAGTGATGAGAGCCAAGTAAACGTCTCTACCTCATGTATGCTTGTGTTTAGTTTAGTTGCCAACACTGACATATTCACATGATCCCATTTATAGATAGGTTAGCCAAAACAGCACGTTATTTAACTGAACACAGTTTCATTTTATACTGCCTCAGTTAATTTAAGTGTCAATGCGACTATAAAATGTGTAGAGACAAAATGGCAATGACAGTGAAACTTTTACTTTAAACTATAATTATGATATTTTGAGAGACCAAAATTGTTACATTACATTTAATGTAATGTAACAACTTGGTGATGATGGGCCCACAAACTGAGTGACAAGGTACTTATTTTATTACTTTAGCAGTCAATTGAACAGGGGGGAGCCACGTACTAATCATTAATGGCAATGTACCGGACGGGGCCACCATGGATCGTAAGTAATTGTTTAACGAGAACGTGTGGGCTCCTTTAGCCACTATCATATCGTATACCTATATGATTCATCCCACTGCCATGTTGACTGAAAATATTTAAATCATCTCAATTACTTAACATGAGATTTCACTTATTGGAGTCAGTGCCGCTGACCTCGTGGTTTCAGAGCTAAGATTCGACCAGGATGCCCTATTCACTACTAACACGGATTGAGACGTAAACGGCCGATGACGGATGGCATAATTTACTATTCTTGAAGACTCTCGTATTTAAAATAGATAAAATATATAAAAGCTCTTTAAATTTACAGGAAAGTAATAAAATGCAATTGTCTGGGCACACATATTAATTGGGTCAAGGCTATTTTAATTCTTATGGCTATTATTTCCATATGACTCATTACAAATAAGCGAAGATGAGATACGTTACACTACTCATTATACGGTGTAGTAAAGTAACAAAAAATCTGTTTTCTTATGCTCCTACGCAAAAAAGTCTGTTATAGATAAGTTTGACGTGTCCGTGTTGTCTCGTGAATCTTTTAGGAATTACGATATCACGACTCGTGATATCGTAATTCCTAAAAGAATGGTCCCCGATTGTGCTGCGCGAGCGCGATGCAGGATGTTTCGCTTGATTTTTTTTAAACAGTAGAATTTTTCTTATGCGTAATCTATACTTATAATAAAACTGTAGAGAGATCAATTCTGTACATTGAATATATGTTAAAAATTAATATTGGAGGATGAATGGTGATCGATACTAATGCCAAAAATGCAATCAATAAATTTTTTGTCTGTCTGTCTGTCTGTCTGTCTGTCTGTCTGTCTGTCTGTATGTGCACGCATGGGTCAAAAACTACTGAAGGCATTTTAACCAAACTTGGTACAATTGTAGTCCATACTTCCGGGCAGGTTATAGGCTGTATAACATAACGCTAAGACACATAGGAGCTGAGCAGTGACGAAAAATTTGAAGCAAGTCGGTTGAAAAAAAGCGCGTTCGAGCTCTTATCATCGCATACGTTGATCATACGCCAAAAATATGTATTACAAAAATAATGGTCTTCAAACGATGAACAAAAAAGTCCTGAATAGTATATATCTATCTTTTATATATTAGCCACAATAACCTGTTTAATCGTTAGGGTTTTCTTCAAAGTGTATTAAATACATAAATATATTGTAATTTGCAAAGACATATCTTTTTCAAACTCCCATATTTCAAAAGTACACTTTAATACCTTATTCATAAAAAAGAATTATAGAAATCGGTTTATAAACACACAAGATTTAGATGAAAGAAAATTTCCAAATGTCGCCGCGCCAGTATGAGTACGGCTGTACGGTTGATTTTTGTTTAACGTCCGAAACGGCCAACCGGTAATTTCATTCACATTGACTCTTAATGCGAACGGACGTGGTTCTTATTGACTCTTCTCGGAATAAGCGCGCTTTAGATATTAAAAAACATAGATACGTAGTTTTTAGGTATTAAGTTTAAAGTAGGTATCTATCTATACTATAATAAAACAATCGGAATCGGATAAGTAATACTCGAGATATCGCTAGATCTCTTTATTAGAACAGTCCGATACAAATCAGGGGTCATGAAAAATGGATTTGGTTCAATGTTGAATGAATTTAAATTTAGTTTCTTTTGTTCACGAGATGGCGTTACCAGTAGTAATCATAAAATAAATGAGTTTTTAAATAATATATAACTATTTATAATATTAATTATTCATAAGTTATTCCTTTTAAATGTTAATAAAATTAACCATGAATCGTATGTGTAATATCAATTATAAGTCTTCACACTAGCCTTTAAAAATATCAATTTAACGGACACAAAGAACATCCAGACTAAGGACAATAGTTTGTGTATCACAATTAATTGTCCTCCATGGGAATCAAACCCGAGACCTCATGCACGCCAGCCATGTAATGCGACCGCCGCGCCACCGAGGCAGGTAATTCTGCCGCACCATAACGTGGCGTGCAAATGTATTCATTCATAATTAATTAGCGATTATCCGTGTGGTGACGGAGCAAGAATACAATATGTCACCTCCCCATCTCATCCCATGGGTGGCGTAAAACCGACTAAGGGACTATCGGTGAATATTATCTTTACGAAATAAAAATGAAGGAAAACTTGAAATTAAACCCTATACCAATCCGACTGGCCAACGTGGTATTAGTAGGCCAAGTATCCCTCCGTCACGGGAGGAGGCGCGTCCTTGCAGTGGGACATTAATGGGCTGTTATGATGAAAAAGCAATGTCATTTATTTTTAATTACAAATTTGACAACAGATGGCATTGTGCCTGTGACGTCATTTTCAGTATCGCGGTATTAAGATTTTACTTGAAAGAATGACGTTCGCTCATGTCTTTCAGTATAAGTTTAGACACAGTCTTCATAGATCTGTCTTTGTAAAGATCTGTTTTTGAAAAGGTTTTGGTTCGTTCGTTAATTTTACAATTCGTGTGTAGGTATATCTGTTTGTTATAAGGTTTAAAAAACGATTTTTCAGTATTAAATCGAATTGCGAAGTAAGTAACATCCGCCACGCGAACGAAGTCGCGGGCACAGCAGCTAGTAATTAAATAAGGTTTTAATTTTTAAAAGTTGATACCCGAACGTGTGTTCTTACTAAAATTAAAATAAATTTTGGACATACTCGACACTCTTCCAGTCAACCTAAGACTCAAAATCAATTTTCCCAAAATTTCTTTAATTTTTCTGAAGACCGGTCTATGGAAGTACCTTTCTCGCTCGACCCAAAGCAAGGCTAAGTGATGCCCAAAGACAAAAGTGCTCAAAACTAATAAATAAAAAAGTTGTGTGTTTTTACGTAGGTATGAAATAGTGTGTATCGTAGTAGCAATGCCGACGTATACTGTATACCTAAGTAACGTGGTCAGTGATCACGCCACATTTTTGGCTACGAGCCCAAACTACTAAACATTTAGCTCTCATTTTCATAGCCATGCCGATTGCAAACAACGTGAGTTATCTATGACGTAACTGTAAAGGGTTGATACCCTCCATCTTATCTAGATTGGAGTCTTTACAAATTCTATTGGTCCATAGAAGATGTCTCTGAATCATAACTACCACTCTAATGTTTACTCAATTATGCACGATGCATAAGTGATTGCAATGATAATGTTTTATGTTGAATGAGATCATTTCCTGTTTAGCTTTACATTTTTTTTAAAGTGTACCTTGATTAAGAGTCAGTCCATGGCTCGGGGACTAGACATGAAAATAATAGAAACAAAGAACATCTCATCATACTAATAAATGCAGTCTGCAATCAAGTCAAAGATTGGAACATTTCTGTGACACAAGTCACAAAGTATATTCAGGATTACACAAATAATTTTCTTACGTAGGAAATGAAACCCCAACCTCAGGCACTTTTGTGTGTCAATCAAGTTTATTAATTTCAATGGTTCTAGCGGGATACTGTAAGCTTAAGTGATTGATATATTACATGAGATTGCCAGATTGAATCCCACGATGGACAATGGGTTCTATTCTTAAAAAGCTGATGATGTCTGACTTGATGCCTTTTTTATCTTGCATTTATGTTAAGTCATGGCAAAAGCCAAAGTTTGAAACTTACCCCCGGTTTCTGAATGACTGATCAAGTCAAAATCAACTAATTAAGTGTCAAAACTATAATTTTCAGGAACTAAAATGACAGTTTTGACACTTGATTAGTTGATTTTGACTTGATCACGCACTTGACCAGGCATTCAGAAACCGGGGGTTAGTGAATCTAATCTGTGTGTAATGTCATTAAAAAAATCAAAGTGCAAAAAGTGATTTTAAAATAATGTGTATGTGTTCAACATGATGCCTAGCATTTTAACAAAATACAGTTAATATTAGATTAAACCGAGTCAGCCATGTACAATGGCATGTTGTAAGGTTACTGGAGCAATGAACTGGGCCTGACCTACTTAGAAACTTGTAGCAAATCTCTATCATTATGTAAATATATTATTTGTACAATCTGCATATATATTGTGGGATGCATGGCACTATGAAAACTTTAAAGTGCTGTTTTACTAGCTGTGTATACTGTTTCATTAGTCACATTCAGAGCTCTTAAAAAATCATTTATTATCTTAGCATGATGTTTCCCGATACATTCAGTTAAATTCAGAACAATAGTTAGTGAGACTATTACGTGCAAACTAACAAATTCTTCAGCTTTATATTTGTATAGATTTATTTTTATTATAATTAAAATTGAAAAGAGTAGTTTAATCAAATTTATAAAAAACAAGAACTAAAGGTGTATGGCATGTCACATTGTCTATATGTGTGATAGATTAATAATTATATCAATGTGTCCAACCTATTTCATCATAATGTAACTGTAGCTGTAAAAGAGAACTTATCTTTGCAATGTGTCTAATAAGCACAGGATTAGTAAAGATCCCACTTTCCCTACTTTATTATCTCATAAATAATATATAATCTATGGTAAGGCTACATAATTATTATTTGATGGAACAATCTATGACCTAATTTACATTACAGATAATTAAAGTGTAGAGTATATTTTATATTTTTATAGTTACAATTTTACTTTGAGTAACACATTTAAACAATATGGTTTCTATGAAGTCTATTTTATGTATCAATTTACATTCACCAATTGTTTTGTGCAGCAAACAATTTGTTATATTGCATAATAAAGCAGCTGTTATAAATCAAACTGTGACATCTTCATCAAAAAATTAAATTCAGTTAAACATATTATTTTGCATATATGTACATGGAAAGTCATAAAATATATTCATGGTAAAGGAATTTTAATTGCAATAACATGAGCATTATATCACTTACAACAAAAATATATTACTTTTGTATGTTTACAAAATAATCTTTATTTTGTGTCTTGATTATAATTTTTATAATATTTATTTCTCTAAAATGACTGATAGACAACCAAAATCTGTAGTATTAACTACTAGAACCTAGCATAGTATAAAATGATTTAAATTTACACTACTTTAATAAAGTATGATTATGGTATGAAAACATAATGAACAAGGCACTGAAATTTTTATAGAAATATGGTACTTACAAGTGATGGTTCCGATGGTTCTATTTCTTCTAGATCAGGGGAAGTATTTAAACTGGTTTTGCTCCCATTCTTAACATCACCAATTGTATCAGGTGTGGAAATCATATTCTCTTCGTTATTTCGTGACCTCTTTCGAGACATTATTCACATTGACAGCCGGTGTAACCTAAACTTTTGTTGTTGTATTACTTGCAAACCTATTTAGTTTTAATTTCAAGAACCTATCTAATACGATATAATAAGGGTTCTACTTTAAAACAGTAACTGTACACTTTACTCGAAACGATGACAAACCAGCATAGATTTATATCACTAGGCACTGCACTAAGAGAGGAAGATGAACCAGTCTCATGTTTTTGTATATTAATTATTATTATAAAAATTCGATACAATTTATTACAAAACAACAAAAGAATATTTTAATGTTTTTACTTTAGAATTAAAAAATAATTACAAATAAATTATGACAATAGCAAAGGCCAGAAGAAAATATTACTGAACAGTTTAGTGATGTGCAGATGTTTTGAATTTATTTTTTAAAGCGAGCGTTCGATAAAAGCAATGAGTACATTTTAGATTTCGTATTTTTTTACTCTAAAAAAGAGAACTGTCAAAATTTAATGTCAAGTTTCTCGTGCGTGAGACTGACACAATGGCATGGTAATAAAAGTCCTACAGACGCTGCAGAGTAATCGGTAAAAAAAATGTTTTAACTTAGTTTCTTTTCTACTAATATACAGAAAATGAGTATGGATGTTTACCTATTCACTGTAAAACTATTATAAGAACTTTATCCTGAATGATATTTTCCTTTAATTCCTTCTTTTTTTCGGTTAGTCCATATATTGCTCCTCGAATATTTCTCCCAGCAGGAGCAATACATGTCCATGTATTTCTACACAACGTTATTCAAAAATCCAATTAATGTAATTTTTTTACTATCACAATTCACAACCAAATGTGTAAAATACCTACTATAAACCACCTATAGATGAGTGTATCTGCATGTCAATTCTCATACCTAAAATTCGGTTAAGTTAACTTTTAATTGTTATGTTTTTGCTATTGCAATTGTAACCTTTTACGGTAGTGTTAAGGTTTTATTTAAAGTGTGACAATTTGACAACTAAAAGTTAACTTAACCGAATTTTAAGTAGGTACGAGAATTGACATGCTGATACAAAGCCACGTTCTTATCCATATAACTTTAACTACGAGGGAGAAGGGAAAGCTTTTAGATAATTTAATTTCAAGACTTGACACATGGACACGTTTTGAATAGTTTGACCACGAAGAATGTCGAAATTCCTCGTGGTCAAACAACAAACCAGTTTGACAAAATAATTAGATTACGAGGAAAAAAAGGGGGCGATGACTTACCTTTTGTACCTTAGGACTCTTTCAATTAAGCAGTGGCTAAATTAAAAGAGCCCATAATGTTAACTTCTCAAATGGACCACACCCTGGAATGTCCAATTCCTACGGACCCTTTCCCACATCGTCCACTTCATAAAATGACTACATAGATTATTTTTATGTAGTAGGAAGGTAAACGAACAGACTGTTCACTTGTAGTTAGGTGGCTTGTCTTCGCACGGCGCGCGCTTCTACCGGAGCATTCCCCTCTGCGTGAAACTCGTTGGTGTTAACGCGCGCCGCTTCATTTGCCGTGTCCGGATCCGACTGCGTCCTTCGCTTCTAATTAGTTTCAATTTTAAGAGTGCAGACGAGCGCATAGGTGGGATTCGAACGTATGGGTCGGCAGCCGTACGCAGCCGGTCGCGGGATGTCACCGCCTGTGTTTATCCTTGACTTGGAAATATAAACTTTAAACAATGTATACAAGATTTAATTTTGTTTAAAGATTGTAAAATACGTTTCGATGCGGGCCGGTTGGTGAAGATGGACCTTAAAGATTGATGGCGGACTCGTGGTCACACCAGTGTGACTATCAGGAATTGTTTTCTTGTTAGTCACACAGATTGTAAAATTCGTTTCGATGCAGGCAGTTGTTGGAGTTGAACCTTTAAACGAGCCTTTAGGAAGTGGAACATGTGAGAAGTGGTCGTGTTAGGAAGTGGACCATGATGGAAGTGGACAGTGTGAGAAAGTAGTCATAACGAGAAGTGGACGATCTGTGGTGTCCACAATATAAGGGCTTTTTTCAATTTAGGCGTATTGTGTCGGACGTTTGCAGTGGCGCAGCGGTGCGTTTCTCGAATGGCAAAGTAACGTTCGTGTGTTTTCATACAATATGCCAGGTGCGGCGTCCGTACCGAGCTTTTACGTAGTGTCGAGCGTTTGTCTGCGGCACCACAAACGTCCGACACGAACATGGCAGACTCGTGGTCACACAACTTACTTTTTTATTGTTAGTTACACTCCACCACTATTACAACACTTTTTATTACATTTTTATTTTTATTTCCGGCGCGGAAGGGAACGGAGTGAAAGTTTTTGTACATCGCTTAATGAACTTTATGTCAAGTGTATATCAAACAAACTATTTTTTTTTTCTCGAAATGGCGATTCAAAGATTCCGCCAATAACCAGTTAAATACTTTCAGTAAGCGAACAAGGTACCTACATTTAATTTTGACATAATATTGAAAATAATAAAAACGTGTTATTCTGTGCTATTTATTAAAAAAGTCGGTATCAGAGTTATAAAGTACATAATTAACAAACTAACTACATACGAGCCTAAAAAAAGTCGCGCGCCTTGGCATTTGCCGTATCAAATGCCATAAAACAAATTTTCCCGTTTGTAGTAAGTAAAAAAGTGTTATTATCATTATTACCAATGTATAAGGCGTAAAGAAAAAAAATGTAAAGATGATTTAGTTTTAGTGAGTTAATTGAATGAAATATCGTTAGGTCATGTCCTTGAAATGCTGAGATAGGGGTAAACTATACTATTGTTGCCACCCCCCCAGTGATTGGGACTCTGATATAAAAATCCAGTTATTATAAGACAATTTCCGTTTATATACAGTTGCAATACCATAATGGGTAGAACGTCTTATCTTCTGTAGGAGTAACACTATTTTCATCCATTATTATAATCATACCTGTTTTTGAGTGTCAAAGGAAACTAAGGTGTCGTGATCGTGTTGTTTTTTTAGCAAAAAGTATAGTACTAGACAATAGAAGTGCACGTGAAAAAGTGATTTTTGTGTAAGTTTCTACGCCAAATTATATTTGATATTGTTAAATTAGTGTATATCTTGCTATTTTTATTGTTTTCAGTGTTGAAATTTAAGCGTACCCGCCATTACATTGGTGCCAATCACTGTATTTTTTTTTTTGGTATAGTGGCACAGTGATTGGCTCGGATACCAATGATTGTACCTACTTTTATTTTTTTGTAGTATAAAACCAATAAATTGTTATCTAATCAAACGATTTGATTAAATCTGCTAATAGAATCTTAAGTAAAATTATATTAAATAAGACAGAAGATACACAAAGGAATTAAAAATAGAATCTTTGATCGAAGTTAAACCTGTAAATTTTACTACCCTAAAAGAAATAAAATCAATCCAATTTTAGTTGCAGCTAAAGCTAAAAACGATAGAAGCTTCAAAGAATCGGAATAAGTACTAAGAGTAAAAATAGAATTAAAGTAAATTAATTAATTATTTAAAGAAAGGACCTGTTTTAGATAAACCTGAAAATTTCAGAGACTCATGGGAAACTAGAAAAGATAAGATAACAGTTAAAGAAAATAAATTAAGCCCAGTGACAAATGAAGAACTGTTAGAAGTATTAGTAGATGATGAATGATGATTTATTAAATGATGACAGCACCTACATTAGCAGTTAATAGTGCCAATCGTTATACCAAATTCAATGTGCCAATAATTATACTTCAGTGCCAATTATTGTACAATAACAAAGAATTAAGTTTAATGTTACTTTTCAAGCAATAAATATATTTTATTGAAATACCAATGTGTTTAATTATTATTTACTTTTATATACCTCATTATCTGATAAACATAAAATATATAAAAATATTACTATAACAAAGAAGACACAACATGTATATTGAATATCATCTTAGAATGCCAATCATTGTACTGCTTACCCTACTTTTAATTTAAAAAAGTGCTGTTGGTAAATATTATAACGAACTTAAACTTACATATTGATAATACAGCCCTATTTGTTATTGACAAAAATACTTTCTTGCCAAAATTCTATAACGTTACGATTCACCTGTTAAAAATTCTGTGACGTCACGACTCAGCTGTCAAAAAATATTTTCCTGCCAATATTCTATGACGTCACGGCTCATCTGTCAAAAATTCTGTGACGTCTCGACTCAGCTGTCAAATATACTTTCTTGCCAAAATTCTATAACGTCACGACTCACCTGTCAAAAAATCTGTGACGTCACGACTCAGCTGTCAAACAATATTTTCCTGCCAAAATTCTATAACGTTACGACTCAATCAAAATATTATAATATGATGGAAGTAAAACTTTACGGTTCTTTTCGTGGTCAAACTATTTTAGGTTTTCGTAATTTTTCCTTTACATTCACTACCTTGCTTCATGCCAAATTTCAAGTTTGTAAGTAGGTACCCTGTAGGTTATTAATTACCCTGGCTGGTCGAAAAGTTGCGACAAAATCGGCGATATCTCTTGATTGAGTTGGATTAGAAGTTTGAATTTTTTCCTCTAGACCCAAGGCTCCTGGCGAATACCCCTGGGGGTGTTAAGGGTACTTTAATTCGGACCCATGGCACCCCCAGTCTTCAAATCTCTAAACAATAGTGTACCAGTGGTATCAAAAATTTGGGTTATTCCTCGTCATGCCACCAACTCTTACCACCAGTGGCACGAGAAGGAAGGAAGGACATTCCTCGTCGTACCACTGAATGATATGTTGCTCTACTAATAATTATAAAAAATAAAAACGATTTAAATTAAATTTTAATCTATCCTGGTCTATTATGCTCCGAAAGGCTCTAAACGAACAATAAATTTCAAATTCAAAGTATTTTATTTCCTAAATATACTGTTTTTATTTACGTGGTTCGTTTACATGCGGAGGGGAACAGCATGCAGTACTGTACTATAATACCTATAAAAATATACCTATTAAAATCTTGTAAACATGTTTCTGGCAAATAAAATAAAAAAATATTAAAACTTATTCAAATAAAAAAATATTCTTATACGTGATAAAACAAATTCATATTTTTAGGGTTGCGTATCGATTTTGATAAAATGGAATTCTTATAGGATCACTTTGTTGTTCGTCTGTCTGTCTATCTGTCCGTCTGTCTGTCAAGACCATTTGCCTCAGGAATGCGTGGAGGTATCAAGCTGAATTTTTTACTTACGTCCTTTTAAAGCTGTAAAAAAATCAAACTTCGAAACAAAAGCAATCAAGAGATGTAGCCATTTTACGGTTAAGGTTATGTCGCAAATTTTCGACCAGCAAGGGTATAAAAACCTAAAAGGTAAACTTGAAATTTGGCATGATGCAAGGTCTTATAGTACCTATATTGTACGAAAGGAAAAATTTCGAAAACCCTAAATTTTTAGTTTCATGATTTATTTCGTCATAAAATTTAGGCGGGAAAATAATTTTTGACAACTAAGTCGTGACGTCATCGCAGTCTGGTGGGAAAATAAATAGGTTTGTACGGAACCCTCGCCTCGGTGCGCGATTCAGACTCGTACTTGACCGGTTTTGTTTATTTTGATGGGTGCAGACTGCCAGGAAAAATATTTTGTTTAAACTGCATTTTTTTATACTTACTAAAAAAATAAATATGGACATCATCGGCATCATTTAACAATACAAATAGGCTGGTTATTGCCACATTTTATTAGAATAGTCTGGTTTTACTGTTCCAGACCTTTACCTTACCGTTATTAGTACGTTGGCGTTCGAATTCCGGTATTCGCACTATTCGTCAGTTAATTTTTCATTTTTTTTTAGCCATTGATCTTATAAATACCTACCTATACTTTATACATTTATTTAATTTTGATAGGGGGCATAAAAGAAAAAAAACTTTCATTTTATTTTAGTATTTCCCATGAAACCACCAAACAAAATGTGATGGGTCAGTGATATTTTATCACTGTCGATAAAGAATTACAATGTTTATTTTTAATATTTATTTAACGCAATTTTTCTAATCTGTGGGCCTAATATAATTTCATTTTTAATTACGATGAGCCAAAATCTCTCCCTAAGACTTAGATGAAGATAAATCGTAATATAACATTCAAGAGCACTGCACTTTTTATATTAAGGGTGCCATGGGTCCGAATTAAAGTTCCCTTGACACCCCCAGGGGAGCCTTGGGTCCGGAATGGATTTTTTTAGAGTACTAAGAAGCAACAGACCTTTGTAGGGGCACGCGTCCTAATGTTGGCACTGCACCAGATTATCAGCACCCCCAACTAAAACTCAAATTATAAGCTTTCTATTAATTAATTTCGGCTACCATTTTAACAAACATTAAAATAAGATCCTTTTGGAATTATAAACTGATCCAAACACGACTTTTTGAAAAAAAAAGGAATATTTTAAAAAACGCGGGAATATGTCCTTCACATTTCTTTGTTTTGACAGTTTCTTATGATCGTAGGTAAGTTCAGGTTTTTTTATTTTACTTTATTTTAGTTCTTTTAGATATTTTTTACTGAACCTTTAGGTTTTATTCATGTATAAAATGTTTTATAAGGCTTATCTGACAATGGAAATGAACGTTATCTTGATTTTATGTTAATAAATGAGGTGCTGACATCTGGGTTCAATTTTTTTGCGAATTGCTAATTATCGGCACTGGTACTGTTACATGACAAAGTGGTATGTACAATTGTTAATCCATATTTTTTATAGTAAAGCGTGATTATTTTATGCCTAGAATTCAATATTCTTGGAAAAAGTACTCTATGATTTCGGATTTCATATCCTGGCATGGTGCTGAAACTAACATTGCTAGTTATTTTCATAGTGTTGATATAATGATCAAAAGAATGTCTATTATTTTTTGGATTTTTTTATATTTATGTATTTATTTTTCTGAAACTTCGGTTGTTATGCCCGATTTACACATCGACAAGTACAGTAGCGAGTTAAGTAGTATTTTAAGATTAAGTTGATTTAAATAGATCTCCATCCTATTTTTTGGCGAGTTAAGTACCTACGAAGTAGCCCCCTCTCTCGCGTCTCGCCAACTTAAATCGGCAAAAAATAGGATGGAGATCTATTTAAATCAACTTAATCAACAACTTACTACTTAACTCGCTACTGTACTTGTCGATGTGTAAATCGGGCTTTAGGCTATAAATAAAAGAGATTTTGCTATAAACATTGGATAAGTTTATCTACCTAATTTTATGTCTAATTTTAAGGTGCTGATAATTGGTGATAATGGTGCCAATAATTGGTGTTAGGGTAATTATTTAGTCAAACTCATCTAAATAAAATGTGTATGCACGAAGACAAATTGTTATAATAAAAATCAGTTACTTATTTAATATTGAACCGAGAAAGCATGTTGTTAACTTTCGTTATCAGTATTATCACTAAGATAAACGATATTAAAGTAAGACTAACTCTTAAAGTGCTGATAATTGGTAGCATCACCCTATTTGGTGAAAATTTCAGCTTGATACCTCCACGCGTTCCTGAGATAAATGGTCTTGAAAGACAAACAGACGGACAACAAAGTGATCCTATAAGGGTTTCTATTTATTTTCAAAATCGGTAAAGAACCCTAAAAAGAAAATACAGTACCCAGAGAGCTTGGACATGTTTTTTTACGAAAACAAGAAAATAATGTCAAATTACTTTTATTTTAGTTAAACAAAGAAATGTATATATAATATTATATATTTATTGAATAAAATTATTTCTTATAAACAGACATGACATGACGCCTCGTCCATTGCGAGAAACAGCCACCAAATTCTCATCATAGCCGAAATATGGCAAACCTAACATTTTAGAAAACGCAAATGCAGACGGCCCAATTCTTTCAAAAACATTTAATTTCATAATAAATAAACAGGGAACATGAAATGAGAATTATTATAACAGGTATATACTTACCTAATAATCGTTTACATCTGGTATTTGATAAATATAAATACAACATGCAAATAGATCATTTTCAAAAAAGCTTTAAAAACACCTGTCCCCACAATGAAACAACACATTACATATTTTAACTGTAGTTACATTTAACATAACGCACATTAACTAATATGCTTAACACTTGTAATTAACTTTATGAATAATATAACCACTTTATATATTTATTTATTACAATATAATTGGACCATCCCCATCTTGGTTACAAAATACCGACATTAACAAAAACAACTACTTAAAAAGGAAATGAATATGCTCAAACAAAGAACTAACACTTTAGTAGTTCAAGCATGACATTCAATAAAATGGTATAAAAAATATATCAACAATTTTAAGTTAGCACAAACGGTATTCAAGACAAATAATATAATCGTTTAAAGAAAAGAATTCCCTAAATACATCGGGTTATATAATTTCTTTGATCAGTCAATTCAATATCGAAGCGTGATTTTAGAGACATCATACAACATTGTATGGGGGCGTAATGAGCAGTGCGTGACTGGCAACGGAGGAGCGCAGGTATCCAGTGTGACGAACTGTAATAAATATTGTGACGGCGACCCGCGCACGCACTAAGTAGATGTGGTCAGGGCCAGTTGCAAAGCTTCCTTGTGCTCGTTACTCAGCTGCATGAGAACTGAATTAAATAATTCGGCATTGCCCTGAAAAAAATACAAGTGCGTGTAAGTAATAAACTTATTTTTATTTAAACCATCAGCTTGGTTTCTGATGATCTAGGCATGTAGTAGATTCACTAAATCTACATTTCACTAATTTTCCTACATTCATGTTGCGACATTTATTGATATGTAAAAAAAATGATCAAAAGATTCTACTAGCTATTAGGTAAATCGAGAGATAAACAAAGTATAATAATGTAAAGTACAGTACCTGTATCTGTCGCACGAGCGCGACCATCTGCGCGTAGACGGCGTTGTCGCTGGGCACGGCGTCGCGCAGGAACGCTTCCGCCAGCGTGGCCAGCACGCGCGGCGGCGCGTCCGGGCCCGACAGCGCCGCGTGACCGCTGGCCGCCAGCTCGCACAGCAGCGAGTACACGTGCGGGGCTTCTTCTGTGTCTTCCGTCACTGGGAGCCAAGTCAACCTGCGCCAAAGATGCACAATCATTAGACAATGTCTAGATTTATGACGAGTAAACTAATCTCAGAACATGGCGGATAACAGTTCTTCGGATACGGTACTACTGCGTCGGTATATTGTTTCATTACATAAATACTTTCAAAATAAAGTTACATTAGATATGAACTTTCAAAACATTAGGCGGGAGCGAGTACCGACCAGTGCCTGATGATCTCGTCCCTGTTGATCTGCGTGTGGTTGTACTTGATGATCTTGGTGACGGCGGAGATGGCGTTCTCGGTGGCGTTGATGTTGTCGACGCTGCGCGCGTCGGGCATGGCGACGAGCGCGGCCAGCAGCGGCACGGCGCGCGCGCACGCGGGGGCGAACTGCGCGCCCCCGAACTGTGCCAGCGCGCCGCAGCCGTACGCCGCCGCCTGCCGCACCTCCGCCTCGCCCGAGCCCAGCGCGCCCAGCAGCGGCTCCAGGAAGATGTCCTGGTACTTGGCGCACGCCGGACCTGCACGTCGTACGATACGGTCAGACCGATGTCACTTTTTATGTTCTAGTTATTAATTCTACTAAATAACTGTAGCCGAAGCCTAATGGGCGTTTCCATCGACAGTCATCGATGACATCCCGAGTCGACAGAACAATAATAAATGATCAATTGAAAGAGCTAAAACGTATAAAGTATGAAGAACATAGTCCCCTAGCTTTCTGAAAGAGCATCAATACCTAAAAAGATTTTAGCTGTAACGAGATAAAAATACTTGTTCCTTACCAAGTAAGTATAGTAAAGAACTCATAAAACCAATGAAACTGACTCGGCCGGCATAAAGTTATTGAATGGCTAAGCAGACAGTCATTAAAGTCAGTTAAGGAACTAAATGGCGGGAAGAGTGAGAACTTCTCTGGTAGCTAACTTTAGGCCTTTATTTATACTTTAATTGGTGCTTACTGTACAGCTAATTTAATCACATTGTTCTGCATGGTAAAGATTCTTACAACCATTTTTACATGTTGTTATCGCTATATTAAATAGATTATACTTTATATTTGATCTTACCTCCGAATTCAATAACATCGTCGAAAATACATATAGCCCACTGACGATCCGAGTATGGACGTCCTGGAGCCAGCAGCTGCACTAGATGTGGTAATAGACTGTCCAAATGTGGATAAAAGCTTTCTCTGTAAGCTGACATGAGAGCGTGCAACACATCTGCTACTCGTGATAGGCCGTAAACATCCTCATTGTCTTCATCAGCTAACTGTTCTTCTACAACCTAAATATAAAAGAAAAAATTTTTTATTGCCAGGTGCAGCTATGTAACATCAAGAGGAATTACATAATAAACAACAATCAACCGATTTTTAAATAATAACAATGTTCCTTAGATGTGTCTCATTCTTCTCTCATGTAAATGGTGTCAAATAACTCATACACTTTTAGAATAGTGTGCGGCCACTTTGATGGCATTTGGAGTGGCCGCGTAAAGATTATTAGATGTGTGAATAAGGAGCACTGTGGTTATATAAGTTTTTTTTTTGTACTATAACTTCTCAGAATGCATCCCATTTTATACTGATATTATCCATACCCATTAAAGAATTAACTTGTATGAGTGGAATTCAATTAATGTTAGCTTTTTCCTTCTGGAGCAGAGTTTAAAGGAACTCATTTTTTTACAAGATCTTTAGGTTGAATTTAGCTATCTTGTTATTCTTAGACTGAACTACATAGACAACTAATTTTTAGAAACATTTATTGATTTCGAAATCGAAACTTTTGAAGTACAAAAGATAGGGTTTAAACCCTGGATGTAACATTTTGATATAGTGAACTTAGTTTACTTGTAGATGTTATGTTAAATTACTCACCTCGTCATAATCTTCATCAGCTCGTTTTTGACGGCGTTCAGTAGCGCGTTCGAAATGCTCTGTCAATAGCTTGTTAAGTATTCTTAAAACTTCAGCCATCATCTCATCAGAGAGACAACCACCACCCAGCAGCTCAATGCACTGAGAACAAAGAGCAGAAAGTTTAAAATAAAACATTTATTTTTAGTCGACAAGACTCGTTAAAATAATAGGAGAACAAGTATACCTTAGCGAGACTGTTGAGCAGTTCAACCTGCACCTCCTGCTCGGGCTCAGAGTCGATGGCCTTGAGCAGCTCAGGCAGCATGTAGGCCCACATGCCCTGGATGTACTGCGGGCCGCGGATGCGCGCGCACTCCAGCAGGTAGGGCAGCGACTCGGCCGCCGCCGTGCGCACGTTGTCGTGGAAGTAGAACTTCAGCATGGGCACCATCAGCTTCACCACGTCCTCCGCGTACTCCGCGAACTCTTCCTTCAGCTCGCGCGCGTAGCACACCAGCATGTCGCATGCGGATGCTTTGTCTTCCAGACCTGGAAATTATTTAAAACTAGGTCCTTAACTTTGTGTACTCAGTCAGTAGCATAAACTAAAATTTTAATAATGTCCATTTTTAAAATCATGATGCTGGTTTCAGTGTTTTAATACAAAAATTAAGTTTTTGCTTACTTTTCAATTAATTAAAACTACAAACGTCGTTCGCCTCAATTTATTAAAACGGCAGAAGGAAAAAACAATGTCCAGACAGGCCCAATGTTAAATTTAGTTAATGTAAATTTAATTAATAAAATATGGTACTAACCGGCAGTTTTGATGCCGAAATTTTGTTGTTCACCAAGGGTCACAAAGTGCCAGTCAAGGTCTCCTTCAATGGTCTCCAAGTCATCGTTATCTAGCAGTGCTACCTCAGGCTTCATAGCGGCAGTACGCATCACAGGCTCCATTACCATTGGCAGATATTGAGCGAATTTCTTCCCTGTGAACAACAATTAAAAACTTTGATAAACAAAAAAGTATTTGAGATGTTCTTGATTTGTTCCAATTGTCACAAATTTTTCTCTTCAGTATTTTCTAAAATTATTTGTACCAACTCTATTTACATCTCACCAATCTTAATAATCACTTCAATATGAAACAATAGCTTGTAAACACATTGGTCATTAATGATAAATAGATTCTATTGGCCGGATCCACACCAAACGATCCAACGCGATCCGATCGCGCGCTGCAGGAGCGTTTGATGTGGACTTGCGTTGCGCGATCCAAACAACGCGGCAGGATCGCTCGAAAAACGATCCATTTTGGATTGGTCATTTTTGTATGGATCCGGCTATTGAGACATGCTATATCCCATAGATAGATTACTGGTGTATAATTTACATTATTTAATAATCTTTGTTAGCAGAAGTACGGAATTGTGAAAAACTGTATGTGAACTGAGATCCATAACTTTCTATATGAGAAAGAAACGGAGCAAATGTCACATTTGTTTTTCCAATGCTATGGAAGTGGTATACTCAAGTAAAAAATATATACCACTAACGAAGCATTGGCACATTAATATCTATCAACTTAAACATTTATAGCTACTACATACAATTAAAACCTACCCATTATTCTACAAATTCGTGACCATGCCGAAATAAGATATGAAGTCTGTGGGTCATCAGCAGGGAGCTGTTCGCCTTCTATATGAGTCTTCAATAGTAAATCCATCACCTCTGAAGCATCCGAAGTAAACTTTTCCTCGCCAACTGCTAAACCTATAAAAATATAGCACATTAGTAGTATGAATAAAACTTGTATACATAATGTATATGTATGTATATATATGTAATTATAATGTATTCAAGGGACTGACACCCTAACATATAATAAACATCGGGTGCTAATTATCTTGAATTTGCTTTTTTTTCGTAAGTATCTGAAATGCTACGTCACAAAAGAAGAAGCTGGGACAGATCCTTACTGTTCAAATAAAAACAAGAGTAGTTTCATGCAACTACTATTTAAAAGACTTATCAGAGGAGATAAAAAATTTCATCATAAATTATCTAAATATAAAAATGAAAGAACAACCAGCCCAAACTATTATGTGGGCGGAAAGAAGGCCTAAATACACATTTACATATAAATATATCAGACAGTAATAAATAGTAAAATTAGTAGTTAACGAACTTTTAAGTTTGGCGTACTTACCTATAAGGCTGACACATTCTATTGTTTTTCCACGGAGCATCTTGAACTCATCAGTAGTGGCGTTAGCAATGATGTACTTGAGACAAGGCATCAATCGATCGTAATATACTACGAAATCTTTTTCAACAGTGTCGGCTACCGACGCAATCGTTGTCACTATTTGTTCTAGCACCAGTTTAGTGCCTCGTTCGACAAGCTAAAACAATTCAAACAGTTCTTTTTAGGTTCGACTAAAGCTCTTTTGTACTTATTTAAATTGTTTAAAATCCAGTGTCACATCTTAGTTTACTACACCAGAAGCAAATAGTAACTTTGTGCCAAAAAGGCACAACATGATTAATAAATAATAATGTAAGTAGACTGAGATCCTAAACTTTCTATATAAGAAAGAACTGGAGCAATTGCTACATTTTATATACCAGCATTATGGAAGTGAGATAACCATAGAGAAATTAAATCACTAACGAATACTGGGTTTTAAAAATTAAGTTAGTAAATTTCTTACTTCTTTAAATTTAGTAGTCAAGATAATTTCTAATTTTCCCATCAAAGGATCAAGGTACTGAGTGAGAATAGGTTTGGGACAATCTTCACTGAAGTTTACTAAAGCTGCTGCTGCATGCGCCTGTAACAAATCAATGAACGAAATCAAAACAATTGTTCTGGCTAAACTAAAACAGTATATACATGGTAGACAACTTTACCTGCACGCGAGGATTAGCATTGTCATCAAGCACCATCAAGAGTCCAGGAACCACTTTGTCATGGAATTTTTTTTCAAATACTGGCGCAAAGTCTGTTGACATCTGTCCTACTGCATTGCACGCGGCGTAACGTACACGAGGATGCTGAAATATTTGCAAAATATTAATTATTCACACTGCATAATCTACAGTCACTGTCTCAATTTTTAAATTCAAACAAATATCAAAATTAAATGTATGTTTTATATGCAAGCTCATAGCAACTTCATCATGTGGCCTTGCAACTAGGGCATGAATATCGGAATCTCGGAATCTCGTAATATCGGAATCTCGGAACGCAAAGTCCGATATTACAATTCCGATACTGGGTGATCGAATATCGGAATCTCGGAACTCGAATATTTTTCTATATTTTGAGTTTTAAATTATACATATATCGATCCTTGTGTATCGCCGAGCGAAACAGTAGGTACCGTATTAATGTTGCCCGCTCGCTATGCATGTGCTACAAGAACAATAATATTATTACCTGTTTCGCTCACTCTTTACCTACTCTAATAATATGTGATATTATTGTAAGGTTGTTAAAACGCCTCAAATATAAACAAAACGATACTAGCAGTCTCAACTTCACAGTAAGAAAGACTGAAGCACCGATAGCTTTTGTCTCTTCAGATGAAGATGATGAATCACTAGCTAGTCTAGCTACAACGAGTGAGCTGAACTTGCACCAAGAATTTGAGAAGGAAATAGAAAAGTGCAAAGAAAAAAAGAAGGCAGTGCTTCCGTCCGACGAATTTGATCTATTGGGATTTGTAATAACTGAAAAGGCAACATACGTTAATAGAGGTGAAAGATGAGTTTATTTGTCACAGACATACACTTATCTCACATAAATTTTGCCCACCAATGTTGAAACTTGAAAGTGAGCATGATTTTTCGTCGAGCGGTTATTTATCTGACAAAATGTTTGACGCTTTGTTGTTTTTGAGAACATATTAGCAAGAAAAACGAGATTTCAAAATAAATATAAACCTATGAATATAGCGAACCTTTATTTCAGTTGACTGTAATTTAAACTACCAAACTTAGAATCAACATGACTTCTTAAAGTTTTGTTGATTCCGAGTTCGTTAGTTTTATATTAGTAATGAGTATAGATAAAAATAAGACAAAAATATTTCCAATAATTATTGTTGTTGGCATATTATATAATTAAATAAAAATTAAGGTACTTTACTGTGCTCTCGTGCGCAGTATCTTCGAATACGCATCAGTGGTATGGAACCCGCTTTATGACATTTATAACAAGCGCATTGAATCCGTACAGAAAAAGTTCCTAAGATATTTACAGTATAGGTGTAGGTGCATCGATCATGGGTATGAGAAGCAAGATGTAAGAGGTATCATTTTATGCCCCTACAGAATAGACGTACAATATCTGATGTTGTAACAATTGTAAAAATTGTCAATGGTGAATTGTGAATGGTAAAAACTGCCAGTTAGGCGCAATCAACCCTTAGTACTACCCTCAGCCAACACTAATTTTAGACAAAACTCATTTCTCATTCGTGCGAGTAGTTCCGTTAACAGCATTGCCAAAAGGCATAGCGAATTTGAGATATTTAGGTCTAAGCCAACAGTGGTAAAGAAATTATTTACTACAGATTATTTTGGTCCCAATCCCAGAGAAGCAACAAATTAAATTTACAATTTATTTTGAACTATTTTTTATCGGGTCATGCTATGGTCTTGCAATGGTTTTATGTTTAGTTTATATTTGCGAATACCTGTTAATAGCTGTGTATAAGTATATTTATGTATTAACCGATTGTAAATTATGCTGTTAGTGTTCCGAAAAAAATAAAATAAATAAAATATTATATAAGTATATAGATAAGTTTAATAACTAATAAGATATTAGATTAAAGAATAGGATATTATAAATTACTTTTTGTTCCTAATTGTTGATTTAATTTCAGATTTGAGTCTCTGAGTCAGATAGTTTAATATGCAATAAGTACAGAAAAATAATGAGAAATATCTGATTTAGTAAATACTGTGGGTAAAACTTAAATACGAGTATAAAACAAGCAATCCAAATTAAATAATATGATTTATAAATATTTTTTATTCCATTAAATCTAACCTCACACCGAATTTGTGACATTTTGAACAAAAAGTGCAATTTCTAAAAAAAATACGAAATTCCGATATTAATATCGGAATTCCGATATTGAGATCTAATATCGGAAGTTAGTATCGGAATTGAAAACCTTCCGATATTGCATGCCCTACTTGCAACTAACAAAATGTTTACTTTAGTCTACAATTAAAATTTGTCCTTTTTTAAGACATCTAAGTACATATAACCAACCTATGTTCTTAACTGTTTTTTAAACAAATCTATTTTATAGATACTTACAGGATCAGTGAGATAGTTAATAACAGCAGAGACAACTTGGTCTAGCATCTGTTCCATTTGTTTATGACACCCTTCACCAGCTGAAGAGACTGCCATGAGTGCTGCATAACGTCGTCGCCAGTCTTCCGCGTGCAACATTTCGGGCACCTGACCCACAATAAGACTGAGCATAATTTTGCCACCAAGTCCACAACACATGCGGTCAAGAGCTGATTCGGCTGCTACATAATTCCTGGAAGAAAATATGTTTGGAAATTAATTAAATAGGAACAGGGGCTAATCATTAATATCTATTGACATTGACTAAATATCATAAGATTTTAAAGAATGAATAATTTCTAAACTTATTAATTTTTTCTTAACGTAAATTAACAAAACAATGTTTACACAAAAGCGAGAAAACAAAACAAAGCTTTATATAGATTAAATTAAAATTATTTGTAAATGAGGGACTGACACCAATATGCATAAACATAAGGTGCTAATTTTCTCACTGTTTATTATAGTAAGGTATCTTACTACTGTATACATTTCATATAAAGTAGTCTAATCTGTAATACACCTTACAGAGATATGGATGACAAAAAAATCGCTGTTCTGCTATTATATAAACATATAAAAATAGATATTAACTGTTCATTGTCGTCCTCAGCAGCATCGTCCTTAATGGACCAGTCGGGTTCGTCGTCTAGTTCGCACATCATGTCGAGCACAAGTGGAGTGAGTGTGCGGACACCGTTGGGCACTTGCTTGCGGACCATAGCGGGTGCAGTCTCGCACAATGTCACCATTGCCTCGAGGGCCAGCTGTCTCCAATTGTCTTCTGCATCTTTGTCACCTACAACCTGTATTTACAGTAACTATTACTAAACTTGGTTGACTATAGATCAATAACTAATATTTTATTCCTACATTTACTTATTCCATCAAAATATTACTATGTTCTTTAGTAATATTTTGATGGAATGAGGAAATTATGGAAGGATGTTATGTTATTTTATTCAATAACACACCTAGTAAATTTTTTTTTACTAAGAAAACGAAATAAAAGCAATAGTACAAATAAATCATCTTGTTTTTACCCACCTTGATGCAAACATGGAAAATGGGCTCCAGCTGTGGTCTTAGGAATTTTGGTGCAGATTCAGCTAATTCAATAAGAACTTTCAGAGCTGAATCATCATCACTCTTCTCAATGGATTCCACAATGACCTGTTAAATAATTTTTAAAAGTTATCTTAATTGTTCCTATAATAAAATATCTACAGAGCTGCTTCAGTGAGGGGTGTCATACTGCCGTCAATAGCATAGTTGCAGTAAGTACTCTTTATATAGTTTTGAGAAAAACGCGGTCAAAGTTTTAAGTTGAATTTTCTAAATAAATCCTTTGTTTGAAATCGGATCACGATGGTTGATACCTTAAATGATAGAAGACTTCAGCACCTATCTATAACTTATTAAAAAACTGAAACTGAGTAATTGTAAGAAAAAATAAACACATTATTGTTGTTATGCTAAGTATTTCATAAAGGCTCTTTGATAGGGAACACTTAGCATAAGTACAGTACAAACCTTTGCCTCATTATAAGTTTGTAGGGTTACTTAGCTTAAATACAGTAAGTGTGTGTTTTACTGTATTTAAGCTAAGTAACCATACAAACTTATAATGATTCAAAATTTTTATATTAGGTTGCAGTGATAATAAAACAACTAGTAAATGGTTTTAACATTGTATTTAAAATAAAGAATGTAGCATATTATACTCTGCAAGTACAACTTGAAACTTGAGCTTAAATCACTGTTTACAATGTTGACAAACGAACAGAGTGTCCAGTTCTTGTTTTGTGACGAACAATTATCTGGCCAAATCACCAAGTGACTTTTATTCCGATGGTGTATAAAAAAAGCTCTGAATGTTGAAACAATGTCATAAACATTTTGGAATGAAATCGCTTCATGACATAAGACAGCGTAAGGCGTTATTTTCTTTATTAGATTTACATAAAGGGGCAAACGTTTCATTAAACGCAATAATTCGAGGACAGAATATTATTGCTACGAGGGCAGGTCAATAAGTCCGTGACTTTTAGCATAAAACACAGCTTTTTATATAAAAACTTATTTTAGTTTTCAACGTAGTCTCCTTCGAGCTCTATACACGTAGCCCAAAGTTTCTCCAATTTTTTTATCCCTTCCGAAAATTTTATTTTGTCGAGGTCTTCAAAATAGGCATTTGTGTGTGAGGTGACTTCGTCATTGGAGGTAAATCTCTTTCCGCCGAGCCATTTCTTCAAATTTGGGAACGAAAAATAATCACACAGAGCTAGATCTGGTGAATAGGCCGGATAAGGAAGCAACTTGTAGCCCAATTCATGGAGTTCTGACATGGAAACTGCACATGTGTGCACACGAACCTTATCCTGTTGGAAAAAACTTTTTCTTGGCCAAGTGCGGTCGCTTTTCTTTCAGTGCATCATCGAAGCAACCCAATAAGTTGCTGAAATATTCACCATTGACTGTTCTTCCTTTTTGAAGGTGGTCAATGTGGATAAAACCGCGTGCATCTCAAAAACAGTCGCCATGACTTTGCAGTCTGACAAACCCACCTTTGGCCTCTTTGGCGCTGATTCACCCCGAGAAACCCACTGTTTTGTCTACTGTTTGGTATCCGGTATGTTGTGGTGGGTCCACGTTTCGTCCACGGTTAAAAACGGCGCATTCCTATATTCATACATTCGTTCCTATTGCGATTAAACAAAGCCATACGTTCCTGCGAAATTGTCACACGATTGTGTTTGTCGTCGATTTTGAGCAAATGCGGCACCCATCTTGTTGAAGGGTTTCATACTTATCTTCGAAAGACATTTTTGCGAAAGTCATTTCTACTACGCCAAATCATCGAAGAGTTATTTAACCGACGGGTTATTTGACCGATGGGCCATTTCACCGAATAGCCACATGTACGAAACCTTCGACCATGTATCATTCGATGAAATGTACTATCGGTGATATGGGACTATCGTACATGAAACCCCTTGCTGAAAGCTTTCTCATACCCAAATTATGATTCAAAATTGAAACCACTTAGCCATATGAGATGCCTGTAGCTTCCGCAATCTCTCTCACTTTCAATCCCCGATCGAGTAAAACCGTATCGTGATTTTTTTTAATAATTGTTTCGGATGTGGAGACCTCAACTGAGCGTCCAGAACGTTCGGCATCTTCTGTGCTTGTATGGCCACATCAAAATTCCGTAAACCACTTTTTACCATGGAAATGGATGGTGCAGAGTCCCCGTAATATTTATCGAGGTACCATTACCACCTTTTGAAGATCTACACACACTTAAACGGTGTCATTATCTTTATGTTCTTCTACGTTTTTCTTATCTAATTTGTAAGCCTTTCTGCTGTCTGTATAGCTTTGACGATGTATAACAAAATTATTACATGAAGCACAAAATGTATTTGGAGTTTATGACCATTGTGATCCGATTGCAAACAAAAGATTTGTGTAAAAATTTCGATCCAAAACTTTAACCACCTTTTTCTCAAAACCCCGCACCCTCACCGCGCCTTCGTAGTAGTGTATGTAATATTAATTTATGTAGGTATTCGGGGAACAGATTATTATATAATGTATTATTCTTTACTGCTTGTAATAAAAGAGAAATTGTACGACTTTTAGTTACAATAACATATTACGTTCACAGTGAAGCAACTTTACTGCAGTATATTCATGACGTGGCATAATATCGCAGCTTTGTAGACATGCAAGACGTAGACAAACACTTCTTATAACTTATAATTAGTAGTAAGATCATATTATACGTATGTTCTGCTTAGTATGAGTACAGTATAGCTAATTTACTGTCCACGTGATTTGTGCACCTGTCCGCTATCGCTACATTCTGCTGTCTAACCATGAACACAGGATGGCTACATACTGTCTGTATAATAAGTAACCATTACGTTAGATTTGATTACGTTACTTAACATAAATTCAATATAGTATCATACTGTCCTTGTGGTAAGTATTAAGGAAACAACGCCAAGGATCAATTACTACAGTTCAACAAATCTAAAAGATACAGTATGACGTTTCATATTTTTCAAACTGAAACAACTTTGTTCATGCGTACATTATTCAGTTTCGAAAGCCTTTTTCGTAAAACCATGAATTTAGAAAGATTTTATTATTGTATCTAAAAATTTACAATTCCTAATATATAAATTTAATTGAATACTTTCAAATAAAGCAAAATAACACATATTTACGTAGTAAATAATATTTAATAGTTCTATTCTTGATCTCATTGCAAAGTCACGTAGTTAGGTCACTGCTCGTAGTGTTGCGACTCTTCGGATACACTTGTATGCAAAAAAATCGTTTACATATACGAAAAATCGTTATTATTGTTAGACACGTAACTAACTATTACTTATAACTATTACTCGACGGGGTCGAAGGTGACGGGAGGCAACTTATTAAGGTCTTAGTAGTGAATGAAAAAAAAATCCTAAATATTACTTTTATTTAATTAATTATAATTAAAATAAAAGTAATGTTTAGAATTATTTTTTATTCTCTAAAAGTACTACATCTAATACTGTTGTTTATTTATTACGACTTGAATATAAAAAAAATTATGTCAAATGGTGAATGGTGAATTTGCAATATGTGGTGTTTTTTTACAAAGTTAATCAAGTAAGGATCAATACCCTTTACTAATAATGAGATTAATTATTAAAGTGTCTTAAAAATCGGAAATTATAGTAATCGATCTCTTAAGTTTCGGATATTATAGTAATCGATTTTTTTATCCCAACCTTATTATTCAATTTGACAGAACTGTCATACCGTACCTATTAGATTTGTTGAACTGTAAGCATACATGCAGTATCGCTGCATACTGTTTGTAAGACTAGATACACACTTAGTAAATATTGGGAAGCTGCTTAAGATCAAAACAGTATATCTTCTTCAAGTTTTTTTGATTGGCCTATATTCTATTTTTAAACTGTTAATGACCAAACATATTAGCAGTATATATGTCATACTGCTCTTATGCAGTGAGACTCTAAATGAAACTTTTGCCGTAAGTGTACAGACTGTAATTATGCTTTGTGATGTAAAAAAATTGGTGGACTTACTGCAAATTTCTAATTGTTAACTTTGGATCAAAAAACGATACAAATAAATGTGTTAGATACAGTTGTAGATCTCGTTATCGTGATCACGGCTGTATACCTAACTCAATTTTGACAAAAACCCGACTTACTGTACCTATGCTATTGACGGCAGCATATATCATTATCTTTTTTCAAATTTCTAAAGGCACAATTATATGAAGCATACAATCTAATGTAGTATAAACATGTAAAATAATAGCTTTTCTACATCTATTTCTGCTGAAATAAGAATCTGACATCACAAACCCTTTTAGAGTTTACAGCACTATTAGTTATATCAACTAAAATTGTAAAAAAAATTACATAGATCACAACTGACATTGAACACTACTTTGAGGTAAATAATATCAAGGACAGACAAGATAACATCAATAAATTGATTGATCAATTGATTCTGAAATAACATTGATTATTCATTGAAAATATATTTTAAACTATGAATGCTTGGTCCACTTTAATCTGTAGGTCAATTCTCATAAGTAAATATCATTAAAAATTAGCTTAACTTAACTTTTAGTTTACAAATTGTCACAATAAGTATTCTTGTAATAAGTATATATCTATAATTTTTTTTTAAAGTAATTAATCATACTGTTTAAGCTTAAAACAACAATCTTGTAATTTTTAAAGTGACATGTAATCTTCTACATTAAGAAATGTTAAACTTGTATTCATTTTTAGCGATGCGCAATTTAAATCTTTGAACTGATCAGGGATTTATAAATCTTTTGGTCCTAAAGAGTTATATCCATCTTTTAAATCTTCAACTCCTTTAAATCTTTGTAACTATAGTGACAGCCGAACAAAGATGCATTATGAATGTTTAAATCTATAACTCTTAACACGATGTAAATAAGAAACATTTTAACTTGTTTGTTAATATTTAGTTTGTTTACCGAGTTTAGATTCCGAGAAAACAATGTGTCATTCTGCACGTGTTCAATGCAATTAAGGATAACAAAAGCTTAACCGACCTGTTCGGCACTTCAAAGTCTTTTGTTACCTGATAACATAACATAAACAATAATACCGATAATAAATTATAGTTATATTAGTAACCATTTTGAATTAAATTAAATTATAATAAATAAATTTAAAAATGTCCAATTATGAATGTGATAGGTAATAAAAAAAAATAATGTGATAATATATTCTATATTTGAATTTAAAAAAATATGTAAACAAATCAACGAAGTTCATCAGCAGTGACATTTGATTTTGCACTTTATAACAAACACAAACGAAGTGTTTCCTATGTACGTCAAAGTTCAACAGTAAATCTTATTCACCCATCAAAATCAAATCATTCTCTACATCCTCCATCTACATCCTCAATCTACATCCTCAATCTACATCTCTTTAAACAATCCAACGAAGTTCATCAGCAGTGACATTTGATTTTGCACTTTATAACAAACGCAAACGAAGTAGTTTCCTATACACGTCAAAGTTCAACAGTAAATCTTATTCATCCGTCAAAATCAAATCATTCTCTACATCCTCCATCTACATCCTCCATCTACATCCTCAATCTACATCCTTAATCTACATCTCTTTAAACAATTAAACAAAAAGGAACCATAACGGCAATGATTTAAAGATGTAATTGAAAAACAGGTGAGTTAGTGAGTGAATACATCTTTTGTAAGGATATACATCTTTTTTATGATTCACTCCTGAGTTACACATCTCTATTCATTTTATCATTTAACTTTAACGAAATGTTTAACAAGCAGAATACCACTTTTGGAATCATTAAAAATTAAATTTATAAAAAGTTAAAATTAAATCATTCTTATTGTATGTTACGAGAATTGACCTGTTGCATAAAACAGTGGAACTATAAATGTTAATAACAACATTACATTAGTAAAAATTATGTTATTTTTTGTTTTAAAATCTAAATTGCTCTGGGTTATTGCTGCTAACATCACAGTTAAATTCAAAAGTCATACACAGTAAAACATACCTGCATTAAAGGAACAAGGATGTCACTGAAATGTTTGTGAATAGCGGGTTCCTTATCATGTAGGAGTATGAAAGCGCCCACTGCTTTTACAGCTTGAGTGCGAAGAGCATCTGAATTGGATTGGAGGGCAGTCAGCAGCATACGCTTGATTACTGGAATACTTTCAGTCTGACGATGTCCAAAGACACCAGGGACTGATCTATTAAGAAAAAGAACAAGTATTAAACAAAGGCAAAATTTTAAGTAATTTATTTCTATATATTTCTCAGATTTAAGAACAGTAAAGTTGAAAGTAGGATTTATTGTAATGAAAGCTAGCTGGCAACAAGCCAGAACTACCATGTACAATAAAACCTGAAGAAAAGTGAGTATAACAAGTAAAACTTATCTTTATTTTATTTCTTATTGTACAAATTATATTTAGTAATATGTCTGGAGAACTACTATCAAACTACATCCTAGTGGGAGGATGATGTTAGCGAAATTCCCATTTTGTTTTTGCACATCTTGGCAATAGCACATTTTATTAAAAAAATGTGTATGTAAATATGTGCAATTAAGATTTAATAGTATCTGCTATAATTATATTATAAATAAACTTACGTAAACATTCTAATTCCAGCTTCTTGAACATTAGGATCCTGTGCACTGGCACAATTGAACATAAACTGTAAAAACTCAGGCCATTGATTTACACCATCATCGTCTATATGGTTCCTTGCCAGTTCTGATATAACATCACAGATCTACAAAATATAACATAACAATTTAACAAAAAAGTATATTATATAATAATCATACTGCCACATAAAACTAATTTATTCCAGACCACAAGGATAGGTGATAAACTCTAAATAATTATGTAATGTCTGGACAATTACTATCAAACTACATCCTATGTTGGAAGGATGATGTTAGCGAAATTCCCATCTTTATTTTGCACATCTTGGCAATACTACATTTTATAGAAAAAAATGTGTATGTAAATATGTGCATTGGCAACAGATCTATTGATGATTAAGAGTGATTTTTTACTAAAATATGTAAAAACTTCGCAAGATGGTGTTGGAGTCAGAATAATTACACATTATTTCCCTCCAGAATACCCTATGAAGGCTGTTATCATTTAGATAATTGGTTATGAACTAAGTTAATATAAGTATTATTAAAAATTTACTCCAGATTAAAATGAAATATGAATAGTAATCATATTTTTATCCATTAAAATCATTTTATAAAAATATTTTATACTTTTATAAACTGATTTGAACAGTTCAGACAATGGAATGTCAATGAAATAACATTATTCTTATACAAGATTCTTGTAATTCTTTGCTTTGTAAAGCAACCTTTGATGACCTTGTGTGGCTTCTTAAATAGCTTCCTCACTATGTCATGACTCATAAATCTACAATCTAGAGTGATGAAATTAGATTACATTAATAAAATGCAATGACTCATGGTAAATTCATTTGCTTTATAAAATGTTAAATGAAATATTATAGGTACTAGAAGATTTGTAAATCACCTTACGACGCAGCTGTTGACTGACTTCAATTTGTAGTGTAAGGAGAAGTTGTTCTCTAAGTTCTGTTTGTTGCTCAAATGGGAGCTTTGGGAAGAACTCAAAGAATTCAGCACTAAACAATCTTCGTAACAGCACAGCAGCTGTTTGCCGCCCCTCTTCACCAACTTCAGCATTCTGGATAGCTCGCACCAAATGGATAACTTTGGTCTCAGTAGGTATATTGTTGTATGCTTCCTGTTTGGCAACATAATATAAAATGTACTTCAACAATAATAGAATAAAATGTAAACAAGTAAACAAGTGGTATTTTTTCTTTATTCAGTAGTAGACTTAGAATTGAGTAATCTCATATTTTATTCAAATGCTATTTTGCACGAGCTTTAACAATGTACGGTGCAAAAAAAAAGAACATTTAAAACCGCTACTGTAATATGTACAGTACTTTAACAAACTCTAAAAACTATTTGACTCAAAATAATCGCAGAAATGGGAATTTAAAATGGTTAGGACCGATAGGGATACGTAATTATGAAATTTCTCAAAACGTAAACATAAGCTAAAATTAAAAAATAACGACTAAACAAGAATGAATTGTGAAGAGGTAACAAAAAGGCGGTGCAGTGGTAGTTTTAAAAATGAAACAATAGAAAGGTGTTTTACTTGCACATTGAGAATATGGATTGTTACAAGTACGAACAGAAGCGTGATATTTTAAATACATTCATTTTACAATACAATCAAAGCTTAGAAGTAAATCTTTTTGAAGTTACAATAAAATATCCTCCATGACCACGTTTTGACACGAGGCCACAATAATGTTTGCAATATACGCCGGCTATTTCATAGGTTTTCTAAAAAAATATATATTATAAGATATCATATAAAATGTACTTACTTCTGCTTGGGATCTAATGCCGTTATCTGTTGATAATAAAGTATTTAGTAACTGGAAAAATTGCGCCTGATTTCCTGCCATGTTGAACCTCTTGAAAAGGTCCAATTTTTTTTCATAAACTTTTATGTGGCTGGTCACTTCAAAATCGTGTTGCCAGTATTTTATGGAAATGTAACGTCGTGATTTAAAAAATAAATAAATAAAAAGTTGTTAGTCTAAGCTAAACACAACAAAAAAATTAATAAATTCACTCAGTCTGCTGATATTATTATAAGAGGAACCGCAAGTCTAGTAAATTTCATAAAGTAAAAGTGAAGATCACCTTACTTTAGCTAGTTGAAGTAAGCCGAATCTCTTGTATGCTTTTTACTTCCGAGTTTGTCTATTGGAAAAAGGTTTTAAATTACTATCTAACCTATTACCGAGTTAAATTACTAAAAGATTTGTAAATTAATTTACTTATTCTACGGCCTACTCATTTTTATTAAATTTCAAACATTAGTTAAATTTTCAACGAATGTTTTCGCGAAATAAATAACTAAATTACAAGTAAATTAGTTGGCAAATTCTACATAATATTTAAAACCTATTATAAAATTGGCAAACTAGGACCAGGCCAGTCGTTATAACAGTAAGTTATGAAAGTGGAAGCAACGCTAAAGAGGTACAGAAAATAAAATAACACAATGTACACTCTGTCTATAAAGTCCTGAAAATAAATAAGGCCGCCACTGTGCTACACGTAGCAACCCTATTTAGTCTGAGAAAATAGTTTTCATACTAGTAATTTATTGAAATTAAATAAGTAATTTTGAAACACATTATATCAAATACTCAAGTAAGAAATTCACACAACTCATAATGAGATAATTCATTTCATTGGTTGAAACCTTAAGTGATTGAGAAATTTGAATAATTGTTATAACATGACCTTTATAGAAGTAAAGTAGTGTTAGCCCTTTAAACATTTTAGATGACGATGTTTTGTTTCTGTTTTATGTGCACTATAGTCAAGCCATTTTAAATTTTGACAGTTGTTTTGAATATAGAATGTAACATAATAATTATAGTGTAAGAATTTTGAGCCATAACGTAATTTTTGACTTCTGCAAAACAATTATGTTCTATGGTTTTAATTTTAGTGCTGCTACTATATGGCTGCTGCCACATGTATACCAAACTTAAAAAAATAAACTATAAATAATAATCGATTATCGATTAATCGCTTGTTATCTAAATCGATAAATCTCTTAATCGATTTCATACACCAACCCTAAACTACATGGGTCAAAATTCACCTATTAGAATGGTATGGGTATTAGAATAAATTAACGGATTGAATCAGAGTAATAAAAACGCATGTACACAGTTAACAAGGAGATTTATTCATCGCTTTCTTACTAGGATTTTTTAAATATTCGATGTTGAGATAACTTTCGTTGCCACCTTCATCGTCATCACTAAAGCTTTCTTTGCTGCTGCTATTATCGTCAGTATTTGCCCACAGGTGACGTCCTCTCTTGTAGTATTCTGATTGGAGCTTCTCGACGCGATGGCAACCGTTTTTTTAAGTTTCAGCTGTGATGCTGCTTAAGGCCCTCTTTAGAAATTGCCAACGGGTGCGCCAAAGTTCACCTAAAATTTCAACTCCTATAATTGGAAGTCCGAAAATGTTCTTCCTAACATTTTTCATCTTAACAATCGCAATTCCTAATTTTTTTGTCCCTAATGTTAATAATCCGAAGCATTCAACTTCATAATTTTAGTAGCAATAAACATCTACCCCCTTACTTATAAAAGTCTCTAAAATTTAATCACTGTTTAACGAGTTTTTTGTTAGCAAAACCAACCTTATGCCAAACAAAACCGTAACCCCCTTACTCATAAAAAAAATCTCAAATTTTAGTCAATTGATTAATTAGCCTAAGCTCTTACGTTGTTTGGTATAAGGTTGGTTTTCGTAATAACAAATCTCGCTAAACAGTGATTAAATTTAAGAGGCGTTTATAAGTAAGGGGGTAAAAATTTAAGCTAATCAATTGACTAAAATTTAAGTTGCGTTTATGAGTAAGGGGGCTATTATACTATTATTTGTTTTCCTGTATGTTCTCAACATAACCATTGTTTATACTATAATTTAAAGTCTTATCTTTTTTGTTTAGATTTCTTTTTATTCATAATAATCAATATTATATACACACATCAAAAAAGTCTAAGCAACATGCATGATATTACAAATTTACCATTTATATTAATTTATTTTACCATTTATTTTAATTATAACGTTGTATTTTATTTTTAAAATAATATTTTTAGGGTTCTATGATGTAAAAATAACAGCTGTTTTCTTTATAAGTTCTTTTAATAACAGAAATTAACAATATTAGAATATACAGGTACATAAGAAACTAAACTTTTTTTTTACAAATTGAAATTTCTTAAGAAAATGAATTTATTGTGAAAGAATAGGACAATTTAATACAAAGTATGGCCTCCTCTGCTATTCAGAACTTGTCGGCAACGATTATTCATTGAATTAATGAGACTGTTTATGTCATCTTGCGGTATTCGCTCCCAATGGAATTGTAGCAAATCCTTCAGCTGTTGGGTTGTTGTCACTCCGTCCAAGTCCTTCAAAACACGTCTCTGGAGCATGTCCCATGCGTGCTCGATGGGGTTGAGGTCTGGCGATTGTGCAGGCCAGGGCAATACCTGGATGTTCTCCGTTGCCAAGTATTCACTGGTTCGCCGAGCTGTATGTGAACGCGCATTGTCATGCATTAACGTAAAATCGGAGCCAAAGGTTTGTGCAAATGGATGGACATAAGGTCTGAGAATATCCTCAACGTAATTTTCAGCGTTCATGTTTCCATTTACAAAAACGAGCTCAGTTCGCCTGTTCTTCATAATACCCGCCCATACCATAACTGTTGAGCCGCTGTATGGATGAACTTCCTGAACGCACCTGAGTCTTTCAGTATTTCCGGGTCGACGGTACACTCGCACCCTTCTTGTATCAGGCCTAAACCCGAATCGCGACTCATCGGAAAACATAATTTTATCCCATTGTTCCTGGGTCCATGTTATGCGTTCTCTACACCATTCATTTCGACGAGCGCGATTCCCGTGACGTATCGGTGGGCACCTGATAGGGCGTCGAGCTCGTAGGCCGTACTCATGCAGTCGATTTCGCACAGTTTGGGGACTTACATCAACACCACTTGAATTTTGTAGCCTCAAACTTATCTCTCGAGCGGTTAACATCGGCTGGCGTCTTGCAGTCAGTTGTATGTACCGGTCTTGCCGAGTGGTTGTACTCCTTTTACGGCCTGGATGCTGTTCAGCGGGTTCCCCTGTATTATTGTAGCGCTGCCAAAGACGACAAATAACACTTCTATGAATACCAAAATGTCGAGATACCTGAGATTGATTACTTCCCGCTTGCAACATCCCTACAGCTCTTTGCATTTCATCTGCCGTCAAATGACGTCGCTCCATGACGTAAAGAATATCTAACAATTCAATTTTGTCGCCAACTGTATTTAAATGGTTGGTAAAATTATAAAATCAAGACTAAAACGTAGCAATTAACATGCACTCAAATTCAAACAAATTCGCAGTCATTTGAATTTTATGAAAAAAAACAAAACATAATCGAAATTTTTTTTTTACAACCAGCCAGTATGTCATCAATAACAAAAAAGTTTACTTACCTATACACTTTGAGTGAGTAAATACTTAGAAATTAATTAATATAAATGGTAAATTTGTAATATCATGCATGTTGCTTAGACTTTTTTGATGTGTGTACATTAATTTTGCGTAACTTGTTGTCAACATGTAGGTATAACATAATATACCAAAGACCAGAGCAAAACCAGAGTCCCTCTCCAATCATTCAGTCAAGATCCTGAAAAGAAATGGGTCCTATTTATAATTATTGGTTTAGGTTATGGTAGAACTGTGACCCCAATGCACGAGCCGAGCGAGCGCAGCGAGCGTGCCGCGGCAGCGGCCGGCGAAGTGCTAGAACTGAATTGGTCCTTTACTTATTGGTTTAGTTATGGTTACGGTTTACCGTACCTGCTTATGGCCTGAGAGTTTACTCTCAGGCCATAAGCATAACCGTGAACGAGTTCTGTTTTATGGATTTCATTAATTTAAGACAAAAATATTCTAATAATTTTAATAAACAATAATTTAATAAAATGGTTTAATGTAAAAAGTTGTTTTGTAATCACAAGAAATAGTATAAAAACAAAACTTTTTATTACTTTCACTTTTTAAATATTTCTTTCTAAGTATGAGAGAAAATATTATGGTGAAAATGTTTAGGGATAAAAGCGTTATGATAAAAAAAAACATTAGGAGTTTAAAAATATTTACATAACGATATTATTAATAACGACTTTCGGAAACATGAGTGTTATGAACATCGCCGGTAGCAATACAAATAGTATGAATGAAAACTTTAGGATTAAAAATTTTAGGAAGAATGATCATTCGGATTACAAATCGTTAGGAAGAACATTTTCGGAGAACTTTAGGTGAGCCAATATGGACCCATTGCCAACATTTTGTGACCTGCGGGAACATAAGTAGTTACTTGTTAGTGATGATTTTATAAAATATTCTGTTATTTTATATATCAATTCATCATCATCATACACAGTAACACGATTACATACCCATCAAAGTTGCAGTTCGCCCATAAATATCATCCAAATCACCTAAAATTTGAGCAGCTTCGTGCTCCGTTAAACATCGTTAAAGAACTTTAAAAATCACTTCCCACGTGCCACTTTGATTTACTCTACTCATTCTTTATGTTGTTCTTCGTAAGTCAGTATTAGTTTATTGTAGATTAATGAACTTATAAAAATCACAAAATGAAAACCGTTCCGCAACTTCTACTCGATGACAGCTCATGTACAAGTCTATTTTGAATTTCAGTGTTGCCAGACACATGAACAATTTAGTTCCTCAAACTTTAATTTCTTGACTTTATAGACAACCTATATTTAATATAGAATAAAATATCTATTCTTTTAACGTCTGTCAATGATTTTGGCTTTAAAGTGTGACCACAGGACTGAGCTGTGCACCTCCTGCGGTATGCGCGCGGCGAGAGGGGGATGGATATATAGAGTACATGTTATATACTGGTATAGAATAAACAGTCTATGATGTAGCTACTAGCGACATCTGACGCAATATACTTAAGTTATTTGGCTGGTACGGGTCGCTACACGAGCGGCTGTAGCAGTTTTCTATTAAAAGACAGTCATTTTTAAAAACTCCAAGTAAGTATTTACATTATTGTATAGTTTTAAGCGTAAATAGGAACATTATTTGTGTTTTTATAATGTAACTTTGAGAAAAATGACATCTAGCGGAATGTATCAAATACTCTAAGAACATGAAATTCTTAAAGAAAAATAAACCCCCTTACTCATAAACGCCTCTTAAATTTAATCACTGTTTAGCGAGATTTTTATTACGAAAAGCAACCTTTTACCAAACATCATAAGAGTCTATGCTAATTAATCAAGTGACTAAAATTTAAGAGGCGTTTATAAGTAAGGGGGATAATGTTCGAATTGTTGTGACACTGCCGTCAAAACTCGTGACAGCAGGTAGGTGTTCGTTATGGTAGCATACACAAGAGCTATATCGAGTTGGTTACTATGCCAAAAAAATCTGCATAAATAAAAAAAAATCCTATTGTTAAGATTAATAATGAGGAATTAGAAATCAGATATACAGATTACCCCCTTACTCATAAACGCCTCTTAAATTTTAGTTAATTGATTACCTTAAATTCTTACGGTTTTGTTTGGTATAAGTTTGATTTTACAAATAATAATCTCGCTAAACAGTGATTAAATTTAAGAGGCGTTTATGAGTAAGGGGTGAGGTCTTATTTATCACCTTCATATTTTTAATAAAATATGAGTTACATTGTGATCAACGAAGTAAGTGTAATATATTACAGATATGTCTATAAAGTCGTCAAATTTGTGATTTATTATTTATTTAATAGTCCATTTATCTACAATAAACTAATACTGACTTACGAAGAACAATGTAAACAATGAGTAGAGTAAAGCAAAGTGGCATGCGGGAAGTGATTTTTAAAGTTATAAGGCGATGTTTAGCGGAGCACGATTCTGGTCAACTTTTATGCGATTTGGATGATGTTTATGGGCGAACTGCAACTTTGATGAGTATGTAATCGTGACTGTTTTTCGTAATCTGTCTCAAGTAATAAATTCACTCCATTTGAGATCTAGAGACAAAAAACAGGCATTGTGTACATAGCACATTTTTAGGTTAGATATTCATTGTACCTACCGTACTATGTCACTTTCGCATCGACTGGTCTGTCTAAAAAAATAATTATAATTGCAATATTTTATTAAATTTTATATCATTTAGCTCTTAGTAAATCCATGTTAAATGATATGTATCTTGTTGGTTATTACTTAACACTGAATAAATTTTAGTTAGGTAAGTATTGTAGCTATTATTTCCATTCCATTAGAATTATTAAATTTAAAAATAACAGATTTAAAAATAATGAAAAGCCTGGTAAACACAGGCAAGGCCGACCATAGAAAGAAATGGATGTTTCTATATTTCTGATCTCCCCCACAATTATGTTCTACAGTAAAAATGAGGTATATAACATTTTTCTTCTTTTACCTGTATTTTGTTTCTAGTTATGCCTAAATTTATTGTAGGTATAATCAAATGTTCAATTTACATAACTTTTGTAAAATTTCGGGTTCCAACCCTCAGAAAATTGCAGATGATAGCTAGAACTGAGATGGATTTTAATTGTAGTCTTGAAGTTCTACGCAAAACTTTAAATGCAATAGGCTTACCTACAAGAAATGCCCTAGTATTATAAGTGCTTTAATAGTGTAGTGTTATTTGAACATAATTGATTTGAAAACTATTTTTTCAGACTAAATAGGGTTGCTACGTGTAACACAGTGGCGCCCTAATTTTTTGTCAGGACTTTATAGACAGACTGTACCTACATTAAAAAAAAAATAGTTGTTGTAGTTTTAATACTAAAGCGTAATTAAATAACTCCAGCCCGGCCCCTAAGAACCGTTAATATCTCCGATAATATTGAATTTTGTATTGAAATAAAGGGTTACACAGGCGTTATTTCAGGGTTACATTTCTACTGTATTAACAGAATTACTGTACCTATGTTTTGTAGTTTTTGAGATATTCAAATCACACACAAACACACACACACGTGAGCATATTATCTGTACCAGTACTATGAACATAAATTAACATGGATTTTTGACAATTTCCACTGTGAATTCGCATAAAGGATTTACCTACACTAATTCAGTCAGAATTTCACGTATTATTTTTACATAAAGAATTTATCAAAAGAAAAGTTCCCTTTCTATCAGAACTATCACGTGTACGCTACCATAACGGACACTTATTTTTTCTTCGTCCCCCACCTCGCCGCGCATACCTCAGGGGGTGCACAGCTCTTGTGGTCACACTATAAAACAAAAACCAATCATCGTGGTTACTATGACGACGATGTACATAAAGCTACAAAAATTTTATCATTAACAAATTATTAAGACTGAAGGTCCAAACTCCAACGCTCTCTGAAATAAGTTTAGTGCCTATTTTTTACATTGAGGTAATATGTACTACGTACTAGAGAAGACACCCCGAAGAAAATGTGTGCTCCAATTTTCAAACTACATTGCACAATACAGTTTGCACGACGTTTTAACCCTTAACTGGTATTAAGGGGAAACAATTCAATCGCAATTCCATACAAACAAATAAAGTTAATTCCTCCTTCATTAGATAATAAATACTCAAAACTATAGATGATATCGTTTTGTCTCGTTATTATCTAGTCTTATTGATTAATAAAACAGTAAAAAAAATATTCATTTACAAGTTATGAGGCTTCAAAGTTCATAATTCTATGCACATTTTATGACAACTTTTAGCGTAATAAAATAGGATTAAACGTTTATAAAGGTAAATATATTTTGGGACTAGGAATAGATTATTTATTCGAAAATTCAAATAATTTTATATTGACTAGATACATTCTAAAGTTTGTACGCAATTACCTTTTTCCCAAAACCATTTTAGGAAATTTTACCGTGCTCGTTTCCGCCATCGACATCTTGCATCTCGCCTCCACTTTCTGCACCCCTCGGGTCGGCGGAGGGGAGGTACGACAGCGAGCCGACCGTCGTCGAATGTTACCGAATATTTTTTTTTAAACTTCAATAAACTTTAATTTATGTCATTTATGACAATTACGTATCGCTTGCCAGTAACAAGTTTCGTAATTTCTTTTATCAAAGAGATCCAATTATTATCAGATGCATAACCAGTTAAATAAAATACCTACATCAGTGACATTCTTGACTAAAATCAACTGTCAAAATTCACCTATTATTACAATAGTCAATAGAGCATAGCTAAGGCTGTCACATTGCACAAACTGTATTTTTTTTTGTAATTCATTTTGTATTTTTTTTTTAATATTTACGTGACTCACTCCCGCCCCGGTATCTGAATGACTGATCAAGTATAATTTTTTGTCAACTATCATTTCCAGATTTTATGATTATTATTTATTTTTAATAAAAATAATCAAGAGTTAGAACTGGTCAGATCCTGGAGACCACCGAGAGTCGAGGGAACACCTCAACGGCATATAGCAGCTACCTTGTGTTTGGGCTTATTTTAATTGTATTGATGAAAACTTTACACAACTTTACACAAACATGATCTGATGATGAAGACGACTGAGGGTCGAGGAAACTTTTCAACGGTATATAGCAGCTACCTAGTGTTTGGGCTTATTTTATTCGTATTAATGAAAACTTTACACAAACATGATCTTATGATGAAGACAACTGCAGAAATTTATTTAATACTAATCTTAGAAATTGTAATCAGCATGGTTTTTAACCGACTCCTGTTGAAGTCGGTTTTTTAATTAGAAAATTATATGATTTTTCTTCTTTTTTTTTAAATCCAGCTAAAATTAACTTCATGTACTGTATGTGAAGTAAGATATTATTGTGTACTGTATGGAACCCCTATTAACGATGCACGGTCCAAAAAACTGCCTCAAGAATAAACAGTTTAACTTAAAAAAAAAAATTATAATGTTTTACGGTGTCATACCTACACCACTTACAAGATAAATTGATGTCTCGCTTGGTGTGTCTTCCGCAACAAAACTTACAATAAAATATTTTTTAAAAACCCATTTTAGTTATCTTTATTTACTCCTGATTTATTACTTTTTGAGTAACCTACAGCTAGTATTAGTGTCAACCCTAACAATCAAAAAGAACAATATTTATATTTTGAACGACATTTTGATTTGTAATAAATACAATCGAGCGCGTGTGCGTGTGCATGTTTCTTACTGCTTTTCTATGAGTTGTTCTCTTTCTCACGCGACGTTTGGTGAAACAACAATGTTTTAGGCTTCGCCGACAGCTGAGTTGGTTTTGACAGAATGAGCCTTCTTAAGTACCTACACTCTCGCGCATTAAGCAAGGTAATCCCATGTGGTCGCGGGCACTTCCTACTAGGTACGTATCATGTTGGGGTCAAAATTGACCCCGATACCAAAAGTGTATATTTTATTTTATGAGTTGTCTTGGTATATTTTATTATATTTACAGGACACAATCATCGCAATGGCGGATTATTTAAGTGATGATTAAAACTCTCCCCTTCTAGCTGATGAAGACAATGAATGGGACTCCGAAATTGTAAATGATGCCACAACAGCTGCGTGTGACCAAGAAATTATCAGTGATTGTAAAGAAGCTGAAGTACTTAGCTGTTCTGTTTTAGCCGAGGAAGTTGTTCTGTTATAGCCGAGGAAGCTGATTCTTTGAGTACAATCAGTAAGGGGGATGTTAGAATGCTATTAAAATGTAGAAAGTGTATGAATTACATATATTCAATCATACTGCAAAGTTGGTCAAATGTCAGATTATATGAAATTTTTGAATTTTTATTCATAGGCTATGTTTTAAGTTGTCAAATTTTTATTTACATGTAATCTCAGAAGAAGTTTCTTATTTTTATTTTATATGATTTTATTATTTAAAGAAAACGATTTTAATATAGAACAGAAAGTTATTTTTAGTTTTTATATTAATATCAATACCTAAAGTAGAGTCAAAGAAAAAAAATGGATGTTAGCAATTTTTTAAATAAAAACGTGATTTCTTGTTAAAATTAGTTAAAAATGTATCTTATGTTTATAATATAAGTGCTATTTTCCTAAATAAAAGTAAAGTTTAATCTATATAAATGTTTTTTAATATTTATATACACATAATATGTCACTCACCTCATCGGGGTCACTTTTGACCCGATACCACTTACGTTGCACTTTTTAACGATACCAGCTAAGGGTTAAACGTCGTGCATTCATTTCACATCATTTTGCACAATATAGACTAACTAAATAGCTGTTAACAGAACGGACACATATAGATTTGTGCCTAATTCAATACGTATAAATTAATAGATTTTTTTTATTACAAGTGGGAATTCTCCCAAGTAGATTAAATGTGATTTTTGTTCAATTTCTTTAAATTATTTTATATGTATTATAAATTATAATACAATAATAATACTTCTTATGGAACTTATATAGTTCTATTATAATATTGACTAACTTTCAAGATGAACAAAAAATGTATTCTGGCAATATAATAGCATAATGAGTTATTATAAATATTTTTAATATACTCAAAGTACAATACAGATTAGGTACAATAGTAAAAGATCTGTCTGTGGATGTTTATTTTGTTGATCTATGGTAAATATGTCTTCTCGCTACTAGGTTCAAATGTCGACTGAGGCAACTGACTGAGGTGCATGCACCTCAGTTAATGGAGCAAAAGTTTTGTTCGGGATGTCATCTCTAGTACGTAGTACATATTACCTCAATGATTTTTTAACACTAATGTGTTAAAAAATAGGATATTAAGTAAATATTGATATAACCAACGTTAGTTACTGCGAATGTTATAAACATTCAATCAAAATGACGTAGTTATATTGTGACATTTTAATCATAGTATTAGAAATAACTAAGAAAAATAAAATACAACGATAATATTGAAAACTAAAATAAAACCGGTCGATCAAGTCTTAAGTTTGACTTCCGCACCGAGGATTCCGTACAAACCTATTTATTTTTCCGCCAAAATATGATGACGTTACGACTCAACTGTCAAAATTTCTATGACGTCACGAATTATCTGTCAAAATTCTATAACGTCACGAATCATCTGTCAAAATTCTATGACGTCATGACTTCAAAATTTATTTTCCCGCCAAACTCTTTGACAAAATAATAAAAACATAATATAATGAAATTTTAAATTTAAGGTTTTCGATATTTTTCTTTAATATATACTATAACACCTTGCTTCTTGCAAAATCGGTACGAAACCCTAAAAAGAATTAGACAATAAGGTCATGAAAAACATAAACTTACTCTAACACTTTACAAAAACTTAAACTAACATAAATTAAACACTCTCATACTTACACTCTCCTTTTTATAATGAATACAGTAATACACTGTAATTTTTTGACAGTTCTTATTTACTCTGAGTGTTCTGTGCTCTGTGTGATAAAAAAAAGTCTCATTTTGCGTTTTGTTTTGACAATGACATAAAACTTATTGACGTTCTAGTTCATTTCGTCTTCAATAAAAAATTTTTAAATTGTTTCTCAAAACAACGTCTTAATTTGTGGAATGCCACTATTTGTACTTACATGTTTGTCATAATATGAGCATTAAAAGTTGGTTCTCACAAAAGACGTATTTCTTATAGATATGGTGAGTTGATTGTATATTTTGTTCATAACCTCTACTACATGTTCGCAAAACAAGTTTTATTATAAAATGAATAATTGATAAATGAATAGGAACACAGCTCTATTCAAATAATAAGTAATATTTCAGATTTAGCTTCCTAAAGAACTTTCATTATATTTTTCTGTGTTGCATCAGAACTTACAACCCAAGGAGCATTTAGTGACCATATAAAATAATGATTACAAAGTTTTAAATTTTAGAGTGGTTAACAGATTTCGTAATATATATTTGTACTGATATGTACAGTGCTGTATAAATATACATCACATAGCCATACCAGGTGCAAAATGTAATTGATAAAAGTATTACATATTATATTATTTAACTTTCTATAATACGTTTTATTTGTGGTCAATTCATTATTACTTTATAGAATTGAAACATTTTCCTTTTTGTAGATTTTAAATATTATTTTTAATTGAATTTGGTTTAATTTTTCAGGCAAGTTCAATAATTCTAGCTGGATTGGGAATGGCTGCAGTGGGGTTTGCTGGTCGTTACATTATTAGGCAAATGCCTAATGCTACTACTAGATTTACAGAAGCAGTTAAAAATCTTCCAAAATTTGATGCAGAAAGTCTTGGAAACTCAAAATACTATAAAGGTGGATTTGAACCCAAGATGACTAAAAGAGAAGCTTCCTTAATCTTAGGAGTTAGTCCTACTGCTAGTAAAGCTAAGGTATTTCCGCATTTCATAGTAATTTGACTGTGATATTACTATTACTAGTATATTGTGCGCTGAAGATAATTTATTCATTAATGTTACAGATAAGAGATGCACATAGAAAAATTATGCTCTTGAATCACCCAGATCGAGGTGGATCTCCTTTAATAGCAGCAAAAATTAATGAAGCTAAGGAACTTCTAGAAAGTGGCAAATCATGAAGAAATACAAATTAGTCAAACAGTGTATATAGCAAATATAATAAAATCTTATAGATTGTAAATTGCAAGTGGTTTCATTGCTACAAATGTAGATATTTTTTAATGTATGAGGAAAATAAAATTCATTTGAACATCTCAATAGTCTATTCTGTCACAATGTACATCCAAACATGTATTATGGCATATCCTAACACTGTTAATTAGAATTCAGGCAGAACAATTTTCTAATCACAGCACACATACAAGGATCCAAGAAACACCATCAAAAATGTATTTTATAAAAATACAGTAAACATCCTATTATAAAAAGGTCAGTGAAATAGAATATTTTCATTATAATTTTTGATCTCATTAATGTAATTACATTCTAGGGATATAATTAGATTTTGGTGATAACTAACTTAATTGTTTCCATAATACCCTTTTACAGTACATGATATATTATGAAACTTTACAAGCAATGTATAATAGGTCATAATTAGTTTTAATTCAACTTCAAAACGTGGTCCATTATAAATTACCAGAATTAACTTGCATTAATATGTAAACTATAACCAAATTAACTTTACATTTAATACATAAATATAGTTTATGCAGTTGTCACCACCCCATTTAATCCATAATATCTATGAATATAATCACAGTATATAAAACTGAACAAAACATTGATTTCATTGAATGTTGAATTACAACCATAAATATGCTAAGCAAGTAGCTGATTTTCCCAAAAAGAAGCCATCCAAGTTAAAAAGTGTTTTAAATGCTGTTCTATATTTTACTTTTAATAAATCTCTACTAAATATAATAACAAAACATATTGAGCAATTATAACTAATGTCTTAAATTAATTTAAAAAAACGAATAACTACTATAAAGTTAAATCAATAGGATATGTAAATATTATTGTTAAACTTTTAGCAAAATGCAAGTAATATTATAAATATGGTGTCCATATTTTAATATAAACATGAACCTAGTAAAATATGTAATGCACAAAATGAATACTTGTACAAAAAGTAATCTCTATTTATAAATGAGTGAAGTTTATTATTATAAAGCAGGAAAATAAGATTGACAGCTTTTAGATAAAACTGATATTATCACAAATAATTTTTTGTTCTATTTTATTGTTATTAATAATTTGAGCAAAATTATACTAATGAAAAACATAGCTATAAAAAACTTCATGATTTATATTTATTGTAACACTCAATTTACATTGTCCAAAGACATCACACTCAAAATATTTTTAAATATTATGTTACATCTAGTTCGTTAGGTAATCCCTAAAGGGGATAAATATAATGACCACCATAAAATGCTTTGATACCCTTAGTTTTGTAACCAAAAATATCTACTTAACACCAGAAAAATAAAATCTAAAAATATAATAGTACCAGCTATTTTAGACACGACTCCACTTTGAATTGTATTCGATCACCAAATTTAGTAAATGATCACCAAATCTTGACGACCAAATTAATGTATTATTTTAGCCTAAATAAATCACTGTGATTGCCATAAAATGTAGGCTTATTATCAAATAAAGTATTATGATGCCATATTAAGTTATGTCTCCGGCTTGCAATCCCCTCCCACCGCACCGCAAACGCCGCGCTGCGCCCGCCCGGACACGATCCCCATAATTCAGTCACGTGCGTGCACTTGCGTCTATTGGGTGTATTTTGTTTTCTGTGTGTTGGTATCAATCTTCTTAGCAATGGCGAATGAAAACTTAGCGGGACCGAGTTCGTGTGCTCCATTGTTGGGTTCTTCATCGGAATCAGATGAAGACGAAGACATCACAGAGCATACGAAAAAACGTCGAAGGCAAAATAAAGTTTGGGTTTTTGAAAGAAAATTTTCAACTGTGCGGAGCGCAGAAGATTTTATTAAAAATGAGAAGACATGGTCAATACAAAAAAATCATATGACTGAAGAAGGAGTTAAACGTTACTATCGTTGTAACAAAGTGAAGGTTCGTTCTGAAGTTCAGTGTTCTGCTGCGATTTATCTTTTATTTGACGCATCATGTGATGATATATTATTATTTCGTACTGAAAAATGTCACGACCATGATAATTGTGACTGTCGGTCGACTAGTGGAATAAATGAGGCAACGAAAAAGGAAATAGAAAAACTATTCGAACTGCGTTTGAAACCTAAATCTATTATGAAGAACTTAAGTAAAATTAATGGACTAGTTCTGCCGACTAAGTTACAGTTAAACAATTATCTTAAAATCCTACGTAAGAAAAAATACGGGCCATCGGTAATAAGCTTGGGACAGCTTGAGTTATGGTTAAAAGAAAACTCTAAGATACCTGATGACGATCACGAAGTTTTTGTTTTGGCCTATGAAATTTCTGAAGATGATTTAGATCAGAACTTCCGGTTCATGTTAACGACGAAATATTTAATTGGTCTATCACGTCAATGTTCTGTTCTGCATGCGGATGCCACGTATAAGCTTATTTGGCAAGGATTTCCAGTACTTGTGATTGGAACTACAGACAGAGATAAACATTTTCACCCATTTGGACTAGCGGTGACAACAGCAGAACGAACGGAAGACTTTATTTTTTTATTTTCTGAATTAAAGAAAGCAGTTTTCTCAATTTTCTCATACCCTTTAACTTGTAAAGTTTTGGTTTGTGACGCAGCGAAAGCTATACAAACAGCCTTTGCGTCCACATTTGGAACAGATACAGTCATAAGAATGTGTTGGGCGCATGCGAAAAAGAAGATGCAGACAAGAGTAGAGCAAAGTGTGCAAAAGAAATCCCAAAAAGAGATCTTGCAAGATATTGATGCTTTACAGTGTGCCTCAACTCAGGAAATATTTGATCGAGCCAGCGAAAAATTTTTGGACAAGTGGAAATCTGAAAACTATTTTAGTGCGTACTTTGAAAACGAGTGGCTCATACTAAATCGTTTCTGGTATTTGGGCGCATCTCCGGGGACTCCTGCTACAAACAATGCTCTAGAATCCTTTAATAAAACAATAAAAGATGGTGGCACGCTTCGTGAGCGTCATCCTTTGGCGCGGTTCTTAGTAATCGCTTCTGATATAGTCAAGGACTGGTCTAATGAATACATCACTAATACTGAGAGACGGTTCGCTAAACTGCCGACAGTATATTTAAAGACGTGGACAGAAAGTTACCAATGGGCAAAACTGTCGAAGCAGGTGCCTTTAAAGAATAGCACTGAACTAGTTTGCTCATACAGAATTCCAGCTGGGTTAGATTTAGAATGTAAAAATTTTGAAAAGCCGTGGGAAACCTTTGACGAATACAAAGAGCAACATTTTAGAGAGTGGGAAGTTATAATGCCCCGAGAAAAGGAAAATTGGTTGCAAGGCACATGCAATTGCCCAAAGTTTCTCAAAAATTACATTTGTAAGCATCTCGTTGGATTGGCGATTCGGCTTAAGCACGTCCAACCACCTTCAGAGGCCAGAACTATTCCGATTGGCATGAAGCGCAAAAGAGGACGACCAGCCAAAGCCAAAAAAGCGTTAATTGTGCAGTAAATTGTTACAGAAGACTGATTCTTATTAAGATTTTAATATTTGTTATTAATTAATTATTAGAGGACTAACTTTTTATGTTTGTTTATATAATTAAAAAAAGGATGATTAAAATTGTAAGAGTTTTATTTTTTCTTTGTTCAATGTGTTTTTAAATACACTCCCTCGAAAACACATTCTTATCGCACTGTGTAGAGGCATGCAATAGATAATTTTCCACACTAGTGCAGGAAAAGGCGCAGTCTATCCCCCGCCCCACTAAACAGGATAGCAAGGTGTAAAAACTTTGATTATCATTTTATATTAAAACGCTGGTATAATTTTGGTGATCATTTACTACTTTTGGGATAACAATGATTTATTTGGACTCATTTTGCTTAAATAGGATAGCAGAATTTAAAAACTTTGGTTAAAATTTTACTTTAAAATGTTGTTTTAATTTTGGTGATCATTTACTATTCTTGGCTTACTCATGATTTACTTGGAGTAATTTTACTTAAAAAGGAGAGCTAAGTGTTAAAACTTTGGTTTTAATTTTACATTAAAATGCGAGTTTTATTTTGGTGATCATTTACTATTTTTGTCTGCTATTTGTTACTATATCTGGTGGTGAGTTAAACATAAGCCATCCCTAAATCGCAGATGGTGAGTAATACAGTTCGCTAATATAGATAATAAGTCTCCATACTTTAAAAATAGTTTGAAGTAATAAACTTGTCCAATATTTTATTTTACATATAGGTCGTGCAAGAGACAGAGCAAAGGTCCAACAGCTGATGAATACAATTTTGGGGCCATTCTTGATAATAGAAAAATATATATTTTTATCTCGTCACAATTGTGAAAATTGCGCTATGTGGATTCCCATCCATATACTCGTATATATCAAAATAATATCGAAACTAAAAAGTTAAATTAAAGTTGTTTGATTAAAATTTTGTACAAATTAAATTAAATTTAGCTTTTTAAAAACATACCCTAGTAGTGCACCCAAATTTTGTATTAAATATTTTTATAAGAAATCGTAAGGAATATGGTAAAATGTTTTAAATCTGCCTTAAAATATAGATACTCTAAATGTTCCATAGCTCTCGGTTTATATTATAGACGAATTAATATTTAATTATTTTAATGAAAAATAAAAAATATTATACCTACTTAGCACCTAACATTATTAAATGACATAGAAAGAATATATGCATTATGCAAATAAATATACATATTTATTCCATAATCTTAACTTAATAACATTGGCAAAGCTTTAAAAAATACTAATAAAATATCAATAAGCTAAAGTTAAAAACTAACACTATCAGGAAATTTAACCCCATTCGTAATAAATACAACTATTTTTCTCTAAGAAACACTGACAATAAAAAAAAAAATACAAGGGCAGGTTCACATTTAATTATCTATCACTATAGTGCTTAGTACTCATATTATAAACTTAGTGCTTAAAGCACTTGTGCAATTGTAATGCGAGCATCAACAAGCATAAAGCAATTACTATAATATTTTGTTTATCTGATATGCTCACACAAAATCTAAATATAACTTATGTAGATTGATAGCAGTTGATAGATTTTCAAGAGTGGACATGCAAACAGTTTTTTTACTTTATAGTTCATCCTAAGAAAATATGATTTATCAATCAGCAGGGAGCTATTTTTACAGTTTTGAAATTATCAATAGGCAAATCATATAAACATGATGATAATCAGAAATAGTAAGTTCCATACAATTTTGTTTAAATGTCGAACTGAACTTTATTTGTATAATAAGCTAGCTAAATCGTGTATTTGTTCGTACTTCCTAAATATAAATTACATTAATTGTATCAGCTAAAACAATATTAACAGCACAACACTACTACATAAACTAATAATAATACTAAAATGATATGCAAAACAACATTCAATATTTATAACTAAGACTTTGTCACAGAACAGGTATAGAGGTTACTCTGGTCAGATACTAATCAGAGCCAATGTAAAATGCCTCTCCTGTGGCTGGAAATTACAAATTGAAACTAATTACTATGCATGTCGTATAAATGCGCCCTTAGGTTATTCTCTACCTTATTATTACATTCCTTGACTAAATATTGCTATTTTTAGCAATATTGATACTACTTCCGTCTAAATTGCTCATTGATAATATCATTTAATCTTGTAGCATAGTAGTTAAAAATGCTTCGAGATGTAGAGCTCCGAATAAACTCTTAAGCAGGGCTTTAAAGTAAAATAAATTAAATATTTAATAAACTGTGAGGCATTCATATGACCTAGCATATAATTCTAGTCATAACTCTCCTTACACTTATACCTGTTCTGTGTCTAAGATAAATCTTATCTCTATGTCAAATAGCTTGGACTCATCGTATATTTTAATTTCCACATATTTTGTCACACAAATAATGTACACGCAAAGTATTCATACATTTTACTACTGCACGTATTATAAATATATCTTAATTAACACTTTCGAGGGTTTGTCATGACTAAAATCAATAATCTGATTTTTAAACAAGTTAGAAAATATTAGTACTTATTTTAGTACTCAGTAAATGTTCAAAGACAGACTAGTTAGGTTTGTACAATATCGCAACAAGCTCAAAATACATACAATAAAAAAATACGCAGTTAAGTAAAAATACGGGCTACATATCAAAATAATAGAATTCTAGTAGACGATATTCAATTTTAACCCCGTTACAATAGGGATTATAATAAAATGCATGTACCTACCTGTATGATACTTGTTAACAACCATAATAATTAAAATTGACACCAATGTACAGATAGCGCGCGAGTTGAATGCAGTCGGGGTCTGAGGTAAAGGGCGGGAGCATCTCCCCCCGCTATCCGCACGCCCCACCTCACGCGCCTGCAGTGTAGTGCTGTGCCATCCTTGTCAACTATCGTACGTTTGCCGTGTTATTGTGTTAATAGTAATACTGAAGTTCTCGTGTTATTTTTTTATTCCGTTTTGTGAAATGATTATTAAAACATGTGATAATTGTGATATTGTTTTTTTTTCACCATGTTAACCTAGTGTACTAAATAAAATTAAACTTAGAACATTGTTTAAATTTATCGATATGAATGTCAATTAATAATTTATAATTAGGTCACAGCACTACCGCATTCCTAAGCTCTGCATTCAACTCGCGCGCTATCTGTACATGTCAAAGAACTTACAGCTGACTATTAGGTAAAACTACCGGCAATGCACGGGGTGTTGTAACATATACAAATATTTGATCGAAATTCATGGAAATATTAACAGTTGCACTAAAATTTCATCAATAATTATGTAAATAACTGCCAAGCTAATATAATTAGTCAAAAATAACTGTTTTTTAAAATAAATAGCTTTAAATAAACTTGAATAAATTAATTTCAAGTTAATTGCAATGTGTATAAGCTCAATTAGTATTGTTAGTTAGGTTAAGAGGTTGCCCCCCAGTAGACGCGATAATAAAACAATGTATCATATACATATATGACACACGGGAGGGTTAAACAATCTATAGAGTATGTTGTCATAAATGTTTGGTATAAGTATGAGGTGTATGAGATCAGGACACAAGCTCGATGACGTCATCAGGTGTTCATCGCAACGGTTCCTTCTGTTGTTGCTCGCGACGTTGCTTCGCGAAACGCGCTCTGAGCTTCGTTATTGTCGCGTTGGATAGAGTGCCGGGTACTCTGAAGATAGACTGGAAACAATTATTTTTATATTGTAAATATGGTTTACGTATCGTTACCTACCAATAGTACCTACAATAACCACAAAATACTATATTCCTTTTTTTAAAGACAGTGATGTCTCTCCTCCACTGAAGAAGGGAAACTAGGCTTATTAATCCTTTCTGGCCAGACGGATTGGTATAACAGAGTTCCTTACAAACTGAATACTAGCATGTTATACAGCTTCCAGCGTAAGTTTAGCTTTTTGACAGTGCACGTTCATGAAGTTTCGTAATACATCCGCTTATTTTTCGAACAAATTATATTGTATTTCATGGACGTACCCATGTTTTTTTCAGTTACCATGGTTACTTAGTGATGGACAAGCATAACGATTACCACTATTGTGAAACAAATTACAAATAATCGGTAGAAATAAATGCTATGAATAAACCTGAACTCTTCATAATACGTTTATAAAATGTAATATGATATTTTAGATTAGCTATAACCCGCGAATGTGTCACGATAAATTATGTATTTTAAATAATACCTAAGCTAACTATATTTTTATCATTTTAAGCTATAGGCTAATTCTCTTAACATAGAAGAAAGAAACAATAATAAAAAGATAACGTAAGTTGATGTAAGGATCCAAATGTGTAAAATAAAGTAATTTGAAAAATCGCGAAATCGCTTACAATCGAATGGCATTACATTCGAGATACTGCTGAACGACACTAACGTCAATCTGTCAAATGTTGTTAAATATAGTGGAAGGGGTATAGCAATTCAAGCAACATTGTACATAATTCTAAAAAAACAACTATTCTTCTCCTATCATTAGTGGGCCTAATAATAATATGATCAATGGATAGGTATAACTGACCTGCATGAACTCATGGCAATGTAAAGCGCTGGCATTCTTCACAATCGCCTTGAAGCATTCCGCCAAGGAAGTGAAATCATTACACGACATTATCTCAGCGCGATTGTTCTTTATCAGAGTTAAGCATACTCTGAATAGAATCTTGGACCCTTCGTAGAACAGACAGTCCCATATTCTCAGTACAGTCTCAATGGGTAAAACCTCCGCAAACAGACAGACAAACCATTTCGTGGTTATTACTGCCCATGGTAAACCTGTAATAGAAATTAACATCTTTTAATTAGTTGTCGACGTAAATTGAAATTCAATAAATAAAAATTAAAGAAGGGTTGGAATGCCTAAGCCACCTAATCGCCATCATAATCCCTTGCGAATTATTCCTAGCAAAGAAAAAATACTTGACACAAAACCTCTTAACAAACTTTTTGGCTTGTGTGGTATCTGTAGACCAAGGCCAGTAGTAGTTCTGTGATGGCTGCTGTGAATTACCTGCATACCATATGCTGTTTTAAACATTTTAAAAGTGGAGCAAATCAATATTGGCAATGAAAATGAATCATTATTTATATAGTTTAAATGTAGAGTGGATAAGATTACCACAAAATCGAGATAACTCAAAATAATACCATGATGAGGTTGTATACATACTCTAGATATCTTGATCTCACTGTTACTAGGATGGAAAACCGGAGACCCGTATTATGAGTTATATTTAATTCTTATTAACTCGTATGCTAATATAATATTAGCTATAAAAATAAAAAGCTATCGACACATCTTTACCATACGATCAACGTAAAATTCAGTAGTGATGTAGGTATGCCTAATCTTTCATCACAGAAACGCACAGCTAATCTGAATGAATATTAACGGGTATTAACGCGTATAGATTTTAGGTAAACACTTTAATTATTTACCTTGAGCCGCTCGACTTTTCGGCCAGGTTACACCAGCCATGGTCACGAACAGATTGTTAATATTGTTATACTAATAAAAGTTAAACGCGAAAGTTTTAAAGTTAATTATCTGAATCATTTCTAAGACAGTATATACTTGTCGTAATACCTAAGTTTAGCGATACCATTTATTATCAGTGCTCTTGAAAATATCTGTTCGGTAATCATTTTTATAGGTCATGGTAAGTTTATTGACATATTTATTTGGTTTCATTCACTAAGTTGTAATTACTTATAACTTGTATTCTTTTAATACTGTAACTTAATAGTTACGTAGTAATCATTTGTTTAGAGATAAACCACGTTTATAATAATTTAAAGTAACTACTTATTCTATTTATTTACTTATTTCGGCTCGTAGAAATATTGTTAACAAATATATGGAAGGTAAAATGAAATAGTTTTTCTTTTTATGAAATGTAATAAAACACATTAAAAATGTAGTCGAAAGGTGTATAACATACATAATACTAGGTGATGCCCGCGGCTTCACCCGCGTTGTATAAGTAGCTTAAATATTATTCTACACCCTAATCTACCTATATTCCAAATTTCGTCAAAATCCATTCAGTAGTTTTTGCGTGAAAGAGTAACAAACATCCATCCATACATCCTTACAAACTTTCGCATTTATAATATTAGTAGGACTAAACAATTTTAATAAAATTTTCTTGTAGTATTATTGATAGTGAGTAAAGTAGCAAAAAAAGAGTAATATAAAGAGGTAAAGTTTGTGTGTTTGTGACGTCGTAGAGGGTAATCTCTGGATCTAATGAACCGATTTTAAAAATTCTTTCCTTGTTGAATAGTCGGGGAGTGTTATAGGTTATGTAGTAGTATCACGCTATGACTAAAAGGAGTGGGGCAGTAATTAAATATGTTTAAAAAAGGGACGCGTTATTTTTGCCGCCCAACGAAGTGGGCACGGGTCAGCTAGTATAAAATAAATATAAAGACTCATAATAACATACCCAGGTTAATAACGTGTTGGTGTACATCTGGTACTTTGGATTTGACTAGTTCTGACAACACTTCAATGTCAACAATTAGGCCGTCCATTGTCTTAGTGTAGTAGTCAGGAAGTATTTTCTCAACCAGCACCTTGAGCAGCCAGAATGATGTCTCTTCACTTTTAGTCGCAAGTAACAGCAAACCTGAAAATACCCAAGATAATTGATAACAATCTTAGCTCATCTCGTGCAAGTCGTAGAAGACAACTTTAACTTAGACTGAAACATAGGTTCCCTACTTCCTATATTGAATTAGATCATATAAATTTACAATGAAAAATTCGGAAATATACCTATCGATAAATACTTTATAATAAACTATAGTTTAAAAACGATCTAAGAGATAGTTGGAAGTTATCATTTTTAGGAAAACGTTGTCTACCTAGCTAACCTATTAAGCCAGGAATCACTCTGTCACTGAAAAAGGCCTTTCCTTTCTGTATCATGATCTTATTATATCATTCAAAAGCGTCAGTTTCGGAGGTAATGTTCCACGATAAATATAATTTTACATTGTGCAATAAATAAAGGCATTAATCTGTATTCAAAATGTTCTGCGGGATATACATAATATTGCTGTTCAGAATATGTCTTTCGTGTTATATGTATAGCTGTTCAGAATATGTGTTAAGTTCGAGAACGATGATTGCATGAGACTTTGACAAAATGTGCCTAAGTATAATCACATCAGACCTAAAAGTTCGTAGTTAGATAGTACGCAAGTACTCGTTTATCAATCGCGTGAGCTCTGCCGGTTGTAGGAGAAAAGAAAGCACTGTCAACAATATGACCATACAAGTCCGAACAAAGCGGTTCAGCACTTCGTACATATGCAAAACCACCAAACAGTGGAACTCTTTGCCAGCCCACGTGTTTCCTTCAAACTACGATCCTGGTTCCTTCAAGCGAGGCGTGAAAAAGCATCTTCTGAAGCCGCCATAGTGGAGACATTCATGCCTCTACAAATATTGTAGCTGGCATGGTGCTCGCCATTCTTGGACTCTAATGGATGCTTAACATCAGGCACCATATATAGATAGCTCGGGTTTGACTCTAGCTCAATGCAAATCTCTGTGTGCATGAACGTCTAATCCGACCATACATTTGCATTGTCTAGTACCAATATTAAAAGCTTTGATAGATTGGGGCAAGATGGCGTTGCCTAAATGTACGAGGAAAATTATATTGTACTAGCGGTCCGTCCCGGCTTCGCACGGGCATTATTTTCCCGCTTTTCTGTTCAAATTTTTCCCGAATTTTCTTTGCTATAAACCTCACGGAGCCCGAGACCTTTCCAACGAATGCAAAATCGTGGAAATCTGCTCGTGCGTTCTGGAGTTATAGCGTCAGGAAAGAAAACCCGACTTATTTTTGTATAGTAGATTACACATCTAAAGGTATCGTCTCACTGGAAACACGACATTACAAACAACTAAAATCTACTTATATATTTTAGGCTTATCTCTAATAAATAAGTAGTTATCCATTTAAAAAGTTAGTGGTTTTATCACTATATTCGTATAACATCTATTTTACTTATAGTTGATAAGTTTTTGACAGTTAATTGATATCTGAGATTGATAATAATTAGGTAAGTATAATATAATCTAAGTATATAATGATTGTAACATATAAATAAGGTTGATGCATTTAAGGCTTATCAATAAAATCTGTTCATAATTAGGTACGTTTAGCGCTTTATTATTGAGTAATTAACTAACTTTAGTGTACAGATTTAAAATAACTATGTATGTTTTTCAAAGTAAATAAATCAAATTATATGCTAATGTTATCAAAATCTGTTTAATAATAATTTTAATTCCTCGCATAATCTACATATTTTATGAGGGAAAAAAAGAGTCGCGAGGACTTTTACAGAATTTAAGAATCGCGCAAATAATTGTGTTGCGAGAGTTCGAGCCCGTCGCGAACTCATACAGGGCAGTCTCATTACTGTACAGGCCTTAAGGCCGATTCACACACATCAGTGAAGTCGCAGTTCCAACTAGTGTTGGACGGGACTCGAGTTTTTTGAGTCCTAATTTAGCGACTGGACTCATTTTGACAGAGTTCGCAAGACTCTGACTAAAATAAGTCCTGAGTTATGAGTCTTGAGTCCTTTTATTGAGTCCTAATTCAAAAAGACTTGACTCATAGAGACTGAGTTTTTATTGTAGAACTCAAGTTCTTAAATAAAACTAAAGTCTTAATAAAGAACTTGAGTTTTTCAAAGAAAATTGAGGCCTCTTAAGATTTTTGACAAATTACTTATTTACAAATACTCTGTAACCAACTCATTCTTATACATAATAATAAATGAGATCATACGTGATTATGCTAGGTTCAGTATTTATGGCTTAAAGTCTAAATAACAACCTATAGCCTGGAAATGTATATGAACAGAATGAAAATATAACTCACTTTTTTAAAAAGACTGGAGCTCGCATTGAACTTGAGTCTTAAAAGTTTATTTAAAATAATTATCGTTAAAAGACTCGAATTCTCGAGTCATATTGTGAGGACTCGTAAGTCTTGTCACCGACAAAAAGGCTTGAGCTCTCATTTAAGAGTCCAGTCTTCAAAAATCGAGTCCAGTCCCTAAATTACGACTTAAAGAACTCGAGTCCTGTCCATCACTAGTTCCAACACAGTACCGGCACAGTGCGAAATATTCTTTCATACAGTTTCTATGAGCGCATCCTCACTTGTCAGTGACCACACAGTGCTCTCAGTGCCAGTGCCGGCAAACACGTATTTTTTTATACTGTAGCACTGATACTGAACTGAGCAAACACGGAACGGAATGGAACTGTGATTTCACTGATGTGTGTGAATCGGCCTTTACAGTACCTTAGAGTACCTTACACGACCGCTTTGCCACCGAGCCAGTCTATAGTTCTTACTTCACTTTTCATAGATGCTCCTATGCGATGATTGCAGCGTGATATTATACTCAGCGAATAATGTTTATTTACAATCGTGGATAAATCACTTAATAATAAAATACTTTATTGAAAAATGATAATTTACAAGTATTTTTATTTTATACGCGAGCAAGGATGCAGGCTCCTTTGGTTTTAATTATGTTTGAACCTTATATACACTGGCGGACAAAAAAAATCGACTCACTTCATATCTTCTCATTCAAAGTGCCCTAATTTTAAAATTAAGACCTAAATTCTAATTTAGGTCTTAAATTATTTAAGTTCTAGGTCTAAACTTAAAAAAAGAGCAATAATCGCAGTTTTAACTCTATAACCTAACAGTAGTCTATGAACGTTAACTGTATAATTTTATGCTCGTATACTCAGTTGATTTTGCGCGACTTCAGGGGGTATAAAAAGCGACCCACCCCTATGAGCTTTATCATGACCTCGCCGGTCGTCACCGCGAGCACACGTGCCCACTCGCAAGCTCGCCGCGCTCCTCAGTCGCAGGAGACAACGCGTAGTGAACAGACGTCCACCATTTTGTGCACGACGCCACGTGCTCGTGCACATGTTAGGTTAGGGCAGTGCGTGACGATCTTAGCCGTGAAAACTATTGTGTTTGTGAACATTAACATCGTGCGGCCGCGTGCCACTCGCCGCGCCGCACGATGCCACCACCGCAGCCACCACCTTACAGGAAGCCACCGACGAGGACATTCCATCGCCGGAGGCCCTTGACCGCCGCCGAATTAGCCGCGTTACGCGCCGCCATCGTCCAAACCGCGAGGACGATGACCGGGTCGTCTGCGTCGAGCACGCCCGTAGGGGGTGGGGAATGGCAATTCCCCATCGCTCCGCAGACCCCGCCACCACCGCCGCCACCAATTCAACCACGGTCACCGGTACCGAGGCCGCGCCTGTCCCCGCCGACGGACCCGCGCCTCCGCCCCGCCGCGATTGCCCCGCCACCAAGTGTCGTGTCCCTTGTGCCGCCACCACCACCATTAGCGCCGTCGCTCCGCGTCGCGCCCCTGCCGGTCCGAGCGCCGTCCGCTCCCGGCCCGAGTGCGCCCCGCGTCGCGCCACGCACCACCACCGCCCGCGCCGCCATGCCGCAGCGTGATACCGCCGCGACCGCCTCGCCACCACCGAAGGTGGCCGCGCGCGCCGCCTCCGCCACCCCTTCCGTGACATCACTGTCAGAGGGGTCGTACGACAGCGCCGATGAGCCCGCGTCGCCGATGCGCACAACACCGCCACCGACGTACGCGGCCGCCGCCGCGACCGCCGCCACCCCGCCGACATCTCCAAGGACCACCACCGCAGCCGCCACCGCCCAGAAGAAGGAGCCCCGCTACCCACCCATCGTAGTGGAGAGGTTCCCGAACTGTGCGAAGCACTTCGCCGCACTGCAGCGCGCCCTGGGCCACCTACCACCGGCCCGGCCCTACGGCAAGGGCGTACGATTTCTCCCTACCACCGGCGACGAGTACCGTATTATACAACGGTACCTCGCCGGTTTGGAGGGACCTGACCGGGTAGAGTGGTTCTCATACACTCAGCCCAAGGAGATGGCCTTCAAGGTGGCCATCAGAGGCCTACCATCGAATACCGACCCTAACGACATCGCCGTAGCTCTCAAGGAGCGCGGCCTCGAAGCGGATTTCGTGCGCCCCATCCGCGCCCGCTCCGGACGACCTGGGTGCATCTTCTTCGCCCAGCTCCAGCGAACACCGGACCTGCTGCCGGGCGTGTACAACATCACGGATCTGTTGTGCATGCCCGGTATCAAGATTGAAGCCTGGCGGGGCAAGCGCGGACCCGCGCAATGCCACCGCTGCCAACAGTTCCGGCACTCGTCGCACCAGTGCCACCGCAAACTTGCGTGTGTGAGGTGCGGCGAGGAACACCACGCCGCGGACTGCCCAAGACCCCTTGAGGACCCACCTACCTGCGCGAACTGCGGGGGGGGGGGGCACACCTCAAACAACACTAGCTGCCCCACGTTCCGCAGGGAGGTGCGAAACAGGAAGGCCGGCACGGTGGCACGCACGTACAACGCGCGCCCCGCCAAGACACCCGCCGTCACAGGCGAAGAAGATGCGCCCAGCTCGCTCATGGCAGCCGCCAACGAGCCCGGAGCGGGCAAACGCAAACGACGCCGCCGTCGCCCCAAGAAGGGGAAGAAGCCGCAGCAAGCAGCTGCCACCACCACCGCCGCTGCGCCATCAGCCCAAGCGGTCGCCGCCCCCTCACAGGGGGAGATGGTGAAGCGGAGGGAGAGTGATACTCACGCCCACGCCACAACAACACTCCGCGTCGTGACACGCTGCCTAGAGGCCCTCAATGAGGTACTCCAGGCGGTGGACAGCGGCGCAGACGTCGTAGACACCGTGAGGCGAGGGATCGCACAGGTATGTACCCTCGCCTCTCAAATACAAGGACATGACCAGGCCGCCAGCTCGACGGAGGCCCGCAAGGGCTGACCTCGCTGGCGGTCCACCCACACCGGATTAGACCCTGGCCGCTGTGCTTGTAGTCGCTCGCTGGGCCTCCCCCAAAGGGGTCTCACCCGGCGGGCTGACTCGCCGGCGGCCAAGAAGACAATGAGGACAACAGCTTAAAGCTTACCCAATGACCGTGGCCTATTCAGGTCACGCGGTAGCTACCTCAGAAAGGGGAACACCCCCGAGCTTGATCCACACGTCCCTCGGGCCCTTCGGGCCCTCAGGACGGTGTGAAGACCCGTGAGTCGAGTGAGTCGAGCTTTATCAGTTGACCGTGAAACGTCAACAGGTACACATCTCCAGAATTTCCAAGCAAGAAGACTTCCCAGATATGGACACAAGACCAGAAGTAGCGGCTCAAGCTGTTACCCTGTTGGAACAGGGCATGAGTCAACGTCAAGTGGCTCGTACTCTGAATATGAGCCAGTCAGCGGTGTCAAGAATATACCGAAGGTACCAGGAGACTGGTGGCTTTGAACGAAGAAGAGGTTCCGGTAGGAAACGATCCACTTCAGAGAGAGACGATCGCTTCATCGTCAGCACTTCACTGAGAAATCGTTCACTCGACGGGGTTCAAATCCAACGGGAGCTCCGAGAAACGCGTGGAGTAGCTGTCAGTTCCCGGACGGTGAGAAGAAGACTCAAGGCAGCTACCCTGACTCCAAAAAGACCAGCAACAGGACCCAAATTGACTCCAGCGCACCGAGCAGCCCGTATTCGTTTTGCGAGAGAACACGTTGATTGGACGGAAGATCAGTGGCGCTCTGTTCTCTTCTCCGATGAAAGCAGAGTATGTCTACATGGAAGTGACAGAAGAAGAAGAGTGTACAGAAGGCCGGGGGAGCGATACGCACAATGCTGCATAGCAGAAACTGTTGCATATGGTGGTGGTTCCTGCATGGTGTGGGCTGGTATTTCATTGGAAGCAAAAACCGACTCAAACTTCTTCAAACTTCAAAATACTTTATTTCATAAAATTTATTACAAATTGTTTGAAATCGTCGTTTACTGAAAATTGAAGCTACATTTAAAATTATAGATCGACACAGACAAACGCTACAGCACTAAGAAAAGCCGCGTTGTATTGTCAAATGTAAATTAAAGGAGAAAAATAAAACCAATCTACTACTCGAATCTACTTGTCTGTCTGTGTTGATCTATAAATTCCAGTTTCCAAATGGTAGGGCCAATGAGAAGAAACCTGGCAAAGAAACTCATGGCAACTCTTTTAAAATTCAGTTGTGTTTACAATTTTTTTTTTACATTAATCATATACCCTATCAAAATATTTGACAGTACCAGACAGGATAATACACCATTTATACATCATAAAAAATAATAATCAAAGAAAAGAAAAGTAGAAGACAAGCATGAGAACAAGGAAGACAGAAAAAAAAAAAGTAGTCCGGACTTGAATCCCATTGAGCATTTATGGGATGAGCTGAAGAGAAGAGTCCGGGCTAGAAATCCTGCACCAGGGTCAAGAGATGACCTTCAAGCAGCCTTAACAGAAAAATGGAATGGCATCCCGCAGGAAAGGGTGAAGCACCTTATTGGATCCATGAAGAACCGATTGGAAGCAGTTATAAGGGCTAGGAGGGGTAACACTAGGTATTAAAATGATTTTTATTCTGTAATAAAGATTTTATTAAATGTTATGTTGTTTTTTGTTAAAAATTTTCCCACTGAATTCTTCAAGTTTTAGGACTCATAAAGTTTATCCCCATTTTCTTTTAAGGAAAATGAGTGCAAGTTAACATTATTTGTACTCATTTTAAAGCTAACACCTAGAACTTAAAGAATTTAAGATCTAAATTAGAATTTAGGTCTTAATTTTGAAATTAGGGCACTTTAAATGAGAAAGTATGAAGTGAGTCGATTTTTTTGTCCGCCAGTGTACTTTACCTTAAATAATGACAAAGCATTTCAAATGATTTTTATCGTTTTTATTATAATACATTCAAGTAAATTAAGCTAATTGGTAACACGTTGATAATTTGACCTGCCAGAATGAACAAGGGTCAAGTAGTATGGCTGTTAATATCCATGACGCCATTAAGGAGGGGACACTATATTTTATGCATTTAGATATTATGAATCTTAAACATGTGTAAAAGAGTACAAATTATGAAGTTGACAAGATTTCCTCTTTAGGTTATTATTTGCTGTTAAGTTTGTAATGTTTTCAAGTTTCATTTACATTATTTCATTCACTTAACACTTTTCATAGAGTAACCTTAACATGTTTATGCTAATCTTTAGGGTTGCTACTTGTTATACTTGTATATATCTTCTGTATATTATTTATAGAGAAGATTGTTATTATAGTAGAAGGTATTCGATTTTCTACTATATATCATAAGAGTAAAGCATCAGGGAACAGTGCTACTGAATAACAAATGAAAAATCTGCTTCAATAAGTTATTTTAAAGAGACGCTCAGCAGTAACATATAAGTCATGTCATATTATTATTACATTAAGAATTATTAATAAATTATTTTATAAAATAGAATGGTATTCTTACCAGCTATGTAGTTTAGTCCTTGACAATATCCAACAGCCCTGTTGTTGTGTGCATATGCTATGAGTATGTTGAATAAATGTGTTTGGTGGTTTGCTTCCTTTGTAAAGTATATATTGTCAGGAAATGTTCGAGGCAGATCTGTTTTAACAAGATCAACCAGTTCCTTCTCAAATGGTCCGTCTAATATTTTATGAAATAGATCTGGACACTGGTCTTTCATTTTGTCTGCTTCTGAAATTGCCATCCATACAGATGGCCTGTGTTCACCTAGAAAATATAGAGAAGGCTATGTAATACAATGCTAACACATATGCAACATTTCCTAGGTCTTATAGATAAATATTCCTGAATATGGTAAATGAGGAGCTGTTAGTTGGTAGTATGTGGGAAACTGACATAAACAATGACTATACATAAAACTAGAACTTTAGGCTGTGCTTAACTTTTGTTGAGTACAATAATATTATAAGCTATTTAACTTTCATAATATAATTATTTTACTAAAGGTTTACTTTAAAAATAATGTACTTAACAAGGAAATATACATTGTATTAACTATCACATTAATGTTATTAGACAATTAAAACTTATAATAATTTTGTTGTTAGGGAGTCAGAGCTATTGTAGATTTAATATATCCACCATAAACATATTTTCATGTAATCTATGTGAATTGCAATATCAAAAATGTAAATAATGTAAGCATTATTAATCAATGTTTACTGTAAAACTAAAACATTGGAATGTTTTATAGTTAATATTGACACAATTCATTCTAAATAAAATTACAAACTGTTACTCATAATATATATGAATCTTTCTTTAATAATCATAATAAAGTGTTCCAATGTAGTTCAGAACATTATGTTTATTTTAATTTATTAATAAAGGCACAGCTTTTATTTCAATGAACATAGCTAGGTTTGAGATTTAAAAAATAGCACAGCCTAGTGGTAAAAATAAGTCAATATAGATGTTTAATTGGGTTACAATCTATATAGATATATTACCACAATAAAACAACAACAAAGCAAATTGCTTGTATTAAAATAATGAATAATGGAAGTTATAATAGTGGTTTAAATAAAGTTAAGTAAAGGACAGTGCCCTTTAATTTTATAAATCTAACTCTATACTGAGATTTCAAAAATTGAAAGCAGGTGAAAATTCACACGACATACTTTGAGCGGTAAGTATATAAATGTAAACAAAGCGACACACTTACTAGGTACTCCTTTGCGTACGTATCTCTTTACTGTATTGGTGCGCTTGACCGACTTTCCTTCGCCGAGTAAATTGGACCATTTTTGTGCCCTTGTTGCTAGTACTTTCAAGTAATTTGACATAAAATCCTCATAGCTCTCGTAGTCGAAATCGTCATGTCTCTCGAACCCGTATTCGTCGACCGCGCTAAAAAGCACAAGTAAATTAGCAAACAACACAACAACGATAATAACATGCTAACAAATCACAAAATCCGTTATTGGTTAGAGTATCACCTAAAGTTAGATTGAGCCATTATGATGCAAATTCTAATGTATTATGATATTCAGTTAAGCATAATAGGATGTGAATAGCAGTTTATACATAAATTTATATTAGTTACGCCCCAAAAACACAACTTCGATCATCCCCACATGATGAATGAATATAAATATGATATGAATGGCGATTGGCTGATGAAGTTCTGACACATTCGAGTTTGACAGTAATTATGACATATTATTTATCGTTTTAAAACACGACAAAGGGTTTTTGCAGAGAACAAAGAAAGTAATTATTTTAATGAAATAAAAACTGAAAATATTAAAAGAAATAGAAACAGTTAAAAATAGCAGAGAAATAATTATAATTAAGCAAGACGGACACATGACCAATTTAATGCTGTAACAGAATGATAGAGAACTTCTCTTACCTTTATCTAATGATAGACTTAACACTTTGTTCCGTGGTTTACATGTGACTTGATGTGACTAATCATATCATTAATCACGTCAAATCATTTTAGAGTCTGTCTCTACTCTACATTTACAAAAATATTTTCTGTCGGTCTCTCCAGAGCAAGAGAACTTACACTCTAACTGGAATGCTTACCTACGAAGCAAAGGGAACAGGGCGTATTTGACCCACTTTGTTTGTTTCCGCGTACAAACACCAAACTACAATATATTGTAGGTTTAAATTGTAGACTTTAATACCGCTTTTCTAATTATATAAAAAAAAATTAATGTACATACCAACCGGGACTAAAAAGTTATTTGGCTGGATGTGAGTAGGAAGAACCAAATACTAAACATTATTAAGTTTTAATAGATTTTAAACTATCGCGATTTGTATACATAATACTATTTTTACGGGTCTTACTCGCGGTATATACTAATTAGCCTAGATACTTAGTAACATAAATACCTAATAGTTTGTAGAAAAATTAAATTAACGCGATAGTTTTCAATTATAACGGTTTAATAAAAAGCATACACCAGACTTCACGCCGTTTACCTTTTTGGTAAACGGCTTGAAGTTATTGCAAATCAGCTGCGCAGATGTCATATTTGGAACTAAAATACCGGGAACGTGGGGAGCGGGTGTTTTTTTTCTTGTATGTGCGCAAACTTATCTGAAAGATAACTTCAGCCCAGCCAAGTTAGGTAGCGCAAACTGTAGGTGTCCAGTAGAATAAAAAACACTTTTATAGAACGTGATTTTATTTCTTTGCTTTGGTTACAATTACAAGCGTAATAATGTGAACCGTGTTGTATTAAACAGACTACTGCTTCAAGTACAGTCAGCCCCAAAAGTCGCTGAACACATTTTAAATTCCAAAATTGGTGAACACTAAAAGTGCCATAAGTCAGTGTCGCGGGTATCTCAGAAGTATCGATGTTGCCAACTCGTGCAGTATACGGGAGCCGCGCATGACTGAACGGCAACGGTTACGTCGCCCGCTGCGTCGCTCAAATCTGCGGTCGAGTTTCAGTGTAGTTGTAGTGAGTGATTTTGACAGTAGACAAAAGTCAAGCCAATTTCAAAGCGGAATACTACATTAACAATTTCATCAAAACAGTTGTCAACACGATAGCTTTGCTTGTATAGAGCTTGGGTGAAAAGAAAACAGCTCTGGTTCCATCCTGAGGAACGGATTACTTTTTGTGTTTTTTTATTTTTTCTTATTTTGTTTTCTACTATTATTATTCAATACAAGCTGTAACCCGCGACTTCGTTTACGAAAAAAATGTATATTCGACAATTAAATTAAATAATTTAATTAATTAAATGGCTTTATCACCTCTAGACTTAATTTTAGTTGCATGTCATAAAACTATTAAGTTCAATGTCGCACAACAGGGAGCGCTTCTTCTTACATAACATTTCAACTCATATCATCGAATCTCCGAAAATGTTTCTCATACAATTTAAAGTCATAATGATCATTCTTCATTAAATTTAAAAATTAAATAAAAATACTATTTAATTTTCAATTAAAAATTAAAAATAATATTTTAACTTTATTAAAATACCTGTGAACAGTGACGGTGAATTTAAGTTACTCGTTTTTTTGAGATAAAATACAATAAATAAAAAACCAAAAAAAATACTTGGCACAACCCGGTTTCGAACGCACGTCTACTTCATCAAAGTCGAGTGTTCTATACCCTAGGCTATCGAATCTCAGTGAATTGTCTTGAAATTATGTATCTATTCCAACGAGTAAACATAATAGACACTAGTGTTCAGCTACTTTTGGAACACTAGTGTTCAGCTACTTTTGAAATACCCGCGACACTGACTTATGGCACTTTTAGTGTTCAGCAGTTTTGGAATTTAAAATGTGTTCAGCGACTTTTGGGGCTGACTGTACCTATTATCGAAATAAGCCCAATAGGTTACTGAAATATTTTGAAAAATCCTTTATTTAATGCCTTAAAACAATAAACAAAATTTTTATTTTTCTTCTTTCTCCCACAACAGTGGGACCTTTACCAGTAAGTATTAGGTATATTTAACTACATATCTCGCCCGCCATATTTCGATCGTGTACGCCATGGGTCACATGTCCAAACAAAACGCCCGTTTACCTTTAGACAAATTAAATCGTACATTACTACTGACAACATAAGGTTTATATTTGTTTTTATAACATCAAAGGGAGGATACTCCGACAAGGACAACGACAACGACTCTTGCTTAGAGTTTCTCGTTTAGAGAGGAACACACTCCACTCATACAGCTGTAAATTTAGGAACGGATTTTTTGTGACCGTAAGCATTCCAGTTAAGTAAGTTCCTTGCTCCAGAGGGTTTTGACAAAAGTCAAGTGGAAATGACATTGACAATAATTGACATCGGTCGGATTGAGTTTGACATTTTGTATTACTGATGATTGTGTTGTGTTGGTTGGGATTTGTTTTTATGTTTATCATTTTTTAAACTGTAAAAGCAGTATTTATTAATACAAATTATTACACACACGTTTACACAAGTGTGTTTTTTAAGATTAAACGTATTCCTTTCTACTGAAGAAATTACTGTGTATTTGTTGCACTTTTGAACATGGGTCCGCCTCCTGTGGTAACGGGAATATCTCCAAAAGAAGGTCCTCCTGGTACAAGAGTAACTATTCGTGGAGAATTTTTGGGTACTAGTGTTACGGATCTTATAGGTAAATATCGTCAAACTGCTACTTACTCGTTTCTTCGTGCCTATATCTATAACGTTAAATAACTTTCTATGTATTCTATTTACAAACTCAAGTACTAAGTTCTGGTTACTTTAAGACTACATGGCGTTATATAAATTTATGGAAAATGTTAGTGAAGTATTATTTTATAACTAACATTTATTTTCAGGCCTAAAAATATGTGGGTGTGACTGTTTATTATCAGCAGAATGGAAATCCAAGAATAAAATTGTAGCTCGTTCCGGGCCTTGTAAAGGTCGTGGCGATATAATAGTCACTACAAGATCTGGAGGAGAAGGGACATCTACTGTACAATTCAGAGGTAATTTTCACAAATATTTGTTTTAAAGTCCATTCCTAGTATATTTTATGTAACTTCTAGAGTTGTATCTTTATATTAATAACATTAAATGCATTAATAATAATTGATTGATTAGGTAGGGACAGATCAACTGTGACTTCCTTTATTTTTATTAATATGAATATATAAAAAATATAAATACCTATATAAAAAATAAAAAAGTCTTTCAAATAATGTCTTTTCATTAACTCTTTCTGTGAAACAAACATTTCTTAAATCCACTTTAAAGTTTTACTTTTTATATAGTTATACTTTTACTACTGTTTTTCCAGGTTATCATGAGTCTATTGGCCCAGTAAAGGAAAGTGCAGTATGGGTGGAAGAGTCTGCACCTCCTTCGTTACCATGGGGTCGCAGACCTATGTCCCCTACTACATATACTCCACCTGATCCACTTGGGCTTTCTACAGAGGGAGATGACTGTAAATTTCCTGAGGAAGAATTAAATGAATTGTTTCCTGATGGGTATGGTTAAGAATTAATAACACAGGCCTACAACGATTTTGGTGCCGGGGGTTTTAGACCTGATTTTAAGTATATCTTACATGGCGATATCAAAATACTATTTGTTTTTTTTCTATCAGCTCTAGTTCTCGAGATAAAGGAAAAATACACTTTTCACAAAAAATCGTATTTTATTGACATTAAACCTCAAAAAATTGCTTTTTGAGTGATTTTCTGGAATGAAACTGACTTGGGCAATCTCGCATGATTCCCCAACAATACTCTGCCATCATATGAGTGTCTCACCGCCCTTGGTATATATTCTACATCGTTTTTAAGTCTTGATGGAAACGTTTTCCTTGTTCTTCGCTTAGATCACCTAAGTTGTATTGAAATTTAACTCGATGGCTATTGTGATAGTATAACTTTATACTCATATTACAAGCCTTAATCTCTATAGTGAGCCAGCATTTCTTCCACTAATTCTAAATAGTTGTCTGCCTTATGATTTCCTAAAAAATTTTGTGCAACTGCTACAAAAATTTTTCAAGAATTTTTTCATAGAAGTCTCAAAATTAGTGGTGTCTTCCATTAATTGACGTATTTGAGGAACATTAAAGATACCTTCTTTTAGTTTTTCGGTACTTAAACCACGAAATTTTCGTGAAATAAACTGAAAACATTAACCTTTTTTTTTGTTTTCGCCATATCATAGGCACTCCAAACTTCAAAGACTTAACGTGTCCCTTTCTCCCATTGACGTAAATGATCAAGGCATAGTTTGCATACACTTTGAGGAACCTACACTTTATCGTGGTGTCGAATTTCAATACCAAAGCAAGCAAAATTCTAACGACTTACAGTGTTTGTAATCGATTTAGGATGATCTTTCATTGAATATTCACCACAAACATAACAAATTACATCTCGATAGTTAGTACAACATCTGGAAGTCCTAACCATAACAAAATAATAAAATGAACTTTTTCGATGCTATTGTAATGACGACTATTTACGAACAAGACCGAAAAAAAATTAAAATGAAGATACTTCGTAAACTAGAGCTGATGATTTAAAATTATTTATGGCAATGTAATGTACATTACCTACTTCATCAACCAGAGAGAAAAAAATTGCTGCACCAAAAAAAAAATTCTTTTTTGTAGGCCTGTGTAATTTATCTAAGGTCATAAAAACATAAAATTACTAGACATTCTCAGATTTGATTTAGACATAGTGCACAACCTCTGTAACTCATTCAATTTTTTTATGGTACATACTTACTTGAATATGCCACTTAATTAGGCTGTGAGTGATTCTTCCCATGTCTGAACCTCATCAGGGAATTAGCTAGCAGCTTTTTGAAAAACTTTTTGTGAAACCTAAATTATTAACACGTTCCCAGTGCAGTGTACCATATATGGTACATGTGTATTGTGTCTGAAAATAGCTTGAATTTGTACATTTTAAATAAAATTTTTACATCTCTTTCAAGAGACATAAGTACAAAAGTATGTTCTAGTATGTAATAACCAATTTACTGTTTTAGATCTGGAAAGCTATCTGATGATAATTTCCAACCTGGCTGGTATCTACTGGAACATCACAGCAATACTTCATATGAAGATCTTAAAGCTGGAATGGTGTTTCTCCAAAGAAAGGTAATAATAACAACATTTAATGTAACACTGCAGGGAAACCATACTCTTGTAATGAAATAAATGTTGAAGTACATTCACTATGGTTACAGAGATTTAAATAGAACTTGTTTCGATTTCTCCTTCTCTAGTAATTATGCTGATTTTTTCTAAATAGACATTGAAAGCTCACATGTCATAGAAAGGTGGTGATATATTGTATTCTTAGTTCATCAACACACTGACTAATATACATTATAACTTTTGATTACTAGCCAGATTTAATCGTAGAATTAAATTTAAAATGAGCCTTTTCTATTTCAGGTGGAAAGTCAAAAAGAAGGGCAGTTAAGTTTTCTAAAAACAAACACAGGTGCTGTTATGGATCAACTTGATAGGCTAGTTCTTTTGAAGAATATGTATGAAGAAGATGAAAGGAAGAATGGCAAAGAACCTTTGCCTAGTTTGCAAGCTGCTATAGAAGGTAATTTAACAACTTAAGAAGGTCCAGGAACAATCTCACTGACATAATGACAGTCCAATTGTACCTTTCTTGTGATTATAATTGTGTGATATATATTTAAACATTCAAATCCAATTACACAGAATAGAATATTAAAAAAAAACCATCGCAACAACAATCACAAACAAATACTGTAATGTATTTTTACAGTCAATTCCATTTCTTAATTTTTGTAAATTGAATAAGCCTTTACGACATTTACTCTTATTTTATTTAGTCATGAGCACATCATTACCAATATGCAATATTTGATTAATTCTGATACACAAATTAAAAATTATATTTCAGAATCAATAACATTAGCAGACTCATTATTTTCGGAGATATTATCACGTAAGGACAATGCGGACAAGACTCGGGAAGCACTGTCTCTTCTAACAAGACACAAGTTCTTGTTCCAACTGCCTGCCTCTATTGACAGAAACATTAGAAAGAAGGAGTATGACTTAGTTGTCAATGATTATGCCAGAGTCAAGAATTTATTTGGAAATACTGATGTTAAGGTAAGTTCACACGTATTAAGAAGATTTCATTCTTATTTAAACAGGGATTTAGATTTTGTGTTTTTTTATCTACAGGCATAAGAAATTATTTTAGAAAACTGAATCCTAAATTTATACTAATATTATGTATATGCAGATAATTAATTGTTAAGATCAATAAAGTATTATTATTAAATGTTGTATTTTATACAGCTCTTCCAGAAAATACTTGGTGAAATTGATAAGAAAATTGAAGATTTAAAAGAAAAATTGTATACAAGAATGAAAACGATGCCTATTAATGTTCAAGAGCAAACCAAGTACATCAGGTAGGAAATAATTTTTTTTAAATTAAATTGAAGACGGTGCACCTGATGGTCACCGCCGCTAGTGGACGTCAAAACGACGAAAAACAAAATTTATCTTTATGCTCACAAAATTTTGCATTCTGCGGGAATCGAACGCTTTATACCAATATGGGGTTAATAGTGTAAATAAATTGATAATTTCAGATTACTTATAAGTTTGAACTGCGAAGGCGATGCAGCATGGGTAGCGATCACTAGTCGTAAGGAGTATCTTATGAACCTTTTGAATAAAGTTAAAGACCATTTCAAGCAGAAGGAACAACAGGAACTCTCTGATAAAGGTAATTTATTTTGATACTGTCTTGGTTGTAGGTCATAATTTGTATCAGAATTTTGTGGGCAGCGGGACGGTGACGGCGGTGGCGCGGGAGCCGTAGCATATAAAGGTTTTTGAATGGCGACCGCGTACCGAAAGACTCCTTACAAGATGGCCCAATGATCTAAAGATAAAGGTTTCGGGCAGCCAAAGAATGAGGGTGGCGCAGGACGGACGAAGGCGAAGGCATTTGAATGAGGCTTATGTCCAGCAGAGGACTTCTTTTGTCTAAGATGATGAGAGGTCTAAACAAATTTTAGACTAAGCGTTAAAATCCAGTATATCGTTGCGTAGGGTCCCGTAAAGGTGGCGGCGGTAGCGGCGGCGCGGGCACGGAGCAGGTGCGCAGCGCGTGGTGCGCGGCGGCGTGCGGCGCGCTGCACGCTCAGCTGCACGCGCTGTGGCCGCTGGCGCGCCGCTACTTCGCGCACGACCTGGCCGGCACGCCCGCCGAGCGCGAGCGACACGCAGACCTCAAGGTATAATAGTACCTTAGGCAAAGTTTAGACGGTTCGATTTTAGTCACCAACTGCATGCCTAATTCTGGATGCAGCTGGTGACTAAAATCGACCTACAAGTCGACATTCAAGGAGGCTGGAAGTCATCCGCCGGTCAAGACGACGCTCCCGTGACTAATTTGTAGACGTGGCTTCGAGGATTAACTGCACTAGAATTTTGATTCCGACGTCTTACAGCACATTATTGATATTAAGCTGTTTGAAACCATCACTATCTCAATCAAGTATGTAGTAGGTAGTGTTAATAATTCTTAAATTATAGAACAACTGCAAGAGTGGCGCAACGTTCATCCTTGCGGTTGCTCTACACAAGGTCGAGTTTTCGAATACGTAAGACAATATTTACGTGATCTTCAAATGATTGTCTTCAGCCTGTTTTGCACTTTATGTGCGTTAAAATAAATATAATTTGTAAAAGGTTTTTCGAAACAGCAGGAGCAGGAGAAAATAAAATAAGCAATTAACTAATAATAAACTAAGTATAACAATGTTTCAGGACATGATAATAGCAGCAGTGGAGTTGTTTTCGGAACACATGCGCAGCTGCTTGCTGTCCGGTCACAGTAACAAGTCGATACCTACAGACGCACTGCGCGTCCGACTCGTCGCTAACTTGAGGCACTTGAGAGAGGCCTACGACGAACTTATTAAACTTGATTTACCTTCACAGGTAATTATAATACAGCGCCATCTGCTCCCAAAGTAAGCTAGGCTTACCTAACCTGCTTGTGTTATGTTCAACGGATAAACATACCTATATACTTTTCTTTTGTAAACATATTTTATATACTTTTCTTGTGTACATACATATTATACATAGAAACACTCAGCCCAATGCAAACAATCATGTTCATGCATACATAATAAAAACTTTACTTTTATCATTTTTTAACACTATTTAGTCACCAACTGTAAATCAATGAATAAATGATTGTGCATAATGACAGCTTTCCAAATTGCCAAAAAACGTGTAAGGTGATTATTGCTGAATATTTTAATTTGCGTAAAATATTTATAATTTACAGTTCTACCTGCCATTATGTATTTTAATCAGCCTCAGAAGCCGAATAAAATGAAGGTTAGACTCTATATAGATAATTTTAAGTGACAGGGTGATATTATCCGGTATACAGAGTTATTTTGTCCACAAAGGATTTCTACAAAATACATCAGCCATTCGTGCATAGTTTGATTTTTTTTGGAGTGGACTTGTTCCTTTGCTAGTGCTTTCGAATATTAATGTGAAATTTTATATATTTTCAGCCTTTGAGTATAGTGGAGTCAGTGATATTCGACTACCGTGTACACGGCATGACAGTGTTCTTACAACGAGCGTACAAGAGAGTGAAGGCGCTCGGCGATAAGGAGACTTGGAAGATTGAAGAGTTCACCGATTATGGGGCTATTACTAATCTGGTGAGAAAAACTATATAACCCTAATAATGATTTTGTAGAAGAGTTACCTATAATTGATCTTTTAATATAAGGCAATGAAAGCCCCGTCAATCAAAGCCAAACCTAATAAATTTTACATTAATTTGTTTTAGTGCGAAAACCTAAATAGTTTTAAAACATTAAGTAGTCTTTGTTACCCGCTGTAAAATTTACAATCTTTTTGTAAAAGTCCCATCTAAATCGGTCTAGCCGTTTCGAAGATTACCTGAAGCAAACAGACAGACAAACAAAAATTATGTGATTTTCGGCAGTAATATCATGTATTGCTTTGGAACAAGTATGAAACCGTAAATTTAATGTTTCAAACAGACACCGCAATCTGATTTCCATGTATTTTGGTTCCAGCCACAACTATTAGAAAGTTACGTGAAGGAAGCGTTGTCCGCTATACACAAGTGCGTGTACCACGGCGGACGTCGTGAGAGCTCACTGTTCACGCAGGACAGCGAGCCCGTCGCCGCGCTGCACAAGCACACGCAGAACATACTGCTGGCCTACGTGCACGTGCTGCAAGACCTGGCGCTGCACCATGATGACCAGGTACTAACCTCACTATATACTTTGACACATGAGGATGGCTGCTATGGAGGTTTTAGTCGGTAGCCCGGTTCATCATGGGAGTCCGACATAACCAATCAGGAGTTAAGAAGCCCCAGACTTGAAAAGTGTAACCACTGCCTACACTTTTCGTAAATGATTTGTGCCTCAGTAGGCACGAAGCATTTCAAATATAGGACAGTGGCTACTGGCAATGGTCCTATATTCAAAATTAATAATTAATTAATTTAGCTTACTATTCAATTGTTAGATTGTTACATTTATCTTTGCTTAAAAGTTTAGACATAACATTAAAACTGAATGGCAATTCAGACACACACAAATAAAAAAACTTAATTGCCAAGCATTAATAATTAACTCTGATTTTCCAGGAATTCGACAATAACAACTTGTCTGTGGCATTAGAACAACGTATAGAAGAAGGCGCAGTGAACACTCGCAACTGGCAACAACGACTCTTGTTAGCTGGCACCAACGCGCACTACACACGACGGGTCACGCTCAACAATATTGCTGATGCTTTTACCAGGTAATAATGAACATATTTACTACTATTTTTCTTTAGCTTATAAGTCCACAACCAAGAAGATACGTTCAGAAAAGAGTCCAAAATTAGATTCCTACTTGCTATTGGCAGGCAGAGGCAGATTTCAAAAGATACATTTTAAATTAACCAATCGGATAATGTTGTTTTTCAATTGTAAAAATCTTCTTAGTAAGTGATTTTGTAAATAACATTTGAGAAATTAGAGTATGAAATTAAAGAGTATAGGAAGAGTGCTGAATAATGTAAAGGATATAATTATTTTTATGTTAAACTTGACCTCCTTCAACTGCTTAAATGTACTTATATGCTTTTTATTCAAGCAATTAATGCTAAAGTGAATGGAAATAAAAAGATAAAAAAACTTATTGTTAGCCTCTATACTCCAATTCGGTCCATGGTCCATGAAAGCCAAAATTACCTGATAAAATCTCTTAAATAAGATACAAAATATAAATAATTAATGTTTTCAGTTTCAGTTTCCCCATACCGACGCAAGCATTACTAGCAACGAAGGAAGCCCTCAGTACATTAGAGTCTACGATAGCTGAGACTTACTTAGAGCACAAAGGCGACCCACTCGTCGGTACTATAGAACTAAGCATGGACATGGGACGGCATAAGACTGATGCAGATGTTGTTATCGATGACGCCAGACCTTATGTCTACGAGATTATAAACAATTTGATCGCTGTACACGCGGAGGTATGTTTACATTTTTTGTTGCTTTGGTTAGCTAGGCATTAAGACCTTACCCACTTGAACGTTAACTGCGCGAATCGCTTTCGCGAGTCCAACGTTCAAGTGGCAACGCTCGCAGTTTTTTATGTGTTTATAAAAAACTGCGAGTTTTCCGTCTTGATAAAAACGGCTAACACGAGAAAATTACTGCATCAATTTGAAAATGAAAAACATCGTCGTGTTCGTAAAAGTATAGGGAATAAACTTAAATTAAAATACATTAACCTTATGAATATCTAAATACAATGAATAGTTGATAAACCTGAGAAATTGCGAAAAATTGTTGACATTTTCCGCGATTTTCCGGGAATTATATTATTTGTGAATAAAATTAGCAACCCAAATTGAAGGATTTTATTTTTAAAATATAATTAACTATATTTCTTTTAAAATAAAATAAATATATTAGTAATTCATAAGGTTAAAGTATTTTAAATTATTTTTGAAATAAATACCTTTTTTAGCTGACTCTGCCATCTCGGCGTTTTGTACGTGCATACCATATTTTTGTTTAGACAATAAGAACATAAAAATAAGAACGTAGTAGGTTTGTTTTCTAAATTTAATTATTGTTTATTAGTTTATCTTCTAGAATTAAACGATTTCAATAAACTTTAAACGATTTCAATAAACTTTTAGGCCCGGATTCCTCTGTCGCTGACGTCGGTCGCGTACCGTCAGTCGCGTAGCGCGCTGACCATCAGCGCCAATGAAAACATCCGTATTGCGATACTGACCACTCCACGGTACAGGCGTCTCCAAGTGGATTTGTGAAGCCGAGTTTGAATTTGGGATATTATTATGAACCCGTTTATATTGTTTAGTTGCTGCAGCATACTTAAGCAAGCGGAGACTGCGTCAATACAGAAAAAAAAATATCACATTCACCCTAGGAGGATAGGAGGACAAATGATAAATTTTGCTCTGGCATCGCGATCTTTGTAACGTTCATTCGATAAATCCCACAATGCAGGACGTAGGCGCACCTCGGCAATCACACGTTAAGTATCAATGTTCATGGTGGCGGGCGACTGTACGCGCTCTTGCCGACACGGTCAGGAACAGAGTAAGGATGCTCATAGAGTTCTATAGCGCGTCAGTCGACCGACGAACGCGGCACTGACGAGCGAGACCGACGCGCGCCATCAGCGGCGCGTAGCAACTCGCGCGCCGCTGATGTCAGCGTCACAGTGCGGTGCTTCATAGAACACAACGTATATTCGTACGCGCGACCGACGTCAGCGACCGACATCAGCGACAGAGGAATTCGGGCCTTATTGAGGAAAGCGTAATTAAACCGCCATTATTGTTAAACTCAAGGCCAAGTTTTAGTCTTTGACTTTTCTTTTATTAAATTTTAAAAGTTACTCAACTTTTATAACATAATATTACGACCATTAGAAAGCACACATTTTCTAGAAAATTGTAATATATTACACTTCCAACAATATTTAATTAATCAAATGTATTTAACACATAAATAAACAGTAAATTTCATACAAGGACATACGAAATGAAGCAAACTTCTGTTTGACATTGCGACCACAGATTATTTTTTACAGCTGTTTATTTTGGTGTAATCCGTTCGGAAACTATCGACAATTGTCCCACAGACTTTTTTAACCGCAGAGTTTAAGCGGTAGAATCATGTTTTTATAAAATATCGCGCGTTGTAGAACGAATTTTTTTTGGGTACTTTTATACCATATAACGTAAGTCCCGCCATTTTGTCAGTGGATAAATCATACCAATTGTCGTTCAAGTGAAGATTTGAGTGATTTTCGTGTGGGTATATTCGTATTTTATTTAGTTATATAAATTAGTTCAGAGTGACAGTTATACATTTATTATAATACAAATAAGTTAAATGCAAGTAGTTTTGTGTTTTTATCGATATTTGCTAGCAGAAACGTAAGAAATTATTTACAATATCTTCAAGAAGGCATTTTTTACATTTTTTTATAAAAAATTGATTGTTTATTAGTATTTTTATATAGCTTAGAGTACCATAGGTGCTAAGACTATAATAAACTTTGACCTAGGTTATAGGAGTTAGGTTTATTCAATCCCCAATTAGGTGTACCGTATGTGGTACAGCAGGTTTATATGTAAGCAAAATGTAACATAACTATACTTATGCAGATCTTAGAATTTTACAGTTCTAGACCGTTGATCTTTCATGATATTGCTACAAATCTTAAGAAAGATGATGATGCTTATTATCAAGGGCAAGATGTCGATATTTTTTTATTTCTACCCGATACTGCGAATGCTTGATCATGTCTTAGGCTGGTCATGCCTCTGGTGAAAAGGATGCCCCAGACATTTACCACCAAGTTTGCTACGAACACCAGCAGAAGTGGCTCCTATTAGTCGTTCTAAAGAGCCAGAAGACCTACGTGAGTCTCAAGAACCATTGCAAAACGCGTCTTGAAGTATAACTGGAGACAACGAGACTTTTGACCTAAACGACTATGACTTGGCAACCAATGTATAACGTTTCTCTAGAAATCCAATAGAATGGTCTTCTGTGTACTTAACTGAAAACGTGACTTGCTAACAACTGAAACAAATATGTATTTTGTGCAAAAGCTTCTTCCAGCTGAGGATGATAGCGAACCAGCGTTCGTGGTAAAAAGTGGAACATGCCTCTAAATCTTCACTGAATTGATTTATTTTTACAAAATGGTTGGTTGTTTTATAGACATGATGGCAGGCACATGGACTTGCTAAACATTCGACGAAGTATCGCAAACACAATCATCGACAGTAACAAGCTACGTGAAAACCTGGTCCTAGTCTGCCCTCGTTAATCAATAATACCTGATTCAGGATATGATGGCTGAGCAGGCTAAGCAGGAGAACAGAATCAGGTGTAGATAAGGTCACAAGCAATGCCCTACAAGGTGTGTCAAGTGCAATATTTGAGTTCACATGGAATATTTTACTATGTATCACACAAAAAAGCTAATAAAAGTCTTTGGTAAAAATAAAGTATTTTGCATACGTATAAGCCTACTGTACCGTATATGGTACGCCTCCCCTATGCTCCCCCTTTTATTAGATAATTTTTTATATATTTTTTTAGGTTGCTAAGGTGTCTTTTAGCAAGCTTTTGTTGAAAAATTATAAAATATTTACAAAAATTATTGTCGGTCTAAATGGGTTAAGTATGAGCCACACGTCGTCGCCAATCACAAACTACAGTCCACCAAATCTAAGAGGTACCTTTTGACGTTTCACATTTTTTAAACCGAAACAACTTTGTTCATGCGTACATTATTCAGTTTCGATGACCTTTTTCATAAAACCATGAATTTAGAAAGATTTTATTCTAGTATCTAAAAATGTACAATTCTTAATACCTAAATTTAATTAAAAACTCCCAAACAGAGCAAAATAACACAAATTTACAAAGTTTAAGTAATTTCTAGTGATTTTGCAATGAGGTCAAGAATAGAACTTCTTGACCTCATTGCAAAGTCACGTAGTTAGGTCACTGCTCGTAGTGTTGCGACCCTTCGGATACACTTGTATGCAAACAAATCGTTTACATATATACGAAAAATCGAATGTACATATTACTTTCAAATTATTAATTAACGACACGTTACTGCGCGATCGCATAATGCACATAATACATAGGCACCCTAAAATAAATTAATTTAATTATTTTTTGGAAAATATAGCCCTTCGGGGAGTGACAGTAACGTACTTCACACGCTGAAAAAACGAAATAGAACTAAACCTGTGACAGGTATCGATGTATTTGATAGTCATGCTATTAGAAACCATATTTATATGGTTATTTTACAAGAGGCGAACTTCCAACATTGGCAAAGTTATGTGCAACTTTGTTTCATATTTTAATTTTTTTTATGTTTCTATTACTAGTAGTGAATAAAAAATATTTAATTATAATAATTAATCTCTTAAAATTCGGATATTATAGTAATCGATCTCTTCAAGCTCGGATATTATAGTAATCGATTTTTTTTATCTCAACCCTATTATTCAATTTGTCAGAACTGTCAAACGGTACTTCTTAGATTTGAATGGAATGTAACTGGCAAAACATTAGCTCAACAAATGTAATTCCATTATTGTGTAAAAAGAAATGTTGCATTAGTGCCAAATAAAAATTATGTATTAATTTACTATTTTTACATTATAGTAATGTTAGCTCAAAAAAGTGAATAGGCAACTACGAATTCTAGCTAACATTACTTAACTATTAAATTATCTTTATTTGTGACAAATTTTCAAATGTTTTACGGTACAATATTAATAAAATCTTCACTTGAACGACAATTGGTATGATTTATCCACTGACAAAATGGCGGGACTTACGTTATATGGTATAAAAGTACCCAAAAAAAATTCGTTCTACAACGCGCGATATTTTATAAAAACATGATTCTACCGCTTAAACTCTGCGGTTAAAAAAGTCTGTGGGACAATTGTCGATAGTTTCCGAACGGATTACACCATTACATTTGATTAATTAAATATTGTTGGAAGTGTAATATATTACAATTTTCTAGAAAATGTGTGCTTTCTAATGGTCGTAATATTATGTTATAAAAGTTGAGTAACTTTTAAAATTTAATATTACGACCATTAGAAAGCACACATTTTCTAGAAAATTGTAATATATTACACTTCCAACAATATTTAATTAATCAAATGTATTTAACACATAAATAAACAGTAAATTTCATACAAGGACATACGAAATGAAGCAAACTTCTGTTTGACATTGCGACCACAGATTATTTTTTACAGCTGTTTATTTTGGTGTAATCCGTTCGGAAACTATCGACAATTGTCCCACAGACTTTTTTAACCGCAGAGTTTAAGCGGTAGAATCATGTTTTTATAAAATATCGCGCGTTGTAGAACGAATTTTTTTTGGGTACTTTTATACCATATAACGTAAGTCCCGCCATTTTGTCAGTGGATAAATCATACCAATTGTCGTTCAAGTGAAGATTTTATTAATATTGTACCGTAAAACATTTGAAAATTTGTCACAAATAAAGATAATTTAATAGTTAAGTAATGTTAGCTAGAATTCGTAGTTGCCTATTCACTTTTTTGAGCTAACATTACTATAATGTAAAAATAGTAAATTAATACATAATTTTTATTTGGCACTAATGCAACATTTCTTTTTACACAATAATGGAATTACATTTGTTGAGCTAATGTTTTGCCAGTTACATTCCATTCAAATCTAAGAAGTACCGTTTGACAGTTCTGACAAATTGAATAATAGGGTTGAGATAAAAAAAATCGATTACTATAATATCCGAGCTTGAAGAGATCGATTACTATAATATCCGAATTTTAAGAGATTAATTATTATAATTAAATATTTTTTATTCACTACTAGTAATAGAAACATAAAAAAAATTAAAATATGAAACAAAGTTGCACATAACTTTGCCAATGTTGGAAGTTCGCCTCTTGTAAAATAACCATATAAATATGGTTTCTAATAGCATGACTATCAAATACATCGATACCTGTCACAGGTTTAGTTCTATTTCGTTTTTTCAGCGTGTGAAGTACGTTACTGTCACTCCCCGAAGGGCTATATTTTCCAAAAAATAATTAAATTAATTTATTTTAGGGTGCCTATGTATTATGTGCATTATGCGATCGCGCAGTAACGTGTCGTTAATTAATAATTTGAAAGTAATATGTACATTCGATTTTTCGTATATATGTAAACGATTTGTTTGCATACAAGTGTATCCGAAGGGTCGCAACACTACGAGCAGTGACCTAACTACGTGACTTTGCAATGAGGTCAAGAAGTTCTATTCTTGACCTCATTGCAAAATCACTAGAAATTACTTAAACTTTGTAAATTTGTGTTATTTTGCTCTGTTTGGGAGTTTTTAATTAAATTTAGGTATTAAGAATTGTACATTTTTAGATACTAGAATAAAATCTTTCTAAATTCATGGTTTTATGAAAAAGGTCATCGAAACTGAATAATGTACGCATGAACAAAGTTGTTTCGGTTTAAAAAATGTGAAACGTCAAAAGGTACCTCTTAGATTTGGTGGACTGTAGTTTGTGATTGGCGACGACGTGTGGCTCATACTTAACCCATTTAGACCGACAATAATTTTTGTAAATATTTTATAATTTTTCAACAAAAGCTTGCTAAAAGACACCTTAGCAACCTAAAAAAATATATAAAAAATTATCTAATAAAAGGGGGAGCATAGGGGAGGCGTACCATATACGGTACAGTAGGCTTATACGTATGCAAAATACTTTATTTTTACCAAAGACTTTTATTAGCTTTTTTGTGTGATACATAGTAAAATATTCCATGTGAACTCAAATATTGCACTTGACACACCTTGTAGGGCATTGCTTGTGACCTTATCTACACCTGATTCTGTTCTCCTGCTTAGCCTGCTCAGCCATCATATCCTGAATCAGGTATTATTGATTAACGAGGGCAGACTAGGACCAGGTTTTCACGTAGCTTGTTACTGTCGATGATTGTGTTTGCGATACTTCGTCGAATGTTTAGCAAGTCCATGTGCCTGCCATCATGTCTATAAAACAACCAACCATTTTGTAAAAATAAATCAATTCAGTGAAGATTTAGAGGCATGTTCCACTTTTTACCACGAACGCTGGTTTGCTATCATCCTCAGCTGGAAGAAGCTTTTGCACAAAATACATATTTGTTTCAGTTGTTAGCAAGTCACGTTTTCAGTTAAGTACACAGAAGACCATTCTATTGGATTTCTAGAGAAACGTTATACATTGGTTGCCAAGTCATAGTCGTTTAGGTCAAAAGTCTCGTTGTCTCCAGTTATACTTCAAGACGCGTTTTGCAATGGTTCTTGAGACTCACGTAGGTCTTCTGGCTCTTTAGAACGACTAATAGGAGCCACTTCTGCTGGTGTTCGTAGCAAACTTGGTGGTAAATGTCTGGGGCATCCTTTTCACCAGAGGCATGACCAGCCTAAGACATGATCAAGCATTCGCAGTATCGGGTAGAAATAAAAAAATATCGACATCTTGCCCTTGATAATAAGCATCATCATCTTTCTTAAGATTTGTAGCAATATCATGAAAGATCAACGGTCTAGAACTGTAAAATTCTAAGATCTGCATAAGTATAGTTATGTTACATTTTGCTTACATATAAACCTGCTGTACCACATACGGTACACCTAATTGGGGATTGAATAAACCTAACTCCTATAACCTAGGTCAAAGTTTATTATAGTCTTAGCACCTATGGTACTCTAAGCTATATAAAAATACTAATAAACAATCAATTTTTTATAAAAAAATGTAAAAAATGCCTTCTTGAAGATATTGTAAATAATTTCTTACGTTTCTGCTAGCAAATATCGATAAAAACACAAAACTACTTGCATTTAACTTATTTGTATTATAATAAATGTATAACTGTCACTCTGAACTAATTTATATAACTAAATAAAATACGAATATACCCACACGAAAATCACAATAATTTTTCAAAGTTACTGTACCATATAGGGTACAGTAGGTCTATATGGGTTAATGTTTACATTACTATACCCCTTCCAGCGTAAGTTTAGCTTTTTGACAGTTCACGTCCATGAAGTTTCCTAATACACACCTCAACAAAGTCTAGGGATATTTGGTATTTACTCATTAACTTCAAAATTATTGAAGATAGCATACAACATGTTTATATTTTTATAAAGACAATTTATCAAGCTACAATCCAGAATTAAATAAAAGAATTATTTTTGCATAAATAATTTTTTATTCAAATACCTAAATAAAAAACTTGGAAAATTAGTGAAACTAACAATGAATGTGTTTCTTAAGCAAAAGTGAAAATAAGCCAAAATTAATCTGTTTTTAATTGTTATGTGGGTAATCAGTAGTCAGTACATTATAAAAACCGTAAATAACGGTCCTGCAATGGTTTTTGATGCTTTTATTATGCTATCCCGGTCTTGGTGCGGTATATTGTTCCAGGTCCGACTAGGATGCAAAAAAAGTTGCCCTTCCATCGCAATTGTATGCACGAAAACTCACCAAAACCCTTCTTTTGAACTTGTCCTACGCGTATTTTATGGTTTTGAGTATAGGGGATTGAGTGGTTCAGCATAAAATCGATACGTCGTGCTCCTGCAACCAGCTCGTCATCACTCTCGCTTTATGCGAACGAGTGTTATTGTCCATGAACTTGAACATTTGGCCCAATTGTAGTCTACGGGGGTAGATTATTAGTGCTAGCACCTCTTTAAATTATTTTTCAGCCGTCATGGTGTTTCTGATCAAAACGCGCTCTGTTCTTCGACCGATACAAATTCCCGTCCAAACCATAATAAGTTCTATCGTGGTATGAATAGATTTCTTGAGATTGTTGTAGACGGCTATCACAACCAGGAACTCGCCAAGCACGTTCTCTACGTGAATCCGAGTGGAAACCGAACCGGGACTCATGTGTAAACACTACTACAGATCACACGTTATCTTTGCAGAGCAAATGTTCACGAGCCCAGTCTAGCCGTCGTGCGCGATTCGCTCGGCGTAGTGCTGGAGTATAAAGCGGTATGCGAGCATAAAGGTGGGCTTCCTGCCGACTTCTTCTGACAGTTTGGTCACCCGCAAGAGGCTCCACCAAGAGCTGGAGCCTCTACACCAGCTGCCTGGTTGTAACATTTGGCTGTCTTTCCGCGGGAACTTGCAAAAATCAATCATGTCGTTAAGTGGTGATAGACTTTTTGCTGTGGTATCTTTCAGCCACTTCACCAGTAGCACGATAACGTGACCATAACCCTGATTTCATATTTTGTATTGTTCTAATCTCTTCAGCAATACTCCGCTTAGTACCCGCAGCTAGGAGCATGCCTGCTGCCCATAACATTTTCTCTCTGATGAAATGGCGCCGCTGCTTGATGCACACAATATTATTCATTCGAAATAAACGTTTAAATTGTTATGAAACTTAAATTTTACACAAAAAAGCAGTCAAAACTTACTATTGGTAAATGAATTTTTCGAACTTGACTACGTTTAAGCCGCGTAAATCTTTTATTCTTAATTTAATTTTTCAAATTCAAATTTAGAATGGTTGAAAAAGTTAACAAAGTAATTTTTCATCAAAAAAATTAAAAAAAAAACAAAATTACAAACCAATTTTTTTGAGTTTCACAACTTGATACAAAATATCCCTAGACTTTGTTGAGGTGTGTACTTCCGCTTATTTTTCGAACAAATTATATTGTATTTCATGGACGTACGTGTTTTTTTCAGTTACCATGGTTACTTAGTGATGGACACTCATAACGACTACCACCATTATGAAACAAATTACAAATAATCGGTAGAAATAAATGCTATGAATAAACCTGAACTCTCCATAATTCGTTTATAAAATGTAATATGATATTTTAGATTAGCTATAACCCGCGAATGTGTCACGATAAATCATGTATTTTAAATAATACATAAGCTAACTATAATATTAAGCTATAGGCTAATTCTCTTAACATAGAAGAAAGAAACAATAATAAAATGATAATGTAAGTTGGTAAGGATCCAAATGTGTAAAATAAAGTAATTTGAATGGCATTACATTCGAGATACTGCTGAACGTCACTATACTATTTTTCAGATCTTAGGGGTACGGTGACGTTTAGTATTTGTCATTACTAGAGATGTAGTAACACTAATATCGTTTTTAAAAATACCGATTCTATATCTAACCGATATAATTTACAAACAAGAATAAATCGATTAAGGGTACAAAATAAGAAACTAATCTTTTTTTAAATATTTATTAATTATGCCGAATCAATGCGTGATTCATCTGATGAACAGCTTGATGAATTACTTGATTCGTCACTTACATGACATAATAAGTGAAAATCTACTGAATTGTCTAATTTGATGTCTCTTCCTCTCACAGTCATGAAGTATTAGATTTTTGTTTTTTCCAATCATCGGCAGTTACGTGGTCACAGGTCACAGGCCTCTTTTAATAATGACATCATCAAGATTTTACCGCTATGACGTACGAATCCCGCCAAAAAAAAAACTTGCGGCCTATCCTCGTAAAAACTAATATTGAGTTTATAAGACAACTGAAATTATTATATTAATTTCTACGATTATAAAGAAAAAAAGATTTAATCAATTTTATAAAAAACCATTCTATTTTAACAATTTTATTGTGTCAATCTCTATTGACATTCGTTCCGAGTCGCGCATACGATTTTAAAATTTATATGTTTATATTTTACATATTAGGGTTGAAGATGGAATATAAAACAAACATTTCATATAATTTAATTATATATAAACGTCTAAATAATATTTTTAATTTTTTATCAGTTTGGATTCATAAATTGATAGCTTTTATTTTTAAATTCTACAAAAGTAAACTAAGTAACATGGAAAAGATCAAATGTCACCGTACCTTTCCTGTCTGATAAAGACTATAACGTCAATCTGTCAAATGTTGATAAATATAGTGGAAAAGGTATAAATAAGCTTATACTATGTGTATAAACTTACTGTTTTATTGCTTATAATTGAATAAATTAAAGAATAAAATTAGAGATCAAATATTAAAAAATACTCTAAATGTTTACAAAATGCTCGATAGATGGCGCTAGGGGTAAAAATAGATTGCGATTTTTTTGTCCTCATGCAAGTAGCATAAGTACTTCTTGAAAATAATTTAATTTTAACTTTGCGCAGAGGCAATATCGTAACCAATGAGGTTAATCCGAGGTGCGATTATTGCTAGTTGAAAACTTTACCAATACCCCGCCGTGTGGACGTGAAATACCGTCCGCTATGGCAATTTTTGTATGGCCGTAGTGGCCTGATAATTCTTATGATAATCTGTGTTTTGAACTTGATAATTGAACTCTTTAATGTTTTATAAGAAATATTATTTGTAATGTCGTCGGCTGTGCGTGATGATTCGTAGTATTACGAACCGTGGGAAGACAGCTTAAGAAGTGTATCTCCCTCCTTGCAGGTGGACAGCGTGTGCGGGGCTTCGTCCCCGCGCTACGTGCGCGACATCTGCGAGACGGTGTGCGAGGAGCTGGCGCGGCTGGGGGCCAGCGCGCCGCGCGTGCCCGCCTTCCTCGCGCGCCTTGAGTACACCTTGCTGCACGTGGCGTGCGCTGAACATCTCACCAGGAAGGCAGAGTAAGTACATACTAGGTATTAAACCGACTGGACATTCCGGTAATAGGACCTAACGTTCCGGAAGGGTATGCGCTGCCCCACGGCGCTGGACTCGTGTATATTTTGTCAATAAGAAAATGAGTGAAGTCTGGCGGCTCTGGGATATTGGACTATAATAACAATCGGTTCAGTTTTAACTTTTGTTACTGTGCTGTCGTGTATATAGTTATGTCGGTAACAATTCGCACGTCACAAACAAAAGGGTATTATTTCGAAAACGTTGTTTTGAGATATCGCGTATTGAAGTTTTAAAAAATCATAGATTCGGAACTACTTACTCAAATATTTAAAATTATCTCTAGATTTAAAAGTACACTATCCTTCTTTATGCTGGTTAAGTTTAGTTTGTGTATCTATAACAGTTTTTTTATATTAATAGTTTTATGGGAACAGAAAAAGATGATACCCTTTAAGCAGTTCAAATAGCTCTTAAGTTTAACTTGCTACTCTCTAGCTTAACCAAAATTTACCAAATTATTTCGATAACCAGTTGTAATTAATATTGATACTATATTAAGCAGCACAGAAATTATCTTTTGCCTACATGGCTAAGGGATTATAATTCTTCTTCTTCTTCGTTTCGATGGCAATAAGTCTAATTTCAAATATATTTTAGATGTGTTTTGCCCAAAAACCAGCGACAGCAACAGCATTATCGTTGGCACTCTTTAGGTCTTCTGGTGTGCAGGTGGCAGGGCACATTGGGCATGATAGGAAGTGTTCCATGTCCTGGACGAGAGAACCGCACCCACATCCACTATAGGAGGGGTTCAGATAACCCCATTTAGTCCGGTTAGAGTTACAGCGGCCTACTTGGGTACGTAGCCTATTGAGCGACCTCCAGATCGGCCACTGCTCCTCGAAACCAGGTGGAAGATGTTCGGCGGGTGGAATGAAGTCCGCCGGTGGTGCAAAGTTTGAGGCCCACCCGTCCAGTCTAGCCTTACTGGGGTCACCGCACAGTGCACGTGTGTGTCGCAAAAAACTCTTACGACTTTTGAGGCGTGCCCTGGGTATATTGTGCGAGTAAAGTGGATGACGAGGGTCGGTCTCTTGTTTTTCCTTTCACTTTCGCAAATGACCTGACGGCGAACACCAGGTCGAGCAATGGCGGCCAATGAGTATAATTTGACCAATGGGGTAGGTTTCAAGCAGCCAGTTATTATACGGCATGTTTCATTCAGGGCAGACTCGACCATACCTGCGTGAGCCGAACGGTGCCATACCGCGGACGCATACTCACCTGCCGTGTAGGACAATGCCAGACCCGTAGTCCTGACAACATGTGGGGCTGCCCCCCAAGACGCAGAAGTTAGGCGTTTGACCAAGTTGTTTCTGGTTGATATTTTTTGCTTGGTATTATAATAAATTAAATACTGATTGCATCTAGAAAATCTAGAAATTCTATTTGTTTTAGTATCATAATTAGTTATAATGAAAAAGAAACTCAATATGAAAGAAACGTAATTTAACAACATTATGTAGGTACCTACAGTAACAAAACTATCAAACTAAATCAAATGTGATACTTTGGGGACATACGTTAGATCCCTGTTGTCACTGTCGGCAAATGGGTCTTCGTAGAAGTATTGTGGTGGGACATGAAAGAGAAAGTTGTACCTGGGAAGTATGTGAAGTTAATTCGTGCTATGTAAAGACAAACCAGTTATACGTCCGATTGTCTTGCAACTCCAACCAGTTCAGTGTGGCGGTAGGCTTGCACCAAGGGTCGGCTTTAAGTCCTTACCTCTTACTGATTATGGACGCCTTGACGGCGGGCATACAGGAAATGGCACCCTGGTGCAGTGTTTGCCGATTACATTGTTCTGGTTGGGGAGGATGGACCTAAGATCCAGAGCAGATTAGAGCGTTGGCAGTCCTGAAGCCATAGCGCTTAACAGCATGCGCCTTCTAGTCTTCTCTGTCTTCCGGTATCTCGGTTCTTTCATTCAAAGCGATGGCAAAGTAGATCGGGCGGTCAAGAACCGAGTTAACATAGGATGGATGAAATGGCAGCAGGTCATTGCTTCACGGGAACCATCTGTGACCCCCACAGTCCCCTTAATTTAAGGGGAAGATCTATAAAACTATGATTACACCTGCCGTCCTTTATGGATCAGAGAGTTGGCCAGAAAAGGGATGAATGAAAGACAATCTGTGTGGTGTTACGAGAGTAGATAGAGTAAGAAATGAGTATGTAAGAAGATTTGAAAGTGGCACCGGTGGCAGAAAAATTACGTGGCAGCCGGCTGTCATGGTATGGGCATGTTATGCGGAGGAATGAGAGTCATGTAGTGAGGAAGGTGCTGAACATGTGTGGATGGATATGGGGGAAGAGGACGACCAAAGAAACGATGGATGGATTGTGTGAAAAGCTATATGGCTGCGAAGAGTGTTACTAGTGAGATGACGTCCGATAGGACAGTATGGAAGAAAAAAACATGCTGCGCCGACCCCAAATAAAATTGGAATAAGGGCAGGGAAATGATGATGATGAGCAAATGGGTCTTTGTTTTCTTCATTTTAAGAACTGTCCGGTGTACTTAGGCTATTGCTAATTGCTTTCATTATTAAACCAGCCTTCCTACGTCGCTTCATTGTTTTGATTATAACTAAAATTTAAAAAAGAAAAAATATAGTAACAACTTAAAAGGTAGTATTTTACTTGAAACTTGCAACCATAAAATACAATTGACAAGATGTACAGAATTATCTCAAGCAAATCGGGAGCTATAAAGTATTATTTTAATATTATTTCGTTAAATTTACCAAATTATATTATATTGAACAGGCAAGACAGTATTATTTAAAATAAAACATGAAACTAAAATCAATTTTAACAAGCAATAAGGTATTAACTTTACATAATACTGTTTAGAATACTTACAATTTTATAGATTGATTCGATATTGACGACTGGACGGGTTGTAACTCAGAAAGATACGTGCGACGGCCACGAACGATGCCCGGCTACTGAATCAACTAAGATGCGACTGTCTTACCTATCTCGAAAATAGGGTGCATAAATAGTCAAGAAAGAATTGTATCGTTATATTTCAAAAAGTATTTGGAATTTAAATACTATTTTCTTACCAATTTATAGAGAAAAAAATTAGGTTTCCGAATTCAAAATAAAAAAAAAACGGTTTTTCAGACTTAATACCCTTTTATTTATAGCGTGCGAATTATAAATATTTTGTGAAATTTGTTTCTATTTGTTCCAGAAATTATTTAATGGAGGCTTTAGCAGGAGTCCCGCCGCTAGAAAATGAAGAAGAAAAAAGGTGAGCACATTTTAATTTAAACGAAATTGGAACCTACACGAATTTAAATATTTATGTTTTATTTATTGCTGTAAGATGTAACTCTATTTAGTGTGAAGTGAGATTATGTTTCAAATTCCGACAAAATACTCCGTTCTCATGGGCTATTCAGTTCGCGAACAGAGGGAAATTCTAGTAAGTTGAATTATGAAAGAACTAGACGGACGGAGAAGATGGACGGAGTAAGAATACAATATGTCATCACCCCATCTCATCCCATGGGTGTTTTTGGTTGAGGGCCATCCGCCCCACCTCACCCCGTGTAAAGTAGTAGCGGTCGTCAGAGACCAACTACTCGTCCTCAACAAAAAAAAAACCCATGGGTGTCGTAAAAACCCCTCCGTTCCCTCCGTATCAGAACGTCAAACTAGTACCTAACTAAGGGAATAACCGTAACTACTATCTTTACGAAATTAAAAGAAGGAAAACTATAAATGAAAATCCGTCTGGCCAGCGTGGTATTAGTAGGCCAAGTAAACCTCCGTCACGGGATGAGGCCCGTCCCTGCAGTGGGACATTAATGGGCTGTTTTGATGAAGCGATCTTTATGAGGTAGAATTAATTTATAGTACAGGTATTTAAAATTAAAATCTTACTCCAACCAAAAAGTTGAAACTAAGAAAATTCATCTATACTAACAACGCGTTAGACAGATATTCTACGTTATTCGCGCATTATTTTAAAACTGAGATATCTTTCAAACTAATAATCGGATCTCATCGCTGTAAAGGTCAACTTTGTTTAAAATTAAATAAATATAATGATTAACGTATTTATTTTGATAAGGGTCAATACCAAATATACATAAAATACCTTTACAAACAATCCATTTCTTTAAATCAAATTTGATTATTATAAAAAAGGTCAAAGTGAGTCAACCTTCGAAGATAGATATATGCTATCGTTGACTTAATTGTAAAACTTTTTTTTAAGGGACAATTCTCTAATACATCATTTCAGTATATCTCCAGACGTTTAAGCAGCAGAAGCAAAATAAACGTTTTAAGCATCCCTTTTTATAAACATATTTCATTACTGCTCTATTCCTATTAGATACAGCGTGATACTATATAGCCTATGACACTCCCCGATAAATGGACTATCAAATACAGAAAGAATTTTTAAAATCGGTTCAGTAGATCCAGAGATTACCCCCTACAACCTCACAAACACACAAACTTTACCTCTTTATAATATTAGTACATATAGATAACGACCACTGCCAAGGTGTTTATCTTCGTGCTTAATGCTTTTTATCGTGCCAAGTATCATCCTTGCACCTATAACCGTATAACAGGGCCGTCGTAACCACATCAGCACATTTGTATGTTACGATGGCTTTGTTATGCATATACAGGGTTACAGGAAAAGTCGTGCTAGATCCGTTAAGGGCGTGGAGAACCCATCATTCCTGACTTATTTTACTATGAAACACCCTACCCTAAACTTAACCCTTTTCGAGATATTCGGCTTTTAATTTTTTTATGAAAAATTGCCGATTCTTAGGCTACTAAATTTATTTTTTATTTTTTTGTGTATCTTAATATTATTATTATTGCATTTTTACATGGGTAATAAGATGCTTTAGGACGTCAATAATTAAAATAGTGCATAAGTTAATTGAATGGACCGTAGTAGACAAGGAAAGGTTAAGAAAAACAAGCAAATATTGGAAAGTTTATTTTTCTCTAAGCCATAACTAAAAAAAACATTATGGGAATTGTTCAGCAGATGTTCTTCTAAATATCTACGTTTCATCAGCTATCTAACGAGGTATAACAATCTAGGGTTTGTATAACATTTCGTGGAAAAAAAGTTAGTTTTATAGGCGACAGAGAAGAAGAAAGAAAATTATTACTTAGCCCTAAATAGTAAAATAAAACAATACGTGAGCATGAAATGTTATTTATTGAGGTTTTCTCATAAGTTTTTATTGTTTACAGGTCATGTTCAACATGGCCGCCTCTATTTCTGACACATTGTCGCATCCTTCTACGGAGACCAGTCTTCACTACTCTAATGGTCAACGTGATCCTTATTTTGTTTGCTGCATCCACAATCCTTTCTCTTAAGTCTTCTACAGACGAAACTGGATTCGGCTCGATAAACTCTGTCAAAAACTGCCACATCTGGTACTCGACGACCAGGGTAGCGAGTTATGTATTCATTGCGAGCTTGCGCATACACACAACGGCAGTATCCGTAACAAATAAGCATATCAGCATATTCCTCAGGTGTGTAGGACGTCATCTTCAACACTTCCGTATCACAGGTACAAATCAGAGTCCGGTTAACAAGCACAGTAGTCACAAATCAGAAGAAATAGTCCAGAATCACAGCCAAGTAAAGAAAAAGAGCAAAACGATATCACATCTACTATGTACGAAGCACAAAAGCAGACTGACAACCAAAACAATACCCCCTGTTGTATTCCCATATTTTTTCTTTCATTCGCACCTACATAAATCTTTACTTTGTCTGGTTTCAACTTGAACCTGGAGCGTCTAAACGACTTTTTTTCACGAAATGTTATACAAACCCTAGATTGTTATACCTCGTTAGATAGCTGATGAAACGTAGATATTTAGAAAAACATCTGCCGAACAATTCCCATAATGTTTTTTTTAGTTATGGCTTAGAGAAAAATAAACTTTCCAATATTTTCTTGTTTTTCTTAACCTTTACTTGTCTACTACGGTCCATTCAATTAACTTATGCACTATTTTAATTATTGACGTCCTAAAGCATCTTATTACCCATGTAAAAATGCAATAATAATAATATTAAGATACACAAAAAAATAAAAAATAAATTTAGTAGCCTAAGAATCGGCAATTTTTCATAAAAAAATTATAAGTCGAATATCTCGAAAAGGGTTAAGTTTAGGGTAGGGTGTTTCATAGTAAAATAAGTCAGGAACGATGGGTTCTCCACGCCCTTAACGGATCTAGCACGACTTTTCCTGTAACCCTGTATATGTTACGGGCAACGTGATTAACTGGGCATTATTAATAAGGACCGGTCCTTATTAATAATGCCCAATAACGATGGCCAAAGTGATAAATTTATCACTTTGACCGGCCCTTATTAATAATGGCCGACGGCCCGTGGTCCATGTAATAAGTTAGTGTTTGAGATAGCTTAAAAAAAAGCTAAAACCTAAAATTAAGCCAAAAGTCAGAAACATTTGGTTAGGTTAGGTTAGTATGGCGACCACAACGCGCACGAGCCGAGCGAGCGAAGCGAGCGGGCCGCGGCAGCGGCCGGCGAGTGCCAGAAACATTTAAGTAAAATGTTTATTTTTTAACTACTATGTCCAATAGTTTATTTTTTGTTAACTTTTCATGAAAATTTTGTAAGTTTAATTTCATTCAATAAACAAAAACACTACAGTTCACCTATTTTATTACTTTGCCCAAGATAGGGTGGGCCTTATTCATAATGGCCGGGAAAAGTGATTATATATTAATCACATTGCCCAATTGAGTCGGGCATTATTAATACAGACCGGTCATTATTAATAGTGCCCGGACTTATCAAATTGCCCGTAACATATATACATTATATGCACGGACCTAAGAAAGTAATCGTATCAAGAAATACAAAAAGTAACTCTTCATTCTTATTTTAGTATTTCAGAATAGTATTAAAATCATTTGTAGTATTGAATCTGAATAGAACAGACAGACTATTAATTACGTACTAAGTAACTATACTCATTTTCAGTCTGACATAGTTTTATTATTTTCAGACGTATGGACACAATAGTGGAAGGTTTCAAGAAGAGAATGGAACTGCAACTGGCCAGTCTCAACTGTCACATGGAAACTGTTTAAATATATCTAGGTAGGAGTTATACAGTATTCGTAGTTAGACTGCCGAATGTCGTACTGAATCTTGAACGAGAAAGCTAACAATGCGCCTTCTATTCTATTGCATGTCTCCTATTCTGTTAAGAAATGCAATAGGATAAGTGGGGAAACAAAAACTACTTGGCAATGTCTGGTCTTAACAGTAACTTTTACATGTATGATAATGCGTCCTCTAACAAAAAAAAAAAAAAAAATTTCTGGATTGATTTATCTGTTCAATAGCTCAATTTTCCCTTTAACCTGTCCCAATCTTAAAATCGAAACTATGTATTTTAAATCGATTAATTACTTGTTATCTGAATCGATAAATTTCCCAATTGATTACAGACAGCTCAATCTTAAACTACAACTGTCAAAATTAATCTTTTAGGATGGTTTGAGTGTAGTGTAGGTATAGAGGGAAACTCGTTCTACAAATTCCGCAATTTGGCTCTAAACTTTCGAGTCAAAAGGGGTGGTGACATTCTGTATTATTCTTAGTCCGTCACCACACAAACGACAGCCTTACATTGAAAATAAATAGTATATAAGATTCTGCTGTAAGTGCATAGATAGTATTTGTTGTATATAATATTATATTATGTTATTAGGGTAGTTATTATTTATACACATATTATTTGCATATTAAATATTAGAATAAGAAACAATTAAGTAATTAAAATTAAGTATATTTATTTATAATAATTTGTAAGAAAATCGTCAAAATTATTTATATGAATAATATCATTTGTATATAATGATAAATAAAGTATAATAATCAAAAACTGTGTTCATTCTTATTACTTTTCGTGAAGTTTTAGCTATTTTCTAGCTTGTGCTTGTTTGTAACTCTGCAATAAAAACAAATTATCATATAAAACCAATTACCAAATAAATTATACTGCTACATTGTAGTAGTGATAGATACATAGGTGGTACTGAAAAAACTGTCCTTCATTTTACTACTACAATTAGCGCCAAATCTACGCAATGAATTCATGCGTAGATTAGCCGCGCTGGGGTAAACTGTTCGGGCCCGCTTAGGCATGTCAACGTCTGACGTAATAGATAAGATGGTTAAGAAACACTGTGGGTTTTAGTTGGTTGACTGTTTTCTACACGGATTCCGACACGCCTGCCCGTCGCATCGTCCAGGTAGGTGGGTGGTGGCATTACAAAAGGCTTACCAGGTTAAAAAAAGGGTGTGTTTGAATATAAACTAAGTAAGACTAGGTGATTCTTTTAGACGTCTTATAGTAACGAGAGCATATTACGCATTGCCCTGTTCATATTATCAATGTCTTTAACTACCTTGTTAAAAAAACTAATATAGAAATAGCAATAAGTTACCAGAGCAGCTTGATTTAACAGAGTAGCGGTCATAGTAGGACCGGTCTCGGTGACCATCTTGCGGAAATATCCCTTCTTGTTTTGTAATAGTAGATGTGGATGATCGAACTCCATCATACGCCCAGCGTCGAGGACCAGGATCTTAAATAAACGTATACCCTCTTACTTATAAACGCCTTAAATTTAATCACTGCTTAGCGAGATTTTTAGTAGTAAAACCAACCTTATACTAAACAAAATGCTAAGAATTTAAGCTACTCAATTGACTAAAATTTAAGAGGCGTTTATGAGTAAGGGGGAATGTGATTCACTTAGGTATAGGACATACTCGTATCTAGTTAAACAACCGTTTAACCTATGTTGAATCTTATCTAATCTGAAATAACTTAGGTCGTACAAATAACTATTGTCATGCGTACATTAATATACTTATGATTTTTGAGAAAAAGTGAGATAATCTTGTTTGTGAAAAATGGAGACAACTCTACCGAGAGAGATTTTTAACTAAGGATTTCGGTGATTATAAAAGTGCGTTCGCCAATAAATGAAACTATAAATTTTCATAACCTACCGATAGCCCAGGGACGTTTTATTACAGTAGAGATAGGCAGTAAATGCGTTCAGACGTAGATGATTTATTATTGGTACTTACCCTAAAACTTAATAATTTAATAGAACAAATCTTACTTTATCCGAGTCAATGATAGTGTTAAGCCTATGAGCAACCGTAAGTACAGTACATTCGCGGAAATGTTCTCTGATAGCAGACTGTATGAGTGCATCAGTTTGTGCGTCCACGTTGGCTGTAGCCTCATCTAGTACTAAGATTCGATCGTTTCGTACTATAGCCCTCGCGAGACATACTAGCTGACGTTCACCCACGCTGAAGTTTGAACCGCTTTCTTGTACTTGCTTGTATAGAACATCTGGAATGTTAACCTGGTGATAATACTGGTTGTAGACGTGATGCTCGTGTTATTTGTAGGGCGTAAAAGGAAAATTTTTGCCATTTTTTGTAAGGTTTTTCATTAAAGTTTCGCTCTATATCCTAATTACTCGTGAGTTTTTATAAAGTTTGCCATGTTATGATTCCTTTTGCTTTTATTTAATTTTATTAAGCATAACGCTTAGGTTACCCTAATGACATAATTATTTGTGTAAAATAATAAAGTCTTATAAATTATTTTTATTGAATGTTGTTTATGGCGTCTGCTGATTATGTAATGTATTACTTATTAACACAAAGGAATACGCGGCTATTAAAATTATCACTAATGTGGTGTCATGACAAGCGTATATACGATAAATAGGCGAAGTAAATATTATGGAAAATAATAATGTTTGACCGTCACATACTTTCGTCGTCAGAGTGTAGTTCCACATTATGTAGAGCATTTAACAACACGTCGTCTGGATACTGATCGAATGGATCCAGATTCTTTCTCATGTTACCGCTAAATAATACAGGTTCCTAAAATAATAAATTAAATTTATAAATTTTGGTATGTCCTAGGCACACCATTATTTATTATGCAGTTTGATTATCTTTTCAATGAAAGCCTTCACTGTCTGTAAGAGTCTTCCTTGAAAAAGGACACATACATTTTTTTTCTTAATTAGTGTATTTCTCATAAGAGGTAAATTCTGACTGACGATGATGATGATTTTTTTATAGGAGATACGAATCTTGAAACCCACTTAGTAACAGATGATTAATTCAGAATATTACATCCAAACAAAAACGATAAGGACATTGCTTAGGTGATTGTGCGTAAAAGCATTAAGTTTAGCAAAATTTAGAATTACCTGTGGAATTATAGATATAATTCCTCTCAAATCATGGAGTCCGATAGTAGAGATGTCAATTCCATCAATAGTAATACTTCCTTCTAAGTAAACAAGTCTGAATAAAGCTTGGATAACTGATGACTTGCCCGCGCCTGTTCTACCAACGATACCAATCTGCAAAATACGTGTTGATGTTTTAAAAGTATTTAATTAAATTGTTAGAGCCAAAGTTTTATCTCTTTAATAACTACAAACACAATGACCTGTATATTTAGCTACGACACAGCAGTTTCCAACAGTATTTAAACTAATGACTAACTGATAGACATGTAGATAGAAGTTACATAAGTAGTTTAGAAGTTATAGTAGAGTCGACCAGACAGAACACAATAATCGAGTAAAAGCGACGTAAGTAGTCCTGAACTACGTTACATGTCTGTCAATACATGAGAGTAACTTTCCGATCTTTTTTCCTTAGATATACCTACCTTTCCCCTCTTCCAACTTTGAGCATTGTAGAGTTTTTTTATCTTTTTATTTGCATAAAGAACTTACTTACAAAGTCAAAAGTAACTGGTATATTAACTGGACGTTATTCGCTTAAATACATTGAAAATTAATATTTGAATTAGGTACCTTCTCCCTAGGTTCTATGTAGAACTGTAATCTATTCAACACGAAGTTACCATCAGGAACGTACTTCACGCTCAAATCATTAAAATGTATCGCGCCCTCAGTAGGCCAATCCTCTGGAGGTTTCTTATCAGGCTCCTGCAATTTATTTATTGTATTAATTTATAATGGAAACACCTCTGTGCATAAAGATTTTATAGGCTAGCTTTTGGCAGTTCAATGAGTGATGAGAATGTGTGTGATGCAGAACTACCTATGTATTTAAATTGTCCTGCTGGATTTGTTGGAATCAATCTAGTTTTAATCATCAGGAAAAAATTCTGATTTTCTGGAAAACTATTTAAGACTAACAACATTAAGCGACTAAACTTACACTTATTAATGCTGGTTCATGTGGTAATTTAGTGTATTCCAATACTCTTTCAACACCAGTCATTTGGTTCTCCATTTCGGCTGACTGTCGCATACCCCATTGAAAGATTCCAGTTAATGATATTGACTGCGTGATCGCTAGACCTACGCTGCTGGCATCCATATCTATGTATAAGAAATTAGATTTCTTAGTATTAGTGATACATTGATAACCAAAATTAATGTGCAATAAATTACTACAGAGAAAGTTCAAGAAAGACTACAGAATTGATTTGGTACATTTTACCGGCGCTCTACGTCATTTATGACATATTAATTTAAATTACTGATAGAATAATGGGAAAATAGAATATATAAAACGATACAAACCAGTCTTCATCAAACAACTGAATGTGACACACATAATAAATAGCAGACAGATGATGTCGAGAAAGTACCCGAATGCTCTGCTGCAAGTAATGAAGAGATACCACGCGGCACTGTGTAAGTCTTGATGACGGTCAAACTCTTGAGCCAGGAGCATTTCAGCGCCAAACGAACGTATAGTGGCTATGCCTAGAACTGTGGCGTTTACGTGACCGAATACGGGACTGCGAGCTGAAATAAAACTCTCATTATTAAAATTATTTTGGCAATTTAATTCTGTCTACACAAGTATTTACCATTCGAAAAATGAGAACGTCTCGACACAATATGCCTGTGTGATTCTCTGGGGACTTGGGGACCGATAAAAACGTCCATCCCTGCATGTCTTTGCTTATCTATATTTTTTTACGATATCGATAATATTTTCAACAGATTTGCGCCAATTGTCTTTAGACTGTACCAAGCCCAGTTAGTCCGATATCCACAATCACATCCGCGTCCACGTGGTGAGAAAATATTCTGATATTGGAACTTTCTCGCAATGAGTAGAAGCCTAAGTAATGCCTTCTGCATCAGACCCAATTTTATATTACATTTTTTACTATAATAATTTGAAACAAAATGTCTTTTTACTTACTGATTCCTTCTAAACGTTTAACAGCGCCAGTAGTTCTAATATAAATTATTCGTAGAATGTAGAATATTATTAGGGCTGCGACAACCGGTATCAATAATGTTAAGTCTGTCAACAGTATAACAGCTAATACTCCCATGAGATTTAAAAGTATCTGTAATAGATCTTACCATTAAGAAGCTGTATCTAATATTCTTGTAACTAAAAAAGCTTGATTGCAATCGTCTTAGAGATATCGGCCTTCTCTTTTCCAAGTCTAAGTATAACCATATGACATCCATCAAACAATGGCTCAATTTTTATTATTATTAAAATTTGCAGCTGCATGTTTACAATCATTATTTAATTATTTCTAATTTGAGAAGTATTTTCACTAATTTATCTATGGATGAGGCAGTTATGGTATTTACAAAATTTTGTTTGCCTTACGAATCTTATCAGGCATTCTCGCAGCATAGTGTTCTCTACAACCGTTTTCCCGATTTAACAATACATACCCTTATTGTTCACGTATGTACCTGAAAGCAATCCAGCATAGCCTGTGGAAGCAGTTCATCAACAGCGCCCATATCTTTGCTAAAACGATTTAGAATTCTTCCGGACGGATTAGCGTGAAAAAAACTCATTGGTGATCGTGATATTGACTCAAACATTTTGTCATGTAGGCTGTAAATTAATTACTTATGTAGTTATTATTCCATGATCAATTCTAAACGCTATGTGGATCACTTTGGTCTCAAACTATTGATTCTGGGTCTCATTTGAAAAAAAAGCTAGGGTAGCTGTGCATGCGGGTTCAGCTGCTTCTCCTTTTTGTACAAATTACGATATTATGAAATTGTCACACAAAAATAGTAGTTTTTGAGATTAGCATTTTTCACCAATAAAAATCTTCAGTTTAACAATATTACTAAAGATTTTAAAAATGAGACACAACTAACCTTATTGAAGACTTCATGCATAAAGAGAAAAACAAAAAAGCTCTGATTAGTGCAACCACAACTGTTGCAAGAGTAACTATTCCGAAAATGGTTTCGAAATTTTGACGAGTTAGGCCCTGTTCCAACCATATCATGGAGTCGATTGTTGTATCTCCTGTTAATCTATCTTCAACGTTACTCCTGTAAATAATAATGATTCAAAGCCTAATTATCAAACTGCGTGGAAAGGTTAAGCTAAGCTGTCGCTAAATTTTTTCAAACAGGAACGAAATCAAAGCCTGTCCCTGATGTTAACTTAAAATTTGAAGATAGAGTAAATAGACATGATTCAAGTGCTCAGTGCACACAATCTTCTCTACTGTTAAGTCCCTGAGATAGCAGTTAAAATGGTGTCAGGGTTACAAAATCATGATCTACGAACTTGATGAATTGCAGCTGATTCGTCACCAATATCACTGTCTTTTTAGCCAGATACCTGAAGAATTATATGTAATTCCATTCCATCTCTATTGGGGGCCCGGGCTTGAATAAGTGTTGGTAGTAAGTTATCAAAAAATTGGGAGGCTTAGAAAAGTTCCTATTACCATTTACTGATCCAATAGTCGCAAGCACTGGCACAAAACTGTGCTAAAAAGAACATGAAGAATACAACAGCCACTATCACGCATGGTGCACCGGCAAGAAAATATTCTTTGTATACTGCACTGTGTACTCTACCAACTGTCTGAGCTTCCGCTTCAGGCTTTTGATCCTAAAAACAAAAGAATATGAATTCTTTGCTCAGCCTTTTGATTTGATTGTGTTTATTTGTGGACGAAAATCTGGGACCAAAAATCTAGACCATACTTTCTTACTGCAGTAGTAATATAGGGACGTGGTGCAATGGTGGTCTAAATTAAAATAATCATATTGTATAACACTGCTAATAACCAATCAGCATGTCAATTCTCGTTCCTTAAAATCGTTAAAAAGGAAATTTGACAACTAAAAGTTAACTTAACCGAATTTTTAACGATTTCAAGGAACGAGCATTGACATGCTGATTAAAATTACGACTAGATAAGCTACTGATACTATGGTATGTCTGGCTACCCCAATAGTGATAGTAATTACCGAGCCATTTGTATCTATCAAAACAGACCAGTGACGCTTATGTAGACTTAAACTGCTCGGTTGTACTAGAGTTGCTGCACTTTGACTTGTAAGTAGCATGTCATCCTCGTGCACTTCGCGGTTATTCTCGTTCATTGATTGGATTATCTTTAATTGTTTTTCCTGCAAAAATTTTAATTGCGGATAACTCTAAGTTTATTAGGTAGCTAGTTTATATATCTGTTTGAATTTACGTTCGTTGATTCAGTTCACCAGCTGCGTACTGCCAAAGTCACTACCGTATAAATAACGTACGTACAGTATAAAGAAAAATAGCATTTATTTTCTCCACAGAGGTACATAAAAACTATACATTTCTTAAAACTAACGTAATTTAAAATCTTTGCGAGAGACTTGGAGTCTGTGTTAGGGATAACCCTGTGTTACAGATCACTAGGCTCCCTCATAATATTAAATATTTTATTGAATAACATGAAAATGTTATCACATAATATATAGGTAACACAACAGACAGTATTAAGAATACGAATAAGTAAGCAAAGATTATTTACGTTAAGCTCGTCGAAAGCTCCTTCCCCAATCATCGTTCCTTTATCCATTACAACTATTCGATCTACGGACTTGATGAATTGCAGCTGATGTGTCACCAATATCACTGTCTTTTTCGACAGATACCTAAAGAATTATAATTGAAAAAATATTGTTTATTGAAAAAATACTGCTTTTGCGCGGCGAACCATTCAAAGAACTAGTAGAGTTCATTTATGTAATCGAACACAATGTACAGAAATCTTTGTAGGAGTTAAGGAATGTAATTTTGGGTACCTTTTGATGCATTTGTCGAAAATGTGTTTAGCAACCTCCGTGTCCACGGCTGATAGTGGATCGTCAAGCAAATAAATGTCAGCCTAAAAACAAGAACACGAGTATTAGGAATTTTAATTAATCAGCTTTACGTATTTAACTAAGAAAACGCTATCACTGTCCTTCAGAATTTATTCGCTAAATTACATACCTAAATACCTAGACGTATATGATAACTAAGTGTCTCTCAATTATTTAGTATAAAAGACCCATAAAAGCCTAATTGAAATAATCGTTATTTCGTCGTAGTAATCGATACATAATCTAGTTTTTTTTTTTTTATGGAATAGAAGGCAAACGAGCCAGCAGGTCACCTGATGGTAAGTGATCACCGCTGCCCATGGACACCCGCAACACCAGAGGAATCACAGATGCGTTGCCGACCTTTTAAAACTCAAACTCAAACTCAAACCGTTTAATGCACTCCATAAGTATTTACATGGTGTAATATTATAAACATAAGTATCATTTATGGACCCTGTCGGGCAAGGCAAAACGTAGGAGAGAGGAGAGATAGCAAACATTAAGCTTTATATTACAAAAAGTATAAAGTATTATTATTATTTATTATTTATTTATATATTATTATTCATTTATATTTTACAAAAATATATTATTTAATTTAGGTAAATGGTACATTATTTTAATGCTAATGATGGATCATTTAGGTATTCATTTACACTATAGTACGCCTTATTTATTAATATTATTTTTAGTTTTTTTATGAATGATGTAGAATTTTTTTCATTTTTTATTTCTTCTGGGATTTTATTGAATATTTTTACTGACATTGTAAGAGGGCCCGCAGCGTGTATTGCCAATCTAGAGGTAGGTAAGTTCAACCTATTTTGGTGACGCAAGCTGTATTTCGTTGTTATGTCTTGTCTTCTACTGTATATTTCGGGGTATCTTAGGACAAATTTGCACATTTCTAATATATATATACAGGGAAGAGTTAATAGTTTAAGTTTCATAAAGTACGGTTTGCAACTTTCTGTGTCTTCTATATTTACAATTATGCGGATTAGTTTTTTTTGAAGTGTCAGTAATGAAGGTGCGTCTGTACTATTTCCCCATAGAATGATTCCATAGCTGAGCCATGAATAAGCGTAAGCATAATATGTTGTTAGAGAAGTTTCAGTGTTTGTGGATTTTTTTACTTCGTATAGAGCGTATGAGAATCGTGATATTTTTGATGTTAGTTTATTTACGTGAGATTTCCAGTTGATATTACTGTCTATGTTTAGTCCTAATAGAGTAAATTCCTTAACTGTTTCTAATTTAATTGTTTTGTACGTGTAGTCAATAGGTAGCGGTTTTTTTTGTATAGGATGAAATGCCATTAATTTTGTTTTGGAAAAATTTATATCAAGGTTGTGTTCTGTCATCCAGTTCTCTGTTTTTGTGAGTATGTGGTCGATATTTTGGTTGAGGTTTGTAATGTTATGACTAGGGATTAGTAGGGATATATCATCAGCAAACAGAACACAGCTGGTTCCTTCTATTACTTTTGGTAGGTCATTAATATAAATGAGAAATAGAAGGCAGCCTATCACACTTCCTTGGGGAATAGAAGCATTTGTAATTTTAATGTCAGACCTAATGTTTTCTATTGTATTCTTGTCATTATTAAAGAACTCTATTTGAACTAACTGTTTCCTATCTTTTAAATAAGATGCAAGCCAATCATAAGCCCTTCCCCGAATTCCAATACTATATAATTTGCTTAGTAATATTTTAAATTGAACTTTGTCATAGGCCTTGGTCATGTCCAGTAGTACTCCTACAGCATAGCTTTTGTTATTTATGATATTTAGCGCTTCTTGTATGTATTTATATACTGCTAAGGTAGTGGAGCGGTTTTTTCGAAAACCGTTTTGACAATCATCAAAGATATTGTATTTTTCACAAAAACTATATATTCGATTGCACATAGACTTTTCAAAAATTTTCGATGCAGTAGGTAAGAGAGCTATAGGGCGATAATTGTTTACATCTGTTTTTTTATTTTTTTTATATATGGGTTTTATTATCGATGTTTTTAGTATGTCTGGGAATGACCCTTCATCAAATGACTGATTAATTAGTAGGCAAAAAGGCAATGTAAGTTCATCAGCGCAATATCTTAGAAGAGTTGGTGGAAATTCGTCAAGCCCGAAGCTTTTTTTATTTTTTAGATTTTTTATTATTTTATAAACTTCATTAAGACTTACATAATCAAGAAACATTGTATTTTCTGTAGTATTCGTAAAATTCGTGGTGCTGGTTTATTGACTTTGTAAAATTAGTTTCGCCTATTGATGCAAAGAAGTTATTGAAATGGTTGGTGATTTGTGTAGGTTCGGTTATAAGCTGTTTGTTTATATTTAAGTGTATGTTATGTTTTTCATATCGGATCTTTTTATTTGTTTTTTCTTTTATAATATTCCACATGGTTTTTGTTTTATTATCTGAGGATTTAATTTTTTTCTCATATTGTAGTTTTTTTGCGGTAATTACTGTTTGTTTTAATACTTTTTCATACTTTTTATAATATTTTGTTAGAATAGGATTTTTTGTTTTTTGTACAAGTATAAAAATTAAAATAAAAATTTAAAAGGGAGTACGCTCGTTTTTTGAAGCTCCCCAAGTCGTAACGGTCCGGAAATATCGTAGCAGCGAGCTTGTTCCACAAAACAGTTGTTCGCGGTAGGAAGTTTCGCGAAAATCGCACAGTGGTGACGATGGTAAGACAGTCGATTGCGAGTGGTTCTGTGAGAAATTCAGCTGCGGGCAATGTTCGGAACAATTCCTCCAAGCACTCCCCGTGATAGATGCGGTAGAAAATGCAAAGAGACCCTACATCTCTCCGCAAAGCCAAAGAATCGAGCCGTATAGAGAGCACCTGATCGTCAACAACTTGAGCCGCTCTTCGTTGTATGCGGTCAAATGGAAGGAGTTGATACTGGGGTGTATTTTAAGCCTACCTCCTTATAGACAGCTCGAGCCAGATTAATCCTAGCGCGCTGACCTCCGCTCAGTGAAACTCCACGTTCTCCCACTATAGTTTTATCTCCGTGCGGAAACAAGGACAAGTCACGTTCAAGCGCACATACTCTACAGACTTCCATGTAGCGGGATTTGTTAAATGTTTGTCCAAAAAGTATGTTTTGTCGAACAGAACCTGGAATAAAATTAATAAAGTATTAATATTTCTTACACTAAGTTTCGTTCTCTTTACTAAAATTTTTAAAATTGGCCTCAACTTAAGCAAACCTTTAACTATTTATTTCTGTAATATCAGCCAATTGACGCCTACTGCAGGACATAGGCCTCCTCTAAATATTGCCACCTTGTGCGGTGCCTCTCTCATCCATTGGTTTTCAACTATTGATAAATAGATAAGTAATAAATTGTTAGATATATCATACATGAAACCACCCAGACCCAATCACAAATCCATGTATTTTAAAATTTATAACCACACGGACTGAAACAAGCTTTAAGTCTAGTTATCGGTCACATAAATTATAAACACAAATACATACTTTCATCATCATTATATCAGGCAATGGACGTCCACTGCTGGACATAGGCCTCCTCCAAGTATTGCCACCTTGTGCGGTCCTGTGCCTCCCTCATCCATCGGCTTTACAAATACTATACAAGTACATTATTAAATTCTTACCAACAAAGAGCCAAGGATCTTGACTGGCGTAACTCACAGTGCCATTTACTTCCATAGTACCATTTGAACAAGGCAGTTCACTCAGTACCATGTGTAGTATGGTAGATTTACCGGCACCAACGGATCCTATTATTGTTGTCAATGAGTTCTTGTTTATCTGTAGATGATGTAATAATATTTGTGCTTTAGGTTAAAATAACCACTTTTACTAAATGAGCATAAAGCCGGATATGGGTGGCGGGGGATTACGTATAGGGTATACCCGGCTTTACCGTCACCCATACCCGGCTTTTACAAAGGTGTACCTACTAAATATAATTTGCCACTGACTCACATATCAATTCTTCTACTAAGCAGTATGTACCAAGCACGAAATGTTAACCCATAACACCAACTGCGCCAGCTAACAAGACTTCTAGAAATACGTGAATCATGTTTTCGGTACCTACACTCTTGAAATATTGTTTGTTTTATGGAGCGTTGACTTTTTTCCATCATGACATTGTTATAAGGATTTTTTGTGTAATATTGTATTACTTAATTAAACTTTAATCACACTTACAGACAGCTCTAAATTTTTAACATCATCAGAATTAGTAGACCTTATCCATCTGCTCGATGCATCATCAAACGTAATAGCTGCTTCTTGCAACGGAGTTTCTATAAATAAAAGTTTATTCAGGTAACTAAGTACCAAGTTCTTCTGCGGTTCATTCGGTTTTAGTTTGTCTTTGTTGAATACAAACATACTTACATTTACACGGGTATTAACACTATATTATTTTGGTAAAAATATTTAGTAATAATTTACCTTTGAAGCTCTCGACGTTTCGGCCAGGTTGCACCAGTCATGGTCACGAGATGACCATGAAACATACTTACTTTTTTTATAGAAATCTCGCATAAGGAATCTATTCTATTCCTGTGACGCATGGAATTTTACAAACAGGTACAAGGTATATCAAGTATTATATGTCTTGCGTGGAGTCGCCCATGACCTCGTGCATGAACGATGGCTTTACCACAGAAGCAGTTTGTATCCTTTAATACATCAATGCGCCTGCAGTTTAGAGAATTTTGTTTCAGTATGACTTACCTTTCTTAACTTCAGGTTGTGGTGTAGTCTTAGATGTGCTAGGGACAGGTTTTTTCTTTTTAAACTTTCTTGCTGTATGTGGTTCTGTAACAAAGATTATGTGTTAGCTGCACTTGATAATGAATGATGTAGGTACTTTTATAACTATTGCTTATGCTTGTTCGGATTGGTTATAAATAAATCTATCAATGTAGACGAAACAAAGCAAGTTTGGTAAGATTTGGTGCTCTGTAGTCTCTTTCTCCGTACCCCTATGGAAGCAAGGCATGATTGTATGTAGGTACGATGTACTTATTATTTATTTAGTAGAACATAAACAATATACAGACTAAATAAACAAAACATTCGTTTCAGGGTAACGGACTAGATATAAATATCATCATTATCATTGACTTATAGAAGTGATTTTATGTTATTACATAAATTTTTCCACAACTTAGTTCGTAAGTACTTGAGTTATAACTTTCTTATATTTGAATGAGTAAGCGCCATCTACAATGACTATTAGTAACTAACTGGTGTCACCTATAATAGTAACTTTCTTCTTCTTCCTCGTATGTTCTTCAAACTCTAGTTGTATTCTCGGTGGCAGTTCACACTCTTCACTCAGTAAGTAGTTGCGTATTCTTTGTACTGCTACAGCCATTTCTGCTATCTGAAAGAGAAAAATTGTACGCTATAAGTACCTAATAATTTAAAACAAGTTTAGTTAGCTTTAGGCCATAAATAGTTTTAGAAATGCTAACAATTTCTATGTTATGGCCTGAGCATGCAATTTTATTAGAAGAATCATTTAAATAGTGAATTTGATAGTGAACTTACCTGTCCAACTGCTTGTGGAAAGTACAGGGTCATGGTTTGCTTCGTTATATTGTAGAAACAAGTGAGAAAGAATACTCTTTCAACTGTAATACGCCTCCCATATGTCACGTAAAGTAATACGGTGATGAAGATTCCGAAACGTGACGTGAACATTATGAAAGACATTATCACACCACGGATGTAAGATGTCATTTTAATGTAGAATATTTCATCACTGTAAAAATATCTAGGTTAGTAGTTACTAAATAAGTAAATACCTGGCTATCATCAACATGGAGCTGTTCCTGTCAAGGTGGCAACTCGTTATCCAGGTTTAGTTAGGAGCGGTATTTTGTTGATAGAGCGATGTACCTATAGATACTTCAGCACACTACTTTTTGGGGCAAAGTCGCTAGGCGGACGGTTACTATAAAGAAGGATAACTAATATACTAGTTCGTCTGACCACTATGGTACTAGTAGGTATAATGTAGGTATATGGAGAAGAGAATATGAATCAGTCATCATGTACTAATGTTATTAGGTAAGTATATTGTAAGAATCTCACCGTCGAACAGTATCTATAATTTTCCTGAAAGGTTTCTCCCACGTATACATTTTTATGACCTCCATCCCCATTATAATTTCTTTCATTAATCGCACACGTTCGTCAGATTTCAGTGCGGTATGCCTTCTGTAGTACGCTGTGTTTGTTCCCAAAAATACTAAAATGGAATTCAGAAAACTTTTAATTAATTATTACTATTGTTACACAATACAGAGGTAAGAACGGAAGGAAAATTGATGTTGATTACTTTAAAAACTTTTTGAACTTAGCAATTCTCCTTTATTTTTTTAAACCAACTCACTTTTTTTAAAGGCGACTTCGACACTAGGGTTCGTGCCTTGTGTCGCTGATTACGCTGCTTAGTCTATAAGTAATATAAATCCTTTACTCACTTTGAAATGGGATAACTGCTATAATTACCAGCGATCCATAAAAAGCCGCCATTCCCATCTCTCGGAACAAATACACAGTTAATAACTGAAACCATAATTTAAAATCAAATCGAAGATTTATTTTATAGATCAAAAAAGTTGAGTAATGCTCCTGTGCCTGAGTGTATTATGAAAGAATCATCCTACACATTGCCTTCTCTCCTGTATAAAATATGGGGTCCTTCAAACATTATATGTACAAGCCGGCAGGTGATAGCAACGGAGTTAAGTTAGTTCTTTACTACCATCCAGGTTCCTTAAAATCGGTAAACATTTTTTACGTCTATTGGTGGAAACAGTTATATATTATGTAATTAACTAACAAAATCCTCACTCAGAAAGCGCAGCCTACTTTATTATATACTATATGTATGTACGTACATAAAAATAACTATTTAATTTACTATTTTTTAATTTACTATTATAAAGAGTTTAAAAATGGAATAATGTACAGTACCACAGTTTCAAGTGGTCCCATCCATAAATAATGAGCAAATATAGGACCAGTGTCGAATCTGTTGACATCATTCGCCATCAAATTTAGTACCAGCCCGCCATTGTTCTCAGACATAGCTTGTAAATTTACTTTGAGAGCCTGAAATGGTAAATATTTTTTTTAGTTACCATTTAGTCCTACTTTTGGATTTCATTCCCCCATTCCTTTACAAGTGTCCCTGTCTTCCACGATACCTGGGCAGGTTCGCGTAAAGAGCGCCACGCTTGCCTCTTTGCAGTCTGTCTCAGTCTGTCATTACACAAATGAGTGACCGTTTAGTGCGGTGGTTCATCTGAGCTTTTGTCCTAGTGACACAGTCAGCAAGCCACGTCAGAAGTCTTTAAGCGACCTATACTCTGGCCACGAGGTTGCCCACTAACCAACCTATACAAGAAGAAATAGTAGATTTTTATAAACTTGTATCTATAATTATTTACCTTTCTGTATATAAGGCTGCATATGCCGACTCTCATTTTCATGCCCATATGCATGACTCCCATCATGAACGGATGCTGAACCATTATGTTAACGGTGCTGCAGAACACTATGCCGAATGCGAAGAAAACAGCTTCGCCCCAGGACACGCTGCTTTCTGTGGTGTAATAGTTAAATAGACGGAGCATGTAAGTCCCGTTATTCCTATAAAAAAAGTGTAATGTCATTTTTACTACTACGAGTACATAACCTTCGGAAAGTTTTCAAATATGGATCAATAGTTGCTACGGATTATACGTAGGGGAAGTCCGGGCATAGTGAATAGCCCAGGCAAAGTGAACACCCTTAGTTATTCCAAAATGGCGCGTACGATCATGTCTTGTCCTATTCGGCGAGGTGCACCCCGCACCCCTCAGTCGTTATGCTATGCGTCGATTATGCTTTTAGCACCGTATATATGACCAAATGAACAGTATTACTCGTAATATAGACATTTGTAACTTCTCTATAATTAATTCCATCCCACTTTATAATTCACACAAATATAATAAATAAAGAAGATTCAGATGCTTATAAATTAATATTACAGCCTTCAGGCAATTCAGCAGAACCATATTATAGTCCAAGACAAATAAGACCGCTCCCAAGCCCACATATACCCATGGGATCTCGCAAAAGAAAAATTCAGAAGTCTGAGGTGCCTAACAGCATACCTGTGAAGGAAGAACAGAAAGTTAAATATACTAACGCGAACACTACAGTATTGAAAAACATTAACAAGGATTTGAAAACAAAATACCGTAAAAAAAATTAGTGGCAAGAAAGATTTTAAAATGACCAAAGATATTAAAACAACTGAAAAGAAATCTGAAAACATTGAAAACAATGCAAATTGCCACATGCGTCTTTTGTGGAGAAGATTATATTGAAGTCAATGGGCAACCACTTGATGATTGAATACAGTGCATTTCCTGTAAGCAATGGAGCCACGAAAAATGCACGGCTTATGAAGGAGCTGACTTTTTTATCTGTGACCATTGCAATGATGACTTATTGGTCACTACATTTTCCTAATTAACTATGTGTTCGCTTTGCCCTAGGGTCCTGTTCACTTTACCCGGTGGGTTGGGCAAAGCGGACCGCGATCTCAATTATGATACTATTGAAAATTAAAAATAAAGTATTAATGTTACATAATTTTTGTTAATTATATTTGTAACTTTAATAAATGTTGATTCCTTAGCAGTCTTTGTTTTATTTCTATGCCTTTAGATTCGGTTTTTACATCCTGTCAAACGTTAAGGTATCCACTTTGCCCGCACTTCCCCTACAGTATGAGGACATTGATAATATGATTGGTTTTTAAAGAAAGACAACAATGAGGAAGCGAGAAAGTGAGATTATAATTTATTGATGATTTTGAAATTGTATATTATAATGTTAAGGGCCTTTACATGGTTCACTAGCGCCGCCAATAGAAAAAAAATCATATTTCGCAAATAGGATAAATAATGTTAAATGTTGATAACAAAGTCTTGAGAAAAGCCAATAAAGTATTTGTACAACACACTCTCAACACTTTAAATGTTTTTCAATTAGTTAAATTTCACATTTGAAAAAAAAAACGGCCGTTTTTGTTAATAATGCAATATTTATTAGATTGAAAAACATTTAGTGTTGAGAGTTTGTTGTACAAATACTTTATTGGCTTTTCTCAAGACTTTGTTATCAACATTTAACATTATTTATCCTATTTGCGAAATATGATTTTATTTCTATTGGCGGCGCTAGTGAGCTCTATAAACGCTCTTAACAATAAGTGCTATATTTTGTTGCACTACAATGACTTTATATCGAAGTGCAATGTTTCCGTCACCAGTGTCACTTAGTAAGACATGATGAAACATACAATGTCAAATAGAAGTAAGTAGGGATTCAATCTTTTATAATTTCAACCTTATGCCGAACGCCATAAGATACATTTTAATGTGATAATTTTCAAGACTTATGCTAAAATTATTCAGCCATTTTCGGTAATCGGATGTACTTTTCTTACTCATTGATTTGCTGTCTTTCTTTAAAAGCCAATCACATTATCAATGTCCCCATACTGTACAAGGGAGTATAAATGTATCTTTGGTCAGCATCGTAGTAGCTAATTAAAGTCCACTGCTGGACTTTAGCCTTCTCCAAATATTTCCTCGTTACGCGGACCTATTCCCTCTATAGTCCATCGGTTTCCCACCTCCCAAACCAGGTCGTCTATTCACCTTGTGAGTGTCACACTGTGATTTGTGTTTTACACATGACGTTGTGTGAATTACCTTTATGTTTTATTATCTACGTATATTTCATAATACTTACGACATGCTCTCTTCCACGGGACTGTAATATTGTAACAGAAGGCCTAGAAATAACGGTTGCTGCAATCTGTTGCAAGAAATAAATTTGTAATTAACTACAATTAAGTAGGTAAATAGTATCAATACGTGTTTACTCTTATAATAAATCATGAAACAATCATGATTCACCTAGTCGTATTGAAAGATGTCGCATGGAAAATGCACAGCAACCTAGGCACTCAGTATAATACCTGCACTAATCCTTTGTAATAGGACACATTTTTGAATGAAATTGTTTAGTAATGTATTGCTGTCCGAACAAAATAATAGCATGATCCTTAATGTCTCCTTGCTGGGTTTGACCTAGTTAATGAAGTTTGCAAAAGAAGAATTTAACAATCCTGGTAATCAGACCTGATTAAAAACTCCATCGCGGCCAGTATAAGTCCATACAGCATGAATTCAGGACCAAAAACCCTCAACAGAGCTCGCCACAAGCTAGGTTTCTTTTTTCTGCCTCGAGCCTTTGCTCGTTCGGCTTTGTCCACTTCTACATTCCATGCTCTTTGTAGCGCATCACCTTACAAATTATACTTCAAGATTAATATTAATGTCGCCATAGTAAGTTCCACTAGCTAAAACCGCTGTGTTACGAGTAAATAACACAATTTAACCATTGGTCGCAAAAAGAAATAAAAATACTCAAATGATAAAACTTTTCCTGGATAACTGACTCTATTAGGAAAACATCATAAATAAATACCTAGCACATCAGACCTATGTTCTGGTAGTGGTGCGTACAAGTCATCGTCTTTTATATCTCGACTGTAACCGAGCATGAACGTTTCCAATGTCCACCTGAAAGTGATCATTTAAAGATATTTAGATCATTAAACTTTTTTAAGCAATTATGTCTAACGATAGTCGGATTGTAAGTACTAATTTAATTAATGATTTTAAATACCTCATTAAAGGTATTCAATAATCAGTATTCTATGTGTGCACATTACTGCATTTATCTACTACACATCTTGAGTATAGTCTTTGACGTTTTAAACATTCTACATATTCAATCATTTTAAAAGTGTCGTATTGCTACTCCATCAACTATTGTACGAGGAACACAATTGAAAAGAACTAATGGCATACAGCAAGTTAAATTCTCTTTTATTACTAAAGCAGTTCTGCCTTGCTTTTAAGTTAATGTGTACCTAAAGAAAAAGTTTGATTACAATCAATTTATCAACGCACCCGAATGTAAGGATAGAGAATAGATTGGCTCCATATCGTGGATTGATCTGTCTCCTCTGTTTTGGTCCTGTATCCATGTTTCAACTTATAATAACGAATAGGTACTATTTCTTAGTTACGAAATTAGATAATCTATGTGGCTTCGAAAGGTCTGTGCATATTGGAAAATATTGTTAGGTAATGAATCCCGGTCTAAGAGTAGGTAATGTCTATAGGTAACATTAGAGGTAGCTAGTCTACCTTTCTTTTTCTGGGAACTTTAGATTGAACTAAATTGAATAGGTACTTATAATAATTTTAGCCTATTATCTGAGCTTGTATAATCTTCGGCGAAACGTGAGGAGCCTTAAGAAGGAAGATGATTCTCCAAAAGTGGTTTTTGCTAAATCTCGGATTTCACTAGAAACAAAAAGTAATTTACTTCATTCATTCATCATATAAAAGCTTTTAAACAATATTAAGAAGTATGTATGATGAAGTATCTTTAATTACGTATCAAATAACAATGTAAAATTATCATATATGTCATGGGTTTTTCGGTCCATACAAAATAAAACAAATAAAGGCAACTAACAACACACTTTTATGGAAAAATAAAATTCATTGAACTACTGAAAAGGGAAAAAAGTTTAACTATTTTATTTTTTACTCTACCGCGACTTTAGTAGGGACCTATTTCATTATCTAATTTCCGGCCGTGAATAATTTTATTGTAAAACAATTTTCTATGTCTTTGTATAACTCAGACATTACTTATCTTTGGATAAAAGTTTCTTCCATTTATCATGTTTACCTTTAACAACCAATACGTGACTAATTTTTCTATTAAAATAAAATAGGTCGAAATAACTAGACTAATAGTAAAACATGAAAACAAAAGCATGTCGCAATATACTAGCCTATATAAATAGATGTTCTTAGTACTCTACATTACTACTATAGACCATGGGCTGCTTAAGAAATATAACATTTCCGTGTTTTGTGACCGTTTTTCTCATAGCGGTAAGTAAGTTTACATGTATATTTTGTTTTTATATGAACCTACCCACAGAACCACTCAAAGACCTTGGGGCAGGCAAAACGATAATGGTTCGAATAAATATCTGAACATCTGGATTATTCCGGTCAGCGCTGCACTACGTTAAGCAAAGCAGCGCAACCGATGGAGACAGTTCATCGGCCATGTCAGATCGGGTCTCCACTCCAACCGATTGTCAGTAATGAGGAGACGATTTAAAAGGGAAAGGACCTTTTAATGTCCTTCTATACTTAGATGCCCTATAGATGTACCTATAGGTACCTATTTCCATTCAAGTTTCGACTGTTATTAGGAGGGAAATTTCTCCAGTTTTGATAATATATGTTAGTTTCGTGATTTTCGCGAGGTTGCTTAGATTATCCTTCCATGTAGGTTGTAAGACACTCTTGTGATAAAGGGGGTTCAACTACATAGTTTAATTTAAAGACCTAATACGTACCTAGTCGTAGTGTTCTAAAATGACTTCATCCTGACTTTTATATATGGGACAAAACCTTAAATTATACTTTGAACTCATTGCCCCCTTCGGGACCAGTCTGGTCATATTTACATTCTGAGTCCTTCATCAAAAACATGTAAAATTCACGAATATTTTACATACTTATTCCAGATACAAAATTAATTCCTTATTCTCAGGTTTCACAAGCACAATATGTACGCCGGCCACAATACGGTAGTTCCATGTACAATCCAATGTCACCAGCACGTTACGACTCCTGCAGTGCGGCACTAGAAGACCTGAGCATGCTTCTACAACTAGCTGATTCTGTTAAGGACAGGGAACCGGCTGAGAAAACCACCACTGGACTTAGTGACGAGATCATTATGAAATTAGTCAACGCTCTGGTGTATACAGCTACACAGAACTGTGGTGCTGGTAATAACAATGGTGGGATGAATATAGGGGGTAGCGGTGGAGGCAATGGCGGGGGTGGAGGTAGTAACGGTGTAGGAGGAGCAGGAGGGGGATCTGGAGGAGGCAATGGCGGGCTACTAGGCGGAGGTTTGGGGGGAGGATTGGGAGGCGGCTTAGACATTGGTATAAACGGAGGACTAGGCGGTGGCCTAGGAGGCGGTCTGGGTGGAGGACTAGTGGGTGGACTACTAAATGGTGTCGTTGATACTGTTCTGTAAGGAGTTTAAGAAAAAATAAAGAAGTGATTTAATATTCTTTGTTTTATTTACTGCTCTTAGCCGAATCTACAGTCGGTCGAAGAGCACAAAACCTATTCCTTTGTAACACCTTATATTATTCATCTTTACGATATAATTATGTATCTGATATATTTATAGGCAGAATACTGGGCACCACATTGCCATGACTGTGGCATGACCCGACATGGTCAAAGCTTATAAAGTTTGACGGCCGAGAAAGAATGAATAAAATTAATTATATTTAAATGCAAGAAATAGAAATATTACTACTACCTAGGCACTCAATCGGCCTAGTTCTATTATAGGGACGGGCTTATCGATAACGCTGAACAATAGGTAGGTAATTTTATAGATTTTGCAATACAAGAATCGATTAAAGATGTTTTTTTTACAACAAGTAAAATATCACTAGAACTCATCTCGTGAAACACGTTGATAACAGTTTTTGGTGAGTATGTAAAAGTTCTGGAAAGAAAATGATTTCGTTTGGAATTAAGTTTCTATTGTGAGGCCTTTGCCTAACTGTGGGATCATAGAGGTTAACATTATCTAAGTAAACTTACTTGTATATTTAGATCGATGTCAATAGATCTTTCTTCACATCATGAAACGAATATATTGTCACGCAACATCTTTTGACGGATCTTTCCCTTTTGAATTTTCACGACTTTCAAATCATTCTATCTGTTTAGTGAAAAGCTATTCAAACACTACATATTTCATACAATCCAATTAATCACACAATCAAACAATAGCATTCACGGCAAAAAAAATACAAGCGAAATAGAGCATGTCCTTCCCCTTGCTTATAAACGCTATTACTTCCACTGCTAGACAAAGGATGTATTTCCGCATTCCACACCACAACACTACTGTCATTCGGACAGGGGTATCGTTTACTTTTGAAAGACCGACGATACCCCTGGTGGTATCGTTAGGGGTATCGTTGGTCCTTAGGGAAACTAATTAGTTAAGTAGTATTTTGTTGTGTAAGGTATGTTGAAATACCTGTCTGAATAAAAACATTGTATTTCAATCCATCTTTTTTAATTCACATTAAATAAGTAGGTTGGTACGTGACTTTTAGGCTTACCTATTAGCATTGTTCCTACCTTATCATACCTGCAACAATAAGTAGGTTTAAATGTCGCAATACATACGTGGCATAGGTCTATATATAAATTGTGTATTTCTTTGTATCGACTATCGTAAATCATGGGGTACACACGCAGAGCAACTATTTGGTTTATCGCTACCGTTCTTCTTGCTGCGGTAAGTTTAACATATGAATATTAGTTAAATTCCTCAAGCTTGAGCATCGTTTAAAATGGCGTAGCGTTACTTAGTGCAATAAGTCTACTCTCTAGCTTAGGGATCCTTAGTGTACGATAGAACTGAGCACAATTGTAGGTAGGTACCTATCAGTTCGTGGTATGGTATAAATCTTTCTATACTATTGTTTTTGCTTCAGGTTTCCGAAGCGCAATGGGCACGACGACCACAGTGCACCTGCACCACGACTCCCATGTACGAGTACAACCCAACACCATGCGTCCGTTATGACTCCTGCAGTGCGGCACTCGAAGACCTGAGTATGTTGTTACAAATGGTTAAATCTGTCGAAGACAAGGAACCGGTTGAGAAAAGCACTACTGCACTTAGTGACGAGATCATTATGAAATTAGTCAACGCTTTGGTGTATACTGCTACCCAGAGCTGTGGATCTAAGAATAATAACAACGGTGGAGTTGTTGGCGGAGGTGGTGGAGTTGTTGGCGGAGGTAGTGGAGGTGGTAACGGTGGTGGTAATGGAGGAGGCAGTGGTAGTGGTACCGGTACCGGTGGAAATGGAGGGCTAGGAGGAGGACTCGGTGGGGGGTTAGGCGGAGGATTAGGGGGCGGCTTAGCTGGAGGTCTAGGAGGTGGTTTAGGAGGTGGCTTGGGAGGTGGACTTGGAGGAGCTTTAGGTGGTATTTTAGGAGATGGTAATGGAGGTGGCACTGCTGGTGGATCTGGAGGTGGTGGTGGAGGGAGTCTGGGAGGACCTTTGGGCGGTATTTTAGGAAGTGGGAATGAAAGTGGTACTGGAGGTGGCGCAGCCGGTGGTGGCGGAGGCGGAGGTGGAGGTGTAGGAAACATTATCAAAGAAGTAACAACAAATGCCGAACCTGCTGCTGAAGGAATTGAAACCGCCGCATCTATGATGGACGTACGTAACGGTGTTTAGATAATTATCTGATATGGAATAATTAAAAGCTTAAATTATTGGAAGCCTCGCAGGCCATATCAAGGAATAATTTTACATTACAAGGATTTTTTTTAACTAACTAAACTTTAATGACAAATTAAGTAAAAAAGGGTAAATTAATTATTTTTTCTATTGTGAAGAATGATACATTTTATTCTAGCAAGATAAATAAAAATTGTGCTGTACCTTCTATTATACTAAGTACCTATCCGAAAATAAATAAGACAACGCCTGACTCTGTTTTTTATTTTAAACAACTGTACCTATATTAGCACCAATCTCAAAAATAAAACTTACTTATTTATTGTATTTTTTTTAAATCTAATAACACGAATTACTTATGACTTTGTGGGCTGTAAAGTCGTCAGAGAATTTTTATGAAGCTTTTTCAAGAGAAGGAAAGCATATAGAAAACATCCTGTCTGGTCACAGTAGAATATGTAGGCGAAGATTTGCTCCACCTGTAATAATAATATTCCTTACACATTCACACAATGTCAGACTCACCCTGCAGTGAAACGTTTATGGGCTGATTGTGTACAGTGAAGATTTTATGTCTATATTTACACTTCTTTAGTAAGTAAAGGCCTTTTCGTGAAAATTACGTAAACATCGTTTATTTACGAGTTTGATCTGATTCAATTTTACGCATTAAATTTGACATAATATAAATATAATGAATATAGGTATGCTTATTCATACGATAAAGCAAACGCAGTCTCCGCACTTAATAGTGTACCTACTCACTAAAGGTGGTTATGGTGTGCTACTACAGACGAACCCATTGTTTTCGACAAAAATTCAGTTATTAGATTTATTTATCGAATAAATTCGTAAGATAATGAATACGGTAGCTAAAAAAAAATGTTTTTAGAATTAACAATTTGGTCCTCTTTGAAAAATTTTAATTGCCAGTAACAAAAATTCATGTCAGTATTTTTGTTTGCAACTTTAATTGTCAGACTCAAATGTCAAACCAATGTCAAGTCAACAAATACGTTAGATAATGACGTTTGTTTGAGGTACAGTTTTCGAAAAAACTTTGTATTTTTAAAGTGCTTTTAACTATAATAAATAATACTTAAGCTAACGAAACTTTATCTAAGTGCTTTATTTATTTTACTATGTAAATAAAAACTACTTTAACAACTTTTACGTCAAATGTCAAGATGACTTCTGAGAACGAAACATTGAAAACAAATGAATTTCTCCGTCGACGAAAGCTGAGGCTTCAGCAGGTTTGATTTTGATATGATATTTTTATTAACTATACTTTGTAATAATATTAGTTAGTGTTTTACTACCACGAAACGACTTTTAGGTCCGAGAGCAATCTAAAGACATTGCAAAGAAAATTAGACAGCGCGCTAAAGTTGAAAGTTTGAAACAAGTTGTTGATCTCGACAGTAAGAAACAACAGGAATACTTTGATCGGCAAGAAAAATTAGTTAAACGATTAGAATTGTTATACGCAAGAGGATTGGGTAATGTTGGAGCAAGTCACCAGAGTGCTACTGAACTTAGGGAACAAGGTATTTATTGTTTGGATTAGTTTCAGTCAAATTTAACTATCACTTAATCACCTAGATTATAAACTTGTTATATTTGGCTTTTGTTTGGGCTGATATGTATTATAATGTCATATTAATCAATTATAGCCAACATGAATTTATTCAGAAAGATGACATGATCAGTTTGTCTTTCAATTCATTGTCATTTAATATTCCTTAAGACTGTGTATTATAGTCACATTTATTATAGTACATGAATAGTTTTTGCAAATGGCTAGTGCATTGAGATTAAAAATAGTGGAAAAGGGTACAAATTGCATTAATTCTATCAGCTTATTATTATCCCTTTCTAGGACCTTTGTAAAGAAGGAAATTTGTGGAAATAGTGACCGTGCTGGACATATAAATAGACAAGTTTTGTAATCACAATTTTCACATTATAAATAATGTAGGGTATGCATATAATAACTGATTTGTGTAATAATTATTTTAAATGATATTTTTACAGATGAAGTAACTAAAACAGATTTATCTAGAGCAAGAGGGAAAGAGGCTGCTGCTGAATTGAGAAAGAAAAGACAGGAAAAACTAGATCAACAAAAGAAACTGTTAGATAGAAAACTTCAGGCCAGGTATTAATGTTATATTATACTACTTTTTACATTCCCTTAATACATAGAGAATCATCATGTTCAGAGGAAAACTTTTCTTTTGGTAAAACAGGTTATACTCAATTTGTTTATTGCACACCATAAGTTTTACAAAGATGTAGTACATAGGTAAAAAGCACATTTATGGACCCTGTCGGGTAAGGCAAACATAGAATTTAGAGTTATTGGAATTTCTATCATTTTAGCCATCACATTGCTATAACTGGTCTTTGTGGAAACAGTCCTATTAGCCTAATTACCTTATCCAGAAATCTATACATTATATTTTACCCTTTTCAGAGAAGCTGCTAATGATTTAAGTAAAGAAAAGGCAACACTAGTGGCAAATAAGCTATTAGGAAAAGCAAAAGTTTCTAATGAACAACATGATCCTGCTGTTGCTACTGCTGTATTAGGGGATAAGGTCAGCACTACAAACATTGTTGCTGACACTGTTACAAAAAGTGACATGGCAACCCAGTGGGATGGTGAGACCGTAACTAACGACTGGATACCAGCTGTCCCAGCACTAAAATTACCTATTGATGAACAAGGCAGCTTGAAAGGAGATGAACATACAGACAAATCTGGTAAAAGTAAAAGACGAGATCTCTTTGCCCTCAGCAATGAAATGCCATCTGATTTAAGAACAAAGACTGTGCCAGTTACGGAAACTTACGAAACAATACGACCATCACTTACTCTAGTAAGTGAACATTTACAGAACAGGAATCTTGGACTGAGAAGAACAGAACCTATAAAGATGAATAAGAAGCATGTAGATGATATAAGCAGCTTGAAGCAGACCATACTACGGACGAGAGCAACAAAGACTGAAGGTAGACCTTCTGATGCATGTCATGTTCTTGATGACCAAATTATTCCTGTACCGTCTTGGCATGCTGAAAATAATTGTCTATTTTGTTCTCAAAACAAGACAGTGCGAAAATTACATGATTGCCCTAATTACCATAATCATAATCAAATTCAGAGTGTAACTAGATCTTACATGAATAGAAATTATGGTTCCATTAAACCACAATCTCCTGTGATGCCTAGTCCAGTTTTACGATCAACTAGTCCATACAGAAGAACTAAAATGATAAACAAATTTCGTAAGCAATATTATAAATTTGCTTCATTTTTATGCTTTGCAGTTCATTATACCCTTTCCACTATATTTAACGACATTTGACAGATTGACGTTAGTGATGTTCAGCAGTATCTCGAATGTAATGCCATTCGATTGTAAGCGACTTCGCGATTTTTCCAGTTACTTTATTTTACACATTTGGATCCTTACATCATCTTACATTATCATTTTATTATTGTTTCTTTCTTCTATGTTAAAAGAATTAGCCTATAGCTTAAAATGATAAAATTAAAGTTAGCTTAGGTATTATACAAAATACTTAATTTATCGCGTGACACATTTGCGGGTTATAGCTAATCTAAAATATCATATTACATTTTATAAACGTATTATGAAGAGTTCAGGTTTATTCATAGCATTTATTTCAACCGATTATTTGTAAATTGTTTCATAATGGTGGTAATCGTTATAAGTGTTCATCACTAAGTAACCATGGTAACTGAAAAAAACATGGGTACGTCCATGAAATACAATATAATTTGTTCGAAAAATAAGCGGAAGTATTACGAAACTTCATGGACGTGAACTGTCAAAAAGCTAAGCTTACGCTGGAAGGGGTATAGTCAACATTGTCTTAGACTTGATCATTATACTATCAATTCATTATCATTATTTTTATCACATTTTTCCATTCCTATATTATTATTCTTCTGAATACTTCATTATTCTTGGTTAACAACTTTTGTCACCTATTACATACCTGCCATATACCTATTGCTTAAATAGTTATATTATTTTTTATGGATAGCCTAGCAGCATTCAAAAGCAACAATGATATAAATTGTGTAATTAGTAGTGATTGGCAGATTTTTCATTCTTCTATTTTTATTCATGCGGAAGGCGCAGGACCGTTTTCTGTGGCGCTAGTTGTAGTATTACGTCGTATTTAGATATAGAACTAATGCAGTGAAGAGCCTCCACTGATAGAGATAAATTTGACTGACGTATATGCCGGTTCTGTAAAGGGTTTGTCTCAAGTTTTTCTCACTGGGAATAATAATTTATGCTTCATGAACTATCAATTCTTAGTTTGCCACCACTCAACCATGTACGGTCGGGGTATTTGCCGCTCGACCACCCTTAGGCGAGAATCGCTTGGCACGCGGCGCATGCGATACGTGGCACGCCCACGTATCGCATGCGCCGCGTGTCAAGCGATTCTCGCCTAAGGGTGGTCGAGCGGCAAATACCCCGACTGTACATTACTATAGCTTTTAAAGATTAAAATAATAGAACGATTTCAGAAAACATGTTCATAATTTAACATTAGTAAATAACAATTTTCAGCAAAAGCTGGCATGTCTAGTAATAATTTGACCGCTGACAACCTGCGAAGCAAGAAAAGTGGAGTGCAATTATATAATCACTACACCAGAGACACTAAAGAAATACCTACAAGTGACGAACAAATGGTTGTTAGAGACACACAGCAATCTGAAGATGCTTACTCTTTGGCAATGAAAGAGATAACTGCCGCTCAAGCTAAAGATACGGAGCACGGTAAGAAGATGCAGGACATCAGAAGTAAAGTGGCAGTTACGAAGCAAACTGTTGAGAAGGAATATAAAGATACTATGAGCTTTTTGAGTTCCTTGCCAAAAGATAAGGGAAATAGAGTTACTGTGAGAATTTTAATAATTATATTTTGTAGACTTGGCACTAACCCCCTTTCTCATAAACGCCTGTTAAAGTTAATCAGTGTTTAGTGATACTTTTATTAGTAAAATCAACCTTAAACCAAACAAAACCGTAAGAATTTAAGCTAATCAATTGACTAAAATTTAAAGAGACTTTTATGAGTAAGGGGGGGGGGGGTATATGCTTAGTAATTACATTTTGTTTTAAAACACTTAATTAATCTATACATAAATATTAATAAATGAGGACGACTTTTTATGACAAATAAAGTCATATAATAATTTGTAAATTGTTACAGAAATTTGCGTACATGGATGACCAGCAGCAACAAATACAAAAAGAAAAGCGACAACAAAAAATGGAACAAGAATATAAGAAAATAGAAAGCAGTTGTAAAAAACGACATTCCTGTATGGTAAGTATAATATATTTGTTGACTAGTTATACAATTACACGGTATAGGCAATAATATATTGTGAGTGGAGCGCACTTGTTGTAATATTACTCTTACACAATAGTAACAACACCTATGTTACCTTATAAATCCTACTTCATACTAATTTTATAAATGTGAAAGTTTGTGAGGATGTATGGGTGGATGAATGTTTTTGTTACTTTTTCACCCAAAAACTACTAAATGAAATTTGGAATATAGGTAGTTTAGGGTGTAGAATAACATTAAATTTAACGTAAACAATACAGGTGAAGACACGGGCATCAGCTAGTTATTAATATAGTGTAAGAAGCTTTGCTGTATCTACATATAGGATCAAGTCCTGCCAGGTGCCTCAAATTATGCCCATTTTTGTATATTAACATAACTAAACTTTCAGAACAAACACCACAAGAAATCTACATCACCACCAAAGACAACAGAGAAGGATGCATTAGATTCTGATGACTTCCAGTACTCGTGGATGCCAGTTCCCGAGGGCGATGGGAACCTCGCCATACACACAATACCCAACACAGTGAAAGATAGAAAGTCCAACAACTCTGTGAAGTTTAGCCAAGTAGACAGCTACCATGAATATAGATCTAGGCACAAGCATACGCCTCCTACTAAAGATACTGCAAGTACAGAAAAAAAAACTAACAAAAAACGTGTCAAAACTGTTTTAATTGACAAAAATGGTAGCCAATCTGACGATTCGAGCATTGCGTCAAACACTAGCTCTGTTGACAATTTAAACCTTGATACGGAGACAAAGGGTTCCAAAGTAGTAAATAATTCTTCTGATGCTGAAAGTATAGTGATATACAAAATAATGGATATGAAAAGAAAGAAGTCTAAAAAGAATAAAAAGTTATTAACCAACATTGCCAAGTCGTTAAATAATATGGAAAAGAAAGCTGATGCAGAAGTAAATGCGACTGTGCCTATGAGTCAACCAGACATGAATGTAGAAGCACTAAATAATACGATGGGTAGTAATGTGCCCCTTGAACAAATTAATGAAGGTAAAGTCATTTCTGTACTTTGTTTTTGTACAATTTCTTGTTTAATTATATGTTTACCTTAACTACTTATTCTGATAATTCAATTGCTTTCTTTTACTAATAATAAGTTGTAATCCTGTAAGAAAATTTACTATTTCCTTTATTTATTTCAGGTATCTACAAGGTAGCTAAAGAGCGGTAAGTGTTTTAGACTAAATTTCCTTTGATTGACAACAACATTTTCTTATATTGTTCCCAACAAGTCATTCCAGAGCAAGATTTCCATTGAATGTAAAAAAATTCCAAACTAATATATATGTAAACTATCCTCCCGTAGCGGAAGCTACAGTGTGACCAGTTGTTATGCAGCTAATATTGCGTGTTGGCAGACATCTACGAGTTCTAAGAATTTATGGTAACATTATAATAAGTTACATAGGTTTGCAGTATATCCTCCATTATGTAGCTGTACTCTATCACTAATTTATAAAACAATTAGCGACAAATTAGTTGTTTTTCCTTCCAAAGCTACTAAGCTTATTGAGTAATTTTAAATCATTATCGAAGTTTACCAATTCAGTAAATTTGTACACTAGCACCATTTAATATTAAATATCAAGGTACTATATTATATAAGTATAATTTTTTTATAATAATGTATTTGACAGGGTATTTTTACATGTTTTGATCCCTAGTGCCTTTTGATTTTTTTAAATCAAACCATAAACCATTTTGTGCCATATCTAGTAACCATCTTGTAGTGCCATTTTTTTACTGTAAATATGTGATGATACAAACTACGACTTAGTTTTGACAGCGTACTAACTGATTGAACTAAATCTGAAATTTCTAATTCATGGCTGCATTGTGGGTAGATTAACAATGCTTACCTTGTGTTTTAAGATGCTTCAGATCTCCCATGATGACGAAAGAAGATACCCTTTTTCATTGCACAATGTTCAGCTATTGACAGTAGCGAGTTCATGCAATGATATATCCGGCGACATAAGCTTACAAACCGTGTTATGCTAATCGCAGCTAACACACAACGCAGCTAACACACAAGTTACCTTGTATTTTTGTCTGTCCATCCTTCTAAAAATAATTTATTTCATAATTTTTAAAATTACTTACCTACCGACCATAGTTTGGCTATGTCTTTGTTGGAAAATGTATTTTCTCTATTGTATTTTTTTCAGGGACAACTTCGCTTCAATGCATTTCACTGAACATCAGGAAACTAATGTAAGAGACAGAGGTACAGAACAGACAAGAAATCAGACATGTCAGTGTAAAATACTGGACCCGAAAGGAGGAGGTAACCTACTACATATTTTTATAGTATAAAAATCTAAAGACCGTAATAGACTACCAGATAACTTAGCTTTATGGTACAGTAATCTTATTTCAAAATATGGTTTGTATAACATAAAAAAATGTATTATTTTCGATCCACGATACCAATATATTTTGTATGACATTGACAGAGGCGACTTACTTCTAATTTATTTATTTCAGGGCTTGTTCTTCAATGGCAGTATGCAGATAGTTTTCAACCAGCTAGGTAAATAAGATTACTTTTAATTTATTTATTTATTTTTATTTATAAACTTTGTTGTTACTTTAAATAATTGTTTCAATTTTCAGTTTTCCGAAATCATGTCAGTGTTCGAGTACATCCCAAGACAAAATGGTATGCCCACAAGTGACTACACAAAGTGTGGCACTTAATACAAGTAAAAGTGAAAAAGAGCCCACACCATCAGAATCAACAGCTTCATTCAAAACTGCTACCAATGATAAGAAGATCAGTACACCTGCAGATAATGGTTATATAAAACTACTAAACGAAGCAGGACAAGAAGCAGGTAAACTGTTCCTAGGTCCAACAGGCTTGCTAGAAGATGACGCATATGAAGTTGTATTACAGCTCAGGAAAAAGTATGAAGCGAAAGAAGACGCGACTGCTTCTAAGCCACAACAGACAGAAACAACTGCAGTAAACACCAATGACATTAAAGTCAATGAAACGGAAACTCCTTGTATAGCTCAGATGCCTTCTACCATAGTACCAAGCAATAATATTTCTGAACCATTGACACCAGTACCAGAAACTTGTCAAGAAACACAGCATCCCAATACAGCTGCGCAATCAATTAACACGTCTCCGAGTGTTTACAACCCAGCGAGCAGAACTAGCCAGTGCTCTATGAACTCTGAGATTCGTCTAATACAGTCCACAGAAGATAAAAAAGAAATGTCTGACAAAGCTATTGAGGCAGTCTCTAGACCTGCAACCACTACATATACCCAGACAACAAATTCTCCAATTAGACCTATGTATTTCCACATGAGCTCTTCTACTTCCACAGCTTACATGAGCCCGCCGGATATGATATTACCTAGGTTCCTACATTCTTCTCATGTTTTAAGCGAAGATAGCCAATTTGCTCCTCAAGATGTAAGGAAGCAAGACAGATATAACAGAAAGTGTAGGCATAAAAAAGCTACAAGTGAAGGTGTTCTAAAAGAGGTTGTTTCTAATAAATCTGAAAAAAGTTCAGATGTAAATGGAATATATTATGAAACGAACCCAGTTCATTCAGTTTTTAAACTACTAGAACCAAAAACATATTCACCACGACGTAAACGAAAAAGATCAGAATGCAAATGTCGTAATTGTAATGTTCGTAAAATATACAAACATTGCTACGTGAATAGAAAAGTATCCAGTGAGAATTCGGAAACAACACATTTGAATAATATTCACCAAAACAGAAATAAAAAGAAGAATGCTCCCTTCAAAAATGTTAAAGGTTCTAAGCTAAACTCAGTTATTAAAGAGTACGTCAATAGACTACTGGTTTTAAATAGAGAAGGTGTAAAAGCGTTAGAAGTTGCAGACCAAGAATGCAGTTCTGTTGGTACACCTGGCAGCTCTATTATCAATGTCCCATTTAATGTCGATGAAAGAAAATCATCTGCCAATAACAAAATTTCTCTAGAATTTATTAAAAAAGCTTTATTGGAACAAATTACAAATGAGACTATTAAAAGTTCATCGATGGCGCATTATGTTGATAAACAGTGCAATCATTTATCTCGTAAATCACGAAAGTCTGTTCATAAAGTCAAATCATTAAACATTTCCAAACGACTTGCTAAAAATATTAAAGCTACCGAATCGAGAACATCGGTTACTAAGCCGATCATAGCAAGGTCAACATCAAGTGAATCGCGTCCTCATAGTGTAACTTCATCTAAACAATCATCGGCAACTATGTCACTACATGATTTCAAGAAAAAAAGTATCGAAAGAGAAACAAAACAAAATAAAGAAGATATAATAAGAAACGAAACTCGGAAAAGCGAAAGCAGGAAGACAAGCAGCCATAAAATATGCGATCCACAAATAAAACAAACTACATCATCAAGATCGAATAAGTCATCGTCTGACAAGTTGCCAGAAACTGAAACTAGCAAAGAATCATATGACTACTATAAAAGCAAAGATGTCATACCCGTTAGCATGTCAACACAGACTAACCAAAACTTAGATACAGACCTTGTAAAATTAGCTGAAGATAAGCTTCAGAACATGGAAAAATTTGCTAATTTAACCGAAAAGTGCACTAAGCGGCTTTCTAACCTCGCCAAAGTTTTAGAAGAAGTTAGAAAAAATAAATCCTTAATTTACAGTCAAATTTCAACATCTGATTCTACAGACTCACAATCAGGACAAAAGTCTGACAATGTAATTAAGAGTCCAGTACCAACTAATTCTACTGACAATATAATAAAAAGTCCAAAGGCCACAGATTCGCTTGATATACTAAGTGTAGTAAAGAACAAGTCTCCTGAACCTACATTAGTAAAAAGGCCAAATACTTCTGAACCGGACAAAGAAAAGCCACAGAAAGAATCCATTTCATTTATAGCTGATATTCCTAAATTTAATGTCTGTAGTCTACCTGAAACGAATGTAATAGATCCAATGCAAAATGACGTAACTAAAGCGTCAGTTTCAAGATCACATGTGACCTTAGATGCAAATTCATTTGAATGTATAAAAGGTAGAGCTAAGCCTCCTCCAGCATTATCACGGATTCACTTAAAGCACCATCGCGAGTACATTACTCCTCATGAACTTTCTACTGTCATAGAGGTAGATTCACCTATGAGTGTGAAAAACAAAACACAGTCACAACGTAGTGATGCTCCTAATAATAATCAATCCTTTAACGAAGAAAAGTCTGCAAGAGATAACAAAAGATTACCACATTTAGAAACTGTCGTCAACCCTGACCTTCTACAAAGTAACTTGGAGTATTCTAAGCTACCGAAGCCATCATTAACAGACTCATTGGATAATTCTAAATTTCAGATGATTGATTTGAAACAATTTAATGAGATAATGCTTGAACCATTTATTAGTATTAACGAATATGCTAAAAAATATAATGTAGGAGCACTTGATGAAGGTTCGAACATAGAAGACATACAAAAAGAGGATATTTTACACGATGACAATATGAGTTCATTGCAATCTGACGGAAGCTTACCTGATGTGATAGCAGAATTGCTTAAACGTAATATTATCACAGAACCATTTAAATTCGACAGTGCTTCTAACATTAACTCTAATACTCTATCGTCAGAATCTACTTTATCAATATTGGCTTTGTCTAAAGCACGTAAGAGTAAAAAGAAATCAAGTCCAATGTACCACAATAAAGAAAACATTGTAGAAACATCCGACACATTGAGTGTTTCTTCTAACCCTGACTTGGAAAATGCATTTAAAAAACTAGGTATGGGCTGGGCATCATCTACTTTAAAAAAGACGAAAGAACGTCTCGCTTTATCGTCGTCATCAAACACTTCAAGTTCTAGTTTGCCACACTTTAAAATAAATAGTTTTAGCCAAGACATACCATCCCTCATCACAGATTCTGTATCATCTGTAATCATTCCGAAAACAAATAAACAGACTAAATATGCTGAAAATAATTCCAAGGTATCTCAGCAACAAACAAAATTAGAAAATTCGACTATTGTAAAAGAGTTTTTAACTAAAGAACTGGCTAATAAGATTACATTCAACAAGTCTCGTGTAAATGAAACCGAAGACGAGTTTATATCGTTATTTGAAACGAAGATGCCAGAAGGGTTAAAAAACCAGTCAGATGTAGGTTGTGATGAGAATTCTCTTGATAGTATACCTAGCGGCGCTAATAGGGCGAGAACCTCAACTCCTGTTCAAATTTACAAATCAATGATTTATCATTCAAGTTCTAGTTCTAATTTATCTAATGGATTGTTTAGTAATGTAGACTTATCTTCAGTCAAAGTAACACCTAATTCCAACAGTCATTCCAAATCTTATAAAGATGATTTAACCATTCCTAATCTTAGCCTTAAAATGAAAAAAAGTTCAGATAATAGTAAAAGTGATTAATATGTATTGTTTGATGTTATTAATATATTTATTATAAAAAAATATTATTGATTTTGGACTGTATATTATGAATAAATCAAATGAGTTAAATTAAAACATTTGTTTTTTATTAAAATAAGAACCATGATAGGAACATTATTTATTTATTCAAATAATTTACTTATTTCTTTTAGATCTACATTCAGATTGAAAATGAATATAAACAGTATCATGAAATATGCAAAATCACAAAATAATTATTTAGCATATTTTTTAACTATTTTCTTGTCTCATAAATACATGTCAATATTTCTTCATTTTAGTATTAAAAAAAACTATAGTTCTTTAAAGATGAATTTTTATTTGACCCTTCATTTTGTTCAATTTTTTTTAATTTAATACTTTGTATTATTTACAAATATTTTTTTTATGTTTTGTAAGGGTCACTTCATTTATTAAAAAGTGCATATTATCATACTGATGTGCATCATGATACTATTTAAGTGACTAAAAATGATTTCTTCTAGGTTCAATCAGTAACGAATTCATAAAACTCACTTATTAGTCAATGATCTATATAATTCAGTGCTTAAGTTATTTACTATTAACTTAGTTCAATAAATTATTACACACTAAAAGATCACAGAACACAATTAGCATCTTTATAAAGCTACATGTAATGTAGACTAAATAATTTAGATTACAAAATGAGATTCGAAATACCAAAATTTAAGTACTAATAATTTGAGCTACTTAATTTATAAGTATTATAAATGTTCTATCTAATCTTTTTTTTTTTCTTTTAGAAGATGTTCATTTACTAATGTATATACAAGTCCTATAGTTAATGCTGAGACCACTGTCCCTTGGGCTGCAACTCTTAATTGCATTAAGAAGACACTGGTACTCATTTTTCCTCTGGTTTTAAATTTGTATGCTCCAAACCCACAGACACCCAGCAGTCCAAGTATTCCTGAAATATATAATTATTTTTCTTTAGTGTTTTAGCCATATTTAAATAAATCAATTAGATTTTTAGATACTTGGAAAAAAGAAGCTAATAATATACTATAATTTAACTCTTGAATTACTAATTATATAACTTGAATCTATTTTATCTTCTTACAATAATGTAGATGAAAATAATAATCTATAACTTCTTTTTACAAACATAACTTCTTAAGACTTCCTAAAAATATCTTAATTATTTATTGATTTTATCTCTTACCTACTATCATGAATGGTGAATCCTTAGATTTCCTTGCAATTCTCTCTGCCTGTGATTCATCTTCATACTCAAATATTTGTTTATTTGGCATTTTAATACAATTAAAAATTAGCTACAGATCTAAAAAAAATAAATTAATGCTCACATTATATCATGGAGTATGAAAACTCAACAGTTAAGTTATTATTTATTTATTTATTTTCCAGTAGTACCTATTGTGTAAATAATACACTGTTTTAGGAGACCGTAGTGTACCACAGGATGAGTTTGGGTGGCTAATTATCGTATATTACTAAAGATAATCGTTTTTCAAATATTATAAGAGAAAGTACAAGGTCTAAATAGCTTTCAAGGGCCCTTTGTTGCATCAAAATTATTAAAGTATTCTATTATAATACAAATTTACTACAATATTAAAATTACTAGTAGTAAACGATTTTTAATTTTATTATTATAGAAAAATTATATAACTAATATGTTTTTTTAAATTGCATCATTCAGGTAAAACTTACCTGTATGTGAGATATACTCAAAATATTTATGTTTGCTTGAAGATGAAATAAACTTCAGTATAACTAACTTTAAACTTAATCTTTCCCGCTTTATCAGAAAGGCAAAATAAAAGATTGACGCAAAAACAAAATTAAATTTGTTCCTCGTTCACTTTTGAAATGAAGGCAGAGTCTATTGAATTGAAGGTCATAAATGTCAAAATCATTGTCAGAAGTCAATGTCATTACAGAAGCACCGGAGGCATAAATATTTAGATATTTTTTCTATGTATAGTCGAAAACTAAATGGCTTTATCACCTCTAGAGTTAATGTTAGTTGCATGTCAGAAAACTATTAGGTTCAATATCGCACAACAAAACATCAGCTAAATCATGACGCTACTTTGACATATCAGTTCTCTTGTATTAGCAAATAGTCGTTAAATATTTATAAAAACAAATAGTAAAGTCAACGTTATTGACTGTTACTAGAGCATATTTTCGGTAAAACGTTTTATTCTAATGAATTTCTCTCTTTTTTCCTTCTATGTCCATCCCTATCATTTCTTGCATGACGTCATTGGCTCATATTTCAATTTAAAGTTTTCGTAATTTTATAATATAAAAAAAATTAGGGTAAACCACCTAATGGTTAGAAGTCCTACAATTATTGGCACTTAAGAGTTAAAAGTGAGTAAAAAGAAAAAAAAACATTATAGATTATTCAAGTTCAGTATGATTATTCAAGTTCAAATATTATTTATTTAATATTTTTATCATATTTTATTTATTTCATGTGTCAACATAACAACAATATATTTATCAGAATCCTTTTATTGGCATTAGTGCCAATAATATTTATTTAATACTATTCAATCACATAATAATGATTAAGTATAAGCAAAGATTAAAGTTTTTTACCATTTTATGATATTTTATATTTTAGTCTAACACGAAGTCAACTCTTAAGGTGTCAACAATTGGGTGGCTTACCAGCCAATATTTAAATTCTATATTTTCAGTTTTTCTGAAATGACAAGCTTGTAATGTCACAAGTAACAAGTTGCCTTTAGTTTTAAATTATTTAATGGTTTTTTATGGTTTTTCACATACAAACTCGACAGTTTCTTATAGTGACATTTGTATTGTGTAGATATTATTATTTATTGCGTTGAAGTGAAAGTTTAAAATAGATTGCACTTTTGATCTAAGCATAGTTTTGATTACGGTCAACCAATGACGGCAAGCTCACGCATAAACATTAAATAACGATCTTAATGAATTTGAATTATGATGGAATTTTTTGTCAAAACTGATAAAGCCATTTCGTTTTCGAGTATACGTTTTAGCAAACTGCACAAAAAAAATTAACAGATTACAAAAAACATGAACATAAATAAATATAATAATAAGTTATATTACTGAGTAGAGTATAATATAAGTGCATTTAAACAAATCGTAAGGTATAGGAATAGACACTATAGAGCAGATTTTTTTTTTCAGAAGACTAATGGCCAGATTCAGAGACCGCACTTTGACTTTACTTTCTGTTCTGTTTTTTTAATACAATGGCCCCCCCATCGTTCCCCGATGATTCTGCCAACGTCAAGGTGGAGAGAATAAAAGTATAAAAAAGAAAAATGCCCGGTCCCTAATAAAAACTGAAAATACAAAGGTTAGTCTGATTTCTATTACTAAAACAAAAAATAAATTTAATTAAAATGAAGCTTGGTAAGTCATCAGTAGAAAGTTAAATTATTCTAAGTAAAATAAATCATCTATATACATACCTAAGTGAAAAACATAAAAATATATTTTAAATCATGCAAATTCATTATAATAATATTATCTTATTAATGGATATGAATCTATATAAGACGTCAATAAGTGGGGTGTGAGCTAGGGATAGAAGAAAAGGAATGTTTACTGGGCGGGGTATACAGTTAGGCAATAAGTCATAAAGAGGAACAGAAAGGTTAGGACAGAAGAAAAACAAGTGCTCGAGAGTGCCGTCGTCCAAGCCACAATCGCAGATAGAATGATCTCTAATGTGCATCTTCGCTAAAAAGACCGGTGTACAAACAAACCCCAAACGAAGTCGAATTATTATTGAAGTGGCAAATTTGTTTACATTTCTTCGCACACTAAACCACGGTTTTAATGGAATAAGAGGTTGAATAGATCCATAAAATCGACCTTTCACCAGCTTGCTGGACTGCCACTCTTCATTCCATGAACATAATAAAGAAGTTTTGGCTAGGGGACGTAGATCACGAGCAAAACAGTAATTGTAATTGTTACTGCCACAATGAATGGCCATTTTGGTACAGGAATCGGCAGTTTCATTTCCAAGAATACCAACATGACTTGGAATCCAGGCTAAAACCACATCTACGCCAGATACATGACATCTGTGTAAAGCTTCTTTAATTTTCAGCGTGATTACACAATGATCCCGCGATCTAAATGGAAAACTTAGCAAATCTTTTAAACAAGACAACGAGTCAGTAAAGATTATGGATCCATTCAGATTATGAGATTCCACATACAGTACAGCCTCCAAGAGAGCTATTGATTCTGCTGTAAAGATTGAATTAAAAGAAGGAGATTTAAAATTAAGAATGATTCTAAATTTAGGAATCCAGACTGCTGACCCGACAGGCGTGTCATTATGTAATGATTTAGAAGCATCAGTGTAAATTGTAAGCCAGTCGCGCCAATTATTGGCTAAAATTTTCTCAAAATGTTTGTTAGCATCGATATCATATTTCTCTATGCCTAAGGACAAAATAATGGATGGACGAAATGAAAGAGAGAGGTAATCACTTTCAAATATGGGATGAGATGAGGACTGATAAACTGAACAAGGAAGTTCTTTGAGTTTTTTAAATGAAATTATAAGCAGAGGCGGGTCCTTATGTAACCAATATGGAGAATTTGGTAGAATATTCAGAAGAGAATTGAGAACAGGAATAAGAGGGTGAGACTTTATTTGAATTACTTTATATAAGAACCTATCAGCAAGGTATTGACGTCGAAGATGGAGAGGAGCCTCCAAGCATTCAACCTGTAGAGCATTTATAGGAGAACAATTCATAGCACCTGTAATAATTCTTAAACATTTCGACTGGATTCTATCCAACCTGGCCATAGCAGTTTTATTGCATGGTTCAAGTAGGAACCCTCCGTAATCAAAATGGCTACGAACAATAGAATCGTAAACTAGTTTTTGACAAGAAGGATGAGAACCCCACCGGACTCCAGAAAGAGCCCTCATGACATTCACTCCTTTTTCACATTTCTGCTCAATATATGCCAGGTGAGGGATACCTGTTAACTTGGAATCTAGAATAAGTCCCAAGAATTTGACAGAATCCTTTAAGGGAATAGTCTCTTCACCAACACGGATTTCTAAAGGTGGCACATTACGTTTGCGAGAGAAAATAACAGCATTGCATTTAGGCACAGAGAGAGAGAGATTATGATCAGATAGCCATTGATTTAGGTAAAACAAAGCCGAATTAATACAAGATGAAGCTTCAGAAAAAGAAGGAGAAACGGTGAATAATGCTACGTCATCGGCAAATTGTAAAATCTTACAAAAAGGGGAAACACATAAATCTAAGTCAGAAGTATAAATATTGTAAAGAAGAGGACTAAGCACCGAGCCTTGCGGAAGGCCCTTCCACACAGCCCGAGGAGGAAGAAGAATAGAATGATAACGAACAGATACATAGCGACATACTAACATATTAAAGATAATATTAGTCAACCTTTCAGAAACACCTAGTTGAAGCATTTTCTCCCTAAGTAAAGAAAGTTTGACATTATCATATGCAGCCGAGATATCTAAGAATGCCCCAATAACATGCTCATTTTTAGTAAAAGCAAGCCTGACCTCAGACGTAAAAATACTAAGGTTATCCAAAGCACTCTTACCCTTTCTAAAGCCAAATTGATTCTTTGCCAGCAAATTATTTCTTTCCATAAACCACTCTAAACGGTTTTTAATTAAATTCTCCATTATTTTAGCCAAAACAGAGGATAAAGCAATAGGTCGATAAGAAGTAGGGTCATTTGGGTCTTTACCAGGCTTGAGGATAGGAACAACTAACTGTGTTTTCCAAGATTTAGGGATGATTCCTGAAGAAAAAATGGTATTGAGAATAGTAAGAAAAAATGATTTACATAATTTAGAAGATTTGCAAATGAAGGAGTAGGGGATGCCATCTACACCAGGGGAAGAATCATGTAGGTGGTCAAGTGCACTGGAAAGTTCGCTAAAGGAGAAAGGGTCATTCATCCAATCTTCTCCAGGAGAATGACAAGAGATCATAGATGGAAAACAGTCCAATTCTGGAACAAATGGAGGGGCTAAATTAGCATGGAAATCATACAGCCATAAATTGGGGTCGTTAAAGGAAATATTATAGTCTGTAAGACTTCCACGATAGGCTTTAATGCTTTTCCAAACTTGTGATATGTTGGTACGCGGCGATAAAGACTCACAAAATCTACGCCATCCTTGATGTTTTTTTTGTGCTAGAAGACGACAAGTTCTCGCAGCTGTTTGTTTAAAAAGAAGGAAATCTGACATTAACAAGGATGAGGCAAATTTATTTTCTGCCTCTTTCCTTTGCCGTACACTATCAGTACATTCAGCATCCCACCATGGAGGTGACGGAACCAGTTTACAAGAAGGTTTTTTTGTTGGGATAGACATATCAGCAGCTTTAATAAGGGATGACACAAATTCGTCATATACTACAAGAAAATTAGAAGAGTTAACAAGGGAAAGATTATTAATTTCTAAATCCAACTGAGAACAAAATTTGTTCCAGTCTGCCCTTGGTGTACAGTACTTAAAAAGTGGTACTGTAGAGGTAGAAGACGATTTGGATGACTGGTGAGAAGAAACTAAAATAGGAAAGTGATCGCTTCCAAAGCAATTGGGCAAGACCGTCCAAGATAGAAGAGAAACGAGAGAAGGAGAGGAGAGAGTAAGATCTGGGGAACTGGAATTTTGCAAAGGAGAAACCCTGCGAGTTGCGGACCCATCGTTTAGAACACACAGATTTCTTTGGTCTAAAAGATCCAAAAGAGCAAAGGAATAGGAGTCATTGATAGGAGAACCCCACAGAGTGTGGCGGCAGTTAAAGTCTCCTAACATAATAATAGGAGCTGGAATAGATGATAAAATAGAGTTAAGATTAGATATAATGTCATAATTAGGACGAGGAATGTAAACGGAAACAAAGGATATGTTCTTTGCTCTCAAAGCAACAATGTGTAAATCAGAATTATGTTGAGGAATAGAGATTTGAGAAAATGTTACATTTCTATTGATAAACAAAGCACAACCAGCCCAACCATCGCCTCTGTCATCCCGGAGGCAAGAGAAACCTGAAATCCTAAAGGAAGAGTCAGGTTTCAGCCACGTCTCCGACACAGCAAAGACCATAGGTTTGTAGCGGTTAATCAAATAGATCATGTCATGTTTTTTGCTTCGTATACTTCTACAGTTCCACTGAAGAATCTGTAGATCCATTGGAAGCATTGTTGCGGGTAAGGACAGAAAGTAATTGTTCAACTAGAACTGAGACATTGTTCGGTAAGGAGTCGGAAAATTTAGAAAGCATGTTAATTAGAGAGCAAAGAAGCAATTCAACGAGATTATCGTTTGGAGTTAATAACGGAGTTGTCTCGAGAGACGATAAAAGTGCACACCCATTAGGCTGTGAAGAAGACGGAGTATTTGTAATAGCGTTATGAGCATGCAGATCGTATGACTTGCCTAAGGCAGGCTTAGGTCGGGGAGCTATATAATTAGTTTTTTTATATGAAGAAGAAGTTGATGGAAGGAGAGTTGGATTATTGCTACTATTAAAAATATTACCAGGAGAAGAACTTACTTTGGTGGACTTTGAGGCTATCTCTGAATAAAGGCGTCGAACACGAGGAAATCTAACTGATGCCTCCATATAACTAATGCTCTCTTGAGACATTACCAATTTTATTTGTTTTTGTCTGTCGTGTTCCGGGCATTTTATATCTGTGGCTTTATGGTCGCCACGGCACAAAAGGCAAGAAGCGTCTTTCTCCAAAACGCTACAGGAATCGCCTGAATGCGATTGAGCACACTTATAACAACGCGACTGCGATCTACATTGTTGGGAAACGTGGCCAAAACGACAGCAATTTCGGCACTGTATTGTTGGTAGTAAATATAGAGAAACTGGAAGACAAGCATTGAAACAAAAAATTTTTTCAGGCAGAGTCTGGCCAAGAAAAGTAAGAACTACTGAGTTAGAAGGAATCCACTCTACAGTATTGTCCTTCTTAGTTTTTATGTTTAGCCGTCTGGCTTTAATAACTTGTCCACAATTACTAGGAGTGTGGATTCCCTCTACGAGTTCTTGTAACGACCAGTCGGTCGGGATATCCCTAACCACACCCATTCGTAGGGTTTGAAATTTCGGAATATGTGCAATAAAGTTGTGAGTATTTAATGTCTCTAAACTAACGAAGGAATTTGCACTCGTTGCAGATTTGAACTCTACGCTAATTCTATTACGTCCGATATTTTTAATACCGCCTTCTTTAATTCCAGATATTTTATTCGTGTGTAAAAAGTGCGCGAATTTTAGAATTTTAAAAGAATATCCTGACGTAGACTCAGGTTCCTTTCTAGAAACAAATACTGTAAAAGGTCCCTTGTCCTTATCAGAATATTTAATTCTTGAATCTGATTCAAAACCAGGCATACAATAAACTGATTGAATCGATTCTGCCGGGGATCTAGTTTTTTTCAAATCATCTTTTATTAAATTAGATTCGGCAGGCCGTTTATTAGGTCGTAAAAGTGGAATTTTGTCGGGAGGTTTCCCTCCACCCCCATCCGGGGGAACATCAATAGTCATTTCCATTACGGAAATGACTATTGAAAATAACAAGTGCTACTATCTACAAAATTATCTAAAAAACTATCTAGAAATACCTTAACCAAGCTTCATTCACCTCAGATATTATGTTAAATTAAAATATAAACCTTAATATAAACCAGAATTAACAATATTTGAAATAAAAATTTTAACAAAAAAAACAATGACGTCTCTCAACCAAGCGCCCGCCAAAATCCTGACTTTACTTTGAAGGAAAGTTCGACTTTGACACAAAAACGAGATTATACAGAGTCCTGTCAAACTCGAACTTTACTTTCCGCTACTGATCTTTACTTCGCAAAGCCAAAGTCGACGATGAGGTTGACTTTGCTCCTAAAGTAAACTTTGCATAACTATACGTCTTAAAAAAGAGGCCATTGTGTTAGCAATATTTCCATATATCATAATAAATATTTAATATGGTCGGATTATACCGACAAAATGTCAAATTTTGACAATACTTTGTTTCACGTTTGCGTTTGCTTATTAATTTCTGTTTTATTTTCTGACGAATTGTGCCTTCCTTTCTTTTCTTATCTTTCTTTAACCCCTCAGCTGGCGGACAGACATACCAGGGCGGGTCAATAAGTCCGTGACTTTTTGGATTTCCCGTCTCTTTTTTGAAAAAGCAACACTGCTCCCGTCAAGAGTCATCTGTCAGTTGACTCTTGTCAAAAATTGAACAAGTTTTGACAATTAGTTTGTTTTTAACGGCCGTTAATATCAGACTACCGCGTTGACTAATAAGAAAATGAAAAAAAGTGAATTTCGTGTACTCATAAAGCATCATTTTTTGCGAAAAAAATCTATGACGTAAACCAAAGCTAAGCTTGATAAATATTATGGGGACTCTGCACCATCCATTTCCATGGTAAAAAGTGATTTACTGAATTTTGATGTGGCCATACAAGCACAGAAGATGCCGAACGTTCTGGACGACCAGATGAGGTCTCCACATACGAAACAATTAAAAAAATTCATGATACGGTTCTATTCGATCGGGGATTGAAAGTGCGAGAGATTGTAGAAGCCACAGGCATCTCATATGGCTAAGTGGTTTCAATTTTGAATCATAATTTGGGTATGAGAAAGCTTTCAGAAAGACGGGTGCCGCATATGCTCAAAATCGACTACAAACACAATCGTGTGACAATTTTGCAGGAACGTATGGCTTTGTTTAATCGCAATAGGAACGAGTTTTTGCGCCGTTTTGTAACGGTGGACGAAACATGGATCCACCACAACATACCGGATACCAAACAGTATTCAAAACAGTGGGTTTCTCGGGGTGAATCAGCGCCAAAGAAGGCAAAGGTGGGTTTGTCACCCAATAAAGTCATGGCGACTATTTTTTGAGATGCACGCGGTTTTATCCACATTGACTACCTTCAAAAAGGAAAAACAATCAATGGTGAATATTACAGCCACTTATTGGGTCGATTCGATGAGGCATTAAAAGAAAAGCGACCGCACTTGGCCAAGTAAAAAGATTTTTCCACCAGGATAATGCTCGGGTGCACACATGCGCAGTTTCCATGGCAAAACTCCATGAATTGGGCTACGAGTTGCTCCCTCATCCGGCCTATTCACCAGATCTAGCTCCGTGTGATTATTTTACGTTCCCAAATTTGAAGAAATGGCTCGGCGGAAAGAGATTTGCCACCAATGACGAAGTCACTTCACACACAAATGCCAATTTTGAAGACCTCTACAAAATACAATTTTTGGAAGGGATTAAAAATTTGGAGAAACTTGGGGCTAAGTGTATAGAGCTCGAAGGAGACTACGTTGAAAACGAAAATAAGTTTTTATATAAAAAGCTGTGTTTTATGCTAAAAGTCACGGACTTATTGACCCGCCCTCGTATTATGTCTGCAAAAAAAAATGCGTAAACTGGCGGGCAGACATAATATGTCTGCGACCGGAATGTGCCAAACTTTTGTTTATATTAACATTTCCATAAGAATTAGCCGTTAATGTGAGTAAGTAAAAGCATCTATATTAAACAAGGATAGTATACATTACGACAGGAGACGTCGGTTTCAAGAAATTTATTTATCTATGACACTTTGAAAAAAGGTTTGCTACGGCGGTTACCAACAGTTAAAAGCGCGTACGTTATTTCGTGTTTTTAATTAATTTAATGCCAGCAAAAGGGTGAAATTTACTGTGAACGTGGATAGGAATGTAACAAACTATTTTAAATTAATACATTACTTATTTCAAGAGATTAAATGCCTTATTTTGCCAAAATGATCTAGCTCCTCGAGTTTGTTTTTTATTTTTTTTAACTCTTCCAACTTTTACGTTTTGTTTTATGATCCTATTTCTTTAGTAAACTACTCGCTACAGGCACTCAAATCACTCGTTAACTAATTAACTATGTTGTTTAAATGCAAAATCGGTTTAGATCATTATAAATTTTAAATTAAAAGCGAAAATATAGCACCCGTCGATCGAAAAGACATAATATGTCTGCCTTGCCAGTCAGGCGCGCACGGACGGCGGCCATTTTTTGTCAAGGAGAATAACGTAAAACGCATAGGATGCGGCATCGTGAGCGTAGTTGGAATTGAAGTACGAACAATTTTTGCCATTAAATTTGTATCAATTTTCACTTCAATATTTTCTCCGAATCATTTGTATTACATTATATTATATTACGTATATCAGTACATGTACTCCTATGTTATGTAGTACTCGAAAGGCAGTGCGCGATTGCCGTATCCGATCATCCCTCGCGGCTCACGCGCTCCATGGCGTACTTAGTAAATTTTCTTACGTTTTTGGGTTGTTTTTGGAAACTGTATTTTGATTATTTTTGTACTATCACATTGTATGTTTTTCACTATTTCTTTAGTAAATATAGTGTTCTAATAGAATTTAATAAAATACTCCTAGAAAATGTTTTAGAATTTCTTCTGTAATACAAAGTTTCCTAGGGTGAGAAATTCTTCGAAACTCTATGTGTTTTGTTGTATGGGTCATAAATTTAAACTAATCATTTCTATTGAATGAAATATATTGTTTATGTTAACTAGACAAAGCAAGCTTTGAAACAAACTAATCGTCTTATCGCTGCGAGGTCATGTGTCGACAAACAAGTCATAAAAACGAGACCCTTTTTTTTGTGCCGTGCGCTTAAGTGGCCCGTAATCAGTAAATCTTTCAAAGACGACTGTGTGAAATAAATGTTCTGAGAGTCCTATTTTTTTAATAGAATATAAATAAATAGTTATGTATATTGTAAATAAACAAAATACCGTTTTAGTATAGTGTTTTCTTTCTTCAGTATTTGTATTTTAATAAAAGAAACTGGGAAAAAATCGTTAGGCTCTTTTTTACCTTGATCTAGGAAAAAAATCACACACTTACGTGTTAACATTATTTAATAATCAGTTAGCCTAACTCATAACGATTACGTAGACATAAGTATCAAGGATGTTATTGTTATGATTGTCGAGTTAAACTTAAACAATGTAACCCGAGTCGGCGCGCGCCATTACCCCGCGGGGAGGGCTGCCAGTTTACGTCATAATGACTTTAAGTGCCTGCCAGCTGAGGGGTTAATTAAGTCCAGAAAAGCAGAAGTTGTGTCGTAAACGAATGTGAACAACAAATCTAAACAAAAACTATACTCTATTCACTTTGGCGTGAGAAATTAGGTAAACAAACTTATAATGGGTCTTGCTAATATCACGATTACTCATTCATACATAAAATCTACGGTCAATAATATGTCATGACAGCTGAAAAAGAATAAAATTACAAATTGATGTTTTTAGATAAAAAAATCTTTGAAAGCCTATAATTTTTTGCAGTTTGACAAGTTTATAATTTATATTAATTCTCATGCTATCTTGAATAGAGTATAGTCCGTCAAAGTTTACAACGTTCCATTTTATGAATAAATAATATTTTTACCTAAGCAATATATAAAAATATTTATAAGAGCTGATAATAAAAATTAAACCTTTTAAAACCGCTACCTATTAATAACGATTAAATCGTGTTTTAAAAAATTATTTTGTGAGCGTTTTATCGGTTACATGTTTTAGAACATAAAATAATAATGTAAAAGCTACGTGCAGCTGAACAAACGCTTACTTTACTTTTTAGAGCGTACCTACTTTGCTTAGCAAAGTCTAGTTATTGTCTCTGAATTTGAAAAACATTAAAGTAATCTTTCGCATGAAAAGTTTACTTTGGGAAGATTACTTTGAAGCAAAGTAAAGTCACGACTCTGAATCTGGGCCTAAGCGTCCTGAACTAATACATCATCGCCCGTCCTCTCAGCTCTTACCTAAATTAAAGCCTTGTTATAACACAATCAGCTCATTACCTGAAGCAAAAACACTAAATATTGAAACCTTGCATTCCTCACAGGCGCTTGGTTTCCAAAAACCATGAAAATGACTGATTCGTGGAATTTGCAGTTGCGTGTGACATCCGCAGAATCCACGGGATAGATTTACAAGTGGCGCCACAAAAAACCTAATCAGTATGGTTCTGTAATCTACGGCGCGGCGAGGAACCACCTAGCTCGTGCGTCCGAGTCGATGACACTGCAGTCCCAGTGAAACGATAATTAAAATATATCTCGGTTTCATCTTTGACAGTCAATGGGGCTTCGGAAATCATTTTGAGACACACGTGCCTAGGATTCAAGTAGCTGCTGGCCTCTAACACCGGCTGCTTCTAAACCTTGGAGGTCCTAACAAAAAAGTTCGCCGTCTTTATAGCAGGGTCGTCCGATCTATGACTCTGTACGGTGCCCCGGTCTGGGCAACCTGTCTTAGGGAAGGCCTTCGCAGTACGGCACTGCGATGCAGAGCTATTTTATGAGTCTGCAGCGCGTAATGGCAATCAGAGTAGTGCATGTATATGGGACCATATCTTTTGAGGCCCCATCTACCCTGGCAAGGACCGCACCTTTAGACATAACGATTTTTTGCCAGAGGCGGAGTGATGCTATCGAAGTCGCTTGTCATGTTGCGGCATGAATTAATAGCATGAGTCCTTCGGGGATATAGTTGTCCATTTCACATTAATTCATTCAAAATGACTTACCAGCGGTAATTTGAAATAAAACAAGTATATAACGAAATACAAAAGTTATAATTTTGGTCCCATAAAAAACAATATCAACAAATATATCGCATAAAAAAGATATTTATTAACTAGGTAGGTAGCTAGGAACATTTACATACTGCTTCTTGTAGTTCGAGAATAAAACAGTATAAATAAAGTCGACCCGATTTAGTACTTTGATAAAGTTAAATTACAAATAAGATTCCCCAATATAGCATAGGGTTGCTATTATTTATCGAAATAAGTCTAATAACAATAAACATAATTCGAAGCGCGAGGCATGAATAGAACAAGGCCCCAATCTTTTGAATATTTGCGTAAGAACCACTTTACCGCTCTTTTCTATTTCTAAAAAACATTTAACTTCCTTTTTTCGAAGTTATTAAGGTCACAAGTCGCATTACAAAGTGTAAAGTCTATTTTTTTATCTCGGACACTAAAATGACAACTACAAATGTCAAACGTAAAAATAATGTAGCCAGCTTTTAAGAAACAGTGCTGTCCTGTGTTTCGATTCGTGTTGTAATTATTGTAAAATATTTACGGTTGTTACTATAGTCGAGAACTAAATGGCTTTATCACCTCTAGAGTTAATGTTAGTTGCATGTCATAAAACTATTAGGTTCAATATCGCACAACAAAACATCAGCCAAAGCATGACGCTACTTTGACAATATTATTAATTTAATTTAATATTTTTATCACATTTTACTTATTTCATGTATCAACATAGCAACAGTAAATTTATCAGAATCTTTTTATTGGCATTAGTGCTAATAATATTTATTTAATACTATTCAATCACATATAATTTTCTTCCAAAATTAAAAGAGAATGCAGTTCTTGTTATAGATAATGCACCGTACCACACCAGGAAACTGGAGGCGTTACCTACTTCAAATTGGTGTAAAGAGCAAATACGAAATTGGCTACAATCAAAAAATATTCATTATGAAGAAACAATGTTGAAATGTGAATTAATCCAAATTTCCAAAAAGCACAAAAAAGTCTATGAGAGTTCTGTTGTTGATGAGATGGCTGCTGCACAGGGTGTCACAATTATGTGACTGCCCTCTTACCACTGTGAGCTCAATCCAATAGAATTAGTGTGGGCTCAGGTAAAGGGACATGTCGCAAAGAATAATAAAACTTTCAAGTTGAATGAAGTACGAAGTCTTTTTAAAGAAGGGCTTCTTCAAGTGACCCCTCAGCGGTGGCAAGACTGCGCTATGCAGTCAGTTATTCAACTCGAAGACAAAATGTGCCAATTGGGTCATATAGTCGACGACATAACAGATAGATTCATTATAGAAGTAGGTGACGACTCAGATGATTCCGAATATTCAAGTAACGAATCCATTTCTGATTAAAGATTAATTGTACAGCCAAATAAAAATAAATTATGTACCAAAAATAAATTTTGTTTTATTTAAGTACCTGAGTTTAAAATTAGAATTTGCACATTTAATATTATTATTTCCAAAAAACTGTATAAAATTTAATTTATCGTTACCTTTTGATAGGGGTGGTACATCACTACATAAATTGCACAAAAAAAAGGTAACAGTAATGATATTTTAGTATTCGAGATTAAAAAAACAGCCTATAGTCTCTATTTACCGTAATCGGCGGAACTAACCTATATTTTTATCGGTAAGTACCGGCTGTATCGCATCACTATTTATTAGTTGTAAAAAACAGGCAACACATGAAATGTCATTTTAGTGTCTGAGATAAAAAAATAGACTATAGGTACGTAGATTATTTAGAGATTGTTTTTTATGTACAGTCAACAACTAAAGTTGATTAACTCTACAAAACATCTCAAAGCAAAAAGCTTCCTTCATAGGATGCATAATAAGTGTCGTGACGAGAAGAGACAATAGTCTTATCATTAGTAATAGTTATTAAGCTTTCATAATTTTAATGCTAACTAAATGAATCATGATTCAAGTACTAAATCAAATCAGATCGCTTAAAAAAAATTAAGTTATGGAGTATGAGTCGCCGACGTAGAAGTACTTATTTATTTCTCGAATGTAAAACATATTCTCGAGACATGATTTTTTAGTAATTATAGTATAAAAACATACTACCTATATAAGTACAAAAATAAGCAATATAATCATACCTATTACGGCTATGAAAATGATTAACTAGATAGGTATCGTTGCGAAAAAATATGTAAAATAGTTATAGATCCTAGATCGTCTCATACAAGGTACCTTCAAGTTGAATTATTTGTTGCAATCTTTAATCATTATACTTATGAATTATTTAAATTACTCCTTAAAAAAATACTAAACACATATAATATAGTTCATTAACTTATTTAACATGATTTCCTTTTAGGAACTAATGATTTAAAAATTTAAGTACTCCCCTACTTGTGCAGATTTTAAGTTGAGTACATATTATAATAATGTATATTATGTAAGTAAGTATACTTTATTGAAGAAGTTAACTTAGTAATTAAAAAGCAGGCGGCGGACGTGTAACTTCCGTTGTTCATATCAAAAGCGTGTGAAGATGAAGAAACAAGTGAGCAGATACTATTACTGACCTTGAAGAAAAACTAATGGAGATGTATTACTTACTGAAAAACATTAGAATAAAAAAAGTTATTAACTAATGACAAAAGCAAATCTAAATAAAATTAAATAATATCTTCATAAAAGTAAAAAAAACTAAATCGTAAATAAACTTTTCTAGTGTCCCTACACTACAAAATTAAGTATAATTTTCTACTACAAAATATTATTGACCCGTGATTCAGATAAATAAAGTTTAACAACAAAAAGTACATCTAAAAACTAAAAACCCGATTGCTTAAAAATATTGAACTTCTTAATATGTAACTTATGATTGTAAAATTAAGTAATAATCGCTGTTAACTAATTTTAAATCGTTATAAAAAAATGTTTAAGAGAAACTTAATGATTTATAAATAGCTATTCATCGATACCTTACATGACATAGTTTTGACTTTATTTTTTTATATGCAGGTATATTGCGCCTGGAAGCTCTTTATCTGGAACACTGTCTATGGAGCCTCGTCAATTAAGACTAATTTTCATGCCACAACCAGCAAGATAGGCGCATTTGGTCTTTAGAGTGCCACAGGAATAAACATACACTTATAAAATATAGACTGATAAACTACTACTTTGCGTCTCGCAGTCAGGTATAAAGAAGGCACATGACTCATTTGTAAATGCTTCCTAACAAAATATGTAGTACCTATCTATAATTTTCTACCTATGAATAAAATCGCCGCACTTCTGCTAATATTCTTTCATACGACGATTCATCTATAATTACAAATCGCTTGGAGCGTCTACTAAAGTAATAAATGTCACCCGTATAGATATCAAACCACAAAGCGTGAATATGTAAATCGTGCTTCTCTAGCCGCTTCTTGAGCATCCCGTACGACGCTATATTTTGTAATTGTTGTAGGGTATGTACCTGAAAACGTAAACACGTTAGATATTAATTTCAAAATGTACCAGATTCTACGAGTAAGTGCCTGTCACAGATACAGAACACGATAACCAACTCGGCTGGCCTGAAGTTAGTTATCAGAGAATTTCGCGCTTGTCAGTACAAGAAGAAGTAAAACAACCCCTCCCCACTATTTAGTTCGAAAACTAACATGTGCGCTGCAGCCAATTGCAACAACTACAAACCGGCCAAGTTAGTTGGCGGATCCTGTAACTAGTACCAACAAAACCATTAGGAATGACTACGAATGACAAACTAATACTCTGTATTTGAAAAAGCAATCGACCCTGCATTCGTTAATAAAGAACAAATTATATTTTCAAGCTAAGATGTTTGTCATTTTATAAAATGAAGCTAACTGTACCTGTCAAAATAAGGGTCAGCGCAGACAGAGAGCAATAATATAATCTTCGCTCGGTCTCGGCAATTTTCTTTAGGGATCGCGTAAGTATCTATATATACGTGCATATTCTCTAGGACGCGCGAGCATTTTTTGGCAGGTTCAAGCATTTATGCACTTAAATGTAATAATTTTTAAAGTTTATTTTCAAGTGCGTTAATAAAATCCTAATCGCTGCACTCTGTTCTGTCTGAGCTGACCCTAATACATTGGAGTAAAACAAAATCTGTAAATAAATAAAATTATTGTGTTCTCCGCTTAATTTCTTCTATTTCCACCAAATTGTTTTATTTTTTTATCAAAAGAAAATGACTTGAAAAAACGGCAAGTCAAGATAGTATTCAAAAAGTTTCGTTTTAAAACCTAGGAATAAGAGCCAATCGCCCTAGTACAATATTTTAACGGTGCGTAGGTTTTTAATGGAAACAGAAAGCTTTTATTTACCTGGGATAATTTATCTTGTATACAGAATCGGTTGTCTGGATCTATATAAGCAACAAATTTACGCTGTGGCGTTTCGCCCCAAAATACCATAGGCTTTGAAAAGTCACCGTTCATAGCAAGGAACTTATCTAAACTGGTACTCGCATGGGTATACATCCATGATTTTAAAGGAGACAGTCTTCTTTGATCCTGCAAAAAAATGTTTAAATGCCTAGTGGTTATACTTTTTACTCAAACAGCATTGTCATTTTGATTCTGGGAGTGCCTAGAAAAATCATTTAGATGAGGTAGATTAGGTTGTTCGAAATGCTCACAAAAATGTAAACCATGTACGATGCAATAATACATTGAATACAATTTGCTGATATAGCTATATCTATCAACGCACAGCCCAAACCACTGGACAGATCTGGCTGAATTTTGGCATGCAGGTAGATGATATAACGTAGGCATCCGCTAAGAAAGGATTTTGATAAATTCTACCTCTAAAGAGATAAGCTAGGGGATAGAAGTTTGTATGTAACTATGTCAATTTCAAACCGATTAGGCTGAGACCAAGCATGCATATGCTACTATATATTGAAATAAGCCTTATTTTTAATAATACTTATAAACGCAAGGGAAATCGCGGGAAAATGCTAGTGTGTGCATATAGTCGAAAATATGACTTTCCTGCGCTCTAAAGTCACGATATCTCGAAAGCGATGCTTTGTAGAAGAAAAATGTGCAGATATTTTTTTTAGACAATTTTACGATCTACAAACTTTGTCTGAACCATTATTCAATAGCTCTCGTTGTTTCAGAGATATACGAAAAAACGCAAATTTGTGACCTTTGACCTTGAATAAAAAACAACGCACAAGCGGGATCGATGGGGACTTTTGACATATCATTTGTAATTAATAACGTATTCAAGGCCTGCACAAAAATCCAACTTGTTGGGAATTAATGCAAACTGAATATCTATTTTGACTGGACTATTTACAGTAAAAAGATTAAGAAAATATACTTACTATCGAACATTGATCTTTGTCACTTAAAGTATGTAAAAGATTTATCGCTTTACAGTCACTGTGCCCGCAGACTATTATGTGCCGTATGTCGTTAACGACACAACCGAGTTCCAACGCAGCTGGCTCACAGCTGGTCATCTCATCAGGAAAATATCCAGAGTGAGGTATAATATTTCCAGCATTTCTGACTAAAATTGTTATCATAAATTATTGTTTTTTATTTGATTATGCATCTGTTATAATCGTAGGTAACAAAGACCATGTATTTTACTTACCAACAAACATATCGCCGACACTTGTCTCAGTAAACCTAGTCGGAATCATTCGACTGTCCATGCAGGAGTAGAAAAGTGCTTTAGGCTGGAGGAGAAAATATTATTTCGTTAGTAATTTTTATTTATTTATTTATATATTTGGGAAACAAACAGTTATAACATACAGTCTTATTATGCTTATAACAATACCATAATTAATATACTTTTAACTATTATGCAGTTCTGTTTAAGATTCGTAGAACTCTCGAAGAGCCGGACGGTAGGGTCACGCACGATCGTTCAACGGAGAGAGCATACACGGCACGCGAACGTATCATAGTGGGGGCGTGATTTCGCATCCACCCCACCATAGCCCGTGTAAAGTAATAATGGTCGCAAGCAGCGAACTACTCGTCCTCAAAAAAAAGTCTAGTTTCCCGGTCCTCAGTTTTATATGAGACATATACGCATGCATATAAGTCGGGGAGACAATTTGGCTATTATATTTTTTAGCTCCTGAACCGCGATTGTAATTTGAATTAACGAATGTTAGAACCAGAAAATAATATTTATTGCAGATACTAATACTACAAAAAAAAGGGTGACTAAAAGAGCTGGTACTCAGGCCAGGAAATGTACAAATAAAAACAAATACCTTGACAGATATGTATTTGTTGTCAGTTTCCAATGTTAAATGTCAAAAAAAAGGGAAATATTTTTTGATCTGCTCAAAATATACTGAAATTAGATTTAATTTTGTTGTTTCGAAAAATTAAATCAAATTGAGGTTCACTTTTCATAATTATTCATTACATGCAAGTATTTTAATTTGATAGAAAGGCTGAATTTAAACAATAAGGTCAGTAATTTTCAAACTTACCACTGGATGATCTGCTAACTGTTTAAACTGTTTCACCATTTCCGGTCGATCCAAAACACGGTATCTCATTATACCTCTTAATATTCTATCCATTATAATCTATTCAGATCACTACACCAATTTTTTTGTCCCCGAGTCAATGTTTAAGAAAAGTGAAGTGTCAAAATACCATTTGACATTTATAAAATCTAGTCGCAATTTAACGTAAAAATAGTGCCATTATAGATATATTTTAGTATTTCATGTCGTTACGCACACACAATAACTTTTACAAAGATTAGTATGAGACAGAATGATGGCACATAATCGATTAGACTAAAACTGACATCTGTGACCTTCATTAGCGAAGCTTATCTTGACCGTAGCCGCGTTCTATGTTACACTAAGGTAAAAATATTTATTATGGGCATTAGATCAACCTTCAACAGCGTAATAGGACGTCTTATGTGCTTCTAAAATAATAGTAAATATATTTTTGCCTCAATCAAAATTACTGATGCTCATCATAATACTAATAGAATATTAGAATTAACCTAAATCATTATAAATGATACCCAATCAAATGATAATCTTTTCTAACAATGTTATATTTATATATTTTCAGATGGCACAATGTATAATTGGAGATGGTAACACTCCAGCGGATGCAGAAGCACCAGTTAGATCAATTCCACCAAATCACCGCTTTCTTGAACCAGTGAGAGCAGTTAAATCAGTAACTGATATGGCTATTTGGGAGAAGTCAGAGGCTTATATGGAGTATACAGGTTTCATAGCCACACTTAACGAAGCTGTGAAGGGCAAACCATCCTCTGTAGATTGTAAAGTATCACATAATGTTAGTAAACTATTAACTATGCTTGAGAAGATTGACAAATTAATTGATCACTACCCAGCTGTGGAACAACCACAGAGGTTTGGTAACTCAGCTTTCAGAGACTGGCTGAATCATGTTAAAAGTATTACTACTGAGTTATTACAGAATGTATTAGATATTAACATACATGTAACTATACCTGAGATAAAGTTATATCTGGAAGAGAGTTTTGGTAATGCCACTAGAATTGATTATGGTACTGGACATGAAATGGCATTTGTTATGTTCCTCTGCTGCTTATATAAAATTAACTTGTTGCAATCAGAGGATAATGTTGCTACTGTAGTTATTTTATTTAACAAATATATAGACCTTGTAAGGCGATTGCAGAAGACTTATAGAATGGAACCTGCGGGCAGTCACGGTGTATGGAGCTTAGATGATTATCAATTCCTTCCTTTTATATGGGGTAGTTCTCAACTAGTAGATCAACCAAGAATCTACCCACCAGCCAAGTTTTTAGATGAGGATATTATTGAAAAATTTAGTAATGATTATATGTTTATATCATGTATTAAGTATATAAAAGATGTTAAAAAAGGACCCTTTGCAGAGCACTCTAATCAGTTGTGGAGTATAAGTGCAGTTGGTTCTTGGCTTAAGATAAATCAAGGTCTGATTAAAATGTATAAGAAGGAAGTTCTGGGAAAGTTCCCTGTTGTGCAGCATGTACTGTTTGGTACACTTTTACCTATTAGAAGATTCCCATTGCATCATGTATAACATGTTTCATGTGCTAGATTTTATATGTTTTAAAGATGTTTAATATTAATTGATGATGGATGAAAGCTTGTAAGATCTACATTTTATTGTAATTAATTTATAAAATCATATGAAATGAATGTGAGCTATATAAATATGTAAAACTTTCTCTTGAACAAAGTTATAAAACTTAGTACTTACAGAATTTTAATTAGAACTGCAATTAGCTACTGTGTTGGTTTACACAAGTAACACAAATGTATGATCAAATACAGATATTTAATAAACAGGTATTATATATTTTTATTGTTTAATAATATTATAAAAAAGAAGGTCCTTATATTTGTAATACAAGTATATTAGTAGTATATTTATATGGCACTTACTTATAATTTTAAATAGTTAACTTATGTTATAAAGTTAATTTCAGTATTTTACTTCCTAGTCTTAGCAGGTTTTTTAGTAGCGATAAATAAACCTTAATTTTGTCTGTGTGTAATGTTGATCATAATTACATTGACGTTACTGAATAAAGGAAATCTGTGTTATTAATTAAATTTTTTTAAAATATGAACTAACTTACTAAACAACAAACATTTAGTTTAGATTAACCCCCTTACTTATAAAAGCCACTTAAAGTCAATTGATTAGCTTAAATTCTTATGATTTTGTTTGGCATAAGGTTGGTTTTGCTAATAAAAATCTCGCTAAACAGTGATTAAAGGTAACAGGGCGTATTTGACCCACTTTGTTTTTTTTCTCGTACCAACACTAAACTAGCTTTAAATTGTAAACTTCAATACCGCTATTCTAATTATATAAAAAAAAATTAATGTACCTACCGGGAGATAAAAGTTATTTGGCTGTATGTGAGTAGGAAGGATCAAATACCGAACATTATTAAGTTCGTAGAAAAATGAAATTAACGCTACAATTTTGAATTATAACGGTTTAATAACACTCATACACCAGACAAAAAGGTAACCGGCTTGAAGTTGTTCCAAATCAGCTGCGCAGATGTCATATTTGGAGCTAAAAGACCGGGAACGTGGGGAGTGGGTGTTTTTTTTTCCTCTACGTGTGCAAACATCTCTGAAAGCCAACTTCAGCCCAGCCAAGTTAGGTAGCGCAAATTGTAGGTATCCAGCAGAATAAAACACATTTTTATAGAACGTGATTTTATTTCTGTGCTATTTGGTTACAAGCGTAATAATGTGAACAGTCTTGTATTAAACAGACTTCTGTTCCAAGTATTATCAAATAAGCCCAATAGGTTACTGAATTATTTTGAAAAATTCTTTGTTTAATGCCAATAAGCAAAATTTTCATTTTCCTCTATTCTCCCATACCCCACAACAGTGGGACCTATACCAGTTAGTACATAATAGGTATATTTAACTACATACCTAGCCATATTTCGTTCGTGTTCGCCGTGGGTCATATGTCCAAACAAAACGCCCGTTTACCTTTTAGAGACTTTTATGAGTAAGGGGGTATATCTTTTAAAATTTGTTGATCGTTACTCTGCTTTTGTATTGAAATCACAATACAGCTTGGTAATGCGATACTAAACTCAGTTATGACTAATTGGCTATTTCAATCAAACTCATTGTCCTTGTTTGAGGACTTTTACAAGAAAACTTTCTAACTGAACATGTGCTGAAAAATAATTATATGTTAACACAAAAAATATTCTTGCAGCATTCGAATTCGCAACCTCATGTAAGGTAACCACATATCTTACCTAACCGAATATGTTTACCACTACACTCTAGAAGAGATATTTTAACTTCTGCATTGGAAAAAACTAGAAATCAGAGTATAATATCTTGAACCTTCGAGTAATTGACGATATTGTTATAGCTCAGACAATGGAGAAAACCAGTACAATGCTCGCTGTGCGTGTGGTATGACTGTTCTTTAAAAAGTTAGTCCAAACATAAACGAAATATGAGAATAATTTAGTGACTTTCCAACAAGTAGGTCTTACAAAATGGGCTAATGAAATTCTGTTCTATACCATAAATATAGGGCTATGCTTGGCGTTTTCCTGTGCGATTGGATTAGAGATCCACAGAGGCCTAAGTAACAAATACTGGATTGTCTCTAAGGATCACTGGACAGTGCACATACCAAACAGAACCAACAGCCGTTAGGATAGAGAGATTCTGGATTGACGATCGCCTACGAAACTCACGATTTGGACTGAGTATCTAGTACAGGTTGCAAACAACTGATTGATGAACATTTCACATGTTGGAAAAAGGTGAACATTGGCTGAGATGAAACATGTAGGTTACCTACCTTTTTAAGGTTTAAAAATAAAAACTTCATATTATATTTAGAAGAATACTTTTATTTTTTAATTAATGCACATAATTAACAAAATAATTAACTACCTATGAGTAATTAATATATTAATACATAAATAGGACTGTACCTACACATACCTAAGCTGGTACTTTGTACATATTATTGGAATCTATGTAATGAATTTAGAGCATACGTGACATTGAGATTGCTCATGGAATTGTGGGAAGACAATAAGAATAATATCTATTTTGAGGCATCTTATATTTATTTCGATCTACAGGTGATTATAATTGTAAGGAGTACCAAAGGTCAAATAATACTTAGACTATTTTCTTGACTAGGCACTCTAATAACAACAAAAAAAAATATTTACATTTAAAATTGGAATTAAGTAGGTTACGAGGCACGGCAAACGTACGCAAGTATCCAAGGACTACCTATCCAGTTCTTACAGGGTTTTTCGGTGTTTCTTTCTATCAGGCATCCAGAAATATTAGTATAGTAGGTACTTATTCTGGATTCCTCATAACCCCTTGTAATAAGAAATATATAAACCGCGTGGTGACAGACTTCAAGGACTTTTATTAACGAAAACAAACAAAGTTTGTTTGTTGAAACACTAGCAACATGCGACGATATTGTTTCTATAAATTGTTCCTACATTTTATACATCGATTTTATATTTACGATGTTTCAAACTCTTCCTACAAAGACGATTTGTGCCGTGTGCGGTCACAACAAGATCGGTCTTCATAAATGCCTCTATCTTTCATAATTATGGAATAAATAACAACTCGATGAATCTACTAAGATGTTACCTAAGTACATAAAAATGCTAAGTAGATGTATGAGGTAGTTTTAAGTTTCATTATGTAAATACAATTTGTAGAATACGGTTTAATTATTTTTTTTGGTACGATGTAGAGTCAACCAGATACTCTTTAAAAAAGGTTTTGTTCAATATGTTTCTGCTTCATTTTAGCAGTATATCGTAGTAATATGAACGGTGTAGCAGACTACCTATAGCAAATATGTATCTGTACTATACCATAAATAACATTTTCATGGCTGACTTAAGCATACGAGTAACACATCACATTTAGATTCTTAGGCAAAATTAATCTAATAGGTATGTCATCAATGTCCATTGCTCTTCGGTAAGGCGGCAATTGCAACATTTTCTTTCTTATGGAAATAAGTATCGTATATATGGTAGAGCATGCCCGCTGTGAGAGCTCCGACTGTTGTGCCTTGAGCGATCACACGGAACTGCATGAGGAAGACGCTGGTGCTCATGGCTCCTCGGCGTTTGTACGCGTACGCGCCATAACCGACGGCTGCTGCTAGACCAGCAATACCTGGAAAAAGAAAAAGAATGGATTAGAGATATAATGTTTGGCATACTTTGTATACTTATATGTTAAGTTTTGCAAAACATGCCTGTAGGTACGAAAGAGGTACTAATAAATGACCCCACTCAGCATGACTTAAGATTTTAAATCAATAACGTAGGTTGCTTAAACTACAGACACCAAGTCACGCTAGTATAAGATTGTAAACAAATAAAAAAAAAATAAGAAGTTCATATTTTATTATACTGTGATAGTACTACCTATACAAAACAATATGCCAGACTTCAATAATAAGCAAAGTGACACGGTACGGTACATTTATACCTACGGCCTTGCACAAGGGGCTTATATTACCCTAACCACTCCACAAATAACAAGCTCGTGACCAGTGGAGTCTCAATGACGACGTAGGCCTTGGCTTCCTGTGCCGGTCATGCCAAAACCAAATGTATTTTTTTAAAATTGTACTGTGATAATATGTCAAATACGGGTTGGTGTCATAGTCATAGTCATTTATTCATAAACAATCAAGACAATTGTGTTTGAACATACCTACATAACAAAACAAAGATTACATTAATACATACCAAAGCATATTTAAAAAAGTCACAAAAAAATAAAAATCATATAAGAGTACCTATTAATAATATTACTACCTAGTATACAGAACAAAACATAAATTAATAAATAATTACTAAGTCTTATCCTAAAATAATAAGTCCTAAAATTAAATTATGTAATACAAATAATTCCTTATACAAATATAAATTCCTTATACAAATATAAAATGTCAATAAAAATAAAAAATAATAATGATGAAAATATTCACACAGTTTTATTAGTAAATTCGGCAACTGAATAATAACTCTCTTTCAGCAAAAAGTCTCTGAGCAGTTTCTTAAACAGAAGGGGCTTATATATTTCCTTTTTAATGTCCTTGGGCAAACAATTAAATAATTTAACAGACTGATATCTAGCACAATGTTTCACTATGTTTAGTTCTGGACGCAACCAATTTTTAAAGTTTAAAGTTCTAGTCGCCTCTCTTATACTCTTTTCTGCCTCAGTTTCAAAACTAGTTATGTTTTTGGCCATATCACAAAGTACCTACAACAAGAATATAAAGGCTGGGTACTGTAAGTATTGCTAATTCTTTAAAATAATTTTTACATGACTCCCATTGTGGAATTCGCAGAATAGTTCTGATGGCTCGTTTTTGCAAGATAAAGGCTCTGTCGCAGTTATATTTGTAGCTGTTGCCCCAAAACTGAATACTGTACCGCAACCTAGACTCTACTAAAGCATAATACACTGTTTTTAAGTAATTAGTGCCAACCTCATCCCGCAGACTCCTTAGTGCAAAGCAGGCTGAAGATATTGACGAATCTACTGCATTTAGCTCTGCTTTCCAATTCAATAGAGAATCTATATGAACACCTAAAAACTTTGCTGAGTCAACAAGGCTTAGTTTGTCTCCGTTTAGTCTTATGTCTAATAGAATGTCATCATTACTACGAGAAGTGGATTTAAATAATATAATATTTGTCTTTTTGGTGTTGATAATTAAATTATTTGCAGTAAACCATTTATGAAATTCGTCAAGTGCAGTATTTACTCGAATGTTTAACCCATCAATGTTACTTGCACTAACAACTGCATTAGTGTCATCAGCAAAAACAATTAGCCGTGTATCAGAAATAGCTCTCATTGCATAGTAAATTAAGTCATTAGTAAAGACTAGAAAAAGAAGGGGTCCCAGAATAGAACCCTGTGGTACTCCTGTCCGTACAGTTTGTATTTTAGAATGATGTATTTCTCTAACACTATCTTCATTTACCGTTTTAACCTCAACATACATTTTTCTATTATGTAAGTATGACTTAAACAGCTGTAATGCTTCTTTCCTTATACCATAGTGTTCAAGTTTTGCTAGGAGAAGTATGTGGTCAACAGTATCGAACGCAGAACTTAAATCTAAAAAGATTCCTGCTACTTTCATTTTATTGTTCATTTGTTCCAAAACATCTGTGATCAAAGTTTTTATGGCGTCAGATGTACCGACCCCTTTTTGGTAACCAAACTGCCTGTGATTTATAATCTTGTTTTCATAAAGATGACTAAGAAGCCTGCATTTAATCAACTTTTCGAAAATTTTGGATAGAGCTGGTAGTAACGATATGGGTCTATAATTCTTTGGATCTTTAGGTGAACCTTTCTTTAATAATGGAACAACTTTGCCTACCTTCAATTGCTCAGGAAAAACGGACTCTCTAAGACACAAGTTAAAAAAGTGTGACATAGGTTCTGCTATAGGCCGACCGCTTATCTCAGTCCCCGCCTGCGGTATGAAAGGGACGAGGGGGCGGGGTAGCGGTGTGCGTTATGGTAGCGTACACAAGAGCTATATCGAGTTGGTTCTATGTCAAATTAAATAAATTTTTACAAAAAAAAAACTGACTTCAAAGACAAAAATTGCACTAAAAAGTAAAAAATAATTATATGCCGACCGCTTAACTCTGACCTCGCCTGTGGGGTGACTGGGGGGCGGGGAATGACGACAAAGGGGATCGCACAATTTTGATTTACAATGACAGTGCCCAGCACAACATAGATAAGAATAAGTACTAACGTATAGATAGCTATCTCTTGATTTTTTGGCAAAACGGCGCCATCTAGTTACTGCGACCCGAACTACATTGCATCAAAAGACGGCTTTATATACCTACATAGTTATTACTTTATATGCACGGAAGAAAAATCAAGTGGAAATGCAATACAACTAATTAACAATTGGGAACCGCTGTTCCCAATAAAATTAATATTTATAAATTTTTATAATTTTATTTCTTACATTTTCAGTGAAAGTTATTTTATTATTATATTATATTATTATATTTATTATTTTACTTAATACGTTTCTTATGAAAACGTATAGGTATTCAATTTTCATAAATACCTTAATATAGTGTAGAAGTAAATTGTATAGTGTAATATTGTATGTATTGCTGTAAATGTGCCATATTTTTATTTTTCTTATATTTTTAGTGAATGCGTATAGGTATACGCATTCACTAAACTACGTTTCCGTAAAAGTATATACAAATAATTAAAATAATTATGTTGAATGAATTTAAATTTCGTTCCCTAACTAAGTATTTGAAAGTCGTTCATAGACAAATGGTTAAAGTAGGAGCTGGATAATAAGGTTCGTATCCCATGCCGACGAATTTTTTTGGGCAATTTTTTATTTACACAATTTTTTTATTTACAATTTACATGCGCACATTACGCAACCTTGGATGCTGCTGGTCTACGGAATATATAGATTTCTTTTCAAAATTATTATCAATGTACATATATTTATTATTATTATGTCAAGGATTCTCTGCAAAGTGCGTCTATCTGATAGTTCCAAAATCGTAACATAAAGAAGTTGTTAGCACAATGGGTGGTAACAATATTGTACAATATGGATTACTTGAGCCAGTAGTCATTCCAATTCAGCCTAGACTTAACCGGGAATATATTGAAGAAACAGGATTTAGTGCAGCCGAACTATGCTCAATTCTTAATAATAATATTTTATTAATAATTGTTTAAAAATATATTTATTTAAATATAATAAAAAAAGTTATTTTTTTAAAATTTATAAACTAATCCATAAACAATCAACAATTTTATGTCATAATGTCGAAGTCATTTAATAATATAATCTGTAATTCATGGGCGGCATTCCATTTGCTTATTATCTTATTTCGTTGGCTGACACCGACTCCAAAAATAACAATAATATTACATAATTTGTAATAATTTGTTTTTCTTTTAAAGAATCTACAAATAAATATATTTGTTATTTAAGAAATATCCTTAACAATCCTTTGTACAATAATTAAAAGAACCTATTCTTTAGATTAAGAATGGCTGATTTAAAGTATATAATTATAACTAAAGTCTTAGAAAATATTTACAAATAATAACAAAGTACAATCATTAGTTATATATTAAAATCACAGTATAATCACATTTGGTGTAATTACAATAATTTACATTAAAACAGGTATGATTTAAACATATTAATTTTTAATAATCAGTCTTAGAAAATATTTACAGATAATAAGAACAATATGTACTAAGAGTTTTTTTTAATTTTTATACTATTTACGCTACCATAACGGACATCTAGTCAGTATGTCAGTATGACACTAGTGCGGTATCTTAGTCCGTCTTCTATACAATTTACAAATGTCAAAGATGGTGGCGTCATCTTGCTACTAAATCTCGTACTTTCTTAGACAAAATATGCAATCTAAATTATTACACAATTTAAAGCTTACCAGAAAAATAAAAAAACCTCTCCAGGTATTTCGATTGGTTTATGGTATAATTTCAATTTTTCCTTCTTTTTATTTCATAAAAATAAGCTAGCTAAAAATTAGAGCTGTGTTGTGATGTGATATAGTTCGGGACACAGCCTCTAGACGGCGCAGTTTTGCCAAAAAATCAAGAGATCGCTCTCTTCTTTGTCCTCGCCCCCCGCGCACCCCTATTACCGCAGGCGGGGTCTGAGTTAAACGGTCTGCCTATAGTATTGTGATATGTTTTTTAATAACCGCAATTTGCACCTCATCATATCCACATGAATATTTACTGTCCATTGCTTTTACTAATTTAGTGACCTCATTTGGTGTTATAGAAGTAAATATCATTTCCATAACAACTCTATTAATATTTGTTTGTAAATATGAAATGGCATCTGTGTTGTTAAAATTACCCAATTGATTGTAATTAAAATTTTGAAGAAAAATATTAGCAATTTCTTTAGGTTCGTTTATCAAATTATTATTGTCTATTATAGTGATCCTATTATTTAACTTTAGTTTTGCTACATTTCTATGGCCATTTACCACTTTCCATACCTCTTTACGGACATTACTTGCGTTTAGCAATTTCTGCTCAACAGCACGTTTTTTGGCCGTCCTAACAACTTTTCTAAACAACCGAATGTAGTTATTTTTATATTTTATAATGCTATCATTAACACAGCATCCATTATTTGCACATAAGAATCGTTTCATTTTACTTGAAAGTCTGATTCCTTTTGTTACCCATGATATGCTTGTAACTTTATTAATTTTAATTTTAGTAGATTTCTTTTTAAAGCTTTGTCTATAAAGTCTGTTAAAATTGCTTAAAAATTGGTTTATGCCCATACACATCCAATTTCTGCCTAATAGTAATTCATTAAAAATGTCATGATTTTTTTTATTATATATTATACGGTCAACTGTAATAGTATCATTAATTTTAGCTTTCCTACTTACCTTATTTTCAAGGGACAGGGTACAAAAAAGTGCCCCATGTCCATCAGCTAAGCCATTATGATCAACACTAACAGTCCCTATACTAAATTCATTCACATTTGTCACAAAGTTATCTATGCAGGATTCTGAATTATTGCGTTTGAATGTTACATCATGTACTAGGGTTCTAAAGTTGTAACACTTTAGTAAGCTTAAGAAATCAGTGCGCTTTTTACTATCTGAAAGGAGGTCTATATTAAAATCCCCACAAATGATTGACTTTTTATTGAATAGACATTCTAGTGCTTTTTCTAGACTCTCCATGAAGCTATCAAAGTTTTTATCATAAGGACTACGATAACAGCAGCATAAATGTAGGCCTGTATCAACATCTTTTATACCACATATTTCAAAGGAATCTGATTTATATAATTTATTGACTAACATGAAATCTTCCACATTTCTATTAGTATGCCCTAATATCAGACTGCCACCCCTTTTTTTAGATACCCTAGTATTACAAGAAACCAGATTATAGTCTGCAAAACTAAACATAGGTAAAGAAATACTATTTAAAAAATGCTCAGTGACACAGATGTAGTCCAGCTTAAGAGGCAACAATTCCAGATACAATTTCAACTCATCTTTTTTGTTATTAATGCCACAAAGGTTTTGATGAAAAACACACAACTCAGTCTCGAAAAAGCTGTTTTTGTGAAATTTTATCAAGGTCTGTTTGAGTAGTTGCATCTAATAATATTGCTGGATGACTATGGTCAAATAACTCATCAGTTTGACAATATACTGATTGAAATTTTTTTTGTGAAGCTGAAGCTATGTCGCTTGAACATTTGTTTTTATACTGTGTGTGGTCAAACTTATATTTTAAACATAAAATTTCCCTATGAAACAATCGAGTCTGATCTATTCTCTTACAGTACTGTGTGGCTCTCTCTGCCCTAAAATTCACATATCTTGCATTCCCTACATTATTACATACATGTTTTATAAGATTGTTCAATTTTGTCAAATTTAAATACAAACTCCTTTGGACTTCACCAATCAAGATATTAGTTTTATCTAATTTGTGTAATGTATAATACAAAAAGGACTGCAACATAATGGGATTTTTATCATGTGAGCCCCCTAATATGTAAGGTGATATATAAGGTGTTTTTGTATACCAGTGCTTTTATTTTTAATTTTGGGGTGTGACTACGAGATAATATTGGTCACATACATACACAGGGCATGCCCTTTTGCCGCCTTTTACTAAAATGCATAGACACGTTGCTTACCAATAACCATAAACGGCGACTCCTTTGATTTTCGCGCTAATCTCTCGCCCTGGCTCTCCTCATGATAATCGAATACGGGTTTCTCCTGTGACATGGTTATTGCTGTAACAAGGAAAATTTCAATAAATTATAGTTAATGTAACCTCTGTTTTTACGTATAGGTACCTAACGGCTCATTATGGGGATAAAAGTATAATGACGTATCTAAGATTAACTTATTGTTTTGTTGTTTAGTGAAGGAATAATGATGAATTTTCCTTTACATTGTGGTTGCTACGTTCGAAAATAATGGGTAATTAGGTATTTAATTATAGTATTTATTATATTTAAACCTCTATCATACCTACTAATGATGATAGAGCCTTATGTAATAGGTTTTTACTGACATTCGTTTCATGGAAATAAAGTAGTTGCATAAATTGACCTTTTTTGGTGAATATCAAATAAATAGTTTTAAATAATAAATCTGTAAAGCGATTGGGAGCTACTGTGTATGGAAGTCCGCTGAACTACGTACCAAGCTCTGAAAGATGAAAATCGGTTTCTAGACACTCAATCGCCGCTTACGACCCATGGGTAGGTATAAAAGGGAAGGGAATTGCTAGAATACTTAACTGGAGGTCAAATTTTTAATACACTCGCAGGGTGGTAATTTATTTTGCTATTCCATAAAACTTAACCACAGTTAATTTAAGTAAATATGCATTGTGTACCTACTGCGTTTCTTAGGGGAATGAAGATAAGTGCAATTCATTAAGTAGAGTCGCATAATATTATTTAATAGGAATCCCCAGTCTGTGTTATACCTATTTGCTGTCCACAAATGTCAGTATAAATCACTGAATTATTTCTTACATAAACCTACAATAATATATCATCCCTGAAATATAAATAAATACCGAGAGTCGGGCTTCAGATCACAAAAGAAGTCATAAAAGGGTATAAAGATAGCCCGTCCCCAATATAGGTTAATTGTCAATTTATTTAAGAATCCGAATAGTAAGTAGCTGATTCCTCGAAGATCCGCTCACGTCATCATTATTGTAGACATACATAAATAAAATGTTGCTCATGCACCCATCAATCTATCTATTGAAAAAAACTACATTAAAAATATACCTAGATTCAGACTTATGGGACATTAGGACACAATGGGGAAATATACCTACTCTACTTTTTATTTTTTAATAAACGGAGATGTATTACATAAGTTTTTATTTAACATCATTACTGAATAAATCTCAGCTTACAGATATTTTTAGATGTATCTAATGTGTTATCTGGTTTGGTAGTTAGATAACTTTATTACTCAGGTAGAGATACGTAGATTGATTTTACTGTATAGAATCTTGATTATTATTTTATCTTAAAAGGTATCTTACTCGTTGTAATTGTATAATGTTTTAGTTGGGTACTTAAATTTTAAAATTACGGTCGATCAAATTTATATCAATTGATTATTGCGATTAAATCGTCATCACTTATGAGTATTATAGAGTTCCATTGTTCGTTTCACAAGAATTATTAAAAGACGCACAATAGTTCATTGTCAATTCAAGGTTTAAAAAATTAAAACATACTTTTATAAAAATATCTATAAAATTGTATTATTAGATAAAGAATTCTATTAGTTGTGCTTGTGTGTGTGTGTGTATCTATGTTATGGAATCAAATCGAGTGGACGATAAATAATGTCGAAACTTATTCTGATTTCCCGTTCATAGATTACGAAACTGACGCACGTAGCATCCATGCCTACTTCCTACGATATAACGGGCGATCAAAGATCAATCTACGGATTATAATGTATTTAGGGCTATACTGAATGTTAACGGAACACGAAATCTAAAAAGAATAATATCTAAACTGCATTGTGATACAGAAAATATCGATTTATGAAATCTATTAACGTGATAACGGCGCACGGCGTAAAAAATGTTTACGTTACGACCACATCTTATATTGTGTTGAGAGAAGTCGTAAAACTAGGTTATGAGAGAAATATACATCCTACACATCTATCCACTGAGCTAGAGTCGAATATGTAGGCTGATTTGACCTCCCGAGAGCAGACTTATCTCTGAATTAAAATTGTTGTTATTATCTCGGTTAAATTACAGCTGCTGACAATATCACCAAGGAGCCTGGTACGCTTCCCGTTAAACCGCTTGCTAAAAACTGCATAAAACTGTTTTGACTGACATTACCTATAGGTACTCCATAGTAGAATTCCTTATACCTAGGTAACCATTTGAGACATGGAATTTGTATTCTGAATGTCAATGACAAATTAACCAATATAATATTTGATATTAATAAATCACAAGCAAAAGATAAGTCGCTTAGTTACGTAAAAGGATGACTGTATGTACTCGATAAATCTAGGTATGTGTATAGAATAGATTGTTGTCTGAGATACCGAGTCATAATGAATGACACATTCGTCACACTCGGCGGCAATGATAACAAAAAGGTTGCTAACTAGAATGAGTAAAGTAAAAAAAATAATACTTAGAGAAAACAACTTTAGCTTGACGTTTTTTTTACTACTTTGCAAATCCAGCCGTGTCATCGTGTAGAATTGTATAGTCATAAAATTAAGGGACACTTAGAACATCTAGACTCAATGCAATAATCATCTTGCGTGGAATTTGAACCCGCGACCTCATGCACTGCCCGCTACATACGCAACCGTTTGCCACTGAGACAGTTAAGAACGGAATACGTATTTTATATTTTAAACGTAACACGAGGGCTTTGATTATAAGGGCCACTTTCACTATAACAGTAGTTTAGTTGCAAGTGCAACTTACTTGGAACGCTGACGGTTTTGTTTGTGTTTGTTGCTACATTTATCAGAACATGAACATTAATTGTTGGACAGAATGCATTTGTATACATTATGAAATATCAGAACAATACGCAATTTAGTAGGTACATTCCTATCTTATTTGACTGAGGAAAGTACCTATTTTATAACGATGAAGGTTAAATTGATCATTCAACAAACAACGAAAAAAAGGTTTTCTTATCAGCCTTTTAAGTCCCAATAAAGGAAAGGGCCCTGGGACTTGACCGAAGCCAAAGGTTTAGAGATTTCCTGGATGGTGGATTTCCTTTAGTCGGCTTTTACGACAAACAAATGGCAATATGTTGTTATGACTATAAACAAAGAGTTTGCCATTGAGCAAGTACGAGTGTGAAATGACTCTATATTTCAAATCAATACAACTTCCCTAGGCCCTATTATATTGTCAGAAGCGGTTTCCTATTGCAAAAAGTTATTCATAAAAATACAATAGACCCTACGAGTTCGATTAAATTCGGGGAATAGAAGCTGTGCCGGATCACTCCCATCATACTCTGCGTACGTACACACCCATAGGTCTCTTACAACTTACAAAACAGGATATTATACGTTTAAGTAGGTAACTCCAAAGCCTTCCTCTTTAAAGCCTTTTAAAAATATTCTGAAGTAGAACAAAACATTTTATGCGATTACCAAATAGTCAAATATAATGGACCTAATGAGATTTCTTAATAATTTTTTTTGTAGAGTCGATATCAGATAAAAAAAACAGGTATTTAAAATTGTATCTTGAATTTTAACTAAGTACCTATAATAATATGTATTTTTCATTATTACATTTTTACTATTACATTATACATTCGTAATAGCTCAGGTTATGTTTCGGTATCAAGGACAAACACTACAGTATTAATAGATTACATTTTAATATCGGTATAACGAATATTTTACCCATTATGGTGTCAGCTAAATAATAGCTACGTCTACGACTACGTCATAAAGACACAAAGCCTGGAAATTAGAAAAAAAAACACCTGCACGATTTCCAAGAATTACTTAACGTAAATTCGCAAACCAGCAAGCTGAGTCCGCAACTTTATTTTTTATAGTAGGTAAGTAAGTACTTATCAAAAAATTCCATAATTGATTATTAAATACATTAAACATAACTTACGTGATGAAACGGTTTAATTAATAAATGAACACACTACACAGAAGTGGTGTAATCTAGACACAATGTCAAGGTCACGAACGACACCGAAAGCACTTTTCCACGCGACTACACGTGATCGACTGAACCAAACGAGTAAAGTATGAACGCTATTCGCAGAGTTTTGTGTAACAAACGTCACTGGGGAATTACACTTTGAGGATAATACAAAATACCATGAATACTATTCAGTTATCAAGTAGGTATAGATTTTATTTTTACCTTAAAACACGTCTTGATTCGCTTCAAGTCAGACTTCGCTCTGGCTGGGCGGGGAATCGCTGTGACCTTACATAAAATTGGTGATAAAACGTGCGCAAGACGTGCGCTCGGCTTTCCACGCGTTTTTGTGTATTGCGTCATATTATTTTATGTCTGGTTCTAACGTGGAAGCCGTGTGGAAACATGGTGCTAGACTACATAGTATGATAGTACTTTTGGTTAATTAAATAATGTACCTATCTAAAAGGGTTTTGTCGGCATTAGTTTTTCTTATCAGTGACAAAATGGTTACTGTGAATGATTTCCGCTAATACAGTTATTAGGTATTTGTATAATATTTATCGAAAAATATAGATAATTTATATCGATATCAGATTTATCAATAGTAAAATATATCAACTGTAGCGTTCCCTGTTAAATATATAGATAGGTACAATTACGTAGGTAGAATGATGAATGATAATTTTATTCTGTATTTTATGTATTAATAATGATCGTTTAGTACGTGGTTACCATACTAATTAGATAAATATAAAGACTAATCATTAAAATAAGTAGTTATCTAAACACATTATGTAACAGCTGTGCCTTTTATGTGGGTAATGAAACTCATCGGAAGAATTAAATATTAAAGTTAGATATTCTTTAACCCCTTCTTGATATTTTAATGCAAAAATACTTTGTTTTTATCTCTCTGACTGTTACGTTAAGTATTTACGACCCCTTTTTGGCGGTTGCTGCTAATATTGACTAAAATTTGGTAGGTATAAGTATAAGGATAGCCAACAGAGCTTGAAGGGGCTGCATAAAAGTATATGACAAAGAATCAATTCTAAGATAAAGTTGTAGAAAAAAGCTCTACCATTCTGAAGCAATTTATCCTGATTGCTCAAGGATGTCTAATTTAAAACTCTGTAGGAATTTCTAATCTCGCGATAAGTTCAGCGTCAGTAAGAAAATTTATTGATTGCTAAGAATTAGTTTGAATTTAGATATTGTGATAAGTACGAATACGTAATATTATAATACTCTATAATATCTACTTAACTTATACATACTTTTTAAAAAGTACCTACTTAATAAACTACCTAGGGTAAGGTTGCGATCATTGGACTAGCGCTTTGTTTGGACCACTTCAATATTTCGCGATCTATTCATATTTGAACCCGATATTTGCATCGAAACGATAGCTTTACCACCCCCCACACCGCCCTCCAACCGCCAGTACCGCAGCAGGCAGCATGAGGGATGGACGTACTTCGCTTTGTTTCTCGGACCTCGAATGTAATTTTTACGCGGCAAATAATAGCATGTAAGTACTGTTACGTTAATTATTTTAATGTGATTTTTTTTTACTAGTATAGTACAGTAATTAAGAATACATAGTATCGTATATTTTTGTTGAGTAACGTGCTACTTTTTTTAAAATAAATATTTCAGTGGATGTTAGTGAGTTTCTATCAATGGACTGGCATGATACTCTTTCATTGAACCGGTCCAATCATGTCTACTTCTGTAATGTGTGTTATTTACAAAAACAAATCTTTTTATTTTAGCATCGCAAAAAGAGGAGGAGAGAGCGGCGAGTATAAAACTAGCTTAGGGAAAAAAGAAATTGGATTGAATGAGGTAATCACAATGTTTCGAGTGCCAAAACCGATGTTAAAAAGAAGATTTGACGTACCTGAAATATTTTTGTGATTTTGCATTCCAAATAAAGTAATATAATTAGAGTCGACTAATTAATATAACTATTTATTTATTTTCAAAAATAAAAGAAATTTGATGAAAAATATATTTTACTTTATTAATTTTATTACATGCACCTTGAATGGACCAGCCACCTATAATGCTCTAAGTCCAATTATAGCAACTAAGTGGTCCGATGAAAGAGACGGTGGTTCAAACAAGGAAACCATCACAAAGTTTTATATTCTTCTTTTGTGACTATATACATAATAAAATTAACTTAATTATGTTAGTTACCAATAATTGAATATACAGACTACTCGTTTACACATATTTTGTTTTATTTCACGCTTTATTTTAGATACTAGGTCTGTTTAAAATTAAGTGGTCCAATAGTCGCAACCTTACCCTATCTATAATTGCTAGGTGGGAGGTTGCCTTTACCTAAAGGACAATTAGTTTGGTACTAATATGTGTTTAGGTGAAAAGTTACAGTAGTGCGTGAATTTACAGGGCTAGATATGGGACATAACAACTGGTGTCCTATGCCACGGAGCGGCCATTGACGTCCACTGAGCACGGTTACTACTTATCATCATGTGGGTCGCTGCTCATGTGGCACTTTATACAAAAAAGGTTATCCATTGTCTCTACTTTCCTTTTTTTTAAACATTGACAGATAAGCCGTCCCTAATCTGCGCATTGTGTATTATAGTGTGACCACAGGAGCTGTGCACCTCCTGAGGTATGCGCGCGGCGAGAGGGGGGTGGACATATAGAGTACATGATAAATACTGGTATAGAATAAACAGTCTATGATGTAGCTACTAGCGACATCTGACGCAATATACTTAAGTTATTTGGTTGGTACTGGTCGCTGCACGAGCGGCTGTAGCAGTTTTCTATTAAGAGACAGTTTTTTTAAAAACTCCAAGAAAGTATTTACATTGTTGTATAGTTTTAAGCGTAAATAGGAGCATTATTTGTGTTTTTATAATAAAACTTTGAGAAAAATGACATCTAGCGGAATGTATCAAATACTCTAAGAACATGAAATTCTTAAAGAAAAATATAATGTTCGAATTGTTATGACACTGCCGTCAAAACTCGTGACAGCAGGTAGGTGTCCGTTATGGTAGCATACACAAGAGTTATACCGAGTTGGTTACTATGCCAAAAAACTCTGCATAAATAAAAATAAAAAATCCAATTGTTAAGATTAATGATGAGGAATTAGAAATCGTTAACACTACAGTATTCCTAGGAATTACTTTATACAGATTACCCCCTTACTCATAAACGCCTCTTAAATTTAAGTTAATTGATTACCTTAAATTCTTACGGTTTTGTTTAGTATAAGTTTGATTTTACAAATAATAATCTCGCTAAACAGTGATTAAATTTAAGAGGCGTTTATGAGTAAGGGGTGGGTTCTTATTTATCACCTGCATATTTTTAATAAAATATGAGTATATTTGGGTTACATTGTGATCAACTAAGTAAGTGTAATATATTACAGATATGTCTATAAAGTCGTCAAATTTGTGATTTTTATTAGTTCATTAATCTACAATAAACTAATACTGACTTACGAAGAACAATGTAAACAATGAGTAGAGTAAATCAAAGTGGCACGCAGGAAGTGATTTTTAAAGTTATAAGGCGATGTTTAGCGGAGCACGATTCTGGTCAACTTTTATGCGATTTGGATGATGTTTATGGGCGAACTGCAACTTTGATGGGTATACAGTATGTAAAGTGAGACATAGGCAATACTTTAGGGCATGATAGATAACGTTATTTAATGAAGGAAAAAAAATACAAAATAAATAAACATTAAATTACTACATAGTAAACGATGTGTAAAGCTTAGCCATGAATTTCACTAATCATGGACACCGCGCGGACGCAGCGAGCGATTGGTTCGCCAGCTGAGTTAGATACATACCTACGACGCGCGGTGCGGGTCAATGAACCGAGTCTTGAACAATATTTCAGCGCAGCGGGAACGTGTCCATACTTAGTAAATTTTTGGGATTTTTTCGTCAAAAATTAAGTACCTAATTTTATTACATAATTAGGGTCAGAATCACGTACAGAGTCACCTCCTTAATTATTGCCGATGACTCAAAAAACACCCTGTATAATCGTGTTACTGTTTTTCGTAATCTGTCTCAAGTAATAAATTCACTCCATTTGAGATCTAGAGACCAAAAACAGGCATTGTGTACATAGCACATTTTTAGGTTAGATATTCATTGTAAGTAAGAAAAATAGTACGACCATTTCTGTTGATACATTATCAGTTGCATTAGTATAATTCAGTCAAGATTTATCCCTATTTGAATTTGAATTATTTTATTATTTGTCTATATTACGGTTGATATTGATAACTAAACTATGTCACTTTCGCATCGACTGGTCTGTCTACAAAAAATAATTAATTCAATATTTTATTAAATTTTATATCATTTAGCTCTTAGTGAATCCATGTTAAATGATATCTTGTTGGTTAATATTTAACACTGAATAAATTTTAGTTAGGTATTGTAGTTATTCTTTCCATTCCATTAGAATTATTAAATTTAAAAATAACACATTTTAAAATAATGAAAAGCTTGAAACTCCTGGTAAACACAGGCAAGGCCGGCCAAAGAAAGAAATGTATGTTTCTATATTTCTGCTCTCCTCCTCAAAATACAATTATGTTCTACAGTAAAAAAGAGGTATATAACACTTTTCTTCTTTTACCTGTATTTTGTTTCTAGTTATGTGTAAATTTATTGTAGGTATAATCAAATGTTCATATTAACTTTTGTATTATTTCGAGTTCCAACCCTCAGAAAATTGCAGATGATAGCTAGAACTGAGATGGATTTTAATTTTAGTCTTGAAGTTCTACGCAAAACTTTAAATGCAATAGGCTTACCTACAAGAAATGCCCTAGTATTATAAGTGCTCTAATAGTGTAGTGTTATTTGAACATAATTGATTTGAACACTATTTTGTCAGACTAAATAGGGTTGCTACGTGTAGCACAGTGGCGCCCTAATTTTTTGTCAGGACTTTATAGACAGACCGTACCTACATTTAAAAAAATAGTTGTTGTAGTTTTAATATTATAGCGTAATGAAATAACTCCAGCCCGGCCCCTAAGAACCGTTAATATCTCATATTGAATTTTGTATTAAAATAAAGTGTTACACAGGCGTTATTTCAGGGTTACATTTCTACTGTATTAACAGTACCTATGTTTTGTAGTTCTCGAGATATTCAAATCACTTGTGAGCATATTATCTGTACCAGTACTATGAACATAAATTAACATGGATTTTTGACATATTCCACTGTGAATTCGCATTAAGCATTTACCTACACTAATTCAGTCAGAATTTCACGCATTATTTTTACATAAAGAATTTTTCAAAAGAAAAGTTTCCTTTCTATCAGAACTATCACGGGTACGCTACCATAACAAACACCTATTTTTTCTTCGTCCCCCACCTCGCCGCGCATACCTCAGGGGGTGCACAGCTCCTGTGGTCACACTATAAGCCCTAATACGTGGGGAGCTTCACGTACCCACACATTGTTCGAGGATCGGACAAACCATTTCTCTTTCGTTAGATTCAAGCCGTAACGTTGTAATGACGCTTATTGCGACAGTAAATTTCTTTTCAGGTTGTTAACTTTGGGGTTAGTAATTGTATTCTCTCAACTCCTAATATTTATACAGGGTGTAATTGAGTACGGTGCAGAAATTTTAACAGAAAGTATAAAACGAGTAGAGTTAAATATTAGAAGGACGATATTATGTACCTATTGTTTTATTTTACGAATGGTTCATCTTTTACTAAAATAAAGCTATCAAAAAACAGTTGTGTTAATTTTTATTTCTCCTTTTTTTATCTTTAGTTCAATTTGTTCCCATTGGTTTTAAAGGCTCGAGGGCAAGGCTATAACCTATTTCAAGTAGACGACGAAGCGTCGAACTCGACTAGACCCCTAAGAAACACATTCTTAGTCCGTCCGTTTCGGACAAATCGATAATAATATTATAAAGAGGTAAAGTTTGTGTGTTTGTGACGTTGTAGGGGGTAATCTCTGGATCTACTGAACCGATTTTAAAAATCTTTCTGTTTTGAATAGTCTATTTATCGGGGAGTGTCATAGGCTATATAGTATCACGCTATGACTAATAGGATTGGAGCAGTAATAAAATATGTTTAAAAAAGTGACGCGTTTTTTTCGCTGCCTAAGGAAGTGGGCACGGCTCAGCTAGTATTTAATAATATTATCAATCAAATCATTTCATTTACAAAGATATACTTAAAGTCCAACAAATCTAATAGGTACGGTATGACAGTTCTGACAAATTGAATAATAAGGCTGGGATAAAAAAATCGATTACTATAATATCCGAAATTTAAGAGATCGATTACGATAATATCCGATTTTTAAGACACTTTAATAATTAATCTCATTATTAGTAAAGGGTAGAACCTTTTGTAAAAAAAACACCACATATTGCAAATTCTCTAGTTTTTACATCAATCGCACACTTTGATATGGATGAAAATTTCTGGAAAATAGCATTAAACGTTTATGCAATAGAAAACACGTAAATTAGTTTGATTTAACCACTATCTTTCTTATATTTTAAATATATGTAATTTTTCCAATGTCAAATTTCACCATTTGACATAATTTGTAGATTCTAGAATTTTGTCTTTGATTCCATTTCTCAAAGGTCAAATACTAAAGTCTGTGGTTGACACGACCCCATAGTTGTTTACCTTTATATTCAAGACGTAATAAATAAACAGTAGTATTAGATCTAGTACATTTAGAGAATAAAAAAAAACTCCAAACATTACTTTTATTTAAATTATAATTAATTAAATAAAAGTAATGTTTAGGAATTTTTTTATTCACTATTATGAACTTAATAAGTTGCCTCCCGTCACCTTCGACCACGTCGAGTACTAGTTATAAGTAATAGTCAGTTACTTGTCTAACGATAATAACGATTTTTCGTATGTAAACGATTTTTTTGCAAACAAGTGTATCCGAAGAGTCGCAACACTACGAGCAGTAACCTAACTACGTGACTTTGCAATGAGGTCAAGAATAGAACTATAAGATATTATTTACTATGTAAATATGTGTTATTTTGCTTTGTTTGAAAGTTTTCAATTAAATTTATATATTAAGAATTGTACATTTTTAGATACAATAATAAAATCTTTCTAAATTCATGGTTTTACGAAAAAGGTTTTCGAAACTGAATAATGTACGCATGAACAAAGTTGTTCCAGTTTGAAAAATATGAAACGTCATACTGTATCTTTTAGATTTGTTGAACTGTAACATTACAAATAAGTCATTCATATAAGGAAGTACAAAATAAAGGTTGCCAGCACTAGGGTATTGACACATTAAGATATTGACAACAACAAAATGTAGAAACCACTTTAGTTATTATTATTTTTTTAAGTTATTTTTTCTTGGCGTTAAGTTCATAAATATAATGAATTATGGTTAACCGTGTGGTTATAATACTCATGAACGTTAGGACCACGGGTGTACGCCTCAGAAATGACCTGCTCCTCTACAGAAAGACAAGGGTCTTTACTGACTGACTAGTCGCGGAAGCGACTGCCATCCACGAGGTCGCAGTTTCGATTCCCGCGCAGCATAGTTCTTTGTGTGATCCCCAAATCATTGTCCTGAGTCTGGATTATAAAAAGGTTTGTAATTAATTTAAATGAAAATGTGCCAAATTCATGTTTAAAAAACTTTTTATTATGAGGTATGGTTTTATAAATAAAAAATAGCCCTTATTTTCTTGTCGACAGTACAATTGTGCAAATAGAAATCAAAAATAAAATCAGACAGTAATGAGTGTAACCATAAACTATTAAACAAGTTATACATAGTCATCTTTTGGGATACCTATACTTAGAGTTAAAACTAAAATGGACCAATGACTCTTACAGTTGTAACTAAATTTAATTTAAAAATGATTCTAGAATTTTGAATCACTTTGTATTTAGAGAGGTTAATTCAGGTACAGTACGCGCCACCCAACACAGCTGGCATGAAGAGCCAACAACTTTAACCCGGCCCACTTGGATGACGCGTGCTGTAGTTGGAGCGAATGTTTATTACAACAGCTGCCTCGAAAAAGGACATGTCCAATTCCTATAAGTATGTTTTAAAATAATTTTCGTTTAACATTGTGATTACTTAAATGTATTACAATGTTTTAAGAAAAACAGTATTTTTCCATGAATAATGAATACCTACATGTTTAACTTCTCATCATTGTATTAAACAGAATAGATACAAATCACAGACTTATAATATAATAATATTAACGTAATTAAAGTATTCACTCATATCAACTTTTATAAACAATCAAATAATTTCAAATTACACATTGAAAAGAATAATAATCTAAATTTTAACCAATGTCTACTTATATTTTTTATAGAATTAAGGACTGTTAAGAATTAAAAATGAACTTCGAATTACTTAGCATCGTTTTTACAAAATTCAGCTCTACCTATTTAATTTGTAGGCATACCTAGAGTTTAAAAACATCATAAAAAGTAGGTGACATACAAGTAATTATTTCTTTGAATTTGTCAAGACTCAGTAGGTATATTTCGCCATTATTACCGTACACCTTAAACGAAGTCAACATTTTAGAGAAACCGATGAAACATAATTTTTTTACAAGTCAAAAATTAAATTTATTAAGTATTTAACTTTTTTGTCATTACAAAAAAATATTTAGTCTGTAGTTTCCGCTTTAGGGTCGTAGCACATAATATAACGTAACGTAAAGGGATCGGCACCGTATCAACTCGAGCCGTTCGGTATTATTTGTATGAAACTCCTTACTGCAATGCACACTAATCGGGATCGTCGTAAGATTTTTGACGTTTGACACCGAGGAAAAAGGCGAGGCTCTGCCGATCCGTTTACGTTTTGTAGGTACATATATGTGCTACGACCCTTATAGTGTGCGATCAACAAATGATAAATCTGTAGTCTGGAGGTCCTTTGTTTCCGTTAATTTCATAACTAAAACTCCAGCGACGTATGGATTAATCTCTAGTGAGGGACTTGACAATAAAATAAGATAGAAAAACTATTGTCTTTTAGTATAATTGTGACTCTTAGGCTAGAAATAAGGTAGATTAAAAGAGTAAAAGTTTTAAGGAAGACTTGGTTATAAGACCTTTTTTTTTAAATTAGATATTAAGGCACAGAAGTCCTTGCTGGCTAGTATTACTCTATATACAAACGAAGAGAATAAACAATTTAGATAAAGCGTTTTGATAAATTAATATTTTCTTTTTTTTTAAACTTAATTGCTGGAACATAACTGATTTGGTGAAAAGGAGGTCGGTATGCTGCTGATGTGCACGACGTCGCAGGAACGAATCCCTCAATTGTTTTCAGCCCGGATGTTCTTTGCATCCATTTTGAAAAATGTCCCCGCGACACAGGTCAAGTTTTAGTAAGATGTTTAAAAAGTCATTAAGGGTCTTACAGCGTGATAAAACTACAAAAATATTCCACGCATTTAAAATAAATTTGAAATTTGGGAAAAACAATTTGAGAAGCAAACTTAACTTGGTTCTGTGTAAGATTACAATCTATAATTTTATATTAAGCAGAGCAGCATATTGAGACAAATGAGAAAAATCATTCTATATTAACATGTATTTATTTTACTTTTTAATAAAAAAATAACCATTATGAAGTTTGGCAAGCTATTTGTAACAATAAATATAAGTACAGGTACAGTCAGCCCCAAAAGTCGCTGAACACATTTTAAATTCCAAAACTGCTGAACACTAAAAGTGCCATAAGTCAGTGTCGCGGGTATTTCAGAAGTATCTGAACACTAGTATTTCAAAAGTAGCTGAACACTAGTGTTCCAAAAGTAGCTGAACACTAGTGTCTATTATGTTTACTCGTTGGAATAGATACATAATTTCAAAACATTTCACTGAGATTCGATAGCCTAGGGTATAGAACACTCGACTTTGATAATGTAGACGTGCGTTCGAAACCGGGTTGTGCCAAGTATTTTTTTGGTTTTTTATTTTTTATTTATTGTATTTTATCTCAAAAAAAACAAGTAACTTAAATTCACCGTCACTGTTCACAGGTATTTTAATAAAGTTAAAATAAAATTTTTAATTGAAAATTAAATAGTATTTTTATTTAATTTTTAATTTAATGAAGAATGTTCATTATGACTTTAAATTGTATGAGAAACATTTTCGGAGATTCGATGATATGAGTTGAAATGTTATGTTAGAAGAAGCGCTCCCTGTTGTGCGATATTGAACTTAATAGTTTTATGACATGCAACTAAAATTAAGTCTAGAGGTGATAAAGCCATTTAATTAATTAATTAATTAAATTATTGAATTTAATTGTCGAATATACATTTTTTTCGTAAACGAAGTCGCGGGTTACAGCTTGTATTGAATAATAATAGTAGAAAACAAAATAAGAAAAAATAAAAAAACACAAAAAGTAATCCGTTCCTCAGGATGGAACCAGAGCTGTTTTCTTTTCACCCAAGCTCTATACAAGCAAAGCTATCGTGTTGACAACTGTTTTGATGAAATTGTTAATGTAGTATTCCGCTTTGAAATTGGCTTGACTTTTGTCTACTGTCAAAATCACTCACTACAACTACACTGAAACTCGACCGCAGATGAGCGACGCAGCGGGCGACGTTGCCGTTCAGTCATGCGCGGCTCCCGTATACTGCACGAGTTGGCAACATCGATACTTCTGAAATACCCGCGACACTGACTTATGGCACTTTTAGTGTACAGCGACTTTTGGAATTTAAATGTGTTCAGCGACTTTTAGGGCTGACTGTACATAAAACATTGAAAATCAATTTAACTACAACGATATTTATGTTCTAAATATTTATATATTGTTGACATTTCAGTTAATTATTACAGTGTACAGTTCGCGCAATATTACTCGGCCGGCCTAAAGTTATCAGAGAAATTCGCGCATGTACAGGAACAAAGAAGACTATTGCTGCTTTCCACTTAATTTCAAAAATTACAATTGCGCAGTCATTTGCAACAACTTCAAGCCGGCCAACTTAGATTGCGCGTACTGTAACTAATACCCGAGCCAAATTTAAAATATACTACTTTAAATATATAACATTTCAACTTTAAAATAATGAATGAAACAAATCTGGAAACAATAATATTTTATATAATTTTGAATATTTACAATAAACACTCTTTTCATATATATTTTTTAAGAATTTGTGTCTAGTTTGACTCGAGCATTGATTGATATTATAGGGGTAGGTATGATAGAAGATTAAAGTTTCTAGAAAAGTTTTCATTTAACTTTGAATGAGGTTTTATTTTGAAGGGAACAGAGGATACTAAAAGCTTTTTAAAAGCTCACTTAAGACATATATCTGTCATCATAATATGTAAAATACCGTTAGGTGATCACTCCCGTGTCATCCCGTAGTAAGCCGACAAAGTAAAAGATTGCAGATATTATGCCTATCTAGAAAAATAAAAGAAGTAAGTAAATCTTGACATATAATCATGTACCACAACATCTCATCGCATGAGTGTCGTAAAAACTGACTAAAGGACTCTCCGTGAATATTATCTTTAGGAAGTAACCAGTCGGCCAAGTATCCCTCCGTCACGGGAGAAGGACCGTCCCTGCAGTGGTGGGACAGTAATGGGCTGTTATGATGAATCATGTACCGATCTATCTGGCCAGATATTAGTACGCCAAGTTTTCTTTCGACACTGGACTGGGACATTAACAGGCTGTTATAAATAAGTAATTTATAAAAGAAATCTTCGATAATCATCTTATATCATATTTGTTTACCATCTTCATTGGCATGTTAGAATAAACAAGACCATTTAAATGAAAACATACAATAAACTCCTTACGCTAAAACATCGCGAATCACAGTGAAATATAGTCCAACATTAAACAGGGCTTTCCCAAGCCAAGTTTTGTGCTTCGCACATTCAAAAATAATAGCTATTTTAATAAACATAAGGTTCATTGGTATTGGCTCGGGGCACTGGAAGAGACTTTTTCTAATTTTTCAAAATGTTTCCTCGCGTTTCGTATGTTGATGAGCGTGGCTTCGGAAGGTATCTTCGGATCTGACATCTCGACCATGACGTATGTGTTGCTTGTGAAACCGTCTATGAACGCCGCGAATACACTGTTGCGTACCTACAATCAAGTAAAATAGAACATTTTTCTTTACACTCTCGAAAATTTATAAATCTAAAAGCAGAGCTTGCATTACAAGTACTACATATTTTTTAATAATGAATCTTCATCATAACAGCCCATTAATATCCCACTTCAGGGACGGGCCTCCTCCAGTGACGGAGGGATACGTGGCCTACTAATACCACGCTGTTCAAACCGGATTGGTATAGGGTTTTCCTTCTTTTTTTTTTCGTAAAGATAATATTTACGGATAGTCCCTTAGTCGGTTTTTACGACACCCATGGGATGAGATGGGGTGGTGACACACTGTATTCTTACTCCGTCACCACACGGAGTATATAATTTTTGTCAAAAGTCTTAAGCAATAATATGGTCAACTATACTTTAAGCATTTGATTTGTAAGTAAATTTGTAGTGTTCAGTTCAATGTAAAAGGATAGTATAACTATCATAACTTAATAGATACAATGTTATAGGTTTACCTCCATACTCTGGAACTGCGCCGCCAGCTTGGAGCAGGACAACTTGAACTGCTTGACGATGTTGGAGACCTTCTCGAAGCGGTGCGCGTCCCGGTGCGGCCGCTGCTGGCAGTGAGACACCACCAGGAACGTCGCGCGCTCGAATAATAATACCTACACATAGTTCATGCATTTATTTAATCACTAATTTGCATTTATAATCTTTAATACTTTACCTAATGCACTACGTGAGTTCGACAAACGAAAGTGCGAATAACTATTGTGCGACAAAACTGTACAGCGACTTACCTTCGAATGCACGCTAGTGCGACAAGTTCTCCTGAGGAGTCGATTTGGTTCTGGCACTACACCGGCCGCTGCCGCGGCACGCTCGCTCGGCTCGTGCATTGTTTATCAGCATACTAACCTAACCGATTCCTTTGGACTTTGTGTGTCGAACCAACGTAATGTCGAACTACTGTCGCACAATCGTTTTGTCGCACTAGAGTAATGTCGACCTACAGTGTGTCGCACTAGCGTTCGAACTATCGTTAATCGCACTTCCATTTGTCGAACTCAACTCAAAGCCTCAGTTGTAATAGCAACCTGTATTCTTAGTCCGTGACCATGTATATTTACCACAGTATAGCATCCCTACTAAAGTATAGTATTGGAACCTACTCTTAAAAGTAAAACTATACTAAAATAAAATGCTACAAAAAGATTAAAATCAATTGAAAGTGAAATATGTGATGATTGCTTACAGACTTAGTCAGATTATAATTCAACAAAGTAATTAATTTGTACATACCTCATCAGCATCGACAATTTCTGCGAATTGTTTTAATGAAGACTCTAATGCCTTGACATTAGGTATTAATTTGTACACTATGCTTGACCACGCCCTGTAATCAGAATGACACATACTTATTATTGAACTTAAGTTGTCCAACAAAGTTAAGTATACAACAGCTGTCAATTGATTAATATCAGTAGGGGAGTTTAATTTAATTGTTTATTTCAAATTCAAATATTTACAGCTTTACATAATATTCATTTTACAATTAATTTTTTAATTACAATACACAGATTAATAATTGTTGACCAATAGTACTCAATGTAAGATTTAACTTGTGGCATGGGTATGTTGCTTTCTCTTAAACTAAACAAAGATTCTTAACTAGGTTGTTTCAAACAGTACAATGTGTATGTTACTTTTAATCTCTATCCTTACGTGACTAATTAAATAAATTCTTTTTTTTTTAAAGCTTATTTCTAAGTTAGAAATTTTATTTTTTATTTTACTTTATTTCATTATAATTCTTCTAGTACTGAATACATTTTGGAATACAACTTATTTTATTTAATATAAATAAATTGCAATGTAATATAGACTAATTGTATTTGTCTTATACAGCTCAACAAATCACCCGCCTTCCTTATCTAATGAGTAAATAATTATTACAATGCACACACTTACTTATATAAAGTCTCATCCCATATACTAGTTCTAAAGCAAGTGCATTCAAGTGGTTTAGATAGGCCTTTGAGATCTTCCTCTCTGGCCTTGAATATCTCTTCTCTCTGCTCTTCAGGCACTAAGTCCATTTTGTGTACCAAACAGAATATCCTTGCTTCTGGTGAATTCTGAAACATTTTGCACATACATTGAACTTAACTATTTAGGTTAAAACATTTTTTTTTTGTTGATGACAAGTAGTTTGTCTCTGACGACAGTTACTACTTTACGCGGGCTGTGGTGGGGCGGATGGCCCTCAACCAAAGACATTTAGTCACATTAAGTTGCCTTTTTGGGGTATGAACCTCGGCCTGGACCGCCACTGACTTAAAACATCAATTAAAACCTCTTTTCTCCTTGCATAGAAAATAATTATTATTTACATTTAATATTTAGATACAGCATTTCAGTGTTTGAATGAGGAATAAGTATAATCTAAATAAAATAATTTATAAAAAGTCTCTGGCATTCAATAGGTTGTTGATCCAAATCCTACACAGGACTTTCACAATTTATAAATTATCAGTTTCAGTCTGGTTATTGTATGCATGTTGAATTGATGTTGCAGTCTCTAGACAGCCCATCCTTACATTTTAATCATGCCCTGTCTTAAAAAATGCTCAAAAAATTTTTATTAAAGAAGTGTAAATGGACCTGTAATATTGCTTCTAAGCATGACTGATAATAGTGCATATCTTTTTCCATCTCCCTACTTTCAACATCAAACACATATATGAGCACTTCAACATTCCTGAATATGTTATCTCTCTGTGAAGCAAAGTAGTTCTCCATGAATGCTTCTTGGCCCCCGCAGTCCCAAAGGTTTAGCACAAGGTTCCCAAGAAAACGGACATGGGAATGTTCTACATCAACTGAAAGTTAAATAATCATATTTAATTTTATGATATCATGAGTATTAATACTATGAGTGCTTAAAAGAGATTGGGCAAAATTAACCCAGAACCAACAGGAACAAAATATATGCCGGGTTATTAGTCTTGCTATGAGAAACATTTTAATAAAAAAAAATCACCCCTAGGTGCTGTCCAACTGTAATTACACACAATTAAAAAATAGCTTTTTTCTATTTCATAACTCTAATAAAAACAAAGAAATACTTGTAACGTTATCTAATTGATATTAACAGACCGACCCAACCATTCTATCGTCATTACTCGCTATAAAAAAATACATAAGCCTGCGTCATGCGCAGATTCATGTATTATTTTACTTTTTCACTCTTACACCACATGTATTACGGGGTGTCCTACGTGACACAAGTAGGGTACACCGTTGATTTGATGGCGTACGTCGCGTTCGTCGACCACGTAGGACACCGCGTTAGACAGAGATGACACTTTGTTAAATTAAATCATTTAGGAGAATATGTCGTACAGAATCGTGTCCCCACGGTATGCGTACGTTATGGAGCTGTTCTCATATGATAAGTGTAGTATATTATTAGGGTCACGATAGACATGTAGTCATAGAACAGCCTGCAAGTCCAATGGATTTCTTTTTTTTTTTCTTATTAAAAAAGACAACTCCCGCACTATGGCTCATGCCCTGTGTCGCAGGGACTGTTTACAAACATACAATTAACGGACACAAAGAACGCCCAGACTCAGGACAAATAAAAAAAAATTGTCCTGCATGGGGATCGAACCCACCACCTCGTGCACGGCAGCCGCTTGCGCTACCGTCGCGCCACCGAGGTCGTTCGATTTCGTGATTGTTGACTTATAGATGGTTATCTGGGTGGTGATGGAGTAATAATACGATATGGGGTTCTCCATCTCATTCCATGGGTGTCGTAAAACCCGACAAAGGGACTATCCGTGAATATTATCTTTACGAAATAAAAATAAGGAAAACTTGAAATTACACCCTATACCAATCCGTCAGGCCAGCGTGGAATTAGTAGACCAAGTATCCCTTCGTCACGGGAGGAGGCCCGTCCCTGCAGCGTGACGAAAATGATGTATTATTAAACATTAAAACACATAACGTAGTTTTCATTCATAGCTCTTAAGAGCCTTATATCTCTCATACCCCATACATATTCAATAAACAAATAATGAAAATTATATAAGTTTAACATGTGTAATAATGAGGGATATATATTAGTTCTGTTGGTCCTGGGTTTTTTTTGTATGAAATTTGCCCAATGTCCTTTTAATTGTTATTTTAACATATTATGTAAAATCAAAATTGTTTACTCATGCTTATTTATTGGTAAGGATGTTACACATCATAACAAAATATTACAAATAATAATATTGAGCTGCATTTAATAGAAAATATATCAAGTAATTGACAATCAATATAATTATGTCATATTTAATAAATTGGCCATGGCTACATATATAAATGCTTAAAAAAACTCAATTATGTAACTTTCTATTCAAAATATTTATGTAAAACTTATTTTGGGACAACAATAAAAACATTTAATGACATCATTGTTGATATGAATAATACAATAATTACAATAAGCAATGATTTGTTTACATAATGTGCCATGTGGAGAAGTTTACATCAATCACATTTCTCAACACATTACATACCTAATCCAATCTATTATAAAATGTATAACTTGTACAGTTTGCTCTCTTTAAATTCATATTGTTTACATAATTAATATTGCATATACCATAAGTAAGAGTTTTGTAATCATAAGAAGACTTACTTGTAGCTCCTAATCGTCTGGTGTCTCTTGCTATATAATTAGCAAATATAATAGACCTCATGCTCGTTTTACCCGAGCCACTTTTCCCCATTAACAAAACCTAAAATCAAAACAAAATGTAACATATCAAACCGTAAACACAATCATTTACGACTTTTTACAAAACTAAATCTGTAATAGCCAGCGTAGCAATAATATGTAGTTGAAATTATCGTCATATGCTCGAATAAGTACCTTTTTCTTCATGTTGACTAAGTTTTACTGGGTCAAGGGTTCCAAAACTTGTATTTATTACTGACCACTGATTAATTTACAAGCACTAAAACAATAATTATTTGTCACTACTTAACACTTAATGATAATACGTTAAAAACAAAATAATTTCTGTGGTTTAACGCTTACGTTTAAAGTTCACCAAAATAAACTGAACAAGAAAATGAAAAGTAGGCGTAATTTACAATCACGACAAAGCTAATGTAATGATTGACATTAAAATGACACTTGTCATGGCAATTGACAGTTCTAGTGATGTCGGTACGTTTTACGTTTTACCAATTGATAAAAACCGTAGACACTACAAACATCGTTTATAGTCAATAGTCAATAACATTTATTCATGTAGGTTACAAAATAACACTTATGAATGTCAAAAACATGTTTACAAATAAAAATAAAAAAATTAAAATAGGTAATAACAATAAATAATTAATAAATTATAAATAATCAATAAATCAGTTAACAAATTGTAAATAATTAATAAATTAATTAACAAATCATAAATAATTAATAAATTAAAACAAAAAGCAGAAATAATACAAAGATTACATTAGTATGTCAAGTTCTGTATTGAGCCAAAAGTTTTTATCATTTAAAAAATCGTCAATCTTATAATAACCCTTCTGCATTAAGTGATTTTTTACAACAATTTTAAATTTGTTTAGGGGTAGGCTCATTATTTCTTTGGGCAACATGTTATAGAAGCGCACACCGAGTCCCACAAAAGTGTTGTGAACTTTGTGCAGACGATGGTGTAATCCTACCAGCTTGTGTTTATTTCTTGTATTTAAATTGTGAATGTCGCTATACCTAATAAATAAATGGATGTTCTGTTTGACATATAGTTAGCGTAAATGTACTGTGACGCAACAGTTAGAATACCTATCTCCTTAAATAGTTCTCTTAGAGAGTCTCGTGCCCGCAAATTGTAAATGGCACGTATGGCTCGTTTTTGTAGTACAAATATAGTTTGTATATCAGCAGCCTTACCCCAAAGCAGTATGCCATATGACAAGACGCTGTGGAAGTAACTAAAATATACTAGCCTTGCTGTCGCTACATCGGTGAGTTGCCTAATTTTTCTGACAGCATAAGCAGCAGAACTAAGTTTTCCAGCGAGTAGTGTTATATGTGGACCCCATTGAAGTTTAGAATCCAATGTCAGTCCTAAGAATAAAGTAGACTGAACTAGGCTAACAGATTCGTTATTAATTGTTAAACAAGGACTAACATTATTCTTTACATTTGGTAATGTAAACTTAATACATTTAGTTTTTGAAGCGTTTAAAAGTAGATTATTAGCTGTAAACCATTCTAACAGCCTTTCTAAGGAACTATTTACTTCATTAAAGTTGGAAGTGTTCCGATGTATTTTAAAAATAAGTGACGTGTCATCTGCAAAACAGTACAATGTCAACGAACTTTTCAACGTAAAAAGGTAAGTCGTTGACATAAATCAAAAAGAGGAAAGGGCCGAGAATTGAGCCCTGGGGAACGCCCATCGATACAGGCAATCCCGTGGACATACTTCCATTGACATCAACATGTTGTATCCTATCTCTCAAGTACGAGGCAATCAAATTTAGTGCGGCATTTCGGATACCATAGTGACTGAGCTTGAGAAGCAGTGTATTGTGGTCAACGCAATCGAATGCTTTGGAGAGATCACAAAAAACTCCAATTGCATCCATAGAGTTTTCCCATGCATCGTATATGTGCTCTAGGAGAGCCACACCTGCATCAATGGTAGAGCGACCTTTGGTGAAACCGTACTGTTTGCTGTGAAATAAATTATTTCTATTAAAGTGACTCTCTATTTGTTTTAATATAATTTTTTCAAATATTTTGCTCAGTGCCGGTAATATTGAAATAGGTCTAAAGTTACTTGGATCACTAGTAGTCCCATTTTTAAACAAAGGCAGTATTCGACTGTGTTTCATTAAATTTGGAAATATACCTGAGTCAATACATCTATTAAATATTACTGCTAAATGTGGTGCAATGTTAAAAATTATATTATTTATTAATTTTACTGATATACCCCATAGATCGGTTGATTTCTTCGAATTGAGCGATGTAAATGTTTTGATTACTTCATGAGTATCAATATAATTAAAACTAAACAAGACGCTACCTTCCTTTACACTGCCCTTTACCAAAGACTCAGCTCTAAGTAAACAGGAGTTTAAGGAGTTTGTTGTATTTACAGATACACTTGCAAAATAATTGTTAAATATCTGTGCAATCTCTATGTCATTACTAAAATATTTGTTATTAACGTTAAGCTTAAAACTATTATCACCCTTCTTGGTTCGTCCTGTTTCACTATTAATAATATTCCATGTAGCTTTGATCTTATTATTTGAATTTACTAATCTATTACTTAAATAGATGGATTTAGCCGCAGAGCATACTTTTTTAAATAATTTAGAATAATTTTTAACATAGGTATTGTATAAAATTTGAATTAAAATTGTATTTTTTCATGTCATATAAATCGTATAATTTAGCCCTACTTTTGTAGATTCCCACTGTAGCCCAGTCACAAAATTTGATTTTTGAGTTAATTTTGAGAGTTTTTGATTTAAAAGTATTATTAAACTCTACTTTAATTAAATTAAACATAGGATCATATAAATCGTTTGGATTATAATAATTCAGATCTAATTTATTGACCGTGTTACAAATACTATCACTAAAACGTTTCAGACGCTCTGACGTCATTGGTCTATAAGTTATATATTTTTCATATGAGATTTTATCTACAGTCAGAGAGACCTTTTGTCCACTGTGATCAGATGTAAGTTCACTCAATACTTCCTTATGTAGGAAATCACAATTACAAAAAATATTATCCAAGCATGTAGCTGAATGCGAGGTGATTCTGGTAGGCTCTAGAAAAAGGCCATGTAAGTCAAAAGATTTAAACAAAGAATTTAATCTTATCGTTAGGTGTGACTGTTCAAGTACGTTAACATTAAAGTCACCACACACAATTATGTGTTTACTACTAGAGCTCAAACGTCTTAAAATGTCTTCCATGGCAGTTTCAAATAAGGTGAAATCACTGTGCGGTGGTCGGTACACGCATACAATAACATGTTGCTCAGACTCAATAGACGATACTTCCAAAGTGCGCTCAATAGAGAGATTGGCTATGTCCTTACGTTCTTTACACTTAACACTATTATGTACAAATATTAAAGAGCCACCGCGTATAGCCTTCCGTCTGACGAATGCACTTTTCACACTATAATACTCATTATTAAATAGCAATTGGTGAGCCTGTAACCAATGTTCTGTGACACACAAGAAATGCACATCGTGCTTTTTTAAAAATAACTCTATTTCTAATTCTTTGCCGGATAGGCCTTGAATGTTCTGGTGAACTAAATTAAGAATACATGTTTGCCTATCCTTTGTCTTACTTAAAAGTTTAAACTACTGGAAGTAGTTTCAGTTAAAGATTTTTGTAAGATTTTTGTTTTGATTTTTGCACAATACATCCCACAATACATGTACCCTAAATTCAAAATGGTTATATAGTAAAACAGCATAAATCTAACGTAGAACTATGATTTCTATATATAACTAACTACAGAATTACAATAAGTTTAGCATTATTACTACTTGACATAGAAAAATACCGGGTTTATGACTTGGCAGCACAGTCACTGGCCTGAAGTGACCTTAGGCTGTTCCGTAAGGGACAAACAGGAGGATTAAAAAATAGACAAGTGTCAATGTCACCGTGACAAAAAAATGTCAGAAGTGTTTGTTGAAATCGTGGAAACGTGTGGTTTTTATCCATCATTTCCAACAATATGTTGATTATTCAAGCTTTCACGTGAGAAAAATTAATTATTTTTCATAACACTATGGCTCGGCATCGTGATATAAGGAACAGAACTTTTTCTGATGACTATGACTATGACGATGTTTACGGACACTCAGTGGAAGACGAGAGTTTTATGTCGCCAAGCGACAGTTCGCAATGGATTTACGATCGAAGTCGCAACCAGCAGGCTATATCAAACTTTATGCAAACTCATAATGATATTCAAGAAGAAATGGAGGAGGACTTAGCCGAGCCCGCTCACCCAGCGCTTGAGAGAAGAGAGTCGATGGATTTACGCAGTCTCAACCTCGACGAAGAAGACGAAGCAAAGCTTATGTCATGTTTGGACGAAATAAGAAATGTTATCGGTGAAACTGTCTCAGAAAATATACTTGTACAGACAGTTTTGAAACATAAGTTTGATTATGATAAGTCACTTGATGAAATTCTTAATAGAAAAAGCAATGATTCTGTGATACCTAAGCTAGAGCCTGTGAAACCACCAGTTGTTGTAATAGATACTGTTAAAGCACCTGTAATTACAACAGCAGAAAAAACACCCAAGGTTATAGCAACTAATGTAGAACCAAAACACATTGGAATTGTCAAGGGATTTAAAATTGGTCAAGATGCAGGGGGTAGTAGTCGTCCTCAGACACCAAGAGACATGTCACCTTGCACTGAAAGGATAGCAAAGACTGAACAAACTGATGAAATAAAAGTAACAACAAAAGTAAAGGAAAATAAACTTGATGCTAAAACACAGTATTCCAATGAAAGAGGGTCAGATAAAGAACACTTGTATATTGTTGTCATAGGTCATGTGGATGCTGGGAAGTCTACTCTCATGGGCCGGCTACTATGTGATCTAGGAGAAGTAAGCCAAAAGACATTGCACAAATATGAACAAGAGAGTAAGAAGATTGGTAAACAGAGTTTCATGTATGCCTGGGTATTGGATGAAACTGGCGAAGAGAGAGTTCGAGGCATTACTATGGACGTTGGTAGAGCACAGTTCGAAACTAAAACTAAAAGAGTCATCATACTAGATGCCCCTGGTCATGCTGACTTTATACCTAATATGATAACTGGTGCAGGGCAGGCTGATGTTGCTTTACTTGTAGTTGATGCCACTAGAGGTGAATTTGAATCTGGCTTTGATCTTGGTGGTCAGACACGAGAACATGCTCTCTTAGTGAGATCATTGGGTGTAAGTCAACTAGCTGTAGCTGTTAATAAACTGGATACATCAAACTGGTCTCAAGAAAGATTCAACGAGATTACAAAGAAGCTAAAAGCCTTTTTAAAACAAGCTGGTTTTAAGGACTCTGATGTAACCTATGTTCCTTGTTCAGGATTAACAGGTGAAAACCTAGTGAAACCTCCAAATGAGACTGAATTAATTAAATGGTATAAAGGACCTTGCCTTCTAGATGTTGTAGACAAATTTAATGTGCCTGATAGACCTGTATCAAAACCCTTACGCTTATCTATCAATGATGTTTACAAAGGTACAGGCTCGGGTTTCTGTGTGGCTGGAAGAATTGAAAATGGTATGATCAGTAAAGGTGACAAAGTGCTAGTCTGTCCAACAAAAGAAATGGCTGAAGTTAGAGGATTAAGCATTAATGATTTGTCAAGCACTGTTGCTTTTGCTGGTGACCAAGTTAGTGTGACATTGTCAGGAGTGGATATGCAGAATGTATCAGTTGGATATGTTCTAAGTGACCCTGTCCAACAAGTACCTGTGACCACAAGATTTGAGGCAAGAATAGTTGTGTTCAATGTGAAAGTACCTATCACAAAAGGATTTCCTGTTCTTATACATCATCAATCATTAGTTGAATCTGCAAATATAGTTAAATTGAAGGAATTATTGAATAAGAGTACAGGGGAGGTTCTGAAGAAGAAGCCACGTTGCTTAGGTAACAATTGCGTAGCTGTTGTTGAGATTGAAGTATGTCGGCCCATATGTGCAGAACGTTATAAGGATGTAAAAGAGCTAGGACGAGTGATGCTTCGCGTTGCGGGAACTACAATAGCTGCTGGTCTTATCACTGATATTGTGAGCACATGATCTGATATACATTTGTTGTTAGTTTAAGGGCATCTTACACAACAATAATAAGGTTAATTTATTACTCTGTTATTGATATGAACATTGCTATTGACATGCTAAGACAAACATTGATTACTTACTATGTTGTTGGCTTTGGTTACATTGCCATGGAGACTAGACTCACAAAGCTTTTTAGAGAAATGTTAACTGCTATAATTTTTCTTATCACAGAATTATTTAAAGTATATTAGTACAATTATGTAGTTGAACTTCAGAATATTTAATCACTCAACATTCATCTCAAGAGGTTTTGGTTCTATAATTGGTGATCAAACAATGACTTGGTAGCCACGAAATCATTGTTTTAGTTATCAATGAGCAGCTGTATTTCTTGTTTACTAAACAATTATGCTTGTACATATAATATTATTTATAGAGAATTCTATTTGTACACTGGTCCTTTAGTAACTTGAAAAAAAAGATTTATTTTTAAATTGAGTCTAACAGCATTGTTTCCTGTCTTCCAGCCTTCATAGATAAATAATTATTTTATAATCTACATTATGCATTTAATAGTAGTTGATTGGCATGTATTAAATAGTTTGTTTTTCAATTTGTTTCCAACTAAATTTGTATGTATAGATGCCATAAAAATGTTCATAGTGCACATGAATAATGTACAATAATGTATCATGCTATAAATGATTATATTTAATTATTCTTTATTTATAATTGAAATAAATTTGTTGGATAGTTATTCTTGTTATGAGATTTTTATTTTCATTACCTATTTTAATTAGTTTAGGTATTGTATATTCAGAAAATATTCTATTCGGAGCAGTATTTGCTGAGATTAGCACGTGCATACAAACAAATCCTTCAGTTTCATTTAAGTTAAATTGATGGTTTACCATTTAATTAGGCAAAACATTACCTTACCTACTGTTATAATTAATCAGACGTTATCAGGTTTTTAAGGAGACATATTTTACAATTTCTAAACCATGTAACCAGATAATAATAATAAATACCTATTATTTATTTATCATCTAAATTGAACTAAGCAGGCGACACAATCATTTTAATGATTAAGCCTTTTAATAAAGATAAAAATAGTACATCAAAACTTACTGTACCTACATCGATACGGTTTTGTATAGTGAACACTCTCACACTGTACAACTGATATCTATAGTAAGCTGCTGGTTGGGTTAGGTATTATATTTATGTATTAGGTACAATAAGATACCTACTTAATGATAGGGTAGGTAATTCCGCCTTACTCCTTAGCAACCGGGGAATGTCTCATTGTTGGGGAGGGTCTCCTCTGAGCACAGAAAGAAAAACTACACCTACCAATACAAGTAAGTACTTTTTTGTTGTCCATATTTGTTAAATCGAATTTTAAGTAAAAACCTCTCTTACTAGCATTTTACGACACCTCTGAAAAGATAGGGTGAAGAGTTGAAGACAGACTAATTCTTAGTCCGCACTCGGCCGAAAAAAGTAAGTAACTACACATATAAAATAAAATGTTAGTTATTACTATACTAGCTCCTAAATAAAGTACCGCAACATGAAAAGGATAAAAAACACAAGTGGAATCGAAGGAGCAAACATCAGTGAGTCAAGGAAACTGTTTTCTAGGACCAAAAGATTTAATTTAGATAAGTGTAGTATGTCGACGACAGCTAGTTAAGTGCGTTGCAATCAACTAAGACCAAATGCTTGTGTACTACAACGAACTATACGACTAGATAAATGTTTTTCTTTTGATATTATTTTCTCTTTGGAGCTTTATCTTAAAAATATATACTTATTTGGAACTAAATTAAATTGTTTACGTTTAATTAAATTGTATTATCATCAAAAAGTTCATGTATCTACTTATCACTATTTAGGTACTAGACTACTACAACAGGCAATAAATCACCATTCTATCTCGTTCCGAGAATATCATAAAATCGGCAGAACAAATTGGCAATAATCCGAAAAGAAGAAAGACAAAGGAAAAAATTGGTACTCGAGGCGGGAGTCGAACCCGCGTCTCTGGACTATACGCGTCCAGCGCCATGACCACTAGGCTTTATAGGTAAAAAAATATATGAAAATTGGCAATAATGCCCGATTTACACATCGACAAGTACAGTAGCGAGTTAAGTAGTATTTTAAGATTAAGTTGATTTAAATAGATCTCCATCCTATTTTTTGGCAAGTTAAGTTGGCGAGACGCGAGAGAGGGGGCTACTTCGTACTTAACTCGCCAAAAAATAGGATGGAACTCTATTTAAATCAACTTAATCTTAAAATACTACTTAACTCGCTACTGTACTTGTCGATGTGTAAATCGGGCATAAGTTTGAGCAGCGCAAATATTGGAAACTTTAGGTAGGTAAGTAGGTACCACCGACTAGGTATAACAATTTGCAACTAGAATGACCAGACAGTCATGTATTTAGCTATCAAGAAAATTCAGAATTACCTAAGAATGATTTATACCTACGTAGGTACCTATGCCAATAAAATAATTCGAATAGTATTCCATCCGTTTTTCCTTTCCTTAGAGTATTGGACGGAAAAGGGCTTTTGGTTTTTTAATTAATTATTATGGACATTTGGAGTTATTTGTTGTTTTTCTTTATAGACATCCAGTTGTCGAGAGGAGAATGCTGAATCTCTTTAACTAGGTTGTATTTCTAAAAAATGCACCCGGTATGTTGTACATTTATATTTTTTAAGAATAAGGTAAGTAGGTACTTACTTACCTATAAACCTGCATAATTCATGAAAAATATAGGTAGGTATACAATAGTAATACGAAAAAGATTCTTAAGAATCCATTGGTTATTTATAGATAAATAATATAGAACGTTTATATACAACATTGATCACAGCGACAAAGTATTAATTTTTTTGCAACAAAATGACAATAAAAGGTGTCAACTATTAGTTCTAATTCTTAATTTTCCACGTGTGTAATTTTACCAATTCTTGAATGGCTATGGTGTAATAGGTAGCATGGTGTCAATCACTTCTCTAAATGTAAGTACATAGTTGAATGTCGCGTCGCCAACTCGTGATATGTATTTAATTTCCTACTAATTTCCCACAAGTCGTAGTTACTTACTGTTGACTTCGAGAATAACTTCAGTCTCAGTTCCTGGCCCTCTTTTCAATTTAATTTATAAATGTACTTCAGCGCCTTTATTCCAGCAGTTTTATTTGTTTGGTTTCTTGCTAATTAATATAAGAGTTTATTATAAATGAGATGGCATTTCATTGTTTTCAAGGGCTTCTAAAAAGCACGTGTACTATTAATTAAGAGTTGAAGCCTTTTAAGTATTTGGAAGTTATTGAGCAAGACAAAGTTTGATTGTATAATTCATGGTAAATGGGGAAGCGCCTACTAAAATGTTTTGAGCAAAGTTTTTACGATCACTTTAACAATTAGAATAGAAGCATCTGCGTTGGATTGTTTTAACAGGGAAATATACAATTATAGATTTGTTTTAATACCAAACAATAGGGATATAATTATTTAATGCAGGCCAGATGTGTCAGCGCTTTAGCGATCTGCCTGGACTACGACGCCTTTTTTTTAAACTTGTCAACTTGTAACTAACTCAGCTTGTTTGTCCTGATGCATTGGCAACTGGTATGACAGTCCTACTCCCACAATACAATTATCTGTAAGAATTTTTCTTCAGTTGTATGTGAACGTAAACAGATATTGTAGTAAGTATTTATGTAAAAATACTAGTGCCTACCTATTTTAGTTGTTTATGGTTGTTAGTGTTTTATGTCCAGTATTTTAAGTACGCTAGTGTTGTAATTCCACGCGGTGTGATTATAAATCAGTGTCGGGAGCGGCTCTGGCGGCACTTTGTACTATTATATAAAACTAGGGCATTCACTCACGAGGAAACGGGATACGTTCGTGTAATGATGTAGAGTGCGAATTTTGCTTAAATAATTTATTCAAATTTGATGCTATAGTATGTGGAATAAGTTCTCGTCTTAACTTTTGTTACGAATACCTTGCTTGATGCGTGTAACTTCACAAAAAATGTATTGATGATATTTTTTATGGGTACTATACTTACATATACTTACTTTAAAACAAAAAAGGTTAAATTCTGTCAGTCAGGATAAGAGTAAGTTATGTAACATCTTCTTTCGTGTCAACGGTATCAACCATCAGTTAAACGATTTTCAAATAATGTGCGGCCACTTCAATGACATTTGGAAGCAAGACAAACATCTCCCAACCTGTATACGAAGTCTATTTATTGATCTTTAAATGGGCCACTGCAGTGTGTGTCCCGGTGAAGGATTTTTGCCCCGGGTAATGTAGTCATGAGGTAGAGGTCACTTTCCAAGCCAAAGTTTGCATCTTGGGACTGTTGGATGTTTTGCTAGAGCTTCATTGCAGCCGAGAAAAGTTTTGCCAGGTTATCCAACAAAAACAACATCTATTTGTATAATTCAGTTTAAAAAATTATGTCACCATAACATTTCATCCCATAAATAAAAGTTACATATTTAAAGTAACTAGGCATATGAAACAGAAAAAGGAAGTTGGCATAATACTCTTTACCACTCTACCCTGTCTACTTTAGTATTAGACCAAGTGTGTCCATATTTCACTGAAGTCTAGTGGTGATAGGTACGCTACAATTATAGTCCACGATGATGAGTTTGATTGGTTGTATATCAAGTTTTCATCACCCATGGAATAAGATAGGGTGTTAGATGAATTCTACTACATTATTATAAGTAAGAGAGGTCCTTGGGCAAAGAGGGTAACTTGACACACGAGCGCCATAGATTACAGGTAATTTAATATTAGACACTTAAATCATAAAATGGATCTTGTTACGACAGAAATGTTCTCGGGGCTCCCTAATTCAATTTAAGGTGTAATAAGGAGGGGCTCCCTTAATACGGTGCCTTCCTGCGTTTACGTAGAATGTTTGAAAAGGCTATTAAATGAATTGAGGACGCGAATAAATCAGTGTCGGTTGACACCCTTCGTGCACGCCTCACGCCTGTCCGCTGCTCTTGTGTTACATAAACAAACTGCCACCTTCTCATCCCTTAAAGTGATTCTGAAAAGAAGTTACTATAGGTACAGTCATATTTCAATCATGTTAGGAGGGCTGGTCGTAATGCTTTAGCTATTTATTGATCTACTATCGTTTACAAAGGTTTCTTGGTTTCTTCCAAAAAAATGGAGAATAAACTTTGTAAATAAAAAAAAAAACTGTAGTAAACCAAATCTCGAAAAGTTTTTACCCATGGAATCCTAAATCAATTTATCTCGCCAATGTAAAGACTCGTAGACCAAGTTTCCTGCATCATTCCGGGACCTTGAAGGGGGCCAATAGAAAACAACTTACGTATAGTATACAGCAACTTGGCTGTGATCTGGCATTGCTGACGTTCCCGCTGCTCATCGACTTATCTTTACGTAGGTGCCTTGGTCATCTGCCACCTTAAACCATTAAAAAAAAGACGAAGTTACAATAACAAATCTTTATCATATACGTAACCTGCACTTACAAATCGACATGCTATTTATATTCTGCTGTTTGTTGCCCATAATTTGAACCATCACCATTTTAGTAATAGACTAGGCAGCACTTAGCCTGATTAATTAAAGCGACAAAGCAACGCAAGCAGTAATTAGCTATAGCCGGTGCACCGCTTGTCTCTGTCGCTCGATTAGCATAACGATTCAACCAGCTTACTGCAGGTATAGTTTAGTCATCCGTAGTAAGAGTTAGACAATTAAAAAAAAACATTTAGACAAACTATTACTATTACTTTATTTACTCTTTCTGTTATCTGTGGAAACTTTTAATTGCCCTTCATTTCTTATATTCAATCCTGTATAATATATTTACTAGCTGTAAGTTTTCCTCAAATTTTTTTTTTTTTTTTTTTTTTTTTTAATGGCGATTCTAAGATTACGCCAATGACCAGTTAAAATAGTACTTTTAGTAGACGAGCAAGGTAATCAAAATTTGTTGTTATACATAAATACGTGTTATTCTGTGCTGTACTAAAAAGGCAGATATTAATTTAAGAATATAAACAAGAACAAAGAATTAAAATGACAATATGTTGTTTATCTCTATATAGTTACATAAAACATATATAAACGGTGAATTAGAATACGTAAGAATATTATTAAAATTAACAGGACGAGGTATACGAGAGGGAATGTAATCATAGAATGAAGAGCGCATTAACGGACATTGGAAAAAAATATGATCAGGGGAACCTTCATCCAAACCACACTCACACATCGAGTTTCCTCAAATTGTAAAATAAAATAAATAAATAATAAACTTGCTCAAGTTGACAATTAACTTTGTCAAGATTGCTTCTGTCACAGGAGAAGGTTTTTCCATGTACTTATTATATTTATCTATGGTTTTTCCATGCAGTGGGCAATAAATATAGTGTACTAGCTTGTGCCCGCGACTACGTCTACGTATTTAAGACAATTATTTATCTTTATAAATTGTAGCCTAAGTATGTGTTATTCTGATGTGTAAGCTATATTACTGTAAAGGACAATGGGCAAATTTCATACAAAAAAAAACCCAGGATCAACAGAACTAATATATATCCCTCATTATTACACATGTTAAACTTATGTAATTTTCATTATTTGTTTATTGTATATGTATGGGGTATGAGAGATATAAGGCTCATAACAGTTAGCTATGAATGAAAACTACGTTACGTGTTTTAATGTTTGATAATACATAACCATCTAGCATAACAGCCCATTAATGTCACACTGCAGGGACGGACCTCCTCCCGTGACGGAGGGATATTTGGCCTACTAATTCCACGCTGGCCTGACGGAGTGGTAAAGTGTGTAATTTCAAGTTTTCCTTCTTTTTATTTCGTAAAGATAATATTCACGGACAGTCCCTTTGTCTGTTTTTACGACACCCATGGGATGAGATGGGGTGGTGACATATTATATTCTTACTCCGTCACCACGCGGATAACCATCTATAAGTCAACAATCACGGAATCGACCGACGACCTCGGTGGCGCGACGGTAGCGCAAGCGGCTGCCGTGCACGAGGTTGTGAGTTCGATCCCCACGCAGGACAATTATTTGTGAGGTCCACAAATTATTGTCCTGAGTCTGGGTGTTTTCTGTGTCCGTTAATTGATGTTTGTGAAAAGTTCCCGCGACACAGGACATGACATTCTGGTGCGGGAGTAGTCTTTTTTAATAAAAAAAAAAGAAATTCATTGGACCTGCAGGATGTTCTATGCGTATGTAGGGACACAACATGTAACTTGAGCGACTGCTGACAAATCACCTTTACAGGCGCGCCATTGTATTAGCGTCGCCCAGCAGTCGTCTCCCCGCAACCATGTAGTTAGGTCGTAGTAATTATTATAATGTTGTATTTTATTTTAAGTATTATTATCTGGTACCAGCAGTAAAGTAAATATATTCTATTATGCATTATTATTTGGAATGTCCTACAACACTCATTACTCAGCCCCCACATTGGTGACCCCGACAAAGAAGACGCAACTTTTGGGATGGACTCGGCAATTGGAGCACGCGCATGACAACGTGGCCGGAAAGCAGCGCGCATCGTTAGCGTGGCGTCGAGCACGCACATGTGACGCTGCACAGCCAAGATTATGGAGGTAAGCGCACACCGGTTACGAGCCATGGGGGACGACTCGCCCTTTTCACATCAGAAGGGCTACGACCTAGCATATCAGTTCTACGGCAGCACAAGCACGAAGTTTATCGATTATACGAAGAGTACGGCGATCATCTTAACTCGTGTCAGCGCAAGCATTTAGAGAATCGTGGCTTATGTAACGCAGTAATATGCGGCATAATCCGATGATGCAAGGCATGGGACACGACGGCGACACTCTTAAGTACAGTGTGCGCGTCGTATGTATGGCATCAGACTTTGGTAGCGATATGGAAAATAGGTACGTACCAAGTGCTGGATGGCCCGACCTGCCTCATTAGAAGACACGGAGCTGACAGAGCATGTGGACGATGGAAACCGCCGCAAGATATAGGACGCTGGACGACTCACGACAGCATTGCTTCTTCGTACGAAAAGCTAGATCATATTCAGCGTCATACGAAGAGCAAGAATATACGTAAAGGGTATTGTGAAAGTGTCATTAGTGATATGTGCAAGTGCCGGTCATATAAAAGGTTTTATAGTAGATTTTATTTTATTATGGCAGTATTTATTTGTGTATTATGTCCGACTTTAATTTGATAGTTCTGTATGTGATTGATATTTTTTATGAGTATTGTTTTTGTGTAAAATTGTTTATAAAGTCCTAGTTTTGTTAAAAAGATATGTTTTAAAAGTTATAGGTTGTTTAAAATTTGTTATGTTAAAAATTTTATCACGCACATTTGCACGGTGTTAGCTTCCGAACTTTGTTATTGTTAGCCATTTGATCCTATAGACGAGTAAGCAAAATGTTATCGCTGCTCACACATAGCATTGGACTTATTGTTATGTTTAACTTGTAAGTATGATTATTATTGAAAACTGTTTTAGATTTTTATTTTGTAAAAAAATTGTAATTTTTTTAAAATAAAGGGGAAGTAGTGTAGGGACACAACATGTAACTTGAGCGACTGCTGACAAATCACCTTTACAGGCGCGCCATTGTATTAGCGTCGCCCAGCAGTCGTCTCCCCGCAACCATGTAGTTAGGTCGTAGTAATTATTATATGTTGTATTTTATTTTAAGTATTATTATCTGGTACCAGCAGTAAAGTAAATATATTCTATTATGCATTATTATTTGGAATGTCCTACAACACTTCATGACACCCCCACACGTACATGTCTAGCATGACCTAAGTAATATATTACACTTATCATATGAGAACAGCTCCCTAACGTACGCATACCGTGGATACAGGATTCTGTACGACATATTCTCCTAAATGATTAATATAACAAAGTGCCATCTCTGTCTAACGCGATGTCCTACGTGGGTGACGAAAATGACGCACTGCGAAGCGACGAACGCGACATACGCCATCAAATCAACGGCGTACCCTACTTGTGTCTTATGTGACGGTCTGCGACGAGACCTGGTGTAATCATATAGAACCCTTGTCGTGTGTAGCATCGCGTCGCGTCGTGTCGCTTTCGTCGCCCACGTAGGACACCGCGTAATTCATGTGGTGTGAGAGTGAAAAAGTAAAATAATACCTGAATCTGCGCATGACGCGGGTCGCTTATGGTATTTTTTGTAGCGAGTAAAGATTTTAATATCAATTAGATAACGTTACATGTATTGCTTTGTTTTTATTAGCGTTACGAAATAGAAAAAAACTGTTTTTTAATTGTGTGTAATTGTAGTTGGACAGCACCTAGGGGAGAATTTTTTTTATTAAAATGTTTCTCTTAGCAAGACTAATAAACCGGCATATATTTTGTTCCTGTTGGTTCTGGGTTAATTTTGCCCAATCTCTTTTCATCAAAATCCATACAGTTGTTTTTGCGTGAAAGAGTAACTAACAATCATCCACCCATCCTCACAAACTTTCGCATTTATTACAATACTTATTAGTAGGATAGGATTTATGTAATACGACTGCTTTGGTGGGGTTGGTCTGGTCTGGTGTAGCGGCTATAGAGGTATCTGGAATAGCGTGCGGGGTGGTGAGGAATGTCATAATAATATGGAGTGGCGCGTAAAATGGCTTCTGGAGTAGCGTCAGGGGTTGCGTCCAAAGTAACATAGTGATGTCTATAATGGGTCTAAAGTATGGAATTGAAAGTAAATTTCTGAAAACGCTGCTTGATACTTACAAAGTAAATCTAAAAGCTCTATGTAAAACAAACAAGGTTTATTGAAGCTATGCGGAAATTCCGAACCGTCTTCGTTATCGTATCGTCCTTACATGAAACAAGGCGGTATCGGATAATCTGAAACCTGCGGGTCAATTCTCGAAACATACTATTTAATTAAACTTAATTTTTATTTTTTTTAAATTTTATTTTTAATTAATCCAAAGTGGTATTCTTGTCCGGTAAAGAAAAGTTAAAATTAAGTTAAATGGCAAAAAAGAGCTAAATAACAGAGTTGCCAGTTTACGGTTTACAATTTAAAAGATTGGGAATTGTAATAGATTTTCTAACACTCCATATACAGAAATAAAACATTAATATAAAAATCAACTACAGGAAATTATCTTCGGTAAATTAAAACATTATAAGTTCCGTAAACTTCTATTCTAAGAAAAAAAAATATGAAAATCAGGGTCTTTGAATGTAATAATGCGATATCCCTAACTTGTTTTTCCCGCTCGTTACGCTTCCCTCGCGCATGCGCACTGCCGCTCTTAAAATAAACGCAAAGGTTTTGACGTTTCATAATGACAAAAATACTCATTTTAGCGCGAAAATTACAAGATTTTAAAAGATTTTAAATTATAAATACAAGAATACCTATTGTGTCACAATTTGACAACTAAAAGTTAAATTAACTTTATTTTTAACGTTTTTAAGGAACGAGAATTGACATGCTGCTTAACTGCACTTTGAAAGAGAGATGTTAATGTGCAAAGAGAGTTTAAAGTGTTATCTATGCGGATCGAAGACGAGCACGGGTACCGGAGCAGGTATTTATACTAAAGACTACGGTAGTAGCACAAGCATGGGTAAGTATGCGACAGTCTTCCAAGCTGAGACCTACGCGATTACAGCATGCGCACAGGAGAACATAGACAGTGGAGTGAACAACGAAACTATCTATATTCTCAGCGACAGTCAGGCGGCACTCAAAGCCCTAACGGCACCGAGGGTCACCTCCAAACTAGTCAAAAATGGTATCCAGGCCCTAAACAGGCTTGGCAAAACGAACAAGGTGAGACTGGTATGGATCCCAGGACACGAAGGTTATGTCGGCAACGAAAGAGCCGATGAACTTGCAAGGGAAGGCTCGAGCAGGAGTTTCGGCGGACCGGAACCATGCGTAGGTCTTTCAAAAGGTACGTTCCTAATGGCCGTCAATGATCAGACAAGACAGCAACACTCAACAGAGTGGCAGTTGTCGACTGGCATGAGGCACTCAAAGCTCTTTATTGAAGGAGTAAATCCGGGCAGGTCCACAAAACTGTGGCACCTAAGCCGCAGACATATCCGACTAATAATCGGTATGTTTACAGGTCACCTTCCCGTCAACGACTTGTTGATGAAGATGGGACTATCAGGCACCAACCAGTGCAGAGCGTGCGGTGAGGAAGACGAAACAGTGGAACATCTGATGTGCAACTGCGAAGCCCTCACCAGACAAAGGATGAAGCTACTAGGAGTGGGATATCCTACCCCTAGTGACTTCGACAAGCTGCCGCTAGGCTTACTTATCTCCTTGGCGAAGGTGATTGAGGAAGCTGTGGGGTGGTGAACGGGGGACCGGCACAAAAGATCCGATGGGGTCGAAGTGCAGCCGGGAGGGTCCCCGAAAAGGAGGAGAAGAAGATAAGAAGTTATCTATGCGAGAGTTTTAATTGTTACCTAGACAAAGTTTCTATCTCTCGAGGCTAATGTTAATTTCAACATAGTTAAATGTTATTTAAAGTAACGCCGCTAGCTACACTAACTTTTGAAATTTCAGGTATCATGTAGGTACAGTCACGAGCAATAATATGTACACATTTTCAAATTTTCTAAACTATCTGCACGTTTATCTAGACATTACAATATCAAAATGAATTCGTAATTTAGAAGAGGTTCCGTACAGTTTTGAATTAATCTTCGAATTTTCAATTTTGGATTGGCAGAACTTTAGATAACTGGTTTACAAAATGCGAAAATGTGTACATATTATTGCTCGTGACTGTACAGTCAAGGAATTTGATTCACGTACCATTTCAATGATTTATTGTTTGAACCATTAACATATCGTAAGGTTTATATTCGTTTAAATAAGGGAAAATTGTTTTACATTTTAATGATGACGTATGTTCGGGTGAAAATTCTGCAAACTTCAACCTCAGATAATGTGTGTTAGATTAATTTTACAATATCAAAGTGTCTTCTCTGAATACTAACCTATTTGTAGTTTCGTCTAATAAATAGAAAAAAAAATTTTTTTGGCGATGTCAACTTTTTGACACAGTTCAATGTCAAGCTATTGTAAAACTTAAAATTTTACAATAAAAATTGTTATACGTTAAATTTTAAAAATGCATCGAAGAAATAATACAGAACGGAGAAGTCAAATCATTACATTGCATGAGCAGGGCCACGGCATTCGTGACATAGCTTGGTTATTAAATATATCCAGAACAACTGTGAGACTATGGATTACGCGATTTGGAGAAGAAGGCCATACAGAAGATCGCCGCCGTTTCAACCACGGTTTACGACGTCTAACGGCTGAACAAATTTTGGAGATTCAACAGCGTTATGAAGAACATCCTTTCACGCCAACAAGATATTTCGCTGATCGGTTTGACGTTTGCTTACGCACTGTTCGAAATTATCTTCACGGTATTGGAATTCACCACAGGCGACACGCGAGAAAAATAGCATTAACTACAGCAAACAAAACTGCAAGAGCTGAATTTGCACTCAGATATCTGCATTTTGATTGGAGCACTGTGATATTTGCAGATGAAAAAACCTTTCGTTCTTCACAACACGGACGTTTGAGTTTATGGAGGTATGACAGGACGCGGTATGCAGAAGAACATGTTGTCCCGAACAGAGAGTCAGGTCGCATAACAGTAAATATGTGGGGGTGGATATCGTCTGCGGGGGTCGGAGAGCTTGCCCAGATGCCTTCGCGAGCCAATGCCATAGACTATGTGGAGATAATGGATAAAGTCATGTTACCTACTGTGCGAAACGTTTATCCACAAGAAGAAGTTCCCAATATACAATTCGTTCACGATAATTGTCCGATACATAAGGCAAGAATCACCAAAAATTGGTTTAGCCAACATCCCGATATCATTGAAATTCCTTGGCCCAGCAAATCACCCGATTTAAACCCAATCGAAAATATTTGGGGTATTATAGTGCAAATGTGGGAAAATGGTCAAGAAAGGACGAAAGAAGCTTTGGTGGAGCATTGTAACGTAGTATGGGAATCGTTGCGTGGTTCAGACATTTGTTGTCGAATTGTAGACTCCATGCCGGCCCGACTCCAAGCTGTGTACGACAGTATGGGTGCTTATACTAGATATTAAAAGTACTATGAATTAAATATCTGTTGTTTATTTTATAACGTAGTAATTAGTTTTTAAATATTTCCGAAAATATCAAACTTAATGGCGGGACAATTCGGACCGCCCAGTGCCATCGATCTCATCTCAAAGTCAATCTAATATGTTCAAGTAACCTGTGATAACACAGTTATTAAATAATGTTCGTTACGCTAAACCTACCTGTTTTTGTTACGTCTAGCCTCCCTCTTTGTCGTTTGTCAAACACTAATTATATCTATGGTCAAGCTATGTTCTCGAAAGATGTCAAAAGCTGAACTCTGAATTGGCTCGGAAGAACTCGGTTGTTTACCGAGTGCATGTCATACTACGACACTGACGTCATTTTAGCGTTGAGAAGAAAGATAGTCCTTATCAATATCGATTGTCATTAGCAATTTAGACTTAAGAGCGTTTATAGGGCTCACTAGCGCCGCCAATTGAAAAAAAATCATAATTCGCAAATAGGATGAATAATGGTAAATGTTGATAACAAAGTCTTGAGAAAATGCAATAAAGTATTTAAATAACACACTCTTAACACTTTAAATGTTTTTCAATCAAATAAATATTACATTATAAACAAAAACGGCCGTTTTTTTTTCGAATGCGAAATTTAACTAATTGAAAAACATTTAAAGTGTTGAGAGTGTGTTGTACAAATTCGTTATTGCCTTTTCTCAAGACTTTGTTATCAACATTTAACATTATTTATCTTATTTGCGAATTATGATTTTTTTTCTGTTGGCGGCGCTAGTGAGCCATGTAAAGGCCCTTAAGACGGTACGCGAATCAAATTCCTTGACTGTACATACAAGGCTTTAGTTGTAAGTATGTCTAATTATGAACTATTGCTAATCACTTTTCCACAACAGTGACTAAGGAGTCACTGTTGTGGAGCTACGGTGTGACCTTACTAAAAGTACCGAGCCTGATCCTAGGAAAGCTCCCGGAAAAAAACTAAAAAAACTTGGGACTTACGTTTTGAAAAGAAAATAGAAGAGTTGATAACCTCATAGCAATGCTGAAGAAATAATGTGCCTCTGCCTACTATAGACATAATTTGTTAAGCCCTGTAAATTAATTGTCTACCCTAACCAATAATAACCATCCAACAATTTTTCATCCCCTTAAACACACTACCTATGTATGTGTAGACCAGTGGCGAAGGGTCCATATAACCCGATTCCTACCGGCTTACCTTTGCAAAAACATTGTTTATTAAACAATTATAAATCAATGACGTAACATCCATTCAGTACACAAAATTAAAAAACAAAAAAGTTTTCTCTTACCTACGTAAATCGCAATATTATGAAAATTATTTACGTACTCCTAACGCCATCTATTATTGCAACATTGTCAACTAATGGCGCCGGCACAGAGTACATTAGATATATATGGCGGCGGTAAGCCGGTCTCAAAAATAGGAATCGAGTATAAGCAGACAGTACAAAAGTCGTACGCACACATGCAAAAACATTGCATTTTATCTTAGTGTGTGAGCGTCGATATAAGGAACGATTATTGAATGAATAAGCCGGGATTTTTCGAGTTACTTAAGGAAATGGAATATTAATATATTCGTTCGTCGTTGTATTGACCAATCAAAACGATGTAAGAACGAACGATATTGTATTCATTCATTTTGGTCAATGTTCATTGCTTTGCTCAATCATTATTCATTTCCCACCAAAACAACATTTTGACATTCCTTATTGTTTTTGTTTCACTCAGCTATTATTTATATTTTAAAGTACTTATTGCAAATACATTAGAATTCTCTGTTTTGTGTAAAGTAGTAATTACTAAGTAAGTATAGTTTATGTTTGTGTTATGAGTGTTGTGCATTGATTGACATTATTAATATTGTCATAGTGCTTTGGGTACCCTACTACATTATTGTAAGTACTTTTACTTTATTGTTATTACTTTAGTTTGTTGTTATAATGGCAGCGTTAATAGTATTAGATTGTTGACTAATTGATTATTTGTTGTGGAAGCAAAAATTCTTTCTTGCAATTAAATAACGAAAATAAGAAATACAGACATGAATGTGAAATACAAACGAGACGTTTCGGCCTCCGCCCGGCGCAATGGATTTACGATATATTTTTATATTATTTACATCTATGTATTTATGAGAAATATGAGTGGCTTAAAGCTTGCAGTTGTAAATTAAATAGTACGTTTTGTTTTCCTTGTTTCTTATTCTCAGATTTTAAAAGTTAGTGGAGTCATTTATCTAACTCATCAAAGAAACATGTCCAAACTGAGAAACATATTCGGATTTGAATAGCTTTACATGAGTTCGGGCCAGAATATTTTTTTACGAATACGTAAAGTACATTTATAGAAAAGTAGATTTCGAAATAGATAATACTTAATATTTAATATTAATACAAAGACACTGTAACGGCCTCGTCGATGGCGCGGCGGTCGCGGTAAGCGGCTGACGTGCACGAGGTCGTGGGTTCGATTCCCAGACAGGACAATTCTTTTTGATCAACAAATTATTGTCCTGAGTCTGGATCTTGTTCTTTGTGTCCGTTAAATTGATGTTTGTGACAGTCACAAGTTTTTTTCGTTCGGCTTACCTTTTATAAAAATTCACCCTTCGCCACTGGTGTAGACAGTATGACTTAGACGCCTCAAGTATAGTACCTATAGTATGACATAAACGCCTAAACGCTACGTAATAAAATGTACCTACGTCTTATAACTAACTAACAAGTTAATTAAATTAAGCGTTTACTTAGTGAGGGAGGAAAAAAAAAATAAGATTCATTATTCAAAATCATTCCTTGTTTGCTTTCCATAAACGAATTTTTAATTAAACTCTGCTTGCTTTTCAATCAACTTAATTTTGTTTATAGAAACCTATTTTTTTTCTTAATTTATTCTTGACGCACGATCGCGTTGGAATTTTCTGGCTTTTAGTACATACTTTTTATTTTAGTTCAGGAATGTTTAAAAAGAATCCTTTACAATTTTATACATCGTGTTATATTGTATACTTATACCTTTAAGAATTCTCCTTTACTGGTAATAGATCTATCTTTGACTTTTAGTCCAAAGGATTATTTTAGAAAACGATGACAAACCATTATTTTGTTTAACTTTTGGAACCTTTCTATTGATGTAAAATATTTTTAAAAGTTGTATTCTAGATATACGTAACTTTATTTGACTATAATTATCAGCATCTGAGATTTCTTTAAAAACTTTAATTAATTTAGTCTAAAAAAATAAGTACCTACTTATTTACCGAGAATACTTTTTAATTAATTAGCTGTCTCGGTCGATGGAATGGAAGGAGCTTAATGTCTGCCAGGTTCGTGCTTGAGTGCGGGTATCTATTATTTATAAGTACAGGACAGTTTAAAAGTACCACTTGAAAATTTTACAGAGTATGAATCTGGGTAGACGCGCCTTATGGAAACAGTTAAGGAGACCTATAATTCCACTTTTTTATCCTATATCTCATTATTATATATCTTACTAGCTAACCCATGCCCACTTCGTTGGGCGGCAAAAAAACGCGTCCTTTTTTTAAACATATTACATTACTGCTCCACTCCTATTAGTCATAGCTACAATATAGCCTATGACACTCCCCAATAAATAGACTATGGACTAAAATCAATTTAGTACATCCAGAGATTACCCCCTACAACGTCACAAACACACAATCACACAAACATACAAACACACAAACTTTACCTCTTTATAATATTAGTATAGATTATATTATTGAAGAGGCAAGCGGGAACACAAACACGCTACTTAGATTCTGCGATGGCACGGTGATCAGAGCTGGCTGACTGCAGGGCAATCACAGTGGTTTAAGATCATTTCTTGGCCATCTCCTACGGCCATAAAGATATAAAAAATATAATCGGCAAGTCTTTCTTTTTACTGATGGTAACTAACATTTACTTACTTAAGATTTTTAGGCAGATTATTGCTATTACTACACTGTTTATTATTTAAACTTGTTTACATTTCAAATGGATTAACAACAATGTAAATAGAAAAATCATCATTCGTGTTTAAAGCGGTTAAGAATAATGTTGTATATTCATAAGGTTTGTTTAAAGAACACATTCAACGTTTATCTCTATGGGATGAGGTTCTCAATCCCGCATTATTCGGAAGTCGCAGTAATGCCCGATAATGAAACCTCCCTCTCATCGCCTCTGAGCCTCTAAGCCCACAGGAACACTTGCAATTTCACACCACCGACATTACGCCTACATTTGTTTGTTTGACTAACGTAATAAAAAAATGTCATCATTTTTGCTTGTAAACTTTTATTTTTATTTCGTGTACGAAATGAAAATGATTTTTACGGAATACGGTTTGATTTTTCGCCAACTTTATGGATGGAATATATCCAGAAGCTCGTAAATCAGTGTTGTGATGTGCATGAATAAAGCTCTGTGGAGTTATTCGTTCCTGTACCTATACATAAACAAGCATCTGAAATAGGAAAGAAAATAACTAGATCACGATTCAAGGATCATTAATGCAGGAAAAGCTGTCTATGTGAATGATGACTTAGCAGACGCTATATCTTTATACTGACGAGGAGTCGAGACAAATAATATTTTTGATAGCTACGGCGTGCAGTTTTTAGATCGATTACATAGTTAGACAATCATAATCTGTGCAAAGCATTATGATTGTCAAGCTTAGGCGCCTGAGGCGAATACCGCATCAAAGGTCGCATGTAAAATCCCTGGCTCGAAATTCAAATTTTTAATAGGTTTTCGAATTATTTCGATAGTTACTAAATAGCAAACCAAAGCTTTATAGGTAATTTGTAAGGCCATTTCCAATTAAGATACATGTTGATTAGATTTAATAAAGTTAAAGAAAGTATTCGTTATTCATACTCTATAAAGATGTATTTCACAGAAAATTCAAAAACATTTGCACTGAACGGGTGTGTAAAAAAACAACATAAAATATATTTTATACGTCGCCATAAATAATACTGGAAAAGGCTTTGCTCTTTCCGTAGTGAAGAGCAGTCGACCGCGCGGGTCGGTTTAATCCTATCTTTGGTGCTCAACATTATATGTCTTGTATTTATTTATAAATAAAATGTGGTCACATTTGCTGAGTATTACTTACTAAGCTTAAGTTTTTCAACATGTGGCGTACTAAGTTGATATTAAGTGTTTTAAAATAAAATTATGAGTTGTTTTCTATTTTATTTTATGTATGTAGTTTTTTTAGTTGTCAGTTTGGTGGTTTATTAGGTCCCGTCTCGAGTCAAGGATGACGTAAAAGTTCTAAGGGATTTCAACTTATCTGGCAAATCAGTAAAGAAGAAGTAATTGATAAACAATACAATATCGTTACCAACAAATCCTATGTCTAGCTAGCGTGGTATTGGTAAGACAAGCATCTTTCCGTTACTACAGGACTCAGTTTCAGCTCAGTTTGTACAACACTCCTGGGATGAGAAGGGGTATGGGAACACCATAATACACAATATAATAATGCACACTAATGACATAATAATAGAAAATAACAGAGTTTATCTGTGTTTTACTAACAATATTACATAGCCCGAGGCGTAGTTTTAGTAAGATAGCGTGGGTGTCAAACATTATTATCAAATACTCTTGAATAGCCAGATCTAGGTGGGGGCTTTGTTTGACCTCGTGACCCCAGACTATTGGCATTGCAACGGTATTTCACTATGCTAACTAATATTCTTTATTATTTATGTCCGTTTAACTTACACGAAGTTTTGATAGATTAAATATTTATACAATAAAGTTCATATTTTGATAATCTAATAAATATATTATCATTATCATGATCTATGACATGGCAGCCTTTTTATTATAAAATACTTAGAATCTATAGATTTATGTCTTGGCCTAAATTCGTACAATGTATTTCAATTCGAAACACGAATTCGTAGGTACTACGAATTAAACAACCGATAAACATACCTAATTACAATATACTTTTTTCAGTGTTATATATATAATATCGATTATTCAAAAATCTATATACCTACTTTTATCGAAATAAACAAATTAACTTAATGTTTGTTTTAAAAAAATTAACTTAAGGAAGAGGAACTTGAGGTGCCATAATTTCTGCCTATGTTTATGCGATTAAAGCGTGGTTTTAGTAATGTTATATAATGTAAGTTATAATAATTATTGTCCTTAATTACATCCACTCACTGAAAGTACTGACACTTCCAAAGGTAGCTGGCACAACCAACACCAAGCTTGGCATAACCAAACCAACAGTTCCTAAGTCAATCTGCATCATGTGTGCAGTTTACAAATAACCAATTATCCTACTGTCCCGCCCGCATGTCCTCAAGAACAATAGAATCAAATACATTGCATCGAGATCAATCTCGGAACTATGTAAGCGTGTACATCAATCAATCAAGAGGCCGTGCAGTACACAATACCTAAGTATTATTTTATTGGCTAATGGAATTAACTGCGTGGGAATAAGAACAGTTACTTTTATTTGTTAGTTGTTACTAACAATCCTGATTGTTTGGAAGCGTAAATTGATAACTGTTTTAACTGTTGTGGTACGGATGTAGGGGTGGTAGAGGTATGCCACTGCTGTGCAAGTTTGGGCATTCAAGTCCCACGTTAGTCAATTGTTTGTGCGATTTGTTCCACTGCACCTGTATTTTCTTTGTGACTGTATAATAGTTATGTTTTAATGCCTGTAAAAGTCCCTGATAATTTAGGGCGGGCAAAAAGAAACTTATTTATTAACTTGAACTTGGTTTTAAACACGATTTACAGTAAATAACAACAGCTTACGGTAATAACACCTTGTATTCACGGGGATAGACAAAGATCACGGTAAGCCCATTTTTACGATCTTACTATCACCATAACAGCCCATTAATGTCCCATTGCAGGTACGGGCCTCCTCACGTGACGGAGGGATACTTGGCCTACTAATACCACGCTGGCCAGACGGATTGCTATAGGGTTTAATTTCAAGTTTTCCTTCTTTTTACTTCGTAAGAATAATATTTACGGTTAGTTCCTTAGTCGGTTTTTACGACACCCATGGGATGAGATGGGGTGGTGACACATTGTATTCTTACTCCGTCACTACACGGACGATTTTACTATAATTCATACAAATCATCTTGCTGCATCTACACTCTTATAATTGTGTGCATGAACATCTTATACATTGTGACGCTTGCAAGTCGTTTCAACGGGAATCGGACCCAAGACCTGTGCGTATAGTAGCCATGGATTATAACCACTACAGCTTGCAACCAAATATTATATTACTTTTAAACACAAAGGTGAAATAAGTTTTATCTTTGTAGGCTTTTATTGTATCAGGCACACTATGAAATCAACAATGGTTACAATAAGTTTATAGTCTCTTTATGGTCACCTATTCTGTTGTTATTTTACGAGATCGTTAAATTTTCTACGATTTGTATTATATAGTATTAATAATCTTAGTTTATTACTGCTCACGATGTCATATAAGTTCATTAATATCCTATTAATACAATACTATATGGTATTGTACTCTTCAGGTAGGTATCTTAAGCAATAGGCCGTGGAGAGAGCTACTAAACGCTATACCCGTCTAATCCAACTGGAAAGAGTAGTGTGAAAATGTTACTGTGTATAGATGGAAGGCTCCTATTGGTACTAGAAAGAAAGAAAAACTGTTTAGTTGCAGCAAAACCAAAACATCAAGGCTTTCTATAAATTATAAGTATACTTAGTTAGGCACAGAATAATATTATACACGTAAAAAGAAAAAAAATATACATATTAAAATATGACTTGCTGCAAAACAGTCCCAAATCAGCAACGCTAGTTAAGAATAACTAGCGCTAATCTTCCTTTGAGACTGGTTGGCGAGCGACGCACGATGAGTGAAGTAGTTTTTAGGGAAGAGCGAAACCCGAAGTGTTTCCGCGGATTTCACTCTTCCCCACCACAGCGTCATGAATCATGATCTTATTAAAAAGAAAAGTAAAAAAATAAAGACAATTAAGTAAATAAAAACAAAATAAAACAAAAAATTTAAATAAAACATAAAAATTCGGGAGTGAGTATGAAGTATGACTGTCATCTTCCAATATAATAACTACAATAAAATAAATAAATAAATATCTATTTTTATTCTACTCTTATAAAATACTACTTAGTCCACCTGGTTACCTTTTTATCCTAATTGTAACCTTCATCAGCTGGTTTGTATTTGTCGTCCACTAGGTGGTTGATATTACAGAACTTTTCTTTGCAAACACTTTATATGAGAACAAAATTATTAATTAACACAACGTGATTCGTTTGAATTACAGTGAAAGAGAGTTGAGTGTTTTTTCTGAGTCAATTTCACGCATCGGACGAACTGATTGCACATAGGACCCCTACTAACTGATTATTGATTCAATACGATAAATGTAGTTATCGCTAAACCGTGTAGTTGCGGAATTAAATTGTCGAAAATTTATTTTCGAATAATATTTTGAACTTGTGCAAATAATGAGTTTTAATACAAAAAATATCTATAAATTAATTTACTTATACTTATACCAACCATTTAATAATATTTCCAGTATTTCACAAATCCAGAAGCCATACTTTGCCCAGAACCCAGCGTGGTTACAATAGACCGGTGGTTTACAGGTAGATTACATGTTCTTTGTTCTATTACAAACAAAATACCACTCATCTCATTATGTAATCAACTTCCTGGGGCGTTTACATTGTTGCAGAAGCTACAAATGTGTGTGTTATTTTTTTTTACGTAGGAAACCATACTTGTACTACCGTCCACCAGTTGCTTGGCAGAACCGAGTGTGAATGTCATCAGCTATGTGACGTCAACAAAAGTCAATATGGAGAACTTCAAATGCCAAAAATGTCAAATATTTGTTACTTCCAAATTTAAAGTTAAACTCTGTCCATTCGTTTATTTTCTTTTTGACAGCTCATGTCTATGAATTACCGGTTTTATTTTCGTAATAATGTACTACAGTTTTAACCTACTTTAATGACGGGTAACGCCCCTTTAGTGATGTGCCCTTTACATAACAAACAACCACAGACTATAAAACAGGTGTTAAAATAAGATAAATCGATCATATACAATAATAAATTGCCTTTATGTAAGTTACGTTTCTGTAAATTTTGTTTTAAAATAGAAAATAAAAATACTGTCTATGACTTCATAGTTAATTATTTGCAAGAAATTAAGTCGAAAACTTGGAATTTTGTACGAATGGAGTGAGATATGAAGAACAATAACGTTGTCCATTGATATTTTCTCTTCTTATGTTAGCTGCTTTAGACTATAACTATGCAAGCGTTAGTGAAATTTAACTTTAAAAGGCGTGGTGAATAAAGTCTATGTCCAGTTTAAATCAAGAGTTATAAACAAAAGTACCTAAAGCCTGACCAGAAATATAAAAAACATGACAGGAGGTCGCTTTTGAGTTTAATTGTCAATCTTCTATCAAATTATATGACGAAAATAAGTTCTTAAAAAATCCGCAATATGGAGAGGTTTTTTATTTCTCTGGTCAGGCTATACTTAGAAAATCACATAGATACTTACTTATTAATTTAACAAAACTAGCTAGGTAATTGAGTATACAAATGAAACAAGTAAAATATTAATACTTTTTTTATTATTGTGATTCATCAGAGTCATAATTTTCACTAGAATCATCAGTTGAGTCCTCTGTTACACGAATAATTAATTCTTCTTCAATTATGTTGTCAATTGCAACGTCTCGATCCCAATCAGACAATAATATTTTTCTAGTCCTCTCCACGACACTCGCCCAGTTTTCAGGTGTCACAACATCACACGCATTATTTAATAATTTCATCATTTTATTTGCTGTAAACGGCGGCGTTGTGTTATTTCTTGCTGCATTCCCTTTGACTTGTGCCCATATTAATTCAATGGCATTGTATTGACAATGATATGGTGGGATTCTAATTACATTATGTCCATATTCCGCTGCCATTTCATCGATAACGTATCTCTTCGGTTGACGTTTCGATTTTAAAATTCTTATTAATTCTTCTTTAAGCAATGTATTGTCCACATCCTCGCCATTATCACGAAGCCAGTTAATAATTTCATGTTTGGTGTTAGCTTGCGTTGGCATTTTATTTATTTGACGTGAATGATAGGGCGCGTTATCTATAAATATAATTGAAGGTTCTTCAAGTAATGTCAACATTTCCCTGAACCAATTTTCATAAACTTGTGCATTCATCTCCTCGTGATAGTCGCCAGATTTTTTTGATTTGAATGCGAGTAGAGCATCTGATACAAATCCTTTTGCAGTTCCCGCGTGGCAAATTATAAGGCGTTCACCCTTTCCTATAGGCACAGCCGAAGTTGATGCTGCAGTGTCGTCAGTCCAAGATTTTGTTAAGGTATGATTGGCATTAAGCCAAGTTTCGTCGGTGAAGACCACATTCGACCAGTCTTCAATTTGTTTGGCTTTCCTTAGGAAGTCATATCGAGCCAGCGCTATGTCAGGGCGTTCCATTAAGATTTTTCTCTTGTCAGATTTTTTTAAACGAAATCCAATTTGTTTTAGCACTTTAGCTAGAGACGATTTTTGGCCACGGAACAATCCACTATTCGTCAGTGAAATTACTAATCTTCTTAGAGTCGGAATTTCTTTACGTTGGTAGTACTCGTATATATGACGACGAATAGCATCGGCGTCAAAATTATCAATGCGAGTAATTTTAAAAGGCTGGCGTTTTTTTTTCGGTGTAGATAACTTATTATCCTCCATACCACTGCTGCCGTAGGCTTCTTTACCAATTTTTGTGACTGTAGGAACACTGATTCCTAGGGCGGCGGCAACACGGTTACGAACCTGCGACAGTGGTAGTAGCGGTCCACCATTATGAAATTCCTTCTCAAAGTAATCTTGAAGACGTCTCACAAACTCCCTCGATTGTCCTTTTAACACAGTTCCTTTCGGCATATTGAGAGCTTACGTATCGATAAGGAGGAATATAAATACTCAACTCAACTTATGATATAGTAAAAGAATACACAACGAACCGAAATACAGTGAATGTGACACAAGCGTCGCGTGGCAAGCACAGGTAGCAAGTGACAACAATATGGCGTCGCCGATGTCAACGATACATTGAGTTATGGTATTGCTAGTGATGAACTGTTTATAATGCGTTATACTTTTTTTTTTGCATAAACTAATGTTATAATTTTAATATTGATGTATCGCATGTATAATTTAAATTAATATTTGTACTAATAATATGTATGTGTAAATCGATTAAAAGTTATTCTTAAATAAAATCGATAATTAATTCAAACCGAATCGAAAACGAGTGAGGGCGTCACTAATGTCAAAATTTCTCAATGTGTCAAAAAGAAAATAAACGAATGGACAGAGAATAGTAGAATTGCCATCACATGCTATTTTAGAAACTCATATGTTTTTAAAGCACTGATTTTTGTAAGAACCTTCGAAGATATTATGAAAAGCCGGTGGTTGGTACATAATTCTCGTGTATAAGCTATATTATTATAAAGTTTGAAAGAGTAATAAACATCCATAGTTACAAACTTTCGCCTTTATAATATTAATAGGAATCTCTATATCTTTTCTCATGGTATCATAGTTTGGGCTTTATACCTGCACTCCATCCTCGCTGAACATAGCAGACAGCGATTACCTTCGTCCGCCTCACACTCGCTGCAAAAGTCTCTATTAGTACGAGTATCTACAGTGAATACGGTCACACAGTTTCATTAATATGCTTTTTTACTTCTATTACGTTTATTTTTTACTTTTATTTGAACTCCGGAACTGAAAACTTTCGTACAGAATACAGATGTAGATTCATATTACAGTATAGCTTTGTGAAAATCCTATATTTTTAATAAAAAAAATTGTAAGATGACACCCGAGCAAAAGTACTACCTGAGGGTAAGTAGTAAGCGCCGCTGCAAAAATAGACCTTAACAATTTCAAATGGTACTTAGCCGTTTCCTACCCTAATAGGTACATAATGTAATGAAGGTGACAATTAGGATAAAAAGGTAACTAGTGGACTAGTTGTTACTGGCTCTGAATACCATTTTTTTTTTGCGAGGGAAATTCTCTTGTTTGTTTCTTTTCTAAGTTTGTGATTTCATTTTTAGGGTTCCGTACCAGTTTTGAAAAAACGGAACCCTTATAGGATCACTTTGTTGTCCGTCTGTCCGTCTGTCTGTCAAGACCATTTATCTCAGGAACGCGTGGAGGTATCAAGCTGAAATTTTCACCAAATACTAAGGCTTGTTGCCTCTTAGTGCTGTAAAAAAATCAAAGTGCTAATCCAACGTAATCAAGAGATATAGCCGTTTTTGTCGCAAAATTTAGAGGGGTAAGGGCAAAAACCTACAGGGTACTTCCAGTCTACCTACAAACTTGAAATTTGGCATGGAGCAAGGTCTTATAGTACATGTAATGGGAAAATTCCGAAAACCTTAAATTTTTACTTCAATCATATAATATTTTAATTTCATAGAATTTTGGCGGGAAAACTGAGTCACGTGACCAGTGACGTCATAGAATTTTTGACAGATGAGTCGTGACGTCACAGAATTATGGCGGGAAAACATTTTTTGACAGTTGAGTCGTGATGTCATTGAATTTTTGACAGATAAGTTGTGACGTCATATTATTATGGCGGGATTTTTTTTTAAAAGTGACAGCTGTCACTTTTGACAGATGGGACGTGACGTCATTGAATTTTTGACAGATGAGTCGTGACGTCACAGAATTTTGGCGGGAAAACAGTTTTTGACAGTTGACATATTATTTTTGCGGGAAAATATTTAAGACAGCTGTCAAAGGACTGACAGCTGTCACTTTGGCAGCTGTCAGATACGACACCTGTCACTTTAACAGCTGTCACTTACGACAGCTGTCACTTTTGACAGATGTGCGTGACGTCATAGAATTTTTGACAGATGAGTCGTGACGTCAGAAATTTTGGCGGGAAAATATATTATGACAGCTAAGTCGTGACGTCATTGAATTTTTGACAGATGAGTCGTGACATCACATAATTTTTGACAGATGAGTTGTGACGTCATAGTATTTTGGCGGTAAAAATTTTTAAACAGAGCTGAGTCGTGCCGTCGTTGAATTTTGGCGGGAAAAATAGTATTTAAACAGCTGAGTCCTGACGTTATCATAATTTGGCAAATAGGTTTGTACGGAACCCTCGGTGTGCGAGTCAGACTCGCACTTGACCGGTTTTATTTTTTATTTTTATTCTATGTTTATTGTAATTTGACGTGACAACGACGACAGTTTTAAAAATAATTATATTTTCAAATTCAAAAGTAGAGTTTAAGACAGCAGACAAAAACGTATTATTTTTTGGAGACTTAATTCAGGATTTTTAGACAAAAATCCTGAAATAAGTCTCCAAAACATTGTCTATTACTACATCAACCCATGAATTTCTTAATATGTGTTTTTTCTGAATATTTTAATGAAACTTGTGAAGTACCTAATTTACACTTCGTGGAATGGCTTCTCACTGACTATCTCTCTGGCTGGTTGTATATTACAAATTAAAACTATTCTATACTTTTTTATGACAGCACTACCATCAACTTTTAAAGGAGTATTATTTCGATGGTACTATAGTTAGATAAAAAAATACCTACGTGTATGTTATGTTTGTTTATCCGATTTTTGGTAAACCATGAAACTACATCAAGTTTAATTAATTATTATAGAAAGTATTTTCACAAATGTAATGAAATAACAAAATGAAAATGTATTATTTACATATTAAGATTTTGGATAGAACGTTTATGTCTATGCAATTTATATAATCATGAAATGGGTGTGTATTATACCTTAACCCTTCGTGTTTTGACGTCTTCGGAAAATGTGGGGAAAAATAGGAAAATATACTTACCCTATGTATAAACGTATGTATTTTCTTATTTATTTTACACGCAAAACAATTTCATACGAATAACCAATTATTTATCTTAATGCTGTAAGTAATAAAATGATTAATAACTTGTTTGTAAAAGTCCTTAAGCGGAAGTTATCTTTAAGAAAATAAATAATGGACAGGAATCATAGCGCGGAGGACTGACAAGTCGTTGGGACAGAAAGGTTCTAGAATGACGCAGGATGGGAAGACGGTAGACCGCCGATGGATGAGGGAGGCACACGACCGTGCAAGGTGGTAATAGTTGTAGGAGGCCTATGTCCAGAAGTGGACGTCCGTGATGAAATAAATAATAACAATATACAGTAAACACAAATAAAAATAGAATAAGTGTATAAATCAAGTAGTAGCTATGTAATACCGGCATAATTAAGTAAACTATTCACATTGCCTATGGCGCGTCGATAAATTTGCAACGGCAGAGCTTTATCTGTACGACTACGAGTAGCTTCCACCCTGCCCTGTACTGTACACCACCCTCTATTATCTAACCACCGACACAGTTTACAATAAACCGATGTTGCAATAACTGTGCTTTTAATTCTAAATTGCTTATTGGCTATTTTAACCGCCTCTATAAAAACGAGAGGATTTCAATTCCGTGTAATTTTGTTTCGTTTGTTGACACAGAATTTAATAATTTACTATGAAAAGATCCATCCGCGTTTTACCACACCTAAGGTAATATTTTTATAAGTTTCTGTAGACAATCAATAAAATATTTTGTCTCTTAACAGACCATTTATGCCTAACTCCAGTGATAGAGGGTAACTTTTGCTATCATCGCTATAGGCTTCTATGTTATGTATTATAATTCATGTTTGAATTTTGTAAAGTTAACATTTGCATAATTTCGTTTAAGTACGCTTTTACAACGTCCTTGGTATGAGATAGGCTGGTGGACTTATGTACACTACTCCATCGCCTCACGAACTATTACATAAAGGGTACATTATCGTCCGCAAACGACGGGACGGTCACTAACGGTCCGGTACTCTCATTGTGCTGTTAAAGCCGACCACAAGACAGTTTCATGATTAATTAATGCTACTAATGCTTCCGTATGCAAATGTGTGTTAACAAAAGCGTCGATGTAATCTGTACAGTGCGGATATGTGCTAATTAATATGATCCTGATAATGTATCTGAGTGAAGGCATCTCTAAGCTCTATTATCAGATATATTGTACCTAACTGGAAATAAAGCTGATGGAGGGAAAGCCAAAAGAGTTATTTTAAACTTTATTCTATGCCAGAAAAAAATTGCATTGAGCGAAAATAGAAATGACAAAAGCTCTGCGTAGCAGCCATATTTATTACCAATACGCTACAAAGGACGTCAAATTCCCACGATTTTAATTTAACTAGGTATTAGGTATAATAATAACAAGTTTTCCTCTGCACCTGCAGGTAACTCGTCCTGTGCGTGGGACAGAAATTAATAAGATTTCGTAGAGAAGCCTCGATGCTTCGACTATGCACTAGTATCAATTAATCGTTAACTACCATTAGACAACCCATATAAAGCAGAACCACTCTTCACCACTCCATCTGTTCTAATTCTCATTATAATAATTCTACATGCTTTCATTTTGTACTTACATTACTTTATAAATCTTTTATTGAAATAAATAAATATACAAGAAAGAAATGGCGACGTTATCTTAGTAAATGTGTGGATTTATAGTAATTTTATTAATAAAAACTAAGTAATACACGACGGTTCAGATAAGGTTACAAAGGTTTCGTATGTGTTAACAAGTATAACCCAAACGTTATAAGGTTTTATTCACACTTGACTAACATTGCACTTGGGGTCATATTCATAATAAACAATATTTTTCTTTTTTTTTAAACTGAACTTTGCTCAATATATTTTTATTTTCAGTCCCATATCTACTGTATTACTTTTATCTCCCTCTGAAAACGCGTTTATTCTTTTTTTACTAAAAGTGAAAAAGTTACTACAAAGGTTCTGGAATGGGAACCACATGCAGAAAGAAGCAAAGAGCCAGACCTTTTACGAGGTGAACCAATGGCAATGGTCTGGTAAAGAGAGCAAGCCATTCGACGAGGAAGACACAGGGCAGAGGAAAGTAGAGACGATTAAAAGAGGCCTGTGTCCAGTAGTACGTCTTTGGGCCACTAAGATAATCTGAACTTACAGCTACGTGTGAATAGGGCTTTAATATATTAAAATGTAATGCATGATATGCAGAATACGGGCACGAGTCACGTGGTCCAGACAACTGATTTATTAATGTCATTTGGTTATAGATGTGCCATCGATAAGTGTGGGCGGCGGAAACGTAAGATTTCAATGAAATATGACAAAAGATGGAGACGCTTTCTTAATTACTATCGCTGTTACAATGTACGAGTAAGTTGACAGATGACGACTTTAGAGGCGTAAGCTGAAGATTAATTATTACAAATGACTTACCAATCGGTCGATAAACTTAACTATTACAAATGACTTACCAATCGGTCGATCTTTGAATCATCAGCTCTCGGAATCTGCATAAAAAGAATTAGCATCTAGGAAAAGAATACATAAATACATCACCCAATCTCATTCTATGGGTGTCAAAAGCCCAGTAACAGAAAAGCTACACATGTATTACCTTTGTTAAAAAAGCATTTAATAAAAGTTAGACTCAAAACCCCGTGTAAGTAGATTTAGTTTCTACGTATTACATGGTATTACTAAAGGAGGGGCCTGAAGTCTGTCATTTGAGAGCTCATAACGGCAATGTGGTAAAACTAGACGTGATTTTTATAAATTGAGAGATTCTCAAAATTTCGAGTATTCTAAGCTATTTGAATCACCTAAAGAGTACTACTACATAGTACCGCATCTCCACCCACTGTATGACCGGGTCACAGACTAAGTATATTTGTATTCAAACTACTAGGTAGTACAGTTTACAGGGTATATTTTATTGAACCGGTCGTAAGCATCAGACGTTGCTGTGAATGTTAGCCGCGCCTTATACGCCCAGTCGTTAGCATACTGCATTACCGTAATAACTTGCATTCATATTGTAAGTGCATACTGCCGGTGGAATTTCGTGTTGCCAAAATTCGTTATTATTTTATATTTAATTTTTTTTGTTTGTCTGTAAGTAATCTTTACGTTTGTCAAAACAAGATGCGGAAAAACGTGGTGCTTTTAGAAATATACACCTCATAGAGGTTGAGACCTTTTACTGTCCCACAGTCCGTGTAAAGAATAGTCAGGATCATTTGAGATTAAGTACCTAGTTCATCATCTATTATTATTATGAAACCTATAGACGTCCTCTGAAACATAGGCCTCCTTCAAATATTTGTTTTCTTCCTTGACAGTTCCGGTTCCTTCCTCAATTCAGTTTTTCGAGTAACAGCAAAAAGACAACTCCGCTGGCAATGATTGAATAAGGGCATTTGTAACCTTTACCCAAAGGGGCAACTTTTAGATTCGAGACTTTTTGCTGGATTCAAATGTTGTCTACAGTTTATTCAAACAAAGCTAAGTTATTCGAATTTCAAAATTCAAATGTAACATTCCTAAACCTAGTTTTAATCATAAAGTATAGAATTCAGTGTTGCTACAATCCCTACTTACAAGTAAATACATTGCAGTATTGCCACATTCAATAAAATAGAGATCGTACATTATGAGTTTCGATCAGTAAATGCGAATACAAATCTACTATTGCAAGTCCATTACGTTTTTACGATCGGATTGGGAATTGAAATGAATAAGTTTCATGTTAATACAATAATAAGTATTACGTACTATAATAGGCTTTGCACTTTCAAGAACAGTTTATATTCTTAATAAAATTCACTCATACCTACGTGCATTTATGAGGTGTATGAGTGTGGACCGTGGGAACAAATTGTGAGAGTATGTAACTATGTATATGTACTAGTAGTAGTGTATGTATTTAGTATGTACCAACCTATATGATATCGAGGCTGTCGTATGAGTCGATAAATCAAATTAGGGTAAAAGTAGAAAGAATGGAAAATCAGTGAACTTGACAAAAAATCTTTTTTGACCATCCCAGTGCGACCTGCGTTGGCAAATTCCCACTTATATACAACTTTATCATGTCATTGTGCCGAGTAGTGGCAGTCAATTTTGTATTGCATCCGTTTTTAATATTGTCTGCCTAAAATGTTGGAGCTTTTGTTTATATCAGTTAAATTTGTTTGTAAAACATCTCGCGGCACAAGGCATCCTTAATATGGCAGTTGGGAAGATAAAATTACAAAAAATACAATGTATGACCACGTTTCTAACGTCCGGACAAGACCCTAATTAAAAAATCTCTCGAAAAGAAATACTACAACAAAATAATAAATTCCCCACATTGCCACCTAGACGCAAGCTAAGTAGTTACTAGACAACAGATAAACACAGTTACATACTTTTTTCTTGTACGCTAGAAAACAACCGGACAAAATGTTTGTGTAAACAATGATTTTTATTGAACCGAGTCTTCTAACCGGTAATCAAACAAATGTAAATTACCGTCAAAAGGTAATACGTTTGATTTTCAAATTCCGGACTCAATTTATTGATTCGTATTTCGGAACGAAATGTCAATTTCCGCTCGTTCATCTCTACCAGCCACCTGAACGAATACCATGAGGCATAATGCACTGTGGAACTAAACCAGTAGATAATTTTAATATCCAATGTTTCAGACCACAGACAGCAAAACGCATCCAGTGTGATAAAACCTTTATGTTTAAAATACGAAAAAAACAAAACTATCTTGGATTTTTATTAATCACATACTTAATCATTATTAGAGATATAGGTATGTTCCTTCTGTATTAGATAATTTATTGGAACCATTAACAAATATTAATAGTAATCTAATTAAGCAGGCCTAAATGGAGCCTCTCGACGGGTCGGACTCGGCATGAACCTAAACAAAACGAAGATCATGTTTAACAAACATGTAACGCCGAGGCCGATCTATGTCGACGGATTGATGCTCGAAGTTGTTCAAGAATATGTTTACCTCGGACAGGTTGTCCAGCTTGGTAGAAACAACTTCGAGAAAGAAATCGATCGCAGGATCCAGTTGGGTTGGGCAGCATTCAGCAAGCTACGTCGGGTCTTCTCTTCGCCTTTACCGCAATGCCTGAAGACCAAAGTCTGCAACCAATGCGTCCTACCAGTAATGACATACGGTGCCGAGACGTGGACACTCACAGTAGGGCTAGTCCACAAACTTAAAGTCGCGCAGCGAGCAATGAAACGAGCTATGCTCGGCGTCTCCTTGAAGGATAAAATCCGGAACGAGGTTATCCGACAAAGAACCAAAGTAACCGACATAGCTCGTAGTATTAGCAAGCTAAAGTGGCAATGGGCTGGTCATATCTGTCGAAGGACCGATGGCCGTTGTAGCAAACGTGTCCTAGAGTGGAGACCGCGACTCGGCAAACGTAGTGTAGGACGCCCCCCAGCTAGGTGGACCGACGACCTCATAAAGGTCTCTGGGTCGGACTGGATGCGGAAGGCGCAGGACCGAGTTCTGTGGCGTATATTTGGAGAGGCCTATGTCCAGCAGTGGACTGCAATAGGCTAGTTGATTGAATTAAAGCATAATTAAGTGTCCTTTTAGCGAAGCATTCCAAAATAATTTGACAGTAGGACTGTCATAATGTTATTTCTATTCAATTTATGTGTTCAGAATAAATTACGTAGGCGCTAGGAGCATTAGCGAAATTTTGTGGCTCGACCAATATAAATTCTCCCCTAAATTTATTATCTTGATTTCGGCCCTGGTTACCGTGGCGCCAGTTTGACAATCAAAACATACCTAACTTTGCAAATTTTTGGAAAAATTAAAAACTAAAACGATGTATTACAAAATTTAATCGGCGCTCTACAAAAACATTTGCTCGAAGATATTCGGGTTGAATGGATCAGTATAATGACTTTATGACCATTTTTTTAACCGCAAACCGGTTTCGGAGGAGCGCGCAAAGGACACTATCTGTCGCGGAATCTCAATATCGATATAAAACCTCGTGCGTTTTGCATTGTAATTTTATATGTGTGCAACATTATCGATGTTAAGCGACAAGTGAATCACGTTTTAAATGATTCCAGTTTTTATTTCGGGCAGTTTAGGCATTTCGACTGGCTGACGCCTGATGCGTCAGAATAAAAAAATATTTAGTACAGATTTGGTTTGTTTTTGTTAACACCTTTATTTATTTTTTCTTTTTACTTACCTATAGAAACTGCAAGATATTTGACAAGCCCCAGGTTAGTTTCATTATCTGTATATTACAGGAGATCTGGTTTTAATGAACTATAAAAAATTCGGAGTCGGTTAAAAAAATATATGCATTGTGTGAAGTCTTCATCTCATACAAAAAATACGGGATTATAGTGTAGTGTGATAAATTATACATAGTACAAGTAGACCGTTTTTAAGTTAGGAACTAGCGTTTTTTTTTCTAGCGTTGAAAATTGCTAGAAAAACTCCTGTTTCTTTCGAAGTCTCTTGTCAACAATACTTAAAGCGATAAAAAGCCAAAAAAGAAATGAAAGTAGCAGGAAATTTCTTGCTGTTATTTATTTAAGTTCACAGGGAAGAAATAAATTTCCTTATTTTGTTACTATAATTTTAAGTAGTGTTCTAAGTATTTTGGCTAGATAACCTTGTGAATGTGTTAGAGGCTTTGTAGATTGTAATGATTTAATCATAATAATATTATTCCTTCCTCTCTTTAAGTGCACAGGCATTTTGTAATACGAATTTATATACCTACCTGTAATGTATAATATTATCAACAAAATACCTAAAATACTAACGACTGTGACAATTTATTTGTGTTACAGAATTGTGCACTTAGAATTTCCTATTACAAATTTATTTGTCGATACAGTCTGTCCGATAATTAAATATAACTAGAACTAAAGCACGTAAAAGCACTTACTAGTTTGCTATTATTTTATTATAACACGCTTGTCAATATTGTAGATAATATTGAAATTCCTGAATTAAACAAGGTACTTATCAGTTTAAATTATTTATTACAGACGAGTTGGGGCCTGCGGGTTAAGAAAATTGAAATCCACGTAGATATAAAATATAATCATTTGAATTCTTTGCTTACGCTTGTGCTAATTGAACACAATTAGCACAAGCGTAAGCAAAAAATTTTTATAAGATTGGTTTTAATAAGATTCCTCTACGTACCTATCATATATATTCGGTACCCATGAAAAAATAAATTTGAAATTAAATCGAAAAGTTATGTATTAATATTTTTTTAAATCAAACTTCAAACTTCAAAATGCTTTATTTCATAAAATTTATCACAAATTGTTTGAAATCGTCTTTTAGAATTTACTTGAAATTGAAGCTATAGTTAAAATTATAGATCGACACAGACAAACGCCACAGCACTAAAAAAACCGCGTTGTATTGTCCAATGTAAATTAGAGAAGAAAAATAAAACCAATCTACTACTCAAATCTACTTGTCTGTCTGTGTTGATCCATAAATTCCAGTTTCCAAATGGTTGGGCCAATGAGAAGAAACCTGGCAAAGAAACTCATGGCAACTCTTTTAAAATTCGGTTGTTTACAATATTTCTTTTAACATAAATCATATACACAATTAAAATATTTGACAGTACCAGACAGGATAATACACCATTTATACATTATAAAAAATAATAATCAAAGAAAAGAAAAGTAGAAGACAAGCATGAGAACAAGCAAGACAGAAGAAGAAAAGAAAGAGACAAAAAAAAAAGATAGAAAGTATACAATAATACAATTAGAACTTAGAAATAAAATAATACAGTAGCACATATAATTATAAGAAGTGCATAAACTAGCATTATTTGAAACAACCTGAGAATAGAAGCAGTTAATCCCAAGCCTTTTTATCATTCGTGTAATCTACAATAGTATAATATCCCTTTAGGATAAGTTTTTGTTTTACTACATTCTTAAATTTATTAAGACTTAGATCTTGGATATGATTCGGGATTTTATTATAGAATCGCACACATTGACCCAGAAATGAATTGTGTATTTTTTGGAGCCTAGAATACGGATGAACAAGTTTATCGTATTTATACTATGGACATCACTTCTTTTGACAAATTGGTCTTTATTTTTATGAACATAAATTATGTTTTCATAAATGTATTGACTTGCTACAGTTAATATATTGATTTCTTTAAATTTTTCTTGAAGTGATTGTCTCCTACCTAAATTATAAATTGCACGAATAGCTCTTTTCTGCAGCACAAAGATAGTATGAATGTCGGCAGCATGTCCCCATAGTAAAATACCGTATGACATTATGCTGTGAAAATAACTAAAATATACTAATCTGGCAGTTTCTATATCTGTCAGTTCTCGAATTTTCCTAACGGCATAAGCTGCAGAACTTAGTCTCTTTGCCAATGTAATAATATGTGGGCCCCACTGAAGCTTAGAATCTAGTGTTATACCAAGAAATTTTGTAGTGTCCACAAGGTCTACCTGATCCTCCTTAACTCTTATCGTGGTTTTTCCTTCCTTTACATTCGGGGTTATAAATCTAACACATTTGGTTTTGCGGCTATTAAGGAGCAAGTTATTAATATCAAACCAACGGACCACTTTAGAGATAGCCAAGTTTACTTCGTCAGTACTAGTCTGTTGTCGTTTCACTTTAAATAAAAGCGAAGTGTCATCGGCAAACAAAACTATCTCATGTTGATCTTTAACTAGGTGTGGTAAATCATTTATGTAGATGAGAAACAAAAGGGGTCCAAGTATAGAACCTTGCGGAACGCCCATTTTTACGACAGATCCTGTAGACAATTTTCCATTAATATTAACTCTTTGTATTCTATTATTTAAGTAAGATGTGAAAAGATCTAATCCTAGTTTACCTAAGCCATAGTGATGTAATTTCCGTAAAAGTGTATCATGATCGACACAGTCGAAAGCCTTAGACAAGTCACAGAAAATACCTAAAGCATCATAAGACTTCTCCCAGGCGTCATATATATGTTTTACAAGCTCCACACCAGCATCGGTTGTGGAGCGACCCCTTGTAAAACCAAATTGTTTAATATGTAAAATTTTGTATCTACTTAAATATGTTTGCAGTTGGTTTGCAATAAGTTTTTCAAATATTTTACTGAAAGTTGGCAGTACTGAAATCGGTCTAAAATTAGTTGGGTCTGATGTACAGCCAGATTTATACAAAGGAACAATTTTGCTGGATTTCATTAAATCAGGAAACACACCACTATCTATCGAATGATTAAATATAAGAGCTAAATGCGTTGCAACTGAGTAAATAATATGTTTAGTAACAACTACAGAATTATCCCATAAATCTGATGTCTTTTTGACATTAATGGTATTGAAAGCTTTAATTATATCAAAAGGAGTAACATGTTCAAATTCAAAATCATTGTTGAAAATCGGTACATTATCCTTTAAAATTAATTCTGCAGTTATAGGTGAAGAGTTCAAAGATTGAGTAGTAGTAATTGGAATATCAGTGAAAAATTGTTCAAAAGCAGTGGCAACTTCTACATCTGATGTGATTGTTGAGTTATTGATGTTTAAGTTGTACTCAATGTCGCGGTTGACTACTTTGCCTGTTTCACTATTGATAATATTCCATATGGTCTTAATCTTATCATTACTGTTTTTAATCCTTGAACTTAGAAAACGTGATTTAGCTACCTTACAAAGCTTTCTAAATAATTTAGAATAATTTTTAACATAATTCTGAAATGTATCACTAAAATTATAGTTTCTTTCTTCATAAAGCCGTATTCTACTCTTATGTAATCCTATTGTTGCCCATTCACTAAATGTGGCGTTGCCTTTAATTGATATTGTTTTTGGCATAAAAACGGATTTAAACACATTACAATAAGTAGTAAAAAATTATCAAATAAAGTGTTTGCACTATCATCCCCACTAATAATTGGTATGGAACTAAATGCTAACTCAATTTTATTTTTAAAACATTCAATTCTATATGCAGTTTTAGGTATTACCACAATGTTTTTAGATACATTGTGTTCCTTTCTATTTAAAAATTTAATTTGCTGACCAGTATGGTCTGACTGAAGTTTATTAATTATTAATTTGTCAGTAATTACAAAATTAATAAAAATATTATCAATACATCTTGCTGTTGTTTCAGTTCTACGAGTAGGCTCCAAAAACACATTTTTCAGATTAAAAGATTGAAAAAGAGCCAAGTATTTAGATACCCTTTCTGGGGTTTCATTTCCTGTTACCAGTAAATCAATATTAAAATCACCACAAACTATTACATATTTTTTAGACTTAGTTACCTTATCTAAAACATCCTCCATAACGCTCTCAAAGCAATCGTACATACCTGAAGGGGGTCTGTACACACTTAATACAATAAAATGCTTCAATTCTACACAGGCTATCTCAACAGAACGTTCAACCGAGAGATTAACAATATCAAGTCGTTCCTTATATTTAAATTGTTTGTTCAGGATTATCAATGAACCACCTCGTATTGCATGCTCTCTGTTGAATGAACTGCCTATCCGGTGATTATCAAAATTAAACATGTATTGGCTACTTCTTAACCAATGCTCAGTAATACAAAGGATGTCAATGTTGTTACTATTAATAAATAACTCAATTTCTAATGTTTTACCTAATATGCCCTGAATGTTTTGATGTACTAGATTTAATTGATTGACATTCTTTGCATTACCTAAAGGTGAGCAAGAGGTATACTCTTTTGTCTCACTGTTTAGTTTAAATCCTTTGATTGAGGTTGTGTAGTTGTAATAATATAGTTAAATAAAATAATAAAGTTTCAGATAAGTGGCAATAAAATCAGATGTAACATTGAGTGGAACGGTAACGGTCAAGCAAGAGCCGGTCGTTTGTGAATAAATAATAAAATGGCTACGAGCCGCGAGTGTCTATTACTTGTTCGCGCGCTTTAACGCTTGCACCGCCATGACAGTTATTGAACTGACATTAACACAATTTTTTAAAAGTCTAAAAGTTTAATTTGTCACTTTATTTTCTACACGTGCCTTTAATACAAAGAAATGTATATTTATCATGACATTATAATGAAAGAGTTAAAGGTCGCCTTATACTTTTGGAGTTTTATTAGCATTTGCGTCTGTTTTGACTTTTACATTTAGAATATCTACTGTTCGTCGTAAACGTCTTGTATTGATAGCTACTGTAGTATTGGTAAATGTATATCTGGTAAATTTATGACTATTGTAAATGTTATGGCGTTCTCAGTAGGTAACTTGAGCTAGATGCAGGGGTACCAATTTGATATTTTTTCGAATGCTCTCGTGTGGAATCCAAATCTAAAATTCTTAGAGGTGTGTTTATTATTGCCACAATAGTAGTAGCTGATTTAATATTTCAACGTTAATTCTACTATTATTCCGTATGTCGCAGTACATTGAGAGAAGTGTACGCATTAGGATAGTTTTCTTTTATTTTAGTTACCTAGGTACTACTGTAAATGTTAGACCTGGGTCTAAATTACTATTAAAAATTCATGTTCACATTTCTTTAATTTTAATCTAATGTCTTCTGTTTAGTAGAAGCTTAAGCTAAAATTGCGTAGGTACTCTTTCTCCACATGACTGTACTAATTCGACCAGTTTTGCATTTTTGACACTTATGATGACGTAAGAATCCTTGTAAACGACCAAGCTAAAGTAAGTATTTTTCTACATTTGGTTAAATAAATCTCAACTTATATATACCCGATAATCTTTATGAAGTAATTATACCTACTAATAATGCAAGTAAATCGCTATCCCTTATAATCTCTCGTCAATAACAATTAATATACGTCTATCTTTATTTATAAAAAGTACATTAGCTATTCATGAACACTTCACACGACTCATTGGTGTCTATGCTTTCAACAGTCATTCCTATTTATCATATTTATTGACGGATTGTTTTTATTAACTATCGGATATCCTTTGATCTCAATTCATTAGGGTCATTGAACTTCTGTGCCATGCATGGAGGCTAGCGGTAATGTAATGCAGTAAATTGTGATACTTAGTATACCTACATAATATTTGCTTTGGTCAGTGGTGTATGGGAGGGACTGCAGTTAAGGGGTTGTAATATCGAATTCCACGCAAGATACGATGAACCGACGACTTAGTTAGGATGGCGGGAAACAGATTGGTGGAGGAGGCACAGAAAAAGGAAGACACCAGCAAAGTTGAAATATTTGGAGGAGACCAATGTGCAGCAGTGGATGTCCATTGCCTGATAATAAATAATCCTCACACATTCACACATCGCCACCTAGTCCCAAACTAAGCAAAGCTTGTACTCTGGGAACCTATTAGACAACGGATAAACATACTTAAATACTTTTTTTGTAAATACATACATCTTCTTTTCGAAGGCTATTTATTAATACAAACAATATTATAAACTCCTTTGTTTCCTAGTCAGCTAAAAAGGTTCATTAACCTATCGATAAGAGGATATTTGCGTGGGATATATTCTATTAATGACTATGAACAATAGTTGTTAAGTAGTGAAGATTGCATCTATTAGTGGGTGTGCGTCTGTTAGTCGGCGTTCTGTTCTTCGGTGTTTTGAGTGGGTGAGAGTGGAAAGCTTCGTTACTAGGAAGAAATGCATTCATTTCTGCCCACTCTGATCGTACATCAGAGTGGGCAGAAATGAATGCATTTATGCTATGATTGCTATTGTTGCAATTTGGTTTTAATTGTTGTTATTGAATTTTATTTTGTTAGTATATGTTAAAGTTTTCTTTCTATTTATTGTTGTTTTATTGTATGTGTATTAGTATGTGTATATATATATTTATGTGTATTCTATTTATTGTATTTATTGTTCCACAAAACAAATGTATAGTGTTACTTAGATATACAATATCAGCTCTCGTCACTCGCAGACAGCGGCTACATTCCATTCAATAAGAGTTCTGAATGGAATGCATGTCATTGCACTACAACAGACAGAATTAAACAGTATTAAGTCTGATGAAAGTCTGTCTACTTAAGCTCTTTTGTAGCTACAAAAGAGCTCTTTTTAGCTAAAAGACAATCGATGTTAAATAATAGCTATAAAAATATTAATATAATATGTTACAGCTAAGTCTGTTACGGGCTTAAGCGCTTTTGAAGCGTAGATTGTTAGGCTATGCAAAAGACATCTATGAATCATTTGATGAACCACTGTCATAGGATAACATCTCTTATCTAGTCTCAAACTTAGCTCAACTTGTACTATGAGTGTAAATCAACGGCTAAACATACTTAAATATTTTCTTTCTGTATTTTTTATAATTTCGATTGATACTTTCGATTTGTGACATCGTGCTTTTTTTTACTCCGTCACCACAGGGAGAAACAGCAACACCGCCAACATCTCAATGACAATCTCAATTCAAGACAAAGCACTAATTACCAAATATCAGCAGGTGCTAAAATATGCTATAAAGGATATTACATCCAATCACAACATACCGGATATAAGAATCAATGAAGTATGGTGTTGATTGTCAAAACATATCATTATATCGTCCGTATTGAATAAAACGAGACGTATTATTACTATAATAACTGATTTTAAGATTCGCCTCACATCCTGCAAGATACATTCACGTATAAGAAGATCTTATTCGCTGAATTGGTTCATTGACGTTGAAATGGTATAAAAAGTGAAGAAGCATATAAATTTGATGCAACACCACGCACGGGTAATGTAAGTGCTCCCGCATTCCAGAGCTGGTTTGTTATACATTGATGCGCAGGAGACGATCAGACGCATGCGGGCACCATTGTGTTAGCTGACACGTTTCTTTATATAAGTATATTTATTGAATGAATTATAATATGGAATAAATATAAAGGGCTTAAAAATATACGTTTGAGCACAGTCCTTAATAAATATAAGCATATAATAAATAATTTGCTAATTTAAAAAGTGCAATGACTACATTATCTTTTGATTCGTCGCTTCAAACGTTTTTTGGGCATTGCTGATACAAAAGCAGACTAGCAAATACATTTTCCGTAGGTACAGAAATCACGAAAGTAGGAGGTAGCAAATGTTTAAAATAATACAAATATTATTCAGCTGAGAAAATAGAACGAAAATGTTGTATTTCTTAATATGTACAATATCATACTCATATACGACTGGAAATCACAATATCAATGTTCGCACGATAATTGACTTATCAATACAATGACCACGCAATAGAGTGGGTACTGATGACATCACGCCATGATGCGTGCTTGTGCATTTGTTTAAATGACAGTGCACATCAACAGTGCAATAGTGAGCACATATTCCACCTCTGAATATGATATCTCATTAATTAGCCATCTAACTAAAATTAGAGGTTTCAACGTGATTCCGACCGGAGATTTGCAAACTGGACTAGATTTTTATATTTGTATTGATTAATGTGGCACCAAGCCATAGTATTCACTGCTCATGGCTTTTAGAGATGCAGTACGTTATGAATCAAATCTGGTAGAGAAGGGAGCATGGTAGATAGTAGATGCGACCTCTATCGACTTGTTTACAAGGGTTAAACTTACATCTTAGATTAAGTACCAATTCAGTCATATGCTCAAATGTTCCTTCCTTAATCACAAGATGAATCGAGGATACAAAGAATCCACAGAAAGGGGTAAGAAGCAAGGTTAATAAATTTAATGATTGAATCGAATGCCTACTGTCACTGGCAAGGTCGACTGTTTGCCTTTTAATCAATACTCTTCAATAATGCAGATCAAACTAAACTCGGCGAAACGGCGCGGCGTCCGTAAATATCTCTACGACAGCTGACACTTTACAATGATCTGTTGTTTACACCGTTTTATGAAATGTACTACTCGACACAGGACGGAGTAGAGCCGTCGCGAAATGAGAAGGAAATTTTACTTAGGTATGTTATATGTTTGTTTCTACGCGTTTTCCTTTTATTTGTTATCACAATGAAGAAAAAACCTTTAATTAGGTTTTGCGAAACCTCTGCTCCTACGCGTATATTTTAATGACATAAAAAGATTATAAAAATCATACTAACTAGTTACTAGGAGAAGTATGTTTTTGTCATCCATATAAAAAACATATTATAAACACAAAAAACAAAATACGCAATAATATAAAATGCAATCATGATAATTATAGTCTTCTATATATTTATTTGACACTTCTCCTTATTGACGATAATGTGACTTTATTTAATGGCCTCCATGTTCGCTGGAAGGACTTGAATTCTAAGTTCATTTTAAATTGGTATCATTGTCAGTTAAACGCGAATAAAAACTCGGAGGGTAACGATTTGCGGAAATTGCTGTTTAATTGGGTATGAGCGTCGCAGACCGGTCAGCTGCGGATGTGGACATACGATTGTATTATGATCTCGTCCCATAATAAGGCTATGTCCTGTGAATTTACAAATACTTTTTTGTTATTAAATATTACGGTAATTAATTCTATACAAAGTGTGAAATATTACGTATTAAAGTCACGGTAAGCTTTTTTAGGGTTCCGTACCTCAAAATAAAAAAAACCGAAACCCATAAAGAGTCACTTCGTCGACTCGGACTTGGCCTGTTTTATTTAGTTGTGTTGATTAAAATATTGAAAAATCACAAAATAATTATTCCAAGGTAAAAAAGGTATGCCCACATCCGTTAATTCAAAACCAAAGTTAGATTAATCTGTAACACCAAAAGAATTTAGCATTATAGCATTAACAACGAAAGATTTTTATCTTCTTTTCCATTCAGTTGACAGGAAAACTATTCTCAGATATAAGGAAATGCAGCACAAAATTACTTAATGTCGACATTAAGTGTCATCGAGGCATCCGAAAAAGGCTGTGGCTAATGAAACGGCGTCTGAAGTAGAGTGTAGTACAGTGGGTTCTGGAGTAGTGTCTGTAATGACGTTTGGAGCAACGTCTGGAGTGGCATTGTAGCGCCTGAAGCGACGCTAAGGCACCGTCGTGGCATCTGGAGTGGCTTCGTGGCGTCTAAAGAGGCTTCTGGAATACCACCTGCATTGCATCTGGAGCAGCGTCGTGTTGTCAGCGTTTGGTTTAGTGTAATAATCAATACCAATGGTCTGATTTTTATTTTTTAAATTAAAAATGATAATTTATTTCAATATTCAGATCATTCACGATTTTGTCTTTCATTCCTAATGTGTCTATTCTTAAATGATATATTATCTTGTCCTATAAAGCTTCCAACAGTTTTATACAATAAAGTAATTTGTAAAAGCCATTATGCTAATTTGTCAGCATTTTTATCGTCGCTGACGCTAAAATGGCGACGTTACGCGATCAAAATTGGTTTCGATAAATAATTACAAGATAGGTTTTAGTAATATTTCTTTTTTATAGTACATATAATGGCTTACACCTATTACTTGGTAATCTCTTAGTGATATTGATGTGATGTTTGTTTTGATATCCAAAGTGAATATGCTTAAAACTGTATCGAAGGCATGGCTGTCATAGCATACGCCACTTACGGTTTTAGATCCCATGCAGGATTATTAATTGTCTGTGTGAACCACGACTTATTGCCCGCTAGCTGGATGATGTCTTTGAGTTCGGTAGATGGATTTTAAAGCAAACTTATCAGTTGTCTTGTAGTACTAAGCTCAACTTAGTTATGGACTAGATGGCGTTTTGTGAATGTGATATTAGTAAATTTTTAAAATTTAAATGAGTTATGACTCTATTTTTACAGACAAATGTTTGTAATATTATCTATATGAATAAAGTAGCCGATATTATGATATAGCTATATAATAAAATTATTCTATCTGTCTGTGTAGTATTATGTTACTACTTTAGATAACTATAGAAATTCTTGTGTTATGTAAATTTCTGCATTATTTTATTTATTAACATAAAATGGACAGATATCATCTAAAGTTATAATAAAATAGTAGCGAGGTCAAAATACATAATTTTAAAATAAACATAAGTATATAACCAAGTTGAGAGCATCCTTTTTATTGCAGCCAGTACTAGCTAGGGAAATTACAGAGCCATGATGCAATTATCACTTACCAGTCGCTTACGGCTATTGTAATCATTGATTTATAAATGATACGGCTAGTTAAGTTACTTCGGCAAGGTCATTTCATAAATTTGACGGCCTCTGTGGCGTAGTGGTTATACAACATGACTGCTATGCAGAGGTCTCGGGTTCGATTCCCGCTCAATGCAAATATTTGTGTGCATGAACATGATTATTTGCATTGGTCTGAGTGTTTCTATGTATAACATGTATGTATTTACAAAATAAAAGTATATAAGTGTTAATATCCGATGTTCTGTTACCCATAACACAAGCAGGTTAAGCTTACTTTGGGAAAAGATTGCGCTATGTAGAGATATCTGTGAATATTTCTAACTTAATACAAAGATTGCTTGCATATTTTACACTTACAGTTAAGTTGTAAGCCGTGAAATGTAAATCAGTAAGTTCGTGGCAGCTCCAGGGTAAATGTGCGATACTAGTTGCTTAGTTAATCTACTCGCATCGCTGTTACCCTCTAGAATGTTAACTTACCTGCTCTTAGTACTGAATTTTAGAATATCTTGTTTAGAAGATTGAGTTTTGCTTTGAGTTTAGTGCTTGCTATTTTGCTATGCGCTGTTGGTAAACATGAACAAGCGAATTTGATTTTTATTTCCTTTTCACACGGACCATGTATTATGCTTTTAGCTAAAATAATTCCACTGCTGGATATAAGCATTGTATGTACAAATGGTTTCAATTCCAAGGTGTGCGTTTTTGCGCATCACCTATTAGCCACCTACCACTATTATCAACTAGTCAACACAAGGAGAGACAAAAATTTTAGCAGTATTGTATTTCTGTCTTCAGTTCATACAAAAGAAAAAAAATAATCATAACTACTACGATTTGTTTCCTCTTCCGGCAATTGCAAATAGTCTCTCTAATTCTCCCGGAAAAAAAAGAGTCACGCGTTGTTTTTTTTATGAGGTCACTCTGTTATTTTTGGCATGCGCAGTGACTCAGATAATAAAAATGGCAATAAGTTGTCAATGTAGTGAATTAAGTTATTATTGTAATATACATATAAAATCAATTATAAATAAAATAAATAGTCACGAATATTGTTAGGAATTTTGTTTTCTAAGCTAAACAAAGCATAGTACCGTATTTTTTAGATAAAGAAAAAGGTCAATGACTTTTAAATATTTAATATCTGTTGAAAAAAAAACCATAACGAATGAACAATGAATAAAATTAATGTCAAATAGGCGACCACAGACGAGACAATCGTCGCCATTTTGAATTCTTAATTAAAAACTAAATTTAAATATTTTATATGATTGATTTAATTTTCTCTTTTAGATAATTAAATAATATTGGTGCTGTATATAATATATACATGGTGATTTTATATTCGTTTTGAAATATGATGAATGAGTAACAGGAGTAGGAATATAAAATTGTATCTTTAATTTAATGTTAATTCTAAAAGTTAATAAATGTCAACAATTAATCATTTTTCTTAGACTACTATCAACAGTCAGAAATAATTATATTTTGTTAATCTGGCAATGACACACTACAACGATTTAACAATAATGGCGAATGTATCTTAGAACTACCTGCCTAATACACTATTCAAGATAGCAGGAGAAAAGTATAAACATGTCAAACTGCAAAAATGCCTAGGTTTACAAACATTTTTAGCTAAAAACTAATTAGGTAAGACATGTTTAATTGATTTTTTAATTATTAAAAACCCTATAATAATCTTCCTGCACGTGATACGAAGTTGTGCCCATAAAATAAACCATAGCACTCACTAAGATCTTTCAAATGATATAGGTAGATAAGTGTTACAACACATGGGACGAATCCGTCCATTCTCCTTTGCAGAGTCGTTAATTTAATAATGTGGCTTAATCCCTAGTGCAGGAGTGTCAGTTATTTAATAAATAAAACAATATTGAAATTCTTTGCATAGTGTTCGTAATCTACTCTATAGATCTACGACCGCCAAGGGCATAGAGCCTGACTTTAAGTTGGTATGTACCTATGTTTATTCGTTGGGTACTCTTTATTTTGTTACGAACAAGTTCCCTAACATTATATTGTCGAACGAACAGCTATTGATTGTTCATAAAACATCTCCTATAGAGATGTAAAAAGTTGTTTCAAAGTAATTTAACTTAAGCGCTCTCTAAAGTTAATTTAGATTGTTGAATACTTTTATTACCCTTAGGGGCTTTATACACAATACGTCGCAACTGCTTGTAAAATGTGAGAAATCGATGCGTTTAAATTAATTTTCTTAAATAGGATAAACCTGTAAGTCTTAGGTGGAGTGTAACCTCTTAAATTGAGTAGTTTGTTTTTTTTTTTCGTATTGACAATAGGAAACTTACTACTGTCTAGAACTTTCAAAATGTCAGATAATTTGTCTTTTAAAAAGTTCGTAAAAATAAATTATGATGCATCATAATAAATCCAGTTAATATGTACCTATTCCTAAGAATATGTAATATGTATTCTTAGGAATACATATTAAGTAGCTGCATTTATTTATTTTAAACATAACATAGGTAGTTAATGTAGTAATTGACAATTTTTTCTCTATTTTTTACCTCCGCTAATAAAGAAAATACGACGCAAAAAAGTTCAACGCGCCATTTTCCAGTCAACAATTTACAACAAATTCATAAAATCAATTGTAGGGTGTATAAAAGGCCTCTTATTTTAGATTTTGTAACGAAGATTGCTTTCATTAAACGTTAGAAATGTATCCCATGTTTACCTGCTTGAGTTGCGAAAACGTCTATAAGTAGACAATAATGGATATCCATGGCTTCCTACAGGGAACATGGTACATTGTAAATTTGTGAAGTGATCACCTTAAAAGAGCGATAGGAACCCAGCAGAGTTTCTTGTGGGTGTCTTCTCTGTCATGGTAGTGTTCCGAACCCTCAGTAAACTTAGCCGTTAAGTTAGACGTGCTGTGATCACTATAAAAACTCCGACGTTCATAAATGTCATTGATGTGACTTAGATGAAATAAAATATTTTTTCATTTTTCATTTTCATATTATGTAGGAACTAAAACAAATGATGTTTCAAAACTCTTAATCCATTTGACGAGTTCATGCGTAATGGTGCTCCGACATTGCAGTTAGAAAATGTGTGTAAACATTTTCTAACATAAAAACATTTACTAACAAATGTTATCAATTGTTACATTTTGTTAGGAACTGTTACAGGTTATAATTGCTCCTTTATTAATAAAAATATTTAAGTACTAACATTTTAAAACATTTAAATATGGATCTGGCTCGCAGTTTATGTTGCGTTCTGTTATAATTTGTAAAAATGTTATGTAAAATGTTACTAAACATTTTCTAACATGACAACATTTTTTAACAATTGTGATAAAATGTTTGCTATAATAAATAATAAAATGTTTGCTAACAATTTATTAATGTTAGAAAACATTTTCTTATTTCTTACGGAAATGTGGGAGCACCATAAGGGCATAAACTAGGCAAATGTGTAAATTAAAACATTGGAAAACAGAGTTTTCCAAGAATACCTACAGGTTGTATGAACATGAATATGGTGCATAAATTGAAGAATTAAAAAAAATAAAAGTTTAAATTGGGTGTATATTCAAAACGGCATGAGATTGATTGTACATTTTACAATATACCAGTTTATGGATGTATTCAGGTTCTAATACCACTATGGGTCATGCATACAAACCTTATACCATAAACTGTATATTCGTAGTTGTCATTGAGTAACCTAGTTCCAAATAGAGCCAGTTCGTTAACTGAACCGTAGACATACGCATACGAAATGAATGAATTCACGGCTCACTGGGACATCGCCGTATAAAACACCTGAACCCTTTTTATTGATCCAGTACATTTAAAGGGAAGGATTTGTTGAGTGTAGTTTATGTGTTGTTTATACTACATACATACATAAAATCACGCCTTATCCCGTCCGGGGGTAGGCAGAGACGACAGAACGCCACTTGTCACGGTCCTGGCAAACAGCTTGGGCATCATCCACATTCATTAAGCGAGTCATACATGCTCGTCGGTTACGAGTGCTCTTTGTTTATACTACATAGTGGCAATTCAAGATGCACATCTAATGGAAATACTTTACAGCCACATCTTTATATTTATCCATACCAGAAGACTCTCTCCGTGTGGTGACAGAGTAAGAGTACAATATGTCACCACCCCATCTCATCCCATGGGTGTCGTAGAAACCGACTAAGGGGCTATCCGTGAATATTATCTTTACGAAATAAAAAGAAGGAAAACTTGAATTTAAACTGGCTAGCGTGGTATAGTAGGCCAAGTATACCTCCGTCACGGGAGGAGGCCAGTCCCTGATATGATGATGATACCAGTAGCAGAAGATGTCGCGTGCGCTGTTAACCTTGAGGTACAAGCGTTAGTCAATTACTTTAATTTGGTAGTAAAGTGTTAGTGTATACGACTGACGTGTTAGATTCCCGCGCAAGATAATATTTGTATAGTACAAATTATTGTCTTGAACCTGGATGTTGGATGTTGTCTTGTCTTGAAGGGATGGATACACGAAAGCAAAGCTTTCGTGTATCCATCCCTTTATGTGTCAATCCCTAGTTCTTTTTAAAAACAAATTAAAAAAATAGTTTTTTTGCTACTGTTCTTACGGAGGGTACGTAAGAACACTTCTACTTAAACATAATAACATTCGTACATTACTGTTTAGAGGTATATTATGCTGGCACGGCCTTTAAAAACAATATTTAGCAGACATAAAGAACATCTAAGCGTAGGACAGTTACTCGAGGATATCATATTAACCCTTATAAATAAAGTTTTAACCTAAAACTTAAAATAATTAAGCTATAATTTTCAAAATATGTTGTATTCAGAATACAGTACTATAGCTAGTAATTAACGGCACAGTTCCGAACCTTTTGTTTGTGTGATTTATATTCTGTGGATGAGAATTAATTGTATGGAAGCCATTAAAGATTGTTTGAATAAGCCGCCCTCATTTTCCTTTTTGCTTCGCCACGAAACTCAATTTACGAAGGGAACTAGGCAAATTGTAAATTAGTAAAAACTCCTTTAGAATAGACTTAATTTTATAACTGTTCCAATTTTTTCTATAGAAGCCTACAAAGTAACAATAATCCAAGTTACTTAATATAACATTAGCTGCCCGTAAAAGTCCCGTGAAAAATACATGAATATTTTAATTTTTCTACAATAACCAAGATATTTTTCGAAAACTAAATAGCCTTATTTAATTTAACAAATTACCAGTGGCATTCTCGTGAAAGCCAGGATATCTATTTTAGTAATTACCAGGATCAAACAGACAGACAGACAATTTTTTTTAACCAAACGGTTATTCAATTTATTTATAAGTTCTAAATCTCATCAAATTCGATCTTCCAGTTTAATAAATATTTTATAGGCAAAATGTTATAAAGAGTTTCATATATGAAATAACGCGCTACTATATTTTCACGGAAATCTAAATGGAACGAGAGGAAATTTCAATTTTATACTCAATTTTACAATGTTACGAGTAAATTCATGCTATGTACTAGCTGCAACAGGAAGTTTACTTCATGTCAAATATTATGTTGCTAGGTAATATGATGTGTGATGAAGAGTGGGTAAAGCTATCAGGAGGTGGACACATGACCTGATAGAGGTGTCTGGAGGTAGAATAATAAGGAAAACAGAGATCAGCACGAAACGTATGCAGATGTTTTGTCTTGTCCTTGCTGGAATGCGATACCACGGCCTAAAGCCAGCACCATAGACCACAACCCTTGTGCCATCGATTTAGTTACCTACCTTGGCTATTTATGATAGCAGTACCTGCGCGTCTAAAGTAGACGAGGTCGTAGCTTTGAATTTAATGCTGAATAATTAGTGTTTGTAAAATTCTCCGCAACACAGGAATAGTCCGGGTATGTCTTTAAAAAGTAAGTAGGGTAATCTTTTGTTCTTTGCTCACCTAAAGAACAAAATTGGAAAATATAGAAAGTATAACTAGATGGCGTTTAACAACATCTTTCGTAGCTCACTTTACAGTAGGCTTAACAACGTCCGGTTTTTAATAATTATCCATCATGTTCTCATTTAAACACGAAGGCGTCAACCTGTTGTTCGATCATCGCATTATCTAAACATGTTCCGATTATTATCGTAAACATAACTTATGTTCTAAACATAGTTGTGAACATACCGACCTGTTTTCTACACTATTTGTTCTATCTTTCTGATCTTGATGTTGTTATAATAAATGCAAAACTCTATTTTTATGTTAATTAAATTGAGGCACGCGAGCTTAAAGCATTATGATATGTCTTATGATAAATAATTATCACCTTTTTTAGACACGTAGAAAACAAGATGACAAATATTTTTATTACTAACTTTATAAGACTAATGTCCCAATTAGGCACGCGTCTAGATGCTTAAGATTCTGTCTGGCTCCTCCATTTTTTTTTCGCGTGGAAAACCCTTATGGACTTCATGAGATCCTTACGTAATGGATGCCAGTGTCACAAATTGACAGTTTTTTCTAGTTGTCATGAGACTAAAACTTCAGGCCAGACCCTTGAAAGAATAATCATGAATACTTACATGACAAGTTTTCTTTGAATAATTTTGTAGACATAACTATACGAGAGCTTTTCATTACTCTCCGATCTCATCACATGAGTATCGTAAATGGTAGGCATTTAACCAAGTAGGTGGAATGAGATGAGGTGGTGACACTATGTACTCGTATTCTCACTTTGTTACTAGACAAAGAGTTAATAAAATTATTATGAGAGAATAGATATGTCTATACCTAACAAAATATAATACACTTCTCATCAAAAAAATCGAAACAGTTGCAAGTTTGTGTTTTATAAGGATTATCTGAAAAATGTGTATATTTAGGAATATGTGTTATATATCATTTAATAGGGAATTTAATGAGGTTTTTAAATAATGATGTTAATGTTCTAAATTCAAATTACATTTTCATAGATTTCGTATTTTGTTTAACAAGTCGTTTTTACCCTGTACGTAGTTTGACGGAAATTGATAAAATTACGCACGTAAATAAACAAAAAGCTAGGAAACGTTTATTTAATAACTCGGGTACCATCCCCGACGTCTCATTACTGTTTCTGTACGGTTTTTCATTGAACAGATGAGAGTCACGATCAAAAATAGTGGCGCTCTATTCCATTCCTCTTGGATTGCATTTTACATCTGGCTAAGTGTTTTTGAGGCATGGTCTTTTACACTAATTCGTCTTTTTTATTCATCCCATAGATGTTTAATCGAATTTATGTCCGGGCTTCTTGCTGGCCAATCAATAATAAAGATATCGACTTCAGTAACATAATCTCTTACGACGCTCGCGGTGTTTGCCTTAGCATCCTCGTATGTAAATGTCAAACCGGGGTCAAATAAATGTGCATAGGGCATCACAAGAGGTTCAAGATACTGTTCGATGTACCTATGACTGTTAAAAAAGGGCAGACGGGACCCAATCACAAAGACAAACTCTGTCTTGTCGTTGCCACGAATTTCTCCTCAAACAGTTCATGAACCGCCACCATGGGTGGCCTTTTCTTTTAATCCTGCATGGTGCAAAGCGTTCTCCATCACTTCTGTAGACCTTAGTCCTTCCATCGTTACCATGAAATACAATTTTGCACTCATCAGAAAGGAGGAACTTGTTCCACTAGATGTATGACCAATTAAGGTAATTACGTAAAAAATTAAGTCGCGCTTTTCGGTGATCTGCAGGTAATTCCTCCCTATTTGCTGGCTTGTACGGTACAAGTCCACGTTTCTTCAACCTTCTTCTAATTGTAGAGTCACTTACAGCCACCATAGGTTCATCATGAAGCTGCTGCTGCGGTTGAAAGACATTAAGGCATAGACTTTGTAAGAAAGGTGTTACTATAAATCGATCTACTCAGTCAGAAGTTACCTGTTTTCTGCCAGATCTCTAACGGCGCGTGAACAAACCAGTCTCTTGATAGCGTTTTCAGATTCTATGAAAATACGAGACGCTAAGATGCAATCTTTCAGCCGTAATAACCTGACTAAGCCCAGAATTCAGCAATGCCACCACTTGGCGGTTTTTGCGGGTAAACATCGCATGGACGCACTAATAAGAGGAGCGAGGAACTCTGGATGCGCGATACGGGTTAATAAATAAACGTTTTGTAGCTTTTTTTTTCATTTATGTGCCTAATTTTATCATTTTCCGTCAAACTACGTACAGGGCAAATACGACTTGTTAAACAAAATACGAAATCTATGAAAATTTAATTTGAATTTGGAACATTAACATCATTATTTGAAAACCTCATTAAATTCCCTATTAAATGATATATAACACATATTCCTAAATATACACATTTTTCAGATAATCCTTATAAAACACAAACTTGCAACTGTTTCGATTTTTTTGATGAGAAGTGTATAATAAAAATCTATGCCATGCTTTGCCGATGACAAATTTCCAAAAAAAAAACATTTTGGGAAACCCACTTTAACGAAATTCCATTCAAATTTATATTTATATCCCCTAATTGCTTGTTTATAGATGTCAAAAAATCTAATTTAAATAGAAAAGTACGTAGGTAGTAGACATTCAAACTTATTATAATAGGTGTTGACTACTTTTTGAATATTTAAACTTGTTTCCCACTCAAAACAACAATGGCACATTAACAGCATCATAAAACATGAAAGTTTAGATCTACCTAATAGAGATCAACAATAAAATTTAAAATCTAATTTGCGAAGAATCTTTTATTAAGTAACAATACTTAATTTGGTCTGAGTCACCTGTACCTCTTAACCTTTCATTATTTATTGCTCTAGCTAGTCTATGCCTACTTGTATTGGGAAATACCGGTGTAGGAGCGGCTAGGCGCCATTGCTTGGGGTCAAAAATACCATGTTTTGTCTATACGCCAGGGATTCTTGATATACCGCTATCGCCTACTATGTTAGCTAATACATTTATTAGAATTTGTATTAATATTTTATAGTTTTTTGAACAATTATAACTTGATGGGGGGTAAAGTTACTTGATGTCTCTTGGTTATTTCTCGAAGTTCTGTTTTATTTTATTATCCTAATATCAAATTATAAATATTACTTAAAACAAATTAAAAGACTACATCGTATTTATTAGGAATCGAGCCTGTTGTCACGCAAGTAATTTACATCGAATCTATATAATCTATATCTATACGAAATAAAAAGAAGGAAAACTTGAAATTAAACCCTATACCAATCCGTCTGGCCAGCGTGGTATTAGTAGGCCAAGTATCCCTCCGTTACGGAAGGAGGCCCGTCCCTGCAGTGGGACATTAATGGGCTGTTATGATGATGATGTTGATACTATTATACAAAGCTGAAGAGTTTGTTTGTTTAAACGCGCTAATCTCAGGAACTACTTCTTTGATTTGAAGATCCCCATAGGTCAGGCTACAACAACATGGCTCTCTCCTATAGACGAGCCTCTTCAACGAATATATTCGGGATTGGTCCCGTTATTCACTCGGCATCCTGTTCCCGGTCTTAATTTTGGATAATGTTCACGGTATTCCCTCGAGAACCTCATCCCGGTATTTCCACGGGATCATGTTCCCGGAATTCCCTCAGGAACATCTTCCCGGAATTCCTTAGGGATCATCTTCCCGTTATTCCCTCGGGAACATCTTATCAATTAAGCACTTCGGAAACTCAGCCCTTCCCGGTATTCCCACGGGAACCTCTTCCCAGTATTCCCTTGGGAAGCCCTCCCGCTAATCCCTCGGGATCATGTTCCGAGTTTCCCTTGGGTACCTCTTCCCGCTGTTCCGTTGCGATCATGTTCCCGGTATTCCTGCTGGAACCTCTTCCCGATATATCCACGGGGACCGCTTCTAGGTTTTTCCTAGGGAACCTCTTCCCGGAATTCCCTCAAAATCCTCTTCCCTGAGTTACCTCCGAAACTCAGTCCTCCAGGAACTCCGCCCTTTAGGAACTCAGCCCTTAGGGAACTCAGCCCTTCAGGAACTCAGCCCTTCGGGAACTCAGCCCTTCGGAAACGCAGCCATTCGGGAACTTAGCCCTTCGGGAACTCAGCCCTCCCAGAATTCAGGCTCAGGGAACTCCGCCCTTCGTGAACTCAGCCCTTTGGAAACTCAGCCCTTCGGGAATTCAGCCCTCCGGAACTCAGCCCTTTGGGAACTTAGCCGGCCGGTAACTCACACCGTTGAAACTCATCCCTTCGGGAACTCAGCCCTTCGGGAATTCAGCCCTCCGGTAACTCACACCGTCGAAACAAACTCCCCCCCTCGTGTCTTTGGGAACTACCCCACGCAGGACTTTGGAAACTCCCCCCGCAGGACTTTGTGAACTCATCCCAGTCCATTTAAAACTTTATACTATTTATATACTTTTATCGCATTGAAGGAGCTAAACTTCTAACATAATCACGTATTTCTTACTAGGAATAGTCATCGATCAATTTAAACTTTGCTAGCTGTTATTCTCTGTAATGATTGTTTAACCTACGATCTATGTATATTACTGTAAGTTCACAAGCTTGAGATCACGGAAGAGAAATTGTAACATGATATTTATTGTTACAAATTAAGGACAGCATTTGTATGTATTAAGTGACACTAATCACGAACCATGAGTGACATTTATGCATTATTTCTAACTTGTTAATACGTTCGTTATTTTATTTTATTTCAATTAATAATACTTACTTAATATTGGTACATAGGTACGCGTAAGTTTAAAGTGAAAAAGTAAGTTTTGTCCAACTTTTTGCAGTGTCAAAAGAATGTAGTTATGGATTAAAAGAAAGCTATCAGACATTTATTTTCAATTACGTAACTACTTAGACTGTTTAATTCGATAATTTATTGAAGAATAATTATTTTTAAATGTAGCGAACATTAATTAATTAAGCCATTTCTGACTAATTTCAGAAAAAGATTTTGTTATAGCCATATAATAAGGTTTTCGAAACTATTTAAATTATTTGGTTATCTTTTCATATTTTATTCACGCACGTGTTATACTCGCCAACACATGAAAACAAAACAAAGGCACATATCCGCCTATTAAATTGTGTATGAATGTCAGAAAAAATGCATAAGTCATGTTTTAATCCATCATAGACCGTGTTGAAGCTGTATAATGGATATAAATTACTATCGAATGTGATAAACGACGCCCTAGGGCTGATGTTTTTTGTTTTGATTGCAAATATGCATTAGTAGTCGTGATATAAGGCGAGCTTTACATTTTTGTTCGCAGTAAATGTATATGTTATAGTCAAAACTCATAACCGGTCAAAACCACTTTTGACCGAAAAAATCAGTCAATAGTGGTTTTGACCGACGTGCTTAGTCAAAACCCTTATTGACTGTTTTTTGCAGTCAAAAGTGGTTTTGACCATCGATGTTAGTCAAAACTCATTGAGTTTTGACTGTAACATATACATTTACTGCGAACAAAAATGTAAAGCTCGCCTTATATCACGACTACTAATGCATATTTGCAATCAAAACAAAAAACATCAGCCCTAGGGCGTCGTTTATCACATTCGATAGTAATTTATATCCATTATACAGCTTCAACACGGTCTATGATGGATTAAAACATGACTTATGCATTTTTTCTGACATTCATACACAATTTAATAGGCGGATATGTGCCTTTGTTTTGTTTTCATGTGTTGGCGAGTATAACACGTGCGTGAATAAAATATGAAAAGATAATAATATAATAATCTATAGAAATTAAGAATACTGGAAACAAAGTTTAGAAAATGGTAAATGAGTTCTTATTTTTAAATAGTGAAGTTTCATAAAAATATGGGAACACTTATAAAATAATTGGTAAAAGATTTCATAGGATGCTAACACTAAAGAACTCATGTCCAAGATTTTATACTTAGGTAAATAGGAAAAATGCCGCTTGTGGCATAATTAGATAATAATACAGTTGACGTAGGCTTATGAAATTTATGGTACCGGAACAGGATTGTCTATTACGTGCCCTCCCAGTTACGGTGACGCTCACATGAAATGCCACTAAGGAGTCACTCTCTGATGTAGGATAACACTACATTCATTATCATCATCATAAAAGCCCATTAATGTCCCATTGCAGGGACGGGCCTCCTCCCGTGACGGAGGGATACTTGGCCTACTAATACCACACTGGCCAGACGGATTGGTATAGGGTTTAATTTCAAGTTTTCCTTTTTTTTACTTCGTAAAGATAATATTCACGGATAGTCCCTCAGTCGGTTTTTACGACACCCATGGGATGAGATGGAGGTGGTGACATATTGTATTCTTACTTCGTCACCACACGGAGAACTACACTACATTAAAACCGTCTATTTATCTGCCCTGAAAATACTGAGATGAAATGCCACTAAAGTGGGCACCCATTTCAAGAAAAACCTCGTTGACTGCGTGCTTAACATGCAATTTTATCGATCAGTATTACCAAACGGCTGTCATCGCCTCAATCTCACACTGTGTGGGTGAGAATGAGTTATCAAAAAACAAAAACACAACAAAATATTTATGGGCCACATTATACAAAAAATCAAGGTAGGTATTATAAAATCGTTAGCTTTTTATTACACATATTGAATAGCCATCTAGTTAGTCATATAATAACAAATGAGATATAATATAATATGCTAAATCTATGTGATATGTCCGCTTCATAATCATTATTGCCATAATTTTAATAAGTTCCGAACGTAGCAGATCTAGTTAATTTAATAATTTATCTGCCATTTTTTTTATAATACTTATTCGTTATGGTGATTGCAAATTTGTCTATTTTATTTATGTATTGCCAAATGTAGTGTCCATGAGTCATGTCAATAGCCTTTGGAGGCTTGTAAAGTGGTCACGCTAGGGTTGTTACTTTTACAATCGTTATTTCGACTGTAAAACAATTCGAGTAATGTAAGCTTTACACCGTCCCGTAAGCGATAGAGGAAGACTGCGTGTTTAAGCACAGTACTTTTATCGTTTTTGAACTCAGACATACACCTATCCGTCTGGGCTGGGAAAAGCAAATGGACGGCCTTTCTAACGAATTCCTTGCGCGACACACGATTTAATTCCAAAAACTCAATTTAATATTATTTGTCATAGAAAAACATAAACAATGTACATTATTTGCAATTTAAAATACATTTTAAATATGCTAAATACTTAATAATAGGATCAGTAAAATATATAGAACCATTTTTAAAGAAATAATAATTAAAGCTGAATGATGTGATGCTCAGTGTATCCTGAATGATGTAATCGAGGTATTTTTGAATTCAAAAGCAATATAACCTTTGCCATATTATATACAATTCTCATCAAAAAAATCGAAACAGTTGCAAGTTTGTGTTTTGTAAGGATTATCTGAAAAGTATGTATATTTAGGAATATGTGTTATATATCATTTAATAGGGAATTTAATGAGGTTTTCAAATAATAATGTTAATGTTCTAAATTCAAATTAAATTTTCATAGATTTCGTATTTTGTTTAACAAGTCGTATCTACCCTGTGCGTAGTTTGATGGAAATTAACAAAATTAGGCACGTAAATGAAAAAAAAAGCTGACAACGTTTATTTAATAACCCGTATCGCGCACTTAGAGTTCCTCGCTCCTCTTATTACTGCGTCCACGCGATGTTTACCCGCAAAAACCGCCAAGTGGTGGCATTGCTGAATTCTGGACTTAGTCAGGTTATTATGGCTGACAGATTGCATCTAAGCTTGTCGTCTTTTCATAGAATCTGCAAACGCTATCAGGAGACTGGTTTGCTCACGCGCCGTAAGAGATCTGGCAGAAAACAGGTAACTTCTGACCGAGTAGATCGATTTATAGTAACACCTTTCTTACAAAATCTACGCCTTAATGTCTTTTAACCGCAGCAGCAGCTTCATGATGAACCTATAGTGGATGTAAGTGACTCTACAAATAGAAGAAGGTTAAAGAAACGTCGACTAGTACTCTACAAGCCAACAAATAGGGAGAAATCAACTGCAGATCATCGAAAAGTGCGTCTTAACTTTTCACGTAATTACCTAAATTGGTCATACATCAAGTGGAACAAGTTCCTCATTTTTGATGAGTGCTAAATTGTATTGTATGGTAACGATGGAAGGACTAAGGTCTACAGAAGTGATGGAGAACGCTTTGCACCATGCAGGATTAAAGAAAAGGCCATCCATGGTGGCGGTTCATATACTGTATGAGGAGAAATTAGTGGCAACGACAAGACAGAGCTTGTCTTCGTGTTTGGGTCACGTCTGCCCTTTCTTAACAGTCATAGATACATCGAACAGTATCTTGAACCTCGTGTGATGCCCTATGCACATTTATTTGACCCCGGTTTGACATTTATGTACGAGGATGCTAGGGCAAACACCGCGAGCGTCGTAAGAGATTGTGTTACTGAAGTCGATATCTTTATTATTGATTGGCCAGCAAGAAGCCCGGACATGAATCCGACTAAACATCTTTGAGATGAATAGAAATGACGAATTAGTGTTAGAAATCATGCCTCAAAAACACTAAGCCAGCTTTAAAATGCAATTCAAGAGGAATGGAATAGAACGCCACAATATTTGATCGTGACTCTCATCCTATCGATGAAGAACCGTACAGAAGCAGAAATGAGTGCTAGGAAAGGACATACGAGTTATTAAATAGACATTTCCTAGCTTTTTTTTTATTTACGTGCCTAATTTTGTCAATTTCCGTCAAACTACGTACAGGGTAAAAACGACTTGTTAAACAAAATCCGAAATCTATGAAAATTTAATTTGAATTAAGAACATTACGATTGTTATTTAAAAACGTCATTAAATTCCCTATTAAATGACATATAAGGGTAGATCTCCAGAGGCATTTTTTATCGTGTCGGACTGGAGAAACCCATTTTGAAATCGATAAACGTTTTTATTACATTTTTTTATGTAAACTTTGGTGTCTAATCTATGTGGTGCAGGGCTGAAATTATGAATTAGTTTATTAGAAATATTTAAAAAAAAATCATAAACCCTAAAATCCTGATTGCTCTGGGTTGACCTAACTCCCGATTGAATGAGAAAACATTGTGTAACTTTTTATTGAGAAGCTTCATATGTCCGATGTTATTTTATATTACATAACAAATAGTTAATCTACTTTGTAATATTTTTTTAAAAATTATATTAACTATATTTTTGGCACAATTTAAATTTATCGTCATGACCTGGCATTTTATCTCATCGCTCTGCGCTGGAGTAAAACATCGCGCTCATCCTTCGTTTTACGAAATAGAAACTCTATTCCCCTCCCCCGAGGTAGTGGCTGTAGTAGTCTAACCGCCGAGGAAGATACATTTGTGCCACGGTCCCCCACTCCAACATTACGAGGGTAAGTTTATGATTTATCTGGGTTTGGTTCTCGAATTTGATGATTGATATGGCATATTTTATAAATTAAGTAGTAAGGTTGTAAATGTGCTTATTAAGTGAATTAAGTGATAGTAATGATGTTCTTTATGAGACGTAAACACAACTTTCTACTGTTTTTATTTTGGGCTATATTAATGCTTTTATGACTTTTTTTGATCGCTATGGCCATGATTGCTCTGTCCAAAAGACCAGAGCGATGATATTTTGCAATAATTGTACGTTATAAAACTACTTTAAGTAATAATACCAGATTGTTACAACGACAAATGTCACGACTCAGCTGTCAACAATTCTATAACGTCACGACTCCCCAGCAAAATATTTTCCCGCCAATATTTTATGACGTCACAACTCATCTGTCAAAATTCTATGACGTCACGTGTCACGTGACTCAGCTGTTAAAATTATTATGACTATGATGAAATTATCAAAATAATATGATGGAAGTCAAAATTTCAAGTTTTCGGAAGTTTTGCTTTACATACACTATAAGACCTTGCTTCATGCCAAATTTCAAGTTTGTATGTAGACTGGAAGTACCCTGTAGCTTTTTGCCCTGTGCTCATCGAAAATTTGCGACATAAACGGCTATATGTCTTGATTTCGTTAGATTAGAAGTTTGATTTATTTACAGCACTAAAAGGCAACAGACCTTAGTATTTGGTAAAATATTTCAGCTTGATACCTCTACGCGTTCCTGAGATAAATGGTCTTGATAGAGAGACGGACAACAAAGGGTTCCGTTTTTCCAAAATCGGTACGGAACCCTTATAAAACCGGTCAAGTGCGAGTCTCACTCGCGCACCGAGGGTTCCGTACAAACCTATTTACTTTCTTGCCAAATTGTGATGACGTCAGGACTGAGCTGTCTAAATATTATTTTTCCCGCCAAAATTCTATGACGTCACGACTCATCTGTCAAAAATTCTGTAATTTCACGACACATCAGATGTGAGAATTTTTGACAGATTCTGTCAAAAATTCAAAGACGTCACGACTCATCTGTCAAAGATTCTGTCAAAAATTCAACGACGTCACGACTCAGCTGGCAAAAAATATTTTCCTGCCAAAATTATGTGACGTCACGACTTACTTATCTGTCAAAAATTCTATGACGTCACGTCTCATCACTAATAATATTTTTTGAAAATTTTAGCTTGATACCTCCACGCGTTCCTGAGATAAATGGTCTTGACAGACAGACAGACGGACAACGAAGTGATCCTATAAGGGTTCCGTTGTTTCAAAATCGGTACGCTGCCCTAAAAGTGAACAAGTTTTCAACTGATGAGCTCTCAAAAAGCTCTAGATATATTCCCTAAACATAAAATCATAAAATCTTGTAACATGCAAGACTAAAAATGACTAAATAAATAATATATTATCAATTTTATTATTTTTGTTTCACCATTTATGATCGCTCTAGCGCCTATCATGATTGCTCTGGACGCGAAAATCTTTGAACTTAAATATTTCCATAACTGTTTGTCAAAAATGAAGGCCAATAGTAAAAATGTAGTATTTTAATATCATTATTTTCAATGAGGTACATAATTACCAAAAAATATCAAGATCTGAAAAGCACCAGAGCGATCACACGAATACGCCTGATTTGGAGATTGACCCATAACACATAATCCTAAATATACACATTTTTCAGATAATCCTTACAAAACACAAACTTGCACACCGTTTCGATTTTTTTGATGAGAAGTGTATATTAAATATAATTATGTTCTAGATAATTGCTTTTGAAACTGACGTTAATAAATTTGTTCACTTAAAATTAAATAATTGGAATAGCCTATTTAATATAAGCTATACAAGTCTTAATATAACAATAAATTTATATTGTATTACAAAATGTAAAGTGTGTCGGATAAAAACATAGAAAACGTTTTTTCTGGGCTAAAAATTAACAATAAAATTAAGAGAAGATTATGTTTTACAACACAAATTTACGAAAGATATTACTTACATACTAGGTATTTAGTTACTTGATGTAAATGATAACTAAAAATAAAACATTAGAATACTTACTAAACTTCTTGAAGTCTCGAAATCGAAAAGCTCTTCACGCTGTAGTCTTCTTCTAATCGTATCTTTGACACGTAGTCGTAATTCTAATTAGCAAAGAATCCAACTTTTATCAGTTGTAAGCTATATTTTTGCTTTAAACCATTAGATTAGTCTCTTAAGTTTTTAATTTGTTTTTAAATTACTGTAACCACAGATCTTTAAAATAAATAAATAAATAATCCTCACACATTCACACAACGCCATCTAGTCTCAAACTAAGCAGAGCTTGTACTATAGGTACTAGAAAACTAATAAACAATACTTTTTTTTTTTTGTAAATACATACATATTATACATAGAAAACACCTCGACCAATGCAAATAAGTAATCATCTTTATGCACACAAAGATTTGTATTGAGCGGGAATCGAACCCGAGCCCTCTGTATAGCAATCTTGTTATATAACCACTACGCCAGAGAGGTCGTAAAAAAAAGAGGTCTTAAAATAAAAAACCGCATTCAAAATCTTCTTTTTTTAAAAGTTACCTACCATAACATACAACACTTCAAGGTCGTCTTTCAGCGAGTTGTCAAATCTGTGCGCCCTCTACACGTAGGGGTCGTCCCGTCAGTTTTCCTATTTGGCACAAATCTGGTACACGTAGAGTTTTATTATTTATGTACAAACACGTCTGGCGAGGTGCGTGAAACGTGACACGATTCACGACGAAGCTCACGCGGACCGTAAAATGGGAACAACTACTGCTTGTGTCTCCAAACTTATTACATTGTGTATGATTGAGGATTGATGTATATTGAATTGGGTTAGATCACATTAAAATTGATTAGTTTCGTGTTTTGTAACTACATTTAAACTAATTTTATATTGATTTTTTTCATCGTGGAATAACCTTTCAGTGGGTTTCATCTACCAAAATTTACAAATTGAAAAATGATTATTGCTTTAAATCAGATGGTTCCTCCCTTACCAACGTAAGAGGCTAAACTTGTTCTAGAATGTGTTACGGAATGTAAAAGGCTGGACTTTACCGAGTCTACTGTTAAAAAAAACCAACCCAGTTAGAATACGAACCCGATAACAACGGCGAAAATCATAAAATTATGCACACAATTGTAACTACTGTAGCTTCATATTGTAATGTCCTGATAATTTTAATCGTTAGTATATTTCTCTGATTTCTTTCTTGTATCTGTCGTACCTAAACGACGTAACTTTGTCACGGGGGGACAAACGTGACTGGGACACGAACAATTTGACAGCTGTATGACAGCTTTATCCTATTAAACCTATTTAATTCAAGACACGTCACGCTCGTATTGAAATCTTGAGTAACACAAAAAAGGAAACGCGTAATTGAATAAATAACTTTTTAAGAACTGCTTCCTTTAAGACGAGGATATTATTTTTAATGGTTATAGCATCATAGATATTGCTATGTTTTTTTATAGAGCTCTCGCTCGTTTTTTAAGTTGCTTTTAATAGAAACTTATTAACGTAAATGCTTTAATGTAAGTAAGTGATTTTATTAGACCATCGTAACAACCCATTAATGAAACGAAACTTGGTGGCCTGGCTAAAGCTGGCGGCTGGGTAGATAAGGTTTAGTTTTTTATGTTTCTTGGTGACAGGCCTTTTTTTCGGATATCCGCCTCTCAAGCTGGAACTTACATATAGTTTATAAGTAAAATTAAATGAAATGAATTATAAAAAGCTTACTAACTGAAATCTACGTCACGACAAGTGCCATGTGGCAGATCGTAGATCGTGGAGTTAATTTTGTATTTTTCTCAGGCCGCTAGAGTAGAGTCTAAAAGAGTCTGTACTAAAAAAAGGTAGCAGTTCGATCCTAATCGATTGGTCTGTTCGTGCTGATACAAGAATGACTATAAAAAACTCTTTTGAGTCAGCTCCTTTCTATCGAAAAAAGCTGAAAAAACATTTGCTGTGAGATCAAAGGTATACCTTATTTCGATTCCAGAATAAATTTCTTTTAAACTAAATAAAGTAAATTACATTTGTTGAGTGAAACCTATTTTCTAGAGTATTGATTCGTAATCCTAACTCCAAATTCCTGTTCTTGCTGATTGAATTAGTTTTCGATTTGTTGATGGAGGACCTTCGGAGCGCTAAGACGATCTCCTAATCTGATAAGTCTAAACTGTACTCTGGATAAGGACTGAGTAATTAAAAGTTTTCTATTAATTGTCTTATCTCTGCATACTGTAAAGATAACAATTTTATTGATGGTATGAATTAATTTTATATCTTTGTTAACAGTTATCCTATTTATTATAGACTTGGTTTGCTCAGCTGCTTGGTTCGCGCTATTTTAATTAAAGTTTGGGTTTGTGGTGTTTCTTCCGTTTTAACTCGGCTTCTTTAGAATGCTTTAGCATTTTGCTTTTCCCGGAACACAGTCACATTCGTAGAAAAGTAGGTGGGCTAGGTCCATAACAAAGGAAAAACTATTTACACAGCGTGTGACCAAGCTTTTCACTTTATAATTTAAAATTAAAAATCATGTCCAAAGCTTACTAAGGTATAAATTAAACATAGCGTTGATTGAGTACATAGATTAGTGACAAAAAGCCTGTATGACAAACAGTCGTAATCAGCGACGGACCTAAAAAACAATAATTTAAAATTAGAACCTGTCTCTGCAATATATTTTGACGAGAATCACGTTCATATTTCAAAAGTGACATTAACACATGTAATTTTTCGTAATCTGTGGTGATCTTAACAAAGAGGGATTAAAAAACTAAATCTCCATAAAATAAAGCGGCCTCGGGCATTCGCCTCAACCTGTAGTAGTTAAAGATGAAACTCGAGCCACACAAACTTTACCTTTATTGATTATGTATCATCAGACAAGTCTCATTATCTTAACAAAGGCATTAATCAGTTGGCTTCACGGATTAAAGTGAAACAAATTGTGGTGTCTATGTCGTGGGCGGGCAGAGACATTTTTACGACTCGACACGTTTCTAAACGGTCTATGGGTAGTTTTAAACTTCGAATGTCAATTAACACCGTTGCAACGGTATAATATTTTTATCATCGACCGCAATGGAGGCCTCAGGCGCCTGTATGTCATCAAGAAAAAGCATTTCGTCATTTTGAAGATTTATTTTTAATTAATGGTTACGTTCATCACTTCGTCGTTTATGGTTTTTTTAATCTACAGTTTACTTTATGATTGGTTGAAATTTGTTTCTTTGTGTTATTTTATTCTAAGTTTTGTAGGTGCCGTGATTAAGCACGATTATGCAATAGGATTTTTCTCTTTTATTTATTTATTTTATTATTTATAGATCTCCAAAGAAGAAAAAGTTCTTATTAAATTCTACGGGCCCGTTTTGTCCTTCCTTTAAGGCCTACGCAGACCGGGACGGCATGGCAAGGGATTTTAATTTTTACTAATGGAAATTCAACCGTAATGTTACAGAAATACGACATAAATTGCTATGATTTAAAATGATGCCGTGGCATTGAAAGGGATTTTATCGCACGGCATCAAAAGACGCGCCACAGGCTCCCGTGGCGGTAGGCAACGGCATACCGTTGCCTACCGCGACCGAGTGCCACGGACTCCGGCGCTCGTAGTGATATACTGCGGGGTGCAGTGGCGGGGGTAGGTGTGTGCGCTGACTTCAGCAAAATCCCTTGCCATGCCGTCCCGCGCCGCGCCGTGGCATGCCGCGGCATCTAAGCGGCCAGTGTGCGCTGACTCACGGCAAAATACCTTGCCATGCCGTCCTGGTGTGCGGAGGCCTTTAAGAAATAATCAGGCTTATTACAGCATCCTAGTAGGATTAAGTATAAATGCGAAAGTTTGTGAGGCTGAAGATGTATGGATAGATGGATTGAACTGGTGTATAGATTTTGATTAAATTTGGAATATAGTTTAAGGTGTAGAATAACATTTAAGCTACTCATACAACGCGGGTGAAGCCTCGGGCATCAGCTGGTAATTTATAAGATTAATAAATTACATCATTAAATTAATAAAACATACTTAACCCTCAATAAAAATGTAATCAGATATTGTAAAAGCCGCCAAAGTACAATTTTACGTGGCACAAGATAACATGAAAGAAGACGTCGGTATTAAAGCGGAGTCACGCGTCCCTTACGCCACAGAGTAAACAGAATATTAAAACGCAACTCACCACACGTTTTGCTTACTTCAAATCTTATTTTATATTTAAGATGTCTGTGGATTATTTTAGTGAAAAAATATGAAATGAATGGTGTTAGAATTGCGGTCCTGAGCCTAGATATTTTTGTGTCGAAGTTTGTAAACGTATCCGCCGTTCAGAGTATGAAACCTATAACCCACTCTTATAGAGTTCCTCTGGCTCGAGAAATGCGGATGGATCTGTCAGACTCTAACTGGCTAACCCCCCGGTGAACCGTTTCTCACGTAGACCGGTAACAGGGATGTCTAGTGCAACAGCTGACTTTGACTTTTTACTACTTACTTTTTTTACAACTGTGACTTTTTACTAGAAATATAAATTTACTGTCCCTGCTCAACAGTTCTCACACTTTCACAGTTTTGGATTGTAGAGCAAGCCAATTAATAAAACAATTAACGCCTCGTTCAGTACTACAGATATACCATAGACAAAAGCTTGACTAAAAAAAAAACAGTTAATTTTACAAACAAGAACCCAGCGAGTGCGTCACGTTTTGAGTAGATTATCATATTTACTTAAATAACAAGAAAATGTAAGATTCTTGTTACAAATCCTTATCTGAAAACTTTTGAGCAATTAGACATAATCTAATTGTAATTCAAGCTGTGTTCTCTCTAATTCATTTTACATTAAATGTTGGTTGGTGAACACGTGCTCAAATTATGCTAAGTGATAAATGAATGTAGGTACATATGAATTTACTTATTTTCACTGTGTAAACTTGATTAAATTATGGTCTTGTTATAGGTTTTCTTTAGTATAAAACATTACTTTCTTTTACATAAAATTTACAATGTTTTAGTATTTTTCAAGCTTCCTAGAGACAAACTTCTTATCGTAGTTTTAAAAAGAAATTAAACGGTGCCTAATTGGCTACTCTACACGTGTAATCCGTTAACAATAATTCCTTTAAGTACAACCTACTTGAAAAGCTAGCACTGCAAAAGCTCTATTAAGCTTTTTTTCTAACGCTTGAGTAAACACATTACATATCTACTACATATCTTATGTTAAAAAAAATTGATACAAGTATAAACCATCTAGCATCATACATAAGCTATATTAAGGAGGACCCTACTTTCATGGCCAACTATGAATAAATAATCTTATAGGTTCTTCCACAAACGTATATAAAATAGACTATTACATACCAAAGATAGACGCCATTATCGCTAATTGCCACTTAATACTTTTTAAATCAGAAGAAAACCTAATAAAATTAGTCATCAACATAATTTTCACATTCCAGTTTTACTATATTTAAATGACTACTGAATTCTTAATATATTTTTAAGTTTAATTAAATATACATAAAAAGAGTTTGTTTAGAGTCAAGCTGTGTGTCTATGGCGTAGGTGTTGTTTGACGTGAATGCACTATCTTGGTGATTATAAATAATGTTGAGATAAGCAGCCAAGACAATAGATCGAGCTTGTGGGTGGTGCACGAACGACCAATTAACATTGACCTGTCCAGAACTTCCTCTTTATGTATCCGTTAGAATCAGAAATACTTTAATATGCTTATTAACTAGGTAATCTGCAGATTAAGTGTGAAATTTTTATCTTTATAATTGTATTTATTTGATTAACCTAAATAGTTATTATCTGTTTTGAATGTTTATTGTGCTTATTATCGGATACCACTTTTAATGTTGTGAAAGAATACTTGTTTTTTTAAGTTGATTACCAAGTTAAATTTCAAATGTTATTTCGAAGAAAAAAAAATGAGCTAAGTAAAATGAGGCATAGTTTCTTAATAATAAATATCCCTTACCATGGAACATCTAACTTTATTTCTAATTTGTTTTTATAGGATTAACCATTTACTCTATCTTTAGTTAAAGTACATGTTTGAAACAGTGTAAATCTATAAAGAGGTAAAGTTTGTGTGTTTTTGACGTTGTACTTAGGGGGTAATCTCTGGATGTAATGAACCGATTTTAAAAATTCTTCCTCTGTTGAATAGTCCATTCGCCGACCAACGAAATGGGCACGGGTCAGCTAGTTTACGACAGTTTAAGGCTAGATTTTCAATTCAACCTACACAAGTTACTTTACATTATTACTGAATACGTACTTTACCTGTTACATAACATTAGACACAGTTTAAAGTTCAGGATGACTAAGGGGTCACGTTAAACTGGTGTTTTAGTTAAACTGGTGGGTGCAACTCAACTGATGTGAGGAGAATGGAGTTGTACTCATTGTTTTGATAGCCACGATGTTATAACATTTAGATAAATGAATTGTTTTGCTTTAGATATTAATCTTTTAAGTATTTAATGAGTGGGATTAGTAGAATTATGGTTTTATTTTTAATTTATTATTCAACAATAATGTTAAATAATAAAAACATGAGGTGATTTGTATTATTTAGATTCACAATGGCATTTATTTATTGATAGAATTATAGAGATAAGTTTATAACTATTTTGGTAGGTACATAAGTGATATATGGTTAAAGGTGAAAAAGTGATGTAAAGGAAAATGGGCGCTTTCGTCCCATGTGTTGTAACACTTATCTACCTACATATATCATTTGAAAGATCTCAGTGAGTGCTTTGTTTTATTGCATGGGAACAATTCCGAATCTCGTGCAGGGAAACTGTTATAATGTTTTTAATAATAAAATAAAACCGGTCAAGTGCGAGTCTGACTCGCGCACCGAGGGTTCCGTACAAACCTATTTATTTTCCCGCCAAATTGTGATAACGTCAGGATTCAGCTGTTTAAATACTATTTTTCCCGCCAAAATTCAATGACGGCACGACTAAGCTGTCAATAAATATTTTCCCGCCAAAATACTATGACGTCAAAACTGATCTGTCAAAAATTATGTGATGTCACGACTCATCTGTCAAAAATTCAATGACGTCACGACTAAACTGTCAAAATATATTTTCCCGCCAAAATTCTGTGACGTCACGACTCATCTGGCAAAAATTCTATGACGTCACGCCTATCTGTCAAAATTGACAAAGTGACAGAGGTTTCAAATATTTTCCCGCCAAAATAATATGACGTCACAAATCATCTGTCAAAAATCCTGTGACGTCACGACTCATATCTGTTAAAAATTCAAAAACGTCACGGCTCAGCTGTCAAAATATATTTTCCCGCCAAAATTCTGTGACGTCACGAATCATCTGTTAAAAATTCTGTGACGTCACGAATCATCTGTTAAAAATTCTGTGACGTCACGACTCATCTGTCAAAAATTCAAAAACTTCCCGGCTCAGCTGTCAAAATATATTTTCCCGCCAAAATTCTGTGACGTCACGAATCATCTGTCAAAAATTGTGTGACGTCACGACCCATCTGTCAAAAATTCAAAACGTCACGGCTTAGCTGTCAAAATATATTTTCCCGCCAAAATTCTGTGACGTCATGAATCATCTGTCAAAAATTCTGTGACGTCACGACTCGTCTGTCAAAAATTCAAAAACGTCACGGCTCAACTGTCAAAAAATATTTTCCCGCCAAAATTCTGTGACGTCACGACTCATCTGTCAAAATTGTATGACGTCACGGGTCACGTGACCAAAATTCTATGACGTCACAGGTCACGTGACTCAGCTTTCCCGCCAAAATTCAATGAAATCAAAATATAACATATGATTGAAGTAAAAATTTGAGGTTTTCGGAATTTTCCTATTAAATGTACAATAAGACCTTGCTTCATGCCAAATTTCAAGTTTGTAGGTAGACTGGAAGTACCCTGTAGGTTTTTGCCTTTACCCCTCTAAATTTGCGACAAAAACGGCTATATCTCTTGATTGCGTTGGATTAGCACTTTGATTTTTTTACGGCACTAAGAGGCAACAAGCCTTAGTATTTGGTAAAAATTTCAACTTGATACCTCCATGCGTTCCTGAGATAAATGGTCTTGACAGACAGACGGACGGACGGACGGACGGACGGACAGACGGACGGACAGACGGACGGACGGACAACAAAGTGATCCTATAAGGGTTCCGTTTTTTCAAAACTGGTACGGAACCCTAAAAAAAATAAACTTGTCTTATCTAATAAGACTTTTATAACTACTACTAATGAGATTTAAAGGTAGTGCCTACTTAGACCCAACACCCTCTCTGCCATCATTGTAAGTGTAGCGCTGAACATAATAGCAGCAGACATGTAAAAGGTGTTTTCCGGCGGTAGACTCTACAATAAAAATTCTTACTAAGCTGCCATGAAGTTAGCTTTCAGAAATGTTTGCGCAAGTAGACAAAGAAAAACACTCGCTTCCCGCCATTGTGTTCAAAAAATAATATATTTGTAACTGTGTTCTTATTAATAACTGACTCTACAGTTATTATAAGTGGAAACGCAATTTACGCTTCATGCGCACACAGTTTACGCTCTATTCATCGCCTGGACAGGCCCCCCGCCCTCCTGGACACGCCTCCCACCCCGTCGACACGCCCCCCGCCCACCTGGACACGCCCCCCGCCCACTTGGACACACCTCCCGCCCACTTGGACACACCTCCCACTCTCCTGGACACGCCTCCGCCCTCCTGTACACGCCTCCAGCTCATTGGACACGCCCCCGCCTACCTGGATGCGCCCCCTGCCCACCTGGACACGTCTCCCGCCCACTTGGACACGCCTCCCACCAACCTGGTAAAGCCTCTCTTCTCCCTGGACACGCCCCGTCACTCACCTTGACACGCCTCCTGCATCCTAGACACGCCCTCGCCATCTTAAACACGCTTCCAGCCCACTTAGACACGCCCCCCGCCTTCCTGGACTCTGGCTCCCCGGCTACCTGGAAAGAGGTTCCCAAGGGTATTAATAAGGTAAAAAGGCCAGGGAGGAAATTCTAAAAAAGAGTCCCGACGGAATACTGGGAATGGGTTCCCGAGGGAATTCCAGGAACAGGATCCCGAGGGCATTCCGGGAAGAGGTTCCCGAGGGAATTCCGGGAAGACCAGTAATAGGTTCCCGAGGGAATTCTGGGAAGATCGGTAAAAGGTTCCCGAGGGAATTTCGGGAATGTGTTCCCGAGGGAACACCGGGAATAGGTTCCCGAGGGAATCCCGGGTATAGGGTCCCTATTGAATTCCGGGATGAGGTTCCCGAGGGAATTCCGGGATGATCAAGAATAGGTTCCCGAGGGAATACCGGGAAGAGAATCCCGAGGGATCACCGGGAAAAAGATCCCGAGGGATCACCGGGAAGAGAATCCCGTGGGAGTTTCGGGATGTTCAGGAATAGTTTCCCAATGGAATACCAGGAAGAAGTGCTCCAGGGAATTACGGGAAGACCGCGAATAGGTTGACGAGAGCATCGCCAACCTAGACACTCCATCGTCCTCCTGGACAAGCGCCAGTCGTCCTGGCAACGCCCCCGCTTCCTGGAACCTGGAGCCCCCGGCTACCCGGGAAGGGGTTCCCGAGGGAATAAGGTTAAGAGGCTCGGGAGGGAATTCTGAGAATAATGTCCCGAGGGAAACTGGGAATAGGTTCCCGAGGGAATCCCAGGAAGAGAATCCCGAGGGCATTCCGGGAAGAGGTGCCCGAAGGAATTCCGGAAAGACCAGGAAGAGGTTCCCGAGGGAATTCTTGGAAGATCGGGAAAAGGTTCCCGAGGGAATTCCAGGAAGACCGGGAAGAGAATCCCGAGGGAATTTCGGGAAAAAGATCGGAAGAGTCGACCTCGCGCGCCCTTTGCGAACGCTTGTGTAACGTAACGTCTCTGCGGTTAGCGGGTATTTTTCGATTATTGGTGCAATGTAAAAAGTGTAGACAATTTGTCTCTGCCAAGCAGGGTGATGTGGTGAAGTGTAAGACTTGTGAAGCGGTATTTCACAAGAAATGTGTTGGAAAAACGTGGATGCAGAAAGAAATGTGTGAAAGTTGCTTAAAAGAGGAATCTAGTTTGCCAAATAGTCCAAGGATAAGCCTAGATATCCCCAGGTCTACAGCGGAAAGTGTACTGGTAGAAGTAAACGCGAAGCTGGAAATCCTGTACACAATGAAGAAAAAGATAGAAGATCTTACAGACACAGTAGACTTTTATGCCGAACAGTACCAAAAAATGTATGAATTTAAGGAGAATGCAGAAAGAAAGATAATGGCGGGAAAAGTACTGTAAAGCGTTAGAAGAAAGAATATCGATTCAAGAGCAAAGAGAGAAGAAAAAAAACATTGAACTAGGTGGTCTAGCATGGAAGGAAGGTGAGGATGTCATGACCACGGTTAAGAAATTTGCGAATTGTCTGTCGTTGGATTTATCGTCTATTATAGAAATAAAGCGGGTGGGTGGAGAAAAACCCAACGAGAAGAACGCGGTGCGACCGCGCTCGGCTATCGTCACGTTTGCTACGCGTGATGCGCGTGTCGCCTGGTTGGCTAAGAAAAAAAGTCGAATTACCAATAATGACATTTTTATAGCAACGGGGACATGAACTATATTTTTATTAATGAAGATATTCCAAAATCAACAAAGCAACTACTCTGGACTGCCAAAAGTGAACTAAAAACGCATTTTAAATACATTTGGGTGCAAGACGGCAAAGTATTAGTTCGGCGAGATGATCCGAACAATATAAAAATTCTTGTCATTCGATCATCTGATGACGTAACTCGGATCAAGACCGATTTTTGTAAGAACGGAGGGAATACTGCCGTTCCTGCTCGCAATCAACCGACGACGCGTTAATTTTATTTGTATTTTTATTTTTTGCGTAGTAACTGTCCTGGCAACGCCCCCGCTACCTGGAACCTGGAGCCCCCGGCTACCCGGGAAGAGGTTCCCGAGGGAATAAGGTTAAGAGGCTCGGGAGGGAATTCTGAGAATAATGTCCCGAGGGAAAACTGGGAATAGGTTCCCGAGGGAATCCCAGGAAGAGGATCCCCAGCGCATTCCGGCAAGAGGTTCCCGAGGGAATTCCGGAAAGACCAGGAATAGATTCCCGAGGGAATTCTTGGAAGATCGGGAAAAGGTTCCCGAGGGAGTTCCAGGAAGACCGGGAATAGGATCCCGAGGGAATTTCGGGAGTGTGTTCCCGAGGAAATACCAGGAATAGGTTCCCTAGGGAATTCCGAGATGAGGTTCCCGAGGGAATTCTGGGATTATCGAGAATACGTACCCGAGAGAATACCGGGAAGAGGTTCCCGAGGGAACACCGGGAAGAGGATACCGTGGGAATTTTGGGATGATCAGGAATAGGTTCCCAATGGAATACCGGGAAGAAGTTTTCGAGGGAATTACGGGAAGTCCGGGAATAGGTTCACGAGGGCATCGCCAGCCTGGACACTCCATCGTCCTCCTGGACAAGCGCCAGTCGTCCTGGCAACGCCCCCGGCTACCTGCAACCTGGAGCCCCGGGCTACCCGGGAAGATGTTCCCACCCGGGAAGATGTTCCCGAGGGCATTTCGGGAAGGCCGAGAAAAGGTTCCCGAGGCAATTTCAAGAAGACCGGGAATAGGATCCCGAGGGAATTCCGGAAATATGTTTCCGAGGGAACACCTGAAATATGTCCCGAGGGAATACCAGTAAGAGGTTACCGAGGGAATTCCGTGATGACCGGGAATAGGTTCCCGAGGTAATACGGGGAAGAGGCTCCCGAGGTAATACGGGGAAGAGGCTCCCGAGGGATCACCGGAAAAAGATCCCGAGGGATCACCGGAAAAAGATCCCGAGGGATCACCGGGAAGAGAATCCCGTGGGAATTCCGGGATGATCAGGAATAGATTCCCAATGGAATATCGGGAAGAAGTTCTCCAGGGGAGACGGGAAGTCCGGGAATAGCTTGACGAGGGCATCGCCAACCTGGACACTCCATCTTCCTCCTGGATAAGCGCCAGTCGTCCTGGCAACGCCCCCGGCTACCTGGAACCTGGAGAGCCCGGCTACCCGGAAAGACGTTCCCGAGGGAATAAGGTTAAGAGGCTCGGGAGGGAATTCTGGGAATAGTGTCCCGAGGGAAAACTGGGAATAGTTTCCCGAGGGAATTCCGGGAAGACCAGAAATAGGTTTCCGAGAGAATTCTGGGAAGATTGGGGAAAGGTTTTTGAGGGAATTCCAGGAAGACCGGGAATAGGATCCCGAGGGAATTTCGGGAATGTGTTCCCGAGGGAATTTCGGTAATCCCTCAGTCTCTGGTGCACACTGAGGATAACGCTACGACTAGGAACATGTCTGTTGGGAAACATTTCCCTGTACAGGTTAACGGCACCTGGCTAGCTACCGTTAGTACGTGCATACACACTAACCATGTCCAGGTACTCCTTGTTTGAGTATTGATAAGCCATAGTACCTAATTTACACACACGACGGATTAAAATTTCCGGTTTTATGGTGCGCCGAAGGGAGGCCAAACGGGTTGCAACGTCATCGATGGCGCTCGCGCACTGAGTGAGGGGCGCGGCGCGGCGCGGAGCGGCGGGTGCATTCAAAGGAGTAGGCAACGAGTGCTGGCCGCGCGCGGCGCGGTACCTACGCGGTGTCTTCTTTGTACTAGTGTGCCTACTATGCCGGCCGGGCGACGCGCGGCGCGGGTCAATGCACCGAGTCTTGAGCAATATTTTAGCGCAGCGGGAACGTGTCCACACTTAGTTCATTTTTGGGATTTTTTCGTCAAAAATTAAGTACCTAATTTTATTACATAATTCGGATCAGAATCACGTACAGAGTCACCTCCTTAATTATTGCCGTTGACTCAAAAAACACCCTGTATATCAATGATCTCAGCAAAAATCTTAAATGCAAGTGCACTCAGTTCGCAGACGATACTACATTGACCATAAAATGCTTAAGCAGAGCGGACATTGAAACCGACTCAAGTATTGAATTAGGTAGACCGATGAAATGGTTAGAGGAAAATAATCTAAAAGTTAATATGAATAAAACTAAAGTCATTCAATTCCAAACATACAACTCGACACAAACACCCATAACAATAAAACATATAGATACAAATTTATCCACAACAATATCTGCCCTATTCTTAGGTATAACCATAGACTACCAACTAAACTGGAAGGAGCATGTAGATAGAGTATGCTCTAAACTAGATAGATTTGTATATGTCCTACGTAGGATAAAGTCAGTAGCCTGCAAGAAAACAGCCTTAAGTGCTTATCATGGATATGTTTCCTCAGTATTGCGCTACGGACTAGTAATCTGGGGTAATTCGGTTAAAGTTGAAAAAGCATTTAGTTTTTAGTTCAAAAGAAATGCATAAGAGCTGTATGTGGAGCAGATTATTTGGACCACTGCACCCCTTTATTTAAAGAATTGAAAATTCTTCCACTTCCATGTTTGTACATTTTTGAAATTTGTATTCTAGTAAAAAAATATCCCCATTATTTTACTTTAGATGAACATAAATCCGCAAGACTAAACAAAATACATGAGGGAAAACTACTTGTGCCAAGGCAAAGATTACACCTCTACAGTAGAAATGTATACTGTATGGCTATGGAATAGGTTCCCGAGGGAATTCCAGGAAGACCGGGAATAGGTTCCCGAGGGAATTCTAGGAAGATCGGGAATCCCGAGGGAATTTCGGGAATGTGATCCCGAGGAAACACCGGGAATAGGTTCCCGAGGGAATACCCGGAATAGGTTCCCGAGGGATCACCGGAAAGAGGATCCCGAGGGATCACCGGGAAGAGGATCCCGTGGGATCACTGGGAAGAGGATCCCGTGGGAATATCGGGATGATCAGGAATAGGTTCTCAATGGAATACCGGGAAGAAGTTCTCGAGGGAATTACGGGAAGACCGGGAATAGGTTCACGAAAGAATACCGGGAAGATCTTTCCGAGGGAGCACCAGGAAGAGGTTCCCGTGGGAATTCCGGGATGAATGGGAATAGGTTTTTGAGGAAATACCGGGATGAGGTTCTCGAGGGAATGCCGGGAAGACAGGATTTAGGCTCTCGAGGGAATGCGTTCCGTGGAGAATTCTGGGAATAGGTTCCTTTGGGAAGAGTGGGAAGATGTTGTGTGTCGGTCTATCTTGAGGATAGATTATCAAGAACTTTCCAGTTGCAGCGAGGTATAAGACAAGGTATCTAATATTTCTCAAACTGTTTACCGCTGCACTGGAAGATTCAGGTTCTTAGACTGAATCGGAAAGTGTATCAACATTTATATAGCTAGTATATTACGCACCTTCTCTTGCTTACGGTATCGCGGTCATGTTTGAAACCAAGGCGGTGCTCAATACAATGCTTGATGACCTTAGTAGTGTCTCCCAATAAGTGTATTTAGTCTTCCCGTAATTCCCTCGAGAACTTCTTCCACGTATTCCATTGGGAACCTATTCCTGGTCCTCCCGGAATTCCCACGGGATCCTCTTCCCGGTGATCCCTCGGGTACCTCTTCCCGGTACTCCCTCGGGAACCTATTCCCGGTCATCCCGGTGTTCCCTCGGGAACATGTTCCCGGTATTCCCCCGGGAACATGTTCCCGGGCATCCCGGAATTCCCTCGGGTACCTCTTCCAGGTAATCCCGCGGGAACCTCTTCCCGGTATTCCCTCGGGAACCTATTCCAGGTAATCCCGCGGGAACCTCTTCCCGGTATTCCCTCGGGAACCTATTCCAGGTGTTCCCTCGGGAAAATATTCCCGAAATTCCTTCGGGATCCTAATCCTGGTCATCCTGGAATTCCCTCAGGAACCTTTTCTCGTTCTCCCAGAATTCCGTCGGAAACCTATTCCTGGTCTTCCCGGAATTCCCTCGGAAACCTCTTCTTGGCATGCCCTCGGGAACCTCTTCCTGGAATTCCCTCGGGAACCTATTCCCAGTCTTCGGTTCAGTCCAGGGTGACTGGATGGGTCCAGGTGGGCGTGTCCTAGATGGCCGGGGCGTGTCCAGGAAGGCGGGGTGCGTGTCCAAGTGGGCTGGAGGCGTGTCCAAGATGGCGAGGGCGTGTCTAGGATGCGGGAGGCATGTCAAGGTGAGTGACGGGGCGTGTCCAGGGAGAAGGGAGGCGTGTCCAGGTTGGTGGGAGGCGTGTCCAAGTGGGCGGGAGGCGTGTCCAGGTGGGCAGGGGGAGCATCCAGGTAGGCGGGGGCGTGTCTAATGAGCAGGAGGCGTGTACAGGAGGGCGGAGGCGTGTCCAGGAGAGTAGGAGGTGTGTTCAAGTGGGCGGGAGACGTCTCCAGGTGGGAGTCTCCAGGATGGCGAGAGCGTGTCTATGATGTGGGGGGCATGTCAAGGTGAGTGACGGGGCGTGTCCAGGTGGGCAGAGGGCTTGTCCAAGCTGGCCGTTGCGTGTTCAGGGAGGCAGGAGGCGTGTCTAGGTGGGCGGGGGGCGTGTAAAGGAGGGCGGAGGCGTGTCCAGAACGGTGGGAGGTGTGTCCAAGTGGGCAGGGGCGCGTCCAGGAAGGCGGGGGCGTGTCCAAGTGGGCTGAAGGCGTGTCCAAGATGGCGAGGGCGTGTCTAGGATGCGGGAGGCGTGTCAAAGTGAGTGACGGGGCGTGTCCAGGGAGAAGGGAGGCGTGTCCAGGTGGGCGAGGGGCGTGTCCAGATTGGTAGAAGGCGTGTCCAGATTGGTAGGAGGCGTGTCCAAGGGGGCGGGAGGCGTGTCCAGGTGGGCAGGGGCCGCATCCAGGTAGGCGGGGGCGTGTCTAATGAGCTGGAGGCCTATTCCCAGAATTCTCCCCGGAACGCATTCCCGATCTTCCCGAAATTCCCTAGGGAGCCTATATCCTGCCTTTCCGGAATTCCCTCGAGAACCTCATCCCGGTATTCCCACGGGAACCTCTTCCTGGTTTTGCCTCGGGATCGTCTTCCCGGTATACATTCGGAAACCTATACCCCGTCTTCCTGGAATTACCTCGGAAACCTTTTACCGGTCTTCCCGGAATTCCCTCGGGAGGTAGTTTTTGATAATCCATCCTCGAGATAGACCAACTTAATGGCAATTCCCGCTCTTCACTTGGGAACCTCTTTCCGTGCTTCCGACGGGAATATCTTCCCACTCTTCCCACAGACAATATATTCCCAGAATTCTCCCAAGCTTCCCGAAATTCCCTCGGGAGCCTATTCCTGTCTTTCCGGAATTCCCACGGAAACCTCATCTCGGTATTCCCTCGGTAACTTATTCCCGGTCATCCCGGAATTCCTTCGGTAACATATTCCCGGTCTTCCTTCGGTAACCTCTTCCCGGTATTCCCTCGCGAGCCTCTTCCCTCGGGAACCTCTTTCCAGGTCGCCGGGGGTTCCAAGTTCTAGGTAGACGGGGGCGTTGCCAGGAAGACGGACGCGTGTCCAGGATGACAAGGGAGTATCCCGGAGTTCCCGCGGGAACCTCTTCCCAGTATTCACTCGGGAACTTCTGCCCGGTATTCCCTCAGGAACATATTCCCGGTCATCCCGGAATTTCCTCGGGAACCTCTTCCGGCAATCCCTCGGGAACTTATTCCCGGTGTTCCCACGGGCACATATTCCCGAAATTCCCTCGGGGTCCTACTTCCAGTCTTCCTGGAATTCCCTCAGGAACCTTTTCACGATCTTCCCAGAATTCCCTCGGGAACCTATTCCCAGTCTTCCCTCGGAACCCTCTTCCCAGAATTCCCTCCCGAGCCTCTTTACCTTATTCCCTCGGGAACCTCTTCCCAGGTAGCCGGGGGTTCCAGGTTCCAGGTAGCCGGGGGCGTTGCCAGGAGGACAGGTTGGTGGGAGGCGTGTCCAAGTTGGCGGGAGGCGTGTCCAGGTGGGCGGGGGCGTGTCCAATGAGCTGGAGGCGTGTACAGGAGGGCTGAGGCTTGTCCAGGAGAAGGGAGGTGTGTCCAAGAGGGCGGGAGGCGTATCCGGGTGGGAGTGTCCAGGCTGAAGAGCGCGTATTTATGATGCGGGGGGCATGTCAAGGTGAGTGACGGGGCCTGTCCAGGCCCCGTCACTCACGGGGCCTGGACACGCCTCCTTGGGTTTGTCCAAGATGGCCGGTGCGTGTCCAGGTAGGCAGGAGGCGTGTCTAGGTGGGCGGGGGGCTTGTCCAGGTGGGCGGGGGGCGTGTCCAGTTGGGGGGGGTTCAGGTCAACGGGGGTGGGAGACGTGTCCAGTAGGGCGGGGTCGTGTCCAGGCGACGAATAGAGCGTAAACTGTGTGCGCGTAAAACGTAAATTACGTTTCCACTTATAATAACTGTAGAGTCAGTAATTAATAAGAGCACGGTTACAAATACATATATTATTTTACCACTACTGAATCTACCGAAACTGTTTACCGCTGCACTGGAAGATTCAGGTTCTTAGACTGGATCGGAAATGGTATCAACATTTATATAGCTAGTATATTACGCGGGGTCCTGCCGTTTGGCAAAAAACGTTTCGTCAAAGGACAATGGGAAAAAACGTTCCCACCATTCAACAGATTTGAAATAGGTGTCATTTGAAAGGTCTAGTAGAATAGATATTTTTTTACTATGACGACTTTCTTCAAATATGTGGGGGTTAGGTTTTATTTTATTTTTTTCCTTTTTACTAATACATTTACTTAGTGTACAATAAAAAAAGATAAGAATAGCGACGTTTATGAAGGTGCTCAGTTGACAACAGACCAGGCAAACAAGTCTCGATTGGTTACGATTTGTAGATGGGTTGTCGAGGAGGTCAACGGCAAGTTTAAAAACAGATTTAGGTTGTTGCGACATACGTATTTTAACCGTGCATTAAGTCATATGTTCTGTGACTTCAAAATAGCAGCGGCCATAATAAACGCCTATTATCGTGTCGCTGTTGATAACAGACTCGTCAACGAGATCATAAATATAATTCATTCTAGAATGAACATGGCCAATCTTTTGCATGATTATGTCCATATGAAAAACCTTAACAGACAGAGAGTCCCTTTTCAAGCCATGCAAGCAAATATTCCTAACTTCGAAGACTTCCCACGTTTATCCGAAGATGAAGTGTTTCTTTTCGCGCTAGGGAGCTATCATATTAAGCTTGCCAAGTCTTACTGCGCCGAGCACCTTCGCGATGGCCTTTATAATATAGAAGTATATCGTGATAACCAGTTAAACGATTTACCACGATGCAATATCCTGCAAACTAACGTTTGGCTAGTCAGAGTACGAATTCAGTCGCGCCATGTCCGTTCACGTATTTATTATAGTTATATTTTAATAGATCGGGATTTGGCTGGCAGACATGCTATTGCTTATTGGTACTGCACTTGTCTTACAGGCAATCGTACCGTGGGAAGTTGTGCGCACATAATATCCATTGTATGGTATATGGGGTTAGGGCGTCATATTGACTTTAATGCACCAGCACACATGCTTGATAATATTGTCATAGATATATAACGTAATAATTGTTAGTACTATCAAGAGCACGTCAAGCTTGACACTTTGGCCAAGCCCCGTGTTTTTATGGCACGCAGGATAAGCGAGGCGAGGCGATGCCGATCCGCGATGCAGTGCCGCGGCAGCGGCCGGCGATGCGCCAGAATTAATTTTTATTGTAAGTGCAAATTAGACCAAGTTTTTAATGGAGTGAATTTAGACTCAGTAAATCATAATGACATATAATATTTTGGAATAAATATATTTGCCAAATCATATTTGGTAAAATGAAACATTGCTATGTATAATTAGATGTAAACTTATATGTTAATAATAAACATTATACAATGTAATTATTTGCTAAACAAGAATTAGCTAAAAATAGTTTTGGTATCTGTAAAATTGCGAAAAGATGGTTTTGCCAAATGTTTTTTTGCCAAATGAAAATTTGGGAAACAAACTTTGGTAAGTGTCACTTTGGGAAACGTTTTTTGCCAAACGTCAGTAATCCATATTACGCACCTTTTCTTGCTTACGGTATCGCGGTCATGTTTGAGACCAAGGCGGTCCTCAATACAATGCTTGATGACCTTAGTAGTGTCTCCCAATAAGTGTATCTACTACTATTGTAATACACTTATTGGGAGACACTACTAAGGTCTTAAAATGAACATGACCAAAATCATGGCAAACGTCCATGTTGCACCAACTCCAATCAAGGTTGGAGGCGCTACACTCGAAGTTGTCGACTAGTATAGTTACCTGGGACCAGAAATGAGACCTGACCTTGCATGTGTTTGATAGAGCACTCAGGATTGCACGGTTAAAATGGCGACATAATACGAAGAAATGACAAATGACGATGTGACAGACATAAGAGATGTATTCAGCGATAGTTTTACCATTTTCGCTTATATATTTTTAACTGTGTTCTTATTAATAACTGTATAAACTAACGATTATGGACTGTAAATACTCTATAGTTATTATAAGTATGCTCAACGACCTGTCTGGTCAAATAGACTTATTCTCTTGTTCACTGAATGAATTCACAAGGACTGCTTACTGCCTGTGCAGCAACTAGTTTTTGTTTTTAATTGTTTACCGTGTTTTATAATAAGTATATAAAATAAGTTTATTATAAGATAGTATATAGTTACGAGTACATAATGATAGATTTAAGTTTATACTTATAAATAAATAAAATAAATAAATAAAGTAGAATAAGTATAATGTGTTTATGTGTCATAAAATGTACGAAGGTTGGGACGCACCCCATATAAAAATGCCCATATTCCTTTGTTTTAGTAGAGGATAAGGTTACCAAAACAAAGAGATACAAACTCTTGATGTTGGGAAATTGTCTCAATTCTGGGAAACTCTCTCGATGCTGGGAAACTTTGGGCAAGTAAATTGTTAGTAACAATTAATAGCACGCTAACTTAAAAGATAGTGGAAGCAATTTTTCCTTCATTTCTTTGAAATATAATATTTATTCTACTAGTAGTCTCGTAGTCGAATCTTAAGACACCCGTGACATTGATATTTATATTATATAATATAATACATCGTCACATGGACGTTTATCCTATACCTATACATAAATTCATGTCTTGTTGCCAGAGACTATAGAGCGTCATATTATACTATGATTATGTTTTACGTTTTTTCTTTATACTTGTCCTTCTGTACATAGGTAAACCAACAGTACTTACCTCGTTTTTAAATATACCTTTTATCGTTTACATTGTCCGCAAAGACCGAAGAATCTTTGTTACATAGGTATCGATAGAACATCAATGGCCCAAAAAATCGAGAATGCGGTTCAATACGTAAGATAAGGTCATAATAAAAGAGTTTCGATAACTCTGATATTATCTGCCCGAGTCAATAAACCTCCTACGATACACGAACATTATGGTAATGTCACTTCCGTCTCGATTATTTTAGCAATCAGATGTCTCGAGAAATGTTCCGAGATAAAAATCGATTTCTTGAAATCGGAAACTTTACATAAAGGTCAATCTCTTTATCTGTAACTGTTGTTAAGATAACGAAGTTGGTTTTTAGAGTCAATTTGAATTTAACCAACTATGTTAGTGTAATATATACGCTTTGCAGAAGTTTCGCGTCCGCTTTTACGTTTCGGCGGATTCAACTAATATCACATACCTATATTTATTACTATGAAAATATGCGACTAATTGAGCACCAACTTCATTGTTCAACTATTTTCACACACAATTAATACCAATTTAATCAATAATTAATTTGTCTTTTAACAACCTACCACGCTTTATAAAATATTCAACGTCCAAAAACATTTTTAAACGACTTCTGTAGCTAAGTATATCAATAAAGTAATGCTTTCAGAAAGGTCGGTTTTCATTCATTATTTAAGTGTCCAATGTTCGCTACGTCAATGATAGCCATTTAGCTATATAATACTACGCCCAAAGGAACTAGGAACAACGTCGTAAATGTAAGAAACTTTAAGAAAGTCACAATTCCACTTGGGAACGTTTTTATTGGTGCCATTAAGTGATTCTGGTACATAAGTTATGATTTACGTCGGTACTTCGCTTTAATAATGTTGTCAACGGCTGTAATGACTGTTGGGACAGCGGGTGGGATGAATTACTATTTTATACTTGAACTATTTAAACTTCAAATTATTTGTTAGTAGGTTTATTACACATAACAGTAAAATTTATAATGCTTAGAACTATCAAAATATATTACCTATATTACAATATAATGTAATATCTGAAATTGGTGGACCGATTTTGATAATTAATTATGTCATCATAACAGCTCACTAATGTCCCACTGCAGGGACGGGCCTCCTCCCGTGACGGAGGGATACTTGGCCTACTAATACCACGCTGGCCAGACGGATTGGTATAGGGTTTAATTTCAAGTTTTCCTTCTTTTTATTTCGTAAAGATAATATTCACGGATACTCCCTTAGTCGGTTTTTACGACACCCACGGGATGAGATGGGGTGGTGGCATATTGTATTCTTACTCCGTCACCACACGGAGATTATTATGTATATTTTTTAAAGACATATCCCGTACCTTATATAAAAGCACTGTGCCTCTGGTGCTTTTACAAACATCAAATTAATGGGAACAGTGGGCATTATTTCGATTACACAGATTAACTTCAATGGAATTCATATACGAGACCACGTTCATGAAAGCCACTGCGCCACCACGGCAGTATGAGTGATGAATTTAGAATTTAATCATTATTTTTGTGATATCTGGTGAGCTGATTATTATTACTTTCTCTGTTTTCAACAAATCGAGCAAAACCGCAGGCTACGTTAAGTTATGAATAAAAACATAAAATATTCATGTATATCTGTATTATATTAAAATAACATTTTAAACATTAATTGTTAATGAACTGCCAGAGCCAAAAACATTTTGTGAAATTGCAAAACTTTTATGAAAGTAATCTCCGTCGAACAGCGATTTTAAACGGCTTAGCGTGACGGAATCTGTTTTGTTTTAATAACTTTATTTAACGATCGTTATAATATTATCCATACATAAACTCACGCCTTATTTCCATAGGGGTTACTAAGTGCTACGATTCTTAAAAACTGGCTTCGCTTCGTCTACATTCGTACACATAATTTATACATGATACTTATGGCCGTCTTTTCGTGTCCTAGAGTGGAGACCGCGACTCGGCAAACGTAGTGTAGGAGGACGCCCCCCAGCTAGGTGGACCGACGACCTCATAAAGATCTCTGGGTCGGACAGGATGCAGAAGGCGCAGGACTCATCTGTGGCGCGTGTTGAAAGAGGCCTATCTCCAGCAGTGGACTGCAATAGGCTAGTTGATTAATTGATTGATGGCCGTCTTTTCCGAGTGCTACGCAATTGTCTTATCGGAAGGATGTCACTAATTATGCTCCTAATACGTACATTCGTGCTATAAAGTTATTTTGTTAATCTCATAACTGTCCAAGCCACCTTAGCATACTCTTATTTATGAATATGCTAAATTAAACTACTAATGAAATTAACCATAAAACTTAAGTTTGCTATTGTTTATCGGACATTTATAGGCTGTTATTAAATTAATATTACAAATTAATCGAATTACACGTACAAATATGTAGATATGAAACCACCAGAACTTAAGCTAGAGACTAATTATATGACTAATGGTATGGTGTTCTTGGTATAAATTACTAAACCTAATCTGATAAAATTTCCATGAGACTATTCTGAATGAAAACTCTTTCTCTTTCTTTCTCTCTTATCGGTTTATAATTGACTGAGTTATGAAGTTCCAAACATGAAAAAAATATTTGGAGTCGGATAAAAAGAAAAGCTTAGTTACAGGAATTTGATGAGGGAAAACTACAAAGTAATTATTACAAGTATGTAATAATTACTTTGTAGTGATAAGTAGGTATATCATATCTTTGTAGTCTGTGATGGCCTAATATATAATTTATAATAATAAGATCATATATTATAGTTAGCTTCTTACCCGTCTGTAACGCCCCTACATTTAAAAACGATTTTTCAAATTAACTATCCAAGACCCGCGAAAAACTTCATACTTACATTGTTTTACTACGGAACTCTTGAAAGATAAACTTGCCATTTAAGTCAACTTCAATGTAGTCAGTGGATTCATTCTTTATTACACTCATTGTAACTCCAGCTAGATCTATCCTAAACAAAAATACTTTAAATTATGGTAATTTATAAGTTTGAATTAGTTGCCGCCAAAAACAAAAAAATATTGAATAATAAATTGATATTAAACGCTTAATGAAACACTACCATTTTAGTAATGAAAGCGTCCTTCTTTGTCTAGGGCTATCACGTACTTAGTTTACTAATAATATACTTTTATTGATTTTGAAAATGGAATCGAACACGACCGTTAACTTAAATTGAATTTAGAATGTGTCTTTGTATTTAGTTTGAAAAACCTTGACCTTATAAATGTAAGAGTACCTACTTAATGTAAGGACATGTCAATTTATTAATTGAAAGTTAAGTATATTTTGATGGAGCCTTTCAGCCCTTCAATGACCCACTGCAGAGACATGCTCCAGCGAAAGAGGATATCACGGTAGGAAACTGAGACCAGCATTATTACCAAGAGTATTACAGTTACGGTTATGGACTTTTTCTCACTGCTTTCGAAACCATATTCTGTCTAATTAAGAACGGTTATCACCCTCATGTGTATGGAGATGTTTTACCTAAAGCTTTTGTGTCAAGTTTTTCTTCTTTTCTATGGATACTATCTACTCTTTTAGTTAAGTCTTTAGACGCCTTCATAAAAGATATGGTTGTGACAGCTTACATTATCATTCAATGAGGTAGAAATGTATCAATACTTACAAAATCATTAATTTATTTATAGTGTGACGCATCCCTATGTCCGCAAAAAACCGTTCCTTTGTTTCGCTATTCAATGGCAATTTTAAATACCCGTTATCCATGGCTTAACATTAAGCTATTGAAAAATATTCAGAGCTTGTTGGAAAAGGTTTATGATGCGGAGCAAGCGAAAGCACTTAGATACGTTAAGGTAGGTTTTTATAAGTTCGATAGAGTAAATGTATAAAGTGTTCGGTGTTTTCCGACGACAACCGTTCGTAAAGCGAATTGAATCCGATCTACTAGATTTAATCTTGAAACTTTTGGGTAAGCTCAAATAGTTTTTTTACTGGTTTTTCAAGTGATTTTCTGATGACGAAAAGAGTGTTTTTTATGTTTGTTTCTCTTCCTCTGGGTTTGTGATCATTAAAGTCAATTACTTAGAAGGCATAATAATTATTCTAAACAAAACATTTCTAACAGGAAAAATGTCCCTATAGACATCGATGCGATCAATTTCCTTCAGAGAATTCTTGGGTTTTTGGGACCCGTACGAGGGCTAACTTGAAATCCTCGGCAAATGACGGCTGGAAAGAACATCTTGTGGTTTCCCACAATGCCCATGGCACTGTCAGCTGTCAGTCTTTTAATTCTGTATGGGATTTCGAAATGCGAAGTATTCCTTCGTCTCTGAAGGAAGTATCTCGTTGCAAAAGAACGTTGGCTATCTAATGTAAAGATGTCAAAAAACACCTATTAAGTACCTTTAAACTAGCACGCCAATTCTGTAATTCAACACGCAAACACACACAAAGATGTAAAACAGTGTAAACACTAACAGGAAGGGGTGTCACCACAACAAGTGTTCAATTTAATTGGTCCTCATTATAACATGGTAACTAGACACCGCACGCGTTGTACATAACGAGCGATGGAGCAACGACAAACGTCGACTGAACATCAATCATAGTTGAGTATGTGTGGCGTGCACTATACGAGAAGGAACTGTTCACACGATGGACAGTGTGTATTGTAAATTGAGTGGTTGTGATTTGATTATCCTATCCTATTAATCCTACTAATATATCCTATAATATTATATGCGAAAGTTTGTGGGCACGGATGCATGGATGGATGGATGTTTGTTACTCTTTCACGCAAAAACTACTGAATGGATTTTGATGAAACTTTACAGTAATATAGCTTAAACATCAAAATAACATAATATAGGCTAAAAATAATAAATACTTTTAATTCCTAAGTCACCTTTTACGACAATAAAGTGATGAAAAAGGGACTAAAAATAAAAACTGTAACAAACCGATGTTATTCAGTCAGTGTCCTAAAAAATTCTTATGCAACAATTTGTTACAAAATTGTATCAATGTAATCCATTAGTCCTCCAGAGACTTACAAAAACTTGATCTACTAACACTACCCCCCGGACAGAGGGTTTAATGTCAAGTTTTTCTTTTATGATTTTGTTAGAAATACGAATATTGTCTCAACAAAATCCCATCGGAAATACATTTTCCTAGTTTGCTTATGACACCCATGGGATAACATGATGGTCATGACACCATATATTTCCCAGATATTAATGAAGTATATTTACATTATAATAATGTTTTAATATACCGGTAATATTATTCAGTATAATATTATCTTGACGTCTAATCATACGGTATAACAAGTAATTAATTCAACTTTTCGTTCCATTACAAGCGTACGACAAATAATTGCCTAATTATTTTGACAACTAGATGAACTTAATATATTACCATGTATTTTCAGGTTAAAAATGTCAAAAATTACATGTAACTTTTATTTATTAATCTAATATTATTTTAATAAATAGGTTTTATTAGCGTAGGAGAAAGTTTATGTTTTTGATATGTAATAACTTTACATTGGTAAACAGAGTGACGAATATTTCTTAGATTATTCGTACCGTGTTGGAATAATACGTCGTATTACCAACCCATGTCATCACTCATGGATGCGTCTCTCTAGGCGACGAGTTGATGTTACCCCTTGTAACCTCGACTTATTAAAGAATACCGTACACATTAAAACAAATGAAAAATTTATGGTGTGAAGTTCTCGCCCTGACCTATGTGTTCTTCGTGTCCCTCAAATTAAGATTTGTAAAAGTCTCTACGACACAGAGCCTGGTCACAAATTGTCTGTTTATTAAAATGAAAAAATAAAGAAAACTTAATCTTATAAATATGTTATAAATAAATCAAAACATAAGAACAATACAAAAGGTTAAGTTACCTGATGTGCGCAGTTCGTTATCCTTCAAACCTTTGACATTAGAGAGGTTAGACGGTCTCTAATCAAAGTTTAATCTTATTTGGCTATTTCTCGCTAGAAATAAAGCTCACTCAGATTGAAAATAAACTAATTGCTAAATAATTAGTGCTCTGGTAATTAACTTTTAATAACAAGCACAGGGTGAGGAGCCATCAACGGTGGACCAACGACCTAGTTAGGATAGCGGGAAACCGATGTATGAGGGAGACACAGGACCGCACAAGGTGGCAATGGCAAGGAGGCCTATGTCCAGCAGTGGACGTCGATTGTCTGATATGATGATGATGATGATAAATAACCAACTTGCCATTTTTTTCGAAGGCGTCTTATCACTACTCCATTTTATCCTATGGACAATATTTCAATTTCGTCAAAATCCGCACCGTGCAAATCTTTGTGTGCATGAATCCTTGTAAAGGTCTTTAAGTTTTCCATTTATAATAAACCTCATGTTTGACATAATATGTATTTACTTAGAGACCAAATAAAACTGTCATGTTCATGCACATGAATTAAATATTGATTTGTTCGGGGATCGATCTCGTGCCCAATAAATCATGAACTATTATACTGCCTCACATAGGTCGTCAAACCATTTTTTTCTACATTGTTTTAAAACTATACTAACTAAATACTCTTCCTACGACTTCGCTTCGTGCATATAACTCGCCGCAGGGTGCTTAGATTACATAAAAAACAACTGATTTTAAATTATTATAATTATTATTGTCGTTTATAAACTAATCATAAATTAAATTCCAATTAAAAAGTAGAATAGAAACTTTATTGACGACATTATATAATTACTTGCTTGTCATGTGCTTTTATAATAATTTTCTTTTATTTTTGTGTGTGTAGGTGGTAAACGATGTTAAGTTAGTTTGGTTGGTAAATGCAGTTCATTGATCTTAACAATGTATCGGGTTTTAGCGGTTGTTAGGTGAAAAGGGAGAAAGTCTTGTATCTTTTAAACATAGAAAGATTTCGTCTATCTGGTGAAAATAGGGTGTTCCGACCCCTTTAGTATAAATTATCATTCTGAATAAGAAACAAAAAAAATATTGTAACCGAATTGAAAATTCTTTTTGGTGTCAGTAAGTCTAAAAAATGTACTATAATAAAGCATGGAAAAGAATAACGATAGTAATAATTATAAACTTACTGGCTTGAGTCGATTTTTTAATTTAGAAAGATAGGTAATTTTTACTAAAAATAACTTTAAAAATATATTATCACAAGTAACTATAAGTTTTTAAAAAATATTCTTGAATTTGATAAGTTGTATCGTTCATCGTCGGTATAGGTGAGACCGAAACTGCGCGGTCGGTGACCACAACTTCAGTATCGCATATCGGCTTATGTCGATTATGGTTAACTGCGTTTGTATTAATTGAGATATTAACTTTACACCGCTACTATTCGGTTTCGGAACGGCAGTTGTGGTTTTACACTTGAATGTGGTGTATAGTAGAGCTTATAGGGATTTTATGAGGTTTTATATTTCTGTTGTTTTAATTTAATTATTACTGTGTTTTGTTCGTGTGGTAAGTGACTTAGATTACAGATTTCCATCCTAACCATTTATCTATACTTAATATTATAAATTAGTGATCTAGCCACCGATCCTAGGGCTAGATTAACACGACACCATACCGACGAAATCCCGGACGTTAGTCTGTGTGAGATTAGTAATGCTCTCAAACAACTGAAGAACAACAAGGCGCCGGGGGATGACGGAATCACAAACGCGTTCTCAAGGCTCTTCGAAAACTATTTAATTCCGTCTTACTCGAGCGAAAAACGCCACAGGCATGGCACAGAGGGGTGGTGATACTGTTTTTCAAGAAGGGCGGTAGAACGCTTCTTCAGAATTACAGACCCATCACTCTTCTGAGTCACGTCTACAAATTGTTTTCGAGAGTCATTACGAATCGTCTCGAACGCAGACTGGACGACTTCCAGCCTCCCGAACAAGCCGGTTTCCGAAAAGGCTTTAGTACCATAGACCACATTCATACGCTGCGGCAAGTTATACAAAAGTGCAATGAGTATAACCGGCCTTTATGCTTGGCGTTTGTGGACTATGAGAAAGCCTTCGATTCGATCGAGACTTGGGCAGTGTTACGGTCTCTCCAACGGTGCCAAATTGACCATCGGTACATCGAAGTGTTGCAGTGTTTATACAGAAACGCCACAATGTCGGTCCGTCTACAAGATCGATGTTCGAAGCCTACCCAGCTGCAGCGAGGAGTGAGACAGGGGGATGTCATATCCCCGAAACTGTTTTCCGCTGCGCTGGAAGATGCTTTTAGGCTCTTGAACTGGGACGGACTTGGCATCAATATTAATGGCGAGTATATCACGCATCTCCGATTTGCCGACGACATCGTGGTCACGGCTGAGACCATGGAAAACCTAAACACAATGCTCGGTGGCCTCAGTAATGTCTCTCAACAAGTGGGTCTTAAAATGAACATGGACAAGATCAAAATCATGGCAAATGTCCATGTTGCACCCACTCCAATCACGGTTGGAGGCTCTACACTCGAAGTTGTCGACGAGTATATTTACCTGGGACAGTTAGTCCAGCTAGGTAAGTCCAACTTTGAGAAGGAGGTCACTCGTCGAATCCAACTCGGATGGGCAGCGTTCGGGAAGCTAAAACGTATCTTCTCGTCCACATTACCGCAGTGTCTGAAGACAAAGGTCTTCGACCAATGTGTGTTGCCAGTGATGACATATGGAGCTGAAACATGGTCGCTGACTATGGGCCTTCTCAGAAGGCTTACCGTCACTCAGAGGGCAATGGAGAGAGCTATGTTGGGAGTTTCCCTGCGTGATCGAATCAGAAACGAGGAGATCCGCAGGAGAACCAAAGTGACCGACATAGCGCTCAGGATTTCCCGGTTAAAGTGGCGGTGGGCAGGGCACATAGCGCGGAGAACTGATGGCCGTTGGGGCCGAAAAGTTCTAGAATGGCGACCGCGCACCGGAAAGCGCAGGGTGGGGAGACCCCTCACACGATGGACCGACGACCTGATTAGGACGGCGGGAAGCCGATGGATGAGGGAGGCACAGGACCGCGCAGGGTGGAAACGTTTGGAGGAGGCCTATGTCCAGCAGTGGGCGTCTATAGGCTGATATGATGATGAATATTATAAAGAGGTAAAGTTTGTGACGTTGTAGGGGGTAATCTCTGGATCTAATAAACCGATTTTAAAAATTCAACACAGAATAGTCCATTTATCGGGGAGTGTCATAGGCTACCTATATAGTATCACGCAATGACTAATTAGGAGTGGCGTAGTAATGAAATATGTTTAAAAAAGGGACTCGTTTTTTTGCCGCCCAATAAAGTTATTAATAAATACAGTAAATAGTTACAATATTGTCATAACAGAACATTGATACTAAAACTAGTATATTAAAGTTGTTTGCAACTAGACACTAGCACATAATTTGTTTTAATCTGTACTATAACTATTAAACTACATGAGGTAGGCGTAAGCGATTCTTAACCCCATTATCAAGATATACATTAGCGGAAGACCTTTCTGAAATGGGATCGATAATAATAAGTAAACCTAAGAGTGTATAAACTTTGTAGACATTGGATATCGACGCAGAAAAATAGTACAGTACTTTACAAGACGTGTTAAATAATAATCATAACAGCCCATTAATGTCCCACTGCAAGGACGGTCCTTTCGTGACGGAGGGATACTTGGCGTACAAATACCAAGATGGCCAGACGGATTGGTTTAATTTCAAGTTTCCTTCTTTTTATTTCGAAAAGATAATATTCATGGAAAGTCCTTTAGTCGTTTTTTACGACACCCATGGAATGAGATGGGGTGGTGAGATATTGTATTCTTACTCCATCACCACACGGATAACCATTAACGAATACTTATGTGTAATTTTATTGGTTTATATTTCCTGTTAATTATATTTCATGGTATTTTGATCTTCGTCGGCATGCTAAGATGTCTCATCAGGCGGAATAAATAAATTTACAAAGTGCATGTCTATTATAATCCTGGTTTAAATACTGACATTACACTGACTTGTGATTCCTGGAAGGGTATGTCATGACATGCCGCAGTTGACTCCGCGACCTCCAGTACAAGATGTAGAGATACGCAAGATTGAACCATTAAATCTTATGGTCTGTATTCCTTATACTTTGTAGGCTGGCATGTTAACTAATAAAACTGCTTAAAGAAATATTTTATGAGTAATGTTCATTTGGAATGAGTATGCATATTGTTATAATTTGAACTATCTAAAGAAAAGCTGTCAGTCTTAATGTTGTGAGGGAGTAAGATAACATAAGGTAAGCCCAAGCACTCCTTCTCATTCAGTGATTGTCTTAAAAGCCAAAAAAAATAAATTTAATTAAAATTTTACATCAATACGTCTTTCTGTCCAATTTTCCTAAGGTTGAGAAGGCAGGTTCCTCCAGTGTGACATTTATGTGCCAATATGTAAAACAAACAGTCAACTGTTTAATTCGAACCGTTTTGAAAATAAATAAATACTTTTTTATGAATGGAACGCGTCTTGGCTGTTGACAGTGACAAAACATTTTTCATAAGTGCTAAAATAACCATGTATTCAGCCAAGCCTTTTATAGTATAATGTTAATTGAACCTCTTTATATATTAATGTATATAAACATTACTAATGTCAGTATGAATGGTGTTGTTAATAAAGAAAACATTTTTTGTCATTTAAGCAGTAGGTGTATTTACTACCCACGCATATTAATTCAAGTGCGATTTTTACCTATTTGACTATAATTTCGATATCGACTGTTATCAAAATAGCGTATTAAGGTCCCATTGCAGCAAGAGGCTTTCATACGAGACATCATACTCGTAGTTCTCCTTCTGCGCTCGTCACCCTGAGATACGCTATCCCATGGTCTCAAAGCTTTGTAATTTCACTTACTTTGCGTACTAAAGCATTAACATTTTCACACTATTGCTTGTGGGTGTATTAAGTGAGCGGGTGGTACCGACATAAGCGGTCTCTGTTTAAAGAAAAAGTAAAATTATATTCACGTGACATCTGTCTCCGTATAGTTACGTCACGTGATCGATGAATGCCCTGAATATAAACTACATCGTATTAATTAGGTACTTACAAAGTCGTTTTTATTTCTTCTTAAAAGTGGCAGACAAGCTAGCTGCTCACCTGATTACAAGGTAGTCTCTGCTCATGGACGCCAGCAATGCTGGAGAACAGCCAAGCCGCTGTTGAACTACACAGAAATCGATAAGCCCTGTAATTTTACTAGCTACTGTAGTGTTCCACCTTTACCGAACACTATATGGTACTAGATCACCTTTTGCTAAAGAAAACTTTAATTATATACACAAGACGTCAGTCGTTATGTGGTTATGTATGTGATCTATAAATTCGACAATAGAGTTACGTACTCTTACGTTTAATCTTGTTTTTTATTGCTTCAAAGTGGGAGAAGAGCAAACCACCCATCAGATGGTAAGCGATAACGCTCGCTTTTGGAGTCATGACTGATGCCAACACTAGGCATACTCTGTTCAGTATTCAGTCTTAAGACTCTGTAATTTCAGCAGTCTTAAACAGCTTAGGAGGCATTTTGTTAGTACAAGGTCTTTTGCCGAAGAAAAAGCTGTCTGTCATCGCACAGTTACGCAATATAACCGACGATAAATTCATTGAATATAAAATACTGACATCATAGATACAATTATGTATTGATTACTTATAATGTAAGTAAGTATTGTTACATAAGAGCTTATTGTGTATCAAATGAAGTTTGCTGACCTTACGTGCTTAATGATCTATGAAATTGATGTCTGATACAGTTTGTTGTGCTATCTTAGTTTGATACGGTCAGACGACGCGTGCTAACATATTTAACTAAATAGTCTTGTAACTGACATTTGCAAAGCATCATCATTACAGCCCATTAATGTCCCACTGCAGGGACGGGCCTCCTCCAGTGACGGAGGGATACTTGGCCTACTAATACCACGCTGGCCAAACGGATTGGTATAGGGTTTAATTTCTAGTTTTCCTTCTTTTTATTACGTAAAGATAATATTCACGGATAGTCCCTTAGTCGGTTTTTACGACACCCATGGGATGAGATGGGGCGGTGACAAAATTGTATTCTTACTCCGTCACCACACGGAGATTGCAAAGCTTAAGTTTGCCATATTACTATTTTATTTATCAAAACGATTAACAAAATTTTAAGCTCAAGGAAAGGATAGAAATTGTGTTTCTAAGTATTTGTATCAGACGACTTGACCTCTGGGTCACTCAAGCAATTACCTCGCTATGCCAATTTGTCCATTGCTTTGCTCAAACGAACCCTACTTAGAGCTTAATTTTTGTCTTTTGTTTTTTAATTTATTTGATAAGATTAATTCTACTTAGAACTTTAATTATTTTTTTCTTGTTTCTAGATTTATTTCGATTTTGACCGAACTCTTAGGAATTAAATAGAATTTAGGTAAATTATGGCATATAAATACATGATGTCAGGTTTTTACGAGCTGCTAAAGCTTAGTGTATTTTGTATATCTACTACTATGACTACTAGAAATATAAAATACCTAATAATAATTAATTTGTATCTCACAAAATAGAAAGCACGACTTCTATTGAAGTGTATAGAGATCGAGAACAAATAGTACTGTAAATCGCAGTACCATCAAGTTAAGTGTATTCGTTCTCGTTTCACTACATTTTATAATTCATGCCGACATTGTATGCAACGTAGCACATACTGCATATTATGACAACTTGCTCTGTTGCTTCAGAGACTATTTCTAATGCTTTTAACGTTATAACGGCTTTTATGTTATTGTGTTTAAAGTTATAACGATAAGTATAAAACTTATTATAGTAGGCGCGTAATAATCTGAATAAAGATACTCCAAAAAGATATATTAGCTGTTGCCCGCGGCTTCGCTCGCGTTAAATTCGGGGTAGCACTGTTCCCCTTTCCTAGACACAGAAGAAAAAAAAAGTAGCCTATGTTACTCTCCATCCCTACAACTATCTCCACTTAAAAAATCACGTCAATTCGTCGCTCCGTTTTGCCGTGAAAGAAATACAAACAGACAGACACACTTTCCCATTTATAATATTATAAAGGATATAGAAGAATAGAATACCCGTAAGTACAAGCAAAACAACGATGTAGAGACATGATATGGCCCTAAGACTCAATTATTAACACTATTCCTATAGCTGTGCAGGCTGCTTCGTAACCCTTAATTAAAATAATATATAGCTTTTTGAGTATAAAGCTTTTTAAACTAATTATAATACTCCATACTGGAGTATATGTGTATAATAACAGAGTCTAGGATTGTTTGACGTTAGTTGTATCAATTTTCGTAAAGTGCTCCAAGGCATGAAAAAAGTATGCCTAAAAAAAAGACGAATTGACCTGACTATAAAGTTTATAGACAATTTTTACATTTTTACTTTGATATACAATTTGTTTGAAACGTACAACGAGTATCTACAGTACAGACGAAATATACGAGTGTACTTCACAAAGATATTAAATATATACAATCTGTGAGTTTATTTTCCGTTTGGTAATTCAACCTTATTACTGACTGAAACTCTAGCGAATGTTGAGAATATAAAAACGGGCAGAATTTACTTCAAATAAACAAATTGTAGCAAACTTAGGCCAGGCGCGCACTACGAGTTTTTCGCCGCGCGGCAGAAAAGCGCAGCGGTATAATGTCGCACAGTAATACTGGTGGGCTGCGGTGGCTCTGCCGTCAAGTGCGCGCAATACAATGTAAAACTGTTTGGTACAGTATTACAGTGCGACATTATACCGCTGCGCTTTTCTGCCGCGCGGCGAAAAACTCGTAGTGCGCGCCTGGCCTTAAGGGCTACGCACATAGTGCGTTACAGCCTAGAGTCGCGGATACTTACTTGTTGACCTTTTTTTTTAATTGTCATTATCATTGCAAGATATCTGAGATAGTGTATTACACGTGTCAGCGTTTATTATTAGTAGAATACAGTTGAAAATTTATTTTGTTTGTTTAGGAGAAACTTGGTCTAAGTCTACCTTGATGTCCAGATAGCTTGTTATCCGGTTTTTGTTGCAAGTTTTACTTTTTTCCAAGAGATATACGTTTTCTGTCGCCTCTTACAAGACTCTCATTATAAAACGGAGTACGGTATCCATTTACTCAAAGCCCGTAATTACAGTAGTTTCATTGTAGTTAAATGAAAATACAAAGCAACTTACGCATTAGAAATTAGAATACATTAGAAATACATTACTTTTCGCTCTAGCTATGCTCAAATAAATCTTCTGAACTCGGTCAACGCTAAATCGGATTGTGTGTTTCAGCCTTTAGGTTTGAATAATAAAACAAAAGGATTTTATAGTACAGAATTTATTTCCATATTATATACTCAGATATAACAGCAATTGTCTCGATTCCTCACAATGTACTTAAACTTTCCAACGATATTTACATTGAGTTTTGTCACGACGCTACTCATACAATTTTCGTCAAAGCAACGCACTTTATGCGACCGTTTTACGTATAAATATAGCAGTGTTTACAGCAGTTTGATTTATTCTTTTATACAAAGTCAGTTTTAATTTATTAGGATTATTTTAAATACCAGTGAGTGCTTTATGTCTGTTTAATTTCATTTGAATTAAAAACTTTTGCATTTAATACAATTTTAACTTTATAATACAAATTAATATAAATAAAATCACGCATGTGAATATAAAATATTATCAGGTTTTTATACGCCACAATTAATTAGCGAAACTATTATCCATTATTTTTAATATGTCCTGGATAATTAAAACTAACTCTGCATAATAATTATAATAATATGAATGACGAAAATAAATACAAGAAGGTGGCGACATATATCCGTGCTTTGCGTGGTCCTCTTGCATCAACAAACCATATCTACGATACATAAAAACTGTCATGGCTGCCATTACATGACTACCTATGACTCAATACGTATATTTACTAATCTTTAAAGCAATTTACAATCGTTTTTTATTGCTAAATATAACTTATATTTTATTTTTATATTTTCTTGTAATTTTGTTTGTTCTACAGTTTTATTTGTGACCCTAAAGCTAATTACTATGCGTTTAAAATGCAGACAGCATTTCGATCTAAAATTATTGTAACTTGGTCTATGTAATTTAAATATGCTCTGAAATAAACACCACGTTCTGAAATTAACCTGAATGATTAATTGCTATAACTCAAAATTTTAAATGACGAGTTCAAATGAAAACGAAATACAATAATCATCAATCGACTACATAATTAGATTACGTTACTCCATAATCACTTTACACTAATTTTAATTATTGACATTACTCTGTTGCTAACGAATTATCAGAAAGCATTTGAAACGCAATATCAATTTTATAATAAAAGCTTAGTATTTTAGGCCCGCCTATTGTAATTAAACACACAGTAAAATTACACATTACGTTTTAATCAGAAATACACTTATAAATGTATTGTTTAAATGACCAGTAAATTATTTATGCAAATGTTTATTATAATATAATGATAAATATTTTAAGAACAAACCAATACAAGTATTTAATCGTTGCATAACAAACTTTTGCGCAGTGCGTGACAGTTTAATAATACATTACAACAACGTCACGCGCACTCGTTTGGTGTGCATCGACCTTAAACACATTTGCAACAAGTGCACTTACTTACTAATCTGTATCACATAACATAATATTAGTTTAAATTACTTAATTAATATTATAAATAATAATATCCGTAATATTAATATGGCAACGAAATATATTTACTAACTAAGCACCTAGACCAGTAGGATTTCAGGTATTTACACAGATCTGTACACAAAATCCTTATATATGAGAGTTATCACGCACTCCTACTCGTTATACATTTCTCTTAATAAAATTATTGCCAATCAGCTAGTGTTCAACAATTATTAAAGATTTCTCAAATAATTTATCAATTATTATTATTATGACAGTAAATTTTACAATCACCTCGAAGTATTTAAATGCAGAAGTATAGTAAAGCTTCCATTACAATGTATAATCTCACCCAACTCTAATAAGATTCATAAAAACATAATATTTACAAAATGAATACAACCTCGATATGCAACTGTACATTTACTAAAATTTAAAACGCCCCATCGATATGTCGTACCAACGAGTTGATAATAATATTGTATCTATACGCGGATATTTCGTATCAGTATTTAGTACTAGTATCTGGTACCAGTACCTAAAACCAGTTTCTGGTACTGACATCTAGTATCAGTATCCAGTACCTTATATCAGTACTTAGTACCAATAACAGATATCGGCATCAGATACACATAGACTAGCTATAAGATCGTACTACCGCAAGGCGTCATGTCTTTTATAATCCTCACTGTATCCCCAGTATGAGTTTATATTACTGTATAGTAAAGTAGACTCATACTTCAGCAGTCAAATTCACATGACATCATACATGATATGGTTATTCTTACGTGTTGTATGGTGTGTATGGTTTATGTGGTGTGTGTGAGTGCGGTGTAGATGATGAGGAGTAGGGCAAGCGGTGCGTGGTGGAGTGAGGTGCTGGCGCTGGTTCGAGGAGTCGACGAGTCCGGTGGCGTCTCGTTGATGTATGTTCTGCTTTCTGTTTGACAATAACATTTAGATTAATACATAAACTCGACATTTTATAATAGGGCAGAAGGGCAGACTAAGTCATGCTTTCATGTGCACTTTAACTACAATATATTATACTCGTATAATTTGCCTAGGTGTTATAGCAATATGCAGGTTTGAACCTCGCAAAACAATTAATTGTGGTATCCATAAATGCTTGTCCCAAGCCCGGATGTCCGAAATCATATCTATTAAACCCGTATTATTTTTATTAAGCAAATAAATACCTGCTAAGTAGGTCTTACTAAGACTAACATCACTAAACAAAGAGTAACTGCTAACTTTTCATACTGTAATAAAGTTTCAAATCTATCATGACTCAACATCAGATGTAGGGTGGGTCGCGGCCATAACGTAACTTATACAATTGATTTACGATACTTTTGTATTTACGTACTGAATTGATTATATTTGGTCTAGCGATATAATAGGGATCACAAATGGTCATATTTCAAACTTTTATTTAGTACCCGTGTTTGGTAATTTGAAAAAATGTTTTTGAATACATTTCTAGTTTGTCTGAATGAGTCTTAGTATCAAACTTTTAATGTCCCACTGCAGGGACGGGCATTTTACAGTAATGAAGAGAAATTTGACCTATTGATACCACCGACACCTGATGGATTGGGGTTTTAGGTAAAGTTTTCTTACTTTAACATTGACATTGAAAATAACTAAAACCAATTAAACAAATCTAATAAAATTTCGTTGATTAAGCCGTTTAGGCGGGAAGAGGTCAAAACAAATTACCATAGGTACTGATTCTGGTGACGTCCCGTTATCATGGCATTGCATGTATTACCAGCATAAATAATATACTCTGTGGCATATAGCAAATAATAAATAATGTAAAAAATGTTTGTGGCATATACCAAATAAAATACCAAATTTGAATTTGTTTTGTTTAAAATCTAAACTTGTGCTTAATCTATGGCGTAAGCTAGAATTTTATATAAATAACAAAAAAAACAGCAAAAATACTCACGTCCATCATGGTCTCCGGAGCCGTCATCCCCAGAACCTTCACTATCGTAATCATCAGGGTAGCTCCTCCCAGAACCGGAGCCTTCCTCGCCGGCCTCGTCGCCCTGCATGAACGCTTCCGCGGAAGCCTCGTTACTTCGGGAGTATGATACCAGCAGCTGTTGGCAAATAATAAATAATAATAAAATAGTAAGAAAACAACGGATATTAGTACTTATATACTTTTTTTTCTGTAAATACATACATATTATACATAGAAACATTCCGACAATTCAAATAATCATGTTCATGTACACAAATATTTGCATTGAGCGGGAATCGAACTTGAGACTTCTGCATAGCAGTCATGTTTTATAACCACAACGCCACAGAGGTCGTCTTAAGCAAAGGTGTTTAGTTTTACTGGAATGTAGTCTAGTTTTTTTTACGAGACTTCGATGACGTAGTAGCTTTAGCAAATAAGCAGACGTCTCCCATTCGATTAAATTTACGTATCAATGCAAACCTTTCAGTGTATTAACTTACACTATTTTTTTGATATCTGAAAAAGGGCAGTAGTCCAAGAGAAGCAAGTCCATGGCTGTTACGGTTGACTACCTCTCAATGTATAACTTACTTGAGTGTTGCCATTCGTTTGAGTGTTTTCTATGTATTTTATGAATTTACAAAAACAAAATAAATATAAGAATGTTTATCACTTGTCCAATAGCTAGTAGTAGTAGTATGTCTGTGTGGTGACGGAGTCAGTATACAATATGTCACCACCCCATCTCATCCCATGGGTGTCGAAAAAGACGTCCCTGCAGTGGGACATTAATGGGCTGTTATGATGAAGTATTAAAACATACCTGTCTAGCCTGCTGCAGTCTATCAGCTAACGCCGCTACTCTTGAGTCTTGAGGTGGAGTGCCGCTGATCTCTGGGTTGTACTTCTGGTCGCTTAGAGACGCTGAAGATACTAGAGGCTTCGTGTAGCTAAAGGAACAAATAAAGTAACTTAATAATAGGAACTAACTAGTAATCTCTGGGTGGTGACAGAGAAATAATGGTGTCACTAAAGTTTCTCATCCCTTAAGGGTCGTTAAACCTAAATAAGGAAGAAGTTTGAAGATACGCTGAATGAAAACTTAATATGAAATAATTTTTCCTTCCACATCCGATTCGTAAAAAAAACAAAATAAAACTTTAAATCAACATGATTTTTTTTATTTTTTTTATTGGCCTACCAACATGACTCTATGGTGGTCTAATGTTAAGCATCCAATAGAGTCCAAGAATGGCAAGCACTATGCCAGCTACAATATTTGTAGAGGCATGAATGTCTCCACTATAGCGGCTTCAGAAGATGCAAAGTTAGCAGCATACATTTTGCTTTGTAGAACATCGGATTCGTAAAAAAAACACAAAATAAAACATTATATCAACATGAAATAATGACTGCTATGTCATAACTTCGATAGCCAACTTTTATATTTCTTAGGAACTTTTTAATTTCATTAACATAAGAATTATAAAGTACTTTTTACTTTTTCTAGGTTACAAAGAAAAAGTTTTTTACAGTAAGTTGGTTCACATATTTCAGTAATAATTAAATAGAATCTTGGTAAAGCGGTCTTTGTAAAAACGTTGATTATTTTAAGCTAAAAAAACTTATATAATTTAAATATTATTTTACTTATAACTTGTCTGATCGTATGGTAATAGAATAGCTTATTCTGTAGCTTTGCTCGCGGGGTGAATAGTTTAAATTATCCAAAATAAAAACGGACTATTTAGAGCAATCGGTTTTTTTTCGAAACAATCGTTGATTTTCTCGGCATTTTCGTTTTTTTAATTCACTAGTGTTTATACCGAAATATCATTAATTTAGATGATACTCAGAGATAAAAAAAACCGGCTCATCTTGTTGCAGTCGGTTAAAAATTAGTAACCTTAAAAGAAAACAATAAGAAACTTACTCAGCAACGGCATCCCCATTCCAGCAGCGATCAGTAGGCTCGTTCATCGCAAAGTCTGGCTGATCACAAAGTTTATCAGATAATCCAGCGAACAGTTTCTTTGTTGACGCCAGAGTGGCAGCGAATTGGAGCAGTTCTGTATCTGGTGGTGGGGCTCGGAGGTTCTCTCGTCGTATTGAGCCGGGGGACGGGTAGGAAGTCGGTAAGGTTCGGGACTCCATCGTGGAGGGTGGGCCGCATTCTTGTCGCACCTGTGGACAAAGGAATTATTTTTTTTAGTACAGGAGTACTACTCTATCTCATCACTTAGGTATATGTACTTATCAAGACTAATAATGTTTTTCACGGAAACGTGTGGTAAGTCACTAATAAAATACGTAATCTATAGTATAGAAATCGTAACAAAAAGAAAACATTGATCTGAAATCTTGAAACATCAATACAGTTATCAACTTCAACTAATCACTAACTTTGATTAGGTTGATGATAATGTTGGTATCATTGCATCCAAGTGTCATTTTGTCTACCAACATAATAACGCAAGGTATGTCATACCGCTATGTAGTATGAAAAAGTAGATGTAATCACATCACGAGATGAAGATGAATGACGCAGCTGAAGAGGATATTGACTATCATTGTCATTGGGATGCCGCTAGTTATCTTACATATACACATACTAAGTATATACACATTCATATACACGTACTATAATACGTATCTCGTATTATAGTATGGAAGCCGTTGATGTACGGTAGAGTGATATGCTTATCGATACATCATTTATTCGTCAATTTCTCCGTGTGGTGACGGAGTAAGAATACAATATATGTCGCCACCCCCTCTCATCGCATGGGTGTCGTAAAAACCGACTAAGGGACTTTTCGTGACGTGACATCTTAACGAAATAAAAATACGGAAAACTTGAAATTAAACCCTATACCAATCCGTCTGGCCAGCGTGGTATTAGTAGGCCAAATATCTCTCCGTCACGGGAGGAGGCCCGTCCCTGCAGTGGAACATTAATAGCTGATTCGTCAATTTCCTGGTTTAGCGACTACTTTTAGTTAGTTAGGCAACTGCTTCGGTAGTCAAAAGCGAAGCTTTGTGAGAATTATCGTTATTGATTGTGTTGGGCTGGGTGCTTTTAAACGACTTCAAATTCATTTGTACTTTGATGTAAAAAATACATACTTATGACAGCACAATACATACTATTATATTGTTTGTGAGAATACTTCTATACTTTAGCAGTAATTTGTGAAATTAATTATTATAATTTTACCTAATTAATATTTTCTTACAGAAAAAAAAGGCTATAACATCTGCTAATCTGTTTACTGGTAAAACATGATAAATGCATTTCTTATCTAAAATGACATATGTGTTCCTATACACGTAATTTTCGGTGCTCTATCTTCTGGTAAAGCAGAATCATTTTAGATAAAAAATGCATTTATCATGTTTTACCAGTAAGCAGACGATATTACAAGAGCTTTAAAAATAAAAGAGTACCTACATAATCTACTTTGTTTTATATATTACTTTTGTTACAACGACTTAATTACAGTAACCTTTAGATCACAAATAGCATCAATACATAACACAGAGTCCAACTAATGTGAACAACTGACGATCGTACTCCGCCAGTGTGAACGTACTCAACGACTCGCTACATACGCAAATAATACAAAACGACTCAGACGCAAATACGCACATAGTTAAAACGCCATCCGTCGCAAAAACTACCACGTAATAACCCCACTACGAGGTTTTATGGTTGCATTTTACTTTTGTTCTGTTTATACGCATTCCATGCCGTTGAACTGTAGTACTATTTGGCGTACTCCTTTTACCAGGCAAAATCGTAAAAATGAATAATACAACTGTTACCATCTAATGGAATAACCTATTAATGTCATAAAGGTAGAGGTTTGCACATTTGTACAAAAACAAAAGCAGGAAAACTTGACATTAAACACTATCAATCCGACTGGACAGATTGCTTGGTAGCCCAAGTTTTGTTTGTCACTTGAAGATGCCGTTTCCCGTAGTGCGACAGCTTATTCTATTCAAGTTAAATTGAAATGATAAGAATCCTGTGAATGCTAGGCAACCTGAGCCTAGTCATCGAGATTTAAGGAAAGCACAGGGCCGTGTAAAAATCTTTGAAGGGAATATATGTCCAGGCGGTTTGAAAGCGTATTGGTTGATGACTTATAAAAGCTTTAATAAACACAATGTAGTTTCCACGGTAGCTTACAAATACCACAAATAATGATAATTATACAAATGTCTGACCACAGAATGATAATTTGAAGCTATCCATTCTGTATCTTGGACTTTTGTATCGGTCGCTTTAATCAAGTTTCTCGCTATGTAATTACGGTGCCCACCCGCGGCAAGCAAATGTTTTACTACATTGCAAAGTTTTTTTTTTAATTTTGTTTTTTTTTTAACTAAAGTCGGTGTGAGCCGGTTATATTATATACGTTTTATTAATGTTTATAGGCGGCTCTTTTTATGTTATACTTGTTTATTTAAATTAAAAGTAATTGGTGCTTTTATTTTTATATAATTTATTTTAGACTAGCGTACAGTTTATACTAATTTACGGTATATTATATGAGTAAGAATACAACAATGAATACAATAAATACACGAAACAAAAATGTCACCACCCCATCTCATTCCATGGGTGTCGTAAAAATCGAATAAGGGACTATGCTTGAACACAATCCTTACGAAAGAAGAAGAAGGAAAACTTGAAATTAAACCCTATACCGGTATTAGTAAGCCAAGAATCCCTCTGTCACGGGTAGAGGCCCGTCCCTGCAGTGGGACAGTAATGAGCTGTTATGATACTAATTGACTTTTTTGTTGGTTCGAAACAAAACCTGTAGTTTAAGACTGGTGCTAGATTGCCGATCCCACAGGTCATAGATATATTATGCACTAGGGGAACCATTTCTTTTTAATGTTATTTCTAAACCAATTAAAAGTTTGTTATTAAAACTATAATAACTGTTTAATTCTATAAGCAAAAATAATAGTACATGCTCATGACTGCACTGCGTGAGCCTTTAGTTCTTTTTCGTAACTATTAGCATTGTTTTACTATTGTGTCTGATGGCGGCATTATGAAAGGGTTAAGCTTGGTTTTTAAGTTGAAAATAACGTTGATTCCACAATATTGTCCATGAAAATTATAATTTATTTAAAAAAAATATTGTAAATAGCCCATTTTGAACTGAACAGAACTTTTATATTAACCCTTAACGAAAGTAAAGGGAATTTATATAAGAGATATTAATAAAAGTAAGTATGTAAAAGTACCTACGCAGTTTCTGTAGGTACGTCGCTGTGGCTCGTATAGCGACAGATGTCAGAATCGTAATAAAACTTCTGCGTTCCCCTTAGAGGATCAAGATATATAGTTCCTAACTTTACGGAGCGTTCACAAACTTATATATTACATAAGTATACTATGTGTATATGGAAAGAGTTTGCTGAGTCGCGATCGAATGAAAAATGAGAAGACACTCAAGAGAATCAAAGTTACTAACATATTATATAGCGATAGCGGTAATGGCCATTATTAGGCCGAGCGCAGACTTGGAACACGACAGTCTTAAGACAGACTATTGCTTTACAATATGTATGAATATGCGCACACTTGGAACAAAACGTGCGTCGTATAGACAATATTGTCTCAGATAGACAGTTTTGTTTTATGTGTGCTACGTATCGTAGTCAAAACTGTTTCGTTTTAGTTTTAAGACAGACTTGTCTATATGAGGCAAGTCAGTCTTGAAACAGTCTAGTCTCCAATGTGCGGTCAGCCTTAAAGAGCACGCTTAATCGATAGGCGATGGGGCTGAAATGTTCAAGAAATCGTGTAAACGCATTGGGGCCACCCATCACGCGGGGGACTGACAGCCAACCAACGTATCTCTAAATCTCTACCTTCTACTACTACCTACTGCCTACTAATACCACGCTGGCCAAACGGATTGGTATAGGGTTTAATATCAAGTTTTCCTTCTTTTTATTACGTAAAGATAATATTCACGGATAGTTTTTTAGTCGGTTTTTATGACACCTATGGGATGAGATGGGGTAATGACACACGGAGATTTACGACTTTCACTCAAAAACAATTCTGTTACCACAATGGTTCGAAGATTAAGTGTTATGTAATTTAGTCTGAAACAAAATTCTACTTATTATGACTTACATAATGAAAACATACAAAATCTCATACAAAAAACTTAAATATAACTTAAAGTAAGTTAGGTTAGTTGCAACTGCACAACTTTTCTCTTATCGTATCGTCCTACAGATGTAGTAATGGCCGAGTATAAAAGTATAAAGTACTTTAAACATTTCTGATAAAAGCACAATTTTATATCGAAAAATGTTCTATTGCATTTTATGAGAATTTTACGTAATGAGAGTCTGTTACTTAAGATGACTGTTTTTCTATAATTGAATCGTTATGTCGAAATATTTGGTTATCAATAAGTACACCGAACATAAAAAAATATTCTAAATTTAGTTTTTCATTAGCGATTAAATTATTAAATTTTATTCAAAATTGTACAACAAGGAAATCTGATGTAAAACACGTAATATACAGTCCTGGAACGAGGACAACATGCAATGACTTTGCTCCATCTCGTATCACTTTGCCTCGTCAGTTCTGTTACCAGACCTACTACAGAGTTTACTATGATAGAGGAACACTTAATTCGCGATTGTAAGAATAAGTTATGGAAAATACTTACATAAAAATATTTCTTAGATTTACTACCTGTGTTCTTATAACAAGGAGTCTAGTAAACCACGGATGAGTAAGGTGTGTAAATCAACAATGTGCACAGAAACACAAGGTTACATTTGAAAATATGTTTTATTGTAAAGTATTAAGGTTTAAGTAGAAGTGTTGCTATGTGTCAGTCATTTGTAGGTAACACTAGTTCTTTGTTCTTATTGAATCATTAACAGTTTATCGGTAATGTATGATGTAACTAATAATAACATTAAATAGTTATTAAAGGTAAAGTAGGATTTTTAAAGTAGGATCATATATCAGCCAATGTTCGTCCACAGCTAAGCATATGCCTCTCCCAAATATGAAGAAAAATTATCATCATAACAGCCCATTAATGTCCCACTGCAGGGACGGGCCACTTTCCGGGACGGAGGGATACTTGGCCTACTAATACCACGCTGGCCAGACGGATTGGTATAGGGTTTAATTTCAAGTTTTCCTTCTTTTTATTTCATAAAGATAATATTCACGGATAGTCCTTTAGTCGTTTTTTACGACACCCATGGGATGAGACGGGGTGGTGACATATTGTTTTCTTACTCCGTCACCACACGGACATTATAGACAAAGTATAAATGAGGATTATTTATAGTTTTGCTTTGTAAAGATACTATTGATAAAGTATTCATGCAGATAGTTTCTTTTGAAACAAATGAAGCTGAATTACTGCTAACTACCCGGAAAAGTAATATCATAAACCTTATTTAAACGAAGTTCTACACTTTAGTTGTATAAGTAGTTTTTAATGCAAGGTTTTTTAAGCGAAAATAAAAGGAGTTAAGTATTTTATTTATTATTAAGAACTGACCCCTTATAAGGTGGACCGATGATCATGTAAAGGTTAAGGGTACAAGCTCTGCTTAGTTTAGGACTAGATGGCGTTGTGTGAAAGTGTTAAGAATATTTTTTAATTTAAAGGTGGACTTTTGAAGGAGGCTTATTTCCGGCAGTTGAATTCTTTCAACTGAACAAACTTAAGCAAACTATGTCATGAAGTGGCCTGAAAATAAAGCTACCTATTTGACTTTACCTTTGTAAAATTATTAATATTACGGAGTCATAACCCGTGTAAGTATTAAATAAGTAATAAATTCTAGCTTTATAGGTAATAGAAATATGATAATAAATGTTTGAGTTGTTACCATAAGGTAATGTCATATAAACTTCTACCATAAATAACTCTATAGCCATAATTTACTCATTTTAAGATGACTCTTACTTACATCGCAGCGAATATTATAAATCTGCATTTAGGAATGTTAAGCTCGGTCTTCACCGTAGAGACTCCGAGCGATGAAGACTTGATAGCGATTTATGAAATTGGTTTCTACGCTTACATTTAATTTTTTACCTTAGGCATAATTATAATTATAATTTTTTAGCTTAGGTATAACTAGAAAAATCCGGAAAGAAGAATAATCGGGTGGCCTAGAGGTCATGGCGCTGGACGCGTATAGTCCAGAGACGCGGGTTCGATTCCCGCATCGAGTATCAATTTTTCCAGTGTCTTTCTTCTTTTTGGTTTCTACGCTTTTTTCTTTTTATTAAGACTAAACTTGGTATCGAGCGCGAAGCATAAAATTAACGGACGCAAAGAACACCGAAGTAACTTTTATTCAACCGTTACAAGAGACCTAGAACTTTTCGTAAATCCTCAATTTAAATCGCAAACACCAAGGCTCACATGTCTACAAAATGAGGACGTTGCTGACTATCGACTTTAAAGACTCACAGCGGTTGATTGACATATGAGCAGCGAGCGAGCCGCTATCCAGTCACTACGGTGTAGACCATACTTTATACGTGTATTATAGTATTCATCGTAAAATTTATTATGAGGCTTAAGTTAATATTGCTGGCTACTAAGTTTGACATCGGACGTTCGTTTATATCAGAATAGTGGCACTAAGATATTTAACAAGGTGATAGTAACAACGGGAAAGCAGAAAGCGAGGCAGAAAGTAGGTTTATATTATATGAAAATAGTCGTTTGCCCTATTGCAGAGATCTATGTATTCAGAAAATTGCTTCTTTGAGACCATGTACTCTCGTCCCGTGTTATTAAACTGATCAGCACCGGAAGCGACACACGCTCTGTCAAAGTCTGGTGCGACAAACCCAATCGTGCGTCGCGATACTGACTTAGAGATCATTTTAAAAGCCACAATTCAACGGCAGTGCTGGTTGTACACTTGATAAAATGTCGTATCTATTTTTTTTATAACTAAAGGCAGCTTCAACATCTCCACAAAAATATAATTAAAGACTATTAATGAATATCTATAAAAATATATATCTCTAAGTTCGGAGTACATGTGTTACTAGTGAATAGATTCGATGTCTGTATTATTCATATTATTCTTTTGTTAGTAGATACAGAACTGCTGTACAAAATTATAGGGATTTGTGGTAACAGCTTAGCGTGCAGAAACTTCGAAACAGTCTAAAAACAAGATTTATGGACTAATGAAACTGATACCCAACAAAACATTCCCATATGTTGCCTTGAATAGTTTTGAACCGATTCGACTTTTACCTTCGCAAAGTTATAAATACTTTTTCATCGGTCGCGATCTCAAAGGGACCAAAAAGTTTGGTGTGGCGGAATATATAACGAAAATAAATATGAGAAATTATTTTTATGTGTTATTTTTTTTTTATTTATTGATTGTACTGAGAAGAAAGAAAGAGAGTGAAAAAGTGATCCTACCTCAACGAGCTTTCAGACTAAAGACGGATATCTTACAGTTGTTTACAGGAGGCCGTCTAAACCTCCCCTAATCAGTAGCGAGCAATTACTACTGTGTTTACGAGTAAGGAAACAGTAGCTAGTAACATAGAACACTTATGATCGTAACAGCTTATTTATGTATCAAGGTGACGACCACGAGACCGAAGCACTCAGAATTTATATTTGTAAGATCTGAAGACTATTCTACAACTTGTTGAAAAAATTCCGAATTTATAAGTACGTTGAATTCTGTCTCTACAGTCCACCAACTGGCTCATTTTGAAAAATCTTTTTGCACGATTTTAAGTCTATGGGTCGTCAGAATATTAGGGCATCATTACAGACAAATTTGGGTAAGAAATACCCTTCAGTCTCCATGTTCAATGGGTTAGGGACCCCCATTTGCAGTAAATGACGCAATTACACCCGCGTAGCGCTTAAAGACAACATAATATAAAATGGCAAAAGTTTTTCTTTAAAATATTCACGTTTAAATTAATTAGGTCGAACTTACAATTAATATAAATGTTTATTTTATTCTGTGTAAATGTTCAGTGAACCACGAAACTTGGTGCTATTGGGAGCTTAATTTATTCCCTCATTTATTTTATTAGCTTAGATACAATTGCATTTATCTAAGAGCTAAATTCTTTTATTATAATGTTTATCATGGAACGCTTTTTTATAAACAATGGTGATGAAACGAGCAAGTCGGCTGGTATACTTATCCATATTAGAGCTACACTTAATCCTATCAGATGCAGAAGAACTAAGCTTATCAAACATACAGTACCATAAAATCTGACTGAGATAAACTTCGACCTTATGACAATATCCAGGTATTTAATCCTGGTCTCCCAGCGTTAAACAAGAACTAATACACAGTATATCCGTGTATATCCGTGTGGTGACGGAGTAAGAATACAATATGTCACCACCCCATCTCATCCCATGGGTGTCGTAAAAACCGACTAAGGGAATAACCGTAACTACTATCTTTACGAAATAAAAAGAAGGAAAACTTGAAATTAAACCCTATACCAATCCGTCTGGCCAGCGTGGTATTAGTAGGCCAAGTAATCCTCCGTCACGGGAGGAGGCCCGTCCCTGCAGTGGGACATTAATGGGCTGTTATGATGAATACACAGTAAAGATATATTTTTTAAGAAACTATGAAAACAACTGTAGAGAGGTACGATAGAAAACTAGTTGATGATTCGACTTTAACGTTGACATCTCATCCCATGCGTGTCGTAAAAACCGACTAAGGGACTATCCGTGAATATTATCTTTACGAATTAAAAAGAAGGAAAACTTGAAATTAAACCCTATACCAATCCGTCTGGCCAGCGTGGTATTTAGTAGGCCAAGTATCCCTCCGTCATGGGAGGAGGCCCGTCCCTGCAGTGGGACATTAATGGGTTGTTACAATTTGGCTGTAACTTTTCAAACGACAAAAAATTGTGTAATTGATGAAAATATAATTAAGTTTTGAGGTTAACATTTAAAAATAAATATTCAACAGAATTAAACCCTCCTCCTCTTTTAGGTATCGGTTCAAAACCAGTTCATTATGCATACATGTACACACGCCTATATTTGACAAACGTTAGGCTATTATGCCATGATTCTATTGTGTTATTATAAACTAATAAACAAACAGACGTGACATAGAATATTCAGTATAGATTAGCACGGTTTATTTAATATTATGTTCATTCAATACACATAGATCTTAACTGTCGTCTGTTAAGTAGTAAAACCACTTGAGGTGATTGTTATTGCTAAATATTCTGCAGAAATAAAAAAAAATATTTATAATTATGGAGTTTGCTAGAACGTCTAAGATCCGTGTTTGTACTTGAACATTTAAGAGATTTTAAGAAAAGTTTCAAGAATTATCAGCTGCTCATGTGCAAGAAATACATTTTTAATATATGCTGCTTTATTAGAAAACTAAACACAAATTGGTACATTCCAATCACGTATAAATTTTCAATAGAATTTTTTTTTCTAAAATTATTTTTCCACCTCAGCCACTGAATTTATCAACGTTATTAAGAAAACGATTTCCTAACGCAATAACCGTTGAATCTTATTCTAATTAATGTATATGTAATAAAAACCCACTAGAGAACCAGTAGTGGCTCATAAGCAGGTGATTGTGTTATAATAAATAAGAGAGATGTGGGCATTCATCAGCGCACGCGATTGGCTGTATCGAGGCTATGACTCGCCTACGCAGGTCTCGACCCAAGCGATGAGCGGACTCCGAGATACGCCTGCCCACAGATACTTACAATAATAACAATAAATAATGTGGTTTCCTTCGTACTATGATGTTTCGTTATGTTTCTAATTACGGTACTTTGGATTAATGGATAGTTATTGTTGTAAAAGGTATCAATCCAAATTGTGGTGGATGTTGTTAATAGTACATAACTATACTGGTGGTAAATACATAGGTATTATATCAAACGGTGTTGCAAATTTCAAATTTGCAGGGAGAACTTTTTACCTTTACCATGTAATCGGTTTGTGCTAAGGATTTTCACATTGTAAATACAAATGCAAACATCCTAAGCAAAATCGCATTGAGCCTTTCTACTTTTATATGAACAAAATAATAACAGCTATTATAAACAAAAGAGGCGTTAATTTCTCTATCTTCCAAGACACAATTAAAGTGAAAATAATTTACATTTTTCGATGCTTCCACAAACACTACTCACATACATAATTTATGTCAGGACGTAATTGTTACAATTTTATATCGTGCCTTTAACTTTAATGTATGTACAGAGATGCGATGTAATATCTTCACCAAACTGTTTTCGTGTAGAAAGCTAGAGAGGTAATAAAGAGTGTGTTTCAAACAGATTATCATACAGTTTTATTATGTAACTATACCTCGCGTAGGCGCCACGATAAAACTATGATAAATTAGCTTTATTTTGAAATATATTTTGACGGTTTGACTTAGTTAGAATCTTTATATTAAAGAAGAACTCGTGGTTTTATTGTCATGACCCATTGCGGAAACAACCTTTCTCCGGGGTGAAATGGCAAGTTTTCCTTCTTTTGGTTTTCGATATTAACAAGACAACAATCATTGAACACGTGACGAACGTGGTGACACCATGTATTTTTACATATTCATATTATATTCACAATAATATAAGATAAATAAAACATTTGGGTCAAAATAAGTTCATAATTCATTTAATTTCTCAATGTTATGTTACAAAATAACAACTCATTGACGTTGCGTCGGTCATAAATTGGTCACATTTACTTAAAGGCTGGAAATGCGAGTAGTAAGTAATTCAGTTTAGCAAGTAACATAGTGTAAGTTCCGCTAAAGCTCTTATCTTGCATCGTAATTTCGCGAGGTGAAAGCTCGGGCCCCGCGTAGGCGCCACAACACAGCTCGATGTACTACGAGACGCGACCTCAACCACTCAGCTGTACCTCTGCTTGTTTGAACCATACACCTTTGACATCTGACGTTACTCATAAATGAAAGAGTTCGCTTTATAAGTAGTTCCGTTTGTATTTTATTTGTTGTTGTTAGTAGCTTTCCATTCATTTAACTGTAATGTTTATTTTTTGTTTCTGGTTTGCAGTATGCTTACTCGAGGTCCAGAAATATCGACCACGCATATCTGAAGAAGCAGACTGGAAACATGGAAGTGGAAGAGACCAATGTCCAATAGAAGAAGTGTTTGGGCTAATATGATGATGATCCCTAAATCCCTACGAAACTCTTAATATTTACTTTTCAAATCGTCTGGCTAGTTTGGTACCAGTACCTATGTATATGCCCTTCCCTGCAGTGGGACATTAATGGACTGATGATAAAAAAGTATATGGCTATCAATAATGGTCTATGGCTAAATTTACTTATCTGTTTACAGTAACAATTTCAAGATACAAATAACAATATAATTTGTAAGCTCACTTGTGAATCGCACAAAACAATATAAAGCAAGTATACCATGTTTTACCCGTTATTCAAATGGCACAAGTCGTGGGCAGGAGATTAGTTGATGTACGGAGAGATTCTGTGTGTTGTATCGAGTAAATTGCACTGGTAGGAAGCGTTGAGGAGGCGATCATTACACTTTCTTGACACGGATATATGACGTCAGCGATTACCTCTTAACCTGACGATTCATATACGAGAAAATCAATGTAGGTGGCAACATTGCTTGAGAGTCGTAAAAGATCAGATATTATTTGGACTTCAAAATTTAATAATATAATTTTTTATATCTTAATATTATGGTCCCACGCATATGATATTGAATGCAATGTCTTTAGTCTCCTTACCATTTTATTTTTTAAAAGAAATACAAAAAAAAATCAATGCACTATGCTGAATTTGTAAGTTGTCATTTAAATCCCACTACAACTTAGCCTATTAAACACGCCCTGGTTGGACTTATCGCTTTAAGGTTTAAGGATATTTTATGTGCGAATTAACCCTTACTCAGTTTATGGGTTACTCCTGGGTGACATGGTAGTAAAACTATGTTATTTTATTACGTCACCAATGAATTTATTGCATGTTGGTACACTGCACACTTTAAGTGTAAACCGTAGAAAGAATTCAGTTTAGCAAATTCTTTAACGTACAAATACTCTTCTAGAACATTGTATAGTTAAAATTCAAGTCCATACATAATGCTGTCTTCAGTGTACTTAGGTTGCGCACGTTGTCTGCAATACTGAGTCAATTTGCGAGATTACAAGTCGAGGCGACATCACTAGTCACTGCCAGAGTCAATAACCCCCAGCATTTTGCTTCGTATTTCGTTTTAAATAAACATTTTCACGTAAAACTGTCCAGAAAATTAATTTATACCAAGTTTTCAATAGAATACAAAGTAAAATGAAGTTATGGGTTCTTTTTTGTGTAACAAGGAGTTAATATCAGCTAAATAATTTAAGGGAAATTAAAATTAAACATCATCTAATAAATTTCACCTCTCGTGAAAAGGCTTAAAATGTTTAAGGTATCATGGGCTAGACAGTGGTCTAGCCATTTATTCATGTGGATGATGAGTGCATCATCCTCATGGATAAAAACCCCCAAAGAAATAGATAAAGATAAAAAAAGATAATTGACTAAAGCAGAAAATAAATTATAGTTAGAGTAGTTAGATAATTAAAATCTCTAAGTAGAGTAATTAAAATTTTACGGTTTCTGTATTTGCTTTGCAATTTCTTAAAAAATGAATTGATGTCAATTATATAAGCTCTCATTAATATAAGTAAGTATCTTTTAGTGACAAAAATATATTTAAAGTAGGAATTAATAATTATCAAATGACTTTAATTGAAACAAATAACACAGAATCAAAAAAAGAAAAACAAAAATGTAAAAATGTCTAAAGAAAAACATACAATAAAATACCGTAAGCTACACCATAGATGAAAAAAAGTTCATTGAAATATAGACTGTATATATGTTCAATACTGATGTTGTCATAGGTTTATTGAATCAACCAAATGTATACGAGGAAAATGATTGAGAACGAAATAAGATTACTTATTTTGCCAATATTGCCACGGCTGATTACGAAATAGGACACACAAAAAATATCTCATCTCTGTACTCGTAAAATAAATCCACGGCAGATTTTTTATTTCCTTCAAAAATTTATTTGTGCGAAGTTTGAATTTATTTAAGCGCATATCTGTTTTTGTTTACGTGTCAATACTAATCTTTTTTACACTTAGTTAAGACGAAGGAAAGTTGATTCATGAGGGAGGCACAGAACCGCACAAGGTGGAAATATTTTTAGGTGTCCAGCACGTCTATTGGCTGAGGATGACAAGATTAGTAATAATAACATCCGTGATGAGACTAAATAAGAATACTGCGTAACACCACGCTCTTCTCATCACAAGGTTGTCATAAAAGTTGACTAATGAAAAATTCGTACATGATATTCTGTAATCTCTACCTACGTTAATGGCATCACATTTCATCCTATTGTGTTTCGTGGTCTCTTTCTACCACCATGACAATGAGGCATGATTTTTTGATGACCTCTGTGGCGTAGTGGTTATATAACATGACTGCTACGCAGAGGTCTCGGATTCGATTCCCGCTCAATGCAAATCTTTGTGTGCATGAATATGCATGATTGTTTGCATTGGTCTGGGTGTTTTGCTACGTATAATATGTATGTATTTACAAAAAAAAAGTATTTAAGTATGTTTATCCGTTGTCTAGTACCCATAGTACTAGATGGCGTTGTGTGAAAGTGTGAGGAATATTTATTTATTTATTTGTCAATGTACTTAAAGGCACAATTATTGTGCCTCTATATCTTTAGCAGCAATTTAGGCACAGGCTTTATTAGTTTAACTGCAATTGAAATGAAACAACTCAAATGAAATGAGATTCAAAGTAAAAGCAATTTTCTCTTAGTTGTGGGCGCCGCTTGACCGTACGAGCTTTGCCCTGCGCCCACAGGTGACCTCACTCTGCCTACGTATGTCTTAACTGTTCATAGTGCCATAATGTCTTGTAAACATATTTTATGTGTATAATACTACAGTTTACAGTCTATTATATTACGGTGTTATGTTGCTTTGATATCTTGTTTAACTGGGGGAATAGTGCAGGAAAGTAGATTTCGATTATAGGTGCAAAAGTACATTGAATTTAATACGATGCAATTTCATTATTATTTGTGGATTCTGCCATATTTATGAAAGGCAAAATAATGGCTTATTTAGGTCGTCAAATTATAAATCCATACTGCTCTCTGCTTCACATCTATAGAGAGGTGTAACAAACCGATTGACCAGAAAAGCCTCCTACGGAACGTGAAATAGGAGGAATATTTAAAAGTGGTTGACCATAACTTATTTGGCCATGCATTGTGTTAACCGTGTAAGTCATATTTCCCTCCATGTATGGAGAAGACTCGTTTCTGGGCTTCGATGCAGATTGTTGTTAGTAACAAGCCTGCTACCAATAGCTAAATAAAGCAGTAACAATAAAGTATAACACAATTAAGATCGCTCCACAGAAATAACACACTAATAACACGTAGTTAGAGAGGTCAGTTTTGATTAACACCCCTATTCTAATTTAACAAGTTCCTACTCGTAGAGAACACGATAATTTTCTTCACGATAAAATATTGCTCTAAATTCACGCGGCGTGTAATTTTGTTTGATTAACTGTTGTAGGTACTGTTAACTTTAGTTGTACCTTTTGCACGCCATCTATCCTAATATAAGTAAAACTTATGACCTTTGTGGCTTAGTTATTGTTGTATATGACTTCTTAATGTAGAGGTTTCGGGTTTGATTTCCACTCAATGTACACTACTGTGTGCTTGAATATGAAAATTTACATTTATCTGGGAGTTTTCTATGTATAATGGGTTTGTATTTAAAACATTGCATATAACTAATAATGCTCTCTAATATATGCTCTTACTATCTTCTCTAATATAAGAACAAAATATTAGTGCGTTATTTATGCTAACAAAATGATAACTCTTCATATAAAAAGGAAAAATAAATAGCTGTTGCAACAACGAGTACATAGCTAGGAAGTGTACCTCCACTAACCGGATACGATTTTCTCATAGAGCCATCAAATTGTAAAATATATTCCAATTTAGTGCTAGTACTGGAGTAAAATGAAGTTAGTGTGCACCGTGTGGTTGGCAGAACGCCACCTGCATATCAATACCACCTGTGAAGTATTTCAATTATACGTTGATATACCTTTATTACACGAGACTGGGATTTGACGAATTATATATCTATACTAATATTATAAAGAGGTAAAGTTTGTTTGATTTGTGTTTGTGACGTTGTAGGGGGGTAATCTCTGGATCTACTGAACCAATTTTTATAATTCTTTCTGTGTTGAATTTATTGGGGAGTGTCATAGGCTATGTAGTAACACGCTATGACTAATAGGAGTGGAGCAGTAATTAAATATGTTTATATTTCGCCGTCCAACGAAGTGGGCATGGGTCAGCTAATTTCTCATACATTCACAATACGGCAAACGCCTCAAGTAAGTAGAATTTGTTACATAAAAACAAAATATTCATTTCCATGAATGCGTAGAATTTGAGGTGTAACTTTGATTGATAAAATGCGAAACAGTGAGATAAGAGCGTTCTCTTATCTCACTGTTTCGAATTAAAAACCTAACGACAAGGATTGATAAAAGTAGTATTCTAAGGTAGTCTAGACATATTGTGAGAATGGATGATAGGAGAAATTTGTAGCGCGAATGTATAAGGTGGCATCGGATAGATCTCATCATAACAGCCCATTAATGTCCCACTGCAGGGACGAGCCTCCTCCCATGACAGATACTTGGGCAAGTGCGTAGGACACGAAACCGACGGGCATATCTGAATATATAAATAGTTTCGTATTACTTAGCCCTTAGCAGTCGCATCATACACCCATGGGAAAGGCGTGATTTAGTACCTATGTACTCGTATATAGATCTAAAGCGCGTTAAATTGCTGTCTGCACTTATAAAGTTATTAATTCCAGTATGACGAAAATATGACAATGAAACATTATGATTGTTTCCACTGAATAACGCCTACATTCAATTTGTGTTGCTACAATTACTACATCTGTTCCGTAATTACTATACAGGATAAATACTTGTCTGATTCACAAATTAATAGTCTGTTCTGAGTGTATGTGTCAGCTAATTGTATGTTTACTGACCGACATTGAAATATTACTCTATAAAAGCGTATGACTGTTTATTAAGACATCATAACAGATTCTGGTCAGTTTTCCTACTGTTGAAATAGAGTATGTTTAATATCAGCAAACTTAGTAATACTTAGTCGTTTTTTCGACACCAATAAAATGAGATAGAACAGTTACACCATACATTCTTGTTCCATCACTATGTCGCAGGTAAATGACGAAACCAGGGATTTCACAGGATATGACGAATTCTACCAGAAAAGAAATGCTCATATTTTTGTTTGTAGGTTCAAAAACATAAGGATTCCAACTTCTGTACGTTAAGGTTAGGTTACAACTGTGATCTGACCATAATGGCTTAAGGCTTTTTCTACATTTACCGGGATTTCGTGATATCCCTAGTGATTTCGTGAAATCCCTGGTTTCCTCATTTCCCTGCGACAATTACATACAGAACAGCGATATTTCAAATCACTACAAAACGGCGACAATTAAGAACACTTTTAAATATTTAAATACCATCAGACTATATCAAAGCTCATTTTTTAATGCGTCTTCCGCACAGGGGCCGTAGTCTTAGTATCTGCTATCTTATAGACATAAATTAAACGGAAACGACTTAGTATGTACAATTTTATGTGATTGTCTTCTAATTGTATTATACTTTAGTACAAAAATTAATAAATATTTTTATAAACATACCTTATTTTCAGACATGGCTCTATTCTCCAGCGCGTACATGATGGCGTTTGACACTTTGGTCTCCAGCTCTCTCAGCGCCACATCGGCGTCTACCTTGGTCAGCCTCTCGACACCTTCCACATAGCCTGCCCACGGACCTTCTAGCTCAGCCAGCAGGGAGCCTATACACCTGTTGAGAAGATAACGTAATTTAAATTTGATTGAATTATTGTCGTTTATGAATATAACATTATATTTTAACGTAAGACTGACTAAGATAAAGTTAACTGAGAAAATTTCAACTTTACGAAAACGGAAGAAAGAAAATTGGGAAAATCATGCCTCGCTTTAACCAATAGGCAGAATATTGTTATATTCTGCCTATTGATTAAAGCGAGGCATAATAACTGCAGTTAGATTTGACGACACCCATAGATAAAAATAGACCCCTGATTACTTATGGATGCAAGCTGCAGGTTCAGCTTAATACCCATAAGTGTATTAAATTCTACTACTCAAACAACTGTTTGGCTGAATAACTATTCAGCCTTCGTGTTAATAATCCTTAATGTAAAGCAATCAAACAGAGACATAGATAAATTACACAAGATTATATACCTATGACTGCACGTGTACAAACTATAGCATTGATATAAATAGCTGCTATAAAAAATAAACAATGTGAGAAAATAACGCAATTATATTAAATTTGCTTAATGTTATAATTACACATCTGCACAATTAAGTTATTAGAGACGAAATAAAAATATTATTGTTGGTTCTAACTGTTAGTTTAAACATAATTTACAACTGGCTGTTTAAAAAAAAAAGCAACTTTGATTTACTATGGTTACTTTTTTATTGACATTTAAAAATAAGTATTTAAGGCTTTATTAAAAGAAACATTAAAGAAACCTACATAATTAATGAAAATCGTAATTTTTAATATTTATATCTATTCCTAATAGTGTATTTATTATTAAAATCCTATTTCACCAATGAATATTTCAAAAGCGTTATTTAGTGTTTCGTTCGAATTTTTAAACAGCATGTCAATTCTCGTCCTTTTAAAATTCGGTTAAGTTAACTTTAGTTGTCAAAAAATTGACAAATTGTCATACAATAGGTAAGTCAATTTGACAACTAGAGTTAACATAACCGAATTATAAAGAACGAGAATTTGACATGCTGATTCATTTCTGATATTATGTCAGGGTTTGTCAATAGATCTCATCATTGTTTTAAAACATAGCAAGATATAGGAGAATTTGACTGGACGCCATGACGAGAGGTTGAGCTGTCATTTATATATTTTACAAATTAATTTTTCGAAGATTTTGTGATGCAGAAAAGATGCGGTTCTGTTTTGCAAGTTCATCGTCAGTAAATAAATATGTTTAAATATGCAAGTGATTGGTGAATAGCTGGTGGCGGCGTCGTGATCAAGCTGTTTTTGTCTCCATCATACGCGTTCCGGTGAAGTTCTCCTGGACGGCAATGAAAAGAGAAGCATCGTCTTTTTAATGTTGTTTTTTTTTGTATGTGTAAACTTATACTCTTACTTACTGAATGTAATGTATTTCACTTGACACTGGCAAAATATGTAACTATGTTCATGACGCCATATTAAATAAAAATAAATAATAATAAATAGCAAGATATAATATCAACTAATTTACCACCAAATTTAGTGTTTAAACAGTACAACCTTAGTCGAATGTAATGTTTAATTCATGCTTATTGCACCAGTGATACGATATTCTGATAGTAGAGCTAGTTACACCGATATCACGTAATTTATCCGTGGACTGCAACACGCGATCCTATGTAATGCATTCTCTCTATTATTTATGTATTCGTGTTTAGTAGATACCATTTAGGTTATGGCTACCGGTCTTTCGGGTGTACGAGGTATATAATTGTGTCTATGTTATAGAGATAAGTTCATTATAATATCTTTAATCACTATTGTTATATCAATATTTAAATTCCTTTATTTTTGTATACCTACTCATTTAATTATTATATACAAACTTATGACTATTACAATATGACTATTATAATAATGTGGAGATTCACATGTAATCATTATTGTAACACCTTATTAATTTATTTGCGAATATGGGTAATAGGTACACCTATTACCCATATTCGCAAATAAATTGATTACTGATTATTGAACATTTCATGAGCTATTCAAAAATTATGAGAAATTTGTCAAGATAATGATTTAAAATAAGCCGCTGCCCAAGGCCCGAACTATACATAGCTTCTAATAATATGGGTACCTACTTGAAAAACGGACAATGTACTTATAGTTATATATTTTTTTGGAAATATCTACTAATAAATTATACATAGACAACACCTAACCCAATGCATGCAACCTTTACACACAAAAAGATTTGTATTGAGCGAGAAAGTTTTTTTTTAAAGTGACTTACCCTCTAGCAACATTAAGGCAGTAGTTCCTACAAGGCGGCACAGAGTATCCGTGACACCTTGGACAGCCGGCAGTCCGAAGCAGTCGTTCAGCGCACGTTTCACTGGCTGTGGCCAACACTCGCTCCGTAGTCGCGAGGGTGTCGGCTCCTACTGCTAGCATCTGCAGTAGAGCGCGAGCTGCTTCTAGCGATCTTGATAGCGAGGAGCCCAGCTGTTGGAAAATATCATTGTTTTAAATACTATGTACAATAGGTAAAATTATATTTTGAAATAATAATCTTAGGCATCAGTAGATAAAATTCACATGACACAAGAGTTGATGTTTTTTTTCTAATTTCTAATTGGCAGCCATTAGCCTCTCTGAGATGCTCAATAGCTCCGGAACAGAAAAATTTAGTAAAAACATAGAATTAAAATATTTCTTTCACCGGGGCGTAAAACCGCAAGAAACAACAACGTTTTTAATTATGTTTTTCAATCTCAAATCATTAATATTAAATAATAGTAAAGATTCATTATGTAGAGTAGCTATGAATAAAAAGATGTAAGTAAGTACGATTGGCGCCAATATTTGAAAAAATATTTCTTTATACGAATGACACATTCCATATTTAAAAGAATTAGTAGTAATAGCCATTTAGTATTTTTTTACTGTAACAATATTATGTCGAGCCAGACAGTCTTTAAAGTTTAAATTCTACGTTTAAAAATGAAAAAGTTCTTAATACATTTCTGCCGGTTGTAAAGTACGAGCGTCGGTGTCCAGGGGCCATAAACCGTAAAATAGGATTTATTTCATTGAATGCCCTCCTCGCGAACGTACTAACTATAAATCAATATCCACTTCATTTTTACAACTTGACCGTCAGATAAGTGTATGTTTGGTACCTCAGGCGATATTCTAAGCTTTGATGTCGATACTGTTTTATGACACATTCATTAGCGTTTATTTATTGATAAAGTTTTTAGTTATTACCTAGTCGTCGTCACAGAATCAGTGCGCATAAATGGCGTGTAACGAACTAGATAAATATATATGAGGCCAGTGGTTTTATGCACAAATCTACCAGCTATTCATTGGGAAAATGAGAGTACATCTTCCCTAGACTGGAAAAACTTGACAACAACAAAACCCTATAAAGGCAAAGTTATCTTCTATCATTAATGAAGGCCCGCAGAGTAGTCATAATTTTTATCGCAATCTTTATGCTGCGGCCGCAAATGCGGAAGCCGTACCCAACGCAATTATTTGTGCGATCTGTGGATTGTAATGTGTGAATTGTATTCCTGAGACTATGTAGCTACTCTGTTTTCGTTAAATTGATGTTTTTAAATAACCCCGCTACACAGGGCAGGAATAATGATGTTATAAGGTAATGTAGGGAAGAATACATAGGAAGCTAGAAGCTAATATAGTCTACTTACTAACGCAAAACAACTAATTAACTGTACTGTAAGTAATCCCACAAGATTCAATTTGCGATTACCGACATTCCACATCAATGAGCAATATTCAAAGGCGACTAATCGTATTAACGCCAGCTAAATCCCTTCGACAAAAATATTTTGGTTTTATTACGATAACGAAAATTTAAAAATGTGTGTATTAGGATTTTCAGACAATAAATGAGTATATTATGATAGAGTTGGTAACCTTTTTTTAGAGTTTATATGTATTAGCATAAACCGTTATTAATAAAGTCAAAAACCTATGTGCTGTTTCTCGAAAACAGCACATACCTATCTACTCGTAAAGTTAATGTCATACGCATACTAAGTACATTCCAAAGCAGAGGACTATAACAATTAGATCATAAAAATTTACTAGAATTACTCCTCGAATGTGACACAAGGACGACATAAGAGCATATTAGTACTGGTTAATTCGGATAATCTCCTATTTCGTAGGTAACCCAATTACTACAGTGTTCAAGTAAAAGGTGTAATGTAGCATAACACTTAATGAACGAATACAAAGAAAATGTTTCACAAAATGACTCTTCAAGCTCGGTAATGTTGAATTTAAAATTTTCCCTAATATCTTTGTATTACTAAGCCAGCTATATTTACTTTTAAGTAATCTAGTTAAGCCTAAATTTATACGAGATTTTAATAAATACGGAATATAAAATTAAATAAAAATACTTAGTTTTTGAGTTTATTTAAAAGTTGCTGTTCATTTTTACGATGTACTTAGCTGGTAATGTTTATGCTTTGGACGTAAGTGCAAAGGTAAGGATCAGATTTAGGTATAATCACAAGATGCGGAGTTTAGTAGTGTTTTTATTTTGTATATGTATAAGTATAAGTATATAGTAGAGCAGATATATGATATACTTAGAGTTTACCTGCTTTGTCTGCGAGGAGGTCGATCGCGAAAATTTAGAATACAAGTGACATTAAGCATATTATAGCAAATTTTTGACTAAATTCAGCCAAAACGTTCTCAAAACTTCATTTGTTAGCGATCTGTAGATGCATCTGGTTCTTAGACAAATATGTACTCTTAAGTAGTTACGAGGCCTACCTTGGCTTGAAAATTTTATCCATTGTTTTTTTTATTTATTTTGTTTATTATTGTATGGTTATTACATCTATTCTCACATTATTTCGCATCAATAATAGTAGTGAGAGTCTTACCTGTTGTGGCACATCTCCAAACGGCTGAACAGCATCGTAAGCATCCTTCAAACACGCTTCATAATCCGGCGTGAACTGCTTAGAATCTAACTTCAACACATTATGGTACGCCACCGGGAATATTTCTCTGAAGAACTTCTTAGCGCTGGATATGAGATCTTTTGGAGAACCAGCGCTTAAACTTTCACTGGTGATGTCTCTCTCCGAGTTTGGCCGAAGTACTGTTCGGATATCATCGTAGAGACTTCCAAGCGGCTGCATCGTTCTTGACGCATGCCCTCGGTATAGTTGTGTGAAGAGCATCGCTGTCTTGTTTTGTGACTGGTGCGAAAGACCCGTCAGGTGATCTGTACAGATAAACAAATAGATTGTTAATTTTATTGAAACTTTATTTAATTACGTAATAATAAGGTTATTCCTAAGTAAGTTTTTTTATTGTGATAATGGTAACAGAATGCCTATCCTTGCCGTAACGCAACAAGTTTGGCTTATTCATAATGGACCTTTTTACAATTTCTTTTGAATTAGCTTAGGTTTTATAATCAAAGTGGAATATAATCATTTTAAAATACCTAGACACCTCTCTTGGAAATATCTGCATATATTGTATAACACACTTAGGAAACATTTTAATATATTTACTTAAGTATAAAAATTGGGTATTCCCTGAGATAAAACCTACTATGTTGGTGATATATTACTTATATAACGTAGTGGCACCCAGTATTCACAGCAGGTGTTGATGATATCGCTCGTTAATTTTATAACTAAATATAGAAACAATATTAAATTCTATATATTAAAAAAAGACGTTGTTCATTTAATTAATTATTTACGTTAAGATTATGTTTACTATTTGCATATGTTTTTTAATTTAATTTGAACAAAATTTCCTACCTGTTTTTTATAGCATTTAAAGACACAGAGAATTTATTTTTAAACCAATTCCTTTAGACAACGAATTAAAGTTACATGTTACCACCTAATTGGGAGTAAATTGACAAATTGACCAATGAGTTCCGTAAAACTTAATTAAGGCAGATAGCACTAACAATATAAAAAACGAAAAGCTTGTTAATTTTACTTAAAACTAATGTGTTTAGCCACCGTGGTAAAGGTAGACCTAGTTTACCACGATTACCAAAGAAGAACCGTCATACCAGAGCGATATTAACTTTTTAAATAAAAAGGAGGCGGTCAAAACAAAGAACACAGTTTTTATCTACGGAAGAATGATAGTTAAGAAACACTTTTATAAATTCCTACGCGATAGTATGCTCGAAGAATGTCTTATCTTGACGATATGGTCCAGAGTTATTTTTAAATTAAATAATAAATAAAACTGTTATCATTAGGTAAGCCTTTATTTACGCCCTACTGCATTCAGTGACGGATAAAACTGCCCAGACAGATGGGTATGGGATTAAACGCTTGTTATAATGTTTTCGTAGATATTATATCTTCATAATTTAGTGGGCTCTTACTACTATGAGATGAGACAGGGTAGTAATACCGTAATATCTTCTTACTGTGGAGTAAGACGGAGCTTTCTTATAATTTAAGACAAAAAATTCTTAAAATTGTATGAAAGCTACGTGTTCATATTGTTTATGTTGATACGATATATGAAAAGTCCTTTTAAGCTGTAGAGCTTGATGAAAAGGCTTTTTAGCCCGTGGGTTTAACATTAACACAGATAGACTGCCATTAATTTTAGTCACTTTTAATAAGACAGGTTTTCAATGAAAGTGTGTAATACGTTTATACGTACGTGTGTACGTTACGTTACGTTAGTAGGTATACGTTTTATATTCAATATCTACCTTTAGGTTATTCAAGTTCTGATACAGAGCCTAATGTGTAATGAAGGTGTTGTCATTAAAAAAATAGGTACACAACTCGTAAAATAAGTAAATAAATTAGCAACTTTTTAAAAAGCGGCATTACAACAAACGAACCTTCAAACAATTTATTTATATAACTTAAGAATGAACTAACAACAATAAGAAAGATATGATAAATTGAATATCAGTAAGAGTGTTCAATTTACTTTTCTCATTCTGCAGACAATGTGCGCTTATTAAAGAGTTCCACCTTCACAAAAGAGGATTGATGACGCGACGTGCTTCAGAAATAAATCCTTCCATTGAGTGTATCACTGTCTCTTAGGGGCTTGAGTTCAATAAATAATAAGGGGCAGTGCTGACTGACAAAACTGCACGGGATTGTGAATATTTTTACTTTTGATAAAATTATTTTTAATAATAGGTCTTTACCTATGAAACCGTTTTATTTCTGTGCAGTCTTTAGACTTTATATTCTTTTAAAACATATAGGTATAATAATATATTGTTGAAATATTTTTCGTTAATTAAGAAATATTAATTTTAAGATTTTGGAATTGGTGAAATGTTCTTATTTATAGCCCATTAATGTCCCAATGCAGGGACAAGCTTTCCTTTAGTGCTGGAGAGCAACTTAGCTTACTGCCTATACTGCAATGGTTAGAAAGATTGGTATAAGGTTTTACGAGATTTCTTCTTTGGTTTTGGTACAGCTTACAGAGAACTTGGCTTTATTGATGGGAAGTGGTTCCAGTCGCTCATGAACATCAGCAATGACAGAGCATAGCAAAGCCACTGCCCATCATAGGACACAAGCTTTTAGCCACAATATCGCATGCCATACCACAGACCACATAGGTCAAACTATCATGACAGTTAACCCAGTGATAGTCCTCCAGTATGCCGACAGATAGCGTGGTATGCCACGTCATTAGTCATTGCTAGCCCTAAGTGTCATTCGTCTTATGGACCTCTAGACGTCCGGACGTCGAACTCGCTAAACTTTACTGTGACTCTACTTTAGTTTTAAATGTAAGGGTTCGTTGTAGTCAAGTTTAATTGTCTTTAGTGAGCTCCGTTTACTACGCAGACAGGCTTTATCTTGTTAATTTGAATAAAGAATAGAGGATTGAGTTCCAAAGCGCTTCTTTTTCTGAATATTCAGTGTTTTGTTTAAAAAAAACAAACAAGATAAGAATGCTTAACCGAAAATCGACCTTTATGTTGTAGTATTTTACAGTTCACGACTGCAATGGCTAGATCTCGGGTGATTTTTGATTTAAAGTACAATGCTTAGTTTGGGAGTATAATATACAGGGTGTTTGGTACATCGTTTGCCAAATTAAAATAGCTGATAGAAGAGGTCATTACTCGTCTTTCCTCACTCACTTAGCCGGTTTTAACCTTAATATATTTTGGATATCGATGTAAAGCTATTTTTAAAAGAAAAACCCAATATTTACCATGAACACTTAAATTTTTAAAAAAAATTCCTCCGTGAGTTCTCATAATTATGTTTTGTTTTAAAGTTTAATACTAGGAGCATCAAACAAATTCATAATAGCTCACCAAAAACGTCAACTTTTTGTTTATTGACTTATTATAACTATAGACAGGTAAAATTTAAAAATGTGATCAACTTCACAGTACAACAAAAAAAAAAAAAGATAGAAAGTTCTTCCATTTTCTGAATAAATGCCTTACTTTATCCTCTTTTCATTGGTATACAACATGTTATAAAATAGTAAATAGTTTTTCTACAAAACATGTGTAATACATAATTCGAAGTAAAGAAAACACGTAACATTAATCGTAATTATTGACGCTATAGTAAATGATGAAATTTTATTTTGGGTTTTTCTTTTAAAAATAGTTTTACATCGATATCTAAAATATGTTGAGGTTAAAACCAGCTAGGTGAGTGAGGAAAGACGGGTAATGACCTCTTCTATCAGCTACTTTAATTTGGCAAACGATGTACCAAACACCCTGTATAGTATACATAACAGTTTTGTTTCTATGTAGAATCAATATGCCAAGAATTCCTTCCTCACTGTTGGAGAGTCTCTGCAGTAGGTTTTTAAAAACGCAATCAGAACGATTTGATTTCACAAAGAATCACCAGAGGTGGGCCATTTAGCTATTAGCAAAAGAATCAACCATATCTCAAAGCACGTTCATTTATTGATACTGGTATGGTTTTATTGACATTGAATAATCTATGGCAGTAATATATAGATTTCTCTCGATATCGTAAAACTTCGCACATAAACGACTTGGCGCCATATTTTTATTTATTGATTCACATGTTACCGCAGGCAATACTGGTGCGGGCCCCGCATATCTACTGTAAACATGCAGGTTTTATGTCAGACTTATTCAGGTAATATAGGTACAGGGATTTGATTACCTTCAGAAGATATGGAGAAAGGTTATGGCCTTTCTCCATATCGGCTTATAATGCCTCCTTAGCTTGGCATTCGCAGCATGCACACATTCCATATATTATTGTCCTGAGCGTGTATTTTTTTATTTTTAAACTCCATGCACAGAACAAATATAATCCCTGTTGCGGAAGTTGACTTTAAGAAACGAAAAATGGATGAGCTTTTGCCGCAATATCCGCGAAAATACGGTTCTATTTTTTTGATGAAAATAATTGTATTTTTATCAAAAATAAGACTCTTTTTAGGATTGTCTTCTCACTTCTTTACCAACTATAGAATATTCCACTGCTCTAACAGGCTTCCTCTTTTAATTAAGAAGAAAATATCCATGGATTTTACAGATAATTAAGATGAATAAGAATTAATATTCCTTTGATAATAACATCACAAACTTAAAGAAAATATATCAAGAAAACATTAGCAAACAAACTTAAGTAGAGATATTTAACAGATCTCTCAAGAAAAACCTTTTTCTTAAAGCAAAAAAGTTTTGTACCTTTACATTTGCTTCTTCAATTCTCAATGTCGTATAAATTACGATTGCCGTCTCATTACTATAGTAGAGGGACTTTACAGAATGAGATTGCTTTAAACGCAAAAACTCTGAGTTCATTTGTAGAAACAACCTTTATTGCTGACTGTATCTGCATTAGCATAGCTGAGTAATTAGTTCACTCAACACAGGCTAGCTGTGGACGTTGTTAAACTGTCATGAAATTAATTATGCTAAATATTAAAGTACATTAAGGATGTAAGATTAAGACTATCAGAAAAGAGATTTGATTAACAGAGTTTTGTTGTTTAAGAGAAGATTCATAAATAATAGTTTATGTCACCGGGAATGGGGCGTAATTAGTCACTCCGCGAAGCTAGTGAAGTTCCCAGGAAACTTCTGCGCTTCTGGACAAAGTTAGGCTGGCTAAGTTAGCCAGGATTCTGCACACACCATGGACCAAAAGGGAGGCTAAGTTTGAAAACTAGAGTTCACCATCCATTCCATGGGGCGGAATTGAAGAATATTCTTAAAAGATACAGGTGAATTGGGTTTACCCAGAAACAATCGTCTTGCATGGAATTTGAAACCTTACTTAGCTTGTGATAGTCGTAACTACAGAGTCATTTCTTTACTTAAAAAGAAAAGAAATGAAAAAGCATGACTGAGTATAAAATATACCTAACTAAAACTAATCCAATGTCACCACAGCCTTTAATTAAAATCCGTACTAACATAGACGTATATATAAACATTACCTATCTCATTCCGACTATCATTTACCATTACCCTTTATTTACTAGCAGCTGGTATTTTATGTTTCTGGTTAAGCTATAAATACATTCATGCCAGTATTATGAAGTCAGCCATATTCTATTACAATAAATCCCTAGATTCCGTTATATCCTACTAATATTATTATAAACTCGACAGTTTGTGAGTATGGATGGATGTTCGTTATTCTTTGACATAAAAACTACTGCATGGAATTTTATTTTACCTTCACAATACTAATAGTTTATACGTTAGATAGAGATAGCCGTTGAGGCAGTAAGGTTCTGGAACGGCGTACCAGAAAAAGCAGTGTAGAGATCAATGGATGAGGGAGGCACATGATCGCAGTAGGTGGAAACATTTGGAGTAGGCCTCCAGAAGAGGACGTTTATTGGCTGATATGATGATGATAACATTAGAAAAACATACGGGCAATAATTTATAAAGATATTTATAAACTACTCGAAATGTTAATCCATTGCAGACAAAGTCGCAAGCACCAGCTAGCTTTGAATATGTAAATAGGACTAGGACTTTTATGACATAGCGTAGAGATTATATCCTGTCAAAGGCTATGTGTCATCGTAACCGGTCTCATAGCAATTTCCTCGTATAAATGGAGCCTGTGTATTGAACAAACGGGGATGCTTTATTCACTGAAAAGCTGCTATGTCTACCAATTGTTCCGTAAGTGTAAAGCATTCCAGGCCACAGACAAAATTTAAGTTCAGTTTTGAAATGTGAAAATTAATTTTGAATCAAATATTACAAATGTTATGTAAAGCCACGACCTGCGTAGCTTTTCCGTTAGTCAGGTTTTACGACACCCATGGGATGAGATGGGGTGGTGACATATACTATTTGTTTTATTCTTATGAATATAGAATGTGAGATTGTTTGAGATGCACCTCATCGACGATGTTGGCTGCTGATGGAAATTGAATCTTTCTGGCAATGATTACTTGGAAATATTTTATCGGCCTTTACGATATCCAGCCCTTTACCATGTCGGGTCAGGAAAAGTAAATGAATGGTGTAAGTAATTTTGAACTTTTTAATTCAAAATAAGATAGAACATAGGCATAAAATTCATCTTATTGTTGTTATAATAAAATTATTGTGCACATTAAAAAATAAAGGGATATTTTAAGTGCATTAGTTTATTTCCTATTATTATAAACATCGATAACGAAAGCGCGTCCTAACTGTTAACAACATTACTCTGTAGAACATTTCATTCTGTTAATGAGTACTCTGTTAATATTAAACGGTCTATTTTAACGTTAATATGCGGCACCTTTATAAAAAACAAAGCTAAATTATTTTAGTGCTCTAATGAGGGTCCGTGCGTGTGGTCCCATGAGACCCTCAGGCATTCGAACAATGGTATAAAAGGGAGTGAAGCACACTCTCATTATTTCCTCTCAGATTTCCTCTCAAGAGTAGAGGAAGGGGTTGAGAGTGGGGCTCATTGTTTTATACTAGATACTCGCGAGGTCGATGCACTCTAGTTATTTATTCTTTTGAAGATAATTACTAGTTTGTTTGCTTAAGTTGCAATGACTGAGATCAAAGCAAAGTTAATGTTTAGCGAAACAAAATCTTGGGAAAAGTAGTTATTATAAATGTATTGCAAAAGATAAGAATATAATATGGCTCGCACATACGTAAAGCTGGTATGTACTAGATAACTAGTTACTAAACATACTTATTTTTATGTAAAACCTCCATTTTCATGCACACAAATTACCAAAAACGTGTAAAGATTTTTTTAAAGACATTGACATTTTTGGTACAGAACTCAAAATATATGATTTCTTCAGTTTTTAAATTAATATGTTTTAAAATAAATTTAATTCCTCAGAAGCTTAATTCATTAGATTATGCACTATTATTAACAGATATAAAGAGACAAGTTGCAGTAAGTTAGTTAGATAACAACATGTGCATCAGGTTAAGACCGTCAATCAATGTCCATACTAATGAAGGTTATATAGGTACCAGTGGCGAAGTGTCCATATAACCCGATTCCTACCGGCTTACCTTTGCAAAAACCGCTAAGCATACTCTATTAAAAAATTATAAATCAATGACGCAACATCCATTCAGTAGGTACACAAAATTAAAAAACCAAAAAGTTTTCTGTTACATACGTAAATCGCTTTAATATAATTATTATTTCCGTACTCATAACGCCATCTCTTATTACAACATTGTCAACTAATAGCGGGTAAGCCGGGCGCAAAAATAGGAATACGGTACGAAAGTCGTACGCACACATGCAAAACCTAGGTGTATTATTATGCATTTTATCTGCGTATGTAGGCGTAAAGGTAAGCCGACTCTGTCCGGGTTATGTTATGATGAGTAGGTCCTGTTGTACAGTACCCGAGCGCGGCGGCGCCGCCCGGCACATCGACGAGTGGAAAGAGACATTCGGGCAATATCGGCTTCGTAGAGCGCCAGCTCTGTCGCACGATTGCAAGGATGAAAGATCGACATGCGAGAGCGAGAGAGGGCGCGGCTCCACCGCAGTGCACGGACACGCGGCGCATTTTAGCTGCGTGTATTCATTTGTTTGACAACGTGGGTCTACGTTTCCACTGAAGTACACGAATATGATCCACGACTATGTATAGCGTGGCACGGCGCACGGGTAGACCCACGCTGACAGCGTTGAGCTACGTAACCGCTTATTCGAGCAAGCTATGCGTGTGTCAATGACGTCAATTCATGCGTAGCCTCTTCGTGGGTTGCAGTGGAAACAACTACATACATTTTCTTACAAAGCGAAGTTTAGTACACATGCGTAGCCTCTCCGTGCACCGCCGTGGGGCACTGCGGGAGGTGGGACGGGCGGGGAAGCAAGCGAGCGACGCCTGCGCCATTTTGTCAATTGCTAGGTTTCGTGGCGCACGCGTGCATTTGATGACCACGACAGGCGGCTTTATTTTTATTTAGTCAATAATATTTGGTTTAATTATGGAGTTATTTATTGAAAAAGTCAAGCTACACCCCTGTTTATGGAAAATGAGCGATATATCGTACAGAGACATCGGTAAAAAGGATTTGGCTTGGGAAAAGATTGCGAGGGAATGTGAAATGGCGAATGGTGAGTAAATACTTGTTTACTTATTTTTTGTTACTAATTTAATATTATCACAGAATTGTAGGTGAAACTATGTTCCATTAAATAATTATGTAGCACACAAGTTGCCTTCACTATTTTTATGGCTGTATCTACTTTGCACTCAAAAGGTCGTTTGTAAACTCTCCAACGGACACTCAGAATTCCAAACGCATTTTCGACCACTCGTCTTGCTCGACAAAGACGATAATTATAAATTCTTTTATTTTGTGTAATATTGTTTTCTCTGGGAAATGGTCTCATCAAATTACATAATAAAGGGAATGCTTCATCCCCGATAAAGACATATGGAACCTCGATGCCACCTTCTACAAGTGCTTCATCAGGCGGAAGATTTAGATTACCAGCATATAACTTCTGACCAAAGTTGCTTTCTCGTAATATTCCCCCATCACTAAATTTGCCTTTTGATCCAATATCTATCATTATAAATTTTTTTTTACTATCAGTAACCGCTAAAAGCACTATAGAGTGATCTTTAAGATAGTTGAAATAATCTGATCCACAGTTTGGAGGTGCTTTTATTGTGACATGCTTGCCGTCAATAGCTTCAACACAATGAGGGAAGTCACATGAAGTTTTAAAATTTTCAGCAATATTTCTCCACTTATGTTCATCTTTAATTTCTTCTAAATATATAGGCGCTAAACAGTCCCATATAGCATCGGCAACTTCCTCGATTATCCTTGCTACAGAGGTTTTTCCTACTCTGTAACTGTAAGCTATGGTGTGGTATGAATCTCCTGTTGCCATATATCTGTAACATACAATTATTATGTTTTTTTTTGTTCTAGGTAAGGAAGCGAAATCTCATTGGAAGAAATTAAGAGATAGTCATAGAGAAGCTCTTCGAAGACGTAAGACTACTACAGGACAGGCAGCACAAAATATGAAACCGTGGAAATATGAGAATTTAATGGAATTTTTACTGCCACACAGAGAAAATAACGAGACTTTTTCAAATTTTTCGGATCGTATACAAGGAAACGACACTGAAAACACTTCTGATACAATAATTACGGATACTGATGTTGTTGAATCACCTCCCTCACCGGCTAAAACATCTACAATTCAATCTGGGAAGAAGAACAGCAAGCAACTGGAAATGATAGAGATTCTTCAGCGCCGAGAGAAAAATCGCGAGCAAAGACGAACTGAAAGAGATGAAATAAGAAAGCATATTACTGATGCTAATCGACCACCAGATGCATTATCTCATTTATTTGAAAGTCTCTGTCAAAAGACACGTGATCTACCAAAGTATTTACAACTACGAGTCCAAAGAGAATTTTTTGAAACAATTACTCGTGCTGAAGAAGAAGCATTGTCCTATGACTCAATGAATACTTACTACTGCTCCACGCCTTCCACTTCGTCTTCTTATGGTTATAGAAGTGCAACAAATTATCAAACCAGCCATTTGCTTGACGCCAGTCCCTTGCCTGATTGCAGCCCCCTGCCTGATGTGAGACCTGTGCTTGACGCCAGTCCCTTGCCTGATAGCAGCCCCCTGCCTGATGTGAGACCCGTGTCTGACGCCAACCCCTTGCCTCAACCTCAAGATACTTTTCCAGCTGTTTGAATCTCGAACCATTCAAAAATAATAAATAAACACACACACAACGTCACGCCTTTTTTTAATCCCCGAAGGGGTAGGCAGAGGTGCACATAGACACCCACTTTTCACCAGTTAAATAATAAATATACATATATATATTTTAATAATAAATAAATAACATACCTAATGGCGATGGCGAGTCTTTCATCAGAACTTATAGATTCCCGATAATTAGTATTCCTTTTTTCAATTTTACTTTTAATCATGTCATGAATAACCTGGAAGTCTCGTCGTGATAGTCGATAGTAATTTTCAAATTTTTCATCACTTAATGTCATAAATAATGTTTTGTATTCTCCATGTTTATTTCTGAATTTAATATGATTTTCAATCCAGAACCGGTGTTTTCTTTTCTTTTGTAATTCACCCAAGATTAGATCATCAATCTCACTTTCGGATTCATCGTCAGAAGAACTGTCTAGCAAAGTCAGTACCAATGCCATTCTATGAGTACCTCGATACGATATATACGAGAAACACGAAACGCGTCCGTTCCACAACGTGTATGACTGAAAACTGCTCTGCGATAACCGAGCTGTACATAGTCGTGGGTCTTATTCGTGTACTCCAGTGGAAACGTAGACCCACGTTGACAGCGTTGAGCTATGTAACCGCCTATTCGAGCAAGCCACGCGTGTATCAATGACGTCAATTCATGCGTAGCCTCTCCGTGGGTTGCAGTGGACACAACCACATACATTTTATTACAAAGCGAAGCTTAATACACGTGCGTAGCCTCTCCGTGCACCGCGGTGGGGCCGCGCCAACGTGATCATAGCATAGCAACATAACATACAATCAATTTGTTTGAATTTCCCACTGCAATGAATGACGTTGAAACGATGCTTAATAATGGCTCCCATCACAAGTTGCATTATTTTTGTTTTCATTTATTATTTAAAGTATTGCAAATAATCGTTAGAATTCGCTTTGTTGTGTAAAGTAGTAATTACTAAGTATAATTTGTGTTTGTGTATTGAGTGTTGTGCATTGATTGACATTGTCATAGTACTTTGGGTGCCTTACATTATTGTAAGTACATACTTACTTCGTTGTTATTATTTTAGTTTGTTGTTATAATGGCAGCGTTAACAGTATTATTATAGATTGTTGACTAATTGATTAATTATTGTGTAAGCAAAACATCTTTCTTGAAATTAAATAACGAAAATAAGAAACACAGACATAACTATGGAATACAAACGACGCCGCCCGGCACGATGAATTTACGATAGGTTTAGGTAGGTATATTTTTATATTATTAACATCTTAACGATACATATTATTGGCTTACAGGCAGTTGTAAATTAAATAGTACCTACGTATTATTTTCTATGTTTCTTATTCTTAGATTTAAAAAAATTGTGGAGTCATTTAGGATATAGCGACATATTTAAAACAATATCTTATTCATCAAAGAAACATGCCCATACTGAGAATGAGAAACATATTCGGAGTTGATTAGCTTTACATGAGTTTGGGACAACTATAATATTTTTTTACGAATACGTATGAAGTAGGTACGTACTTAGCTTTAGTAATTTTTATTATATTACGAAAGACACTGTAACGGGCTCGGTGGCGCAGCGGTCGAGATAAGCGGTTGACGTGCACGAGGTCACGGGTTCGTTTCCCATGTAGGACAGTTCTTTTTGATCAACAAATTATTGGGTCTGGGTCTTGTTCTTTGTGTCTGTTAAATAGATGTTTGTGGCAGTCCCCGCGACGCAGTTCATGATCCCTAGTGCGGAACTTATATAATATTATTTTCATAAAAAAATAACAATAATAAAAAAATCTGTTATAATAACCAACAGTGCTTACTCGTATGGTAGGTAGGTACAGTGAGCCAGTCAGTGGCTCACTGTTGCGCTTGTCAAATGTGTACCGACACTGATAAGTTTTTTTTCGGCTTCCCTTTTATAAAAATTCACCCTTCGCCACTGATAGGTACATTTTACTACAAGTAAATATAGCTTTTATATACTTTGCATTACAAGTTGTAATTGCATATATATTATACACATGAGGTACGCAATTACATTATTAATAAGAGTTATTTTATTAAGTCACGTAGATCCCACAAATCGTGTGTATTGATGTCAATATTTATTACCTGTATGTAAATAACATTGCAAATGTGAATATACTGGCCAGTTATTAGGTTTCTTCACTGCTGTATCCATAAAAAACCAAGCAGTAGTGTTAAAATTCTTCTGCGTTTATGTTAAAGGGTACAATAGCTAGTGAAATTCTGTTGTTTACTAGCTACGTCCTTTTATAACTAGGTCCTTCTACCACGCTAGGTACAAGGATTACTATAGAAATAATAATAATAAAAATTTTGTACAGTGGTTTTACGACAACCACGGGATAAGTAGTGACACCGTCATCGACAAAACGAAATTGTATTCCATAATGGAACTTTCAACTTTTATGTCCAGCATTCGAGTAAATTACCTTATGCAAAGATCAAACTAAGCGTTATTGGTTGCTTTAATTATTCATCATACATATGCAATAACTATTTCTATGCTGATAATTATCCTCAATATACCTGTTAATTACTCCACTGCGCATTTCCTTCATCAATGAATGTTAGTATATAAATTACAGAAGACCGTATCCCTAACTGCGTCACTACAAGGACCTAAACATAATACAGTCAGGAGAAAAACTCGTCTCTACCTACAAAAAATGTACATCATCATATCAGCCTATAGACGCCCACTGCTGGACATAGGCCTCCTCCAAACGTTTCCACCCTGCGCGGTCCTGTGCCTCCCTCATCCATCGGCTTCCCGCCGTCCTAATCAGGTCGTCGGTCCATCGTGTGGTCTCCCCACCCTGCGCTTTCCGGTGCGCGGTCGCCATTCTAGAACTTTTCTGCCCCAACGGCCATCAGTTCTCCGCGCTATGTGCCCTGCCCACCGCCACTTTAACCGGGAAATCCTGAGCGCTATGTCGGTCACTTTGGTTCTCCTCGTTTCTGATTCGATCACGCAGGGAAACTCCTAACATAGCCCTTTCCATTGCCCTCTGAGTGACGGTAAGCCTTCTGAGAAGGCTTACCACTCTTGTTACATGTATGTACAAAAAATGTACATACATGTAACAAATTGACACAAGCAACATCCAGACCCAAGCTAATCATTTTTGGATTGCACAAATAAATCGGTTTGCGTGGTTATCGAATCGCAATCTACAGCTTTGCCACCGTGACAAACAAAACTATTAAGAACACCCTTTAATCAACAAACACATAGAAACAATACAATTCTCAACAAGCACCAGCTTACGTCAACACGGACATCCCCATACTACATCACACTGCAACCCTCCAACCTGTACAACTATACACCGTAATCCTTTACCATAAGAGACATTTTTCAATTAAACAGTATAGCTTGATGTGTTGCTATGCCTACAAAGGATTAGGGTACGAACGAACAAATCAGTGAATTGTTGACAATGCGGGAGTGTTGCTCAAACAAGCACCGTACAATGCTACCCTGGATTTATTGATGTAAGCCGACACGCATTTAGTCACAGAGTATTAAACTTCAAACTTCAAACTTCAAAATACTTTATTTCATAAAATTTATTACAAATTGTTTGAAATCGTCGTTTACTTAAAATTGAAGCTACATTTAAAATTATAGATCGACACAGACAAACGCTACAGCACTAAGAAAAGCCGCGTTGTATTGTCAAATGTAAATTAAAGGAGAAAAATAAACCAATCTACTACTCGAATCTACTTGTCTGTCTGTGTTGATCTATAAATTCCAGTTTCCAAATGGTAGGGCCAATGAGAAGAAACCTGGCAAAGAAACTCATGGCAACTCTTTTAAAATTCAGTTGTGTTTACAATTTTTTTTTTTTTTTACTTTAATCATATAGCCTATCAAAATATTTGACAGTACCAGACAGGATAATACACCATTTATACATCATAAAAAAATAATAATCAAAGAAAAGAAAAGTAGAAGACAAGCATGAGAACAAGGAAGACAGAAAAAAAAAAGATAGAAAGGATACAATAATACAATTAAAACTTAGAGATAAAACAAAACAGTAGCACACATATATAAAAAAAGTGCATAAACTTGCATTATTTGAAACAGCCTATATGGAACAGAAGCAGTTAATCCCAAGCCTTTTTGTCTTTCGTGTAGTCTAGGATAGTATAATATCCCTTTACGATAAGTTTTTGTTTGACTACATTCTTAAATTTATTAAAACTTAGATCTTGAATATCTTTCGGAATTTTATTATAAAATCGCACACATTGACCCTGAAATGAACTATGTATTTTTTGGAGCCTAGAATACGGATGAATAAGTCTATCTTTATTTCTAGTATTTATACTATGGACATCACTTCTTTTGACAAATTGGTCTTTATTTTTATGAACATAAATTATGTTTTCATAAATGTATTGACTTGCTACAGTTAATATATTGATTTCTTTAAATTTTTCTTGAAGTGATTGTCTCCTACCTAAATTATAAATTGCACGAATAGCTCTCTTCTGCAGCACAAAGATAGAATGAATATCGGCAGCATGTCCCCATAGTATATTATGTACAGGTACTACTGGAAAATGCGTTTGATGTTACGCTCCTACTGAAATTTGATTGAATCAGCTTGAATTGTCTTTGACAGAATTCAAATTCTTTGTTCATTATACAGAATGTGAATTATTGTGTTTATCATTCTATTGTCTAATGTATAATAGAGCTCACTTGCTACTATGTCGTAGGACTTATTGTACATTTACTTTTTCGTGTGATGAAGGAGTACCTAAGCAATGATCCCAGTTCTACTTGTAGGACAGTAAAAAACAGTGTGTTAGGAAAAAAACTGCGCAGAATACATAATTAAAGGCATATTGAATCGATAGAAGACATGTAATATTATTGCAAGTAGCCAAGGAACACAGCGTAGATTTAAACGCCCAGTTGCATTTGAAACTTTATCTGTCGTAGCAGCAAAAATTAGCCTACTATGCAGCTTAAAGTTTAGGCTTCCAATAAAGTGTACAAACAGACTGCTCAGTTCAAAAGTAGTTATGTAAACTCTAAAGTCAAGAGGTCGTGTCTTTTCATTTGTATTTACAGCAAAAAAACGTATATTAATCTATTTATTCGTGCTCTAGCACTCATATTTATACAAGCTCTGCTTAGTTTTGGGACTAAATGGCGTTGCGAAGAGTACCTATAATAATGACCAAATAACTTAGACGACATTTGAACATAACAAAACTATGCTATGACCCGTTACACTAAACAAGAAGCTGCATCTGAACAGTATCGATTGATCTTTGATCTGATATAATAAACATAACTATGCCGTCAGTCAATAGCATCTCTTTTATATGTAGTACAATGGATTCTAAGATAACGGTTGTATTCAGACTACACGTGTAATGTTGTAAAGGAATATTTGTGTTATATTTAGCTATGACTTAGTAGGTATTGTTACTAGCTGTTTTTTGCACGCAGTTAAGACTGCTACGATTTTGATTATTACCACTAATCGTCGCTGGTGCTAAAACGTAGTGTGTTGTTCCCACAGGGCGAAAGGCGGGTTACGTAGTGCCAGTGTACCAATCAAAGCCTTTCTCTCTTTACAAGCTCTAGTCGAAGCATAACGCAGATTTGATTAATATTGTTAAGTTTAGTATTCTAGAGTATTAGATGCTTGCGTCAAAACGGGCTAAAAAAACAGGGCATCACATCACTATCGAATCTAATAATCGAAAAGGCGATTATGGTCTGAACATTTTTAGTTTATGATATTAAAACATGGACTACTCTTAAGACAGACAACATCTCCCGCAAAGAAAAAAACTTAACATAAAAGCCAACTGCACAGCGTAGTAATAAGAGGCCTAGTTTTTCTCCCTATACAGAAGGGCATTCTTCCTCCCGTGGGAGGGTGATGATTACATGACACCCTTTAGATAGTCTAGAGCGGAAATTTACCCCCTTTTTATAATAGCAATGTGATAGTTTGTAGCTCGACGTTCTCTCTTTGATGTCGTTAGTTTAATATTCGTATGTTACGTTGTCTTTATGGAGGAGCTACCAAACTCATAATGCGTGTGTGATTTGCTCAAAAGGCACTCATATTCATATCGTTATTAAGTATGAAAATGAATTATATTTTGAATGACCTTTTGAAAAGAACTAGTAGAGAGATAAAAATACTTTTATTTGACACATTACTGACAAGAAAGAAAAAAAAAGGAAAGAAATAAAAAAATCCATGAAACAGTAAATTGATACCACCGCTGTGCGCGCTTAATCCATCATCAACAGAAGTGTTAAAATATGCCTAGGTTGAGGGGTACCGTAGCTAATGGAATAACATAACCTAGCAGCACTTAGACTTGGTCCTGGGTAGGCAATGACTTGGCTACGTATTGTTCTACCATTATGTGGGGCGGCTTTTTGCAGAAAAAATCGTTAAATTGTCACGAAATCGAGAATTCTAAATGGTACTACATGTTTGTATAACCCACAAATAATTGTTTTAAGCCTTAATTGATGTTGTTGTCTGTCTTTTAAAATAAAAAAGTTTACCTTGCAACGACCGCCTCGTAGACAGGAGTAGTTCAGCCGTCCACTTGGTAGACGACGCGACGCTAAACTCCGTACTTCTGTGTAGCGATGTGCGTAGCCTTGCTTCGCGCCCTCGACCGCAGCATTGACCACCACATATTGGTCCTAAAACAATAACATTATATTTTAATTCATTATAACAGCCCATTAATGTCCCACTGCAGGGACGGGCCTCTTCCCATGACGGAGGGATACTTGGCCTACTAATACCACGCTAGGCAGACGGTTTGGTATAGGCTTTAATTGCAAGTTTTCCTTCTTTTTATTTCGTAAAGATAATATTCACTGATAGTCCCTTAGTCAATTTTTACGACACCCATAGATGAGGTGGGGTGGTGACATATTGTATTCTTACTCCGTCACCACACGGAGAATTATATTTACCCACTTCAAAATGAATTCAAAAGCAAAGCTTTGCAATAGCAAAGCTTTGCTTTTTAAGTCTATAATAAAGTCTATAATAATAGTCTAAATCCATTTACGTGGATTATTCTCAATCAGTAATTTCGTTGATGTAAGATTAATACCGTAAACTAATTTTAATGATTTCTTATGGAATCCATGTAGGACTATACCAGCCCTTTTCGACAAAATGTTTTCAAACTGGTGGTTTAGGCAACGATCCTCAATATTGCATTCACTAAACATCGCCTCATATCTTCAAAGGAATCTCAGATCTCTAGATGTCCCCTGATCAAAAGACTCATGAGTAATGTCTTCAAAAACGAAGCTTAAAAGAAACAAACAAGCTTCTGACTCAACCATTTAAAGAGATCTCAGCAAGTAGGTTTAATTGCTGTTTGTAGAGCGGTCAAAGAATAATCTCTAAGGGTCATATGACAGGTGTCACAAAGACAAGGGTTCGTTAACTATTGTACGCGACTTAGTCATTCTTGTCACTTGAAGTAGTAAAGTGAACTGTTCTCATTGAGTATGTGGTCTTTGTCAAATGAGAAAAGTTAATGTAATTGAGAAGACAAGGAATGTAGAGAAAACTGTCGCTTTTTGTAATTCCAGCTATGTTGTTAGTCGATTGAGAGTTAAACTCTTTGTTTGGTATTACGTACGTCATTACTTAGTGAATATTCTTTTTTTTTTTTGTAAATACATACATATTATACATAGAAAACACCCAGACCAATGCAAACAATCATGTTCATGCACACAAAGATTTGCATTAAGCGGGAATCGAAATCGAGACCTCTGAGTAGCAGTCATGTAATATACCGACTACGCCACAGAGGTCGTCAAATGTCGTATGTATTTAATATACACATTTTTGCAATAAAACGTAGTTTGCTATTGAAATATGAACTATATCGAAGCAAACATACAACGCGGAACAAAATCGAGGTCAAAATAGTGTAAAATATAAATAATAATTTAACAAGACACTAGTTTAAACTGTCACGAGTGACCGGGCCCGCGGTATTTATTTGAATGTGTTTTGGCGAAGTTCCAAACACTATTGTACGTACTAGCATAAGGAAAAATATATAAGAGTTTCGTCTGCTTAGCGGTTTGCCAACATATTTATATGTCTATAAATATTATGAAAATAGAAGCAGTACGCTAAACCACCAGTTTATGTCTAGGTTAATCGCAGGATGTGATGTAATGTATGATTTTGTGTGACTTAGCTCTATATATAACTTAACATAATATTACATATTATTTTACACAACACCAAACAAACTGGACAAAGATAAATATTACTTCGCTTTCTTTTAATAAATATATGTACATCGATATTTAAGTTTACAGAATAATAATATGTATTTGCATAGAAATCACACCTTGTACATATCTCTAGAACCACCGTGATGGTATAAATAGAAAATCAGGCCCCATATTTTATAACCACAAAGGAATCGTAACTCGATTTACATACTAGGCAGCTCTACAAAAGGTTTAATAAACTGATACCTAACTAAGCTTAATTGCAAAGACTCCAAAATCAAACTACATAATTAATACAAATAAAGTATTAATATTTGCAATTAAAAAAAGAACATCCAGACATATTTATTTCTACGTCTACATTAGTCCGTTGAGTTGAACGCTCTATTTCATTTAAAACGACAAAAAATTAACAGCAAAAAGTTTGAACGCAGAACTTCATTTCGACAACCGCCATATTGATAAGAAAAGATTTAAATTTAGAACACTTATTTTATAGTTTGTCAATAGTTTTTTAATTTCAAGTTTGAGTTTCTTGGTGTTCATCAATATTATGTCTGTTAAAGTCTTCGTGACACAGGACTCAGTCTCTAGTGCATGGGTTAGCTTTTTAAGAAGAAGTAAGAAACTAAAACATTTTAAAAGCAGTTATGTAATTTAACTCCGTATGATAAGAGATGTGAGAGCATATATGATAATGAAGAATAGCGTCATCCCATCTCTTCCCATAGGGAAGTTCTGCCTTCGTCAAGGCAAGGGCACCCCCACAATGCTATATTCTCTTAAAAATGTTGGTGGAAACAATATTCTAGGGGCCAGATTCAGAGACCGCACTTTGTCTTTACTTTAGCAAAGTCTAGTTATTATCTCTGAATTTGAACAACATTAAAGTAATTTTTCGCATGAAAAAGTTTACTTTCATTATTTATTACTACAAAGTAAACTTTTCATGCGAAAAGATTACTTTAATGTTGTTCAAATTCAGAGATAATAACTAGACTTTGCTAAAGTAAAGTCAAAGTGCGGTCTCTGAATCGGGCCCTTAGTCTCATTGGAGACATCCCAGATTAATAAATCATCAATGTGTATGATGTACACACATATTTAAGTTTAATTTCGCACAATGTCGTGAGATCGTCGTCCGCACGCAGGTTCAAGGTTGCGTCGGCGCATTGTTGTGTGACAGCTAGACAAGACCGCACAAAGGCTAGCTGTTCAACGCCGCGCACCGACGCTATAGTTTTTTCTCTCACTTTTTTTTATCAACACTGTTCAAAAAAGTTGCTAGTTCTCTGAAAAGTTTGTGCTTCTAAATATAGTAGCAACTACAGATGTAATTAGACTATTATTATTTACTATTATATTACATTAGGTGCAATATTTTCATCCCTTATCATTAATTTAAGAAAAAGTTCAGTAATTTAAGTAATGTGTTACTGTCAGCAGCTTCGAGTAAATGGTTCTAATTCATGATACAACCATTTATTGTTAGGGATACTGGGCTCTATGCTTTGCCATTACGCGTTAAACCATTATATTAACAAATAAAACTTTATGATATTACAAAGATTAGTAATATTAAAACTAACCATGGTAATAAAGCCTCAGATTTAATCAAATACATTTTATTACATTGCATTGTTCCACAATAACAAAGCGCTCTATCAAATCAGTGCGATTTCTAAGTATAGATTAACTCTTTACATTACTAAACAACAGCAAAGTAATCGTTAAACACCTCTTAATGCGACTATTCTGTTAGTGTTTCAGATAAGCTAGTTCTTGTATATCAACACTACTATAAAACAAAGTCACTGTTGCTGTCTGATAGTCCTTGTAACGGATGTCCCAACAAGAACGCAATTTTTAAATGCGTTTTTAACTACATTTTTATATGCTAAAATCTTTAAAACTACTACAGTTACTAGATAGAGTGATTCAAGAGGAAGGTTTATATGTATAACACATGCATAATATAGTAGAGATAAATAAATTTAGAGAATTCTAATGTAATCGTCTTATACAGCTGTACTTGAACGTATTTTATGCCCGATTTACACATCGACAAGTACAGTAGCGAGTTAAGTAGTATTTTAAGATTAAGTTGATTTAAATAGATCTCCATCCTATTTTTTGGCAAGTTAAGCTGGCGAGACGCCAGAGAGGGGGCTACTTCGTACTTAACTCGCCAAAAAATAGGATGGAACTCTATTTAAATCAACTTAATCCTAAAATACTACTTAACTCGCTACTGTACTTGTCGATGTGTAAATCGGGCATTAGGGACATTCTGTAGTAGGTGCCTGTGCGGAGCCAGGGTGGGTCGCTAGTTTGGTAAGTATATAATGCTTGTATCTTTAAAACTGCACAACGAATTCTCAAGCGTTTTTTTTAATAGATAGAGTGATTCCATAGGAAGGTTTATATGTATAATACATGCAAAATATTGTAGAATATAAGCATTGCACCCGTGTGAAGCCGGGACGGGGTCGCTGGAAGTTAAAACAACGCAATGGCGGCGGGCGTGGGGCGACGACAGCTGTCGCGACGAACGCAAGGCCACCGTTCTAGACTGTACGGTGCCTCGACACAGACGGGCACAGATCACACGCGGCCATAGATAATTCACTACATTAAATGATTTATGGTATCAATTAGTACTTAAATAAATATCTTTAGTTTTAGGTATTGGCTGAGTGATTTATAGACTTGCTGCTTAGTAGTGTCTTTAATAAAACATTGAACGGTTCCATTTATGGTAATAATAAGAGTGTAAAGGTATAGTCGCTCTAGAACGACTTGCAAAAATAAAGTTATTAAGAAATGGATATTCAGCTAATAATATATTTTTTAATTCAATACAGTAAATAAATAATTAATTATTACTTTTATTAAGTATATTCTGTTATTATAATAGAATTTGATATACTCGTTGTTGACATTGTAGGCGGCAGTAAAAACACAAGTCTATGGTCGACTTTTATAACAATCAATCTATGATAGCATTTGTCTATGATTAACTAAATAAGTTTATAAATATTCTAAACTAAATTATAACAAGCTGTTGTTATACAGATACAAATAAATCAATATTTATAGATGCAATTATCAGTATTGCAATTCTCGTGTTTTAAATCTAAGACTAAAGAGAAAGGTAATAAACTTGTCTAAGTAAATTACTGGCTTTGTGTTAGATGAAGCAATTGATCAATCATGGCTCAACGTATTCTTAAGAATAAATGTAAATAAATTGAGTCTGTGGGCTGGTCATTACTTTACCTTTAATCTGTGAAGTAAAAAATGTGTGAACAGTTACAAATTTATCTATACATTGTCATTTAGAAATGACTCTTATTACAAAGGATTAAAGCAGTAACAAAAGATAAAATTTCGTAGTTTCGTTTTACAATGAATGTCAAAGCTCGTTTTAGTCCCAAGATCATAGTAAAAGTCTAATATGGGACATTCGAAAAGCATCATTTCATGTTATGTAGCCTAATTAAAAATATAAACATGTATATTGTACTCAATTGTCTTCGAACATAAAATTAAAAAAATAACATCGGCTATTAATTCTTTTACGATTATTAAAAACATTTCATTTTGTCTACGTTTCTAATTCGTACATTACTTTGTAATAAAACGCTTTTTATTACAGAATAATATATAGCACAGACACTTTCAGAACAGGTGTGTTTATTAAAAGTAATAAAAGTGACTATGACACTCAATCTTTGTGAAGATTAATTGTAATGTGCAGACTATAACGCTTTAAAGGGACTAATCCCACACACCTTCCCAACTCTGTGACTCATGTAAACTAGAAAAAGAAAAGCACTTAAAAGTGCTTAGGGTTTACTCCAAAAACTAACAAAAGTCGTCTTAATAACGATCCATCATCCTGTCCTCTTCTAGGTGGTCAGCCCTTAACAATTTTACGTCCTCAGCCAACAGCATCTCTAAAAAAAACTTAAACACCCCTTTTTGTGCTCAATCTATACTTCTATACTAATATTATAAAGAGGTAAAGTTTTGTTTGTGACGTTAATCACTGAATCTACTAAACCGATTTTAAAAATTCTTTCTGTGTTGAATAGTCCATTTATCGGGAGTGTCATAGGCTATATAGTATTACGCTATGACTAATAGGAGTGGAGCAGTAATGAAATATGTTGAAAAAAGGGACGCGTTTTTTTCGCCGCCCAACGAAGTGGGCACGGGTGTGTGTGCTTTACAGTGCTTTTACAAGGTTAGGGTATGTTATTATTTATTATCTATCCTGACTTAAAGGAATTACAGTTACGGAGAAAATGAGTAAAGTAAGTCCTTTACAGTCTCTTTACAATATTCTAAGTTCGTTTAAATTAATACAATACAATAATATTTGAATGCTATCATAGATTGATTGTTATAAAAGTCGACCATAGACTTGTGTTTTTACTGCCGCCTACAATGTCAACAACGAGTATATCAAATTCTATTATAATAACAGAATATACTTAATAAAAGTAATAATTAATTATTTATTTACTGTATTGAATTAAAAAATATATTATTGGCTGAATATCCATTTCTTAATAACTTTATTTTTGCAAGTCGTTCTAGAGCGACTATACCTTTACACTCTTATTATTACCATAAATGGAACCGTTCAATGTTTTATTAAAGACACTACTAAGCAGCAAGTCTATAAATCACTCAGCCAATACCTAAAACTAAAGATATTTATTTAAGTACTAATTGATTTTATTATTTTAGTAAAACTAAAAAACAAAACACCTTACCCTATTACCGTCACTCGCAATTTACATTCCAGCTTTCATCGTCGCGTAAAACGTAACATGATAAATACGTAAGCACCTCCATAACTCAAGAGAAGAAGACATTTTCGTTGAAATTAGAATATATGGACGCACTACACATACCTACAGTACTCGTGCGGTCATTTGTATGCGGTCCGCACCTCCAATTAGTGGGCGCACTATAAATACGGACACCACAATGCTTAATATTAAATTGCTTTACATGTTTTAGTATAATCTATGGGAAATAATAAAATTTTATGTTGTTATAAATACCGAGTTATTGTTTAATTATTTATGAATATTTTATAATTATTGTTTGTTTGCTTTTTTGGCTGCTTATTATTCGTTGTTATATTACTCGTTGTAATTTTAACGGTTTTTTTATGAAAATACTAAGTAATATATTATATTTGTTCTGTTATTTCTATGGATAAAGTATCCGTTTTAGATGTGAACTCGCTTTTAAAGGCGATATGGTATATTCAATTTCGGATTATTGATTATATTCATTATATTACTGAACGATATTCTACAAAAAAGTTTGTTTTAATAGGAACTTCAATACTCTCTTTTTACTACTCAGTCTGGTGGGCTGTCTAGATAGTGACTAGCAGAGTTATCAAATACAATGATTCCTAAAGAAATATCTAAACAAAACCAGTACCATCGCGGACGATGCAGCCGTAGCACTAATAGGCAAAGTTACCAATCATCGGAATAGACCTCCAGTGCAACATAAACAGCTAAATGGTTTTTATTTAAACTGTCATGGTCACATTCACTCAACTCTAATAAACGCTCAACAACTCTAAACAACATGGTAAATGTTTCGATAATTCGTTTAATATAGTACCTACTTAAATGGATTTTATTATAAAAAAAAAATATTTACCAATTTTGTGTTACTTAAATTATTTCTATATAATGTCAGTTCAAAACTAAAATTGCATGTAAAATTACGTAATTTATTTAAACATAGTATGAGTCACGACAGCTGCATGTCAAATCACCATGCGCCAACGACAACTACATAGTTACCTACTTTAAAAATCTTTTTGAAATATAGGCATCTATTGTTTGTTTAATATGTTTAAGGTACACTATTAAGCATGAAGACACTCAGTTAACTCTGCCTTTGCTACCGAAAAATGCTATTACTTATTATAATGCCAGACATTTAAGAAAAATAGGGAGGTTATTAGAGTTATTACAGCTTTAAAAAAAACATCCGTGTTTTTGAACAATTTCAAATATAATTGTGTTCATCAAACGTTGTGTAAATATTGATTAGTAATACTTAATTTTATGGTTTCCCTTGAAATAAAGTCAAGGCTAAGTTAATTATCTTTAATAGTACCTACCTTAGTAATCTTAGTACATTACTATTGCATGCTTTCCTACTTTTATAACGCCATTGCGAAATTGCAATGCGGCATATCGTAACAGAAACACTGAATAAAATCTTATTAAAAGCTTTCATACCATTTGAGGCTTTCTCTTTTAGAAGATAAGGATTACAATATTGTGCATTAATGGTACAGTTAAGGTAATTGAAATTGCTTTCTGCAAAAAGCTATTTATAAAGCCATATTATTATTTAAAGGATGTACATATAATTATGTATAATAAAGTTTTAACCTATTTTAGACCTCGGGAGGAGCAGTGAGCACAGACAAGCCGCTGTATACCCTGAAAGTCTCTTTAAACCATGTTTGAAGAAGTATCAAAGAGTTATGATAAAAGAAAGGGATAGTTTTTTGTAGTATACGGTCTTTTAAATCCAAAAGGAGGACTGTATCATCATTATCATATCAATCAATACAGATATAGGAAAAAGACCTCCTCCAAGTATTCCCCTAAGTATAATTTCCACTTTACGAGGTCTGTGTCTTTTTGAAAGGCATTTCAATACTTAAAAATAACGACAAAAAACTTACTTTTGAAAACGCCACAAAAAGACTATTCTCTTTGTAAGTAACAAAGTTAAAAATACCAAATAGCTACCCTACAGAAGCTTACTCAATAATCTATTATAGTAATCAATAGGACCACAGTTTCCTACCATTACTTGCTAAAACAGAAGCACTTTCTTACAGTTTAGTTCGCGTAAATTATACAAGACGTCCGACATTAAAATAATTATTGTGTGTGCAGACCACCCCGACACTTGGTTTATAACTTAACTTTATAAAACTCTAGAAATAAATGTTGCTAATACCCCTTCTTGCCATGGTGTCTTCACATAAATGGGAGCTTCATGGGTGTCGTAAAAATCGTCTAAGGAAATATTCGTATACCTAATATGTCTCTACAAAAAGTTCTAAAAACAGAAATCTTGACAAAATCCCATACCTATCCGTGACGTATTTGCCGATCATGTACCTCCAGGCTAAAGTGGGAAAATGCTGCTGTTTTTTTTAGGTTTGCGTAAGATAGCAGACGAGTCGTCCACCTATACAACTTTTTCATACTACACCTTGGAATATGAATAAACGGGTCTAACGGTAGGCGACATTATGCTCAAAAGATCTCATCATAACAGCCTATTAATGTCCCACTACAGAGACGGGCCTCCATCCGTGACAGAGGGATACTAGGCCTACTAATACCACGCTGGCCAAACGGATTGGTATAGGGTTTGATTTCAAGTTTTCCTTCTTTTTACTTCGTAAAGATAATATTTACGGTTAGTCCCTGAGTCGGTTATTACGGCACCCATGGGATGAAATGGGGTGGAGACATATTGTATTCTTAGCCCGTCACCACACAAAAGATCTGTAATTAAACAATAAAAGCTTACGTCTGTACAAGGTAAATAACTGTATTGATCTCCTAAATGCAACTGAGCTTCCATCTTGTAATTCACAAGTACGAGTACATCTGACCGATACAGTTTATACATAATCCCTATCGTTAACCAATATCACTGGTACTATGTACTGGTACTATATCGGATTATACAAATATGTACGATGTAGTACCAGAGTTATTGGTTCACTGCAGTTAGTTTACGTAAGCTGTTGTGTTTTATGCGATTAACATGATATAATTCAATAAATAAATAGCAACTTTATCAGAGGACTTCTTGAATTGTAAATTCAGTGTTAAATATTTTTTTTGTTATGGTAAACATTTGTATTTCATACCAAGAGTAAAATTAATTATTTGTGTTGAAAAGGTGATTCTGAATGGTAAACTAGTATTAATTAATTGTAAAAATTTAATAATTAATAGAAATAAACCCATAGGGATGAGATAAAGTGAAAACAAACAGTGTTTGTAATTCACCAAAGGTCAATAGACCTTAAAAGTTAACTAACTCCTGTAAATTTTTATATCGAAAAACAAATTCAGATCATGTTTGACTACTAAAAAAACTAATCGAGAAAACACGAAAGGGTCTCCATTTTCTATCAAAATAATTCGTACAAAATAGTGTATTTTACGTCACGTACTTGTAACAAAACCCCAATCCACAAATCACTGCGGAAAGGTCCACATCGAAGTGGATGTGACGTCACGGGTCCTAAGTCCCTCCGTGTGAGAGGAAAATAGAACTTTTTGTTACCTCTAACCTTTACACGAATTTACATTATGATTTACTGCTATTGAGTATGGGTTACGTGTTTTAGTAATTTGTTGCTAGTTTTTATATGTATATTGTTTTTTTATTACAACTCTTTATTGTTCAATTACAGGGACCGCATGCTGATCAGACTTGTTCAGTATAGAGTTATTAAGGGTCATAAATATGTCAAATTTTTGTAACCTTTCACCTTTCTAGAAATAACATCTGTAAAGTTTGACATGATCGGGTTTTTTGACACCCACGGCAAAATATGGGATGCAAAATTGAGATCCTGAAATCATTGATTACCCATAGTTATATTGGTACAATCAAACTAGTGAAAGGTCGAACCTCCTTCGGGAAATTAGGCTACTTATACTAAACAGGTTTGATTGAACAAAATTGATTGAAACCTTTTCTGGCAGAGATAAGTAATATGTAATAGTCTGAAGCTGTGGTCACAAACTAAATGTCTAATGATCATTATTTTCATAAAACTACTGTTTCTTGTTCAATTTATCTACTATCAAAGACATTTATGCGTTTATCAAAGTACAAAGACGTCTGTAAATCACAAAGGTCTGATAGTAATCATAGAGCCGAAAGGTATCTATCATTAACAGACCAAGACCTACCTCCATTTAGATTTAGAATGTTTACTAATAACGTCCAAAAGCTAAGGTTTTGCAGAAGCTCCTGTTATAGTTTTATATTGATTGTATTTATAGAAAAAATACAATTTATGGTTTCTCGAAATCGACACGCCTAGTCTTTGCATAATTAATCTTAAATAAACAGTACACTGTAATTCCAAAATGTCTGAAATATACGCAATTTACAAAGTTCACAATCAAAAGCGATCGTAGATTCTAAACAAGCTTTACAAAACTCATTCCAGCCTTATCGAAACAGTTGATCAAGACAATAAAACATGAGGAAAACAAAACACGCGAGCTAATACATACACTATACCTCTAACGAATGCGCTTTATTTCAATTATGGATAATATAATGACCCTTAACTACATTGTAATATAAGTGGTAATCGCGTAAAAGTTTGATGCAGTGGTGCCGTGTTTGAGAACGATAAAAGATTTCTTTACGATGGGTATTACATATCAGAAGTAAAAGGCTGGTAGGAGATATTTCAGCAAATAAATTTCACGCATGACCTAGCCTTGACAAGTAAATATTTAATATAATTCTTAAAACTAGATTTACAGAGAAAAATTATGCATTATGTCACCAACGAACTCGCCAGCTAGATAAAATCGTTAAAAACTCTAACCCTCGGTTTCCAAATATCAGATCAAGTAAAAATCAACTAATCAAGTGTCAAAACTCTTGTCAACTATCATAATCAGGAACTAAAATTTGACACATAATTAGTTGATTTTTACTTGATCAGTCATTCGGAAACCGGGGGTAAGAATAACTAAACAACTCGACTGCCTCGGAGGTAAAACGAAGAGAAGCTTTAAGTAGCTGTCGTGCCCGAGGTAGCAGGTTAAAATGCCACGAAAGATAATAATTTGTCAGCGCAAGGTGGCACTTTCTTTAAGGCACTCCCTATATTTAATCAGTTGTCACTGTTTAAATATAGGGAGTGATTACACACTTAATTGAATTATTTCAACAAAGATCTCATGGTAAAACCACATAAATACTTGTAATAGTTTCTTTTTAATGTTTCAATGTTATTACAAGATGTTTCTATCGTTATCAGTGACACCACAATCCCCGAGATTTAGAATTCGTAATAGAAAAGCTAGAATTACACTTCCCCGAGCTCGGATAGAACTGGATCTAAAAGGCTTAGCGTTATACCTTCTCCGATATTTTATTTTAAAACGAAATTTCTTGTTTTAGCTTGTACAAAAAGTACGAATAAGCATTTTGTTCTCTCTGGTTCATTTTATTTTGTTTGTTTATTGAGTTTTGTTATAGTATTTTCTGTGGTCATGGTAATACGAGCTGAAGTAATTTCATTTTACTGATTTCAGTTATGTATTGATTAATGTGACCTAAATAAGCTGACTACATGGTGAAGGAGTAAGAATATGCTACAAACGGGATGGTGATACCATCACATTTGTGAATTTGACCTAGGAAAAGTTCGCAGTTAATACCTCTAGGAAAATTAAAAAAAGTTAAGCTTGCCATAAAACCTTATACTAATCCGTCCGGTTATCGTGATATTAGTAGAGCAAGTTTGTTCGTTTGAACGTGCTGAACCAAGGAATATGTTACAATTTATTTATTCTATCATTTCACCTATCAGCATCAAGCCAGACATTTTTGCTAAGTGTTAATTTAACCTCTAGATCGTTAGCCAGATTCTACGATAAAGTGAAGGCAAGTTATGGCAATAGAATATACAAAACCGGTTACTTTTAGACGTCTTAAAACGACTGAAACATTAAAATAAAAAGAAGCAAATAGACGGGAAAATGCAAAGGGAATGTCGTTTACAGATATAATAATATAAAGAGATGGGAAATGTACTGCGACGAACGATATTGGCATCATTATACGAAAAGCGCGACTCTCTGACACATGTATTATGTTACTATGAAATTGTATTTATTTTATCTTGGAGATCAAGAACTGACGGAGTGTAGGTTGTTGTCTGCATTCTTGCATAGTATTTTCAGATCTTATCAGGTTTAATACATTAATATTTCCCTGTACAAAAAAGATTAAAGTCCGTGACCACGGTCAGTGTATCCTGTGCCTAATCGTAAAGCAAAATAAAGCTAAATAGCATGCCTCGTTTGTCTCCTGTTTAAATGTATACCTAATAATGAAACGCGATAGCTTAGAAGTTAAGGATTACAGTTACCACTGAAGGTTATGCAGTTTCATAGGTATCAAACTAAGTTTCGCAAGTTAAAATACAACGAAAAATGTCAGTTAGGTAACCTACCTTCTGTCGAATGTCCTTTTCAGTTTAAATAAGACTTTTGAAACGCGTTGAAAGCTACCAAAACCGAATAAATTGTTAACCGAATCGACACTATAAAGTGTGTAAAAGAGCTGTGTGACTAGTAGGTATAAGTTTTATTTACTAAAATAGTGTATTCATCGAACTATGTTTGAGTAACAGAATGGACTAAATAATGGATGTAACGCGATATACTTTATTGTGTATCGTAAAGTATACTTTTTTTTTAAATTTATTTTTATAGGCTTTGTCGCTTAGCGACCACATCGCCTAAAAAAAATATAAAATAATATATATATAAAAAATAAATAAGAAAAAAACTTTGTAAAATATACTTGGATTTCGATTCAATAGTAGGTATGCTCTGAATGGACGTAATAAAACTGAATTAATTTATTTCTTAACCGCTTTCTACGACTTCCTTGCTTTCTCCTATCTAAGAAGATGGGGTAGTAATAGGTAACCTAAAGATACTTTTATTCCGACGACACACAAAAAAAAACAAATCTAACTGCATTCCAGCAAAACACATTTCATTTCAAAAATATATCACAAACTTTTATACTATAAATGAAAATCTCTACAAAAAGCACATTCCTGTTCATACAACTTTACAGGGCAAACTATATAGAAAAATTAAACCTAACTTTTATAACATTTTATCCCATGTGCTGTCTGTTAAACAAGAAGCATACTACAGGTACTCGGTGTCGACAATTTTCATTTTGTTACAAAACAACAAGTACTCGTAACTTCACGTGTGGAGAGCTAAAACTAGGACGATATTACATACCAGCGATGTTGTGTTTTCCTCTTGAGAGCTAATTTTGTGCTGGATTTTGGACTGAGAGTGTTGACCTAGTCTGTTACGTGAATATTCTGTATATAACGTCATCTAGTTGCAAACTAAGTTTTTTAGTAGCACTAGTAGTTTCAGTAGCTGGTCTTGATAACCACATTTGTCTATTGTTTGTTCTAGACTAGGGCTCTGTTGGCCCAGTGGACAAGCAGTATGAAGCAAATATTCATAACACGCAGGATTGTATCATGAATGGAGCTTATATTGTTTTCCATTGCCTTTCGTTCTCCGAACTTAATATAATTGATTTATTATAAACACTTATTTTTATACATAGCTGTATACTCGTACCTATTGTAGTATAATTTATTTATGTAAAAACCTTTTACCCACGGTATGTAATCACGTATTAATAATATATTTAAGTCAAAGATATAATTTCCTCTTTACAAATAAAAGCAATAAGGAAAATTCTTACTTATTTATCATTTCAAATGAAATTATCATCATGTTGTAACAAGCATTATACTTTTATTAAATTATTTTTTATTGAAAACAAAAACTAAGTAATATACTGTACATTTTTTAAACTTTATCGTTAAATTAAAAGACAAAAATAAATCAGTTATTTTTAATGTGAAGGGAATTCATGAGACGACCGTGTTTTGTACTGCTAGGCATATCGAACTCGAACCGACAAATACCACTTGGCGTTCTTCCTAGTTGCGATTTTGTCGGCTCAATTTTTAAGAAGTTAAAAAATGACTGAGTTCTCTAGTAAAAAGTGTACAACCGAATAGAAAACCTTTAACAAGAAGGGATCGTACTTCACCTTCTGTACTCAAATCCTTTTTTTAACTTTTCTATCTAAAAATTTTATTAAAAAAGTACAATTAAATATTCCCTTTCATAAGCGCGTGAGCTAAGAAAATTTTCGTAAAAGAAAAGCTCTCTTCCATAAATGAGTTATGAATAAAATGGCGCACCTCCATTAACGTTCAGAGACATATAAAAAGATTATTTATTTGAGTGTACCTTTACGCTTAGTTTCATTATAAACAGGAAGAACTCCTAAGCCCATTACACAAGCAGTCATGTGAAAGAGAAAATAGAAATATATGAGTAAGTATCTACTCTATGACGTTTACTGTGTATAATTAGTGTTAATAACTTACCGTACTAATTTAATTATATGTATCATAGTTTTATGTAACTATTTTTCTATAAAATAGTTTTGTAAGGATAATAAAACTTAGTATATAGTAGTACTACATGGCGCTTTAGATTTATTTGTTTATTACACACAACAAATTACAATTATAACAATACACAACAAAAGATACAGAGATAGGGTCTAGATTGTAACTCAATCATGTGTGTAACTAGCAAAACAAATGTATTAAACAAGGTAATTATATAAAATGATTAGATTCTTCTTATCCAATGATAATAAGACTTGAGTATGTCATTTCTTATTGTATCTTTATTCGTAAGAATTACAGAAAGTACAATAAATTTCAGGATAAAAACGCGTTCAAACACACACATACTTACACACAAAAACAAAAGTCTTACACAATTTCTTTTCTAATATTATTTTTAGAAGCAATTTTCATTGTGGTGACGGAGTAAGAATACAATATGTCACCACCCTATCTCATCCCATGTGTGTCGTAAAAACCGACTAAGGTACTAGCCGTGAATATTATCTTTAGGAAATAAAAAGAAGGAAAACTTGCAAGTAAACTCTATACCAATCCGTCTGGCCAGCGTGGTATCCGTAGGCCAAGTATCCCTCCGTCACAGGAGAAGGCGTCCCTGCAGTGGGACATTAATGGGCTGTTATGATAAAGCAATTTTAATCTACTTTGTAATGTAGGAGTTTTCTTTGAATACAAAGGTCACGTTTAGGGACACGTTCACGTGCCCAGAGTATTGTGGGGCTATAAATACCTATTGTCTCTTGTAAAGGCTGTCGTGGTGTTATTTGGCCAAGTTTACCACTTTCACTGGAAATGTTCCATCCCAGCTGTAGTACATTAATCAGTTATTTATACTATCATCATAATAACTATGATGATTATTTTCAATTGTGTATTATAACATAAATTGATCCATGATACTGATATTAGTTACATAATATAGTATGTTGACCCAAATACAGACAATGAACGCAACACTGCACAATAACCCCAATACAATATGTTTAATGACAGCTTCCACAACAACATAATATTCTATGTAAGTTCATATATCAATGATATCAATGTACCATAGTAAGAGTATTATAATATTCATCATAACAGCCCATTAATGTCCCACTACAGGGACGGGGTATTCCTACTCCGTCACCACACGGAGAATAATATTGTGTGTAAAATAATAATAATAATATAGAATCTAGCAAACAGGACTCACAATCAGCAATGTAATAAAAAATATTATTTTATTACTTTATACGTCAGACCTGTGTTGATTTTACGAACACAAAAACACCCCGACTCAGCACAATCATTTGTTTATAAAACTATTAACCTTAGTTAAATTTAGGCCCACAATCTCTTAAATTTAGGGCCATGATCTCCACATACAGTGTTACTACTTGACATAAATGGTAGAACGGTACCGAGTGCCGTAGTGACATGACACAGAGCGATGACCACTCGTTATGTAAGCAAGCATCGATCGAGTTATATCATGCACTACTTAGATTATTTAAGCTGATACTTTATCAAATCAAATTAGCTTAGGTTTAGGTTAGGCTAGCAGTGTAAAGCAAACATATTGACGTGATTTTTTAAGAGGAGATAGTTGAAGGGATAGAGAGTAACACAGGCTATTTTTTTTCCGTGTCCAGGAAAGGAGAACAGTGCTACCCCGAATTTTGAATTTTGAATTTAACGCGAGCAAAGCCGCGGGCAAAAGCTAGTAGATTATAATGTACTCAACAACCGACAACCACAAAACGAACTACTTTATGACCATATTATTAACTACAATGCTATGTCAATTAAATGTTTATACAAATAGAACTAATATTTAGTAGAAAAACAGACTTTATTTTCCAACCGTGCTCTTTCAATATTACGCAATGAAAATAATAAATACTCATTGCAATTTCGCAATTATTAATAATTATATAAATAAACAATTAAAAATGTTTCATACCCGCCGGCGGTTAAATAAATAAAATAAACAAATACAATAAAATTTGTGGAATCTTCGCAGTTTTCATGAAAAATTGTTTTCTCTACATCAAACATTAAGTAAGGTACACACAGAGAGGAACGGAGATTTTTTTTAAATCATGCAATGTTTTAGAATGTTTTTGAATTTTGTAATATTGTTTGTTTAATTCCAAGAGAGCCAATTAAGGTTATAAAAGTGGTTGTAAGAAAATAGATGTTCTTGTGGATTGAATAATAATATAGAGCGTAACACTCCAATCTCATTTAGAGATGTTGTAAAAGACGAAAAATGTACTTCCAGTTGCAATTTTATTGTACTGTTGTATTTTTGTGGCACAGAAACAATTCTTTCGTTAAGTTTTCTCTTTATTTGTTTTCTATTTCAGTCAATATCTCAAGAAAATATTAAAAAAATAACCCAAAACTAATTTAGCCGTTGTGGTATAATCTATAGATTAATAAAAAAATTACAATGTTTCTTCAACTTACATAAAAGGTTCCTTTACGACCACCCCGGATAGTTACAAATGATCAAATATTATGTGAACGCAGTACATCTCCAACCTAATTTCAATACAAATTATAATGTATGAAATCCATTGTGTATGATGTCTGAAACAGCGGCTACGTGCTACAAGCCTACGGCGTAGCGCTACGCCATTACTTAAGTAAGGCTGCTAGCGAAACAATCAGGCTTCGTAGCAGTGACGTTACTATCTACATATATTACACGTTTAGTTAGAAAAGGTTCCAAGTTAGTTAGGCATGGTTTAGACGTGAGGGCCCAAACAAAATTAAACAGTTTCTGAAGAACTGTTTTACTAATGTGTACTGACCTTATTAGCAAGTTTGTAGTTAACTTGATTGGGAATTTAATTAGTCGTGTTAATAAAGGTTTTGTTCTAACCCTAGTATTTTACTTGGCTAAATAATTGTGGATACCATGTACCGTGCTAGGGTTACGCTCTAGCATGGTACATGAGTAGTGGTTACCAATTACGTACTTATCTATACTTCTATACTAATATTATAAAGAGGTAAAGTTTGTGTGTTTGTGACGTTGTAGGGGGTAATCTCTGGATCTACTGAAGCGATTGTAAAAACTCTTTCTGTGTTGAATAGTCCATTTATCGGGGAGTGTCATAGGCTATATAGTATCACGCTATGACTAATAAGGGTGGAGCAGTAATGAAATATGTTTAAAAAAGTAACGCGTTTTATTCGCTGCCTAACTAAGTGGGCGCGGGTCAGCTAGTTAAGTAATAAAAATGACTAAGATTTCCTTTACCATTGCAAGTCTCTGCTGACTTTTATGTACTTACTGCTAAATTAATTTAAGTCCCAACAATTAATAAGGACCTATTCAATATCCTATAGGTATTCTTTCGTAAATATTCTCTAAAGAGAGTAATGGACAATTTGAGAGATAAAATTGTATTATGCTCGGAAAATTTAATTAAAATATCGAAGGTACGGTGACACAAAAATCTAATTAACAAAAGGTTCTCACAAATTTATTAACGAAAATAAATTCTCAAGTAATTTGTTCTATTTATAAGTTTTTATTGGTTCACTTGGTGAGAGATTTGCTTACCCTGAACCTTTAAGCTTCAACAAAATTTCGGTTCTGCGTGCTCTGTCCAATGCCACTGAAACTACCATCTAATAAGGTTTTCTACAATATATATTACTCTAATTTATGCTGTTGATTTCTGATCCTAGCCTACAGGGAATACCCCATAAAAATCTTCTCTATTGCCCTCTGGACCGAGGACTTAGCTAAAGGAGACACAGAATTGTGAAAGGTGGAAATATTTGGCGATATAATTGCTATCAACCATAGGTATGGTATTATCCGTGTGGTGACGGAGTAAGAGTACTATGTCACCACCCTATACCAATCCGTCTGGCCAGCGTGGTATTAGTAGGGCCAAGTATCCCTCCGTCACTGGAGAAGGCCCGTCCCTGCAGTTGGACATTAATGGGCTGTTATGAAGATGATGATGATAGGCATGGCGAAGGTTATGGGCAACCATTAGATGAGGAAGGCACAGAGAAAAATTGAAAACATTTAGAAAAGTCCCATGTCTAGCAGTGAACTGAGACCTGACTTTTAGCTGAGATGGTGATGATAATGATGATAAGTTTTAACATCCTAGATTGAGGTTTTAATTTCGCCCGTAGATAAACCTCCTTGCACTCCTAATACCAATCTGGCTAGACGGATTGGCACAGGACTTGACGTCAAATTTTTCTTCTTTGGTTTAACGTGGTTTTAGTAGAGAGATAATGAAAATAAGAAATAATAATATGAAATGAGACAATGTGGTCACACTCAGTATTATCATTCTGTTACCAGTCCCATAAATTTTATCCTACTATCGTACCATAAATAAAATGTAACATCATTTTAAATATTAAATAAATATTCTAAAACAAAGTGTACAAAGAGGTTTTCGTACAAGCGCTGAGGCTTCTTTTCAACAACCTTTTTAATTAACACTTAAGGTGCTTAATGAAATCCCTCGGCGACACGTATATTCGCTTAGAGGATTTATTTTACGTTTTACGTTAAAATGTACCGACCTGTCATACGGTTACGTGAACTTTATTTATGTTTGGGACGAGATATATTGTGTGCCAAGGTTACAGGCACGATTTAGAATTTTGTATAAAAATTATACCCTGTGTTTGGGTCGGAAAGACGTGGGATCTTTAAAAAACATAGATTTAATTAACAATCCACGTTGAGTCTTAGGAACTACAGGGGCAACATTAGGAGAACAATTTGTGAATTGTACAAATAATTGTTCTGCATGTAATTCAAAACCGCACTTATGCACGGCAGCTGCTACCGCCTAGTTATTATATATTATCCATTTTAAAAATATATTTCATTCACTTTAAAAATAAAAAATTATCACGCTATCACTTACATTATAAAGACTATCAACGTTCTCACAAATTCGATGTAATAACACGCATCTCGTAATTACCTGAAAATAAAAAGTATCATATTATTTCTCACGTTCTAGTGAGCATACAAATCAATCAACAGTGCACAGTAGAGATACAAACACAAACATACTGTATGGCGAGTCGCACATTCAAACACCTGATTCAGATAAAACAATAGCTCATTAACTGAAATTATTGTGTGTTGGGAGAAAAATATAATGACAAAAGTTTCTTTAACTAAAGTTTACTCATAGTACAAACTCTACTTAGTTTGGGACTAGATGGCGTTGTGTTGTAAAAAAAGTAAAGAAAATACTTTAATCATTAATAGTTTAATTGTACTTTTAACCAAATAACCATTGATAGTTGAAGATATTATTGTTCTTTAAAAAAGCATCGTATTAAGTAAATCAAACGTTCTAGTGAGCATACAAATCAATCAACAGTGCACAGTCGACACACAAACACAAGCAGACTGTATGGCGAGTCGCACATTCCGACTGTATTCTAATCTGGTCGAGTTATATGCGTACGCGACTGTGCCGAGTGCGAAATTAGCGACGTGTCGTTACCCTGCTCTTAGTACAGTCGGGTACGTAATAGCTCATTAGCTAAAATTATCCTAATTATGCTGTCAGAAAAAAATTGTTAAACAAAAGTCTACTCATAGTTGATTATAATATCATATCATAAAAATTACTTAATTATAGTATTACACAAATTTGTATATTCAAAAAGGACAAAGTTTTAGTAAATTTTGATTTGGCAATTAAGGTAATGGCACCTAATTCCGTGGTGTTTTTAACAAAACACGAAAGACCATTAAAAATTAAATAATTATCGCACCTTTGTATACAATTTTATATTTTTATCAGAAGCGTTAACTATCTAATTTTTGTAAAATATGCAGTAAATCAGTAAAAGGTTATTAAAAATGATAAAATAAATAAAAATATTAAAAAGAACGATGCGCCTAATTCCGATGTAAAAATCGTAATTCCGATGCATTTGGATCCTAATTCCGAGTATAAAAAGTAAAAGATTTTTTAATATTTTGCAAATTAAATAGTGGATAGTTGCAATATGGAAGGGAAAAGAATATAAAGAACATACATATAATACCAAAACAGATTAAAAACCGAATGTTCTCACTAATTTCTTCCGTAGAACGTATTAAGAAAGTACCTAAAGAAGTCATTTTTGACCTGCTATAATTAGTGAATCTGACTCCACGGTATACCTCGGAATTACATTATTAAATGTGAGAGTTATTCATTAAGTCAGAACTAACACATTAAACTTTGTAATCATAAAACACACACCAAAAATTAAAAAAGTAAATGTCTTAAAATTTGTTTTTCCGTGGTATACATCGCTTTTAAGAACACCCTAAAATATTAGACATCTAATGCCGTGGTATTTTAAACACTTATTTTCTTGCTAATTTGCAAATAAAATACTCAAATTTTAAGTGTTTTCGATAAAAAATATTGTCATTTCAATAATTCAACCCTATCAAAAATTCACATTGTATAAAATTATCAGGTGAAACACTATTTGGCAAATCGTAATACTCACGTGCATAAGGTCCCATTTGTATGACATGTGCTTTCGAGACCGCTTCCCGCGACAAAATGACCGATTATTCTACAGTGTGAACACACTAAACTCTCTTTTGTTAATATAAATATGAACAGATAAATTATTAATTTATTATTTTATCATGTAGACCAAAATAACTAGTAAATTACTTAAAAACCCGTTTTTCTAAATACCTCGGAATTTGCTGCCATTTTTAGAACCCCTCGTAGTTAGGTGCCTTTACCTTAATAAAAGTTGCCCGAAAGCCGTCAGTAGTTTTCCCACTAAGTTTATCTATACAAACTATTATTTATATACACTCATAAACGCCTCTTAAATTTAGTCACTGTTTATTGAGATTTTATCAGCAAAACCAACCTTATGCCAAACAAAACCGTAAGAATTTAAGCTAATCAATTGATTAATAAACCTTCATGACGGCATTTGTATTTAAAGAGAAATTTTAAATATAAAGACGTTTAAATATATGTATATTAACTTTGGCAGCTGCATGTACATTTCTGTATTACGAGAACAGCTGCACATGTTCATTTGCTAAACTGAGAAGATTATGACAAACACAGGGGAGCACCTTCTCTACATTATTATTAGGCTACTTTGTATACATATAAATTACATGTATGATATTTGCATCATAGAAACACAGTATTTAAATCTAAGAGCATGGAAATTTATGTTAGACTAATAACTTCTTCTTTAATTGTAATGACAGAATGTCAGCTATCGTAAAAATATACCTACTTAACTAACAAAATAAAAAATAACTAGGCAGATTTTATTGTATGGGCATTAGACAAATAGAAGATAATCTTGAATTGAACCTTTATCGACTATGTGGTTAGATTATTAATTAATAATCTGACCACATAGTTGATAAAGGTTGCAAAAACGTGTCTCCTGTAACCTGGTAAGTAATTGCTTACCAGGTTACAGGAGACACGTTTTTGCCGTAGGTCATATATAGGCTATTTTAATGTATTAATAAACATTTCAGAATAGCATACAATATATTAATAACAGTCTCACGCGATGTTATTGGAGTACAATTATGACATACGTAGGTATATTCGAGCTTACGTTAGCTTGTATTACTGCAAGCGAGCTGCACAACGCTCTTATTGACAATGGAACCATAAATAACATGGCTGCGGCAAACTTTCTATAATAAAATCCCAACACGACAGTTATTGCTGTCATTTCAATGAAAATTTGTTGCTTTTAATTGAACTGTTGGTCATTTTCATCCCTGTGATGCAGGATTATACACTATATTAATATTTTATCACAATATATTGCACCCCGTGGGTGTCGTAAAAGATAATTAAAAGTATTCAGTTTGCAGATTATGTGATCTGTGTCAAAAAAGAAGTAAAACTTGACAGATGTCTAATATCTGACTCCTTTCGGAACATGTCATCCGAATGTCAAAACACCCGTTCCCAAAACATCCATTTCAAAATAACAGTTTCATAAAATGACAGTATGCAAAAATACTCATTTCTCATTGCATACATGCCCCAAAACATCAGTTTATAATGACACCCTTTTATAACTAATAGCCGAATTCTTAGTACATCCGTTTATCACTATACACATAAGAAAAGCTTAATCACAGACTTAAGTAAATATATGTTACAATAACTAAATTATAATATTAATATATCAATTCAATTTAGATCAACTAATATTATAATGCTGTTTAAATTGACCCGTTTGACATTTTGTTTATACTCTCTCTCTGTGGTCGGTCCCTCATGACTGAGGATCGTGGTCATCAGCGGATGTGGATGATTTGCACCGGCTTTCGGTGATCTGCCTCCACCGGTGTCTGTTCATCGCGTCTACACAAAGCAAAACGTGGTTGATGATGGGCCTCTCACTTGATCGCTCCATCTGGTTGAGGAACTTCCCCGTGCTCGTTTGCCCTCCGTGTTCCCAACAACGATAACTTTTTCGAGGCTCTCTTCACCCCTCCTCATTATGTGGCCAAAGTAGGTCAAAATGCGCTGCTGGCAGACGGTGGAAAGGCGTGTTTGGATACGAAGCTGCAAAAGGATCGATGCATTGGTGAGCTTGGTGGTCCAGGATATCCTCAGCATGCGTCTCCAGCACCACATCTCGAATGCATCAATTATTTGCCGTTCTCTGGTTCGTATTGTATGTTTTTGAAACGAATAATTAAGGAAAAGGTGGTGACGGGAACGGATGTTTTGGGATTAGTTCATTTGGAGAAACTGATATCAAACCAAATGTTACTTTTGGGAAAATTGCAATTTGGAAAACAAATAATTAAGGAAACGGTTGTAATGGGAACGGATGTTTTGGGAACGGGTGTTTTGACATTCGGATGACATGTTCCGAAAGGATCTGACTGTTTAATATCCCAACTTTCTGTGTATTGTAGCAGGAAGAATATCCCTTATAATAATACAGCAACTCAAGTACCATCCCGACTTACTACGCTATTTTCACCTCTTGGCGAAAAGAAGCATTTTTCTGCACGACATGAAAACCTCACAACAAAGCATGTCCAAATAAAATTTTAACAAGTAACCAGCACCTAGTAACCGCGGCAATATCTTTGATACAAAACGACGTTTGAAGGCTATAAAACTTTGAAGAAAAAAAGTTAAAGCAAGCGATAGCAGGCACGCAGATTTTAAAGGAACAACAAGATAGGAACGTGGCTCGCCAGAAAAACGAGTTCCTTTCGTGAGAATGCCTGCTAATGTATGCGCTATAAGAACACAATGCGTCGCCCGCAGCCGCAGTCGGCGCACCCACTCACACATTTTATACTTTACACACTTTATTATACAAGACAAAACTGTTTACTAACTACTTTACAATTAGACAAGACACTTGCGACATTTGTCGTAAATATTTAGACGAGTAAGCAATGTCAGCAAGTTTTGCATCTTGTATGGAATGCAAGCGGAAGATTCCTGATTCCGCTGATGATTGTAGGTACGTAAGTAAACAAGGTAAAAAACATTGACCTTAACGCTTTATCATATACATAGAAGACCGAGTGGTATTTCATCTTCATGCTTCAAATGTTATCCAAAAAATCTATAATAGTTTTTGTGTGAGTGACAGAAAACGTAAAGATACTCTAAAAATTTACGATAACTGAACGATCTTTAACTACACGTAAAACTAAGCCAAGCATTAAAACTTCTCGGTAAAGTCGTTCGACAATACAGTATTGTGTCAAAGATGTGATAATGATTATTACGCCCGAAATGACAGCTGCACGCTCGGCCTCGTCGCGTGCAACAAGAGCTCGGTTCGTTAGGGCTACAGATTTAAAATAAAACTCTTCGCGGCGGGAACAAAAAGAAAAACCTACGGCACAGAGTAGGCGCTTGACCTGCGAGCTACAATGACATCATAGCGCATAGCAGCCCAGCTAAAACGGTCCTTGCTAAAACGCAATAAGAATTAATTCAGCATGTGCAAAAACGCTCTTACATCGTTTTTCATCACGCGTTCTGGATGCAGTGGCGTTTTATTTCAATTGTCTCTGCGGGTGGATTGCCCTATTTCGAGAGTGCATTCGCGAACAATTTTGCGCCCAATCAAATCTAGTGCACTTGTGATTACCGCAGCATCCATTCCTCTGTGCAAATGATTTTGTAGTGCTGACCATAATTGTTAGACAATCTGCTAGATGGAACAATTGTTTCATCTATTGTAACGTTCCAGTTAACGATTGTTTAAACGTTGTTATCATTTGTACCCTACTGCGTTGAAATAAGATACATTTTTGAATATAAATGTGGTTTGATGTGTTCGAATGCGTTTATTAAGCTTTTTATCAGCGTTCGCGATCAAGTAGATATCAAATTATAGGAGGCCGCTGGTTTAATGAACCATAATCAAGTAACAGGACAATCTTCCGCTGATTGAGTTAAATTAGTTGTGGTTTTAGATCAGGTTACGTTGGCAGTAGACAGCGTGATATTGTCGGTTGTATTTTTGTTAGCGGCAGACATTCCGGCGCGGCTCGTGCTCCTGACTTCATAATAACAATTTACATTATGCAAAACGGTGACTAAGTTTATCAACTGACGAGTACAGAATTGCAATTTGAACTCAACATCTTCTCGCACGTGATTTGGAAGATCGCCCACTTTGATTGAACTTTTATGACTGAGAATAAAAATTTGTTGTAACGAAAAAAATATTGAATTGTAAGTATTTCTCGTGTCGGATTCAGAATGTATGATACTGTAAAAACTCGAAGAACTCTAAAACCTTATTTATTTATTAACAAAATCTGTTGGGAGTGCTATTTGTTGGTGTTTTATAGCAACTTGATTTCAAGTATCAGGTTAGGTTTCTTGAGTAACTAAATTTATTAAATAGTCTTAAGCAGGAATGTTCTTTCAGTAACATTGCTCTATCAGTATTTTAATGTTCTGACCAAAAGCATATTTTGTCCACTCTTAGATAATCTATAGACGAAAATAAAAAAATGTCGTTAAGTATTTCTGTACAATTATATATTTTTTGGAAATTAAGTTCAATTTTGAGACCAAAAAGTTTCCTATCAAAAGTTAAAGTAAATAACAACAATTTCCGTTTTATTTATACAAATATTCCGTAGGTTTCGCAGCAATATTTTATGAAAACAGAGACAGGATTTAATACAACGAATCTCTATAATCCGGAATACAAAATCCATAGAATATAGCGATGTCAGCGGGGCCGGACAAACAGACGGACGGCAAAGGAAACGAACCAAATAAATCCGCTCTACGGACTTAGGGTGGGTTTACAACTGAGATGGACAAAGCGGTGTGTGTGTTTAATTCCGCAAGAGAGTTGTTTTTTTTTATTTTTTTTTTCAAGTCAGTTTTAATTAAAATTGACCTCGGTGGCGCGACGGTAGCGCAAGCGGCTGCAGTGCAAGAGGTTGTGGGTTCGATCCCCACGCAGGACAATAATTTGTGAGATCCACAAATTATTGTCCTGGTCTGGGTGTTCTTTGTGTCCGTTAATTGATGTTTGTAAAAGGTCCCCGCGACACAGGGCATGATCCCTAGTGCGGGAGTTGTAAAAAAAAAAAATAATAAAAAAAAAAAAAAAAAAAAAAAAAATGTAGGTGTGAATTAAGTTCTCGTCTGGTGTAGGGATAAAAAATATATGGTATCCATCTCATCCCATATCGGTGTCGTAAAATTTGCATGGGTTCTTTCGCAGATATTATCTCTGTGTCCCATTACTTAAATCGCCTCTTTTGTCTATTTAAGCCATGCTGGCCAGACAAGTTGATTTTGACGACCTCTGTGACACAGTCTGTATATTACATGGCTGCTACGCAGAGGTCTCGGGTTCGATTCCAGCTCAATGCAAATTTTTGTGTGCATGAACATGATGGTTTCATTGGTCTGAGTGCTTTCTATGTATAATATGTATGTATTTACAAAAAAAAAGTATTTAAGTATGTTTATCCGTTGTCTAGTACCCATAGTACAAGCTCTGCTTAGTTTGGGACTAGGTGGCGTTGTGTGAATGTGTGAGGGTTATTTATAAGTTGATATTACAGAGGGTCAAGGTTTTTCCTGTTTTCGTAGATATAATATTTGCTAACTTTACAATTAGTCGTGTTTTCGAAACCCATCTGATGAAATGGAATGATCAACCCATATATGCTTACTTCTTGACTAAACATTGGTCATCAAATAACGAAATATTAAAAAACAAAGTCTTATGGATTTTTTGTTATTTGGGTTGTCAACTTAAAAGCACTGCTAGTTCTCGCAACGTTCATCTAGTCCTCGCTCATTAACACAGCTAATGTAACCTTATTCGTGTAATTAAATTCTGAACTAGCCATATTAATCAATAGCTTTAATTTTTACAACGGCTATTAAGTATTCTAATGGTGACATTACATTGAAACTGTTATATGATCAGAATAATAATTGTAGATGTCGAACATGTAACTCATCATAGCATGCCATTAATGTCCTACTGCAGGGACGGGGTACTTGCAATGATGAAGAGGAACTTGGCCAATGCATGCTGACCAGATCCATCTGGAGGATCCATTGTATACCCGAAAGTTTTTATTTCTTTGGGAGGTAATACCACCTACGTTTTGCATTAAACAAGAATGGTTTACGACAGACATTACAGAAGTTGTAGGCTTATTCAACATAGTGTTACTGTCACAGACTTTACGACTTTGAGATAAGTCGAGTGAACTCTTTTATCACAAGTTCTTCTAGATACAATATAGAGCATTGACAATATAAATAAACAATAACAAAAGTGAATAATTAATGCAATTGTCCGTGTGGTGACGGAGAAAGAATACAATATGTCACCACCCCACCTCATCTCAAGGGTCTCGTAAAAACCGACTAAGGGACTAACCGTATATATTATCAAAAGAAGTAAAACTTGAAATTAAACCCTATACCAATCCGTCTGGCCAGCGTTGTATTAGTAGGCCAAGTGTCCCTACGTCATGAAAGGAGGCCCGTCCCTGCAGTGGCAAATTAATGGGCTGTTATGATAAATTCAAACAAATACTTCTTTATTGCTTTATTTCATCTATTTTTCATTACTACGTAACTGTGTGACCTTAATTTAACCTTCCGTTTCGGAAAACTTTAATTATTACATTATTCACATCGACTTTTGTAATTAACTACAGACAATTACAAACGAACATTCAAAATAGAAATAGGTACACATTAAACGAATATTTCAATAAATTCTCTACACTGTTTAATTAAATATGTAGTACGCATTAGAGCTGATATCAAATTAAGTTAATTATGTTAAAGAAATAGGCATATTTATTATATTGTACATTTTTAGATTTATTCATTAAAAGGTTTTAGATGTTTATCATATGCCTTTCGTTTTCTTCACCTTGTCTTAATAATACTTTACTCAATCTATAAAACCTGTTTGAAACTGTTGCCAGGTTCAGTTCTTTTGAATAAGTATTTAAATGTATTAGCTTTAATTTAGTATACTATATTGCCCGCATTTTTTATCGATGATGTAAAAAAGGTTCGAGGAACCATTGGAGGCCCAAAGAAAGGTGTGGAAGAACTAGAGAAGGGAAACGTTTGAAGAGCAACAGATTACACATAGCCATGTGTATACCTATTAAAGACGGAAAAGACCAATCCAACAAAAGATCCAAGCTCACGACAACAATTTGTGAATCGCACAGAAAAATAATTGGAAATCAAAGCCGTAACCTCACAAATGACACCCGCATGCACGAACTCTTTACCACCGAAACATTTCAGATATCCTCATCATAACAGCCCATTAATGTCCCACTGCAGGGACGGGCCTCCTCCAGTGACGGAGGGATACTTGGCCTACTAATACCACGCTGGCCAGACGGATTGGTATAGGGTTTTATTTCAAGTTTTCCATCTTTTTATTACGTAAAGATAACATTCACGGATAGTCCCTTAGTCGGTCTTTACGCCACCCATGGGATGACATGAGGTGGTGACACACTGTATTCTTACTCCGTCACCACTTTTTTTTCAGATAGGCTTATACCTCCCAAATCAGTCAAGTAAAGACAAGGCAGAATCGCAAGTTAAACCTACACATACATTCACGCATGCCTATAACCGTTTATAACATAATAGCTGTGAAAGGGAACATATTGGCGGCATCGATTTGTAATTACGAACCTTTCAGATGATACGTACGAATACTACGCCATTAAACGAAGCCTGCTTCATTCATATTTGTTTCTTTGTCTTTTAATGGAGACAGATAAAAGACTTTTGTTAATGAAACAAAGTAAGTACTTCTTTTGTGTTCATTAGTAGGGTATTAGTGTAAGCCTATTGATTTATTTTAGTACAAGAAGCTTAATTTTCTTGTTGTGTTTGAAAAGTGTTAAGCTAGATAGCTTAACACTTTTCAAACACAATACATCGTTACTGGTAGATACCGGTAACGATGAAGGTTACAACTTTGATTCCCATATATTTTACATTTGTGTGCAAGAACATGCCTGTTTGATTTCACATCCTTTGACATCCTAGTGTAGATACCGGCATTTTTAACAAGGAATTAAATGAAAAAATAAACCATATTCAATAAAAATACGTTCTTTAATACCTTTCTCTATTCTAAACATTAATAGCAACTTTTCATTAAAATAGTTTTGCAAAGAAAGCAAACAGATGAACTGGATACAAAGTTGTTTGTGAAAATGGCATCTGTATTTGAAATAAACTATTCGATCGTGCATTGCTCACAATATGCAAGCTTTCTAAACTTATTCTTTTTATTAGCACTAATGCAGATATACGAGTATTTCCTACTGCAAGGAATATGGGATGCATTCCTGATATTTTCTATCCGGTGGCGAAAAAATCATGACCTAATAATAGTTACTATGCTGATTTTTCATAGAGTTTATCTACATTTACGACGCTACTTGTCAAAAATAAAATGGCTGTTTGTAAGTTTTTATGACACCTTAACATTTTGTAGGATTATTCGGTCGTCACATACATCATGCATAATATCGTTAAACTTATTCAACTACTTAATCATTTATCTTCCACTCCGGGAACGGACCTCCTTCCGTGACTGAGGGGCCATGGCTGGTATAAGATTTAATAATAAGAGCTCCCTCTCTCTATGTCTCTCTTCATTTGTTTTTGTTTAAATACAATCTGTAAACTTTTCCTTTTACGACAACCATGGAATAAAATAAAATAAATAAAGATTTATAAAACAAATTTTACAATCTCTATAAATTATTTATTTATTTAAGACTACAATATTGTCATAAAGAAACGTAGAAACGACGACGAAACGTTTAATATCTGAATAATGTATGAGTGATATAATTAATATGCGCGTTAGTACTCGCATTAACTATGAATAATAAACACGTTGTAATATACGCACAGTACGTGATGCGATGCAACTAATACTATTATTGTACTACGTAGTGGTGATTTATTGACTTCAAGAATAAATAAGATTGCAAAAAATAGTAAGACAGCAAAAAGAAGTAAGTTTTGCAAAAACAGGTACCTAAGGGTCATAGCACATATAACGTAACGTATTGCGGAACGTCACCGTATCAACTCGAGCAGTTCAGTATTCTTTGTATGAAACTCCTTACTGCAACGCACACTAATCGGATATGTAACGTAATCGGATTTTGACATTTGACACCGAGCAAAAAGGCGAGGCGATGCCGATCCGTTTACGTTACGTTATATGTGCTATGACCCTAAGACTACAAAAAGATGTAAAACTGCAAATAAAAATAAGATTGCAAAAAATAGTAATTTAATAAGACTCCAAAAACTGTTCGTACGGTACTTGCTAAGGTTATATACCAAGAGAGAATGGGAAAATCTAAGAACAACTCGGTAAAGGAAAATTATTTATCGATTGGTACCTATTTATACTATATACTCTTAATAAAATACGTTTGAGACATTTTATAAATTGTCTTAAAATACATTGAGACATCTTTACTAATATTATAAAGAGGTAGTTTGTGTGTTTGTGACGCTGTAGGGGGTAATCTCTGAATCTACTGAACCTATTTTAAAAATACTTTGTTCAATAGTCAAATTATCGGGGAGTGTCATAGGCTGTATAGTATCACGCTATGACTAATAGGAGTAGAGCAGAAATGAAATATGTTTAAAAAAGGGACTCGTTTTTTTCGCCACCCAACAAAGTGGGCACGTGTCAGCTAGTTTATACAAATAAAATAACATCTCTGTCGTTAAACCAGCTTTCTCAGAAGTATTATTAGGTAAGTATTAAAGGTAGAAACGAATTGTGTTCTCCTTGTATTTTTGAAACTGGTAAAATAATAAAGTACCTTTTTAGAACATTGATATTTTAATAAATTGTAACCAGAGGCTATTGGCGGCTTAGACTCGATTGAAAAATTATTATTCATTACTTTCAAGAGAATTCTTTATTCTTTTGTGATAATAAAAGATAAAAGGGTCGGATTTATTGGATTTTTGTTTTTGAGTGGTAGAGGAGCAACGGCCCACCCATGGTAAGTGGTAACTAATGCATATGGATGGCAGCAATGCCAGAGCATAGCCAAAATATAAGTTGTTTAGGTATTACCTTACATTCCCTATATATAAAGTAAAATCGCTATATCATACGAATACCCTTCAGTCAAGTTCAGTCATAGCCCCTTATACTTCTAATGGATCATGCTATGAAATGCGTTCAGCCTTTACTATACCAATCAATAATTCAGAAGTCATCATGATAAACAGTTTTCTTAGCCATGCACATAATATAACATAATTGGATAATAGAGTAGAATGGAATGCCTAATGTTAGAACTTAGGACATGAACTTAAATAAATACGCTATAATCTACAGTACTGAGAATGCTTTTAATGTGCTGTTAGAAGTATTAAAGATTTGTCCATTTTAGTAATATAATATACGATAATCGTTGGCAAACAAAGAACAGATATTGCTGTATTAATCAAATTTTAATAAACAAATCTATAACAACTTAGGACCCTAATTACAACTATATCACTAAATGAAATGCACTTCGTCGCGGTTTGGCCTGGAAACCCATTCAAAACCTAACTTCAAAAAAAAATCCACAAATCGTAAGAATGTATTAAGGTGTAAAGTAATGTAACATTAAGTAAAGCTAAGTTGTTTTGCGATCGAGTGCGAACATCTGTGGTAATGTGCACTCAGTATTCAACGAGCGTGTTATTAATACTTGTTGCCAGATTCTATTTGAACAAAATTTTTATATACCTACACATTTTCACAAGCCTTATTTAACCTCTTTTCAATAGGACTTTAACGTCATACTGCAGGGACAAGCCTCTTTTAATGTTAAAACGATATTTTTCGTAATAAGACCACATTTTTCATGGGTAACTTTCTGGAGGCCGTCCACCCGCCTTTGGCCCAGACCAGGAGGGGGGTCGAAGTCTTGAAAATATAGTGATACGGTGTACCAACAAAAACCCACAGTATTCCTCTATAACCCACAACACCTAGATGATGAACTGCCATTACTGGACCCATCTACGTTGTCCAAGCATAGTCAAGTATTTTTTACAGAGATAACGTCTGAATAGTTTCTCGGAATTAAACCTAATAATATAAAACCATAGATAACTACATAATCCCTTTTATAAAATACCGGTGAAAGTGCGGTACATTTAAAATCATCCGTTTTAGATTCATGTAAATTAATTTAGAAATAAAAGGTTATTTCGATAAGTTCCTGACCTTTTTCTAAAGTTATTTTTATTATTTCCTTCCTAACCATTTTAATATTAATGAGTTTAAAAGAGTTCAATGTACTGTACTATGAATAACATTATTTTGAAAAAGGTTGTGTTTTGCGCTTTTGAACATTAAGTATTTTTACAAAATATTGCACCCGTGATTTATCTGGTATGGGGAGATTTTTGCTTATAATATGTAGGATGGTGGCATTGCGATTTTTTTCCCCAAAAGTACTCGAAAACCTACCATGAAGGAAAATTCTCTTAGAATGATTCCCTCCACAAATAACGAGTACATCCGAAATTATGCGTATTGATGTGGCGCACTATCGTACTAACATGAATCGCGTTACAACTTTAGGGCTTCCGTTAATCGCTATTTTACCTTCGAAATTCAGGTTCACAGTCCTGAACTTCGGTCGTCTTTTACGTTTTGAAGCTAGAAATACATCATCATATCAGCCAATTTACGTCCACTGCTGGTTTTCCTTTAAATATTTACAGAAATACATAAAAAAAAATCAAAATAAAAGTGTATTAAAACTGCGTTATATGGGAACACCAGTTATTACAACAAATAAGTGGAACGAACTCGACATCGAGTGCCGCAAAGGACATGTAAACATTACTCGCGCCTCTATACAATACACTCATATGTGTGAGTGTGTGTGTTTGTGTGTGTTGTACGAACCTTGTTTTAGTAACAATGACAAATGTGCACTCTGATATAACTGTATGTATTATGTATGTAATATACAATAAATTCCCTGTAGTCTAAGTGTTACGATCAACAAGTCTTTTCAAACAATTGGCAGGGGCGATAAGCTATAAGAAGTCATTTGCCCAGCTGTGGGCTTAAAAACATATTAATAAAGTATTATGTGCAAAAAATAGATTAAATAACTTATTTTTGTAAAGTAAAGAAACGTACGTAGGTACGTCTTACATTATGTTTCGTAAATAAGATCCTATCACAAATATAGTCACTACAATAAGCCTTATCAGTTAATGTACAAAAATACACAAAAGCCTTTTATATTTATGTTAGGATAACTTATGCATTGTTGCCTAACAGTGTCAAGGATGCGCTCAGATGCGCATACGATTCCCAAGCGCATACGTTTAAGGTAACGATGACATCAACAGCATGCCTATTTTTTTTCCAGCACTGACGCATAATATACCTATGTGAAACGCATACAGAATTTGTATCAAGGAATAAATCACGGACATGTACGTATACTTTTTTATAATTAAGGACGGCAAAAGGGTATACGGGTCACTAGAATGTCATTCGTTTTGGGATCATCATAACAGCCCATTAATGTCCCACTGCAGGGACGGGCCTCCTCCAGTGACGGAGGGATACTTGGCCTACTAATATTACGCTGGCCAGACGGATTGGTATAGGGTTTACTTTCAAGTTTTCCTTCTTTTTATTCGTAAAGATAATATTTACGGATAATCCATTAGTCGGTTTTTACGACACCCACATGGGATGAGATGGGGTGGTGACATATTGTATTCTTACTCCGTCACCACACGGAGATCACCACGTTTTGGGATAATTTAAGTTAATTTATTTTTCGGTCTTGCAACACTACTTACAATATAGCCGGGAATATCCCGACAATTTCATTCTTAGTCGTTATCGGTTAATTTCTCGTACTTATTGAGTGCAGTGAGTACGGCTTTGCATTTATATGTTACTATAAATTCTGACAGCCAAACCTCTTGGTCGTGAGAAAATACCTTTCTTCCTCTGGAATGCAAAAGCGTTCACTAATTACCTGAAAGAAAGAAAAATCCTGTTTAGTAAATAAATTAAAACAAATAACAAACAATTGACGACCTCTGTGGCGTTGTGGTTATAACATGACTGCTACGCAGATGCCTCGGGTTCGATTAAAATCTTTGTGTGTAAGAACATGATTGTTTGGATTGGTCTGAGTGTTTCTATGTATAATATGTATGTATTTACAAAAAAATTGTATTTAAGTATGTTTATCCGTTGTCTAGTACCCATTGTACAAGCTTTGCTTAGTTTGGGACTAGATGGCGTTGTGTGAATGTGTGAGGAATAATTATTTATTTTGTTTAGATGGAAGGCAACGGATGAGTAAAGGAGGTAAAGGACAGAGAAAGCCGAAACCATACATTTTCATTAGGTAAACTTAAATCAGTTACATAATGTTTAATATTCTTCTTTATGATAATCGAAACGGCAAGAGCGGCTTTAAATATAAAACGCAGTTTTAACTCGAATTTTATCAAATCGAATTGAACTGTAAAAGTAACGAAATGGAATTTTATTTAAAATGAAATTAAAGCATAGAGTAAGTCATCCAACAGATAAAATATTTTAAGTAAAATAAAAAAAAATGTCACATGATATTTATTATGTATGGTAGTTGTCATAACTAATGTCAGTGTAATGACAAATGTACCAGACTAAAGTCTAGACGAACTCGTTAATGTCATTCACATACGAGTACGTAGACGTAACTTTGTGTAATCTAATAATATGTAATCTTAGAATTAAACACGATAACACAAGATATTAAATTTTATAAACAAAATTCATCATCATCATAACAGCCCATTAATGTCCCACTGCAGCGACGGACCTCCTCCCGTGGCGGAGGGATACTTGGCCTACTAATACCACGCTGGCTAGACGGATTGGTATAGGGTTTAATTTCAAGTTTTTTATTTTATTTCGTAAAGATAATATTCGAGGATATTCCCTAAGTCGGTTTTTACGACACCCATGGGATGAGATGGGGTGGTGACATATTGTATTCTTAATCTGTCACCACACGGAGAAAACCAAATTACACTAAAGTAATTGTATCACCGCTACTTTAAATATTATAAGCACTTCTTCAGCACTTCTTTCATTTAAAGATTATTTACATTCTCAATCCAAAGTATCTAACATGTGCAGATAAAAGTGGCAATAATTAGGGCATAAACACCCAGTAAACACCCACCTAGTACCCAGAACATATACCCGGTGTAACAGAAAGATTTTGACCGCGAACTGAAAGACGCAGTAAGGGGGACTCTTTTGTTGCTAGGTCTATCTGTCTATCTATGTATCTGTGACGTTGCTGTAGGGGGTAATCTCTGGATTTAATTAACCGATTTTAAAAATTATTTCTGTGTTGAATAGTCCAATATCGAAGAGTGTCATAAGCTATACAGGGTGGCTCATTCAAAAGGGTCAGTATGGGAAAGTCTTAAACTATAAGTCATACGAAGATTTGTTCTTAGGAACCATGACACCGATTTTGATAAAAAGAAAATCTGCATTCATACATTTGAAAAAGATACTGTACCCAGCTGGGGAATCGAACCCGGTTGTTTTGCAAAAATAAACTTATACTTTTTCTATTTAAATATCGATTCTGTAGGTCTTAAGCAGTAAATATCTCTATGAAACATTATGTCTTAAATTAATAAAATGCATTGTTTTCACATAGTTTAATTTATCATAGTAGGTGATCGAAGTGACCACCATTTCAATATTCAACAAGTTCAGGCAAGTAAAATTGTCCCTACGGTTGTTTGTACCCCTCTACTAGTTACATACACCGTGTTACATAATCTTGCATTAAATTTTTAAGGAAGTTTTGTTATCTACAGTAATATTATTATCATGCAACTACTTACTTCTATTAATCAAACACTAACAATCAATTGAAAAGCCCACATAAAGTATGTAGATATTGTAGATAGGTACAGAGACGTGTTAAGTTAAGCCTCATTTGAAAATGGAACGTTTCAGTATAACTGGCGGCATGAAGATACAAAATGCAATAAGAAGATCGTTACCTAAACGTGTTAAATATTGTATTGAACAAGACGGTGGCCACTTCGAACACCTACTATAATAAATTTAAGTATGTGAAAAAAATGCATTTTATTAATTTAAGACATAATGTTTCATAGAGATATTTACTGCTTAAGACCTACAGAATCAATATTTAAATAGAAAAAGTATGAGTTTTTTTTTTTGCAAAACAACCGGGTTCGATTCCCCAGCTGGGTACAGTATCTTTTTCAAATGTATGAATCAGTTTTTCTTTTTATCAAAATCGGCGTCATGGTTCCTAAGAACAAATCTTCGTATGACTTATAGTTTAAGACTTTCCCATACTGACCCTTTTGAATGAGCCACCCTGTATAGTATCACGCTATGACTAATAGGAGTGGAGCAGTAATTAAATATGTTTAAAAAACAGACGCGTTTTTTTCGCCGCCCAGCGATGTGGGCACGGGTCAGCTAGTGGCTTGATAAAAACAACAGTCGACAAACGCGGAATCTCTGTCAGTTACTCTAGGGCGTCTCCTACCGGTGCGCGGCTTAGGGCCAGATTCAGAGACCGCACTTTGACTTTACTTTAGCAAAGTCTAGTTATTATCTCTGAATTTGAACAACATTAAAGTAATCTTTTCGCATGAAAAGTTTACTTTGTAGTAATAAATAATGAAAGTAAACTTTTTCATGCGAAAAATTACTTTAATGTTGTTCAAATTCAGAGATAATAACTAGACTTTGCTAAAGTAAAGTCAAAGTGCGGTCTCTGAATCTGGCAGTTAGGTTCTACTTCCGTGCTGTAAGTTGAAGTTTACCATTTTACCCAACTTTTCTTGAAACTTCTCTCTACATTTTCTTTTAGTACATAATCTTATAACGACTGATCACTATTACATTATACGTGCATATAAATAAATAAAACAAAAACATGTTCACATTATGCAAAATTAGGTAATAAAACGTTTGCGACTATCACGACCTGCGGTGTTCTCAACATTAAAAGATATTACAATTAATATATTCATTCATGCAATTAGTAAGCAAAACATTACATGGAAATGTCATAAGCCTTTATTGCAAATGTAATCAATTCATTGCTTAAGTCTTGAGAAATCATGAAAAAGAGATAAAACATAGTCATTAATAATTAGTTTCCATTATTTTTAATAATTAATTAAAACTCCTCCTGAAACAATTACACAACGCCATAAACTCCCAAACTAAGCAGAGGTGTACTATGGGTACTATAAAATAAGTACATAAATACTTATAGACGTTCCTTTTGTACATACATACATTAAGAATGAGCTCAGATATCAAACATCCTCCCTCGTCGCCAAACGAAGAAAACATTAGTAAAACTAAGAAAAAAACCATTATGTTGACACAAGAAGTTAATTATACGAAATATTATAAATTAGTGCATATTTCCACATACACATTTTTAATGTCCAAGCAACCAACATATCAATGATCAATCAAATGACGCAATATCAGTACCGGAAAATCTCTAGACACCTTCTAAAATAGACACCAACTTTTGGTTCCATTCACGAAATTATTTACAGTTTTGTATTGCATACTCGCCTACGCTAACGGCCAGATGCCAAAGATGTAATGTTTCGGATGCTGATACGGATATTGAAATAATGTTATAGCCGTTTTCTTTTTCATTTGTTTATTTATCGTTTGGTTAGTGGCCAGCCTGGTTTCGTGAGTTATTAAAACCGCTCATGGACCTTTGACATGGCCTAACGATGGCCGCGAGTCCGCGATCGATCCTTGACGTACCTTGCGAAGTATGCTTTACCACTGAGCGGTCACCTATCTATTGAATAATTTCAGAATTATAGTTTACGAAATTTTAAATATCTGTAAGCGCTTGGACTGGATTAAAGTAGTAGAGTACCGCTTTGTCTCATACCCATATAATAAAAGTTCACAAAGGAAAAATATCTAAGAAGTTATTATATTAGTGAATGAAAAAAAGTTTCGTATAAAACCTTGTCTCAATTTGTCTGAGCTTTCTCTTAGTAAGCCAAAGTATTTTTTGCTATCTTTTCGTTTTCTTTTATCTCAAATGCTACAATAGTATCGGTTAGTTATAGTCACATCGGTTAGTAGATATAACTCTATCTAAGCTCCTAATAGACGATCAAATACAGTAGTGTATTTATTTTCTGCATTGATGCCATTTTTTATGGGATTCGTTTGTATTGGGGTATTTTTCTTTCTTGCCAGTTTTTTAACTTGACGAACAGATAGTGTTGGTTTTGAGTAAAGCTTTTCATCTAAGCTAGAGATTATTTTTCTTGCAGTACCTCTCCAGTACTGGAGGTTGGCCGTCAGCTCTGCATATCTCTTCCCATCCCTCGCCAGACGAAACAGTTCGTCTACGTTGGCGATACCGGTCCCTTGTCTAACGATTCGGAGCCAAGACATTTTTCTTCTTCCACCGCGTCTTTTTCCCTCAATCTTTCCCATCATTATTGTCCGAAGAAGATGGTAGCGCTCATGTATTAATACAATATGTCCCAGATAGATTGCTTTGCTTCTTTTGATATTTTTCATAAGTTCCCGGGATTTCTTGACACGCCGAAGTACTTCTTCATTCCTGACTCTTTGAACCCAGCTTATTTGGATCATATGTCAGTAAAGCATACGTCGGTAAAGCAATAGATAATGGCCACTAAATGTTAAGTAGTCTTTCGATCTCTTTTTATTGAACCCTGAGGATGTGATGAAATGGTGACCCCTTGTATTTTTATTGCCGATTTATTTCGGATATCAAACAGTTCCGAATGCAGTTACAGAGCTCCGTATCGTGTCTACTAGCTACGACGGCGACACCATTTTGCTTGGGAGCGCTACAATTGGAATTGACACCTTGTTGTTTTGTTGATATATTGAAAGCTTTGGATGCTAATCTATTGTGATGCTGTGTTATTTACGAGATTTATACCGTTCTTTAGGATTAAGCGTTTGTTGCCAAGAGCTTTTAATTTATGCAGTGCTGTTTATCTTTATCGGTAACTAACGAATTAACAATAGAAAGTAAATTTACTTTAAGTTTCGGTTGAGACCATAGCTATGCGAGTACATGACTGTTACGGCAAGATCTTGCGTTCGATTCCCGTTTGAAAACCTTTCTTTAAGTTCTAAGATCTGATATTCGAAACGCTATAAACGTAGCATATTAAGGGATAACAACACATTTTTTTTTGGGAGATAAACTAAACACTAAACTACCTTCGCCATCATCGCCATTACGTTTTATCCTTTTAATATTTAAAAAATCATTTATACTTTGATTCCTTAATACAGACGATGCCATTATGCCTATTTAATAAAACGTAACAATGATTCTTAGTGCAATTCTACAGATTTTCCTTATTTCAGAGTCCTCTTTTGTTCTCATTATAATGTCAATCTCAAGAAAGCCATTGTGCAAGACATTCATTCCAAATTCAAATAGCCTCTTGAAGACAATGGTCAATAGACAACAAAATAAAGATTTTTAAGTTATCCTTCTTGCATTTTTAGATTGTGTTTAGAAATACGGCTTAATCGTTTATTATAGTGTGACCACAGGAGCTGTGCACCCCCTGCGGTATGTGCGGCGAGGTGGGGGACGAAGAAAAAATAGGTGTCCGTTATGGTAGCGTACACGTGATAGTTCTGATAGAAAGGGAACTTTTTTTTTGATAAATTCTTTATGTAAAAATAAAGCGTGAAATTCTGACTTAATTAGTGTAGGTAAATGCTTTATGCGAATTCACAGTGGAATATGTCAAAAATCCATGTTAATTAATGTGCATATTACTGGTACAAATAATATGCTTACAAGTGATTTGAATATCTCGAGAACTACAAAACATAGGTACAGTAATTATGTTAACCCATTAAGTACTAGCGTACAGTAGAAATGTAACCCTGAAATAACGCCTGTGTCAACACTTTGTTTCAATACAAAATTTAATATTATCGGAGATAATAACGGTTCTTAGGGGCCGGGCTGGAGTTATTTCATTACGCTCTAATATTAAAACTACAACTACTATTTTTTTTAAATGTAGGTATTATATTACTTGGCACAATAGTGTTTATTTCCTATACTAAAGAGGAAGAGTTTTCTTTATCTTTACACTATGGGCTCATTTACGGAGACGCGGGGCGTCGGGCGTTGCGTGTGGCGTGACGTTTTGCGGCGCGTCGGACGTTTCTTCTGTTTACGCTGGGGCGGCGCGTAAAGCGGCACCCATCATCGCACGCGTAAACAGAAACTAATAGCAATATAATACGACGTTGTTCATAGAGAAGTGAGAAGGGAAGCATGGCGGGTACCGCGGCGGCGCACGCTCGTCTCGATCAAATCCACTAGTTTTATGTTGGCCTTGGGCATAGTTTCATCGAGAATTGCCGCTGCGTGCGCCACCGCGATAAACGCCGCGTGAGACGCGTCGGTGCCATCCGAGGGCTCGACTGAAAAGAAACGCACTTTTTCAAACAAATGTGTCTAAAATTGCTTCTCCGTAAACGCACTCATACAACGCCATATATTTGAATTCAAAGCGGGCCGCCCCGCTCAACGCAACGCCCGACGCCCCGGCTCTCCGTAAATGAGGCCTTATTACGCACTATTGAAAATGAAAATGAAAAAATATTTTAATACCTCTTTCCCTATTCAATCTATTCTTCTTTGGAATGTCCTGCCTCTTGATATCAGGATGTCCACAAGTCGCCAAGTATTTAAGAGTAAAATTCGTCAACTTATGCGAAACAAACCTTAGGAAAATTATTGTTTAATATATCATTGGACTCTATTTATACATAATATGTATGTTTATCATAAAAGTATGTATTTATATTTTGTTTATATATTTATAAGTTACGTACTTCTGTATGAATTAGTTATATATGTTTATACTTTTATATATTTTAGGTATAGTATTTTTATATTACATTACACATAATTTTTAGTTCATTTCTTTCTATTTGTTTTTAACACCTACCACATCTATCTCTGCATCACCCAAGGTGGACTGGAAGAGAATGGCTTAGGCATTAAGTCCGCCTGTATACAAAACTGTATATAAAGTGTTAAATAAATATTTATTTCATATAAGACACGTTAGTGATACTTATGAAAGTCTGCGTTTTTAAAGTGATTACATATGCACGTCTAACTTACTGAGGAGGCTAAATTTACTGAGGGTTCGGACATGGCACTACCATGTCAGAGAAGACACCCACAAGAAACACTGCTGTGTTTCTATCTCTCTTTTTGGTTATCAATTCACAAATATTATTTGATTAAGAAAACAGGACAATTCAGATCCAGGTATTTTCATCGTTTAAGTAATCCTTTACCCCCTTACTCATAAACGCCTCTTAAATTTAATCACTGTTTAGCGAGCTTTTTATTACGAAAACCAACTTTATATCAAACTACGTAAGAGTCTATGCTAATTAATCAATTGACTAAAATTTAAGAGGCGTTTATGAGTAAGGGGGTTACACTGTAATATGATTTCGATATTAACTTATGTTTAATTAAATATTTAAATTTAATAGTTGACGTTCTTTAGCTTCCACAGGGAGCATATTATAAAAATACACTACCAGCGAAAGAATTACTTATTTTATGGAGCCAATGTGGAGAACAGCAAGTTTATTTTTACTTCTTGTATTACATTATGTATGTCACTCATATTTATTTATATTTCATGGACGTACATCAAATTTTTAAATATGTACTGGCAATGGGCTAAATTTATATTATTATTTATTTTATGCATTAATGGGCTGTTATGATGATGATACTGGCAATGCAGTCATAATTTTACTCATTTTTTCACTGCTTATGCTGCTGAATAAGGTTTACCTGACAATCTTTCAATATGGGTGCCCCATTGTAATTTACTGTCTAAAGTAATTCCTAGGAATACCTACTGTAGTGTTAACGATTTTTAATTCCTCATCATTAATCTTAACAATTGGATTTTTTTAATTTTTATTTATGCAGAGTTTTTTAGTGATATAGCCCTTGTGTATGCTACCGTAACGGACACCTACCTGCCGTCACGAGTTTTGACAGCAGTGTCATAACAATTCGAACATTATAATTTTCTTTAAGAATTTCATGTTCTTAGAGAATTTGATATATTCCGCTAGATGTCATTTTTCTCAAAGTTACATCATAAAAACACTAATAATGTTCCTATTTACGCTTAAAACTATACAACAATGTAAATACTTTCTTGGAGTTTTAAAAATGACTGTCTTTTAATAGAAAACTGCTACAGCCGCTCGTGTAGTGACCCGTACCAGCCAAATAACTTAAGTACATTGCGTCAGATGTCGCTAGTAGCTACATCATAGACTGTTTATTCTATACCAGTATATAACATGTACTTCATATGTCCACCCCCCTCTCGCCGCGCGCATACCGCAGGCGGTGCACAGCTCCTGTGGTCACACTATAGGACAAACATTATAAAGCAAAATAAAAAATATTTATTTAAATAATATAAAAAATTAAATGAAGTTATTACAGTAAAAAGTGTGATTGTACGACATCCATAGGATGAGTGCCTTTGGATATTCTTACGTCATTTTCAGATAGATAGCAATAATAAATAATTACAGTGATTAATATAAGATATAGTAAATTAATATTTAACGATCCCAAAATCAGAGATAACAGCAGAGAGAGAGAATCATTCATAGTTACATTGATTTACTAAATTACTTCCTAGAAATTGTTTTAGTAATTACATTGTACAAGGCGTCTTAAGCTTTTATTTGTTATAGGGATTATCAGAATTTACGAGTGATTATATCAGATTTTAGGGGATTAATTAACAGGAAACATTGGTAACAATGTTTAACATTATCTTTACGAAAGAAAAAAAAGAATAGAAACAAAAAGCAAAAGAAAATAAAAAAATAAAATAAAACAATAGAAAGGAAACTTGACTACGGATTTGTACTAAGGGTGTAAAGTGTTACTCTACCTCAACTGATCCTGCCTGAGGGTTGCGTATAGACGACTAAGAGACCTTTGCTTATCAGCCAAAAATTGTAGCAATAAAGTAAACTTGCCAGAAAATTAGGAGAGTTACAGAGTATCTGGACCTTAATTTAACCCTTACCCTACTTCGAATCTACCTACTGAATCAAAGACTGTAAGCATCAAGCGCTCAATCAAAAAACCATGATGCTCATATACCACCCTTGCCCTTAATAAAACCTATTCAAAATATAAAATAGTAATGTAATTGGTACTTTGTGCTCGCGAATCAGTCGTTATCTCGGAGGCCATGTCCCAATAAACAACTGAGTGTCATTTGACGAGCGCGTCATTACAGTACCGAAGCAATTTCGACGAGTTCTTGTCACACAATCCCGTCTGCTACTGCTTGAAATAACGCCAGCCTGCAATGACAGTTGTTAATGACTACGAAAGAGGTATAGCAAAAAATAGATTCTGATTTTGTTAAACGAAAACTTTTTCGTTACTAGTACGTCGAATAAAAAACTAAATGTATGTTTTTCTGTTCGACATTCTACGTTTAAATTTCTGTTTTTAAAGTCTAATGCATTCTCTTTGACATTCGGATTAGGAAAGCAATAAAATTTCAATTTCTTCTAGCAATGGCGTTTTATTACTATGGTCGAGGACACAAAATAGTATTTTAAAATATATTGTTTTTACTATGGATTGGTATTTTTTATTGAGAATCTATAGTTTGAGATAATCTCCTGTTGCTAATGATTATTATTATAATTTTAAACTCTACAATGAATACAATTCGCAACTACCAATAAACCGTCGAGTGACATAATCAACAATTTCAAAGTTCTCTCGAAGTGCAATCAATTCATCATCTCCCAACAAGATAATTGGCAAAACAATCACAGTTATTAGCAGCAACAATGTTATAACGTTATAACATTATAATTGACGTGTTTAATAGCATAGAAGGATAACGATTAATAAAGCTGCTTATTACGTTATGCACGTTTTAATAACAACACTGGACATTATTTTAATAGCGGTTTCTGTTACGAACATAAATAAAGTGATCATAATTAATGTCTATTCAGATATTAAATTAGGTAGATTATATACAATGTAATGTATTCTTTTTTTCTGTCGACATCGACGAAGATATTATTTTTGTGCGATCCCTTAATAATTGTCTTGAATATGGGTGTTCTTGGTGTCCGTTAAATAAAAGAGTGTACAATCCCAGAGACTTGACACATGATATCTAGAATGTTGTTATGAGGCTACTTTTTGTTTATAATTCACATAACACACAATTTGTATCATTATTGAAAACACTACAATTTGAGACAATTTGTTCGGTGTTACTGCTTTTACCTTAACGTGATTGTAGCCATGTCCTTACAACTCTAATTTAATGTCCGCTCCATTCTAGGAAAAACTTCAAAAGACAACCCCACAATTTTCTTTTACCGTAAACAAGGTTAACGTAAGAAGTATTTTATCAAATATTCAAATAGGCATGAAGGGTATAATTTACCTTACTAGTTATATTCAATAATACGCTAGAAAATAGATTATTAGAAATTAGATTTATGTAACAACCTTATTATTACTGAATAAAACCTTATTTGTAGATACTCCTTATTACAAATACCGTTATTTTTATTTGTCTATCGAACGTTGTAGTACCAATATAATAAAAAGAAATACGAAATTCTTATCTTAAACATAGGGCAAAGGAAACATCGTATTACGTCTCAAAAGGCCAACTTGGATGTTTTTTGTAATTCTATGCCTTGTAGCTATTTGGAAAGGACAAAAGAGACTCGAATACATTCTTATGTATCTAGTATCAAAAGTGGACATGTGTATGTTTATTTTATCTCAGTAAATAATGCTTCAGGCTTCTTGTTGTTTTTACCAGTTCTTTCATGTCCTACTACTGCTGTTACAGTACTGGGATCAGTTTCTTCTAGTGATAATAATTATTTGGCTCGTTGGCAAGGTGTATGTCCTGTTTACAAATTTCTTATTCTTGACCCAGAAAGCTCTTTGAGACAATTAAGTGGATGTATGAAAAGTTTCCGGGATACAAGGCATGTGTCTAGATGTGCTTAAATAAAAAAATAGAAAAGACGTTTAAGTTCTTTAAAGAGATAGAAATTTTCATTTCTGTACGGCTATACTGTTTTAAAATAAGCGTATAAAGCTTCTGTCTGAAGTAGTAAGTAATAAATAACATAATTTATATTCTAACTGAGTACTTGTTATGAGTGATATCAGCGGTTGAACGAATACGTGCTAATACTTACGATCACTCTTATCCTTTGTATTATGTATTTAATCGAATAAGAATAAAGTAGGTGATACGTTTTTTTACACAAAAAATAATAACTGAGACAAACAAACTCAACATTTCTCTGATAAATTTTGGGTATTAAGTACATTACTTACCAAAATAAATAATCGCTTTAACGATTAGAATCAATAATTCTAAACAGAAGAGAATTTTAGAAAGGAGGACGAATACTTAAAGATAGCAGGGTCAACAAATTTAATTGTTGGGAGATGGAACGGCGAATGTCTCTAAGAGAAGGAAATACTTGGAGATGCCCTATGTCCAACAGTGGGCGTGCATTGATTTATAAGGATGATATCCTAACTATTATTATACTATTTATATTAGTAGACTTACGTTCTTCTGTCACTAGAAATGACCCTTCCTTGTACTAGGACGTATGTATGTTGATAAGATTACCTAGTAAGACGATTAGCCTAACTACCTGAGAGCGTCCTTTTCCAGTAAACGTGTTAAAAGGTAAATTTTGCATCTACAGTCAACATTCTTCATCTAAAAGCTGTTTTAGTCTCAAACATAAAAAATATTAGACAAAATCCTTTCAAAGTACGTATTCAATAACAAAATACTTGTTTAAATAAAACAAAAGCATTGTTATATACGTATAGGTTACATCGTAAATCTTAAGGTCCCTGTTTCCTAGATATACTATGATAGCACAAATTTCAATTTGTGCAGTACCATTTTTTATAACAAAAGCCAGATATTACCTCACTCTGGCCGCTCGTAAAAAATATATAAAAGCTTTTGATTGCCTTTAGACGTTTGAGGGTTCCTTACATAACGGTTAGGATATGAAATCACATAAAAGTGGAGTGAAATAGGAACCGTAAATTCGTATCGTCTTATAGTTCAACGTTTACTTGATTATTATGAACTACAATTTACATAGTTTATTAATAATTTTAGTAATTTAAGGCAAAAGACAGCCTCTACTGGACTTAAGCTACTAAATGTCTCCACAATATTGTACCTTCATCATCCATTGATCTGGGGCCACGTTTATCAGGTCATCAATCTATACATAACATAAGCCTTATCAGTTCTGAATTTTATTTACTCATAACTAGAAACAGACAGATTTCACATACATCTTGCTGTATTTTAGATTTGATACCTTTCTGTTTTAGATTGCATCTACTTTGCAAAGTTCTACCATCCCATACCAAGCAAAGCTTACTAATCTTAACTAAGAGCTACTTAAACACACCTTATTCTAAATTAAAGAATAAGGGGATTTAAAATAAAAAATAAAGGCACGACCCTCATTAAACAAGAAAACTATCAGCGAAGAAACAATGAATAGATTGCAAAAAATATCTAAATCGCCTGAATAAATGAAAAAAACATTTCTACAAAAGAATAAAGAAAATACAGCGAACAAGATATGGGAAACGAGAATAAAGTCCAAGAAGGAATTTGTTTTAACAACAGCGTAATGCACAAACTACATAAGCTGGTTATTAAAAACAAATTTTATGGTTGTTCTTTATGAACAATTTTGGAGAATTCGCCAACTCGCAGTCACTGTAAAACTGGGACGCTTAGTGTAATATTAATTGTGTAGTTTACTGAGCATAGTTTGCCGTACGATACTGTACTGTAAGCTTAATTGAAAACTAACAAACTGTTCATCTGATGGCCGAGCTAATTGGCAATCATCGACACACACAACTCTTCGTTTATATCACTTGATCAGAAATGAAAATAAGGTTCAATTTACGCTGACTATATAGGAATGGAATGGATTCGCTATCACCTTTTGATGTTACAAGGCTGGTGAATTATGACCTATGTAGCATTGTGTTTATAGTCCTCTAGTTCTATAGTCTCGGGTTAGGATTACATGGCTGTACTTTGCATGTTCAGAAATATTTACATTGGTCTGGGTATTTACTATGTATAACATAATAGGCATTTACGAAAAAAGGTATTTTAGTATGTTGATCAGTTGTTTAGCAATAACAATATTAAAGTAGAAGCTCTGCTTAGTTACTTTCACATCCCAAGTGTAATAATCACAGACAAGGTTAGGCCATGGTAATAGTAGAAAAATATTTTTAATTAGGTGTAGATAAAACTGTAAAATACGATTATAACTTTATCAAATTATATTAATTTATCAGTAACAAAAAATATAATATTAACATAATAATTAAATAAATAAATATAATGAATAAAATAATGATATTTTTTTAAATAAATTATGCGTTAATTAGATTGATATAAATGAGCAATTTAGATAGGCTTAATAATGTTATAAATATGAACTCGTTATAATTATGTTAATAATGTAAAGTTTGTTATAATAAACATACAAAATAACAATTATAACGTTATGGTTTTCATTAAAATAATATCCGTTGGTGTTATAATTATATAGATTAATTAGTTCTAGCTGTATCAGGCTGATAACGATCTTTGATCACTACGGATCGGCTTAATAAATCATTTTAAATCGCTGCTAATTCACTTATTTATACATTAACATAAAATACCTTATTTGGAAAAGATACAGTTCATATCACCTTATTCCTGCAAATTCTTCTACGTTAAAAAGGAATATTCAAAAGAAATAACTACAACCTTTTTATCTTTCTTATTTCTTCTTGTTGTTTTTAACATATTTTATTAACACTTCGCTTCTATTCGACGTAGTTAGTAGCGTGATATTGGTGTCCGTGACGGTAGCGTACACAAGGGCTGTATCGAGTTGGTTACTATGCCAAAAAACTGGGTGTAAATACTGCCTAATTAGTGTAAAAATAAAAAAATCTCTTCCTCTTTAGTTTAGGAAATAAACACCATTTTCAATGGGTACGCCAGCGTCACGATCAAGCTAGCGTACCCATGGCCGTACTCGAAAACGGCTAATTGTAAAGCAACAGAAGTTACACACAAAAACTCGGTACTTAACTCTGCCCCCGCTATGCAAAATTTCATAACAATTGCTCTTGTAGAAACAGAGATATTGAACAAGACTTTTAAATGACAGCGTTATGGTAGCGTACACATAATAGTTCTGATTACTTCTGATAGATAGGGAACTTTTCTTTTGATAAATGCTATATGAAAAAATTCGGCGTGAAATTCTCACTCTATTAGTGTAAATACTTTATGCGAATTCGCAGTGAAATATGTCAAAAAATCTATGTAAAGTTCTAGGAACAAATGTATTGACGTACAGTAGCGAACAAAATGTATTCGTGAAATTATAAACAGAGATATAGCGTCATTTGCAAATATTAATCTAGCTTGATTTGTTCTAACATAAATATTAAAATGATTAACTACCTATTTATGTACTTGACTGTAAAAAGTTGGTTTGTCTGGAATGGAACATTTTCAAATGCTAATGTGAAATTCATAATTCATAATAATTCATAATTTCTTTATTTGCAAAAACATGGTATTACAAGGTGTAGTACAAAAGTGGTTGATCTACATGTTTCGTCCAACTTGGGCATGCAAATACTTAAGATCTAGCTAATACATAATATCAATTGACTATATTTTTTTACATCTACACACATACATTACATCATCATCATCATAACAGCCCATTAATGTCCCACTGCAGGGAAGGGCCTCCTCCCATGATGGAGGGATACTTGGCCTACTAATACCCCGCTGGCCAGACGGATTGGCATAGGGTTTAATTTCAAGTTGTCCTTCTTTCTATGTAAAGGTAATATTCACAGATAGTCCCTTTGCCGGTTTCTACGACACCCATGGGATGAGATGGGGTGGTGACATATTGTATTCTTACTCCGTCACCACACGGATTACATATTATTATTTATTTATAAAATAGAATTGTGTGTCAGAATTAAAAATAATTAAATGTGATGTCAGATTACAAAGGTAAGTCAATGTCAATAATAATTACTAATTGTTATACAAAAAAGGAAAAAATGACAAGTTTTTTTACAATTTTCAAAATTCTGTTACGGAGTAAAATGTCTTCTCGATTAACAATTCTTTTAACGATTTAACAAATTTAGAAATAGACTATACTTAATACTTTCTCCTTCGCGCTTGCACGTCTTATGGCAGCTAACATGATCGGGGGTGAGGATAAGGGGTGAGCGGGGTAAGGATGCGCGAAAAAACCCGCTCACATAATTTCCGTTGTGATGTGACTAGTCGGACTTAGTTGTGATGTGTTGTTGTTTTTTTTTGTGGCAGTGAATTTATTAGGTAAGTTAAAAATTAATATGTTGTAAATTTTTAAAATAAAAATTGTTATTATTTGTAAATATTTTCTAAGACTGATTCTTACAAATAAATATGCTTAAATCATAACCTATTTTATAGTAAATTGTAATTATTATAACAAAACATAAATAAATCATAACCTGTATTACATTTTATACAACAAATGCTGTTTTAATCCAAACTGTGATTATTGTAACAATACCAAATGTGATTATACTGTGATTTTTAATATATAATTAATAATTGTACAATTGTTATTATTTGTAAATATTTTCTAAGACTGATTCTTACTAATAAATATGTTTAAATCATAACCTGTTTTAATGTAAATTGTCATTAATAAGTATAACAAAACAGAACCTAATATAATTATACTTTGACAAAAATTGTTGTTTTTGGCAAAACAAACGTTATTTTTCTGATCAAGTTACTTATTTGAATTTTTCCAATTATTTCATTTTCTATCAGGGCTATATCTAGAAATTAATAAAGTGAATATACTCCTAGTTCAGTATTTCATCACGTTTCATCAGTTTTAATTCTGTATTTAAAAAAAACTTGTCAAATCACTTGTGAGCATATCTGTACCAGTACTATAAACATAAAATAACATGGATTTTTGACATATTCCACTGCGAATTCGCATAAAGTATTTACACTAATAGAGTCAGAATTTCACACCGAATTTTTTCATATAGCATTTATCAAAAGAAAAGTTCCCTATCTATCAGAAGTAATCAGAACTATTATGTGTACGCTACCATAACGCTGTCATTTAAAAGTCTTGTTCAATATCTCTGTTTCTACAAGAGCAATTGTTATCAAATTTTGCATAGCGGGGGCAGAGTTAGTACCGAGTTTTTGTGTGTAACTTCTGTTGCTTTACAATTAGCCGTTTTCGAGTACGGCCATGGGTACGCTAGCTTGATCGTGACGCTGGCGTACCCATTGAAAATGGTGTTTATTTCATAAACTAAAGAGGAAGAGTTTTTTTTATTTTTACACTAATTAGGCAGTATTTACACCGAGTTTTTTGGCATAGTAACCAACTCGATACAGCTCTTATGTACGCTACCGTCACGGACACTGATATTGTACAGCCTTTAACGCTAATAGAACCAACTGAATATTGTATTTGTTCATCAAATATCATTCGCTTCCCTCTTATCTAGGACTCACTCCTATATAACTGAATAGTTTAATAAATATCGATTATGAACTAATTAATAAACTTGTATCCTTCATTTACAAGTTATGCATCTCTACTAAAACTACGTAGACATTAACTTAAACATAGAACGTAACAAAGAAATACATCTCTTTCATATTCAACCGCAAAACCCTTCCAGCTCAATGGTTAATTGTTTACTCGTTGTACTATGAAAGGAGTTCTTATACCTACTTGTATTTACTCGTATTTGTGTAAAAACTTTAATTTTGTACAATTTTTACTTTAAAAAAAACTTATTATATATCTTTATTTTCTTCAGATGCTACTAGCCACTCCCACTTGCTCGATATTGTAGTCTGGGGAAGCAAGGAAAACACAAAAGGTATAGAGCGTAATGCGCAATGATCTGAGTTTAGAAGAGATATCTTTTCGTCAAAATGCTAGTCCTTTTTAGAACAACTTAACGGATTGCAGACTCGGTTTTTCGCCTAGGAAATCATACGAGCTACCTCGAGGATGACAGCCACATTTCACGATCATTATAACATACAAATAGTCCTGTACTTATCTAATAGTGTACAATTAAATAATACGTTACACTAGTAATATTTTTTAATGAAATCACTAGTTCTAAGAATATAGGTAAATCATTGAATGTAACAAACGAGGCATTGATTCATAATGACAAACATACGGACAGTTTGTACCTACGTATGTATGCTAAGGTCGGTCATACTGCGTACGTGCCAGCTCGACTTGTGTTATAGGTACAGGTTTCATTAGTAACAACAGCGATTGTATGTTTAAAAAAATAGTAATAACATAAAAAAATCAATTCTGGGGAATGGGCGCAAAATTCTGGGTGAGACGGGCAAAGGACTGGAAGGAGTGACGTGAACTTAGGAAAGCTTTTTGTCCTGCAGTGGACTAATTATAGTTGAGAAAGAGAGAGAAAAAGAGGTTGGAACTAACGCTTTAGATCGCGTAGCATATCACGCTAAAGTTGTCATTTACGCCTTAGATCGCATAGCATAGTGTTCTCAACATCATAACAGCCCATTAATGTCCCACTGCAGGGACGGTCCTCCTCCCGTGACAGAGGGATACTTGGCCTACTAATACCACGCTATACTAATCCGTCGTCGTATTCAAGTTTTCCTTCTTTTTATTTCGTAAAGATAATATTCACGGATAGTCCCTTAGTCGGTTTTACGACACCCATGGGATGAGATGGGGTGGTGACATATTGTATTCTTACTCCGTCATCACACGGAGTAAGATAGTACACATAGTGTTATATTTCTTGTCAATGCCAATCTATGTGAGCTTGAACATAAAATGTTTGTCTAAGCTCTATGTGCAATATCCTTTTAACCATCGGTCACCGTCCCGGTCTAGTCGTAGCCTGGCAATACAGTAAGTCGAAAGACAACTCACCTTACTAATTATGTCGTCGAACATATAAACTTCTGAAACTGTTTATTTAGACGACATTATACAAAAGTTTTTAATGATCGTAAATTCTAAACTATTTATATAATCACTTTTTAATAGTTGTCGGCAGTCCTCTGTCACAAAACCATAAACAAGCACATTTTTATGTCTAATTTAAATATGTCAATTCTTAAAGGTTATGAAGTAGCTCATAAAAGTCGCGAAGCCTTTCTAATAGAGCATCGAGAGGATGCCTCGCTAAGACTTATGCCTCCGTCATCCTATTTAACGACCTCTGTGGTGCAGTCGGTATATTACATGGCTGCTACGCATAGGTCTCGGGTTCGATTCCCGCTCAATGTAAATCTTTGTGTGCATGAACATGACTATTTGCATTGGCCTGAGTGTTTTCTATGTATAATATGTATGTATTTACAAAAAAAAAGTATTTAAGTATGTATATCCGTTGTCTAGTACCTATAGTACAAGCTTTGCTTAGTTTGGGACTAGGTGGCGATGTGTGAATGTGTGAGGATTATTATATATTTTAATTACACCTTGTGCGGTCATGTTAATTCCTCATCCATCGATGTCCCACCGTCCTAACTAAGTAGTCAGTCCACAAGAGACCTCTAGTGGACTCTGGGGAGACCATCCTGCATTTTTCAGTACCTACAAGTTCGCCATTTCTCAGAACCATTCTGCCCCAAAGTTTGTTAGTCCCTCGCGCAATGTGCCCTGCCCTTACATTTAACTTATATTTGCCCTACATTTTCTTTTATCATCATATAATTTACTCGTATAATTCCAAAACCTTTATAAACACAAGTTTCGATATAATTCCCTATAATACGAAATCAGGAGGTTTTAACTGTCCGACCCTCAATTACCGGGGTACCGTGATAAATGACCGGGCACGTGTCATTAATTACTATTGTTTTGGAAGCACAATCATTGGGATCAAGCTTATTATTCGATAAATAATATTAGAGTAAAGCAAAATAGGATTACGAGGCGTTAAAGTTTAAATTAGTGAGGGAACGTGGGGGAATAGACTCAGCGTGTTTATAACAAACGTTTATTCGGTGAAGTTGTTGTTTGTATTATGTTTTGTTGTGGTTTATGTTACGATATAAGTTATTTTTTTATGCTTGATTTTTGTAAGGTACATACAAATTATACACAGAAATTGCTAAGGAAATCTAAAAGCCATTTACAATTTTTTTCAATTGTGCATGGCATGAACCAGCTGATATTGGCCTGGCAGACAGATATTCCACGCACTAATTAGTCGTCTAATTCTCTGCAAACAGATGAACTCAAATTGAAGCTTTAATTTCGCTTTATTAGTAATAATCCGTAAAAATGGCTGCAAAAGTGACGGCGATGAAAGTCATTTCATAGCTACCATCCGTTGCCGTCATTCCTGGAAGCTCGCGCTTTCCATCAAGCTTAATGCAATCATTTACCGTGTCGCAATTAATAAACATTAAATTAAAAACTACATATAAAATACACTTTGTATTTTATACGTAGTTTTTAATGACAGAGGACAAGGCAACGATCCATGCATTTCGTAGGACTACATTGTGCAACCATCACTGTTAACACATTATGAAGTAACAAAAAAACGAATGGCTACCGCGAAATCTGTATACTGTTGTGATAATTAAAATATTCACCTCATATAGCTTGATAGTAGATGACATTCTAGTTCTGCAATAATTATTAATTTAGTAATTTTTTAGTTTTTAGTTTTTTTTTTACTTAGTTGTTTTAATTAATTTTAGGTTAGTAAAAATTAAAATGAATTTCGGCGGTAAAAGAAATTACGTTTGTGTTGTAATCGGTGCATATAAATCAAACAGTTTTCGTCTACTTTTATTAATAGCTACTAGTAGCCTATTCTCTGAATCTAGATTTAGTGTTATCCCTTATGCATTTTTGTTTTTGCTTGCCATATATTTTATAGCGAGGCTCTATAAAATAGTATCTGGAGAGCAACAATTTCACACGGCGCAGTAACTCTGTAACACAGTGGTATATTTGTATACTGTAAAACAGTTATACAACGACAATAAAACAATTAGTAATTCCACGAATTTTGAGAGATCAACATCTCGATTGAATGGTTAGCCTTTCCTGTCACGCTCCCTCTAATCGCTAACAATTAACATTGTAACTACTAATTATATTTTATTCCACAATACAGATTTATTTCAATTGATAAAATTCCAACGTTTTTCCTAGTATAGATGAACACTGCTTTTATAATTGCATAGGTACATATTGCTTTTTTTCACGGTAACTAGTGTGTTTTTTTTTCAAAACAATTTTCCAAAATTATATAAAATTGTAACTGATCATAATCTGTGAGCAGTTTTTGTTAATGACTGTGATTATACGAGTGTAATTTGTGTGCGAATTATCTCGAAAAATCGGTCAAGAACATTACAAACAATGTTTTAAACAATATAATTTTTGACTGGTGTCTATGATAATGTCTTTTCCCATGATATAGAGTCCTTACGCGCTATGTGCGCTATCTAGGACCTGCCTAGTAGTTAATCTGTGGTATAGTGTAGGCGAGAATATTTCAAAAACAGAATGATATTCTTACTCTTTATGCAGGCGTACAAAACTTTAAAAATATATTTTGTTTATGAAAGTATTGTGATTTATATATAAAATGGATGTACAATAAATCATTACAGACACTTAATTAAAACATTGACCGCGGCGCCTGCCTCCAAAGAGTTTCGTATTCATTAGTTGCATTCACACGGTGGCCTGCAGGTATGCAAAATGTAACCAAATAAAAATATTTACGAGTATATTGCTTGTTTGTGAAACATTGTGGTTCTGTATGTTTTATATAGATTAATAGTGGATCCTTTTAACTTAGAAATGTAGTTTTGTGTTTCTCGGTATATTTGTTGTGTCTGTTAAATAGATACTTGAGATAAAGTTTGCAAAAATGATCACTATGAAGACTAATTAAGAAAAAAAATTACACAGAAACTAACTATCTACTTAGTAAAAATTCCGTTGAACCAGTATGGTATAATAAGGCCTCATATAATAAGGAGCAGGACTGTCTTTACATTATGCCATTAAAGTACAGTAATCATGATAAACTAAAGCATATCTAACAATATTTTCATTCACATTCCTTTTACAAACCAAAACGAAAACAACAAACAAACACAAGCCCGAATCTATGACTCACCAGCCAGACCTACACTTAAAGAACCCCAAATTCAGTCAAAAAAATAAAAATAAAATCATGTCCAATTTACATAAAATACCTTCGGTCGAGTTATCTTAATGCTCGGTCGGACGGTAAGGCCGTAAGGTGTCAAATTCTCGCATTGTGAAATATGCGCCGCGCCTGACAAGGGTTGTATTAATTTAATTCAAAGTGTAAGCCGCCGGTTGTTGTCCTGATATTCGCCTGCAGATAATGACGCGTGATCTTGCAGGGAGACTCACGAGCTAATTATCCGGAATAATAATATACTCAAACATGGATTAAGGTCTTTTGTTTTGGAACGGTTTTGGATTGTGATGTAAGTATTTGCATGTAAGACGTTTTAAACAAAATTAAATGTTACTTTAGTTTTTTAACGGTGTGGTGTACGGTGTGGTAACGGAGTAAAATACATCTATCCGGCGTGGTTTTAGTAGGAAATCTTCTTCCGTTGTCTGCGCAGATTTATCCGGAGTATACCATAAAAGGTAGAACGTCAAGCAGAAACACACTACTACACTACAATTCGTATATAGCACGTTTTGTCGAATTATAGAAACATTGTATGATTTGAGATGACACCCAGTAGGCAGTACTGCAGATGTCGAAAGTATTTAGGTACCTATATTTATTTGTAAAATTGACAATTCTTAAAAATACATAATATTAAGTATGTACATTGAGCACAATTTGAATTTAATATACATCGTGTACAATATTGTTATTTATTATGAAATACGCTTAGTTTTCACAATAATGCTTGTTTGATAATAAATAAATAATAATCTTCACACATTCACACAACGCCATTTAGTCCCAAACTAAGCAAAGCTTGTACTATGGGTACTAGACAACGGATAAACATACTTAAATACTTTTTTTTTGTAAATACATTCATATTATACATAGAAAACACTCAGACCAATGCAAACAATCATGTTCATGCACACAAAGATTTGCATTGAGCGGGAATCGAACCCGAGACCTCTGCGTAGCTGCCATGTAATATACTAATAATATATTAATATTTAATATTATGTTTAATAAACCAACCAGTAACGAATTAAATTCATTGGAAAAAGGATCAGTGGGCATTTATACACGTGAAACTAACCAGTGTTCAGACACATTTATACACGTGAAACTAACCAGTGTTCAGACACATTTATACACGTGAAACTAACCAGTGTTCAGACACATTTATACACGTGAAACTAACCAGTGTTCAGACACATTTATTCAAATAAATCAAGCGAAAACCTAGCTCAATAAATAATATTTTTCTCATACTAGACCATTATAATCCCAAACTAAGCAGAGCATGTACTATGGGTACTACTAGTACTATATCCTTTATTATAAATACGTTCATATTATAGAAAACATCCAGGCCAAGGCAAACATTCATATTCATGTACACAAAAAATTGTATTGAGCGGGAATCAAAATCGAGACCTATACGTAAAAACTACTAAAATATGCCGACTGAAAACAAAAGAGGTCAAAACGGACCTCATTTTACAAATAAAAAAAAGTAACATGATCTAACCTTAATGTTACTCTCTAACCTTAATGTACAAAATGACCTTAATTAAAAACAATGAAATACATAGTTGACATTGACATAACAGTAGTCGTTTAGTAATGAGTTAGTAAGGAGTTATCAGTAGGTACTGGCGAGGTCTGCAGACAGTTCATTAGCCGAACGTCCGTGGAGGTCGAAAGTGCCCTCCAATCGTCCTGAACAAACCACACTTATGTTATTTATGCTAGTGAATCAACCAACAGAATTACCTTTGAGAAATGTGAGTATGTTTATACTTTGGGTCTTCTTAATTTCAATTGTATAAAATTATTCTATGGGTTTGTTGTTTGTATTTAAGTACCTACTTACAATATTATTCAAATAGTATTCACTGAGGCAAAAACTCTGCCAAAAAAAAATAACAGTTATAAAAATAAAATAATATTTTTTTTATTTTAAATAATATTCCTTTTTTTTTAATTTCTGAAAAACAGAATAATGTTAAAATAAATACATTTTTGTTTCCTTAAGGTGGCAGATGAGTAAGCGGTCCAACTGGTAAGTGGTAACTGCTCCTCATCCACGTCAACAATGCCAGGGGAATTAATCCTGCCTTTAAACCTCTTATGAAGAATGGCATACCTAGTGTTCCGGAAACACCACAGAGTTTTCACGTTAGTTCATTTGAAGTCAAGTAAAGTAGGTACGTTAGAAACAAACAGTTCTGAATAAGATATGAACTAATTAAAATACTACAACAATATTGTTGCACCAGTAACGTATAAAATAAATCTAAATATAAAAACAAGACACAGAACACAAACCATTTTACATTTTAATTTACGTTTTATTTTAATACCGTTTTTAACTTAATTTAAATAAAAATCAAATAGTTTTTCAATATCTTTACGACTGCTAACAACATTATTTATAGTAAAATAAATAAATAAAATAGTTATTACAACATCTAGCATTTATCTTTAAGACGATCGACCATAAAACCTTCCAGGGAATAATTAATCGTCCGTTTATACTTCAAGCGACACTAATAAGGTCATAATTGCCTTAAAATCTGTTTACACCAACAGTTAATTTATAAATAAATTTGATGCTAAGTATTTTCCCAGCCACCCACCGATATCCCGTACAAGAAGATCTTAGGTCAAAGTGTTAAGTACCTGTTCAATTCACTTTAATGTAAAGTTCAAGTTACGATATTAAACTTTTGACTTAAAAACCTTATCATACATAAAATCTGTAAGAACGCTCTAAATGAAGTAATTAGCATAAAGAGGCTGCCAGAAATATACGAGAATTTAATTATGAACGCAGTGGGTGAGATGATTAAGGCAAATTGCTGGTTGCATCAGTGTGGGCTGGCATTGGGTGCCAACGAATACATCTATGTGATCAAAACATTATACTAATATTATATTGTAGTCTATTGTGTGAGTGTGATTGGGTGTGTGTGTATGTATGTGTTTGCTAGTTAGCCTGTGTGTTTCCCTGGAATAACTCTACACCTCATGAACCATGTTGTATGTTATCCTCTAAGTATACCTTTAGTTACCACAGATTTATCTTGAACCGGGTAACTATCGAAACGATAGAAGTCAAATTAGTCAATTTTTTTTTAGATTCATTACAATAATTTTTATTTTATTACTAATTATATAATACTAGGATTATAATATCATATCATGCTTATACATTTTTGCTTATACGGCAAACGGCAAGATAAAGCCTTATTTCGTTTTTAAAAAATAAACCTTAAATGAGATAAAAAATATAATAGGAAGCAGAAGGCGGTTACATGGCTTCTAAAAGATCTTCTGTGATAAAAAAAGATGACATAAAATAAAATTAGCTTGTACTTAATGCGTGGAGTCTGTCGCTAAATGAGCTGTTGTTTCTATAATTAAGACTAACTTTAGAACAGTTATGTAAGCACTTTATTATTCAGGGGACAAAATATTCAACAACACAGCCAGGACTTAGAATCTTAAAATTTTAAGTTTTAACATAAATATTCATGAAGGTTCAGTTTAAGATTTTAGTATCAAATAGACGCTTTGTTCAAAAGGTTACTCCGTAAATTAGGAAAAAAATTGTCTTGAATTAATTTTGAACTGCAAGAAAGTTTTTTAAATGTATAAATAACTTAAATACTAGCATATAGTTTAATAAATAATAAAAATATGTTTACATTGGTCCGTAAATCGATACGGATAAAACGGACTCAGTAGACACGCTATTTACTGTTTAAAAGAAGTAAATTAGATGTACTTAGCTAATTATATTTATTTATTTCAAAAGACAATTCTCGCACTAATTAATGATCGTGCAATGTGTCGCGGACACATTTATAACCATCAATTTAACGAGCAAAACGAACATCCTGGATTACGACATTGATTAGTAAAACGCAAGCGATTGTACTGCGTAGGACTCGAACTTGTGACCTCCAACAAGACAGTTAAATAATTCTATATTATACAAACGAGAAATTTAATATCAACCTCTTTGGTCATTCAATATAATTGATTGAGAGTAACTTAATACTATTGTGTGGTATATTGGTTGAGCAATCATTTTGTTTAGGACAGAACAGAATACAGAACCCGCATAATTTTGCACTTTAAGATACGGGATTCCTGTTTATATTGACACCGTCTTGATGAATATAGTATTGTATGCCTAATACTTAAATCAATCAACCTACCTACAATATTTGAAGCCAATATTTTAAAACCTGTGCCAATGCATCGTATATTGATGGTTAAGCCAACGCTTAATTCAACAGCCACAACAGTAAATAATCGCAGATAAGTGTTAAAGAATGATCCTAAAGATTTTATTACACTGACGCCTACACGTCAACATTTTGTGAGCGTTATCATTCGCTCAGCTATCGTATTAAAAACACGTTAAATCTTTCACATATAATATGATATCGTTTTTCTATTGTACTATTTGTTATACGAGATAATATGATAATAAAAAGGTGTATTGATTTTCTAAATCTTCTTTTGTGTCGCCGTTACTTTTATGATCTGACCCACCTCTAGTATGCTACGATTGCGACATTTATAATACTTATGTCTGATTGTAAGGAGTGGCAAATTTGATCAGATCAAATGAACATAAATTATATTAGTTATTAATAATATGTTATAGGTATTAGAAATACGATTTAAAAGTATTTTTCTTTGGCATTTTGATCTGTAAAGTTGACTTTAAAATTGAATTTAAATCACACAATCACAATCTGATTTCTTTCAGGTATACGGACTTGATCTGGTAAAACTTGCTGTATTGTTGATTCCGGATACACAGAACGCTATTAAGTCACAAGTTAAGCAACGCTTGTAAGGGGTTCCTAAGTACGTCATTTCAAGTAAAAGACTTGAAACTAAATGTACACCTAATTTTGATTCAAAATGCACAAGTCAAAAAGATCAAAGATACCTATCATTTTCGAGATCTGACTCTACATTCGGATATTAAAAGGTGGTAATAAAAAGTTGACCCAATTAAAAATAAAAATGTAAGTAATGTTAAACAAAGTTCAAATTTATTTGCTTTCTTAATTCCACTTGAATGTTCCTTCACTTGAAGCTTAAATAAATTGTTTTAGAGAGTCTTACAGTCGGCTACTTTAAGCGCCACCCTGACAGGAACTTACAACGAGGGGTGAAATCTCATTATCATTTAACGTCTTTGCTAGTAAAACACTGATTTTATTAACATAACTAGACACATTTCTGAGTCAACATTAGCTAGGCTAAGTTTAGGTTACAGTATACTGTGTATTTTATCGAATAGGAGAGCTGCAATTTATTTGTTAGCATTTTGTTTCCTCTAATCAGAGATAAGTTTTTATTCATTAAATAACTGAGCTTGGAGTTTCGCTTATGTATTGTATAGTAAATATCACAATCCAGGAATACCCCACTACTAGGATGGAACTGCTCTATTTACGAAGTAAAAGACTTGGCCTGCATAAACCACAGTGGCAAGACGGGTTAGTAAGGTTTTGCGTAGGTAAAATTATTCTATATAAGGTCTATAATGCGCCATAAATCTGCTTAAACCTCAACCTTGAAAACTTGTCCTTGAAAATTACTAAAACAAAAAACGTAAATGAAACAATAGAATCAGATAGCCATGAATATGTCACCATTGTACGTTATGTCAAGCATGCATTATGTAATACATAACTCACACAAGTAAGGTTATAGTGTGACGTCACAGAACAGCGAGTAACGACACAGGAAGGAGCTAGTTAAGGGATAAATCCGGTCATTTCTTGTGATATAGATTAGAATGCACGCGAGCCGTTGACTGGTGTTGTTGATGTAAAACTATTTATTACCTCTATAGAGTTGTGTTTATAGTACACAGGTCACGGCGTATTCGAGACCCGCACAACTTAAACATTATTGTGCATGAATATGGTTGTTGGTTTAGTCTGGGTTTGTCCTATGAATGTGTATTAACAAGCATAGTATCATCTATCAATCAACAGACTGCCACACTGCTACAAATAGGTTTCGTCCAAATATTTCCTGTGCCTCCCTCATCCACCGGCTTAAAAAATAAAATAAAAATCATTTATTTATTGTCTAGTACGCATAGTACAACCATAGTACAAGCTAAGCTTATGACTAGATGCTGTTACCTGAATTTGTGAACTGTGTTATTTTAATTACTGCCTGCACGGCAACTTTTCTCCAGTTACTCATATTCTTAACTACCATCACGGAAGTATACCCTACATTGTATCGCAATTACAAGGTAACTTAGACTTTAATATCATTTTTCCTCCGCACCCTACAAAGTCCCCTTACGCTGGGTAATTTTATTCGAATGGCAACTCTATGATTACCCAGCTTTGCCGTTATTTATGTGCACCATTTAAGCAAATACGTTTTATAATATTTATGTATTCATATTTGTGCGATCGTGTAAAATGTACACCTGTTGTGAATTTATTTAAGCTTGTGATTTTAATTGAATTTTGCTTAATTAAATATTTATGTTTGTCACATTTACTATCTAGTCGCGAACTAAGTAGAGCTTGTACTGGAGGTACTCGGCAAGGAATAAACATAACATACTGTTTTTTTATGTAATATTAAATAGCATACATATACAAACTGCCAACAAAAATAAATTAAATTGGAAGAGAATAATTGAGAGATCTATGAGTAGGTACGTAAGTTTAAAAAAAAAACACACCCGAATGGATCTCTACTAAAAAGTGAACATCCTTTAATACAAAGTTATTAATATTCGCCTCATCAATAAACATTAAATGATTAGTATTATATTTTGAGTTATTACGTTGTTCGGTGAGATCATAGCGATGACTCAGGACATTAACTCACATTCTGTCCGCACTCACCGCTCCCAGACATTTATGTGCTCTATGAAATTTTACTATTGCAATTATTTTGTTGTGGCAACACTTTAAGATTATAACAAAGCATCGTTCGTTTTATGTATTGTTATTTCGGTTACGTATTGTGTTACACTTGTATTTATTTTTGACATGTTTCTATATTTTGCATAACGACATCGAGTCTTAAAGTAAGCAGACCTTGTAGTACTTGGAGTACTAGAAAAGTATACAAAAATACTTTTTTTTGTAAATACCAACGCGTAATACATAGGAACAGCCACTTTATCTAAGCAAATGTGATGTATGTAGATAGACCTAACCTAACCAACTAAATATTATATTTGATTGCTCTTAAATTAAGTAACCCGCCTTATTTACTTGTCAACTAATAAATTGTGCAACAATGCAAAAAGTAATTGTCTTATGGTCCGTCAGTACCTGGCATGGTCATAAAGTGTTCAATGCTGTAGGAAAGAAGAAACACATACGAGATGCTGGAAGTTATTCGCCATATTTTTATTTTACGGTCATCAGTTAACAATATCTACAGTATACCATCCTCTTTTAGTATAGACAGTTAACGTATGATAACAATTTATTACGTCACATTTACCGCATTGATAAAATGGGCATATTGCCAATTTTTAATGCACGGAATGCTTTAGAGTTCGATCACCTAGCGTATACGAAGAAATTATGTGACATTCGTATAAGAAATATCTTTTTTTAGTCACGGCAAATTAGTAGTGACGTCACATGAATCGTTGCGTTAACCGTTATGATAAACTTGATGTAAAATATGTAATCTTTGCATGTGTTATTCTTGGCCGCTTTTCGTCCTAAACTACTGAACCGATTTTGATGAATGGAAGCTTGGAAATTGCTCGAAAGGGGGAAAACTAGAGCATAAGAAGATATACATAGCTAGCATACCTCTCCATACAACAATCTCCTTGTAATCATAACAGCCCATTCATGTCTCACTGCAGGGACGGACCTCCTCCCGTGACGGAGGGTCACTAGGTAACTCCTTGTAATGATGAAGTAGAATACATGATGTCGCTACTCCATGTCATCCCGGTGATATTGTAAGAGCCAACTAAGAGAAACTTCACATTATAATCTGTACGAAAACAAAAAAACGGTAACGCGGTATTAGTCGAATTTCCCTCCATTACTGCAAGAAATTCGTGCCATTAATGCGTGCCAACATTTTTTAGTTTATGAATGTAGTAAGCTAACGCGAACGAAGTTGCAAGCGTATGTCAGTGATACTATTTACAAGTAAGATCACGAATGTAGTAATCGATCATATAAGCTTGACGAACCCGTTGACCCCTGACTTCCCGGCGTTGCGGTCGAATTACTACCAACGTTCATACGGATATGTCTATTCTACTCTGATATTGATCCAATCACATTGTATTGTTAATCTTTAGACTCAATATTTATGTAACAATAAGATGCGCGAATGGAACAGTATCCATAACTGTCAATATCTATCTACCTGTTTATCTTAGCCATAAGAGGTACAGTACTGAAAATAGGCCTCCATAATCTTGCGCCACTCCTGCCGTCAATATAATACCCGATTTTGTTAATAGATTTCGAATACTATCTTGAACTTGAACAAAAACTTTTATCAAAGCTCTATCTTACCAATACTTGTTAACTAATTTCTATGACCAGATGAAGAATGTACCGACTGACTATTCATAAATTATGGTCTTAATGTGCTAGATATAGTTTGTGTCCAGACAGGGATCAGTTACTAGAGGAGAGTTGTCAATTTATTTATTTTTTAATCTCGTCTTGCTGATTCCCATATTTTTTTATGATAAAAAATATGTTAACTATATAAAGTAAGCCTTTACAAATAAAATAAGATTTTCTCAAATTAGTCTGAAAAAATGCCCGAGATATAAATATGGCAACAAACATTAAAAACTAAAAACAACCGAATTCAGAACGTCCTCCTTTTTTGGCCATCTGTTAAAAATATAGCAGATGAAACTTTACAAAAACTCTTCCATAATAAATGGGTAACATAAAGCAAGTAGAAAATGTAAGTACCCGCGCTTAGTGGTTATTTTATCCGGGCGATAAAAAGTGATATTATTACCCTGTTATAACGACCACATGACCGTAATCCGTACCAACAAGTATATGGAAGCTTTGTTGCAGGAGGCACGGAGATAAGTGCTTTTTAATATAAGGGGATACATCTTTTTCGTCAACTAAATACTTTTAATATAATGATATAAGTACTAGGTATACTTTAATAAGTGAAGAATAATATGTGGTTATTGTAGTTGCTTGTTTTTGAAGAGCTACTATGGGTAAAACTTATACCTACGTCTACTCCATCTCAGAAAATCTACTACATCAGAAAAGCTTGACGCAGAACCAGATTCAGTTTACCTTATAATAGAGAGATAATATGGAGTGTTATGAAGTACCATATTTACCTATTACGACACCCTCGGGCTGGTTGAGATACAGAAATAGATATTTATTCTGTTATTTTTTCTTCATCGTTTGAATAAAACCACGTTTAAAGTAGAAATGATATGTACCTGTAACAAAAAGAACACAATTTATAAGTATGATGAAATTTTGATGTAGCAATAATAAAACTTTAATTACAAAATACACAAAAAAGAGCCCTGTAATTTATTCTATTGCAACTTTTCACGTTAACGCTAATTTTTCAACGAGGCCGGATTAAATGGGTACAGAGGTGGTACCAACATACAGCATCTTCCTATAAAAGCCCTACCAGTAAATCACTTCTTAATTTAAACAGGCTATAAGTTAAACATTTCATAATAAAAGTTATTAGTTATTCTAGTATTGCATATGGCGACACAGACAGATGCACTAGAACGCACACAATACTAACTTCGCAACTGTTGCATTCGCTACACGTACTAGTAACCATTAAACTTTTATCTCAGGACTTAAGAGACGGGGAATTGAATAAAGTGTCTTTTAAACTAACATAGCGATTTTGTAAGTAATTATATTTCTTTTTAAGTCCTCTGTCTTCCGCGTGGTGACGGAGTAAGAACACAATACGTCACCACCCCATCTCATCCCATGGGTGTCATAAAAACCGACTAAGGGACTATCCTTCAATATTATCTTTACAATTATGTATAAAGAAGGAAAACTTGAAATTAAACCCTATACCAATCCGTTTGCCCAGCGTGGTATTAATAGGCCAAGTATCCCTCCGTCACTGGAGGAGGCCCGTCCCTACAGTGGGACGTTGATGGGCTGTTATGAGTCCTCTGTCGCTTTTACAGACATGAAATTAAAGGACCCATTTAGGGATTCGTCCCATAATATAGCCCACTACAGCATCATAAAAGTATAACCAAAGTATATCCAAGGCAATCTTGCTTAGGGTTCGAACCCACGAGCACGTACATGGCTGCAGTATATATACTAAGGTTTTGCCACCGAGCCAGTTAATATTGTTCATCGTTAATGTACCATTGTTAGAGATAGGCTAAATCATGTGGGGTAACTTTACTATCCAATACTAAGTACGCTGTTGAATTGAAATTCTCCATCTTTTTCATCAGAGATCTAAAGCGGATTTTTACGACGTCCACGTAATAAAGTGATTATGATATAATATTATATTTCAACTGTTTTTCTTAGATATTATTGTATAATATTTTGCATGCTTAATACAAAAATAAATTCATTTCATTTCAGCCACTATTTCTGCTTTCATAATTATCATAATTATATTGTCCAAAAAAAATCTTCTTTTTAGTTTAAGACAACCTACATTATTAAAGAAATCTTGAGGTGGTATGAGCTTAAATAATAGGGTTCAGTTGGTTAACCTTAATACGTAATATTTAAACAAGCTTTAATAATTCGACAAGACACAACCATTAATAGACGTAATTACAATTTCTCTGTAACACGTTTAATTAATATAATACTCCATTATTCCTTGTACAACGACGCCTGTATTAATAATGAATATTTCAAATGTTGTTAAATTCAACACACATGTTTTTCCCAGTATCATTCACAATACATTTAAAGTAGGTTGTGTCTCTGGTTCGATTTCCGTTTAATGCAAATCTTTGTGTGCACGGAGAAGAATGTTTGCATTGGTCTGGGTGTTCTTTGTATGTATTTATAAAAAAGTATCTAATTATTTTTATTCGTTCTAGTACCTATAGGACAACCACAGCATAGTTTAGGACTATATGGCGTTTTGTAAATGTATAAAAAGTATAAGGTAAGGTTTGATCTGTAGCAAAGTATGACGTTAGTATTGTGGTTAGGAAGGAAAAGTTTTATATAAAAGCTACTATTTTAAACCTTGTTACAATTTCGTAAGACACAGTTTCCTACATCCACTTTTAGTGTAAGACAAAACGCGAAAGTATATTAGATTGGACGATGTTTGTCAGTATTTCGTGATATCGAGATTAGTGGCAATAATCACATCACCCACATATCACCTACGCTTACCTTATATAGTCAGATTACTTGTTATGGTGTCAGATCAGTGAGGTCAAGTTAATGTTAGTTAATAAAAAGTTTGTTTTTATGAAAGTGGGAGATTGATAACGCACGTGCCTTGCTGTAAGTTTTGGCTGACACCCACTGCCATTTAATATTTACTAATATCTTGGCGAGAGATAAAGGGTTTACTATTTTATATTTTGGCCTTATTTCAATAAGTAAATAAGAGGTAAAGTCTTGAACTTTCAATTATCGGGAAAAGTTGCGAACTAATTGGGTTTATTTTTAACTGGTTAAAAAGCGGTCGTCAATGTGGCTGCCGTACAAAAGCCCATGGGTTCGAATTGTTAGATAATTATTAGTGTGATTCACAGTCGTCTTGAGCCTGGCTATACTATGTGGTCGTCATTTTAAGTCTGTGATAGTCCCCGCGACACAGGACTCGATCCTTGGTCCAGGAGTTGTTTTTATGAAAATAATAAATATATAATTATTTTCTAGATTACATATTTATTTTGTTTCATAAGAAGCATGTTGCTGTGCTTGTGATATTACATAAAATAATGTGATAGTTTGTCAGCATAGAGTCATAATAGCTTCTCCGTGATATTACGCGGCGCCCTATACGAAGACATTCATAAATCTATGTTTATAAGCGTGTGGTTCTTACGCTATGACGATGAAACTTCTGTATACAATTACGTCAGTCTTATTAATAGATGTTAATATTCTGCAGTTTTATTGTTTATGGAAAATAAGAAGAATAGAGGAAGACGAAAACTAGAATGAAAGATACGAAAACAAATAAAAGGAAATTTGACAAAACTTGCAAAACACTTTACTAAATGTTCAATCTGATCAGGAATTAGTACGCCAAGCTTTCTATCATTACAAGAGTTCACATGTCTATGAAGGAAGAGATTAATGCTTACATGCAGCAAAACGTAGCTTATATTTCCTATTTGTTTTTAATAATATTAGTTCATTCATCAGCAAAACGTACCATATAATTATTTGTTTTCAATAATATTAGTTCATTCATGCCACAGATCTATTTTCGTAAGAAAACGTGTGTATGACGTAACGGCAGGTGACTTAATGTTGTCCTCATGTTTTTCGTCACGTAGTAGAGTTTTAGTATAACGAAGTTTATTTTTAACTCACTCTAAATAGGAAGAGGTTCAATTTATTTATATTGTTTTCAAAGATACCTTTGGCGATGGAGTTAGACTAGGTCGCACATCGGCTACTGTGAACGAGGTGTTGGTATCGGATCCCACGCAATACAATTATTTGACGACTTCTGTGCCAATATAAAACCATATGCCAATCTGTCTGACTAGAATAGCACTAGTAAGCCAAATTTCTCCATAATCTCTGACGGAAGTTCTGCAGTAAGACAAAGGTACACGACATTTTATCTTCGAAATAAGATGTGTTAGTTATACCTCGCATCTGGACACTCACAGACACATTACAAAACTACTTCCTAAAACATTTATAGAGTGGTTAGACGGATGACATTATGCAAGAATAGTTCAACTTGTAATGGAACGTAGCCAATACTGAAGTGTCCCCAACTACTCAAATATGCTTTTGAAGCGATACAGGAAATTGTCTGTTATATATTTGTTGTTATTCTTAATGTTATGTGTTATTATTTATGTAATAAACACGTGGAATATTCATTCAGACTTCCGTGGTGTAATAGTTTTAGGGTTTGATTTTCGCGCAACGTAAATCTTTGTGTGCGTAAACGTGGATTGGTCATTGGTCTGGGTTTTTTCTATGTATCAAAAAGTATTCACTAAAAAAGTAAGTATATATCCGTTGTATATTTACGTCTTAATGTCCGTGTGGTGACGGAGTAAAAATACAATATGTCACCACCGTCTCTTCCCATAGGTGTCGTATAAACCGACTAAGGGACTAACCGTAAATAATATCTTTACGAAGTAAAGAGAAGAAAAACTTGAAATTAATCCGTCTGGCCAGCCTGGTATTAGTAGGCCATGTATCCCTTCGTCACAGGAGGAGGCCCGTCCCTGCAGTGGGACATTACTGGCCTGTTATGGTATCCGTTGTTTAGTATCCACAGTAGAAAGAACAACTAGGTTCTTGAGCATAGATATTTCATGAGCCTTGTGCGTGATACCTGCTTTCTATCGCGAGATTTGTCTTTTAAAAGAATAATAATAGACTAAGTATTATTATATAATAGGAAATATAAGCTACGTTTTGCTGCATGTAAGCATTAATCTCTTCCTTCATAGACATGTGAACTCTTGTAATGATAGAAAGCTTGGCGTACTAATTCCTGATCAGATTGAACATTTAGTAAAGTGTTTTGCAAGTTTTGTCAAATTTCCTTTTATTTGTTTTCGTATCTTTCATTCTAGTTTTCGTCTTCCTCTATTCTTCTTATTTTCCATAAACAATAAAACTGCAGAATATTAACATCTATTAATAAGACTGACGTAATTGTATACAGAAGTTTCATCGTCATAGCGTAAGAACCACACGCTTATAAACATAGATTTATGAATGTCTTCGTATAGGGCGCCGCGTAATATCACGGAGAAGCTATTATGACTCTATGCTGACAAACTATCACATTATTTTATGTAATATCACAAGCACAGCAACATGCTTCTTATGAAACAAAATAAATATGTAATCTAGAAAATAATTATATATTTATTATTTTCATAAAAACAACTCCTGGACCAAGGATCGAGTCCTGTGTCGCGGGGACTATCACAGACTTAAAATGACGACCACATAGTATAGCCAGGCTCAAGACGACTGTGAATCACACTAATAATTATCTAACAATTCGAACCCATGGGCTTTTGTACGGCAGCCACATTGACGACCGCTTTTTAACCAGTTAAAAATAAACCCAATTAGTTCGCAACTTTTCCCGATAATTGAAAGTTCAAGACTTTACCTCTTATTTACTTATTGAAATAAGGCCAAAATATAAAATAGTAAACCCTTTATCTCTCGCCAAGATATTAGTAAATATTAAATGGCAGTGGGTGTCAGCCAAAACTTACAGCAAGGCACGTGCGTTATCAATCTCCCACTTTCATAAAAACAAACTTTTTATTAACTAACATTAACTTGACCTCACTGATCTGACACCATAACAAGTAATCTGACTATATAAGGTAAGCGTAGGTGATATGTGGGTGATGTGATTATTGCCACTAATCTCGATATCACGAAATACTGACAAACATCGTCCAATCTAATATACTTTCGCGTTTTGTCTTACACTAAAAGTGGATGTAGGAAACTGTGTCTTACGAAATTGTAACAAGGTTTAAAATAGTAGCTTTTATATAAAACTTTTCCTTCCTAACCACAATACTAACGTCATACAAAGTTAAATTTTAAAAATTGGCAGATCACGTAAGTAATAAGTTTTGCGTGGGATTCGAACCTGCTACTTCGTACACCGCAACCGCATGCAGCATAATAAGTAACAGTAATCACAAAAGAAACTATATAAAAATGTACAATAAACGCGAGGCATAGATTTATTACGCTTCATCATAACAGCCCATCAATGTCCCACTGCAGGGACGGGCCTCCTCTAGTGACGGAGGGATACTTGGCCTACTAATGCCACGCTGGCCAGAGGGATTGGTTGAGGACAGGGTGTAATTTCAAGTTTTCCTTCTTTTTATTTCGTTAAGATGATAGTCCCTTAGTCGGTTTTTACGACACCCATGGGATGAGATGGGGTAGTGACAGAATATGACATTCTTACTCCGTCACCACACGGATAATTACGCTTACTTACGCTTGAAGTTCTAAATGTTTAACCAACTCACAGAACACCTATTAAAGAAGTAATTAAATATCATCTATATTTAATAGGCGTAAACCACTGTTTTAACGAAATGAATAAATTACTAGAAAGTAAACTGTATTTATGGTCAAGTGTGATATATAATTGGTCCTGATTTATGATTTATAGTTCAAGTATAGATCCGCTTTTCAACTGATATCCGTAAAATGAAGTATTAGAATGAAATCTTGTGGAAAACCAATATTTAATAAATCATATTGCCGATAATATATACACTTTCTAATTGTGAGGTTTGATCTAAGTGGGCGAGTTACAGGGCTTACTAAATACTAAATAAACATAGGAGAGATAAACGATCGCTAATTATTCAATTTTAATTGACTGCTTAATTTGTGTAACATGAAATACGCCTATCAAATATTAAATTTTGTTAAACTACAAATTACAATATAATATTTATAACACACTCACACAATTCCCAAATTAAGCAGAGCTTTTACTGTTTATCGTTTTATTTTTGTGTAAATACATTTTTAAAATCAGTCAGATCAGACAGCAAGTCAAATTAATCCTAATATACCTACATTTTTTTAAGATAATTGAGAAAGTACTAAATAATCGGACAAGCTAAAAAGGAATACTCAAAACAACCCTTTACCAACAAGTCTTGAAGTATTGGAATACCACGATTTTCTCCATTAATGGATGAGGCTCTTCTATGCACGTAACATTAAAGAGTTTTACATCTTTCGTGAGTCCTATTGGGCCGAAACACACTCTAAACTAACCAGAGCACCGAATATCGACGATAGCTGACGATGTAACTCAATACTCAATATCTTTATTGCACTCCATAATGTTACAAAAAGGTGTTACTTACAATATTATCACAGATACAATATGGACCTTGATTGGTATGGCAGTTTAGAAGAGAGGAGGATACTAGATTTTTATAATATATTTATATGGAAAAGCATCAAATTAGCAAACTTAGTTTTACATAATGTAATAATTATATAAAAAATTGTGTAATGTTTATTTCAATAAATGGATATTATTTTTATTTTTATTTTAGGTCTTTATAGTCTAGGTATTATTTAATACTATAATTAGGTTTGTTTATGAGTATTTGTTTCAACTTTAACTTTATAATTTTTATATACTCACTTTAAAATAATTACAAGAATGCTTTCTAAGAAGTTCATCTCATTTGTTTAACTGCAAAGTTTTTACATACAAATAGTATTTTGTATACATTAGAAATAAGAGTAAAAAAAAAGTTAATTGCAGCCAGTTTAGGAAATAAATGAATATTGATTTTCTTAACTTGTTCATTTTACATTCAGAGACATTATACGACAACGTCGAGATAAAGGTGTGTTTGCATTAGTAACCAGTTGCTACAAAATTATTTTAAAAGTAATACTATTATTTAAATTATATCTGTGAAAGACTAGTCTTTAAATTAGTGTATAATTACAAATACATACAAGAAGATAGCTTAGTGAGAAGAAATTTAAAAAAAACAACGTACTATTCCAAGACATCGTACTGTATTCCCCGACATATAATTAGTGCAGAGCAGTGTGCCTGATAATTATAACTAGTATTTATACAAAAACCCTCGACCTTAGGACATTACAGTAGCGCCCCCGAACAGAATATAACCATGAAAGGACAAACTTTTTTCGAGGCCAGGGTCACGACCATAAAAACCTTGAATTATCGGAAATCATACATTATTAGTAGATCATATAGGATACTAAACAAAACCTGCATTACAAAGATGAAACTAATATTCTAGCTACTATTAAAACTAACTGTACAGTGTAAACTCCGCCTAAATCAAGTTCTCACGTTACATTAGTTAACAAGAACAGAACTCTGTACCAATAAATAGTTATCTACTATCGTTAGTAAAGGGTATTTCATAGTACAAAATAGGCCACGAACTAATTGGCTTGATTCAATTGATACGATATTTATTTCGTAACTCAAATAACAATTATGAACGGATTATTGGAAAATTGGTAGAGATGTGTGAACCTGTTGAAATGTTATGTGGGATAGGAATCTTTACATGAGATAAGAACTTTCCTTTTTCACATGCAACCTCCTTTTGAGATTGGGTTTTTGGCTTGCAATGACTAGTTGGTATAGAAAATAAGAGGTTCACCTATTACGTTCTTATGTGTATATAGAGTTTAGAGATGAATTTCCGTGTAGTGGTGGATCAAAAATACATCCCATTGCTGCGTAAAAGCCAAATAAAGTAAAGCTTACAGTTATGATCTGACAGAAAACACAAGAAAGGAAAACTTAAGATCAACCTATCTGTACTTTCTTAGGAAGAGAGCTTTTTCGCTTTCGCTTTCGCTTTTTTTAAAAAGTCAACTCCCGCACTAGGGATCATGCCCTGTGTCCCGGGGACTTTTACAAACATCAATTAACGGACACATAGAACACCCAGACTCAGGACAATAATTTGTGGATCTCACAAATTATTGTCCTGCGTGGGGATCGAACCCACAACCTCATGCGCGGCAGCCGCTGGCTCTACCGGCGCGCCACCGAGGTCGTCACCGAGCTGTCTTTGGAGTGGGACATTAATAGGCATTAATATGATACAAATAAAAGACGTAAAAACCAAAATCTTGAATTCACTGATGTCGTGCCTTAATCCTTGTTTAATGTCGATAAAAGAAAATTTTCATTTTGACCTCCAAACTTAGCAGTATAATAATATGAATTATTCAACGTTTTTAAGTTTCATGCCTACGTAATTCTTGACGCATAATACACAGCCATTTTCATGAATAACAACTCATTTAAAATCACCCGCCTTGCTACAAGATATTATTTATGAACACGGAAACGAAATAGGCTTCACGGCGCTTCACAAAGAAAGTTTTACTTTGAAGGAAAACTACAGTAAGTATGTATAGTTATAAATGCAATATTAATATCAGATAAAATGTAGAAATGATGTCATAACATCCCATCAATGCCCCACTGCAGGGACGGGCCTCCTTCCTGGACGGAGGGATACTTGGCCTACTAATACCACGCTTGCCAGACGGATTGGTATATGGTTTAATTTCAAGTTTTCCTTATTTTTACTTCTTAAAGATAATATTTACTTGCTTAGGGACTAACCGTCCCTTAGTCGGTTTTTACGACACCCATGGGATGAGAAGGAGTGGTGACATATTGTATTCTTACTCCGTCACCACATGAAGAGAAAAGAGAGGAGAAATGATGTATTCTTCTCCAAATACCACATTGCTTTTAATACAAGTCTTCTCCTGTTATTAAGAGAGTTTCACATATTGTACCACACTGACCAGACGGATTTTGTTTTCCACTTTATACCCTTTATTCGTTTAATTAAAGATGTCGTCTTTCCGACAGACGATCAAGGGTCGTAGCACATATAACGTAACGTAAAGGGATCGGCACCGCCTCGCGTTTATCCTCGGTTTCAAACGTCAAAAATCCTATTACGTTACGATTCCGATTAGTGTGCGTTGCAGTAAGGAGTTTCATACAAATAATACTGATCGGCTCGAGTTGATACGGTGCCGATCCGTTTACGTTACGTTATATGTGCTACGACTCTTAGCTATCACGATTCACGACGCTTCCAAACATTGCTTTTGAATAATATACAATGAGTTACATTCCCAATACAAAAATAACCCAACAAATTTTTAGTCGATTAATACCTCGTGTAAAGACGTTCCGAAAGCACAAATAATTACAACTACAGCTTGATTGTGAACAAACTTTCAGGGTAAATACCAAGGAGGAAGTTTTTAATGGGCAAGTTCTCACTCAAAGTTCAGTAGTTAAGTACGAACACTCGCCGAAAGCGTTCACAACCAAGTTTAAACATTGTTCTACATAAAAAATCGACTCTGACTCATACTCGACTAATGTACTCATAAATATTTATGAAAGCAATGTTTTTTATAAAGTGTTTTAAGTTTATACTTTACAATAAACACGATACTAATATTAAGGTAATTATAGTAACAAAACTTATTTAGTTTGTTAGTTGTTTTCTTACTAAGTTTTGATTAATTAGCTCTTGTTTTAATCGACTAATTACAGACGACATAGACATTAATTAGATTTTCTACTTTTTTTACTCTAGGAAATCTATGACGAAACCCACTTTTGTGATATAATCGATGCCTAAATTGTAACTATATTTGAGACATTACCTACGTATACGTCTTGTTTTTATGAAAGTTTGTGGTAGTATACTGAAAAATGTAAAAAGTATGGACAATGCTTGGCTAAATTTCACTTCATCAATAAGGAAAATTCTTCATCTCTCCAATAGAACTTTAAGGCCTGTTATAATCTTCATCGTATTTGCAATGGTCAAATGCATATGTCATTGATCCTATTGTGTCCTCATAAGTTCTTTGAACTCAACAATAGTAACAAATAGTAATTTAAACGTCACTTAATCTATATCAGTGCATCACATCCGCATGTGATTCTTGGACGATGAGATATTAGAGTACAAGACATAGTTATAGAAGTTCTATAACTATGTCTTGTACTCTATTTTACATAATATAAGACCTCACGTAGGACGGCTTAATATAGTACTAGGTATAGAATATTTTGTTCTTAGATTGAAAAATATAAATTATAATATTTTGAATAATGATTTAAGTCTTTACAGAGACGTTATAGGTAACATGCATAATAAAAATAGTAAGTATAACGTATTCTATGCAACATAAAATAATTATATTATACATGACACGAATGTTTTTAATACATTATGATTCTGACATAAAAACATCAATGCATAAAACATATTATATGTAGATGGGACACAGATGTTATGTTTGATTGAATATATTGATAGATGACCTTATATCTAGGCACGAATCTTAAGTAATCGTAGTCACCCATAGATTATCTAACATTGTATACATATGAGTGTTATCGAAATATAACGAAAACCATATAAAAATTGTTGCTTTTTCGAACCTGTGTACTCGGTGAAACCCTCAGACGCTTTAGACCCCCAGTTCCTTACGACGCGACATCGAGTCTAAAATGACATACTTTTTTTTTGGGAAAGCACATTGAGCGGGAATCGAACCCCGAGACCTGTACCTAAGTACTCTAACCACTAGTACCACAAAGGGGTTGTATTATAATGTCCTAGTATTAATAAATACATTATACCTAAACTAATAGTTAACAATGTAACACAAGCGTTTGTTATTAGTATCATGTTTCAAACAGAGCGTTCTTCTATGTCATTTATTTCAACTTACAAATTTAACAACAGATGGCATTGTGCCTGTGACGTCATTTTCAGTATCGCGGTGTTAAGATTTTCCTTGAAAGAATGACGTTCGCTCATGTCTTTCAGTATAAGTTTAGACGCAGTCTTCATAGATATTTTATTTACTATTTATTTACTTTGAAAAGGTTTTGGTTCGTTCGTTAATTTTACAATTCGTTTGTAATGTAGGTATATCTGTTCGTTATAAGGTTTTAAAAACGATTTTTCAGTATTAAATCGAATCGCGAAGTAAGTAACATCCGCCACGCGAACGAAGTCGCGGGCACAGCAGCTAGTACATAATAATTATGTTCGTATGAAATATTATTGTGTTTATATTCTACAATAGTTAAACAACGGGTCCTAGTGTTGTTGTAATATGGTTGTTTTCTGTGAATCGCGATCAATTGCTCCTGCAATGGTGTTATTATAACAATTATTTAACCCTGCAAAAGCTTAAAAGTAATTTTTATTTATTTAACCCTGCAAAAGCTTAAAAGTAATTTTTATATCACTCTTTATACTTTGTGACTACAGCCTTACTAAATATACTACTTCTATTTTCAACTTTAAACACCATAAATAAAGTTCAAAATAGAACAAAGCTACGTAAAAAGTTCAACATTAACTATGAAACTAATATTTCTAGCAGTATTTATATTTGAACACATTGACATGATATATTGACAACGCGGATATTATATTTTGAATATATTTTTTGTCGTACAAACATGGCATGTCTGGTATCTCTACTAGGTGTCAATATACGTGTAGTATTTTGTATTTAATTCCAATTGTAACACAAAAAAGCTAGTGTATAATTTATTTTTAAACAGATATGGTTAACACTATTGGTCTCATACGATTTAAAAAAATATGTTTTTTAAAAAGGCTGGTTGGGCGTTTGGATCATGAAGTAAATCATCTCGATGTAGAGTTTGTGGAGTATGGAACAAGCCTCCGGCCAAAAACTACTAATGAAGAATAAGTATAATCCTCCAGGAGGGGACGGAGTAAGAACACAATATGTCCCCACCCCATCTCATCCCATGGGTGTCGTAAAAACCGACTAAGAGACTATCCCTGAATATTATCTTTACGAAATAAAAAGAAGGAAAACTTGAAATTAAACCCTATACTAATCCGTCTGGCCAGCGTGGTATACTAATACCACGCGGAGGGATACTTGGCCTACTAAGGCCAAGTATCCCTCCGTCACGGGAGGAGGCCCGTCCCTGCAGTGGGATGTTAATGGGCTGTTATGATGATGATGAATAAATATAATGAATTAAAAATACTTATTAACATTTTAAAGGGGTTAAAAGTTTTATATTCCCACTACTAACAGAATGAGCTAAAAGTGTAGATATTATTTCACCCTTCTATATCATAGTAAACTATGTCATTACGACATGTAAAGGTGTTTGTACTTTAAGGGAAATATGACCTACTAACCTATTAATACTACGTTAGATAGGTAGTATAGCTATTGTTATGGGCATTTTTTGCAAAGATCTTCTTCTTTTTTGCAAAGATCAAAGCTCATCAGCGACATTCAATATTCACAAAATAATGGTGTCTTTATGTTTACTTCGTCACCACAGGAACATCCGACACACTTTCTTCACCCGTAAAAAGAAAGATCTGTAACTTATCAATAGATAAGTCTTCATTTGCATTGAGATATTTTTGGTGCCACTGTTGTGGCAAACAGGCACAAGCTCCATCTAGTGGACTGCTACACCAGACATATCATCTGCACGATGCCGATTCTTGAAAAACCTAATCACCCCTCTCTTGAAGAACCCTAAATTGTAATCCCTAGGGAAAAAACTCAGGGAGATCATATCAGAAAGGGATATACACTAGTCCACATAGCAACATCTCTATTAAAATGCAGATTTAAAATAAAAATATATGTAACATGATTTTAGTAACACATGGTGCGTCTAGATTCAGTTGCAGACCTCGTAATAAGATCTCCCCGACCGAGTCCTTACGACGTGCGGAGGAACATAACTATCTCTAATATTATGTATAACCGTACGAGAAATGGTGTCTCATTTTATATTAAATTGAACATGCCGAACGTGGCGTACTCCTCATACATTTTACCTCTAATAAATACGTAGCATTTTATATTTTTTGTTACTAGGTATGAAAATATAACTTTACTTCAGCAAGGTTTCTTGCTGAAGTAAAGTTATATTTAGTCTAGGTTGGTAAAATAGCTTTGCCTGCTTAATTTACTTCCAAGTAGTTGTGTGTAAATGTAACTGTGTTTCAGTGAAAGCGTACTAATGACATTAGAAGTCTAACTTAACAATTCTAGTCTCAGGGTGGTAACACCGCTTTGCCAGCTATGCCAAGATACAGTGTGTATATTTTAGTGTGTACTAGTAAAAGTGTACTAATAGCATACAGGATCATGGAACTTAACAGTTCAAGTTTAACGGTTGCCGAGCACATTGCTTTGAGCTGTATTCATTTCTTCTACATCTGATATAGACAAGCTTGTAACTTGCCATCAGGCGAATGGCTTTTTACGTCAGGTCAACATGTCGTATAAAAAATGAGTCGCCATTTACATAATATAAATACGTACTTACCTATTTTGTTACTTTGATTGATTGACAAAATGTAATCTTAAACAAAAAATATCTATGAATTATTAATATTTGTTTAGTTATGGTTCCTTGACACAAAACTGTCTATGACGCTGATAGATACAACTCTTGTTTCAAATTGTTAAGGCTGGACGTTGTAAAGGTCGAATTGGGAGCCAGTGGTCTTAGTACAAAGCAAGCAGATTTATTTATAAAGGAAATCTTACCAGGCTTTTCCATGTGGAAATAAAATAATATAAAATAGTATCATCACCCCATCTAAATACATGGGTGTCGTAAAAGCTGACAAAGAGTAAAATTCAGAAGATATTATCATAAAGAAAAACAACTACAACCGTATTGAGAACCTCACCCGAAATTTAAAGAGGGAAATCTTGACATAAATAATATTCCAAGTTTAATACTCTACATTGCTAATTATTGCTGCAAGAGACCCGCCCTTGCACTGAGACAAACAATTCTGGCAAGAAGAAATCAAAGAGTAAACTGTACTTCCAACTAAAACTTAATTAATATTTTCTCTTCATATTCCTAATTACGTTATGTTAAACAAAGGTATATTTACACTATTAACACATACCAAGTAATAAATTCCAAACAGTAACAAAGTTATGTATGTAAGCAATATTTTCTCATTTGCCAATATTTCACAGGAACGTTTGCGTGGACATAAAAGCCCGAGTGCGATAACATTGGAACAAGGCGCGGTAATAACTTTAAGCGTGCCATGAATATCGTATGAAGGTATATCGCAACGAGTCCTTACTGCTATGATGAAGCCTTCGGTAGGGAGATATCTACGCATGTGTACTAAGCTTAAAAAATTGTGATCAGTGTTTACCACACAGACGTGTTAATATCAGTCTACAATAATTCATACATTTTTTAGAATTATCATAACAGCCCATTAATGTCCCACTGACGGGACGAGCCGTGATGAAGGGATACTTGGCCTACTAATAGCACGCTGGCCAGACGGATTGGTATAGGGTTTAATTTCAAGTTTTCCTTCTTTTTACTTCGTAAAGATAATATTTACGGTTAGTCCCTTAGTCGGTTATACGACACCCATGGAATGAGATGGGGTGTATACATATTGTATTCTTACTCCGTCACCACACAGACAGGTATTTTAGAATGCAGAACTCTAATAATGCAAACGAGATTTTTAACTCATTTTAGTTCGTTTTTTATATCGTCTTATATTCTATTGTATAGTTTCCTGTCTTCTATCAAGTCATCATCCAATATGAGCCGTAAGTATGCTTTGTATATCGATTGCTACGAAATAATAAAATAACCTTCATGACAGGCATTTAAAAACAGGTGCTTTTGCCTAGACGACATTTCAATATCAATATCAATTATATATTTATTTGGACGCATGTTATCACTCACTCAATTACATTAATAAATACTTACACGATTATAAAAAGGCTAACCGAGTATTAAAGATGGTACTATATACCCAATAACGCATCCGTTATTATTATCGACCGCAGCACAGCAGTATGGTAAAACCTTTACACATATTACTAAGGCAATATCAGTTAATGGTGACAAATTTTATAAGATAAAACGAATGTGTGTTGAATATTAATGCATTTAATGAAAATTCCTACCGTTTCCACATATTAAGGTAATATGTATAAATCGATAAAGATTTGGTACACTCGGGTAACCGTAAAGACGTTTTAAGACGGTAATTATAATTGTAGATGACTATTTCATCCGTTTCATTAGATACCTTTTACTGTAATTAGAAATAATTAATTACAAATTTTCATTAAAATTCCATTTATATTCTGATCGTTTAATTGCTGCAGGTATTACTTAAGATCCTGCTGTAATAGATTAAGAAAATACATTCCACCAACCTCTTTAAAATTTCTTTTAAGTTAGGTTCAGATTATCATCTATGCATACAAGATACAGGAAAAACACAACTCAATACCAATCAAGCCGACTTCATATAGTGACCTAGTTTTCTCAGCGTTCATGGAGAAAAAACTAATTTTTTTTTTGTACGATTGCAGTAGGGATAGAGCCCGCTATACTGAACAAGAAATGCGTTACCAGAAACATTGAAAAGCTAAACATGGAATTATTATTTTTTAAAGAAAGCATTAAAAAATTTCCAGCTTGACCTTAGTGAATTTGACAGAGGTTTTTTGGGGCTGTTACATTCATTTATTAACCGACTTCAAAAAAAGGAGGAGTTTCTCAATTCGGTTGTATTTTTTTTTTTTTTTTTTTGTGTTTGTTACCTGATTTCTCGAAAACGGCTGGACCGATTTGAAAAATTTTTTTTTGTTCGTATGGGTATGCTTCCCATTTGGTCCCATTGTCACCAGATCTGGATCTGGATGACAGGATCCCAGAGAAATCGAGGGCATCTCTTGAAAATTGTAGGGACGCATTGTGTAAAATCTTGTCATACATGTGCGTCTTTGACGTCACTACCAAATAATCAAGAGTTAGAACTGGTCAGATCCTGGAGACCACCGAGAGTCGAGGGAACACCTCAACGGCATATAGCAGCTACCTTGTGTTTGGGCTTATTTTAATTGTATTGATGAAAACTTTACACAACTTTACACAAACATGATCTGATGATGAAGACGACTGAGGGTCGAGGAAACTTCTCAACGGTATATAGCAGCTACTTAGTGTTTGGGCTTATTTTATTCGTATTAATGAAAACTTTACACAAACATGATCTTATGATGAAGACAACTGCAGAAATTTATTTAATACTAATCTTAGAAATTGTTATCAGCATGGTTTTTAACCGACTCCTGTTGAAGTCGGTTTTTTAATTAGAAAATTAGACGCAACCTACTTAATTCTATGTATAAAATTAAATATAAACACAATAATAACAGTCATATTAAAACGTATAATAGTTATGACAACTCAGTGCAACACTGCAACGATCAAACCAAATACGTCAAATATGTACGCGTGTCAATTTTCTAAATGAGTGTGCTCCTTTGATATGCCGCGGCGGCCAGACCGTGGGATACAAACGTTCTAAGAGTGGGGTACACCTCGAGACTCGAATAGTTAGGGAGTATATTACATGTACAATTGGGAAACGTACACCGTAGGCGTTAAGCGTTATTTACTCTTGCCTCAATTGAGATATTTAACTTTATTTGAGAATAACTTTTCTTAGTTATGAGAACTGATGCTCTCTTTGCTTCGCACTTAACATAACTTAAAATACAGTAGCTTACGAATATATTACTTTGAATAATAAGATTTATTTTTTCAGTCAATGCTAGTAGCTTTTTAAATATTTGCTTATTCGTGGATTCATTAATGGTTTGGTAATACGCATTTTAAGCGCGCCTAAACGTTACGTAAATGACTTCCTTTGATCGTGCGTGTGGTTACGGAGGAATAGAAATTTCCCCGCTCTTTCTTATGCTCTAAAAGACTATTAACGGAGAAGTTTTTCTGATTTCCTAGAATATATAACTAGGGAACCTTGCCAGAAAACCCTATAGATTACAATGAGTCTGTCCAGCGTCGTATTAGTAGTTCGAAATTCTTTAAAGGAAGTCTGTCCTTATAGGAGAATTGAAGGCTGGCTATGTTGAGAAAATATTTTTTTTTTATAAATAAAAATAATATTTCCGAAGCTGTCGTAGTCCGCCATTACCGTGAGCGAACACGAAACAAATATGTTTACAAAGCGGGACATCTGACACAAGTCTGGCAACACAACGTCCCGACCGTTCCGTTAGTGTTGGACACTGATTGATATTGATAGAGGAAACCGCCGACACCTCAGCGTGCCCGGACCGACCGTGCCCAAGATTGATACGATGACCCTACGTTTTGTTCCACTCACTGTTTTGTTAAACAAACATTTGCACTATATTGGATTAATATACGATATTGGATATTGCCCAGTGAAACTGCTAACTACGTATTTATTAGTTTTGGAAGATATTTGATTAAATGATATAGTTTTGGGTGGAATAGTCAAAATGAATGCATACATTTACTGTCAATCCTTATATAAATTTTTTGTGTTGCAGTAGTGACTGCAAGACCAATTTTAGTTAATATGCTGCTATCCGAGTACCTTTTGGACGGACAACTCAAGTATTTGGGAATAACCATGTGTCGTATTGCGGGCTCTTTTGCATGCATAAAATAAACAGACATACAGACGTCCAGTCTCAGTACAATATTCTGAATTTGGCACGAATAATTCCATTCCATGGCACTCGCTTATTATAGATTTATGCAAACTGAACAGTTAATAAAACATAATCCTAAATACAGCTAACAGACTAAAGAGCATAAGTCTATTTAGTAGCAAGTCACGTTCGTGTATTATCCGCGTCGCTTGTGGCGACATCTGTCATCGCGCAGACGAGTCATTAGCATTGTTAGACGAGCTTTCAACACCGAACAACAACACGGTATTAACTACCACCTATTATTATACTCACTAGCGGAGTATTCGCAAATGACATGTTTATTATGTATAGCGGTGATGGTTGTAAATATCTTCTGCAGAGGACTGGTCTTCTGCAGTGAAGAAAGACTTTTATAGCACGACCTTCTCGAGTCTTTGCAGTAAAGTCCTTTTTCTAAAGACTGTTATAACAGCAGGGGCCTTGGTCAGGATAATTTTGGTAAATAATTTTGTTAGGAGGACACGTAAATTGTGGGTTATTGAAGTCAAGGTTTTCGTCTTGAGTATTAGGAGTGTTGAAGAAATAATAACAGAGAAGGGAGTGATTTTGGCAAATGCAGGATTACTGTTTAGAGCAGCGATAGGATGCAGGTCAACAATGACAGGATCTCAGAATTAGTTGTATTTTCCTATTATTTTTTACAAACCTGAGTCATAGGTATTCTTCGTTATATATGACAAACAATAAATAATTTAACTACGTGAACTAAAATCCCAACAATCAGCATTCGCTCTACAACTAGAGCCAATAAATCAATAGTAAAAAGTTTTAAAACTTGATAGCTCTTTTATATTGGGCTTAATACTTAGGTCGTCACGGTCTCAGAGGCGAAGAGAAACTTTTATAGAGCATCGAATAAGAGCAAAAACTTGCAAACGCCGCCGCTGCCTTGGCTTACCGAAAAATGAGATATCGCCAATAGAAAACCCGGTCGAACGTTTTTACGAGAGACTTCACAATTTTAAACGACTTTTCGCTAGTAAATGGCCCACTGATGAGCACGGTTTCGAAGTTGAAAAGAATTTTGGTTTATAGTACATATTTAGAACTCCAAACTTTCCACTACCACAATAGCAGCTGTCTGTATAGTTTTTTATAAAGACACGACAATTGACCATATCGAACCTCATTAAACGCGTGAATATTAGTTAGTTAAAAAAATAATTTAACGAATAATCATCATAATAGTCCATTAATGTTCCACTGAGGGACGGGCCTCCTCCTGTGACGGAGAGTTACTTGGCCTACTAATACCACGATGGCCAGACGGTATAGGGTTTAATTTCAAGTTTTTCTTCTTTTTATTTCGTAAAGATAATATGCACAGATAGTCCCTTAGTCGGTTTTTACGACACCCATGGGATGAGATGGGGTAGTGACCAAACCACACAGAGAGCCGAACGAATAATAGCCAAAAAAAAACTTCACTCCGTGTCGCCATCACCTTCTCGGTCTGAGCAAAATTTTTTTACTAGAAATGCTTCTCTTATGACCAATCTTGCGTTGATGTGCTCTGTTGCCAAACGGAAAAGAACTATTGAACGCAGAAAAATGTCACTCACGCAAAGTACGACAACGACATTAACATTTAGCACTTACGTCAAATAAAATATAACTGACACTATTGAAATCGAGCCAAATGGATTTAAATTATTCGATTAGTTAGCTGTTTTAATCGAGTACACGTTACGAAATGTTGATTCAACGGTTTGATAAATATGGTATTTGACTGTAAGGAGTTATTAGCACTTTAAAAAAATAGGCGTAGAGTAGGTTATTTATTGACGTTCGCCATCTTATGTCAGCTGTTTCGTTCTCTGTTCATTGCAATAAATAGGTTTTAAAAGTGTTTATTGTAATTAAAGTCACTTTAATAAGCCGCCCAGAAGGTAATGGCTGGATGAATTTAATGATTTCAAAAATTATTGGCAAACAAACTCTACGATTAGCAACAAATGGAAATTGGCCCTAAAAAATTACAAAGCGTATTTGTAGTAATAGACTATCAATACAAAATTTTCCCACCCGTTTAGACACAGGGGTATCAAAAGGTGGATAAGGGAAAATTGAAAAACTTGACAACTTTAAATCAAGCCAATGTGATTGTCAGCGTGGTTTAAGTTCCCTCTGTCACTGGCATGGGTCGTCTCTTCAGTGACCTTTCAGTACATTTGTTCTGCAGTGGAACATTAATGCCTTGTTAAAAGCAAATCACGATCTAGCGGTCAAGGCTTTTGCCTACCAAAAAGCCGAAGGTTTACTTTGTAATTAAAACTTTACCTGCAAAGTTAAAGCGTTAGTTGAGCGTTGCAGTTCTGCCAAAATTTTAGTTAAACTCGGTAAGGTCAAGGCGGTACTCGACTAAGAAATAGGGCAGAGCTTTAAACATACTCGCGCAGTTCACGAATCCAGGTCACGTCGGTATTGTCACTGCGCTCGTTAGTATTTTAACTCAATACTTCTTTTTTTTGTGTTATCTTGTTACGAGTATGTTGTGTAAAATGGTGTTCAGAACAACCAACATTATGTCAGAGTATATGACACCAACATAATATCTCACTCCTAAGATATCAGAAAAGTGGACTAAGGGACTACACAATAGCCAAAAGTACTGATATCCCCATTGAGGTAAATATGTACTACGTACGATATCCCTTACAAAGTAGACAAATATAATACACTATTTATGTAAGGAGGACGGCCGTGTCTTTTCAGGGCTGACAGCAACATACCTTATTTTCCTGTTTGACTCCTTTCAATTTGTGACGTACACAATAATAATTTACTAATATCTCTCTGATTTACTTTTTACTTGCCCTACGAAGCACAGTTGAAATCTCACTTAGCGGTAACGCTTCTATAGAAAGACCGCATAGGCGTTGCTCACTACCTTATCGTTAATCAATCAGAGATTGCAATTGGATCTAAGCGCCTCAAATGTACACACAACAACCTAGTAAATCATGTACCTTAATCACTTGTAATAAGACACATTTTCGAATGCAAATGCTTAGCTTGCAGTGTTGCTGTTCGTAGATTTATTTTGAACAAATACATTTCACCAAGGTCGTCATTGCATTATATTATCACAAATTCTAGTTTAAAATATTCTATATCTTGAGACATGAATGAACGAAATTATACTACTAATTCTATATTTAGTCAAATTAGTGGTATAACTAGTTTTAGTGTTCATTCATAATTAAAACTTATCTAAAAATCTTTGTGAGGGAACTTCAAGCTAGCGATTGAGGAGAGGTGACTAAAGAACGGTGTCTCTCTCATTTTGGATTGGATCGATAGACTTTCGTATTTACAGGAGTTCCATTACAGAAAGGGGACTCATTTAGTTAAGTAGAGAAACCTGGTCTTTCAATATGCTGGCTATAACAAACGGATACAGGGTTTTCCGTAAAATTTTGCTTAACTTGTTACTTCTTATTAAAATATCGTAAGTAGGCTTTTATGTGATGAGATGGGGTGACGATATCTTTTATTCTTACTCCGTCATAGTCGACAGAAAGGAATAGATTGTTAAAGCCATTTAATGTCCCGCTGCGGGGAGGAAACTTGAACCAACATAATGGCAAATTGAGGCAACTTTTTCCTTGATTACTTTAAGCATAGCTGAGATTTTTATTAGCTGATATAACAATTCAGAAACACAAAGAATCACTGTAATGTGTACACTTGCAAATTTCCCAAGAGAATGAACTTAAGGTTTTTTTTTCATTACCTTTCTATTAAATATGTATAGGTGGAAAATTGTTGAAGGTATGCGAATGAAAAAGACTGATTTATTAGTTATTAGGTGAACATACAGGTTTGGGGTTGCGGGTTTTACGCAGTTGCCAACGATAGCAAGCCGGAGAGAAAAGTGCGGCGTATTGTTTACGTCCGCAGTTATAATGCTGGCTAAGGTCTTACGAACGGAAGACGGAACTTGGCCTAAGGCCTATAAGTCCTGCTGCAGATACAGCTCTATCGGTAGGAACAACATTACCAACTCCTTTGGGCAGCTTGGTGTTGGTCATTATAAGATTTTATGACAATTTTTTAACAGAGATAATAATCGTAATACCAGATCAAAGAGGTGACAAGATCAGATATTAGTGTACACCGACAAAAATACGAGTGTAGTGTACCTATACTAAATTTAAAGAAAGGACAATAGTCCATTCAATGATACAAAATCTAACAGACACAATGAATCGATATCGTTTTGCATCGAGTTTAGAATCGGAACGAAGAATTCCTCGTTATCGTGATATTATATCGAATGACATTGGCTCAGCGAAGTGGCTTGTCACGCACTGATTTACATGGCATGTGACCTGTCGGGCCTCATTCCTTATGTATGTACGCGCATAAGTTTACTTACATTCATATCTGCATAACAATGTAGGATAATAATTTTAGATATACGTCTGGGTTTACGCAAAAACCACATGCACTTGGCAGGAAAAACTTGGCGATAATTGCATTACTTAGTCTTCTCTTATTGGCTCACCTGAGATATAACTACTACACATGCAAAATACAAACAATGTGTTACCTGTAAACGATTTCGCGGGAGTACATTTTAAAAGACTATTGGCTCACTAAGATCGAACAGCTGTGTTGCGTGGAGTATATTTCAAAAAACGGATCCCTGCTCTAGGTTTTAAGACCAGCCACCACATAGACAAGGACAATAATACAACCAATATGTACATTCCTAAACGTATACAGTACGAAACATTAGTAAATATGGGAGACAGTATCAGTAATATGTGCTAACATGTGGTTTTCGAACGTATGACGTGACCGGATCTGCTAAATATATTTTATGAGCGAACAGCGGATGTGTGGACCGGGACACCGTGCTAAACAAACAACTATACGTATATTATATGTATTATCATAAACTATTAAGTATTTATATTCATAGCGTTGCACAAGTGTGGTGACGGACTAAGGACATATTGTCTCCGGTCCAAGGATGTTGATTGGGGGAATTAGACTTACAACTTAGACAGTCACTGCAAGAAGAGCTTTATCTGGCGATAGCAAGATACTTGACCTAATAATACCAAATTGTATACGGGGTTTTATGTTGAGTTTTTTCTGTTAGATATAATCTGTGAACTGTCACGACATCCATGATGAAACAAGGAGGTGGCACCATGTTTACTCCTTAAGCAACATAGATTTTACTAAAATAATAATTACTGTAGAACTTTTTTCACGTTCACACGGCGCTAGCTGAGTAGTTCAGCGGGTATCGAACTCAAAACCTCCTAGAAGCCGAAATAGACAATAACAACTACACCCCAGAGGTGGTTATTTACTTTTATAAAAATAATTACAAGGGAAAGTTAGAGATCAGATAAAATAAGTAGCTAATGAGTAGGTACTCCATTAAACAACTGAATGTGTGTACATCCGTTACTAAAGATATATACTTGTCTAACTGTCACACGGACACTTATATAAATTGGAGGCTGCTAATTGACTTACATGTTTCTTAAAGGAAACCAGATCTTTATAATTGATACTGAGTGCTTTAGAGTAAACGTAATTAGGTATTGGAATGTATGATCTCTCATTAAATGTTGTGATACATCATTTACTTCGCACATTTAGATATATACGATATTGCCAAACTCCAAATCATGCGTCAGCACATATTTCCAAATATCCGTGTGGTGACGTGGGTGTCGTAGAAACCGACAAAGGGACTATCCGTAAATCTTATCTTTACGACATAAAAATAAGGAAAACTTGAAATTAAACCCTGTACCAATCCGTCTGGCCAGCGTGGTATTAGTAGACTAAATATCTCTCCGTCACGGGAGAAGGCCCGTCTCTGTAGTGGGACATTATTGGGCTGAATGAATGAAGTGCCAAACTTGCCTAAGCTTTGCTATAAGTACTAGTAAAGGCATCGCACCTGATGTAACAGTCTTTTTATTGTATAAAGAAAAGCAAAATACATATTTTATGATCAAACCCTGGGCCCCACCCTAGGATTCCCTGTGTCGTGGGGACTAGTCTAGCTATATTTAGGTCTATAATAAAGAGTAAATATAATAAGTACTGATTAACTCGGCGACCTATAATAACGTCCTACTTAATATTATCAACAGCATAATAAATAATCACCGTGTAGATGCACAAATATGTATAAGTGAACCTAAATTTTAACTTATCAATAATAATACTAGATTATAGTTTAGAAAATTTACTGACGCGAGGTATTTTTACAAATGTATTATAAATTGACACATAGGCAATTTCCCTTGTGTACACGAACGTTAAATATTTCCACTTTAAACTATCCTATGCATCCCTCATCCATAGCGTCAGTCAATAATATAGTATCTTCGTAATCAGCATGAATATTGTAGTTGATGATCTAGTCGAGTGTAATCATAATAGCTTATCTCCAAGCAATCAGACAGATGACTCGCTGTGAACGATTTGCCATCTAGATATATGACCTGGCTCCCTCGTCCTCAGACAAGAGGCAATTTATCGGTTGATTAGATTAATTCAATTTATCCGTGACACTGAAATGGCCCTCTTCCTGCATCATCGGAACTTGCCATCATAGCTCGTTAACGATAAGAATTCGACTGAAAACGTCGGAACCAACTTGAATGGACCGGATTGAATGAGGCCGGGATTTGCAGCCGTGAGAATTTTATTCATTTTTTCGAGATAACTCGGATCAAAGTATCGTGAGAATTAAAAACTTAACACTTAAAACGATTTCGTTTTCAGCCGTTTTTTCTTAAAAAAGGATTTAAATAAACCTGCTAAGTTTAGCTTATTTAAATAAAGAAGACATTAACTAATAAAAGTATTAAAATTATTAACTTACTGTGAATAAACTGACAAAATTGTAATTCATGGTGCGTTCTAAAACAATAGATTTTAAGTATGAAAAGTTAAATTCCCGACATTATCTGAGAAGCCATTATGTTAACAATATTATAAGAAGTAGAAGTTCTTTTGTCACGTAAATAAAAATTGCTCATAACTCATAAATATCAGGTAAAGCGATTAAAGTAACAGGTAGCTATTTAAGGTTAAATAATAACAATAAATTTGCCCGAAATGTGGGAAAAGAATGTCTATTAGAATATAATAACAATTTTTTACTTGTTAACATTGCAAAAACAATACGTTTCATAGACAATTTTGTAGAGAATTTACATTAAAGGTTAATAGAGCTGTGACTAGTAAGTGTGAAATATACGAGTATTTCCTTGTGAGTCGATTTAATCGATTTGAACAAGACTATAGATTCATTGAAATAGTTAATTCAGTAATATTATGATACAAAAATTCTATTGTATGTTACTTACTTTAAGTGAATTGTAATGAAAGGCTGTAATTTTGTATTAAACTTACATAAACAATAGTATACTGCACGTTTTATGGCCTTAATTAACCTTATAGCTAATGCTCACCTTCTTGTTTTCACACAGAACCGCCATGGTTTTTTAAAGGTTAGATTAATTATTTTATAGTCTATGGTGTCAGGAAAAAAATGTCAGACTTGGTTTAGACAACAACAAGAATGACTTCTTTCTTCCTAATCCGATTACACGATTTGAGAATCAAACTAATTTTAATACTTATGGATAACTATCAAGTTATTCCATGGCGGTGACAATACAGGGTGACCTGAACGCTATCGGTTTCATATTATCAGCCCTTAGCCCTGGGCTTCCCTTCTCCGATTACAGCCACCGCAATGACTCACGACCAGTCAAGGGTTAAGCTACGGGCCCGATCGATGAGGTGACCCTTTTGTCAATTTTTCGTTGTACTTATCTTTTAAAAAGTAAATGGAGGTAATATTTAAGGCCCCTTTTTATTTATGCAGCAGGTGTACTATGAAATTGTACCGTTTTTTTAAATGATTAGATTTTCTAGTGTAAAATGACAAATCCCGGAAGATGTTCTTAGTCTCGTAACTTTAATAATATCTTAGTCATTGCTTTAAAAAAATGTTTTAAAAGAATGTACTGCTAAGCTTGTTCAACCGTGAAAAAGTTATTGCTATAAACTGTCCTACAAAAATACAATCCTTATTAGCGGTAAGTTCGTACACCGCTGGCAGAATCATCGGTACACGATGGAGTCATTACAAGAAAGAATAGACTAGGTAAACCTAACATCTGATATAAATAAGCATAAACAAGAACTAATTAACCTTTTTAATCTAACATCGTGCACAAACTACGTACATATACATACATATATTTATGCACATGTACGGCTTGAACTTGATAACCTTACGTGCCTCGCTAACAGATACAAAATGTCCAGAGGAGACCACAGAATAATTAGCAGGACTGTCTTACCTCTATTTAATTAATACTATCGGTACTTCGATGTATGTTTTACGTTACACGGTCGAATCTTCTACAATTACATTATATACCCAAATTATTTCGTATACCCTTTCCTTACCCTTTATTGTACTACCGTAGCCCTTACAATATTACCCTAATTACTTTCTGCGTAGTACCTATACATATAACATACTAAACCTAACCTGAATGTACCTACGCTTGCTAGAGGCTTCATACACGACCCTCGGGTCTACAACACCAGCACCCGTCCCGCAAAGGCTTAACAGTGGGCCGAATACAACCTTGCAATGTCCTGGGTCCACAGGGGCTTTTGCAAGTGACATGTGGCATTGAATTCGCCGCCTTCTTTGAAGTGCATCCCATGGCTAGCGATTATAGCGAAAATCATACTTGGCTGAGAAAGATCAGGCCCAATCATAGGAAGTGGTCCCTTAGTTTTAACTTAATATATACACTGTATATATTAACTATATATACACTGTATATATTAACTATATATACACTGTATATATTAACTATATATACACTGTATATATTAACTATATATACACTGTATATATTAACTATATATACACTGTATATATTAACTATATATACACTGTATATATTAACTATATATACACTGTATATATTAACTATATATACACTGTATATATTAACTATATATACACTGTATATATTAACTATATATACACTGTATATATTAACTATATATACACTGTATATATTAACTATATATACACTGTATATATTAACTATATATACACTGTATATATTAACTATATATACACTGTATATATTAACTATATATACACTGTATATATTAACTATATATACACTGTATATATTAACTATATATACACTGTATATATTAACTATATATACACTGTATATATTAACTATATATACACTGTATATATTAACTATATATACACTGTATATATTAACTATATATACACTGTATATATTAACTATATATACACTGTATATATTAACTGTCACTAATGTATCAATCAACTAGCCTATTGCAGTCCACTGCTGGACATTGGCCTCACTAATGTATACACTGTATATATTAACTCACTGTAATCACAAAAGATATCTCAACATTTGTGTATTAACTCTTTACAACGCATCGCCGAATTAAAGAACGTTCAATTAAAAAAGACTCCCCCATCACAGGAAGTGCTTAGTATAAACGCCCATTAGAACTACAACTTCCGTTATAGTTCCACCATATTTAAATGTCCAATTTATACTATTCAATGTCTATTATGGCACATGATATAGATTCGTCAGCAGCAAGTTCTAAGAACACAAAAGTTAACAAGTGATACACAGATAACGCTTACAATAGCGCCACCCTTGTTGTTAATAACACTTCTTAACTAACAAAACTTTGTCAAAACGTATAAACAAAAATGACGGCAGCACTGGTGTAAATGTACCTGAGTCCAGGTAATGGCGGCAACACAATGGCATTCCGAGCATCCGAAATGAATCAAAATTCGACCGAGCTCGATGACTAACGCCTCGGACCCTTCTGATAAATTACAATAATAATGACTACCTTTATTGTTGTTATTGGGGATGATTTCATTAGGATGTGCGCCCGCGCAGGTGATAGTCTACAGCGCGGCCATGTTACCGTTAACTGTCAAACATATGATTAGTGTACGTTGTTAATTGGATAACAAAAACAATGAGTTTGGTATTTAAATGAGTGTAAATAGGAGCAGGGTCACTGGGACCGAGTGAATTTAACAAGTGTATCCCTCAATGTCATTTATGGACAGGTTGAACATGTTTATTGGAGTGAACCAACAAGTCGTCCCCACTAAAACGACTGGTTCCATTATTTGTACGCGGCGCGGCGACCTCCCGCACCGAAGGGAACAATGAAAGTGAGAGAGGGCAGGAATGCACGCGGGGGGGTGGGTATGGCAGGTGCGGGGCGCGCGGGGAGGTTCCCGGTTCCCAGGCGAGGAATGCCAGCACGAGCAACAAAGCCTACCCGCCGCCATTCACCCCGCTGACCCCTCCCCTGACTCGCCCGCGCCCCGCTAGCGGTTCCGTCCCAGACACGTAATTTTTCGTGACTTTCCCCTAAGTAGCTTTTACGACAGAGTGAATAGGTACTCGATACGTTCAATATTCAAAGATCGTTCATATACCGCGAATGGTAAATATGCTTTTATCTTTTACGAAAGTCTGTTTTTCCTCGACCGCGTGGTGGTCGCGCTTTGCGACTCGAAGGCTTCGAGTCGAAGCTCTCGAAGTCGATCTTCGGACTCCACGAAACACAATATACTATACGATCTACAAATTATTGTCCTGTGTCTGGATATTTATTTATTCATTTAATGATTAATCCGACTTTTAAGAAATTCCGTTTGCATGAATTATTCATAGAAAGAAAGACAACTCTGTTTGATAAAGTTTCAAAATACATCAAACCAAAATGATTTTGCAATTTAAACAAAGTATGACTAAATTTTGCTTTAAAAACCAAGAAAAAGAATACTACCAAATAATAATTTCCTCCTTTATTTGGTGTCGTTTAAAAACGAAAGTGAATGGCACATAAACACACAATAGTCTGCCCATAAAGAATAGCAATTAGTTATACCTGTGTATACAATTTGCCTATATTATACCTAATAATATAAATCGGCGTTTAGTCACTTGCTTATCCATTTATAATAATATTTATACACACTGTGATAACAATAAGTGTCATTATTCCATTCATGAGCACCGGTCAAGGTTCAGGGTCGGATGTCATCAAACAGCTGACTTTTAATTAATACTCTTTCGAATACGTAACACGACATAATATTTTTATACGGCAACACAGAGAACGCACGTTTTTAATGTATGTATCAATTTACTTTTTATTCTTGGTATTGGTTCACTTATAGGCAAATATTATTGTTTAACTTATTTGCAAATTGTTTGAATTACTTATTTTTAAAATAAAATACGATATCAGATTCTACTTGACAACGCACTGTGGCAACATTTAAAACAAAATAATTGTTAAAATTTTCCTTATTTTACTGCTAAGATTTTTATTACTGCTTTGAGTAATAATAGTTACGTAGATACTGTAAATGGACATACGTAATTCTTAATATGAAAATTATACCACCAACGATATATACCATATACGATATTTCAATTTAAGGTGACGGAGAAAGAATAAATGGTTTCACCACACCAACATGTCAGGAACATAAAAGCCGCCTAGCCAGCAAATCATTTGCAGGCAAAGTTTCTCTACCTTACTGTAGAAGTCCGTGTCTTTGGTGCAATGTTACAGTTAAGTAAATGACCACAGAAAATGTGCTAGAAGGCCAAAAATAGATTCAGAACCAATCACTAATTTAATAGTATAGCATAGTAGTACTACCGTAACTATTATCTTTGCGAAATAAAAAGAAGGAAAACTTGAAATTAAACCCTATACCAATTCGTCTGGCCAGCGTGGGTCAGCCCTGCAGTGGGACATTAAATGGCTGTTATGATGATGATGATAGCATAGTAGCGTTTTGTACTGAAATGACGTGGAATAACTATTGGAAGCAGTTCGGCTTCTAACCACACGATAAAATAACCATGCCATCACATCCTGAGAAGGTCGTAAAAGTAAAAACAAGAACAGTAATAAGCGTACTTTATTCATCCTAGAAACGTAAACGTATAACTTGCTTTAAAACCCCGTTTCAAAACTTTACAGAAAAAATCTCAAAAACAAAGTTTTTAATGTGCATATTTTTTTTAGTATTTACTTTTACCTGTCAAAGAATTTATATCCGTGTCCTTCATTACAGTTTTTAAAGATTAACCACCATTTTAGAGAACAATACGAATATTACAATAGAATGTTTTTTTTCTATGTCCTCCAGCCAGTATGGAAATTAAATGACAGGTTTTTTAATGTCTTCTTTTGTTTAAACATATTTTTACGTAAAGTATGGATTATACATTTTATTTTAGTTAAATTATAATAATATTTTTAATTTCCGAGACATTCGCAGTAATTAATTATATAATTTGATTACTAATATTTTATATTTTAGTTAAATTATATTTTTGATTTGGGAGAAATTCGCAGTTATTAATTTTATAATTATTCTTATTTTATGTTTTAATTGGAATCTACTTAATATATTTTTTACTAATTCGTGCCTTAACAATATTATCTAACACACACGGTTTCTTTCTTAGTCAAATATTGCGACACCCACAAAAAGACGGAAAAGTGGCATGACGTACTACTAACTAAGTTATAATGCCATCGACCCCACACGATTATAAAGTAAATAAATTCAAGATATATAAATTAGAGTGAATAGATTATTTTCAACATACAGTCTGTGGAATGATTCACATCATCTGTTATCAGCTAAAGAATGTTTATAACATAAACTTGTACGTTATCACAAGTTATGTAAATATAACATAATCTTAACTTAGCTGTTTGTGTTAAACAACTCTCTTTTTTATCATTTCACAACCTAAAAAAGATATAACATATTTTCTAACTGCTCTATAGACAGAAGAAAAGGAGATGGCCATAATTGTATAGGCCTGTATAAAAACAAATATAACGGTCGATTTTGTGTAGAGTTCTATGTGAAGATAGTCTGCCAACTTTCCCTTAGTATTTTGGGTGTCTTACCTTACCCAAGGGATAAGAGGGAGTGGTGCCACCATCTGTATCTACTCCGTCACGAATTTGAAAATAATCAATGTCAAATTTGAATACTATTCCTTGGTTTTCCTTTATCTATATAATATAATAATGCGTATAAGATATAAAACACGAACCAGCTGTGATCGTACTGACACAGGAGATGAGCGGCGCGTGCCATGATACCGAACACCCTATCAATATCAACACACATGTCACCAACATTTGTACACTACTTATTAATAAACAAGTTGGTTCCAACATTGGTCACTTATGTTTATTCATCTTGAGTAAACTTCTTAAAATTGAATACATTAGTCTTTGATAAATATTTTTTGCTGTTTGACTCATCTAAAGTTAGTTTATGTAATTCTTTAAAAGTATTACTTAGTAGTAGTATAAATACCCCAGCTTATCTTAAGGATATCCTAGCAAAAGAAAATTAAGAACATAAAATTAATGCCAAAAACCTAGGCAGAGTATTGATAAAAGAAATAATTACGATCATTTAGGTTCTGTGTTTAGATTTTGTATTTAGATTTTGTCTAAAGCACTTTATTCACTTAAGATCCATATGTTACAAATGCACAGTATACCCTACTTTTCGAGCTAAAAGCACTGCAGTGCGCTAATACAGTTCCCACCAAACTATTTCACTTAATTAAGAGCAGTCTAACAAACGTTTAACGTATTTTAAACCACTAAAAACGAAAGTGCTCTACCTGCTATAGAATACGGGACCTCCTTAAAATTAACAAAAATACCGTCTTGTCATAAAATTGTAAACAAAAACCTATTCAAACTTTTAAACGTATAATTTTAAAAAGAGAACCACCTCGGTGGCAAAACGATCGTCTATAAGCTTGATTTTTGCAAAGGTGTCCATGGTTGCGGATTTGAAATCGCGTAAAAAATTCGTGTGCTGAACAAGTTATTGTTTTGAGTCTGTAAAAGTCCTCACGATAGGCTCAGTTGACAGCCATACCATAAAAAATGTCAGTATTTCAAAACCCATATATTTCTCATTAACTATCATTTTGTACGATAAATGACTGGTGATATAGCAGGCTTACAATCATCCATTACAGATTACGAAACCTTTTCTCACATAAATCTAATTTTTGTATAAATCCTTCTTGCATATCAGTGCAATTAAAATATTGATTTAACACCTCACTGGCCCTGATAATGAAATTACAAACAATTACATAAAGGTCAATTTATTCAAGAAAAAAGAAATTACACCCAGACGGCTTACTTATAAGCTCAATACAACATTACATAGTTATAACTTATAACTATTCCATTCATTATTAAGGCAAGCGTAACACCCTACGTTTAACGTAATCACACATTTCATAAACAAGCCATTACTTTTAACTAGAATATCCTCCAAGAAAATATCTATTCATTATACAAACTCATTTGTGAATACGAGAACAAAATGGTTCAATACATTTGTAATGTAATCTGTCTACATAAGCAGAGATTTACCTCTTGCTAAAAGTATAATACAAACCGATAAATTCATGAGTATCAATACTCATTCTTTTCAGGATTTAGAATACATGGAGGCACTACCTTATCTCATGTTACGGGTGTCGTAAAAACCGACTAAAGAAAAGTTCGCACACATTATCTCTAGAAACGTTATCGTTAATACTCCACCTAAATCCGTAAGACTGACCAGCATGGTATTAATCAGCCAAGTTTCCTTCTGTCACTGGAGGTCTTTCCCAGTAGTGGGACATTATTGGGCTAAAATGTGAGAATCCTTTTAGAGGTCGTCTACCAGTCGAGTTGACCTCGTCATGTAGGTACTATCAACGCCTCTCTTCTAACTAAAACTCTCGATGTTCCTCTTTAATCAATTCGTTGGGGTTACGAGGGGCATGTCAATTACACGTTGATCCGGCAGGTGTATTAAGTATTACCACCCAATTAGTAACTTTTTTTTGTAGTTGTCACTGGCCAGTAAATGCATTATAGTTATATATAGCATAGAATATAGAATAGTGTGCGCCGATGATATGCAAATAAATATATTATTGTAATGAATTCGTCATATTTTATTTATTATATTTTTTGTAGATTCTTTAGTTAAATTTATTTATGTATAGGCCTTCTCTACTTACTATTACAAATATGTATTTGTTTACTCCTTAAATGATTGTTCTGGGTTTAGGCCGATCTAAAGACCTTTACTTAAACCGTACTCAATAATCTGTGTCTCAGGGTTAAGGGTTTACGAGCTCGTTAAAACGTTTAAAGCATTATTGGCAAGCATGGTACTTATAAATATGTAAAAGTTATAACAGACGGTATAGTAAAAAAGAACGACACCGTTATTGGTATTTGAAACTTTCGTCCTTAAGCATATTTTCATTTAAAAACATATTATAAAACTCTACGTCTGGCTCTACGTCTTGAACTGACAGATAAATCTGAAAGTTAACTTTTCACTGTGTCTTTCTAAATCCCTAAAGTAACGCTTCAAACAATAAATATTTTCATGCAGCATCGCAACTTTAACTGGTATACTGATCCGCACCTGGTTCATCACTATCATCAGCTGATGCGTTGTGCCGCTCGAAGAAATCCTCGGTGAGAGCGCACGAGACTCCGGCAGCGGCCACGGCCACCCTGGCATACGCCACCACGCTCAATATCACCACTAAACACTTCATGTTCACTACCTACACAAATATTTTTATACAAGTTTACAATTAAATCGCGTTCGTTCTAGTATGAAACACTCGCGAGCGCGCGTACGTACGACTGACGAGCGATCGAGACGCGTGCTCCCTCATCGGAGCGCCTACCCGGACTGACGCACGGCCCACGCCGCCACCGAACAACTTTTTAAATTAAGAACTGAAATAAAATTATTCGCCGAGCTTTCCGAAACTGGAATTAATTTAGCAAATCGGACAATTATCGGAATGACGTAAGGGCGTGTAAAATTTTAGTAAAAAACTCGCTAATCCGAGTATATTGGTCGGTGCGTAGCGAATCTCGTGGGGTTTATTACTCGGTTCGAATCTGATACGTCTGAGATTGTCGAAGCTTTTTATATGCGTCTATAAAACATGAGAGAAAAGTTAGTCTGTGATTTTGTTGAGTAATTAGAATGTCGCATAGAGATGTGTAGTGTGGCAGGTTGTGTATGCATGGGGTGTGCAGTGTGAGTGTCGGTTATGTAGTGTTGTAGCAACATGACAGCGGAGGCTCTGCGGCGCGGTGCGCGCGCACTGAGGGCCAGATTCAGAGACCGCACTTTGTCTTTACTTTAGCAAAGTCTAGTTATTATCTCTGAATTTGAACAACATTAAAGTAATTTTTCGCATGAAAAAGTTTACTTTCATTATTTATTACTACAAAGTAAACTTTTCATGCGAAAAGATTACTTTAATGTTGTTCAAATTCAGAGATAATAACTAGACTTTGCTAAAGTAAAGTCAAAGTGCGGTCTCTGAATCTGGCACTGATATTGAACGCAAACGTCACGTCACTAGCCGGTCGTCTGCTGAAAGAGATGGGTCGGCTTGCACTTTGATGTACAACAACAATATATTTATTAATGTCAATTTAAACTATCATTAAACATAAGTAAATGACAAAAGCTCTACATAGGAGGTGTTTAATTATTTTTCAAAATTAAGTTAAACTTGCACGAATAGATAAACGAAAGTCTATACCTATATGAAAATTATACCTTAATCTGCCTTTACGACACATATGGGATAAGATTGTTAATGACATTATTATTCAGGTGGAAATATTATTCTAAAACGTAGAGCTTGATGTGTAACTGATACAGCTTTTTCTTGATAAGACATACACTACGTTGGTTTTCTGAGAAAGGGTAGTACCGCCCCGGTCAAGTCGACCCATTGATGCTTTAAACATCGTGACTCTACCACTGAATTTTCTGCTCATAAAGAACAAGCTGGCCAGATGTGTTAGCGTAGAGTTTTTCTTCTTTTGTAATGAATCTAATCCCATTAGTCGAATTTTCACTTCGTCTTCTACGAGTCAATAAAAGGATACTAGGTCTCTTTGGGGTAGTAATCATGCTACATAACTACTACACAGAGGTATCTAGTTTGTTTCTCGTTCAATCATAATAGCCCATTAATGCAACGCAGGGACGGGCCTCCTCCCGTGACGGAGGGATACTTGGCCTACTAAAACCACGCTGGCCAAACGGATTGGTATAGGGTTTAATTTCAAGTTTTCCTTCTTTCTATTTAAAGTTTATATTCACAGATAGTCTCTTAGTCGGTTTCTACGACACCCATGGGATGAGACGGGGTGGTGACATGACATATTGTATTCTTACTCCGTCACCACACGGATAATGCTAACCTTAGATTAGAAGCTAGTTAAGATTCTTAATCGTAATCAATCTAGCCAGGCTACTAAGTTTACGTTCCCAATTTCATATAAAAGTCGCAAAAATAATAGAGTAGGTAGTGAAAACAAACGGTTCTAGACAAAATAGTTTCCAGACGAAACGTATGAGGGGTGCGTGTCTGCTTATATTGATTTTATTTAGGAAAGAAGCTCGTTTTAAACTTTATCTTCATGGAAAGATTTCTTAGAATTCTATATTCTCTACATTACGCACTAAAAGCATAAATTTAAATACAAACTGTAATTACGTGTGGTGACGGAGAAAGAAAATAAATTACTAAATATTACAAGTCGTTATTAACATATGTTCTCATCCCATTGGTGTCCTAAAAAGCGACGCTTCAACTATCTCCGTATTAGTCGTGGTGTGGCGTATTGGACCTGTAAGTGGGTGTCATGGATCCTTGAGCATAGCTAAGCCTCTCATAGATCTATTCATTTTTTTCGCTAACTACTGTAATCTTGCAATAAAACACGGTAATCATAACAGCTCATGAATGTCCCACTCCAGGGACGGGCCTGCTCCCATGACGACGGGATACTTGACCTACTGATACACTAAATGAATGGCCTAATAAACACGGTAATGTTTTCACACTAGTGGTTGGGACTTTATTAAAGGGGTGGTCCTAACCTTGACTTCTTGCGGAACCGATTAAATTACTGTTTATTTTTTTATACATTTCTCACCTGTGATAAAGCCTTTAGGGAAATGACCTAACTAACACAAATACACGCCTTAGGACAATCATTTGTAGATCGCACAGATAACAAATAGTGGAATGTACGTGGTATTAACAAAGAAACATTTTGTAATGATAATCGGTAGTTCTAATATTAATCTCTACTTTATCCTATCTCTGTAAAATACCATAAGAAGTAAATATTTTTTCGAAACAGTATTTAATGTCAGTACATAAACTATATTTATGTATAGATAGAGCTCCTAAAATAATTCTCAAATAATCCTCACACATTCACACATAGCCACCTAGTTCCAAACTAAGCAAAGCTTGTACTATGGGTACTAGTCAACGGATAAACATACTTAAATACTTTTTTTTTTGTAAATACACATATTAAACATAAAAAGATTAAAATAAAAAGATAGTTGGAAATTGATAACGTGGCAGTGGGTAATTTATACAATAAAACTTAACCTAAGTAACTAATATACAACTACGACTTACTTAGAGCTTATATTACATTCACAGTATTAAATTGAATCAACTGTATACTTACATTATATTTTTTAAAGTTAAAATGTAAAACTGTAAGTAGTTGCGTTTAAAGAGAATACGTATATATTTTTTTCTAAAGAATAGAGTCGGCTCAAAATGACCCATAGAGATGATGAATGCTGTTCAAATGCCATATTTCTAATTTATCACCGATAGATAATCCAGGTAGGACGTTCATTGAGTGCTTTGCTCGACCCGCCGCCGACCAACTATATTGTTAAGGTGAGCGGAGCGATACAATATATCTACAATTCATAAGCTTACAGCGATTAGTTGAATTATTAAAATACTTTAGCAAAAATGTGTTCATTTTTATTTTAAACTTAATCATTCTTATTCCCATCTCATCTCATGGGTATCGTAAAAACCGACTAAGGGACTATACGTGAATATTATCTTTACGAAATAAAAAGAAGGAAAACTTGAAATTAAACCATAGGGTTTTTTTTTCGGATTGGTATAGACCATAACATCAAGCTATGACAAAAAAAAATTCAAATTTAGCGGGCCTAAGGGCCTACTCAGAAGGCTCATGGTCACTCAGAGGGCAATGGAGAGACCTATGTTGTAGCCTGACCTATGGACCTACTCAGAAGGCTCATGGTGTCTCAGAGGGCAATGGAGAGAGCTATGTTCTAGCTTGACCTATGGGCCTACTCAGAAGGCTCATGGTCACTCAGAGGGCAATGGAGAGAGCTATGTTGTAGCCTGACCTATGGACCTACTCAAAAAGCTCATGGTCACTCCAGAGGGCATACTTGGAGAAGGCATATGTACAGCAGTTGACGTCGATTGGCTGATATGATAATGATGAATAAACTTTGTATGAATTATACAAGTTTTTTTTTTATTTCATTTCAAATTTAATCGCGGACAAAGTCGCGTTTTGCAGCTAGTATATATATATATATACGGTATAGTATACGGCTATAAAAGTAATATATACGGATTGTCCCTTAGTCGGTTTTTACTACAACCATGGGATGAGATGGGGTGTTGACACACTGTATTTTTACTCCGTCACCACACGGAGAATGGAGCGGTGTGTATAAGCAAAGCAAGTCTTTATGTTTTGTGGCCTCGTCAAAAAAAAACATGAGACAACAAGTATTCTATTAATTTTTCTGTTTTTTTACCTGATGACCTGACTGATATAGCGTATTACCGTCTTTATTGCATGGCCTATTTTAAAACTATGTTTCTATTTCGACTTTGGATAATTCTATCTATTTATACATTTCATAATATTTCTGTTTCAATTTATCAACAATTTAAAAAGTAATCTCCATTGTTAAGAAAAAAGAAAACCCATAATTTTGTTGTTAAATAAGTGTAAAATCAACCATCCCACTAATAATAAAAATTACACACAAAAAAAATACTCCACCGATGACATAAATTAAGCCAAAAGTATACCCACTCATATCTTATATTTTGTACCTGAGCCTAATATATTTATATGGTCCCAACACTACAGCGAACATGAACCGGCATGAATGTTGCCAGTTATAAAAGGACGTCTCATTTATTATTGACAAATATTTCGCGCCAAAAAAAATACTTTTGTTAGTAACGGAAGGCGCCAGAATCTAAATTTTATTGTATTATCGTATACTGTGGCACTTTGGCGGGTGTTTTTATGTTATAAATTATAAAGGACAGGAAATTATATCAATTCTTGAGCCAGCTTCATGGGGTACGTTCAACCGGAGGCATTGCGTGAGTGCGTTTATGTCTTTTGTATGGGGGTGCGCCGGCGCATTCTTGTATGCATACTCATATTTTTTTGAGAATGAGTTATAGTGTAAATGGTATATAATTTAATGTGAAAGCTACTCGATGTTTATAATTATGTCTTTAGTTTAACACTTGTAGGGGTGAATGTAACTGTGATATAATGATTGAGTTTTCATTTAGGTTTAAAGACTTATTTTAAAGCATTGAGCTCCCTCGGTGGCACATCAGCCGTGTATGTGGCTCCTGTAGGCTTGGTCATGAATTTGAGTCCCATACATGATAATTACCACAGGAAGAATAATAAATTAATTGAACTAGACATTTAATATAGTACATATGATTGTATGTAATGTATGTATGACATTAATACACGCCTCATACACATGATGGTAGAGAGTTAGAGAGAGACTGACTGCCAAGCCGTGTATCATGATCTTTACAAAACACGCTTTGCTTCATCTAATAAATCGTCTAACTTCATTTATTAAATACAGTATAAACCTATAAACAGTAATCTCCAATTAAACACTTGTCATGAAAAAAAGTTTATTAAACAAAAACATCGCGTGAGGCGAGTCTCAACTTGTCTTCACAAGTCGAAACGATTAGCAAAGGCACACGGCATAACGTCAAACAGCCATTCAGCCACACATATAAAAACTTTTTCTTTAGTAAAAAAAGTTCCGTGCACAATGGCCGGTGATAGCGTGAAAAATTGTTATAAAAAAACATGGTTAGGATCACGTCATTGGATGGGTTACACGCTTCTAAATACTTGTAAAAAAGTAAACAAATAATGTCCTTAATAAAACTATTTATCCATTTAATCACTTTGATTATTTTTTCGATTGTGTAATGATTTTCGGGCTTTTGTATGTGTACAGGTCCTTTCAGTGGTACTCCTAACGTCGAAATAACTTAAATGGCTGTACGAGTTTTTAATACATAGTTATAAGGTTTAGCTAAATTCATCAGAAATGTGATAAAAATATTACTATTGAAATTTTAATTTTTATGTGGGTTCGAATTTTTAAACTTCATGTCAATTCTCGTTCCTAAAATTCGGTTAAGTTAACTTTTGGTTGTCAAATTGCCACACTCTAAATAAAACTTTAACACGACCACAAAAGATTACAATTGCAATAGCAAAAACATGACAACTAAAAGTTAACTTAACCGAATTTTAGGAACGAGAATTGACATGCTTATCAAATCAAACGAAATCTCGCGAAAAAACGTTTCTAGAACGTAAGTGATGTATGAGTATTTAAACTTGTAACCAATATTTCTGCCTATATTTTTTAAACCTTTATTCATTACCGTAAAGCCGAAAGACGTCCTCTGATGACTGTCCATTAGGTAGGTATCCTTTGTTATTATCCCTTGTTAATATTTAGTAGATTTGCATACTCTAAATATTGGACTTCAAAAGCCCGTCACCAAAAATATTCTAGACAATACTATTGTAATTGAAATTAGTCCGCCTTTGTGCAAAAAAAAATAGAAAAATAAATAAAAAAATCATTAAAAACTTGACGAGTCTGCACAAAGCCGTGTGTGATCCCATCAATCTTTAACATAGTAAATACTAAACTGCTACGTCATGGCTTACCTACCACACAGAAACCGATGAGTCGACTATCATCGCATAATACTAATCAGCAACTCTGAATATTACCTGCTTAGTCGATTCACCATCACATATCGAACATAATCGACCATTTCCACGCAATTCATCATTTAAACTTCGAACTAATTTTTTTAGAACGAAAGGAATGTTTGAATTTAAAAAAAAAAACAAACTTGTTTGTGGATTTCAGACAGTGTTCATTGAGGAATTTAAAGAACTTTTAATTATTAAATAGAACCAAAGCTGAAGTTGACGTTTCACATGAGGCCATTCACGAAGAAGTCAAGTCAAGTCTAGAACCAAAGAAAAAAAATGCTGGTAATCTTTACATGAAAGATATAATGATTCTATGTATAATATGTATAAATTTACAAAAAAAACTATTTAAGTATGTTTATCCGTTGTCTAATACCCATAGTACAAGCTTTGCTTAGTTTGGGACTAGATGGCGCTGTGTGAATGTGTGAGGATTATTTTATTTAATGAAATGTATTCGCTTAAGTAGAGCGTTGGACTCTCGGACTCTCAAACTCCACGTGACTCCAGGCAAGGTCTCGGAAGGGTTATCCCTAGGGGCCTCCGATAGACATTAATTTGTCTAGAAAGTAGACAAAATAAAGAACTATTAGCAATTATGACATCGAGATACCCTCAATCGAAAAGTAGAGCACCTTATGAAATGTTTTAAAATGATTAAAAACACAGACACTTTAACAGTTTCTGAATCAAAATATTTTACTCAAAACCATTATTCCATTAAAACATGCCACAAATTCGACACGTATATTTGCAAATTCTACGGTTATAAAAAGAGGTGAATGAAACTGTGTATAATCAATGTAAGAGTTAAGAATTTATTGTAGAAAATTACAAAGGAGTTATGGTCATGTATTTCATCATAACAGCCCATTAATGTCCCACTGCAGAGACGGGCCCCCTCCCATGACGGAGGGATACTTGGCCTACTAATACCACGCTGGCCGTAATCAGACGGATTGGTATATGGTTTAATTTCAAGTTTTCCTTCTATTTATTACGTAGAGATAGTATTCACGGATAGTCTCTTAGTCGGTTTTTACGACACCCATGGGATGAGATGGGGAGGTGACACACTGTATTCTTACTCCGTCACCACACGGAAAAAGAAATGTGCAAAAATATGTTTATAATATGTTGTCTACTCTATAGCTCCCTAAAGCTTTGCATCGACATATCGTATGGTAGGATCAGGATCAAACTCAACATCTACGAATGGAAGTATGACTTTTACCTACAGAAAATAGAGGCGACCTCATTTATTTATACTTTGTATTGTTTGTATGTTATTCTTATATTGGTATGATAATACAACCTTTATCTTAACCTGTTAATCACTAAATTGATGGTGATAAACTTAACCTGTTAATCACTAAATTGATGGTGCTAAACAACTATCTTAACCTGTTAATCACTAAATTGATGGTGCTAAACAACTATCTTAACCTGTTAATCACTAAATTGATGGTGCTAAACAACTATACTTACTCTGTTTTTTTTCATCATCATCATATCAGCCAATCAACGTCCACTGCTGGACATAGGCCTCCTCCAAGTATTGCCACCCTGTACGGTCCTGTGCCTCCCTCATCCTTCGGCTTCCAGCCGCGCCGTCCTAAACAGGTCGTCGGTCCACCGTGTGAGGGGTCTCCCCACCCTGCGCTTTCTGGTACGCGGTCCCCATTCCAGAACCTTTCTATTTATCTTCATAATATGTATATTTCTAATTCGATTTCCTTTTAATAGTGTTTAAATCAAAAGAAAAAAAAACCTACTTCGCAACTGCCATCAGAGTAACAAAACTAGTAAAGTAGATGATACTACAATAAATAGTCTATGTTTAGTGTGAAACAGAGGTGATAAAAGCAGACAATACTTAAAGCTTCGGTTGAGAGTTACAAATGATTTCCTCATTGTCAGGTTAAGTTGACCATTCATCTTGTGGAAGGTAACTGAGTGAGAGAAATTCGACACTAACTTACGAAGAACTTTTATTGAAAGATTGCGGATGAAACATTCTGTCTTTATACTTAGTTTCTGTATTGGATAAAAAGCGTGTGAAAATCTTAATTTATCTTTTTAATTGCCTTGTTTGCAAAGCGGTAGTGTACGCGGCTACCTTGCAGATTATTTTTATGTATGTAAACCACAAATTTTTGTCTTTGTGTCCGTTAATTTTATGTTTGTAAAAGTCCCCGCGACACAGGACCAGATCCCTTCAGCGGGTGTTGGAAAAAAAAAGAAGCAATGTAATTTTACATGGTGCCATGCTTCACATCGAAGTCATTAATTGTTATGAATTTTAGCACAGTAGAATAATATTGTATACATATTGCTTCTTACTTTCTTTTAGCAATACCAAGACAAAATAAAACAGACATATGCATACGTACATACAGAAGATATAAACATGGAGAATCTTCTTCCATAGTATGATCTTCATAGCGACTTTTGTGTTAAAACACTACAAAATCCGCTCCTCAAAAAGAAAGGTACAAAATAATACATTATACATAAAAAAGTTTATTGATATTTTATTAAAACAAGAAAAGAAGTTTCCCGTAGGTAGTATCGAAGCGGTGGGCGCCATGATGCAGGAACTTGGTTCCTTGTTCAAAATTCATCAACTTTTACAAACTAATTAGGTTCAGAGGTTGTGAACACCTGCCCGGTAACGTACAGCCTGAGTACCTGCTAACTAATGTATACAATATTAACTAATATTTATTATTTATCTGTTGATTACGCCAGCGCTGCAAACAAACTTATTTTTTTTAATTAAAATAATCTAGCTCCAAACTAATTAAAGCTTGTTAAACACATTTGTATACTTTTATGCTGTGAATGTTTGGCAGTTAAATACTTGTCTACTCTTTCACACCAAAACTACTATAATTGTTTGTATACTCAATTGACTGAAAATTTACATTAATACTTAAAACTATAATGAAATAGCAGTGTTTTTTTTTCACAAATACACATCTAACTGCATCAAAACTCATAAATAAAAATCTTAAGTTCAAACTAAATAAAACTATAAATGATATCATACATAACAATGCTATCACGAAGCAAGCAGTTCAAGGAAGGGCGCTACAAATCATAGGAACGTCATCTCGGTGTAATTATCTCGCGCTCTCAGATAAAATCTCTATATCGTACTAATCCAACGCTTGTGTGACTAATGCCCGATTTACACATCGACAAGTACAGTAGCGAGTTAAGTAGTATTTTAAGATTAAGTTGATTTAAATAGAGTTCCATCCTATTTTTTGGCGAGTTAAGTACGAAGTAGCCCCCTCTCTCGCGTCTCGCCAACTTAACTTGCCAAAAAATAGGATGGAGATCTATTTAAATCAACTTAATCTTAAAATACTACTTAACTCGCTACTGTACTTGTCGATGTGTAAATCGGGCATAAGACGCCAGGAATGTCCCTCAGGAGACTGCGTCTGGGCTAGGGATGTACCGTCGACCTTTTGTAATACGATCTCTGAATTTTGTAATCGATTTCTGCATGCCCATGTGATTTTGATCTAAATCGAATCATATTATTAAAAGATAAATCTAAACCTTCCTTACGTTAAATAGTAGTAGTTAACATTGCTAATATTATATACAGCAGTGGCGAAGGGTCCATATAACCCGATTCCTACCGGCTTACCTTTTGCAATAACATTGTATAATAAACAATTATAAATCAATGACGTAACATCCATTCAGTACACAAAATTAAAAAAACAAAAAAGTTTTCTCTTACCTACGTAAATCGCAATACATATTATGAAAATTATTTACGTACTCATAACGCCATCTATTATTACAGCATTGTCAACTAATGGCGGCGGCACAGAGTACATTAGAATGGCGGCGGTAAGCCGGTCTCAAAAATAGGAATCGAGTATAAACAGACGGTACGAAAGTCGTACGCACACATGCAAAAACATTGCATTTTATCTTTGTGTGTGAGCGTCGATATAAGGAACGATCATTGAATGAATAAGCCGGCATTTTTCGAGTTACCTAAGGAAATTGAGTATTATTAATATATTCGTTCGTCGTTGTATTGACCAATCAAAACGACGCATCATTCGTTCGTCGTTGTATTGACCAATCAAAACGATCCATCGCGATGTATGAACGAACGATATTGTGTTCATTCATTTTGGTCAATGTTCATTGCTTTATTGCTTTGCTCTCAGTCATTTCCCACCCAAAGTACCAAAGTTTTTATTTTGACATTTATTATTGTTTTTGTTTTCATTCAGCTATTATTTATATTTTAAAGTATTTACAGTGCAAATACATTAGAATTCTCTGTTTTGTGTAAAGTAGTAATTACTAAGTATGTTTGTGTTATGAGTGTTGTGCATGGATTGAATTATTGTCATAGTGCTTTGGGTGCCTACCTACTACATTATTGTAAGTACTTACTTCATTGTTATTACTTTAATTTGCTGTTACAATGGCAGCGTTAATAGTATTAGATTGTTGACTTATTGATTAATTGTTGTGGAAGCAAAACTTCTTTCTTGAAATTAAATAACGAAAATAAGAAATACAGACATGAATGTGGGATACAAACGAGACGTGCGTCGGCCGCCGCCCGGCGCCATGCATTTACGATATATTTTTATATTATTTACATCTATTTATGATAAATATATTAAGTGGCTTACAGCTTGCAGTTGTAAATTAAATAGTACGTTTTGTTTCCCTTGTGTCTTATTCTCAGATTTTAAAAGTTTGTGGAGTCATTTATCTAATTCATCAAAGAAACATGTCCAAACTGAGAAACATATTCGGATTTGAATAGCTTTATGTACTTGAGTTCGGGACAGAATATTTTTTCACTAATACGTATGAAGTACAATAGAAAAGTAGATTACGAAATAGAAATTTAATATTATAGAAAGACACTTTAACCTCGATGGCGCGGCGCGGTCGCGGTAAGCGGCTGACGTGCACGAGGTCGCGGGTTCGATTCCCAGGCAGGACAATTCTTTTTGATCAACAAATTATTGTCCTGAGTCTGGATCTTGTTCTTTGTGTCCGTTAAGTTGATGTTTGTGACAGTCACAAGTTTTTTTTTCGTTCGGCTTACCTTTTCTAAAAATTCACCCTTCGCCACTGATATACAGTAAGTGTAATTGTGTGGTAAGTATGTCGATGAATTTTTTGTGGTAATTGATTACCATATACAATCGAGTTAATCCCCTAGAATCAGCAATAATGAATAAAATCTATGAAATATCGATTCACAAGATTTTAATTCTAATCGCAAATCGATTCAGTAGATTACGATCTAATACGATTCAAATATGTGAATCAAATAAAATGATAGGGCACCCTTGTTCTAAGGACCATCTCGGTCGGGTAATACGTCGCATTCCACAGCACTCACTGCCTGTCTCTCAAGAACTAAAGCCTTTTTTTTTTGTTATTTATATAGAGTTGCTATATCTAACTCATTTAAATAAAAATGTAATTCTTTTCATTGATAAGCGAGGTTGTAGTTGAGTTGGAATAAATTATTCTTTCGATTTTATTTTTGATTCCATTTCTCTATATTAATTTGTAAATAAGTGTACGGTTCTTTTTTATTATGGTTCTTAAAAGCTTTCCGCATTGGTGATGGTAGTTAGGCAGATATTTTCTTAAATGTATGGACTACAACATTTAATTATTTATCTTATTATTTTCGTTATTTAAATGAGTGTAAAATAGCTTACTACCATATTCATTTCAGTGTACCTGCATTGGCACAATTATACAGGGTGGCTCATTCAAAAGGGTCAGTATGGGAAAGTCATAAAAGTCATACAAAGATTTGTTCTTAGGAACCATGTCACCGATTTTGATAAAAAGAAAAACTGCAATTATACATTTGAAAAAGATACTGAACTTAGCTGGGGAATCGAACCCGGTTGTTTTGCAAAAATAAACTTATCCTTTTTCTATTTAAATATCGATTCTGTAGGTCTTAAGCAGTAAATATCTCTATGAAACATTATGTCTTAAATGAATAAAATGCATTGTTTTCACATAGTTTAATTTATCATAGTAGGTGTTCGACGTGACCACCATTACAATATTCAACAAGTTCAGGCATGTAAAATTGTCCCTATGGTTGTTTGTACCCCTCTACTAGTTACATACACCGTGTTACATAATTTTGTGGCATTGCATTAAACTTTTAAGTAAGTTTTGTTATCTACAGTAATATTATTATCATGCAACTAATACTTACTTCTATTAATCAAACACTAACAATCAATTAAAACCCCACATAAAGTATGTAGATATTGTAGATAGGTACAGAGACGTGTTAAGTTAACCCTCATTTGAAAATGGAACGTTTCAGTATGACTGGCTGCATGAAGATACAAAATGCAATAAGAAGATCGTTAACTAAACGTGTTAAATATTGTATTGAACAAAACGGTGGCCACTTCGAACACCTACTATAATAAATTTAAGTATGTGAAAAAAATGCATTTTATTCATTTAAGACATAATGTTTCATAGAGATATTTACTGCTTAAGATCTACAGAATCGATATTTAAATAGAAATAGTATAAGTTTATTTTTGCAAAATAACCGGGTTCGATTCCCCAGCTGGGCACAGTATCTTTTTCAAATGTATGAATGCAGTTTTTCTTTTTATCAAAATCGGTGACATGGTTCCTAAGAACAAATCTTCGTATGACTTATAGTTTAAGACTTTCCCATACTGGCCCTTTTGAATGAGCCACCCTGTATAATGTTTTCTATGAATATACAAAAATATTATTATATTCTGTAGTTGTGCTAAATAAACAATTTTAATACATAGTAATTGTGCCAATAGTTTTTACATACGTAGGTATTTAAAGGTTCACTCAATTATCATAACAGCCCATTAATGTCCCACTGCAGGAACGGGCCTCCTCCCGTGACGGAGGGTTACTTGGCCTACTAATGCCACGCTAGCCAAACGGATTGGTACAGGGTTTTGTTTCAAGTTTTCCTTCTTTTTATTACATAAAGATAATATTCACGGATAGTCCCTTAGTCGGTTTTTACGACACCAATGGGATGAGATGGGGTGGTGACACACTGTAATCTTACTCCGTCACCAAACGGAGATTTCACTTCAATGAATGCCCAAAACTCAGGTCTCAATATAACGACCTCTATCAACATATTATAACATAACGATTCAATATGCAAAAGTATCTGTACAACACAGCAGCAGACACAACAAAGCACCTACACGTCAACATACACACATAAATACACGTACCTACGTTCAGTAATATATGATGATCGTGAACGAACAATGGCATAATACTGCGAACTCAGACATATATCTCTCATACAATCATTTGTTTTGTACAATATAACATGAGGTAATTGCTATGCTTGTATGCTTTGTAGCAGCTTTTAAACTGTTAAGTAGGTATACTATAAATAAGTAAATAAATAATCCTCACACATTCACACAACGCCATCTAGTCCCAAACTAAGCAGAGCTTGTACATACTATGTGTACTAGACAACGGATCAACACACTTAATTTATTTTTTTGTACATGCATACATTTTATACATAGAAACACTCAGACCAATGCAAACAATCATGTTCATGCACACAAAGATTTACATTGAGCGGGAATCGAACCCGAGACCTCTGCGTAGCAGTCATTACGCCTCAGAGGTCATCAAAATACTAAATAATAGCTATATGCGTAACAATGTGTATACGAATAGCTAGTGAAACAGGGCCATGAGATATAACAACAACTGTCTAGCGGCTAGTCTGTGCTCTGTCTTTGCTAACATTCTTATATTCAGTTTAGGATTTCAATTCCTTCCTTATCCCACGGGAGAAGAATTTATCGGGAGATAGTTGCCAATTTGTTTATTCTCATGAATAATCAAATTGGCAACTTTCTCCCGATTACTCCTCTACGTAAAATTTTATCGAAATTGGTCCAGCCGATTAAGCGTGCAAAAGTAACGAACTTATTCACAAACTTTCGCTGTTATAATACTCATTACAGGTGATTTAGCCAATATGAATTTGCTCGACACCCATGCAGTTAGTTTCATGCTTTTATCAGTATTATAATACATTTATAGTACAAGCTCAGCTTAGTTTGGGACTAGAGGGCGTTGTGTGAATGTGTGAGGATTATTTACCTATTTATCCTTAAAGCAATGTCAAAATCTATAAAAAAAAAATAAGTAACGTAGCTAAAACTTGAACTAGGGGTGAAAATTAAAAGTATAAATAACTGTAAGAGAGTGAAACAGTCATTTTGTTGAACGAGTGTCTGAAATAAAGTTTTGGCAATGATTAATAATGGTTCTAAGAAAAAGTTTTACTTACGACCCACGTGCTGTGGATACACCTGGTGCCTTACTTCCGAGGGTTTTACAACAGCCTACCATTAGTTACCTTTTATGGAAATAAATATATGAGGAAAAGAATTAAAGGGAAATATTTTCAATTTTTTTAAACTGTATTTGGTATTTGCTGTTTTGTTTTCGCTCGACGGGATATCGGTGATGTTGCGAAAGGTAGTTACAATTGTATTATGTAATATCTCTTCATTTATGACTGAAGGTCGCGGTATGTTTTTAAGAATATTTAAATGATCCACTCATTTGAAGTTTTCGCAAGTAGGTACCTAAATCCACTCTACTCCAAGACAATAATTACCTACAGTGCGGTCTTCAATATCCGTTCCTGTTTAAAAATATTAAGAAATACTTTAATTAATTATTATTGCCGTAAACTTGGTATTTTAGTAATTTTTATAAAGAAATAAAAATACCATAAACATAATGTATCAGGGTAGTCTAAAGTATGACCGTCTGAGCTAAACACGGAGCGCGCCAACACTCGCTTATGCCCGATTTACACATCGACAAGTACAGTAGCGAGTTAAAAAAATAGACAGTTACGTAGTAAGTAATAAGTAGTAAGTACAGTTCACACGTAGGCGAGTACAGCTCATAAGTTGACGATCAGAGACGAAGACCAGTCGCGTCGTGCGTGCCGGCGTGCGTCGCCTGAGATTGTTTAGGTACGGTTATTTTAATCGATAAAATGGACATTGAACAATTGAATACCAATTTACGCGCTATTATACGAGAAATAGTATTAACACTTGCACAACACATTGAAAATAAAATTTTAATAGAAAAGTATAGAATACCTACTTAATAAAAAAATAAATATTCCTCACACTTTTACACAACGCCATTTAGTCCCAAACTAACCAGAGCTTGTACAATGGGTACTAGACAACGCATAAATATACTTAAATACTTTTGTAAATACGTACACATTATACATAGAAAAACAGACAAAAATAAATACATATTAGAACTTGTGAACTGTACTAAACTCGCCCGTCTACACGGCGGGCGCTGCGAGCGCCGAGCCGGCGGGGTGAGGGAGACGCGAGAGAGGGGGCTACTTCGTACTGAACTCGCCAAAAAATAGGATCGAACTGTATTCAAATCAACTTAATCGGCAACTTACTACTTAACTCGCTTTTGCCGTCCACACGCAAAAAGTGACTTAACTCGCCAATGAGGCAAGTTAACTCGCTACTGTACTTGTTGATGTGTAAATCGGGCATTACGAACATAAAACTTTTTAAATTGCCCTCTTCTTACATTTAAATAAATGGCGGTTGTAAATAATTCGCAAATTCTTTTATTTTTCTTTGCTGTAGTTTTATTTCTATTACGTTCTTTCTTATTACGTTCTATTTCTTGTTAAGATTTTTACAATAACAAACAATTTTCACAGAACCTTAGGGGTCGAATAAGACTCGTACATTGCGTAAAATTGCTCCTTTTGGAATAGCAATAGGAGCTAATTAATATGAAAATAGTTTTCGTTTATGCTTAAGTAAAATTGAGTTTTGCACAAAAAGATTTCTATAAATTTATTTCTCGTTCATCTTAACAACCTTTTAACGTCACACACACTGTCTTCTCGGGGTGCTGAGACTGCTGACAGCGGCGGCAGCTTAAGCGTAATAATTATGGTCTCACACCCTCAACAGCTTGTAACATACAAACCACAAGACGGGTTAGGGACACCATGTATTCTTACACTATGGGTATCGTAAAAACTGACTAAAGGTAAATAATAATATCTCTGGGATGAATACTTGACGTAAAACCTTAAACCAATCCGTCCAGTCAGCGTGGCATAAGTAGGCTAAGTTTATATCCATCACTCGAGAAGCTCATCCCGGCCTGGTGTAGTGGAAACAATAATGGGCAAAATACTCGTATTATGATTAAGTTCCACTGCGAAGAAATTACATTACTTAATAAAAGAAAACTTGACTTAAAATACTACACCTAGGTATGTAGATTGGCCTACTAGAATACCAGCGCTGTAGTGTGTATGACGTTACAGCAATTAGCTGAGAAGGTCCTATTTTGTGTACAGTAACCAGCCGTAAATATTGCATATCGACTTTTTTAAAGAGACAATCGGCCAATTTCGGCTACCTAGAGCATCATCTCTGTCGCACGAAATACAAGTCTGGTATCTATTAAGCCCGATTTACACATCGACAAGTACAGTAGCGAGTTAAGTAGTAAGTTGTTGATTAAGTTGATTTAAATAGATCTCCATCCTATTTTTTGGCGAGTTAAGTTGGCGAGACGCAAGAGAGGGGACTACTTCGTACTTAACTCGCCAAAAAATAGGATGGAGATCTATTTAAATCAACTTAAGGGCAGCAACTGTTAAGAGTACGCATTCTACAGACACGAACTTGCTAGTGGGCGTTGCCTAAAATATTGTTGTCGAAAACGTGGCACGCTAAAATTGCCCAAAATGACTTTGGGAATGGGGTATTACGTACAAATAATATTCACATATAAATAAATACTATTTGATAATAAATTATCAAATGAAAGAGCAATTAACTTTCTCTTTTTGTATTGAGTTGCGACTGGCATGCGTACCCTTGAAACAAATTATGATTTGATAGTGTGTGACAGAGATGCCGCTATACGAAGCCGAAATTGACAGATTGTCTCTTTCCACAGATCGATGTGCAATATTTACGGCCTGTACCTACATTTTTGTTTTATATTTAAATTTATTCATTGTACCTATGTGTTTTTCTTGTGTGCAACAAAATAAATAATTTTCTATCTTTCTTTTACACCTGGCTTAGTAAAATATTGTTTGTTTAGATATTCTTTATTTGCTGAAGTAGGTATTAGATCCTTAGTTATCTTCTCAGTCATCAATCACATAAGATGAGTTTGTTTTAATATAAAACGACGATAAAAGAATACTAAAAACGTATTTTACATTTTTCATCTAGTTGTTATATACGTATATTGTTATATACGCGTATGTCCCGTGTCAGGTGTCGTTCGGGTAAAACTGTTCACCTTTGAACTTTAGCAATTTCTCTTGTAGGGTTTCCTTTCTTTATGAACTTTATACAAGTCAGAAGAGTAGGTAATCCATCCGGGAATCGTGACCTCATTCCTTTTTACACTTCAATATATTTTTGTAGCGAAGTTTACTGTTATTATTTACTAACGAGATAGTTTGATAGCCACGACGATATCAAAAAACTTTTCTGCACACCACGACAAAAATTCTTTAATTGTTTAGTTATAAAGATAAAAGAATTATAGTTTAATTGTTTATTTCGCGTTTTGGTGCAACGTATTTTTATAAGCGTTAGGGTAGTTGGCGTACAGAATTAGTTCCCGTTTGTGAAACATATAATATGGCTGCAGCAATCAAAAGGTTAGGAACTTATACAATGCTACGTGCTCGTTTAATCCGATGTAAGAATCTTACAAGTTTTAGCTTCCATATCAGCCTATGGACGTCCACTGCTGGACAAACTATATATTAAAATGATCCTCAAGATTATTGCTTATAGAATATCTAAAAATGCAATGGTTTGCGAGTCTTTTGTTATATTTTTACTGGACTTGAAATGGACAATTACAATTTTTTATGTTGTTTTCAGTGTTTCAATTTTACAATAAAATTACGTTATTCTACTAAGTGTATTGCTAAAATATTTGTTGTAATAGGTAGTACAGTTAATTATTACTATTATTTTGTTCTTACCTGAAGAAAATAATAATATGACGAATCCATTAATATTTTTGTTGTTTTAAATTTACGGTCGGCCATATTGCCGTAATTTTATTAGCAAAAGTGGCTACAGATACGTGGGTATTTGTAGATTGTTTAGGATAATTATGCAACATTGTGCGACCCATTTGTTATCTATTTGGTATCAAAATAAAGCTTATATAACCTACTATAATATGGCAGTAATGATTTAATAGAAATATGATACCATAGATTCGGAAATACGTGTTAAACAAATTTTTTGCCTAAATTTATCGTAGTTTTGCAACTTTATATTTTTTTTTTTGAGTTTCGGGCTGATGCGTCTACTTTAATTTAAATATACCTAGATGTCTTATAGTTTTAGCTTTATAGTGGAATTTTTATTTTGCTGTAGTTGTAGTAGTTTAGGAGTAATTACATTTTATATCGGCAACGGCATGACGCGCGGAACGCAGTTAGGTCGCGGTCGCGGCGCGGACGTTTGACGGTCTAGCGGTCCGCGAGCTCGGGCGTAGGAGTGGCTAGCTTTATTTATTTCGAAACTATTTTTACAAATAAGTGTATAAAGTACATTGGAAACTTCGTAGAATTGTATGTCATGTAGGCGCTTTACTGTGTTTCTACAATGGGATCAAAATTTTCATTTTTAACCCTGAATGAAATAGATATTTGATATTATACAACAATAAGGTAAAGAAAAAACCATAAATTATTAAAAAAATGTTTAATCAAACATAATTCTCAGTCATTAAGATCATACAAAACATTAGAGGCACACTGGTTCACTTATAAACTAATAAAGGTACAAAAAGTGTTTGTCTTCACATGAAAGTTATCTTCGTCCGCACTTGGTTCACTTGCCACACGTTCAAGTTTTCATACTCCTCGATACAAGCATCCACCTGCACAAAGATTACAATATTATAACTAAATAATATGTTTGTTTATGGCAACCGAGTACCGGAAAGCGCAGGGTGGACCGACGACCTAGCTACGACGGCGGGAAGCCGATGGATGGAAAAAAGAAAAAGACAAAAGAAAATCTTTCTTTTTAATTTTAATTTTTCGTAAACGTTTGGAGGAGGCCTATGTCCAGCAGTGAGCGTACATAGGCTGATATGAATGGAATTTAAAATATATATATATATATATATATATATTTATATATATATATATATATTTTATATATATATCAGTCCTCACCTGATCTGGCTTGAAGCCTTTGTCCACGCATCGTTCGATGACGTCAGCTATCTTGACAGTTTGATTTGTACCCGCCAAGTCACGTACTATAGCGAAGATTCGGTCTGTTGAGCTTATACCCCTAGGACAATATAAAAAAATAATGTTAAGTCCATAACAAAAATGAATAATGAGTTTTTTTACATTTACACATTGCATATTAATTATAGTCTACTTAATCCAGGACAATATAAGTCCGAAACTAAGCTTTTTTCTAGCAACTGTAACTTTTCACCTGCATGTCAATTCTCGTTCCTAAAATTCGGTTAAGTTAACTTTTAGTTGTCAAATTGTCACACTCTAAATTAAACTTTAACACGACCACAAAAGATTACAATTGCAATAGCAAAAACATGACAACTAAAAGTTAACTTAACCGAATTTTAGGAACGAGAATTGACATGCAGAACACAGTTATTTTCACATTTACTGCTTGAAGGTGGATTTAGCGGAAGCGAAGGTAGATTTTTGGCACAATGGTGGTACCGCCCAAAAAAGCAGAGCTCTTAGTATGGGCATGCACACAAATATTTGACAAATTTTTCCAAGCAAATAACATGACAGCCTAGTTTTTCATGAAAGTTACTGTATTTACCTTTGAACATTTTCATCGACAGGTGAAAGAGATTGTTTAGACATCTCAACAAGTCGAATAGCTTCAGTCACATCCTCTTTTTCAACTACGTCTGATAACCTAGAATAAAAAACATTGATCAGTCATCAAAAGATGGAAAATTTAACACATTTAAAAGCACAAGAGTATAGATGTAGTAACCATAACATAACATAAGGTAAGAATAAAAATTAATTTGGCAAGAAATGAGTACATAATAGTAATACATATTTTAGACATTTTTAAATGAATTGATTTTTAAATGTTTCATCTCATTATTATCCCCTCATCTGTCCAAAACCTCCTCGTGGTCGCTGTCAAAAAGTGCACGTCTGTCCACAACCACGAGGAGGTGGCAGTTGTTATAATAACTTTAGAATCGAAAAAGCCGTAGCAAATGTATACACATCTCTCTCTAAATCATACAACGTGCATATAATTAAACAAAGATAGCAAATAATGTCACACATACGTCATAAGCGAACCATAGACGCTGTGAAATAATAATACATTTAGTCCGTTCAATTGTTCAATCGTTCTGTTGAAATGAAAAAAATGAAAAAAAAAAAATGTTAGAAGACATGTGTTTTTATTATTTATTATTGTAAAGTATGTTATACTCGTGTAAATAAAATAAATAATTACTAAAATAAATGCTTTATTTCTTTTTTACTCAATTTTTTATTCAACTTTCTGGGAAAAAAACGCTTCTATCACTTTTACCCATAGAATTTAGAAAAAATCAAAAGGGGAAACATACATTTTTGAACATATTACATTAGGTTACTTAACCACAATTCTAACAAGGTATTATTTTATATACTTTTCATGCATAATTCGTAAGATATTGCCGTTTTGATGACACGCGCCACATAAGCAATAAATCACGCGAATACGGTTGGACAGATGCGCCAAGGCGGCCATTTTGACAGGGACTATTGAGGGGTTATGGCAGATTTCGTACATGTAGTATTTTCGAAAACTGTGTTCATATTACTAATTCATGCTAAGGGTAATTAATAACTAGGTGTTTTATAAGTAATACATAGCTATACTGACCTAAGACGTGCGAGTGCAGTAGACAGTCGCAGTATAGCGAGCAAGTTACGTGCCGACGTGAATGTGACGTCACGAGCGTTGCGGGCCTCGCGTCTTAACTCTACGTACGAAGCTGGAAATATAAAAAACATTTTGTAAAAACGGCACAGTTTAAGAAACGTTGTGTTAAAGCTCCAAACAAACAGTCATTAAACTAAAGGAATTAACATTTTATAAGAAAGATTTTTGTCACTCTATATGTAAGCTGGTCACTACATTAGACGTGCGCGCGCAGCGTACACGCGACTCTGACGTGGTGTCGACCGCTATCATAGCTATTGTTTAGGTCAGTCACAAGATAATCTCAAAAAGACTCGACTGAAGGGGGTTAATACCGCGTGAACGTCACTCTATGCCCGAGGAACATTCACGCCTAATGTAAGGGAGGACTAAAGCAGCATTACTATACATAAGGGTATATTAAGTAGTATACTAACAGACGATGTAGTCGGCGAGGGGTGTGGGCACGGCGGGCTGCTTGCGCTTGGTGAGCGCGATGTAGCGGCGCAGCAGGCGCATGGCCAGCGCCTTCACCGTGCCGGGCGGCTGCGTGCAGTGCTGGTGCACGTACGCTATGTGCTTGGCTAGCTCCAAGTCTTTTTCTCTGAAGGAAAATACACAGTGATATTAATTCTAGTCATGTACATTTCTGACTGTAATTAAAATATTCACAAAGAAGGTCTTTTAATTGGGGTAAACAGGTTTACCTATCTTTAAAAATTATTATTTTATACAATTATAGTTAGTTTTCATAAGAATTACACATGTATGCTTTTAGGGCCACTAGGCCCATCACCCTTAGAAGCAAACTTACAATAGCCTTTCGTGGCTGAATTTTGTAGTATACTCTTTAGGATTTCTATTAGCAACAATAGGGATCTCCAACATTCTTACAAAATATTTCCAAATAGCCCCATTCAAATATAAATGTAGAGCTATGAATTTTGTTACACTTCCTAATTGTCATAAAAAAGTTCTTACCGGTTAGGTTTGTCCTGTATGAGCCAGAGCAGATCAAACCGGGACAGTAGCGCGGCCGGCAGCTGTATGTTCTGCTCTATGGTACGCTTGGGGTTATAGCGACCGTACGCGGGGTTCGCCGCCGCCAGGATCGACACGCGGGCGTTCAGGCATGTCATTATACCTGCCTGTAATTATATACTAGCTATTATTTATGGTTTTAGGGAGATGAGTCACAGAAATATTAGGTAAACTATCACAGTTCATAAAAAAAAAAATATAAAATAGTGAGCAGTTACTTTACCTTGGCAATACTAATAGTCTGTTGTTCCATAACCTCGTGGATGGCAGTTCGATCATTCTCGGCCATCTTGTCGAACTCGTCAATACAACACACTCCCTGGTCAGCCAACACTAATGCTCCGCCTTCCAACATCATCTCACCAGTGAACGGGTCCTGCAATAGAACAGTGTTTGGTATAATAATTTTACATTTAAAGTGTTTATTTTCTTCTCTCAAGACGGTGAACTGACTAGTCAGGACGAGAGACTGGCGAACTAGTCAAGACTGTGCACTGACAAACTAGTCAGGGCGTTGCACTGGGGAACTAGTCAGGATGGTGCACTGGGGATCGAGTCAGGACGGTGCACTGACAAACTAGTCAAGACTGTGCACTGACGAACTAGTCGGGACAAGAGACTGACGAATTAATCAAGACTGTGCTAGTCAGGATGGTGCACTGACGAACTAGTCAGGGCGTTGCACTGGGGACCTAGTCAGGATGGTGCACTATGGATCTAGGCAGGATGGTGCACTGGGGATAGAGTCAGGACGGTGCACTTACTAACTAGTCAAGACTGTGCACTGACGAACTAGTCGGGACAAGAGACTGACGAATTAATCAAGACTGTGCTAGTCAGGATGGTGCACTGACGAACTAGTCAGGGCGTTGCACTGGGGACCTAGTCAGGATGGTGCACTGGGGATCTAGACAGGATGGTGCACTGGGGATCGAGTCAGGACGGTGCAGTGACAAACTAGTCAAGACTGTGCACTGACAAACTAGTCAAGACTGTGCACTGACGAACTAGTCGGGACAAGAGACTGACGAATTAATCAAGACTGTGCTAGTCAGGATGGTGCACTGACGAACTAGTCAGGGCGTTGCACTGGGGACCTAGTCAGGATGGTGCACTGGGGATCTAGGCAGGATGGTGCACTGGGGATCTAGGCAGGATGGTGCACTGGGGATCTAGGCAGGATGGTGCACTGGGGATCTAGGCAGGATGGTGCACTGGGGATCTAGGCAGGATGGTGCACTGACTAACTAGTCAAGACTGTGCACTGACGAACTAGTCGGGACAAGACACTGACGAATTAGTCAAGACGAGAGACTGACGAACTAGTCTAGACTGTGCACTGACAAATTATTCAGGGCGTTGCACTGGGGAACTGGTCAGGATGGTGCACTGGGGATCTAGTCAGGGCGGTGCACTGGGGCCCTAGTCAGGATGGTGCACTGGGGACCTAGTCAGGATGCTGCACCGACAAACTAGTTAGGACGCTGCACTGACGAACTGTTGAGGACGGTGCACTGACGAACTAGTCAGGACGGTGCACCGACGAACTAGTCAGGACGAGAGACTGACGAACTAGTCAGGACGGTGCACTGACGAACTAGTCAGGAAGGTGCACTGACGAACTAGTCAGGACGGTGCACTGACGAACTAGTCAGGACGAGAGACTGACGAACTAGTCAGGACGGTGCACTGACGAACTAGTCAGGACGAGAGACTGACGAACTAGTCAGGACGGTGCACTGACGAACTAGTCAGGACGAGAGACTGACGAACTAGTCAGGACGGTGCACTGACGAACTAGTCAGGACGAGAGACTGACGAACTAGTCAGGACGGTGCACTGACGAACTAGTCAGGACGAGAGACTGACGAACTAGTCAGGACGGTGCACTGACGAACTAGTCAGGACGAGAGACTGACGAACTAGTCAGGACGGTGCACTGACGAACTAGTCAGGACGAGAGACTGACGAACTAGTCAGGAAGGTGCACTGACGAGCTAGTCAGGAAGGTGGACGGGGGTCGCCTATCAGGTAGATGTTTATATTTTTACCTTCAACACAGCAGCAGTGAGACCAACACCTGATGAGCCTCGTCCAGTAGTGTACTGACTGCGCGGCGCTAGACGGTCGATGTAGTTCAGTAGCTGAGACTTGGCCACACCGGGGTCGCCCATCAGGCAGATATTTATGTTGCCACGGATTTTCATGCCGTTAGGACGTCTGGTAACAATTATTGATATTACATTTACTACAAACTAAGGATAAAAGGATCCATGCTTCTATTGCACCACTTTAGGCGGCTTATATTTTTCTTGCGTCTTATATGACGGATTTATACACTAATATAAACATGTCACCCAACTCAACAAACAATATTACAAGGACAACATACTTATCAACGCCTCCAACAAGTAGTAGTAAAAGTGCTTTCTTCACATCCTCATGTCCATATATCTCGGGCGCCAGACTCCTCGCCATACGTGAGTATAAATCTTCATCAGATAGTTCTGATAACTCTTCCTCTGTCAGAGCTTCGGACATCTCGCTCTCGTCAGTTTGGTTTAAGCAGTTCACTGTCTGTGTATGGCAAATAAAGATTGCTTTAGATGTGGTGTAATTTAGGTAGTAGTTGCGAAATCTTATTAGACCGCCCTGAATGTACCTTTCAAAGACTTTCGCGCATGTACAACTAAGAAAACACCATCGTTTACCTCGAAAAAGGTTAATTTAACAGAAAAGTGCTAGGAACATTTTAACAGATATTTTAACTAGGAAAAATTGTTATGTCTGCTTATGACCTCCAAGCAAAAGGTTGGGAGATATTATCGAAAAACTGATTTTCGAGACCTTTTCACCTTGAGATTTTTACGTTTTCGTTACAACACTGTAATAATGGTAATAAACATATTAACAAGCTAAAATCTACTATCACTTGGAATTATTCCACAGTTTGGCAATTATAGCCAAAATGACAAGACTAAGTGGCGTTCTGTCTTCCCTGCCTACCCCGGACGGGAGAAGGCGTGAGTTTATGTATGTATGACAAAACTAAAATATTTCTGATCTACATACTACAGTTATTAGACATACTCACATGAGCCTCTAAATACGTATCAGAGAGTAGTCCCTGCACAATCTGGCGGAAGCCAACAGACAGTAGTGGTAGGAACACGCCGGTCACCGCCACGTGGTCGCCGGGCTGAGCGCGACGGGTCGTCTCGCCGCGGCAGTATACTGACAGCTGACGGGGAATGTGGCCCACTGGGACTTGGTCCGACTGGTGAACAAGTAAAAATAGCTTATTAGTTATATGTATATATAAAAGTAACAATTAAGAGAACTAAGCAATGTTTTTTATGCTATCACAAAATCGAGATAGTCTTCATTATGCAAACAAAACAAAAAATAATAAAATTAGTCATCTTCGTAAATGGACTAAAATTAGCCGAGACAAACTTCGCACACTGTGTAGATGTCAAACTTCTGAGATAAGAGAACTATGCTACGAGTTTCTGCGTGATCGTATCACAACTGAAGAAACACCAGCAGTATCAAGGCGACAGATTTAGCCTTTAGGAGACCTCTCTATATTAGTAGTAAGTCTAAGAGTGTAACATACATGTTCTTGTATCTTAAGCTCCTGGAACTTCTGGAAGCGCGAGCCTCTGGTCTGCAGATGCAGTTGCCCCGCAGTCTTGTTGAGCCTGCAGTCGTCCGCGGTGCATGCGGGCGGCGGAGTGAACTGCAGCGCGCGTACGGGCTGGTAGGTCTCCGCGCCGCACGCACTGCACGAGTACGTCGCCACGGAGAGAAGTGGCTTCACATCCGTGCAGCGGGTTACTATGCCTGCATACAATATGTATTATTAAATAAAGTTCAGTCTACTTATTGTTATCCTAAGTGGAGTAGATGGCCTGTTGCTGAAGAAACCTACAGCCAGTGGACATACTGGGTTAATGGAAGCAAAGAAAAATAAATATGATTCAACACTGATTTGTGCACAACCATGCAGCCATATATGTAATAAAATTACTTTTAACTGCCTCAGATGCTAAACTTCTTTACTGTAAAAGTCTTTATTGTAGGCCTAAGTAAGATGGAGTACTAACATGGATACTGCAGCCACTTTAGATAAATATTCCTTTCTATGCAGATATTAGATAGAGATAGAATATTAGATTTTAGAACTATACCAATATAAATAAGTTACGGTATTTTTATTAAAAATAGTGCAGGACACTTACCTCTGATTGTAACAAGTTTTCCAATATGTTCAGCCTTAACCTCTCTGATAGGTACTGATTTTGATGTAGACATGTCTTTGAAGTACACCTCACTGCACAAAATAATATTAATAAACATTTTTTAACTATGTAACATTAAGAATTTATATTTTAACAAAAAAGCAAGTTATTGTGCTGGGAAGTTTAAGCTGTTATCTAAAAGAATTTATATAACAAATTTACTGTAGAGTAAAAAATATGTTCATTTGTTATTTAGTACCTAATGCAACTACTGTTTCTACTTACAATCTTCTGATCAGCTCTGGTGGGTATCTGTTGCGTGGGTCTCTCATTTCTCCAGGGATCCTGTGGTTCCTTGCTTCCAACATTATTCTGTGCTCTATGTACACATCTAGGGAATCTTTAGCTACCACCTAGAATAATACATTTATAATCAAACAAGTTCTAAATCCATGCTGCTCCAATCAACAAACAAAATAATATGGCTATTGCTATGAGTTGACTGGACAAAATGACAAATAAGGTTTACTATTTAGAAATTAAAACTTTACTACTGGTCTTATTGCAATTTATAACAATAATAAATGTTGTAAATACATAATCATGGTAAGAAAATGGTGATAGAAGTTTCAGAAATTTATTACTACATTAAACATGACCTCTATACTTGAACTACTAAGTTATGAAAGTCATTGCAAATTATAAAATAAAATGTTTATATTCTTACCTCTTTCTGTTTATAATCAGGTAGCATCTCATAGACAACATCAGAGACCATGTTGAGGTATCTCCTTGTGTTCTGTATAACTGCCTCAGCTAACTGCTCATTTGTCTCATGCAGATCATCCAACTCCACAACAAAGGCTGTCTGTGTCATGAAAAAATTACAAAATTAACGTCTATCTAGTGTCTGGTCTAAATTAAAAGTTACGATACTGTGAAAGTTAGATAGGTTAGACGAATAAGTTCAGTAAAGTTACGATTAAAAGCCTGATTACCTGTTCTCTGTGTGCAACTCTCGTAAGTTGCTCTGAATACTTAAAATTCTTGTTTCCTTCATCATCAGTTTGACAAAAGTCAATAAAGAAGTTCTTAAATGACTCTGAAAATGTTTCAAATAATGTACAGATGGGTAGTAAGTAACGGTAATATACTTATAGAATAAGAATCAAATTTAACTTATCAAATTCCAATACCTTTATCAGCGGCGTAATCGCGCATTGCCATTTTGATGTAAATGTAAAAAACAGAATTGTAAAGAATTAATAACAATAACCGCAAAACCGAATAAACACTCCACACCGCTGTAAAAACAACTTTTGTTTGACTTTGACAGATTATAGTAAATGGGCGCGAAAACTGACTTGACTTGACTTCTTCGTGAACGGCCTCATGTGAAACGTCACATATTATTTTCTTGTTGAGGGGCTCGTAATGTAGTGTGGTCATTTAAAAATCTTTGAAGTAAGTGTTTTTAATTTTATGCTCGGGCACTTGAAATGTAGGGTGTGCGCGCGGCGCTATTTTCACGGTTGTCTTTCATATTACACTAGCGGCCCATCCCGGCTTCGCACGGGCACTATTTTTCCGCTTTTCTGTTGAAATTTTTCCTGAATTTTCTTTGCTATAAACCTTACGGAACCCAAGACCTTTTCAACGAATCCAAAACCGTGGAAATCGGTTGGTGCGTTCTGGAGTTAAAGCGTCAGGAAGGAAAACCCGACTTATTTTTATATACACTCGAGAGCAAAAGTTCCGGGTCACTAGCATTTACTTCAATATCTTGAAAACGAATAAAGCTATCGTATTGAAATAAATTGAACTTTATAGACAATTTAATAATCTTTCATTAAACATATAAAAACTTATTGATTGGCGGTAAGTAATGGCATTAAAAAAGTTATAAAAAAAAGTTCCATTTTTTTTAAATCAGAACTTCTAATTTTCACTACTGTTTTTGCTTTTGTTTTTGTTCTGTCATAAAGTGTATTTATAAGGAGTCATCCAGGTATCCAATAGTCATTATTAAAGTGGTAATTATGTCACTCACACCTGAGGAATGTACGAGAATCCTCACGATCCTGGAAAATGGGAGCAGTCAGCGAGAAACAGCAAGAATAGTCGGTGTATCGTTGTCTACAGTTCAGCGTGTTCGCCAGCGGTTTCTAGAAACTGGTTTGAACCTACGTAGACCAACAACAGGCAGACCCAGGTGTACGATGGCACGGGAAGATCGATATTTAGTGAACTCTATGCTACGAAATCGGTTTCTTACGGGAACAGCACCGGCTCATCATTTTTTAGGACTTGGTGGAAGCAGCCCTTCTGCTTGGACTGTAAGACGGCGACTTGCTGAAGGTAATTTGAAACCATTTAGACCCGCAAATGGTCCGAAACTCGAGAGACACCATCGTATAGCAAGACGAATTTATGCACGCGAACACTCGAATTGGACGATTGAAAATTGGTCAAATGTCATATTCTCGGACGAATCAAAATTTATGCTGTATACACACGACGGAAGGGCAAAGGTGTACAGAAGACCAGGAGAAAGATTTATGCAAGCCTGTATTGAAGAAAAGGTGTCATACGGTGGTGGTTCGGTACTCGTGTGGGCTGGAATTTCTGCGGAAAGCCGAACAGAGCTTGTACTGATCGAAAACGGTACTCTTAATGGCGTAAGATACGTGGATGAAATCCTTAACGAGCACGTCGGTCCATTTATGGCAAGACTTGGTGAGAATGCCATCTTTATGCAGGATAACGCCCGTCCCCACACTGCTCGTGTAGTGCAAGACTACCTTGATGAGGTGAATATTCGTCCCATGGTGTGGCCAGCACGTAGCCCCGACCTCAACCCAATCAAGCACGCCTGGGACGAGCTCGGACGACGGGTAAGACAACAAGATCCTCCTTTAATTACGCTTAGTGACTTGAAACATGCATTGGTAGAGGAATGGGAGAACATTCCCCAACAGTGTTTCAGAAACTTGGTGTACAGCATGCCAAATCGCATTGCAGCAGTCCAGACAGCACGTGGGGGTAATACCAAGTACTAAACCGTGTTAAAACTACTTGTAAATATAAAAAATTCAATATTTTCAGTTTTGGTTTTACAAGCAAAATGACGCCATTTTTAATTTGTCCTTTTAAACATAATAAAATAAATGGTCAGTAGTAAATGTAATGCATTTTATTTTAGTAACATTAAATTGTCTATAAAGTTCAATTTATTTCAATACGATAGCTTTATTCGTTTTCAAGATATTGAAGTAAATGCTAGTGACCCGGAACTTTTGCTCTCGAGTGTAGTTACATTATGTGAATTAGTAGATCAGTCCTACTTACCTTACATTAAACTATTAACAGCCTTGACTTGACACGAATGGGTTAGTATTACGGGTGATTTAGTTGAGAGAGTCATTTTATCGTATAGCAGAAAATCTTAACAATAATAGTTTTCCCCTTATACATAACATCTCCGAACATCAACTGCACTGATAGTGGCCTGATAAAGATATCGGGAAACATTCTCGCCTCGCCCGACGAATTTTACAAGCAAAAAGTGTTCTGACACCCGGGAATCAAAGCTAGTCAACTGCTTATGATTCCATTTAAATTAGACAGTTAATATAATCAATTTATGCTTTATGAAATTAAGAAAATATTAGTTTAAATTTGGCAATATTAATCACCCTATATCCTGTAGTTCACACAACTTAACATGTGATTACAATATTCTTACAAGGTGATTACTGATTACAATATTCCAAAAACTACTCGTATCGTTACTTCTTCTTTCTTTAGCAAACTGTGATATCGATTATCCTGTCAGAGTCCGAGACGCAACACTACTTGACAATGACAACAACTATGCCTATTGCCTTTTGCCTTCCGTTTGTTTTGCCGCCAAAGTAAATGTCAATCGAAAACAATTTCGGACTTGTGAAAAACAGAGAAATAACAATTATTTTGTAATTAAAACTAAACAAAACAATGGCTGATTCGCTTGGTAAGATATTATACCCTGGTTTATTTCTCTTTTAATTTCTATCTTTATATAAATTTTTAATGTATTTTCCAGCGGGCCAAAGAGCGAAGAGACAAAAAGTCGACAAACATGGGCGCATGTCTGCCTTTGAAAGGCTCAAACAGTTAAAAGGCAAAGGAGTTAAAAACAAATACGATGTGGATGATCTTGAAAATGTTTATGACACTGTCGATGAAAGAGAATACACCGAACGTGTACTACAACGCCAGGAAGACGATTGGATTGATGATGATAGTAAGTAAACTTTTACCTTATGGCTTATAGCAAAGATCGTTTGTGAGAGATAATGGTATTTAGAAAGTCTTATTAGTGAATTCAAATTCATAAGCATCAGCTGTGTTATTGATACTGTTGTAATGCCTTTATCATTATATCTTAAACATGTAGTGATTAATGAATTGTTTGCTTACACAATTTGCAGATGGGACAGGATATGTGGAAGATGGGAGAGAAATATTTGATGATGATGAGATTGAGGATTCCTATGTGGCTTCTAAAAGCAATGAGTCTGGTAGAGGGCAGAAGAGAAAGGCAAGAGTTGCTCCACAAGCAACTGCCAAAGGAAATATTAGAAACCTGTTGGGGTCTATGCCAACTAAAAAGAAAGAGGTCAGTGGTATTATTTACTGTTTTATGTTGTAGTTACATTATGAATATTTATCTGAGGCACATCTAAAGACTAATTTGTAGTTCCAGAGCACAAGGATGTGAATAGTATTTTCTTACCCTCAGCAGATAATTTCATCTCTGTAAGTCCTTGCAAGACAGGGCTTGCTCCCTAATGTGGAAAATGGCTGTTGAAGAACATACCATTTAATATAATCAATTTATTTGTTATAACATACCACCCATATTAAATCATAATTATTTGTATTATTTCATTAACTTAATATTTTATTACCTATTTCAATTTCAGGATGTAAAGATATCAGATGACAACATTTTATCAGATATAATGTCTGATTTAGATGGTAATGCTTCAACAGTAGCAGTGAAACCTAAGCCAGTGGTCAAGTCTACTAATATAGTAGAGTCTAGTAAGAGAGATGCACAGAATTACTTCAAGACTCTTTCTAGTGCTGTGAAGAAGACAACTACTACTCTTCTTAGCAAAGAACAACCAGTTAAAGTTGAAAATGTAAGTTATTAATGCTTTCATTACAACCCAGTGATAAATAGGTAACCTGTGCCAACTTAGCCTGCTAATACCATGCAGGCCTGACAGATTGGTATATAGTACATCAAGTTTACCTTATACAGTTTTTGTATAAATATTATTTGCAAACTTAATTGATACAACAACCATATTCTTAAACCATACAAAGAGAGTACATATATTAATCCTTTAGTTTATTACAAACACAAGATTCAAAATGTTTGTCATGAGCCACTCAAAGATATGTAGGAAGATTGGCTTTCTATACACATATAAAATAAACAATAATCTTTACTTTTATTGTCTATGTGACTTGCTAAAATAGTACTTATTTGGAAATGCATTGCACAACATTATTTTTATTTACAGAAAGAAAATATTACTACACCCAAAGAACAAACTAACCAAACATCAAAAACTGAAATAGAACATGAAAAGCCTGCTATAAAGAAACCAGAATGGAAAATAGACAAAGAAATTAAAAAGGAATTGGAAGACTCAGCTACCCAGGACATTGAAGAGTTTCAAACTCAAGATCTTAACTTTGATGATGACTTCAGTAATGATGCTGCTCCTAAACCAATAGAAGTTAAAAAGGAAACATTACCTAGTACATCAGAGACAATAACTGATGTGGCAGAAGAATTCTTAAATGAAGACTTTGATATATTCCCGGTTAAGAAGGAATCTCCTAAAGAATTGAAACCTTTAACTAGTACCTGGCCAGAACAGATGTGTGATAATCAAGCTGTGGCTAATGTACAAGTAGACGCACATTTACCTTTACAAACTAATGAAAATGGTGATAAAATATTGAAGTTCTACTGGTTAGATGCTTGGGAAGATAGGTTTGTGAAGCCTGGGGTTGTTTATTTATTTGGGAAAGTATATGTTAATCCAAGTAATAAGAAAGCTGGGGCTGTTTCATGCTGTTTAGTTGTAAGGAATGTAAATAGGCAGATATTCCTGTTGCCAAGAGAATATGTGAGTATTGAAATGCTATTAAATTATGTCGTATTTTTAGGCTCTGTACTTTTGAATTATAATTTTTAAGGAAGCCCCCTTATACAACTTAATTGGCCTTTTGTAAAAAACACAATTCACAGAAAATATTTATTTAACTTTAATGTCATCCATTATTCCAGCAAAATCATAGGTAAAAGCTAACTATTAAATTACCATTCATCTGTTACAGAAATTAGACCCGGTCACTCTAGAAGACACAGATCAAGAGGTAACAATGATGGACATGTATGAAGAGTTCAACACTACAGTGGCCAGTGACTTGGGTCTCAAGGAGTTCAAGTCTCGGAAGGTCACTAAGAACTACTGCTTCAATCTGCCTGACATACCAGCTCAGTCTGACTACTTGGAAGTTAGATATTCTGTGAGTAATGTACTAGGTACTTAAGCCATTTAGAATAGATAAAATATGTCATTGTGAAAAAGATGTGGGTACCTTGTTATGTAATTAATTTGGACAGATATACTGCTAATCACTATATGCTGTATATCACACTATGCTGTGTTCAAACTTTACCTTAAATGATACCAGAGACATTCAGGCACAAGACAATAATTTGCGAATGACACAAATAGTTGTTTTGCGTGGTTTTGAACCCGCTACCGATTTACGTGGGATTAAAATCCGCGATCTTGTGCATGACAGCCGCATGTTCAATTGCGGGCAGTTAATGATTATGACATGTCTGTAATATATACAAATTCAATACATACTTTAATTTTACAATTCACATAAGCAAAAAAAAATAGTAATAATTATAAATTAATAAATCCTTATTTCCACAGGCTACATTCCCGCCGCCGCCAAAAGACAAGAAGTATCTAACATTCTCTCATCAGTTTGGTACAAACACTTCGTCCCTAGAAACATTGTTACTAGAGAGAAAGATCAAGGGTCCATGTTGGTTAGAGATCAAAAACCCGGAGCAAGTTCAAGCTAAAGTGTCCTGGTGTAAACTTGAAGTAGCCTGTGAGAAGATGGAACACATCAGCGTTATAAGAAATGATCACGATTTGGAACCACCGCCGATTATTGTTGCTACTGTAAGAATATTTTTATTATTTTAGTATACACACATGATTTTACGTAAAAATAAACATGTTCATACTATGGATAGTATCTAGTTCTGTGTCGCGAGTATTTACGCAACTTTTGTACAATAAAAATGAATAAATACATCAAAAACAAACTTTAGTTTATTACCGATAGTAAAAAAATTAACCACAAACTTACAATGCTCAATGCATATAAGTACATTCATCTGTAAAATAACATTGCAGTGTATTAGTGAGGAATAAGATTTTGTATTACCACTAAGCAACTTAGTCTTATGTGTAAGTTTGTTACAACTTTTAAAATCAGGAAATTTACTTTACCACTACAACACTAACGTGACTAAAATTTTACGAATTATTTTCAATACTGACAGGCACTGTTGCACAGGACTCCAGTCAATGATGTTTATACAGCATCATATTAGCCAAAAGACATCCTCTACTAAATATAGAACCCCTCTAAACGTTTCCGCTGCGCGCGAATTGCATCCCTAAGCCATCATCCCTACCCACTTTACATGTTGTCGTTCGGCTGCTCTCACTCCTTTAGTCAAATGTGATGACCTTTTTTTATATTTCAGATAAACATGCGAACAACAATGGACCCTAAAACAAGAAAGACAAGGATATTGATGATCAGCTGTCTCTCACATACAAATTTCCCCATACACAAGCCGCCTCCGAATCCACCATTCCAACAGCATTTTTGTGGTAAGGACTCTTTTTCACTTATTATTTGTAAAAAAATATTGTATATGCATGGAATTTAAAAAAAGTTTTATTGCCAAAATGATAAAATAAAGTCCATTAATCAGAGTTGATTATCAGGCAGACTAATTTAACTATTCCTGTTTTTGCATTGCATGCGAGACTTTACATAGCAGTTAATTGCTTTCACTATGTAAAGAAGTAATAACTAAACACTTATTATATTGCTCTTATTCTTTTCAGTTTTAACAAAATGCAATGAAATCTGGCCTCTGGACCTAAAGCAGTCATTGGCCCAGTACAAAGCAACAAAAGTAACTAAATGTGATACAGAAAGAGAATTACTCAATTACTTTATGGTTCAATTCTGGAAAATGGATCCAGATCTAGTGGTAGGACATGATATGCAAGGATTCCAACAAGATTTACTTATAGGTAACATTCTGGATCTCCAAATACCTAATTGGTCACGTCTAGGACGTCTCAAGAGATCTGTCCCGCCTCAGAGGAAGTTTGCAGCGAAGGACGCATTCCTAGGTCGCTTGGTCTGCGATATTAAAATTTCTGCCATGGAATTAATACGAGCAAGGAGTTTTGATCTTGATACCCTGTGTGTTAACATCCTAAAGATGAAGGAAGGCGACAGAGTAGACGTAGCCTTAGAAGATATACCGCGCTATTACGAGAACAGTCGAGATTTATTCCAACTTGTATCACTCAGCATGCAAGATGCCTCGTATATACTAAAAATTATGTGTGAATTGAATGTCATTCCTCTAGCACTACAGATTACACAAATTGCTGGCAATGTAATGTCTAGAACTTTGTTGGGAGGTAGGTCGGAAAGAAATGAGTTTTTATTACTGCACGCCTTCACAGAAAAGAATTACATAGTTCCTGATAAGACTTATGGTAAAAAATCTGTAGTAGATGATGATAACGACGATGCTGATGGCACTACTAATGTCACGAAAAAGCAAGGAAAGAAGAAGGCTGCGTATTCCGGAGGTCTCGTATTAGACCCTAAGAAAGGATTCTATGATAAACTAATTCTACTCATGGACTTTAACTCATTGTATCCAAGCATTATTCAAGAATACAACATATGCTTTACTACTATAAAAAGAAAATCAACGTCTTCATCAGATGATGACGTAGCCAATCTTGTACTACCAACTTCGAATACAGATCTTGGTGTGTTACCAACACAAATTCGTAAACTAGTAGAGAGCAGACGTGAAGTCAAGAAATTAATGAAAACTCCAGATTTGTCGCAAGAACAGTACATGCAGTATAATATTAGACAAATGGGATTAAAACTTACAGCTAATTCTATGTATGGCTGTCTAGGATTCACACACTCGAGGTTTTATGCGAAACCTCTGGCGGCTCTCGTCACGATGAAGGGAAGAGAAATCCTCATGGATACCAAAGATATAGTGCAGAAATCTAACTACGATGTTGTTTACGGTGACACCGACAGTTTAATGATAAACACTAACTGCTTAGATTACGATAACGTTTTTAAAATCGGCGTTGATATAAAAAAAGAAATTAACAAAAAATATAGACAAATTGAACTAGATATTGATGGCGTGTTCAGATACTTGTTACTTCTTAAAAAGAAAAAGTACGCCGCCGTGTTAGTTACTAAAAATAAAGCCGGAGAATTTGTACTGACGCAGGAACATAAGGGTTTGGATATAGTACGTCGTGACTGGTCACAGTTAGCTGCTGAAGCAGGCAAATTTATTTTAAGCCAAATCTTATCAGAACAAACTCCTGATGAGAGGCTAGAGAGTATCCAAACACATCTCAATAAACTAAAAGAAGATTTAGTGAGCGGCAAAATGCCTTTATCTGTATTAACGATTACGAAACAATTGACTAAGAACCCTAGTGAATATGCAGACAAGCATACACAACCACATGTACAAGTAGCTTTAAGATTAAATAGTAAAAACAGTAGGAGATTCAAAAAGGGTGATGTAGTACCTTATATAATTTGTGACGATGGTACCGCTAACTCTCCTACACAGAGAGCATATCACATAGAAGAGTTGAAGAACTCTGAACACCTCAAAGTAGATTATAAATATTATTTAGCGCATCAACTACATCCTGTAATATCTAGAATATGTGAGCCCATCGAAGGAATGGACCCCGCGAGAGTAGCAGACTGTCTCGGATTAGATCCTTCAGGGTACAGACAAATTATAAAGAGAGAAGCTTCAAACAGCGAAACATACGAAGTAGAGAATGAACAAGAGAAATACAGACATTGCAAAGAGTTTGTGTTCACATGTGTGGGTGAGAATTGTAAAACTGAGAATAGAATAAGGGAAACAGTTGTGAAGTTAGATAAAGAGAGTGTGACGTTTTTGGAGAAGTGTCAGAATGACAAGTGTAGCTTGCGTCCGGTGGACTACCTGGCGAGTGTGCTGAACCAGCTGAGCATGCAAGTGAGGGGGTACCACGCGCAGTACTACGGGGGTCACGTGTCGTGCGAGGACCCGGCCTGCGCTCACCGGACTACAAGGTTACCGCTCATGTTCGCCGCCGGGCACCCGCTCTGCAGACTGTGCGAGAAGGGAGTCATGTTCAGAGAGTACACTGAGAAAGACTTGTATTTGCAAATTAATTTCTTCATGTTCCTGTTTGATCTTAGCAAAAATACTAATACAAGTGAGTACATAACTCATAATAATTCTGTCTTTATCTTTATAACATTTAGCCTTCTCTATCAACCAAGCTATGTGTCCCACGAAGACTATTACTTCTATGATATGACATGACCGACTCCACGAACAGAATTGATGGCATTTATTTGTTTACGACGGTAATAACGCTTTTCAGAGGGTTCTAATCACGTGTAAGATACGAAGACGTAATAAGTACAATTCTTCTATTACGGCAAAAAACCTTGCACTTGTCATGATAGGAACTATTTCAGATGCATATCCTCTTATTGTAGACAGTTGACAATAGATTCAAGACTTTTTATAAAATTAATAATTCTTATTTCTTTCAGAGACACGTATGTCGCCACAAATCGCGAATGCATTCCAACAGCTGAAGGAAACAGTAGAAGATTGGCTGGCGCAGTCCGCATATTCTATTATTAATTTATCTAAACTATTTAGGTTCTTTAATTTGGAAAAAAACTGCTAAAACATTATGAATTTTATTTATTAAACATTTAATTGTAATGTAAATATGTAACTGTATTTTTAGTTCCAATCATGCATACTTATTTGTATATAATACTTGAAAATAAAATATTTTCTTTGCAGAAATGTATTGGTTTTTATTTCTACATCACTTTAAAGTATTAATAAAGTAATAGATTGTGAAGTATAGACAGGTGATTTTGATATGGAATGTTAATAAAATTCATTCTCTTTGTAAGAATATATTACTGGTTTAGGACACATGACACAAAATTTACTTTGGTTTGACTTGTAAAATTGTCAGGAAGAATATGTCATACTTAGTACATTGTTCGGTTTCTTTTGAATTACCAACTTTTCTACTCCATATAAGCATAACCCGCGTCGTCAATAGCTTTAAACCCAAGTTTGGCGAATATTTTCAGTGGTTTTTCATTTCCATCAATAACATAGCCGTAAACATCGTGATTGTCTTCCAACAGGCTGTTCACAGCTGTCTTCATGAGGAACTCGCCATATCCAAGTAGCCTAAACTCCTCCTCACAATACAAATGACACAGGAAATTATATTCATTTAAAAATATCCATGCCAACAACTGGTTTGTGCTACATGAATATAGACCGTATGATAAGCCATTAGAAGCCAGAATCGTGAAGTACGTATGTGAGTAAGAATATTTGTATGGCCACGTATCATCCACGCGATGAATGTGTTCTGGTTTTACGGCTGACAGATAAGTGTTCGCCGGTATTCTGTAAAAAATATATGCATCAAATGAGTGGGTACAAAGTAGTATTAAATCAGCCCAGAGAGGGGCCTCTACCTATTATGAAGAGAAACTATGACTACTTTAACGTGATAGCAAATGGGTTAGAACAGATATAAAAATTTTGTCACAGAGATGCTTAGACTTAGCAGTAAAACTTTAGTTAGTTTTTGCAACCATATCTATAAATCTGGCGATAGCTTGAAGACAACAATTGACTTCTCCTTCGCAACGACTTTCATGTAAAACAATATTGTCTTCCCCATCAAGCTACAATTAGAAATGCACGATGCTTCAGTATAGAGTGTGTATGACTTGTACAGATTACTTACCATCAGATTCTATCGTATAAATAACTAATCTCTAGTGACAGTGGTAGGTACGTCATAATAAATTACTGCCTTGAGAAGGCCTTTGCCCTACGATGGAACTTAACTTCATGAAAATATATAATCATCATAACAACCCATTAATATCACACTGCAGGGACGGGCCTCCTCCAGTGACGTAGGGCCTTGCCTGATACTTGGCCTACTAATACCACGCTGGCCAAACGGATTGGTATAGGGTTTAATTTCAAGTTTTCCTTCTTTTTATTACGTAAAGATTCACTATTCAGTATTCTTACTCTGTCACTGCAGAGAAAATATTTATTAAGTCACCTTAAATCTTTGAACGGCTCTGTAGTTCCTGGTAAGTAATAAGTTTTAGCTATCCCTACGTGAAAGTTCTTAGTCCGCTTATCTTTTCTCACTCGCTCCATCACCGGTAGGGTCAATGAAGTAAGCAGATCAAAAAACACTAATTTGCTCCAATCTATTAGGTTTGTCTTCAGTGCAGCTTCTTCTATTTTACTTGTGTCTTCTGTGATGGAAAATATTATAATATCTGGGTGATCCTGAAAATATTTCAATACCAGTAGTACCTAGTAAGTAACAATAGGTACCTATATACGCGGAGGCGCATGAGAAGACAGCCGTACCAACGATGAGGACAAGATCACACAAGATGTTATTTTGGTAGGTACTCTAGTGTAATAAAACAAAAGCCTAATTGCCTACAAAAGCATCCTTAAAAAACAAATCATTTATCATTTCAATTCTCTTTGACTAATTCAGTAGTTATTTTTTGGGGATTCACGATTATCAATTTGTTATAGCTTCTCACTTCTCAGTGGCTATGAGATGGGCGTGGTCATTTATGGTTGTTAAATTTTCATGAGTATTAATAATACATCATTTGCTTAACTTTAGGTACATTGGAGATCATCTTATAAGCAAGATTTGCTTGTGTTAGGTGATCCCGCTCTTTCATTTTACATAACTTAGATTGTGATGGTACAGAACAGATCGAATCGAAACTACAGGTTCGTATTATGTTATGATCAATACTTACACGCTGACTTACACGTGATTTCAGTTTTATCATAAGTTGATTTATACCACTGACCTTTACGTTAATAGCGACAAATCCATTATCCATGTTGCCGTAGGGGCAATAAACTTTAAACTGAAAGGCTTCCCTTATACCTGCATTCTTCAAATTTATATGTAGAGTATAATACCCCGGCAAGTTTAGAGGCCACAAAGTTTTTAATTTATCTTGTAAAAGTGGCCATTTGTCAACAGGTAATTCTTCTAAGATATCCATTGGATGAAATATAAATAAAGTTAATGATAAAAAGTTACTCAGACACGCACTGCAGACTGCAGTCGACTGCAATAGCAGAGAGATAACAGGACACACTTTCTACTTTTTTGCCTCATTTAACTACAACTCTAATAACTACATACCAGCCGGCCTTTACGTGAGTACCTACATCATATACCTATATTTGTAAATGCCGTGTGCAGGTTTTCCAAACCAAGTAAATAAAAAACTAAAGTAAAAAATGCATCTTATCTGTATCTGCTTAAAGACTACTTTGGGTTGGCCACATATTTTATTGCAACAATCTTAGCAATTAAAGATAAAATAATGTTTATAGACTTATTAACTCTGTAACATTTCGAGAGTAAAGATTTAAAATTCTGCAAACAACTTCTAATTAGCTGTAACTAAATGTTTTACGAACGATCTAATCTATTCGTTGGCACTATAATAATATATTTGAGGTAAAATCACAGATATCTGAAAAAAGGAGATGTGCCCTGAATGTCATTTTGTATTGAAACCTAATGTCGCCAGTTTTATTAACACACACAGCAATAGAATATACGAATAGACTACTGTTCTCAGTTACATCTAGATTATCAATGAACGCAATACTCTGTCTCGTTTTTCCTTGAAATATCTCCCTTACACGGTGTCACAGCGAACCAATCAGCGCTAATATATATATACAACTAAAACAAACTTCAAAAAATTTAGATAGAAGAACTACTCAATTTAAAACTACTACATTCAAAAAAATTACATTTATGCTAGGCGTTGACCTTATCGATAAATAATTAATAAAATTTATCGATAGACAAGACTTACATATTATTAAAAATTAAATACTTATCATATACTTAAATAATAATTACTTTTATATAAATATGTATTATATAATAATATATAATTGAACAATACTTTTGTAAAATAATATTCACGACAGTTTGTGTAAGATCGTACATGTCGTGAAACAAATTAATCCGTGAACTGATGTCGTAATATCGCAGGTTGAAGGAACTCAAGCGTCATACTTCTTTTGCGTCCTTATTGTCGCAGCAGTTTGTAACATTTTGACTGTTGTCATACAAAATTAACGCACCTATCGAAGTTGTATAATATAAGACTAAGTATACCGATTATTTTTTGAAGCAGGTAACAGCGTGTACAGTTCATTTATTCAAGCATGTGCATGCGCATGCCAAAATGCGCGAGCAATATTGCGCCTAGATAAAATTAAAACAATAGCATGAATATAGGAATTGATAGATGAGCATTTAGACTGATTTTAAGCAAATCTGATAAAACCAGTTAAAAGCACGTGTGTGCTAATAAATGGATGAGCGTTTAAAAAAAACTTTTAAAACCACTCTAATCAACATTTTAAACCTTTATGTTCTAGAGTACTTACTCCACCTTTGATTTAGGATATTATTTCAACATTGTAATACTTATATTGAAATTACATAATTTAAACAGCGTAACACAACATTTAAAAAAAAAACTCATTTAACTTAATAAAACTTTTACAATTTAAAATTCCTACAATACACGACTTTTTATCGAAAACGATAGATAGTCGTAGTCATGAACGGATCGTCACTATCGTTTGGTTGTTAGAGCGATCACGGTTAGCAACCACTTGTCATACGTAATATCGTTGAGCGAATAGTTCATTGCTTCATATATCATTGAATGACTAGTTTAGACAGCATTAGAGAAGCAATGTATATGTTACAAAAATATTATAGTACTTAATTGTCCGAACATGAAAATAACATAGTGAGGACATTGAAGATTATTTTCTCATGATTTTAGAGGTAAATACAATAAAATACATGTACTAGCATACGGTAAGTGATTCCATTATTAATAAAGATTTTTTTATTGCTCTTAATTTTACAGGCAACCACTGAACAACTCGGCATTTTATATGTTATCTCGGTCGTTGTCAAAACACAGCTAAACCTAGGTGACAGCCATTTTTAGCTATATAATCGGTCTAATCATATTGCGTTGACAAGAAAACCCCGTCATACCACTTCTCCTTTTATTTAGATTTCTGTGGGTAAAATAGTATTCATTTTTTAAAGAAAACTCTGCACTGGAGATCGAACTCTGCAGCAGGGACATTTTCGTAGAGACATGAAACTAACCAATAATTTTTAATCATCGTTTCTTTCCTCTAACCTATTTTAATACTCTCTAGGTTATTCTGCTTTTGTGACGAAGACACATTCAAACCTGGCGAGAAATAATCGCATTTTATACACTGTAGGAGGTCGATCAGTAATCGATTACTGTTTAAAAACTATTAGGGTCGGCAACGACTGTTGTGACTCCTCTGATGTTGCAGGCGTCTATAAGTTACGGTAACCACTTACCAACATCCTATTCTCCGTGTTGTATATTCCGTACAACTATGGACTTCAATCATTCACACACGTGGCACGTAAACCATTAAAACTTGGATAACACCATACTCATTAGAATAGCTGTTGTCAAATCATGTCCTCGCAAACCAAACTAAGGTATTTTTACTGTTTATTTAATGTCCTTGATTGATATTTTTTTGATAGGTATTTTATTTTTAGAACAAGACTGACAAGGTAAATTGGAAGTACCTATTATTATTATTTTTTAATCTAGGATAGTCTATGAAGGGTATCTCTTTTTTTCTGCGGAAGATTGATTCAACATATTTTGTGCTATTTAGAAAATAAAACTGGTATAGGATTAGTTTACTTTACGCAATATCCATGATATTATGATAAATAATGAGTTTTTATCATCATATCAGTCAATCGACGTCCACTGCTGGACATAGGCCTACTCCAAGTATTGCCACCTTGTGCGGCGGACTGAATACTATAAGGTTATTGGAGACAAATAACAAAATACAACGAATAAAATTTAAAAACTATATTTAATGACATTTCCTTAGTCAAAATACATTGGCGCTTGCGTTACCAAACGCAGCAAACACATACAAATACATTAAATTGCTAAGTTATTGTTTACAAGTGTAACATCTCAATGGTATCCACGACCGCGACCTCTATAATTACCTCGGCCACCTCTCCCTCTGAAGTTATTCTGGTTACCAAACTGTTGATTCTGTTGTCTGTTATCATAATTATCTTGTCCTCGAGAATTCATAAAGTTAGGTCTCGGTCCCTGATTAAACTGACCTCCAGGGCCATAGTTGTCAGGTGTGCCAAGAAGAGAACCTCTATTTTGAGGCCCTCGGTTGTCTACCGGAGGATTTTGTGGTCTCGCATTCCACTGATTGGGTCCCTGATTATACTGTGCGTTATTAGGTCCTTGTTGGTTACCTTGGTTGAAACGATCATTACGCATTTGATTATCATAATTGTATCGCTCATTAGTAGGTTGATTGTTTTGGTTAAAACGATCACTTGGCGGCTGGTTGCCTTGATTGTAAGTGTCGTTTTGTGGATAATTTCCTTGTTTAAAACGATCATTTGGTTGTTGATTTCCTTGATTAAAGCGATCGTTATACTGTTGATTCCCTTGGTTGAATTGATCGTTTTGATTTTGAGGTTGCACAGCCTGGTTGAAGCGATCGTTAGGTGGTGGACCATTCTGGTTAAATCGATCATTAGATGGTGGAACATTCTGGTTAAATCGATCACTAGGTGGTGGAACACTCTGGTTAAATCGATCACTAGGTGGGGGAACAATCTGGTTAAATCGATTGTTTACTGGTGGCATCTGATTGAACCGATCATTTGGCGGTTGCTCTTGGTTGAAACGGTCCGTTGCCGGCTGAGAGCTGTTGTCAAACCGATCTCCCGGACCTTGGTTAAATCGGTCATCATCGTGATTTTCATTTGATGGTTGGTTTCCTTGGTTGAAGCGAACACTTGGTGATAACAGTTTTCTGGTATCCATAAAATTTTGAAGTGAGTCTGTTATATGGACAGGTGGTTGATTATCAGAGGGAGGTATATGTGGAGCTTCCTTACTGTCTTTAGAAGTCATAGAAGATTCGGGAAGGTCGCCGAAGGACCTGGGCTGTGTGTTACTGACTACTAGTTCAGGTTGAGTCACTTCCGGAGCTGGTGTGGGCGCCGACGAGGACTTTATAGAGGCTTGTACTAACGCGAAGAGACCGCTGGCAGAAGACAACTGTCTAGTTATATCTGCAAGTGAATCTATACTGGCAGAATCAATGGTCACAACTTTAGTGTCTGGCTTACTCTCCTCTAAGGATTTCTTTACAATTTCCATTTCCTGACGAATTTGGTCTTCTTTAACTTTCTGCGTTGCCGATTGGAATACCTGCAAATAATAATAAGTGGCTTGAATACTTTAATCGACTATGAACTATATAGGACCGGTATTTAACAATATAAGACTTGTTTTAAGTATTTGATTATTGATATTATTACAATTAAAGACATGAGTGGATGTAGGCGATATGTTACAATTTGTAAAATGTGAGAAAAAAGGCTTCAAAGTTTTGTTGCTTATTATTTAGATAAATCGCTTTTCTATTTGTTTACATACTATCTACTTTACCAAAATTATAGTTAAAATGCCTTTCTACTCATACAGAGTGAAAAAATAATAAAAAAGAGTAAGAAAATGATTTTCTTTGAAAAAAAAATTACATAACTCATTCATTCATCCATCCAAAAAATATACATAACTCATTCATTCATCCATGTGGATGGAACTCATTCATTCATCTCCTAATATGGAAGTGCATATATAGGGAAAAAAAGATGAATGGTATACAGAAATGAAAAAAAGAGAACTAATGTAAAAGAACAGTTAAAATTTGTTGTAAAGTGAATATTTTAGGGCAAGATTAACTAATTAATCTGTAAAAACCTCTCCATATTGCGAAATTTGTAACAACTAAGTTTCGTCATATAATTTCATAGATGATTTACAATTAGACACGAAAGCAACCTCCTGTTCCAGTCATGTTTTTTATATTTCTGGTCAGGCTATTTAATAAAACGTTTAAATATCGTTAAAAGCTAAAATTTATTTAAAATAAAACGAAATAACTAGATAAGCAGTTAACTAAACTGTCCATTGATATTGTTAAACTTGACCAGAAAAATAAAAAACCTCTCCGTATTACGAAAATTTGAAGAACTATTTTACTTTATTTTATTAAATTTGCGACAAAAACAGCTATATCTCTTGATGGCGTTGGACTAGCAGTTTAATTTTTTTACAGCCCTTAACCAACAAGCCTTGGTTGGTATTTCGTGAAAATTCAGCTTGATACCTCCACGCGTTTCTGAGATAAATGGTCTTGACAGACAGACGGACAACGAAGTGATCCTATAAGGGTTCCGTTCTTTCAAAATCGGAACGGAACCCTAAAAACATGACAGGAGGTCGCTTTCGTGTCGAATTGTCAATCTTCTATCAAATTATATGACGAAACAATTCAACAGTTCCCACAAATTCCGCAATATCTCCATATTGCGGAATTTGTAAGAACTGTTGAATTGTTATTAATAGTTAATTGTTATTAAACCTCTCCAGGTTTTCTATTTCTCTGGTCAAGCTATACAATATTAATGGACAGTTTTGTTACTGCCTATCATACACAATAAATCACGCTTTTGCTGATACTTGCCCCCGTCATTCAAGCACTAAAGGCTATTATTAACTTTAACATTTTTTAATGAGAAGTATGTTAAGTACTTAGGTTTCTTACATTCATTGTGATTTTCATTTTATTCTGGTACCTTTTATGAGTTTGATATAGTTTATTATCACCTAAAGCCTTTATTCGACGAATATAAAGGTTTTTTGAAAAAATGTAACATAACTCCGTCATCCACTCATGTCTTCTATTACAGTATAATTTAGTTTCTAGTTTAATAGTTTAGTATACCTATATTTTTAGTTACATATTTGAAATCTAGTCGGCACGCTTTTAAAAACTGTTATATTAATATGACATTATAATATATGTAAATTGGATGAAAGTGTAAAGGCAAAAGACTAGTGTACCAGCTCATCAATTTGCTTAAAATTAATGAATAAAGACAATCTATATTAGATAACGTACCTCTTCAACAGTGTAGTCGTCGTCGTCACTGTCGAGCACGACGTGGTCGCGCTCAGAGCTCGGACGCGGGGGGTGCGAGGGGGGCGGGGCCGGGGGGGCGGGGCCGGCGGGGGCGGCGGCGGGGGCGCACGCGGGCGCGGCGTCGCTGACGTACTGGCGCAGGCGCTCCACGCGCGCCGGCTCCTTCGCCTCCAGCTTCTTCAAGTAAGCGATGAGGCTGTGCTGCTCCTCTGCCGATAATTCGTTAAAATTCTTGAGCAACGTTTCTAAATCCGAGTCCGAAAGACCGTCCATCGCGTCGGGAGCCTCGTCTTTCTCAGTTCTGTTGAAGAAATATTAATTTTGTCAAGTTTTTTCTCCCCATTTAGAAGTTTATGATTGATTCTTTTAGAGAGAACATCACGAGTTATAAAGGATTTACGTTTAAGAATTAATTCCCCGGTAAAACTCGATATCATTACGATATGCAACCTAAACTTAGCAACGGTAAAAGGGGTATAAATATATTTTATTTTTATGGGAATGCGGTCCGCCTTATGATATCCTTATGTAGTAACCCCTGCTCCGCCTTATGATATCCTTATGTAGTCACTGTCTACCTTAGACGTAAGTTCTTAAGGCTCATATTCCTATAATATCACTAACTACTGTACCCTTCTACTTAAACACGTTGTTACTTGGAGGTGCATCAATCGTCGTGGTACCAATTTAGAAGGGGTCTTGCTAAAAAGACCCTGGTTATATTACTTTTAGTTATTGTATTGTAAAGCTGTTTTAGAATACTAATTGTATATTATATAACAATAAGTTCATTTAACATCTACAAAATTATTAATTACAGATTGTCTATACTCTAGGGCTGTTAAGCTGGACATAGCCTTTCCCTGAAACATTTCCACCTAGTATAAGTCCTCTCTTGACTCATCGACCTGCAACTCCTACTAGGTCATCGGTCTACAGGTTGAGAGGCCATCGGCTTTTCTATTGATTCCTGGTATGTAGTTTAAAAGATGTATACTTTTGTTAATTTCATGTCTGTTTAAGTCCCCGCTACATTGGGTTCGGTTCCTATTGCGAAAATAGTCTTTTAAAACAAAAGAAAGACTGAAACGAAACTTACTTTTTATCATTTTCATCATATGCGGACTGAAGCATCTGCAAGGCCGAGGCGGTCTGCGAAGTTCTTTGAGTAGGAGCAGGAGGATTCTGTTTCGCCGTGTCGTACGCCTGAGGCCTGATCTCGGGCTGGCGTCTCTCGGCCTCGCGCTTCTTGGCCTCGGCCATACCGACGACGGCGTCCACTAGTTGTGCTAGTTCTTCGGAAGACACATCAGTCTTGCCTTGAGCTATGAGTGCTTCGGCCATCTGTTGTGCTATCTGAGCGCGGTCCACTTCGCCTACCCCCGCGACGGGTACGCCCGACTGTTTACTGTTGCTGCCGCTACTTTTAGCTGCACTCGAACTCGCCTGTTTGAAATATATAAACTTATAATATGCTCATATTGTAATGTTAAATTATTAATAATATGACGAGTGTGTGTGTATGAGTACCTTGCGGCGCGCGCGCTTGTCGGCCTCGTGCAGCGTGGCGGCGGCGCGCACGACGGCGGCGCGCGCGGCGGTGGCGGCGCTGCCCGTCACGAGCCCCGCCTGCGCCGCGCCCTTCAGCTTCTCCTTGGCGGTCTCCATCAGCACTACGGCGCTCTCGCGGTCCAGGAGCTCCTCCGACGAGTTCGCTTTATCCTGTCAAATACGATCATGTTTCGATTCATTTTCAGATTCTAAAACCTTTCTCCCCCGACGTCTACCGGTTTCTCGCGCTATGTGCCCTGTCTCCTGCCACTTTCATCGGGCAATTCTGAGCACTATGTTAGTTACTTTGGTTCTCCTGCGAAACCCTCATTACTCATGAACTGACCTTCTCCATCTTGAGCGCCTCGGCCAGTAGGTCTACGAGCTTGGGTCCCAGACTGCCGAGGTAGTCCTCCAGCGCCACGAGCAGCCGTAGCGTGGCGACGACATCGTCGGGCGCGGTACTCTCCGTCACGTGCACGTCGTCGCGTCGCGCTCGCTTGCGGCTGGACTTCGCGCTCGTCGCTCTCGAGCCAAGCGAAGCTACTGACATCATCTCGTTGTCACTGTTCCAAGGAGATAGGCTGTCTTCACTGAAAAGAACATTTATTGTTATATGAGTCTACATCGTATTTATATTATAAACGCAAAAGTTTGTAAATATGGATGGGTGTTTCTTAACCCTTTCACGTTAAAAATACTAAATGATTTTTATATAACTTTACTACCACATAGCTTAGAAATAAAAACACACACAATTAAAGACATGGGTCGATGTAGACGAGAGATGGTACAATTTGTAAAATATGAGAAAAAAGGCTAAAAGTTTCATTGCTTATTATTGAGATAAATCGCTTTTTTCTTTGTTTATATACTATCTACTTAACCAAAATTATAGTTAATATGCCTTTCTACTGATATGGAGTAAAAAAATATAAAAAAAGTGTAAGAAAATTGTTTTATTTGAAAAAAAAAATGTACATAACACATTCATTCATCTCCTAATATGGAAGTGCATATATAGGGAAATAAAAGATGAATGGTATACAGAAATGAAAAAAAGAAAGCTAATGTAAAAGAACAGTTAAAATTTGTAATAAAGCGATTTTTTAGGGCAAGATTAACTACATAGTTTATCTGTCTATTGATATTGTAAAGCCTGATCAGAAAAATAGAAAACCTCTCCATATTGCGGAATTTTTAAGAATTTTTATTTATCATTAAATTTGATAGAAGATTGACAATTGTCTAATTGTCAATCTACGCGACCACAACTCCATCATCCACTCATGTGCATGATGGAGTTATGTTAAAATGTAAATTCAATTTATAAAATTCATAATATAAACTCATAAAATATTGCGATCTTACGCAGTCTAAGTCGAGGGAATCAGTTCGTTTTTCATACTTCACCCATGAGGCGACGGATCTGTCCTTCCTTCTTTACCCAGGGTATATAGCATTTTTTAAGAGATTAGTTTAATTACAAGATAAAGGTAATGATTTCAAAAAGCAGTTACTACTTACGGCATAAGGTCATCATCAGATATGAGCACGGTCTGCATGGAGGGCGGAGGGTCGCGTCGCTCGGGGCTGCGGTTCCGCGGCTGCAGTCCGCGTTGAGATAGCGGACTGCGACTGCGACGTATCAGTTCTAGCGGCGGTCGGGGACGAACCGGACTGCGTCTGCGCAAACGTGTACTTATTACCAACAGTACGTCAGGTAGACGTTAAATTATTACATAATTCTAATTGCTAGCGAGAAGTTATTAGATTTGAGCCAACAACACAACTTATATGACAAAAAGAGGTTTACAAATCAAAATTGAAATGGTCTCCTCAAGGGACGGGCATTTTTCGATATTTTTATTGTCTTGTGTTACAATTTATGCGCCATTTTACTTAATAATTTTTTTTTATGTATAAAATCATGATCTAACCTTCGTAAAGGACTCCTTGATCGAGTACGTATACGATGTGATGATGGCGGTGGTGATCTGTTATGTTCTACGACGGGCGAGCGACGACGAGCGGGACCCGGCGACCGACGATCCTGACGACCTGGTGATCTGTAACAATAGTATGTATATTTATTGATCTAATATTCAATAATATAATATTACGCTATGGAAAGTTGGCTGTAATTAGTAGATATTTACTAATACTAAGTATTTATCTCAACAAAATTAATTATAGTTTAAAACTGATATTTATTTTAGCGTTACTTTAACAAAAACAAAAGGTAGGGCCTGCAGATAACGATCTGTTAACATTATATTGGAAAAGATAAAGGAGTTATAGAACTAACATGAATTCATACTTTAGAAAAGTGTAAACTTAACATACAATATGAAATGAAATAACTACTATCATTAATGTGGACAACTGAAAATTAAATTCATTATAATATTTAACATAATCGTCTTATTTCTTATTCAAGACTTAGCTTATTCCGACATGACACAGAATTCCTTTAAACCTTGTTCGTTATTGTACTAAAAAAAATGTTTATAATGTTACCGTACCTATTATAGTCCCTGTCCCTCCTGGGTGGCGGCGACCGTCTCCGCGGTGGCGAGCGATGTCGACTGTCAGTAGGTCGCCTGCGCTCGGGCGAGTGTCGCCTCTGCTCCGGCGAGTGTCTCCTCTGCTCCGGCGAGCGTCGCCTGCGCTCCGGCGACCTCAGTCGACGTGCGGACTCAGACTTCTTAGGACTCTCCCGGGTGCTCCTTTGAGTGACTGCGGGAGGCGGCGACAGGCACATCTTGCGGTAGATCTCGTTCACTGTCACTCTTAACTCTTCGTCGTGGAGTACCTTCATCCTCGCCGTCCAGAACACTATCCATTCTGGCTTGAAGTCGTGCTTCGATGGGTCCTTTCCCTCTGTAAGAGCACAATACAGTATTAACTTTACTGTTGTGTGCATAAATAAGAGGGTAGGAGATAAAACTTCTACCTCACAGACGGAGCCGTGACGTCGCTACCTCAGTCATCTCGTGACCATGATTATTAAAGAGGTAAAGTTTGTGAGTTTGTGACATTGTAGCCTCCATCTGTATCTAATGAACTGATTTTAAAAATTCTTTTTGTGTTGAATAGTCTATTTATCGGGGAGTTTCATAGGCTATTTAGTATCACGCTATAACTAATAGGATTGGAGCAGTAATGAAAAATGTTTAAAAAGGGATGCGTTTTTTTCGCCGCCCAACTAAGTGGGCACGGGTCAGCTAGTTAATAATAACAATAGAGTACCAGCTTGTATCTCCTTGTACCGCCTGTTCCAAAACTTCTTCCACTCCTCCGGGTAGAGTGGATGTTTCTCAGGGTTCTTCTCGTGATAAGCTAGAGCTTTGTTCCGGCACTCTTCCGCCACAGCACTCTTGCTAGCAGCTAGCTTCATCTTGTACTCGTAGTTGGGTGCACGTGTCTATAGGAAACGAGAAAGTATTTTATTTAGTACATATTTTGTACTATCAAAACATCAATAAATGAAAATCAATTGACAGTAATATGTGGATCACACAAACAAATTGCCCAGTGCGTGATTTGAATCTGCAACCTCGTGTACGTCGGACTCATACACAGCAGTATTTAAATATATGAAAGTTACCTTATCATGAGCAGAGTTCGACGTCGCGCTATATTTGGGTGGATATTTTGAGCGCGGTGGTGAATTGCCTCGCCGGTCAGTTTTATCCCTGAAAACAAAATAGTACCAAAATGTAATGAAATACTTTTCTACTTTATTAAAAATAAGCCTCTTTTATTGTAGAAATATTATAGATCGCAAATATTTTATTAATAACCATTTAAAGAAACATATAATTATTATGTATAATTATTGCATGCAAAAAGTAATAAATATGTAGCTTATGCTCGTAATCTAATTTCGTTAGTTACTATATCATATCATCCCACAACTGAGCAAAAGCTTCTCCACTAAACTTGGTTGGTTAATTGATATTGAAAATTTTATGATTTAATAATCTTGATGGATCTTGTTGTTAGATAAGTGTACCTGTTACGATCAGTCTTGCCGGCAGAGTCTCGACGTACATCCATGTCGACGTCGCTAATGTCGGACAAAGACTCGACGGAGCCGGCGCGACGCTCTCTGCGGTTTGCATTGCGCTACAATAAACAACACAATATTATAAGTTATTTTTCACTTTGTCTGTTATTAGAAACAATTAATATAGACTTAATATGTCATATTTTTTGAAATTAACTTATATTCTTATTCATTGAATATTATATTTATGGTATATAGATTATGATAACTTACAGAAAAATTATTGAATTGTGGCTTTGATGGCGCTGCTACAACAGGAGGTGATGGCTCTTTCCTGACAATAAAAACGTCAAAATATTGAGTTTGTTTTCGTAAAATATTATCACACATTCGAATAATTAAATAGATTAATAGAGAATAAACTACGTCATCAGGTTCACACTGAAAATCAGCGCTCTGTTGTGGTTGTCCCACATCAAAGCATAAAAGCTGAGGGTGAACCTTTTTGTCGCGCACTAAAATGTTTTTTTGAATGTAATCTTTTTTGTGTATATTGTTTTTTTTTTAGTATGGCAAATAAATATTTCTTTCTTTCTATAATATTTACCTGTGAAGTATGTTCCTCTGGGCAGTATCTGTAAAAACAAAATAAAAGTAAATACAAAACTTAATAACAAGTAATTTTTGGGCATTTTTTTTAAAGTTTGATTGTATGGTTATTTTTAAGTTATGTCGGACCCAAGTTTACATTAATGTAAATGGGTCTTTGGTTATAACGTAATATCATTTTATTTAAACCTTTCTGTAATTCAAACATTATTAAAGAATACAATCTTTTTAATTAACTTTGAGAGAGTTTTCTGTTATTTAAGAAAAGAACAAGCCCTTTTTTAGTAAAAATATTGGATTTATTCTACAGCTAGTTCTAAAATACTTACCAGGTGCATTCAATGTATCAAGGAGACCAATGTCCACAACTTCTTCAAATGTACAGTCTTCCTTCTCAGCAAAGTGATGACTTTTACATATCCATTGATTAATCAGATCCCTGCGAAAATTATACATGCGTTAATAAACTAATAGAATAGAACAGAATATTTATTTATTTTGCAAATATAGAGGTAACTGAAATATGTTTTATTTATGTACTAGCTGATGCCCGCGGCGTCACCCGCGTTTTATAGGTAGCTTAAATGTTATTGTACACCCTAAACTAGCTATTTTCCAAATTTCATCAAAATCTATTTAGTAGTTTTCGCGTGAAGGAGTAACAAACATCCATTCTCACAAATTTTGGCATTTATAATATTAGTAGGATAGGATTAGTAGGATAATACATAGACATTTTGACTACTTTCATATCTAGTAACACAATACGCGTGCAGAAGTAAAGTGTTCAAGTAGAAGCAGAAGTAAATCAATTCATACAAATTGATTTAACTTTTTAGTAATACCCTTGGCGTTGTTATTGGACTAATAATGGAAATGAAATGAATTAAGTGTTTTTTTAAAATGTGTGAGTCTGAACCATATGAAGGCTAGTAATTCTGTAAGAGAAAATTACAAGTTTTACTAAAAAGATGCAACTTCTACAACCTTTAGTATAATCATTCGTCTAGAAAAATGACTAATATAAAGAGCACCTAAATATCAACATGTCACAATATTAATTTGGGCTTGGCGTACATAACTATAACACAGTCACATTATCTAGAGACCTCGCTGGAATGCGAACCTCGCGTCCCGTTCTCTTTTCAACCCCCGCACTCGCCACACGCGCATCAGTACGGTACGTCCGACGCGACGTGACGTCATCTACGCCAGGTCTCCTGATAATGTGACTGGGTTATATACAAAATTTAACACTTACTTATTCTTTTCGTATTCCTCTTTATCAATGTTGATAGGTCGCTTGCGGCCATATTTGTCTTCGATTCGTTGCACAAGACGGGACACAATAATGGCGACACCATCACGGAACTTCACCTGCGTGCGGTACGGCGCCAACAAACGACATGCTTTCGGAAAGTGCCGAGACTGAAATATAAACAAAATACATTTAATATTATTGCATTACGAGATAAAATTGTTTCTTTTTTTATAAGAATATCATAGCTAACTATGCATCCTATTTCATCATTCGATTAGAAAAATACAGCAATTAAAACGTTAACATTTATATATATAAACGCGAAAATTTTGTAAGTATGAATGTGTGTTGATCTTTCACGTAAAATCTACTAAAAGGATTTTAATGAAACGTTACAATAACATAGCTTCTACATAAGAATAACACAAACCCTACAATTTATAAAAATATTCCCCCTTACTCATAAACGCCTCTTAACTGTTTAGCAAGATTTTTATTAGCAAAACCAACCTTATACCAAACAAAACCGTAAGAATTTAAGCTAATCAATTGACTAAAATTTAAGAGGCGTTTATGAGTAAGGGGGATTGTGTTTATAATTTAAGCTACACGAAATACTAATCCTGTGCTGACAAAGTTGCGGGCACCAGATAGTTTGATATAATTTGTTATTATAAATTAGGATAACATTATTTGACAAAATAAATTAATTAAGTCAAAAGAGAGACGCTTATATGTATGTATAATACTAACAAGAAAATGGTATCGATGCCAGAAACATGTCATGTGATTGATGATGGTGCGGGGATGTCCCTGCTTGGAACACATGACGCAGTAGTACTTGCGCTCGTGGTGGTCCTGTTCCGGCGGGTGCTCGATAAGGTACTCCACTCCTATGAGAGGCGCCCTGACAACGATAATACCTCGTTAGACAAATAATGTTGGTACTAACTATGAAATTGAATCGGTGTCCAACGCTAGTTAAATGGTTGATGATGGTGCGAGGCTGTCCTTGCTTCGTACATAGCGTGCACATGTAGGTCGGACTGTAATGGACCTCCTCCGGCGCGTGTTCGATCAGGTATTCCAGTGCTACCAGCGGAGTTCTGACAAACATGAGCATTCATGTTATTATCATAGGACTAAAACTAAATAATATCTACTTTCTTGAATAGACACAGACTGTAAAATTATGACAATAATATTGTCATAATGGCTATACAATGGTTTATGCAATATTGGTATATCTATATCATGTAGTCTTCATCATCATATCAGGCTATAGTAATCTTACTTTTGGATATAGTCATGTTTATATAATTGTATCAATAAAATATTACTTAAGGGACAGCTCAGGGTCAGCTTGATAAAGATATGCCTCGTTAAAGTATTTGCTTATTAAACAGTCTAGTGCCGGAAATAACCATCGCCTTATAGTCATTTTTACCAAGTTGTCAGTCCACCACAAATATACATAATCCGGAGCGCGGACGCCATTCCAGACCCTCTCTTTCCTTTTTGTCATTGTACTGCGTTCTTTATGCCCTGTCTAATGAAACTTTGAAAACCGATGGTCAATTTGATTTTAATTATATTTCATGTTATTTGATAAAATGTTCTTGTTCATTGCCAAGAGATTACTTAGGAAATCAAAAATATTGGTACTCACTTGACCTCGTCGAGTGCATCCTGTATGTGACAGGTGGCATTCAGAAACTTGTTGAACTGATGATCATTGTCATTCAGGTTGTGAATCTCTACTTCTTGGGACATTTTCTGTAACACCTTGTCGGTAACAGTGGTGGCTGCTGCAATTAAAATAATATACTATATTACTTTATATAATTAATGATAACATTACTACTTTAAATGATTATCTTATCAATATCTTTTATCTTTCTGCGTCTTATTAAAAACTAATGGTTTGCTGAAGACCACATAAAGAGAAAAGCTGCTGCATCCTCTAGAACTCGAGTCAAAAGTCATAAGTCGAGCAAAATAAGAGCATATCATCATATCAGCCAATTCTCGTGCACTATTGAACATAGGCGTCCTCCAAATATTGCCACCTTGTGCTATCCTGTCCTCCTCATCCATCGGTTTCCCGCTGTCTTAATTGGTCGCTCGAAGAAATCTTGACGTAGTTTAAGTTTGTTTTCTCTTGCAATGTTCTTAATAACATTTCGCATCTTCCTTATTTGTCTTTTACGGAGAGAAATTTGTGGAACTCATATTCATAGTCCACATAAACATATGATAATAAATAATCTGTTTTAAGGTTGTTATCCCTATGAAGAATTCTCTTGTAACAAGGCCAAATTTCGAAAATAAATGCTTAGATTTATATGTGCATACTAAAGTAATATACCTGAATTCTTCGTATTATTGAATCGATCTTCATCGAATACACTGAGAGGCCAAGCAGTTGTGCTACCTAACTTGTTCTTGTGTTTCTTCCCCGATATATGCGTCTGAAACAAAGTTGTAGTCCGTAGTAGTTTAAAAGATGGGTCCCAACCACTTAAAATGTAAAAATGCATTACATTAATAGATAAGAAAACCGCGCATTACAGTGCAATAATGTAACAAAGTCGAGAATTACATTGGTGAGATATTTTTTGTTTTTAATTTTAAAATTTATCGGACACAAGGAACGTGCAGACTCAGGACAATAATTTGTGTATCGCACAAACAATTCGAACCCACGACCCCGTGCACAACTGCAACATCATTAACCTTCTCGTTCTGTATTGCCCAAGATCTGTTAAATTATGAACCTGTTGCGTAATATTCAACAGGTTAAAACATTCAGTTTCAACCTGTTGCACATTACGCAACAGGTTGCTGTTGCACCTATTGATAACAAGTTGTTACTACAAATCTTTACCCTTAAACTGCACTGTTTAAGGTGGTTGGTTGGCACCACCTACCGGTGAACGGTTTAATAGTTAAATGGTCAAACATTTTCTAACTTTTGATACAAATACTTATTTGTTTTTATATGACGCTTAGTGGTATTCTAGTAAAATTATGAGAGACTAGCTGACCCGTGTCCACTTCGTTGGACAACGAAAAAAAAACGCGTCCGTTTTTTAAACATATTTCATTACTGCTCCGCTCCTATTAGTCATAGCGTGATACTATATAGCCAATGACACTCCCCAATAAATAGACTATTCAATACAGAAATAATTTTAAAATCGGTTTATTAGATCCAGAGATTACCCCCTACAACGTCACAAACACACAAACATACAAACACACAAACTTTACCTCTTTATAATATTAGTATAGATTAGCAGTGGCAGTATAAGTTGCTCACACAGTAGTGACAGTATAATTTTGTCCGGATATTTGTATCTAACATTGAACTCAGTAAGCGAGTGTGTAAAACAAAATTAGCTGTATAACTAACTAGCTCTGTAACTAACCTGCAGAATACTTTCTCCGCTACAGATCGCGGCGCAAGGGTAGCACACGTAAGTCCACTTCCCCGATATGTCACGCCCCTTCCGTTCCACCATAGGGCGAGTGCTGCCATCTTCAAGCTTGATCTTCAAACTATTCAGATGTTTTTGAAATTCTTGCTCGGCCTGCCAAAAATAATATTAGAGCATTAAGATAAAAGTAAGGATTTTGTAAGTCATATCTTCAATACAGGTTGATAAGTATGAAATATTTATTAATATCGTTTATAATTACTTAAAAACAAATTGTTAAATTCAGCAGAACGGCATTCACGATGTCCGAGACAGTTGAGTTTCGAAGTTACCTAAGAGAGCTGTATTTTTAATGTTAACAACACTTAAAGAAAATAACAATACCATTAATAAATTGGACCTATAATATCTTACATCATTTCGTGGGATAATTAAAAACAAATGAAACAGGTTTTAATACACTTTTATTTATTTATTTATTTACCGTATTATATTATATCCAAATCACTCATTTTACTTACCGTTATACACAGAGACACGTTTGAGGAAATGGAAACGTACAAGTTATGAACCTTGTTCAAACGTAAAAATCACAGACACTTTAACATAACGACCAAATCGTTTCCTAATATTATTGAAAAAAGCGTGAGGCTTTGGCTATGATTAAACTGATAGCGCTTAGATTACCAATGTTGGTAACGCAGGTGCATTGTAAATTGTAGAGACGTCAACAAGCGAGAAAATTCTCGGAAGGTAAGCAAGTGTTAGGGATACGGTCTACACATACCCTTATGAAACCCATTGAAATTCTTGGAAAATACATACCAGGAAATTGATAAATTTAATAGCATTCTCACTCAAATAAAATGATAGTTTTACCACTTTAGAAAAGCACCCATCATGCGATCATGGTAGACAAGTAGATGGAAATGTTTCAAATAGATTATCCTGCTTTCATCGATTTCATCTACGTAATTATCCTCTCTCGATTTTTACTTAGTTTTATCCTACTTTGAAGATGTAGAAATATGTAACCCATTTTTAAATGTATTACAAAGATTAATAGAATAATTAAATTCCATATTTCCTAAAATTAAGACTTGCACTTTGATAATTTATAGTGCCCATAAAACAGCTATTGTAGAGAATAAAGTGCGCCATACATGCGACTTGAAACACGTAAACCTACTCCGCAAAATCATTCGTCGTCCTGTACTGTATTACTGCAAACACGATTTGTACAAGTTGCCAATACACATTGGATAAATAAAAATGCTCGAATTTAAGGGTTCAAGCCCTAAATTCAAGTCCGTACATAATGTAAGTTAGTCAACTCATGGAAACTGTCGTATTCAGCGTCGCTAAATTATTACTTATGCCTGCCCCTAATGGTCTATTCTTTATCTTTTTTGGTTAATGGCCAACCTCGAAAGTTGTTCAAACCGTTCATAGGCCCCTGACGTGTGTTAACGATAGTGTCGATAACAATCGGCGAGACCGAAGTCTATAAGTGCCCTTCAAACGAAGCACGGAGAAGCACAGATAAAATATCACTGAGCTTAACCAGGGTTATTGTTTATGAATCAGTGCAACTGGCTTAATATGGGTATCTCAATGACCTGATTCTTGGAGAAATGTATGGTAAATTCTTCCTGCATGTGGCGTTCCAGTGTTTAAGAAAATTAGTGACCTTTAAAGGTCTCTAGAATATTATGTTTTAAGTAATTGCGGTGTATGTGTCATAAATTGCGGTGTCATTATAACATACAGTGTCAATCATGCACCATGATTACAGGTTATTATTTATTAACATTTAATAGTACGTGTGGTGACGGAGTACAATATGTTACCACCCCATCTCATCCCATGGGTGTCGTAAAAACCGACTAAGGGACTATCCGTGTATATTATCTTTAGGAAATAAAATGAAAGAAAACTTGAAATTAAACCCTCTACCAATCCGTCTGGCCAGCGCGGTATAAGTAGTTAACGGGAGGAGGTCCGTCCCTGCGTGAGTGGGTACATAAAATAGTTCCGTAAGTCTTTGGAGTAAAATCTTGTGACAATCAGAAGACAATAAAAAAAGAAATATCATGCTAGCTCCTATAATATGTTTCTTTAATAATTTATTAGGTACCTACTAATTCATGTGTTTATCCATTTTCGCATAGCTAATGTGGTAATACATGATATCAGCTACTTTATCACCAAATACATTCCAAATTGGTATACCTGATTGTGTGAAGAGTAATAAACAGTTTATGAGTGTATATGTTATACACTCATAAACTTTTGCTTTTAACAATATTAGTGGGATTTATGTAAATTAATAATTAGGTGGCCAGATTATTCTATGTTTACATTTTATACTTTTTGAAACATTAAAAATGGTAGTTAGTCTTTAGTCAATGAATACAAAATTAAATAATATTAAGCATTAATCTTGGCACAGGTGTATTTTTTTATTAGCATAACAGTAAAAAGTTAATTATAACCCCGAATTATGTGTATATTTACATTTACTGTAAATAAATTCAGACATAGACAAACATTCTGAATTTTAAAAATAATTAAATAAATGAAGATTTTTAGATTGTGTTTTAAAATATAGTAGAATATATGTGTATTTTTAAAGTATTCAAAAAAAACTCGCAATTACTTTGTTGACAGAAAAATGCAACGCCATTTAATTTAATTTGGTTGAAATGTAGATGCTAATTGTTAGGACCTAGATTAAAATCGATATGACAGAATGGGCACTCTACATTAACTAACACAGATCTGACACGATTTAATATGAAAGAGATAACAAATACCAAATGCAGTTTGATAACAAGCACAAGTTTTTACATATAATATTTTTATTACATAGATAAGTGCAAATACTTGTGAGAAGCTTTTTTTAAATCATCACTGCTTTACTATTTAATGGGTATATATTAGAAATTACTTCTAAGTGTTTAAAACACTTCTAGAACATAGTATCCCCTGTAACAACAGTTTAGGCTTTACATTATTTACAAAATGTCATTCACATTTCAATTTAATCAGATACTATGATGTCAGAACAATAGGACTGTCCAGATTGTTAAGGGACTTTGTGTGAATATTAAAATAGTGTACAATTTTTAGTGAGAGGGGCAGGAAGTGAAGGATTTAATTTATTCCTTTTCAATTTTTCTTCAGATTAGGATAATAAACAATTAACAATAACAAGTAATTTTATTTCTGTCTTTCTAAAGCTTAATAATATATTTTAGATAAAGTGAAATGTATATTTACCTTGGTGCAATCAGGATCATCAGGTTTCTTGGGAACTTCAGTGACCGAGTCTTCATATCCTTCTGCCCCAGGGGGGCAGTCCGGAAGGTCCATCTTCAAGCACTACACTTGCTAGTCTATGACCTCAAAACGGTCATAAAGCTAGCCACAATTCTTATCAAACTATCTTCTTTCTTTAAGTTCTTGATTCACCCACAGCTGTAATGCAAATCATTTTGTTTCAATCTAATTGCTTAAATATATAAATGATTCTTAGATATTTCGTTTATATGTAAATATATACTTACACAATCCATACAGCCTCATGTTAACTTGTTATGTAAGTGGTTCCTACTAGCCAAGATATTATTTTCTATGCACAAATTGCTTGTGTACTTTGTAAGCAAAATAAGTTTTGCTTTCTAACTAGCCAAGGTATAGCACAGGAAGCATTTTGTTTTATATAACTCTATAATAAAACATTTTTTCTATTCATTAGATTGTTGTAAAAATAAAGCCATTTGTTGTAAGTTAAATAATAAATGCATCAACTGCATTAAATTGAGGACAACAAATTACTTCCTTAATGCACTTGAAAGAATATAAACAAATCATTTGGGTACTCATTTGCCAGATTATTTTTGTCTGAATACTAAATATGACACCTAAATATATATTGTTAATCAAATTATTATTATTTAATTTTTGTCTAGAATATTATGTGCCATTTTGTAGAATCATTTTATGAAAGAAATTAAAACATTCACAATAACTAAAATCCAGAGGGATTTTAGTCCATCGAAAACTTTGGTAAAAATGGCCAAAACTTTTAAAGGCTAGCCCTACAGTAAAACGATAAATAACAATAAAGTAAAATTCTCCAATAGTTTAGAATTCAACAAACAACAAAAAGTGGGCAAAATTTTAATAAGTAAATCATATTTAACCACTCATAATGCAGATAGTGACAATATCAAGCATTTTTCAATTTCAATTTGTTTGTAAGTATTCTAAATCCCAAGAAGACAAATTATTGGTTTTTTATTGGGTTGTTATTAAAATAATGTAAGTTGATTTTGTCCACATCCGTTTAATTAAATGACAACTAAGAACATGTTTTGTATACTCACTCTTGTAATTAAGTATTTAACAATAAGAAGGATTCATGTGATCTAAAAATAGTTTAAAAAAATATTTACTTACCTCTATAATCGGTGCTCTAATACGCAACTGAATTAAAAGTGTATGTAGCACTAACATTATCACAAATTTAAGATGTAAACAGATCGTATAGGATAGGGTCACATCTCAGGTGCAATTTGTATGAAATATATCTTATATTTTCCATCGTGATTGCCATAAAACACATTATAAGTCAATGGTTGGTAAGTACTTTTGTAAATATTTTGTAATTAGATAATATTTACTACCGTTGACGAATACGAAATATATAAATAGTTACCACTCAAACTCAGGAGATATTCTTGTTCAATGTTACGATTTCATTTTCATTATTTTTGGATCGAGACATTTTATTTGTCTGGACATTTGAAAAGAATAAATAGGTATAATATTATTAAAATCGACTCAAGTGTACTGACCTGAAATAAAGCAACGAGAATCCGTCAACCTGTTCCTCGTAGGAGCAGAGGTATTAATTGCAGTCTAAATTAAATAAAGTATACTATATCACAAGCTATATTTTAAACAGTACAATCAATCTTTAAATAGTCAAACTGAAGACAAGTAATGCAGTAGAAAATTTCTATCGATTTTCTACAAAAATTACAATGATGTCGTGTCGAATGACATTCTGAATGAATGACCAAACCATAGAGTAAGCGTAAGCATCGCAGACCGCACTGCACAGTGTCCCCACAGATAATAACATGCAAAACTACGAGCGAGCATGCTCTATGCTCGCGTAGTTCGGTCCGAAAACATCACATTTACAATTCGGTACGTAAAGTAAAAGTTTACCTAGGTCGAATACAAAACCATTTAGAGATTTTAGATCGATAAGAAATAAAATCATATTTTTAGCGCAAAAAACCGCAAGATTGTGTTAATTTTTACAATTATACATAAATTACTTTGCCTTTCATTTGACGTCTTAAATGACATCATCAACGGAAGTTTGTTTCTGCTTTCATTGCTCATTATACAGGTAACCTTGTATGAAGAATGATAAATAATGTCTTTCCTTAGTTCTTCAGGCAAATCTCGATTTTTATATTACTAGGGCATTTCTTGTAGGCCTATTGCATTTAAAATTTTGCGTAGAACTTCAAGACTATAATTAAAATCCATCACAGTTCTAGCTATCACCTGCAACTATCTGAGGGTTGGTTGGAGCCTGAAATTTTACAAAAGTTGTGTTGATTGAACATTTGATTATACTTTTACAATAAATTTAGACATACCTAGACACAAAATACAGGCAAAGAATGGGATGTAAAGAATAACTGCAATACCTAACTAAAATTTATTCAGTGTTAAATATTAACTAAAAAGATTTCATTTAACATGGAGTTACTAAGAACTAAATAATAAAAAAAATAATAAAATATTGCAATTAATTATTCACCGTCGACAGACCAGTTGATGCGAAAGTGACATAGGTACTTAGTTTAGTTATCAACCGTAATATAGACATAAAGTCAAAATTAGGATAAATCTTGACTGAATTATACTAATGCAACTGATAATGTATCAACAGAATAGGTCGTACTACAATATTTCTTACTTTCAATGACAATCTTACCTAAAAATATGCTATGTACGCAATGCCTGTTTTTGATCTCTAAATCGCAAATGGAGTGAATATATTACTTGAGACAGATTACAAAACATACCCATCAAAGTTGCAGTTCGCCCATAAATATCATCCAAATCACATAAAATTTGAGCAGCTTCGTGCTCCGTCCAACATCGCTATAGAACTTTAAAAATCACTTCCCACGTGCCACTTTGATTTACTCTACTCATTCTTTATGTTGTTCTTCGTAAGTCAGTATTAGTTTATTGTAGATTAATGAACTTATAAAAATCTCAAAATAAAAACCGTTCCGCAACTTCTACTCGATGACAGCTCATGTACAAGTCTATTTTGAATTTCAGTGCTGCCAGACACATGAACAATTTAGTTCCTCAAACTTTAATTTCTTGACTTTATAGACAACCTGTAGTTGTTTATCCATACTAATACTACAAATGCAAAGGTAACTCTGTCTGTCTGTCTGTCTGTTACTCTTTCACGCCTAAACGGCTGAACGGATTTTGATGAAATTTGTTTAGACCCTCAGAAAGAAAGGCTACTTTTTATTAACAAAAAAATTTTGTTATATATATGTTCTAGCATTTTGTAATTTTTACCAGTATGGGGGTTGAATTGAAGATAAGACAATAAATCTTGGTACGTAGGCTTTTTCTACAAACGGAATTCCCGAAATTCGAACTGTACGGATTCGGAACGGGAACTACAAAGCCAAACTCACATTCACTTCTCTCTCACTCACATCAAAATAAAATTTGCGGATCGCACAATGAATTGTCCTGCATGGAATTCGAACCTGTGGCCTCGTGCTCGACAGCTTCTCTACCGCGACAGGCGCGCCACAGAGGCACTATATTAGCCTCTAAGCAAAATAACAGCTTTATATTTTGACAGTTCGTAATAATTTTTTACGTTTTCGAAGCTAGAACTGCACATTGCACAAGTACCTATATAATATATTTGTTTATTGCATTTGCATTTTGATGAAGAATAAAGGAATAGATTCGGTTTTATAGGGGAGGAGCAGTAGATATTGTTCGACCATCTAAGTCGAATTATCTACATCACTCAGGACTAAATAAGACTTGTGGGTTATCTTTTTGTTGAGCGGTTTTATTTTACCTCTCAAGGTGCATTGCATGTACTGTCTATGTCTATCGTTTTCATCTAATAAATAGGTATGTCGGCCGATTAAAAGTAGAGGGAAGTCGATGGATGAGGGAGGCAAAAGATAGCACGCGGTAGAAACTTTAGCAGTAATCCAATGTCCAGACCGCTAAAGTCCCGCCGAAAATGGCACATTACTTCCTCTATTTAGTTACTGCACTTTTTTTATGTTGGTAAATAGCGGACCAACAGCACAGCGGCATTACGATTGTAAACCAATCCGCAAACTGTGGAGAGAAGCAATTTACTTTTATTGTCTTTTATTGTACACATTAAGGATTGTATGTATACGAACTTTTTGGTAAGTATAGGTACTATTTTATTTTATTTCTTTCGCAGCAATTTTCATGAACTTTCTGTTAGTCTGCTTTTTTGTTACCCACGGGAAGAAAATGAAATGGCAACACGATGTATTCTATTGTATTCTTTACTGTTAAATACCATGTTCTAAATTACCTAAGTATATAAAAATTTTATACTTTACAAAAAAAGCTTTTTGGTCTATAACATGCGTCGAGACTTTGCAATATGAAATATGTACCTACCTTAAGGTCCACTTGGACAGTTACTTCGTAGACACTTTAAACGACTTATTATGTGAGTTCAGTGACCTTACATTCTTGTTGCCGACACTAAAACAAAAGGCTCGTGATGTTAACATGCATATTGGGAATAACAATATTTAAAAAATATTTGTAACCAAAAAATATGCTGTTATGTATAGGTAGGTACTTATTTATCTGCCTTTATGAATCTTCATCGCTTGCACGTTAGATTTCTTCAACACCTTGTAGGAACAGTCAGTAGTGTACAGTCGACAAATGATTATCCTGCCCCTGGATGTTCTTTATGTTTCCATTATAGTGTAGTTGTAAAACTTACTTCGGGAATTGTCCATAAAACGAAGTACTTACAGTTGAAGTATTAATGTTAAGTGATAATGTTTCTTAGCGTATAGAGTATAAATAGCTCCTTATACTCAACAACACCTTTAATATTACATAGTTAACTACTTAACACGAATATCCGTTATCACACGTACTGTGTTTTGAATATGTAATGGTAATAGAAAAATTCGCTGTAAGTATAAGTAATTTCCATTCCTTAAGTACGCCATCAGTCAACAGCATCTAAGTAAATCTTTTTGTATATTTTAACGGAGGGCATTCACCGAAATGTTTGTAGTCTTTATGCTAATTATTCAGAAAGATTAGCTAAAGCGTCTGGTTGCGGCCGCTTCGTAGTCAGTGAGGCGCGTTCATAACCGCGTACACGATGCGTGGAAACAGACGCGTGAGAGCTTTTTACATTACGAACAGTTTGTCATGTCTCGCGTACTTTTGTGCTTTCATCTCAGTCACGCAAACCTCAGAGTATGGCATACCTATAGAAATAAAACTATGGGATACAGGACGAACACCCCTTGCTCACATGGTGGACGTTACTAACGAATTTAGTTTAAAAGTGCTAGCTGAACATAATTTTTTGAACGACAACAACATTGCCTTTTCACCCTATGGATTAATGGGAATTATGGTGGCTTTATATGAAGGTGTTGATGGTGAGTCCTCTTACCAAATCCAGCGAGGGATGCAACTGCCTTGGAATAGAAATGTGATGAGAATTGGATTTCGTGATATACATCGTACGTTGAAAGTGAGTACTAGATTTATTTTTATTAATACAAAATATTTATTTTAGTACCTAATTAAAATATTCTAGGTTTAAAGTCAAATATAGCTACGTATGCGGTAGATATAAAGATCTCAACAACAATCTTACGATGGCGAGGTCGCGGATTTGATTCCCACCTTCAGCAATATGAATGCAATGAGAACGGTTGGTGGACCAATTTCTAACATAACTAACTTATTAAGTAAGTAACTTGTTATTTTACTTACTTTTGTTGAGTAGGTATAGAAGATACAGTTTAATCGTTTTAAACTTAAAAGTGTTAGTTTATTTAAAGAATAAAAATATATTACATAGTTATAAACTTATAAGTATAAGTACACCTCTCCTTATTTGAGATGACGACGTTGAGATGGAAATACAACCACCTAGCACGAGTACGTAAATTATTTTAATATCAGAATGAATTTAATAAATCTGAGTTCCTAATAGATTTTATTACTTAGTATTTAATTGAGATAATTATAAATTAAATACCAAAGTAAAGTAATTTATGGCACTTACTTGAGTACCTACCTACTTATTACAATATTTAACTTTAAAACCTAGGTATGTGATCTAACTTTGTTTATACATATATGAACGTCATTTATGAATGACACATACTAACTTAATATGTACCTAATATAAAAATATGTTATTCTATAATTCCTTCTTAATTTAAAAATAAAGGAAAACAGCGAATGATAATGACCGCGTCGAAGCTGTAAATATTAAGTACATTTTTAAAAATTAAATAATAATTCTATACTTACCGCATAATGATGACTGGGTACATATACCTACCTACCTATAATGTAAATTTTATATAATTTAGTTTGGTTTACTCACTGCATACTTACGTGTACCTACTAACTATAATAAATTATATGCCTGTAGGTACACTTTAAGTAAACGCCAATTATGTGGTACTTAACTCAGTCAAGTAAAATTACAAACATTTAATATTAAGTATTTTAGATTAATATTAAATATTGGATAGGTATTTTTTACGTGAAGGTAATATGTAGTTTGTATATTTATCTCTCGCCCGGGGTTATGTGAAAAGGTTATGACGGACTCCATCTAAAACTCCTTCGTTAGGGATCATATATCCTGTCGTGGGCACGGGAATAACCGTCGCATAAAAAAATAAATTGTCCTGCGTGGAATTCAAAGCAACAATCTCGTGAACGCCGAAAATGTTAGTTAAGGTTCCCATTCATATTCCATGTGATTAATATTCATCATTATATTAGTTAAGCACCGTATTATATAATGACTATTACCTATAATGAAAATACAGGTAGAATTAAGCACAGGTAAATTATGCAGCTCTTAGAAACCAATTACCTAGAGGAACTTCCTAAAACATTAAAAGAAAATTAGCATTGCAATGCCTTTGTAACTACCTACTTCATAATATATCCGTTAACAATTTTGATACTAATCTCACTTTTTTATTGAGCATCTAAACAATTTTGAGTGTGTGAGATAACATAACGGTAAATAACTACAACATGTTAAGCAGCTAGTTCTTTAAACTAAAAATATTTAATTTGTTATCATAACGCGTTTATGTTATTAAATCACATAATTACATACCTATTTGGCGCTTGACTTTTAAGTATATAGACTTTTAAGTACTTATAAGTCTTTATTTCATTATACATTTCTGGTAAAAACTGGAGATAATGTATTTATGTTATTTTAAGTAGATGTACCTACGTAGTTCTTAAAATACGGTTTTATAAACATTTAATATAATTTCAGACATACTTCGTTCCGGAAGAAGGCTTTCTAGCAGGCTTAGCTTTAAACAATGAAAACGTCACGTTTAATGATCAATACAAAAAAATACTTCGTTTTTATGGTTTTGATTTAGAAAACGATCAGTTGCCTACACTTTCGCCACCAACAAACAATACTTCGAATGGAACAAGTGATGCTACGTCAACCATGAGCCCTACAAGTTCCGGAGACAGTTCCACAACGGCTTTAACAGGAGATTCAAGTACATCTTTACCAAATAGGGAAGAAACTACCAGTACGACGAATCCGAATGCTGAGACTATTAGTACTATTGATATACGTGGAGGTACATCAACGACTGCTATCCCATCTTCTGCACCTAACGCCGACACCACTCCCGTTATCAGCAGTATATCTAGCACAGAGACCACTACTGAGAGTGCGGGTACAACACAAACAACAACAGCGCGACCAGAAACGACGCTGTCAGTACAAACTACTATGACGACACAAGCTTCACAGGCTACCACAGAAGTAACACCTGAACAGACCACAACATCAACCCCGACCACAGTAACAGTTACTCAGGAACCGACAACTAATAATGAAGTCAGCTCAACCTCTGCTGTCATGGCGACTACGGAAAATACTTGTCCAAGTACGACAGCTGGTACTGACACCACGATGCCGTCAACTACAGATAGTTCTACACCAATGATCACAACTGAAATAACTTCAACTGTACCCGAAAGTGGCTCTACCTCAGACACACAGACAACCGGAGAAATGTCGACATTGACCGACACAAGTACTGCATCAATTTCTGATTCTTCGACTACTGAATCTAATCTGGAAACTCTTGAGCGAAGGAAGAAATCGATTGTTGATTTTATATTTACACATCCTCCGTACCTTGATGACTACTTATATTATAGATCTTACGACATAGGCCCCGAAATAAACAAACCTAATTTTGACGAAGAAATATTTCTGGCAAATGGATTAAAAAGTGTGCAGGTACTGCTTATTTGTTTTATACAGGTATATTTGATAGCAATCATGTGGCTAAAATAGGTACTTACCTCACCATACCTATACCTAAATTGATGTCCTATAGTTTTAGCAAGAAGTATGAGAGTATTATTTCTTTTAATACCTATTCTGTTGTAACTATGTTGGTTTAGTATGCTTAAGTTCTCACCATAATATTGTCTCACTCGTCATTGTCGGGTGGTAGCAATAATAATGCCACAATTTGTATTATGAATTAGCTACAGTCGATATTTTTTTATGCTTTACTTCGAACTATGATGATAGACCAATTTGTTTTCAACAGGTAACCTATATGCACTACGATACAGTATTGGAGCATGCCTACCTGCCTCATTTAGAAGCATCGGCATTACGATTACCTTTGGATAGTGATCGTTACTACTTATTAGTTATTTTGCCATCAAGAGGAGGGCCGCCGGAACTAGGCCGGCTGCTGTCACGAATGGCAAGAGAATCCGATTTATCTGACATATATTCAGTGTTACGACCACGACGAGTAAAAGGGATTGTACCAAGTTTCACTGTTAAAGGTCACGTTACTTTAACTACAGACTTACAAAAGGTAACTAATGAAATGTACTGAGTAAAGCATTTAACTGGGTAATGTTTTTATTCTATCAGTAACGTCTGCCTCACATTGTGACCTTATCATAAAGTCTTTCTTAGTATGTATTTTAACACTTATTCAAAACTAAGGAGACAATTTCGTACAGGTACCATTAATCTACTTGTGAAATCAATTTTTATGTAGATAATAATGAACAAAAAGTAGCGCTAAGATTATTTTTAGCTTTGATTAATTATTATAGAACCCACGAACGCTAATAGAAAGTAGCAAGAAGAGAATATCTACTCTACAACCAATGTGATTTCGACCTAGTTTTGGTATCAGAATACAAAGGCTTTGGTTAGGTGTAGAGCTGATTAACATAATAATTAGTTTAGCATGTAATTAATTCGTTATATGACATACATTTCCCACGAAGCTATTTACATACTATTAACAAAAATGCCTTTTAAACTTAATGCTGTTGGGTTACTTTGTGAACAGATATTATACAACTTTTAACCTCAAGATTCAGTGAAGGCTTAGTAGATAAATCATTTTAAAGGTTATAAACAGATACCTACAGATAATTAATTACAATTATTTTCAGCTTGGTATCCGAGATGTATTTGAGCCAAGACAAAGAGACTTCTCTCCTATGACTAAACAAGCCGGAGTATACGTTCGGAGCATAGAGCAAGCGGTTTCAGTGGCTATACGGAAATACCGGCCTGACGATCAAAAGAAACACAGTGAGTATGCTACCTATGATTGTATTTCTTGAAATGCTAGTTGTACTAGAGTTACATAATTATAGTAGGTAGCATTCGTTATTTTTACCTATACAAAAAAATAACAAACCCGAGCGATCTGCTGGAAATTTTAATGAAGATACCAAAGCAGAGGCCCTGACGATGTCGTTCCGGCTTGATCCGTTTAATTGAGTACATGGGTGTAGCGACCGTGGTATCGTGCGAGCAATGGTCACTCGCAAGTCTGGGGTCACTCATCGTCGTCACGGGCCGACGCGCGACGCTTTATGATACACGACCGCGGAAAATCCTTGAGTGACATTGATTCGCTCCGAAAAGTTAGCAAATTGATTTTCCTCAATTAATAGAATTGGCAACCGTAAAGGTCACACCCCATAACCTACATGTGTGAAAAACATAAGCTGTTGTTGCGACTAGCGACGGTAGGGCAAGATTTTGCAATTAAGAAACCATTGCATTATAAATAATCGCAGCACTATAAAGACATTCTTAAGTTAAGTATGCACGAAGTATGTAGATTTCGTGTCCTCGTTTTCCGGCGCAGGGCCTGAGATAATTATTACCAAAAGAGTGCAAAACAGAGGTGTCAAGTAGCGAGAGCGAGCTATGTCGCATCCATTGTCTCTTGTCGGTGATGGCGTAACGCGGCGACACGCGCATTTGCGTCCATTGATGCGCCTCGTGCAGCCCCTCTGCTGCTCTCGAACGCTATCGACAATTATGGAAATCACCAGCTGCAACATTACATAGCGACCTCAATGCCTAATCGCGAGATGAAAATTGTGATTTGCAGATTGTCCCATCATTTCAATTATATAAATGAGTTTAACTGAAAAAATTACTCTATGATTATTTCCTGCCGCCCGGTACAATTCACTTATTACATTTCGATATTGTGATGTGATAAGGTATATGTATGAACGTGTAATTTGTAGTAAATTCAAGGACGTCAAAATTATGAAATACGTATGACATGCACAAATGCTACAAATAATGAAATACTTATTAGATATCTTAATACTTAATTAGGAGTTTCTATCATGACCTCGCTTAAACCAAAGTCTAATTTTTTTTATTAGAAACATCTCATGAAACAGGCACAGAATTTCTGCGCTGGAAACTTGTGGAAAAGTCCAACATTAAGCTGCAGTCGTCCCCTGGCTCATATAATGATAAATACTTACTTAAAAAGAGCTAATGTTTTTATATTTAATCATAACAAAATTAGGAAGCGCTGAAACCTATCTATACTAATATACCACATGAGCTGATTAACACTCTAAGATATTAGTATGGAGACCAGATTAATCAGGTACGATGGGGAGGGGCGTTGTCGGAACCTTACAGCCTGGAGTGTGGTGTAAGACAATAAGCTTACCCACTCTTTTTAATCTCTACGTCAACGAGCTGATCGAGGCGCTCAGCAGAGAGCGAGCTGGGTGCTATGACGGTGTTTGCGTTAATAATATAAATTATGCTGATGACTCGGCTTTGCTGAGCCCCTCGGTCTGCGGTCTTAGGCGACTGGTATCCATATGTGAAGAATATGCTAATCACCATGGCTTGGTATACTTATAATGTAAAAAAAGTGAAATCATCTTTGAGGCGGTCGATGTCCTAAAACTGTACCGCCGGTCAAATTGTATAACACTGAATTGGCGAGGGTATACAAGTTTAAATACCTTGGGCACCTGTTGACTTCAGGCCTCAAGGACGATGAGGACATCGAACGTGACCGAAGGGCGCTGTCGGTTAGGGCAAATATGTTGGCTCGCAGGTTTGCACGCTGCTCTCTTTTTATACGTGTAGCCTGTGGGCAGACTGTGTGCAAAAATCGTACAGTGCCCTTCGTGTACAATAACGTGTTCCGGGTGTTGTCGGGTCTGCCCCGATACTGCAGCGCGTCTGAGATGTTCGCTGACGCAAACGTGGACTGTTTCTACGCCACTATGCGGAACGGTGTGCTTCCCTTGTACGTCGGGTGCGGGCCAGCCCCAATAACATTCTACGTTGTATCGCTAGCAGGCTAGACTGCGTGTATCTAGCACGCTGCTGCAGTCTGCCTCGCCGTCTCTTCTTGCCGGCCAATGAAGTGGGCACGGGTCAGCTAGTCTATAGGTACTAATATTATAAAGAGGTAAAGTTTGTGTGTTTGTGACGTTGTAGGGGGTAATCTCTGGATCTACTGAACCGATTCTAAAAATTCTTTCAGTGTTGAATAGTCCATTTATCGGGCAGTGTCATAGGCTATATAGTATTACGCTAGAACTAATAGGAGTGAGCAGTAATGAAATATGTTAAAAAAACGAGCACGTTTTTACGCCGCCCAACGAAGTGGGAACGGGTCAGCTAGTATTATATACCTATAGGGGGCATTGCGTATGCGTGTACAGTTATAAATGATTCGTACCTTATCCACGCATTATATTAAATAAAATAAATCTTTTAATAAAATCTATGACTAAGTAACTTATACCAATTCTGATGGGCTGGTCTAGTTCAGTAGAACAAATGGCGAATTTCATTCAGGAGGTGTCTTTAATAAATAAAATACCAATTCTGCTGAGAGTAAAGGGTTTAAGCGTATTGAGAACAGGTTTGTAAACTTGAATAATCAATAACAACATTATTGTTTCAGGATATGTAACGAGTAGAGATCCAGTAGTCTTTTCAGCCACGTATCCGTTTCTTTACTTCGTGATGGATGCTAACATACACGTGGCGCTTATGGCTGGCAAGATGGTAGATCCTCTTAATTCTAGAATATTATAACAATACGTTTACAACTTTGTTTTATTTTAAACAGGTCAACTGGTCCTCTACAAGGAACTTATACACTAACTGGAATGCTTACGAAGCAAATTTAGACAAATTAAATCGTACATTACCTACTCCTGACCACTCCTGACAATATAAGGTAGGTATATATGTTACAGTCAAAACTCATTGCCGGTCAAAACCCTTTTTAACTGCATAAAACAGTCAATAGTGGTTTTGACAGACGTGCTTAGTCAAAACCCTTATTGACTGTTTTTTGCAGTCAAAAGTGGTTTTGACCATCGTTGTTAGTCAAAACTCATTGAAAATTGATCTTTAATACATATTAAGGTAAAAGTCCGAAACAGTTGGTTAGGTTAGGTTAGTATGGTGACCAAAGGACGCACGAGCCGAGCGAGCGAAGCGAGCGTGCCGCGGTAGCGGACGGCGAGTGCTAGAAACATTTTTTTTAATGTAAAACTAGAATATAGTATTATTATATTCTAGCACTCGCCGGCCGCTCCCGCGGCACGGTCCTTTGGTCAACATACTTTTTTTTTTTTTTTTTTGTCGGGGGGAAATCCTCATGGACTACCTCAGCCTTGGGAGAGGCGAAGGGGCGTGCCGGACTCTTACCGGCTAAAACCACCCCGGTGTCTCCTCACACGTGCGCGCGGGGCCGCGGGAATCCAAATTCTTCCGCAGCCCCGCACTAGTGCTGGCCCGGTCTGTCCGGGCCTCGTCACTAGCACGGGGTAGTGAGGTGTTCGACTACCCCGTGCATCTTCTCAGAGGCGCGAGCAAAGACACCCCGCCTCGGGTCCGTTGGAATAGGGGGCGGGGACTTCCCCAAGTCCCTCGCCCCTGAACCCATTCATGGGGGGCGGAAGAGGGCGTTATCTGCCCTTCTTCTGCGCCCGGTGCGTCTTCTGCGGCCGGGAAAGGTAGTGGAGATCTCTCTTTCCCGTTCCGCAGCTTCCTTCTGCGACATTACGTCCTCGCAGAAGGACACCACCGCGTCCCACGACTCTGCGCTACCGACCATGCCACGCACCACAGCCGGCAGCGACAGATCGTCTCCCACTTCAGTTGTGAGGGCACGGCGCTGCTCCTCCCAAGCCACACACTCGGCGAGTGTGTGTTGCGCCGTGTCCTCCCCACAATGGACGCAGTGGTGGCACCGAGCGTCCGGCTCCCTGTCTATGCGACACAGGTACTTGCCGAAGCAACCGTGCCCCGATAATACCTGCGTCACTCTGAACGACAGGGAGCCATGCCTTCTCCCGAGCCAGTCGTCGAGTACTGGCCGGATCGCCTCGACGGTAGCGAGGCCGGCGGAAGGGCGCAGAAGCCTTTGCCGCCATTCCACCACCAGGACCTGACGGAGCTCCTCTCGGCGCAGCGCTATTTTTTATTTTTATTTATTTAGGAAAACACACAGTCATTTACAAATAATATTACAACAATTTAAACAAAAAGACCAAATAGTTCCATTACATACATACAATAACACACATACTTAATCAATCAATTTGTAGATGAACATAATATTATACTAAAGTATAAGACAAGCGTCTAACTTAGGAAAAATTATACAAAGCAGAAAATTATATACATTTCATATAAATATTAATTTACTCACTTCCTTCTTAAAACTATTTAACGATAGGCTAAAACTATCAACATCCTCAAGCAGTTCCTTATACTTTCTACATGAACGTCTAATAAAAGTGTTTCTGGCGTAATTAGTACTGCAAGATTGTATGGCAAAAGTAGTTTTAGAACGTGAGGAGATTCTAGGTACATTAATATTAATTTTTTCAAGCAAGGTAGAGGAATCAATAATGTGATTCAATACCTTGTACAAAAATACTTCGTCCAAATAAATGCGCCTATACTGTAAAGGATTTATATTAAATTTTTGAGAGGTTATTTTATAGTCAACAAATAAATGATTTGTCCGATATGCCAATGTCTTTACAAATTTATTTTGTATCTTTTCTAAGCGGTCTATATGAACTGAGTATTGTGGACTCCACACTACACTTGCAAATTCCAATATACTACGAACAAAGGAGTTATATAGTATTTTGTATGTAAAGGGTTGTTTGAAAGGTTTGGCAAGGCGAAAAATCATACCCAGACCCCTATATGCTCTTGAAACAATGTGATCAATATGGAGATTAAATTGTAACTTAGAATCTAGAATAACACCCAGATCTCTAACCTCCGTAACCCGTGTAACTCTAGTGTCAGAGAGAGAATAATCAAACTGAATAGGACAATGTTTGCGACTAAATGTTATAGAGTAACATTTACCTACTCGCATTTAAAAATAATTGGTTCTGCTCACAATACTGCTGAAAAGTACTTAAGTCGGTTTGCAATTTGTGACAATCATCTAGTGTAGATATAACTTTAAAAATCTTTGTATCATCAGCGTAAACTAGATGACAGGAATTCGGGAAGCAAGTACTCATGTCATTGATGTATAAGGTAAAGAGAAAAGGACCTAGGTGCGATCCCTGAGGTATTCCAGAAGGGATTGTCAGGAATCGAGATGTATAACCCCTCAACGCTACAGCCTGGCTACGATTTGAGATGTAAGAATCAAGCCAACGCAACAGGTCGCCATGTACACCGAACTTTGATAATTTTGTCATTAGTTTTGTATGATTTATTTTATCAAACGCTTTTGAAAAATCGGTATACACAGCGTCCACCTGAAAGCCGGCATCTAAAGAATTAAGAAGATAGTCAGTATATAACACTAAATTAGTTTCTACACTTCTACCTCTAAAGAACCCATGCTGTTGTTCAGATATGTGACGTGAGAAAACAAGGCTAAGTTCATTAGTGACTATCTTTTCAAAAATTTTACCTAGGACGCATAATTTAGAGATTGGTCTATACTCTCGGACGTCATGTTTGTCACCCCCTTTTGGTATAGGTGTAACCAAAGCTTTTTTCCAGATACTAGGAAAACATCCTTCCTTTATGGATTTTTGATAAATTAAGGTCATAGGTACAGATAATTCTTCAGATAATCGGGATATCAATAGAGCTATTTGCCGCTGCACCGGTCTCGAGCCCCGTGCCCGCTCTTCCTCGCGCCATCGATACAATGACGCGAGCACTTTCGCCTCTAGGTCCCAGGGTGGGGATCCATCGCCCTCTGCGGTTTGCGCAGAATGGCGAGTGTGCTGGCCGTCATATCGAGCGCCCACACAGGGGCCCCGTACAGGGCCATGGATCGCACGATTCCCACGTACAACCGCCTACAGGCGGCGCTCGGGCCCCCCAAGTTGGGAAGCAACGTTGAAAGCGCGCCCGCTGCACCCATCAGCTTTGGCGCCAGCCGCCGGAAGTGGGGACCGAATTCCCAACGGCTGTCGAGCACCAATCCCAGGTACTTCATGGTGGACTCGACAGCTATCCGGACCCCACTGACCACGATGTGTGATCCCGGCGCCGGCGCGCGTCGGGGGCCATGAAACACCATGGCCTCCGTCTTGTTCAGGGCCACCTCCAGGCCCAGGCGCCGGATGCGGTTCACAACCTGTGACACCGCAGCCGTGGCTATCAACATCGCTTCCCTGTGCGTGCTCCCCCGGGCAGTGACAAGCGTGTCATCCGCATAACATGTCAAGTCAGCGCCCGACGGGAGCTCACCTCTCAGCACCCAGTCGTATCCGATGTTCCACAGGAGCGGTCCCAAGACCGATCCCTGCGGGACACCGCACGACGTGAGGCGCCGACCGGCACCGTCAGGTCCCCGATAGGTGACACATCTATTTTCTAGGTAGGCCCCTACTGTACGGCGGAGGTAGGGAGGCACACGATGGTAATGCAGTGCCTCCCGAATACAACTCCAGGGCAGGGTGTTGAAAGCGTTGGAGATGTCCAAGGACACCGCCAGCACCACCCCACCCCGGGACACCGTTTCCTCCGCCAGGGCCCTCACGCGCATGATGGCATCTATGGTGGAGCGCCCCCGACGAAACCCAAACTGGTTGTCGTCTAGGTTCGGCCCCTCTCTGCACAAGTGGCTGACGAGGCGATCTGCGATAATACGCTCAAAAAGTTTGCCCGCCTCGTCGAGCAGCACTATGGGCCGATACGCGGACGGCGAGTCCGCGGGGCGCCCCTCCTTTCTGAGCAGAACCAGCCTCCCCTCCTTCCACACACTGGGAAATCGGCCCCGCTCGAGACATGCCGTGAAAAGCCCCCTCAGCTGGGGCTCTAGCTCCTTCAGAGCTAGGACGAGAGCTCGACCAGGAACTCCGTCGGGTCCGGGCGCTGTGTTCTTGGCCTGGAGTCGCGACACGGCCACTCTCGTCTCTCCTTGCGTCACCTCGGGGACATCGGTGCTCTCCTCTTCTGGAGAGTCTGTGGCTGTGGGCGAAGCCATCGCCGGGGGAACGTGTCCCGCTCGCTCAGGGAAGAGGGCATACACAACCGCCTCTACAACGGGCTGCATGGTCTGGGTTAGCGGAGGCGCCCAGGCCCGCAGCTTGCCCCGTACCCAACGGTAGGGGCGCCCCCAGGGATCCCGATCCAGGGACCCCAGTAGCTCTTCCCTGGCACGCGACTTTGAGTCGACGATGGCCAGCCACAGAGTCTTCTTGGACGCGCGGTACACCTCATACAGCGCGTCCTCTTCGATGGGATCCCGTCGACGTCGCCTCCGGTATCGCGTGTACTGGCGGCGAGCCACTACGCACTCCACGCGCAGTCGCGCGATCTCCGCGGTCCACCAGTACACTTGGCGCCTTGCGGACTGTTGGCGGACACGGGGCATGGACGCGTCGCAGATCTGCGTCATCGCCCCGCGAAACCACAGCGCCACCGCTTCGACGTCGACGGGTCCGTTCGTCGCCGATTCCCAGGTCCAGGACTGGACTAAGGCAGCTTCCTCGAGGAGTTCCTTGTCGATGCGCTTAAGCGCCCAACGTGGGCCGTCGTTAATCGGGGTTGTTGGATGGCGGCTGCTCGCGGTCTGGGAGAAGACGCCGAACCGGATATACCGATGGTCCGACAACGTCTCCACCCCCACGGCGACACGCCAGTCGCGGACTCGGCTGGCGACAGAGGGGCTAGCGAACGAGACGTCCACTATCGAACCGCCCCGCTGCCGCACGCACGTGTATTCCGAACCCCGATTCAGGACGACCAGACCGGCCGCCACCGCCCACTCTTCCAGCACCTCGCCCCGAGGGTCAGTGACCGGAGATCCCCACGCCGATGACTTGGCGTTGAGATCCCCGAGCACCAGAACAGGACGAGGGTGATGGCGGCCTACGACGGCGCCCAACTCGACAAGGAAACCCTCAAAGTCGGCGAGACTCTTGTTGGGGGAGAAATACACCCCTACAACGACGATGCCGCCCGAGATCGCAGCAACCCAGCCGCGGCCCCGAGACGGGTCGATCAGGGTCTCGCCAATAATGGCCACCAAACCGTCAGCGCACCCCAGCCAGTTGTCACGGTTGGGGATGCAATACGGCTCGGCGACCACAGTCACGTGTATCGACCACTCTGCCATGCTCTGGAGTAGGAGATCCTGAGCTCTAGCACAGTGGTTGATGTTGCCCTGGAGGAAATGGAGTTGTGCCATTATTGACATTCCATTCCCTCGGCAGCGGTCCTGGACCGGGAGTCGGCCGCGGAGCTACCAGCCTGCGGGGGGGTCGAGATCTCCCTGGCAGGCTGAGTGCTCCTCTTCTTTTTCTTCTTGGCCTTGCTGGCAGTCGCGCCACAGGCCCCTCCACCCACTTTGTGTCCCTCTTTCTGGGAGGGGTTTTAATCCACCCGAGGCTTGCAGCTGCCTCCTGTGCAGGATAAACCGCCCGCTGCTCGGTGTATATATAATCCTAAAACTAACCTAATCCTATTTGTTTTTTTTTGTTATTTTTTTTTTTTTGTTTTTTTTTTTTTTTAATTCTTAAATCTAATCTTATAATCAACTTAACCCTACCCACCACCCGGCACCGTAGCTCCAAACACATCACCTCCGTCGCCGCAACATACATGTCGCGGAGACTTCTGGACCGCGGACTATAACACGGTCCACGGTCTACCTCACCTCGCTCCCTAGTCATGCACTCTGCAACTGCAGAGCGCAGATAGAATGCATTCTCCCTGTTTGCTCCGCTCACCACGCTCTGCTGATCAGAGCACGGGCGGAGCAAGCCCCTCCTGGGGGACGATTAGCCGTCGGCGACGGCGTGCTCCTCTCCTTGACGAGCGCGTCGTCGCCGACGTTGCCCAGGGTGCACCACGAGGAGGTTGTCCCACCACGCACCCCTTTGGTCACCATACTAACCTAACCTAACCAACTGTTTCGGACTTTTACCTTAATATGTATTAAAGATCAATTTGCAATGAGTTTTGACTAACAACGATGGTCAAAACCACTTTTGACTGCAAAAAAAAAAAAAAAAAACAGTCAATAAGGGTTTTGACTAAGCACGTCGGTCAAAACAACTATTGACCGATTTTTTTGGTCAAAAGTGGTTTTGACCGGTTATGAGTTTTGACTATAACATATATAACATGAAAGGTAAAAATACTCCGAAAAGGACAACGACAAAGGGGGATTACATCTCTCTCTTGCAACTGTAAGTTAAATGTTGGTTACTCGTTTAGAGAGGAACATACTCCACTCATACAGCTGTAAATTAGGAACGGAATTTTTGAGACCGTAAGCACTCCAGTTAGAGTGCACGTTCCTTGGTCCTTCTATGCCTTAGTATGTACAAATATATACCTACAGTATTTCGACTTCATAGAAACGGACGAAACGCAAGTTATACCTACACGCTCACGATAGAGCCGGCTTTGCGGAGTGAACAGTCGCGACTGTTGCCGCAGTAACGAGCGGGAAAGTAGGTAAAATGTAATTAAAAAGTTGGAGGTGGCAGCCCTATCGCATGTTAACGTACCGCGCAACCGCCCGTAGGCTTTTGTAATAAATAATCGGCCGAGATAGACTACTGGTTGTACTGTGTCTATACTTACTCTTTTTTTAAATTTAGGTAGTTGACAGACTACCTGACTGACTGACCTGAATAAGTTAGGTAGTTGATACCATGCTTTGAAAAGAATTATTTATTACCGGCTGAAATGCAAAACTAAATTGAAAACACGAGGTTAATAGCCGGATAGCCAAACGATCCAGCGCAATCCGATCGCGCGCGGCAGGAGTGCGCTCAACAGGAGCGTTTGATGTGGACTTGACTCGCGCGAAACTGCGCGGCAGGCTCGCTCGCTCTTTGCCGCGAGCGATCCGTCGTCGTCGATGGATCGGAGTGCCCTACCAAGAAAGTATCTCGTAGAGCGATTAGAGTGAGCAACGCTCATAAATAAACCGTAAATGAGTAAACGTATAAGTTCACTGACAACTGTAATTGGTACTTCTTAATGTCTATAAAAACCATACAAAGTCTGCAAAAACGCATGGTTCAACAATTTCACACACAATCAAAAAACTGTGTCATAACTTTGAGTTATGAGCGTTTTTCGTTTTTTTTTTCAAAGTGTAATTACTCAAAAACTGTTAATATTTCCTCATATCTTTTTCTGCCATAAGTACGCACAAATTAAGAGGAAGGTACATGTGCATATTTTTTATATTGGCGCACATTTATTGGTTATCGAGAAACACGATATATCAAAACGTTACCCCAGCAGGAAATCCAATATCTCAATAACCTGATGACGCACAAATGTTATATTTCGTGCACATTATCAGTAGACCAAGCAAGAACGATAAGTACCACTCAAATCACTCCACGAGATACTTTCTTGCTGGAGTAACGTTACCCTAGCAGGAATCGTTTTTTCCATTTTTCTCGAAAACACCAGGACGCACAAATGTCACATTTCGTACACATATTCAGTAGACCTAGCAAGAACAATACGTACCACTCTAATCGCTCTACAAGATACTTTCTTGCTAGGGTAACGCACTCGATGGATCGCGGGATCGCCGATCCAAAATGGATCGTTTGGTGTAGATCCGGCTATTGATTCACGTAAATAACGGTGCGCGTTTATCTTGCTGCTGCTTTCTTTCTTTCAAATGAGTTTCTTTTTGTTTTGTATGTAATATTATAAAATGCATTGCTACTCGTATTAGTTAATTAAACAACTGGCCATTTGGTAACTTTACATAGTTCATTTAAAAAACCCTATATCTTAATCCCTAAACATTTGTAGCGTCATCTACCGACAACTCAAGTGAACACCTACACTACATCCTGAATCGCGATATCAACATTCGCACAGCGATTCCGCATATATACAACGTCCAACGAACAACTGTTGGGCAGTTGGCCCGCCAGGCGCGATCACCTTCGCCTGGTCGGAGGATCCTCCCTTTTCGTTGGAGGCGTGGTGCTGTTACGTCACCGCGACCTCCACACATTTAGGTGCAAATAGCCTTTTCGGTCCCTTGGGCACGTCAGGTTATGGACGTTCAGGTAAGTAGACATTCAGTGAAGTAGACTATCGACGAAGTGGACGTTCGGGGAATGGACATTCAGAGAAAGAGACCTAATGAACCGGCTGGACATTCCGGTAATAGGACCTAACGTTCCGGAAGGGGCCCACATTTATGCGCATTTTCACAGCTCCGCTACACATCCTCGTAGGAGCATTATCATCGCACAGCTTTGGTGGAAACACCCACAAATTTTGAGAGACTGGACATTCTGGTAATAGGACTTAACGTTCCGGAAGGCTTAGTGGACTTATGGGATACTTTCTAGTAGTATTGGAGGTTGGATTTGTAGTGTCCGTATACCCAGCAGGACCCTACGTCTGATTCGATTGAAAACCAAATTCCACGTAGGTAATAGTTTGTACCTTCCGACTAGTGTAAAGAAATAATTTGTACCTCAACAGTTACACAGAAAATAAAAGTATATTTCCAGTAGGACCCTCCGGTTTGAAGGTATTTTGACCCGTGGAGTATGTCCCTGGGTAGCGGCGAGTTTGTACCTTTAGAAAATATAAGCTATGTTTAAAAAAAGTTATAAGTTTATAAGAAATATAACCATAAAACTTTTATTCTTTTTTATTCCCTTTATTCCCGGTCGTACCCACCCTGTCGTCCCCACTGGGTACAATGGGAAAAAAAGTTTCGTTCGTCCCCAGTGGTGACGATTGAAACTTTTTATTTCCCATTGTAAAAACCATCTTATTGTTTATGTGACTTACTTACAAACTTAAAACTTTATTTTTATAAATTGATTGTGATGATTCGAATTATCAAATACTGTGACGCTACAAAGTTATCTGAATGGGTTAGACGCAGTTGGTGCACTTCGCAACTTGTACACCATGCTTAAATGGTGCACTTCGCAAAAGGAGCACTTTTTAAGATGAGTGGATATTTGGCAAATTGTCTAAAATTGAAAGAACTTTTGGTTTTGCTCAGGTAATTTTCTTAAAAATATAATCAACTAACACCCTTTCGAGTACCTAGGTACTTACACACTTAAACTTAAATAATTTTCAATATTAATACAAAAGGTTACTCGAAAGTAATAAACAAATAAGTATAGCAATGTTGATTATATTTTTAAGAAAATTACCTGAGCAAAACCAAAAGTTGGATCTTTTCAATGGATCTTAGTGGACATAGGGTTTCATTTTTAGACAATTTGCCAAATATCCACTCATATTAAAAAGTGCTCGTTTTGCGAAGTGCACCAGTTGAGAAGGTGTGCGTTTCGACTGCTCGGCCACGGCACGCAAGCAGAAAAATAATTCGTCAGGGATTCTGTCGAAATTTGTCGAAAACGAATGGCACAAACTAAAAATTTGTCGAAGTAGAAATAAAGAAGTTACAGGGGTCTAAACGTGGCCGCGCGAACGAAACGCGGAGGATTGCGCGGCCACGGAGATCTCAGCAACTACTTGAGCTAGAGATCTAATTCTTTTTGTAAATGAATGGCTGAATTTGTCAACAATTGTCGAAAAAAGAATCACTAGCCCTAGATCAATACTTTACTAGATATTCACCTCTGAAGTCATGGCCGCGCAATCCTGCACTTGTGATTTCTTTAATGTTGATTATTTCTTTCAAACTAAGACTTTAGACAGTAAAATTGGTGTTGACAGCAAGGTTTTAATTTGTCGAAACTAATGAAAGCAATAGACTCTACTAAAGTCTAGCCATATAGGAGTGCATTACCCCAGCAGAATCTTGTCGAAATTTGTAATTTTTTTTTATCAGATTTTTAGATTTCTAGCTCCTGTAAATGTCTGTGTAGTTTTTGGAATTAGTTCAGTCCTAATTTTAAAGATATTTGACAAAAACAGATTCTGCTGTGGTAACGTTACCGCAGTAGAATCTTTTTTGAAATAATGGGATTATTGAAAAAATCTTTAGGTACATTTTTAGATCGCTGGACGAAGTAAATGTTTCGATATAATTTGAATTTTTACGTTTCATGGTTTCGGAGATATTCAAGATGCTGCTGGCGTAACGTTTGCGTGTTTGCTGGATCTCCGAAACGGTACAGCGTAATTTCCTAATTTTTTATACAGAGCTTCGTCTTAATTAGTCTGAATTAGTTCACGAATAAAAAAGTAATAATAATGCACCGTTTGCAAGTTATTTTAAATTATATAAATACCCCTTTTTGGGCCCTTACTCCTAAGATATGTACTCTGGAGACATGTTTAAAACGTCATTTTATAGTTTATAGTTAGTTACAGGTCTGTGTGAAGTTTCATTAGTGTACAGTAAGTAATTAAAAAGTTATCACACAATTTAGTTCATTTTGGCCAGCGATGTGCAACGGGTTAATTTAACTGCCTATTAATTGAGTTTCGTATCGATTTACTTGCTGAATTCTGTATAAACAATTAGACTTTTGTGTCACCTTTATACCATGAAATTTTGAGCGTAATCCACTCAATAATTACAGAGATAAGCGAAAAAAAGTCATTACGTATGAATGACTGTGGTAACCCGACCATGTATAGATGGTCACAAAAAAACGTCAGTGTAGTACATAATAATGTCGGTACAGACGCGTACACAATTAATTTTAATGGCGCTAGTGAGCTGCGTTAACGCTCTTGAAACTAAATTAAATTCGTTTAAAATAAAAAAGCCGTTTTTGTTTTAAATGCATTACTTCGCTAATTTAAAAGCATCATAAGTGTTGATAGTGTGTTATACAAATATTTTATTGTTGTCAACACTTTAAATGTTATTAAATTTGCATTTAAAATTAAAACTGCCTTTTTTGTTTTAAATGCAATATTTAGCTAATTTAAAAGCATCCAAAGTGCTGACAGTGCGTTACACAAATAAGTACTTACTTTATTAACTTTAAAACTTTCGTGTTTCATTTTATATAATTATTATTTACACGGGTATTAACACGATATATTATTATTTGGTAAATATTAAGTAATAATTTACCTTTGAGGCTCTCGACGTTTCGGCCAGATTACACCAGCCGTGGTCACGAGTAGACTGATGCAGCGATGTCACAACTCCGTCTCCGAGGTAGAAGATTTTCTTTCTACCCTCATTTTGCACACAACACTAACCGTGTCCCTATTCTGATGTTTCACCGATTGCGAATCAAAGTAAGGTAATGTTTTTTGAATCACTGGATTCCATGTCGCGGATAACTTATAACCATCTTCTCGATTGAAAGTCTTATGCTTTTTAATTTCAATCGCTTCTCGTACGACTCTTGAGTAGAAGTGGCGTTCCGTAGAGAGGACTTGTGGACGATGAAATTCAATCCAGTGATTCGTGCCTGCTTGTAGTAAATGTTCCGCAATCGCTGACTTCGACACCTGGTGGTTTTTTACAGCCGCAATATGTTCTTTGACCCTTTCAGCTATGGTCCGCTTAGTCTGGCCTATATAGGAACTACCGCAACTGCAATTTATTTTGTAGACACCTGGCGTTTGAAACGGCACCACATCCTTCGGCGTACCCACAAGACTGTTCACCTTTGTTCCAGGTGTATATACGGTGTGTATGGAGTACTTCTTTAACACCGTGCCGATCTTATCAGTTACTCCTCTGATGTAAGGCATGTAGGCAGGCTGTCTTCTTACCTCAGGACGTGTGCATTTTTTGTGAAACCGAGTCATCTATCCACTTGCACGGTATCCGTTCTGTTTGAGTACCTCCTGAACATGTCCCAGCTCCTGTCCAAGATGTTCAGGGTCACAGAGGTCATGAGCTCTGTTTTTTAGTGATGTCATCACGGATTGCAAGTGACGGGGGTGGTGGTGTGACGTTGCGTGTAAGTATCGGTCCGTGTGTGTGGGCTTACGGTAAACACAGTGTGCCAGGGTTCCATCAGGTCTTGCGGTCACCTTGACATCCAGGAACGACAACGACCTGTCCGTCTCCATTTCATAGGTAAAACTCATGTTTGGGTGAATACCTTGAATACCTTACTTTATTACCTTGTGTAAATACTGAGTTGATTTTTTTTCAATTGGCAGCGCCATTGTGCCGCGTAAACGCTTTTGAACGATTGCCGTAATGCATGTTATACACAAAGTAAATACATACCCCCTTACTCATAAAAAAAATCTCTTAACATGGAAATCCTTTACAAAAAATATGATATCTTGGCTATCATAGAATTTCAACCCCCCCTTGGCTCAGAAGGGATAGGGCATTATAAAGCTCATTGCTTTAGATCCCTAAACGGAAAATACCAATGTTACGATGACCTAAATCGTAAAATTCAAAAAAGTAATACTTATTTAGTACCACATGCACTAATTTATACATTAAAAAATGTATAAATTAGTCCATGTGGTACTAAATAAGTATTACTTTTTTTAGTTTTATACATAATTTAAATAAGTATTTATTATTTAATTATTTTTTAAATAAGTATTACCTTAATTTGATTATATTTGATTTATAAAGATTTAGTTAAGAACATTTTCCATTAGTGATCCTATTTGTGATTTATTTTTGTTTTTTAATTGGTCGCGCAGTGTAAAACATTTATTTTACTTACAGAACTATTTTATGTGCTTATTGAATTTACTGTGTTTTTTTAGGCCAAAGTTTTAAGACAGTAAATATTATAAAATAACTCTGTGCGATAATTGATTTTTCATTTGTTTTTTTTTGAAAAAAAAAATTGTAAACAATGTTGACTGATAAAATTATATTCTATTGTCAATCATTTTATATTATGACAAAAATTTAAATGTTATCGTAATTAAATGTTGAGGTTTTGTTTTATTTATCTGTGATTTTTAAATTAAACAATCTATAGCGTAATGAATTTTTTAGTTATAAATGAAGAATTACTGTGATTTTATAAATTAAGTTAAAAAAGTAAATTTTTATATACCTACTTAATTTTACTTATTTTAGGATTTTTAGACAATAGCTTTATTTTTAAAAGACAGTTATTCAATGACAATCAATACTTATGTTAAATATTAATTGCCATTTAAATAGTGTAATTGCTAAGCAATTGTTATTAAACTGTGATTTTACAACAAGGTATTTTGATCGTTTTAATATTTCTATCCTGTGCATAAAAGTTTTCAAATAAACTTCTGTTTTATTTTACCACTTGTTTACAAAACTGTACCAAAAAGCAAATATAAATTTTATTATCCTTTACATGTTAGTAGGTCAGAGTTATGTACTACACTGACGTTTTTTTGTGACCTATACATGGTCGGGTTACCACAGTCATTCATACGTAATGACTTTTTTTCGCTTATCTCTGTAATTATTGAGTGGATTACGCTCAAAATTTCATGGTATAAAGGTGACACAAAAGTCTAATTGTTTATACAGAATTCAGCAAGTAAATCGATACGAAACTCAATTAATAGGCAGTTAAATTAACCCGTTGCACATCGCTGGCCAAAATGAACTAAATTGTGTGATAACTTTTTAATTACTTACTGTACACTAATGAAACTTCACACAGACCTGTAACTAACTATAAACTATAAAATGACGTTTTAAACATGTCTCCAGAGTACATATCTTAGGAGTAAGGGCCCAAAAAGGGGTATTTATATAATTAAAAATAACTTGCAAACGGTGCATTATTATTACTTTTTTATTCGTGAACTAATTCAGACTAATTAAGACGAAGCTCTGTATAAAAAATTAGGAAATTACGCTGTACCGTTTCGGAGATCCAGCAAACACGCAAACGTTACGCCAGCAGCATCTTGAATATCTCCGAAACCATGAAACGTAAAAATTCAAATTATATCGAAACATTTACTTCGTCCAGCGATCTAAAAATGTACCTAAAGATTTTTTCAATAATCCCATTATTTCAAAAAAGATTCTACTGCGGTAACGTTACCGCAGCAGAATCTGTTTTTGTCAAATATCTTTAAAATTAGGACTGAACTAATTCCAAAAACTACACAGACATTTACAGGAGCTAGAAATCTAAAAATCTGATAAAAAAAAATTACAAATTTCGACAAGATTCTGCTGGGGTAATGCACTCGCCATATAGACAAAATCAGAGGAAAACAAAAAGTTCATGGCCGCGCAATCGAAACGGTACAGACAGCAACACATCAAGTTAAACATTTTCTTTTGAAATTGTGTCTTATTTCAAGGTATTAAGGTACATGAGTGTCTAGGTTGATAAGTTTCTGTGTGTACTTTGGACGCTGATATCTCAGTAACTATTATTGCAAGGATATTCGTGTTTACATTTATTTATTCTATATTTTAACCTCATTGTAATGAGATATCGTTTGATCCTCAGAACAGTTCTCAAGCCGTGTAATCTCAAAAATAATGATACCCTGTACTATGTTCGAGCAGAGTAACCATAATTTCGATTTCATTAGGAAATTCCTTTTTATTAATCATAGTAAATTATTATATGCTACAAATATTTGTAGATCTTAAACTATCAAGGAACTATTGACTCCATTATACTTTAATTATTTTTAAAGACGAAAGATTTTTAATAAGTATGTATTTGTACTTTTTTGTTATCGCCTTAGTTATTTTTCGTACATCGATCGCATGATTCTTTACGAACTTACTGTGTGTGTAGTGATATTTAAAAGATATTCTGTGCCGTGTAGCATTACAAAATTTACTTACATCTTGGTTTTATAACACCACACAAACATTTTCATTTACACCCATTGTTATACCTACCTATTATTTTAAAATAAAAATTGTTATGTAATAATTACTTTACAACAATTGGATAACCCAAAAGCTTCAAGGTACCGGAAGGATCAAGCGAAAATTAGCCTTTTGCGCTCTCACTCTAAGATTATGATTTCTCACTCGCACATTTGTTGGCGAGCGAGCCACCGCACCGGGCGCGACGGCCAAATAGTATAGTGGCTTTGATCCAGTGTTGCCAGCCGTACGATTTAAATCGTACTCATACGACTTTACTGTCTAACACAATTTTACTGTCTAAAGTCTTAGTTTGAAAGAAATAATCAACATTAAGGAAATCACAAGTGCAGGATTGCGCGGCCATGACTTCAGAGGTGAATATCTAGTAAAGTATTGATCTAGGGCTTGTGATTCTTTTTTCGACAATTGTTGACAAATTCAGCCATTCATTTACAAAAATAATTAGATCTCTAGCTCAAGTAGTTGCTGAGATCTCCGTGGCCGCGCAATCCTCCGCGTTTCGTTCGCGCGGCCACGTTTAGACCCCTGTAACTTCTTTATTTCTACTTCGACAAATTTTTAGTTTGTGCCATTCGTTTTCGACAGAATCCCTAATCTTTTTTCTGTTTGCGTGCCGTGGCCGAGCAGTCGAAACGCATACACTGCATCTAACCCATCTGAATGTCTAATTCTGTGCACCCGCTTTATTTTTTACAATGGATTTTATTAAACACGTTAGTGCTAAAAGATCCATTTTTTAAATATTTACGGATCATGGATTAAAGTGGATATAAGTGTGTGATTTAAGTGTCAAAAGATCTATCAATGTATCTTAGTGGACATTCGAGTTTATGCCCTTTTTGCCCAATTGGGTTTTTTCCCCCTGTGCATCAGTAACCAGGATATAAGTGGACATAAGTGTAAAATAAAGATCCACTGATGAATTTTTACCATGGAATTTAACATATCTTAGCATGAATTCTACACAAACGATTGCTTGGTTGTGGGTGCTAGGTAATGTAGAAAAAAAAAGTAATTAAGTTTTTTTAAATTTATTTATACATTATACTTTTTTTACTTCGCCCTCTTGGATTTGATCTTTCTTAAGTAGAACTCCAACTCTTTGCCTTCCAATATATAGCCATCAGCACGGCCACACTGTCCAGGTCGACTTGCCACACATGCTAGAATAAAAAATTGAAGGTTACTTATCATGAAAATTAACAAGCGATTGAACAAATATGATATGTGAGGACTCAGAGTAACTATGACAAGTGGATCATACAACTGCTAGACTGTTCCCAAAACGGTTCCAGTCCATAGTGCAATCTCAAAACTTCTCGATAACATCATAGGAAAATAATTAACAAATTCAGATTGCCTTACTGAATAATATAAATAGCTTATGCCCTGTGACCCTATTACAGGACATGGGACTATCAAGTAAATTTAAAAATAAACTATCTACTATGATAGTTTATCATAATATTATTATTAAACAGTGTATTAAACAGAATATCATTTTAAATCTACAATATTTGGTAACAGCGAATATGCTTTGATAAAGCAAATCTTATAGCTAAATTATAAAATAGACTATCTGGTACAGTAGGTAGGTATTTGTAAAGTACTAACCCAACAAACGCCCAGTATGGAATTGCTCTTCAATAGGTCCTTCAACCTTAGAAGTACGCTGTCTAGCTACATACTTCTTTGCTGTTTTCTGGCTGCGTTTCTTGTTGATGATGGCATCTTCTGCCTCTGTCTGAAAATTGGAAATCAACATTAAATTACATTAACCCTCTCATTTAATGATCATAAAAATGTTTACTTGTTGAGCTGTCAGAATGTGCAGAAATCAATGTTCTATGTTCATTTGACACGCAATTATCATCATACATTAGTTGGGTTATGCGCTCTTCATCCCCTGTTCGCAAATTGACCAATTCACGGTTGGTCCCATTCGCAATTTGTCCCATATAAGTAAATTGTAAGGAAAGAAGTAGGTTTAAGGGCCAAAGTAGGTAAGAATTTCTCCTTGGAAATGGGACCAACAGTGAATGGGACAATTTTGTGAATGGAGGATGAAGTGCACATAACCCTTACAGTTATTTTAAGATATATTTATTAGAATAGTGTGAACTTTAAATAATCATCATTTATTTATTTATTATTTATATAATCATTACAAATCATCAATCAACAATTAAACATTCACATTTTTCAGGGTCTAGTTGAGAACAAAAATATGTTTTAATTTAATTATTGATCAAAAATTCTATTGTTTACATTTTATTCAACATGACCAATAATTATTTAAATATGAAGGATAGTTTCACTGATTCTTATGGGGTATATTCTTAAACAGTACTTCTATAGTAATACAGGACTTGTGTGGGTTGACCCTTGTGACAGAAATACAATGAGTAGACTAAACAACCAAAGTAAAAGTAAAGTAAAAAGCAAAATCAGTTAATTAAAATATCATGTACCACTTACCAGTTTGGCGCCCTTCTTCCTGCCAAGAGGCAGTAAATAGTGAGACTCATACCACTGCCTGAAGGGTGTCGCGTCTACTACAACAATAGCATTCTTTACCAGTGTTTTGGTACGCACCAACTCATTGTTGGATGCATTGTACACCACGTCAATGATACGGGTCTTGCGAGTAGAGCCTGAAACATATAATAAACAATAAAATATTCTATTAACATAAAACTGATCGTAACGTTTACTAGAGCTTAACTTACACTCGGATCCCCATGAGAAATTTCCAGTATCTAGTCGCAGGGCACGATATTTAGTATTGCCACCGCGTGAGCGTACTAAATGAATACGCTGAGCTCCAAGCTGTAAGGTGTCAAACAAAATAGACGTTGATAAAACGTAATAATTACGATAAGAATACTATTAAATTAATTACTCATACATTACTACGAATAATACCGGGTCTGATAAAATGATGAACATAACAAATTACTAAATACTTGTAGGTTATAAAGCACTTACCTTAGTGTTGGCTGCCGGGCGACCTAACTCGTACTTCCTCTTCTTACGAATAGGTGCACGTTTACCGCCCGTAGCCCTCCTTTTATGCCAATGATCACGACTGATACCTAAGTGATAAAAATTAATTCAATAATGTCACTTAACTTCACTCATGTTACTTTTCACAACAATCTTACGTTTTCAATAAATTCAAAATAATGGGTAAGATAAATACACAATTTTTAACACTACAAAACAAGCATAACGATTACATGGCTTAAACTATATTTTATGTGATAATTTTAGATTTAAGAACACGAGAAAACTGTAGTTACTCACCCATCTTGGTTGGGTCAGAAAAGAAAAGGTTTGTTAGACAGACGGCACTTCTAAACCTCTACTACTCTGTAGTCTATGGTCGATAGTCTATAGCAATCCTTGAGAAAATCCCTCAAACTGGCTTTTTACTACACAAACACTCCGATATTATATTACAAAGACGCAAAAGATTATGTTTTATGTTCTAGAGTATATTTACTTAATGAAATCGTAGTGTAATTATGCTATAAACAGCATTTTTGTAATTTTTAAAGTAAACTTTCGTAATCTTCTCCATTATTTTGTCATTTAATTTTATTTTAATTTTGACTCTAACGAAATTATTATTATGATTGATTAAAGAAAGAAGAATATTATTATGATTGATTAAAGATGAAGATTAAATATTGAAATCATTCTTGTATGTTACGAGAATTGACCTGCTGATAAAAAACGTCAAGTCAATTATTAATTAATTATTTATTAGCCAAAAAAAACATCTTATTTTTTGGGAATTTGGCCAAGGTTAATCTATGACATCGCTATGTTGCTGGTAACGCTATTTATAGTTAACTTAATTATAGTTTTTATGAATTTATGGACATTAATGATAAAATATATAAGAGATACGATGCATTTTACTGGTTTGTATAAAGTGATGTTGTGATTTTAGAAATAAAAGAGGGATTTTCAAGTATATTAAACAATCTCCACACGTCGCCACTACAACGGTGTCAATGATAATAAAATTATGATCATGTTTCTCATAATTTATTTATTAATACTCGATTCGGATAATGGGCCATTATGCGCGCCTTTCTTCAGCATCCTGCATATTTTTCATCTATTCTGCCAATAGGCCTTTTTTTCCTGGCAATGTTATTGAACTAATCGAGTAGGTAGTAGTAGTACCCTTACCAAGCTATAGAATTTATTATTTATTTATTATATTAGTTAAATTAAAACGAATAGACCAATTACATTAATTTAACATCCATTATATAATTAACGTAGTACACAGAATTATATAATTAACTAAATATACAAGATATTAAAATATATCAATAGTAAATTGACAGTAATAAAACTATTAGATCTAGGTATCGTTCTACGTCTCGCTTAGTGCTATAAGCATACAGTTAGTACACTCTTCAAGTCATCATCGATCGAACAGGTCACATTGTGGGCATAAATCAAAGAGAGCGTTGAAGTCGGCTAGGGCTAGGACTCGAGGTAAATTGTAGAGACGTGGTTAATTATAGACGAAGCAACGCACATGGCAGACTTTAATCCGCGTTGTGCGCTCGAATAATTGCTTCTATAGCATGCATGTGTATGGACATAGGTGTCCACAACCAACTTTTATTTAGAAGCATACTAACTGATGCCCCCAGCTTCACCCGCGTTTTATAGGTATCTTAACTATTATTCTACACCCTAAACTACTAATATTTCAAATTTCATTAAAAATCAGTTTAGCAGTTTTTGCGTGAAAGAGTAACAAACATCTTTCCACCCATCCATCCTCACAAACTTTCACATTTATAATATTAGTAGGAAGTAGGAATTATAGGATATTAGTAGGTAGTAGGATAGGATTTTATAACCTAATGTTGGCTTCTATTTGTTTACTTCATCGAATTAAAAGTGCGAGTATCTGTTCTTATCTGGGCATGTATAACACTCTCAAAATAGTTTAAACTTCAAACTTCAAACTTTCATAAAATTTATCACAAATTGTTTGAAATCGTCTAAGTATCGTCGTTTTCGTATTACTTTCATTGTTTTGATAGCAGAGACGGTTGGACGGAAATATTTTCCGGGTTTCTCAGATTATTTTTTACTATCAAGCAAATTTTTCGTAAATTTTAATATTCCCTATAAAACATATTTTATTAGAAATCTATTTTTACTAAAATACTGTGAACTATTCAATTGTCTATGGTTCAGTTTCATGCTATGCTAATTGCTATGTATTATCTATGTCGGTGCGCGCTTTCCCCCGGTTATGTGGTGTGGTGACAGAATAAAATTGGATGGATTGTTTTATTCAGTTTGTCGGCGTCACGTTTTGCAATTTGTAATTAATAGATTGTAGTGGTGATTCTGTGAATTTTAAGAAAACTGTATCTGTTAAGTTATTAAACTTCATAATGTCTTCTGATTTTTATATTCGTTATTACGTAGGACACAAGGGAAAGTTTGGTCATGAGTTTTTAGAATTTGAGTTTCGACCCGATGGCAAGTTACGTTATGCTAATAATTCTAATTACAAAAACGATACTATGATTCGTAAAGAAGCATACGTACATCCCTGTGTTATGGAAGAATTAAAAAGGGTTATAGTCGATTCTGAAATAATGCATGAAGACGATCGTTTATGGCCTCAACCAGATCGAGTTGGAAGACAGGTACAAAACATGACTATCTATTAAAATAAATACTATATAAAATCTACACATATTTGTATCAGAAAGGTTCCGTTAATGTGGTCAACTGTTACAAATAGCAAAAATACTGTGCCTGGGCCCTATAACTTCCACCTCAGTTTTCCCTTACTAGTATGCATTGCTCCTGTGATCACCTTTCCTGAACATTTCTGTTCCGTGCCATAATCACTACCACTTTTTTATGGAGTAATTTTAAGCACAACTTTTAATCTATTATTTGTACGATTCCTATTGTTTTATTAATATTAATAATCCTATTTTGAAATATTTTTTTATAATATATACATAGTACATTAAAGTTTTTATTCAACAGGAATTGGAAATAGTGATTGGAGAAGAACACATTTCATTCACAACATCAAAAACAGGATCATTGGTTGATGTCAACCAATCCCGTGATCCTGAAGGTCTCCGTGGCTTCTACTACTTAGTTCAAGATCTCAAGTGTCTGGTATTTTCTCTAATTGGTCTTCACTTCAAGATTAAACCAATATAGCTGTAAGGCATAAATAAAAACAAATTTAAAATACCTTGTTATTTATTTGTTAACCTTCATCTAAACATAATTTTAATAACATAGATTTTTTGTAACTGCATGGCACACAGCTTAAAAGTCCCGTACCAACTAAACCACTTGTCCTTAAATTTGGAGCTTTAACTTGGTTATATTATTATAATGTACCAAACAAGATAATATAGAATCATCTTGTATGGGTAAGCTGTCTTTAGTTTAAATTATTATTCCAAGTGAATCTTTGTGAGCACAAACATCTATAATGAATAATCTGAGCATTTTTATGTGAAGACAGTTTAGGCTCAAATATTTTTAAGTATGTGCTTAGTGCAAACAATAGTACGAATAAAATAAATGTTTAGCATCTTATGACTACAAAACACTGATTACATATAAAAAACTTAAAACTTCTTTATTAATACTTTGACTTGGTTTGTACCTTTCGATTTCGACAAAACTGACTATTTTTCTTTCTGTTTGGATAAAAGAGCGCCCACACTAGCGTGTTTAGAGCGTCATCGTCATGCCAGCATCCGCAGCATGTTCACCTGACGGCAACGCGATGCCAGCGCCGCGCCGAACAAGATTAGCCGAGCGACGTCGGGTGAACGTTGCGCGGACGCTAGCATGAGTCGGCATGACCCTCTAAAGACGCTAGTAGGAGGGTCTCTCTAAAGCCCGATTTACACATCGACAAGTACAGTAGCGAGTTAAGTAGTAAGTTGTTGATTAAGTTGATTTAAATAGATCTCCATCCTATTTTTTGCTGATTTAAGTTGGCGAGACGCGAGAGAGGGGGCTACTTCGTACTTAACTCGGCAAAAAATAGGATGGAGATCTATTTAAATCAACTTAATCTTAAAATACTACTTAACTCGCTACTGTACTTGTCGATGTGTAAATCGGGCATAAAGCCCGATTTACACATCGACAAGTAAGTACAGTAACGAGTTAAGTAGTAAGTTGTTTTTGGCGAAGTAGCCCCCACTCTCGCGTCTCGCCAAAAAAGAGGATGGACATCTATTTAAATCAACTTAATCAACAACTTACTACTTAACTAGCTACTGTACTTGTCGATGTGTAAATCGGGCATGCATAACTCTCGGCTGAGCAATCGAAACGTACACGACTGTTTTTGGTCGTTTCTACACGTATTCAGTGAAATTCACCTTTACTGGGAGACAACATCAACCTTTTTTTGGCTTACGGTCACGTTAATAGTAAAACGAATACGATAGGTTAAAGCTGTCTTTACAGTCGGTCCCGTTCATGTAAAACCCAACACTGAAAATGATCTCCGGCCATAGGTACTCTCATGCTCATGGAGCAAAGGCGTGGAATTGCCTTGCAGTCTTTAGACGATACCTGAGCATTTCTCAATTTTTTGGCCAATATTTTAAAAAGTCAGCAAAAATGAAAATATTTAAATAAATCGTTTTTTATTAAGAAATTAGGTAGTCGGAAGGTAGGTTCAGTAGACGGTAGACCTAATGAACAGAACAGTAGATCTCGATGTCAGTGACCATAAGCGCTTTAATACAGGCTGTATTTATGAAGCTTTTATGCATCGTAAATACATATTCGCAAGAGAACAGTCTTTAGAACAGCTCTGAACTGCATGTGGCAGTCAGTATAGTATCGTCCAAGCCTGTATTTTAGAGCCCAATCCGAGTAAAACCCAGTCTTGCGCCTTCCACCTTCGCAATAGAGAAGCGGACCGAAAACTAAATATAGTTTGGCTAGAAGTTCCCATAGAACACAGTAAATCCCCCAAATATCTGGGAATTACTCTATACAGGCCAATCACTATATGATGATAACATTTTCCTGCACTAGAAGTTTCATTTGATGTTATGAATAAAATATCTCATTTAAGATATAATTTAGTATTATTAAAAGAATGCCTATCTCTGTTTCTCTATTTTGGCGCCGGATTTTTAAACTCTTATCTCTAAAAGGCTAGTAACAAAGCCACAAAATATAAAAAAAAACATTATTCGAGAGTCTTGTTTACATTCTGTGGTAGTTTTGACAACAGAACCAAACAAAAGTTCGTTTCATTTCACGAAATATATTAAATTAATCACAACTTCGTTTTGCATTTAATTTTTTTTCCTGTTATGTATTTATTGAACTCGCACAAGGTAGTTACGATTTGCTCAATCATAACACACCTACATACAAAAAGTATGAGATCTTTTTTAAAATTGTACTTATATATCACATTCCATGAATCAAATGACTACCTACATAAAAAAATATGTTTATTTGAATGTATACAACTAAAACAACATCAATTACATAAATATTGTGTACTAAACCCTACAAGAATAGTTTAGTTGTAGAATAAAAACAATGTATTTATTTTATGTATACCTATATAGGAACGTTTTTGGCATTATGTATTTATGTTTATAATATAGTTTTGCGCGTTGCGCGCGCATCGCATCTGCCCGACCGACCGATTATGGCGGACAGGCAGTGAACAATGTTTGTCGTCTTTTCTAAATCAGAAAGTATCGGCAGCACCCAATGGCTTAATTCGGGTTTTTTGTAAAAATTGTACATTGTAAATAGTTCTGTGTACATATAGTAATTATATTTGTGCTCGTTTTGTTTAGAAATTGTGTGAATAGTGTATTATTTTGAGTGTTTAATCCGTTTAGTTTTCGACGCCGACAAATAGCTATATCTTAACGTTAGTACGTTAGGAAAATACTTACATCTTCTAAATTCGAAAATATGCTGGCTTCGTACCCTAAAAATCATTGATTTCACTTCTTGTCTTTGTTTCTATCCGTCACGGAGACCGTTGCAGTAGGTGCAATATTTTGGTTTCCTTTAGCGGCTGTCATCGTGCTTTGATAAAACTACTGTCATTACAAAGACATAAAGACATTCTGTTGCTAGATGGCTTCGATAGTGAGATCTGTTGATTGAATGTAGTTTGTTTGTCAATGTAATGCGGTTTAATTACATATATGACCGTGAATTAACTGGAAGTTGCGCTGTTTGTCTGTAAACGAGAAGATCGTGAGACATTTTGTGTTTACGGTTGCGAAGATAGAATTGTTGTGAAACTGAATGCTCGAACCTCACGGTAGCCCAATGAAGTGGCCGGGAACGGGAGGAGAAGAAGAGGCGGGCGAAGCTGGCTTGCAGAGCTCTCGTGCATCTCAAGCTCGCAGCCAAGATGATGCCACTGTGCATTACGTATTCCAACGAGAACCACAAGAAGGAGAGTTACCTTCTTTAGCGCCCAAACAACGCTGGGCTGTTGGAGACGACTCTATTTCCGAGGTTTGTTTACATAAATATTAAGTTTTATTTATTTACTTATTCTTCTGTTTATATAAAACAGTTTTAATAACCTTACTTGTTTTGTATAAGTACTTATTAAGTTTTTTCGAATTTCAGAGTCCAGATAAATGGAAAAATCCGAATCCTATAAACATGAACAATATGCATCAACAAGGTCAAGTGCAACTTAAGAATACACAAACAAGTCAACAACAGTTTATTAATCAAGCTATAGCTTCTTCAGTTGGTACTTTGGCTATAAATCCATCAGTTATTGGAAGTCATCCAGCTCATTTAACCACAAATATGGTGCATACACAACTGGCACCATTGCAAAATCCAACTTTGGGAAATAATTTAACTATACAAAATAGTGCAGTAATGCTACCTACTCTACAAGGCATGCAAAATGCTCCTCAATTGGGCCAACAAGGATTGTATGACATACATCAACATCATGGAAACCCAATGCAAGCTATGAATGGTATTGGAAAAAATACAGAACATTTAATGTACTTGGGTCAGGCTGGAATGTTAGCACCAGGAACTAATCAGTTTCTACAACAAGGACAAAATCAACTTGGACTTACACAGGTTGCTGCTATCAGAAACCAGGTGAGTAATATTTACACTTGTATTTTGTTTATGTCTTTGTGTTTGATTCTGGACCATGTTACTTGTAAATTGGATCAACTGAAATATTTGTAAACATTAAACGGAACTAAATATCATGAAATTTAAAAAGCTACTAGCTTAGTCAAAGCTGTCTACAGCTTGGGATGCCATACACCCCTCTTTTTCACTTTGTGCAGTTCTTTGCTTTAACCAATTTTGTATTATACCAGCTTGTTTGTCAAAAGTCAGTTAACTGGTGTCTATTCACCATTAGACCTTAAAAAGCAATGCTGGTTTTCCTAGAAATCTCCTAATTTCTGCTTTAATCTAGTAGTATCCTTATAGTTATATAGATTAGCTAATAGCAGGCATTTTAATGTAACTTAAGGGTTATACATCACCCCTTTTACTGTAGTGAAGGGAAGTGATTAACCTAGCCACAACTCTATTATGATAGGGTAATAACTTCCTAAATTTAGGGTAAAAACAAACTACCACAGTGGTGCAAAGAGGCTATTACTATACAAAAATATTTAATTATAATTCTTAAGTTTCATAAAACATTTACAACAAAACCTTTTTTGAGGATGATAGGATTCTATGGGTGATATCAAAGTTAAAATACATTACTACCTATTTTATAGTATCTCTGCAGTCTTAATAGAAAGCCAGTGGCAATAAAGGTCATTAGTTTGCTAAAATTTATGTTATAACCACAAGTTCCCAAAAATAACCATTTATTTAGACAAATGTTTATGAGGGTGTTACCTTTATGCTTATAGGTTCTTTGTTGCTTTTACGAAAGTAACGTGACAATAATTGTTATTTAAAAAAATATTAAGTTTTTTATTTCTAGCTATAAAAATTCTTATGTTTAGTCCTTGAGTGTTGGTCTTCCAAAAACCCTGTGTTCAAAAAAATCTTAAACTTAAGCACTGTATACTAGTGGAGTACACTGGAGTTTTTATCACAAATGTCAAAATTTATGTCAAAAAATTTAGGTTTTTGTTGATGCTTACAATTTTTTATATAACTTTTCTGCAGAAGAGAAATTATTAGTTTAGCAGTAGATACATTTTCTGTATTAGTAAGTCTGTAATAATACATATTTAAGTATACAATTTTGAAAGAGCAAGACCCTAACTAAATATAAAATGGGGGAAACAAATAGTCACTTGACTGTGTCTTCTTAACAGCCCATTAATTTCAAAGTGCAGTGCAGGTAGAAGTCCTTTCCACTAACAAGGGAAACTTTTAAGGAACGTAATGGTATAGTTCATTTAAAAAAACTATTTTATAATAAATCAATCAACAAAATCATTAAACTATTTTTGTTCTAAACCATATTTTAAGATACATACCTTACTAACTTCTATGGGCTTATGGATAGATTTAGGGTTAATATCTGTTTTCATTCAGATAATATCAGTGAAATTACGAGTAGTCGATTTTTAAGACTCCCATGGGATGAGTATATTTGCTCTGCCACAACAGAGAGATATACATAAATGTAACCAATATTACTATTATATTCATACCATCTGTAATGCTTGTTAAACTCTCTGTTGAACACAGCATTAACATGATAGAGTTGTGGCATTCTCTCACTCTCAATGTTGGGGAGCAAATGTATGGGATGCTGCTGTTTAGTTTGCTAAGATGTTTTTGTCCATTAAAGAATATGCAAAGGATATAATCTATTATCAACCTTAAGATGTCACTGCCTCATCATTATACATCCCACTATTTATACTACAGATAAGGTGCTAAGATCTATAGCTAATTACCTAAACATAATAATATTTAAGTTTAAAGTCAATAGCAATATTAAAAAATACATTCTCAATAAAAATCTAAGGATTAAAATCATATGGCTGCCACACAGAGATCTCGGGTTTGATTCCCACTCAATGCAAACCTTTGTATGCATGAACATGATTGTTTGCATTGGTCTAGGTGTTTTCAACTGACTTCAAAAAACGGAGGAGGTTCTCAATTCGGTTGTATTTTTCCATGTTTAATATGTACGTATTAATAAAAAAATATATACACACCTCAACAAAGTCTAGGGATATTTGGTATTTACTCAATTAACTCCAAAATTATTGAAGATAACATACAACATGTTTATATTTTTATAAAGGTAATTTATCAGGCTACAATCCAGAATTAAATAAAAGTATTATTTTTGCGTTAATAATTTTTTATTCAAATAAATAAAAAAATTGAAAAATTAGTAAAACTAACAATGAATTTCTTTCTTAAGCAAAAGTGAAAATAATCGAAAATTAATCTGTTTTTAACTGTTATGTGAGTAATCAGTAGTCAGTACATTCAAAAAACCGTAAATAACGGTCCTGCGACGGTTTTTCATGCTTGGATTAAGTTATCCAGGTATTAATGCGGTATAATGTTACAGGTCCGATCTAGGATACAAAAAAAGTTACTCTTCCATCGCAAGTTTATGCAGTAAAATTTATCAAAGCCCTTCTTTTGAACATGTGCTTCGCGTATTTTATGGTTTTGAGGTCAGGCGATTGAGTGGTCCAGCATAAAATTGATACGTCGTGCTCCTGCACCAGCTCGTCATCACTCTCGCTTTATGCGGACGGGTGTTATCGTCCATGAGCTTAAACATTAGGCCCAATTGTAGTCTACGGGGATAGATTATTAGTTCTAGCACCTCGTTAAGTTATTTTTCAGCCGTCATGGTGTTTCTGATCAAAACGCGCTCTATTCTTCGACAGACACAAATTCCCGTCCAAATCATAATTGTTCTATCGTGGTACGAGTAGTTTTTCTGAGGATGTTGCAGACGGCTATCACAACCAGGAACTCGCCAAGCACGTTCTCTACGTGAATCCGAGTGGAAACCGAACCAGGACTCATGTGTAAACACCACTACAGATCACAGGTTATCTTTGCAGTGCAAATGTTCACGAGCCCACTCTTGTCATCGTGCGCGATTCGCTCGGCGTAGTGCTGGAGTACAAAGGGGTATGCAAGCATAAAGGTGGGCTTCATGCTGACTTCTTCTGACAGTTTGGTCACCCGCAAGAGGCTCCACCAAGAGCTGGAGCCTCTAAACCAGCTGCATGTTAGTAACATTTGGCTGTCTTTTCGCGGAAACATGCAAAAATCTATCATGTCGTTGAGTGGTGATAGACTTTTTGCTGTGGTATCTTTCAGCCACTTCACCAGTAACACGATAACGTGACCATTACCTTGATTTCATATTTTGTATTGTTCCAATCTCTTCAGCAATACCACGCTTAGTACCCGCAGCTAGGAGCATGCCTACTGCCCTTAATAGTTTCTCTATGATGAAATGGCGCCGCTGCTTGATGCACACAATATTACTCATTCGAAATAAACGTTTAAATTGTTATAAAACTTAAATTTTACACAAAAAAGCAGTCAAAACTTACTGTTAGTAAAGGAAATTTTCGAACTTGACTACGTTCAAGCCGCGTAAATCTTTTATTTTTAATTTTATTTTTCAAATTCAAATTTAGAATGGTTGAAAAAGGTAAACAAAGTAAGTTTTCATCAAAAGAATTCAAAACAAACCAATTTTTTTGAGTTTCACAACTTATTACAAAATATCGTAAAAATATCCCTAGACTTTGTTGAGGTGTGTATATATTCAAGTATGTTTACCTGTCTAGTACTCATTGAACAAGCTCTGCTTAGTTTGGGACTAGATGGCATTGTGTGAATGTATGAGGAATATATCACTAAATAGTATAAAACATAGTAGCTTTCTATGTCCCTTTGTATGCATAAATATTTAAAACTATGCAACATATTTTGATGCCTTTTTTTAATAGATAGAGTAATTCAAGAGGAAGGTTTATATGAATAACACATGCATAATATAATAGAGAAACCCATATAAATTTAGATATTTCAAATGTAATCTATACTAATATTATAAAGAGGTAAAGTTTGTGTGTTTGTGACGTTGTAGGGGGTAATCTCTGGATCTACTGAACCGATTTTAAAAATTCTTTCTGTGTTGAATAGTCCATTTATCGGGGAGTGTTATGACACTCCCCGATAAATGGACTACTCCTGTTAGTCATAGCGTGATACTATAATAGCCTATGGGCTATATAGTATCACGCTATGACTAACAGGAGTGGAGCAGTAATGAAATATGTTTAAAAAAAGGGACGCGTTTTTTTCGCCGCCCAACGAAGTGGGCACGGGTCAGCTAGTCTCATATCATTTGTGATATTTGAATAATGATTTACTGTCAAAAAACCACTTTCATTGTTTCGCAAATTGATTTTTCAAAACAATTAAGGTTAAACGCCGATTCACACACATCAGTGAAGTCACAGTTCCGACACAGTGCGAAATATTAATACAGTTTCTATGAGCGCATCCCCACTTGTCAGTGACGACACAGTGCTCTCAGTGTCAGTGCCGGCGAACACGTTTTTGTACTGTAGCACTGATACTGAACTGAACGAATACGAAAATGTGACTTCACTGAGTCGCGAGAAAGCCTTTTTGGGTGGCTCAAAATACAAATACATTATTTGAGCCTGAGGTAAAGACATTCTCGGTTTCCGGTTCATAAACTAGTGTCCTTGATTCTTTTTCTCCAGTTCATCTCCTGCGTCGTTTCCCAGAGAGTTTTTGTGTTCCTTGATAGTTACTTTATTCGTATGCTTCGGGGTTCTAATTAAAGGGGAATTTAAACTGTTATCTACATTACTGTCAAGTATTGTCTCCCTGATCTCTCCCTACAAATGCTAAGTCGACTGATGATTCTGAAAAAAGATATCCTTGACCCAACCTGGATCATCCCGGTCGGGAGAGGAAGTTTCGTAGTCGGTCAGCTTGTAAAGGATAAAGCATATTTTATAGATTACAGATCACGATATATTTTCTATTAAAAATATTTTGTATAATTTGCACGTACACACCTCAACAAAGTCTAGGGATATTTGGTATTTACTCAATTAACTCCAAAATTATTGAAGATAACATACAACATGTTTATATTTTTATAAAGGTAATTTATCAGGCTACAATCCAGAATTAAATAAAAGTATTATTTTTGCGTAAATAATTTTTTATTCAAATAAATAAAAAAATTGGAAAATTAGTAAAACTAACAATGAATTTGTTTCTTAAGCAAAAGTGAAAATAATCGAAAATTAATCTGTTTTTAACTGTTCTGTGAGTGATCAGTAGTCAGTACATTAAAAAAACCGTAAATAACGGTCCTGCAACGGTTTTTTTATGCTTGGATTAAGTTATCCAGGTCTTGATGCGGTATAATGTTACAGGTCCGACTAGGATACAAAAAAGTTGCTCTTCCATCGCAAGTATAAGCAGGAAAATTCATCAAATCCCTTCTTTTGAACATGTCCTACGCGTATTTTATGGTTTTGAGGTTAGGCGATTGAGTGGTTTAGCATAAAATTGATACGTCGTGCTCCTGCAACCAACTCGTCATCACTCTCGCTTTATGCGGACGGCTGTTATCGTCCATGAGCTTAAACATTTGGCTCAATTGTAGTCTACGGGGGTAGATTATTAGTTCTAGCACCTCGTTAAGTTATTTTTCAGCCGTCATGGTGTTTCTGATCAAAACGCGCTCTGTTCTTAGACCGACACAAATTCCCGTCCAAATCATAATTGTTCTATCGTGGTATGAATAGTTTTTCTGAAGATGTTATAGACGGCTATCACAACCAGGAACTCGCCAAGCACGTCCTCTACGTGAATCCGAGTGGAAACCAAACCGGGACTCATGTGTAAACACCACTACAGATAACAGGTCATCTTTGCAGATCAAATGTTCACGACCTCACTCTAGTCATCGTGCGCGATTTGCTCAACGTATTGCTGGAGTTCAAAGCGGTATGCGAGCATAAAGGTGGGCTTCATGCCGACTTCTTCTGACAGTTTGGTCACCCGCAAGAGGCTCCACCAAGAGCTGGAGCCTCTAAGCCAGCTGCATGGTAGTAACATTTGGCTGTCTTTTCGCGGGAACTTGCAAAAATCGATCATGTCTTTGAGTGGTGATAGACTTTTTGCTGTGGTATCTTTCAGCCACTTCACCAGTAGCACGATAACGTGACCATTACCTTGATTTCATATTTTGTATTGTTCCAATCTCTTCAGCAATACCACGCTTAGTACCCGCAGCTAGGAGCATGCCTACTGCCCTTAATAGTTTCTCTATGATGAAATGGCGCCGCTGCTTGATGCACACAATATTACTCATTCGAAATAAACGTTTAAATTGTTATAAAACTTAAATTTTACACAAAAAAGCAGTCAAAACTTACTGTTGGTAAAGGAAATTTTCGAACTTGACTACGTTCAAGCCGCGTAAATCTTTTATTTTTAATTTTATTTTTCAAATTTAAATTCAAATTTAGAATGGTTGAAAAAGGTTAACAAAGTAAGTTTTCATCAAAATAATTAAAAACAAACCAATTTTTTTTGAGATTCACAACTTAATACAAAATATCGTGAAAATATCCCTAGAATTTGTTGAGGTGTGTATTAGAATAGCTGATCAAAATCATAACCGCTTGAAGCCTAGATAAGTTTTGAACACCTTTTTGAAGACGGACCGATGTAGTTTTTACTTAGTATTTTTTACTTTATTTAGGCGATGTGGTCGCTAAGCGACAAAGCCTATAAAATTAAATTAAAAAAAAAATACTGTATCGTATTTGGTATTAGGTTAAAGAGGCTGGAATTCTTTCCAAATCTCGATCGGATCGTAGGCTTTCGACATAGTTAACAAATGTTTTAACTCTTGTACTTCTGTAAAAACAGACAACTTATTTTTATTTAGCTGTTTTAAATACTTCGTTTTATCAGTTTTTAATTAGAACCTTACCACTTCCACTTGTGGTAAACCTTGTGGCGGTTTTTCCTCGAGTAACCTTGGGCCGTCAAAAAATCCGTATATGAGAAACCCAGCTCGGGCAGGATGCTTTTCCGTTAGAGATGACATAATTATTACATAGTGGCGTATTCTGTTTTCTACCTTGTTCTTAAACTTCTTTGATCACTGAATGCACAAAAAATAAATGAGAAGTATCATGATCAAGTAGATTTGCGCTGCCATAACCGCGCGCGAGGCTCCGTTGCCACGCACCTTGCAGCGTTGTGCAAGGCAATGTGTGAATCGCTTTATGACAACTTTATTGTATAGTACATACTTTTTGAATCTTAGTTATTTACTAGACATACGTAAAGTACTTGTTGTCTTTTAGAATGGATTTTTAAAGTTATATAAACACAGTAACAAAAAGTCGTTCTTAGAATTGAAGACCGCCAACTTTGCTATTCGACGGTTATTTTATACGTTAATATTGCTCATATTAGACATAAACGATTGAGGACGTTTATGTAAGGACTTCTCTAAACAAGATTTACCAAACTATTTATTGCACTGATTTTACGTAAGGTGAGGTAATGACCTACTGTGTGAAAATATCTAATCTACATTACAAAAGCATTTCACACAAAAAAAGAAAATGTATTTCACCACAGGCACATTTTATCTCATATATGTATTAACAAATCATACTACAGCTAAGTATACTAAGTATACTATACCTAATTTGTACGAATAGAGAAATATGTGATTTAAAATTTTGGATGGGTGTAGGTCTTTATAGTAACTGTCTTTTAAACCAGTACTATTTTTGTGGGATATATTATATACACACCTCAACAAAGTCTAGGGATATTTGGTATTTACTCAATTAACTTCAAAATTATTGAAGATAGCATACAACATGTTTATATTTTTATAAAGACAATTTATCAGGCTACAATCCAGAATTAAATAAAATAATTATTTTTGCATAAATAAATTTTTATCGAAATAAATATAAAACTTGGAAAATTAGTAAAACTAACAATGAATGTGTTTCTTAAGCAAAAGTGAAAATAAGCAAAAATTCATCTGTTTTTAACTGTTATGTGAGTAATCAGTTGTCAGCACATTAAAAAAACCGTAAATAACGGTCCTGCAATGGTTTTTCATGCTTTTATTATGTTATCCAGGTCTTGGTGCGGTATATTGTTCCAGGTCCGACTAGGATGCAAAAAAGTTGCCCTTCCATCGCAATTTTATGCAGGAAAATCACCAAAACCCTTCTTTTGAACATGTCCTACGCGTATTTTATGGTTTTGAGTATAGGGGACTGAGTGGTTCAGCATAAAATCGATACGTTGTGCTCCTGCAACCAGCTCGTCATCACCCTCGCTTTATGCGAACGGGTGTTATTGTCCATGAACTTGAACATTTGGCCCAATTGTAGTCTACGGGGGTAGATTATTAGTACTAGCACCTCGTTAAATTATTTTTCAGCGGCCATGGTGTTTCTGATCAAAACGCGCTCTGTTATTCGACCGATACAAATTCCCGTCCAAACCATAATTTGTTCCATCGTGGTATGAATAGATTTCCTGAGGATGTTGTAGACGGCTATCACAGCTAGGAAATCGCCAAGCACGTTCTCTACGTGAATCCGAGGGGAAACCGAACCGGGACTCATGTGAAAACACTACTACAGATCACAGGTTATCTTTGCAGAGCAAATGTTCACGAGCCCCGTCTAGTCGTCGTGCGCGATTTGCTCGGCGTAGTGCTGGAGTATAAAGCGTTATGCGAGCATAAAGGTGGGCTTCGTGCCGACTTTTCCTGACAGTTTGTTCACCCGCAAGAGGCTCCACCAAGAGCTGAAGCCTCTACATCCAGCTGCATGGTAGTAACATTTGGCTGTCTTTTCGCGGGGACTTGCAAAAATCGATCATGTCGTTAAGTGGTGATAGACTTTTTGCTATGGTATCTTTCAGCCACTTCACCAGTAGCACGATAACGTGACCATAACCCTGATTTCATATTTTGTATTGTTCTAATCTCTTCAGCAATACTCCGCTTAGTACCCGCAGCTGGGAGCATGCCTACTGCCCATAACATTTTCTCTCTGATGAAATGGCGCCGCTGCTTGATGCACACAATATCGTTCATTCGAAATAAACGTTTAAATTGTTATAAAACTTAAATTTTACACAAAAAAGCAGTCAACACTAAATATTGGTAAATTTTTAAATTTCAAAATACTTTATTTCATAAAATTTATTACAAATTGTTTGAAATCGTCGTTTACTTAAAATTGAAGCTACAATTAAAATTATAGATCGACACAGACAAACGCTACAGCACTAAAAAAGCCGCGTTGTATTGTCAAATGTAAATTAAAGGAGAAAAATAAAACCAATCTACTACTCGAATCTACTTGTCTGTCTGTGTTGATCTATAAATTCCAGTTTCCAAATGGTAGGGCCAATGAGAAGAAATCTGGCAAAGAAACTCATGGCAACTCTTTTAAAATTCAGTTGTGTTTACATTTTTTTTTTACATAAATCATATACCCAATCAAAATATTTAACAGTACCAGACAGGATAATACACCATTTATACATCATAAAAAATAATAATCAAAGAAAAGAAAAATAGAAGACAAGCATGAGAACAAGGAAGACAGAAAAAAAGATAGAAAGGATACAATAATACAATAAGAACTTAGAGATAAAACAATTAGCACAAGTAGCACACATAAATAAAAAAAGTGCATAAACTTGCATTATTTGAGACAGCCTGGGGAACAGAAGCAGTTAATCCCAAGCCTTTTTGTCTTTCGTGTAGTCTAGGATAGTATAATATCCCTTTACGATAAGTTTTTGTTTGACTACATTCTTAAATTTAAAATGAAATTTTCGAACTTGACTACGTTTAAGCCGCGTAAATCTTTTATTTTTAATTTAATTTTTCAAATTCAAATTTAGAATGGTTGAAAAAACAAAATTACAAACCAAATTTTTTGAGTTTCACAACTTTATACAAAATATCCCTAGACTTTGTTGAGGTGTGTATTTTGAATATCGTAACTAAAACATTTATTCAGAGATCTTTCTTGTTGAGCATGTCTGTATTAACCGTCTTGGTATAAAATACTCTTGCGCTTATTCCTTTAATCTAATATCTCATTTTATATTTATTCTATCTTATATTTAAAAAACATGTCGTTGCGAAGCCTGTAACTTCACAACTTAATATTTGAGATCCATGAGTCTTATTCAGACCCATCGTTGTTAAAGCGCCGATTACACTACCCTACATGTAGGGCCCTACATGAGCTAGTGCACTACATCATGTAGGGCACTACATGATGTAGGGCGGTCGGGACTCGCCAATCTCCGCATGTAGTGTCCATCCAGATCTAAACAGAGCTAACTCAAAAATTGACGTTTTTGACTTTTACACACAGTCGAATTCCTTGATTCGTTACGCATCGACCACGAAAACAGATTTAAATATATCAACACTACACGACGCTAGATGTCGTAAGGAGTCTTTATTGTTGGATAAACGGACTCCGCTCCTTGGAGTTATTTTGATTTTACTGACTATATCTGTCATTTTTCGTAATTTTATTTTGAGTTGTCTCTATTTTAACGATTAGTTTCAAGTGTATGACACTAATCGTTAAAAATGAAACATTTTGAGATAAACTTGTATTGCTGGTCTACATCTAGCGTCGTGTAGTGTAGACTCGTATATTTAAATCTGTTTTCGTGGTCGATGCGTAACGAATCAAGGAATTCGACGACCTTGGTGGCGCGACGGTAGCGCAAGCGGCTGCCGTGCAAGAGGTTGTGGGTTCGATCCCCACGCAGGACAATAATTTGTGAGATCCACAAATTATTGTCCTGGTCTGGGTGTTCTTTGTGTCCGTTAATTGATGTTTGTAAAAGGTCCCCGCGACACAGGGCATGATCCCTAGTGCGGGAGTTGTCTTTAAAAAAAAAAAAAAAACTGTGTAAAAGTCAAAAACGTCAATTTTTGAGTTAGCTCTGTTTAGATCTGGATGGACACTACATATCGGAGATTGGCGAGTCCCGACCGCCCTAAAATCATGTAGTGCCCTACACGATGTAGTGCACTAGCTCATGTAGGGTAGTGTAATCAGCGCTTAAGTTCCATTAACCATAAATCGCATAATATGTTTGAAACGATACCAACAATGCACACTTTGAAAGACCTTTATACACCTTGCTTTGTAGTCAAGTGGATTAAGAGACAGGTTGCGCTGCATCATACCGGCTGATAATCTTGTACACAAAAGACTTTTCTACAGTATACATTAAATAAATAAATTTTAAACATAATGATTCCAAAACAATTTAAATAAAAGAATGAAATTGTCAGTGAATTCGATAGAAATAAGTCCGGTAAATAAAAAACCTAAAAATCACCTTTTACTTCAGAGTACTCGCTTCATATAAGCCTCAAGGCTGACGCATTTTAAAGATTTACTGCTGTATCCTTTTTTTCTCTTTCGTAAAGACGGGCGTATGGCATGTAAGTCAATCTTAAAGCCTATATATCAGGCGAATAATTGTAAAATTTAGCAAACACTAAAATATAATCTAGCTTTTTTTCATTAAAGCTTGAGAACGTTTCAAGTAAAAATTTGCAAGAACCTTTGTCTAGTCATAGATTTATTTTAAAAATGCAACAAAATCGTACACGTTTACGCTTTAGAAAAGGGAAAAATTACGTCCTGAGAAATAAACCTATAAGCAGTTTGCATAGTTTTATTAGACGTCATTTTTCTATCTACGATGACAGTCATTATTAAATTACACTTTTCGTAAGCTTGCTCTTTTAGATACCAAAATCAAAATTACTGTACTCGCGATAGGTTCGTAAGCGTAACCAACAGTACTCGTTGTCATATAGATGACCATCACTGTAGCTCCATATTCCATATTGTTTTGGGCTAAAAGTATGTGGTTTATATTAAATATAGGACATAGTGAACACAAATTTTGCGTATAATAACCTTACGAACTATATTTGGTGGATTTTAATACGTAATTAGGGTTATTTTTTTATACAATACTGGTTACCGAGGTTTCAAATATTCTCTTTTTGCGGCTTATAGTCCGTTTACAAATCGATCCAACAATATAGAAGAAAAGTATTCTCAATATGGTTGTACCTACTATGTTATGTGTTTGTTTTTGTTACGTACTTTGTTCAAAAATTTTTAGTTGAAAATGTAGTGCGCAAAGTACGTTTTAATCCTGATTTTGTCAAATTTCATTTCTAATATTATTAATTATTATTCCTAAATTCATTTCAGATAATTATTACTGTTAAAACATTCTAAAACCTATTCTTTTTTCTGATTATAGTCTCCCTATATTATCCATTAAAATAAATATCTTGTCAAATGAATACAAATTTTAAATTTATAATTACCTAGGTACTTCAAAAAAATCAACTTTCAGAAATTTATTTCGTATCATAGAATACTAGATATTTTTTCATTTTATTAGATTATTCTATGTAATAATAATACAAACACAATTATTAAAACAACATAAAAGTTGTATTGCGTCAATAAGAAAAGCTTCGAATATGGTGGCTCACAGATGTTTCCTATGGTTTATATTCTATGGTTATTCATTTTTGGTTTGCGCGCCATCTATCAAACCCGAACACTAAACTTTAGTCCGCGCGACGCTCCCCTTGTATGGGGAATTTTAACGCAGGCGCTGTGGTCGGCGTATGTCCTTTGTTCGAAACAAGTCAACATTGTAGTATTTGAGTTTGGATCTTTCTAGTTTTCAAGCTATGTAAAACGTTTAAGTGTAAGAAATGTGCTTTAATATTGTGTGGGTCGTGTATTTGTTGTATTGATATAGTGTTTTGCGTTATTTTCTGGAGATAAGCTTTCATTGTAGTACATGATCGAGCTTTACGCAGATAGTACGCATGAAACCCTTGAGCGACTTTTTTTTCGAATCTGATGTTAAGGATATGGGCCCCGACATGGTGAGTTTTACACCTCTTTCAACAAGATTATATAAGTTTATTATTGTTTTAAGTCATGAAATTACAATATTCCTGTTTTTTTAAGCAACAGGTTCGTTTTTGTTTTGTTTACTTGTCACCGGCATCCGCCATTTCTGATTTGGATTTTGTTCACCGGTATATTGTGTGTTTCGGTTCACATTTTAACATTTATCCATTGTTTTGAAATTAATTTTAAACTAAAGATCGCAATGAATTAGTTCAATTTGACTAGGTTAACCGAAATTACTTGAATTTTTCTGTTATTGTACAAATATTTAAGTCATCATAATAATAATACAAATGAAAAGATAATTTATTTAGATTCATTAAGTAATTGCAATTTTTGTGGTTATTAAGAATGTGAACAGGTTCCGATGAACATGTCTCACATACTTCAGAAGACTTTACTTTTTTTTTTTATTTGTCATCAAGGTTATACTAAGCAGTAGTAATGTTGGTCACCTCCAAAACCTCTGGATAAATTCATTAAGCATAGCTTTTATAATTATAATCTTATTTAAATAATCCTATTAGATTACATACAATTTATAGTCAATACACAAATATATGTTTATGACTACAATCTTTATTCAATAATAAGGATACACTTCTAATAAACAGAAGAATATCTGAACAAAACTATTTCATCACAATGTAATAGGGTAAAGATAGTGCATTAGTTCAAGGCATGTTTTAAATTCCATATTGTGATAAAAAGTATGTGGAATTGACATGAATGCTAGGCAGAGGGTTTGTATCCCGCTGAGTTCTAATAACTTAGTGCATGATCATATTTTTGCATTGGTCTAGGTGTTTTCTATCAATAGTCTGAATGTATTTACCAAAATAAGTGTATTTTACATGTGTAGTGTTGTTTTTATTTTCTATTCTTATTTTGTTCATGAGAATGGTAAAGCGACCATTGCTGCTTGTTCTAAAATTTTATATTATATCCATATTACAACTCCTCTATTCTCTGAACTCACCTGATGTCTCAAGCAAGTATAAGTTATGACTGGATTTAGATGTAGAATAGTTAAGAACAGGATACCATGGTGTAAATAAAATAATAAATAAATAATAATAATCCTCACACTTTTACACATCGCCACCTAGTCCCAAACTAAGCAATGCTAGTACCCATACTAGACAATGGATAAACATACTTAAATACTTTTTTTTTTTTGCAAATACATACATATTAATGGGCTATTCCTGTTTATGGTAAAGAAAAATTAAATAAGAGTTGAACTTAAAATGGAACCTTCCAGTTGTAATTATTTTGCTCATGGCTAAGATAGATTTATTATACTTAAAAACACCCTGATGAAATCAAACAGTCATGTTCATGCATATAAATGGTGGACTTGTGTGGGATAATAAACACGTAAACTCTAGTGCGGAAGGACACTGACCACTATTTAAAGTTAGGTTATGATCAGTACTCTTTTGGAAATATTAACCTCTTTGACATAGTATTTACTATGAAGTATGCTAATGTTAGTGTGCATAAACATAAATATTACATATCTGGGTGTTTTCTATGTATATACAATACACACAACACACTATGGTGTCACACTTGTATTGTTTTAACTGGTATGTATGCTAGTTTGATACCTCCTCAATCAACAAATCAAGCTAAATAAATGAATTTGTGTACTTGAACACAAATGTGTTTTTGTAGCTATGGATGTTTTCTTTGTATATGTATTTACATAGAAAAACTACTGTTTATATTTGGTGTTCAGATTAGTTAGACTGGATGATGTAGTATGAATATGTGAGTTAGTTAATTTTTTGAAATGTTTGTAATATGTTATAATGTACAGTCAGCCCCAAAAGTCGCTGAACACATTTTAAATTCCAAAACTGGTGAACACCAAAACTGTCATAAGTCAGTGTCGCAACAAGAGTACAGAATAAGCTTTACATATGAAACGACCATAACACGCTGAACACGGTTATTCCAAAAGTAGCTGAACCCTAGTATTTTTAAAAGTAACTGAACACTTGTGTTTCAAAAGTATCTGAACACTAATATATCAAAAGTAGCTGAACACTAGTATTTCAAAAATAGCTGTACACACGCGTCAATTCGTATTAAAACCTTTTTGGGTATTATACTCTAAACATCTTTAAAAAAATAAGTAAAAACTTTAAGAACAAATAAGTTTTGTCTAAACAGTTTTTTTATCTTAGTTAATATAAAATAAGTTATAGTTAGTTATAGCCTAGGTTTAGATAGCTATAATATTTAACCTATTATAAATGTTTATATTAACGCGCAAAAATTTACAAAACGTAAAATTTTACATGTCTACGATTGTTTCCTTTAGTTTAGTTTTGTTTTGTGTATTAATTTTTTTATTTACATCATATTGATTATTATAAGCAACCTAAATAAAATAAAACAATTACATTCAACTACCTCGGTGCGTGACGGTCGAGGATGAGTTTATCGTGCACGAGTCCGCGGGTTCGATTCCCAAGTGGGATTTTTTTTGTGCAATTGACAAATTATTGTCCTGAGTCTGGATGTTCTTTGTGTCCTTTAAATTGATATTTGTGAAGTCAAAGCATAATTCCTAGAGCGGAAAAAAAATAAAAAAAAAGGAATTAAGGAAATTTGGAGTTGTAATTGTAGTTTAATTTCAATTAAAAGAAACTAATTCCGGAACTAATGCCTGTAATAAGAGTTTTTTATTGTGTATATGTGATTATTAATTAAGCTTTAAAACATTTGTCAAATTTTATTTTACATGTCAAAGGACCAAAATTCGCTTTACATCAAGAACACCAAAAGTAGATTGACAGGCAATAATATTGATAATATGATTTGTTAACCTACTTTTGTATTTAATGATGTTCAGCTACTTTTGGAATACTTGTGTTCAGATACTTTTGAGAATACTAGTGTTCAGTTACTTTTTAAAATACTAGGGTTCAGCTACTTTTGTAATAACCATGTTCAGCGTGTTATGGTCGTTTCGTATGTAAAGCTTATTCTGTACTCTTGTTGCGACACTGACTTATGACATTTTTAGTTGAGGAATTTAAAATGAGTTCAGCGACTTTTGGGGCTGACTGTACTTTATTAACAAAATTTTACAAATTTTTAGTTGTTCATTCACAACTGGATATGCTTGTCTTGTTGTCCTCAAATGTTTTGTGCTGTGATTTAATATAGCAGTTGTCATTGTTCGCTGTTTGACTAAGGCTTTTGTGTAAGAAAATACATTAATGTGTTCTGTAACTGTTGATGTTAATTCAATCTACTTTAAAATCCAAGCATCACCTATTGCAGTGGCACAGTTTCGGAAATTTGACATCTTATTATTTTCTTTGTACTGTGGAGTTAGTTAAATTTGACAGATTGATATAGTGTATCACTCCCATTTAATATTAATTTTAGATTATTTTGGGACTATCGGGGCCTCAATTATTTGGATGGATTTTTAACCCTTAATTACTCGCACCTAAAAAGTTTACACGGTTACACTCGCATGAGGTATATATAACCCCAATTTCAAAGTTAAAATAAAAAACATTCGCAACCACTTTTAGTTATATTTACTATAAAAATTAGAAACATTTATCTTTGTACTAATTGTTAATAGTACTTATTATACCCCTTCCACTATATTTAACAACATTTGACAGCTTGACGTTAGTGACGTTCAGCAGTATCTCGAATGTAATGCTATTCGATTGTAAGCGATTTTTCGATTTTCCAAATTGCTTTATTTTACACATTTGGATTCTTACATCAACTTACATCATCTTTTACATTATATTATTGTTTCTTTCTTTATCTATGTTAAGAGAATTAGCCTATAGCTTAAAATTTTATAATTATAGTTAGCGTAAGTATTATTTAAAATACATAATTTATCGTGACACATTCGCGGGTTATAGCTAGTCTAAAATATCATATTACATTTTATAAACCTATTAAGAAGAGTTCAAGTTTATTCATAGCATTTAATTCTACCGATTATTTGTAATTTGTTCCACAATGATGGTAATCGTTATGCGTGTCCATCACTAAGTAACCATGGTAACCGAAAAAAACATTGGTACGTCAATGAAATACAATATTATTTGTTCGAAAAATAAGCGGAAGTATTTCGAAACTTCATGGACGTGAACTGTCAAAAAGCTAAACTTACGCTGGAAAGGGTATAGTAATAAACATTTTTTTTAAGGTCTAATGAGATCAATTGTTGTTATCTACTTTTCAATCAGTACATTCATCACATGTCATGGTAGAATGGTCATTACAGACATGCTGATGGCATTTGAAGCATAAAAATCTATTTTTATTATCTTTTGATCATGGATCTTGTGACATCTTTCATAAGATGTACATGGACCGCTTCTGGGAGTAGAACCAGCATCGTGAACTTCTGCAACTATCTTGAAACGTTTTTTTACGACGCGTGGCAGTTGTGGTATTGCTAAACGAGATTGCTGGTGGGCTTTCGTCAAATCAACCGCAAGATATTTTAGAAGCTCTCTTCTTCTATGCCGTGGTCTATTTTATTTTTATAAATCACGCAAGCATCGACCATTGGTAATGTTTTATGCCATCTAAGTATGGCATAAAAAAGTCTCACTACAACTCGCATGGGGCAATATATACCCCAGACGCGCTCTCCAGACAGAACTAGGCCGTAGGAAGCGGCGTTTACGCCTGAATCAGGGTGGGGTGTGATAGTTTTTTTTTTTTTTTTTTTTTTTTTTTTTTGAAGAATCGTTTTTTAAAAATAAATTCGACATAAAAAAACAGGCCATTAATGTCTCACTGAAGGAACAAAGGGAAACTTGACCTATCAATACCATGGTTAGATGTTTTTAGTCAAGTTTTTGTTAGTTTTCGAAATGTGCGAACTTTTCCTTGAGCTTTTATTTATCCAAATGATGACATGGGGTACTGACTAGTGTGTTGGTATGGTATTACCTCACTACATAGAAAGCACCAACTATGGTTAAGATAGAGTAACAACTTTGATATTATAACAAATTATAATAACGAGTTTTATTGTAAAAGTAAGTGTTTAAAAGTAAAAAATTCTTTTTTATTAGATTGCACCCGCTGCAAAAAAATTATGGGATAAAGGACCTGGAGCTGGTGGTGACAGCAAGGGTCCTCCACACCTGCCACCTTTACAGTTAAATCCAGAGCAGATGTGGCGTGATCCTACTTGGTCTGCACAAGGTAATTGATATGTGTAAAATGTTAATATTATAGCTCACTAGTTGAGCATGTAATTTGGTTTATGTGGTGAATAGTCAAAGTTAATTTATTACATTTATTTCATTTTAGCTGTAGAACACAATGTGGGAGTTCCAATGATGAGCACAAGGAGAGGTGTTGCTTTCCCCGGCGGCGATGCTGGCAGCATTTTATCACCTCGAGACACAGCCGGCCTCGGCGTTAAAATGGTTGAATACGTTCTAGGCGGATCACCTACAGGTAGCTAATTAATTACCTAATATTAAAATAATAATTTTATTGGATCTAGGTTTACCATATACTTTCAATTTGAATAACTGTATCTTAGATAATTTTATTGCTTTGTTTATACATTTTTGTTTTTTGGGAGTCATATAGGTAAATAATTTAACTAAAACAGTCTTAATAAATTGTATAAAATATAAAAAAAAAATTGTGTTCGTCTTTATCCTTTAAATAACAAAAATTATACTAGGATTTTAGTATAAAAATCCTTCAAGAGTCATATTTTTCTTAAGCATTATAACGAATATATTCCTAAAAAACAGTTTAATTTGGGGATGAAATTGATAATAATTAACAGTGTAATGACTGAATAAAAACTCACATAGTAGTAGGTGGTGTTGCTACAGGAGGAGGTGAGAAAGTTGCTGGCGTGGTCGCTGGCCTACGTGGCATGGTGCTTGAAGAGCGCCCAGAGGACAAGTCTGCCTCTCCATTCGAGAAGGACTTGCATGAACTACATGAACATGGATCTCTACCTAATGGACTTCATAATGGACAAGAAGATGACAAGGCGTTCAAGTAAGTATCTTATTTACTTATGCACTTTGCAAACTTCAGGGTTTCGTTTAGTTTTTTTTTAATACAAATACTCTTTTGTAGTGTTGTTGCCAACCAGTAAACCCAAGTCTCGAAAGTATCGGGAATTTCCGTTTTTTTGTCAGAACTATGTATAATACAGAAAAGCTTCGGTTCTGAAATTTATTCTTTGTTAAACAATGGTGGAATATACTAATTACTAGATAAATAATAATAGAAAAATTCTCGATATTAAATAAGCTTTTGTGTATAAGTGTGTAGATTTCAATTTAAAGTTTCCGTAAATAATTTACTTAAACTTATGGTAATCGATTGTTAATCTTAGCGTCAATTGCTACTGAAAAAGCAGCGTCCGGCAGCGTCTTATTCAGGCAAAAATTTAACAAATGATATAAAATCTTGATATGATATTAATTCTTAAAATTATCTACGCGATAAAAAAGTTCATAGTTATATGAACACAAAGCCCTCTTCCTTTGTCCGTGTGGCGCCTCGAGTCTGCACTATCCTTCTAGCTACAGCTACCTAACATCAGTTGATCTTACTGCGCGTCGCTGCTTTTTACTGGGAATTGACTGTATAGTGTTAATGCTACAATGCAATGTGTTACGTTCCAGCCGCACGCCGGGCTCGCGCCAGCCGTCCCCGGCGGAGGAGGAGGGCGGCGCGCGCAACGGCGAGGCGCAGAGCTTCCCGCTGCTGGCGCACCACGCGCCGCTGCACCACCTGCCGCATCTCTCGCATCCACAGGTACTGCTGCACTCTATACTACACGTATATTCTCCTTATGATTATTTGTTGAATTTCTATGAATACTAGAAAAAAATACTGTTCATTACGGACCCCCGTAATGAACCGAGCTACCGACTAAAACCTTCACGATGGCCATTCTCGGAGAACACGATGGCACCCTTCGAGACTTCATTGTTTGCCTTGTTGCAAGACTCATTAAGAGGATATTACCTCCTACTTCCTTTTAAAGACACTTTATTTGTTGCTATCACCTGGATTTACAGTATTTGCGCCTAGACGCCACCGGTGATCTTTTTTTGCAGTAAGGATATAGCGCTTGCGCCACCTTCATACTGCTGGAGTGGAGTCAGTTCCAAACACCCAAGCAACCTCTATAACATAGCATCACAAAAAGAGACCATGGCCATTCCAAAGAGCCCGCATACCGGACAAGCTGGAGCAGAAAGTTTTCGGCCAATCCTGGTCCCATGCCGTGCAATTCTCTACAGTATGTTGAGCTAAGCCCAATTTGTCTCAACAATGGTGGCACTCTCTTGTAGTCTCTCGTCTGATTCGGATCAGATATCTACTCATGAGTATTTAAACCAATTTGAAGGTGACGCTCCCTTCGTGCCTTTCAAGCCACGCTAAAAGCTAAAGTTATGGAGAATGGCGCTTATTACTCGTTGTCGAACACAACGTGGTTCCTATAATCTTAAACGCCAGTCGATTGCATCTCAACGTCTAGGGTTATGGACAAGTACAGCAGCGAGCACAGTACACAAGTACAGCAAGCAAGTACAGTCCTTTCTGCTTATGTATTAACTCAATACTTAAGTTTTAAACTAACTACGCGGATTTTCAATAGTCATCATTATATACGAACATTTTTTTCATTGGTCTACACTGTTAAGACAGGGAATTACTGCCGATTCTCAATAATTTTTATGTAAAAACTATCTTTTAATAGTTATATCTATATAATATGTGAGGTATAAATATCCAATATCTATCAGTTCAGTTCATAATGCTTGTATCCTAAATAGTGTTTATATTTGTTTGTTACAGCATCACCCGGGAATGTTAGGTGTCGCTCCTCTTCAAGGACTGCCACACCCTCAACACCCTCAGATTCACCCTGGTGTGTAATATCTTCAATAAATCTAATTTTTTTATGCAGTACTTAAAATTCTAATACAGTTATGGTTTCAGGTATGACTTTAAATGACTCCATGAATCAACACATTGAACTTGTTCTGCAAATGGAACAGCATCCTCAATTCGACAACAACAGCTTTGCAAGCACACAACAGGTTTGTTAATGTTGTTTCATATAAATTAATAAAAATGACCATCTCTACTTCCTTAAACTAAGTAAATCTACTATACCAATGATAGTGTGACAGGTGGCATTAAACCAGCTTAAGTTTTTAGATGAATTGTGGTGAATGCTATCCACGGTATTGCCAGCCGCTGGACCTGGGCTCTGAAATCATTCTACAGCCTTTATCAGGTTAAATTGAATAGTGGCCTACACGGACTTTTTTTAAAAAAGAGGAATAAGTAATCTAATGAATTCTAGATTTTTTATTACAATAATATTTTTATGTTACAAAACTTTATTTATCTTCTCTCATATGTATAAGATTTGTGGAATCATTTAATATTAACGGGTTGACGATTAAATTCTGGCGATGAATCTTTACAAACCTGCTTTGCTTCGTCTACATTCATTCATGCCGTCGGTTCCGACGCACTTGCCTTTTTGAAGGATGCCATTAATTATGTCCCTATAAGTTTTTCTAGGGCGTCCCCTACCGAGTTACCTCGTACATTCGCGGTGTAAATTTCCTGTCATCTATTCTCTCAATGTGTCCTCTACGTCTTCTTTCAATTCATTCTCTTATCTTACTGTTTCGCACTTCATTAAAGTTACACCGCACATTCTAAGTAAGGGGGATTTACTCTACTTTTATGCCTCTTCTGCCACGTCCAACACTCGCTACCATATATAAGTGTAGGTACCAACATGCCATTATGGTTCTTCTCAAGAAGCTACTGTCCATTATTCTTTATTTGATTACCTTTGTAAACAAACACCACATTTTGCAAATTCACTAGTTTTTACATCAATCGCGCATTAGACATTTTATGCAATAGAAAACACATAAATTTTAAAATAAATACTTTGATGTAACCACTTTCTTTCATAGATTTTAAACAAATGTAATCTTTTTTTATGTAAAATTTTTCAGAAAAAAATTAACTTCACTATTTGACATTTGTAGATCATAGAATTGTCCTTGATTCGTGGGACATTTCTCATCTTAGTCTTTATAGTTCATTTGCGTTTAGAATGCATTGGGTTGTCATTGTCCGCCAACCTAGCCCCGCACCCTAACCAATTAAATCTTTAAAATATAAATCAAATTATGCCTTCAACTGAACATTGTGAACTAGACCTTCTAGTTCACAATGTTCAGTTAAAGGCATTGCTTTGCTGTTATTTGTGTCAGCTGTCAACTGATTAATACTAAAAAATATGAATATTTCACTAATTCGTAAAAATAAAAGTGGTTCGATGATTCGTGGTAAAAAAAGGAATTTACGATGTTTTTAAATATATAAAACAGTGTGATTTAAATGAGACCGGACACGATAGTACAAAACGTCAACCAGTAAAAAAAGGGCCCGAAAGTACACTCAATATATTTAAATTATGACAATTTGTGAAACTGATTAAGATGTTCTATCAAAAACGTACCACACTTCGTAAAATAATGCATGAGTTGAGATTTGACTAGATTTGAAAATACATACCATGTGGGATTTAGACGACGTCATAGAACTCGCCGCAGAAAATCCTTTTTTTAAATAAGTACTAACGAGGGTACCTACTAGTGATAGCGATTATGAAATGATATAATTACTAAATTTTGATTTTAAGTTTAAACGTGTATTTTCATTTTTTTAACACTACTGAATACACCCTTACCCCTGATGAGTCACTGCATTCTAATCGCGAATAAACTATAGTCTGTGGTTAACACGACGCCCATATTTGACTACCTTTTAATTTAAGTCATAAAAAATACGGTAGGTATATTTTCGACAGGCATTGATTAGCAATAACAACAATGGGATGTACTTTTACGAAGTATGTTTACCGCTATCATCTTTCCACATCTCCATTAATTATACCCTTGTTAGTAAACATACTTTATATACAAATTCATACTAAATAAATAAACAAATATTCCTCACACATTCACACAACGCCATCTAGTCCCAAACTAAGCAAAGCTTGTTCTATGGGTACTAGACAACGTATAAACATACTTAAATACTTTTTTTATTGTAAATATATACAGTTGATCCGTTACTTCACCTTCTATACTTATATTCAAAGCAGTTCTACAATCACTCCTCTCAAACACCTTCACTGTCGTCTTACTTGCATTAATCTTCATTCCTTTAACCTTAAAGGCACAATCCATTATACTTACAATGTCTTACAACTCATCTGCTGATAATGCAAGCAAAAAATGATGGACGACGTAAATAAGACTTTTGATAAGTAATTCATTTATTCTTAATCACATTCAGTCTCTTTCAATAATGGCAAGCAACTATTACTAACCATGTAAAGGTTGAACAACCATGGTGACGCTACACATCTGTCGTACACCTATAGACATGTCGAACCAGTTCGTGTATGTCCCATTTAACCTGACACGGGCTTTAGAATCACTATAAAGTGAGCCTGCACCAAGCGGGAGTCAACACCGTAACTGGATAGCCTTGATCACAATTTATCCCTGCACAGCCTTCTCCTAATCTATGAAACAACAGTACTCTTTCGATTTGTACCATAGCAATTTCAGCTGGTTTTACATTTTTGCTAAAAAAAAATTGCCAGATCTTATTTATTTTATGGGTCTTCAACAAAGGCAATACACATTAGAAATTGATTTATAAAATTATAGGAACATTGCGTGTATTCCTTTCATTGTTATATTTGATCTTGTACTAAAGCATATGACGATGGTAGAAATAAGTAATATTGTCAGGGTGTGATACAGTACGGCGGAGGTGTGGGCGGCGTGGGCACAGTGGGCGGGGCCAGCGGCGGCGTGGGCGCCGTGAACGCGGTGACGGGGGTGGGCGCAGTGGGTGGTGCCGGCGGTAGCCTCGTCAACGGCGCCTCCGTCGTGCCCTCCGCGCCGGACTCCACGCAACACCACCAGCCCTTCGACGTGCAGGTACGTGATTATGTGTGTCAAGCTACAATGTAACCTCTACAACACTATAGGGAATCCTCATTGAAATAGCATCGCCGAGCAGCAACCGTAAGAGCAGGCGACTTTAAGATATGTGAAGCGCTAAGACTCATGTAACTTCGCGGCGCCACGCTGCATCTCGTTTGCTTTTATGAACTTTTTAATCAAGTAGATATAATATAAATTTATTTGTAATATTTGAAAAGAAAGAAGTTGCCGTCGGCCGCTGCTCATTTCAGTGGGAATGAACCCTTAAGCTCGGCTCTTGTTTACTATCATTCATCAATCAAGTGACTGCTCAGTAGATGTAAAATTTTATGAACCAAACAAAACTAAGAGCCGAGCGTAGGTATTTTATTTGACGCTAGCAAGTTGTGGAAATTAAGTTCACCGAGATCTTCACTATATTTTCAGCTCGTTTACATGCCTACTACCTTAACAGTATAAAACAATATAGAACGCATCTTAGTTAAAAAGCTTCCTAACCCAAGGAGCGACTTTTGATCGGTTCTTCCTCGTGGTCAAACTTCCTATCTATTTAAAACGCACACCATGTGTCTAGTTTTGAAATGAAATTGTACAGGTATATTCAAAAGCTTTCCCTTCTTCCTCATAGTTTGACTATAAGGAATTGCGTTTTTTCTCCCTTTTATCGCATATGGACAGATTATCATATAGACAAATTCTCAAAAAAATAAGAAATGGTACAGTTGTACACATTTTAATGCAAGTTCTTAGGACATAAAAGTGAGCCTCGCTGCAATAAAATCTTTGCCAAATTTTCACCATTTTTAAAGTGAATTTAATGCGTTGTTTGAGTGTATATCGTTATTTTTATTATTGGTATACTTTTCAAATTACAGCTTCAAAAGTGATATTTACTGGAATAGCCCTTATACATTCTATTATATACAACAACAACGGATACACTTTCAGTTGTTTACGCTTTGATGACGGATAAAACAGAGGAATCATACTTCATTCTATTCTCAATGATACACTTCACAATACCAAATTGATCACCTAAAAATCTTTTGTCGATTTACGCTTCCGTTTCGTTCCATTTTTACGCTTTATGTACTTTATGTCCATATTTCATGCACTAACGGCGGAATACTTAAACGTATTTTAAAATAAAGCTGCGCTTAAACCTTACCAAAACTAAATTAATACATTTTAGTCAACGAATTAATGTCAAGAGTAATTTAAATATTAACTATAATGGACAAGCTATAGAAGAGGTAGAAGCCACAAAGTTTTTAGGGTTACACATAGATAAGAAATTGAACTGGAAACTACATATCAATGACTTGTGCAAAAAAATAAGTAAGTCAGCATACGCTTTGCACACTCTGTCATCAATAATAGGCGTCGAGGCATTACTTACAGCCTACTATGGCTTAGCAGAATCTCATTTGCGCTATGGAGTCATTTTTAAGGCCCAAAAGAGATGCATACGTTCAATGTTTAAGATTCAACCTACAGATAGTTGCGTGCCTTACTTTAAACAATATAAAATATTACCTGTGCCATGTTTATACATTTTGGAAATTGTTATTTTTGTTAAGACAAATCCAGAACGCCTTAAGCAAGTAAATGAAGTAGTCCCACGCAACAGGCGCGATAATACTAGAGTGTGTCATCATGGTTCAGGAACAACCCTTATGCGCAATAGTGTTTTCTGCATGGCCCCAATATTATTTAATAAATTACCAAAAAGTTGGAGAGAACTACCACTGTCACTTTTAAAAAATAAATTACGGAGGTTCTTAGCGAGTAAAGCATACTACAGTGTTTTAGATTATTTAAGTGAGAAGACTTTTTCTCTCCCCACCGACTGACATAAAATGTGTAATCTTGAATATTAATTGATATTTTATTTTGTTTATATTTGTTATTGTTTCAATTTTTTATTTTATTTTTATTATTTAATTGTTAATTGTAATTGTGAATTTAATTAATTTTTGCATGCCTCAGATTGGTAAAATATGGCATATGGAACTTTAACTTATTGTGACATAATTTTTGTACCCATATTTGCAAAATAAATAATCTTTTTATCTTTTAAACTAGACATTTATATGAGAATTTCTGGTTTAAGCGCCGCTTTATTTTAAAAGACGTTTGAGTATTCGGCCGTAAGTGTAGCTCTCTAATTATTCAAACAAGGAAAAGCAAAGGCAAATAAAAACAAGAAAATAATACAGTGACATGGACAAACAATTGTCATTTTATTTTTACTTGTACTATTAGATTTCATAGCATACGTATGTTCTGTAAAAAGGTTATGCTAGTTTGACCACGAGGAATTGTCAAAATTCCTCGTGGTCCAACTAGTTACACAAAATAGTTTGACCACGAGGAAGGACCCTTTTTGATATCTTCCCTGAATATGATTTCACAAAAAGCACTTATTTAATTTAAATTGTCAAAAAAGAAACAAATACAATAACATCTTAAAGTAGGAAAAATTGTGACACCTACGATTTAGTTTTTTGATTACTAATTAAACTAATTAAAAGGTAAGCTGAGTAAACCTTTATATTTATTGTTAGCAGAAAAAATGAATACTTTATAAGTGAGTAGTAAAATAGTCGTGATAACACAGACCCATTGTTGACATTACAATATCAGACAAAACACAGTAATGTTGTTTTTTTAGTTATACGTTAAGGTTTGATGCTCTTCTATATTTATTTTCGATTAAGTTTATACTTGCTTGTACTTCGCGTTGTAATCATTGGCCATATATCTTTCGGGACCTCTATTGCCTGCGTTAGTCCGGTAGGGTCTACAAGCAAACAATTATGTACTTCGAGCCCGAACAAAACCATTTCGTCAAATACGTACCTTCTAGATGCTAGGCTTAGTAGAGACCTCTAACTTAAGTAACTGATTACATATATTCATTAATGTTACGATGCTTATAACGAAATACAGCATATAATATTAAATATTTAATGTTACTGTTTAAATACTTGCTATATCCAACGTATCCCAGATGAGAGCGCACAAAGATTTTAAGAAGATACACGTAGGTATAGAGATGCTTTAAATCACTTTTGAAATGTATTCTATATCCATTGATTTGTGTTCTTTTCACACAACTGTGTTTTTGTGCGAGTCAAAGTTTTGATCTATAGTTACACCAGGATAACTGCATACTTCATGTAAAGTTACCCTGGTAAAAATACAGGGCTCCTCGGATGGTGTGTGAATCTTCTTAAAAAATATTACATTTTTAGTGTTGATTTTAGTCAATTAGGCTACTATTGCAGTCCGCTGCTAGAAATGCGTTTCTCCCAACACGCGCCACAGAACACGGTTCTCCGCTTTTTGCATCCATTCCGACCCAGGTACTTTTTTGATGTCGTCGGTCCGTCCATCCTGCTTAGCTGTTCCTGTGATTGTCACGATGACGATGTCGTCGGGAAATCGAAGGGCTTTAAGCTAGTGGAGTAGAGAGACTGTCTATACTGACTAAAGTCTGTAAGTCCGAGTTATACTAAAGTGGCGTGGCGCGGACGTATGGCGGTGGCCTTTAGTCATGAAAACATAATATAAATCTTAACTGCATTAATATAGAGTCGTATTTGACTAATTTAGTTCATTTCTTCAACGAAGAATAACTAATTATCTACGTAACAGTCAATCATGAAACAAAACACTCGCCGCCGTCATATCCCATACGTTTCTTCAGTATAAACCGCGCCTAAGATTGTCTGTCTTTTTATTATAGAATTTATATCATCAGCAAATAGACGAAATGTATGTATGAAAACAATTCCACATAATGCCTGCTCATACATGGTAATAATAGTATATACCGTATACACAGCAAGTACCGTACCACAAACTTACACTATCTTGATTTACATAATTGTTCTTTTTTAAACAACTTCTGGTTGTCACAGATGAAATAGCAACATAATAATGTATCTCATTGTTTAATATTAAATAATTATTACTGAATTAAATTACTTTTTATAGTAAGTTTAAAATTAGCTATGTAATTTCTTATAATTGTATTATATTTTAACTTACAAATACTCGTTCTGGGGATCATGGTAGAACGGTAGCGGTCTTTTATACAAAACTAAAAATAAATACCTGAAACTTATAGAGTTTTTATGATTTAAATACACTGACATTTAATGATTGTTAGTTAAATGTTTCAATCAATCAATTAACTAACCTATCGCAGTCCACTGCTGGACATAGGCCTCTCCCAATACGCGCCACAGAACTCGGTCATGCGCCTTCCGCATCCAGTCCGACCCAGAGGGTATTCTCTTGTTTTCCATAATTTCATTTGTAATAATATTGTTTGCCATAATCGTCCTCGCTCATAATATTCATTTGCCATAACACAATTATGGTTAACAACACCCCTTTTTAGGTCATTTTTAGTCAAATGAAATATTAAAACTTATGGAATTTAAATCATATCCATATTTGTTTATAAACCAAGAAATAGTCACCATAATCACACAATCACTATAGTCTTAATATTAGTCATGGTATCCTAACGTTCATTTATTATTAAATTTATTTAAACGTCTACTTTGTCAATACCTTACTGCGTTTGTGTGAATATTTAATATGTTATGGGTCTTGAATAAATATATAAATAGGTATGTATTATATGTATAATGACTTAGCACTTTCACAGAGTATTTTGAACATACACACTACATTAAAATTTGGTAAATGCATCATGTTTACGTAGAACCCTCCTTTATAACAGTTTTTTTTGTGGCCAAGCTTTTGCCGCTTTGACTTCCTGTTTCATATATTAAATTAATTTTAATTTATGTAATCAACATAGATTTCGTACATCAGATTTTCTATGTGAAACATATTCGAACATTTTTAAAGACTACCATTATTCTTAATTAATTCGTAATTTAAGCCCTTTTCTGGTTTTCGAATAACTAGGTCTAATCATGTTGTCTTTCTATCTATTTAACATAATATATTTAATTCTCGGGATAACAATGGCGTCAATCTAAAATAAATTCTTAACCGTATTAAGTAAGGATTAGGGTAAGTTTTCATATGCTGAAACATTAAAAACACGATATATGATATAAATAAGCTTCAATTCTCGTTTAATTCTTATCATTTATATATTATTTTATTCTTCCATGTAAGCAATATAATATTGTTATTCTTTGAATATGCTGCCTCTAAATACTTACAATGTGTAGAACTTATTGCATGCGTGTATTATAGTTGTCACGATATTTACGTCGTTAGATATAATTGAGAGAGCGATTATTATTCATGAGGGTGTGACGTAGTTGTATGTATTATCTCAACAGGTGAGTAAAGCAAGATGATTATTGCGCAACGTTTGGCGCATTGCTCTGTCGCAGACGTGCCTTATGATATACTATCAGTAGAGAGACGGTATTACCGCAAATGTTGCTAGTGTATGTAGTATAGGGACGCGTGCCTCGCTAACGAGTGACTATCTCCGGCCTTGTTCCCACAGCGCCCGTCGACGAGGAAGTAATAAACCTACACCTTAACTGCATACGCCATTACCGATTGTAACGGCTCACACATGTGATAGAATCTTCACGATCGCGCTGCGCCATCGACCGACAATGTGATGTGTCAATAATGTCTTATCGAATTGGTGCTGTCGCTTGTCACGTTGCCGTCAGGGACTACTATCATAACAGTGTAGCGACGTTATGGCATGACAAACATATTACTTTTGTATAGAAACACTTTTTATGAACTAGATGTTCCCGGAGCATTTTCTCGTGGTTGCCATTCTATTTATATTTAAATTATATTTTCTTGATAAAAAGAGTTGTTAATTTCTGGGACATGTGTCACACAATGACGATTAGAAGGTCTGAATCTCTATTGATTACCGTGACTCCCAAAAAATTTTACTTCTATAAAAACCTTGCGCCACTGAAGCATTTAACATTTGCCTATTTCTTTTATTTATTTTATGTACCTTCATCATCATATTAAGAACATCTCTATTCATATCATATCAGATTGAGAAATTTTGTTACTTATTTATAGTAGCAATCTAGAATCTTCAACAGCAAAATAGGTATTAATCTTGTTTGTAATAACTAAATTAGTAAACTTTTCAAGAAGGCAGATTATAATTAAATTGCGTCAAAAGCAACGCAATTACGTCTATTACCAGATTGCAGGGTTATTGAACTTCAGCGTCAGTTCAAGTGGGTATCTACCTGTATTGTTCGTAGATTAAAATACGTGTGAAAACTGCAATGTAGGTTATAGTGCTACTTTAACACAGTATACCGAGTTTTCCATAGCGATCCTTTTCATTTACTGTAAACGTTTTAGAACGTGCTTGAGCAATAAGTATCACTTTTTAATGATATCTTTTATTGTTGAAGATGTTGATGGTATCTTAAATTTTCAGTAGCTATAGGTGTACATAATTAACGGACGTTCACTTGACTATTCATTACTAGCAATTAATTCCCGCGGGTTGCGCTCCGCGGCGCTGAGATCGACCTCGTGGGAAATTAAACTGTGCGCGGGCCGTCTTCTGCCGCCCGCCGCCGCCTCTTGCCCGTCCTCGTCGTCCCCTCTTTCACATATGAACACTTTCTCTCGCCAGCTTCCCGATTTTTTTTCCACAATGACCCAATGAGTGTTTAGTTAACTAAATTAAACACATTGTACTACATATTTAAATTTTTAAACATTCTATATGAGATGTACATTTCTCTATTACGTGTACATAAAATATCAAAAATGCATATGTAGGTATATTGAAATTAGTTTGTTGGCACGCTGCTAGTTGCGAGCCCATGTGAGTGGCTCATTAAATATGAAACTGTAATCAGTAGTGCTCGCAGACTCGTTTCGTCGCCTTTACTTCCCTGCGACGAAACCTTTATTGTTCTATTAATATTATTATGATACATCTCCTGCTCAACAAAATAAAGTGCTTATAAACATTACAAATAATAAATTGTATTGTGATCATTTATTTAATTGTATTGTATCATAGTCAGAGGTCGGAATTAGGTAGAGTTATTTATGTACTTGCATCGAAATGTTGATATTAATGTGGACCTTCCCGGGATTTCTGATGAATAATCCCGGGATTTCTAATGGACAATCCCGTGTGGCCAACAAACAAATAAATAATAATAAAAACCTCAGAATTAGACCAATAAAACAAAGATAATTTATTAACATACAGTTTTTATTAGTTTACATTAATTTACAATACAAATTATTAATAGTCTTAAGCAAATTCTCATAAGCCTATTTCGGGAAGTTTTCCTTATTCAAACGGCCCATCGGAATCATTTTCCTTGTCAGATTCATTACCAGTAAAATTTGAAGTGTTCGCTTCCGACTCTGTATAACTTTTGTGAGAATTAAAATATATGACCATTAGCTTTTCAATATTTTCTGGCTTCAATGAATTTCTCCGAACGTCTAAAATCCATTTGTACATTGAAAAAGATCGCTCTACGTCAACTGAGGTGAGGTTAGCAAATTTATACAATTCCTCCTCCTCGTCATCATTAGTGCAGGAAGAAATTTTTTCTGCTATATTTCTGATAATGTCCAAATCAGGATTCCTATCCATGACTTTTTCCATTTTATCTTTTAAGCTCTCGCAATTTGCCCATATCAAAGCTAATCTCACTGCATCAAATATTTCAAATGATTCCATTAGAGAAAGATCGGATTTCTGAAGAGATGTCAAAGCTGTTGGTATAATTGAAAAATTTTCGTAAATACGAGACAAATCATCTTTAATGTTGTCGTTATTATTAAAAATGTTTAAACTATTCTCTATTGATTTTGCCTCTTGACCATTCAGCACCGACAATACAGATTTAATTTCATCGAAATGCTTAGCGTAATAAAATGCTGCATCAAGCCAAGTACCCCATCTGGTAATTACAGGTGCAGGAGGTAAAGGTAAATCCGGACACATTTCTTTAAAGATTTTAATTCTTTTTGGTGCCTTCAAAAAAACTTTTTTCAAATTTGAAATTAAACTATCGACATTAGGATTCTCCTTTCTAATCTGCCCCGCAACAAGATTTAGAGCATGGGCTAAACATGTGAAATGCAACATTTTAGGAAAAGTTGATTTTAACATTCTACCAGCTGATATCATGTATGCCACACTGTCTGTACATAACATTCTAACGTTATCTAGTTTGCTCTCAAATGAACTTCCCCACATATTTTTTAAAGAATCTTGAACAAATTGTGATATCGTTGTTCCATTTACAGTGTCTAGCATTTTACATGCCACTAAGTAAGGCCGATGGTTCCTACTAAGTTCTAATGGTCTCACCAACAAATGTAACACAGCTCGTCCTAAGAAATCCGTAGTTTCGTCTACTGAAAGCCATAGCTTTTTATCTACAATCTTACTTTGCATCTCTTGTATTTTGATTTTAAAAAGCTGATCCAGGTAAACTTTTCTCAATAAGGATTCACTAGGTAGAGTAATATTTTTGCAATTGCAACAAATGTACTTTTGAAAAAATGTTTTAAATGCGTTGTTGCTCAGTTGGGACCACGGTATGTTACAAAGAATCATAAATTCGATTAAGTCGAAGTAAAATTCTAAAGGAATGTGGCGCTCTTTCTTCGTGCCTTTATGTACTGCTCCTTCTACATGTCTTTTGACGTTACTCTGACGAGTCGCACTCAAATGTGCTTCGCATTTGGAACAGTAAATTAATCCACTTGCATGGTCGTAAAATAGCTCCGGATTATCTTTGATCCACTTGTTGATGGTGGCTTCTTTGATTGAACTCTGCGCCATGGTAATATTTTTAATCTGGAGCAAAATAATAGTCAATCTTAGAAAACCGTATGCATGTGTTTGTAAGTATGTGAGAGATAGGTCACAACAGTTGCGTAGTTTAAAAGATCTAAGCGTGCATAAATTCATACAAAGAGACAGACGGCGGGAAGCGTAGGTACTTTGTTTTATACTATACTAGTTGGCCCGGCGCGACTTCGTTCACGCGTTGTCCTACCCTTACCCAACAACCTACCCTACACCTACCTAAGAACCTTCTCCTAATAATAAGTACAAATACAACAAAAAAAGAATTAGTGAAATCGGTCCAGCCGTTCACGCGTGATGCCGTGAAAACGGAAAACGGGTTTCATTTTTATATATTTAGATATAGATTTATTGTTATAGCAACTATAGTAACATACATTACGTATAAATTTAAAGTGTCTGCTTCTACTTAGTAAGCGCAAGGGCACTAAAAAACACCGATAAATAATGCTTATTGATTCACTGTACACTCCTTTTCGCTCAGTCTTTGGGGAAAGAAGCTACTTTGGGCGTAAACCTGTTTTGTGGATAAAATACAAATCGAAAAATTGTATATAGAGTTTTATTAAACTTTAGATATGTTTTCTGGTGCCACTGGGCTTTCAATTACTGAAAATTGAGCTGATTTAGGAGTTACGTAAAGAAATAAATTAGTGACGCTAGTTCTGCGTACTCTTCACCTTAATGTAAGTGGTCAAAGGGATATTCGTCCTATTATAAACGTTTTTTCCCATTCGATATGTAGTAATTGTCACTATTTAATATAAATACTATAAACGCTTGTTCCAGAAGTACATACAAGAACGCTCGAGTAGGACAGGTTTCCGTAATAATCACATAAACACATTAATTAATAATTAATCAGTTTAAACCTAAAAAGAAAATCTGTAAAAGATTACCAGAAAAATTAATTCCAATCGTTAACCATATAGTCAATTAAAGCAATTAAAAAAAGAGTCCCGTATGTTAAGCTTCTTCAGTAGCATTTGAAATCATTGCTACTTTATTTTAATTGTATCAAAGAACATCTTGAGTTAAACAACACCGATTTTATGACAATATAACAAACATTCTACATTGGGAAAATCTAATGTAAAGGACATTTAATATAAATATGAACAATAAACTTACCAAGTATATCACCAACTTCAAATATCCAATCGTCCAATACAGTAAGGCCAAATCAAAGTCCGTTAATGCGTGCCGAAATAGTCGTATTAAGTAGAGTCCAGAATCCAGTAAACAATCCAGGGTCAAACAGGATTCACCACACAAAACACAATAGTAAACACGTGTGCGCATTCGACGAACCGAGGTAAGCGAATGAGCTGTGTCAATAAACCGATTTATTGCTAAGATATAGTTTGAATGCGTTAGAAAGAGATACAATCTCAGTGTTCCGCATTACCGCTATTGTTTCCTTTTGTTCAAATTTTGCAACTTCGAGCATCCGATGTCATTGATGTAAGTGTGGCAACGTCGCGCGTGCAGTAAGTAGTTTAAAGTGTGTAAAAGTAAATATGTAACTTTTTATTTAAATCGTGGGATATTTTTCTATTTTTTTAATTAATCCCGGGATTTGTAGCATATCCACTTTATTCTTTCGCTGTATGAAATCAGTGTAAGTACATGAATAACTCTACCTAATTCCGACCTCTGATCATAGTAGAAGCTTGTTCATTGCTTCATTATTTTTTTAGATTCGATTTATTGCATAAAGATCTCTGAAAAAGGTCGTTCTTTTTATCAATCGTCAATGAGCATATCTACAACACAATAATACATATTATTTAAAAAAAAAAACATGTTTAATTAGACATTAAAATTTGTTTTTTGTATCCATGTTTTCCATGTCATTATAGCTGTTCTGTATGCTTAGTTTTGTCGGAATAAGCACATCAAATGTTGCAACGAGTAAACTACCTTCGCGAATCGGATCAGAATCGTTCAGCCGCGCCCGATTGCGCGGATACGCATCATCGACCGCGGAGAAATTAAACTGTACCGCTAGAATACTCGCCGCCGTCTAGCAACCACTTGCGAAACTTCTCGCTAAGCCAAAATTGCGGGAATTCATTGTAACATTAACATCGATGCGCACGAATACTCGTCAGATAGTCGATTAATTATATAATTTTAAAAGTTAATAAGTACCTTACTTATTAACTTTTAAAATTATTAACTTTATTTATTATACGGGACCGACACGCGCGGTGGTGTTTGTACAAAGAACGATCTCGGTAAGCCTGAGGGCGCTCAGCATAAGCTGGCCGTGTCGTCCGGGCCGCGGTTATGAGATTATTCTCGCTTTGACGGTTCGCCTCGTCCACACTCCGCGTACAACGCGTTGTGCTTTTATGTTGCGCTTGTCTAGCTTATATTTAAAACCCTAATTGCCTACTTTACGACTCTGTTTACACCCGTTCCAAGACGTTCTAGAACTCTTTTTTTGAAATTTTATTTCATATGGTTGACTAATATTATGTATCTTAAGTACTTGTTTGGTGTAGTAATGAATATTACAATTTGCATTAAACAGCTGAAACTACCGATTTTATAATTTGTGCTCCACCGCCATACCGGAGATAACAGTCGCCTTATTGCCGGCACTGCGCCTCCAGCCGCTAACTAACGCTTATTAAACTTCAACAACGCTCCCACTGATCACTTCACCTTCTTGTTTACTCTCTAAACTTAGATTAATCGTTCGTCTGGCCTCGCACGGCACTCCTATTTAGCTGTAAAGATAAAAAGTATCTTCATTTCTTTAAACGCAACGAGATAATATAGTCTTTAAATATTCTCTAGTAAATATTCTCTAGTAAATCTAGACTTAACATAAAACAAGGTATATACTTGTACGCCATTAACATGTTATTACAAACAAGTTGGCTTTTTGGTATATTTTAGTTTTACGTGTTAAGAACAAATAGTGCGCTGGTGAAATAGATTATCATATAAATAGCCAGCCAGACCCATTGCTATCGAATTGTATTACATGAAACGTCTATTTAAATTCAGTTTATATTTTCACCATGAAGCCAAACTGTAAATACGCCTTTTGACGACGAAACATGTCAGAATCTTGCTGTAAGTACTTAAAAGCGACCCTTAAAACGTATTGCATAAATTTTGGTGTCTCTTTACAGTTCGACGTATGATGTAGTTATAGCAGATAAAGTACTCTGAATTTTTAAGATCCCATTCGACAACATATGATACGATAATATTTTGGTTAATAACAAATAGTAGGTTCTTTGGCCCTTTTTTGGGTAACTAGGTACTTCTAGTAATAATACGAAATAGGTGCAAACGCGCATGTTAGTCCATGGGCACTGTGTGATAGTTTCTCAAAAGCTTATTCGAATCACAGGGTACACACACTACGCTAAAATATTTGATGCAGAAGAGCGATAGGAAGTTAAATAAGTTTAGTAATACTAATTCAAAAGTGACGTGGTTTTTTTAGTGGTCATGTATCAATGAGCTGTACCCCGCTAGATACGTTTTATAGCATAAGTGATATTGTTCGCGCCACGTAAATTGCCACTTTACAAAAGTTGTGATTTATGTTCGGCTTTGAAAGTGTGCGATGCGAGCTATGTGAAGAAACAAAGGAAGTCATTTAAACTGCCTGCGAGACAGTCACGCGACCAACTTGCACAGTTCGTTTTATACTATCTATTGTTTTATTTCATGTTACTACCCCCTTTGGTAATTCACTTACTTTTGATTTAGATTGTCTAAATAGCTTGCATTAACAAGTTTCCTCTACTCTTCAAACATACTTGTGACGAATTTTAGCGGTCGGACTATCATTATTATTAATAACAAGGTGGTCTCTCAACACGGGCTGTTAACTCAGGGGTGAGTAACAAAGTTATGTGAAACATTGGCTTTACCGTCAAGGTACGACACGCACAATGGCCACTATGTTTGCTCTCCTCGACCGTGTTGTGCTGTTGTGCCGTTTTGCACTATAGTTAGCGTTTTGTTACCCAAAACGTGTTTAAATTTGAAACGACATCAATATTTGCTATTTCTTACTCAAACGAAATTGTATAATACTTCACCATGTGGCTTTACGTCGTTTTTAAAATTAGACCATTTGAATTTTAAGACACAAGTACTGAGAAGGCTATAATTTTAGACATTTATTCCGAAGCTATAAGTGAACTATGAACTGTTTCTTAAAAATACCAATATAAGCAAAAGAGAAAACCCCTTTATATAATATATGTAGCAGATTTAACAAAAGGATTTGTCCCTACCGACCCGCTGCCACGGCACGGATTTTAGTTGTCACCATTGGCACATTCTGGCTTAATGTGGAAACCCAGATTAATGAGATGAGCCTTGCTTTCCAAGCAACTTTGAATTGACCTTTTAAGTTATGTAGTCGTATGAATGAGTTTAGTTTTTCCTCTTTATAACTAAAATTTATCTTTCCAGTTTCTTATACCAGTTGTTATTGATACTATATTCTAAATTTTTTTAAATTAATACGAGTCGTGTCGCTTGGGGTTATATGAAATAATTTGTTTTGATGTTGCCAAAGTGCGAAGAGATTTTTGCAAATAACGTACAATTTAGGCAGAAGTCATGTCAACTAATTCGTACTAAGGTTGAGTGTAGAAATCGCTGTTTTTACTACATAGCAAAATACAAGTTACCGTGAATAGAATTGGGACGGAAGTTTACAATAGGCACGTAGCAACTTAACTGTTTCTATTACACATGTTGCATTTTGTTGGATTCAGGGATTGATTTCATTGGTAAAAGATTCGATTTTGTATTATATCAGTAATACGAAATCTACAAAACAGTCATTGTTGTAAAGGTAGGGGTAGTCGTTGTTACCAAGCCACTTTAAACTTTCGTGTAAAATATTACTTTCAGTTACATAGTTTAATTCTACGTGATTGTTAAATCAATACACACTTTATTAGTTTGATGCTCATAGGCAGATTAACGTAGAATTTGTTATGAACAGTAGTGTGCTAGGGTCTATAATGAGGGATGATATGATCCTTTGTGCGGAAGTTGTCTGATTTTTAAAGAAACGTTAAAGTAACGGTTAAGCCGATAATACTACTATGTCATCTGCTCATACAGTAGTGTCTTCTCCACAATAGTGCATAGAGTAATAAGTTTTGTGTCTGTAGTGACATAAAGCAAAAGTTCATCTAGTTTTAACCCGTAGTGCCTAAGTAGAAAACTGTTTTTAAATAATAGTTACTAGTAACTGAAGCAGCAATCAATAATATATTTTCACTTTTATTGTTTTATACTACAGCGGTTTACTATTGCGCTATTTAAACTGATTACAATGAGTGTTATTGCCTTAAATTACGTAGGATTTATTTAATATACCTTTCGAAAACTGATGAGTCTTGGCACATTAACTATTATTTTCACTGGCTGTATTATTTTTTGCCCACGTCATAAACCTGATCCCATTCTTTTCAGGCCCCTACCTCGAAAGTTTATGTCGGTACGATGTCGTCGTTACGAATCATAGATTATGACATTTAAAGTTCATGCTGATATTTGCATGGATTTACTTTTGTATTGCTACGCGCCTAAGGACAATAGCCATTATCCAAATTTTGTATTACTTTGTTTACTAATTGTTTATTATTATAGTTAGCTCAGATTTTTGCACAGTACAGTTAAATCCACACTTGTTAGGTTTGGTTCGTTCGCAGTCTGTTAAGCCAAGGGATACAATCGCACTAATTCGGTCGCGGCTTCAAATCTGCGCCGCCTAATTAGCAAAGCGTTTGCGCGGCTGACTCCCATGCAGCCGGTCAAAGGATTCGCCGCTCATTACGAGCGTTGCCAACATCCCGGGCAACCTGAAAATTGTCTGTGATTCTCTGTACTCATTTATGGCATGAACCTTTTAGGGTCGGCAATTTAAAGTCAACAAATGTCCTGAAGTCAAATTTAATTTATGACTGAAGAAAATGTGGATGGGGTAAGGTAGTCACGGAACAGATACAGCCGGCCAGTACGATGCGATGTTCGCGGAAGGCGCGATAAGATCGCGTGAGAGGTGGGCACGCGGGTACGTTCCGCCACCCTAGACACAGGGTTGTACGCTCAAATTGTTAACTAGGATAACTTACAACATTTAAAAACTGAATTATGTGATGACTCGCTTTAATAATTTTGTGTTAATGGTTGCGTTGATTGCTATTGTTATCATATCATTGGATCTATGCATATCATTTGGAACTTACCTCAACATACCTACATAATGTTAAAATAAAAAGTTTCATGTTGGTCCGACTTTCGCTAATTTCTAGAACTACTGCTAATTAGTGAACTATAATTGGTAGTTTAAGGTATTTAGACGTACATTTAAAAAAATCCCTGCTTTAGTATGCAGTACGCTTTAATTCTATTCAAAAATATTATAAAAAGTGAAGAAAAAAGTCTTTAATGCTATAATTGCTATTCTAATGTTTGTTGCTGATTTATATACTACGAATAAAAGGTAACATAATACAGTTTAGGGCAGCCCTATGCACACGGCGCATTCTGCCGGACGATTCGTCACGCTGCGTTAATGGTCGCACAGCACGCTACACTTGACTATCTGCTTGCACCGCTATTTTTGTTCTAGTTATCGATTCGTAACAGACAATATAAAATAAAAGAATTTATTATTAAAACATATCACGTAAATAGCAACAAACTTCTTGCGAAACATCAGTAAACGATTGGTCAATGAAGGAAATAGAAATATGAACAGTGAACTAATTGATTATTACGTATATTGAACTAGTTAATTTAGTATTTTTAAAACATATTGTTATACATAAATATAACCCTTTAGTCATAAACGCCTTTTAAATTTAATCACTGTTTAGCGAGATTTTATTTGTAAAACTTAAGAACTTTTAACTTAACTTTTTTTTAATTTAAGCTAATCAGTTGACTAAAATTTCATCATTATGTTTGAAAGATATAAAATGAATAATACAATACAATTTTGTAATAGGGATGTTATATTGCAAATGGTTAAGAAAAAACACATTATATTTCTATCATTACCAGGGTATAGGTACATTATTACTGAGCTATGACAAACATGTTTAAGAGATAGAAATATAATTATTCATGAAATTGTAATTAGTTTACGTCAATGACTTCTAGAAAATTATGGACTAGACTAGTAAATCTATATACGTTGCAACACCGTTGGCTCTAACAAAAACTTTAAAAATATTGTTTTACTATTGTGTCTGCTGGCGGCACTGTGATAGGGTTAAGTTCTTTGTATCTCAGTGATCCTTTATGGAATTTTTTTTTAGTTTTGTCCGTTGTTAAAGTCAAAACTTTTACCAAACCTTATCTATTAATACGCCATAATTAATGTCCATTGTTTCGTAGATATTGTTGTCTATCATAAAATGAAAACTAAATTTTGAACAATAAAATGGTATCTGATTTAAACTATCATATATCACCATAAGCGTCATATTAAGGTATTTTTACATATTTTATCTTGTTATAGTAAATATGCAAAAATACCTTAATACCGCAGAGTAATTATATAATTTACAAAATTAATTAGTATAGGTATAGGTGGCAAACAGAATTGTTTTTCAATTCGTAACTTTGATTAAAAAAGATATCAGGGATGTATTTGATTCATGTCTGTTTTATGGTTTTCTTTGTTAAACTAACACATGTGGTTTGCTTTTGAAACCTTATATGTGGGCGTGAATTGTCCGACAGATGGTCGCCGACCGTACAACAGTCATAATGGCACTGATTAAACTTAATTAACTGAAGCCATTTACACAGTCCGGGAATAGTACGCCCTGTGCTACCACTGACATAAGTGATGCCGTGCGTGTCACTACGACACGATACCACTTCACCTACCACCTCGTATCACAACAGGACGAGACGTCGTGTAAGGCATCGGTCACTGACGTGCTTCTTAATACAATTAAATGGGTTATTAGATAGATGTCATGTTCGATTTTAGTCATGTTCTACACTTGGTCATATTTCTGATTTGGTCATGTTCTGGTTTAGTCATGCTCTTCTACAGTCTTAATTACAGTTTGTGTAAGTCATATTATGGTTTAGTCAAGTTCCAATTTGGTCATGTTAGCCTTTAGTCATGTTCATGTTTAGTCATAGCTGTATGCACACACTCAATAATTGCCATTTATACATATAAATAAAATTGGAGTGTCTGTTTGTAACACGAAATCCCCGGTTTTTTAATAATTGGATATCAATGTATATGTTATAGTCAAAACTCATAACCGGTCAAAACCACTTTTGACCGAAAAAATCAGTCAATAGTGGTTTTGACCGATGTGCTTAGTCAAAACCCTTATTGACTGTTTTTTGCGCTATCGCGGCACGCTCGCTTCGCTCGCTCGGCTCGTGCGTCCTTTGGTCACCATACTAACCTAACCTAACCAACTGTTTCGGACTTTTACCTTAATATGTATTAAAGATCAATTTTCAATGAGTTTTGACTAACATCGATGGTCAAAACCACTTTTGACTGCAAAAAACAGTCAATAAGGGTTTTGACTAAGCACGTCGGTCAAAACCACTATTAACTGTTTTATGCAGTTAAAAAGGGTTTTAACCGGCCATGAGTTTTGGCTGTAACATATACACGATACCAAACCCGAAAATGACAATTAAAAAATTTTTGTCTGTCTGTTTGTTCCGGGTAATCACGGAAGCCGCTAAACCGATTTCGATGAGAATTTCACTATTGGATTGTAAATTTTACGGCGCGTAACTCAGGCTACTTTAGATTTTGATAACTTTTTAGGGTTCCGCAGAAAAAATAGAAACTTAAAAAATTTATTGATACTTATATAGTTTTGTTTAATGTGCTTTTACGGGAGGTTATAACAAATATGTAAACGGTTATAGCAAAAAAAAAAACTAAATTGCTTTTTTACCGGCAGCCACTTACAGCCTTTTGCGATTACTGATTTAGAAACGATAACGGTGGTTAAGCACCTTCGGCGAGGTCACTCCATAGATGGGTGATTTTTTGCAGTCTGGTAAAAATAAAATCGTTTTTCTGTTAAGATTACCGCGAATTTGTATTTTTAAGTAAATTTTTTAATTTTAGTTTATACTTTCTGAACCAAATTATAAGATTACTGGTTGTTTTTTGATTAATATACTCGTACGTGTGTACAAAGTTGCTTTATAGCACCAGTATCGACCCAAACAGAACTGGGTGAACCTGACTTAATGAAGCAAAACATGACGAAAGCAGAATATGACAAACTTAGAATATGACGAAATTAGAACATGACGAAAGCAGAATATGACAAAATCAGAATATGACGAAAGTAGAATAATAATATGACAAAATCAGAATATGTCAAAAAAGCAAACTTGACAAATTCATGACTAAGGCAGAACATGACTAAAGTCGAACATGACATCCATCTAATAACCCAATTAAATAGCTAGCACACATTGTACCAATGTATGCCCTTTCTACTAAGTCATCTTCTATATATGAGCAAAATATTTTATAATAACAATTACAATAATTATATATTACGATTACATGATTGATTAAAAAAAATAATTCGCTTTCTAGTAAGTATCATTAAATTAGTTTCTAAGTGGCTAGAGTTCTTGAAGAAAGCCCTGTTGTCTCAGTAGGCATACGTGACAGGGTTTGCTTTACGCCGTATGTAAGAATTATCACGCTACCGCACACAGCTGGCGCGTTGCCCATCGCCCTAACGCCCTTTTATCACTGAGTAAAACTGGTCCGTTGCGTTAATTTGTTTGTTCTGACACGGTCGAGCTAATGAATCGCCGCGGGCTGGACCCGTGTCTACGCGCGACCCACACTGAATTTAACGTTTACTCCCTTAATTTACTAGACTTGCAAATAAATCGTTAATCACGTTATTTGTTATTAATTTGCTAAGCCTTTATGGTTATTTTTAAAGACAACTACAAATTGATAAGCGAATTAACATTTAAAAAGCTGACGTCCATTGTAACGTGAATTGGAGGTGAAGATTCGTATGCGGTGGAGAGACCAAGACAAATTATTGTCCCTGTCTAAATGCCGCAGTCAACTATCAAAAGTATACAAGTGCGAATACGGCAGACTAGTTAAATTATTCTAGAAATGAAACAGATTGGTTAATGGTAGCGTAATTTTTAACATATATCCAAAATTCGAAAAAAGGATGAGGCCACCAATACATGGCTTCAGAAAATTGCATTATTTACGACAAGGTGGCAACAGGCCGATTGTGGTGCTAGGCCATCTAAAAATCTATAGCGCCGATTACACTACATGTAGGGCACTTCATTTTGTAGGGCACTACATGTTGTCTAGTGTAATCACATGTAGGCTGTTAGGACACTACATATGGCGAGTCCCGACCGCCCTACATCATGTAGTGCCCTAAAAGATGTAGGGCCCTAAATGTAGGGTAGTGTAATCGGCGCTTATGTTTTAAGACTTGATAAACTTTCAATTATTTTCGTAAAGCGGCAAAGGGCCTTTTGGCATAGAGTAGTCGCTTAGTCATTATCAATAGTCTATTTCTAAGTCTCCTGTACAAAGCTGCGTACGAAAAGGAAGGCCGAAGCGTATGTGAATTTTGTATAACATATATGTACCATACGGTGCGGCGAGGTTGTACTAAAGTCCAATAAATAGAACTATATGTTTTTGACAGAGGAAACTTCTAAAGAAGAATGGGCGAAACGTCCCCACCCTTGTAACACTTTCAGCTATACATCAAATGAAAGCCCTTAAAAAGTTAAGCATTTTATTGTATGACAGCAAATCTGTCAGTCATGGGAGAACAGAGTTATTGAGGAGAAGAGAACAAAAATAATAAAGGATAATATTACATACTTTAAGCTAATGTTTACTATATAAGCACGATAGAGACAAAGGCTATCTTACAAGTAGAGGGACCATACATCTAAAACATCCTACATCATCCAGATAACCATGAATTTCGCTTTTCAAATAAAAAACATACAGTTTTTATAAATATAAAACTCGTACGTCATATCAGCCAATTGATGTCCACTACTGAACATAAGCCTCCTCCAAACATGGTGAGGGTGGCACCCTCATCCATAGGTTTCCCGTCATCCTAACTAGGTCGTGGTGAGGGGTCTCTCTACCCTGCGCTTTCTGATAGGTGGTCGCCATTCCAGAACCTTTCGACCCGAACGGCTGTTGGTTCTCCGTGCTATGTCCCCTGCTCACCGCCACTTTTTACTCGCCCGCGCTATGTTCGTATGCGTATATTAGTATCATTGGATATATTAGAAAGATAACTGGACCTGACGCGGCAACTACTTCCAATGTAATGCTTCGCTGAGGCTCTCGAAGCGGTTCTGTAATATGAGTTGGAAGTTTTCGGGGATGTGGACTGGTGCAGGTCAGAGCCTACGCTCTGACCTGCACCTGCACCAGTCCTAGGCTGGAAAGAAGTCGTCTGATGAAGTCTACACTTCATCAGACGACTTCTTTCCAGCTTAGGATTGATATTTAATGTGCCTCTCACCATCCGGTGATCGCTTCCGGTTTTCACAGAATTGAAAAAAAAATTGAGACATCATTAAATATATTGCGTTTTGTCAACATGATAAAGTCAATCTCATTTTTAGTGACACCATCAGGACTAATCCAAGTCCACTTGCGGCAGTTACGCTTCTTGAAGAAGGAGTTCATCATAAAAAGTCCCTCCTTCTCCATGAAGTCCGCAAGCATTTGGCCCCGTGAATTTCTTTGTCCATATGCAAAGAACCTCATTCTCCACTCATTTCCACTTCTAGCGCCCAACTTCGCAGAGGCTTCTAGGGCACTCTCGATCTTCGCCACGTTGTTCACGAGAGATTTGTTAATGTAAAAACCCGACACCTCCCTGGGACTGTCGGTCGCCCTCCCGGAAATAGAGCAGGTTACCAAACTTAAGGGTTATCGAGTCCTCCCCGGACATTGTCGGCTTATCTGAAGTCTTCGGACTTCAGATAAGCCGACAATGTCCCATCGTAACCTGCTCAATTTTTCCTCCAGTTCTACCTTAACCTTCTCATCGGTCCGCAGTGTGCGCGCGTTGAATGTTGCCAGGGGCAAACGTAGGTTGTGTTGGTAACCTGACCTCCTACGGAGATTCTTCGCACCCCCTACTCCGCCGTTACCATGGCCGCTACCTTAACCATGAATAGAGGAGCGACCGGGGACTGGCGGCCGTTTATATTGGTGTGTTATCATTTTTATTTTGGAGGGTTATTTGGTCTACTTTATCAGATGGGTTGGTAAAGGGTTTATTTCGAGTTTTCCTTCTCTAGCAGTGATAACATAAGTGTAAGGATTCCCTTAGTCGGTTTTTACGACACCCGCGGGTCGAAAAGGGATGGTGACATCATGTATTCTTAGTCCGTCACCATACGGACATTAAACTTCTCGGCCCTAAAAAGGCACCCGGCTCAGAAAGAATAACAAATATAGTCATCAATTTATTCCCCGAACGTCTCTTGATCCTTAACAGACATGCATCTTCAATGTCGTAATATCAAATTGTGTCTTCCCACAACAGTGGAAAGACGCCGTGGTTATCGGAATACCGAAACCCGACAAAAGAAGTCCGAACCGGGTGGTTATCGACCTATTGGTCTGAGTCGAGCCGTTGCCGAGCCTGAGGAACATAAATTCTGTCGTTTACTATTTCTGCAATGGTTGCTGCATAAAGACCATTACTTAAATGGTTCTCTAAATGTTTTGTTTAGCAAGGCTAGCTATCCGAAAGTCAGGAAAATGCAGTGGATGATTTTCTGGATGATGTAGGATGATCTAGATGTATGGCCTGTCTACTAGTAAGATGGCCTTTGACTCTATCGTGCTTATATAGTAAATATTAACATAAAGTATGTAATATTATCGTTCATTATTTTTATTCTCTTATCCTCAATAACTCTGTTCTCCCATGACTGACAGATTAGTTTCATACAATAAAATGCTTCACTTTTCAAGATCTTTCATTTGATGTATAACTGTAAGTGTTACAAGGGTGGGGACGGCTTCCATACAAAAATGCCCATTCTTCTTTCTAAGAAGAAGCACTTCTAATCTATCGAGGTGACTATATCTGCAACCTTGTTATTAATATTTGTATAAAGAAACTCAGGAAAATAGGACGCACAAAAAGATGGTGGTGGTAGTAAATTCCCAGTAAATATCAAAATCTGTAATCCGTTAATATACTATGATTGTTTACATCATTTGTTCTATTGTTACATTATTACTTCGATGCACTTACTGTTTATAGTTTAAATGTGGTTTCAAAAGTAGGTGATGTCTAATTTATATGTTTAGCTCACTGATTTAGCACGAGTGAATCAGTCGCTCAGGTGAGGTCGCATTCCGCCGCACACCGCCCTACCTGCGCGCCAGAAATACTCACGCGCACTGAAGCACGCCCCGCCCGCCCGCCTTCCCGCACCTGTACGACTACTGATTTTATTTTCGGCAGACATTCGCTTTATACATAAACATTTGTGAATTCTTAACTTTTTGTTATTGCGGAAATAATACTCGTTATAAATGTTATAATAGTGTAATTGTCCTAGACAATCAACTACACATATTTTGTCATGCTATTTCCATCTAACTAATAGCGAATGCAACCCTAGATTATGAGTTAGTCCGTACTATCTGTACTCAAATCGTCATTAGGATTTATATTTAGAAATTTCGAACTAACTTGTTTACATTTTACCTAAGCCCGATTTATACATCGACAAGTACAGTAGCGAGTTAAGTAGTAAGTTGTTGATTTAGTTGATTTAAATAGATCTCCATCCTATTTTTTGGCGAGTTAAGTTGCCGAGACACGAGAGAGGGGGCTCTCACTACTTAACTCGCTACTGTACTTGTCGATGTGTGAATCGGGCTTAAAAGTAAAATCAAATAAAACATCCCTGCTGGAAAGAATATAAGACTCCGTTAGTTTCCACATTTTACTTATTATTGACCAATTAATGATGCATCTTTTATTAATGTTTCTTGATTGATCTTGTTATACCTGGCCATCCTTTGTTGCAATATTATTTGTAAATTTGTAAAACAAATCAACATAGGGTAGGTATTGTTTAATTTCTGCACCAATTACTATGGTGCTTATATTACTGTAAACGTTTACTTTGTCTTGCTGGTTTCACCGCTTAATTAGGTGCTGCTCGTAAAACTGTCTTCCTCATCTTATATTTACCGCGTTTGCCCTTTTTATTATCCGATTACATGGGCCGCGCGGTTTGTAAAGCGTTTTCCTACGCGAGGGGAGTATTTTCATTTGTTTCCTCAGAAATTACTTCAGACTTTCTCGTAATATAACAAAAGTAACGCCTCTTGTAAAATGCGAAACGATTTATTTCTAACGAGCACTGGTTATGTCATAATTAGCTAAGATCCTTGTCGCACGCGCTTGTAGTGTCAGATCAGGTAATTAATGTTAACATCGATATGATTACGGTTGGTCACAGCTTTATCAGCCATTTCCACTGGGAGACGTTCATGGCGTGAAATACAGATAGTGAAACATTAATTCATTTCATTGCTCTCTTGTATAATGCACTGTTCAATAAATAAGCAAGTACCTAGTGGCAATAAATAAACGAGCGCATAAAATTAGCTAAGTCCGGTCGTAAATATAAGTGTGCATATTTGATGATCGACTGAAGCCGCGCGAATGGTGTTGGTCGAGGATGGCGTGGCGTTGCAATTAGCAGGGTACTCGACGTGTCGTTCCCCACAAACCATGGCACAGAGTCCACTCGTGTGTCGTCGCGCAAATTAAAACGCGACACTCGACCCGATCGCGTCCTCAAACTGCAATTCGTTCATCGAATGAATCGTTTAAACAACAAAGAAAAATACATGGCATTTAAATTTAAGATTTTGTTTCATGCTGTTGTTTTTCACTTTTAATTGTCATTTTGTTGTATAATACCTGTATATTAGTAAAAGAAAAATGAATAAATTGTATTAAAAATTAAGACAAATAGCATAATATTATAATAAACGTACCTATGTGTAGAATATTCACTTACAAAAATCTTTTTCTTAATCTTGAACTTATTTAAATATCTAAAATACTTCATATGTGTTTTATCCTATTTCTAAATTATACGAGTGTGACTATTTAATATACAATATACATAACATTGTATACAAGAAAGGTATTCGATTCTTGTTTATGTATTTAAACAATTTATGCTACAAGTTACACAATTTAATCATTTTAACTACCCCTGAAATGGTTCCATTAGTCTTATTGGGTTTCTCAGCTTTGCTACATCACAATTATTGATTGAACATAACAAAAATACTAATTTTATTCTAAAGCATTTTGTAAAGAAACACTTCGATTACACAATACATTTATCGTTGTTAAACAAGGTTTATATAACAACTTGTTGGGTTGGGCTTATTAGGCAGTAAGACTACAAGATTTGTGGTTGGACCCGGTTGGTCCGGAGGTTTTCCCACGGGTTCGCCTCTTCGTAATTGAGAGCGCCCGCGGGCCGATAATTGTTCTCGCGCGGATGCTCCGTTCCTGAAGCTCCTCGATACCGCGTAAATCATGCCCGTTACTCTCCATTACCTCATAATATCAAATTGACTAGGGAGGATTTTCGCCTTATACATTTTTTTGTTTGCAGCTATTGTATTTATTTATACTATTTGAAATTGAACAGAGAAAATTATCCGATGTGAAGTTTTTATGGATCTTTGTGACCAGTTAAATAGGTATTGGTTATATTAATATACTCTGGTTATTCTGAAATGTATTATTATTGTTTCTCTTTTCCATAATACTCGGGTCTATTGCAGACCCGGTTCTTTGGAAGGCATACATCGGGCCGAAGCCTAGACGAAGAGGCCCTTTAAAAGATATTTAATCTGGTAATGAATACACAAAGCAGTGGTATCTGCCTTGTGTATTCATTACCAGATTAAATATCTCTCTCATCGGTCCGAAGCCTAGACGAAGAGGCCCTTTAAGAGATATTTAATCTGGTAATGAATACACAAGGCAGATACCATCTCTGAACGCACAATATTATACATCCAGAGATGGGCACTGCCGAGTGCATAAACTATTGTAGTCCATCTCTAAGGATGCAATGGAAATTTAAATAATAGTCTATGGATTATTATTATTATTTATTTATTATTATTATTACGGTACATGGAAAATCTTATAAACCTAAACTGTGTCCCACAAAACTGAGAGAGATGATGAGTATGTTCGGTAGATAAGTTATTGGGCTATGGAAGCAGACTACTGAATACCTGTCGTGATAATCAGTTTCTATACCTATTATAAAAAGACAGGTAGTGATTTGCCATCTCGTTGAGTGGGTGCCACGAAACGGCCGCACGTACACAGAGCGACAATATAGCATCATTTATTAGAGAGGCAAAAAGCTGCGGAGAGGTGTGTCTGCGGCGTGCCAAATTCCGGTTAAACCGTTCAAGGAACCCCGGCCTTATGACATTTTACACTTCCAGCTTGGAGCATAGGATCCGCTCTTGCGTAATCCAGACCTGGCTGACCAACGAAGGTAAGCCAGGCCATCAAGAAATCAGGGTCCGTGGTGTCGCCACTCACCAACAGCTTGCTTCAAGCTGCCCCTGCGGGCATATATTATTATTCCTTGGAGCGTGTTGGGAGAGGCCTATGTCCAGCAGTGAACTGCAATAGGCTAGTTGATTGATTGATTCTGAAATGTATTATATAATATGCCTTAAATCAATAATAAAGGTAAATAAATGCAAACAACATAAATGAGTAGTCCACCCGCAAACCCCGCTAAGTTGAAAAAAAACCTAATTATTAAAATGGCGATCATTTTTTTTGAATTTTTTAAATATATTTTTTACAATTATTACACTGTTTCAAAACTCGCTACGTTATGAGTGAATTCATATAGAAAATGGTAAACTCTTGCAAAAAGCGCTATCATAAAAGTCAGTTCACTTTCAAAACTATCTAAGTTATTTTTTTCCTGCAAATGCCGCTATGATTCTCCAAACGCGCGCATATTGAAAGGGAGACACGGTCGATGGAAGTGATTGTAGACCCCGCAGTTTATTTTGCCATTTTCAAAAAATATGGTACAGTATTCAGACTGGAAAACGATCATTACAAAAGTCTTAAAACGACCTGGTTCTTGGCATTTTAAATTTAATGCGTCCAAACGATTTTTCCTAAGAAAGGACAAAAATAATAAATTGCATATGAAAATATGGAACCTACCTTGATGAATGTAGGAGTTTCTGTGAAAGCAGCAAAATTAAATGACGTAGGTACCTACGAAAATCTTAATTATTATAAGTTTCTACAAGAAGAAGAAAATGAAAATAATAGAGAAGAAACTGACTCAGAAGAAACTTTAATGGTTGAAGAAACGGATCTAAGAGTTTAATAAAAACTGATTCAAAACTCTCTATGTCAATTGCAAACAAGTGCAAATCTGTCTATGTTACGAATACTTTTGCATAACTCTCTATGTTTAATATTTATATTCTAATAAAATGGTTATTATTAAACTGAGATTTCATATTATTTCGAAATATAATTCTTAAAAGCACCATTTTGACGTACTATGTATTAAAATGTATAATTGTTGGTTATTTTTAGAGCTAAACATTTTAATTGGTTTTCTTAATAAATTACATAATTAATATAGCGCATTTTGCAAGTGCACTACTCAAATATAATACCGTTGTTTCAGAAACAAGTACATAATTAATAAATAATAATTATGGCAACGCAGCTCGATTACCGGAGCCAAAAGCTTTGTTTTGTTCGTATTAGGATGTTGAGGGTTACACCACTTGTCACGACAAGGACGTCAATGTTGTGAAGACATGCGAGCTTTTTAAACAAACTTTATCTGTCTATAAAACAGAAAGAAGGTGTGCGATAAAACGATCGCGTGACTAAGCCTCGTCACGGAGCGTCTGTGAATGCCTTGATTAGACGTGTCAGCAAAATATAAAAACAACAGTTAAAACTGATGTCTTTTTTCGATTTCGACCTTAATATTAAATAAGCCGGACCGTTTTCAAAATAGCTTTAAAATCATGAATTGTAAGTGTGCTGGACCTGGTGGTACCAAGTGGTTAGCTGGCACTATAAACTTATCGGCGTGACGTCAGTCCAGGGGCGGTGCCGACGTAGAACCATGTAGATCGCGAAATTGATTGCATGTTATCTGATGGGGCACGGGATCTTCGCTAGCGTTTAATACGGGCGTCCGCCGCTAGGCACGCGATCCTTTTGACAGGAGAGCGTCCGTACCCCCAACCCCTTGGAACGTTGTAATTACCGCCCCATAGCCGTGTGCAGCGGCGATGTCGCGCGCGCGTTTCAGGATGCCGACTGGTTAATTACTTGAAGCTACCATATTTCACTATCTATAGTCTTAAGTTAACACTTTGCTAACAAAGTACCAGTTACATAACATTAATAAAAAAATATGCTTCAACAAATGAAGCAATGCGTTGTTTTTTTGAATTGATTACTTATTTAAAAAAAAATTAGTAGTTTGTATTTACTGATCTATAAATGTTATAATATTTTCTTAATTAAAAGCAGTGCGGTTTATCAACGTGAAATAAGAGGTTTGTTAAGTTTGGGAGGATGAATGTGGTTCGGAGTAATTTGATTCGCGGGGAGACGACGGCGATGCGACGCGGGCGGGTCGAACGAGAGTCGAACCGAGTCCGAGTTGCGCTAATTGCCCCGCGCAATATAGAAACAATGACAAAACTTAAGACCGTCTCTGCCGTTCTCGACCCTTGACATCTCGTTCTTTTATTTTAAATTCACTTACCCGCTTCGTAGATTGTTTACTCAGCCAAGTTGCGTCTGCCGTTATGATAACAAGTAAAAACTTCAATTACAATTCTATATTAGTATAATTTTTTAATAATATCTTTGTATGCCTTGAAGTGACTGAGTAAGAACACATGGTGTCAGTACCCCATCACATCCCACAGACAACAAAAAGTAGACTAGGTGATAGTTTGTAGATATTACTCTACTATAATAAAAGACAGAAGACTTGACAAGACAAGATCAACTAGTTTGGCCAGACAGCGTGGTAATAAATGTGCTAAATTTCCCTCCGTCATTGGAGGAAGCCAACCCCTGCAGTGAAATATTAATTGGCTGTAATTATTTAATTGTAATTATTAACTAGACTAATAATTGTACTGTCGCGGTAATTTCTATAAATCTTTGTAGCTAGCCTTTGCACCTTTGTTTCAATCCGCGAGGTTGAACTGGGGTAACCACCCCGTTCGTTGTGTGGTAATTGATTGGGACATTTGATGGACATAAACCAAGCGTACATTGGGTCACTCGGGACTGCATTTAACTATATTGACTGAATGCATAGCACACTGATGCTAGCGCGAGGTATATTTAATTAACTTGATCCACGCTTGATATAAATGTCAAATCTAACGTATGCTAAGGTTTCTTGGGGTTTGAAATTATTACTGAGCTGCATTTACTGAAAAAATATAGAAAAATCAAAATTGTGTAAAATATACAAACACTCTCTATTATAAACTAATGTACGTTTTAAACAATAGCTAAGAGGAAATATGCTTGTCGTATTATTCATTCTGTTAGTTCGTTACTTGGTCATGTACTGTTGACATTGCCGCAAAATAAACTCACCTAGCTTAACCTCGAGCTTACCTCTGTAAACTAAACCCGCCCTAAACTTTTAAGGTCCTTCTAATAACGCAAGCAATTTGTAGGTTTCCTCCCCTTGTTTGCATGCTTGTTTTACTGAGATGATTTGATGATTTTGACTTATTCAACTTGTTGGGATTGTATTAGACGCTGCAGATGTCTACTCTGGTCCGTTTTCAAGAATAATTAATGAGTCACATTGGAATCGTAAGATTTGCACACTGTTTCTTTCGTAAAATTTTAAAGTGGCATCTGTGTTCAACGCTTAAATATTTTATTCTCGTAGGACGCATTGTATTGTGTTTTAATTTTGTTTATTCTTATACCATGTTATGTTTATGTAAAATGTAATTATCGACTGCCTCCTAACTACACTAAAGCTCGGTTTCACTAGCAATTGAGTGAAACTAAAAACACTGCTATCGGGAAAGCTACACAACCAGTCCTATGTAGGTAATCTCGTTACCTAGAGATACCTATTCATTTTAACTGAGTTCTTAGGATAGATTTGCCAAAACATGTAGAAGATGATTTCATCATTTCATTACTGTAATTATTTATTTAATTAATTATTTATCTCAAGGTAATAATATTATATTAAATAATGCAAAATTATGTACTTACTTATTATCATTATTATTAGTTCAGGTCACTAACTCAGCAATTTACTAAAAATAATTAAATTAATTTGTTAGGAATTTTAACTGGTCGTAATTTCAGTTAGGAGACAGATACATTAAAATAATGGTCACATATAAGAGCTCAACTGTTATTGCTAAGTGATATCGATTGGCGGTGGTGAGGTCGCGCTTTCACTCCCTCCAAGAACACGCGAGGTGAGAGAGATGTTTTTATTCGTCCGACACGTCCACGGTCGCCTGTCTCGACTATGTGTCGTCGTCCCACGGGACACTGGCCTTACTTCCGAACGGAGATATTTATAGCCGCCCCAGAAGCCGCTGTTACCTAATGTAACGTTTTATGGTAGCCCTTATTACGGTTACCACACCGACCTGTCGTCTTCCTCGCATCCGTACTGTGGAATTTCATTTATTCAATTGATCCAAATAAATATTGTGTTCTGTTTCCCTACTAAAGTAAGATGTGAATAAGATCCGATGCGGTATGCGGCGCGTGGCTAGTTACGATAGAAAGCAATGGTCACTAGCGGCTCACAAAAACGCCATGTCGAAGATATTCTTTGCCGTACTCGTAAATTGGGCTCGTCCCAAGGGGAAAACGCCGCGAGCTCCTGTGCCGCATAAGCTTATCTCAGACGGTTACCCGCCGCATCGCCTTCGCCTTCTGCTCGTGCCGCACTTTCCCAAGCATCCCGTCGTAATGGCCGCGAGAAAGCCTCTTTTGTTACGCTAGCGATTTGTTATATCTCGCCGCGCTTTTCCGAGATACCTGCTTTGACTCGCGTAATTGTTCTTTCGAATCGGTGGTTTTGTTGTGTATAAACCGCTTTGTCACCACATAAATCTGTTAAGACCTGCCCTTTATAATCGTCTATAGACTTGGTCTCATTGTTAATACGTAATCCGAAATCATTAGCAGTGTATTATGTTTAATTTAAGAATAACATTTTGAATTGTTACGAACCACTATACGCTGAAGGAACGTGCGACGTTTGAGTAGTATAACAAAATACAACCAAGATAAATCAAAGACTACAAATTAAAATCAAATAATGTGAACCAAATATAACAGGAAGGGAGTCATTGTTATTATCGTAATACAATCATTCTTTAGACAAGCTAATAGGATAATACGAAACTATTCCGTACTTTATGCCGGACCTCGCGAATAGGTGAATTAAAATCAGTATACGTGGTGGCTTACGAATTTAATTTCGAATGTTAAATAATTAATCAACAATTAATGCTCATTTCATACATGTGTTAGGTGCAAAGCCGTCGACGCGCTCTGGTGCGTCTTCGGCCATTCAACTTGCTGTTGTGCTCGGTTTGCTGTTTGCTCGAGAACCGTCACTTCCTACATTCCTACACTATCAAGTCGTTGTTCTTTAATACTTCGTTAGTCTTTTCTTTCTGCAAATATAATATTTTATATTTATTTATCTCATTTTTGTCTTATATTTTCATTTTGTTAAAAAAATGAAATATAAATTTTCCATTTACATTTTTGTTATCTAAGAAGCAGTTTTAACCATTACCCACACTGTTAATATTTCTATTAATAGTATGGTCTTAAGTGAACTATTAGGCTCGTCCTACCGGTTTTGCAAAAGTGGGTTAAGTTAACAGATACGATCTCTATGAAAAGGAAAACTTGACTTGCCACTATAGTTGTCCCTACTTGTAGGCCAAGTTTCCCTCCGCCCTTGCAATGGGACAGGAATAGGTACTAATGATGAAAGTTACAGTTGTCATAGGTTAAAGCACGTTTTAAACGTAGTATATTGTTTAAAAATTGATCTTGTAATACATGCTTCTGTATGCTGCCCATGATCTACTATATAAAAATAAGTCGGGTTTTCCTTCCTGACGCTATAATTCCAGAACGCACGAACCGATTTCCACGGTTTTGCATTCATTGGAAAGGTCTCTGGTTACGTTAGGTTTATAGCAAAGAAAATTCAGAATAAATTTGAACAGAAAAGCGGGAAAATAATGCCCGGGCGAAGCCGGGACCGGCCGCTAGTGCTGTTAAAAAAAAACTTTGGAAACAACCGCTTAAATGGTAAACCATACCGTGATAATCAAAAGTAGTAAGACGTGGTAAATTTAATATTTGTTTACATTCTTTGTGTAGCTATGATCGTGATGGATTACAAAATAATTATTTAGCCTCCGCTTCTCCATTTCACCCTCTTTCTATCTCTTAGTCGAAACTAAAAAAGTTGCAAGCAAATCTGAACTCACTTGCCTAACCAACGTTGTATTAGTTCGCCATTTGTTGCTTTAAACTGTAAATAGTAATGTAAAAACATTTTAAAATACGTTTTATTGTATTGAAATTAAAATATAACTGATGGTCCTTCTTTGCTGAACAGCATTTGCGCGTTCGATCAGGGTTGATAAGAATTTTCTTTAACATAAATCTATCAGTTAAGTACACAAAACGCGTTACTTGTTTGTCGTAGTTATAACTTAGTAGTTAGTATTTAGAACTTGTTTTTTTTTATGATGGTAGTGTTGGTTATGTTTATTTTTGTGAAAACAAATTATTATTTTTTGTACTTTGTGAATTTCTGTAACTAAACACACATTTTCAAATAATGACACTGCTCCGTGACATAGTTTGCCGTATGACAATTTTCGCCCGTAAGGGGTTGTTCTCGTACCTCACGATGACGAACCGACCGCTCGTTACTGTCTCACCTGTCTTACATTAACTCTACTTCACGCTGAGGCTTGATGTTTTCACTAATGATCCCGTGTCAACATATTTTTCAAGCACATCTTGTTATAAATGTTGTATTACATTCTATCTAATCCCTCCATCTGCTATCTACTTTTATACTTGTCGTATAAAAGAATATCGTTTGTACCAGTTTTTTACATTGCCACAAGGAATATGCATATGATGTTAATAGACTTCAGCGCCACTATTCATCCTCGTTCATTGTTCTTCGAAATTGCTCTCCGCTGAGAATACTGCTTTTGGGCTAGCTGTTAGTTGCCTTTTTTACTGTCATTGTAAAGCCACCTCAGCAATATAAAGGTTGTTTCAATGACCGTAACTTAAGTTACAAATTATACCTAATATTATTAAAAACTTAGTTAATACTATTTGTACCAAGATACGATGTAGTTAACCGAGTTCATTTTCATATAAACAGTTCCTTGTAAACAAGTAGGTAGGTTTTGAGTTTTTTTGTTATATTGCATATTTCGCATTCAGCGCTTTTTTGCAAATGGATAGCCGATAGAATGATAAAGTGTGTTTAGCTGTATCTAGTTGTTTACTCGACTGCGGTAAAAGGTTTGCGAGTCCCTCGCGGCACGAGGCCGCTTGTTTTCATTTCGTTATTTACTTTTAATTTGGCAGCAAGCGGATGATGCGGCTGGTAGGGGGCGTGTCGTGTGAATAATTGAGCCTTACAGAGTCGAGTGTCGGTTTGTCCTAACATTTGGCCAACGACTACACTAGTTGTTACTACGAAATATTAGTAGGTGTACCAGAAATTACTTCTTCAGTTTTCATTCCCATTCTTAAATGATTTAATTTACTGGACAGTATACCAAATTAAAGTTAAGTTTACGAGTTCAAAGAAAGTTATGTTTTCAAATTGTTAATGGTCTATATAGTCCAGTCAAAATAAATATCCAGTTTGCATTAATTCCCAACAAGCTGGATTTTTGTGCAGGCCTTGAATACGTCATTACAAATGATAAGTCAAAAGTCCCCATCGATCCCGCTTGTGCGTTGTTTTTTATTCGAGGTCAAAGGTCACAAATTTGCGTTTATTGCGCATATCTCTGAAACAACGAAAGCTATCGAAAAATGGTTCAGACAAAGTTTGTAGACCATAAAATTATCTACAAAAAATATCTCAACACTTTTCTCCTACAAGGCATCGCTTTCGAGATATCGTGACTTTAGAGCGCAGGAAAGTCGTATTTTTTACTATATTATATCAAAATCCTATAAATTTATCAAAATCCTTTCTTAGCGGATGCCTACGTTATATCATCTACCTGCATGCCAAAATTCAGCCAGATCCGTCCAGTGGTTCGGGCTGTGCGTTGATAGATAACTATGTCAGTCACCTTTGAGTTTTATAAATATAGAAGATTTCCGCACCACCTCTGAGGTAGGTAAGGCCAATCTTGCACCAACATTGAATCAAATACAACAGTACATTGAATCAAGTACACGCCGCTTTTTTTTAACGTGTTTTCTCCAGTAGGAATACTCCTACCACATAGTGATCTATAAACGCACAGCCCAAACCACTGGACAGATCTGGCTGAATTTTGGCATGCAGGTAGATGATATAACGTAGGCATCCGCTAAGAAAGGATTTTGATAAATTTTACCCCTAAAGGGATAAGATGGGGGATGAAAGTTTGTATGTAACTTTGTCAATTTCAAACCGATTAGGCTGAGACCAAGCATGCATATTGCTACTATATATTGAAATAAGCCTTATTTTTAACAATACTTATAAACGTGAGCGAAATCGCGGGAAAAAGCAAGTGTGTGCATATAGTAAAAAATACGACTTTCCTGCGCTCTAAAGTCACGATATCTCGAAAGCGATGCCTTGTAGGAGAAAAGTGTAGAGATATTTTTTGTAGATAATTTTATGGTCTACAAACTTTGTCGGAACCATTTTTCGATAGCTCTCGTTGTTTCAGAGATATACGCAAAAAACGCAAATTTGTGACCTTTGACCTCGAATAAAAAACAACGCACAAGCGGGATCGATGGGGACTTTTGACATATCATTTGTAATGACGTATTCAAGGCCTGCACAAAAATCCAGCTTGTTGGGAATTAATGCAAACTTTAATCATAATTTAGTCTATTTTGACTGGGCTAATACAACAACCGTTTTTTTATAACTGATGGTAGAGCCGCAAGGACTTAAAATATAAAAGTGACAGTTTAAAATTCGAATTATATATAGAAATCAATGTTATTTCGCGTTTAAAATTTTTAAGTAGGTACCACCTCTCTTCTTATTTTCACAAAAGTTAGATCTAAGTTACCGTTAATTTGGAAACAACTCATTTATAATTACCAAGGAAAAGTAAGTTAATTATGTTACCTAGAATGACAGCTACTGGCGAGATGGATTGCTTTCTACAATCCTTTATATCACTGAGTAATTGATGACGCCCTATTTTCATTTTTTTATTGTTTCTGCATGTTTATTATTTTTTCTATCACCAAAATAGTATATACTACTTTATTATTGATATTGACTGACATTTATTTTCATGTATGGGTAAGATCTATAATAATATTACAAAATAATTAATATTTATTTATTTATTAGTAAAATTAAATTTCACGGCATGACAGAGCAGAGGTTTTTTTAATATTACGTCCGCAACCCTTTTATCAATAATTTTTGCATTTTATAAAGGTCAAAAGCTAACAGAAGTAATAGTACTACTTCTTTTACTAGTTCTAGTTCTACTTCAGTTGCAAATATACTTTCTCGTTATAAACATAGAAATAAATAAATAATGTAATATTAACGCAAGGACTGTCATATTATGTTACGTGCAATGAAACAGCTTATTAAGTAAAAATCCCTAAAGTTGGGTTGATTCGACATCATCTTGTATACATCTTGTATGTAAGTAAATGTCAACCACATTTTCGGTTTTAGTAGTGCGATGTGCCTTGCGTGCTTGAAAGACATTAGCTCTGTGACTAGAGTACGTTAGGGTTGGCTTATTGTCTTGCGTCTATTAATAACAGGTTTTATGGCAAATTAATATCTGAACACGAACGAAAATTTTGTAGATAATTTTTTAAACTTGAGTAGTAAAAAACACATTTATAATTCTACAAAACCATTAATAGCTGTCTAAATACTATACTCCTTACACTGTAAAATCTAAGCGAGTTTATAGTATTTGTAAATGCTGCAATAAATGATATTGATAAATAAAACTTCAGTATTATGGCAGAGAACAAAAATCTTACTGTGTACACATTTGTAGCGATCTGTTTGCTTGTAGCAGTTTTTTTATTTGGAACAATATAAATGAAAAGGTTTCGTTTCAAAATGATTGCAAAATGTGTTTATAGTTTTTGATACATTTTCATCATGCTTCAAAATGTTGCAATTTAAATAAACGCAATTAAATAGTAACAATTTGATAATACGAGTATCCAAGTGCTTGTGGTAATCACTTCAGTGTTAGTTCGTCTGATTCTACCTCTCATAAAAAATATCAATATTTTTGATGCGACAGAATATATTGTTTTATAACATTTGATGTTTGTTTCTCACTGATAAAAATATTTCTAAAGTTTTATCATTGTTTCGGATATCTCCAGAGGACAGTCATATAAATTGGATTCTAGTTTGAATCACGCTCTAGTTTCTTTTTTCATACTTTTGTTTGGCAAATCTTAAAACAATTTCGTAAGTCCCTATAATTTAAACATAGGGAGTTTCCTTTCTTATGGGATCTTAATTATTGAGCGTTCATTAATTGTTCGAAAGTTGGTGTTGTTTAGGCAAATAAATTATTGAAATAAGGAGGGGTTATTGGTCACGTGGCGAACACAATGACAGCACTTGTAGGTAGGTACGGGAAAGTTGGTTGAATTAGAGTTTAGAATTGGGTTCTATTGTCTTAGGTAATTGCGTTCATTTTTATATTTGGCCTTAACCATTAACTAAATTCGATTGGTACATTTTGTAGATTTAATAAATTACTTGGTCGCAGCCAATTAAAAACTGTTATTTTCTGCTTACATTTATGCGTTTGATTGGAAACCGTTGTTTGACATAGCTGTGTCGATGTACAACTTTTAAGTAGAAATCTGGGGCGAAAGTAGAGTGCTAAGCTTGGTGGATGCAGGAGACCGCTGCAGCAACGGTGTTTGTTGACGAGTCTGTAGGCGGCGCGAGGGGAGTGCGGGTAGCGCGATCGTCGGCAGGTGCGCGCCGCGTCAGTTCCGCGATTCTCGCCGCTTGAACGCTACGTACTTCACGAGAGACATGTAGCGCCGACTCGAGCTTACCGCGACTGTGAAGTGACTTCGGTGGTGTGTTGTTTGTAAACTTGAAGTGACGATTATTATTTGTTAAAATGGTGGTGTTAGAGGGCGGCGGAGCCTTGCTTGAGCCGGCCCTAGCGCTGGATGGCGCCGCTGCCGCTTGCCTAGAACGTGCATATGCACAAGCAGACGTTTCCTTAAAACTTTTACCAAAACGTTATATTAATTTACATCAGTGGTTGTCGCCAGTGACTACATCAGTTACAGCTGCCTCTGCTGCTGGAAAGGATCTCAAGTTACAAATTGTAAGAGCCACACTATAATAGTTTGTAGACTAATAACCGCTACGTTTTGTTTGTATACATGTTTCTGGATGCAAGCTTTTTTTAAATACTTACATATTTAAATTATCGACTAAGATGTTCTTCAATATAATCTAATACGTGTACCTAAAAGCTTATTTTAAATAGTAATCGAAGACACGCAATATTATGTCAAGAACTTAGAACCTACTTTCACAATTTTCTCGACCTCAATGTTCTAGAAATCGAAGTAACAATGTGACAACTTGAACAGTGTGTAAATATTATCTGTCTTTGATATTATTAGTATTTGATTTCACCCAAAATGTTACACTTTATATTAAAAATTTAAGAATTAAGGTTAATCATGACTAAGTTTTATTATTAAGTAAAAGAAATACTTCGCGTATATAAAATGCTAGATTACAAAAAAATATCTCTTATTTAAATTGTACCTACGTAACCTATAAGCAAGAGAGACGTAAGTAGATATATTTTCAAAAATTACTAGAAATTTAAAAGAATTCATATAAGCCATATACGTTTGTCATAATCGGCTTTATTTAATAATTGAATCGTTTTTTTAAATATGCAGTATAGGTCCTCTATTTGAGAACATTATAACTCGGCTGCCGTCGGATATCTTGATAGGATAATGTAACTATAAAATAAATTAGAAGGAATTACTGCTCAAAATTCAATGTATTTATGGTGTCTTATTAACTATAAAATGTTTAAAATGCGGTACAAGACCGTGTTTGGCGTATAGGAGCATCGTTCATGCGTCAATTATAAATCAATCACTTAAAAATTATATAATACATGGTTAGGAATAAAAGTATATAAACGACGACTGAAATAACGGGACAGTTAATTACCTGTATTTAAAATTTAATGTTTGTTGAAACCGCAGGGAACAGCTTATAAAGTGTATAGGTAAAATAAAATATAAGTACAACTTCCCAACTAAGGCAGATAAAAACCTATATTACAAAAATTAAAAGAATAAGAATTCAGTCTTTGTTATAAATTTTGACGCACAACATAGAAGCAACAGATGAAAGCTTTCCGACGCTACAATACAAATGTAGATTAACAAATCATTGGTTTATGACTCATACTTTCATAAACTTGATTTTATTAAAGAGATAACTAAACATTAATTTATAATCTTGTGTTAATCGGTAAGTTTTGTAATTTTTCGGTAGATTGAATTAGATATAACTAGCTGATGCCCGCGGCTTCAACCGCGTTGGATTGGTAGCTTAAATGTTATTCTACACCTTAAACTACACCTATAATCTAAATTTCATCAAAATCCAACCAGTAGTTTTTGCGTGAAAGAGTAACAAACATCAATCCATTCATACATCTTCACAAACTTTCGCATTTATAATATTAGTAGGATATTAGGATTTACATAAGGTCATTCAATTGAGAAGCAATATAAATGTATATAAGAGCATCTTAAATAATACATTAAATTAAAATATTTAGAAAAATGCAATAAAACAATTATGTATGTTTTTCCATGTTGTACAGTCAGCAGCAAATACATAGCGACATTCAAGGCTGTCAAATAGTTAGATACAGCCAAAGTGGTCAATTTATTGAGTGCACCTACGGTTATATAATTGGTAACATGCGCGTTCCGTTACTGTTGAAGAATGAAATGTCTCTTTCTATGTGAGCTTCTCGGGTGTATCGAAGTTATTGACCACTTTGGCTGTATCTAACTATTTGACAGCCTTGAATGTCGCTATCTATTTGCTGCTGACTGTACCAATATCTATATCTGGATGATAACCCCCTGCGGTAAGTCTCGGCTACTGACGTACTGTTATTTATTTTAATTTAAATTATCCATTCTTTATTGTGGGTTAGAACATTTAGGCGAAAAAAATCATTACATCAAGGTGGTCTAACTAATAAATATATGAATTGACGACTTTCGTAATTGGTAAATTGTAGTTTTCATGTTTTAGTGTTGAACCAGCTTTTGCCTATGTAACAGCTCAAATTTATCTTGAGTTTTACAATCAGGACAAGTCTTCAGGACTAGCGTATGTTGCTATAATTAAATATCAAAGTCAAGTATTACATTACAAAACATATTCCTGACATGAAGTGAATTTCATATGGAGTCATTTGTAATAATTATTTTAATAAAATACTCTTTAATGAGGCTATATTTGTTTAGACCTTAAGCACGCGCTGTGCATTTAACAAAACAATTCTATTTATCATCAAGTCTATGTAAAATACAGCGTTATGAAATAATAAGCAAAATCTTGACGATTCTTTTTAGACACGGATTATTTATTTTTATTTTAAAGTACTAGACTAAAAAAATGAGGGATAAATACTAAGTTTATGTACTCAAGTACCAAAAACATTGCCTGCAAAGAGTTTTGAAGTAACTTTAAGTCAGAAAAGTATTAAGATGCTTAGACGAACCTGGGGTTCGATGTATATGCGATTCCTACTATGCCTTTTATGCGTGGCTGGAGCCGCCTAGCGCACGTCCATCGCAGACGTACGCGGTCGGCCGGACGCCCGCCCGCTGCCAGCTATATCATACCACCCGATCTCCCTGCATTCATAGTAAAACCCGGAAAGCGCTAAATGTAGAGATAGTCCGTACACCTTTAGCTTCTCGCTTTTTGAGGTTCACATTTACCGTTCCAAACTTACATTACACAAATTGGATACTCTTTGTATTTCAATGTTATTCATGGTAAAACCCTTAGAAGTTGTGCCAAGATATTAAAACTTGCTGATTCGATTTAAAAATAAGTCTAATTATTAAATAACAAATGCATTAGAATTAAAAAAGCAAGTCCCGTTAAAGTCCCGTTTAAGTCTACGGCGCGCGTAGGCATGGTATGCGTACATGTTCGTTGTAACACTCGTTTATTTGCGACTTCCTAGCTCTTTTGTTGTGCTCTGTCGCGCCTGTGTCTGCTTTGAAAAATTGTAATGCAGCGGTATTGTAGACGCGAGCTGCCGCGATTGTGCACATAAACGACGACCTACCTATCTCCACCTAGAAATTTATGTTCACCACTTGTATAATATACGTTTCTGATTTTAATCTTCACGTGTACTACTGTATTTTAATAATAGTGGGAATATTTATGTAGGGTTAGGTATAAATGTATTTAGGTAGTATTAGGTTTTTATTTAATTATTAGAGCATTACGTCAGATTAAAGGTAATAAGATTTCATTAATAAATGTTTACTTTCAATTTAAGTTAATTATTCTTAAAGTTCAATGTTACTTAGTTATTCGTCAAGATATTTTCCAGTTACGTTGTTCTCTTTTATGATTAACTTAATAACTTAACTTTTATGATAACTCATATTAAGGTTATAGTTATGCTACATGTGTCGCATTTATAAAATATTGCACACAAAGGCTGAGAAGTTAAAGGCGAGGGCGGGCGGAGCACACGAGCTACGGAATACATTAGCCACCACCGGCGGTGTCGGCGTCGGTATGCCATAATATATTTCACTGGCGGTCATTTTCGACAATTAACCACATAAAATAAGTAAAATTATGCATGCGGCCGACGACGACGTATATCACGTCCAGTTACGGGCCACGATACCTAACTACATTCATTATTCAAAGAAATGTTTCGCTCGACCAGGTCGCGTCCGGAAACGCCGCCTATGTGATTGATAGATACCTCTTTATTTTTACTTTTTGTATTTAATGTAGGTACATAAACCTTCTAGCTATGTAGGTACCTATGCACGTTTTTAGGAACAATTTTATTCACTTCTCTGACATTAAAAATAAATTTAAATAAGTATTAAAATGCATAAATATTTTTTTAATGTACCGAAATGTTTTCTAAACGCTTTCCACATAAGCCTTTTCAGCAGGACCTCTCGAACGGTCGGATTCATTTTCTCTTGCAATTTCCTACAATTTCCGGCCAACCTTTGGGTACGTTGATGGGCTGCAAAATGTAAACCATATCACCTATATAGTGTTATCTCCTTCAGTTCATTGCAAGTCATTGCTAGAGGCTTTGTGGTCTGTAAAAAGCTTACAAGAATTAACAGTTTGTCCACTTTAATTAACAACATGTTTATTAAAACACTACTTGTGTTTCAAGTTCAAGTAGGGGATCAACGTCCTGATGTGTGTCAGCATCGAACACGATTCGGTTGCGTAACGCAAGTAGGCCTCGATTGACGCGCATGCATGCCTCGTGCGTGAGCCTTCGTCGCTTCTCAATGTTTGACTTGCTATCGAACAAACTTGTTTGCTCATTTACATTAAATTGATCGTTTTTACACATACCACAATTCCGACATGTTGCTAGATTCTCTTAAATGGAACAACAAAAACATGTTTAAAATACAATGCTATTAAAAATTATATTTCCAGCTCCTAAATTTTTCGTTAGACACTAGATACTGTTACTTAATATTTATTGTGTTTACATTAATAAGTATTTAAAATAGTTCTATATGACTTAAATCTAATAGAGATAAATTAACATTTTGTGAGGTGTGTAACAGTTACATAAAAAAATGGTATCACCTTGAGGTAGGTATGCGTATAATGAGTCAGCGTCGGTGTACCGTATGTGACGACAGTAGATCGAGAATAGCGTGCGGGCTATTTAGAAGTCCTCTCTGTTTGTTTGCCAGCGAAATGTGTCATTGTTAACTAATTTAAGTAACAACTACTGCCAGCTGTTACGACACTGTCATATGGCACATATGTGAACTTCGACATTCTCGGTAATAATATTCCACCTTGTGATTTAGGCCATCAGGTTTCGAGCATAAATACCATCAAATTTTGAGGTCAAGTGATTTAGTTAACATGTTGCTAATTTCCGGAAAAAATGTTTCCTCATTTGATACAATTTAATAAAATTAAACTTACACTTGTTTTAACACCATAAAGCGGTATTGTATTCGACCCATGAATAAGTAGAATACAAAATCTATGCCCTATTACGCATCGTAAAATTAAATCTTTTGTAGATAATAGAAACTAAACAAATCATACATCAATCAAGCCTTTTAAATGAAGGGTCTGTCCCTGTGATTAGTAGTGGGACATTGTCAAGGAAATATTTTATGACAAAGTATTTCGCGCGTCGAATTGATGTTTAATTTAAAATACTAAAACTTTAAATACTTTACAAGAGAACCTCCCAATTTTATGATTAATGTTTTCTTACTTTCCACGCTTAAACAAGCTATCTGTATTCACAGCACATTAGTAACCATAACGAGCTCAATAATGAAACTCTTTAATTTTCGAGTGAGGTAGGCCGAGTTAATAAATTATTAATTAATATGAGTATACCGGGGTGGTACTGTCATTCCGATAGCCAGCGACATTATCGCTGGAGAGTTACGTAAACATCAGAATGTAAAACACGATACCGTTTAGCCAGTTAATTAATTGCTGTGACCGGGACTCTAGAGCCGAGAGCGAACGTCGGTCGTCGCGAGCTTGTTATGGAAATAATGAGTGCGATCGCTGCGCACCGAACAACCCGGCCACTGCACAAGTTGTTCCTTGCCTCCACCACCACCGACCACCATGTACCTACCCACTGTTATATTGTTACATCCGATTCTAGACTTTTAAGCGGGTTCCGTACTAAATATCAAATACCTACATAATATCATCTGATCTCTTACCTTGTGGGACATAACAGGACTGTTTTGTATGACATTCATACTTTCTTTTTTCTGTCCATCGCTGATTGTTTTCTCAATAGCCATGCAATATTCTTTTAATTTTGATAATGAATTAAAAAACGAGTAATGCTTTGTGACTGCTATTTTTAATACCACACCGTATACCTTGGCTAAGAAGGTAAATGCTTCCATGTAGGCAATATTATGACATGATTTAAACATCTCAGTTTAGTACATGGGTTCATTGGGGTCGTGTGATTGAGGTAACCGGCGACGAGATATGTCACTTGATTTAATTAAGAGCCGCTTTACCGCCCGTTCCTCCAAGCTAACGCTCCATACGGCGTCCTGGTTAATTTCGAACGAAGTAATTTCGCCAGAGATTTATTTCAATATTGAACATGGTTCTGCCAACCTTACCGGATCTACTTACTATACTTTCTTATAACTTCGCTGTTCTTTAAATTTAGCGAGATGGGAGTGATTGTTTAAGAATCTTTAACTTTTAACAAGCTTTATTTATCGTACAAAGATAGTAAAAAATAAAATAGGTGTAAGGTGAAACCTCCTAAATCCGCAAGTGATTGCATCGCTTAGTAAAAATAGTTCTCATATTTCAACGCTGAATCTCTGACTTACAATTTAATAAATTGACTCCATTTGTTAAAACAGAACGCGATTCCCTCTCTAACTGGTCTGTATCGTTTGAAGTTGTTGCATCTTTAGTTCCTAATATGTACCTATTCATTCTATAAATCTTGACAAGGGTTCGTTTTTATTATTTTTAACTTGGATATGGGGATGATTGCTTGGTATGGTATAGCAGTGACAATTTGCAATGACAAACTTTTGCAGTACAAAGTATTTCTTTAACGTTATGAAATACGTTCATAATTAATTAAATACGTTCATAAGTAGAGCTAAGCCGATTTAAAAACTGGATCTGTATATGTATGGTAATAGATCTTAAGGTTTTCCTGAAACTATTAGTTGGTAACCCTAAAACGGTAGATAATTATAATTGGTAATTTCTTATGTAGATACCTTGGTACTTTATACCGTTTTAAAATTTAATGGTTTCGCATAATTCCATCGTGACTGACTTTTCAAGAGAAAGTTAAATAATTCAAGAAATTTAGCAAATAACAATGAAAAAGTAAATTTCTTTTGTGGTATAATATTATATATAGCTGAAAGTACAAGAATAAAAAGTAAGTTAGCCTGCTTTTTGTTGTTCTGAAAAGTATAAAGTAATAATTAGCTAAAGATTTTGCAAATTTTCAATGTTGCCTTCTAATGCGCTACTCGTGTTGGCCGTCATCACGCGTCGCGGGAGAAGTTCGTTATTAATTCACCGCCTTTCAACTCAGACGCTTTTACTCGCTTAGGGCTTCTGCTTTTCGGGTATCCGAAAGTACCATTTTAGATAATAGGGTAACATGTACTATTGTTGGCCCCCCTTCAATGATTGGCCTTTTGATCTTTGAAGCAGATTATTAAGGATTGCAAATATAATAAAATGTTTCCAAATTAAAAAATAAAACTCTAATTTCTTACTGGGCAACACAATAAAGAAACTTTTTGATTTCGTTGTCAGCAACACTGACAAAATAATGTTTTTTGGTGAGTGAGTCGCTACTGGGGCGGTGGTCTGAGGATTCTTAGAAAAAACTGCTAAGACTGGGTAAGTTTATTGCTTTATATTTTACTTATTATGAATTAGTATTACAATTGAGCTTTTTTTTTTCATTACTTAGGTTGATAACTTGCTTAATATCTCGAATATAAACTATTAAATAATGTAAAAAAAGAAATATTACGAGGCCAATAATTATAATTACAATTTATATGAAAGTCTAATTGAATGGCATGGCGGCCAATAATTAAAATACTGTTTCACAATATTCTAGTGGATTTTAAGACTTAGATGCATTGTGTCGCATGTCACACTTCTAAAATACGTGCAAAAACCATCAGAAACCTTTTGTAAACAAAAACTGGCAGGGCCAATCATTGTACTTTTGATGCTATTGGCCGCTGCCAATCATTGACTCAATCAAGGCCAATCAATATATCGACTCCCAACAAGACATAGTAGTGATGTGCGCGTTTGGATTAAAAAATAATAATAAATGAATTTAAGTATCTAGGTCGGTAATGCTTATTATGTTTGAGTGTATCTATGTACGTACATACGTAATATGTATGTATTTATGTACGTACGTATGTATGTAAGTATGTTTCTTTGGCATCCCAGAGCCTAAACGGCTTGTCGTTTCTTTTGATCACATTAACTTAGCATCTAGTTTTTTTAAAGTGAGCCATAGTAATAAATAATTTAAATACTATGGTGACATGGTTTCATTCTATGTGTGCATAGTTACATCCTTTGTTGACCCTCGTATCAACTAGCTACTAATTTTGGCTTAGTTATTTATCTTGTTGTTTTATTAGTTGTTTGTTTTATTCACCTACAGATTACCATCATGCCGAAACCGTGCGCTGGCAAAACATATAAAAAACAATATTCTGAAGAAAATCTCACGGCAGCAGTCGCGGCAATTAATAATGGGATGCCCAAACGTGAAGCTGCTCGTAAATTCAATATTCCTAGAGCAACATTGCAGTTTAGGATTACTAACAACCTCATAAAAACACGTCCAGGTCCTTCAACAGTACTAACAGAAACTGAAGAAAATATACTTTCGGACTGGATAATCGCATCAAGTAAAAAAGGATTTCCTAGAAGGAAAGAGGAAGTCCTACATAGTGTGGAGCAATTCATGATTAAGACACCAAGACCGAGTAAATTTAAGGACAACAAACCTGGCGAAGGTTGGTATAAACTTTTTTTAAAAAGACATCCAAAAATCGCAGAACGAACTGCCGAAGCTGTCACCTCAGCAAGTGCTAACGTGTCAGAGGAAAATATTAGGAAATGGTTTAATCAAATAGAAAATAGTCTTACTAATGAAGAGCTCGAAATTCTAAATGATCCAAATAGGATATTTAATGGGGACGAGACAGGTTTTCAACTCTGCCCTAAACAGGGAAAAGTTTTGGCCGAAAAAGGCTCCAGGGATGTTTATGAAGTGGATATGGCACCAGCAAAATCAAGCATAACGGTTATGTTTACATTTTCGGCAAGTGGATCAGTAACACCACCTTTAGTGATATATCCACTAAAACGGATGCGCGCAGATATCAGGGATTCAGTTCCCTCACATTGGGGAATATCACTGTCTGATAATGGGTGGATGACAAAGGAAATATTTCTGCAATACATGACGAACGTTTTATTCCCGCACCTTGTGAGTACCAATGTCAAATTTCCTGTGATTTTGTTTGTAGATGGCCATAAAAGTCATATGAATTATGAGCTCAGTGCAAAATGTAAAGAATTGGGTATAGTACTAATTTCACTATATCCAAATGCAACTAGAATTTTACAACCAGCTGACGTATCGGCTTTTAAACCAATAAAACATGAATGGAGGAAAGCTTTACTCGAATGGAGAAGACGCAATTTTTCCACTCAACTAACCAAAGTAGACTTTGGACGAGTCCTTACAACTGTAGTCGGAAACATAAAAAAAGAAGTTATAATAAATGGGTTTAGAGCTTGTGGATTACATCCTTGGAATCCTGACGCCATTAACTATGCCAAATGTCTTGGACAACAAACACAGACTGAATCGGTACCGAAACATGAAAAGAAACTGACAATGTCAGATTTTCAAAACCTTGTTGGACCAGATATTCTTTCTTGTCTTCGAAACAACGTTTCCAGTGAAGACAATCGTTTTTACAAAGCTTTAGACAACATTTACAAATATCTTACAGATGAGACTCTTTCTGACGATGTTTCTAATGATCAGAGGTGTATACATATTGGAGATGAATGGGTACCAATAGATGATGTCCCATTTGTAATAGTACCAAGCCATTCACTAGAAAGAGTTGAGGAAATTGACAACTATATGCCATCAGAGAAACAGTTTAAATGTTCAGCAGAAACAGCTCAGGTCGAAATATATGAAAACAAAACTGATACAAATACAAGTCAAGATAATTTTAAATTAAAAACCAGCAAAATTACAGAGGACGAAATAAACAAAAAAAAGAACAACACTAAAGAAACTAAACACGTCACGGATTTAAAGAGATACAATTTGGAAAACAGAAACACCGACCTTCTGGAAACTGAAATGATTAAAGAGAATAACGTATACACAGAATACCAGGAAATTGACAGTGACTTACTACCAGTAAAAGTCAACACAACAGTTAAAATAATAGACAACATGCACATTATTAACGTAAGAACAGGCCGTAAGAAAGTTATCGAGGAAGATAATAACATAAAGTTTGAAATTGATAGTACATTTCGGAATGAAGAGGTAGAGGAAAATAATGTGGAAAAATTCAAAGAGGATGATTTAGATAATATTAGTATCAAGACAATAGAAACTGAAAACACTGAAAAAGTACAACACAACGTGAAAAAATTAGAGCATATTCTCGAAAAACTTGATAACACCGACAGTATAATAGTACCTTCCGTAAAAATTGAAGATTTCCTTCATAAGGCCCCGACACCTAAGCGCAAAGGAAAAATCCTACCTAAAAAGTCTAATATCTACGTTCTGACTAGCGAAAAATGGCTCGAATCTGAAAAAGAGAAACAAAATGAAAAAGATAAAGCTTTAGCAGAAAAAGATGATCGAAAAAGAATTAAAGAACTTGCTAAACAAACTAAAGCACTAAAAAAGGAAGAAATGAAAAATAATAAAAATAATAAAAGAACATGTAGCGATAAAAATGGAATTAAGGCTGACACTTGCAAAAAACGAAAAACAGATGTTAATAAAAATACAAAGAAAGATAACGTAACAAAAGAGACTGAGAAACTCTTGAGTATGAAAGAACCAACGGTTATTGATAATAACAATATAAATGTAAATGAAACAAAAGTATTAATTGACCCAAAAAACATAGACGAAGTACAGAGTGAATACCAAAATGATTCTAAAGTAACCTTAGACACTTATAATACACAGAGTAAATATAAACATGAAAAAAATGAGAGTAAAACTATAGTGATAAGTAAAGAGACTAATTATGCATTAAATAAACGTAAAGACTTATTATATAAAGAGACTGATAATATAACTACCAATGAAATGAAGACAAAGGCTGTTACTGAACCATTGATAAATACTGAAACGACTGACACAAAAGGTAAAATAAATATAATATCAATTATTCCCATTACAACTCATCCTAAAGTGAAACGAAGACTTTTTGATGAATCTTATACTGTTAAGCCAGACTTTATTTTACCTAAAATACTCAACCGACGATGTTCATTTAGGAATGAACAGGAACTTCAAAATTACTTAGAACATAGTGACAGTCAGTAAAAATAGTATGACATAAATCTCTTCATATACATAATACATATAATTGTTACTTGTAAGATGTTACTTAGGTATCTAAGTTCGTACCTAGAATAAAGTATTTTATTATAATGCCATAATATTTGTGATACTTAGATTAAGACTGAGATTAATTAAGATTAGATTAAGTACAAAGTGCCATTTAATTGTGATACGTAAAACCTACTTAGAGTAAGCATGTGACCTAAGTACTACAATTGCAAATTGTTACTTAAGTGGTTTTATATTCATTTTCTAGATACCTAACTACCTTTCTTTATAAACAAATAAATACCTACTTCTATAATATTTGTTTTTATTCATTGTTTCCCATCACTACTGCTTATGCCATTGCAATTATTAGCACACCACCCCTGCAATGATTGGCCCGGCTATTTTTTGTCTAGTAACTAAGCCAATCACTGTGCCAAAGGAGGCCAATAATAATACTTTTGGTTGTTTATTAGAAAAAATGCATAAAAATATGTCTTAACACTTAGGTTTAGAGTCTAAATCGAATTCAAATGGTTTTTAAGTACTTTTGGAATTATACTGTCTCATTCACCAGTCATATTATAATCGGTACTCAGAGTAACGTGAAGTCAAAGTGATTTTTTTTCTTAAAGGGCCAATCATTGTACTTGTTACCCTAAGTACATATAAACTTCAACTTGTCTTCACACTTCACAATTAAAGACACTATTAGCTCCGTCTTCGGAAATAACTTTTAACTATATTCAAAAACAATTAAATCTCATCGAAAACAATTTAATGAATCGAATGATTATGTCAATGTGATTATGGAAGGTTGTCAACAAACTTTATCTGGATTTAAATAATAATATACTATACCTAATAGAATGTTTCTAATTTTTAGGTGGACAAGTTCGTTTATTTGTATTATGTACATGTATAAATTCCTACTAATTTTGATGTTTGACGCCACATTTAACAGTAATTAATGTTTTGACAAATACAATCCTAAATTATTCCCTGAGACTATTAATTCTGTAAGCAATTGTGTATGTTTAAAATGCATTCGTTCTTGATGATTATGGTGTTCCACAATCGGCAATCACATGGTGGCCAAAAAGCGTCCACGCGATGTTGATTGTGACATTGTCTGGTACGGGTGGGGCTGTGCCACCGCGGTCTACGGGCGTAGGGCGAGAGGCGCATCGCGTCGTGGCGTATCGCGACTGCCACCCGCATTTGTGATGCAAATTGTTGCACCCGCCGCAGCGCGCCTGTGCTTCACACCTTACCTGCTGCAACCACTGTAATTATTGTGAAAAATATTCATTTGTAACCTTTTAGAAAATCATTAACATAAAAGTTTTACTGTTAACACGACTGGAACTGATTTTTATATTTTCCAACCTGTAAATATTGCTTTTATTACCGTTTTTTCTTGTGTAAATCGATACTTGTGCCGTTATCTATAATCATGGGAATTCAATAGTTGCTTGAACTGAACTGGCTGCAAGAAGTTCGTGTGAAGTTTCGTGAGAACCTAGAGCAGCGCAGCAATCGACAGAACGTTATCACATTTCAAACGGTTTCGCAAAACGAATAAATAAGAACGGAGGCAAGAAGCGTGCGGTGAAACCGAGTCAAAGCGTGGGTATTAGAAACGCTCCGATTACCACGCTGAGACAAGCCGTGCCGCACAGCCTTTGCCTCTCTAGCAGTGGGGCGTCTTGTTATTGTAATATAAAATATCTGTCTTACATTAAGTATTAGCTAGTGAATTCACCTAGGTACTAAACTATTACATGTTTTTTACTTATTATTAAAGTTACGTATATTATAACTATGTACATTGTTGTGAAAAGTATATAAGTTAATAATCAGTATTTATTTGTTATTTTATTTGTTATGAAAAGACTGTCTAGAAGAATAAAAGTAGACGTTAGCGAAATGGCAGTGTCTCGGACACGGGTACCGCTGCTGCCGGCTTGACCGCGTTCCACTAACGGTATCCACTCCGAAGTATTTCTTCGAACGGGGCGCGTGGCACACTTCATGCGTACATTCACCTCACCTATCTCTGTCTCCACATTGCCTGCGTTTGTGGCACAGTGTCCTTTTCCATTTGTTTGTGGTCTTTCATAACATAACAGTAATTAAAGTTGAATCTTTACATTAGTGAAATTTACAAAATATTTATATTTTATAACTTGTTACGTGACTTTTCCCTAACTCGTATTAAATAATGAAAACTTTGTTTCTTCCTTATTTGCATGAAATTAATTTCATAAAGCTATTATTAGTAAAATGTCCAGTCTTACGGGACGATGACAGATCACAGTTGGCATGTGTTTTAGTCAACCTTAAGCCTTTTACGTTGTATTGACTAGTGACTTAGCCAACCGATATTTGTTTATTAGGGCTACATATTTGATGAAGTATATACTAGAACTAACATAATATATAAATACCTAATAATAAAGGTAACAAAACGAAATACAAAGATTAATTTTATTTTGCCAACATCACTATAACAAAAGTTATAAACTCTTAAATAAATTCGGATCAACGTACCGTTAGAGGTAGCCGAACCTTGTTGAATGTGATCAAATACAGTTAAAATGCTATTTGTTTTAGTTTTTTATCTTTTTTACCTAAATATTAGTATGTATTATGTTTTAATCATGGTTTTCTTAATTTTAGCAGATTTTTTAACAATGAAAGAATGTAAATGCCATACTAAATTCAATATGAGAGTATTTTTATTAGTACATATTTATATATCCCCGTATGGTGACGGAGTAATAATACATTATGTCACCACCCCATCTCATCCCATGGGTGTCGTAAAAACCGACTAAGGGACTATCCATGAATATTAACTTAATGAAATAAAAAGAAGGAAAACTTGAAATTAAACCCTATACCAATCCGTTTGGCCAGCGTGGTATTAGTAGGCCAAGTATGCCTCCGTCACATGGGAGGAGGCCCGTCCCTGCAGTAGGATATTAATGGGGGACGTAATGATGATGATGATTTATATATGTTTTGCCAATCCGATGTCCTTACTTTATTGTGAAATTAGTAACAGCTTCTTAACTGGTTTTTGCGGCATTTACGATGTGACGAGATAAGAAAACACTTTTTTCTTAGTCCTTCTCACTATACTACAACACGGTATACAAACACACATATCACCTGTAAAAAATACATCCCAGTGCATTTTAATCTTAATAGGAAAACATTTAAAATAACTGTTTTCATTGTTAATTTCACAGAAAGAAGAAGCTTCTAAAACGTACTAAAACAAAAGATTAAGTTTCCATTAATGATAACTTTCTGATAACTCATTACGGCCCGTTTTTCTAAAATAGAAATTTCCTAACTATGATAACAGAAGAATTAAGGAAGCCATTTCGTTGTCCCTCTACACCACCTCAAGCGGTATAATTAGATTGACGTCGCTCATTCTCCTTTCGTTTATTTTCTGAAAATGAGCTTTTTACAACTTACTTAAATATTTTTTTATTTATTAGAATAACAAATTGCTTTTATTTATCTTAGACCAGATTTCAGGGAAGATACAATAATATTTTTGTAATTAGTATGTAATTTACAAATTTAGTTCATCCATAAAGTGTGTGATATTTTATCAAGTCATGTCCCGAATTAGTTGAACGTATATATCCCAATTTGCTACGGAAGTGGATAGCAGTAAAAGCCTAAAGGTCGTTGCTGTAAGGGTTCTGTTAGGGAGAAATTGGAGCAGAGGTGCGACCCATGTTCTAACGCGTCACTTCATTACATGGCCTCGTTACTCGCCTATGTCTATACCATAAAACAGGGACGAAGCAATACCATCAGTAAATGCGCTCGGTGTCATTTAACTTATTTGATATTTAGAACTTATTCGATTCGTATGTATATTTGAGTAGTTAGTGCTGCTGACAGTAAACGTTAATAAAAGTCTTAAAAACTATGATTATAAAAATATAAAAAGATGTACAACCTTCATGTATTACTGTTAACTGACGTAAATATTGCCTTTTCCTAAATTGGTCGAAATTAAAGAGTATAAGCGTGAATTATTGGTTTTTGGAGAATTATTCCTGCACAGTTAGAAGCCAACGCCCGCTTCTTGCGTGCGTGTGATTACATTGCTGTGTAATATATTCACATTTTCACCACCTTCGCATCCTTAATGTTTCGTTTCCTTCTTTGTTTATTATGCGCTGGTACTATTAAATTTCTTTGTGTTAAAAAAAGTTATACACCGCATGTATCTTTGACAAAATAGTTAATTTTAACATTTTGATGTGGCAAGGAAACATTACTTATCATCCTTATCTCATCGTTAACCTTCTTCACGTAAGAGATCGAATTAAACACTTGCTGTAGGTAGGTTAATCATCCGGATCACAGCATGAGTCGTCTAACCCCCGATTTCTGAATGACTGATCAAGTCAAAATCAACTAATCAAGTGTCAAAACTATCATTTTCAGGAACTAAAATGACAGTTTTGACACTTGATTAGTTGATTTTGACTTGATCAGTCATTCAGAAACCGGGGGTAAGTCTATAATCAAGTGAAACGCTAACTAAATTGTCTGCCAAGTTACTATTTAACGTAGTACCGTAGTGTCATTTACAGAAAATTTTGGATCTTTGCCAGAGTAATCCACACAAAAATTACCTTAAGGAACCTTTTTTTCTTAACATTACTTATTATCACATAACTTACTTAAATCACATGTTCATTTCACAAATATGTTACAACATTCGTGATTTTTTTTTACCTAGGCTGTTTTTAGCAATTATGTGATTTACTTGAAAATTGTATAGTAATTAATTAACTATTTTGGACACAATATGTTACTCGGAACATAATGGAAAATATTTTATAAAAAAAAATTATTAGTTGTTTAATCTATTAGTTAGAGGAAAGCAGTTAGCTACATAAAATTTTGCTTGTGTGCTGTTTATAAAGACAACACGTCATTTCTGACGTTTAAATAATAAGAAACTACAGCCATGCATACAAATGTCGATATAATGAAAGCATGTAGTGTAAACCTTGCCTCGGCCGCATGACCAACTTACTGTAACACTCTTGCATTTCGGTCATTGATTTAGAACCATTACCATTCAGATCATAGTGCGTATTATTGTTCACCAGAAATTAGGATCAAGCTGTTATTACGAAACGAATTTGTTGCGATGATAGCATTTGCCACATTCAGGGTTGTACCATTTTTAATGGAGGCATACTTTCAGCGATCTTTTTGAGACTAAGAGTAAGTATAGCTTACATTAAAAAGTAAAAACGAAAAACTGCATAAAACATGTCAATTTTAAATACGAGTTTGTACTGATCCACATTAGCTACCCCATTGTAGCCAGCTGTGAACCCTTATTAATGCTGACGGCAGCATAGCTAAAGTAACTAAAATTATTACTTTCCCATTTTTTTATTAATGTTACTTGTGAGTCTCATTTTCTTCTATCGCAAAATTTGGAGGAGGTTATCCGCCTATATCTTTTTTTAATCGTTTGTTGAGATAAAATATTTGGATTTTAGTATTTTGTTTATGAGAATAGACAAGAACTTAGATATGTAATGTACAGAATATACTTGGGTATTAAGTAAGTTGTATTAAGGGAACTAATTTCTGTACAAATTATAACAATAAATTACAAATAGGTAATTTGCTATTTATTGTTATAATAAAAAAAATATAAATAACATGCATCATCATCCATGTAAACAAAATTAAGTCTGTCTAGTCTATTTATCTAGTCTATTTTATGGGTTATCCAATATGGCATAGTCCCGATATGATACTATGTAATCGGTAAAATCAAAATCTTTTGTGGTTTCTTCAAATCCCTCTTATGCAGTTCATTTTATTGTGAATAGATATTCTGTAAGAATATTTATCATAATTTTACGGTTTGTGCAAAGCCTATTTACCCACACTCCCGTTGACTTGGCTACTGAGAACGTGCCGGACTAAAGAAAGCGGTTATAACGGTGGACGTTTGATCCATTTAAGTCTGTATGTTTTGATACAAAATCTGCCTGTTAAATATTCTGAAGAAATTTTTGTCTTTTTCGGTAAATCATCCGTAATGTTTTTCCGCTTTTAAATGTTTGTCTGCGTAAACTGTATTAACGTTTACTTTATTTTACTCTTGAGTAAATATATTACAGATAATAATAAGTCATAGGGTGAGTTGTTAGAAAACGACAGATAGGTGTGGCACGGGTGCCGACGTTGCTACGGTTCCCGATGATGGTGTTTTTACGATTGGGGTGCGCCCGTGGCACGGCCGCGCCTGCTAATTTTGATAAAAGCACCGACCGCACCCGGTCGTCGCCGTCACCACTGCGACCCATAAATACTCGTCTAAACCGCAAATATATACTTACACTTTGATGCTAAAATGTATCGTTTCTTATAACTTTATGGCAAATAATTCAAAACAAATAGCATTTTCATTACAACGTTACAGCGTACAGTAACTTGCAAATGTAGTTTACAGAGTTAAATATTATTAAATTGTTTTATTTGATGTAGGTATGAACATAAATGTAAGATGTTTGTGTTTTGTTCTCACGGGCCATTTTCCATGTTTTAGAAAAACTTTTTTGTTATATTACTTTAGGCTATCGACCGATCTAATTTAAAATATAATCACTGAAATATTAAGACAAGTGACACTTTGCCGGTTAAGCAGTAAATTGCTTTGTACTTAATTGGTACTTAGGTTACGTTACAACACTAATCGCATTGAAAGATATCTTCGTATTAGGGCTTTTATATGTTGTTACCATTAATGTCAGCATTGTAATTTGTAAATGATGGTTTATTTTCCTGGAGATGGTGTTCGCAGAACCAAGACAAAAGATTAGCGCGTAGGATTGCTTAGCTGACTTAGCGTTCAGAACAGATAGCCACACACAAGATGGTAGGGTAACCCTTTTTGGAATACAGGAGTGGAGAATATTTGTATCAATATAACAGAAAGCCTGTAGTGCTTTGTCATCCAGGGACATAAACTTTTATCAAGGCGAATACTTGAAAACAAGGTTAAGGGTAGTACTTAAGTAAAGAGATACAGTCTCACTGGCTTCAAAGTTTATCTGTTGTTAATAATATGTTTTACCAATCATAATTTACTTTAGCTTTTGTAAGTACCATGGTTTAGTAATTTCACTAGCTACTCCATCCTTCTTGCTTTACCTACACTATACATTTGCACGGACTACTGCTTTGAGATAAGTGATATACTAATACACCGTGTACATGTATTTTCGTTAATTAATAAAGAATAAAACTTGGTTGTATGAAAGTACATTTTACTTTCATTATTGCGTGGTTTGGACTAACATCGATGTTCAAAACCACTTTTGCCTGCGTAAAACAGTCAATAGTGTTATGGACCGACGACGGCGACGTCTCTAGTCAAAACTACTATTAACTGTTTTTTCCAGTCTAAAAACCGGCAATAAGTTTTGACTGTAACATAATACATTTTAAAGTTCTTACTTTTTGGTTTATTCAAAACAACTGTTATTAGCATTTACGGTTTATGGATTGCATTCAAGCAATCCAGTTACGTAGAGAACTCAACGTTGTAAATTTCAGTCAGTTTCTGGTGCTGTATTTATATTACCTACTTATGTATTAGTGATACATTTATTTTATAACAATTTTAATAAAGTCCAAGAAGAAATTTTGGTAGGGCGTGCCGACGACGTGGGCGTGGCGACGTCCCGCCCAGCCTTGCCACGCCCTCGCCCTTTGCCACCTTTTCGCTGAAAATCTGTAAGCGCTGTTTCGTGTAGGTATTCAATCAACTAAGTAATCAGGATTAAAATACGGCCTTTGTTTTTGGCAAACACTCAGACAAACAGCAAACACAAAATGTATATTTTGCTTCATGTGGGTTTTAAACTTAAAATTTCTGAACAATCAAACCTTTTGTTCTGCATTCAACCAGCTAAAAAATAAAATACTATTCATTTTTACAGTTTCTAAGCATCGCAGTTTTAGAAATACTGTAACTGAAATTATTTAAAATAAACTAAGTATAACACAAACATAAAATAAAACACCTTTATCATAATAATCAACATCATCATGTCAGACTACGGACTTCCACAGGACAGGACAAGTAGACATAGGCGTCACATCCATGTTTCCTCGTAGCACTTTCCGCCATGTCCCCATCCATCAGTTTCCGCCGTCCTAATGCTTCATTTTTATAAAAAAGGTTTACATTATTTCTCAGAAATAATACTATCTATGACTAAAACAAAACTTAAGACATAGGTATTCCGCGGCGTGCCTTCCTTGAAGCTATGGAGGTTATAAGAAAAGCCTTTTCTAGAGCAGGATTCATTATCACATGTAAATAATCGTAAAAAACGATAGTGTTTTTAAGAAGTCCGACAGTTTAATTATAACATTGGTTTAGTTTTATTACTAGTACGCCAATTATGCAAACATTAGCAAACTATAAAAAAACCAACTAAGTTGTGGATATCCATAATCAGATACTGACAAACAAGGAGAGTAAGGGACAAATCCTTAACAGACATTACATTATTTACATGTGATATTGAATCCTGCTCTAGAAAAGGCTTAGGTATACGATTTTTTTTAAAGAATATTTTACATGCTTAAAATATTTTTATATTTGTTAAAAGACGTTAAATTTTTTGCCAAACAAAAATAATGATAACATTTACTGTTAAGAAAAGAAACGAACATTGTAAAGAAGATCGCAACCCGCGGGGCATATAACCTTGTTAGAGCAAGCGAAGGTATCACAACAGTGGCAGCGGGGCTCGCTGCTACCGACGATATCCCTGTAATCTCGTTGTGACTCCCGAGCCCGTCGTTTCCGATTCTTACCAAATTACCTTTTGTACGAACTTGATCGACAATTTTATTCGTTAGAACATAAAATGCTTTTATCTCAATTTAGGATGCTCGTGGCTGTTCGGAAAACAAAAGTTGAAGACAATAAACTTAGAGGTGTTAGGTTTGCACGAAACACGTAGCACCGCGTCTACGCCACTAAAAGCTTATTGTTGACGTAGCGTTCGATTCAAGAGGCATGGCTACGTTCTTGTCCCTGTAATTGATTGCTTTGTCGCGTAATTTGTTTGCCCAGCGCCTAGCGTAGCGTGCTATCCTCGCGGGAACGGAGGTGCTTGTCCTCTCGTTATGTTCCTTGTAAATAATAAATAGCATCTGCTGGTTCGTGTGCCTCCCGCTACTCTTGTTCATACGGTGATTCAGCATTAAGCGATCACGCTGACATTGATAAATCGCATTGTATTAACGGCGAATACATCCCTTACATACTTACTAATTAATAAAGTAACGTATCGCATTCACAAAAGCTTATATTTACAATTAGAATCAAATTACCACCACGTGTTCTAATTCTGCGGTATTAAGTCATTTGTTTTAAAAGTATAAATCAAAAAGCTTTTCAAGAGATTCAGAGCGTATACCAAAAGGTCCGGATTGAGCCAAGCACGACCGTGCGCGTTCCTACACTAATAACACCGTAATTGGTATCGAAGCTCGCCGCAGCTGGATTACTGAACGTCTAATTGAATGCGAAACGCTTCCTTGCAATTGCCTTCTACGCCACCACCTTGCTGTGACACAGTAATAGAACCGACTTAATTTTGTTGCGGTCAAGTCTGTCTGTTTTGCGCACGTGTACGGTCGGTCGAGCGCGCTTACACCGCGGTACAGAGCTTAATTACGACGTTTCGATGAGTTAAATTGCCCTGGCATCGTGAGCCTGTCCCGTCAGGAGATCAAACGTTTTCTCCCGCCCTTCGAATGCGACTTTAGATTTAGCGACGACGTCGTACCAAACTTTACGATGTCAGATAATCATTTCGTGTCAATTAGCTAATGAAAAATAAAATAGGCCTTTCTGGTAATGTACAAGTAACTTAATTAAAATTATGATGATGATAGCTGGTGTCTGTTTTTTGTCGTCGGTAAGGAGTATTTTTAATGTGCATATTATTAGACGTATATTTGCTCGTATATTAAAATAAACTGTATTAGGTAATATTTTACCTCTTGGTTTAGTTACTTTGTATTTTTATCTTCTAAACTATCAATAAAAAAATTACTTTAACATAGCTTGCATGATTGTGGAGGCAAAACTCTTTTCGACAGAAATTACTAGGGATCCTTGTTCGCTTGTTGATTGCCGTTATTTGTTAAAGAACGAAATATTTATTCACTTAACAGTTAATATTTTAGATTATGATGGCTTATTTCACCGGAGACTGAGCTCCCTACACCTCCAAGTTTTGTTAATGTGAATTACTAATTAAAATTTCTTAACAAAAGTTGGGGTTATTTAATAAACTGACTATCAGACGTCATTAGGTAAGAGTCAAAGACAGCAGCCATGCCGTAATAATTAAGTCTCCAAGATTACTATGTTTACAGTTATCACACTAACAGAATCTCTGGAACCACGCCAAAACAATATCTTCTCAACAGGTAGAGCGTGTTTTAAATGACATCACACTCTATACGCATACGTATTCTCAATCACATTCTGATTCACCTCATTCAAAATATTTTCAGTTACTAGGTCATTGGAATATATGATCAACTTGATGTTGTTTATAATCTAAAATAGTATTGTTTTACTTGTAATTACAAACACTACGTTATAGCCATTAGGTGCAATTAAGAATACCATCTGTGCTTAATATAAGCACGCGTGCCGTGGTGGGCAGCACCAGTGTTATTATTTTTTAAAACGATTGTGTTAATTAGAGTACTTCACGATGAGTCGCCCTCGGGCTCTGAAACCGTATTGTGCACAGATAAAAAGTACAATAAACGATATGCTGCACTATTAATTAAACCGCTTTACCGATTCACATTTGCTTCGCCAATAAGCTTACGTAGGATAAACAGAATTAAAAATAAAATATTTATGCTGGCGTTTTGAACAAAGAAGCTTCATTGTATATCTGAATTATCCATAGATTCCTAGTCTTATTATACTAGGCATATAAATATTTTTAATAAAAAACATGCTTTAATCGAATCGCAAAAGTATTACGTACCTTGCTGTAACCTGTGGCTGATTATTACAAAATTCAAATCGCTAAAAACCGTTAGAGATAGCTGAAAGAGGTATAAAGGTTAATTCTTAGACTTTCTATTCTAAAGTCTGGTCCAGATATGCATAATTGGCCCAATCCGATTACCGTATCCGCGTATCACGTATCAAGCTTCGTATGATACGCGTATCATCACCCGCCCACATATGCGAACATGATACATGCTGGCGATACAGATACGGTGATCGGATCGGGCAAATGATACACTTCTGTACCCCACCTTAAGACTACCTTTTCTTTGTTCTTTTTTATTGCATTATAAAACGTGAAATATACTCTTCTTAGTGTCGTCCTTCTAAACTTTTTTAAATTTACATAAGGTAGGTATGGGCAAATTCATTAGTCATTGGCAGTTATTCCTTAACTACATTATATTAGTATAAATACGTACACGTTGAAATTAAATTAATAGAATGTTACAAGTTTTAGTTTACTATAATAAACTGTACTGTACTGTACTGTACATGTATGTATATGTACTGTACATAAACTGTAAAAGGCGTTACAATTGCATTATGTTACGGATTGAAGGTCGATGTAAAATTCATATTGCATAGTAACACGTTTTGTGTGAAACAGTTATCTCAACGAAGAGAAGTAATTGGATAATAATAAGATAATTCGAAAAAATCATCAACTGACACCATTAGCAAAGCACAATTTATTATTCTATCTATCGAACTGGTTTTAGCTACGTTTTTGTAAAATATTAATACGCATAATTTACTTTACAAACTAATGCGGATGGTCAAATTTAAGTATATTTAATTTGTTTTCTTTTGTTACAGCAATTGTTTCGGTCGCAACAAGCCGCTGCGGCAGGCGGGCAAGCGGCTGCAGCACAACTTCAACTTCTACAGCAGCAGCAGCAACAACAATTTCAACTACAACAGCAACTAGCTGCACAACAGGCTTTTACTCAGGCGCCATATGTTATTAACGCAGGACAAGAGGGTGCGCCTTACGTGAGTGCCCTAATAGCGGGTGTTCCTCCGTATTACGGTGTAGCCGCACCATGGGGAGTATACCCCGGGCTTGTGGCACAGCCAGCGCAACAACAGGCGCAACAACCACGGCGCCCTCTTACCCCTCAGCAAGGGGAGCAGCAGGTGAACGGGCAAGGACAGTATGTTATCCCGTACTACGATCCCGGTTCATTAGTAATGGGTGGACGCAATGGTACGCCTTTGCGACTCGTTTCGCCGGGTGGCGTGCTTGCACCACGACAGTACCAACCGGCGCCGACACACCCCGCAGCCAACGCTGCACCTCCTGCTACGGCACAGCAACAGCAACAACAGCCTCAGCCTGGTAAGATTATTAGATCACGCTTTTGTAAATAATTGACTTATTTATATATAACAACTCTAACATTCGATCTAGTAGTACTCACTGTTGCATTTTGTAACTTTACGTTTAAGAATGAGTAATATTTTCAAAACAGTGTGAATCAAATCTTACTACATGCTATCATAACAGAGGATACAATGGCTGGCTGCCAGATTTTCGATAAAAGCAGGTCGTAGCTACCTAATTTTTAATGAAAGAAAGAAAGAAAATAAATTTTAAAAACGTAAACGTAACGTACGTATTTTTTTTTATGTGGCTTGTAGAAATGGTGTAGGCTCAGTTAGTTATACTTGAAAGCATTCATAAACCTAAAAGTTTCGCTGTAAAATTATCTTTATTATCGTTACGAGCTAAGCGAGTAGAGATGATTAAAAAAAAATTTTTAACAAAAATATAACCAACGAAAAAAAAAAGCACTAACAAGTAAAAAAATAATCATTAACTTTAACTAGGCACACATTTATCATAAAACTCAGATTTTTTGGAGTCGGTGCCAGCCTATCTGAGTTCAACTAAATATAGGGCACCGACTCCAAAAAAATCTTTAACATTTTTAGTGAAAGCGTCGTTTCCGTAAAAGTATATTCGTTTTAATTATTTTTTTAAAAGTATTATTGAATTATCTGACTCCCCCTTTCCTTTTTCATAATTTGGGTAACAACATCAAGCATAAACAATGCTAAAATCGTCATTATCGCAATTTTGCTGTTGTCCGATGAGGAACTCCTTTTCATAGCTACGTAGTCCATCATCAGATCACTGTGATTTATTTATGGGATCACATTGAAAGCAACCCTATCCAACAAAGAATTCATCAAAATCGGACCCCCCTGTAAAAAGTAATGAGTGATTATACAAAAAAAACATACGTGTCGAATTGACTCCTCTGTTTTTTTTTGTGGGTCAAAAATAGACTTTACTTATTAAACCTTAATTTAATATTATTTCGATACAAATTCCTTCTTAATTATTGTTTTTTAATCATGTCGATCCTATTTTTCAATTTTGTATCAAGGTGATTAGCCCATTTGTGTTAAAACCGTAATTGGCGTTAGTTTTAAGATTTAACCAGTGACACTTGTAGTACTTAGTTTTCAATGTTAATGACAAGGTTTTGTCCAATTTATTAATAAAGTAAACACAATATAAGTCAGCCCTTACGCGAATTAAAAATACCTTATTGTATTTTTAAAACTTTGTTTACTTTTTCTATTAAGAACTTCTTTGTATCTAACATAATTTAACAATTCAAATTTAATGTCCCCTCTTTGCATAATTATATAAATAAATACACAAGGCTGATTGGTTTAGTATTCAAGAAAATAAAGGCTTGTACCTGCCTAGGTTTATAGGCTAGTAATGTCTATAGTATTTAATAGATTTTAAATACATAAAGTACCTCAACATATAGAATGGTGCCAAAATAGATTATACAACTATTTTTATTTAAGTACTACGTAGAAGTCTGATAATGAGTTCAATAATATGCATTATTAACCTAAGCGCACCTTTTTTTTTCTAAAAAACCTCTCCAAGAAAATGCTCCCAATTAAATAATTACTGTTGTTACCGTGTTTATTTTAAGTTACTTACCCCCTTTACTCATAAACGACACTTAAATTTTAGTCAATTGATTAGCTTAAATTCTTACGGTTTTGCTTGGTATAAGGCTGGTTTTACAAATAAAAATCTCGCAAAACAGTGATTAAATTTAAGAGGCCTGTATGAATAATGGGGTTAATTATTAAGTACGTATACAAGTGTTACTAATTTTCTTATAACGATCCTGATACAGGTATCGATACTCTGCCTTCCTTTTAAATATATTGTTTAATAATGAATGCTCGCAAAAATACAAAAACCATTGATACTATTTTATTCACAATATGTATAGGTATAGTTAAAGGTACTTTAAGAAAGAATTACACCAACAATTCTGAGCTTTTTATAATATATTTCTAAACAAAAATGTAACAGTGAGTATATATCTAACAATACAAATAATTTATTTAACCGTGTACATAGCAACTGATATTTACATGCAAATAATAACATTTTACAACTAAAACATTACGAGTACTTTACGCATGGCGTGAATGACAAGTAGTTTTAAAATTAAGTAGATATCAATTAGAATTATTTATTATTAGATAATAATTGATTTGATCCTAATTTGTTTTAACATTTTATAAACTGTAGATAATATAGTTAGTACCTAATGAATCAAGTACAAAAAACCATCTAGATTCCATAGTACATAGCAACTATCAGTTGCCCTGCCTATTAGGCAACTGATATTAGCTTAAAATGTACTTGTACGGCCTGTACTTGTGTCGTTTTAGTTTTAATTATTAATATTATAGTTTACTTGTGTATATATAAGTATTACATTTTAATAGTTTTATAATGTTTTTGTATATAGACCTTACAATTATTTGATGTATTTTGTATGTTGTTGTATGTATAGTATTTTAATATACTTATTTAATTTTTAGACCCTGTTTAGTCCATTGAGTAAAAATAGAAAGAAATAACTATGTAAATGGAATGTAGGATAACATGGGAATAATCTTTGCGTTCCGCGTCCAGTGTTTATGAGCAGTGTTCTAACTTCATTATAGGGATGTCTTTGATTGTATTTTTGCAGGATGTACATAGATATCAAGTCATGGATTGTTTTGTAATGACTTTTTAAATGAAAAAAATAAATATATTATGTAACAAACATTTAAATTTATTTTAACAACTAAAAGAGAAATTAAAATAAAGTAAGTATAGATAGCCACCAAAAAAATAATTATGAAGCAGTAAAAAACCTTCAACAACATACGTAGCATAAAATGAGTAGGTAATATTGTAGCATGTATCTAAATATTATTGTAGAAAGACCTAGAAGGAAACTGCAGCTACTAAAGCTATTACATATTTATTATATTGATAACAATAAAGAAAAATAATTTATAACTTTCACAATAATGATTCTTAAAAATTCAACTCGCAACAAAAATAAGTTGAATTTTACTAAGAATATTGTTTATATTGTAGGTATTGCAAGTCAGTGCACAAATCTTGATTTTATGTATTGACCTCAAATAGTTTCATTTTTAAATATATTAAACAGATTAATTTTATATGGAATTCTTTTTGAAACGTGTTTTTAAGCATTAAACAAATATGTATAATTTGCAATTTACATTAAACACCTACATTGTAATATCTACCGTTTTAAAAATTTGTAAAAGTGTTTCGGGAGTAATGTGGAAGGACACTGTGTTATTTTTTTTATAAGAATCCACTTATCGTCAAAGTGGGTTTAACACAACAAACCAATGTTTTATTATGACTTTGGCTAAAAGACGCAAAATACACTACATGTATACATACGCTACGTAAGACAAGAGGAATTGAAAACGAAAATTACCTTCTTATGCCCTCTAGTAATCTTATAAACCCAGCTAAACACAATATCAAAATGCTTAGTTTTATTATTGAGTAGTAGTACTACGCTGGTCGAGTCGGGAAATTTATTCTGTTAAGGCACGTTGCCTTAAAATTATTATTGTTAAGGTTAAACATGTAAATTAATAGATCGTCAAGTGTAGAGACAACTATTTAAATGTTAATTAATCTGAATCTTACTTAATTTAATATCGATTTCGTAAATATTTTAATTTAATTCTGCCTTGAATCAATAACAATTCAATCGTATTATTAATTTTAATCGTATCAAGTTTTCCGGAAAATTATCTAATGATCTTCTGATATTAATAATTAACATTTCAAAACTGTTTGTTCCTTTCATAAGATTTTGCTGTAGTCAATAAAATGAAATTTACCAAAACTATAAATACAATCTATATACAAAAACATTAATAAGCATTATGTATTATATTAAGTATTATGTATATAAAGGTGTCGTGTGCTAAGTATCGGTTGTGCGCGCGTGGCACGTGTCGCTCAGTCGGTTCCGAGAGTGTGGCTGGAGCGCGGAGGTTTGTCCTGTTGCAGGCGGCGTGACAGCGACGCGGCGCGACTCTCTGGAGTTCGGCGCGGGCCCGGCCGCCGCCCTGCAGGAGTACGCGGCGCGCAAGTGGGGTCCCTCGCCGCTGTCGCCGCCGCTGGGCGCCGCGCTGGGACCCGTCGGCCTGCGCCCCGTGTCCGCGGCGCCCGGCGCCGAGACCGCTAAGTACAGGTGCACGTCACATCCGCCGAAACTATCTCGTTGTTTCATACATTTACCGCCTGTTTAGTTATACAGTTCTTTAAAATGCTTCGCAATGCGCTTCGTCGAGAAAAGATCTTGTTGTATTATTGTAACGAGAATCGTGGCAACGTGAGGATAGTTCAGACGATTTGTATATTGTAAATATTTGTATGCCATTGTTGTTAATATTGCCGTCTTAAATTTTGTACAGATGCTGTCGGCATTTGAGCATGATTATATATATTTTTAAAACGCACCTGGTTTGAATATGGCTGTATTCTTCAATAGCATATATCTTTATCTTGCAGAAATGTGAGCAGCTTAACGCAAGGTCTCACGTCTAATGGAATGTTTGGCTCGTCCTCATCGTTGCTGAGCAAATTAAGTGGAGTAGGAACTATATCAGGTGTGTACCTATTGCAAAATTCCATTCTAAATGTTTTGTATAAAGTGTTACTATGGTGTAATAATTAGCTATTTTAATAATAGCAATTTAAGTGTACAGTATGTTTTGCACATATTTTATGTAAATAGAAGTTTGTGTATTTTAAGTTAACTCGCATCAAATTTTAACAATTCATCATTTAACTACAACTAACACATTTATTAGTTTATAAAGTCGACATTTAAAAAAACCCCCATCGCTGTATATCTTATTCTCAAAAGAACACATTCGCAAAACATCGCAATCGCAAAACACGATATTCGCAAACAGTATTGGAACACATAAAGACAAAACCACCGAGAAAAACCCTGGTATTATTAAAAAGATCGATCCAATCGTGGATACTATTTGAGATACTTTTATTAGGTTAAATTTATTAGTAATAGGTTTCATAATAATTAATTAATTATTGCAATACTGAATTACTTTACTATTCTTTGTTATTTCTTTTTAATTATTAGTTTTTAGGCTTCTCGTCACTCTTGAGATCACGACTAACCGCAATACGATTATGGTACGCTAAGTAAATCAGATAGATAGACGAATCGCGTACATGTCATACAGCATTTGTAACAAGCAGCGTGTATAACTTTTGCGTAGTAGACGAACATAAACGAGCTTTTCACTTTAGCTCAATACTGAAACACCGATATTTAGTTAATTTAAAATGGCATGTGTAATGTATAATGTAATTGTGTTCCAGAGCTGGTCGGGGGTGGCGTGGGCGTGGGAGGCGTAGGCGTGAGCGTGGGCGCGCTGGTAGGAGACAAGCCGCCCGCCGGTCGCAGCCGCCTGCTAGAAGATTTTCGTAACAACCGCTTCCCCAACCTGCAGTTGAGAGAACTTGCTAACCACATTGTAGAATTTTCACAAGATCAACATGGCTCCAGGTAAGAGGCAACAACATAAAACATCTTACACGGTTACATTAATAGACCAGATACTTGATTTATTTTCACTTAACGTTAATGGATGCTGACTCCAATTCAGTATCCTGCTTTTATCTAGCACTTAAGAAATACCTAAAATATAGTATTTCACTGCTAAATGCAGATCTTTGTGTGCCATGGACATAAATTTTGTCTTGTTAAATTTTAGGAATGCAATCTTTAAGCTTAATGTAATTTATTCAATAAGACTGTATTTCATTGAACTACTTGTCTACGATATTATTGTTGTACTAGCTGTCCCGTGCCCATTTCGTTGGGCGGCGAAAACGCGTCACTTTTTGAAACATATTTCATTACTGCTGCACTCATATTAGTCATAGCGTCATAGCGTACTATATAGCCTATGACACTCCCCGATAAATGCACTATTCAACACAGAAAGAACTTTTAAAATCGGTGTAGAAGATCCAGAGATTACCCCCTACAACGTCACAAACACACAAACTTTACCTCTTTAAAATATTAGTATAGATTAAAATGTACTCGTTTATTTTCAGATTTATACAGCAAAAATTAGAAAGAGCAACGGTTCAAGAAAAACAAATGGTGTTCAATGAAATTATTGGCGCCGCATATAGTCTAATGACAGATGTTTTTGGGAATTATGTTATACAAAAATTCTTTGAATTTGGTACGACGGAACAGAAAACGACATTGGCACAAAAGGTAAATTAATTGTAATATTATTTAAATGTTGATCACTTTTTATACAGCTACCTTTATTCAACAAAAATAAAATATAGTTTATTTTAGCTTTTTTATATTTTTACTGTACCTACTTTAATTAATGACATTATTTTTAAATATGCAGGTTCGCGGGCACGTGTTAAATCTAGCTCTACAAATGTACGGGTGTCGAGTAATTCAGAAAGCATTAGAGTCGATACCCGCGGAACAACAGCAGGAAGTGGTGCGTGAGCTAGATGGACATGTACTCAAGTGTGTCAAAGATCAGAATGGAAATCATGTGGTAAGTTAACAGTATATAAGACAAATGGTAGGCAATGGCTAAGCTGACATTCATGAGCGGCGATTATTATATATTGCAATGGGGTAGACAGCTTGTTTGTCTGTTACCTAAGGCAATATAAAAATTAAAGGTCTCATTGTTTTGGTCCACTGCCTTGATCTTTACTCTTTCTCTTTTAAAAAGACAACTCCTAGGGATCCAGCACTCTGTCGCGACGCCTATTGCAGACGTGGAATTAACGGACACAGAGAGAGAACATCTCTGGCTCAAGACAGTCATTTGTTAATCATAAAATGATATCCTATTTAATCCTATCCTACTAATATTATAGCTGCAAAAGTTTTTGAGGATGGATGGATGTTTGTTATTCTTTACTTCTTCTTCACACAAAAACTACTGAATGGATTTTGATGAACTTTGGAATATAGGTGGTTTACAGTTCAACAAATCTAAAAGATACAGTATGACAGTTCTGACAAATTGAATAATAAGGTTGGGATAAAAAAATCGATTACTATAATATCCGAAATTTAAGAGATTGATTACTATAATATCCGTTTTTTAAGACACTTTAATAATTAATCTCATTATTAGTAAAGGGTATTGATCCTTACTTGATTAACTTTGTAAACAAACACCACATATTGCAAATTCTCTAGTTTTTACATCAATCGCACACTTTGATATGGATGAAAATTTAACTAACCGCCCTAAACGTTATTACACTACCCAATCTGCAGGGCGCTTAGGGAGCAAGGCAGATCGGATCGACCCGATCACCCTAATTTGGGACCCTAACTCTCTAAGTCTTATTACACCACACTATGTTAGGGTTAGGGTCCCTTGAAATTGGGTAGTGTAATAAGCCTTTTACCTTTATATTCAAGTCGTAATAAATAAACAGTAGTATTAGATCTAGTACTTTAAGAGAATAAAAAAAAAATTCTAAACCTAACTTTTATTTTAATTATAATTAATTAAATAAAAGTAATGTCTAAAAGATTTTTTTTTATTTACTACTAAGACCTTAATAAGTTGCCTCTCGTCACCTTCGACTACGTCGAGTAATGGTTATAAGTAATAGTTAGTTACGTGTCTATCGATAATAACGATTTTTCGTGTATGTAAACGATTTTTTTGCATACAAGTGTATCCAAAGAGTCGCAACACTGCAGTGACAAAGTACTAGCGCCGGGTGCCCTTCTAAAAATCCCAACATTGCGTCTATTTGCAGGACACTCATTTTCTAATAAAAAAAATTTGCAAGTTTACTAAAGTAAATGAATGTAAATGTAATGTTTTTAGAAAGATCTTGAGAAATAAAATGTAATTTCACTTACCACAGATTTTAATTTCACACGGTTCACACAAATTATAGCAACATAATATTTTACTTTATGTACTTACGTTAAATAAACTTTAAAAGTTTTAACTTGCTAGAAGTCAGTAACCAAAGATAAATATGAATGACAGATTTTTCTAAGTTTGGCATAAGCAATTACGTAATACAGCCATGATTTTCTTATGCTTATGTTGGTAGATTATACAGATTTAACTTTGATCTTCGATTCAATTGCGATTCACATTCGACCACAAACAAGTTTTTGCAGTATACCAAATTTGTTCCAATCATAACAATCAAAATTGATTGTCAACGTTATGTGGTTTAAATATTATTAGCGGAATTGGGCCCCAGTTTTGTTTGTTCTTATGTGACGAACGTATGACTTTTTCATACTATGCGTATTATATTACTGCATTGTTTTGTTCCAGGTACAAAAATGTATAGAATGTGTGGAGCCGACAGCTCTGCAGTTCATAATAAACGCGTTCGCGGGGCAGGTGTACGCGCTGTCGACGCACCCGTACGGCTGTCGCGTCATACAGCGCATCCTCGAGCACTGCACGCCCGACCAGACCGCGCCCGTGCTGGCCGAGCTGCACGCGCACACCGACCAGCTCATACAAGTACCTACACCTACCTTACGCCTCGTACTAAATACACCTAATTACACCTAATTAATGTCTAAAGTGATGTCGTAAACATCACTTCGGAAACCTCTAAATACATTATGTTATCAAAGTTTCTTTATTATAATATCTATGTATTACACTTAAAACTTAAAATCTGTTGAGTAGTTTTACATATTTAAGCTTATATACGGACAGACAAACAGCTATAGTGACTTTGTTTTACACTGTGCGTCGATAGACATGTATATGTGTGTGTGGTTGCGTGCAGGACCAGTACGGCAACTACGTGGTGCAGCACGTGCTGGAGCACGGCGCGGGCGAGGACCGGTCGCGGCTGGTGGCGGGCGTGCGCGGCAAGGTGCTGCAGCTGTCGCAGCACAAGTTCGCGTCCAACGTGGTGGAGAAGTGCGTCACGCACGCCACGCGCAACGAGCGCGCGCTGCTCATCGACGAGCTGTGCGGCTTCAACGACAAGTTAGTATACTCACACACATACCTACACACATACCTACACACATACCTACACACCTACATACTCTACTACTACTGACCGTGTGTTCTGTGCACAGCGCTCTCCACGTGATGATGAAGGACCAGTACGCGAACTACGTGGTGCAGAAGATGATCGACGTGGCGGAGCCGACGCAGCGCAAGGTGCTGATGCACAAGATCCGGCCGCACATCGGCTCGCTGCGCAAGTACACGTACGGCAAGCACATCATCGCCAAGCTGGAGAAGTTCTTCATGAAGGCGCCGGAGCTGGGGCCCATCGGCCCTCCGCCGCCAAACCCCGTGCTGTAGTCTGTGTAAAGTATTAGACGTCCGCGGTTGTAGGCTGATGCGACGGCGCGGGTATCGCCCCGCCTATTATAAATTTTGTGAATATTTGCGATTGTACATTTGTAACTATAGAGCTGGTCGCTCTGCGCGTGCGCCTGTACATACGTAGCGGCAGACTGATGTACAGAACGATACGATATACGGTATACTGTAACAATAGTTGTACAGCGTCGACGCCGACACCGGTGCTCGGCCGTCGCGTCACCGCGGCGTTGCGTTCGTTGCGTTTATAGCTCGTAAGTGTTCTAGTATTATTCGTTGTTCGTATGAATCTATGTATAAATATTTGAACGTCTCTCATTCTCGTGTAATTTATGAATCGAAGGAAAGCGGAGGTCTTAGGGACCCCGACGTTTCCGTAATTTTAGCTCGTTGTAGATTTACTATTAGCTGGGCTAGGGGACCTTGAATCTTCTGAAGCGATAAGCGATGCCGCAGACAGTTCTGGACAATCGGCACTATAGTCGTGATTATTATATTATTGTTTTGTACTATTCTTCCAAGTCAAGCTCTCGTTTTAAGTTATAAACCGGCTTTAAAATCGTACATAGCTTATCTCGTTTAGTGCCGGAGTGTATAGTTGGTCGATTATAATTTTGTGAAAATGATATTTTTGTATATTTTTTATGTAATTAATTTCCTTTATTCCCACTAGTTCTGTTGAACAGTTCTGTTAACAGAACTAGTGGCACTTTTTATTCCCATTAGTTCTGTTGATAAATAAACACACCATATGTAACTAAGTAGTGATGGCATCGGGATTTTCTTAACGAAAGTAGTCATTTTGAAAAAGTAGCTTTTGACAAGTCACTTCGTTAACAAATTATTAATTTATTAATTACATGCGATTTTGGATGAAAGCAACTCGTGTGAAGTCGTGGCTTACACTAGGTGCGCGGCATGGCACCACAAATGTTGTAGAAGGCTGGCATAGAGCAATTAACGGCTCATTCAAAACAAGACCAGCTACCGTTGCGGAGTTCATAAAGGAAATTAAAGATAACGCGGAGTTCTATTCCGTTAACGTCCGTAGGTTAAAAAAAAAAACACCAAAAAAACACCAAAAAGGACATTGAAAATGATGGGTTTATCAGAATTTGTCAAATACAACTTATCAGTGGAGATATTAGCGTCCCTTTGTTTTTGGAAAAACTTCGTTAAAATGTATTGTTCATGTGCTTACCTAATTTATTATACTTACTTATACACGTAGGGTCATTTCCATCACTATTCTTTGTATGTATAAAGGATGTATTTATTTGTCAACAGAACTAATGGGAATAAAAAGTGCCACTAGTTCTGTTAACAGAACTGTTCAACAGAACTAGTGGGAATAATCGATTAATTTAAGTTATTTAGTTAATGAGTCTCCGCTAATGTTCGGAGCGACGCTTACGAGTGGGCGATGCTTAAGTTTAGTGTAGGCGCAGGCGAGTCCCGCCGGGTCGCCGCGCATAGGTTATAGTGATGATTGTAAAGTCCTGTACTGATAGTTGTAGTCCCGAGGTCTACCTTGCCGGTTGCACGTCACAAGCGTAGCTACTCCTCATTCCCTCTGGGTAATTCATTTTATAGGAAGCGTAGTTTCCTACGACACCTCAACATTTTTTACGTTTAGATGTAATTGAAAATAAAATTATTGTATATGGCTGTACAAAAGTGTTAACAAAATGATTTGTAAAACCCGTATGTGATGGAATAAGCCGCGACGTCGAGAGTGGCGGGGTTTAACTAAACGCGGCTCTGGACGTCGTGCCTTGTAGGTTGTACTAGATAACATTTATATGATGATCCATCTATTTAGACATTTAATTATAATAAAGCATTTCTGTAATAATATTACAAAGAAATTGTAGTTTTATTCATATCCTATTCATCTCTATTAGCAAAAACAAGTGTCAGCAAAAGAGGACTGCAACAGCTGAGATCATAGCTGGTAATACCTTCACTAATTATGAGATTACCTGTTAGACCTGGTTCAGATGACAAGGGTTTACGCGCTTTTACATCTATTTAGGACGTTCGTCAGGCCCGCCCGGCCCTACGGAATTTGGTAACGAGACTTGTACCAATCTGATGTAGGTACTCCTTGACCCAAACCTATGTAACCACTTCGTTTTCAATGTAACTCTTTTGATAAAAAGTTACAGGCACTTTTTAGGATGTGCGTGAGGTGTGAGTGTTCTTTTTAAAAAGTTAGTCCAAACATGACGAAATTTAAGAATGATTTAGGAAAAAATTGTGAAAAGACAACGGCGTAGATAAAAAAATTGTGAAAAGCGTAGAAAAAAAGTTACGGTCAAATAATTAAAACACTCAATCCGGCGACCAGAAAAAAATCCTGCACCTTGGATCTCAGAAATATAGGAACAATTTTGTTGTGAAATAATTGTACAGATTTAGTGAAATATATTCCCAATTATTCAAATGTTTTTGACTGTTTATTTCGATTTTATAAAGGTATTTGTAGAACACTCAATCCTCCTATAGCGCAGATTGAAGTATTAAAAAATCTTAAACTATGGCTTAATAATTTCCTGACTTTGATACTCTATTGCACGAACACAATCTAGGATCAATTTGTGAGACACAAATCATCATAAAAAATATAATAGTTTAAGAGAAAATTAAACAAATACTTTCTATGGAATGTTCCGTGTGAGTGTTCCATATTTTGGCTTACATGAATTTAACCCAAACTTGTATGTCAACCCAGACTATAACTGAAATTGTGAAAATATTTGTACTAAATTTTAAAACGTCTTCTGAACTTGATACGGTATTATTTTAATAATTATCAACATAATTATAATTCTTAGCTAGAAAATGGACTAGGCTGACCATGACTTACATTATAATAAAAGTCTTTTTTTGTTATATGCGGTTCGTTGCAATCCTACTAATTAATTATATAAAAAACAGGTAACGGGTTATCCGTGTGGTGACGGAGTAGGATTACAATATGTCACCACCCCATCTTATCCCATGGGTTTCGTATAAACTTACTAAACCGACCGGACCCAATTATATTATTATTTTTCTCTTTTTTTTTACAAAGTATTCCATTTTTAAATATACCTAAATATAAAAAGGTAGATCCACCAGCAACGGGTACAAGGACCAAGCTGGTGGTTAGGGCGTGTCAAGCAGTACTGTCTTTTATATCAGACCTATCATCCAACTGTCAAGCGCGAATCTTCTTAGATGTTGATAAGAGACTCTTTGGAATAAGTCCATTTACCGAAATTACTATCGGAACAATGATTGCCGAATCAACATTCCACAAGTCGACAACTTCATGAGCCAAGTCCAAATTATATGGGTAGGGTACTTACCTATATTACGGTATTTTTGCATCGACAAGATGCAAAAATAAAATAAATTGTTCGAGTTTATATCGAACACCTTGAAAATTATTAATATAATACATTTTACTTGAATATTAAGTTAGTTCGTGTTCACATCTCCTTGGAGATACCGCCGCGTACTCTAACCATTACCATAACCATTAATTTACCAATTTAAGTTTAGTTAAAATCATTATAATAAGTTACCAATAATTAGTTAAAGAAGGGTCAAGAGTTTTGTGTTATTCTTGTGTATTTTGATACGAATTATAAATCATTTACCATTCCATTGACTTTAATTAAACAACCATTACCATAATATCGAGAAATAGTGTGTGCGGTTACCATAACACCCATAGACTAATTTCTACTAATTTCGACTAACATCATTTATTAATAATAAATGATAAAATATAATAATAATAAAATAATTTAAGAGCAAGTTGTTGGTGGCCAAGTCTGGCTACTTGGTTGTGACTATGCAAGTATTCACCATTCGCAAAACGAGAACAACCGGAAACAATATGCCAGTTACTCTCCGGGACAGTGATATAATTTATATCAAATGTACCATCCTTCAAGACATATTTCCGATAATTCTTAGGCATTACGACTTTGTCTAAAAGATTTTTAGATTTGCAAAACAAAGATGCATTCCTTGATGACAAACAATAATACGTTAAAAAAACTGTAAATTATAAACTATATTTTATTGTAATAAAACACAAAGAGCACAGTTTTATTTTTATTGAATTTATGGTCAGCCTAATCAGCTTTATAGCATAGAATTTATGATTGAGATTTATTTAAGTTGATAATTGTTAAAATAATACCGTATCAAGTTCAGAAGACGTTTTAAAATTTAGTACAAATATTTTCACAATTTCAGTTATAGTCTGGGTTGACATACAAGTTTGGGTTAAATTCATGTAAGCCAAAATATGGAACACTCACACGGAACATTCCATAGAAAGTATTTGTTTAATTTTCTCTTAAACTATTATATTTTTTATGATGATTTGTGTCTCACAAATTGATCCTAGATTGTGTTCGTGCAATAGAGTATCAAAGTCAGGAAATTATTAAGCCATAGTTTAAGATTTTTTAATACTTCAATCTGCGCTATAGGAGGATTGAGTGTTCTACAAATACCTTTATAAAATCGAAATAAACAGTCAAAAACATTTGAATAATTGGGAATATATTTCACTAAATCTGTACAATTATTTCACAACAAAATTGTTCTTATATTTCTGAGATCCAAGGTGTAGGAATTTTTTCTGGTCGCCGGATTGAGTGTTCTAATTATTTGACCGTAACTTTTTTTCTATGCTTTTCACAATTTTTTTATCTACGCCGTTGTCTTTTCACAATTTTTTCCTAAATCATTCTTAAATTTCGTCATGTTTGGACGAACTTTTTAAAAAGAACACTCACACCACACGCACATCTTTTTAGGGGCCGGGCCAGCCTGACGGTTCTGGCCCGGCCCCCTTATATCTCGAGAACTACGTAACATACAGTAATTCTGTAAATACAGAAGGAATGTAACTCTGAAATAACGCCTATGTAACACTTTATTTCAATACAAAACTCAATATTAACTGAGATATTAACGGTTCTTAGGGGCCGGGCTGGAGTTGTTTCATTACGTCATAATATTAAAACAACAACAGCTAATTTTTTTAAATGTAGTTACATATAATCTTCTGGGCGTACAGATTCAATGTAACTCTTTCGTTTTTACTTAAACTGCCTAAATAAAAAGAAATCTTCATTTCTAACTTATTCCAGCCCGGCCCCCTTTAACTGTTAATATCTTTTTTAATATTGCGTTATTTTATGCGGAACAAAATGCATTGAAAAAAGCGTAAAGAGTACATGATACAGTAATGAGTACATATGGCTTTTAGTCCTGAACCTGTAAGCTTTGGTAAGCGTCAGAACCTCTGGACCAAGTACAAAATTGTGTATTTAGATGGTATCAAGTTATAATACCTTTATGGTACTATTTGATACCCAAATTGATTTTTTTAATACCTCGACGAGCTGTTGAAAAACATTAAAAGAAAGTGGCCAGACATTCTGACGTCAGGTTGTCTGGACCATATTTATTTCATATAGTTGGAGACAATATTTCTTAATTATTTCTTTGATATTATTTAATACCCTTTCAGTACCCTAAAATTAATATTTTGTTTTTATTTTAATGCATCCCAAAAAAACGTTACGCGTGAATGAAACTCCTTAGAAGGCTGAATTATTAAATTTATTCTACTCATTCTATGGCTATTTAATTTGCAATAAACACAATTTAAGTATATTGTAAGGGAAGCATCCCGCCGTCACGAGGGCCGTGCACCATTAGTGTCCTACTGCAGGGACGGCCCTGCAGCAGGACACTAATGGGCTGTTATGATGATGATGATATGCAATATTGTGTAAAGAAGTATTATTTAACGGCAGTATTTTTAACATGTAAATTGTGTACTATATTAAGTAAAGCAGCGATAGATCAGTAGGGAGACTAACAGATTGCCATGCAAATGGTTTTGGGTTCCAATTCACGGGCGGCGTGAACCTCTGACTTTTTGAAGTGATGGGCGTATTTATATTTATCTGATAATTTATTAGTCGCACCGTTTGTCATTACCGGTAGGCCGTAGGACGCATTGGTATAAGAAGACGTCAGGCATTGCGATAAAGGAGAAAAGAACACTCGACGTATCTTGCTGAACAACCTTACTGGATCCTGCGCTCAACTATCCGACTAGAGTTATGCTCGGCATCTCCTTGAAGGATAAAATTTAGAACGAGGTTATCCGACAAAGAACCAATCACAAGTGTCCCTTACTTCCGTACATTCTTCTATAAATTTTCCATCAGTAATGTCAGACTTTTCGTTACCGAAAAATAAGCTTGTAATTTTTTTTTACTGACAAGTAAAGTGATTTAGGTGTCATTTTTTGAGTTAATGCTTGAGTTATCTCTTGAAACACTGGATCACATGGTGAAGGTAAATCGTCTTTACTAGGGAAGTAGTTTTTAAACTGATTTAAAACACATTTTTGTTCTTCCAACGGAACTGCACTTTTCCGACCTCTTTTCATGGTTTAACATAAAAAATATTATACAACCACTGTCAATAAAATACTCATACTTGAATGTATGTGTGGACTGAGGGCCCATTTTTTTTTCTGCGGCTTTTTGCAGATTAATCAACAAAAGTGCATAGTTAAAGTTGTTAAAGAGTTTGTTAAACGAATATCAGAGTTTGTTAAGACTTCATTCAAAAGATATATCGTTTTAAGTGGGTCCCTCAGTTCAAACACAAAATCTCCCATAATTAGATAGGTAATGAATTAAACAACAATTTTTTGTTAAAAATCCTTAGTTAAACATGTATAAAAGTATAAAAAGCATTGAAAAGCCTAATATGAGTAGATAATAAAAAATAACAAACGTTTTAAAAGGTCCCTGAGGGCCCACTTGAATTTATCTCATAATTTTATTTATTATTTATTTTAAAAAAGACACCTCCCGCACTAGGGATCATGCCCTGTGTCGCGGGGACTTTTACAAACATCAATTAACGGACACATAGAACACCCAGACTCAGGACAATAATTTGTGGATCTCACAAATTATTGTCCTGCGTGGGGATCGAACCCACAACCTCATGCGCGGCAGCCGCTGGCTCTACCGGCGCGCCACCGAGGTCGTCATTAATAAATTATAGCATGAACATTAAATAATCCTAAGCCAACCATTTGTTAAAAGGGCAAGGATAAATTTAAAATTAAAGAAAGATCACAAACAGTGATAATTATTGTTATTTTTAAGTTTTTAAGTGGTCCCTCAGTCCACACACTATGCAAATGCTAATTGTTAAATATATAATTAAATACAACAATTACGAAAATGGGGAGCCTTTCAGAGCTTAGTTAATTTTGTATATTATCGATCTGTATTTATCTTATCACTGGTTTTATAATTCTTTTACGAAAAATTTACAAAATATGTTTTTCGTACAAGTAGAGTGTCCATGCAGTCAAGAGATAATCAAGAACCATTACATACATTAATGATGTTACATTACGTTTTAAAGTTTCTGCATAGTCATAAAGTGTGAGATAAAAGTAAATAAAATCATCAAAAAAAAAATATAAAATAAAAATCATGGACTCATCTTTTAAAAATTCTACGACGTCACGACTCACGTAACTTAGCTGTCAAAAATTATTTTTTCAATATAAAATAAATAACCCTTAAATATTTATTTTATTTTGTTTTTAGTATTTGTTGTTATAGCGGCAACTAAAATACATAATCTGTGAAAGTTTCAACTTTCTAACTGCCATGGTTCATGAGATACAGCCTCGTGACATACAGATGGACGGACGGAAGCTTTAGTAATTGGGGTTCCGTTTTTACCCTTTGAGTACGGAACCTTAAAAACTGTGGATTTCGTGTTACAAACAGACACTCCAATTTTATTTATATGTATAGACATACAGATATGTATTACGATTGTAGCTAATTAATAATATAACCTGTCACTTGTCTAACTTAAAATTTTATTACATTTTAATTTTACTGTATTGCAAATTTTATTGTTTTATTTTTTACATTTAAAAAATGATTGCAATTTAGATTTAATTGATTAATATTAATATTGTGTAATGTTTTGCTTGCCGTGGCAACTTGTAATGGAATCAGCACTGTTGCTTGAGCTACTTAAATATTGTATTATTTCTGATTGACTTTGTGTATGTTTCGTGGGTTATCCTAATTATAAATAAATAAATATCTAAATTAATAATAAATGACATTAAAAACAAATATACAGTCGTTTTCTTAAAACGTGGACACCCCACACCAGACTTAGTATGAAAATTAATAAAACAGTTAAAATGACAAAAAATATAAATAAACCAGACACAAGATAAATACAGATCGATAAAATACAAAATTAACTATGCACTGAAAGGCTCCCCATTTTCGTAATTGTTGTATTTAATTATATATTTAACAATTAGCATTTGCATAGTGTGTGGACTGAGGGACCACTTAAAAACTTAAAAATAACAATAATTATCACTGTTTGTGATCTTTCTTTAATTTTAAATTTATCCTTGCCCTTTTAACAAATGGTTGGCTTAGGAATATTTAATGTTCATGCTATAATTTATTAATTATGAGATAAATTCAAGTAGGCCCTCAGGGGCCTTTTAAAACGTTTGTTATTTTTTATTATCTACTCATATTAGGCTTTTCAATGCTTTTTATACTTTTATACATGTTTAACTAAGGATTTTTAACAAAAAATTGTTGTTTAATTCATTACCTATCTAATTATGGGAGATTTTGTGTTTGAACTGAGGGACCCACTTAAAACGATATATCTTTTGAATGAAGTCTTAACAAACTCTGATATTCGTTTAACAAACTCTTTAACAACTTTAACTATGCACTTTTGTTGATTAATCTGCAAAAAACCGCAAAAAAAAAATGGGCCCTCAGTTCACACATACATAAACTTGATAATATGTATTTTCGAAAACTGATAAATTAACTACTTTTATAAAATTGTACTTAACTTTAACACTTTTACGAAAGTTTTACACAAGTCATAAAAAAAATCTTCCCTCCAATTTCTTTTTTTTTTGTAGTCATTCTATTCTGCCAACATTTTCAGCCCGCGAAAGTTAGTTTAAAAAAAGGTTAGCTTAGTCTTTCGTGGGTATATAACTATACATTATAAATAAAATTGGAGTAAAAAACCATAAAAATTATTATGATATCTGTATACTTTTATTCAATGGGCTTTTACGGGAGGTCATAACGAATAATTTAGGCTTCTTTTTTTAGGGTAAAAATTTAAATGCGTTTTCACTGGCAGCCATTCACAGCCTGTTATGATCACTGATTTAGAAATGATAACGGTGGTTAAGCAACTTCGGCGAGGTCATTCCATAGATGGGTGACCAGTGGTATTTCATCTGACCGTGCTTCGGAAGCCGCATAAAGCTCCGGTCCCAGTTTTTTATTACTTTTATAGGGTTCCGCAGAAAAAAAAGTTGGTAAACTACTACCTAAATATGTTTTTTCGTGAACGAAGTCGCGGGTTACAGTTCCTCTAAACATATAAATAAAATTAAAGTGTCTGTTTGTAACATAAAAGCCAGTGTTTTACACTACTTTTATACCATTGTAAACACGATACCAACACCAAAAATTACATTTAATAATTTTTGTGTCTGTCTGTTTGTTCCGGGTAACCTTCGGAACCGCTGGGGCGATTAACATAAATCTTTCACAAGTAATATTGTTAATTTTTACGTAACTTTAGGCTACTTTAGTTTTTAAAAATATTATAAAGAAATGTACGTATTTATAAAGAAAGTCAATATAATAATATTTTTCAAGGGCTTTTAAGAACTGTAGACGAAGTCGCGGATTACAGCTAGTTAATAATATGTTTAATACAATAAAATTGTTCTTTCAAATAGAGTGTATTATTTCGAATTCACAATGATATCAATCTCTGCCAACACGCGCTACAGAACACGATCCAGCGCCGTCCGCACCCAGTCCGACACAGACACCTTTTTTAGGTCGTCGGTCCACCTAGCTGGGGGCGCCCTACACTAACTACGATTGCCGAGTCGCGGTCTGCTCCCGCCGCCAGTCTTTCGACAGATATGCCCAGCCCATTGCCACTTCAGGTTGCTAATTCTTCGAGCTATGTCGGTAAGTTTGGTTCTTTGTCGGATAACCTCGTTCTAAATTTTATCCTTCAAGGAGATGCCGAGCATAACTCTAGTCGGATAGTTGAGCGCAGGATCCAGTAAGGTTGTTCAGCAAGATACGTCGAGTGTTCTTTTCTCCTTTATCGCAATGCCTGAAGTCTTCTTATACCAATGCGTCCTACGGCCTACCAGTAATGACAAACGGTGCGACTAATAAATTATCAGATAAATATAAATAAGTACGCCCATCACTTCAAAAAGTCAGAGGTTCACGCCGCCCGTGAATTGGAACCCAAAACCATTTGCATGGCAATCTGTTAGTCTCCCTACTGATCTATCGCTGCTTTACTTAATATAGTACACAATTTACATGTTAAAAATACTGCCGTTAAATAATACTTCTTTACACAATATTGCATATCATCATCATCATAACAGCCCATTAGTGTCCTGCTGCAGGGCCGTCCCTGCAGTAGGACACTAATGGTGCACGGCCCTCGTGACGGCGGGATGCTTCACTTACAATATACTTAAATTGTGTATATTACAAATTAAATAGCCATAGAATGAGTAGAATAAATAATTCAGCCTTCTAAGGAGTTTCATTCACGCGTAACGTTTTTTTGGGATGCATTAAAATAAAAACAAAATATTAATTTTAGGGTACTGAAAGGGTATTAAATATTAACAAAGAAATAATTAAGAAATATTGTCTCCAACTATATGAAATAAATATGGTCCAGACAACCTGACGTCAGAATGTCTGGCCACTTTCTTTTAATGTTTTTCAACAGCTCGTCGAGGTATTAAAAAAATCAATTTGGGTATCAAATAGTACCATAAAGGTATTATAACTTGATACCATCTAAATACACAATTTTGTACTTGGTCCAGAGGTTCTGACGCTTACTAAGCTTTGTGGTTCCTAAGATGTTTTAGGTTATAATATTTTAGGTTAACCTTAAGAATATTATGACGTAATGAAACAACTCAAGCCCGGCCCCTAAGAACCGTTTTGTATTGAAATAAAGTGTTACATAGGCGTTATTTCAGAGTTACATTCCTTCTGTATTTACAGAATTACTGTATGTTACGTAGTTCTCGAGATAAAAGGGGGCCGGGCCAGAACCGTCAGGCTGGCCCGGCCCCTAAAAAGTGCCTGTAACTTTTTTCCAAAAGAGTTACATTGAAAACGAGGTGGTTATATAGGTTTAGGTCAAGGAGTACATCAGATTGGTACAAGTCTCGTTACCAAATTCCGTAGGGCCGGGCGGGCCTGACGAACGTTATTTAGGCAGTAATCGTGGTACTACACCGACCATACTCAGGCCGTACTCATGATACACAGACCCTTCTGTACACCCGCTACACAGGCAGGACACATGCTACACAGGCCGTAAACCCGCTACACAGGCAGTGAACATGCTACACAGGCAGTGAACATGCTACACAGGCAGTAAACATGCTACACAGGCCGTACACCCGCTACACAGGCAGAATACATGCTACACAGGCCGTACACCCGCTACACAGGCCGTACACCAGCTCTACACAAGCAGCAGTACACATCAGTGGCGAAGGGTGAATTTTTGTAAAAGGTAAGCCGAACGAAAAAAAACTTGTGACTGTCACAAACGTTAATTTAACGGACACAAAGAACAAGATCCAGACTCAGGACAATAATTTGTTGATCAAAAAGAATTGTCCTGCCTGGGAATCGAACCCGCGGCCTCGTGCACGTCAGCCGCTTACCGCGACCGCGCCGCGCCATCGAGGCCGTTACAGTGTCTTTGTATAATATTAAATATTTATTTCGAAATCTACTTTTCTATAAATGTACTTCATACGTATTCGTGAAAAAATATTCTGTCCCGAACTCATGTAAAGCTATTCAAATCCGAATATGTTTCTCAGTTTGTAATACAGTGAGTGTTACATAAGCGTTATTTCAGAGTTACATTTCTTCTGTATTAACAGAATTACTGTATGTATTGTAGTTCTTGAGATAGAAGGGGGCCGGGCCAGAACCGACAGGCTGGCCCGCCGCCTAAAAAGTGTGCCTGTAACTTTTTTCAAAAGAGCTGCATAGGTTTGAAGCAAGAAGTACATTAGATTGGTACAAGTCTCGTTACCAAATTCCGTAGGGCCGGGCGGGCCTGACGAACACGATGGGGCTGAGGGGTTTGCTTACAAAATTTGTTGGCGCTAGCATCGCCGCTTTGAGCTACGGTCTGCTCCCGCGCAAAATCAAAATTGAAAGGTTGCCAAACAATGGCGGTGCAATAATTTAATTAGATATTTATGCTAAGGAAAAGTGTGTGTAATTTAAATGATAAATTCTTTGCAAGCAAGTTTTCCTTATTTATATTATAAATCTTTTCTTGTTTTTTGTACATGACAATAAAGTATTTGTTTATCGCACTCTCAACACTTTGAATGTTTTTCAATAAAGTAGTTAAATTGCGCATTCGAAAAAAAAGGCCTTTTTTGTTTATAATGCAATACTTATTTATCTAATTGAAAAACATTTAAAGTGTTGAGAGTGCGTTATACAAATTCTTTATTGCCTTTTCTCAAGACTTCGTTACCAACTTTTTGCATTATTGATCCTATTTGCGAATTATGATTCTTTTTTATTGGCAGCGCTAGTGAACCACCTAAATAAATTTGCCGGTTGGCGAAAGAGTGCGAGTTTAAAAGTAAGCACGACGCGTACTTTGCTGAAGAAGTAGGCATCAGTGAAACCTACCCTACGAAAACACGGCTTAAAACTACTCAGGTGCCAACGGCTTTAGGTCGTTTTAAGCCAACATTTAATAAAGACCAGGAAGTGTGATGGTTGTTGATAAATAAAAATAATGATTATTTTGATCTCATTTTCTAGTTGATTTAAAACTGTGTTTATTGTATCTAATTATAACAAAAGTTCTCAATTTTCCAAACGAGCCAAAAAAAATCAGCATCTTGTTAGGTATAATTATTTAAACAATATGGAAGACTTACAGCTAATATTACAAATTAGTTTATAAAGTGGTAATCTGACAGCCAATAAAAAGTCTTCGCTTATAGCTAACATTACAGAAAGTGGAGACAGATAGACAGGTATATTGTTAACAAAATTTAATACCTAATTATTTATTTCTGACTATATGTTTTATTAAAGTACCCTCACAAAAATTTTACCCACATATTGGGTTAAGAGGACGCATTCGATTTTATAGCTGTTATCGAGCGAACCGTACAAACTAATGCATTTATATGCAAAATTAATTTGAATTATGCAAGTTAATTATGTATTCTACTAATTCTTATCCAAATAAGTTTTTTTTACGGAGAGGTGCCGCACGTAACTCTTAAACTATATATGCATTCATTATATTCTATATTTCGACTTAAAAACAAGTTACAAAATTTAAGTACCTGGGTCATTGGGTCACTGATGACCTCTGTGATGACATGGACATAGAAAGGGAGCGTAGGGCGCTGTCGGTCAGATGTAATATGTTGGCACGCATATTTGCGCGGTGTACTGACACTGACACTCTTCAGAGCTTACTGCCAGACCATTTACACGTGTAGTCTGTGGGTCAACTTTACTCAGAGGGCATACAGCGCCCTACGGGTCTAGTACAACAATGCTTTCAGGGTGCTACTGGGACTGCCGCGGTTCTGTAGCGATTTCGGAATGTTTGCTGTAGCTCAGATGGATGATTTTTACGCGATTATCCGGAAACGTAGCGCCTCCATCCTCTACAGAACTCGCGCCAGTTCCCACAGCATGCGGAAGGTATTGACAAACCGATGGGACTGTCCGATGCTTGGTCGCTGGGTAAAGCTCCACGCACACTAGTTTTTTTTTAGTTTTTTTATTTTGATATGTTTTTGTATTTGTATTTCATTTTTGTAATATGTTTACTAACGTTAGCTTTTAAGTTCTACTTGTATTACTAACACCTATGGACTTTTAGTCTGCAATAAACAATTTTTTTTTTTTTTAATAGAAGGCAAACGAGCCAGCAGGTCACCTTATGGTAAGTGATCACCGCTGCCCATGGACACCCGCAACACCAGAGGAATCACAGATGCGTTGCCGACCTTTTAAAAGGGAGTACGCTCGTTTCTTGAAGCTCCCCAAGTCGTAACGGTCCGGAAATATCGTCGCAGCGAGCTTGTTCCACTAAACAGTTGTTCGCGGTAGGAAGTTTCGCGAAAATCGCACAGTGGATGACCGCCAACCATCAAGGTGATGACGATGGTAAGACAGTCGATTGCGAGTGGTTCTGTGGAGAAATTCAGCTGCGGGCCATGTCCAGAACAACTCCTCAGAGCACTCTCCGTGATAGATGCGGTAGAGAATGCATAGAGACCCTACATCTCTCCGCAAAGCCAAAAAATCGAGCCGACTTGAGAGAGAGCACCTGATCGTCAACAACTCGAGCCGCTCTTCGTTGTATGCGGTCAAATGGAAGGAGTTGATACTGGGGTGCTCCAGCCCAGAGATGGGAACAGTATTCCATATGTGGCCGAACCTGAGCCTTGTAAAGTTGTAGGCGATGGTTCGGCGTAAAATACTGACCTGCTATTAAGCACACCCAGCTTTTGCGAAGCTAATTTAGCTTTACCTTCCAAATGATCGCGAAACTGAACTTCGCTCGAAATGCTGACACCCATGATTTCAATAGAAGGCTTGGCAATAGGGCATGCAATATCGAAAGGTTCTCAATTCCGGAACTGACTTCCGATACTAGAGGTCTAATTCCGGAATTCCGGAGCTAGTTCCGGAAGTGGTAATTTTTGGAATATGTTAAATTAAAAGAAGAGTACCTACTTATAATAATGTCAGTTGTTTAATTATATTCACTAAGAATTTGAACATGTTTGGTAATTTTTCTCCCTTATTATTGTCATTCTAAGCCCTTAAAAATAAGGCAAGAATTAACTAACTCATTGTTCTTGATAATTATATTTTGCCAGAGAATGAACTTTGTACTCGGTTACTTATGTGGCCAGCACAGAAAAACACTTTCATTCTCGTCACTTGTTAGCAGAACACATAAAAATATATTTGTAAGCTTCTGTCAGATACTCGCCATCGCGTACATTAGAAAATTAGTCGAGAGATCTAATTCTATATAGAACTACTATTGTGAAAACTACGATAAAAGATGTTTCTGTGGAAAGCTGTATTTCCACCAACAAATAGTCGGACGGAAAGAGCCGAGCGTGAAGAAAAGGGTAGAAATGAGCTCGCTCAGCCTCGCAAGCCTCGAAAACCGAGCGGAGTAAACACAATTTTAAAAACGCTGTTGGTGGAAACTAAAAACTATTTTAATTAAAAAAAAGTACGTTCCGCTTTCTCATTTCTCTTTCGCGGTGACCTTTTGTCAATGAGAACCGGAACAAACTTGTGTCTCATATCGAAAACATGCTTAGTTTCGAATTGGGATCGGCTAAATCTAGTCCGATTCAACCCCAGACACAGGTTCTTCGTGAATATTGACTTCGAAGGCGCTCCCCTTATTGCCAAATCGTCTATTGCAATCCTGGGTGTCAGCATTTTGGCTTCCTCTCTTTCCGGGTGGTGCAGGTGATGTCGGGGCACGAGTGCTTCGGCTCATACCTGCACCGGATCGGAAGGGAGGAAGCACCATTGTGCCACGGTTGCGGCGCGGCCGCGGACACGGCGCAGCACACCCTGGAGGTGTGCCCGTTGTGGTCGGGGCTGCGCCTCAACCTGGTGGGGGTAGTTGGGGCGGACCTCTCGCTCCCGGGCGTAGTTAAAGCTATGCTGGGGAGCGAGGAGGCCTGGGGGGCGGTTGCCTCCTTCTGCGAACTTGTAATGTCGCAGAAGGAGGCAGCTGAGCGCGCGCGGGAAGAAGACCCCCTCGCGCCGCCACATCGGAGGAGGCGAGAGGGCAGGAGAAGGCGGACATACCGCAACCTCCTCCATCCCGGTGGTGAGCAGGGGTGACAGGTGCGAGGGCACCTTTCATCCCATTGCACGACTCACCACCACCATGTGGGTGAGAACGGCTGGAGCACTCACGGCCGTTCTCAAGAAGAGAGGGGCCCGCCTGTAATGGCGGGGATCGCCGGAGGGGGACTGGATGCAAAGGCTCTGCCGGTTCCCCATGCCCCCTCCAAGTAAGGCGATGAAGGAGTGAGAGCCGTGTGGTGACGGAGTAAGAATACAATGTGTCACCACCCCATCTCATCCCAAAAACCGGGTGTCAGCATTTCGAGCAATGGCGGCGGTGATCACTTACCATCAGGTGAACTGCTGGCTCGTTTGCCTCCCATCACATAAAAAAAACCGGCTGAAGCTTGTGTAGTTGTACCGTCCTCCATGGGTTTGTTAGGACTAGCTAAACTATAGCTGACGAAGTAAATCGACAATGATCTCAGAATATTTTAATTTTAGGGCTAACTAAAGGTACTGTCCTCCATGTGTGTCTGGATTGTGTAAATAGTGGAAGACAACATCTTATAGTAGTCGACTTTTAGAGTTCTATACGACTTCGCAAGTTGTCCCAACTCATAGAGCTGTTCTGTTCGTCTAGTGTAATTAAATTTAGCTGTAATAGCGTTGCATTATGGCACAGGCAACATTATGACAACTCACTAGCCAAATAATGGTATTTTATGCAGGTATTATTTAATAATATCAAATAATTATGAATACCGGAATTCCGATATTACTCCTCTCAATTTCGGAATTGAAAAATCTGTAAAATTGTTACGGAATTCCGGAATTTCATGCCCTTGGCAACAAGAGGAGCGCCTTCGAAGTCAATACTTACGACGAAGACGAAGGGAGATTTTTAGCGGTAAACGCGCAAACCTATGTCTTTAAGGGGTTGAATCGGACTAGATTTAGCCGACCCCAATCCGAAACATGACTAAGCATGTTTTCGATATCAGACACAAGTTTGTTCCGGTTCTCATTGACGTTTGCCGATGAAATATTTGCACGACCGAGATTCGACATCTTCCTCTGTAAAGATTTTAGGCTCCGCCCACAAGCAAGTTCGTGTCTATTGAATGCGTAGGTACCCTTAAAAGTTGCTAATAGATACCAGGCTGTTTGTATTTCGGGCCACAGAGACAGAGATGACGCTCTACGAAGCCGAAATTGACCGATTGTTTCTTTCCACAAGTCGATGTGCAATATTTACGGCCGGGTACTGTAAGTAGTTATTATAATCAGCTTCGTCGTTCGGTTTTTTAATTAGAAAATTAAACGTTTTGATATGTGTGCTACGACCCTAAGGGTCAATGTGTGGTCGATCAAACTCCTAACTGCAACGCACACTTATCGGAATCGTAACGAAATCCCTGTCTACGATTAGTTCCTACTTAATTCTTAATTTCCCACGATTGTTTGACACCGAGGAGAAAAGCGAGGCGCATAAAATAAAGCAATATTATAAGGTACATTGAAAACGAAGGAAGTACACAGGTTTGGGTCAAGGAGTATATTCGATTAGTAATCTCGTTAGCAAATTCCGTAGGGCCAGGCGGGCCTTACTTGCATCGTCGCGAGTTGCGACGCGTAGGCAGACGAATGACGACGGTGGTGAATGGCAAGATATTATAATAAGTATAATGAAGGAACAATGCCAGTACCTCTATTGACAGTACTTAAGTTAGGTCAAGTAAGTAGACATCTGTCAAGTTCAGTGTCAGAGAATACATAAACAGTCGTAACTTCCTTCTATAGGAATTTAGTGCACTTCTAACATCAGAGGAAAAAGAAACGCAACAAATTCAGCAACATATTTTATTTAAATCATAAAGCAGCATGGACGCTATCTTAAATCTATTTCTTATCTTCATCTTTCTCCTTGTCTTTCTTGGGTTTGACGCTGCGCTCCCGGTCACGTGACTTATCCCTCTCCCTAGAACGTTCACGCTCACGTGGGGAACGTTCCCGTTGCCGCGGCGACCGTGACCGAGACTTGTGGCGGCGAGATCTTGACCGAGATCTTTCCCGTCTGTATGATCTGAAGAAAAAGTGAATACTAGACTTGTTGGGAAGGTGGGAAACTGATGGATGAGAGAAACACAGGACCGCACATGGTGGAAATATTTGGAGGAGGCCAATGTCCAAAAGTGGCCGTCCATTGGCTACTATGATGATAATATAAAATCCTAATGCAACGGCGTAAATTAGGGCTTGTACTGTAGGTACTAGAAAACATTCTTGAATATATTGTTTTGTTAAAATATTATACAAAAACATCCAGATTATCAATGCAAACTTTTACGTTAGTGAACACGAGGATTTACATTAATCGGGTATTGAGCCCTATAGGCCGACCGTTTATCTCAGTCCCCTCCTGCGGTATGAAAGGGACGAGGGGGCGGGGTAGCGGTGTCCGTTATGGTAGCGTACACAAGAGCTATATTATCGAGTTGGTTACTATGCCAAATAAAATAAATTTTTACAAAAAAAACCGACTTCAAAGACAAAAATTGCACTAAAAAGTAAAAAATAATAAGTTGTATTTTGGTTTTGCAACATTAAATCAGACATTCTTTTTACTTAATTATAATTTAAAGAATAGGTTCTTTTAATTATTGTAACAAGTATTGTTAAGGATATTTCTTGAAGAGTCTACAAATATTATTTATTTCTAGATTCTTTAAAATATAATCAAATTATTACAAATTTAATGTAATATTATTGTTATTTTTGGAGTCGGTGTCAGCAACGATAGTTATATTCTATTTTTTATTCCTGACTATAAATTTAAAGAAATATGATGTCGTGTTATACACTGACTAAAGACTAAGATGAGAAATAAGTACTACGAATCAAAGACAATTACTTAAAATTCGCATGCGAAAATGAAACGGCCATGTTTGTTTTAAATAAAATATTTATCAAATAAAAACCATTTAAAGTGATCAAAATGTGTTAGACAAAACTCTATTGCCTTTTCTAACGACTTTGTAGACAAGATTTTGCATTATTGATCCTATTCACGAATTACGATTTTTTTCAATTTACGGTGCTGGTTAGCCCTATAAACGCCCATAAGTTATAGAAAGCTTTAATTAGTTACTAAATAGGTATATTAAAACGTTTGAACGTGACACAGGTATTTTAAAATATATTTATTTAAATATGATAAAAATAGTTATTTAATATTTGTTTAATTTTTAAACCAATTCATAAGCAATCAACAACTTTATGTCATAATGTCGAAGTCATATAATAATATAATCTATACTAATATTATAAAGAGGTAAAGTTTGTGTGTTTGTGACGTTGTAGGGGGTAATCTCTGGATCTACTGAACCGATTTCAAAAATTCTTTTTGTGTTAAATAGGCCATTTATCGGGAGTGCCATAGGCTATATAGTATCACGCTATGACTTATAGGAGTGGAGCAGTAATGAAATATGTTTAAAAAAGTGACGCGTTTTTTTCGCCGCTCAACGAAGTGGGCACGGGTCAGCTAGTCTGTAATAATTTGATTATTTTTTAAAGAATCTACAAATATTTTGAATAAGAATGTTTTGAAAAAAATAACATTTAGTTACCTAAATAAGTTTTTGTTTAATTTGTGTAGTTTTAAAATATTATATTGCTATATCATCAACATCGGATATGCAAATTCATATCCGATGTTGATAGACTGTTGAGACTAATGTATTCATACACTAACACCTGATGTACACAGTTTTGCAATAAATCTTTATCTTTATCTTTTATCTTTAATAAATATATTTGTTATTATAAGAATGGCTGACTTAAACTATAAATATAATTATAACTAAAGTCTTAGAAAATATTTACAAATAATAACAATTGTACAATCATTAATTATATAAGTATATATTAAAATCACAGTATAATCACATTACAATAATCATAGTTTACATTAAAACAGGTATGATTTAAACATATTAATTTGTAAGAATCATTCTTAGAAAATATTTACAGATAATAAGAACAATAATAAAAAGAGTTTTTTTAATTTTTACACTCTTATTTATGCTACCATAACGGACACCTAGTCAGTATGTCAGTATGACACTAGTGCAGCATGCTAGTCCGTCTTCTATACAATTTACAAATGTCAAAGATGGTGGCGTCATCTTGCAACTAGAACTCGTACTTTCTTAGAGAAAATATGCAATCTAAATTATTACACAATTTAAAGCCTGACCAGAAAAACAAAAAACCTCTCCAGGTATTTCGATTGGTTTAGGGTATAATTTCAATTTTCCCTTCTTGTTATTTTATAAAAATAAGCTAGCTAAAAATTAGAGCTGTGTTGTGATGTGATGTAGGTCGGGTCACAGTATCTAGATGGCGCCGTTTTGCCAAAAAATCAAGAGATAGCTCTCTCCTTTGTCCTCGCCCCCCGCGCACCCCTATTACCGCAGGCGGGGTCTGAGTTAAACGGTCTGCCTATAGACGGCAAAGAGGGTGATAACTTTAACTTTTTTAATATTAATACAAAGTTGCTACTTACTTTTCTCTAATACGGTCAGGCTTTATCGAACGCGAGCGATCACGCTTCCTATCTCGTTCCCTGTCCCTTTCTCTCTCCTCCTGCACAAAACAAATTATACACGAGTTATTAAAAATACAACTGTTATGCACTTTGGATAATACAATCATTATAAGAAAATAATGTAATTGAAAATATTTTTTTCAATGCGGTTTGATGTTCCTTTTAGATAAAACTGTATAAAATCGGATTGAATCATTAAATAAAAATTTAGCAACGTAAATATAGGCACAACATGATAATAAGTTTTATTTTAAATATACTTATAGCAATACTGTGATAGAAACATGACACAAACCTCTTCTCTTCTGTCGCGGTGTCCCCTGTCTCTATCTTCTCTCTCCCTCATCCTGTCACGTTCGCGGTCGCGCTCTCTATCCCTGTCTCTCTCGTGCATGTGTGGGGGACCGTGGGGTCCGTAGGGCGGCACGTAGGGGGGAGCCGGCAGCATGTGCGGAGGGGCGCCCCCTATCGCCGGGGGTCCCAGACTTTGTGCCATCAGTGGAGGAATGAGATTTGGTGGAGGCATCGGGCCTGGTGTTAGTTCCTTTATGTCACTAGGTGCCCAGCCGCTCTGTTCGGGGTGACCTAGAATATATTGAAATGTATTAGTAAAATACAATTAAGGGTCGGTTCATATCTGACGGATGATGCGTCGAGCGTATGACCGGCAAAACGTAAATTGGGGTTGAGTGTGAACGGTCGAGTGTTTTTCTATACATTTGTCAGTTTTGGCGTTACGCGACCGATAATACGCGACGCATATTTCGTTAGATATGAACCGACCCTTAATCAACCTTATAAACTTAATGCACTAATAAATTAGGGTAGATTGATGTCATGTACTATGTCTCTTACAAACTTTGTAACATATAGGCAGTTATACAAAAGAATAGATAAAGGAACATACCCCAGGGCTCTTCATAAGGTGCATGTATGGGAGGTTGAAAGTAGTGTTCAGTAGGAGGTGGTCCGAAGTAGTCCGGTGCACCCATCTCTCTCTGATGTCCACTGCGACCGTACTCTCGGCGTTCTGCCGTCATCACCTACAATAAAACATATTATATCTATTGTTATGGGGATAATTATTATACACAGGCGTTATTGGCCTCGCTCACATTTGGCGTCGCCGTTCTTCAGTCACGCCGCGTCAACGTCGCGTGTTAACCCCCTTCAGACAAGAATTTTTAAAGACTGCTGTCACTGATCGAAATAAAAGCAGGCATCGCTGGATAGCGCTCAAACGGGTAAGATGGCGACGCTAACTATCTCAGGATGACGAGACCCACTCTGAGCTATTTGTAAAGCACAGATTTAGTTATGGACAAGCCTGAACCTTACCTTACCACTTAAAGTATAAAAAATCATAAGTTCAGAAGTATGTTATTCAAATTAAAGTACAAATGTTATTGTATTCAATTATTCAACTAACCTGTATAGTATTTTCTCTAGCTTGATAATTGTTTGACATAGGTGGCGGCAACTCATCGTTTCTTCCTTGAACTAAAGCAAAAAACATTAATTTAAGATTTTATTTTTCGTTATTTTATTGCAATAAAGACAAAAAAAACCACAATAGTACGAGGCATTATGATAATATAGGGCTGTTAGGTAGGTGTAAAAAGAGAATATAAGGGGACACTGCAAGGCCAGTATTGTCTTTTGAGAGATTCAAGTTACCATTTAAAAACTTTTATCATAACAACTAGTTCATACTAAGTGTAGGCTAATGTAGGCTTCTTCATTTAAGGAGACATTCCTATAGCAAGCTAATCACAAAGTTGATGTTGACACTGTGTATTTTTATTATCACAGTATGGACAAATGAATTTCAGGTACATTGTAATTAAATTCTTACCCTGATATACTGGGCCTTCAGCTAAATGATCAGACATGGTATTGAGAAAAAAAATTTATATGAATCAGCACCCATTTAAAACCCAAGTAACACAAGTTGTTTGTACTTACTATTTCATGTAATACTTTATAATTATTACTTTTTTTTTATTTAAAGTTTATATAAAGAACTATAACGCAACAGAATCAATGCATAGAATGCAATACAATAAAGGCAATAGGAAATCCGTTTCATGGATACATTAAACCCTGCTGGAGCTGCAGAATCACATACTAGGATTCGGATCTTCACTCCAGAGTGGGATTCCGCTTCACAAACCGCAGATGCAGTATACTTTTACATAATTTAGACAGCTATGCAAGCTACCTTATGGAGGTCATAGATAGACTGCAGCACTAGACTTTCCACACAATCTATAACAACAAGTGCACTGAGCTTGAAATGTCACTACAAAATTGCTGGAATATTGCAACCCTTAGCATGTTGTATCGCATATAGCATGCAGTGTTTAGTTTTTTCGATTTTGTCATTGCCGAGGCTCAATTACGCGTCCCCTTAGGTTTTATATGGTTATATATTTCAGTCCAGTAAATTACAGTAATCAATCAATCAATCAACTAGCCTATTGCTGTCCACTGCTGGACATAGGCCTCTCCCAACACGCGCCACAGAACTCGGTCCTGCGCCTTCCGCATCCAGTCCGACCCCGAGACCTTTAGGCTGCATTTCCACCAGAGATGTGCGAGGATGCATAGCGAGTGATGTGTTTGTAAAGAACCAATAGAATCGCCTCATTTACCTTGCCTCGGTCAGCACAGCTCTGGTGGAAACGGCTCAGCGGAGCTAGATTTTTGCGCATACAAAACAAATAAATAAATAAATAATAATAAAGTTTATTTGCAGTCCACTTATAACTAAATACATTTTTTTTTACAAGCGAGGAATGTTTGCGAGGGATGTGTTGTAAGGGATGTGTGTTGAGAAAGATGTGTTAATGTGGTTGTTTTACTGGTATTACACAGATTCGCAACGCATCCTCGCGCCACACATTAATGCGCATTTTCACAGCTCGGCTACACATCCTCGTAGGCACATTATCATCGTACAGCTTTGGTAGAAACACCCACACATTTTCACAGCACAACTACACATCCTCGCACGACACATTTCCATCGCACATCTCTGGTGGAAAGGCAGCCTTATGAGGTCGTCGGTCCACCTAGCTGGGGGACATGTTATAGAAAAATAATATTTAAGTATTTTTATTTTAAGTATTACCTGGTGGTCTCCTCATGTCAGGCACAGGTGGTCTTGGAGGTACACCGACGTGCAGTCCGACACCTGCCTCGTTAACACGCATTCTGCGCTGACGTTCACAGTATGCACTCCAAGTAACCTCATTGAACCCATAGTTGAAATAATCTGAAAAATATTTAATGTTACAATAATATAATTAAAATTATAAAGTATAGCTGAGAAAGTAACTCAATAACTGGGCAATAAGGTAACTTTTAAATTAATATTTTTAAAATGGTTAAAGAGTGGTCAAACACATGACTACAAAATGAGCAAGTGCATAAATAAACAAAACACTATCACCCTTACTAATAAACACCTCCTAAATTTTAGTTAATTGATTAGCTTAAATTCTTACAGTTTTGTTTGGTATAAGGTTAGTTTTACTAATCAAAATCTTGCTTAACAGTAATTAAATTTAAGAGGTGTTTATGAGTAAGGGGGATAATGTTCAATAGTTAATCCTAGTTGCTCCAACAGTGTGTAATTGTAACATACCTTATATTTTCATGTTCAGTCTTGGTTTACAACAAAAATTATGTAGTAAACCAAGCAACTCATTCACTATGAAAATACATTTAATCTGTACAATGATCTTGGTATAATCACCACTACAAATTAATGATTTTTAATATACCTAAGCCATAAAAATTTAAAATAAAAGGCAATCATACAAGTTTAGATATTAGATTTACCCGATATGTCAGCACCAGGTTTATTCCATGGTTTATCTTCAATTGTGTCAATATTGAACTCTAGTGCTGGCACACCGTTTATGCTCCCTGGCCCATCCAAGTCTTCCAAGGTAACTTTCCCACCAGTAGTTGTACCTGGTCTTGGCTTTTCTGCTGCACCAGCAGCCACTAAGCCAACCCCACGCTATAAAACAATTCATAATAATATATTTATTTTATTAACTTAAAAATGAATGGCCAACCCTATAACAGTGTATAACACATACAGTGACCAAAACAAATTAACAAACATTTTTTGAAGAGGTAAATCATTTACATTTAAAATCCTTGTCTAATATTTGATTTGAAATTGTTCAATAATGTTTTAGACATACAAAATTTTAAATGTCATGAAATTTACTATTTGTCCAAAAAAACCTAGTTATAAACTTTAGTTTTGTCTACAATATATTATTATACACTTAAATAGCTTTATAGAATAGAGAGTATTTATTTAGCAATCTACTATATAAAAATAAGGCGGGTTTTCCTTCCTGACGCTATAACTCCAGAACGCAAGAACCGATTTCCACGGTTTTGCATTCGTTGGAAAGGTCTCGGGCTCCGTTAGGTTTATAGCAAAAAAAAATTGGAAAAATTTCAACGGAAAAGCGGGAAAATATTTTTTTACATACACATAATACAGCGCCATCTCTGATACATAGCATGTACTACAAACGCCGGTGCGTGATACATTGTTTGACAGCTACTCATTTTTCTCTGCTCAGTGTTAATTTCATATTATTGGTATTGTGTTCAATGTAAATTGCAAAAAAAAAAAAGGAAAAAAAAAAAGGTTTTCGTTTCCTTACATTTTAATTGGAAACCATCAACATTTAAATTCAAATCAATCACGTGTATTGTGCAAACTTTTATTCAATTTGACCCGTTAAATATGTTGAGTGCATGTACAATTATACTTAAAATATTATTACAATAATATCTGTGGCTACTAAAATTAAGTTAGGATGAACGGGTGCCTGAGAATATTAAAAGAATATGGATAAAATTTATTTCTTACTAACAAATCCGTTTCGCCACCAGATGGCTTCGTTTTATGTAATACTTCGCAAAAAAATCTAATACAATAAAATACAACACAATAATATGGCCACAGGTGTTTTCCACTGATGCACTAGGTCGCATGTATACTGTTCATCCTAGAAATGATGAATGTTTTTATTTGCGACTGCTGTTGGTAAATGTACGTGGACCAAAATCATTTGCGCATTTGAAAACTGTGAATCCAATGAATCCAGTGAACCAATGCTAAACATATTAAGAAGCGTGTAAACTATTGGGTTTGCTGGAGAACGATTCTCATTGGGATTTAACACTTGCGGATTCCATAGTTTCATCAAATGCGTTCCAAATACGAACGCTGTTCGCAATTATCATCACTACATGTTCTTTTCACAACTAATTCAGTTATGGAACATATACAAAGAGGACATAATATGTGAAGATATCTTGCATCCCTTGCGCATTCAAACGAATAATCCTGGCATCCAAATAACCGATGAAATCTACAATGAAGGATTGATTCTAATTGAGGATCAATGCTTTACTATTACTAACAAACAACTGATTGAAGGAATGATTGTGTCAATTCGTTCTATGCACAATGCATTAAACCAAGAATTAAGTTGAGAGCTGCAATATAATATTGATACATTGCAGGAATTCGTTCGAAATAATGTGCCGTTACTAAATGAACAGGAAAAACAAGTAAACGAAACAATAATGCAAGCGGTGGACAATCATACTGGTAGTCTATTCTTCCTGGACACACCTGGAGGAACAGGGAAAACATTTGTTATATTCAATCAAGATGTGACACAGCTTTGGCATTAGCATCATCTGGAATTGCGGCGATTCTTCTAGATGTCGGTCATACTGCACATTCTGCGTTTAAGTTGCCACTCAATTTAAACACAATTGATACTCTAAAATGCAATATTTCCCGATCCAGTGCAATGGGAAAATTGTTGATGCAATGCAATGCAAGCTCATTGTTTGAGATGAGTGCACAATGACACATGAGAAATCACTTGAAGTACTTAACTTCACACTAAAGGATCTTCGGCAAAATAACAATATCTTTGGCGGCTTGATGATATTGTTAGCAGACGATTTCAGTCAGACGTTGCCCATGGAACGCCTGCAGATGAATTGAATACTTGCCTGAAGGCATCAACTTTATGGAATAACGTAAAAACATTATCGCTGACCACTTATATGAGAGTTTAACTTCAAAATGATCAAAGCGGTGCACAATTTTCCAAACAATAGTTAACTGTTGCAAATGGAAAAGTCCCAGTTGATGCGACATGGTGGGAAGCCGATGGATGAGGCAGGCACAGGACCTTGGACTTGGAGACTTGGAGGAGGCCTATGTCCAGCAGTGGACGTCGATTAGCTGATATGATGATAATGATGATGCGACATCTGGATTAATTACTCTTACCAAAGACTTTTGCCGATTTGTAGGCTCTCAATTAGCTCTTATTAAAAATGTTTTGCCAAACATTAGTGAGAATTTTCAGAATAATAATTATGCTTGGTTAAGTCAACAAGCAATTCTTGCCGCATATAGTACACGCACTGAATTTCACCATTCAATTAAAAATTGCTGGTGATTTGGTGACATACAAGTCCTTTGATTCCATAACAACGCTCGATGATCTAGTAAATTATCCAACGGAGTTTTTGAACTCTCTAGAATTATCAGGATTTCCACAACGAATTACTGTTGTGGAATGAAATAAAATTTTACCTTTTCAAATATAAAACAAAAAAAAATTCTTCATCTTTTAATGACGAAACGAAATGTTACATAAAACGAAACCATATGATGGCGAAACGGAGTTCGCCGGGTTTGCTAGTCCTTCTATAAACATTCTATAGACAATTAACAAACAAACAATTTTCAGCTAAAAGTAGGCAATCATGACAAGGCTTTATCATCATCTTCATTCCCCGCCCTATCCCAATTTTATTTGGGGGCAGTGCAGCATATCTTCTCCTTCCATACTTTCCTATTGGATGTCATCTCACAAGTAACACTCTTCGCAGCCATATCGTCTTTCACACAATTCATCCAGCATTACTTTGGTTATCCTCTTCCCCCATATCCATCCACATACATGTTTAACATCTTCCCCACCACATGATTCTTATTCCTCCACATAACATACCCATACCATGACAACCGGTTGCCACATAGTTTTTCAGCCACCGGTGCCACTCTTAAACTTCCTCTTACATACTCATTTCTTACTCTATCTGCTCTCGTAACACCACACATTCCTCTTAACATTCTCATCTCTGCTACATGCAATTGTCTTTCATTCATCCCTTATGTGGCCCAACTCTCTGAGTCATACAGGATGGATGGCAGGTCTAATCATGGTCTTATAGATCTTCCCCTTAAATGACAAGACTTTAAATCCTTATTAAAAAACTATTGATTTTATAACACTATGCAACTAAACTTACTAATTATTAAACAGTAGTTTCTGTGCAAAAGATTACAATTTCACATCAAGATTGTATAGTTTAAATCAAGTTAATAAGGAATGTATAACTTACTTTAATATTTAAACTTCCATAGGGTTGTCCAGATTTGTTCTCTCCTATTGTTACTTTGATATCGTCGCTGTCGTCGGAGTCAGAATCTCCATTATTCTGACTATCAGCATCACCATTCTGATCGTCACCCTCGCGGGTTACGTCCGCAAAGTGTTCGTCGTTGAAATGTTCATCGTTACCACCTTCATTCTCTTCTTCATCTTCCTTATCTTCGCCCTCCTGCAAGACACCAATTATTATAGTAAGACCTAATCTTAGCAGTCCATGGATTCTCCGTGCGGGTACAAAGTTGAAAAATATGGATCAAATAATCTTTGCAAGAATTTAAGTAGTAAGTAAATAAAAGAAAATAAACTAAACCGTACGGCTAAGTAAACTTAAATATTTTTGTTAAAAATAAACTTAATTCTCAGTTTAATACAACAAAATACGGTAAATGTTAGGTTACTTACAGCGTTAGCATCCGCGGCGTCCATGGGTTCCTGCGGTTTCTCATTCTCATCTTGTTTATCCGAGATTTGCTCTCCAGTAGATTCACCATATAACCAATTATCATCATTTTCATCACCTGGCGCTGCTTCAACAGCAGTTTCTGACATTTTTTTATTTATTTTCTCAACCTAACAATAAACAGTTTACTCCGTAAAATTGCTATAAGTATGACATGTCAAGTCAAAGTCAATGACATGACAAGTGTCGTCAACTCAACATCAAATGCATATTCCACAGAGTAAAAAACTTCACTAAAGGTGTGATTGGAACAACCGCACCCATAGATAAAGATAGTACATATGAAAACCGCACCCACCGTAATAATTACGGTAAATATATGTTGTGTAAAAATATCGCATTCTAGCGTTATTTTTACACGACGTATATTATACTATTGCAAGTATCATAATATAATTGCAAGTATATTATAGATATTAGATGAGATAGTACTATAGTTAAGCGAGTCATTTTACATCCATGTCGGAGGACATCGGGGTTTGAATAAAGAGAGGGTGGCGCATGAGATCCATCCCGTTTGCATCACGACAGTATCGCGATTTATTTATTGTTTATGCACAAAATAGAAACAATTGTACAAAGGTAAGCTTAATGCCTTGTGGCATTTTTTTCCAGCTAACCATAGGGTGATGCAGAGAAAAGTAAGTTGGTAGGTGCAGTGAAGTCAAATAGTTGAAATAATTTAAAGTAATAAAAATACACACTATACATAAGAAAAAAAAAATTCAATTCAATTTGACCCGTTAAATATGTTGAGTGCATGTACAATTATACTTAAAATATTATTACAATAATATCTGTGGCTACTAAAATTAAGTTAGGATGAACGGGTGCCTGAGAATATTAAAAGAATATGGATAAAATTTATTTCTTACTAACAAATCCGTTTCGCCACCAGATGGCTTCGTTTTATGTAATACTTCGCAAAAAAATCTAATACAATAAAATACAACACAATAATATGGCCACAGGTGTTTTCCACTGATGCACTAGGTCGCATGTATACTGTTCATCCTAGAAATGATGAATGTTTTTATTTGCGACTGCTGTTGGTAAATGTACGTGGACCAAAATCATTTGCGCATTTGAAAACTGTGAATCCAATGAATCCAGTGAACCAATGCTAAACATATTAAGAAGCGTGTAAACTATTGGGTTTGCTGGAGAACGATTCTCATTGGGATTTAACACTTGCGGATTCCATAGTTTCATCAAATGCGTTCCAAATACGAACGCTGTTCGCAATTATCATCACTACATGTTCTTTTCACAACTAATTCAGTTATGGAACATATACAAAGAGGACATAATATGTGAAGATATCTTGCATCCCTTGCGCATTCAAACGAATAATCCTGGCATCCAAATAACCGATGAAATCTACAATGAAGGATTGATTCTAATTGAGGATCAATGCTTTACTATTACTAACAAACAACTGATTGAAGGAATGATTGTGTCAATTCGTTCTATGCACAATGCATTAAACCAAGAATTAAGTTGAGAGCTGCAATATAATATTGATACATTGCAGGAATTCGTTCGAAATAATGTGCCGTTACTAAATGAACAGGAAAAACAAGTAAACGAAACAATAATGCAAGCGGTGGACAATCATACTGGTAGTCTATTCTTCCTGGACACACCTGGAGGAACAGGGAAAACATTTGTTATATTCAATCAAGATGTGACACAGCTTTGGCATTAGCATCATCTGGAATTGCGGCGATTCTTCTAGATGTCGGTCATACTGCACATTCTGCGTTTAAGTTGCCACTCAATTTAAACACAATTGATACTCTAAAATGCAATATTTCCCGATCCAGTGCAATGGGAAAATTGTTGATGCAATGCAATGCAAGCTCATTGTTTGAGATGAGTGCACAATGACACATGAGAAATCACTTGAAGTACTTAACTTCACACTAAAGGATCTTCGGCAAAATAACAATATCTTTGGCGGCTTGATGATATTGTTAGCAGACGATTTCAGTCAGACGTTGCCCATGGAACGCCTGCAGATGAATTGAATACTTGCCTGAAGGCATCAACTTTATGGAATAACGTAAAAACATTATCGCTGACCACTTATATGAGAGTTTAACTTCAAAATGATCAAAGCGGTGCACAATTTTCCAAACAATAGTTAACTGTTGCAAATGGAAAAGTCCCAGTTGATGCGACATGGTGGGAAGCCGATGGATGAGGCAGGCACAGGACCTTGGACTTGGAGACTTGGAGGAGGCCTATGTCCAGCAGTGGACGTCGATTAGCTGATATGATGATAATGATGATGCGACATCTGGATTAATTACTCTTACCAAAGACTTTTGCCGATTTGTAGGCTCTCAATTAGCTCTTATTAAAAATGTTTTGCCAAACATTAGTGAGAATTTTCAGAATAATAATTATGCTTGGTTAAGTCAACAAGCAATTCTTGCCGCATATAGTACACGCACTGAATTTCACCATTCAATTAAAAATTGCTGGTGATTTGGTGACATACAAGTCCTTTGATTCCATAACAACGCTCGATGATCTAGTAAATTATCCAACGGAGTTTTTGAACTCTCTAGAATTATCAGGATTTCCACAACGAATTACTGTTGTGGAATGAAATAAAATTTTACCTTTTCAAATATAAAACAAAAAAAAATTCTTCATCTTTTAATGACGAAACGAAATGTTACATAAAACGAAACCATATGATGGCGAAACGGAGTTCGCCGGGTTTGCTAGTCCTTCTATAAACATTCTATAGACAATTAACAAACAAACAATTTTCAGCTAAAAGTAGGCAATCATGACAAGGCTTTATCATCATCTTCATTCCCCGCCCTATCCCAATTTTATTTGGGGGCAGTGCAGCATATCTTCTCCTTCCATACTTTCCTATTGGATGTCATCTCACAAGTAACACTCTTCGCAGCCATATCGTCTTTCACACAATTCATCCAGCATTACTTTGGTTATCCTCTTCCCCCATATCCATCCACATACATGTTTAACATCTTCCCCACCACATGATTCTTATTCCTCCACATAACATACCCATACCATGACAACCGGTTGCCACATAGTTTTTCAGCCACCGGTGCCACTCTTAAACTTCCTCTTACATACTCATTTCTTACTCTATCTGCTCTCGTAACACCACACATTCCTCTTAACATTCTCATCTCTGCTACATGCAATTGTCTTTCATTCATCCCTTATGTGGCCCAACTCTCTGAGTCATACAGGATGGATGGCAGGTCTAATCATGGTCTTATAGATCTTCCCCTTAAATGACAAGACTTTAAATCCTTATTAAAAAACTATTGATTTTATAACACTATGCAACTAAACTTACTAATTATTAAACAGTAGTTTCTGTGCAAAAGATTACAATTTCACATCAAGATTGTATAGTTTAAATCAAGTTAATAAGGAATGTATAACTTACTTTAATATTTAAACTTCCATAGGGTTGTCCAGATTTGTTCTCTCCTATTGTTACTTTGATATCGTCGCTGTCGTCGGAGTCAGAATCTCCATTATTCTGACTATCAGCATCACCATTCTGATCGTCACCCTCGCGGGTTACGTCCGCAAAGTGTTCGTCGTTGAAATGTTCATCGTTACCACCTTCATTCTCTTCTTCATCTTCCTTATCTTCGCCCTCCTGCAAGACACCAATTATTATAGTAAGACCTAATCTTAGCAGTCCATGGATTCTCCGTGCGGGTACAAAGTTGAAAAATATGGATCAAATAATCTTTGCAAGAATTTAAGTAGTAAGTAAATAAAAGAAAATAAACTAAACCGTACGGCTAAGTAAACTTAAATATTTTTGTTAAAAATAAACTTAATTCTCAGTTTAATACAACAAAATACGGTAAATGTTAGGTTACTTACAGCGTTAGCATCCGCGGCGTCCATGGGTTCCTGCGGTTTCTCATTCTCATCTTGTTTATCCGAGATTTGCTCTCCAGTAGATTCACCATATAACCAATTATCATCATTTTCATCACCTGGCGCTGCTTCAACAGCAGTTTCTGACATTTTTTTATTTATTTTCTCAACCTAACAATAAACAGTTTACTCCGTAAAATTGCTATAAGTATGACATGTCAAGTCAAAGTCAATGACATGACAAGTGTCGTCAACTCAACATCAAATGCATATTCCACAGAGTAAAAAACTTCACTAAAGGTGTGATTGGAACAACCGCACCCATAGATAAAGATAGTACATATGAAAACCGCACCCACCGTAATAATTACGGTAAATATATGTTGTGTAAAAATATCGCATTCTAGCGTTATTTTTACACGACGTATATTATACTATTGCAAGTATCATAATATAATTGCAAGTATATTATAGATATTAGATGAGATAGTACTATAGTTAAGCGAGTCATTTTACATCCATGTCGGAGGACATCGGGGTTTGAATAAAGAGAGGGTGGCGCATGAGATCCATCCCGTTTGCATCACGACAGTATCGCGATTTATTTATTGTTTATGCACAAAATAGAAACAATTGTACAAAGGTAAGCTTAATGCCTTGTGGCATTTTTTTCCAGCTAACCATAGGGTGATGCAGAGAAAAGTAAGTTGGTAGGTGCAGTGAAGTCAAATAGTTGAAATAATTTAAAGTAATAAAAATACACACTATACATAAGAAAAAAAAAAGAAATATATATGTATATTTAAATATTAAATGTATGCATATAAGACGAAATATTTATATAATGAAGAAAGAGGAAGATTATTCTGCTAATAAATCAGTACATAATTGTCAGCTTTGAAAACAACACGACTCGTAGTCATCCTGATCTCTAGGGGAAGAGCGTTTCATAGGAGAATGGATTGAATCATGAATGATGAGTGTACAAGAGCAGAGGTATGAGAAGGACAAAGAAGGAGAAGATTGTTTGAAGAGCGAAGATGTCTGTTATGACTAGAACATAGATATTGAAAATGTGGTAAGAGGTAAGAAGGAGCATTAGAAGAAGTAAGCAAGGAAAAAAGGGTCGTCAGCGTCCGAAGATGACGACGATGTCGTATAGGGAGCCAATTCAACTCAGAACGGTAGGACGAGACATGGTCATACTTACGAAGATTGTAAACGAAACGAATCGAATGCAGTTATTTAGAAGACGGTCCATTTTGTTGAGCAGATCTGCATTCAGGTCAAGATAGCACACATCCCCATAGTCGATGATAGGAAAAATTAAGGACTGCGCAAGCATTGCTTTGGTTTTGTGTGGTAGAAAATTTCTAAGACGATTTAAGGAACGTAAGGTGCCGGTAACCTTCTGACTTACAACCTTAACTTGAGATTGCCAGCTTAGCGTACTATCTAGATATATCCCTAAGTCTTTTACCACGTTACTGTAAGGTATGATACAATCATTAAATATAATTGCGATTGCATCGTGTCTGAATCTGAGTCCGTGGGCAAGGTTACACAACTAGCGACCACTTCGCGACTGTATCGACACGGAGACAACATCCCTATAAAAAGTCATCGTAGGCGAGGGCCCTTAGATATTTTTTTTGATAGTTCGTATTTTACTTTTTTAAAGACAAGCCAACAGATATGAATATTTTGCGCCTTGTATATTCTGCTTCGAAGCGTTATAAATACAATACCAATGTCTAAAATCACTATAAAAATGTTTTGACTCTGTCAGTTTTTCGAAACGGAGACAGTCTCTTCCGTTTTAGATAGGAATTCAACTGGTAGATTGGGATTTAATAACGCGGGACACACAGATGTACTAACCTTTTGTTTTCGAAAAGATTTCTGTATAATAAAATGAAAACCCTAAAACTTTTATCAATACAGTTCTCACCGAGACGTGACGCTTATTTTGGTAGAGCGACTCAAAACATCCTTTATTCACTACACGAAAAAATAATTCAAAATACGCTGCAGTACGCATTGAGATGTTCCGTGGCGTAACGCGACGTATCGTGACTATTCGTGACGCAGCGATGCGTTGCCCGTACGTGCAGCATGCAAGAGCGGTGTTGCGTCTCGTGATGGCGCGCAAGAACTCAGCAAGACCGGGCAAGGCAACTTTGCGAGGTGCAACCTCATTTACGGAGACGCGGAGCGTCGCGCGTTGTGATGATGAGCGGCCCGCACTGCATTCAAATATGTATTTTTATTTATTTATTTATTTATTTGTTTATTGGATCTCAAACTAGAGATATTATGTAGGTACATTTTCAACTTTAGTCATATATTTTTTTGACTAGAGAGACCACAGCATGCTTAGTAGGTACAAATTCTAAATTTAAATGAATAGTAAAATATTTATACAAATTAACATGTCAAATTTAAATAAATAATAATAATTATTGAATACAAAAAAAAAAGTACCAAGATTGTTTAAAATTGAATAAATTATTTAAAATTAACACAAAATAAATCATTGAATAAAAAAAAATCACATAAAAAGAGAGAAAAAAAGAAAAAAATTAACATGAAAAAAAAAAAAGTTAAAATGTAATGAAATTCAAATTAAAATACTTAAGTAAAACCATAAATAAAATAAAATAAAATAAACATTGTACAGTCAGCCCCAAAAGTCGCTGAACACATTTTAAATTCCAAAACTGCTGAACACTAAAAGTGGCATAAGTCAGTGTCGCAACAAGAGTATAAAATAAGCTAAACGTACAAAACGACCATAACACGCTGCACACGGTTATTCCAAAAGTAGCTGCACATGGGTATTTCAGAAGTATCTGAACACTAGTATTTCAAAAGTATCAGCACACGGGTATTTCAGAAGTATCGATGTTGCCAACTCGTGCAGTATAAGGGAGCCGCGCATGACTGAACGGCAACGTCGACGTCGCCCGCTGCGTCGCTCATCTGCGGTCGAGTTTAAGTGTAGTTGTAGTGAGTGATTTTGACAGTAGGCAAAGGTCAAGCCTCAATCAAAGCGGAATACAACATTAACAATCTCATCAAAACAGTTGTCAACACGATAGCTTTGCTTGTATAGAGCTTGGGTGAAAAGAAAACAGCTCTGGTTCGATCCTGAGGAACGGATTACTTTTTGTGTTTTTTTTATTTTTTCTTATTTTGTTTTCTACTATTATTATTCAATACAACTGTAACCCGCGACTTCTTTTACGAAAAAAATGTATATTCGACAATTAAATAAAATAATTTAATTAATTAAATGGCTTTATCACCTCTAGAGTTAATTTTAGTTGCATGTTATAAAACTATTAAGTTCAATGTCGCACAACAGGGAGCGCTTCTTCTTACATAACATTTCAACTCATATCATCGCATCTCCGAAAATGTTTCTCATACAATTTAAAGTCATAATGATCATTCTTCATTAAATTAAAAATTAAATAAAAATACTATTTAATTTTCAATTACAAATTAAAAATAATATTTTAACTTTATTAAAATACCTGTAAACAGTGACGGTGAATTTCAGTTACTTGTTTTTTTTTAAGATAAAATACAATAAATAAAAAAAAAAAAAACAAAAAAAATACTTGGCACAACCCGGTTTCGAACGCACGTCTACTTCATCAAAGTCGAGTGTTCTATACCATAGGCTATGGAATCTCAATGAACTGTGTTGGAATTATGTATCTATTCCAACGAGTAAACATAATTGTCTATAAATATTGATGGTAAGTAAGTGACTATTTATATTTTAGTAATTAACAAGTAACTTAAATTCACCGTCACTGTTCACAGGTATTTAAATTAAATTAAAATATCATTTTTAACTTTGAATTAAAAATTAAATAGTATTTATATTTAATTTTTCACTATTAGTTCAGCTACTTTTGTAACACTAGTGTTCAGCTACTTTTGGAACACTAGTGTTCAGCTACTTTTGGAACACTAGTGTTCAGCTACTTTTGGAACACTAGTGATCAGCTACTTTTGAACTACTAGTGTTCAGATACTTCTGAAATACGCGTGTGCTGATACTTTTGAAATACTAGTGTTCAGATACTTCTGAAATACCCGTGTGCAGCTACTTTTGGAATAACCGTGTGCAGCGTGTTATGGTCGTTTTGTACGTTTAGCTTATTTTGTACTCTTGTTGCGACACTGACTTATGCCACTTTTAATGTTTAGCAGTTTTGGAATTTAAAATGTGTTCAGCGACTTTTGGGGCAGACTGTACTTGTATGACGTATTTGTATACAACATGTATGACGTTGTATGAGTGCGTTTACGCAGAAGCGATTTTAGACGCGTTTGTTTAAAGTGGGACTTTTTTTGCGGCCAAGACCGCAAGCAGTGGCAATTCTCGATGAAGCTATCCCAGGGCGGAATAAAATATTATTTTATAGATAGATAAATCTAGATTGAAAATCTTAGGAATAAAAATAGAGAACCAACTTACACCATATGACGTTGTTCATATAGAAGGGAGACGGGAAGAGTGGCGGGGCCCGTTCGCCTCGATCAAATCGATTAGTTTTATTGTGTACATCATAATGACGGGTGTACCGCAAAAACCCGTGCTTCCATACACATGAAAGTACAGTTCTAGTAGTGTGAGGAATGTGTGTAAAAGGAGAATGTTTTTTTTACTAGGAGCTTTGGGCTAAATTAAAAATTGCTGCCCCCACGTTTGTAACCATTGTACATTGACTTATACCATTGAGTTTATTACATGTCTAAAGAATCAACAAAATTCGCCCCACAGAAATCTAGATATCAGCTGTTTAAAAAATTAAAAGCCCTGTGGCACTCCAAGCAGTTATCTACTAAAAAGTCAGTCTGTCCCCAGGTACTAACTAGGTTCATTACAAAGATTGATACGTAAGCAACATTTTCTTCTATGGAATCTACAAAATTCGGCCCACTGAAATCTAGATATCAGCTGTTCAAAAAATTAAGAGCCCTGTGGTACTCCATGCAAAAGTTATTTACTAACAAGCCACTCTGTCCCCAGGTCACCAACTAGGTCTATTACAAAGATTGATACGTAAACAACATTTTCTTCTGTGGAACCAACAAAATTCGTCCCACAGAAATCTAGATATCAGCTGTTCAAAAAACTAAAAGCCCTGTGGCACTCCATGCAAAAGTTATTTACTAACAAGCCAGTCTGTCCCCAGGTCACCAACTAGGTCTATTACAAAGATTGATACGTAAACAACATTTTCTTCTATGGAATCAACAAAATTCGTCCCACAGAAATCTAGATATCAGCTGTTCAAAAAATGAAAAACCCTGTGGCACTCCAAGCAGTTATCTACTTAAATGTCAGTCTGTCCCCAGGTCACAAACTAAGTTAATTACAAAGATTGATACATAAGCAACATTTCTTCTAAGGAATCAACAAAATTCGCCTCACAGATATCTAGATATCAGCTGTTCAAAAAATAAAAGCCCTCTGGCACTCCAAGCAGTTATCTACTAAAAAGTCAGTCTGTCCCCAGGTCACCAACTAGGTTCATTACAATGATTGATACGTAAACAACATTTTCTAACGGTAATAACTGGCTGTTAAGAAGTAGGGTACAATCTAGGCATGATACTATCCATGGATTGTGCTGAATGGTTAATGCTTTACTGTATCGTGCACATGCCAAGAACCATACAATAGATATAACATGAGCACAATATGTTCCCAACTTACGTCTGCCACTCTTCCAGGAGCAGTAATAATGACATATCGTCCCTTAGCTTACAACACCGCTTAAGTCATTTTTACCAACTTTACAGGAGACGAAAAAAACTGTCTATTTTAAAATATCTGTGGTTTTTTACTATTGCCACTTAATACATACTCTAGTTAGCGGTTAAGAAATAATTATATTTACTTATTATAACGATTTTTTTTATTTTAACTTTTATTCTATGACTTGAGCAGTGTTGACTGATATTTTATTAGATTTAGGCGGTGTTGTTTGGGGAAATGTAAGAGATGAAGGTATTAAAAAATGATTAAAATTTGCAAATAAAAGCTTTTAATTAAAAATATTTTAAGAAAATGATCATTCTTTACATTTATATTCATTTATTCGTATCGATATCTCTAGACTTACAGACGACTGTTCGGCTTCCACACCATCATGTGTTTTTAAGTGTTTAATAAACCAGGCTCTTCTTTTGTACGTTTTCCCGCACGTGGGGCATATCAAGTCCTTTTCCTTTGTCGTTTTGAGAATCTATCTGTGGACAATTCTTTCGCCCCCCCCCCCCCCCCATTCGGACTGTCTTAGGGGTATTTTTCTTTTGTGGACTTTTAGCGCGTTAACTCTTGAGCAAGGGCTTGCTAGGCCCTTGCTCTTGGCTGTCTTTCCAGCAGTCTTTTTTTTTTTTTTTTCTTTCGCACCTATTTCCACGGAATACAGAGTAACCCTATAGCCATTTCTGGTTATCTAATTTGTCAAGTCAAAGTATTTCTTTGTCTTAATTGCGTGATCTTTAGGGATGTTAGTTTCCCACGGTACCGTGAGCTCAATAAGTACTACACGCTTTTTCAATTTTGAGTAGAGAAATATGTCTGGTCTCAACGGCTACACGCAGATATCCTCCGGGATTTTGTAGTGTGTTTCATACGTGTCAACCAGTAGAGTCCAATCGTCTGCCGTACTCAGGAAGGACTGAAAAAGACTTGTAGGTGGTCTTTTTAGTAGTGCCTTCCTTAACTAATTGGATGTTTTGTCTTTTATTCGTAGTCAGTCCTTTTCTAGCTCTGGCAATTAATTCTAAATTAATGCGAATAAATCAATAAACATTACTTTATTCTATAGCTTACCTCTTAATCTTCTATTTAAACTTCTTGCATAGACCTTTCAGCCATAAAATTCGCATACAAATTTAATAATCATGGAACGGGAAGTATTTTCGTGCGAATAGTAGGTATGACAAACTAAGGACTTGTGCGGTGTTGCGACGCCAACCGACTTGAGCGCTGTCACTATTTTTTGAATAACGGCTTTTGATTGGCTGATATCTATTTCATGCACGGACGTATACTATAACTGGATCGCTTACTACTATTTCTTTTGATTACAAATTTGATCTCTAAGTTGATAGACATATGGTTACTTTTCCGCTATCAATTGTAAAAGTAGAAAAACGAGCCAAGTGAGAGGACTGAAGTCGTAATGCGTCCTTGTCTAGCAAGTATGCCAGTGTAAAATAAAAACTGTTGTGGTAGAATGGTACATTTCTCAAAATCGGAAATAGTACGTTTTAATTAATATTGACCAATAAAATATGTCTATAAATTGATACATTTTTTTACACTTATGTAGATGTGCATAGGCGAAACATATAATAAAAATAAGCTCATTGATACTTTTTGTAGAATTACCTCTTTCAAAATTTGTCGTTAGACAAAAACAATAGGGGAGGTGGGCCTAAAACGGGTACGCTAAGGGAGAAGTACAATAAAAATGTCTTAGAAAAAAAATTAGAACTTCTGTTTTTACTTTTCAAAAATGTAATTAAGAAAGAACCTAAAATAAGAACAAACATAAACATTATCTTTATAATTTCAACAAAAACATAAAACATAGTGGTGGAGAGGCATTGCAACTGGAAAGCGCACATCGACGATTTATGCTCGAGAATTCACAGGTTTGTGTATGTACTACATAGACTATTCAGTGTGGCGGGCGCAGACGCAGCATTGCTGGCTTACCATGGTCATGTATCATCTGTACTGCGCTACGGCATTGTGATATGGGGTAATTCCGTAGAGTTTACTAGAGCCTATCAAGCACAGAAAAAATGTGTTAGGTCAATTTGTGGATCAGAGCCTCTCGATAGTTGTGTACCATTATTTAAAAAACTAAAGATCCTGCCACTGCCATCTTTATATATATTTGAAACCTGTATATTTGTACATAAAAATGGATATTTATTTGAAAAACACAATGACGTGGTAACCAGAGCTAGTCGTAGAATTTATAAACTAAATGCACCAAAACAAAGAATCAACCTATTTTATAACAATGTGTATTGCATGTCAATCCGTATTTATAACAAGTTACCTGATTTGACATGTACCTTTAATTATATTTCCAATTAATTTAAATAAGGCTAAATGTTTTCAAATATTTGTACGCTGGAAACAGCAGAATATCATGGCGCTATAATATTGTTATACCTAATATCTCTGTAACCATATTCTGACAAATAAATGCATTATTATTATGTTTCTCTTGTCCATAATACTCGGGTCTATTGGAGACCCGGTTCTTTGGAAGGCATACATCGGGCCGAAGCCAAGACAAAGAGGCCCTTTAAGAGATATTTAATCTGGTAATGGGCAGGGCAGACCATCTCTGAACGCACAATATGATACACCCAGAGATGGTCCCTGCCAAGTGCAAAAGTCAAAGAATGCAATGCAATTATTATTATTTTTATTTACAAAAAAAACTTAAGTTTTAGGCGGGGTACCCGTTTTAGGTCGACCTCCCCTACGTCAGGCTAACCTAAAACCTTTCGGTCGGCACATATTGCGATTTTGTGTTATTTTGACGTATTTCGTGTGAAAATGGTGCACTTTTGTTGCGTGAATGGTTGCAAAACAGAATGGTATCCAGGTTGTGGCGTATCTTTCCATAGGTAAGTCAGTTATTAAGATTTATCGTTAGTATGAAGTAGAGTGACCACACTATCGCGCAAAAAAGGATAATATTATACTTTTACTTCATGTAAATTTTATTGCTGTACAGGATTCCTAAGAATGAGTCTGTAGCAGAGAAGTGGAAAGAAGTTATACCTGGCAAATTAACTAAAACGTGAGTTGTATGCAACTTGCATTTTAAAAATGAAGATTTTGTCAGCGAGTCCAAAAAACGTTTGAAAAACAACGCAATGCCGTCGGTATTTCCAAAGGTAAGCAGGAACCACATTTTCTTCATAATAAGTTGATTATTACAGTGAAATATTATTTTATTATTATTACGGTGAAATTTTAGCGCTGGTTCAAAAGCTCAAAACTTTTTCTTTATTCAGAAAACAATATAATATTATTATAAAATACTTTGTAAATTGATTAATTCTTTTTTTTTTATTTAAAGTCACTTTATCTAATTTATTGTTTTAGGTTTTTGCTGCTGAGAAGACTATTAATGTTCTTAGTAACATAACATTATTTTAACCTTCTACATAACAGTCGCGCGTTAGCTGTTAGACAATTAACACGTATAGTTGTTTACGTTGCGATAATTTATATTCTTTTTGTATATATATTATATTTTTTCGTTATTGTGTTTATGTAATGGAAGAAAGTAAGAGTGAGGACGATTCAAGTGACAGTGAAGGTTTAAAGAATGCTGAAGAAGATGAAACGGAGATTATTGTTAATGAAACATCTGCTTCAAGCAGAATGCCGAATTTAGAAAAGTACGCGGTGAAAAGAAAAGAAAGGGATGACAGTAGTGGAAACGGTTTGAATAGTGATGAAGAAGGATTTATAAGGTTTACTCGAGGAAAAAGAAAAGCAAAAAGGTTGATCAGAAGCGATTCTTTAGATAAAGAAAAAAATATGAGGGTATATGTAGAAAAAAATGATAAGGATTTGGAGTATGTCGAGAATCATGAAGTATGTATTACCGCCTTGGAATCTTTACCTAAACAGATTGCCATGGCTAAGTTGTTAAAATCTGAAAACATCACAGGTATTGATCGAATTAAATACAAAAATGTAAACAAAACAATAATTACATTTTTTAAAAAAGAAGACGCTTTAAACTTACTGCAGAGTGAAAAGCTCAAAGAAATGGGATTCCGATGCCAACTTACCAATGAATTAAACATAGTTCACGGCGTTGTGAAAGGAGTTGACCTTGATTTAAGTGAGGAGGAGCTCATGAAAATTATGGAATGTGATGTAACAATATTAACTTTGAAAAGATTGATGAGGATAAGCTCCAATGGTTTATGGACACCGAGTGAAGCCGTTAAAATTTGTTTCAAAGGTAATATTTTGCCACAATACATACATGCGTATGACTGCCGTTTTAAAGTAGACTCATACAAATTTCCCGTAACGCAATGCACAGGGTGTTGGAAATTTGGACATATCAAAAAATTCTGCCCTATTAAAAAACTTCTATGCCCCAAATGTGGAAATGCAGACCATGATAACTGCGATATTAGAATGTTTACATGTTTAAATTGTAAAGGTGGCCATTTTGTATTGGACAAAAGTTGTCCTTTTTACCTTAAAGAAAAAGAAATAAGGAATATCATGAGTAAAGAACAGATTACTTATAGAAAAGCCTTACAACTATACTACGAAAGGAAGAAGTACACAAAAGAACAACAGAATACACAAACACCGATTAATATTTCTACAAATAATATTACACAAGCAAGAGATAGCTATAGTAGTGTAGTCAAAAATAATAATTCACTGCAATTACAGCAATCGACAGTGGTTGAATCACAAGATTTAATTTCTAAAGAAAATACAGGAAGAAAGACTTTTAGAGACAGACAAAATACAGTTAAGAAGACCAACAAATCGTCGAACGTATCTCAGGAGTCAGATGATTTAGAAAACATGGAATTTCAATGTCAAGAAATAGACAAGACGAAAAACAACGTGAAACGAGACGAGCATTTAAAAGATAAGTTTGAATTTAAGCAATTTTGGTTAAAAATTAAACATATTGTGATGTCTGAGGGTAACTTTGAAGAGAAAATATTGTCAGTTTTTAAAATTTTATGGGGCGAACTAAAAAGTTTTTTTGTAAATACGTTATTGAAAGGGGATAATAATATATTAAAACAAGTTTTTGATCTTTGTAATGGATAATACAGCGAATCATATCAAACTTAACATAGTACAGTGGAATGCTCAAAGCCTGCTTCCGAAGTTAGTAACTTTTACAGACTTATTAGCACGAGAAACTATTCACATAGCTCTTATTAGTGAAACATGGCTGGATATTGGTTCCTCTGTAAACATAAGTGGTTATAATATTTATAGGAAAGACAGGATCGATTCATATGGAGGTGTTGCTATTATTGTCCACAAGTCGATTCAATCTTATTTGGAGACAGTTAGAATAAATAACATAGGTATAGAGACTGTATGTGTAAGGTTGATTAACTGCAGGGACTTAGAACACGTTGTGTCCGTATACTGCCCTTCTAGTGTTCATACACAGGGATCTGACTGGGATGACATTTTTTCACAATTTCATAAGAAAACATTAGTGGCTGGTGATTTCAATGGTCATCACACTAACTGGTCGGTTAAAACGGATACGCGGGGTAACCAAATTTTAGATTCCTCTTTGGATTACGGTTTTATTTCAATTAACAATGGCGAATACACTAGAGTGAAATTAGTAAGCGGGGCTATTCAACAAACCTCACCTGACATCTCATTTGTCTCTTCTGATATAGCTATCAACTTTCATTGGCAAGTGTATAATGAAAATTTAAATAGCGATCACCTAGTAATTAAGTTATCCTTAAATATTACAAATGACTACAGTCATATACGAAAACGTAACTATAAATACGCAAATTGGAACGAGTATGCACAAACACTTTCCAAAGACTTGTATAATTTTAATTGTTCTTACAATAATGTTCAAGAAATGTATGATAAACTAATATTGTTAATTAACAATGCTGCGGACAAGCATATACCTTTTACTAAAATTTATAACAGGCCTGATACAAAATTTAAACCAAAGAATTATTGGAGCCCAGAGCTGTCCAAAGTGGTAGCACAAAGGCGGTTGGCCTTGTCTAATTTCAGACGTAACCCCACTCCTGCGAACCTTACAATACTAGAGAATATAACCAAACAATCCCAAAAATTAATAAGAAAAGCAAAAACTGATAGTTGGCACCAATTTTGTGATTCTTTTAGTGAAAAGATTTCACCTTCTTATGTCTGGCAGCGTTTAAAGTGGGTTAAAGGGTTTAATCAATCGAAAGTATACCCTTCTTTTGAAATATCGCGAGACTTGTTGTATTCACTCACTCCAGATTATGTCCATAACCCGGAACCGAATTTTACATCTAAAAATAAAATGTTGGAATCCGACTTTTCAATTAATGAGTTACAAAACGTCTTAAAAAAAAAAGATTCTTCTCCAGGCGAAGACGGCATTTCCTACACAATGTTGTACTTTTTGCCGGACACGACTAAACAGTTTTTACTTAAATTATACAATAATATATACAAATATGGCGCAGTCCCTTATCAATGGCGAAATATACAAATAGTTCCAATTCCTAAAAACAATAATTGTAGCGGTGAAACTAAATTTAGACCTATATCCTTGATGTCGTGCATATGTAAAACTTTTCATTTGATGATTTTTAAGAGATTAGAATGGTATACCGAAAGAGAAAAGCTGCTTTCGCCTTTTACAGTAGGATTTAGGAAATCGCAGTCCTGTTTAGATTGTCTTACACGTTTAATTACATATACACAAATTGGTTTCTCTAAAAATGCCCCAACCCTAGCTTGTTTCTTGGATATCGAAAATGCGTATAACAATGTAGTTATTGACGTAGCTTTAGGTATGCTCGATGAATTGAAAATTGGTTCCAAATTGTGTAAATACCTTTGGACGTTTTTAGGGGAGAGACAATTAAGAATAAGATTGTTTAACGGTACAACTTTAAGTAGATATACGAATAAAGGCCTAGCACAAGGCGACCCTCTCTCTCCACTACTATTTAACTTGATTACATACAAAATATGCCATAGTCTCGAAAATGTTTTGGTTTTACAATATGCGGATGATTTTGTAGTTTGTGCTTCTAATAAAGATATTAAAATATGTGAGAGGTATGTGCAAAATGCTTTGTATGAGACAGTGGAGTTATTAAATGATCTAGGATTGGAATTATCGGCCACTAAAACGCAATATTGTCTATTTAGTCGGGGACGAAGAAGGAATCTACCGGTACTAAAGTTAGATGTAGGTACCTTTGACATATTCGGAAAATATAAAATATTTGGGTATGTGGTTGGACAGAAGCTTAACCTGGGGACGACATATTAATGAAGTAGTTAATAAATGCTCAAAGTTCTTAAATATTTTAAAGTTGTTGGCGGGAAGCTCTTGGGGGGTTCATACGACACACTTACGCAGACTCTACATATCTTTAATCAGAAGCCGCATAGACTATGCATCGTTTTTATATGATAGTAGCGTCAAGACTCATACGTCCAAGCTAGATAAAATTCAAAATCAATCTTTGAGAATTGTAGGGGGATTTATCAAAAGCTCTCCTATACATGTGATGGAGAGTGAACTACATATTCCACCGTTGTTTGTGAGGAGACAATATCTAGCTTATAAATATTCATTAAAAATTTGTTCCTGGTCCATGAATTGTACAACTGATTTAATTTCTGAAATGAGTAATCTGTGTCAGTTACGATACTGGACTAACAAGAAAAAACCACTACTAACACAGACATTGTACGAGGTTAAACAACTTAATTGTGTCTCTGGAGACATCCTGAAATTATTCTCTTTAGAGATATGGTTATCTGCTATAGATTTTCAAAATTGTTTAAATTTTAACTTAGAATCTGTGTCACTAGCTAAATCCAGTTACGAGCCAAATATTTTAATAAATAATGTTATTAGAGAACTAAGTATTAATTACAGCGGATGGAATAAATTGTATACTGATGGGTCCAAGGGCAACCATGGACTAGGAGTGGGCTTTTATGACGACAGCAGTGGCTTTGAAGCAGGTTTTAAAGTTAATTCCAATGTTACCATAATGACGCTGGAACTTATAGCAATATTTCAGGCCTTATCCTATGCAAGTAAAAAAGATTACAAGCAAGTAGTTATCTTTACAGATAGCAAAAGTGCATTGCAACACGTGGCTCGATGCGCCTCTGGTATCAGAGGTATATCGATAGCTTACGACATTTTAGAAATTATTTATTCATTTATTAATATGAACAAAGGTCTGAAGTTGCAGTGGGTGCCAGCACACGTTGGTTTAAGGGGAAATGAGGAAGCGGATCGCTTATCAAAATTGGCAGCAAATGGAGGAGTTGAGTTAAATTACCTACCGGATTATGTAGAATTTATTTCTATGTTCAAAATTAAAACCTTAAATATTTGGAAAGATCATTTTAAAAACATATCTAAAGATAAAGGAATTTGGTATAGTACAATACAAAGAGAACTTACTCATTTCCCTTGGTTTGAGAATAATAGCACATTAAGTCGAAATTATGTAAAGTTAGCTTTTAGAATCAGATCCAGACATTATCCTTCGGCAAAATTTGCCTTTTTGATGAAAAAATCAAACTCACCTAATTGTAGTACCTGCAATACAGTCGAAGATGTGCAACACATGCTGATGGATTGTGTCAGGAATCAATGTGAGAGGCAGAATGTAATCGATGAATTTCAGCTGAACATTATGGATGTAGGACTAGCTCAAACTATTTTAGCAGAGCCAATATCGAACCTTGCAAGAAGATTTTGCCAACTAGTATATTTCATCGATTAGATTTTGCCCTCTCAAAAAGACTGAGATTGTGTAAGATACGATGGGGTTGACGTATCCTCATGGATAAAAACCCCAAATTAAATTTAGATTAAAAAAAAAAAAAAAAAAAAAAAAAAAACCTTCTACATCGGAACATTCGGAACCTCCTGAGAAAAAGCAGAAAATACAACAAAAATTGGACTTAGTATCATCACCTCGAAAAAAGAAATTAAAAAGGGATATCAAAATTCTATCTCAGCGTTTGAAAAGGCAGAATAGTAAAATTAATAACCTAAAATAATTACTTTCATTAATAAAAAAGAAATGTAATAGTTACTTGGAAGTAAAAGACATGATCGAACTGAATTTTGGAAATATTCACGAAAAAATAAATGAAACAAAATCTAGCCGAGGAATTAGATACAGCGACGGCTTAAAGTCATTTGCTTTGAGTTTGTACTACTATTCAGGAAAAGCTTACATGTTTTTAAGAAATAAAATCAGTCTTCCGCACCCTGCAACTTTACGAAGAATGTTATCAACACATAACTGTAATGTAGGATTCATGTCCGAAGTCTTTAATTTTCTTAAAGTGAAAGCAGACCAGTCTAAGGATACAATTAATGTAGCTCTTATATTTGATTCAATGTCAATCAAGAGATATGACGAAAAAAATGACAAATGGTGGGGTAAAATAGATATTGGTGGTATCGTTCCCATTGATGCTGAGAAGTTAGCCTCAGAAATATTAGTTTTTCAAATCGTTTCACTGAAAAAAAATTTAAATGTCCAATAGGATATTTTTTTGTAGATAAGATATCTGCTGAAATTCAGGCACAATTAATTTCTACTGCGTTAAGAATGTTAGCCGAAATTAATATAATTGTTCGATGTTTGACATCAGATGGTGGTGATGGACTAATGCTTCTTTTTTAGGGCGCCGCAGAATAAAATGTTGTTTTTCTAAAATATTTTTTTCCGGCAGCTACTTACAGCCTGTTGCGATCACTGATTTAGAAACGATAACGGTGGTTAAGCAACTTCGGCGATGTCATTCCATAGATGGGCGACCACTCAGTGGTATTTCATCTGACCGTGCTTCGGAGGGGACAAAACTTCGGTCCCAGTTGTCGTTGTAGGATACAGTCGTTATGTCACGTCATAGGCCTTTTTATAGGGTTCAAAAGGGGGCAAAATAAAAAATGGTTAACTTTTGTACATTTTTTTCGTGAACGAAGTCGCGGTTTACAGCTCGTACTAAATAAAAAGGTATAACAATAATGCAAATAGATAATTTAAGATAGGTAGGTCACTTCAGTATCATCCCATCGTGCGATAGTTGGACTCGCACTTGACCGGTTTATTAATAATCATTTATAAAATAGCTAGTTGTTAATAAAGTTCTGTCAATAATTTCTTGTTTTATTTCCTTTGGCAATCCCATCCAATAACTAAAACTAAATCACACCTACAGTCGTCGGCAGCAGTAGTACCTATCCGCACTGACAATCTATTTTACAGCATTGTAGAGCATCCCTACATAATTAAAGAAAAATATCATGGCAGACTTTCCGAGAAAATTATATTTTATGCATACCCTACTAGAAAATGACATATTATAGTATACGTTCGTGGAGTTAAACGGTCGGCCTATAGAAAAGGACGCACTACGACTCTAAACTTCTCTTTCGGCTCGTTTGTTTTTTGGCAGTGCGCTGTCCTGTTATAGTATACGTTCGTGATTTCATGAGACCAATGGTTCGACGCGCAATGCGCAGCTTCATCCAATGGCATTAAAATGTAAAAACCACCAATTTTCGACTTGAGCGGTGTTGTTAGCTAAAGGGACGATATGGCTTCTAACCCAATATTGTCTGCATTGATGAGTATATTTAAATATATATTATTATTATTAAATATATATATATATATATATATATATCTATACTAATATTATAAATGCGAAAGTAACTCTGTCTGTCTGTCTGTCTGTCTGTCTGTCTGTCTGTCGCTCTGTCTGTCTGTCTGTCTGTCTGTCTGTCTGTCTGTTACTCTTTCACGCCTAAACGGCTGAACGGATTTCGATGAAATTTGGTACAGACAATCTTTAGACCCTGAGAAAGAACATAGGCTACTTTTTATTAGCAATCATATTATATTTTGATTTCATAGAATTTTGGCGGGAAAGCTGTGTCACGTGACCTGTGACGTCATAGGTCACGTGACCTGTGACGTCATAGGTCACGTGACCTGTGACGTCATAGAATTCTGGTCACGTGACCTGTGACGTCATAGAATTTTGACAGATGAGTCGTGACGTCACAGAATTTTGGCGGGAAAATATTTTTTGACAGTTGAGTCGTGACGTCACAGAATTTTGGCGGGAAAATACTTTTTGACAGTTGAGTCGTGACGTCATTGAATTTTGGTACGCTGAGTCGTGACGTCACAGAATTAAATATTGACGGCAGAGCCGTGACGTTTTTTAATTTTTGACAGATGAGTCGTGACGTCACAGAATTTTTGACAGATGATTCGTGACGTCACAGAATTTGTATGACCTGTGACGTCATAGAATTTTGGTCACGTGACCTGTGACGTCATAGAATTCTGGTCACGTGACGTGTGACGTCATAGAATTTTGGTCACGTGACCTGTGACGTCATAGAATTTTGACAGATGAGTCGTGACGACACAGAATTTTTTACAGATGATTCGTGACGTCACAGAATTTTGGCGGGTAAATATATTTTGACAGCTGAGCAGTGATGTTTTTGAATTTTTGACAGATGAGTCGTGACGTCACAGCATTTTTGACAGATGATTTGTGACGTCATATTATTTTGGCGGGAAAATATTTGATACCTCTGTCACTTTTGACAGCTGTCAATTAGCGCTTTGGAGGCGGTGGTAAAGTTTTCTAAACTTTGAAATGTTTTTAAATTTAGATTAAGTAATGTTAGATGACGTCAAAAAGATACAATATTATTGTACTACTTTGAATAAATAAATGAAACTGAAACTGAAACTGGATACTTGGCCTACTAATACCACGCTTGCAGACGGATTGGTATAGGGTTTAATTTCAAAGTTTTCCTTCTTTTTATTTAGTGAAGATAATATTCACCTTATTTGTTAGGCACTAAAGTGACACACCTTTGCTTATCCTATCCTACTAATATTAAAAATGCAAAAGTTTGTGAGGATGGATGGATGTTTGTTACCCTTTCATGCAAAAACTACTAAATGGATTTTGAAGTAATTTGGAATATATGTAGTTTATGGTGTAAAATAACAATAATTGGAAACAAAGGCAGAAATCAGCTGTAAAAAGTGTTAATTGCAGTACAAAATCAAAGCAAAGCAATACATATAAACAACATGTCTTCTTAGAATATTTATTCTGAACAAATTGCCGAATGCTAGGTTTGCCTCACTGTTGTTCATTACTGGTCTCTGACAAGCTGGTGGTGTTCTTAACATAGGATATTAAAGCATTAACATGCTTGCACTTGCTGCTCTGACCACATCAGTGACGACACGAGCACCATTGATATGCAAAAAATAATAAGATGGATGACGCTTACAATTAGTAAATTTTAAATGACTTACATACCTACATGTCGTAATAGCATTCTAGCATCACTTAAACATTACTTACGTTTAAAATGGTTTTGTATGGTGTTAGTGTGTCTGACGATATCGAACTACGTATTAAGTAGCTCTGGCCGTTATTGCGCAGTTCTTCCACATTTCTAACATGCTCTGCTTGTTAGAAGCAGTTCTTCTAACAAGTTTCTTCTAACTTCTAAATTTAAAAAATAATAATATTTGTAGACACTGTAGTCAAAAGCGTTGTACAGGGTGACGATTTTCTTGATTTTTTTTAAATACCTATAACTTTTTAAGTACATAAGTCGGATTTTTTTTTAATTTTTTTTTTAATACTTTTCACATGGACCATCTCTGGTTTCCCGTTGGACGTCGATTTATGGGACACCCTGTATATATATATATATGTTGGTTTAGCCCAAAAAAAACATTCTCCTTTAAAGTATTGTGCTTTTACAAATCTTGAATTATTATAAAAAGTTAGTGAGCTGTCAACCTGGGTGCAGAATGACGGGTGTATTTTCAATCTGGCGAAACTACTTACTAAGAATTCTGACGATTAGGTGGTTTACCCTAATTTGTTTTATATTATAAAATTACGAAAACTTTAAATTGAAATATGCGCCAATGACGTCATGCAAGAAATGATAGGGATGGACATAGAAGTAAAAAAGAGAGAAATTCATTAGAATAAAACGTTTTACCGTAAATATGCTCTAGTAACAGTCATTAACGTTGACTTTACTATTTGTTTTTATAAAGGGTCACTATCATATCGTCTTAAACGCAACTGGTAGAAGTAGCATGTGGTCTAAAACGCAGATGGTCTTACTATCATCTCGTCTTAAAGGCAACTGGTAGAAGTAGCATTTGGTCTAAAACGCAGCTGGTCATACTATCATCTCGTCTTAAACGCAACTGGTAGCAGTAGCATGTGGTCTAAAACGCAGCTGGTCTCAGTATCATCTCGTCTTAAACTTAACTGGCCTTAAACCTCTAAATATGTTTCTAGAGTGGTAATATAATACGTAAAAAGAAATTCATGGGAACCGCTGTCGCCAAAAAACAAATAAACACACAAATAAACTATGTACTAACAAAAAAATAACATATTCGTAGTACGTTAGAGTAACTTAGATAAATCAGTTAAATAAGCTTAAAGGTATATTAATCTGTGTAGACTTTTGAGTCCCTGTTCATTATCATCATACCAGCCCATTAATGTCCCACTGCAGGGACGGGCCTCCAGCTGATCCTACATCTGGGAGTAAACCTTCATAAACTATAAATAGAAGTTATTTTGCTGTAGCGCACAAAGAATTATATGACGTTTTGTAATCTAGATAATTCAATTTTCGAGTTAATTTCGCCGTCGTCGATAGATGTTATGTTTTACCTTTAGCGACAAGTTACGCGTACCAAAGGGTATTAATGACACGCTTACCACGCCTACTTAGCACTTCCACTTGATTATTTCTTCCGTGGTTTTGCCAGGAAGGTTTAGTAGGTATTGTTAATAGGCTACTTAAGATTATAAGTAGTTATGGCATTGTCATTTAAATATTGTCATCCTATTATTTCAATTTTCTCTAAAGAGTTTAAGATTAATACTTAAAGTAATGAGATTGAGATTTTACGACTGTCTTTTGTTTTGAAAGATTTCTTTTGCTTTTTTTAATAACAATAAATATGCAACTTTTTCCGTTTTTCTGATATTATTTATCTAATTTAATTGTACATCTGCCGTTTTAAGTATTTGCTATTACCAGACAATTACGGGTTGTGCCCTTGGCATTTCAGACCAGTTGCGTTTTAGACGACATGAATTTTAGACTAACTCCGTTTTAGACCAGTTGCGTTTCAGGCGACTTGTATTTTTAGACTAATTGATATTTAGACCAGCTGCGTTTTAGACCAGTAGCGTTTTAGACAAGATGCGTTTTATACCCAGTGACCAGCTGCGTTTTAGACCAAATGCTACTTCTACCAGTTGCGTTTAAGACGATATGATAGTGACCCTTTATAAATACCTAACGACTATTTGCTAAAACAAGAGCACTGATATGTCAAAGTAGCGTCATGATTTAGCTGATGTTTTGTTGTGCGATATTGAATAGTTTTAAGACATGCAACTAACATTAACTCTAGAGGTGATAAGGCCATTTAGTTTTCGACTATTTCGACTATACATTCTTTTCTTTAAGAGCGGCACTTTTTTATGGTAGGTTTATAATCACAGAAAAGATTTCAAGCAATAAAATACGTTATTTTTATGTAGTTAGGCATTATAATTGCGTAAATTCAGAGCCGGTATTCTTGGGTGGGACGGATACGGAACAACACAGACTACGGGGTTTGTACGGATCCGGTCTTAAACGTTTGAGAGGTTAAGCCATGGAGGTCGCCATAGCATTACCTAAAATTAGTGAATTTTAATTAGGGAATTTTTTCTGGTCGCCGGATTGAGTGTTCTAATTGTTCTATTTGACCGTAACTTTTTTTCTATGCTTTTCACAATTTTTTTATCTACGCCGTTGTCTTTTCACAATATTTTCCTAAATCATTCTTAAATTTCGTCATGTTTGGACTAACTTTTTAAAAAGAACACACACCACACGCACATATTTTTTTCATGAGTATAGAACTTTTATGACGTATTTAAATAATTGGGGAGTTTTTTGGTAAACTTGGCAAAATTGTATCTCGCAAATACAGCGCCGCACCAAAGGGACTTCTTTCGTGAAATGGAGTCTACATATATAAAACTCAAAGGTGACTGACATAGTGATCTATCAACGCACAGCCCAAACCCAGTCCATAGTCGCGAGTTAGTCCCGCATCGAGTACCAATCCATTGTCTTTCTTCTTTTCGGATTTTTCTAGTTATACCTATGCTTTATAGGTAAAGTTATTATTTAATAGGGTACCTCAGAGAAAATATCAGCTGAAATATGTAAACTTATAAAAGTTTCAAGCATGAAGAGAGCCACAGTCTACTGCACTGATACTCAGTAACAGCAAATAATAAAACATGTTATAAAAAGTACTTTAGAATTTAATCAATAAAATAAATCTTTAAATACTGTATTAAAATAAAAACAAATTTATCACATTTTTCTCAAAATCACTAGAAAGTTTAATTAGTCCAGCCCATTTCTTCGACGAGGAAACATCTTTTGTTCAGCTTGCTCTACTTTCTGTGCTACATTAGCCAACTCTTCGGATGCCATGGAGGCTGCTGCGCCACAGGTTTCAGCTAATTGTTGAACACCATGAGATACCTGCAAACAATATTTAATGAAAGCACTTCCACAATATTTGACACATTATCTCCAGGTACCATGAATGCCCATAGCATTTGCAGCAAGGTGCCTTTTTAATCCATGCATATTGCATAAGTCTCTGTTGGGAACGGGAAAATCCAGGCTCAACACATGATCATGTTGCATAAAGGGCCTTTATATCCCAATCAATTATTCACCTTCCCCAACTGAAACTGAAGTTGGCTGGTATTTTACGTAAAATGGACAAAAACAAATTGTACTTTACCGCCTCAGCTTCAGCCCTAACTTCAGCAGCAGCAGCTTGCATGTTGTTAACAACTTGCTGCATTTGAGGAGTATGCTGAATGGGCTCAGATTCCAACACACCAGCACTCTGTAATTTTTTAATGCAAACACAATTTTAAGTAAAAAAAAATGTTTCTCTGTCTTAATGCTAGCCTTATGTTATAACTTTTACCTATTTTTTTTTAATCAATCACTATAAAATTAAAATATATGCATCAGTTAATTTTTACTTCATACCTTCTGGCAGCGGCTCACGCATTCACAATGATGTCGTAAAACAGGTTCATTAGCTGCCACCTCATATTTATTCATTTCATTTTGCTGCATCTGAAATTGTTTGTTATTTTATTTATTTAATAAATACTTTATTAATAAAAGATTTTACCAGGTCTAGGTCAGGTACTAGATCTCTTCAGCCAGTGGTGTTATAGGTTAAATCATTTATTTAAAAGGAACGTTACAGCAGCTAGTGAAATGACAGGGCTGTAAACCTGCTATAACATTGCTAACATCCATGATAACTTCCTTAAACGTCTATCTAAGCCAGAGTGGGCGTTGGCTTTCGGCCACTTGCATGTCTACCATAATAAAGCACTGAAAGTAATTTTTTTACCTACGAATCTATTACTTACATTTTGGACATAATTTGGGTCGGTGTAGTTATTGAGTTCAGTTGCCATGGGCATGGCCTCAGCGAGCTTTTCGTGTCCTGCAGTTGCATTGTTGATGGCCTGAGCTGTATTTAAAAGGTTTTGAGTAGCAGAGGGGTGCTCCGCCATAGGTGAATTTTCAACAAGACCAAGTTTGGCCTCAAGCTGTTCAATTCTACTTTGCAAAACTGCAAGAGGATCCATAATTTATTAGTCCAAATTATGCGCTGTTTGTTGCAAATATTACAAATATAAACAAAACTACTAAAACACGAACTCAATAATAAATTTTAATAAATAAATGAACGTCGAGGAATTCGAACACTAATGAAATATTTTTTTTATGACAGGCTACTTATTTTGACATTAGGTATTTCGTTTTATAACCAAATGTAACCAACCAGTACCTTTTTAATTCATGAAACCAATGATGTAACATTAAAAAGAGCAGTTATGTTACAAGCGTGTCCGTCAGGAAAATCCTAATCCGAAGAGAACAATTGGAAGTTTTTGTCTCTAGTCGACGTACGACTGTCGTGCCTGACAAAACGGAATGTAAAACAAGAACAACGTAAAGCGCAGAGAGAAACGAATAATAATGACATAGTGTGTTTATAGACACTGCGCCAACTATCAGTCTAAGATTAATAAATTACAAGGGATCTCATATCAGAAGTAATTATTAGTTATATCGCAATTGTTAAAGATTATTTAAATCACGATCATTATATTTAATAAAATAAAATGTCAGGATCATGACCAAACACAGATTATAGCGCAGACGAGAATATTATACCTACTAAAAAGATTTATTAAACGATAGCGAATTGAATCCACATTCTGCACAGGGCCTAGAAAAGACATACTATCGTCCAACACAACGCTTTGTGTTTTGTATCTATACATATAAATAAAATTGGAGTGCCTGTTTGTAACATGAAATCTCGGTTTTTTACTAAATATATACTCGATACCAATGTCGAAAATCACAATTAAAAATGTTTTGTCTGTCTGTAATAAAATGAAACGATAATAAATATCGATCATCAGATTATCTCACTATGCTTGCATATCATGGTATGCTACCAGCGCACACAACACAATACCTACACGTCAAAACCGTACATGCATTGACCACCTTATCTTGAAAACTAAATCTCCAGCCCATTGCTATATTGCACATACAGCTTGTCTATAAAGTCAAGAAATTAAAGATTGAGGAACTAAATTGTTCATGTGTCTGGCAACACTGAAATTCAAAATAGACTTGTACATGAGCTGTCATCGAGTAGAAGTTGCGGAACGGTTTTCATTTTGGGATTTTTATTATGTTATTAATCTACAATAAACTAATACTGACTTACGAAGAACAACATAAACAATGAGTAAAGTAAATCAAAGTGGCACGCGGGAAGTGATTTTTAAAGTAATAAGGTGATGTTTGCCGGAGCACGAAGCTGGTCAAATTATATGTGATTTGGCTGATATTTATGGGCGATCTGCAACTTTGATGGGTATGTAATCGTGTTACTGTGTTTTGTAATCTGTCTCAAGTAATAAATTTACTCCATTTGAGATTTAGAGACCAAAAACAGGCATTGCGTACATAGCATATTTTTAGGTAAGATTGTCATTGAAAGTAAGAAATATTGTTGTTCAACCTTTTCTGTTGATACATTATCAGTTGCATTAGTATAATTCAGTCAAGATTTATCCCAATTTTGAAGTTGAATTAATTGCTTTAGACATAAAGCAATTAATTCAACTTCAAAATTGGGATATGTTACGGTTTATGTGATGTTACGGTTAATAACTAAAATAAAGATGTCACTTTCGCATCAACTGGTCTGTCGACAATAAATAATTAATTGCAATATTTTATTATTTAGTTCTTAGTAATTCCATGTTAAATGATATCTTGTTGGTTAATATTTAACACTGAATACATTTTAGTTAGGTATTGCAGTTATTCTTTCCATCCCATTTTTTTTTCGTGTATTTTGTGTCTATACTACGAATTTTAATTCGATTCCAGATTTGACAATTTCAGTGTAGCAACGTTATGACAAGTATTAAATAGTGACGTTGCGAAATTATTCGATATGGAAATGAAATATTTCCGGATCGATTCTTCTCGTTTAAAATTAGTGGTATTTTTAGTTTTGACGATTAATTAACGATCTGAGACTTTTCTTTTATAGGTAATTGTGTGTGAAATGAATAAAAACTGTGATCATGGTGTCTTAGCCCAGCATACTCACAATAAAATCTTGATATTTCATGAATGCCAAAAAATGGTTCTGAAATAGTTATAAATAGTGCGAAAAGGAAAAAAATAGTGCTCTTATACTTACGAAATTACAGCCATTTTATGAGTCACATAAATATTGTTGAAATAATAATTTATTATGCCTATAACCACAGAATATAAAAATTAAATATGAAATAAATAGTATTAAATATTATTTCCGATTCACGAGCATTCACGAAGGACTAATTTTGTATCCTAGGTAACCGATATTGTATTGTCATCCCCACTAGTGACAGCCGACCATTGACTTTTTTATTGACTGCAATATTTAATAATAATGTACTACTCAATCGGTAAAGCAGACTGTGATACTCTGCTTTATCAAATCAGTATACATATACGTAGTACATACTGCATAAGCACACGAAAATAGGCCTTAAGGTGACGAACCAATAATTACCTTAACTGTACATAAAAAAAATATTGTAAATATTTTTATAAATTGTCGCCGTCATCGCTTTCGCTATCGCTGTCACTTTCTGTAACATTTATTATAAATGTGTCTGTGATATTGTCAATTAAAGTATCTAGCCTACACATTTTTTGCTCTTCTTTGACAATATGGGATACGCATTTAGACCATTCGGTAGCCGTAATTTTTTGAATGCCTTCCTGAAATAAAGTTCTCACGTCTGTCAATTTGAAGTTTTTATTATTTTGAGCTACATGCCCCTTTACCTGCGCCCATATCAATTCGATAGGGTTTAGCTCGCAATGGTAAGGGGGAAGTCTTAAAACAGTGATCCCATGTTGTGCTGCAATTTCATCTACAGCGTACTTATTAAAAGACTCGTTATGTGGAATCAGTTCTAAAAGCGTAGCTTTAACCATATCTGGTTCGTAATAAATATTTTTATTTAAAAGCCAATCTTGAATTTCAGCTTTTTTCCAGCTCATTTTTGGTGCCGTTTCCAATTTTCGGGAGTGGTAAGGTGCATTATCCATCACCACAATTGAGTTTGGTCTTAATTTTGGTAAGACTCCAGCGAACCACTCCTCAAAACAAACTGCATTCATCTCATCATGGTAATCTTCACAATTTTTCTTTGCTTCAAAAATCATGAGCCCCTCTTCTAGGAAGCCTTCTTCACTACCTATATGGCTAATTATGAGACGTTTGCCTTTTCCAGATGGATTTTTTAATCCAGTGGTCAGTCCCTCCAAAAACGCTTGTCGAGATGATGTGACTTTCATGTCCACCCAAGTTTTTTTTACAGTATGACCTTAAAGTAAATATAGTACATTAACATTCAATATTACTATTAAAATGTAAAATGTATATAAATTCGTTTTGTGTATAAATGTTAGCCGTACCTGCGTTAACCCAAGTTTCATCTTGATAATATATATGTCTCCCTTCTCGTCGAAACTGACATATAGATCGCAAGTAACGCTGTCGCCAAGTTATTATATCATTTCGATCAATAAGTGTGCTCTTGCGTGACCGTGAAACAAATTTAAAATTAAGATGTTTCAAAATTTTTCTGAGGGTGTCTTTGGAAATATTGGGTATTTCTGGATCATCGTTCATCACTTGTAAAATCTAAAATAGTAAATTTTATAATAGCTTGGAATCATTACTTAGGTATATATATAAAAGATGTACTTAGGTTTAAAATAATACAGTGTGACTGATTGACTAACCTTTGAAATGGTTGGAGGTTCATTTCGGTAAAAGAACTGATGAACAATTCTTCGTATTGCAGAGAATGTAAATTCATCAATTTTATCTTTAAAACTTCGCTTTGGTCCAGATTTTTTAGGAGGAGTTGGCGGCGCACCTTTATTTACTTCCTTCAAAACGTTACAAACAGAGCGTGAGGTTATTCCCAATATGTCAGCAACTTTGCTCATACATTCATTTTCTTCCACAACTTGAAAGGCCTCCAATTGCGAAGAAATTTCATTTTTCACGTATTTGTAGGCGTTGCGGATCATTACTTTTTCAGTAACAGTGAAAGCTTTTCGTGGACGTTTTTTTCTTGGGGACAAGAAAACATCCACGTCTTTTTGTGATGTACTTGGCTGAGGATCCATTTTGATGGAAAACCAAAACAAATAGTTGACAAAAAAACTAATATCGATTCGCAATGAAATAAGATAGGTATTCGTGCAGTCAGGCTGGGAGAATGAAGCCGAATGACACTATAAACAAAATGACGATAGCTGCACGAGCGCACACAGGCTGCCAATACTAAAATCTATCTAGGCTCAATAAGTTTTGTTTTTAATATAAAAACATAAATTTTAACTTTTTATAAAATAGAGCAGCGATTACTAATTAATAAATTATTATTATGAATAATTATGTATTTATTTAAATAAAAATCAATAATTTAGTCTTTAATTGGCAAACTGCTGGCACACACACTTATTGTTTATCGATTTTTGTGTTCATCACTACACTATTATATGTGGTATCATTATTTCACAAAATGACAGTAGCTAATGTCAAATCAGGAATCGAATTAAAATTCCTACTATAGGTATGCCTAAATTTATTGTAAGTATAATCAAATGTTCAATCAACATAACTTTTGTAAAATTTCAGGCACCAACCCTCAGATAACTGCAGGTGATAGCTAGAACTGAGATGGATTTTAATTGTAGTCTTGAAGTTTTACGCAAAATTTTAAATGCAATAGGCTTTACCTACAAGAAATGCCCTAGTAATATAAAAATCGAGATTTGCCTGAAGAACTAAGGAAAGACATTATTTATCACTCTTCATACAAGGTAACCTGTATAATAAAGCGTATTCTTTTGTATAGTAATTTTTCTCATTATTAACTGTATACAATAGTTAAAATAATAGTTTATAGCCTATTTTCCCATTCTACTCCTCTTTACCCCTATACGCCCCTCCAAATAAACCAATAATCAAATCTTTTTTAATAATAATATTAGTATAGTTAGTAAATCAGTAGTTTCCGTGTAGTGACGGAGTAAGAATACAATATGTCACCACCCCATCTCACCCCATGGGTGTCGTAAAAACCGACTAAGGGACTATCCGTGAATATTATCTTTATGACATAAAAAGAAGGAAAACTTGAAATAAAACCCTATACTAATACGTCTGGCCAGCGTGGTATTAGTAGGCCAAGTATCCCTCCGTCACGGGAGGAGGCCCGTCCCTGCAGTGGGACATTAATGGGCTGTTATGATGATTAGTATAGATTTAATTGATATACTACTCTGTCAAGAAAGTACCGGGAAAAGATCAATAATACACAAAATGTTTGTTATTCATCCAAATTTATTTTATCACCTTCAAAGTATGCTCCTTCAGAAACTATACACTTACGCCAGCGAATAATCCATTCATCAAAACATTTTTTAAACGCTGCTTCCGGAATTGAGTTCAGTTCTCGCCGCGAATTCTCCTTTATGTCTTCTACCGATTGAAAACGGGTGCCACGAAGTGGTAATTTGAGTTTAGGAAAAAGAAAGAAGTCGGCTGGAGCCATATCTGGTGAATATGGTGGTTGCTCGATGGTATTTGTTGAGTGTTTGGTCAAAAATTCGTTCACAATGATGGCCTTGTGCGAAGGCGCATTATCGTGGTGCAAAATCCAAGAATTTTCTTTCCACAAATCTGGCCTTTTTCATCGAATTTGCTCTCTTAAACGCCGCATAACTCTCACATAATATTCTTTATTTACCGTTAGATCTTCTGGTAAGAATTCAGAGTGCACAACACCGCGATAGTCAAAGAAAACAGTCAACATGACTTTGACTTTTGATCGACTTTGGCGTTGTTTTTTCGGTTTCGGTTCAGTTGGAAGGCGCCACTCTGAAGCTTGTTGACTAGTTTGCATGTCAAACTCGTAAACCCACGTCTCGTCACCAGTAACAATGCGTTTCATGAATGTTGGGTCGGATTTGACTCGTTCTAGCATGTCCTCAGCGACTCTCATGCGATTAACTTTTTGGAGAAAATTCAGATCTTTTGGGACTAGCCGAGCGGCAACATGTTTCATACCCAAATGATTAGTTAAAATGGTACGGATCGACTCGTGAGATACAGAAAGTTCGGCGGCTATCTCTCTCAAAGTTGAATGAGGATTTTCAGTCACTATTTCCTTCACTTTTGCGATGTTAACTTCAGTTGCAGACGTTGATGGCCTACCAGAGCGAGGCAAATCTTCCATCACATCTCGACCGCTTTTGAACGCTTTGTACCACTCATAAGCACGTGTTTTTGATAAAGTCGATTCACCGTAAGCCTTCTGTAACATTTTCAGGGAGTCCGAACACGAAATTCCATTGGCGATGCAAAATTTAAGACAAACTCTTTGTTCGATATTTTTGTCCATTCTGAAATTCGCAATACACACTAGATATGATATTACTAAAACCAGCACTGTATTTAATATAAATAACAGAAGCTACTCAAACTCCGCGCCAAAATGGAAAACAGTTGTGCCAATCTAACAACAACAAAAAAAACAAAAATTTGAATTTGGAACCATAAACAAATCTTCCATTCCCGATACTTTTTTGACTGAATGTATAAAATAACAATATTTTATTAAATTATCACTAACAAGTAACTATTTATGTTCCCGCAGGTCACAAAATGTTGGCAATCTCTAAAAAGGGCACTCAGCAGCATCACAGCTGAAACTTGGAAAAACTGTTACCATCGCGTCGAGAAGCTCAAATCAGAATACTACAAGAGAGGACGTCACCTGTGGGGAAATACTGACGATAATAGCAGAAGCAAAGAAAGCTTTAGTGATGACGATGAAGGTAGCAACGAAAGTTATCTCAACATCGAATATTTAAAAATTCCTATGATGAAAGCGATGAATAAATCTCCTTGTTAACTGTATACATGCGTTTTTATTACTCTGATTCAATCCGTTCATTTATTCACTAATACCCAAACCATTCTAATAGGTGAATTTTGACCCATGTAGTTTAGGGTTGGTGTATGAAATCAATTAGGAGATTTATCGATTTAGATAAGCGATTAATCGATAATCGATTATTAATATTATAGTTTAGTTTTTTAAGATTGATATACATGTAGCAGCGGCCATATAGTATCAGCACTAAAATTAAATCCATAGAACACAATTGTTTTGCAGAAGTCAAAAATTACGTTATGGCTCTTAAAAAAAATTTCTTATACTAAATTATGTTACTTTCTATGGCTCAAAACAACTGTCAAAATTTAAAATGGCTTGACTATAGAGCATATTAAACAGAATTAAAACATCGTCATCTAAAATGTTTAAACGGCTAACACTACTTTTATAAAGGTCATGTTATAACAATTATTAAAAATCTTAATCACTCATGGTTTCACCAATGAAATGAATTATCTTATTATGACTTATGTGAATTTCTTACTTGAGTATTAAATATATTATTTTATTTCAATAAATTACTAGTATGAAAACTATTTTGTCAGTTTAAATAGGGTTGCTACGTGTAGCTGATGTATATGTGTGCGTGTACGCATACGCACATTGTATAAGTTGTGGTCTGGTCTTTGCGCCAGTAATAAACGAGCATCATAAGGCAACGGTTGTTTATTTTAGTAACCGACAGAATACTGGCGACGAGTTACCCGCGTTTTGGAAATAATAATTTAAGTTGTGTAAAATGTCTAATATTATCGGGAATCTCACAAATTTCGATCATGACGCACAAGAATGGTCTATATTTAAAGGTCGGTTATTACAATACATTAAACTAAACGGTGTCGAAGCGGAAAACAGGAGTGCCTTGTTGCTAACTCATTTTTCGGATGACACCTACCGTCTTGCACGGAACTTACTTCATCCAGATGTACTCGAGGAAGTAAAGTTCGATAATCTCGTAAAGAAATTGGACGATCATTTTACACCAAAACGCTGCACTTTTGCCGATAGAGAGAAGTTTTATGAGGCGAGAAGGTCTGAGGGTGAGAGCATTGAAGACTGGGCGGCTCGCGTAAGAGGCTTAGCCGTTTATTGTGAGTTTGAAGGGGCACTGGACATGTTACTGCGGGACCGGTTCATACTCGGGCTCACAGCGTGTCGTGAACGCGACAGATTATTTGAAGAGGATGCCACTAAACTCACTTTTAAAAAGGCGTTGGAGGTAGCTCAACAGGCTGCGTATGCGCGATTGGCTCGAGCCGGGACTGTAGCAAAAGCAGATCAGATCAAGGAGGAACCTGTGTACCGGATAAGCGGGTCACGCGAGCAGCGCGCACAGCGCGAGCCTGCCGCGGCGCCCCGCAGCCCGAACAGCCGTTCTGGGGAGCTTCGTCGGTGCACGGTGTGCGGTCTCAGAAATCACGAAGTCGAAAAGTGTCGTTATAAAAATTATCGGTGTCAATCGTGTGGTGTAAAAGGTCATTTAAAAAAAGTGTGTAGTGCTAAAAAGGTTGAATCTCGTTTAAATTGTTTGAATACGGTAAATAATGCCTCGGACGAAAGTGAGTGCGAAGAATGTGATTTATTTAATATAAGGTACGTCAGTAAGTCACCCATTATGCTAAATGTATTATTAGATAACGTAAGGCTCGATATGGAGTTAGATTCTGGGTCGGGAGCTAGTGTCATATCCGAAATGCTTTATAAGAAATATTATTCTCATCATGTTTTAATGAAATCTAACCTAAAAATGTGTCTTTATAATGGTCAAAAAGTGTCACCTCTAGGATATTTTCTAGGTAAGATAACCTATGTAAACAATTGCCATAGTATTAAGATTTTTGTTTTACCTAACGGCGGTCCCCCGCTATTAGGGCGAGATTTTATGTCAATGTTTAGGATGTATTTTACTTCGGATATTCACAATATTCAAACTTTGTCTATAACCCAGCCCGACTCGAAAGAAGTTCAGCATCTTTTATCTAGATACTCCGAACTGTTTAGTAGCGAGCTAGGTAGATTTAATAAATTTAAGGTAAAACTTATTTTGAAAAAAGACGCTCAACCTAAATTTTTTAAGCCCCGTTCTGTACCTTTCGCCTTAAAAAAAAGGTAGACGATGAAATAGATAGACTGGTAGATTTAGGAATTTTACTGCCAATCAAATTTTCTAATTATGGAACACCTATTGTCCCGGTACTAAAAGAGAACGGCAAAGTCAAGATAGCCGGCGATTTTTCTATTACATTAAATAAAGATTTAGAAATTGATAAATATGTAAGGATGGGACTTACGGGGGGGCAAGTGATAGACGCGAGTGCGGTTATAAGACTCCTTTATTAATAACAGTGCATGTACTTATATTGTACATGCACACATACACCACTACACCTCCGGGGGTGCACGAAAAAAAAAACAAATTACATTTTTTTTTTTTGCATAACATACCTACACAAAAATTAATATAAAAAGCAATATTTGATTAAACACAAAAAAATACATTTTAATATACCATAGCCTTTAGTTTAATAATAGTAATAACTTTATATATTTTATTTTTCTTATCACAAAAATAAACATGCTAAATCTAAATTATCATAACATTTAGTCATAATTCGTGACATCACTCTCTGACACCAATTTATAGTACATATTGGGAAGAGGTGGAACTCGTTATTAAATAATAATCAGATAATACATCAAAGTACTCTTGAATGTCGTAAATATTTATTACTTATATTTATTTTCATTTTTCATTTTATCATACTTAGTCAACATTTTTGTAACTCTTTCACTAATTCGGCTCGCGAGAATTGCGATGAGGAAGATACATCATCAATCTATTCATTTCATTTAAGTAGTGGCCGGTCCACTTATTCTATCTACTTTCTTTTTGGTTAACCATTTTAATATTTTTTATAATATTTATTCATTATAATTTTATCATTATTTTTATTCATTTTACATTTCAAAATGCACAAGTTCACTCAAATATTCGGCTCGCGATATATTCGATCGTAAATCATGGCATGTAATTCTTTTAAATTACTTTTATTTTTACATTATTTAATTCTCATCTTTTGTCTAACACAACAAGTCTCTTAATTATAGCTAGATAACGATTTCCACAGGCAGCGGGTGATCAGTCCGTCCGATTGTCCTAGGAAATGGTTATTTAACTTACAGTTACATTTCACACTTTTTCTCAATAGGTACGTAATAAATCTCATTTCATTGGATTCGAACCAACGCACGTCTTTTGGCATCCTATCCTTTATCTACTAAACCAAACATCAGTAACATCTCAATAATATTCATTATTACAATATTTTGTTTATACATTCTCCATATTATTATTAAAAAACGCAACAACGCACAAAACTCATAATTATTTTATGTCAATATTTTACTTTTTCTCAATAAGTACATTGAGAACAAAATTTTAAAATTATCTCAATCTTTAAATTATTAAGTTCACAATAAAGTCACATAACAACTCTACATTTATCTTGTATACAAATTCCGAACCTTATATGGTTGGCAAATCTAAACAATATCATCACCAGTTCAAAGGTATGTATTGTTGCTAAGTACTCATATATGGAATGGAATGTTATCACATTTCAATTACACAAAAATATCATCCAAGTCATAATATAAGTTTATTATCTATGGCATGATTAATCCATACAATAATATGTAAAAATCATAAATAATTAAAACTTTTAAAAAGTATTTTCATTAATTATGTCACCTCTTAGATAAAAAATAATGTAATAATATTCATGGTATAATACATGGTAAACAGTAACAGTAACAAAAATTATTATCTATAACGAATGCAATATATTGATTATTAAATACAATTTTTAATTATTTTTATAAAATTAAAAAAACTTAAACATTATGATGATATAAAAAATATGTACTTTATTATTGTAAACTAAGCTACTAACTAGCTTAAAAATAACACTTTATCTACGCACTTTCACTTATAAGTATGACGAATGTTTTTTTTTAACACTACGCACGACGACAAACTTTGCGATGGCACGCACCCGACAAAGGGGCGCCATGCCTACTCTAATTGCCCATCTCGATCATGTCGATCCCATGACCGATTTCTCGTCCTGAACCTGCTGAATACACGAAGCAATACCAAAACACCACTCCACCATTCATAGTGGTGACACTTTCTGCGACAACATTTGTTACACATAGGTACGTCATTTCCGCGATTTGGTTTATTATATTTAAACACATTTTAAAACACTGTTTGTTTTTGTATAAAAAGTCACAAGGTTATTATATTAAAAAAAAAAAACAATATTATAAATATAACATGCTAAATTTGCACTTGCTATCCGATGCCTCGCGGATCCAGTCCTGTCACGGTCGCCATGTAAGGATGGGACTTACGGGGGGGCAAATTCCAATGCCGCGAATAGAAGAAGTTTTTGTTAAGCTAGGTGGAGGCCAGTGTTATAGTAAAATTGACCTAAGCAATGCGTATAATCAGTTTCTCCTAGATGAATCGTCACAAGAGCTGACTACGATTAGCACCAGTAAGGGCCTTTTCAAATACACTCGGCTCGTGTATGGGTTGGCAAACGCTCCCGCCATTTTTCAAAGAGCTATGGAGTCACTATTAATAGGTATAGAAGGTGTTAGTATCTGGTTGGACGACGTCTGTATAACTGGACCTTCACAAAGCTTACATTTAAAAAGGTTAAATGATGTTCTAAGTAGACTGAAAGACGCCGCGGCGTCTTTCAGTCTACTTAGAACATCATCGGCGCGCCGGTTTAAAGTTACAAAAAGAAAAATGTTGTTTTTTTCAAAGTAGTGTTACTTACCTAGGTTACATTATTGATAAAAAGGGGTTAAGGACTTGTCCTAAGAAAACTGAAGCTATTATAAACGCGCCAAGGCCGACGACAGTCACCGAAGTTAAGAGATTTTTAGGTTTAATCAATTACTATCGTAATTTTATACCAAACGCATCTGCCAAATTACACCCGCTGCACAAATTATTGCGAAAAGGGGTAGAATGGGAATGGAACGAAAGCCATGAAAGAGCTTTTGTTAGTGTAAAAGAGGAGCTTTCATCAGAAAGAGTACTTGCTCATTTTGACCCCGCGGCGCAGTTGGTGCTGACCGTGGACGCCGGACCAGCCGGACTAGGAGCAGTGTTAGCACAACGCGACCGTGACAGCCCCCATCTCGAGCGGCCGCTAGCGTTTGCCTCAAGGTCACTAACTACAAGTGAACGCAACTATAGTCAGATACAGAAAGAAGCGACGGCTATTATTTTTGCAATAAAATATTTTCATCAATATTTATACGGCCGTCAGGAACCTTTCGTCCTTAAAACTGATCACCGTCCTTTGATTTCGATTTTCGGTAAGAAAACAGGTATTTCTGTTATGGCGGCTTCGAGACTACAGCGTTATGCGATAATTTTGTCAGCGTATAATTACTCTGTTCAGTACATAAAAAGCGAAAATAACGTCGCGGCGGATTATTTATCGCGTGCACCTTTATCAGGATCTGAATGTACAGCGAAAGAATGCGATGATTTATCCTATATTAATTTTTTAGATGCTAGCATAGCTCCATTAACTTTTAACGATATTAAAACCGAAACTGAAAGGGATACTATATTACAATCCGTAATTAAATACATGAAAACCGGTTGGCCGCGTAAAATAGACTGTAAAATGCTTCAGCCTTATTTTTATTGCAAAACGGACTTAGAATTTCAAAACGGTTGCGTTTTTCGAGGTCACCGAGTAGTGATACCCTCTGTTTTTCGAAGTAGGCTTTTAAAGGAATTGCATTCGGGACATTTTGGTGTAGTTAAAACTAAGAGTACTGCCCGCAGTAGGTTTTGGTGGCCATTCATTGATAAAGACATCGAGGAGTGGGTCGGGACGTGCGCGGTGTGCTCCGGCACTCGGTCTGCGCCCCCGCGCGCGCCTCCCGCGCCCTGGCCGCGTGACTCCGCCCCCTGGCGACGCTTGCACATAGATTATATGACAATACAGCAACAAGTGTATTTAATTGTTGTTGATTCTTATAGTAAATGGTTGGAGTGTTTACATATGAGTTGCGGGATTTCGAGTCGGGCGCTTATGCCCGATTTACACATCGACAAGTACAGTAGCGAGTTAAGTAGTATTTTAAGATTAAGTTGATTTAAATAGATCTCCATCCTATTTTTTGGCAAGTTAAGTTGGCGAGACGCGAGAGAGGGGGCTACTTCGTACTTAACTCGCCAAAAAATAGGATGGAACTCTATTTAAATCAACTTAATCTTATAATACTACTTAACTCGCTACTGTACTTGTCGACGTGTAAATCGGGCATTATAGTTAAATTGAAGGAATTGTTTTCTAGGTTCGGTATACCGAAAGTTATAGTATCTGATAATGATGTTAAAATTAAATCAAAGGAATTTAAACATTTTTGTGAAATGAACGGTATTAAATATATAACATCGCCTATTTATCATCCTTGCAGTAATGGTCAAGCGGAAAACTCAGTGAAAACTTGCAAAAAAATGATAAAATGTATAATTACTAATAATGGCAGTCAAAGTGTAATTAATGAAAAACTTTTAGGATTTTTATTTGATTAAAGAAATACACCACATTGTGCAACGGGAGAATGTCCCGCTAAACTTATGTTTGGAAGAAAAATAACATCTAGGCTTGATCTGTTATTAAATTGTAATGACGAAAATACAAATAATGATATTATTTATTATGAATATAGGCGATACTGTGTGGTTACAATGGTATATAGCGAGAAAACCTGTCTGGACGTTAGGCAGAATAATTAAATTAATAGGCAATCGTATGTTTGAGATATTTGTTATAGACTATAATGTTAATTGTAAGAGACATATTGATCAAATAAGAAAGTACACAGGTATTAGTATTACTAGACCCGAATCGAACGACGCACGCACGGACGCCGTGGGCAGCCCAACCCCGTCCACTGCGCCGTCGCCGCCGCGCTCGCCTTCCCCGCCCGCTCCCGCATCGCCTACTGCGACGCCGGCGTCGCCGGGTAATAGTACTCATATCGATGATGATGAACAAGTAATCGAAGGCGAGAGTAATATTGTTGAAGAGGAGAATGAGTGGGCCGATGCTCTAAATGATAATGATAATACTAATACCCGTGAGACAGATCAAGAATTAGTCGAGCAACAGCCTACAAGGCCTATCCGTAGTTGTAAGCGTAAGGTTAATTATAAGATGTAAAATTGTTATACCCCTTCCAGCGTAAGTTTAGCTTTTTGACAGTTCACGTCCATGAAGTTTCGTAATACTTCCGCTTATTTTTCGAACAAACAATATTGTATTTCATGGACGTACCCATGTTTTTTTTAGTTACCATGGTTACTTAGTGACACTCATAACGATTTCCTCCATTATCAAACAAATTAGAAATAATCGGTAGAAATAAATGCTATGAATAAACCACTACTCTTCATAATACGTTTATAAAATGTAATATGATTTTTTAACCCGCGAATGTGTCACGATAAATTATGTATTTTCAATAATACCTAAGCTAACTATAATTTTATCATTTTAAGCTATAGCCTTATTCTCCTAACATTGATAAAGAAAGGAACAATAATAAAATGATAATGTAAGTTGATGTAAGGATCCAAATGTGTAAAATAAAGTAATTTGAAAAATCGAAAAATCGCTTACAATCGAATGGCATTACATTCGAAAAAGTGCTGAACGTCACTAACGTCAAGCTGTCAAATGTTGTTAAATATAGTGGAAAGGGTATAATTAGATAGTTTAAGGAAGTGGTTCTTTTGTTATTTTTAAATAGTGTTAGAGGAGTGATGTATATGTGTGCGTGTACGCATACGCACATTGTATAAGTTGTGGTCTGGTCTTTGCGCCAGTAATAAACGAGCATCATAAGGCAACGGTTGTTTTATTTAGTAACCGACAGAATAGTAGCACAGTGGCGGCCTCATTTATTGTCAGGACTTTATAGACAGAGTGTACCTCTGTAACAGATCACGACACTCTTCTTTTCTTTTTATGCACAAAAAAAGCTATAAATATCACGAACAAAACAGTAAAGGTCACTGACTACAATAAAATCGAATCTAAACTCCTAGAAACAGATTTTACGTCTCTTTTATACTACAATAATGTAAATGAAGAAACAAATTATTTTATAAACTCACTAAATTCTATTATAACTGCACATACTATCCTAAAAACTATACCAGGTCGTAAAAGAATTAGACAGCCCTGCAGGCTTACTCTTGAACATAATTTTAATTTCAATCTAATACCAATCCAATTACAATGTCAATTTTGAAGTCACGTGATTTCGTACTCTTGAAAACAATTTCGTCAACATTGGATTGAAATCGGGATTGGTTCACGATTATATTTTAAAGTGTGAAGTTAGCAACACATGACATTGGAGAAGTGATGTTCAACTACATACTAAATTGAGAAAATATTATTACTAAGGTTGATATCTGCTATTTAAGAACAGTAATAAATAATATTTATAGAAAATATTGTTTTAATATATGATTTTTAATTATTTACTTTATTTCGGATCGATAAATAATTCATTTTCATTAATTTTGTCATAATTTATGGCAGAATGAGTAAGATCGTTGCCAACAAAGTTAAAAAAAGAAAAACGGGCGCCAATTATAAAATTTTTAAGTGTTTCAAGTACTTGGCGTGGCTTTGTTTATAAAAATATATTGTTGTTTAAACAATGATTTTTAACTAAGTATGTCGAATCTAAAGGTTCAGTAAAAAATATCTAAAAGATCTAAAATAAAGTAAAATAAAAAAACCTTAACTTACCTACGATCATAAGAAACTGTCAAAACAAAGTAATTTGAAGGACATGTTCCATGTTTATAAAAAAAATCGCTTTTTTTAATCGAAGAATGTAGGGTGACCCAAGTTATAATTCCAAAAGGATCTTATTTATCAATTTTTTAAACGGAATCCCAAATTAATTAATGGTAAGCTTATAATTTGAGTTTTTGTTGGGGGTGCTGATAATCTGGTGCAGTGCTAACATTTGGGGCCTTGCCCCTACCAAAATTTTGTTGTGTTTACTTCCAACCAATAAAAGCTATCATCGTCTATTTGCCCACAGTTGCTGAACCAAAATATTTCTTTTCTCTAATCCTCTTCTTAGTTCAGCAACTGCTGTATTGCTGTTAAATCCTTCTTGCACACTGTGATGTTCTTGAAACATAGTGTCCTCATTATCAACCGTCTGTATTTGCAGGCAAATATTGTGTAATACACAACAAGCGTTTATTATTTTGGCTGCTTTACTTGGATGATAATGTAAGACTCTATGCCCCAATAAGCATCTCCATCTATTTTTAAGAACACCTATAGTGCGTTCAACGGTGTTTCGAGCAGAACAATGTAGCTTTGTATAGTAAGCTTCAGGGGAACCTTCAACAGCATTTGCAATGGGAGTCATCATATATTCCCTCTGAGCATAACCAGAGTCACCTGAAAATAAAATCTTAGTTATAGTATAAAATTTTTAAAGATAAAATGAAAATACCAAAATTTAACCTATTTATTTGCCTAATAAAAATACAGATTCTCCATTAATATTCAAATTAATAAGATGCTGTTTTATAGGGTGCTGATTCCATACAAAACTATCATGTGATGCTCCTCCAAATGAAGAATCTACTGCCAATATTTTTAAATCTGCATCACATATCTAAAATAATTAAAACATTAGTTATAAAACTGCTAATAAACATAAACATAATAATAACATAATTTAAATAATTATGAATGACTTACAATCATAACATTTCTTGAATGAAAATGTTTTCTATTATAAAACCTTTCTTCATTTTGTATTGGTTTAACTAGGGCTATATGTGTGCCATCTATACACCCTATTACAGATGGGATGCCAAATTTTTCAAAAAATCTGTAAATTATATTAAGTTAGTTAGTTATTTAGTTAGTTAGTTAGTTCGTAAACATTATTTACCTTCTTTTCACTACATCTCTTTCAGGCCTAGTTTTAGGAAACACTATCCATCTCTTTAAAACACTTTGCTGGTTTAAGGCTTCAGTTACATCTGCAATGGAACGAGATACTGATTGTTGGGACATCAGTGTTCCATACTGCCCTCGTTAGTTAAAAGGGCGCATCTAACACTTTTTCCATATTTGAGTTATATACATTGCCGGAATCAGGAAAAAAAGGCGCATCTGCCTCTATTTTTAATATTTTGCTAACACCTTCCAGTTCGGTGTTAGCATAACAAAATAGGGCGCTTCTGCACATCGTTTTACACCCGATTGAAGATGAAAAGGCGAATTTATCTAAAACTTAATTGAAAAGTCGCATTTACGTAGATAATGACCTTATACGTTGTGATTTTTTCTATAGTTTAGTAATATAAAAGACGCATCTTCGTAACAGGAAGCTAATAAGACGCAAATAAGTATTCACGTCTAAATCGTTCATAAAAAATACATTCACTTTAAGAAGAAAGGTCGCTTCTACCACTTTACGCCCTATCTACTTCGTAAAATAGTTTTAGCATTGGCACATTTGCCATAAGCGTCTTAAGATTTAGTATGATATGAAATAAAAAAGGCGCATCTGAGTAGAAACGCCCTTTTTTCCTAGTATTGTGAACCAAGCGGAGATTGGGGCGGGGGTCGTGCAGGGTATGTTTAGTACGGCGACTGGGCAGTTGCGCCCGAGTGGCTGTCGGAGCTGAGTTTGAGATTCCGTCCTCTCCTGGGGCTTTCCTAGGGTTGGTTCTGAACAGGGCCTTTTGGACTTGCAGGGGGCTGTAGAGCTGGATGTTGTCCTGCGTGTCCTGGTACTCTTCTCAGTGGATTTTGACAGTGACGGAAGATCTCTTTCTCAACGTCGATCAGTCTATTTTAACATTTGTCGCCTCTGTATTCCCAGAGGGCCTCCTGAACCCGGGCTGTCAGGGTGTTGTAGACTGTCTTGTCTGCCGGGTGTCTGGTGATATCCACTTCTTTTTACCGGTCTTTTTCTCCCGTAACAGCCTATGCAGGTGAGCGGGGAGGGGCTCTCTTTGTTCCGACGTGGCACGGTGCGTGACGAGGCATCCAGGGCGTCTTTTATGGCCGTTGTTAGGCTGTTGGCGGCGTGGTCGACCTCCTCTTGTGTTCTAACCAACTGGGGGAGACTGTAGGTGGACATCAAGGAGTAGAACCTGTAACCAGTTGGTTATGTTCCTGGGTTTAGGTGGGGCAGTGGATGGGAGGTCGGACAAGACTTCCTGCGTTGGCGGCATGTCCAGACCTTTGTACAGTAGGATGTCCAGTACGTTGTCTCTTCGTAGTTGTTTGTGAGGGCATCCTGGTACAGCTTCTTGCCGCCGGTGTCGCTGGTAGCGCAGTGCCAGGTTTGGTGTTTCGCGTTCAGATTGCCTTCGATTAGCGTGCGTGGGGCTGATTGGAGGAGTTTGCTAATTTCCCCCAGGTCGAAGCGTGACCTTGGTGGGCGGTAAGACCTGACGCCCAAAGCATAGATGGTGTCCAGCAGGAAGTGGTCCACGCGTTGGTGGACTATGCCTCTCCGCACAAGGACAGCCCACGGAAGGCGCCTCCTGTCGGCGAGACTTCATCTATCTTCATTGTCTGTAGACAATGTAGCCTGGGATGGTGAGTGGCTTGTTGGGGTTGAGGTGCGTCTCGCTGATCAGCAACACGTCGACCCGCTGCCCCTTGACGAAGGGGCAAAGCAACTGGATTTTGCCGTTGAGAGTTTGGGCATTCCAGTGGACCACTCTTAGGGGGGGCGAGCTATCCGTTGGTGGTCAGTTTGTTGAGCATTCCTTGCGTATCTATCGCGCCCTCTCTCTCCTTTGGGCGAACAGGGTAAGGAGCTTTGCGAGCTGCTCCCTTTCATGCTCTGCTGGGGTGCTGGCCGTCTGGGTTGCGTGCTCATTTGCTTTGGTAATAGGTGGGGTGGTTCTTGGCTGTGGTGTTGGGGCTGTGACCTGCTTATTCATTACTGTGCCATAGGGTAGCATTGTTTGTTATGTAAAAGTCTATATATAAATAAGTAAATAATATATTTGGCTATTGCTTATTATGATAACCACGAACTTATTGTACTATTTTCCTCAGATATACTTTAGATAAAAGGATAATTAAATAATTTTGGACCCTTTATCTTAGCAAAGGGTATTCTACATTTTCAATTATTAAGAAAATAAACATTTGCGCCCAGTACAGCCAAAGCGTTTGAAATTGAAAGGACGCATATAGCCATTTACGTCTTTTTAATTTAGGATTTAATTTGTTTCTTAATTTTTTATACTAAGATGAAAAGGTTTTTTTATTAATTTTAATGAAATAATGTATAAAGTTCACGTTATTTTTAAACTAAGTTAAAGCCTCTAAAATCACGTATTTTTTTCAATTTTTAGAATTTAGATACTACAATTTACTCGACGACAGCAAAGAATTTCCCGTTTAATTCATTAAAACATTTATTTCTCCGTTTTTACTTTTTGTTAGATACGTCTTTTTAACTAACGGGGGCAGCATAGGTGCCACCAACAAGCCTTTGGTAACTCCCAGTGGCATAAAATGATAAAATAACTAAAACCTAAAACAAAATGAGTACCTAGTTATGGACTATTCTTAGTCGATATTATGGCTTTAAAATTGTTTCAAATTTATTATTTATGATAAAAGTAATAACTTATACATTGTTAAATTTTATTTCTCCCAACATATTGTCGTTTTAGAGACCCTTCGGCGTGTCATTATAGAATAGGGAGACTTCATCAAATAGTAAAATGTTTGTTAAATTGGACACAATACATACCTACCTTATACTTCGAAGAAATATCACTTTTTCTTGTACAAGTTTGTAGAAACGGCTTCACAGTTTCGTAAATTTCTTCAAACACATCCTTACTTACTCTATAATTGGCTTTAAATTCCTTATCATGCATAGAAAAAGCTTTATCCATATATCGCATTAAACGACGCTCGTTTCGTCTTTCTTTCAAAGCTAGTCTACGCTTTTTTTGCAGAATCAACGACATCGTCACTAATTTTGCCATATTTAAGCTTTTCAGACAATATTTATCACAAAACAATTTGCAAATAGTTACTCAACCGCTATTGGAAAAATACCTACTAATTCACAAACAATCCGAACACAATTTCAACGCAATACGCAGCTGTCAAAGTGAACTCAAGAGCACGAACGTCCTGTTAAATACTATAACAGGACAGCGCACTGCCAAAAAACAAACGAGCCGAAAGAGAAGTTTAGAGTCGTAGTGCGTCTTTTTCTATAGGCCGACCGTTTAACTCCACGAACGTATACTATAATATGTCATTTTCTAGTAGGGTATGCATAAAATATAATTTTCTCGGAAAGTCTGCCATGATATTTTTCTTTAATTATGTAGGGATGCTCTACAATGCTGTAAAATAGATTGTCAGTGCGGATAGGTACTACTGCTGCCGACGACTGTAGGTGTGATTTAGTTTTAGTTATTGGATGGGATTGCCAAAGGAAATCAAACAAGAAATTATTGACAGAACTTTATTAACAACTAGCTATTTTATAAATGATTATTAATAAACCGGTCAAGTGCGAGTCCAACTATCGCACGATGGGATGATACTGAAGTGACCTACCTATCTTAAATTATCTATTTGCATTATTGTAATACCTTTTTATTTAGTACGAGATGTAAACCGCGACTTCGTTCACGAAAAAAATGTACAAAAGTTAACCATTTTTTATTTTGCGGAACCCTATAAAAAGGCCTATGACGTGACATAACGACTGTATCCTACAACGACAACTGGGACCGGAGTTTTGTCCCCTCCGAAGTACGGTCAGATGAAATACCACTGAGTGGTCGCCCATCTATGGAATGACATCGCCGAAGTTGCTTAACCACCGTTATCGTTTCTAAATCAGTGATCGCAACAGGCTGTAAGTAGCTGCCGGAAAAAAATATTTTAGAAAAACACCATTTTATTCTGCAGAACCCTAAAAAAAGAAGCATTAGTCCATCACCACCATCTGATGTCAAACATCGAACAATTATATTAATTTCGGCTAACATTCTTAACCCAGTAGAAATTAATTGTGCCTGAATTTCAGCAGATATCTTATCTACAAAAAAATATCCTATTGGACATTTAAATTTTTTTTCAGTGAAACGATTTGAAAAACTAATACTTCTAAAGCTAACTTCTCAGCATCAATAGGAACGATACCACCAATATCTATTTTACCCCACCATTTGTCATTTTTTTCGTCATATCTCTTGATTGACATTGAATCAAATATAAGAGCTACATTAATTGTATCCTTAGACTGGTCTGCTTTCACTTTAAGAAAATTAAAGACTTCGGACATGAATCCTACATTACAGTTATGTGTTTTTTTTTTTTTTTTTTTTTTTTTTTTTATTAAAATTCATGTTTCCCCTAACATGATCAGGGACCTTGTATACTTTATAGTTTTAACTTTGGGTATTTTTTATGTTGTTATTTGTGTTTTGTTTTAATCAGGTTATCTTTGAATCTTTTCTGTGTAATCATTAATTGTTATTTCTTTCATTTTTATCTTCTTTTCCTTTTAACACCGACATCGTTATTCGCACTTTGCTTCTGTTGCTAGTTTGTTATGCTTCCCTCCTTTGGGCACTTGTTTTGTATACTTTCGTATATAAAAAAGTTTCCTCTAGGTACAGGTCTATTGTTTAATCTATTTTTATTATTTATTTATTTTAATGTTATTTCTTTACTATATTTATTATTTTTATTTTGCACTACCCTATACACTTCTACCGCCACCGGCAGAAAGACTCTTGTGATCGAAGCCGTGTCACCGTCCCTATAGCGATTGTTTCGGTTTTGGAGCTACAATTTACGTCACTTTCTTCATGAAAGTAATACTTCATTGTTCGTAATTGTGCTTTTTCTTCGAGCCAAAAAATCGCTTTCTTCGCGAGCTTGTCCGCGCGCTCATTGCCTTCCAGCCCAGCGTGTGCTTTGATCCAGAACAAAAGTACATTTTTGCCCTGAATCAGAGCACGCTTGAGGTTTTGCCAGATTTCGGCAACGAGTGGGTGTGGTGATCTTGGACATGACACGGCCTCTACAACCGATCTTGGGTCACTGTATGCACGGCAATTATTCTGATTAAAATCTTCTAGCAAAGTACGAATAACTATGTCCTTAGCAGTAAGCAACGCTGCTTCGCGCCAGCACGTCCCACTTCCGCCTTATCGGACAATCGGAGCTGAAAGCGTTGTGGTCGGTTTTTTCCATCTTGGCTACCGAGCAGTTTTGGCATGTCGGTGTAACGCCTGCAGCCCAGTCCGGACATGCAGCCCTCAGGTGGTCACCACCACAGTGACTGCATTTTACCACAGTCTCTGTGCAGAATCTTTTTCCATGTCCGTATCCCAAACACATGGAGCATTGTACTAGGGGAGATTGGTCTTCTGCTCTAACCCTCTGCAAGTCTAGGCTGACTACGCCTTTGTCTATGATTCTGCGCCAGAGTACTGTGGACACGGTCAGCACAACATGTTCCGCGTGAGGGTTCCACGTGCGTCGGCGAAATTTCACCTCCGCGATAGTGTCCCTTTCATTGAGGTCCTGAAAGAGCCCGGTATTTTGGTTTTTTAGTGCTCGGAGGATATCGTCATTTGTGTTGTATGACAACACACTCCTCAGTATGACCATAGGGTTTTTGTTTTTGATGTCCTCTACGTTTAGGTGTTCGCTGGCCTGCTTTATCTTTTCCTTGATCCTGTCTCTTTCAGTTTCCGTTCTGCATCCCATAACTATCTTCCTATCTTTTGCCTTCCTGACTCTTTCTACTGTTATTCCACTCTCCGTTGCATTAACTACTTTTCTAACCCTATCTAGTACTTCTTCTCCTGTCTCCATTTCATCCGTTGATGTTACTATAATAGAATGCAGCGTCGGTCCTGCCGAGACTTTGCTTAAGGCTGGTCTTGCTGTTACGTTCGCGTATGTGTCTTCTTTCTTAGTTAAAATCTGCTGAATCCTATCTAAACTTTCTTTATTCTCCTTCAATATTTCGCTTTGGTGCTCTATTTTCTCCATTATTTCTCTGTCTCTATCCAACAGCTTTTCAGACGAAGTCGAACTTTGTGCTAGGTGTTCCGGTTCTTTTCCTGATTTCTCCTTCTGCTCCTTCTTTTCCTTTTCAATTTCCTTCAGCAAGCTGTACAGTCGGTCTATCGCCTTTGTTACTTCTGTCTTTATTTCGTGTTTTAAATTTCTTGAATTACTCAAGTGAGTTTTGGCTCTAGTCACGCAGGCCCTTGCCTCTACTAACCTGCCTGAGGATCCCTCCAACAACGGCGATGCCTTCCTCATATCCACCGATGCTGTCTTACTCTCTTGAGCAAAGTCTATCTTCTGCTTAGCGTTTGGCACCACAGCCTGTTTTGTCCTGGTACGATCGGGAGATAGAGAAAGACTATCGCCGTTTCCTGTCTCCCACGCGTCTATACTGAGTCTAACATTTGGTACCTTGGTCACTGTTTTAGAGGCCATGTTAATCATGTCTGCACATTCGCCAGTCTGGTTTGAGGGAGTTCTATACATCTCCGTAGGTCAGCTTTTCTTAATAAATTATATAAAATACAAAATCCTCAACAAACAATTTAAATATAAAACAGTTAAAATATATCCAAAGTCAAATAAATTCAATAAATCAATAATAATAATTTGTCGTACTAAAATTAATTTTACTTCTTTTAGAAGTCTGTCTATGTCAAATTTGTCTTTTTGGTGTAAAGTGCCAAATAAGAATTAGTCCTTAAAAATAATAAAATTCAATAAATTTACTTTAATAAATATGTCAAAGTCAATCTTTCGTTTTATTGGTGTAAAAAGCCAAAAAACATCAATCCTTAAAAACTAAAACCGAAACCGTAAAGTTGCAGGGTGCGGAAGACTGATTTTATTTCTTAAAAACATGTAAGCTTTTCCTGAATAGTAGTACAAACTCAAAGCAAATGACTTTAAGCCGTCGCTGTATCTAATTCCTCGGCTAGATTTTGTTTCATTTATTTTTTCGTGAATATTTCCAAAATTCAGTTCGATCATGTCTTTTACTTCCAAGTAACTATTACATTTCTTTTTTATTAATGAAAGTAATGATTTTAGGTTATTAATTTTACTATTCCGCCTTTTCAAACGCTGAGATAGAATTTTGATATCCCTTTTTAATTTATTTTTTCGAGGTGATGATACTAAGTCATCAGTTTGAATAGATTTTTCCAATTTTTGTTGTATTTTCTGCTTTTTCTCAGGAGGTTCCGAATGTTCCGATGTAGAAGGTTGAAATAATGTTATGTTACTAAGAACATTAATAGTCTTCTCAGCAGCAAAAACCTAAAACAATAAATTAGATAAAGTGACTTTAAATAAAAAAAGAATTAATCAATTTACAAAGTATTTTATAATAATATTATATTGTTTTCTGAATAAAGAAAAAGTTTTGAGCTTTTGAACCAGCGCTAAAATTTCACCGTAATAATAATAAATAATAATAAAATAATATTTCACCGTAATAATCAACTTTTTATGAAGAAAATGTGGTTCCTGCTTACCTTTGGAAATACCGACGGCATTGCGTTGTTTTTCAAACGTTTTTTTGACTCGCTGACAAAATCTTCATTTTTAAAATGCAAGTTGCATACAACTCACGTTTTAGTTAATTTGCCAGGTATAACTTCTTTCCACTTCTCTGCTACAGACTCATTCTTAGGAATCCTGTACAGCAATAAAATTTACATGAAGTAAAAGTATAATATTATCCTTTTTTGCGCGATAGTGTGGTCACTCTACTTCATACTAACGATAAATCTTAATAACTGACTTACCTATGGAAAGATACGCCACAACCTGGATACCATTCTGTTTTGCAACCATTCACGCAACAAAAGTGCACCATTTTCACACGAAATACGTCAAAATAACACAAAATCGCAATATGTGCCGACCGAAAGGTTTAAGGTTAGCCTGACGTAGGGGAGGTGGACCTAAAACGGGTACCCCGCCTAAAACTTAAGTTTTTTTGTAAATAAAAATAATAATATTTGCATTGCATCCTTTGAGATGCACTCCAATAGTTTTTGCACTTGGCAGGGACCATCTCTGGGTGTATCATATTGTGCGTTCAGAGATGGTATCTGCCCTGCCCATTACCAGATTGAATATCTCTTAAAGGGCCTCTTTGTCTTGGCTTCGGCCCGATGTATGCCTTCCAAAGAACCGGGTCTCCAATAGACCCGAGTATTATGGACAAGAGAAACATAATAATAATGCATTTATTTGTCAGAATATGGTTACAGAGATATTAGGTATAACAATATTATAGCGCCATGATATTCTGCTGTTTCCAGCGTACAAATATTTGAAAACATTTAGCCTTATTTAAATTAATTGGAAATATAATTAAAGGTACATGTCAAATATTGAAACAAATTCTCGTCAGTAGTAAGTCATATAGATTTGTCATGAAGAAAGTCTTTAGTACAATAATAGCATTTTTCAATAAGTAATAGAAATAATTTATTTTTGAAGGTGGTCAGATTCAGACATTTGTAAAAATCAGGTAACTTGTTATAAATACGGATTGACATGCAATACACATTGTTAGAAAATAGGTTGATTCTTTGTTTTGGTACATTTAGTTTATAAATTCTACGACTAGCTCTGGTTACTACGTCATTGTGTTTTTCAAATAAATATCCATTTTTATGTACAAATATACAGGTTTCAAATATATATAAAGATGGCAGTGGCAGGATCTTTAGTTTTTTAAATAATGGTACACAACTATCGAGAGGCTCTGATCCACAAATTGACCTAACACATTTTTTCTGTGCTTGAAAGGCTCTAGTAAACTCTACGGAATTACCCCATATCACAATGCCGTAGCGCAGTACAGATGATACATAACCATGGTAAGCCAGCAATGCTGCGTCTGCGCCTGCCACACTGAATAGTCTATGTAGTACATACACAAACCTGTGAATTCTCGAGCATAAATCGTCGATGTGCGCTTTCCAGTTGCAATGCCTCTCCACCACTATGTTTTATGTTTTTGTTGATATTATAAAGATAATGTTTATGTTTGTTCTTATTTTAGGTTCTTTCTTAGTTACATTTTTGAAAAGTAAAAACAGAAGTTCTAATTTTTTTTCTAAGACATTTTTATTGTACTTCTCCCTTAGCGTACCCGTTTTAGGCCCACCTCCCCTATTGTTTTTGTCTAACGACAAATTTTGAAAGAGGTAATTCTACAAAAAGTATCAATGAGTGTAAAAAAATGTATCAATTTATAGACATATATTAATTAAAACGTACTATTTCCGATTTTGAGAAATGTACCATTCTACCACAACAGTTTTTATTTTACACTGGCATACTTGCTAGACAAGGACGCATTACGACTTCAGTCCTCTCACTTGGCTCGTTTTTCTACTTTTACAATTGATAGCGGAAAAGTAACCATATGTCTATCAACTTAGAGATCAAATTTGTAATCAAAAGAAATAGTAGTAAGCGATCCAGTTATAGTATACGTCCGTGCTCAAGAGTACCATTTATAATTCAATCACAATTTCATTTAGTTCATCAAATAGACACCTAATTTGAAAACAATTTGGCGCTAGTGTTGATTTCAAGAGTATGAAATAGCGGTAAACGTCATAATTCCAATCCCGATCGATCGGAATTAAATTCAAGAGTAAGGCTGCTGGATGACAACAGGTCTCTTAAAGTGCCTACGAAACAGAGATAATTTATTTGTCAAAATAAAAACCGACCCTAACAACAACATACATATAATAACTTTTAAAAGATATAGGAATTACTGTAAAATGCTATTGAAAAATGCAAAAAGGAATTACGATGCGGAACAACTAAATAAGTCAAAAAATAATAACAAAAAGCTCTGGCAGACCATAAAAGATATCACAAATACAGCCAAAACAACATCACAGGCAGATGACCTTATTTCAATCTCTGATCCCCTTGCTTCAGTAAATAAAATAAACACTTGTTTTGCTAATGTAGGACAGTCACTTGCAGAAAAAATACAGCAAACTGCCATCCCAACAGATCCCATAAATCGCGACTTGCAGTCAAATACCTTTGTATTACTTGAGACTGATGAGACCGAGGTGGAACAGGTGATGATGAGTCTTAGAAGTGACTTTGCAACGGGTTTTGATGACATCTCTGGGACATTTCTTAAAAGATTTAAAAATGTTTTCCCACCAATCACATGTATCTGCAACTTAGCCATAAACACGGGAACCTTTCCAGATGCTTTTAAACTAGCTATGGTACATCCCATCCATAAGGGAGGAGATAGAGACCGTGTCAACAACTATAGGACAATTGCCATTTTGCCCACACTATCAAAAGTCCTTGAAAAACTCATGAACAATAGGCTTGTCAAATATCTGAATCAATATCAGCTTCTATCATCATCACAATATGGTTTCCGCTCCGGTATCTCAACCGAAAATGCTGTCCTGGATTTAACCAACAACATTGTAAAAAAGCTAGACAGCAAGGAAAAAGTGATAGGCATCTTTCTAGACCTCGCGAAAGCTTTTGACACGGTCTCTATCCCAATCCTTCTATCAAAGCTGAAGAGAATTGGCATAAGAGGTTCCCAACTATCTCTTTTCGCTAGCTACCTCACGGGTAGACGTCAGTGCACTAGGGTCGGTAAATGGCTTAGTGATGAGCTTCCAGTTTCCTACGGGGTTCCACAGGGCAGTATAATCGGCCCTACGCTCTTTCTCATCTACATCGATGACCTGTGTAGACTAAATCTCCTAAACGGCTCAATATTTACGTACGCTGATGATACTGCCCTGATATTCCATGGAACAACTTGGACGTCAGTTTTTGGCTTCGCTCAGAACGGTCTAAATTGTGTTACAAATTGGCTTACCCATAACAAGCTCACTTTAAATGTTGAAAAAACATACTACATGAACTTCTTACTCTCCTCAGCAGGTAAACCTGCGCCTGCCATGAACTCATTAATTGCTCATTCATGTGATGGTGGACTATCATCATTACAAGTTCTTTGTAATTGCCCTAGCGTAAATAAGAGCAGCTGTATCAAATATCTGGGCGTGCAAATCGATGAAACACTATCCTTTCATACCCATGTAAACACACTCTCATCCAGATTACGAAGGCTGATCTTTGTCTTCAGGAGCCTACGACATGCTGCGGAGACTAAGGTAGTCAAACTGGTGTACCTCGCTATGGCGCAGTCTCTCATTCAATACTGCATTGTCGCATGGGGCGGCACAACAAAGACCAGCCTTCTGAAACTGGAGCGTGCCCAGAGGGCACTACTAAAGGTCGGCTGGAAGCTACCTTATCAGTTCCCTACTACTGAACTGTATAAAGTCTGTGGAGTTTTATCGGTTCGTAAGCTCTTCATATTAAAATTAATTTTATTCACCCACCTGCAAATTCCTTATGACCCTGGTAAATTTAATGACAAGCGACGTAAACATACTGTATGTACTGTGAGTACTATGAATACAAGACTAGCACAACGTTTCACTATATTCTTAGGTGGTTATGTATATAACAAAGTAAATAAAATCCTTAACATATACCCCAAGTGTAAATTACAGTGCAAGAAAACTGTGACAACATGGCTATTAGACCTAAATTATACACAAACAGAAGATATTATCCATATTATAAAATAATCCACGCAAACGCACACACCCACACCCATACACATATACATATTTATACACACACACACACACACACACGCACGCTCACACACTCATACACGCGCGCACACGCATATACGCACAGACGCACACACACTTACGCACGCATACACACACGTACTTTATATAATTATACCTCTGCACAGAAATATAAATTACACCAAAAACAATGATAACTAAGTCACAAATATTGTAATTACTGTCAAACTAGGTGTTAAGAGTCTGAGTGTACCCTAAAAGAAGAGGGCCTGGAGATTCGTCACACAGGTTTCGAACCTACTACGGACTCCAGCTTTCATAAGGTTTCAATAACGACATCTTTCTTTTCTTTTAAAAAGACAACTCCCGCACTAGGGATCATGCCCTGTGTCGCGGGGACTTTTACAAACATCAATTAACGGACACATATAACACCCAGACTCAGGACAATAATTTTTTTTTGACATCTAGGATGCTTATAATCTTGAAGCATAAATAATTGTAATATATTTAATGTACTGTACCTTCACCATTGTAACCTTTTGAGAGAAATAAATGATTTTTGGATTTTTTTTTGAAACACGGAAGTTTTAAGTTAATGTCTGTCTGTCTGTTTGTTCCGGCTAATCTCCGAAGCCGCTGGACCGATTTCAATGGGACTTTCTCTATTGTATTGTAAATTTTACGGTGCGTAAACTAGGCTACTTTAGATTTTGATAACTTTCCGGTTCCGCAGAAAAAATAAAAAAGATAAAAATTTAATGATACCTGTATAGTTTACATCATAAGTTTTTTCACAGGGCTTTTACAGGCGGATAGTTGATGTTATAACAAATAAAGAAGGGTACTGCAAAAAAAAGATTTTCTGAAATGCTTTTTTACTGGCAGCCACTCACAGCACAGCACAGTCTGTTGCGTTGCGATTACTGATTTAAAAACGATTACGGTGGTTAAGCAACTTCGGCGAAGTCATTCCATAGATGGGTGCCCACTCAGTGGTATTTCATCTGACCGTGCTTCGGAGAGGACATAAAACTCCGGTCCCAGTTGTCGTTGTAGGGATAGGGACACAGTCGTGACGTCATGTCAAAGGCCCTCTTATAGGGTTGCGCAACAAAAAAAATTGTGAACCTTTGTACATTTTGTTCGTGAACGAAGTCGCGGGTTACAGCTCGTTATAAATAAAATTGTTGTCCATAAAAAGACCGTTGACAAATTCATGTTATAGTCTAAGTTGTGATTATGAATTTAAGATATACCTATTCGTTCATGTTTATAATTATTTACTGATTATGTACTTTAACAAATTCTAATTTAATTGTTTGGTGTGTGGGTGTAGCATTGAGGTAATATGCATATTACCTCAATGGGGTGTAGTGGACATAGAGCGAGCAACAAATAAAAGAAATTCTTGCTATTTTTGTTCTAGAACGTACACTTTACTGTCTTAAAACGATATGTCAATGTCAATTTTGTCACTGTGTCAGTCTAACTGTTGTCAATGTCATTTCATTCAATCAAATTAGCTTTTGTGTTTATTACATCAGGATAAGAAGTAAACAATATTTAAATTAGGTTCAATATCAACAAATAAGACATCAATAAACATAAAGTGATTGATAAACACATTGAAAAATATAACTTGAAATACTTTCGTTATGGATGAAGAATTAGGCGGATTAACTCAAGATGACTTTCTTTTACCTCCTATAAAATATGAATGTAAGTAATTTTATTCAAATGCTTACTGTTGAGGACTATGATATTGTAACTGTTGAATACTAAACTATATTTCCTAATTTACAGACCTGGACCACACCGCCGATGTTCAGTAAGTGGTATTAAATATTTTAGGTTAATGACTCACGATTTATTGACATGCAATAGTTGGTATAATATTATGCAAGGAAATTTATTTTATTTATTTTTATTTAAAACTTAATGTACAATATCATGCACAAAGGCGGACTTAATGCCAAAGGCATTTTCTACCAGTCAACCTTAGGATGATGCAGAGACAGAGTAATGCAATGAAAGGTGGAACAACAAGCTTTAAAATTATTATTATTATTTTAATAATATAAACCTACACATATAGATATAAGAAGGTATAAATATTTATATAAATATACAAATTAGAATAGAGTACTTTTATAAATAAAGAAAAAGAAATATAATTTAATGTGGTTTTCTTTGAAGTATTAAGTACTAAGATTAATACTTATCTACAATAGTAGTTAAAAGATAGTGTAGTCAAGTGTTTGTTGGTCTAAATCAACTTTGAATACCAGACTTTTACTGTATCCAAGAGAAGGATAAAATTAAGGGAATTTAGTTTAATAATAAATATTTTATACGTTATGTAGAAAAGAATAAAAGAAGATATAACTGGACATTCAGTAAAAGAAATGTTTATATCACTTGAATCCTTCTTTAGCCTTTAAATTAAATTGTTACAGATGAATAGAGTTTTGTGATACTTGAAATTGTAAAAACAAATCGAATCAGTTAATTGATTATACAGGCTTGAAAAATGAGTGTCATAACTTCCTCTTTGAAAGGATATAATATGGAATCAACAAAATCCATCCCACAGAAATCTAGATACAGTCTATAAGTATTAGCAATATTTCACCAAAAAGTTAAAGTCGTGTGGTACTCCAAACAAAAATGATCTGACTTTGACTTTTTAGCCAAAAAAAAACATTCTCCTTTGATAGCTGATTCTAGGGTATTTTGGTGCGCTGATTACGAATATGTACTTAGTTTTTCATCATCACCACCAGATTTTTCAAAAAAGGCACAGATAGAAAATATGAAATCATTTTGGCTACTATTTCTTTATAGTCGGTCGTTAGGCTCTCTCCATAGTACAGGCGAAACTATTTTGAAGCTGTCAGTGAAGTGTCATAAGTTCGCAGCTGGGTGCAGGAGTTTACCCTCAAACAAACACAAGATTAGAGTTATCAGCTTCAGGCTGCAACCAACTGACCAAACACATACTGCGTCTGGACAGAAACAGCCTGCGGCTGATGATTGGAACCATCACCGGACATTGCTCGCTGAATAAACTCTTCCACACCATAGGCATAACAAATAGTCCCCTGTGCAGAGCATGCATGGAGGCAGAGGAAACGGTGTCACACGTGCTCCTTGAGTGCACAAATGTCGCTGAGTCACGAAAAAGCAAACTAGGAGCCCTGAAATCTATTACGGAATGCCAAAACAAAATCAGAAACCTCATACGCTTCTGGAGGGAGGTGGGCCGGCTGGAACTACGAGTGCCCGCACGTGCAATGGTCCACCAGAGGGACTAAGTGCGGAAACCAAATAACTTAGAACTTAACTTAGATCACGCCATAGTCTTACAGGTTTCTTATTATGGGGAATGTGTCCAAAGAACTAGAGGATCCGTATTTGTACTGATGACGATAATCTCTCTTTGATATAATATATTTCTTTTACGAGAGTACAGTTGATTCGGTGCGCGGTCCATCGTATTCTTAACACGCGTTTTTAACCGGTTGTTTTCCGTAGTCCCACTTGTCGTCCCATCAATGGGACGACGGAAAAAACAATTAACGGAAAATATTTTTTTATTTCAATATCGCTTTTCAGTGATCCCATTAATAGAGATGTAAGTAACAATATGAAAACAATATAATTCAAAACAATAAATTTTTACGACGACGACCACTGTGACGTAGTTGTTGTACCTATTACACGGCTGCTAGGTATCGGGTAAGATAAGCGCTCAATGCAAATCTTTGTGTGCATGAACACTTATGTTGCTTTTATCTGGGTGCAAGAGATTCCTATTTATACTGACACACACCCATAGCTCTGAATTAATATACATAGATATTTTACAAGAATACAATATGTCACCACCCCATCTTATCTCATGGGTGTCGTGAAAACCAACTTAGGGACTAACCGTGAATATTATCTTTTAGAAATAATAAGAAGGAACACTTGAAACTAAACTCTATACCAATCCGTTTTGCCGTAGTCCCCATTCGATAATAGGACTACGGTTAATTATTTTTTCCGTCGTCCCATCGATGGGACGACCCATGGGACTACGGAAAAAAAACCGTTTTTAACACCACATTTCCTGTGCATCAATCTTGCGACGCTCTCGAACATGTGTTCACATCTAAGCTCCTTGTAGAAAAATTGCTGGCACCTCATTAGTCCAATATTTATGTTCCTGGTTATTTTGCCATCTTTCCAAATTTTTGACGATCTGGTCATGGCGCAACGTCTTCGAATATCACGCATCCTGCTATAACTTGTACACGGTCGAGCCCGTAAGCGGTTTTTACTCGCATCACTGGAAAAATTATATAATGACGCATCGTAATATGCCTAAGTATTTGTCGCAGGGAAATACAGGTGCACAGGTGTCGCTGAGTCACGAAAAAACACACTAGGAGCCCTGAAATCTATCACTTATTGCCTGAACAAAATCAGAAACCTCATACGCTTCTGAAAGGAGGTGGGCTGGCTGGAATGTCGTGCCCTCGATCCTCAACCTCGATCTACTGGGATTTTTGTTTTTTACCATTGTTTTATCATATTCACTCGAAGTATTATAGCCATGCATTTCTGTGCTCTAAGGACAGGCATTATTGCAAAGGAATAGTGTGTTTTAATTAACCAATTTTCTTGTTGCCTGTATGTTACAACTTCCTGATTCAAAATCTGTTTATGAAAGTTACATGCTTGATTGATTCATTAATGCAGGACCGTAACAACGGATACAGCCCTAGTTGTTTGATTTGTTTTTATACATCAGATACTTGAGGTCATTCCTCCCTTATGGAAAATAATTAGTGGTACTATATAACAAGCCTTCTTGGTTTATTATGAAACTCGTCATTCATGAAGATAATACCTACTACCGAATTAGATATTTAGGGATTTTCTTAGTCAATTGAAATGGATTTCTTTGACTAATCAGCGCGATATGATAATATTGGCTTTCGACGCGTTAAAAAGAAAGGAAAAAGTTTTGTTTGATATTAATTTTAATAACGTAATAAGTTTGTAGCACCTACGCTGAGGTGCCACTATAAACTATTGATAGAAATTGTACCTAACTATTGTTGATCGAAAAGAGGCCAGGTCACACGAATTCGTATAATATTATTGCAGGTTCTCCTTTTTTTGGTAGAGTCAAGAGCTGGGCTTAAACCTCCTCCAAAAGGTAATAACTTCGACCCCAGGCTATTTGGAAGTGAAATTTCCTTCTCACAGTCTACACACTTGATATTACTATTGTAAAACAGCGTATCAGTATTAACTAATGACAATCTATTTTATCATTTCATTTATATAAAAATAATGATTATTTTTAAAGAGTTATACCTATATAGAAAAAGTACTGAACAAAAAAAAAAATTAACAACTATTGAACGTAATAAAACATCGTTATTGTTTATTTTTTTTAGTTTAGTGAATATTTTCAAACAAATATTAGTGAAAACTTACGAATGACTTCTAGTTTTATCATTCCTCTTTCGATTATATCGATCAACCGTATGTAAAATTGATATTATATTATTGTTTCTTTTACATCTCAGATTTGTTTTATTCTATTCTTATCACTGAATCGCTCATCTCTAATCTCTCGTGTTATCTAATCAATCTATACTCTGTACTATTATTATAAAGAGGTAAAGTTTGTGTGTTTGTGAGTTTGTGACATTGTAGGGGTAATCTCAGGATCTAATGAACCGATTTAAAAAATTCTTATTCCATTTATCGGGGAGTGTCATAGGTTATAGTATCACGCCATGACTAATAGAAGTAGAGTAGTAATGAAATATGTTTAAAAAAGGGACGCGTTTTTTTTTTAATCAATAAGTCTGTGAAAAAATATGAAGATATAGAAAAAATAATAAATTTGAAGCTGGATTCGATCCCCCTAAAGAAACGGACTCGAATTTTACTTTGAAATAATGCAGACCCCTCTGTGGCGTAGTGGTGATGTTAATGGCCGGAACGCAAAGTTCACGGGTTCTATACCTTCTCAGTGCTGATATTTGTGTGCATAAACATAGATATGGTCTTGGTGTTTTCGTATTTACAAAAAAGCTCTATAAAATAAAATTGTTTCATTTATCTAGTATCCATAGTTCAATGCCTGGTTACTTTAGGACTTAATAGCAGTGTGTGAATGAGTGTATATTAAAAACTAAGTAATATGATTAATTGCATACTACAAAATTAAAACAAATGTTTTTTCTTTTAACTTCCAGACTACACGCCTGGGGCAACACACTACGGGAAGCATTCGAGCAATGCGGCATGGCTATGTTTGGCTACATGACAGAATTGGATTATGTTCAAATCAAAGAAGTTCACTCGATCGAAGCTAATGCCGACGACATGATGGGCCTTCTGTACCACTTTCTTGACGAACTGTTATATCTGTTCTCAGTTGAACCATTCTTAATATGTAAGAAGTTAGTTATAACAGAGTTTAATACACAAGAGTTTAGAATAGTCTGTAAGTGTTATGGTGAAGAATTTCAAATCGGTAGACATCCTCAAGGCACAGAAGTTAAAGCTATCACGTATTCTGCCATGCAGATTGTAGATGAACCTAAGGACAATAAATATGAAGTGTTTGTTATTATTGATATATGAATAATTAATATATTTTTTGTTGATTATGTAAAGAGTTTTAATGTATGACCTAAGCTTAAAGTATGGGATTCCTGATTCGGAAAGCGATGGATAAGGAAGATATAGATATAGATACCTAGCTTATCCAGTGGTATTTAAAGAAGAGCTATGTCTAGTAGTGGACATCCATTGGCTGAACTGGTGATGATATCCCCAACCAATCTATGTATACTATGTACCTAGGTATGTTTTTAGAAAAGAAAGATAAAAGTAGGTATGTTGTCTACTATGAGTAACCATAGTACAAGCTCAGTAGTGGTTTAGATTAGATAGATGTACGAGGAATATTATACGTACCTATCATTACATTTATATAAAACTAGCTGACCCCCGGCGAAAAACGCGTTATTAAGCGTCCTTTTATTTTAATAAATGGACGCTTAATAACGCGTTGAGTTGAGCAATAATGAAATGTTTACATTTCATTATTGCTCAACTCCTATTAGTCATAGCGTGATATGACTCTTCATGATAAATAGACTATTTAACACAAAAATATTTTTTAAATCGGATCGTTAGACCCAGAGCAGCCTCTACAACGTCACAAACACAAACTTTACCTCTTTATAATATTAGTAGGTATAGATCAAAATAGGAAATAAATAAATATTTTTTTTTTTTTACCTATTTACAGAACGCCCTCTAGTCCCAAACTTAGTAGAGCTTGTATTATGGTTCCCAGACAACGGCTAAACGTACTTATATACTTTTTTAAATACATAGGTACATTATTATACATAGAAAACACCTAGACCAATGCAAACAATCATGTACAAAAGATTTGCATTGCGCAGAAATCAAAATCGGGACCAGACTACGCCACAGAGGTAGTCAAAATTCGGAGAAAATCATAAAGTTGGAAATATGTGACTAAGAACAAAACAGAGACAGTTCAGAAGTCAGAGTAGAAACAACGCAAGGATAGACACCTCTCACGCACTATCTCGGACAAGCTTAAATAGGTGCAGAAATCATCAGTGATTTTTCTTCTCAAGATATGACACAGGTATCATCATCATCATCGTAACAGCCCATTAATGTCCCACTGCAGGGACGGACCTTCTCCCATGACGGAAGGATACTTGGCCTACTAATACCACGCTGGCCAGACGGATTGGTATAGGGTTTAATTTCTAAACTTTCCTTCTTTTTACTTCGTAAAGATAATGTTTACGGTTAGTCCCTTAGTCGGCTTTCACGACACCCATGGGATGAGACAAGGTGGTGACATGTTGTAAGTATTCTTACTCCGTCACCACACGGATAGACACAGGTAGGTACCTATAACTTTATTAATTAATTTTTTTCTATAAAACACTATTCTCGCACTAGACTTTAGCCATGTGCCGCTGACATTTTAGACATAAGGGACAACTAGGCTCAGAATAATTTATTGTCAGGCCTCCTAAATTACTGAAGACAGGCGCTTTGAAACTATCTTCCGCCATTGTGAGAAGCCTGCAAGTGACGGACTTCGCTCATATTCCAGATTAAAAAGGAAGACTTATGTGCTACAAGCTAATTTAAGTAAGTATAACGATACGCTTGATGATGTAATGTCCCGCTCCTTGGTTTTCTGGGAGTCTTAACGTTAACCTGGTGTTACCTGCTGTTTGTCCGCCAACGGGCAATGCAGATGCTATAAGCAAATAATTGACCTATTTAGGTAGTTAACCTCATATCCGCTAGAACCTAGGGAGTCTGCTAGATTCTCTCCAGACATGTGTATTGGAGTCCCAGACTGGTCCGGACTAAGCTTGCTTTCGCCTTGGAGAAGCCTGTCCTTAAAGTGGAAATGTCACATACCTATGCTATAATGAAAAAAAAACTAGGATTAGATTAAACATGAATTTTAGTTTTTATCTATATAAACAAAACGCGTAACTTTCTTAACTCAAGTTACTTATTCCTATGAATGTAAGTATCTACCTATTTGAAAAATAGGTGTTATATGGTATGTAGGTATAATACTAACGTTATCATGCTATTTCCTCTGCGTCACAAAGCCAGCCATCTAGTTTAGATTATACTCTTTTTTGGTGTAAGTACACAAATATGAAATATGAAATGAATAGAAAACATTCAGTCCAATGCAAACATTTATTATAATAGACTCAAGATTTGAGGAAGGAAAGAAGAATCGAACCAGATGGCTGCTACGCGTTCCTGGTCAGGTCTTCGTCATTTCCTAGGTTCGATTCCGTACTGTAGAAACGAAACGTTTTAAAAATATCATGCTGAGTTGCAAGGCAAGAAACATGCTCATGGGCACATGGATTTTTTTTTCAGACAGGAAGATGCTAGCAAGATAGATAATTTCCGATAAGTACCGTTTGGTGATACGGATGGTTAGTTACGGATGTCAAGAGTTTACCTATTAACTTTGGTGAGGGATTAAGGCTCTGTCATCTATACCATTTTTTTCCCCGAATTGTCGTACGAAGAAATTAACTTTTACGACAGCTTTCAGGACTTTTTGTTTTAGTTTAATAAAAGACCGAGTTGATTCTTTTCGATTAATAGATATAGGTACCCAGCTGTACTGCCTGTTCCAGGTGTCTAGATTGTGTTGACGAATCAACAATTTTAAGTGTATACCTACCGCAATGGGTGTAATATGGACGGTTCCCATAATCTTGGTCTTTTTTATTTTCATTTTTTAAGAGACACTACTGAGGCCATCGAGCATTACATTGAGGTCTTCATGGTCTTAGACATCCATGTGCAGCTAAAGATAACAGCTAGTAAAAGTTCCTCCCTCTTCATGAGGCAAGCATTGGCCCCGTGAATTCCTTTGTCTTTATCCAAAGAGTTCCACTCTACTTATTTCCACTTCTAAAGCCCGCTTTGCGTTAATCTTATGTGTATGTATGGCTCCGGAAAAATCCTCATATATGGCTTCCATCTAATTTAGAAGTGATCTGACGTGGACCGTAAGCATGTTCCTTCACCGAATACCATTTGGATTCTGACTAAAAGGCAAGCTAACCTTGAAGACACACTCTCGATTTTTAAGACGTTGTTCACGAGAGACTTGTGGAAGACATAGGTACCCATCACCTCGGACTGTTGGATACCCTCCTGGAAATGGAGCAGGTTACTGGACTTCAGGGTTATCAAGTTCTTCCCCCACTCTATGTCCTACTGTAACCTGATCAATTCTTTCTTCACTTCTATGACGTGATCGACGTGACGACGATCTTCGTTTCGTCGGTCCGTAGTCTGCTCGCGGTAGGTACATGTTGCACGTGCCAAAAGTCCGTTGCATTTTTCATATATTTATGACGGCCGTTTGGTGGTCAAACCGTCAAAAATACCACTATCACGCTTGCCTCACGCATCAGCTTAATAAAGGGTTTACTTCGAGTTTTTCATATCTAGCAGCGATATTATCTGCGTGAAGACTTTCAGGCTTTTTACGACACACATGGGGAACATCTTGTAATCTTAGTCCGACACCATACGGGTCAAATTATCCTTTTTTAATTGTTTTGGCTACAGCAGTTTAGAACAGTAACTATTAAAGCGAAAAGTCATAATACACGTAGAGATGAAAAAAATATTAGGTTGGTTTGAAATATCACCTCTGGGAACAAGATATGCAACAAAATGTAGGGTATATAACATTACGCTACGACCAAAAAAATTTTTTTCAATTTTTTTCTTTACAAACATATGGGCCTACTCAGAAGACTCATGGTCACTCAGAGGGCAATGGAGAGAGCTATGTTGTTGCGTGACCTACGGGCCTACTCAGAAGGTTCATGGTCACTCAGAGGACAATGGATAGAGCTATGTTGTAGCCTGACCTATGGGCCAACTCAGAAGGTTCATGGTTACTCAGAGGACAATGAAGAGAGCTATGTTGTAGCCTGACCTATGGGCCTACTCAGAAGGTTCATGGTCACTCAGAGGACATTGGAGAGAGCTATGTTGGGAGTTTCCCTGCGTGACCGAATGAAAAATTAGGAGATCCGCAAGAGAACCAAAGTAACCGACATAACCGGTTAAAGTGGCGGCAAGCAGAGCACATAGCGCGGCTGGAAACCGATCGATGAGGGAGGCACAAGACTGCACAAGGTGGCAATACTTGGAGAAGACCTATGTGCAGCAGCTGACGTCGATTGGCTGATATGATAATGATGATAACTTTGTATACTATGTAATTAAGCGAGTTTTTTTGTTATTTTAGTTGTAGTCGCCTCCACAGCTAGTAACTAATATATTGAAATATTATTTACAAATTGATGAGAATAATGTTTCCAAAATAGGTAATTTGCAGGAATAATTGTTAAGTTATCGGAAATATATCTTGTTAGGGCGTTATATACTTGTTTTATATTTAAATACATCTAAAGATGCAAACGGTATGTGCTTGCATGAATGATTTAAAAAAAAATAGATTACTGAACTAAACAGACGCTAGAGACGATAGACGAACACCAAAAATTTTAGAAGGTAAACTGTAGTAGTCAGAGAACTTTGTGAAAATAATATAGATGCAAGAGGTCTTTATTATGAATTCTTTTATAACTGCTGACCTAGAAAATTCGTGTTTCAAAGTTAAATAAATTATTGTTGCATGTAGAAAATGTTCTGCAGGTGTTTAATTCTTAACAATTCCGAACGTAACTTGTCTATGATAAGGAATTGTTTCCGTCAGCCTGATTGTGCAGTTTCCGATTCGCGGCTTAAACATATTTCCGTATCCTCCAAGGACTTCGATTTTATCCTTTTTTTTAAATTAATTGGCAAAACCAAAGTTAAAAAACTTATAAAACATAAAAGAAAGCAATTAATATATTTAACTTCTGTATAATTAAACATATTTACTTGAGATAAGCTATTAATAAATTGTAGGTAATTGTTACTTAATACGTAATTAATGTATGCGTTTTTAAAATTTGCCCACAAAATATTAATCTTACCTATTCCTAATAAACGATACTTACCTGTTTCGCTGTAAATATGTTCTATGACTTATTTTTAGCTAACTTAGTTTTGAGCGACAAGTACAAGAAAATTATCAATTCAACCTACCCGTAGCCCCAGAAAAGAGAAGGTAAATACAACTATATTGTTATACTCTACAATATTATAGGTGATATTTATTTTTTAACCGTTTTAGTCATCTACGTGGTTTAGATAAAGTTTAATACAACGTTTGTGCACTTGATCAGTCTCAGTGGTTACACTTTATTCTGATTGTAATTTTAACACTCATTTTCTAACATTTCTATTTATCAACATGGTTTATTTTACGCGTTAGGTATTTTTTCGTACTACATACTATATTAAATTACACGAAATCATTAATTACACGAACAAACAATGTAGGCATAATTGCAACTACCTACTTTTGATCATTAAACAATTAATTTTAATTCGACTTAATATTAAAAAGTAATTACTATTAGCATTAGGTACACAAACAAATTATAACAACATTGCTGTAGGTACTTATTAAATAAAAAAATACAAATAAAACAATTTACTTAACAAATTTTTATAAGTAAGCGCACCAACTTCATTACACAACAAAAATGATGGTAAACGGCCGGCTCGGCTTTGACTACGCTTCTCAAAACCGGTCGAACAATGGAAATTCAAAAATTCGTTATATTTTTTATGGCTTCTTCAACGAGGGGAGGAATTTGGATCGCAAAGCAGCGTCCGCTAGGGGTTGCTCGCTCGGCCGCTTCGCTCGCGCCTGCGCACGTAGTTCGCGCCACTGCTACGTCGCTTGCAAGCCAGATGTTCTGAAAAGCTTCCGTTCGCCGTTTCAATGCTCTGCATTTTATCTAATAAGTTATTGTAAAATGTGGACTAGGACCTTTTTATTGTTATCTTTTATGTGTGAAGTAATCAGTGAATAAATAACATGTGCATTGGATAAACTGTGTGTTGTAACATAAAATTATCGAGCGTCTCGATGTCCACGAGTTCACTCGGGACCAACAAAGCGGCGGACATTTTATTTTGAGTACTCGATAATGTAGCGTTTGCTTCGAAAACATTAATGTCGTTTTATGGTTACACATTCGGATATCGTTCGCTTACACCTTTTGTAAGTATTATTAATTCATAGTCAGTATTTTGCCTGTAAAACCTTGAATGTGTACACTTTGGTTTAGAAGCGGTTATGCCCAAGTATCACCGCTAGATTGTAGATATTTGGGGTAAAATGTCGTTGATTAAAGTGACGTAAGCAAAACTGGACAGCTGGAAGTGTTGTCACGGACCTTTGGTATTTTGTGCAGTTTGCAACCTACTCCGCTTCGGAGGCTTCTTACTTGTGATTTCCGCGCGCGCGGCGCCCCTAACCTCTTCACTAATTAAATTGTGATGATTACGGCCCGCTGCTTCGGCGAAATGTAATGTTCATTGATTTGTAATATGTTATTCGTCTTAATTATTAGCGATGCCGAGAGGGGTGAAGCGAGGGTCGGCGGAGGGCGAGGCCGAGGTGGTGGTGCGCGCTGCGGCGTCTCCTTCTCATACCACATTACTGGATGACAGCCCTAACCAGCCCATCAGCTATCATCTGCTCGACCACGGTTATGGCGCCACGCCACAGCATCAGATTAGGCGTGAGGCGCCAACGGCACCGCCGAAGACGTCTGAAGTAAGTAGTATAATATTGCCTTCTGCTTCTGCATAAACTAATCATTAGGGTGTATCCAGAGAAGATATGACTTCAATTCAAATTTGAGGTTTTATGTGGTTACATAGAACTCATAAATGTATAATACTACGGATGAAGAAAAATAATTGTGTTTCTTTCAATCATATATTTACATTTGTCATTAGAGTCAGAATTTACTGTTTTCTAGTTTGATTAAATGCTTCCGAGTCCAAAGCAGTATAATTAATATGTTGAAACTATATTGTAGATATCCATGGTACCTATGTTCAATTCCATATACTTACTTAAATTGTCCATATTTTGTTATTAACATTAATGTTGATAACTTCACCAAATCGGGTATTGATTTATGTGTTTCCTCGAAAGCTTAATGCAAGGATTTTAAAATCACAACGTAATATACAGTTATGGATAATTTGTCCCTGATTCTTAATTTATGCATTATATTTATAAATAATTTATCATGTCATTCTTATTATCAAATTATCAGCTGTGACATTTTTATGTTAATCAATGTTGGACTGAGTCCTATTACATCACTTAAATTTTCTGTACTAAGTTTATTTTTCTGCATTTTTATTATGTAACTACTTTCCAAAGTTAGTGCAAAGTCAAGTTTATAACCTGAAAGCTTTCCAAATTAAGATTTAACAATATTCTAACAATTGGAAACTTATTCATGATTTATTATTTATAACCTAGTTCTTATACATGAACTACCTCAGGAGGAAGATTATCAATGGCTCATAAGATGTGAGAGGTTGTTAGTTTATGAATGTGCTAAAGGACAGCCAATATAATAAAACATCTATGATGGTCTCGAACATTTATACTAAAATGTACTTGAAGGCATTTCATTGCTTAATGTTTATTGTTCAGTCAGTATGATGTTAGGAGACTATAATTTGAACACACCAAATTGATATTATAAATGTGATATTAAACTTATTCTGTTTTAATATTTGAATATAATCAATTTTGAATAAACAAGACTAGGAAAATACTTTTTTCTCAATCTGATAATTCAACTTGTAAAGATAAGCAGTATAGATTAATCCTTCATTTAGTTGGCATTTTTATGTAATTAATTAATGTTATTAGTAATGTAAAAGTTCTGCTTAGGTATTGAAATTTAGACATTGCTATAATAAGGTCATTGATCCTTAAAAGGTCATTAAACTTTACTAAATAATAATACAAAAATTAAGTTGTCAGAGGATTGGCTGGTTGATTATATTGTATTGGCTCTTTGGTATCCTTCACACTTTCTGTATGATATTTTTTATAAGGTAAAATATAAGGTATTATTTACTAAATAAGTAGTAACATGTTAGAGAATTATATTTTCTAATTAAATAGGGAGTTACAGAAATCTATGTCATTTTTACTAGGTTTATAATAAAGTTTGACTTGGCTTTTAGCTAAGGTTTAATATTATTTTCCAGTTATAATATCTATCCCTTTTACCCTTTTCTGCATTACTTCTTCTCTGTAAATATTCAATTAGTTTTACACATCAAAATGGCGGAAAGTTGGCGACAATTTTTTGACTATGTGTGAGCATAGATATGGGTACCAAAGGTTTGGTTCCCTACACGGTATACGGACCAAACAGAGGGAAGACATAACGCCATTCATAAATCCTGGTTAGCTAAATTCTTCAACCCACACACTTCGCTTCTAAACTACGAGTTTCGTAACACTCTTCCTGATAAATGTCTTTCTCTTTATTTATTGATAAATTTATCTGTTACCATTACAGTAATATATCCTTGCTGTAACATTATTACATGAAGTAAACTATGGCATAATTGGATTTAAAATTATACCAACAGTATTAAAGTATATTATTTATTAGTTACGATTTAGGGGTTAATAAGGGTTAAAAAAATATTAAACTGATTTGTGTTGTTTTAAAGCTTGTTTAACATAATTCACGTTCAGTCAGTTATTGCATGACATAAAGTTTATGACACGGTTTATTGCACTGAACTATAGTGCATATGACCACAAATGTTGGTCTAACAATTAAAACCCAATTTGCTATTTTTCTATTAATTACATGTAAGATAAAAAAAATACAACATATTTTGAATAAATGTAATCTGATAATTATGAAACAATCCCTTATAAACTTTCTATATAATTGTAAGGCAGTGAACATAATTGAGCTGATGATTAAAGTTTCCTGGCTAGATTTTTAAAGAGACCCTTTGCAGTTACAAGTCACTTATCCGGATAAAAAAAAATACAAGATGGCGGACGCTTCACGCCAAAATTGATTGATGCTTCTAACGACATAGGTAGTCAAATAATGAAATAACTTGCTAGCAGTTATCCTAATTTTAAAATATATAAATAATTAACATATTATTATGTATTGGCATATTAAGTACTATAAAGCAGCTGCACTTTAAAATTTTGTTATCGTGTTTTTTAATTAGCTAATAGAAAAGTTTAATGAGGGTCACTTTCTTATGTAGGTCGACTAAATAAATTTGTCTTTCAAGTCAGAAGGTAATACTTTGATAAACTGATAAAATGAAAGGTGAAACTTAAGAGTTTAAGTTTTTAGGAATAAGTTGATATTGCAGTACGAAAGTTGTTGTAGACATACATTAGCTTGGGGATTACATCTTGCTTGGCTTTATTTAATTATTATGACATTGTTTTGATTATCTGTACCAAATGCGTAAATAATGAACAAACAAGGAACAGATCACTCTTAAAGTAGAATTTCGAACGCAAGGCAATAATAACTGTATAATTATAAACCTGACGGAAAGCACGAATACAGTCTGGGACTGGAAACAAAACTAGGAATAATGGCTTAATTTCTTGCCAAAATGTAGGTGGTCTGACCTCACGTTTACGCTGGTTATTGTACGCGTATAATGTATTTTGGCGGATCCCTGAACGCGAAATAGCAAATTATTTTGGGGTTTTTCATATGGTGTGGCGTACGCTGGTCAAGCTACATCAAACTTAAAAGATGTGAAATGGTATCCGAACACCACGGGTATTAAGGGGACGGTAAGTTGTATTTTATAACCGACGCCTTACGACTGAGTTTTTAGTAAATAGTATTTATGTAGTATTTATTTGGAACTGGAGTTCATATTGAAATAACCAATTGAACGGTGCACATAGTTGCGGTTGCACCGTAGTTTCTAAAATCTGGTACTTTAAAATAATGTGATCTGAGACAACATGGCGTATGGCGAAGCCATGTATTTTCATTTCATAAAAGTATTTACTAGTCCGGGTTCCCTAAAACATTTTCGCCCGGCACGAAATTGTTGAGCGTCTCATCAAAATGTAGCTGCTCTCTTTGCAAAAATGTTTTGACGAACCCGGAGTATTCATGTAATGTAACTAAAATAAAAAGTGGTTACATGTAATAAATCAAATATTTGACATCGATAAATATATTTAACAACAACATAACTGGATTTCAGTATTTGGGAATTTCTCACTCAAAGAGGGTTAAATTTTTGTTGCTACGATTCAATCAGTGTTTTTTGTGTTAAGTAATTTATTTTACCAGAGCTGTGTAAGCCCATGGGCTTGCCTTCGGATATTTCTTTTCTTGGTGACCTTGTGAGTAAAAATAATAGGGTGGTGACATCAATAATGTATTAGTCCATCACCATACGGATTGTCGTTATGTTCGTAAGCTCAAGCCCAGTGGGCGACAAGTGTGTAGGCAATGAAACACATGTTAGCAGTTTGTCATATCGAGTGGCGTTCACCCGACGCCATGTGGGTCCTACACTAGGGGGTCACGTGGCCAGGTAACATACTTCCTGTCATCACCCTTGCATTGCAAACCTCGGTCATTGTCCTGAACATCTCACGTGAACCTTAGAATCTTATTAGGGTTCTATTCATATATTATACGTTGATTTAATGTATCTTACATGACAAAAGATTTTTTCGTACGATGCATATAGATCGAGTTAATCTATTTTATTTGATCCCTCCTGGTTGCATTAGTTATTATTATTACACGCTTAGGGGTTTGGATTGTTGATACAGTAAGCATTTTGCGCTGGCACAGGGGATACTTTATCTACTAAGACAGCGGACCGGTGTCACATCTGCTCCGTTTATGCTCACCCGAGACGCATACGCCGCCGGCACAAAGAACATCGGGCCCACAAATCCAGCAAATTAACAATAGCTTCTAGTTCACTATTAATAATAATACAAATATTTCGAGATAAGAAATTGCCATTCTTTTGCCAGAGGTCCCTTCCGAGAGCTCGACGGCTTTTGTGTTGATTCTAATTTATGTCATGTATTGTTGTTACCGGGTACCCTCCCCACACACTTCCTTTTTGGGGGCTTTGGCCCCGTTGGATGTCGAAATTGAATTTGTTGCATGAGCTTATTGAAATCACCTCGTGCTTCTTCCTCTGTGATTGTGTTCTAGTTTGTATCGCTGATACGTTATCTTGTAATAAAATAATATATTTGTGTTTAATTCTAAGTGACTGTTAATTAATATGGGGTCAATGTACAGTATAAAATTGGGAACATTTAGTAATAGTTTCGTAGGAAGTGTGAAGTCGTAGTGAAACTCAATTGAAGAGTGACAATGACTTACTTTGTGCTAAGAGTGAGTACAATTTTATCACACGTTGTGAAAGGTGGCTATTTGTTGGCACTACTATGTTAACGTTTATAATAATTAAATCAGGTGATGTGTAATAAGTATGTGGAAAGTAAAAGGGGGAGTAGGTGTATTAAGGGTGAGTTTGTCAGAAATAATAATTAATTATAATCATCAACGATTTTTTTACGAAATAAGATTACGTCTTAGATCATTATTACATTAGTCCAGTATTACGTCAATAGTTTATTCATAAAACAAATCAAATAAATGTTATTTTACTTATTTATTATACTGTTCTCCTAATATAATAGCCATCACCTAAACACAATTTAGGCCTTCTGTTCCTGTCACTACTTCAAACGGTTGCAAAATAAAGTCAATTGACTAAATATTGTTCCCAGATATTGCGGTTAGAGATCCTGTATTAAATATATCAATAAATAAATAAGAGGTATATTTAAATAAAATATGTTCTAGAATTCTATTTCTTTAGATTTCTTTTAAAAAGTCTGCCTAGTATTGATTTTTTACATAAATCTTGATAATTATTATGCACCTCGTGTTAGTAAGTAGCTTAAATAGAGTGTATCATCGGAACCTACTTAGCTACTTATAGCCCACGTTTTTAATTACAGCTACAATAATATATTATGACTATTGAATACATTCATAATTATGTAAAAGTTAATAATGCATAAGTAGTTTTAAATAAGGCTCTGTGATTACTAAATAAATCCCATTCAACTAAGTTGCCCTCATTTTAAAATATAACTTATTTTAACTGATAATAAAAGATACATCTTTGGCGGCTCCATTTGCGTTATATTTTATACTAGGAATAATAATTACGAAAGAATAGAAATATACTAATAAAGGCCATCTTTCTACAATCTACAAATTGGCTTTCGTCAGGATAGCTATGTTAGGCAAAAGCAACTGATCTTTATGACCTTTATTGTTTAATCATTGCAACTTTTATATCAGTAAAAAACACGCAATTTTTTTTCTTTTGAGGGTTAGGGGTGTACGCGTGTGGTGGTGGGTTAAGAATACACAACGTCACCGCCCTTCTCATCCCGTAGGTGTCGTAAAAGTCAACTAAGAAAGATTCAGCAAACACAATATCGTCGCAAGAAGACAAGGAAAACTTTTTAAAGAAACCCTATACTAATCTGTCCAGCTAGCGTGGTATTAGTAGGACAACTTTCTCTTCATCCCTGAAGGGGCCTTGCTTGTAGTGGGACATTAGCACTGTGAACAGACACAAAAGAAAAACAATTGTTGCCTGTCAATAACTACGACCTGGCATGACAGTTATTTTGTTAGAGGGATGGTAAATTGGTATGTTAATTTTAAGTATAAGATACGGAAAACTGAAAAAGTTCTCAATGTAACAATCAATTTTATTTACTAAGCTCTTTATTGGCTTTTTCCACTCAATGTTTTCGTCTAGTTTAATTTTGAGTGAATGCTGTTTTAGTAAAACAAACCCTATCTACCTAGGTAAACTACGGTCTTACATGAATTAACTTATGTATCCATTTATACCTTAAAACGTAGAAAGCATAGGTACCTAATAAAAAAGACCATTCATACATACCTCAAAAAGATACTTATAAAAAAATGCATATTACGCAAATGTTCGAGTTTAGTGTACTGTACTATCTAGTCTATTATATTTCATTACAATTATTCATTGTCCTCAGGCGGTGAAAAGAAGACTGAACCTGAGCGAAAGCAGTTCAGGTAGCCAGCAGGGTCACGTGGTGCCCATGAAAGCTGATTTCAAGACGCCCAAACAAAAACGTGTCAAAGTTCTCACGCCGTACAGTCGACCGTCCAGTTCTATGAAAAAATACACCGAACGTTCCAGGTACATGCCTCAATGAGAGGTAAATTTACATTTTAGAGAAAAAACAATGTAAAGTTGGAGAAGCAATGTAGTTTTGCTTAGACAATAAGTTTTTAGGAAAGGGGTACATGTCTGGTTTTTTCTTAATGCTGTTTCTATGCCTTCCAATTTTTTAATGTGGAATTTCAACTAATTGTAAGCCCTATAAACGAAAAGCACACATTAATATGTTATTTTATATACTACACAGCATTGTGACCATATCGAACCTGAAAGAAAGCGCGGATACAGTCCAAAAATAAGGCTGATATGGTAGTGAAGCAGTGCCTTCAGTCTGCCGGCATAATTTTGCTGATTCGGCCAAACGTGTGCGCTGAATGTTCACTAGCTTATTTCCAAACAAGATATGCAAGTGCAAGTGGTCGCTACTCAGGCGGCCATTAGTTGGTTGGTCTACACAAATTCAAAAGACAAAATGGTCTCTACGTCCATAAACCCAGGTTTTTATAGTTAAAACAGCAGGACAAAGAAGCCACTTGCGATGATTGCGTTCATGTTCTACCAATAGCATAATGGGGTATAAAGACAGTGCGAACTCAAATTAACATAAAACCTAAGTGTATCAAAAGATGAGGATTCTAAATGGACGAGCTTTTGACCTCTCCCAGAATTTAAAGAGCCATGAAAAGATCATAAACGAAACAATGTAAAGAAACACGGTGGCGATCAATGACTGCATCAAAAACTGTGTTTCCTGAAGTGTATTAATCAGAGGGCATTCCAGTTTCCTGTTGGTGTCGTATTGAAATTATTTAATTATGCTGTATTAGTGCAGTTAATTTTATCTATGGCTTCAGTGATAACTTATCATCAGGTTAAAATAGGCTATTTTATTTATACAAAATGATGACGTAAATTTTAAAGAATATTTATTGTTTCAGGTTTGACACATCATTAGGTTTACTTACGAAAAAGTTCGTCGAATTGCTAAAGTCATCGCCAAACGGCGTTTTAGACTTGAACATTGCGGCTGAACACTTGTCGGTCCAAAAACGTCGTATATACGATATAACTAATGTTTTAGAAGGAATAGGAATATTAGAAAAGAGATCTAAAAATAATATACAATGGAAGTATGGTAAGTCACATTTCATATTATTATAATATTCGTCAGTATATTTTTATGATAATTACGTTTAAAAGAACATAACTTTATTAGTTTATCCAAATACATTCCTTCAATTTACGTCATCCCATCATACTGATTGTTACAAGATAAGGTTTCCTAGTACTTTAAAAGCTAGGTTGTGAGCTTTAAAAAGATTAAGCAGTAACCTTTTTAAATGTAAGACCTGAGATGAAGAACGTATGTCATTGAAATCCGAGAACTTTGAGATTATTAAACACCAGTTGAGCAGGAAGTCTTGAGCTGTATTTTAATTTATTCTAAATGATACCCCACAATGACCTGGTAATTGTAACGGCCAGGGAGGTATAGGGTTGTTAAAAAATTACATTAGCCAAGTGGTACCCCTTGGTATGAATTTGTATCATTTGAGAGATAAAAAGTGACAACAGTATGATAGTGACGAATCTAAATAGTTCGAGGCGATTAAGTGGTTATTAAATATTTTAAAAGTTAATTATCAGGTAATGACGTCGACAACAATTATTGTTGTTAACATTTTACTACTTTTATCTATAGTTCATTACCAGTTTACATTCTGCGAATCATGTCTCATAAGCGTCGATCTTATCCACTGATAGAGGAAAATCTGACTATTTAAAAATTCCCCATTGGTACTAATTCATGGTTCAAAACCGTTATTTTACACTAATTCAGTACGACTTCGGGCACAGGGTATGAGTTACTGTGCGGAGGAGGTGCTCGGAGATATTCTCGCGATGCGTGAACTTTAAATATTAGGCAAACACATTTCTGTGTAACGCCAGAATTAATCTTAATACAACGATGTCGATGATTAACGAAGGTGTGACGCAGGCGGAGGCGGGTCGGGCGCGTGTGGGGGCGAGAGCGCTGGGGCGGGCGCGGCGCGACTGCGGCGGCTGCGGCGTGAGGTGCGCGTGCTGGCGGCGCGCGGCGCGTGCGTGGCGCGGGGCGTGTGCGTGGCGGAGCGCGCGCTGTCCGAGCTGTCCGCGGCGCACGGGGCCAGCGCCTACATCACGTACGCGGACCTGCGCTCCATCCGCGACTTCCGCAACCAGACCGTCATACCCATCAAGGCGCCGCCCGACACGCGCCTCTCGGTCAGTACGCACACTCATACCCACCAACTAATTATATTGCTTCAAGACAAGGTGGGGAGACCCCTCACACGGTGGACTTAAGACCTAGTGAGAACGGCGAAAAACCGATGAATGAGGGAAGAACAGGACCGCACAAGGTGGCAATGCTCGTAAGAGGCCCATGTTCAACAGCGGCTGGTCCGGCACTGGCACGTCAATTTGCTGATATGATGATGATGAGACAGTTTTACCCTGCCAGCAAACTCCTAGCTCAGCAACACTGGTAGTCTGACGCGGTATACTGAATAATTACTATCTCCTGACGCTCGCAAACCATATTTAAGTCTAGAGACTATAATTATCTAAGGCCCTTTAGGTTTCCACTAGCTCTTTAGCAAACGAAACTCAATACACTATTATCAGGAAAGACGAGGCTTTGTTTGTACGATATATTCAATTTCAGTTCTTACTTCACCTGACACTACGTACAGTAAATAAATCCCTACAAAATTTAATCAGGCGTGACTGAATACAGTGAATAAGTCACTTAGCAAATTTTCATCATTTTCATTTGTCCCAATCTTTCTCAGCTTGGTTACATTTTGATATGTGACACATACAAAACACTATCCTAGGTCCTGAAGATACCCCTCATAGAGGGAAGAAAATGGCGCACAGTGAAGATCCTCTGGGTCGTTATCGTTAGTTCTAAATGCTGTAATAATAAAATTTTTGATGTAATTTGATAATTTTACTTTTATGTAGAAATCGACAGAAATTGATGAATTACTTTATAATTACAGGTTCCACATCCAGATGAAAAAGGCTATATGATCCATTTGAAATCCATGTCGGGAGAAATAGAAGTCTACCTCTGTCCAAAAGAACGACCCCCTTCGCCATCGTGTAAGTACTGCATTCACTACTGTATTCATTCTAAGTAGAGACAGAAAAAATAACTCCTTTGAAAAGAGTTACTTATTTGCTTATAGGTATGATATAATGAAAGTATGAGTCAGTTTTCATGTGTTCTCTATGTGTAAACACTAATTCTAAATATTTTTTTTTTATTATTCTTTTTTAAAAGGACTATTGCCTCACTAGGTCTTATGCCCTGTGTCGCGTGGACTTTACGAACATCTATTTAACGGACACAAACTCAAGGCAATTTGTAGATCGCAAAAAAATGTATTGCGTGGGATTCTAACCCGCAATCTCGTGCATGTTTAACGCTATTGCGACTACCACGCTTATGAGTTAAACATGACTAGAAACATAACTCCAAACTATTGATCTCCATGTGTAACTAAACATAATTTTTGTCCACTACAGCATCAGGGTTGTTACCGGCGGACCCTCTCCTAGAAGACAATAAGGCGCTGTTAGCTCCACTCATCGCACTACTACAGTCCAAACCCTCCAGTTCTATATCTGCAGACTTCACGTAAGTTTCATTATGTATATTTCTATACTATCATGCTGAAAAAAATATTGTATGAGTATGAAAGATTTAAAAATTCCAGCTTAACTAAACTTAGTTACAAAAGATAATTTATTAACCTTTCATCAACATCATATATATTTATAATGTAAGGTTTCTTGTACATGTAATAATATATATGATGTGGTTGTGCTAATAAACAAATAAATAAATAAATAAATAAACATCATCATATTAATCTAAAGATGTCTGCTGTTGGATATAGGCCTCTTCCAAACGTGTGTGTTTGTAAGCGCAATCGTGTGCTTTCCTAGCCACAAGATTGCACCTTTAGATATTTATCAGATACTTTAAACTGTTCCAAAAGAGTGAATTGTATCTTCATCTCAATTCACAGGTCACTTTTCCTGTACATTTATTAAATGTTTAGTGAATCTGAATTCATGGATTCACTAAACATTTAATAAATGTACATATATTTTTAAAAAAAAAAAGAGGGATGATTATTTTAAGAATTTCAGTACAAGTGTGTTGTGTTTATTGTTTAGGACACCGATCAAGCGGGAGCCGTTAAGTGATTCCCCGGGGCTGGTGGTGAGCTCCCCGTGCGTCACGGACCCCACGTTGCCGCTCGTCGCCACCACCACGCTCGCCACGCCGCCACCCACGCACCACCCGGCACACACGCCCGACAGTCAGTATCACACAATATATTGTATTTGATTACCTACACCATAACGTCACTAAATAATGATAATGTAACAATGTATCCTTTCTTGAGAGCGGAATTTATTTTTCTGTAACCACTGTTACATTACTAACCTGCAAGTGTGCACTATTGAGACATTATTGCCATTGAGATTTACGTTAGTAACCTGCCCCTGTGCATAAGGAAACCCAGTATATTTTTAGGTTTATATTAGACATGGAATTTGTGTAATCTTTCATCTTCATATTAGGCAGTGGACGTCCACTAAGGGACATAGACCACCTACAAAGATTTCCTCCTTGCGTGCTCTTGTGGCTACCCTATTTATCTTCTAATGCACGATAATGTTTCATTGAAATAGGCATTACAATTTGTCATCGTATTTGTATTTGTAAGGGTGATATACACCTTACATATTTATTGATGGTATGGTTCTAACATGTCATAATTGTGTTCCCCAGGTGGAGGAGCTCGCGGTCGGTTAAGGAACGCGCTGATAGCGGACAGCGACGACTTCGCGCCCATCATGGGCGGCGGACGCTTCCAGCTGCAGACCGAGGACCAGGAGTCAGGTACTCTAATGATTACTCACATTGAATACATATTTACTTGGATTTGTAAATACTATTTATTTATTAACCATCTGGGCTCAAAATATCAGTAACTTATTATTTCAAATAATCATTTATTAATTCATTATTTTCATATTTGAGTATGGTGTAGGCCAGACACTGGTTGTGGAACCCAAGGTTTTTATGGTTACCCAGTTTAACTTTTTTTTGTGTACCATTACCATGTGTTCCTTAGTTGTAACTAATTCATCACAGTGTATGTTTGCTTTTAATAGTCTTATACTGGCAGGTATTTTTGTATGAAAAGAAATTAATATAAACTGATTTAAACATTGAAGTTATTTTTTATATGTATGTGTACTGTTTGTGTAAAATATAGTTGTAACATTGTAGAAGTTAATACGTAGGTATGAGTAGGTACAGTAGTCTACCTGTAGGCGTCGTCGAGGAATCCACGAAGGCGCGCAGTTCGCGGCTAGCACTCAGGCTGTGAGCTGTGTCGCGTCACATCACAGTCAGAGTTCTAGCTGCGCGCTGCGTGGAGTCGCCGGGACCTGCTACACCGGACAACTTATATGTACATACTTACATGTGTCATCATCACATTTGCATGCTTTTGTCCTATAATCTTTATGTCCATTGGATATCATATTCATCCGCTTAACTAACTGTATTCTTGATTTGATTAATACAAAAATAATTACTTTTTTGTTATAATTGCACACTTTTTCTATTATTGTAAAGTACGTATCTCATTTTGTGTCAATATTTTACACTAAAACTAATAAAAAATCTTACTGGAATGGTGTGTTTTAACGTTTTAGAAACAAATGTGTTAACATTTTTTTAGCTGCTTGCTAAAAAAATGTTAACACATTTGTTTCTAAAACGTACAAAATTCTGCTCAATTATGTTCAACATTTTTCAACTTGTTGCATTTATGTTTAGTAGTTCAGAGCGCAAGTTTTAGAAGTTCCAATTATATTAATACAAGGCAAAATTTTACAACAATTATTTTACTACTACTATAGAAAACTACCCCTTTCAGTTTAACTATTTAAATTCTTCTATTTAAAATTGTGAAAAACGTGTGTGTATTGTTTTACTGAATGGATATTTTTTTATGTACATAATGACGACTATACCCCTTCCAGCGTAAGTTTAGCTTTTTGACAGTTCACGTCCATGAAGTTTCGTAATTCTTCTGCTTATTTTTCAAACAAATAATATTGTATTTCATTGACGTACCCATGTTTTTTTCAGTTACCATGGTTACTTAGTGATGGACACTCATAACGATTACTACCAATAAGAAACAAATTCCAAATAATCGGTAGAAATGAATGCTATGAATAAACCTGAACTCCTCATAATACGTTTATAAAATAATATTTTAGATTAACTATAACCCGCGAATGTGTCACGATAAATTATGTACTTTAAATAATACCTACGCTAACTATCATTTTATCATTTTAAGCTATAGGCTAATTCTCTTAACATGGATAAAGAAAGAAACAGTAATAAAATTATAATGTAAGTTGATGTAAGGATCCAAATGTGTAAAATAAAGTAATTTAAAAAATCGAAAAATCGCGAAATCGCTTAAAATCGAATGGCATTACATTCGAGATACTGCTGAACGTCACTAACGTCAACCTGTCAAATGTTGTTAAATATAGTGGAAAGGGTATAACAATCAATGATACAGCGCTTTCGGCGCTGCGTATAATGTGTAAATAATGTATAGAGCGCGTTACACTCACACCGTGTAGCTGTACACCGTGTCACGTTGTGTGTGTACGCGGAGAGCCGGGGGGGTGTGTGTGGGTGACGCGGGGTGGGGAGGGGGGAGGGCGGGGCGCGCGGCGAGCTGTCCCCGTGCTGCTGCAGCGTGTGTAGTGTAGCACCATGGGATTCAGCTCACGGCGCGTCACCACTAACAACGATCATCTCTACTAACAACACGCATCGCTATCGTAACAGTCGCTCTCATGTCTAACTGTGTCTGTGCACTACTAACGAGTTATGTGTATCACAATCGTTGCTCCTCCATTCATTATTTCAATGGTATTATGTAAATTGTCGATTATGATACATATTTACTCTTTATTATAAATTTAAAATTACACTAAAAATGCACACTTTACATAATATTCTTCTATACACGGTTCTAAAAAGGGTACAGTGGCATTTGAAGTGTTAATTCACTATTTCAATGTCATGGTTTACAAAACTGTTGTCACATTTAAATAGTGTTATTTATTGACTTCTGGAAATACTTTACTTTTTTCATTTATATGTTATTTTATAATACACATGCAATTACATTGTTTCGCCTTAAATACAAATACACTATAGCTTTCAATATGTTGTGAAACAAGATTGCAATGAGTATTATAAAAAATAAGTCTTCCACACCTTGTCTTTGTAACAATATGCTTACTCTAAATGTTCATTTTAAGTGTGTAAACTGCAGGTGATGTTCAAGGTGGTGGATTTTTGTTCTACTAATTATGTGTTACAAATGCAATGACATTTGTAATACAGATACTAGTCCAGGTTCCCTAGAACATTTTTGTAAAGTGACCTTAGAAACGAGCTCGTCATATATAATTACTAAACAATTTTATTTCCTTATTTCATATTTCCTTCACAGAACAGTAATTGTTATTACAAATTCGTTATAATATTTGGGATACATGAAAGCGAAAATTGTATCCTCACTATCTCTGCTTGCTACCACAACACAGACTTTCATATACGAAATTGTCAATTGTTTCATCAAAATGAAAGTACTCACAAAAGATTCGATTGATAGTAATCACTTAGGAAAAACGTTCTATAGAACCCGGACTCTACCATATTATGATTATTATTGATAAAATCTGTAAAATTCAGGAAAGTTGCGGCTTTGTATGTTAAATTTCACTAATCAGTATTGACTTTTAGTACTGATTAATATAATTTAATATGCTATATCAATTGGTATAAAACTGTATTTATTTTTATGTTCTGTCTAAGTTATATAACCATGTATTCTTATATTCATATTCATAGGTTCATACATTCATTCTCATCTCACACAAATTCGAATAACATATTAGGTTGTATTTTGTCCCTAAGTTAACACTACAGTTACCGTGTTTGATGATTTTTTATTTAATAATGGCCATGCATAAAATCGGTGCACTGATTGGCAATACTCATCATTTAAAATTCTGTCTTGATCTCGCCCACGCGTGAAAAGAGTGCCAATTAACAAGTCTTAACTATTCAAACATTAATTATAGACGAATTAACACTAAGGGGAACTAATAAAGAATTTGTGAAAATAATGACAAGCCTATTGCATCTACTTTGATTTTTTTTTGGAAACAATTCTAATCATTAGAAATGTCAATTGATAGAAAGTTATCACATGATTACTGAGATCATCATGAGATGAGCTAATGAGAGCACATGACTTATTGATAATAGTAAGAAGTTTCTTGTTACCATACAATTAACTTTTTAATCAATCCTGTTTTGTTTGGTTTTACAAATACATATTTCAATAATTTACAAAGGTATAAACTATTAATTAAGGATCACAGTGTGTCCTTTCCATGTAATCAATAAAGACACCACTTTTGAATTTGGGCATTACCATTTTTACAGTCAAACTTTAGCTGTTAGCTGTTTAAAAACGTTACTACTATTGCAAAGAAGGTCCTTTTTTTATGACTTGTAAAATTCCATGCCAGGCTGCACCATACAGTATTTTAAAAAGAGAATTGAATAAATACTATGTTTAAACTTATTTCAGAATCATTGGAGTTGGAGCCGTTCCTGGCGCTGGAGCCGCCGATGTCGGCGACGGACTACGGGTTCTGCCTCGACCACGACGAGGGTCTCTCGGAACTGTTCGATTTCGAGTTCTAGTGTTGTGATGAGTGCGTGACTACTCGAGTTTGTGCCGTTATCGATACCACGACCTGCAGTTACATATCCTTGGTTTTGTATTCTGTTGTAATATACTAGTAAACACCCTCACACTTTCTCTTATATCTTAGGATTTCTGTGCACGGTGTTATTGTCCATTTTTATTCAGTACTTTGAATTGTACATAGTTCCATTTTTATAATTCTTCTTTTTCACATTAACACCATGCACGGAAATCATTATAATTTATTTAATTTTATAAACTAAATGAATGCTAAGAGTTTAGTAATAGACTTTTTGGTAACCTCATTAAGATCATTTATTTTCATAAGTTTAACAATCCTAAAGAATCGATGCCATTATTGACGATCTTTTTAGTTAAGTTTCAATCTAATTGCCATTTTATAACACAACTGATTCAGCATTTCATTAGTTATATTGAGAGAACTCTATCAATAATAATATGTATCTCAAGTGTGAGAGTGTTTTCTAATAATTTTTATAATTTGTGGATATTAATAGCGCGCAATAGTATGTTAATTTTAAAATTGATTTCAAAGTAAATTATTTAGTTGAATTTATTTGTGACGTAGAAATTGTCGAATAGTTAACAAATTATTATGTACTTTGTGACTGTAATTGGTGCTGTGTTGTTATTGATACTATAGGTGATACAAAATAGCTCAAGTTCCCATTGAAATAGGAATATTTAAGGTTTTTGGACTGCAGTGAGGTGATGTGTAGTTTAAAAAGGTTAGAATTGACTAAAATATTAGTATTTTTTTTCCATTTATTTTATAGTTTTACTAGGGTATATCAGGTTAGAGTTAGTAATGTTAGATATTGTTAATTCACATTGTCATCACATAAAACCTTAACTCCAATCTGAAAAACATGGTGCTAATTTCATTTCTTCATTACATTTACCAATTACAGTTGCACATACATTTTTAATAAACTGAACGCTTATAATGAAAATGTTCCTTGAAGGGTTTAATTCATTTATTTGTGGTGTTACTGGGATGACGGAGTAGCATAACAACCACTGCTGTCCGCAAAATTATATTTATACAGTGTTCACTTTAAGTAAACAATAAGAACGTTGCCTTTCGTACATTATGTATTAAGGCATACATTCTTATTGAATTTTACTTTCTTTTAAACATTTATTAAAAAGATAACATAGATATATCATAATTTCGAGGCTGACTCGTCTATGAGATCTGAGTAGTTAGCGGACAGTGCGTGTGTTGCGTGAGGAGTGAGAGCGGCTCGGTCCCGTGTGTACATATTACTCAGTAATGAACGGTGATATATTAGCGGCCTTCGATTTTACTTGTAAAGCTAGCTCTAGTTCCGTACGTCATACGTTCACGCCGTGAGGGCTGTCGTTAGCGCATTGCACATTGTTCTGTTGTCGATACGATGATTTGCCAAATATTTAGTTAATACCTGAGTTTGTCGTTTATGTCTCATTGCGCATTCATTTATTTGTCGTTGTAAATAGCGTTAGGCAGGGCGGACGGACCGCCAACGTCCACATTATGATTTCGATAATTATAATCTTGAAAGTTTAAGTACAAAGTGCGATAATGCGATGACAGTCACGACCCTAATGTTAGTTACATTACGGTCCAGAACACGTTGGCGGGCGTCCGTCCTGCCCTTTTTGATTATTGTACAGCACAAACGTCATTGTAAAAACTTAATGATAAGAGCATATCAAAATAATTTTAAAATGTTAGAGTTAATTTGGAGATATGTGTGAGCGGTTGTGTGAAGGCGCGGCGTGTCTACATACCGGCGGAACCTGGTTGCTACAATTATTGGTAGGAATTATCAGATATCTGCAAAATTTATTTCCATCCAATACATTCTAACTGGTCTGCCTGTCTTGTAATAGAAGCGAAATTGACATCCTCCAAATACTCAAGACATTTTGTAAATAAGAGTTGATTGATACGCGAGATTGAACATTGGTAAATTTTGTAATTATAAGAAAATCAATCTATTATTAAATATGTCTGAAATGAGCATGTCCATCTTTCTAAATCTATACAAGTGACTGGCATTTTCGTTGCGAAAGGCACTCATATTGTTTAAAAATGTTTGCGACTAAGTCCCGCTAGACATCCCGCTAATAGTATTATGTGACTGATATGTTTATTTATATAATTATTTCCTACGCTTAGAAGTTAACATGCCCGGCGCATATCACATTATGTACAGTTCACAAACTGTTGTGCTAAACATTATAAATGAAATGAAATCTTGCTACAAATGAATTTTTATAATTTTTCGTTTCAGCGTCATTACGATTAAGTTTTATTTGTGTTTGATACGACTTTATTTGGGTTTGATAGAATTATATTTTGTTTGTGTTAATGTTTCTCTCCATGTAAAGAAAATTGTTAGATTTTTTAATCATCGTCAAGATAGAATTTGTTTTTAACGGCGTCAATTATATAATTGGAAAATTGTAAATTACGAAATGCAGGGTTGCTAAAGTTTCACATGTACTTCTTACTCCTTGGAAATTTCGATACAATTATTATCCATTAGTAGTAGGAATAAACATAGATACATAGTAGGATATATGCATACATCTTTTACTTTTATATTATGGCCTAGACCAATAAATTTAATGGTGGCAAATTAAAAAATATTTCGTTTAGCTTAAAGACGTCAATTGCGATGTATGTGACCATTGTTTGTGAATATTACATGGATTTGTTCATATTTTCATTTAACTTCAAAATAATATATATCATGTGGTATATGGCGTCTCAGTTGAAAAAGAAAAATGTTTAAAATTAGTGAAAATGCATGGTGCATTTTTATCACTAATTTTAAACAAGCAATAAAGTTGAATTAAAAATATCTGTATTTGAAACATGCATATACCCTATTAAAATATGTACCATGGTGAAATATTTATACATTAAAATTTGTACTTTTATGTGCTTGTATTTGTAATATCAGTTTAGACAAGTTTCAAGGAGGGATACAATCAATGTACATGTGACAGCAAAATCACTTCGGCATAATTGAAATTTTATTATTTTTGTTTATAAAATTAATTTTTTATGACATAAATTCTGGGGCCAAATGTACGAGAAAAAGAAGTACAAATTATTAACAAAAATTTTCTCGTAATTTAGTTAAGGTTTATACGCTACTTCCATTGTTAACATCGTACGATGTTTTCTTCTATAGGGATGAATGATTTGAGAAATCAAAATGTTAACATTTGTGTTTGTTCATAAGATGTTTGTTATGTCAGCTCAAAAACTAAATCAGCAATACCTTAAATTATTTTATACGCGGTTTAACATGTACCGAACACTGAGAAATACAAAAAGCTATACTTTATGCTGTAAGTGCTATGTAAAATTGTAACACCAAATCGTTTCTACTTCCCCATTCAGGTTCAAGTGGTAACTTGTAAAGATAACCTCATATTGTTACGCTTATATTATACTTTTATTTCGATCATAACTTAATTTGTAATGATAGTTGGCGAATTGACACATAATTTTTGTGTATTTATTAGTGTCGTAATATAGTCACGCGTAGAACTGTTACAACGATATTAGTCCATACATAATTACGTCAGTCGACGGTCCACAGGGTCCTAATGTAGTATTACAATACAGACAATATTAAAAATAATTGCAAGTTCACAAATTTGTCGTGACTTAGTAGGCCATATACAATGTTATTTGTTCACAATAACGTCTCATGCGGGATCCATACATTTATCACTGGCAGTATTCATGTTGAATTAGTTTCAGTGCCTAGTTGATGTACTTACTTTGTTATTATAAAGCCGAGATGTAGCCTAATGTGAACATTGTCAATGAGTGGGTTATAATACAAGTGTTTGTTTGATCTTAAATGCAATACTGTGTCATGATGTTGAGACTTGACGACATGTTCTTGTGTAATAATTTACTGGTTATAATGTAACAAATTGAAGGTGCAATGTTATAAATACGTATTTATAGTGCGCGTGTGCCGCTTGCGCTGCGGCGGTATGTCGGGCTAGCTCGGGAGTGCTCGGGCGAGCTCGGGAGCGCTCGGGCGAGCTCGGGAGCGCTCGGGTGAGCTCGGAGGTGCTCTTGCCGAATGCTCAGTGATGATACGCTTTTTAGCGCCATTTGTTGTTGGTGTGAGGCCTGTTTGATTTGTATTCATTTGTGTTGAAAGACTGAGGTTGATTATTCCAGTTTCGACGAACGTGCGAGTTATTTGTTGATTGAATTTAAATATAAAGTCATATATATAGTTAGGTTATATTTTTTAATAAATATAATATTGAGATATGTAATATAATTTCTGTGTTTTCTTTCCATTCACCCCGAAATAAAACGCCAAGATTTGTCTGACTAGTTTAATAAATCACATTCACACAATCAAGTATTATAAAAACATTTCTCTTACCTATTTATGTAAAATGTGAAGAAAATATTCAACATTAGGTAAACGTTAACGCCTTAATATAAGGTGATTAATTCTAATACTAATTTAATTAACTTAGTGTAACAGGCACTAAAAGAATACGACAAGCTGGTCGCATTCAGTCTCGAATAAAATGGTCTAATGAAAAGTTGTAGAATGACCTGCTCCAGATGTCTGTGAAGGCAGTACTCACGAGGTCGTTGATCAGTGGCCGAATTACCGCGAAGCCTGGCTTCCATGATACGTTGATCAGACGGTCCAGCATGCGTTCTGCGAAGTAAGTGAATAATATTTTGTGTACAATTTCAGATCGAGGTAACAAACTAGGTATCAAGATAAAGGTATCTTTTTCAGCTATACCTGCCGTATACTACTACCTATAACATGTAGTACAGCAAAAGGGCTTGAACCCGCTACCTACGCCTTAGCAAAAAAAAACAACATATAAAAAAGATCAACTAAAGAGAAATAATAATTCCGTTGGCAAACTCAAGCTACATTTATTATCTTAGTCCTTGAGGCTTCCAAGTCCTAGGTTTTACCAGAACTTTACCTCTGTGGCACTCAGGTGCTTTTGTGAGTTCAAGCTATCCACCCTGGCTTACAGGAGTCACAGTGGTGCGAAGTAAATGGTATTGGTCCCAATTCAAATAAACGTAGATGATGAGAACTCACCCAATATACCATTTCCTCGTAGAAGATTGCCAACATGTATCTCCATGTCTCCGATATGGTCAACTTCCACGTGGACATCGACGCCTGCACCATTTCGTTTGATGCGTGTTGTTTGTGAATAGTCTCTGAGGGTTAAATTCCACCGGCCTGAACGTAGCACACCTAGACCGAATGCATCGCCCTGAAAATGATAATATGCGCGTGTGAACTTCGGGACCTGAAGGAAACCATTAGAATTCTTAGATCCTATTGAACCCACCAATTAAGCCGTAAAAACTTTCGAATTCTATTGGACCCATCAATTGAAATCTATAGAACCCTGATTCTATAGGAGATTTCAATTCCAGGCTACACTACTTATCAGCCTACAGACGTCCATGACTGCTGGACATAGGCCTCTTACAAACGTTATCACCCTGCGCGGTCCTGTGCTTCCCCCATCCAACGGCTTCCCGCCGTCCTAACCAGGTCGTCGGTCTACCGTGTGAGGGGTCTCCTCACCCTGCGCCTACCGGCGCGTGGTCGCCAGTTCTCCGCGCTATGTATCCTGCCCACCGCCACTTTAACCGGGCAATCCTGAGCGCTATGTCGGTCACTTTGGTTCTCCTCGTTTCTAATACGATCATCAGGGAAACTGCCAACATAGCTCTCTCTATTACTAATTAATTTATCTCTCCATTATTACCAAATTACTTTATACTACATTTCAATAGATAGCATGGTTTCTCTTTGTCTATAAAAAAATGGTTGCTAAAATGTAAGCTTTTAGAATTAAATAACTACCTTGAATTCATAATCACCATTCAGCCATTTTTCAGGAAAGTATTGTGAGTAAATGATGCGTTGGTTTTCCCAATCAGTTCTGGAAAGGATAATAAGACAGATTTATCTCGAAGATTAAGATAAGTGATTTATTTATATGTGTGTAAATGTTATAATCATATCAGCCTATGGAGGTCCACTCTTGATAAAGGCGTTCTGTAAACATTTCCACCGTGCGTGGTCTTGCGCCTCCCTCATCCATCGGCTTCCCGTCGTCATAAGTACATGTTATAAGTAGATTTAATTGTATTGGTGCGGTTTACGATATCGTTACAAAAGAATAAACCTTTCGATTTGATTGATCTATGCAGTAGAAGGCAACGAAATTCCACGTGTATCTACCTATAGATGCGTCTAGTCAACGATTAGAAGACCAAGTTTGCCTTTATCCTTGGCAGAGGTACGGTCAACTGCAGAGAAATCTAACCCACTTTAAGAATATAACAGCGCGCTAAAGGGGTTAGATTTCTTTGCAGATGAGTGTACGTCCATGTATAGTAAGTTGTTCATGGTAAAAGAAATAATATGGTAATAATACTGTACTTGTATTTAGTGACGGTGGACTGACTCCAGCCACGTTCGAATACATCGGTCAGTGTAAGAGTGTATCCGACACCGTTGATGGCACGAGACTGACGAACTTCTTTCGCGAAGTGAGGGTCAAATGGAGCCACGCCGATTTCTGGTATACCTGAAACGTAGTTTGGGAATAATCTGTTATCTGTCTAGGTAGCAAGATGAATAGAAAGGTCTAAGAATAGTAATCCGTACTGAATGTCGTAAAGTTCGCAGAAGCGGCTGTCACCTGCTATGTATCTGCTGTATATTTTAGCCTAAAGAATAGGTTCATAGGTCACTCACTACCAGATAAAGGTAAAAAGAAAAATATATTTCTGATACTCGACATCTCTATCTGTAGTAAGTACCTACTAACTGACTCAATAGGTATATGATAAAAAAATAATGTTCCTTTATCTTAAGCCAACATAATGTACGTCCACTGCTGGACATTAGGCATCCTTCAAATATTTCGACCGTCTACGGTCTTGGGCACCTCTCATCCACTACTTACCCACTTTAAAGTACGATCGCAACTTATTAAATGCTCGCTTTATGCATCCATCAAATTCTGGTGACGACTTCTTGCAGGCAGAAAAAATTCTTTCTGAAAAGTAAAAATAAATATTTTAATGGGTTTTTTACCCATTAAAATATTTATTTGTAGATTAAATAAAATTTTACAGTGTAAAAAAAAATTAAAACATAAATTAATAAGCACATTAAATTTTATTTTAACTTGCCAAACATGAAAACAATAGTTTAATTTTTTCTGGTATGTTATAAAATAATAATTAATAAAAATATTCATTATAATGATAAACGTGTTAATATAATATAAATAATAATTTAGATAGGTATAGCTACATTAATGAGTTCTAGTACTTAATTAATTTTTTTACGTCTAACGTTCTGAACACATTTTAATTAGGTATTTTTGAGTTGCTATGTAATGTTTTTTATTAGACAGATGCAATTTTTGTTAAATCGTATCGAATCATTTACTGACGCGCTTTTTTCTTTCAAACATGGTCGTAGTTAATAGTGTAAACATTTTGTTTACTTTAGTGTCTAATTAGCATTTATTTGGACGGTAGCGGTCACTCAACTAAAGTCTGCACATCGACCCTTTAATCTAGAGTATTTACCTATATTATATACCTACTGGTAGAGTCTTTGTCAGCAGCAATAGGAATGAGCGTAAAGAAAATACGTAGTTTTGGAGTCCTTACTTCTCACGTACCTATTCCTTTCCCATTATTTTTTACATACTGTTTAATTTTAAAACCTGTCAATATTGGAAGTTTTGTTCTGTTCTGGTCTTAGGCTTGTTTAGTGCCATAAAAAATTAAGTCTTTGCGTAAAATTATAGTGTTTTTAAAACTTCTCTTCCCGTTCACGACTTATTGCTTATATTGCTTTAACTTCATCCACAAGGTTTGAATAGATAAATAATTTGACTGTTGACCGTGGATATATTGCACAACAACATCATCCGATAATGATACCGTCACCATTATCACGTACGTAACATCTACAAAAGGTTAACAACGACATTCTTGAAATAATTCGTACATTATCGAAATTGTAAAATTACGACATTTTTGAAGAAACTCTTCTGTCATCTAAAACAATCATCAAAAAGATCGAAAACTGGTTTTGTACTTAATTGAATGCAGACAGTTTAATAAGTATAATTAACATACCAATATCATGTTAAAATGTTAAAATTTCTTACGTAAACAAACATTTTTGCAATGATCTTGGGGGATTATTTTACTTATAAATATTCTGTAAGATTTTTTGAAAAAAAAACAATTTTATTTAACACAGACCAGTTCACCCACACAAAAACCAATTACAAAAAACACATTTATAAAACAAATTAATACAATTAACCAAAAACAATCTAATATATCATACAATCTAAAAAGCAAGTTAAGGAGTGTGTCCCATCCGTGTCAAACAAGGACACTGATGGACACTGCTCAGTTTTAACGATACGAGGGTCAAAACAACTCGCAACACTGATTTTCAGCAGTGCCCGTAGTGCGAGTGATGCCAAGGCGCCACACAGATCCCTACCCTGTGCCAAAAATGCAATTTATAAGAGAAGCTTGTGAATAAACAAATAATAAATATTACATTCCAACTATTTAATAAATAAATGAATTACTACTAATTTTGGTAAGTAAAATATTACTTATTTATTGTTTTTATAATAAAATTGTTTTATGAAGGGTACTGATATTGGTACCAAAGGTTCTTCTATGACTTCTATTCTTCTATTTCTTCAATGACTTGCTTACTTAAAAAAAAAAGAACTTCAACTTTGCCGAGCTAAAGGGAAGTTTGCAATGATTTGTAAATTTTATCTCGGATTAAGAATTAACACACCTCATAAAAAATAATGTGAGTGTACCCACGACTCGTACAAGTATGTCTGCTGACTATGGAAAATAATACAATACACAGGTACTCATCTATATAGGTTAGTATTAAAGAGGATTAGCAAGGTATATTTCCCTCTATAGAGAAGCCCCGTTCCAACAGGGGGAGATTAAAGGGCTGTTCTCGTGCTTGGAAGGGTTATATTAAGATATCGATGTCACTGTTCTAGGTCGCTTAATGTAATAGAGTTCTGGGTGGGAAAATACCTTTGTTCGCATTAAGGTTAGAATGATTTTTAATACGAATTGTGATATTTAATGTAGATGCCTCAAAGGTCCCTGTACCCACGGTGTTATTGTATTGTTATGACGAAAATTGTGTGAATAAATATTTAATATAATTGTTAATTACTAATTACTATATATATATAATCTTATAATTATAATAAATATGTAATTTTTTTGTTCAACTCTAAATCTCTTATCTTAAATATAATGAAGTGCGTAAATATGTAAGAAAAAAATAAATTTTTTAATTAAAAGTTACGCATTACAATATTATTACAATACTTTATGATAATAATTTTAATTTTATAGTAATTTTGTTCAACGCTGAATAAAAAAGAGTACAAAAGCGTCGTTAAAGTGGGGGTGATATAAGATGTAAGTAAAGATAAGTATGTATATTGTGTAAAATTATTAATTTTTAAATAAACCATGGGCTTGTTTTCTTATGAAAATTACTTAATCTTGATGATTTTTTAATATCCACATTATTCTTTCGCTGTATGAAATCAGTTTTATACATAAATAACTCTACTTTATGCCAGACTATGAAGATAGAGAACTAATTTCTGTACAATGATTATACTATTAATTCCAGCTCATTATTGCTTAATGTTCTACTGCAGATTCCACTTAGTCCTTATAATACACCAGTAGTTATATCTTCTCGCCTACTAATATGTAATAAGCGTGCCCAGCAGATTGGTATAAATATAATGATTTCTTTACATTTTTCCTCTCCTTTAGTCGCCTTTTACGGACCTAAATAGTTTATGTCTGGTTTTTATCTGTAGAAGCCCAGTCTCTGTTGGGGGACATAATTTACATTTTAATGTTACTTTTAGTGCTTTTGTTTGAAGATAACAATTAACAAAATCCAAAGAGTGACCATGGCACATTAGATGCAGCGTGTTATTAGCTAAACGTTATTCTGTGGTCAACCTTGGCTACATTTTGCGTCACTATTTGTTGATGTACGAGTGTGTAAACGTGCTCCTATCTTACTCAATGCATTTATTACGAAAATACTATTTCACACATAATATATATCTCTACATAAATCTGTCAATAGCAAGCTTGATTTTCGCGAAATTTTATCAATTAAGCATTCAGTATTTTAAATAGATATGTTAGCTCGGTTTAGTGCTTAAAAAGATTTAAATACAGTAGAACCTCGATAAGTAAAAGTCCAAGGGAAACACAAAATATTTTGAGTTATCGAGGTTTTTAGTTATCGAGTTTTTTAGTTACCAAGGGTTTAGGTTAATATGTATAGAGGTAGGTATGTACATGTGTATGTATGACCCCTTGTTCCTATTTTCCGCCACCGCAAAGCTTTAAAGAATTTCGAAGAAGCAAACAATAGGTGACATATGTATTTGTTTACGTTATCAATTTAATTATGTAGTGACCACGTGCAAGTCATAAATACCGAAAGCTTTTGTTTTGCACACTTATTCAAAATGACTCATTGATAAACAATTTTTCAACCGACTTCAAAAAAGAGGAGGTTCTCAATTCGGTTGTATTTTTTTTTTTTTTTTTATTTTTTGTGTTTGTTACCTGATTTCTCGAAAACGCCTAGACCGATTTGAAAAATTTTTTTTTTGTTCGATTGGGTATACTTCCCATTTGGTCCCATTGTCACCAGATCTGGATCTGGATGACGGGATCCTAGAGAAATCGAGGGCATCTCTTGAAAATTGTAGGGACGCATTATGTAAAATGTTGTCATATACGTGCATCTCTGACGTCACTACCAAATAGTCAAGAGTCAGAACTGGTCTGATGCTGGAGACCACAGAGAGTCGAGGGAACAACTCAACGGCATATAGCAGCTACCTTGTGTTTGGGCTTATTTTAATTGTATTGATGAAAACTTTACGAAACTTGACACAAACATGATCTGATGATGAAGAAGACTGAGGGTCGAGGGAACTCCTCAACGGTATGTAGCAGCTACCTAGTGTTTAGGCTTATTTTAATTGTATTGATGGAAACTTTACACAACTTTACACAAACATGATCTGATGATGAAGACGACTGAGGGTCGAGGAAACTTCTCAACGGTATATAGCAGCTACCTAGTGTTTGAGCTTATTTTATTCGTATTAATGAAAACTTTACACAAACATGATCTTATGATGAAGACGACTGCAGAAATTTATTTAATACGAATCTTAGAAATTGTTATCAGCATGGTTTTTAACCGACTCCTGTTGAAGTCGGTTTTTTAATTAGAAAATTATGTTATAGAGGTTGTGGAAACATTTCTTTTAGTTACTGAGGGCCAATACAGAGATTACTTGTTTGACTTATCGAGGTTGCGAATTTTGAGTTATAGAGGTTTTGGGCTCTGAAGGGAAGGGAACATATTATTTTTTTAAGTAATTGAGGTTTTTGAGTTACCGAGGTTTGAGTTATCGAGGTTCTACTGTATAATGCAATGTAAAATAATAAAACAACTTAACTTTTTTACTTTATTAAAAAAAAAAATTGACGACCTTTGTGGCGTAGTGGTTATTTAACATGACTGCTCTATGCAAATCTTTGTGTGCATGAACATGATTGTTTGCATTGGTCTGGGTGTTTTCTATGTAAGATATGTATGTATTTACAAAAAAAAGTATTTAAGTAGGTATGTTTATCCGTTGTCTAGTACCCATAGTACAAGACGCCGAATTCCTGCACTTAGGATCGAGCCTTGTGTTGCAGGGAATTTAGAACGGGCACAGAGTAGTGCATTCAGACTCAAAATAATAATTTGTGGATCACACATAAATATAATTATCTTGCATGGGAATCGAACTCGCGACCTCGTGCGAGTCAGCCGTACACCGCTTTGCTACTGAGGCAGTGCTCTTTCACTTTGGAACGAGACTTAATTAATTATCATCTTTAGAACACCTACACCTTTTAGGACACCTTTTACTGACACCTAAAGCTTAGTTTATGATAGCTCTTCCTGTATAATGTTACATTGGTATTATGTAATTGTGGAAAGCATTGCCTACATAATATTAGAATACCTTTAATACAACATTATGGTACAAACCACGATAACCTTTTATTTGAAAAATGAAAAAGCATGCTACTAAATACTTTGCGTTTTTATCTACTACAGCGCTAATGATACGAATATTGGACTTTCTGTCTTGATTTAGCCGGGAGTCAAGTGGAGACCCATTTACAAAACACGGTTTCACCTCTGCATACCCGTGCACAGCGTGATCAGACAATCGATGTAGTAATTGTCGATACTAGACCCGTTACAAACATCCATCTATACTTACAAACTTTCGCGTATATAATAGAATATCAAACAGCCGAAAGCACAACAAGGCTTCTATAAGTTCTATAAGTTGTTGCGTTATCGCAATATTCACATAACATAGCAATAACGTGTAGAATAATGGTGGTTGCAATTACTTCTATGCCAAGGATCAGTCGGCTACATACCGGTTTAACTTCCTACAACTATATAATGTGAAAGTCTGTTTTTTGGAGTGTCTTAGTTTGTTTATTTAAATGTTACGTAATTTGTTACGGTTTACAGGTGTGTAAACCTTGGCCTGCAACTGTAGCTACGTCTTTTAAAACAATTTGCAACAAGGTCTCATGACATTTTTTACCGTACCTAAGTATTAATTTAGTATTAATTTAGTATGAATTTTCAGTGAATAAATTTAAATCTTTTATTAAACATAAGTTAATATCGAAATCATATTATAGTGTAAAGGATTACTTAAACGATAAAAATGCCTGGATCTGAATTGTCCTGTTTACTAAATAAAATAATATTTGTGAAGTAATCACCAAAAGAGCGATACGAACCCAGCAGAGTTTCTTGTGGGTGTCTTCTCTGACATGGTCGTGTTCCGAACCCTCAGTAAACTTAGCCGTTAAGTTAGACGAGCATATTATGTGATCACTATAAAACGACCTTCACACGCGGTATTTTTTATATCTTACGTGAATAAACTGTTTTTTCTTTCTTTCTTTCTTTCTTATAATCTTCTGATGCACTATACTTTAATTTAAAGTCTCAGTTGTCTCATCCAATGGACAGTCCAACGCAAGCGATCACGACGGTAGTCCTCTACAAGTAATGAATAGATGACAAAAATGCCTGACTACGATCATTCATAGAGCGCTTGTTGATCATGTTTCCCACTCAATGCAAATCTTTGTGTGCATGAACATGATTGTTTGCATTGGTCTGAGTGTTTCTATGTATAATATATGGGTGCGCCAAAGTTCACCTAAAATTTCAACTCCTATAATTGGAAGTCCGAAAATGTTCTTCCTAACATTTTTCATCCTAACAATCGCAATTCCTAATTTTTTTGTCTCTAATGTTAATAATCCGAAGCATTTATCTTCATAATTTCAGTAGCAATAAACATCTATTATACTATTATTTGTTTTCCTATATTTTCTCAACATAACCATCTTTTATACTATAATTTAAAGTCATATCTTTTTTGTTTAGATTTCTTTTTATTCATAATAATTAATATTATTATACATTAATTTTGCGTAACTTTGTTGACAACATGTAGGTATAACATGATATACCAAAGACCAGAGCAAACCCAGAGTCCCTCTCCAATCATTCAGTCAAGATCCACAAACGAAATGGGTCCTATTCATAATTATTGGTTTAGGTTATGGTAGAACTGTGACCCCAACGCACGAGCCGAGCGAGCGCAGCGAGCGTGCCGCGGCAGCGGCCGGCGAAGTGCCAGAACCGAATTGGTCCTTTACTTATTGGTTTAGTTACGGTTATGGTAAACTCTCAGGCCATAAGCATAACCGTGAACGAGTCATGTTTTATGGATTTCATTCATTTAAGACAAAAATATTCTAATAATTTTAATAAACAATAATTTTAAAAAAATGGTTTAATGTAAAAATGTAAAAAGTTGTTAAGTAAAATCACAAGAAATAGTATAAAAACAAACCTTTTTATTACTTTCACTTGGTAAATATTTCTTTCTGAGTATGAGAGAAAATATTATGGTGAAAATGTTTAGGGATAAAAGCGTTATGACAAAAAACATTAGGAGTTTAAATATATTTACATAACGATATTATTAATAACGATTTTCGGAAACATGAGTGTTATGAACATCGCCGGTAGCAATACAAATAGTATGAATGAAAACTTTAGGATTTAAAATTTTAGGAAGAGTGATCATTCGGATTACAAATCGTTAGGAAGAACATTTTCGGAAGAAGAACTTTAGGTGAGCCAATATGGACCCATAATATATACATATTTCCAAAAAAAAAGTATTTATGTATGTTTATCCATTCTCTAGTACCCATAGTACAAGCTCCGCTTAGTTTGGGACTAGATGACGTTGTATGAATGTGTGAGGATTATTTATTTTTTAAGGAATCGAAAGAGTTTTCCCACAGACCGATGGGAATTGGTGCTCTAGGTAATATAGCGCTTTAGACATTTGTGTTGATGTTCCTTTGAGGTATCCATTTCTTATTAAGATTAGTTTAACTTAGACTCTTCGTTGGAGAAGCTACAGTGATATTTTTTTTAAACAAAAAGAGTTATTCCAGCTGCTTATAGAGTTTCGAAGTGGTTTAACGACAGCTTTCATGGATTCAATAATAGCCATACATAATACTCGAATCAATTTATAGTTCACAAACTGTACATTTGCGGGAGTCCTGTAAATATAATAATCCTTGGTGCCTTGGTATATTATATGTCTAGCCTATTTGGTTTTAACTTCCTCATTAAATAAATAATAAATAATCCTCACATATTCACACATCGCCATCTAGTCCCAAACTAAGCAAAGCTTGTACTATGGGTACTAGACAACGGATAAACATACTTAAATACTTTTTTTTGTAAATACATACATTCATGTATAATAAACATAGAAAACACTCAGACCAATGCAAACAATTATATTCATTCACACAAAGATTTGCATTGAGCGGGAATCGAACCCGAGACCTCTGCGTAGCAGCCATGTAATAGTATACCGACTGCACCACAGAGACCGTCATTATTTTCTTAATGGCTTATTATTGCAATCAAAATGTTTATTTTTTGCTTTTACGGAGTACCATCGGTAAACGCTGTCTTACGGAAGTCATAGCAGAAAAAGAAGATAGAGACTTATTCCACCTCTAGGATGTTATTGATCCATGGTTGGAACTGTCTGTGAGCATCTGAATTATCATCACAGCAGTAATGGCGACTCTCATCCAAAATAGTCACAAAGATCCTTTCCATCCGTTAAAGGATGGAGAAACGGATGTCCTTTACTTTAATGACAAAAGTTACCAAATATAGGTAAGTATAATAGAAAGTCGATGATGCCATAATGTGCCGTTTATAGCAAGATATGTGTATCATAGTATGATGTCATTGGTGTACAGGAGTATAACAATAACAACCTACGTTTAGATATTGGTTTATATTATACTTTCTTTTTATTTACCTTATAGGTATAAATATAACTAAAATGTAATAAATTAAGTAATAATATTATTAAGATTAGATAAAATAATTACCTATACGATGTCAGAAAAGTATGGTTTCGGCTGAGATTAAATTTTATTGATACACTATCTGATGAAAGCATCTCGGCCTCACTCGTATGTTGATAATTCGAGGAAGAGATCCTTCGAGGTATTGACGTTTCGAGGTATCGAATCGGTGAAGTGTACCGTCGAGGTAGAGACATCGGGGTAATGGACATCGAGGTAACGTCATTCGAACTAGAGTATTAAACCCGATAATTTTCGACAAAGAGAAGACTATGCACCATAATCCTAACCGGCCTCCTAACCTAAGTAACCTAACCAAGTATTATAGATAAATATCATCGAAAAATACCCGACATTGCAGTTATGTTGGCGTCAATGTGTGTCTGTAGTTTTGCATCAGATAAGTGGTGGTGGGTGGGTGTTATCACAACGCAAACTTTTCATATGAGATGGCATTCCCTTATTATTTTATTTACCCCTACTATTATCATCATAACTATTAAGTAATCTTTAACGACGACTGGATGAGATGGTGTCATGCTCTTGACTATGTTAGTTAGTCACCATACACAGACAGGTAGGTATACAACTTATTTATAGTTATTAATTCCAAAAAGATAACTATGTCAAATGCCTTTTAATACAAAGAAACTTGCACAACGCCAGTGAATACCTACTGTGTCGATTATCTAATTCCATCTGTCTTTGTCAACTTGTTATTTATTTGGTATGTTGATTGCGATAAGTTTTTTGCAGTAAATTAGAGGCCATGTTCTTTTTTTATCTACTACTGCTTGTTTATTTTAGGTTCACTACCATTTTAACTTTATTATAACGGCTGCAATATTATTTTACACGTTAGTGCTTATGTTTGTTTGATGAATTTCCCGAAGCCGACGTTTATAATGCCGCTTAAAAAAAATGTTTTTCCTCCTTAGGACTCGTTCTACACTTCTTTATTAAAAGGTCATATTGTATGCATGCATGCCTCCGAGAAGCAAAGTTTTAGCTAGGTATTTTACTACTGTTACTACTTTTTTGTATGGTTACTGGCCAGTGAAATTCAAAGTCAATAGGAGTTCGCTTTCGCAGCTTTTGTTTTAGGACGCGGTACGAAACCAGGGCAGAAGCTCTCTGAGATTTATATTTGAAAAGCATTCGCTCCTTCTGCATTCTACAAGCGTGGAAGTTACGATCAGGTAAGAAACTTTTTCATATTGTCAATATGTATAAAAAAAATATTATTTTATATTATGGCTGAAAATGTTAATCAAAAGTTTGAATCGCGAATCTTAACTGTTATTAAAGTCAAATCAAACTCTTTTGTAATCGCGGGCCACTGCTAGTATCGAAACAAAAATAGTTTTTATTAATTGTTTAGTTATAGTAGATTAAGTCGATGAACTGTTTGAGAAATATTTTAATGAAATGTTGTTACATAAGTATAATTATACGATGAAGGCCTTGACCAATAAAATAATGAATTGCAAAAAAACATATACACTAGACAGTTTGAGTACAGTTTACTATCAGTTTAAGTTTGTATGTATAGTGAAGAAATACATATTGGTATTGCCCCATCTTGTGTGTGGTGGTACGGAGTAGGATAACATACCTACTGTAATTGGAGCACCCGAACCATGACATCACATAGGTGCCAAAGCCAAATTAAATAAAGCGCAGGTAACTTTTCAAATGAATTCCTGACCCAGTTTTTCGTCTGGAACATAGGTACTACTTGTTGAACTATTTTAGATGGGATTATTAGGAGGCCAAGTTTCTTTTTAAAACTGGAGGGTGCTCCATCCCAGCTCTGGGGATAATGGTTAGTTATAAGTTGCGACCATAAATGCTGCAATCATGGGCGCTGGTCCATCGAGGCAGTCTACAAATGATAGCCTAGAGTACGTCTCGTAATAATAATATTATCTATCGTTTCAGTTATTCGGAAAATAATGTTTTACAGAACATTCCCTCTGTGTCTAACTGTGTTCCCTCTTTATTCCATTAAGAAGCAGGACCAGTGAAAACGAGGTATTCTGCGAACTATCCTGACTTAAAGAAATGTCTGCTCTTAAATGTTCTTCAGGGACGAGACATCCTCCACAGACAATAAAAAGTATTGATTACATACTTACTTATTAAAAATATAAATGTTTGACAAAAATCACATTGTAAAGTATAATAATCAGATAAAGCTACCAGATAAACCAAGTTATAAGATGAGGTAGTGGTTAGAGCACCTGCCTACCAAGCCAGAGATCGCCGGTTCGTTCCCATTTCAAGATAAACATTTATATATTAAACGAACAAGTTGCTTTAGCTTTTCTGAGTGTTAACTTATTTTATAAAAAGTACGTTTCTTTTATCTAGTACTTATCCATACTTATAGTTCCTGTTAGTTTAGCAATTGTGTATTTATTATTTATGTTATTTATTTTTAAACTTGTTTGTACTTACGAATTTCAAAGTATTCCCCTTGAGTCTGCGTTACTTGCGAAAAGCACAACACAATGGCACTAATACATATTAACAAATTGAGAGGACGCATCTTTACTTAAAAAAAAAAACAAAATTAAAAAAATAAGGCAATTAATTCATTAAAATAAATAATATTTGAATTATTGACAAAATATTCTTTTCAAATTATATTTTAGCGGTATTTTTTTATAGTGATTTTATGTATTCCTGGCTGTTTGATTGCACAGTGCTGTGGTCAAACGCCGTCTGTGTATTGCCCGCGAAAGTCTATGCCCCTCCCAAGGTGGTAAGTTGCAACATTCGTACTCTTGTCACTCACCATCTCGATTGTTACAAACCTCCTACTTAAAAATATATATTAATTAAAAATATATGCAATTTATATTTGCATTTATTGGTAACATATATTTATTTGATTAAATTTAAATAAAAAGATATTGCAATTCAGTATTGGCAAATGCGCAGGGGATTTAAATAATTTAGTTTTAATTATATTAGGTACCTAGTAATTAAACATTACAGAAAAAGTTTTTTAATATACTTAAATAATATTATACTACATATACTAAAAAACTTTTTCTAAATTATTTAAATCCCCTAGTTAAAAACGGCTGCCTTCGCGCGGGGGTTTTATGGTCTCACAAGTTCGCGGTTTATAGGCCGACCGTTTAACTCGCGTATCGCCTGCGCGGTAAGAAGGGAGCGGGGGCGGGTAACGCTACACACGGAGCCAATAATCCAAAGATTTATCTCGAGATAGACATTGTTGGTAAATAATAAAATAATAGGTATATTTTTTTTAAGTATTTATTTTTAAGTTTTACAAATATTTTATTAATAGCTTCTTAGGTACAAAAGCATAAAAACAATAATTAGCTCCGTTTAAGAAATATTTAATCACAGATAATAGTTGTATAGGATTACTCATCACTAATATCCATATCGCTTGAATCATCATCACTGTCTGTGTAGCTTGAGGAGTCAGAATCTTGCAAATTAATAATAAATCGGTACATCTCTTCATCAACGATACGATCATGCAGACAATACTCATTTTCAATAGTTTGTACATGTTTATCGCAGTTAACCCATTTTTCTACAGAGAATTCGGCAAATAACTATTCCAATGTATTTTTCTTTTTGTCTAAATTAGAATCAAATTCAATTTTTGCGAGCTCTACTTTGATATCCCCCCAAACTAATTCGATTGGGTTCAAGTCTGGGTGATATGGAGGCAGTCGTAAGACTTCAGGACCTGCCGCCTTTAAAATTTCATCTATTTTGTAAATATTTTCTGTCGCGTGTTGTTTAATTAAATTCAATAAATCACATTTTCTTAAAGACGTATCAAATTCAACATTGTGTCTTTGCAGCCAGGTCTGCATGATGGCTTTTGTGGATGTCATTGTAGGCTTTTTATCCTCTTGTACAGAGTGGTATGCGGCATTATCCATAACAATAACTGACCTTGGCGGTAAATTTGGCGATAGCTTTTCTCTAGTCCATTTGCTGAAGTTTACAAAATTCATATCGCTATGATAATCTCCGGTTTTGCTTTTGGATTTAAAAATTAAAAGAGCTCCATCGATAAATCCGGCTTGTCCACCAGCATGTATAATAATTAAACGTGGCCCTTTGCCAATATGCGACAGCACCCCTCGTTCTTCATTGGATTGCCAACAAGCCGGTACATTCAATGACGAATTGACATAGGTTTCATCGAGGTAAACAATGTTTTTTTGATCTCTTCTGCAGTGCTTCTTTATCGCATTAAGATAACGCCACCGCCACGATACGATGTTTGGTTGTTCAATCAGTAATTTTCTTTTTGATTGACATTTCTTAAATCTAAAGCCAAGTTTATGAATCAATGTTCTCAAATATTCTCGGCCACAATTTAAAATTCCTTCTTCTTTGAGTTTCGCTTTCAAAATTTTTAATGTAGGAACCTTCTTATAAACCGTATAAAATTGAGTTATTTTTCTTCTAACAACGCCCTCTGTAAAACTGTCAACTTCAATTTTTTTCTTTCGGATCTGTTTATTTATTTTTGGTAATTTAAAATGTACATTATTTGTTCATGTTTTAGTTCATTTCCTTCTTTTATTATTTTACATATAGTAGTCACCGAGAGTCTTGTAGCTTTAGCAACAAGTTTGTTTAGGTTTACGTCTTCAAGATACTCTGTAGAATTACGATCTTGTTTTCTGGCTTTAAAAAAGGAATATACATTGTAAGCTATTTGTTTAGCTAGCTTGTTAATTTTGTTTGCAAAACTGCTAGAGCGATTCATCTGAAGATTTATCTTGGCAAGTCGTATACCTTGTGCGTTTAAGTCCAAGCGTCCGTAACAAAAATACCAACCGCGCGCTGCGAGCTCAGCCAGCGCACTGTCTCACCTAACGTAAGCTCTCTGCTCCGCGCACCCCTTTCACCCACCCGCTAACATCTTCCCCCGCTCCCTTGTTACCGCGCAGGCGATACGCGAGTGAAACGGTGGGCCTATAGTTACCGTGCTTTATGTTCGCGGTTTAGAATACCACGCAGGACAATTTGTGCGATCCACAAATCATTGTCCTAAACCTGGATGTAATTCTCTCTATTATATTGATGTTTGTGAGCCAACACTATGATTCCTAATCCAAGCCTTTCTTTGTTAACAATGTATTGTCAAAGTTCATAAAATTTTCTTAGTAAAGAGTAGTTTTATAGCTTTCGATATTAAACATACTATCGCTACATAGTTGTAAGCTCTTGTCATGTTTACGTAAGTTCGTATGCAATACATCTTCTACTATTACATACTTGTTGCTTAACCTATGTCGACAATATCATCTTTATACAACCTATTCCTGAACGGGAACTATAGGTACTCATAGATACGTATTATTACAAACTTTTGAACGCTTGCATAACTAAAGGTAAATAATATTCAATTGCTTGTATATTGGTTCGTGTGTAACGAATTGGACACTGTGCTTGATTAGTTTGGCTTATTGATATTATTTGTTTGAGTAACAACTTGTTTTAAGCTCAATTTAATTAATTATATTTACTTATTTAAAGTTTTACTTACATTGTCACAATGTCATGTTTTCTTTTTTTTAAGGTGAGAAACCTTTCTAGGAGCATGTATGTCGGGCTTCCGATAAAATAGAAGTAGGTTGTGCCAACCAAAATCCCCAGTGGTCCTGATGGCAAGAGGACTGGCATTAGGTACTCGAGCCGTTCCTTCGCATCGCTCGCGTACGGGCTCTGAAACGATAGGGTATATAGCGCTATGCCTTTTCTCTAAAGCCCGATTTACACATCGACAAGTACAGTAGCGAGTTAAGTAGTAAGTTGTTGATTAAGTTGATTTAAATAGATCTCCATCCTATTTTTTGACGAGTTAAGTTGGCGAGACGCGAGAGAGGGGGCTACGTCGTACTTAACTCGCCAAAAAATAGGATGGAACTCTATTTAAATCAACTTAATCTTAAAATACTACTTAACTCGCTACTGTACTTGTCGATGTGTAAATCGGGCATAATAGACAGTGTCAATTTTGCACAATGGGTTATATAAAGGCAAGTTAGGAAATGACTTGTTAATATTTGTTTATTCTACTAGTGTCGTTAATAAGATTTTAGGCCTGGGTCGGAGCTAAAAGAAAAAAATAAATTTACAAGATGTTAATTAATTGTTGCAGCAAACAAATGTAATGCAGTAATTAAATACATGTTACTTAAATGGTGACATGAGTAAGACGACAGTATTATATAATATAGGTACACTTCCCTGTACAGTTTTAATAAAGAATAGGAAACCGTTTTGACTTTCCCACGAATATTGTGCAAGATTAAGGCAGTTGTTGAAATGTTGATTAGGTACCTGTGTGAAAAAATGAGTAGTTAATCTAATTTCTGTGAATATTGTTATGTAGGTATACCTTGCGTTCATAGATTCAATTCTATTAATAAGTTTTACAACATAACTTAACGTATCTTTAGCATAATTACGTCCGCTATATTCTACTCAGGCTAATGTTCTATACTTTCAAGTTTATTTCATTTTACCAACGCTTCCTTTCAAGCGCCGCCAGTAGAGATGAAGCGACGCAACAACAAACTTTACTGCGGCTTTTTCCAGACAAAGGAGACGGTTTTTTTTCGCACCACCATAAACATTAGTTTATTATTCATATTACTCACATAAATAGTTATCATCGTAATATAGTTAACCGAGCACAAATTATACTGAAACGAAGAGGGAATAATGAAATAATGGTAAAAAAGGATTACACCTAAAAATGCTTGTTTTGGAACGTTCTTAGGTTTATTTTAATGGTTAATACAAATTATCAAGTAACGTACTTTAAAAATAATCGTATAACGAAACGTAAATAACAGCCAATAGCAGATACTCTGTAGTACAGTTTCAATCAGTTTGACACTGTCATGACAACGTTGTTATCACAGAACATTTATACTCAAAGGAGGTTGTTATTGTTTCAGATTTTATTAGATAAATGCATGATTTATATTTTATAAAAATGGCATCTTTAGATAGAGTGCATCATACACACTAAAGCTGCTCTTGCTGGATACTGTTGTTATTGCTTATTAAGCAGAGGCACAGTCACTGTTGACTGCTGTGCACATGTGATGTGTAAAGTATGGTTTTTATCTTGGGCTCTGCTTTTAGGTGAGCTTGAGCCACCTGCGTCTATTTAAGATGAAATACTGCTTTAAGAGATGACTGTGTTAATTATAATTGTGAACAGTAATAAATATTTCTTGTGTCATATACATAGTCTGGCCATAAATACTGTTACAATTAAAAATAAGAAAGATATTACATTTGAATTTGGAATCTGTCATTTTTATACGATTGTTCATTGTATTTTCTAATTTTGGCGCCAATACATTGTACAATATTTTGCTATATTAAAATGGAGTGGGGTGATAAAGAAAACCGAATCGCTGTGATTGCATTACACAAAGTTGGTATGGAGCCGAATGTAATTTTTAAAACTCTCCATACGCTTGGTATTAGTCAAATGTTTGTGTACCGGGCTATTAATAGGTACAATGAGACCTTCTCTGTTTGTGACAGAAAAAGATCTGGCCGTCCACGTAGTGTTCGTACGAAAATGGTGGTCAAAGCAGTAAGGGAAAGAATTCGAAGAAATCCTGTCCGAAAGCAAAAGATTTTATCTCGGGAGATGAAGATAGCACCCAGAACCATGTCACGCATTTTAAAAGATGACTTAGGACTTGCAGCCTATAAGAGACGCACTGGTCATTTTTTAACTGATAATTTAAAAAAGAATAGGGTGGTAAAATCGAAGCAACTACTGAAGCGGTACGCAAAGGGAGGTCACAGAAAAATTTTGTTTACGGATGAGAAAATCTTTACAGTTGAGCAACATTTTAACAAACAAAATGACCGTATTTATGCTCAAAGCTCTAAGGAAGCTACCCAATTAGTCGACAGAGTGCAACGTGGGCATTATCCGACTTCAGTGATGGTTTGGTGGGGTGTTAGCTATGAAGGAGTGACTGAGCCATATTTTTGTGAAAAAGGTATCAAAACATCGGCACAAGTGTATCAAGATACCATTCTTGAGAAGGTAGTTAAACCCCTTAACAACACCATGTTCAATAACCAAGTATGGTCCTTCCAACAAGACTCAGCGCCGGGTCATAAAGCTCGGTCCACGCAGTCTTGGTTGGAAATGAACGTTTCGGACTTCATCAGAGCTGAAGACTGGCCGTCGTCTAGTCCCGATCTTAATCCGCTGGATTATGATTTATGGTCAGTTTTAGAGAGTATGGCTTGCTCTAAACGCCATGATAATTTGGAGTCCCTAAAACAATCCATACGATTGGCAGTGAAGAATTTTCCCATGGAAAGAGTGCGTGCTTCTATTGATAACTGGCCTCAACGTTTAAAGGACTGTGTTGCAGCCAATGGAGACCACTTCGAATAAGCTTTTTATATTTTGAATTGTTTTATATTTATGTATGTTAAAGAAACTAAACTACTAACTAAAAAAAAAAAAAAAAAAAACTAACTACTACTAACTTAACTCTATTCAAGCGTGATGTTGATAGTAATGATGGGAGAGATATTTTTCTGCTTAGTGATGGCAGTCTTAGATTAAAGTTTCAGTTTATGGTAACTAATGATATAAAAGTAGATCGATCAAATATGCCTGAAGCTCAACTAAGTTATGACTTTGGAAACATTGCGAATAATAGTGATGCTCAGGAAGTCTTTGATAATTTGGTAACTGAGAATAATAATGATGCTGCAGTGGTACTTGAGAATAATGATGAAGAAAATTTTGAAGATGCTGAAGAAATTGAAGATGATGATGAGATTGAAAGAAGGGTACTTCCGCATAGAAATAGGAGGATGCCAGCAAAATTTAATGATTATGTAGTCGAATACCAATGCAATTTAACATATGAAGAAGCTGTCAAGAGTGACGATTGTGACAATTGGAGAAAAGCTATTGAGGAAGAAAAACAATCTTTAAAAGAAAATGAAACCTGGTTGTGGGTGCCTAAAAATTCAGTTAAGAAGGAAAGATTAATAACAAGTAAATGGGTGTTTGTTAAGAAAGCTGATGGACGTTTTAAAGCAAGATTAGTAGCAAGAGGTTTTCAACAACGTTTCAAGATTGATTATGATGAAACTTATAGTCCTGTAGTTAGTGCAGTTAATTTAAGAATATTACTGGCTATTGCTGCTCAAAGAGGTTATTGCTTAAAACAGTTTGATGTTAAGACTGCATTTTTGTATGGTAAGTTGAATGAGGAGATATTTATGGAAGTTCCGAAAGGGTATATTGGTATGGAAGATAAAGTGTGTAAGTTGCAAAAGAGTTTGTATGGTTTAAAACAGGCACCGTTGATGTGGAACTTGAGATTGACTGAATTTTTAGAGAAAATAGGTTTCACTAAGATTATTTTAGACTCATGTATTTTCGTTGATCGGATAAGAGAGGTTATCTTGGCTATTTATGTTGACGATGGATTACTAATGGGTCCAAATCCTTCTGTTTTAGCAGATATTTTAGGAGATATACAAAAGGAATTTAAAATGACTATTTGCAATGAAGTAGTTAATTATGTTGGTTTAGATATTCAAGTAGGGAACAATAGTATAAAATTTAATCAGTGCTCATATATTGATCGAACAGTTGAACGTTTTGGAATGAAAGATGCAAAAGGTTGTAATTTACCTCAAATTCTTATTGAATCTCATGATCTTGAAGGGGAGCAAAATTTAGTTGAAAATATTAGGGAATTAGTTGGATCAATGATATATTTAGCAACAAAAAGTAGACCTGATGTTTCATTTCATGTAGGTTATTGCAGTAGACATCAGTTAAATGCAAATATTAATGATTTAAATAACATTAAAACTGTTCTAAGATATGTTAAACAAACAAAAGATTTGGCTATTGAATATGTGAAAAGTAATAATGATCTGTTGGCCTACTCTGATGCAGACTTCGCAGGGGACCCGGATACTCGTAAAAGTACGACAGGGTTTGTCATTATGTATGCTGGTGGACCAGTTTCATGGTGTTCGAGAAAGCAGTCTGTCGTCTCTTTATCTAGTGCTGAGGCTGAGTATATTGCTGCCTCAGAATGTTGTCGCGAATTAATTTATGTTCAAAATTTGATTAAAGAGCTAACTTCAGTTTCACCAAAAACATCACTGTTTATTGATAACCAGTCTGCAATTTGTTTAATTAAAAAGAATTCATTATTTACAAAAAGATCTAAACATTTTGACGTTAAATATCACTTTATCAAAGATTTAATTGAGAGAAACCGCATCAATATTCGTTTTTGTCAGACTGAGTATCAGTTGGCAGATATTTTGACTAAGTGTCTTAGTTTGAATAAGTTTGTTAGATTTAGGAATGATCTATTGAGTTAAACTGTGATTAATACTTTGTCAATTCAGTATTAATGATAGTGAGTTTAGTTCTAAGGTTTGTTTTGGCATTTATTCTAAAGTTGCTTAGGTTTAGTATATTTGAATTTTAATTTGAAATTTGAATTAGGATGTTTTGTTTTGGGCTCAGTTAAGTGAGCTATATGTTTATTTAATGATAAGGGTTTTTATGATGGTCATAAAATGTTATTTAAGTTTTATATTTTGTATGAACAGTTAGCAGTTTGTTTATTTCAGATTGTTTGAATACAATAGTTTTAAAAGGGGAGTGTTAAAGATAGTTAAAACTATTTTGTATGTGAACACTATGGTTGCACAAATTTGGATTTAGAATAAAATATTAGATGTCATGTCTACCTGTCAAGTACAATAGTATTTTCTGTTGAATATTGATTCGATTTTGATAGGATATTTTTAAGTGATATTTAAAATTATAATTGTGTTTTTCCATTGATCTTTTAAAATAATAATATACAAGTCAATTTTAGAAAAGTACAAGTTTTATTTGTGAAACCTTTTATTTCATGACAATGTATTAAACTAACACACTGTAAAAGTAATAAATATTATTTGCAATAAAAAAAAATGTTTTTTCTTCGTAACAATATTTATGGCTAGACTAGGTATATGGTGTATTGTTTCTCTTTAACTACCTTATTATTTTAGATCTACAAGCAATTGCCAGCAAAAACTGCGTTATTTCGAGAGGTCTTGGTTGCCTTATTAGTGTATATTCATAGACAGTCACTGTTGTGAGATATTAGGTTATCACTAGTGTCATGTTTTGATTGTCCTATTTCAGAGTATTCCCTCTAGAGGGAGTTTTGATATGTGCAGACCACGGACGTATACTATAACTGGATCGCTTACTACTATTTCTCTTGATTACAAATTTGATCTCTAACTTGATAGACATATGGTTACTTTTCCGCTATCAATTGTAAAAGTAGAAAAACGAGCCAAGTGAGAGGACTGAAGTCGTAATGCGTCCTTGTCTAGCAGTATGCCAGTGTAAAATAAAAACTGTTGTGGTAGAATGGTACATTTCTCAAAATCGGAAATAGTACGTTTTAATTAATATTGACCAATAAAATATGTCTATAAATTGATACATTTTTTTACACTTATGTAGATGTGCATAGGCGAAACATATAATAAAAATAAGCTCATTGATACTTTATGTAGAATTATCTCTTTCAAAATTTGTCGTTAGACAAAAACAATAGGGGAGGTGGGCCTAAAACGGGTACGCTAAGGGAGAAGTACAATAAAAATGTCTTAGAAAAAAAATTAGAACTTCTGTTTTTACTTTTCAAATATGTAATTAAGAAAGAACCTAAAATAAGAACAAACATAAACATTATCTTTATAATTTCAACAAAAACATAAAACATAGTAGTGGACAGGCATTGCAACTGGAAAGCGCACATCGACGATTTATGCTCGAGAATTCACAGGTTTGTGTATGTACTACATAGACTATTCAGTGTGGCAGGCGCAGACGCAGCATTGCTGGCTTACCATGGTTATGGTTATGTATCATCTGTACTGCGCTACGGCATTGTGATATGGGGTAATTCCGTAGAGTTTACTAGAGCCTTTCAAGCACAGAAAAAATGTGTTAGGTCAATTTGTGGATCAGAGCCTCTCGATAGTTGTGTACCATTATTTAAAAAACTAAAGATCCTGCCACTGCCATCTTTATATATATTTGAAACCTGTATATTTGTACATAAAAGTGGATATTTATTTGAAAAACACAATGACGTGGTAACCAGAGCTAGTCGTAGAATTTATAAACTAAATGTACCAAAACAAAGAATCAACCTATTTTCTAACAATGTGTATTGCATGTCAATCCGTATTTATAACAAGTTACCTGATTTTTACAAATGTCTGAATCTGACCACCTTCAAAAATAAATTATTTCTATTACTTATTGAAAAATGCTATTATTGTACTAAAGACTTTCTTAATGACTTACTACTGACGAGAATTTGTTTCAATATTTGACATGTACCTTTAATTATATTTCCAATTAATTTAAATAAGGCTAAATGTTTTCAAATATTTGTACGCTGGAAACAGCAGAATATCATGGCGCTATAATATTGTTATACCTAGTATCTCTGTAACCATATTCTGACAAATAAATGCATTATTATTATGTTTCTCTTGTCCATAATACTCGGGTCTATTGGAGACCCGGTTCTTTGGAAGGCATACATCGGGCCGAAGCCAAGACGAAGAGGCCCTTTAAGAGATATTTAATCTGGTAATGGATACACAGGGCAGATACCATCTCTGAACGCACAATATGATACACCCAGAGATGGTCCCTGCCAAGTGCAAAAACTATTGTAGTGCATCTCAAAGGATGCAATGCAAATTATTTTTATTTACAAAAAAAAACTTAAGCTTTAGGCGGGGTACCCGTTTTAGGTCCACCTCCCCTACGTCCGGCTAACCTAAACGGCACATATTGCGATTTTGTGTTATTTTGACGTATTTCGTGTGAAAATGGTGCACTTTTGTTGCGTGAATGGTTGCAAAACAGAATGGTATCCAGGTTGTGGCGTATCTTTCCATAGGTAAGTCAGTTATTAAGATTTATCGTTAGTTTGAAGTAGAGTGACCACACTATCGCGCAAAAAAGGATAATATTATACTTTTACTTCATGTAAATTTTATTGCTGTACAGGATTCCTAAGAATGAATCTGTAGCAGAGAAGTGGAAAGAAGTTATACCTGGCAAATTAACTAAAACGTCAGTTGCATGCAACTTGCATTTTAAAAAATGAAGATTTTGTCAGCGAGTCAAAAAAACGTTTGAAAAACAACGCAATGCCGTCGGTATTTCCAAAGGTAAGCAGGAACCACATTTTCTTCATAAAAAGTTGATTATTACGGTGAAATATTATTTTATTATTATTATTCTCTTTATTTACATTTTTCACAATTCATTACATTTTTAAATATAGATATAAAAATAAACACATTTAAAAATATAAAAAAAAGGTAGACCCACCAGCATCGGGTACAGGGACTAAGCTACTGGTGGTTAGGGCTCCAGAGATAGGAACCTCCTCACAATACGTGCCGTGTCAAGCAGTACTTTCTTCTTCTTTATTATTATTTATTATTATCACGGTGAAATTTTAGCGCTGGTTCAAAAGCTCAAAACTTTTTCTTTATTCAGAAAACAATATAATATTATTATATACTTTGTAAATTGATTAATTCTTTTTTTATTTAAAGTCACTTTATCTAATTTATTGTTTTAGGTTTTTGCTGCTGAGAAGACTATTAATGTTCTTAGTAACATAACATTATTTCAACCTTCTACATCGGAACATTCGGAACCTCCTGAGAAAAAGCAGAAAATACAACAAAATTTGGAAATATCTACAAACTTAGACTTAGTATCATCACCTCGAAAAAAGAAATTAAAAAGGGATATCTTAATTCTATCTCAGCGTTTGAAAAGGCGGAATAGTACAATTAATAACCTAAAATCATTACTTTCATTAATAAAAAAGAAATGTAATAGTTACTTGGAAGTAAAAGACATGATCGAACTGAATTTTGGAAATATTCACGAAAAAATAAATGAAACAAAATCTATCATTTTTTATGGTTCCGCAGAAAAACAATAAAAATTTTACATTTTAAGTTTTTTCACATGGCTTTTACAGGCGTATAGCTGATGTTTTATCAAATAACTAATGCTTCTTTTTTTAGGGTTCAGCAGAATAAAATGTTGTTTTTCTAAAATATTTTTTACCGGCAGCTACTTACAGCCTGTTGCGATCACTGATTTAGAAACGATAACGGTGGTTAAGCAACTTCGGCGATGTCATTCCATAGATGGGCGACCACTCAGTGGTATTTTATCTGACCGTGCTTCGGAGGGGACAAAACTCCGGTCCCAGTTGTCGTTGTAGGATACAGTCGTTATGTCACGTCATAGGCCTTTTTATAGGGTTCCGCAAAATAAAAAATGGTTAACTTTTGTACATTTTTTTCGTGAACGAAGTCGCGGTTTACAGCTCGACTAAATAAAAGGTATTACAATAATGCAAATAGGTAATTTAAGATAGGTAGGTCACTTCAGTATCATCCCATCGTGCGATAGTTGGACTCGCACTTGACCGGTTTATTAATAATCATTTATAAAATAGCTAGTTGTTAATAAAGTTCTGTCAATAATTTCTTGTTTTATTTCCTTTGGCAATCCCATCCAATAACTAAAACTAAATCACACCTACAGTCGTCGTCAGCACTAGTACCTATCCGCACTGACAATCTATTTTACAGCATTGTAGAGCATCCCTACATAATTAAAGAAAAATATCATGGCAGACTTTCCGAGAAAATTATATTTTATGCATACCCTACTAGAAAATGACATATAAGGCTGAGCGCACATTGGAGACTAGACTGTTTCAAGACTGACTTGCCTCATATAGACAAGTCTGTCTTAAAACTAAAACGAAACAGTTTTGACCACGATACGTAGCACACATAAAACAAAACTGTCTATCTGAGACAATATTGTCTATACGACGTTTTGTTCCAAGTGTGCGCATATTCATACATATTGTAAAGCAATAGTCTGTCTTAAGACTGTCGTGTTCCAAGTCTGCGCTCAGCCTTATAATATAGGTACGTTCGTGGAGTTAAACGGTCGGCCTATAGAAAAAGACGCACTACGACTCTAAACATCTCTTTCGGCTCGTTTGTTTTTTGGCAGTGCGCTGTCCTGTTATAGTATACGTTCGTGGTGCAGACTGTCTATCTAGAGATTATAAGGAATAAACCGGTATGCATTTAATTTCTAAACTCGTACAATTTGTGACTGGGCCTATTCGCCGAACAAAAAAAACCGTCTCCCATTTTTTGATTTCAGGTTCTCTAATGTAAATAATGATAAATAGCCTATAATGTTTTTTTAAGATAGAATGTGTTACTGAGATGTAATAGGATGTAATAATAAAGTCACGTAACATGAGTATCTCGGCAAACGCGTATGTTACCTTACCACTTGAGTCTGATTCGAAATTTGAAAAGATGGTTATACTAAAAACAGTTCAAATATATGAATCTTATTTAAATAATCAGTTAGGTCAAGTTAACTGGCATCGGTATATTCAAGAATTGGCAGTCATGTAGTGATAGTTTACGCAAGCGCATTTTTATGGCGGTAGGAAGAAACGCAATCTTCCTTATAAGCTTGCGATGCGAAAAACTCTTCGAATTACTTCCTGTAGTTGAGGATCCTAATTCGTTAAGGTATTTAAACTTTGTAGCTGCAAATCATAAAGAGGTAAAGTTTGTATGTGTTCCGGCTAATCTTTGGAGTAATGATCAGATTTGAATATTTCGTTCATTAACGTCAAGCTTGAATCTGAATTGTAACAAACAAAACAAATGATTGCGTAATTATTAGGGATACTTTCGAAAAGTAAAAAAAATAAATAAAATCCTTATTAAAATGTTAAAATTGTGTGCTCTGCAAAAATGATTAAATATAGAATGAAATGTGTTCTACAACTTAAAGAGGACATCAAATATCTATCTACAAAAAGTCAGTGGTGTGGTGGCATACACGTAGACTTAAAAAATAACGGATCCTTTGCGATGCTCTTTTGATGTAAAAGTTTTACGGCATATTTTTTTATATAAGTTCGTTAAGTTATGCATAAAAATGTGAGACATAAATATCTCAAATTCAAAAATTTCAGTACAACTTCCTGAAACTAATAAGTATAATAAAATATATTGTGTTGTACCTATAGTGATAATTAGGTATAAGGATCTTATTTTAAAAGGTAATCGCAGCTTAATGACCTTACTCTCACCAATGGCATTCATACGAGTTTATTTTTAAAAATTGTATCTATTGATCAGGGTTGTGCCCGATGCCTACGAGTAAGTGGGATATTTTCGCAGGCTAAGCCGCGAGCGAAATCTAGTATTATTTACATCACCTAACCTTTCATGTATGTGTCTTTAGAATAACGAACAATCAACTTAACTATTTTAATTTCGTAGGCGCTGGCTACGCCTCTTTAAACGCAATTTCAGAGGAGCGACGCACCTGTAAACAATATCTGAGTCAAAGCCAAAGTCAAAATCGCTTTATTCAAGATAAATACAATTCTCATTATATATTTCTTGACGTCCTTTTAACTAGGGGCACACGTCCTAATGTTGGCACTGCACCAGATTATCAGCACCCCCAACTAAAACTCAAATTATAAGCTTACCATTAATTAATTTGGGATTCCGTTTAAAGAAATGAAAAATAAGATTCTTTTGGAATTATAAACTGGGCCAAACTACATTCTTCGATTAAAAAAAAGCCATTTTTTTTAAAAAACGCGGGAACATGTCCTTCAAATTACTTTGTTTTGACAGTTTCTTATGATCGTAGGTAAGTTCAGGTTTTTTTATTTTACTTTATTTTAGATCTTTTAGATATTTTTTACTGAACCTTTAGGTTTTATTCATGTATAAAATGTTTTGTAAGGCTTATCTAACAATGGAAATGAACGTTATCTTGATTTTATGTTCATAAATGAGATGCTGACATCTGGGTTCAATTTTTTTGCGAATTGCTAATTATCGGCACTGGTACTGTTACATGATAAAGTGGTATGTAAAATTGTTAATCCATATGTTTTATTGTAAAGCGTGATTATTTTATGCCTAGAATTCAATATTCTTGGAAAAAGTACTCTATGATTTCGGATTTCATATCCTGGCATGGTGCTGAAACTAACATTGCTAGTTATTTTCATATTATGATCAAAAGAATGTCTATTATTTTTTGGAATTTTTTATATTTATGTATTTATTTTTCTGAAACTTCGGTTGTTAGGCTAGGTATAAATAAAAGAGATTTTGATATAAACATTGGATTATTTCATTTATCTACCTAATTTTATGTCTAATTTTAAGGTGCTGATAATTGGCTCGGTCGATGCCAGTAATTGGTGATAATGGTGCCAATAATTGGTGTTTGGGTAATTATTTAGTCAAACTCATCTAAATAAAATGTGTATGCATAAAGACAATTTTTTATAATAAAAATCAATTACTTATTTAATAGTGAACCGAGAAAGCATGTTGTTAAAGGCGTTATCAGTATTATCACTAAAGATAAACCATATTAAAGTAAGACTAACTCTTAAAGTGCTGATAATTGGTAGCATCACCCTACTTAATCTAAGTCTAAATACATTTAAAAGTTTAGCAAACTTTACCACCGCCTCCAAAGCGCTAGTAGAGAAGAAGCGGCGAAACAAACTCTACTGCTGCATTTTCTTGAATATGAACTATCGTTTCCCTTGCCATATTTAAGGAAACGCTTGTATAGTGTCCTGGTCTATCTGGCTAACCTGGAGACGCTTAAGTTTTTTTTTTTTTTTGTGATACCAAGGCAACTACATTGCTACAAAAAGTCGCTGTGAGATTGCCCAAGCATTTGCCCACACGTAAATTAAATAAATTCTTTTCTAATTCCTTATTTTTATACTTAATGAATTTTCTTTTTACTTCGTAACTAGTAGTAAGTAGTAGCACTTACAAGTGCTAGTCGCAGTACGTATAAATCTCTTATTTAACCGTGCTTACCGATTTTGTATGATGAACGTACCTATATACTTGATAAGTTTTTAATAGCATTTCCTGTCGATTAACATCACGGAACCATTACTTATAAAAGAGGGAAAAGGGAATAAGAGAGGGAATAGAAATAAAATATATCTAAGATTTATTACTTAATTTATTAAAGTTTTACAAACTAACTTACACAATAATAATAATACATGCTGTGACAATTTTGTCACAAGAAATAAGATAAGAGTCATTATTAGATACGTACATATAAACTAAATAACCACCATTAAGCACCTGGAGCATCATACTAATTATAGTATATTCCTCACACATTCATACAACACTATCTAGTTCCAAACTAAGTAGACCATACACTATGGGTAGCTATTTGATAAACATACATACCTTTTTAATACATGAATATTCCATATATTTTTATATTAAAAATAAAATAAATAAAAACACATAGAAACCACTAGTCTAATATAAATATATTAAGGTAAATAGGTATATCACAACCCTTCGTTTATATTTAATGCAAATAAGATATCAAATGAAAATTATAAACTGAGTTATTTATTTAGCTTAAAAAAGGTTTACCCTATTAAAATAGTTTCGTAAAAGCAGATTCTGCAAGCATAATACATATTATTGCCAAAGAATAATAAAAAGAAATGATAATAACTGTCTATGAATTCCTACTCTCAGAAATTGTTGAAACTGAGGAATTTGTTTTGATAGAAATCTTTGATTGAATTGATTGAATCTGTTTGTATTGATTGAAAAACAGATTTGAACAAAAGTCAAAGTAACTAACCTTAGAATGAACATTCTAGAAAAATAACCTTATCAGTAAAAACTAAAACATTTTTACACAATTTGTCTTTATTAATCATACGCTTACATAGTATTAAGTATTGGTACTGTTCCTAATCAACGATCCAGTCTTCGTAAGGTATTTGCTTGAGGATGTGGTCTAGGAAACGCGACATTTTCTCTGCCAGGTCTCTCTTGAGCTCCGGCTTCATCTCCTTCAAGAGTTCCTGAGCATTCGTGTTGATGAACAGGTTTAATGCTGCCTCTGTAATATTTCAAAAACAACTTGTTGAAATGTGTGGATTAAAACGAAGGAGCTAGAATAAAAGTACTGATTTGTGATCTATGAAAGTTTTAAAAGTAATTGAAATTGTTTATGCTATCTTGGGTAACAAGACAAGGACTCAAGTGGCTTAAATTAGTCTGAATGTTATGTAATTACGATGTTTGTTGTATTGTATCGTTAATTAAAAGTCTTAGTGTTCAATATATTCATTTGTGAGATCTTCAAATGATTGATGAAAATCAACATTTGTATGGCGGTGTGTAGTACCGAATAGAATGGAATAATAATATGTTCAATGTCCAAATATTTCATCCAACGATAGTTTAAAAATATTTCCTTCCTATACCCGAGGGTCGGTATCTGGGACCGACTACATACATTTTTGATTGGCGCGGGTATAGGAAGGTTAAATGTTTGGGGAACCCGAACAGAAAACTTGACTGTCAGGGTCACGGCAGGCTCAAATCGACTAAAATCACGCGTTTGTTATTCCCATTTGTTAAGTGTTGAAGGCTCCAGGCAAACCTTCAAACAGATAATCGTAGATTCGGAATACGGTCCCTAGGTTATTTTACAACTCAGTCAGAATTAAATAAAGACTTAAACTCACGTAGTACAGTATTTCCTTTCTGAAGGTTTTCAACCCCCATCTGTATGTTCTTGACGGAGAAGTCAAGCTTGAGCTGCGTTAGTTTTAGGTATGTGCTACCGCCGCGCTTGTATGGCTCACCGCGGAAATATACTTTCGCTTTTACTCCCTCTGTGGATAGAAACAGATAAAAAAAAAATTACCATCACATGGCGTTAATGTTGGTTTTGAGGTTCAACTTTTCTTTGATTTTTGGTTCCTTGGATCACACAACTATTTTTTTCTGCGTGGGTGTTTGGATTTTTGTATATAACAAGCCTGATGCATGTGGCTTGTTATATATAAGAACCAAAACCCCCCATTATAACAAGCTACATGCATCAGATTTAGCTACGAAACAATTCCGGGCTATCATTAGTGTCAAGTATCATAAGTGCACCTATAACCATTTATCGTGGCCGTGGTAACTAACAAATGTGCAGACACATACCCATGCACGTCCAAGAGAATGTTATGTCTATAAGAAATTTAAAAAAAATTGTGTGTAGTGTATACCATATTCCCCCCAGTAGTCTCCGCCGCCGCTGGCGCGCACCAGCAGTAGCACGCCGGAGGAGCGGTACCGGGCGCGCGCGCTTATGTGCGGCCCGTACAGTGTCAACTGGAACTGGTGGGTCTCCAGGTCCGACCTGGGAATAAAATATGTACACGAAAACTTTATTGAAGTGCCTTTAAGTTAGTAAATATAGAAGCCAAGTGGTAATTCCTCATATTACGGTATAGTCATGACTAGTTTAGAGGTTAAAGTAGGGTGCTATTGTCACCTCTATAAGCTTGTAATATAGTAGCACCCACACCAAAATAATAATGTATTATTAAGTAGTAATTGCTCGCGTCTTTGTCCGCGTTTATGTCGTTTTCAGAATAGAAAGTAGCTTATTTGTCAATCCTGGGAACTCCCTTCATTACAGCAGCATTTTCCAATTACACAGACAGGTGTGCGTGTAATTGGTATTGTAGCTTATTAGTATAGGTACCTTATAATATGGTATGATGTTTGTGAGTACGTGACGAGTCAATAATGTAGTCAACATTACAAAATTTAAAAGTATTTAATTTGGAATTCAACGAAAAAATATTTTAGCTTAGCATTATTTTTGGGACACCTAAACACTGGTACAATGGCTTTTTAAATGTGTCATTGTCAATACAAAAGAGAATAAAATTTATTCTTTTGTATGCATTAACCCTGTCCACGCCGTTTACTTAGTAATTTGTCTTTGTGTCCGTCTCTCAACAAAACTTTTTAATATCTCTTTAACGATCATTGGACGTGCATTGAATATTATTAGATGACTAATTTCACAACTTCCTAACATTCCAATAATCATGTTCATATTTATTGGCAGTAAAATAACAATATAATTGCATTGTCCTTGTGGTGAAGACTAAGGGCCAGATTCAGAGACCGCACTTTGACTTTACTTTAGCAAAGTCTAGTTATTATCTCTGAATTTGAACAACATTAAAGTAATCTTTTCGCATGAAAAGTTTACTTTGTAGTAATAAATAATGAAAGTAAACTTTTTCATGCGAAAAATTACTTTAATGTTGTTCAAATTCAGAGATAATAACTAGACTTTGCTAAAGTAAAGCCAAGCGCGGTCTCTGAATCTGGCCCTAAGAGTGCAGTGTGTCACTTCCCCATCATCTCCTGTGGGTGACTAAAAAAACAACTAAGGGACATTCGGAAACGTAGAGTCATCGAAAAACTCGAAACAGACGCTATGTGTTGCTTTGCTACAGAAGCATGAATGTCCCAGGAGTGGGACTAATTAAGGGTTTAAAAGAAAAATTGTTAGGTGTTTTCAAACATGATCGAATCGGAAATAGGAAAATTCGTAAGAAAACCTAAATGACTGACATAGGATTGAGCATAAAGTTGCAATGGTTAGGTTAACAAAATTTTAAAACCTTGTGACCACGTAAAGTAGGCAGATTCCAAAACTGCTGTATATTATTATATAGGTGACATTTAGGCAATGTGTTTAATGAATGAGGGGGCACAGGATACTTTAGAGTAATCACAGATCAGTTCTCCGTGTGGTGACGGAGTAAGAATACAGTGTGTCACCACCCTATCTCATCCCATGGATGTCGTAAGAACCGACTAAGGGACTATCCGTGAATATTATCTTTACGTAATAAAAAGAAGGAAAAATTGAAATAAAACCCTATACCAATCCGTTTGGCCAGCGTGGTATTAGTAGGTCAAGTATCCCATTGTCACTGGAGGAGGCCCGTCCCTGCAGTGGGACATTAATGGGCTGTTATGATTATGATAATCACAGATCTAAGTATCACTCGCTCGGTCGCCTTAGGTACGGAAGGAAAGACGAGGTGTATTTTGAACCCTCACTAAGCGAATACTTAATGCAGCGATAGTAGTTATTTATGTAAAGATTACGTCTCCGCTACACTAGTGACGTAATGTAGTTACAAGAAGCAGACTATCACAAGAATTAACCATCTGCTCTCTTCTACGTAAAACTTATACATTCCACACTATTGTCATGTAATTTGTTATACAACATAATTATTGTTCATAAGTGATAAGACGTAAACATACAGACATCAAGTATGATCGTAATGTAATACCTACTATCATACAATAAATTTTAATTTATGAATGTACGGTTATAGTTTAAGTTTATACACGTTTCTGGATAGAGGGCCCAAGTTATGCACACCATTCAAAGTTGCTTGATTTATTGTTGAGATTGATACAAAAAGAATGGGTACACGTAGCAATAAATTATAACTTTTAATGTTACATTACAAATTAGTGAACTATCGCGAGGATTATAGACATAGTCTTGTTCGTTTCTCAATCACACGAGGGAGTCAGTACTCGCGAGGAGAATCTATGGTATGCTAAGAACTTATAATGTTACCTGACGTTAGTGATGGTCATGTTGGAGGCTCCCGTAGCTCGTATATCGTTGAAACTAGCTCGATATCCGTCCGGTCCACCACCCAGCGCGATGGACAGCTCATCTATTACTATCGGCTCGGACTGTAAAATAATTATACGAAATTAGTAACAGTGCATTATCATATTGGTTCGTAAAAATGTCCAAGGACGGTACTCCAGGGTATCATCATAACAGCCCATTAATGTCCCATTGCAGGGACGGGCCTCCTCCAGAGACGGAGGGATAATTGGCCTACTATTACCACACTGGTATAGGGTTCAATTTCAAGTTTTCCTTCTTTCTAATAGGTACAGGTAATATTCACGGATAGTCCCTTAGTTGGTTTCTAGGACACCCATGGGATGAGATGGGGTGGTGACATATTGTATTCTTACTCCGTCACCACACGGAGGTCATCTCTTATTGGTTCGTAAATGTCCAAGAGTCCAAGAACGGTTCTCCAGGGTATACTTACTGTAAATTAAAATAAAAACATTCAACCGATGAATGGACAGGCACAGGACCGCACAAGGTGGCAATATTTGGAGAAGGCCTATGTCCAGCAGTGAACATCCATTTTCTGATATGATGATGATAATTCATGCCCTAGACGACGATAATAGATATGATATGAAAGGAAAACATCGACTTCCAGGATCGAGAGAGTAATTTATGGATCATACAAATAATAACCTTGCGAGGAATTTAAAACGACACTTACCGCTGTGCCACAAAGGCAGTTAAAGTGATATCTAGGCCAATTGTCTATTAAGGAGGTGAAATAGTAAAAAGGGGATTCTACTACACAACTACAGTGATAAATAACAATTAATCCAAAAACACTAGTATTAATGATCTTAACCTTTAATTAGGCGCGCGGGGTCTTGGCGAACCCAAGTGATCTTCATTTGGAATTATTTTTTTAGCTATTTATCCTAGCGAGCCAAATTTTCTGCTAGCTTCATAACTCATTCACCCCTCCTTCCTCAGTAGCGCTTGCGCTGCAGAAATGGTTAGTTGCGCCGTACGGAGGTGCCTGGGGTCGCTGCGACCCCGCGCGACTAATAGTGTAGTTCAAATTTACGTAAGTATATATTTTTAAATTACTAGTTTTTACACTTATTTATTTCATTTTGAAGTTTTAGACACTTTAGTGTTATTATATGGTTCTAATACTAGATAATTGTCAAAGATAAACAGTTGTACTTATGTAAATGTACTCACTGTTATAAGTTCATGTTTTTTTTTCATTTGATGAGCGGAAGTTATATTACATTGTTGTTTCACGGGTACTGTAAGGTAGTTATAATGTTTTTTTTTATTTTAATTGTGTTGTACGATGACATTTGTCTAATCTGATATTATTTTTCGTAGAAACCGTTCAACATGGCTAGAAATAGGCTCATACTAACTGAACGAAATACTGCAAAAAGAATCTTATCTGAACAAGAGGTTCCAGGCCCTTCATCATCTAGCAATGATGTAACAACAAGAAAACTAGGAAGATTCTACATCCATCTACAAAATTCGACAAATGTACACTATTTCGAGTACAAATGTAGCATCTTCCTTTTTTTGTTGATAAAATTTATGTTCCTAAAAAAAATAAAAATTTATTGTTTTCAGTATTACAGTTACGTTTTTCTTGAGTTTTCTAATTTTGTTATAGTTTATAAGTAAATAATCCATAATAAAAGTTGATGATTATACATAAATACTTTATATTTAATGTCATTCACTTTGGGGTAACTGCAGACCCCGCGTGACTAACGATGTAAGTATTTTGGCGCGCCTAATTAAAGGTTAAAAACAATAATAATTTTGTGCCATGCATTATTATTATGTTCGTACCTCTTCAATGCCCAGTTCCGGTACACCACCTTTTAAGTAATCTATTAGATTGTTGAAGCTCTTCAACAGGCAGGCGTCTACGTTTGGATCACGTCGGGAACAGCGGCCGCCGAAGATATCTGTAGAAGAAAGATACATCAAAATTACTATCAATAAGATTTAGGTATAGTACCGTAAATGCTTTGACATAGTTCATGAAGACTGATCAGTTAATTTTACCGCTATCTGGGAGATAAAGCTTCTAAGAAAAGATTGCTGAATGAACGCTAAATAAATATGAATTTTATGTTTATAAGTAGATGTGGTTAATCAATCTCAATTTTATTCTAATCGAAATAGTTTTTGGCGTTAAAACGTTGTCTCAATTTCGCATTAGAACAATCATTCGCCGGTCGATTTTCAAAAAAACGTTTTTTGAAAAAAAATGACAGACCTCATTACGTCAAACTTGCACAAAGAAATATCAAAGTCCGGTTTCACATAAATCATAACAGCCCATTCATATCCCACTGCAGGGACAGGCTTCCTCCCGTGACGGAGGGATATTTGGCTTACTTATACCGCGCTGGCCAGATGGATTGGTACAGGGTTTAATTTCAAGTTTTCCATTTTTTTATTTCGTACAGATAATATTCACGTATATTCCCTTAGTCGGTTTTTACGACACCCATGGGATGAGATGGGGTGGTGATATATTGTATTCTTACTCCGTCACCACAGGAAAAGATATTATAGTTTATATCCTATTATAGTTTCACATAAATAATAGTTTAATACCGATATGATTTTTCTCTAGTAAACTCATATCAAGATTAAGTAACCTAACAAAGGTATAAGCAGTTAAGAGTAGGTATGTATGTGGTTTATTGCCATTAGCGGACTTCCTGGGTCATTGATTATTTTATTATCTGTCAATATTTTTGTAAACTTAACCAATAATCAATATTTAAACTATTGATTACATCACGTTACATAATTATTTAAATAAATAAAATAGATATCTACTTACTACCATAGATCAAGGCAATATATTTTTAGTTGCCTTTACTACTTAGTTTATGTGGACTGGACTATGGTAGGCTGATGACCTCATACAAATATTTACGTGACCAATCTAGGCCCATTTGTCCTTCAAATGTTACTTTATTTTTATTTTATTTTAACTATCAAATGATTTAATGGTTTTATTTAATTCTTAAGTATTAATATTGATTAACTGCTGTTTCCTTTACATAATATTTTATTTAGAAATAATATGAAAAACCTTCATAAAGACATTTAAAGCGTAATTCGTTTCAATTTCCTTTTCAACATTCAGAGCAGTCCTATTTCACAACAGAGGCACAACTTTGATGTTTTAAAAAATACTTAGAAAAGAGAGCTTATTCCACCTCCATTCAGTAGAGTGACTTAGGTACCCTTCCGCCTCAACACAGTTATATTGATAACTGTGCTTAGGCGGAAGCGTAAGTGAAATTACAAGGTTGTGGTGACGGAGTAAGAATACAATATGTCACCACCCCATCTCATCCCATGGGTGTCTTAGAAACCGACTAAGGGACTATCTGTAAATATTACCTTTACATAGAAAGAAGGAAAACTTGAAATTAAACCCTATACCAATCTGCCTGGCCAGCGTGGTATTAGTAGGCCAAGTATCCCATCGTCACAGGAGGAGGCCCGTCCCTGCAGTGGGACATTTATGGGCTGCTATCATATGATGAGTTTATGTCTAGGGCATGCAGCTGCTTGGCTGTGCTCTGACAAAGTCCATGAGCAGTGATTACCATTCACCAACAGGTTAGTCAACTGCTCGCAAACCTCCTAAATCTAAATCAATAAAAAAGGCGGGAGGCATAATCTAGTTCAGCATAAAATAGCCCACAAAATTATTACCGTAACATAGTATTTTAATAAGCAACGGTATTTATATACATTCCACGGCCAATGTCACCTACACTTTTGTTTGTCAGCTGTTATGATAATCTAATAGCGGTTACTGACTAGCGTTTTATACACGGTTGTAAGGTCGTTTTCTAAAGCGCTGGTAAGCGCGCTCCTACGAGTAGATCATAGATATGCCAAAGCATATAGTCTACTTGTAGGAGCGTTGAAGCGTTTTTGAGCTCATAATAGTTTGAGCTGTCAATTATGCCCGAAATATGCCCGTTTACGCCATTTTGAGTTTTTTTAAAGCCTGCAATGTAGCGCACGTGTAAGCGGGTAAGATGAATCAATCGTATACTCGCAGAAAAAACGCTAATCTGAAACTGCCTTAATATGCTTTCGTTGACCAACCTGCTTGGATAGTACTTTATATGCAGTTTACGTTCGGTAACGGTAGCTCACTTGCACAGAGAAAACAATAGCTAGCCATCAATAACGGGGTTACATAGACAATATAGTTTCATTGTTATTTTCCCTGATGAGGCTTTGTTTCATTCAGACTTTTTGCACGTGAAGGTGATCTGTGATCCGCGGCTGAAGGTAATTTTTTTCAATGTTTACGAGGTTACTTCGTACTGATAAAACACTGAAAATTTTAAAATTTTTGAAAAAATCAGAAAAGAATGAGTCTAAGTATATAAAATACTGCAAATAGTCACAAAGGTTATTGTTTTCAAAGACCTTACAAAAAAATTGACACTCGATGGAAAGACCTTGATAAGGCGGTATTTGTGAGCTTGTAGGGCTTGACTCTACTTCTCTTATTTTGCAGCTCTTTATATAGGTAGTAAATTTAGCTAAAATAAAAACGGAAATAAGAAAAAAATAATCAATGTCGCATTCATTCATCGGTTGACGCAATGGCTGAGTTACCGATACAAACAAATGAAAGTTAATGTTTAAGTTCCTTTCACTGTGGAGTCTTTGTGTACCGGCGCATAAACGACTCACCGCATTGTTGAGGCCTAGGCTTTCATCTGAGGCTGAATGCGGGATCAGGTAAATTGTCTCCATGTTTGTTTATGCGGACAAGTATTTTATTTTCATACTAATATGACAATCACACAAAGACAACCTAAGTTAAGTAAGACAAAGAGAACCTAAGTTCTCTATCTGAAATCAGTTCCTCAAACCCTAGGATCGTGGTCAGCATCAGAGTTGCTCCTGGAGCGGATGAATAGTCTCCATGCATCGGTTTTTTTTTCAACGCCTCTTTTTTAATTTATGAAATGTCGGGTGTACTCGTATATCGGTTGAGAGGAACGAATATTTAATTTGGTCGATCTATCTAGCTAGTGTCTGTTTTAGGTTAGTAGTTATAAAAATACCGATATTCAAACCAACACCTGATCGTACTCAACTTTACTGTAGAATTTCAAGTAGAAGGATGACCGTTACTTCGAATGTGTTTTTACGGTTTTTTTATCTGTCTAGCATTTATTGACGTTTATGACAGACTCTCTTTTTGACTTTTCTTGGCCAACAACTGTTTTATTTTAGATTATTTAGCTTTAGAAATACTTGTACTTTCAGAAACTACCGTTCAAAAGACTTAGACTACTTAATTTCTCTTTTAATTGGATTGGCCGAATCATTAGTAGACTTGATGGAGTCAAAACAAAAGGGTGTAAATTAAAGTGACTAAGAAGTTTTTAGTAATATTATTCTGTTTCTATTATTATATATTTTGTCCCCCACAAATATATTACAGTAGGTACATATTTAAGAAAATTATTCATAAACAAGGACTTCAAATAAATAAAAAATAGACCTTAATATTAAAACAAGTTATTTTAGTAGAGAAATAAAGGTCTACGAAGGGCGGATGCATTCCACCTGCAAGTGTCATAATACTTTTTAATTACGTTGTATGTGGTATAACGGCTCGGCTTAGTGCACCTGTCGAGGTCAATGATCCCGCGAGACCTTGCCCGCGAAACTCGATCTCGCAAAAACCATTTTACTGTTAACAAGCTTATGTTGATGCTAATGTTAAGCGCTAAATTAATGTAATTAAAATGCACTAATTAGACCAACTTTTAGATAATTACGTAAGCTATACACAACAAGCTATACAGCTAGGTATCTGTTAAAATGTACTACTTACTAGGGTAATGGCTCCAGTGAATGAACACCCCCCAGTGAATGAACAAAACGCAGTTTTTTCCAAAAAATAAGAAATTAGGGCATTTCTACTAAATAGAGTATTTTTTTTGTAATAGTAACGATATTCCTAATATTATTAGCAACATTGATTTCAAAAATCACTGTTCATTTCAAAACGGCGAGCGTCTAAAGTGGTAGGCAACGTGACATTGGGAATTTGTTCGAGCCGGAATTTACGTCTCAGGTATTACGAACCGTTTATGATTCGATATTATAACCAAACCTGCGGTATTTTCGTCAAGATATTTGTTTATAAATATAATAGAATAGCTAAATAATGCATTTTAAATCAATTTTAACATGTATATATTCCGGTACAGTATAATATTAAGTGCCCCAGCATTGGAACTCAAAATCTTGTAAAACCCAATTAATGAACGGCCGTTCATTCATTGGGTATTGACGATTTCACATTTTCGTAAAGAAATGTATTTTATTTTAATTCTGTTAAGTTCACATTTTCGAAGTCATTTCATAAATCGATTTCTGATCTTTTGGCCAGTATTCATTTATTGGTTTTTAAAATCTAGTAAATGAACCATCAATTTCCATTGTGTTCATTTGCTAGTTTTAAGTAAGAAGACATAACCATAACACTCGAAAATGAGTCTTATATTCAAAAGGGTAAAGATTAAATTCATTTGTTGGTGTTTACTGTTTGCTGGTTATTAACCAGTAAATGAACATTATATTTTTGAAACTAAATTGTACATTAAAATCCTTCAAATCTTTTAGCTCTTCATGAGTGCAGGTGTTAGGGTATCCAGGACATGATGAGAGGTGGGCCATAGTTTGGGGAACACCGCACAGGCAACTCAGTCCGCCAATATTTGTAAGGCCCCACCGGAGCATGTTCTCCTTGCTTCGTCCTAACTGTGTTTGCAATGTTTTTAAGGACTTCCAGGTAGCCCATGGTAACTCATGCCCGGGCGAAATCCTCACAGAGAGTGACACAAATGGTACTGGTAGTGACACTATTTTCGCGCGAAAAGTTGCCCCTCCCGTGTACTGGGTCGGTACTTAAAAGGTAGACGTACTTTATGAAGATCTTTTGGCTACGCAGCCTTTGCTGCACTGGAATATAGCCGTGCACTGGGTGCCGATGGTCGTCATCAATTTTGCTCTTTTTAAGGGAAGCCGCCACATCCCTACGGACAGGGGGGCGATGCCAGCCAGTGGGTACAGAAGTCTGACCGGTGTAGGTTTAAGGCAACCTGTAATAATCCGGGAGTTTTCGTTCAAAGCTGTATTCATTAACCTACCATGAGCTGATCGGTTTCAGACTGCGCACGCGTATTCTCCAGCCGAGAAAGCAAGCGCCGGCCCAGAAGTCCGCATTACCGGGGGCGAGGTTCCCGGGTTCGAGGGTTTTTTTGTGTTCATTTACTGGTTTTTTTTTGTGTCCATTTACTGGGTTTTTTTGTGTTGATTTACTGGAAAATTGCGTTCATTTACTGGGATTTTGGGGTATTCTTCTATATATTGCTAAATATCTTACAAACTGTGTATCCTAAAAGGTAAAACGAGCCTGAAAAATATTTTTGAATAAATCTTCTAAAATAAAAACTAGCTCTGAGGCACTATGCATAACGAAAATCGTATATTTATTTTTTGAAGTTTGCAAATTGCTTAAGTGTTCATTAACTGGAGCCTTTACCCTATATAGCAGCAGCTATACACAAGCTGTTCAAACAAACAAACAAACTCTTCAGCTTTATATAATAGTAGGTATAGATATGTTATAAATTCAGTTCACATATTCAATCAGTTATGCAATAGCAGTAATTTCATTAAAGTTCTTGCAAAACCCTTTTTTTATTGTGCTTAGCTTATACCACAGAGGGAGTTTACTATGTAATAATATATGAAAAAGAAAACGAACCTTTTATAGCCATCAAGCGAATTATTTGGCTAAGTTTTGTTACTATAAATAACACAAAATTTTAAGATTGCAAAGTTAGTACTCTCTGGCTTAATATTTTTAAACAAGAAAACAAGACTTTTTGTAAAACTTTTTACGCGCTGTCACGATTTTAAGTTTAACGTTGTAGAAAGTATTAGGCATGTTTTTATTGCAATTAAAGTGAAGATTAGAAAAAATTAAAATGTTAAAGTTTATTTTTTATTTTAAATATAAAATGCTAGGACCTCTTCCAACGCAGTGATAGTCGTAAAAACTGAGTAAAGAGCAAATAATCATGTTTTATTCGCGAAAAAAAAGAGTCACACAAAACCCAAGTTTTCCTTTACTGCTAAGCCGTCTGTGCACTGTGTGTGTTTCTTTCAAGGGTTGTTATGATAATGTTATCGAAAAAAGATTTACAGCTTTACATTTATGTGCATTTTATAACATGTGAAAAGTTGCTTGACTGTGTGATTTTTCCGATGAAATCCTAAAATATTTTCTTTTATAATTTAAACAGTATTATACTAATAACGATGTCAAATAAGTAATAAAGGTTGCAAACACATCTAGAACTAGGCTTTATAACCATACTAGTAAGAAGAAGGACAAAGTGGTAACAAGTAAACATTGCTTAGGAAAATAGGACGAAAATACCAGTAGCTATTATCATAATCTTTATAAATCTGTGTCTAGGTCGATCTCTAAGTAATTATCGGTTGTAAATGTTATACAATTAAAACAAGATATTTAAATTATTTATTAACAGTTAAAGCTGGGAACAAGCGTAGGGTATGTCTACGTAAGCTTGTGTATAGTACTTACTACTTTAAAAAAAAAACGTTATTGCGTTTACTAAAATATAGTATAGAAACTATGATTTGTTAATATTTATAATTGTTAATTAGATAGTATTTAAGTTAGTCTCTTAAGAATGCTGTGCCCGTCAGGGTCCATGGTGTAACCTGTGGTGTAACGATTTATATTAATTATTTCACCTATGGAATGGCAATAAAATATTGAGTATAGTAAACTAAAAGATACGCGACTCGGAAGCCTATAGCCTCTACAATGGGATCGAAAAATTTGTGGTGTTCTCTTTTCCTAAAGAGAGATCACAAATTTAAACATTTACTGGGGGATATAAAGATGATTCGGGTAGGGCACAAATCCCTAATCGCTCGATAATTAACCCCAGACGACCACAGCAGGTCAATTCTTGTAACATACAATAGGGATGATTTAATGTTGAATAATTTGACATTATATTTAATACATGCCAAAGTGGTGTTCGTTCTATTCAATATAAAAACCTTAATAATTTCGATTTATTAAAAGTTGATACATTAAAAATAAGAAACTTCACTAAGTATTTTTAATTAAAAGTTGAATAAATTTGCAGGCTTAACATTTTCTTGGACGAGGGGTACTTTCGTTCAAGAAATGTATAACCTAATTAATTGCTATAGTGATATGAAATGTCATGTTATAAGAATACCGATGGAAGCTATGTTCAAAGAGTACATAGAGTTACATTCGTATTGCATTGCTAAATTATGATAATTTTTAACGTTTTTCTTTAGCACTGTTGAATTTGAGACCAATTGACGCTTGTATTCTTATTTAATCATATTCATATGCACAATAATATCAAGTTAGAGACATATACATTCGAATAGAATAATCACACATGAATAGGGTCTATGTAGGCCTACGATGATAAGTTGCTTTAAGTACAGCTTAAATTTATTTCTCTACTTTATTACCCTTCCTTATTTGATGTTTAGTTTATGCAATAAACAAATTAACCATAATAAGATTTAATCTAAGAGCAAGTTGACGATTATATCATAATTGCTGTGTATGTAACTTTACATAATAACTCCATAGGAAGGTATGGAAATTAAATTTTAAAAAGAGTTTTGCGGTAACAATTTTTTTTAAATTAAAAAAGAAGAATATATTGAGTTAACATTTTAAAGGTTAATCAAACAAACACTGCAGGGATACTGCTTGTAATGACGATTTTAAACATTTTATTTTCTTTATATGAACATAATATATTTTGTAAGCTTTATCTTAGTTTCCTTTTAATGAAACCCATGGAATGGGATCGAAAAATTTAATAAAAAACAAAAGAAATTAAATGGCTATCGATGTGATGATAAGTCAAAATGTGCGACATATTTTTTGTTGTAAGCATCTTTTTATGATGTGGTAAAGGCTATCAACCAAGGGCGCCGCTTCAGAGTTACCAACACTTTTTTACCTATTTCATTGCTAATGTTAAAAACTTGGAAACTTGCAATGACTACGTAGATACTATTGTAGTTTAGTTGTTTTATGTCTTTACTTTTGTAGTATTAAAAAAGACAACATGATTTGAAAGTTTATCTCTCTTTTTTGCATTGGATACTATCTAGGCTGCAAAATTGTCTTCTTTTTCTTCTATTTGTGGCAAGATTTGGAACTCCTTGGTACAAAAGAAAGCGCAAAATATTGGTGAAAGTAAGTAATTGAACTTTCACAGTATGTAAGTAAATATAAAATAATAATGTTAATGGCACTTTACACTAGTGTAGAGTTCCACGAATTCTCGTATCAAAATAAGGAAATAAATACGGTTAACACTGAAGAAAGTATGTAAGTATATCATTCGTATTTTTTCGCGGAAATCGCAATGAATACCAGATTCACGTTTCAGACGCAATTCGTTGTTTTTTTTTGCTATTTATTTTCTTTTTTTAATTGAATTAATTGTCATCGCAATAAATATTTTGTGAGATGTAAATGTCTATTTCACTCAAATAACAATGAATTGTCGTTTTGAAGCTGAAACATGAGGAGTCAGTAACAGCAGTAACTTTTAGAATCATTACTAAATAAAATAAAAATAGTATTTATAATTCTTTAAGTTAATAACAAAAAATCAACTAATAGAAGTCCACGAGTGGACTGTACGCAAATGTTTTTATCAACCCACGAATATTATCTTGTCACGTGAAATGGGTATGATCATGATCCGGATAACTCTGAGTTATCCGGATCCGCCATTGCAGAACCTTTTAGCCGCATAATGCATAATACTTTAGTAATATTCGTTGGCATGTTAAGGTAAGAATATTATAATTACATTTCTATTGTTTAGGAAAGGTTTAGATATCATTAGGTACAAGTAGTAGGAACTGTTATGTTTAAACACGTACAGATATTAATATTTTAGTTATTGGTTGACGAATCATACTTCATTTGCCTTTCTAAGGACTATTTGATGAACTCAATCAATGTATTTTTCTCTTTTTGGAGTCGCTTAAATCGCTTTGCTGAGCCGCTACCTTGTTATCCAGCTATTACCGAATTGAGTAAGTTCAATCTCTGCCTCGAGCTTAAAATATTGTTGATTGTTTTTCTGTTTATTTCAACAAGTAATAGCAAACAGAGCTTTATGGGCAATTTCAATTAAATTAGTTAATTACTGTTTTGTTCTCGCTTTCTATCTGGGTAAGTATTAAAAAGTTTAAATAAATATGTAATTTAAGGCAATGGCAAGTCTTTGTTTTTCTTTTGTTAAAAATATTATTACCTTAAATTAATCTTTATGTGGTAAAGGAGTAAGATTAAATTGTTGTTTCCACCCCATAGCATTCCAGGGGTGTAGCTAAAGGCAGGGGAAATTTCGCAGATATAATCTCTAGGAAAACTTAACATAAGACTCTACACTAAGTAATATAATTATGTCTGAAAGGCGTAGGCGAGATACAATTATGTAGTTACATTCCGTCATTGGATGAGACGCTTGAACAACCCATTAATTTTATTCTTACTTAAATTGGCAGGTCTGGTAATCATAAATAAATACATTTTATGTAAAGGAAATGCCTGACATAAAGTAATCTATTCTGTGTATATTATAAATGAATAAAAATATTTGATATGTGTAGAGCAATTATTTTATGTCTTTCAAGAAATATAATAGGCAAAGATAATCTCTCAAAATTTAATTTGTAAATACATAGATAATCATTAAGGATTAAAAATAACTATAACAACAGACGATGAACTGCAGGTGTGAGCATCCTCTTTATGTTATGGTAAAATATATATATATATATATAATAAGTCATTGTATACGAACAGTAAATTAAATGACACAAATACTATCACTGGTTTTTCTACTTTCTTCTACTTACGTGTATTTGATGAGCCCGATGACGCTATAACGGCAGCAAACAATAACAGCACTTGATAATTCGCCATTATAAAAAAAATATTTTCGCGCGTTAATCAACCACAGAAAAATTTAAAGTTCGAATTTGGAATAGACAATGTTTGTTTTTAATTATAATTTGTGCGTGCGTCCGCCTTGTTCTGTCACGAGCGGAGCAATGAGGTGTCGCGTAACTGTCTGAACCTGCTTTAAGACGCAAGATGCGTTGACCGCTAAATGCTTTTCCTTTATACTTTTTTTGCAGATATGTTGTCTTTCTGTCCTTACAGTGACGGATTAAGGATTACTTTGGTTTCGGATTAAAGGCTAGATGTCATCTTATCCTTAGGCTCTCGTAAAAGGCGATCTCATTTATTGGTAGAGGCTCCTTGACTTTTATTCTTGATTTTTATTCTGAATTTTTCTGGAGTTATTCCACCTACTTTTCCACAACGGCGACTTTTATAAGCCGGGATCGTATAATGTAATAGCATGCATAGCAAATAACGTAATAGCATGACCTTACAAAACACCTGATCCTGTGTCATCACCATCGTCGTCTCATTGTCTTGCGTAGGTTTCAAGTCCACCCTTGCAGCAACCCAGTCAAGTGTAAGTTCGTGTTCTTCCTTTGGTAAAACAATACTGTTTATGGTCGATGAATATAATAGATATGTTATGCTCTCCTTTGTTTAAGTCCATGATCATTTCTCCATGATGTCATTTCTGTAGTAAATAATGGGAATGTTTGTAAAAGTGTTTCAATGCCTACAGATTTTTATGATTGCGTAACTATATATTTACAATCGTGGAGATATAACTACTGCTCTAGTGTTTTATAAATACGATGTATTCTTGTCTCAGGGTGTGATTTGTTGTATAACCGTTTGGAAGCATATGTACAGCCCAAATTGTATAATCTCTACCTCATTGGCGCGATTGTCGATGTACGCCACTATCGTCACTGAAATCGTGGTTCCGTTTTTCCCATGACGAAAAAGGCGAGGCGGTGCCGATCCGTTTACGTTACGTTATATGTGCTACGTACACCTAGCGTACTCTTAGCGTAGTAACGTTTGTATACTACTGAGTAACATTTTGTATACTAATGCTCGGTGATGTATCGGTGGTAAAGTGGTCGTTTATTCGAGTGCAAGAGATCGAAGATTCGATTCCCACGAAAGATATTGTGTGATATGTAGGTTCGTAGTGAAGAATACGTGGATATGTATGATCCACAAATTATTGTCTTAAGGGCTCGTTTTGAGATGTCTTGTTTAAAAAAAAATGTCGTTTTCAACAAAGGCGGCCGCTTGCTAAACATTCTATCTGGTGTTGATAAACCAAGACAAATAATGTTATGACTAAATGTCTGGAATGTCGATATTACCATTTACCATCCTGTCTCATTTAGAAGAATCGATAACCACCCTGAGAGAAACATAAAATTCATATCTTTATTACCACTATAACTCTCTAGTTTTACCCAGTCATGACTATATGGTTTGAACTTTATGCGCAAGGTCCAATTTTTTTTAAAGTAGAGTGCTAAGAGTCTTATGTAAATGTTGAATATAACATATTGTTAGGCATGAGATTTTGTAAAAGTTATTAGAGGCCTTAACCAAGCAGATCCTATATGAAACATACTTTTTTTTCTCGTTTTATATATCTGTTACACATAAACTCACACCACATCAAACATCCTTCTTCAAGCACAGGAATGTTTGACTTATCCGGGCATCGAACTAGCGACCTCTACGTAGCTATAAATGATATAATGTACCACTACACCACAGATCTCGGTAGAGTTTGAGCAGAAAACATTAAAAAAAAGCCGTTAGATTAATAAAAAAGTATTATCAATTTCCGATATAAAGCAATATTTCCAATGAGATGGAACGTTAAACCGAATGTTACCGTTATTACCGGTTGGAGTGCATTTATCAGATGATTATGTCGGTCAACGGTGTCTTGGTCGATATTCTAAGTAGCTATATCACTTAGCGATTATTTTTAATACTTTTAATTGGTAATGGCAGGCACTCTGCGTGGGCAAATCCGACGTTTATTTAGAACGACGAAAGATGAAATGTTGGCTGGGGAACTAGACAAGGAACAAACATACTTATTAACATTTTCTTAAATTTTTTATATAAATATTTACAAATTACTTAAATAAGATAATGATAATGATAATGATCTTTATTTGTAACCAAAACATTCGTACAGTAAGTATACATGTTATTATTATAATAAGGTACAATTTTACTACACATATAAGTACTCTGAGCCCCACACTAGGATACCCTGTGTCGTGGGGTCTCAGGGCCAGATTCAGAGACCGCACTTTGACTTTACTTTAGCAAAGTCTAGTTATTATCTCTGAATTTGAACAACATTAAAGTAATCTTTTCGCATGAAAAGTTTACTTTGTAGTAATAAATAATGAAAGTAAACTTTTTCATGCGAAAAATTACTTTAATGTTGTTCAAATTCAGAGATAATAACTAGACTTTGCTAAAGTAAAGTCAAAGTGCGGTCTCTGAATCTGGCCCTCAGTCTCTTCCCAAATTCATAATATTGTTCGGTGAGTATAACAAAGAATATAATTTTAAAAATACACTAGACATTAAGATTAACATAAAAATAAATAGTGAGAGTGCGTGTGTTTGTGTGGTGTGTGTTTGTGTGTGTGGCGTGTGTTTGTGTGTGTGGCGTGTGTTAGTGTGTGTGTATTTTCGTTGGTGTATGTTTATGGGCATGTTTTTGTAGTGTGCTGTGTATGTTAACTTGGTATTTGTATGAAATCTTCAGTTTGTGCATAGTTGAGCTGAAGCAACCAGCTAAAAGAAGATAATGAATGATTAATTACACAATATATTATTATAAAAACTTATTTTAATTAATATTGGAATAAGCTAAAATAAACATCATTTAAGTACCTACTTAAATTCCCAATTTTAGTACGATCAATATTTTTAATACCATATAATGGTATAATTGAACTAAACAGGTTCTTACCAGGAAAAAATAATTTCAGATTACTCATTGATATAATATTTGACTAATACATATTATAAGCAGCGCAGTTTTAAGAAAATTGTTCATTAAGCTAATAAGCTACTCATATGTGAGCTACTAATAGCTTAATAAGGTATTAATATAAATTAGGTTAATAGATCAGCATTGGTGTCAAGGAGGTCGCGCCTTTAGGGCTGTCAATAAAATTTCCTAACGCTATTCTGCCAATATAAACAGCAGCGTTTTTAACGTATTTTTAATTATATTCTAATAGCCGGCTTAACCTTTATGGTGTATGGCTTAAATAAAGAAAAAAAAAATATATTCTAATTTTTATTAAACGTAACAGATTTTATTAAAATAATTTGAACCTTAGTCACCATACCATACACTCCAAAAGCTACTTCGGGCCATCTTAAACCTGCTGCCACTTTTTTAAGGGTTGTCAAAATATTGCGCACGCAATACCTATCCACTCTGCGTCTTTCGGTACGAAGTAACTATTCCTGAAACTTTCTGCCCTGTTGGCTATTGATTCTGAGTGCTTAGGTGCCTTGCCCTTTGAAGTTTTCAAAGCTTTTTATAATTTTGGAGTCTCTTTACAACACATCGTTTTGTGTTTAATATCAATCATGAACACGTTTGTAAAATCCAAGTAACTCAAGGACCTCTTCTAGAGCATGTGTTGTGACTTGTGTCTTTAAAAATAAAATAAATATTTTTCCCATACAGTAAACAAGTGACAGAAATACACAGTTATTGTTTTTTTAACATTGCTGATGTTAGTGTCAATATTGACAGGTGTCAATACAAGACGTAGCAAGGGCGCACAGATTAAATATTGTAGCACAAAGTTGCTTACTTTTCCGAACATACTGTAAACTTAGTCGTGTTTCTACGCATTCATAATGAGTCAGTTTCTTTGTTAAAGATATATACTTAATAATAAAATGCAGGATTGGGCGTCCGCCAATGTCGAAGGGCAACCTTCTTATACCATGCTTATTATATTCGTATAGAGTTTTGTGTCAAGTCTTCTTCATCAAGTCTTCGTCAATCTTTTGCTTTCGTAAAAATAATGACTGAAATTTCCCTTAATTTTAAGACTTCTACGGAATGAGCTTGGGTGGTGACTGGTGTACACCGTGTATACTTACTCCGTCAACAAATGAAGAGTGTGTTTCAATATTATAAATAATTTACTACCAGTGTACGTGACTCTGATCATGCTCGTTAGAGTTTATAATTGTTAATTTTTCTCTTGTTCTTGTTAACTTGAGATAATTATATGATATACCATAGAAAATAAAGCGCGAGATCTGTATCGCGCGACAGACTTTTTAAAGAAAAGAAGAAGAAAGAAAAATGAAGAAAACTATCCGGGTTATATAGCGCCCGTTTTGTTTGGGTATAGAGGCGATAAAAAACAACAAAATAGTTTTGTTAATTTATTTACAAATGCTCAATAAATATGTTTAAGGTCGTATAGCTGAGTACGTATGCAGAGCGAACACAAGCTTTTTATACCAAATACCACTTTACAGCGTAGGTAATGTTCACACAGCAACACATCAAGTTAAACATTTTCATTTGAAATTGTGTCTTATTTCAAGGTATTAAGGTACATGAGTGTCTAGGTTGATTAGTTGCTGTGTGTACCAGAGAGTGCAAAAGAACAACAGTAAACATTGTTGTTCTTTTGCAGCATATACACAATCTTGATGCTAGATAAAACGTACAAAAATACATACGTGTATGTTTTTTTATTGACAACAATAGATAGAAGGGCTTATATTACCTTGGACGTTTAAAGTTTTTTGAAACAAATTTAAAAAACAATAATATTGCTTTAAATGTTGGACGTAGGGCCCTTAAATGTGATAAATACTTAATACCTGTCGTTACGACGCAAATTAAACAGCTTTGAAATATCGGTTGCTTAGCACAAATAATAAGTAATTATGGTAAAAATAAAGACAATGAAAAATACAAATCAGTCCAATACAATTTTGTAAACACCAAGCACTCTACATAGGTTTACATTAAAATAAATAAAAGCACACTAAATTTATTTGCAAACTGGCACTGGACTTTTAATCTAATTAGAAGTCTAACTTCGGTAGCTAATGGTTTGTACACCTTACCCATTTGTCAGACGTCTGACCAGTTAGCCAGACTATTCTCAAAGTATTAAATTAAACTCCGTATGGTCGTAAATTCTGTCATTTGGAAGGTAAGAACAACAGGACTTCTTGCAGATTTGAGAGGGTATTCATCTTTATCATGCACATTAGTGTCTCAAATAATTATTATATTTTAGCTGAAAAATGCTAATTACACTCTATTTTGTACTTAGTAAGATTTATAATGCCATGCTAGCCTTTTGATTCTATTTCAGAGTATTTAACTATAATATTCTATCCTGTTGCTTGAGAGCTATAAGATTTTAGCGAATACTAATTAAGTGACTAACTTAAAAATTAAAGAACTCGTCATCGTCGTAAACTTTTTCTGCAGTCACTGGGTTTTTAAGTGAAGATAATTTGAAGCCTGTTCCTTGCATTTCATCTAATTTCGGTAACTCCTTCTTAATCATGTCTTCAACATTTAATTTATCCAACTCCTGCTGAACCCTTTCTTTCAGAGGTCCTTCTACGGCATCCATTATTTGATACCTTAGCAGATTGGGAATAATATTGACTACAAATTCAATGACATAATCAATAGTACCGGCGCCATTCCATCTTACTTGTATATTACCTATTTCTAATTCTAAGTCTCTGAAAACAGGTCTTTTTCTCGTGTCCAGTGGTTGTGCTAGAATTATTCTTGCGCTGATATATTCTACTGAGAATGATGCCGTACCCGCTCTAGACATCAGACCTCCTACTGCAGATATTTCCCATTGTGTTTGACCTTCCAACTTTTGAGTACCAATCTCAAAGTCCGCAATAGCCGTATGATTCTCCATCTTTAAAGTTATGTTGCCAACTCTTTGAAACGATGAAACTCCTGTGATCCAAGTATTTGCAAGTGTAACTGTAAATATGCTCACTGTAGTATTATAATCTTTAACCTTATAAGGATCGAATTGCATGTCTCTGACTTTTTTTCTAACATCTATAATTACCATATCGAGTGGAGAAATTGAGTTAGGGAACTGAATATCGCCGGCTACTTCATCTAGTTTAGCATTTATTTCAGTTCTTACTTTAGTGTATGCTTCTTTTAAGATGTATGGTTTGATGGAGTCGAAGAGGAAGTTTCCTACTGAGTTGATAATGCCCTGAAACATTCCACCGAAAAAGCCCAAGTTTTCAAAGTTAACAGCTATTGTGTTAAAACCAAGATCTATAACGATGTCTTGGGCACGTAGCTTTCCATCTCGCTCGACACCGAGGGAGGCCCTCGCTGTTATCTTGAGGCCGGTGACGTCGACTGTGAATGGCCCTTGAGCTTTGTTCAACCATGTCGACATTGTGTAGTTACCCCGCGCTTGCAGTACATCGATGCTCATTGCTGCTTGCACCTGAAGTTAATAAAATGTGTATTATAGTACAGTCTAGAACTTTGTTTCAATATATTATATTTGTGCATAAAAGCTCTATATTGTATGCTTGACTGCTTTTTAGAAAACTTATACTTTTTATCAAGATTAAAATAAAAAGAGAGTTATGTGTATCTTTAACTTATATTATTTATATAAAAAATAAATATTTATCCATGAAAGTAGTGACTAGTTCCTTCAAGCGGAAAAGAAAGAAAAAATAAGATAATAAAGAAAATAGGGTGTGTCTGGATGTTTTCTGTGCCCCTAATTTTATGTAAGTGTAAAAAAAATCCACAACAAATTTTGAAATTAAAGTAATACCCAAAAAACTAAGAGTTACCTCCATTTCTCCGATTTCCGCACTGATATAAAGTATGCGAAATTTACTGATGCCATATACAGCAGTATTCTTGAAATACAAAGTACCAAAAGAAAGGGATTGTTTCATGTCAGGTACTGGATAGGGTTCTGGTATTTCAGCGCCAGGAAGCCCCACAGGGTCTGGTTGTTTGAAATGTTCAAGTACAGCCAAAACATTTTCACTCAACTTCTTTTCTCCCTCTTCCAGATCTGATAAATCTTCATCTGTGTCTTCTGTAACTGTAATGAAAGTAATTTAAATACGTAATAAAACATTATAATGCATAATTATTATATTTTGTGATGGATATTGTAAAAGTCGATTATGAAAAAAGGAACTTGTAACGTTTGTTGTAAGGTAATGCTTTCCATTACCTGCGTAAAACCCTGTTCTAATCTATCTAGACAACTTTGTATTAACCTTAAAGTTTCCAACTAGAAGTAGTAGGGGCCCCATAGATATCAGAACAAGAGCCAAGAGTAGGCACAAGATAGAGAGTAGTGTGCCTCTCCAGCAAGAAGAAGCGTTTTAAACTATATGCTCGTGAAGCACTGGGTTCATGATTTTGTGAGTATAGTATTATGCTATGTTATTAGAATTTTACAACACCCATTGACCCAAAAGCGCGATCAAAATTTTGTATTTTTAATCCGTCACCACGTGGATTTGTTTTTTGTACGTTGTAAACAAAATTACGTCACAACTCCACTACATTATCTTACGTATTTCACACAAATAAAGTTGCTACATTCACGTCATCATTTGTTGTGAGTGTAAAGTAATACAAGTCTAACTACATAAGTTATTGTTGTCGCGTTACTCATGTTACATTTGCACGTGTCATACTTACTACACATTTCACAAGCAACAAGATGTTCTTGGCAATGTTTGCTTATGTAGGATACAAACACACATTATTCAAAATATTTGCCAAATTTTGCACAATTTTTGGACTTGGATGTAGAAAGATACAGTAGAATATTTGCCGAATTTTGTACAATCTTTAGACTTGTTTGTAGAAAGATACAGTAGAATTTGCTCCTTCGTTGTATCGATTATTAAATGCGCCTAAAGTATCTCTTGTGGATGAAAATTGTATACTGATCTAACTCCTGATTATCGAAGGTAATTGTTATCAGCTCTGTTTTTGGATTCCTTTCTCTAGCAATGATAGTGTATTTAATAAGTATATTGGTTAGGTAACTGTAACTGATTGTAAAAAATACGTCTTAAATCTGTCTAAAGGGATTTTGTTTACAATTTTACGCTAGTAAAGAGAGAGACCAAGCTTGGTTTAAAAAGCACTGTCAACACAAGGTGAAATTATTTTATGTACTTCCTTTTGTCATTGTACATTATAAAATTTATTAAAGGTTGACCTTATTATAACCTATATGCCATGGTAAATTCCAACTACAGCAGATATTTGATAACCATTATAAGACTCTACACTAATATTTCGGATATTCCTAGATATTGCGGGCAGCAATGCCCTGCACTAAGCAGCAGATTGCAACTGAAGGCGACAGCTCATTAAAAATAGAAGAATATTGTTCAACATAAGAGAAAGATTTAAAAGAGAGAAAGAAAGAGAAATAGAATGAAATAATATCGGAATTAGTTGATATAAATACTGTGTATTAAGTAATACACAGGGTATAAAATGTCGCCTTACAATATTGTTGTGCCCGACAGGGTCCATACGGAACTTAATGTACTCTGTACCTATATTCATCACATGTATCTACCTATGGAATGCAATAAACAATTTGAGTTTGAGTTTAATCAAATACCGAACTGAACACAAAATTTTACAAAAAAATATGATGTCATCTTCTAACACTAATTGAGTGCACATTAAACATACCTTGAGAAATCACAGTAAGGAGTCCACAGAGTAATAAGAACGTACGTAACAACATCCTGTTGTTTCTGGGAGTGTGTCTGAATGAGAACTGAATGAGTAGTGTCCAGTGCCCGCTCCCGTGTCAAGGGTCATTACTTATCAGCAAAATTATTTGTTATCTTTGTTTGTATATCGATCATACTTCTAATTAGATTATTGTTTTTAGATGTTTTTAAGCTTTATTAGTTAATTGTGCCAAATTATGTTTTGTTTAAAAAGTACTGACATGATGTTGTGGCCGATTAGCCGACTTAATCTATCCGATGTATGACTTTTTAATAAATGAGATTTAAAAAAAAAAAAAGACTTTGTTGTGTTTTTTTAGAACACTGGTTGTAAATGATAACTGTGTTTTTGGGAATGTTTACGTTCACGTTATTTTTTTTCTGTGGGTTTTCAGTTTAAGTCATTACTAATGTCGTTTTTTAACCATAAAATTATAGAATTAAACAATAAATAATCGTGTTAAGATAAGCTATTAGGTAAATGCTTAAGAAGTAATTAGATAAATAATACATGGGATTACATTTCTCTGGGTTAACGCTTTGTTATGTATTTTATTGGTGTTTGTGTTACGGTTTTAAAATATTTTTTTAATGGTATACATTTAATAACTGATAGTAGTATGATACCTTCTCTAAAATCCTCCATACCACCATCGGAATATGATTGAAATGAGACTAAAGTGTTCGGTAGGTGATTTCAAATGCTCTTCAAATCTCTAACAAATAAATGAATTAAAAATATTTAAGTAGGTAATATGAATTAAGTCTTGTTAACCGCGCAAATAATCTGATTTAGGTTACTTAACGTTATAAGTCATTGTTTATGAACTGATTAGCACTTACTACAAGAAACTAATCCTGATGCGAATTTGTAAAAGACGATTACAATTCATAATACTTAGGTAAGTATAGCTAATTATACTTACTTAAATGTGTTGGATTGATTTAAAAAAATATTATTTAATACAGGAAAATGTAATAATCTTTCATTTTATCAGTTATAATTGGGTTATTGTATTTTAAATTGAAGCTAAAAAAATACTTAAATTTAACTTTGAAGCGCCTATTATAATATAGGTAGCAATAAGCTCACTATTCACTAAATGATATATTTTTTACAGGCTGTGTTAAAGTATTTCTCACTACATCTACTTCCAAATTAAACGAAGCTTGTACTATGGGTACAAATAATATGTATGTAATATTATCTACAGAAAATATTCAGACCAATGCCAACATGCAAACAAAAAAGTGCATTGCGCAGAAATCGAACACGAGAATTCTTCGTAGCAGTTATGAATTATAACTGATTGTCATTACGACAGTACGTATAAAATTTTAGTAGTGGAAGTGGTTTGGATTTGAGGCCTAATTAATGAAACGATTTAACGAATATACCTACCTACTAAGAGTTGAACTTGGGAATATGGGATAGTGTACATGATAATATATGTACCAAAAAAGTCTTCAAGGGGTTAATAAAAACAAAAATGGACTAAACATCTAAAAGTACAATACGATATTTTTTTTACTCTGAGCTTATTCACAAGCTGTTGTAAATTTTTTGAATGATTGTTATCGACGTAGATGTCATTTAAGTATGTCGATTTTATGTCTGTAAACAACAACACAGGGGATGATCACTAGCGCAGGAAAATGTGTTAAAAAATAGATTACTCTTATCCCCCTTAGTTTCCTGTTTGCATAAATCAAGGAAAACGGGTGTTGATATTAATTTTATATTCAATCCCTTGCGGACATAACAGTAACTTTGTAATAATATTTTTCTATAACTAAGTATGTTTATTTACTAAGTAAGATATAAAGCTTAGTATAAAACAAGGACATAACATAATAGTGACAAAGGACTTGTATTCAAATGAATGAATAATGATAAATGTTAAGTCCTCTCGAGATTCTTATCCTTTACGTTGTGTAGGTCAAGTTATTAACTATTGTAAACATTTAAACAACTAACGTTTTAATACATTTTATATTTATTTCTTACTTGCTGATGCCCGCGGTTTTACCCTCGTTGTAAAGTATCTTAAATGTTATTCTACACCTTAAACTGCCTATACTTATTCCAAATGTCATAAAAATTTATTCAGTAGTTTTTGCGTGAAAGAGTTACAAACATCCATCCACCTATCCATCCATCCCTGCTCATAAACTTTCGCCTTTATAATATTAGTAGGAGTAGAATAGTAGGATTATAGGTTTATTCAGTCCCTTAGTCGGTTTTTACGACACCCATGTGGTGACATATTGTATTCTTACTCCGTCATCACACGGAGACTTACAGAAAATAAAGTAATTACTAAATTTAATATTATTATTTAGTAAATACCTACTTTATTTTCTGTAAAAGACATAAGGAAGACTTAAATTAAGCCACGGTCACACCATAAGATAATCCATGAAAAATGACTCGAGAACAAAACTTAACTAATCTTAATCATTAACCTTCATCATTCAAATTTAAGAGAATGAATGAATGTATATTTACGTTCTGAATGAAGTACTTAAACTGAATGGTTCGTTTAAGTCACAATAGAAATCCTTCGCGTGTGGTTTTTTAAACAGAGATATTACAATTAAGTTAGATGACACTTACGTAAGTTTACACCATATAGCAGCTCATGGATAGTTTACTCCGAGATATGTGGTTCCTCATTGAATGTAGAGAAATTAATATTATTAATATTCTCTTTATTTACATTATTCACAATCTTTTACATAAATATAAATATTAAAAAAAACATTTGAAAATATTAAAAACGGTAGACCCACCAGAATCCTCACAATACGTGCCGTGTCAAGCAGTACTGCCTTCTGCATCAGACCCGATCCAACTGCCAAGCGCGAGTCTTCTTAAAAAGACTCTTATAAATATTAATATTATTTTTATAATATTTTTGAAGTTATACCAATAAGAAATTTCCTACGAATACTACACTGGTTGTATGCATTGCTAAAAGTTGAAGTCTATTATTAAGTATTGAGATAGTGATTCCATGTATTTTTTATCCTTCACTAGGTACAGATTTTACGTCTTATAAAGAAGACATCCCTCGTACTGCAAATTAGCCTGGTGACATTTTTAGCTTTGAAGTTAATGGTCAATTAACGACAAAACCATCGTGATTTGATCGGTCAATTAGTTGTACTACTTAGGATTCGACGCCACGACCTTGCGTGATAGCATGCACCACGAGGCTATCAATTAATACAGGTTTTGTTAAAGGTAACTCATAGCTCAGAGACTCAAATCTAAATAAAATTATAAATTAAGTTTTCAAAATACACAGGATATATATAAATTCTAATTATCTATCTATACTTAATATTATAAAGAGGTAAAGTTTGTGTGTTTGTGTGATTGTGTGTTTGTGACGTTGTAGGGGGTAATCTCTGGATCTTACGAGCCGATTTTAAAAATTCTTTTTGTGATAAATAGTCCATTTATCGGGGAGAGTCATAGGCTATATAATATCACGCTATGACTAATAGGAGTGCAGCAGTAATGAAATATGTTTGAAAAAAGGACGCGTTTTTTTCGCCGCCCGACGAAGTGGGCACGGGTCTGCTAGTTACACATAAACTTGTATCTGTCGCAGGGAAATAAGGAAACCAGGGATTTCACGAAATCACTAGGGATATCACGAAATCCCGGTAAATGACGAAAATGCCTTGCACTTCGGCGGCCGCTGCCGCGGCACGCTCGCTTCTCTCGCTCGCCTCGTGCATTGTGGTCACAGTTCTAACCTAACCTAACCTACAGAAGTTGGAATCCTTGTGTTTTTTTATCTACAAACAAAAATATTTTTTCTAAAATGAAATTTCTTTTCTAGTACAAACGGGATTTCGTCATATCCCTAGGGATTTCGTGAAATCCCTGATTTCCTCATTTCCCTGCGACATATCGAATGGTGTTATACAAGAATACATCACGCAGGTTAATAGTAACAGCCTATACCTAAGACGTAAAGAAATCATCGTAAAGAATCAAACGTACGGAAAGTAAGAAAAATAATAGACCTTACATTTTTTACTACCATAACAAGACACAGAATAGCAAGCTCACAGATAGTGTTGCCAGGTGTCCCGATTTGCGCGGGACGTCCCGATTTTCAGGGGTCTGGGGATACGTCCCGATTTGTACCTGATCGGGACGCTAAATGTCCCGATTAAATTGAAGATGAATTTTTCGGATTTACGTGTAGTAACTTGATTAAAAAGTTGCCTGCTGACTACAATAAAAAAAGCTTGTTTGGCATGGTACACATATGTTCTTCATTACATTATAGAACTAAACTAAATATGATCTCAAGATTAGCAGATTGAACTTATTCAAAACGTTTCCTCTCCAAGATGATTCATTTACTTACACGTCATTAGTCAAAATTAATTAAAATTTAAAAATTGATTAACTTTATGAAGAAATTTGTAAAATCAAAGAATTAGTGAAAGCAGCAGTGCAATACAAAGACGTACCTAACTGGCACAACATTTTTAAAGACAATCAAGATTTATTTTAGTAAATGATCAAAAATTATTTTCTGGCTTCGATTCCTGTATCAAGCGCAACACAACAGAAAGGGTATTTTCCCAGGCTAACTTAGTTTGGTCTGAGAGGCGCAACCGATTGACACTCGAGCATGTGAAAGCAGAAATTCAAATTAAAATCAATTTTTATATGGATTGTAAATTTTACGGCGCGTCAACTAGGCTACTTTAGATTTTTCTAAATATTTAGAGTTCCACAGAAAATATAAAAACCATAAAAAATTTAATGATACCTATATGATTTTATTCAATAGGCTTTTACAAGAGGTTGAAACGAGTAACTTAGGCTACTTTTTTTAGGGTTCCGCAGAAAAAAAATACGACATATTTTTACTTGTTATGTCATTGAAAGATTAATTAAATAGACTTAAAACCCCTTGTTTTTTATGTCCCGATCTGCAACCCTAAATCCCGATTTTTTTTACTTCATGTTCCGATTTACAACAAATCGGACCTGGCAACACTACTCACAGACGTCGTCAATACCAGAGTGCTGCCAAGCAACGATCTGACCTGGAAGGAAAGCTACCGTCTTTTTTCGCCTATTAAAGGCTCAATCATAACAATGATTATGTCGTCTTAATTTGGACAACAATTTAAATATCTACCTGGATACTAACAGTAATTTTATCATTTTACACAAGTTCTTACAGTTTTTAGATAAGGGGTAAGCCAACAAGGTGCTACAAGTTCCAGTGTTGTGGGAATCAGTTAGGCCTAAACTTTGTCTAATGTGGGAAGTGCAAATACATTCCATTAGTATGTGATGGCTTTCTTTTTTTTTATCTTAAACTTTTAAACTAAAATTTATGATTAATAATTCTTTTTACATTACTTCCAGATAATTATTTCTACAAAAACAAAGCTAGAAATACTTGTCATGAAAACCTATACCTATCAGGCGAGCCAGAGTAGTAACAGCCAAAGTTTTATCTCTATAACTGGAAGAGAACTTTCTCAACAGACAATAATGTGCTTTTACAAATTACTTACTATCCGTGAATCGTTATCGTGTTATCGTGAATCTTTACGTAATAAAAAGAAGGAAAACTTGAAATTAAACCCTATACCAATCCTTTTGGCCAGCGTGGTATTAGTAGGCCAAGTATCCCTCCGTCACTGGAGGAGGCCCGTCCCTGCAGTGGGTCAATAATGGGCTGTTATGATGATAGATTACTTGACTGATTATTCAATAATTCCATCCAAATATAAAAATAATAGTACTAATGCATTTTATGTCCAATAACAACTTGACATTCAAAAGTTCCGATGTTCCGAGTTCCGACTTCCTGCTGTTCTTCACCACTTCCTGTGTCTTTAAATAATAATATAAACTTATTATTTTAATAATCATTAGTTACGTTTATTATAACACTTATTCTATTATTCATAGACGCTTTGAATAATAAATAGCGCGACCTTATTTTAAAAGATAAGATTGAATATATTTTTCGATGCATCGGGCAATTTTTAAATGTTTGACTGACTAAGCTGCGCTAAATAATTAGTTAATATCTTAAGACGACTGAAGTTTTTTTTATTGTATTATGTAATGTTATTTTACTAGAACAAACCTACCACCAGTTTTGCAAGTGAAATTGTAAAGGTCAATATTGTTATGCACTATCCGTGAATATTATCTTTACGAAATAAAAAGAAGGAAAACTTAAAATAAACCCTATATTAATCCGCCTGGCCAGCGTGGTATTAGTAGGCCAAGTATCCCCCCGTCCTGGAAGGAGGCCTGTCCCTGCAGTGGGACATTAATGGGCTGTTGTGATGATTGTAAAGGTCTAAGAAAAATTTGGCTAAGAAACCTAGGCCAAAGAGCAGACTTGGAGATACTTAGATAAACGTATTATACAGAAAAGTATACACATATGCTCAAACATTAATTCACATAAACATTGAAAATTAAGGAATAAACTAAACAATACAGTTGACCGGGTTACACGTTATCCGTGTGCCCTGCCTTTCAAGAGTGAGGAGAGGCTGGTAACCTGTCATATAGGATTTCTATACCAGTCTCTCACAAAAACTCATATAAATTAATTGTATTACCTAGTTTTCTTAACTTGTATTGCTTATATTCTGTGTGAGAGAGAATTCATTCATTTCATTTCACAATACGCAAGCAGAAAGTAAAATTTTTGAATCACTCCCGTTAGAGCTACTACTATCGCTATTCATTTTTAGATTCAGCACACGTCTCACTAAGAAATAAACAAATCTTGTAAAAAACAAAGTGTTAAAAACAACCTAATATTTTTATTCGCCATCACACTACGTACCTACTTCATTGGAAAAACCAAGAGAGTTACAGTTAAAAATAACTCATGGAAACAATATCGTGTTTATACATCATAATAAGTGTCCGCACGTACGATACCGTGTTTTTATAGTAATATCTGAACACTCGTTGTGGTGAGGAATACGTAATGTTACCTATATTATTTAGAAGGGATCTTAGCATCAGAATCTACTAGCAAGGCGTCGTCGTGTCATGTTTATTCTTCGAAGCAAACAAACATTCTACGACGAAACGTGGTCTACGTATAGTTAATTCTATTAGCTGTACACTCTATAAAATTATGTAGTCGTATCCTACAAGCTCCGTGTTGTGACGGAGTAAGAATACAATATGTCACCACCCCATCTCATCCCATGGGTGTCTTAAAAACCGACTTAGGGACTATCCGTGAATATTATCTTTACGAAATAAAAAGAAGGAAAACTTTAAACCCTATACCATCCATCCAATCCGCCTGGCCAGCGTGGTTTTAGCAGGCCAAGTATCCCTCCGTCGTCACGGGAGGAGGCTCGTCCCTGCAGTGGGACATTAATGGGCTGTTATAACCCTACAAGCGTGTTTCTGTTTGACGTGCCAGATGGTACCGTTGCTCACTCATACTGACACTGTACTTGTGATAACAATAACAATGATATTATAGGTAATTATCTAAGCTAACTAAAGAGTTAGGTACAAGCTCAGAGCGTTAGATCTTTTGTCTCCAACTAGTTTGAAACCTGTCGGGTTATTCTTGTTCGTAAATTAATGGATTAGATGTATTATCTTATATTGAGAAAGTTGTAAAACCGATATACTTAGGCATTGTTCTTGTGGAAACGCGTGTCTCCTTAGGTGGTGCTGGTCCCTTTGGAATAAGTCCATTGAATAAACAAATAACTGTCGGAATGATATTAGACGAATCCACATTCCATGTCAATGTATTTAGTTTTGGTTGTAGGTATAAGTATTAAAGTACGTAGGGTCATTTTAAGAGTTTGCGAATTTGGTCGTACCTACTAGTGATGATTTTGCATACAAATTGTATACCGCTCTGGTGTTGAAGTCGGTTTTTGTAAATAAATAATAATAATAATAGTAAATAAATATTCACGGACATCTTTACACAGCGCCACCTGTTCCCAAAGTAAGCTATGCTTAACCTGCTTGTGTTATGGGTAACAGAACAGCGGATATTAGTATTACATAATACTTTTTTTTGTAAATACCTACCTACATATATATAGAAACACTCAGACCAATGCAAATAATAATGTTCATGCACACAAAGATTTGCATGGAGCGGGAATCGAACACGAGACCTCTGCGTAGCAGTCATGTTATATAACCACTAGGTACGCCACAGAGGTCGTCGATATGATGCATAAGTTGCTATAGATACCTACTCGCTGTTAAGCAATAGCCTGTCGTCATATAAAACACCTTTAGGATGATAAGTACAGTGATGGCACAATCTATACTTAGCCCGTAATACAAGTTTACTTAGTTGCAAGTTCATTAGGTAAGGCACATTCAAAAAAGGTTTCATTTTCTAAGAATCACTTTGCGTCATTAACCAAAAAGTTTATCAATAAAAACTACGGTTGCTTACTTGCATTTATACTATTGTGCTTTTTATAACATTCATTGGTTGTATTGTACACTAATACAAAGAAAATGACAAGTTAGCTGCGAATCTTATTAAAGAGTTCAGTAGGTAATGATAATATCATTTTACAATGGATAAGTTCGCAAATAAATAGTAAGCCCCTCCTGGACATCGAAATTGAACTGGTCGATTCACTACCGACCGAGAGAACTATATCTCATTCGATAACTGGCCGAAAAACCATACTTCCTGATCAATTGATCGAAATTACTTGACACGAGTGCGAGAACCTGTCGTCCTAAATTCTCCTTGAATTAATGAAAAATGCCAAAAAACGAGCCTCTATGGCAATCAGTTGTGACGGCGCTCATTTAGCCGATATATGTAGTTTTCTTGACTTGACGAATAAAATTCTAACGGCGCTTGTACACGGTAAGAAAAATCGCCGGGCCTACGCAAGAATTCGTGTCGTTTCTAAGCACGACCTGTGTACACAGCGCCGGGGATGCATAAGAAAATTTTCTTGTCTGCGCTAGAAAAGACACGGCGAACGTTGTTGCGGAGGGGCGGGGAGCGGTGTAGTAGGGTATCATACTTGTTTGCTTTTTAGTTAACATTTTTACTAAAGGAAACTCACACTGATTATCACCCTTGTTATTACTTGCGCACCCTACGCCCGTCTGACGACTGTACGAAAAAAATCCTGGCGTGTACACGTTCCGAATTGTCTTGTCTGTGGAAGACAAGAAAAGTTTTCGTGTACGAAAAAGACAAAATTCTTGACGTCTACACGAAGATTTGTCTTGTCTGGCGTAGACACGGCGATTTTTCTTACCGTGTACAAGCGCCGTAAAGGTTCAAATTAACGTAATCAAGAAACAGAGTAAAAGTTTTTCATTCAGATTTGTGTGGTGTCGTAAAAACCGACTATCCGTGAATATTATCTTTTTACGAAATAAAAAGAAGGAAAACTTGAAATTAAGCCCTATACCAATACGTCTGGCCAGCGTGATATTAGTAGGCCAAGTACTTACCTCTCCGTCCCGGGAGGAGGCCCGACCCTGCAGTGGTACATCAAAGGGGCTGTTATAATTCAGAAAAAAAGAAAGAGCCAAACAACATCGAATGACTTCTTTTGGCCCACCCTGTATATTATGGTAGGTCATTTCAACAAGAAGGCGTCTAGGGCGGTGCTATGGCTGTTGCTGCGCGAAGCAGTAACAGTACAGTATTAAAACAACAGAAAAATCTTAAAATGCAATACCAAAAGTCTAGTGGGTAGTGCCTACCACGCTCAAGGTAGCGGTTTTGATCCCCGCTCGAGTAAATAATTTGTACGACAATGTTAATCTAGTCTAGGTATTTTATGTTCACAAAAATGGTACTTAAGTTTATTTATCAGTTTTCTAGATTCCATAGTTCAAATTCTGCTTAATTTGGGACTAGATGACATTGAAAATCACATGTTTTGTTTTCAATCAAGTTTTTCTATCGTTGGTAAAGAATCACAAAGAGGTTGTTTTTGCTGAAACTATTTTTATTGCTGCATTACTGAAGCTATCTGTAGCTAAACATCTTTGTAATGAGCATCCGGCATCTAGGTTTTACACGATTCTGATTTGTAATTATATATATTTTACAAAAGACAATGTCAATCAAAAATAATTAGAATATCTTTTTAGCGTGCGAAATTTAAATGTTATAGTTAGTACCTATTGTACGTCATAGGTAATTTATGTCAACACTGTTGTTTTTTAAGTTTTGACGATCAGAAGGGTAATTCTCGTAATTAAAATTGTTTTAAATCTCATGTCAAGTATGAATTTCAAACGTCACTTATGTCAAATTTGACACTTTATTAACCAATGAGAGAGCGCCTAACGCTAATTATAGACTGTAGTGTTGTCACTTGGAGTAATTAAAAAAACACTTTACGAGAATTACAGGATGGAATATAAAGGCACAGCTGTATGTTATGGATTTTCCTTTCGAGGTTTTAGCTGGAGGCCTAGGTACAATTGGGAAGAACACCATGGGATTACAGTAGGTTCGAGTCCAAAATGATCCTGATAGCTTTCAGCGTTATGAAATTCCTTCGGTGTTTCTAAGCTAGGGGAAAAAAAACTAGATACAGTCACCGTTGAGACAGGAAGCAAAAACGCTGGGCGTGGTGATCTAGTCCAAACCATATATTTGACATTTTATACTAATCCTACTTATGATGAGTTTGTGCCTTATCGGCTCTAAATAAGAACGTGTCGTATTTTTTTTTAGTATTGGCAAAACATCTGCCTCTTTTACGAGTATAACAATTCAGCATACCTAATAATGGCTATTGTGATTGGATTTTAATCTCTACTTTTTCTTCATTCCTTTTTTATGTTTTAACTTTTCATTTTTTCCATTTTCATTTTCTCCATTTGGGACCGAGCCTTGCGTCGCGAGGACTTTTACAGAAATGGAATTATGGAAAACTCAACTAAAATTATAAGAACAAAAGAAGAAAAAGTACATTAGTATTAAAACCAATGCCTTTGATTAGCGTAATAATAATATGTAAACTTTCTTTTCGACAATGCAGGACCAGTGCCTTCTGTGAGATATTATTAGGTTGTTATAATGATGAAGACGTACCAAGTAGGTATTTACGCCTAGGATATTAATTTTAATGGTAAGTAATCTAAATAATTAATAGCTTCGAATTAATTAATATTGTCAAGGTTAGGTAGTTACACTTTGTATCCATTGTTTAAATATTTTTATATACACTTTTTATATAAAAATATTTAGTTCAATATATGAATAACATGGCTTGTTTAATTAAAAATCTCGTTACGAGTTTGGTGTATGATCAGTATGATAGGGAACAATGGGCCTCAGAGCGCTCATACAGAAAAAACAACATATTATTATAGGAACGATATTTTTTCTGAAACCAGATCTTTATAATAAAATGTACTCTACGTTGCTATAGATTGAAATGAACTAAAGCCCGATTTACACATAGACAAGTACAGTAGCGAGTTAAGTAGTAAGTTGTTGATTAAGTTGATTTAAATAGATCTCCATCCTATTTTTTGGCGAGTTACGCGAGTACTTGTCGATGTGTAAATCGGGCATAAGAGAGTTCTGATTCTAGAGAAAGATTAATGTTGAGTCTAGAGGGCGAGTTTAGACAAAGAGTAGCCAAAGCCTTATTCTTTTTAAAATGACTCAAGGATCATGCCTTCTGTTAATTAGAAATTCGACGTTTTTTAAAATAAAAGTGCCAGTACGTTTAATAATTATCTTCTTCTTGTGATTAGGATAACAAAAATTGGCTCGAATTTTTACTCTGTCCCTGTGAAATTTTTTGTTTCTTTTTTGAAAATTTAAACCTGCACAACAGTCGCCTACCGATATTGCCTATTCAGCCATGAACTTACCCTCAGTGGAAGTTCCGCAGGGTGCATCAATAAAATTACTAAAAATAATCAGGTTGGTCACCTTGATTTTATCTAGCGTTTTATACTCCGAGCTATATATTATCACAGATCTTATAATCTGCAGTAGTGACGCGCGAAACTTTGTCGGGCGCACATAGATTATAAAACCTTGTATAGTTAAAATGACGCCTGTTGAGTTTTTAACGTTTACTTGTGTTTTCTTCTGTGTTATAAATGGCGGTTTATTTAAAGAATTGCGTGAGTATTTTTAATGTTATTATTGTTGTTTATTTATTTTAAAATTTAACTGGTTTTGGTTAAAAGTAGTTTTTTAAAATATTTTTTTAGTAATTTAGGTATAGTTACAAATGAAAATATTAAATTTATAAGAAGCAATTTGAATAGATGGAAAATCTTTTAAGCAAACACTTGGGCATCCTATTTTAACTCAATTTAAAAAAAAAAAAAAGTAATTTAACTTTTGGTTGCGCTGCAGTTGCTGCAGTTCCTGTGTTCTATATCACGGCTTCAAATCCCTCGTAAGATTCGTTAGTACCACCTAAGAAATTAATTCTTAATAAATAAAGAAAAAACAGTCGCAGATATTTACGCAATTTTTGTTTTTTTTTCCGAATTTATAAAGATATAAAATTTTGTCCTAAAAGAAATATAGATTGACAGCCGCTTATAATGTAGTTGCATCAATCGATAGTATTTCCTACTCGGAACGAGGAAGGAGTTAGGTAATGTCTTGGTCTGTCAGCTACTAGGAAATATACAATAGTTTACTTTTCTCAGCATTGTAAACAAGAAAATACGAGTATATAACCAGTTTTACAAATATAGATGCACTAATCTACAAATATAATCATTAGCAGAGTGTTTTTTAACAGTAAAGTGTTTTAACTGTAGTAATTTCTATGTATAATATGTATGTATTTACAAAAAAAAGGATTTAAGTAGGTTTATCCGTTGTCTAGTATCCATAGTACTTAGCTCTCTTAGTTTGGGACTAGATGGCGTTGTGGGAATGTGTGAGAAATATATTTAATTTAATATATTTAATATTTTTATTCTTTTACTACTCTGCTCTTATTCCTAGACTGTGTTTGGGCTTTTCATCAAGTTAGATAACGTTAGGTTATGTATGTTCACTGATCCCCGAACTTAATATGCAATAGCGAACCATTTGGGCCGGTGTACGGTGATCGGTAAACAGGTCCCCGGAGTCGAGTTTACACGGGTCCTTTTTCTGCTGTGCGGCTTCGCTTGACAAATCGCCTTGCCAAGCTCGAAGCGAACAAAAAACAAACCGTTGAACCGAGCGTTGAACATTCATGCGTCTGAAAATATATAAGATGGACTCTAGACCCTCTGTCGCCTCTACAACCTTCAAGGTTACGGAAGATTTGCGATTTGTATTCTAAAGTCGTCATTTTACGGCAAAGACACTAGTCTTTTACTTAATAGATAGAATCGCAAACCGACGGCCATGTTTGTACATATGTAGACGAAGCAAAACAGCTTTGTTAGGAAGGTACTCCCATAGGAATAAGTCGTGAGTTTATGTATGTAGTATTATCATAACAGCCCATTAATGTCCCACTACAGGGACGGGCCTCCTCCAATGACGGAGGGGTAGTTGGCCTACTAATACCACGCTGGCCAGACGGATTGGTATAGGGTTTAATTTCAAGCTTTCCTTCTTTATATTTCGTAAAGATAATAGTCCCTTAGTCCGTTTTTACTACACCCATTTTAAGAGATGTGTCTGTAGTAAGTATAGAATAGCATGATTAAGTATATTGCACTGAAATAGTAAGTAGGTATGGTTATCAATATCCTTGTGTTCTGTTTGCGTGTTTCAATATTCTTTAATTAAGTTCTGGTTGAAAATAATAATTAATGTAGCTAATTATTATTCCTGAATTTATAAGTATCCTAAATAAATATTTATGTTTTCTTTGTTCGTCTTGCGATATAGTCTATCGCAGTATCAAATAGTTTATTTGGTTGAGTAGTATGTTTATTGCTTATACCATAAAAGCTTAGAAACACAGAGTACTTAATTTAAAGTCATAATTAGTTATGATTGTTATGAATAATATAATAAATGCCCTAAAAGCCGAGTAATTTATTACTAAGCAATCAGGATTTTCATAATCAAGTATCGCCAACGTCTATGACACGAACTCCTTGTTTCAAGTCCTATAAATGATAATTATCTATGTCGTGATCTACAAATTATTGTCATAAATCTGGATGTTTTTATCAGGATGGATGTCTGTCTCCGAACGATAGTGCCAAGCCCTAATGAGTGCACGCATTGTCTTAAAACATTTTTTATTAAAGGCTTAATTTTTGATGCGAATTTGATGTCAGAACATAAGTGCCACAAGCACGGATGCATTGTAAACAACACCGTGTCGTTCACGCTAGGGACGTGATTCTTCCACTGAGCAAAGTCACAATTTGGCCTGGCAGTACTACATTGGACAGATCATTGTTAAACGGTTGTTTGTCAACGAGTTTTAAAAAAAAACAATTTAAAACATTACAATATTTCTTGACTGCTTGAAAAACCATTAAATCATGCGTAAAGAGAGTACACACCTCAACAAAGTCTAGGGATATTTTTTACAAAGTTGTGAAACTCAAAAAAATTGGTGTGTAATTTTGTTTTTTTTTAAATTCTTTTCATGAAAACTTACTTTGTTAACCTTTTTCAACCATTCTAAATTTGAATTTGAAAAATTAAATTAAAAATAAAAGATTTACGCGGCTTAAACGTAGTCAAGTTCGAAAATTTCATTTACCCATAGTAAGTTTTGACTGCTTTTTTGTGTAAAATTTAAGTTTTATAACAATTTAAACGTTTATTTCGAATAAATGATATTGTGTGCATCAAGCAGCGGCGCCATTTCATCAGAGAGAAAATGTTATGGGCAGTAGGCATGCTCCCAGCTGCGGGTACTAAGCGGAGTATTGCTGAAGAGATTAGAACAATAAAAAATAAGAAATCAGGGTTATGGTCACGTTATCGTGCTCCTGGTGAAGGGGCTGAAAGATACCACAGCAAAAAGTCTATCACCACTTAACGAAATGATCGATTTTTGCAAGTTCCCGCAAAAAGACAGCCAAATGTTACTACCATGCAGCTGGTGTAGAGGCTCCAGCCCTTGGTGGAGCCTCTTGCGGTTGACCAAACTGTCAGAAGAAGTCGGCACGAAGCCCACCTTTATGCTCGCATACCGTTTTATACTCCAGCACTACGCCGAGCGAATCGCGCACGACGACTAGACTGGGCTCGTGAACATTTGCTCTGCAAAGATAACCTGTGATCTGTAGTAGTGTTTACACATGAGTCCCGGTTCGGTTTTCACTCGGATTCACGTAGAGAACGTGCTTGGCGAGTTCCTGGTTGTGATAGCCGTCTACAGCATCCTCAGGAAATCTATTCATATCACGATAGAACAAATTATGGTTTGGACGGGAATTTGTATTGGTCGAAGAACAGAGCGCGTTTTGATCAGAAACACCATGACCGCTGAAAAATAACTTAACGAGGTGCTAGTACTAATAATCTACCCCCGTAGACTACAATTGGGCCAAATGTTCAAGTTCATGGACAATAACACCCGTCCGCATAAAGCGAGAGTGATGACGTGCTGGTTGCAGGAGCACGACGTATCGATTTTATGCTGAACCACTCAATCCCCTATCCTCAAAACCATAAAATACGCGTAGGACATGTTCAAAAGAAGGGTTTTGGTGATTTTTCCTACATAAAATTGCGATGGAAGGGCAATTTTTTTTGCATGCTAGTCGGACCTGGAACAATATACCGCACCAAGACCTGGATAACATAATAAAAGCATGAAAAACCATTGCAGGACCGTTATTTACGGTTTTTTTTTAATGTGCTGACTACTGATTACTCACATAACAGTTAAAAACAGATTAATTTTTGCTTATTTTCACTTTTGCTTAAGAAACACATTCATTGTTAGTTTCACTAATTTTCCAAGTTTTTTATTTATTTGAATAAAAAATTATTTATGCAAAAATAATCCTTTTATTTAATTCTGGATTGTAGCCTGATAAATTTTCTTTATAAAAATATAAACATGTTGTATGCTATCTTCAATAATTTTGAAGTTAATTGAGTAAATACCAAATATCCCTAGACTTTGTTGAGGTGTGTACTTGATACATCAGATTTATATCAGGGTCAAAATAGTAGGAAGATGTTCATATTCTTTGTTTCTTTAGTTAAGACGCTGCTTTGAAAATTTTCGAGTTGAATTCGGCCGTGGCCAGAGGGGCGCGCCCCTCGGCGCGCGAATGAGACGGATATACTCTCGCTCACGCGCCGCCGCGCCGTGTGCGCCGTCGTCGTCCCACCGGCCCTCAAGGACACGTTATCGCTCTGTGCCATAGTACAAATATATACAGTATTTCAACTTCATAGAAACGGACGAAACGTGAGTTTATACCTACACGCTCACGATCGCGGAGGGAACAGTCGCTACTGTGCCGCAGTAACGAGCGGACTGTGTGTTATAAATTGAAACTAAATAGGTATATTATTCATATGTCAATTTCAAACAAACATGGCTGATATAAATACCTACCTTACTAAATGACTTAGGTATTTAATATTATAATATAGTATTTTTTTTATCACGAAAACGGTTTGTTGTAGGGGAGCGAGGGGCTTGTTGTAACAGGGGTAAGTAGTAACAGGCTCTTTTCACTAGGATCTTAAACGCAATTGACCTACTTCTTTGACTAGATTTAACCTATAAACCACGCCGTATCATGTTACCATAGATAGTGTCCTGCCCGGCTGGCGCAATGGGTGGAAGTGTGCATGCGCTTCATTTTTGCCAGGTGACATAAAATTGTACTGTCGTACAATTTCGGTTTGCGTTATTATTATCGACTAATTTCAAATTTTCTGTGTCTTATTTGCATTCAAATTGATTAATCTCTGATAATGTGTAACAGTTTTTATGATTGCTAAATTCTTTAAATAGTTATCTTGATAAATGTTAAAAATCATATCATGGGGTTAGTTGTAACAAAATTCGGGGGCTTGTTGTAACATGTTAAATGTATGAGGAAAAGATGAAATAAAAAAAAAGATGTCAAAATTAAAGAAAAAGTCAAAGGAAAGGGGTAGGGAAGGGTAAGTTAACAAAAAATAAAGATTTCAAAGTGCCATGATGATTAAAAGTAGTGATTAACTAAATAAGACTGCTAATTATTTAAGTTTTAAGTGTTGATTACTAAAAAAGTGTATTTACGTTGATTTTTGATAAGAATTATACAATACTTACTTTAGAGAGATGTAAATTTTGTTAAAAACAAGCAAATAATAAATGATTAGAGGTATTATTGTCGGTTTTTTTTGGCGTTACTACTTGCCCCTGTAGATGTTACAACTTGCCCCAAGCACGAGGTAAGTTGTAACACCGCACTTCTTCCAGAAAATAATTTATTGTAAAATAATGAAGAATAGTTATGGTATTATTTTTACTTGATTTAGTTCAGGAAGAGTTACAGCATCCATCCATATTTATTTAGTAGACATTTAATCAATAGATCTCAAGATATATTAGTTTTAATGAAAACTGTTACAACAAGCCCCTCGCTCCCCTACTTAGGTCAATAATAATGAAAATTTAGCCCCCCTTTATGTAATCCCCCATGCGTGTCTTTCACTTTGATCTAGGTAAATTTAAGCAATGACATCGATGTCATTTTTTGAATGGATTGGTCACCCATCCATAAAGTGACCTCGATGCCTTTATTTTGACGTTAGAATAGATCTAATAGACCTGTTTAAAGTTTGGTTTTGGTTATCGATAAATTCAATTTCAAACAAACATGGCCAATATAATAAATACAGTACCCGGCCGTAAATATTACACATCGACTTTTTCTCTGACGCTCTACGAAGCCGAAATTGACCGATTGTATTTTTCTATAGGTTGATATGCAATATAAACGGCCCGGTACTGTACCTACTTTACTGAATGACTTGTTAAGTACCTTCTTAATATTATAATTTAGTATTTTATTTATATCACAAACATGGTGGATATAAATACAAACATATACATGTTTCTTTAAATTAAATGTATCAATCATAAAACAACACGTTTTTTACAGAACACTTCCTATTTATTTAAATATAAAATAGAAAAATAAAAAGTATTAATATACAATTACAAAACTAAATGGAAACACAAAGTAGATCGCATGTTTACTATTGTTTATGTACCGCGCACCCATTTATAATAAATATTCGGCCCAGTTTGACTACTGGTTATACTGTGACGTCAGTCCGCGGTAGGTAACAGAAAATTCTGTTACAGAAAAACCTATCTACCGGTCTATTATGTTTATACATGTAGCCCCTATTTTTTTTTAATTTACACCCGCGCAAGGTATTATGAAGGCACAAAGCGCATCCAGATTCAGGACAATGATTTGGGGATCACAAAAATAATTTGACCGCCTCGGGGTAGCGGTCGCAGTGCACGAGGTCGCGAGTTTGAATCTCACGCAAAACAATAGAACTTTTAAAAAAATACAATAGCCCCACTATGTATTGTCCTGTGTCGCGGGGTATTTACAAACATTTACTTAGCTGACTCAAAGAACATCCAGACTCAGGACAATAATTAGTGGATGGAACAAATAAAATTGTCTTACGTGAGATTTGAACTCTAGGTGATTTTCCACCAGAGGGGCGAAACGAGGCAAAAATTGAAATCTTTATGTAAAAATGAACCGTATTGCTTAGGAAATAGAGTATATATTAACTTTGTAATAAAAACACTCGCTTCTCGCGATATATTGTTGTTTGTTGCTACTTTTTGTTTGTGTAAAAATGAACCGTATTTTTTTTTAAATAGAGTTCAAAATACATTAACAAGAAACACGCATGTCGCGATGTCAATTTTTGGTGGAAAGAGTTCGGTGCGATTTCAATTCTCGTCTCGTCTCGCCCTTGTGGTGGACTCTTCATGCTGACTTACGATTACCGATTACTGCGCCCGCCACTGCCTAAGGCAGACAGTTTTTTTGTGTGATCCACAAACAACGGTCCTGAGTCTGGACGTTCTTTGTGTTCGTTTGTTTCATGTTTGTAAACGTTCCCGCAGTGGAGTGCATGAGAGTTCAAATCTCACGTAAGACAATTTTTTTTGTGATCCACAAACAACTGTCCTGAGTCTGGACGTTCTTTGTGTTCGTTTGTTTCATGTTTGTAAACGTTCCCGCGGTGGAATGCATGAGTTCAAATCTCACGTAAGAAAATTTTTTGTGTGATCCACAAACAACTGTCCTGAGTCTGGACGTTCTTTGTGTTCGTTTATTTCATGTTTGTAAACGTTCCCGCGGTGGAGTGCATGAGAGTTCAAATATCACGTAAGAAATTTTTTTGTGTGATCCACAAACAACTGTCCTGAGTCTGGACGTTCTTTGTGTTCGTTTGTTTCATGTTTGTAAACGTTCCCGCGGTGGAGTGCATGAGAGTTCAAATCTCACGTAAGACAATTTTTTTGTGTGATCCACAAACAACTGTCCTGAGTCTGGACGTTCTTTGTGTTCGTTTGTTTCATGTTTGTAAAAGTTTCCGCGAAAGTAAAAAGTATTATTTAGATCTTATCAGTAAGTACCTAAGCTTGCAAATAAAATAGGTGAGTAATATTATTTCTTAGATTTTTTCAGTTTCACACAACTCCTAGGTACTGTCGCGGAGACTTTTACAAAGAACATCCGAACTCAGGACAGTAATTTGTGAATCGCTCAAACAACTTTTTTGGTTGGATTCGAGCCCGCGACCTCGTGCACGCAAGCCACTACCGCGACCGGCCCGCACTGCCCGCGCCACTGAGGCCATTTCAATTACGTGATCTTGACGAAAACGGTTATAAAACTTATTACACTTGAGCATATAGTCTAAAATCGCTTATATAAACAAACGCTTGCATTATCAAAAGGGTCAACAGTAACTAGGTACTTGGTTGAGTTATGGCGAACATTACCTAAGTTTTATAAAAGACATAACTACAAAAATATTTTACGAACCAATGTTATCGAAATAACTATTATAAAATAATACTATTATTTACTTATAAAAGAGAACAAAGTATTAATAAAAACTTAGGTATATATTTTAAACCTAACCTATATATTTTACCTACGATTAAAAATTACGCGATAAAATTTAGTACGAACGTTGAGTCGACATGCACAGGTCCGGCGTCGAAGAGGGCCATCGCCCGACTGAATCGTCGACCGTACTCATTCTGTATCGATCGTTAACTAATCGGTATAAGGTCTGAAATTGCGATGCGCCCGCAACGATCCGGAGCGCTTAGAAATTGCTAAAATCTTATTTGATTCATTAAAAATTATTGGTTGTAGTTATGTAATGATATTCTACAGTAATACTAATATTGATGTTACGAATGTATTTGAGTAATTCCTAAGCATAATGATAGTGTACTTTCCGTGTAATATGTAAAAAACTGTTTTTGTAGAGGTGTTTTCAAAAATAAATATGATCGAGCCAAAATCAAGCTATCGCGTTTTGGTAATTACAAAAACCTAGTTAAAGGTATCAATTTACCTATATTAAAATTCTAGATCAATAGGTCTTTTCATAGTCCTGTAGTAGTTGATGAAAGATAGTGCATTTTATCAATGTATCATCTTAATTATGATTCATTTCAGGTTGTTGTGCACGATATACATCGTGCACAACAACCTGAAATGCCATTTAGGATTCTAATTATTAATTTATGTTAATGTACATGTATTTATCGGAAATCCGCGCAAAGATCTGAATTATAATTATTGCAGCATCTTGGTGGTTATGTTAAGATGAACTAGATTATAAAATATATTATCACTCCTTAACACAATGTTATTTAGCAAACTATGCAAATCTAGATTCCAAACTATATAGAGTTTGTACTATGGATAATAGACAGCTGATAAGAGAACTGCCAGCTGAAAACGGCAAAGCGCTTGTATATTATAATTCAAACTCAAACTCAAACTCAAACCGTTTAATGCACTCCATAAGTATTTACATGGTGTAATATTATAAACATAAGTATCATTTATGGACCCTGTCGGGCAAGGCATATTATGTCGGCCGAGCGCGTCGTAAGTCGTGGATTCGAAAATCGAAGATTCTCATACAAGATAGCTATTTCCGTGTTCTATTATAGCCCATTAATGTCCCACTGCAGGGACGGGCCTTCTTACGTGACGGAGGAATACTTGGCCTACTAATACCACGCTGGCCAGACGGATTGGTATAGGGTTTAATTACAAGTTTTCCTTCTTTTTATTTTGTTAAGTTAATATTCATGGATAGTCCCTTAGTCGGTTTTTGCGACACTATTATATTCTTACTCCGTCATCAACTCATGACACGGAGAATTTCCGTGATCTATAAATACCTACATCTTTATATTTTTCCTAAAATTTATCTATCTTGATTAATCCTTCTGCTTGTAAAGTCCCTAAAATCCCAAGTCTCTTAAATTATTTATTTGTATCCTGCGATCCATCCTTAAGTGGCTAAATAATTACCTATTAGTCACTTTGCAAATTTCGTAAGTGCTAAAATGCAGCTAAACCCAAACGCTTTAAAAATCGATATACCCATTTGTGTAATTTAACACAACATTGCTAATTCCATGCAACAAGTAACAAACAAATTACCCAGTGCATAACTAAATGACAATCGCAACTCATGATTACAAGACCACAAATTACAAGATTATTCACAAGTCTTATGTCTTATTACATACTACAATACTTGGGTATCTATGGTCTATTCTTCTTGCTTATATTATATAGGTATATGATAGGTACTCATGTCGTATTAGTGTCGCTATGATCAGGTAAATAGGCACAGGGTTATATAAATAATAATTGATGTAGGTACGTATACATTGTTGTACTTGTATTAAAATATTGGTACATACAATATCCATCGCAAAAATAATTTGTAGTCCGTTGAAATAACATATTTTTTAAGCTATCGCGTTATATGATTATAAATATTAACCTTAACAAGAGTTTAGTGCGACTACATGCAATGGCAAGGCAAATGTCGTCTGCCTACTGACATTGCCTCACCAGTCGTCTTGTCTTGAGTTTTGTCAAATAAAAGTACCTAAATAATAGCAAATCGCGCCAATCTCCCACTATATTTCTGTTAAAATAAGTATTTTTTGGAAATAAATGTCTATGAATTTCTTTAAAATTCTTGCCGTGGTTCACCATCACCAATGAAAATTTAAAGTTTATGTATTAGAGTAAATAAATGGTTTTTAACTTATACCACCACTTCTTGTGGTTGTCAGCTTTCTGTAGAAAAAACAAAAGCCATCTTAAGATAAAAAAACGAATTTGAAATAATTCCTAAATATAATTTTTCTTTATTTCCAGCGGAATATATCCACGTATGCAAGAGAGACCCGAGTACCATTGAGAGCTGCGTCCTCAACTCTATAGAGTCTCTCAAACCGCAGCTGATATCCGGTATTCCTGAGATCGATGTGCCCAGTATCGATCCATTTTTTATTCCTGAGGTGAGGTCATTTTATCTAACTACGATATGTTCATGTTACAACGACAGGGTTTTAATGTAAGCAATGTTTCAAGACGAGTTTTATAGGAATAAAAATGCAGGCGGCCTATGTTCAGCAGTGGATGTCCTTACGCTGATGTGGTAACCGCGAAAGGGAAACGTTTTTTACGACGACGACGTGGACCGACTTCGACGGTTAATACATCTATTGGAAATGGTAATTAAAATAGGTACAATATCATACCTGTCTTTAATATAACAATTAGTACCATTTTTTAATAGTTATTTTTAAAGGCTGTCGCGATCTGTCTGTTCTCATAATCAAAGTTAAACACTACTTGTTTGATTTTCTATTCTATTCTATGGATTTTCATTTCAGATCAAATCCCTGACGGGTGAGAATGGTCCTGTGAAAGCATCTGGACAAAATATCAAAGTGACTGGTGCTTCTAATTTTAAAATCAAAAGTTTAACGTAAGTGCTGTTCTATTCCATTTCAATACATTGTAAATTATTTATAAGTACATCAATTTACATTCATATTCTGATGATGAAAAGTACCTGATATTATATTGCCTGTAAAACATTTAAGATATAGGGCATTATCCTTAGTGCAGGAGTTTTTTTAAAAAACATTATTCGCTATGAAAATACTAATAATCTTAGGCAGATGAATACTGCCATCTATCGCGTCTGCTAGCAATATTGTAAGTGAGCATACTCATTGCATTACAACAGACAGCTTCAAGTTAGATAAGTTGCAACTTATCGAACTCGTTGGTAGTATTCGTATTATAAACTAGGTGGCGCTGACAGAAATAAATTATTTTAACATTAATATCTACAATCCGCATCCAGTCCGACCCAGAGACCTTTATGAGGTCGTCGGTCCACCTAGCGAGGGGGTTCCCTACTTGAGATATAAAGACGTTTGATACAATATTAATTGCTCGAAGACGTATACCCTATTATTCATAAGACCTATGAATCGTGAGCTCTATAGCTTGCCACATCTATGAATCAAAATCCCTAAAAGTTTTGTGCCCTAACGATCAATTGCTGTAAGCATCGGATTGACGACCTTAGTGATAAGTTTTATTTTTATCAGTTTCTATGTACCACACATAGGAAGTTGATTATTTTAGGATGGTGAAAATAAAAACTAAATAAATTAATTATTTATTAAACCTACACTCTGTATTTGGATAGGAAGTAGGTATAAGGAAGTTTAAGGTAGTTATGAATAAAAAATATAACATTGTTCTATAATTATTTATTAATTTGAAATAGGTAGGTACCTAATAGTAGATACAGATTTTTTAAACTAATTACTAGAATGTTCTACATTCATACATTTTACAACCGTGTGTGAGATGCAGTACCTTAAACTTCCTTATACTTACTTCCTATCCAAATACAGAGTGTAGGTTTAATAAATAATTAATTTATTTAGTTTTTATTTTCACCATCCTAAAATAATCAACTTCCTATGTGTGGTACATAGAAACTGCTAAAAATAAAACTTATCACTAAGGTCGTCAATCCGATGCTTACAGCAATTGATCGTTAGGGCACAAAACTTTTAGGGATTTTGATTCATAGATGTGGCAAGCTATAGAGCTCACGATTCATAGGTCTTATGAATAATAGGGTATACGTCTTCGAGCAATTAATATTGTATCAAACGTCTTTATATCTCAAGTAGGGAACCCAGGTGGAGGGCGTCCTACACTACGTTCATTTTAGGCGCAGGACCGAGTTCTGTGGCGCGTGTTGGGAGAGGCCTATGTCCAGCAGTGGGCTGCAATAGGCTAGTTGATTGATTGGTTGATCTACAATCCTACAGTTGTGGAAATTTTAACTTAAAAGGGACCTTACCTTTTTAATGGGTATTTATTTGTTTATTTTCAGAGTAAACATTGACATGCTGACGATTAAGGCTAGAGTTCGTTTCCCGAAACTTCATTTTGAAGGCAATTTCAAAGTAGATACTCAGATTCTCGTGGTACCATTGAAAGGACAAGGAAAACTAATCGCAGATGCTGGTAAGATTGATCTCATATAAGATTGATATAGAATAATGTTACAACCCTATGCCATCCTATGAGTGTCCCGGAAAATCGATTGAAAAGAAAAGTTTTTAAGTTTACTTTTAAGATTTTTTTTAGTTTTATTTTATCTGTACGGAAAAGAAGGAATATTTGTGGTAAACCCTTACCCTAAATATCTATAAATTATAGTAAAGTTTCCTCACGGTCCCCACTGGACGAAAAAAAGTGGTATTTTTCGTATTTCTACCCCGTCCAGTCAATCCTGAATTCACCTTAATAATCCCAATTGCCGCTTTATGTTCTATTACAAAAACACGTATCAAGTAGACAAACTTTTTCCTTCTATGACGAAGGGAAAACTGGTCTAAACAAAAAGTATGGAAACTGAAAAAATATGGCATAACGGTACGAAAACAGAAGAAGAAAAATTTAAATAAAATAATTTCTTATTCTATGAGTTTATTTATGTCAAAGAATAGACCGCACAAGGTGGCAAAACTTGAAGGAGACCAGCAGTGGACGTCGCTGGCTGATATGATGATGATGAATTTTCAATCATTGGTTTTAGTAGAGATAATATCAGGTACTGTTTTCCTTAGTCACCTTTTATGACACACTAAACATGAATTGTATTTGCCAGTGAGATCAGACGCAGAACTCACCATCCATACGCAGATCTTCCAACGTGACGGTGTTGATTACATCACCTTCAAGCGGCTGGACGCTGACATCAATGTCAAGGATTACCGTGTCAAACTTGACGGACTCTTCAATGGAGACACCTTTTTAGGTTTGTACATTTTGTTAATGGTCGTTTTAATAGATTTAAGAAAAACTCTATTCTGGGAACAGAAGTAAAAGTCGTAGAAGGAACTAATTGCGATGTAATAGAATTAACAACAGTTGCATAAGCGCGTTTGAAGGAACATTTGTTTAAAAAAAAAAAAATTGTATGTTTTACAAATAGTTGTCTTTGTTACTTTGTAAACCAGTAATTGATTGAGATTCCTAAAAGGTTTTACGGTATTTCAGAAGTTTTATTTACGGATCAGTAAAAAAAACTGTAGACGTAGAGGCTATTGCAACTTTTGGATTTTTTCAAGGCACAGAGCCAAGATGCAGAAAGTTACCCTGTGTACTGTACCCTCGTAAGATGATTGTGGGGCACAAAACAGGATAAACTGAAAAAATTATCACATTTACATAATCTCTCCAACAGTGGACGTGCCTTAATTGAGGCTATAAAATATTGCAACATTATTTAATTAATATTATTTCCCCAGGTGAAGCTGCCAATGCTGCAATTAACCAAAATAGAGGCGAACTCCTTAAAACAATTAAACCTCATTTAGAAAGAACTGTATCAAAAATGTTCTTAGACATCGCTAACAAAGTCGTCGACGGTTTCACATTAGAACAACTTGTACCAAAACCTTAAAAAGAGGTTTTATTTCAAAGTAGTTTTAGTAGTATTAATAAGTTAACTGTGATTCTTGTTTGTTACGATAGTCACAAATTGAAAGACTATACGTACGTATGATTGTAATGTAGTTTAAATTATTTGAGAAAGGATTAATTTAGAATTTAGTATAATATTTTTAATATGTATTTAACAAAAACATGGCAACTGTATGGAATATGAAAAGCGGGAATACAGTCCTGGAATAAAAGGTATATCGTCTTTATTCCTGAACTGTAGCAGACTAAAGACAAACTGTAGAAGAACTAATTAATAATTTATTTATTGTTTTAATGTTGGTAATGCGACATTGAATGCCAAAAGGAATGTTGAGCTCATGTTTTTACTAATAAATTTATTGTTGAATCTCATGTGTTATCTTTTTATTTTGGCCAGAATCGATAATAGTTATTTTTTTGTTGGGACTGTAGAGCCTAAGCATATTGATGCAACTGTTGTATTATTGTTTAAAGCGTACAGTGAATTTTGTAAAATCATAATACTTTCTACGATATAACCACTGTTTCCCAAGATATTACTTAGATATTGTTAGCTTGGGAATCAGTTCTAATACAATTAATGGTATTAGAACTGATATTTTAATACCAAAAATAATATCCATTTATTATGAACAACTAGTATGACATAAATTTCGATAACAATCCGTCTGGGCCCTTGCCGACACGGTAGGTATTATTAGGTCAAGTTTTAGATTAGAGGCGTATCCAGTAAAAAAAAGGAGAAAAAAAAGGGCTTGCTCTCGCCGTGTGACTTAAATGCTCTAGAACAACGTGCTTAAATAAAGGGTTGTTATAATGAACAAAAAATGCGTAACAATATATTAATATTCTGATTAATATTGTAATTACAGAAAATAGAAATCAGTTTAATCATTCGTTACCGATAATAATCGGTTCCTACGTGAACATCCTTCCCGGTAATGTTGGAAACCGGAGCAACCTAATGTTACGACCTTCTTTCTAACTTTATTGAATAAGTAATGTATTATAGTTTATTAACACATACCTACGTATAATACGAGTCCGTCAGTAGACGATCCCATTTTGTCTCGTGGTTTCCCGTACAAAAGGCGATCATAATTTGGGATACCTACTAATACTACAACTTTTCTGTTAATATTCCTATGTCTCCTACGTCAAACTTACTTAGTGATCTAACCACCTCGTGAGGGGTTAGCCACACAAATCATCTCCCGCCCAGAAGGGCGATAAGGAAGGTTCTAGAAAGAACCTTTCTACGTAAACGACCGTGCGTCGCCGTGCGTCTCGATTTGGCGTACCGAAAGATGCATGCTGAACAAACCCTTTACGGTGCACAAAGAAGTTGATCAAAGCGGCAGGAAGTCATTGCATACGTGAGGCATAGGAAAAATATTCAAGTTCAAGTATTTGGTGGAGGTTTCTATGTCTAGCAGTGGACTTCCATTGACTATGATGATACAGATATACTTACTATGGTTTATTTAATTATAATACTCATTACATTAATAACAGTATACTATTTTACAACTAGAAATGAGTCTGATGTAACACCGCAGTCTAACGGATCATCGACCTCTTGAAGGTCGATATCTACATATTTTATTATTATTAATTACTAAATTCTTTACTATTACACCATATTCACGCTCTATTTGCTATGGGGTATTTGTAGTTTCAAAAATACAGAAAGGTCTCTTAAGTATGTCTTTCAAGGGCACTGCACTGAGACAAAATCAATACTACTTAATACGAACACTTTAGTCTCATACTCGTATGATTAAATATGCTTAATATCTTATCCTATCTTACAAACGTCAGTAAATTAATCGATTACAGTATTATTATAATTACTTTGACACTTGAAATTAAAATAAAATACCATCGGGATAGGCCACCTTCGATACTATTCATAGTTTCAACAAAAATGTAAAGTTTAATTGAGAAATAAGTATAAAAGGCATAATTAAACAGCCGAAATTCGCAAAAGTTATTTTTTTTAACTTATAAATAATGCTTTCTTTAAAAATAATGATTTAAATTGGGTCTATGTTGTAAAGAAGGTTGTAAACTGCACTATCGTGCTATTATTTCAATGCTCCGTTATTGCATTTGAATTGCGTATTGTCAGCAGATGTGACAGAAAGTGCAAGATGCTTATTTGTTGCTGTAATTTGATTACCTGCACGAACTTACAATACCAATAATGTTAGTAGTTGTTGACCCAAAACTTATCACCTTGACTATCATTAGAATTCTAATTTACTTGTGTCAACAAATATTTATTTTAGCTCAAATATTAAACCCAGTAAGAACCTTAAACTCTAGGTCGTATGCTTACCTGAATTGTTTTGATTGTTTTAATAAACTTACACTAATTTAAAATCAATTTACAATGTTAACATGATCAGGGCCATGTATTTGCAATATAGATATAGATAAAGAAGTCGAAGTACACAGCAAGGTACACATGGACAATGCGCACGCAAAAAATTTCTTCGAACTATTTTTAAAAAATATCTTGGAACTTTTGTTAAAAAAATGCGCTATTGAGCGTATTTTTTTTGAGAATCTAAACAATAAATTAAATGAACTTAAAATCACAGGCTAACCAAAATATTTTCATGCAGGAGTCAAGCCGTTGATTGTTGGTGTTAAAAGTGCAGTACATTGACTTCTGTAAGTTGCTGTTTGCTGTAATAGATAATTTCTAAGGTCTTAAACTTTCATGTTTGCCAATACACTTAACTTTGCCTAAACATTAGGTAAATCACATAATGGTGTTCTATTTTTTTTCTTTAATCAAAGACATTAATTACTACTAATTTGCATTAATGATCGAAACTAAAGACCGATTATTAGCTTTAATTAATAGCTTTGCTTAGTTTGGGACTAGATGGCGTCGTGTGAATTTGTGAGGAATATTTATTTATTTAATAAAGACTGACTGGACGGTGTCCTTTTATGGATATAGCGTAGCATAGCAATGTCTTGGATGGGTTTCATATCTAATAGAATAATCATTTCATTCAAAAATCTTTTAATTTACTCCAAAATAGGTGGAGGTCCTTAGTTTAGTAGTTTTTATTCTTTTATGTTTGCTACTTTAGAACTCAGTAATTTCTGACCACTTCAGACCATTATAAATGAAACGTTTTTTGAAAGAGTGAAGTTTCTAAGATGATCCTATTAATCAATCAATCAACTAGTCTATCGCTGTCCACAGCTTGACATAGGCTTTTCCCAACACGCTCCACAGAACTAAAAGAAAAGTAAAACAATTGGCCAATAACAAACATTATTTACGTGTAATAGGTATGTTATTGGTATGTATTGGCTGGTATACACAATACATCATTATTCTCTTATCATTTCTCTCGTAAGTCTTATTTCTTATTAATGTATGTGTAGTCAAAGGGGCCCCGTGTCAGCATGATTATTTTTTTTTTTTTAAAACCGATGCAAGTAAACGAAATTGCATTAGTGTGATAATTTGTATCAAGGTCTTTGCAGTTGATTTTTTAAATAGAAAGCCTTTGTTAACAATGACAAACAACAACATACTCGTCTATTTTAGGAGTCAGTTACTTAAAAAACTAGAAGACGAGTCAAGTAGGTATATAAAATAACCAGGCTTCTTATTTCGCAAATAAATACCTCTTAAATAGCGATGTTGCCAATCTAATATGTCAAGTGGTTGTCTCCTTGACCAAAGAGTTGCGTTGCTTCATAGACAACGACACAGCTTCGAGCAAGTTCCCGTGCCTAATTATTATACTAATATCATGAATTATTACTGTTTTATTTATTTATGAGTATTACTTGATTTGTATGTTGAGATATGTTATTAATAATTACAAATCTATAATTAGAAAATGTGATACTAAAATTAATTTTTCGAACTTAATTACGGTGCATTTTGTTTACGATGTAGCTACAAATAAACTGTAATATTAATACTAATTTAGTGGTGTCAACATCTCATCTCCTCCATGTGGTGACGGAGTAAGAATAAAATATGTCACCACCCCATCTTATCCCATGGGTGTCGTAAAAAGCGACTAAGGGACTATCCGTGAATATTATCTTTACGAAATAAAAAGAAGGAAAACTTGAAATTAAACCCTATACCAATCCGCCTAGCCAGCGTGGTATTAGTAGGCTAATTATCCCTCCGTCGTGGGAGGAGGCCCGTCCCTGCAGTGGGAGATTAATGGGCTGTTATGATGATGATGATGATGATGTCAACATCTCATCTCCTTCGTGTGGTGACGGAGTAAGAATACAATATGTCACCTCCCCATCTCTTTCCATGGGTGTCGTAAAAAGCGACTAAGGGACTATCCGTGAATATTATCTTTACGAAATAAAAAGAAGGAAAACTTGAAATTAAACCCTTTACCAAACTGTTTGGCCAGCGTGGTATTAGTAGGCCAAGTATGTCTCCGTCACTGGAGGAGGCCCGTCCCTGCAGTGGGAAATTAATGTGCTGTTATGATGATGATGAAAGAACGTCCAGAATTACGAAAACATTTTGTAGATCGCACAATTTTCATAGAAACATTTAATTTATAGGTACGGGGTCTTGGTTTTAATCAAATAAATATTGTGCAAATAAGCAAGCACTTTAATTAATTTAATTATCTATCTATCACTCTAATTAAAATACCGACTTTAAAACCACAGTGCTGATAGCGATTATAGTGCACAATTCCATTTGCTTGGATGGTTTTCTCACAGTAAGTTTGTTTTATTTGAGATAAAAACCAAATTATATATTCTAATTAGATAAAATTTCTATGTGAGCAATTTGGAAGCGTACCTTTTCAAACAAAATAACTAAATTTGGAAGTATCACTATGGTCTGAGGTAACAAAATATACAAAAAAAACAATTTATTATAAAAGTAATTCTCTTTAAAGTGGGTTCAAGATAGTTTTGTACCAAGTTTTACCTCTTATTTCACTAAATTCTCTCTCTTTGTCGGTGACATTATGTATTCGTACTTCGTCTACACATGTGTGAGAAAATTAACTCTTCTTTCTATATTGGAAATTAATTAAAGTTAATTAGTATGTAAAGTAAGTCATATTATTGTTTTTACATACTTAAGTGGAAGTAGGTTAATTCAATCACGTGTGCAAACGGAAAATGGTCTGCATCCAGGATAGAGATACGAGTTCGGCCGAATAAAGCCGAGTTCCGCCGAAATGGTGCAATACAGGAACAGGCTCATCATAACTGCCGATTTATTCTTTTTTTTATTATTAAAATATATTTTATAATGTGTAACAAAACAATAAATTAGCTTTTCTTTTATAATGTTAATACAACGATTGAGTTTTGAAATTGGATGCCAAGCTGGTAGTCGCGAGTTCGATTCCCACACGACATGTCAAACAAGACTTAGGTACATTTTTTGTAGGTTTTATCTAATTATAGTATAGCTTGGCAGACCACTCACGAGGTAGACCGATGAAATTGATCTTGACGAAGGACTGAGAAAACATTTGATCGTTCAAATGCCCAGCAGTGGACTTCCTTTGACTTCCGTTACATATTATGTGACTGTCGTTTACGGGGTCATAGGTTCAATCAAATATGAGTTAATAATATGCACGTGATTAAACATGATATGAATGTTTTATATTATTACGTTTTGCTTTAATTAGTTTACTTCCATTATTATTATTAATCTGATCAGGTTAAGGTAAAAGATAGGTTATAGGATAATTTTACAACATCAGGAAAATTTGATGTATTTTTACTGTAACTTACAGATTTGGTTCATTCAAGCTTAATTTGTAGATCACACAAGCAAGTGTTATACATAATTTTTAAACCCTTGACCTCCAGGTTGACTACCCTAAAACATGACTGCTACACCACAAGGATAATTACTTTTTTACATTTCTGAATTTGAATACAAAATCCATTAACACCAGAAACATTATTTCTTTATAGAATTATAATTTAGTAAATTAAAGGACATAATGTATATAGTTCACTGTAGGGCTGATGGCCATTCACATGTCCTTAACGGTCGGCATAGTGGTGGAGTGTTGGCTAGTCGGCAGTGCCGGCCGACCACGCGACCCGGCTGGCCGATACCACGGCTGCTCAATCGGTTGTACACTTGTGATCTTTCGAAATATTCACTGAACATTGTGCAAGTAACATGAACGAAATGTTAGCCATAACGTTGATACTGTACCTGTTAAGTTTTGTCACGGCTGATATACGTAAGTTATTGTTATGTTTTTTATGCAAATAGTGGGTTTTTTAATTTTTGTAATTGACAAAAATATATTTAGACTAGGATTGGGTTGAAATATTTGAAGGAGGTCTTTGGCAAGCAATGATGATGACGTCAAATCGTTGACAATTGACATGACGATGATAAAAATAAAAAATATTTCAGTGGTTTAACTTAATCTATTTGCAGTAGTTGTAGTACCTACTTTTCAAAATCCTTTTAGGCATGACATTGTCTGTGTTAGGAGTTTCCTCGTTTCCTAATTATAAATTTTAGCACTGGTTTAACATTTATTATAGAGTTTGTAATTAAAACTTGTAATTAAACCCTATACCAATGTGTCTGGCCAGCGTGGTATTAGTAGGTCAAGTATCCCTCCGTCACGGGAAGAGGCCCGTCTCTGCAGTGGGACATTAATGGGCTGTTATTATAGAGTTTGTATACAAACGCTATTTCAGATACAGATTACAGTTAAATAAGAAGTTTTCGTTTTACTATTTGTTTTGGAAATTGTATATTTACTTAATATTAATGTAGAAAATTGGTTCTATGCATATTATAATAATTTTAATGTGATATTTGTTATTAACTTAACTTTAATGAGGTATGATTAAACTTTATCACTTAAAACATTAAAATCCTTCATAGTTTATTAAACTCTACGGAATAATAAAGTGGACTTTTCCAAAATTATCAAAGAAGAGTAATTTATATTATCCTCAATAAAAAGAAATTTTGTTTGAAATAACATAATAATTGTTTTATCGTGGGAAAACTTTTAACCCAACTTGAGCCGCTTTTGGACAGATAGGGTAGGTGTGTCAGTATTTAGGGGATTTCAAGTTTTAGTCACAAACATCAACACTTATAAAAATGTTTTGATAGTATTTACTATTTTGTATATTATATTTTAATGTTGATTTTTATTTATGATTTGTGTAAATAGTAGATAAACCGATAAAACCATGCCTTTTAGTTTTACATTGTTATGGTATATAATTACTCAACTTAGTTAAACCTAAATACATTTTGGAATTATAATTTCATTAAAAATATTACCATACTAAGCGACCAAATTTGCATTGAGCGGAAATCGAACCCGAGATCTCTGCGTAGCAGCCATGTTTTATAACCACTTTGCAATAGAGGTTGTCATCTTAGTTTGCCAACTAGTCCTAATCTAAGGACTGATAGTAATCTACTATATAACGCTATAACTCCAGAACGCACGAACCGATTTCCACGGTTTTGCATTCGTTGGAAAGGTCTCGGGCTCCGTGAGGTTTATAGCAAAGAAAATTCAGGAAAAATTGAACAGAAAAGCGGGAAAATAATGCCCGTGCGAAGCCGGGACAGGCCGCTAGTCATAGAATAAATTCTAAATCTTTGTAAATCATGGAATATGTCATCTTAACAGCCCATTAATGTCCCACTGCAGGGACGAGCCTCCTCCCGTGACGGAGGGATATTTGGCCTACTAATACCACGCTGGCCAGACGGATTGATATAGGGTTTGATTTCAAGTTTTCCTTCTTTTTATTACGTAAAGATAATATTCAAGAATAGTCCCTTAGTCGGTTTTTACGACACCCATGGGATCAGATGGGGTGGTGACATATTGCATTCTTACTCTGTCACCACACGGACTGCAGCAATATGTATATTATAGTAAAAAGTGCGTAGTATTACAAATCTAACGCAACTAGAGGCGCGGATGGAGCCGCTAGTTGTGACATTATTGCCACACGTTCGGTTATTGCAATAAACGTCTATTATAGCCGACAGATTGCTGACATACATGTTGATCTTGTAAAAACTAAACGTATTTGGATTCCGTGGATTGTTTCATCATTACTTTAATGTCCTACTGCTGGGATGAGCTTACTACAAAGAGGACGAGGTGCATGTGGTACATACTCGCTCATTTCTGTGGCAGTAGAGCAAGGAGCTTCCATGTTTTGATGTTTCATCATAACAGCCCATTAATGCACTGCAGGGACGGGCTTGACATCCTTGCATGACAGAGGGATCCTTGGCCTACTAAATACCACGCTGGCCACACTTGTATTTACTTATTGTATATACTTAGGGTTTAATTTCAAGTTTGCCTTCTTTTCATTTAGTTTTGGTATTTGCAATAGTGAGATCTGTCAGGGTAGCGAGTAATGTTGTCGTGCCTTGTAACTCTCACGTTTAGGTAAAACCGGCACACAGGAAATTTTAGTTAGTAGGATACAACACCCTTCCTTACAGGCGTCAAAAGTTAACTAAACTTTTATGTTGAAAAAAGAGTCACATCCCGTCACAAAGTGGTCTTAAAAACAAAAACTATTTCTATCTCACGTTACTTTTTGTCGTATGTGTAGTGTAAAATTATAATATTAGCTATTATGATATTTTGAGTTTTGTGTACTTAGTTATTCTTTTTCTTATCGGCACTTTAATTTCGCTACGGCACTTAAGTGACGAAGGAGGTAACTTGACTGAACCATGCTAGCCGGAGATGTTTTAGTGTGTGTATTTGTATAGTAACGTGCTATTAAATGGGCAATCTACTAATACGCAAAATACGCAAAAGTAAGTCCAATCAAAACATGTCATATTTTTGGCTGCGGTTTCACGTTTACATTTATGAACTTATGTTACACACTTCAAATTCATTTATATGTGTAGATATATAAGATATAAATTAAATAGTAAGACTGTCATCATAACAGCCTATTAATGGCCCACTGCAGGGACGGGCCTTCTCCTATAACGGAGGGATACTTGGTCTACTAATACCACGCCGGACAGACGGATTGGTACAGGGTTTAATTTCAAGTTTTCCTTCTTTTTTTTTTTCGTAAAGATAATATTCACGGATAGTCCCTTAGTCGGTTTTTACGACACCGATGAGATGAGATGGGGTGGTGACATATTATATTCTTACTCCGTCACCACACGGGGAAGTAAGACAGTATTTTCTAAAATCTCCCATGACCTAAATATGTAAGTAAGAGCTACTTAGAGAGAAGTTTCTTCATATAAATATATTATGATTGGAAAACAAGATTAGAATTTGGTAACACATATTATTATATATGTATTTTGCATATACTTGTAAGATTCTTAGTAAATTGTCTTGAGAAATAAGCATAACATGATGTTCTAGTAGTATCGGAGAGTTTGCAAACGTATGTAATCTGATTTCAATGTTGCTATTTGGTTGCTAGTGTTACCTTATGAGGCTAAAAGGTCACTATTCCTTGTCATAAATATAATAATTATTTATTTTCGATATATTACCAATCAATGATATTTAAATAAACATATTCAAAAAAGCATGTAACATATACCACGACATATTGTGAATTATCATCACGAAAACAAAAGCAGGAAAATTGTACCCAAAAACCCTATTCAGGTACTCTGGTACGTGGTATTAATAGGTCAAGTTCCGTTCCTTAGTTCCGAGATACGCGAAAGCGGTTTCCGTCCCTTACTAGAGATACGCGAAAGCTGTTTCCGTCCCTTACTAGAGATACGCGAAAGCGGTTTCCGTCCCTGACTAGAGATACGCGAAAGCTGTTTCCGTCCCTTACTAGAGATACGCGAAAGCGCTAAATAAGGTCATGCGTGCTGAAAACAATTCGACTTTGCCACTCTAACCAAGAAATGTACAATTATGTATAAGTACTTTTTATAACATATTATTAGACAACAACCAAACAAATATACAGAGTAGAATAAAATAAAAATTGACTTAAGTAATAAAAATAAACATCTAACTACGTCACGAAATAGTTAAACAAATTGTTGCACATTGCTCTCGATCTAATTTTTTACTTGCATGATTTCCAAGAACGGAAGTTTGTGGTCAACAAAATGTAGGTAATACCTGTTATGTATAAAATGCATGCGTGATTACCTGCTTGTGATGATAGAGTGAGAAAACATATTAAGTTTAGAGGCTGTTTTAATAGGACTCTTTTTCCTTTTCTCTTTTAATCAGGAAAACGTGAATACTGTTTAGGAATTTTATATATCCTCTATGTTATTGATCTCATGCTTTACGGCTGATCTCCGAACATGAGAAGCAAGTCCTAATCGTTTTAGGGGAAGGTTTAGTTTTTTTTTAATATAACTTTCATTTTGGTATTGAATCCTGTGTCGTACATTAAATTAACACAAACAAAGACCATCTAGGTTTGACGTAGGTAGGTTTGAGGTAGACATTAACAATTTATGGATTACACAAATAATCATCTTGCGTGAGATTCGAGCCTACGACGTCTTGCACGGCAGCCGCACGACAGCTTTGCCACTGCGGCAGTTTTTTCGCTCGGCTGTACGGTAGTCGCTACCGTACCACCTAAGGGTCGTAGCACATATATCAAAACGTATTGGATTTTCGACGTTTAAACACCGAGGAAAAAGGCGAGGCCGTGCCGATCCGTTTACGTTACGTTATATGTGCTATGACACTAAGTCAACAGGGAAGTTTAAGTGATACCGTTTTTTTTAAATAGAACAAAGTCTATATTATGACCAGCAGGTCAATTCTCGTAACATAATTTAAATTTTGCTTTTTTTTAAATTTAATTTTTAGTTAATCCAAAAGTGGTATTCTCTTGTGTATATTCGCTCCTTAAACATTTCATTAAAGTAAAAGTTAAAATTATTATAAACGATAGAATAAACGTCAAGTTAGACGTTTCTTGATATAGAAGATTACATGAACTGTCACTTTAAAAATTACAAAAATTCCATTTTAAGATTAGTTACAGTACGATTACATTACTTACTTAAAAAAAAAAATATATATAAATACAAGAATACCTATTGTGACAATTTGACAACTGAAAGTTAAGCTAACCGATTTTTTAACCAATTTTAGTTACAAGAATAATCTAAGTATACTAATATTATGAAGAGGTAAAGTTTGTTTATTTGTGTGTTTGTGACGTTGTAAGGAGTAATCTCTGGATCTAATAAACCAATTTTAAAAATTCTTTCTGTGTTGAATAGTCCTTTTATCGAGGAGTGTCATAGGCTATATAGTATTACGCTATGACTAATAGATAAGATAATTTTATTTAAAACTATATGTTTAAAAAAATATGTTTTAAAAAGTGACGCGTTTCTTTCGCCGCACAACGAAGTGGGCACGGGTCAGCTAGTTACAGAATCTGCCATTTAACGAAAAAAGGAAAAATGGGTAAAAATAAAAACAAAAGAGCTATTACAAAGTAATATTCTAGATTCAATATCACATGTTCGTGTATATATGTTGGTCAGTAGTATGTTAAGAGTATATGTAACGTATGACATAACACACGCGTGTTACCTGTTCTCGATAACGAAAGCGGGATGTATAATTGGGTAGATCTCCACAGGCATTTTTTATCGTGTCGGACTGGAGAAACCCATTTTGAAATCGATAAACGTTTTCATTAAATTTTTTTATGTAAACTTTGGTGTCTAATCTATGTGGTGCAGGGCTGAAATTATGAATTAGTTTATTAGAAATATTTAAAAAAAAATCATAAACCCTAAAATCCTGATTGCTCTGGGTTGACCTAACTCCCGATTGAATGAGAAAACATTGTGTAACTTTTTATTGAGACGCTTCATATGTCCGATGTTATTTTATATTACATAACAAATAGGTAATCTACATTGTAATATTTAAAAAAAAATTATAATAACAATATTTTTGGCACAATTTAAATTTATCGTCATGACCTGGCATTTTATCTCATCGCTCTGCGCTGGAGTAAAACATCGCGCTCATCCCTCGTTTTACGAAATAGAAACTCTATTCCCCTCCCCCGGAGTAGTGGCTGTAGTGGTCTAACCGCCGAGGAAGATACATTTGTGCCACGGTCCCCCACTCCAACATTACGAGGGTAAGTTTATGATTTATCTGGGTTTGGTTCTCGAATTTGATGATTGATATGGCATGTTTTATAAATTAAGTAGTAAGGTTGTAAATGTGCTTATTAAGTGAATTAAGTGATAGTAATGATGTTCTTTATGAGACGTAAACACAACTTTCTACTGTTTTTATTTTGGGCTATATTAATGCTTTTATGACTTTTTTTGATCGCTATGGCCATGATTGCTCTGTCCAAAAGACCAGAGCGATGATATTTTGCAATAATTGTACGTTATAAAACTACTTTAAGTAATAATACCAGATAGTTACAACGACAAATGTCACGACTCAGCTATCAAAAATTCTGTGACGTTACGACTCATCTGTCAAAAATTCTATAACGTCACGACTCCCCAGCAAAATATTTTCCCGCCAATATTTTATGACGTCACGACTCATCTGTCAAAATTCTATGACGTCACGTGTCACGTGACCAAAATTCTATGGCGTCCCTAGTCACGTGACTCAGCTGTCAAAATTATTATGACTATGACGAAATTATCAAAATATAATATGATGGAAGTCAAAATATCAAGTTTTCGGAAGTTTTCCTTTACATACACTATAAGACCTTGCTTCATGCCAAATTTCAAGTTTGTATGTAGACTGGAAGTACCCTGTAGCTTTTTGCCCTTTGCTCATCGAAAATTTGCGACATAAACGGCTACATGTCTTGATTTCGTTAGATTAGAAGTTTGATTTTTTTACAGCACTAAAAGGCAACAGACCTTAGTATTTGGTAAAAATTTCAGCTTGATACCTCTACGCGTTCCTGAGATAAATGGTCTTGATAGAAAGACGGACAACAAAGGGTTCCGTTTTTCCAAAATCGGTACGGAACCCTTATAAAACCGTTCAAGTGCTAATCTCACTCGCGCACCGAGGGTTCCGTACAAACCTATTTACTTTCTCGCCAAATTGTGATGACGTCAGGACTCAGCTGTCTAAATATTATTTTTCCCGCCAAAATTCTGTGACGTCACGACTCATCTGTCAAAAATTCTTTGATTTCACGACACATCAGATGTGAGAATTTTTGACAGATTCTGTCAAAAATTCAAAGACGTCACGACTCATCTGTCAAAGATTCTGTCAAAAATTCAATGACGTCACGACTCAGCTGGCAAAAAATATTTTCCTGCCAAAATTATGTGACGTCACGACTTACTTATCTGTCAAAAATTCTATGACGTCACGTCTCATCACTAATAATATTTTTTTAAAATTTTAGCTTGATACCTCCACGCGTTCCTGAGATAAATGGTCTTGACAGACAGACAGACGGACAGACGGACAACGAAGTGATCCTATAAGGGTTCCGTTGTTTCAAAATCGGTACGCTACCCTAAAAATGAACAAGTTTCCAACTGATGAGCTCTCAAAAAGCTCTAGATATATTCCCTAAACATAAAATCATAAAATCTTGTAACATGCAAGACTAAAAATGACTAAATAAATAATATATTATCAATTTTATTATTTTTGTTTCACCATTTATGATCGCTCTAGCGCCTATCATGATTGCTCTGGACGCGAAAATCTTTGAACTTAAATATTTCCATAACTGTTTGTCAAAAATGAAGGCCAATAGTAAAAATGTAGTATTTTAATATCATTATTTTCAATGAGATACATAATTACCAAAAAATATCAAGATCTGAAAAGCACCAGAGCGATCACACGAATACGCCCGATTTGGAGATTGACCCAATTATATGTGTCGTTGTTATTTCTTGGAATTTAGAACTCTTTGATTCTATACATTCACTAGCGGTCCGTCCAGGCTTCGCACAGGCATTACACATTACATTCATCATAACAGCCTATTAATGTCCCACTGCAGGGACGGGCCTCTTCCCATGACGAATGGATACTTGGCCTACTAATACCACGTTGGCCAGACGGATTGGTATAGGGTTTAATTTCAAGTTTTCTTTCTTTTTATTTCGTAAAGATAATACTCACGGATAGTCCCTTAGTCTTTATTTATTTATTATCGTTTATAACGTTATTAAATAATAATAATAATTATATTGTTACAGCGCCATACATCAAAGTTTGTCAGCGGAATGATCCCAGCGTCGACAAGTGTATTATGAACTCGGTGGAGGAGTTGAGGCCCAAGATGATCGGAGTAAGTACTGGTTAACATCTTTTTATACATTAAAGTCAGCTGCAGTTAAGTACACATATCATTTATTCCAATATATATCATGACAAAAAGCCTACTTAGTCGCAAATTTTCCGCAAGTTATAACAATTATGCAAAGTTAAGATAGATAAAAAGAAGGAGACAATTTAAGAGGGGCGTGGGAAAGACTGTCTGGTAGAGTTACTCTGTTTGGTTAATTTAAAAATGAACAAATAAATTTTACTTAATTAGGCTTTACATTCCTCTAATCAAATTTGAAGTACGAGTAGATGATTTAAGATTCCGAAACTTCTGAAAGTGTATGGGTAGTAGCTCAAAAGTTCCGCAGATTGAATGCTTAAAATGACTGAACTATAGCTATAGTTGGGTGTATGTATATGTAGGGTGTAAATTTCAAAGAAAATCAATTATTAGAATCATTTTATTTACTTAATACATAGTATAATATATGTTAGAAGTTTTAAGCTCTGCTTAGTAGTATAGGTCTATTATTACGAGCTACATGTAAACAGTTTGTAAGAGCATAAAATGAATAATGGATGAACCAGGAACGGTTCAGTTTCGCAGAAATTTTGTTTGCAGTCAATTTTGCCTATTGTTTCTCTATTTATTTCGATAAAACAATGGCTAACTGAGCTTTTTAGAAATTAAAATTTTAAATGCAAAACAATATTTTGTTTGGTTTGCTAGTGAGATCACAAAATGGCTTAAGCAATTTTCGTACTTTTCTCACAAGACCCCGTTTTTATATTCTGGATTTAATTTATGTTATGTTGTTCGTCTAGATGCAAAGTACTAGTTATTTAGAATGAAAGCAAAAGAAAATAAGGAGAAAGGAAATTCTTTGTAAACTATTTCTTCCTTTTTTAAATTTCCTTCCTCCTTGTTTTCTACGAGTATAACATAATGAATGATTATAATAAAAAAACAGCCTCAAGCAAGCTGCTTAGGCGTCATGATAAATTTATCTGGGGTCTATCAGGGGATCTGTCTCACCACCGTCAGTTCCTGTTGTGTCTGGCTGTCCACTGGCCGGGCCGCCTTGAGTTTGCTTTGCGACATCAGCCGCTGATCCAGACGCTGTTTGACTTCCTTCGCCAGTTGCAGTTCCTACTCCAGAACCAGCTGATGCTGAGTCGCCATCTTGGATTTCCGCTGCAGCTCCTGATTCTGAATTAGCGCTTTCGTCACCTTGTGCTACACCAGTACCTGCTGCTGATGCTATTGTTTGGTCTCCAGTTTGAGTAGCACCATTATCAGGCTCTCCAGTCTGCTGATCGTCAACTGTCTGTCCATCAGATCCCATGGGATCTGTTTGTCCAGGGTCAGATCCCATGGGGTCTGTCTGTCCACCGACAGCTCCTGTGGTGTCTGTATTTTCCCCATCGCCTCCTGTTGTGTCTGGCTGTCCACTGCCCGGGCCGCCTTGAGTTTGCTTTGCGACATCAGCCGCTGATCCAGACGCTGTTTGACTTCCTTCGCCAGTTGCAGTTCCTACTCCAGAACCAGCTGCTGCTGGGTCGCCATCTTGGATTTCTGCTGCAGCTCCTGATTCTGAATTAGCGCTTTCGTCACCTTGTGCTACACCAGTACCTGCTGCGGATGCTATTGTTTGGTCTCCAGTTTGAGTAGCACCATCGTCAGGCTGTCCAGTCTGCTGATCGTCACCTGTCTGTCCATCAGGCCCTGAAGGGTCTGTCTGTCCACCGTCAGCTCCTGTGGGGAATGTCAGTGGACCGGTATCTCCTGTGGGATCTGTTTGACCATCGGTAGTCCCTGTGGGATCTGCCTGTCCATTATCAGCTCCCGTGGGGTCTGTCTGACCACCGTCAGCTCCAGTGGGATCTGTCTGTCCCCCATCAGCTCCAGTTGGGTTTGTTTGTCCACCAGTTGGCATATCATCACCATTATCATCAGTTGAGGTATCATCAACTTGAACGTCAATGTCTACATCTGATTCAGAATTATCAAGTTTAGTCTTTGTAGAAGCTTGGCTTTCGACTGATCTACCATCGTTACTAGTTGATGTTGCAGCTCCTGCCGTACTAGAACTTCCACCACAACCATTTGAATCTTTGCTATTTTTATTATTAACTTGTACGACAACATTAACTTTAGTCTTTTGTTTTGGTAGTTGCGTTTGAACTGTAGTACCAGATGGACTACTTGAAGTATCAATAAGAATATTAGTACGCCCAGATTTTGTACCAGAAGTTGGCACGGATAGTTTTACTGTACTCGGTCGGGTTTGTACATTAGGATTTGGTGTGTTTCCTCTACCAAAAGGCAGTGTGTAGTAAGCTGGGAATCTGTCGATTGAACTAAGTGGTATTCTTAGTTGTATTACTGTAGTTGGTTCAGGAACTGGGGCGGAATCATATATGTTGGACTGAAACAATTCAAGGATTGGATTGTTAGATTAGAATGGTTACTTACCGTGTCATGCCGCATTAAGAATAATAATTAATGGGATAACAAACCCCTATTATACCTAAGTAAGTTTCGTATTAGCTGACTAAAAGTAAGTTCGCATATTATTTATATACGAAAAAATCTTATATATTTTTTATATAATATGAAGATAATTCCTTAACTTATTAAGATAACGAACACAAATGAAAATTGTGTTCCTTACCTTAATTAAATTTTAAGTATCTTAATTCAATTTTCCATGCAAAGAAAATATTGGTTATGCTTCAGGATCAATTTATGGCTCTCACTGTCATATCAGGCAAATACTGTACCATCTGATTGTCAAATTAACTTTAATTGATAAATTTCAGTAGTTTTATTAAAACGCAATTACGCAATTAGTAAAAATTTAAAATAGTAAATAGCCATCATGGATAACTAATATATATTAAATAGAAAAGCGCGAAAAATTGCTGAATATTGTCCAAACATCAGGCCAAGATTAAATCCGGAGTATTCATTCCGAAAACCATAGTCCTCTTTCCTACTACATTTAATCCTCTTTTGTTGTTGATTTTTATGACTTAGATTTCTTTGGTTTACCCATTCTGCTTAGTTTGACAAAGTAGTCTAATAATTATATTTTAAGGTTTAGAATTATATTAGCTTACCTGAAGTACAACGAGGTAGAACACAAACACAATTACTTCTTTCCCAATCATTTTGTTTCTATGTATTTACAGATACAACCCTACCTTTATATACCTTCGTGTCTTCTCTGATATCAATTATTATTGACGTATAAATATAAACTAAAGCCATTGTTGGTATAGTATCGGGATTTGAGCACGTAGTACTCGTTACAATTTAACTGATAAATAACTCAGGTGTTTTTTTAACACACGAGTTAGTCACCTTATCAATGTAATACGTCAGTTTGTCCAAAATTCCGATTGACTGAGTTCAGGCTGCGTAGGATGTGTTTTTATCTTGTTTAGTCTTTAGACTGGATGGCTATAGACGCTAAATAAGACGTTATCTTAGATTCTCCGTGTGAACTCCGTTAACTATATCTTCGGTATTAAAAAAATCCGTGGCAGAAATCCTACTTCCATTTTATTTAACGTTAAATCCGTGTACCTAGTTGTTAGTGTATATTTTGGCTGCGTCAAAGATTCGATCCAACAACGGTTATGTAAAAAAATTGGTTGTTTAGTTTTTTTTTACCAGCCTTATTTTTTTTTATGTGTTACATACAAACATTATACGTATTTATTAGTGAGTTCTGTTCTGAGATATTGAAAGATATATCAACCGGGTCAACTTGGTAACATTTCCATCTAAAACTAGGGGATTCCTTTAATATAAAATTGATCCGCTGTTAACTAGGTTCAATTAAGAGAATTATGAACTAAACCTTACATGGATTAATTATTGCGCGTTTTTCACATAAACAACATTATAATTAAAGCAAGTAATATACTTATAGCAAAACAGATCCTAATCTACCATCACGATTATTTTGTGTACACAATTATTTATTGCCCTAAAAACCTTCGATGTAAACAAAACTAATGTTTCTGAAAGTAATAATGTTGCAATGGCCGAAGGGACTCTGTTAGTTGTGCAAAATCAAGTAGGCACATATCCTTGGGCATTGAATTAGGGTGAATGGCGACCGGTCGTAAGTTGAGAAACATCTAACATTAATAAATTGTTAATTTGATAACGAACTTTACATATATTTAGTATAACTATTTTATGTTATAAGTATAGTTATTAGGTGAAGTTGTTTTTTGACAAACTGTTGCATTCATTTCTATACTAAAGCCAAACTCGATGTAAAATCTTTGTAAACAAACCATAATAATATGTCATGACATGTAGGGTTATCACACTATTCCAAAATATTTGTATTTAAAAATGAGAATTCCATTAGTATTTACGTATTTTATGACATAATTTGGCATTATCTGCTATCAAGAAGACGACATGAAGTAACTACAGTGCATGTGATGGGGTTTCGTATTTGCCCAGAAAAGTAAATATTACAATTTTTTTTAAACAATGAACTTTGAACAACCCTAATTATTTTGCATGTCAATGGTTGCTAAGCATAGGCTTGTTATTAAACATTTCACATCGACTTTGGCTTTAGTATACTATATTGCGCTTTTCATCGTGTTCGATATGGTCAAACCTACTTTTTCTAATTGTGTCTAATTTTCCTTTTCTTTTCGAATCAGATTTAGTCGACTGAATACTTAATACTGCCTCATTGGCAGAGCAGTCACGAATATTGTTTAGGAGGTTGCGAATACAAATTTAACGCAAGATAAATATTGTCTGATCTACAAATAAATCATAGATGTTATTTCATCACCCCATGGGTGTCGACCCATGGGATGAGATAGGGTGGTGACAAATTGTATTCTTACTCCGTCACCACACGGAGAACCGAATGTCTGATCAAGTAAAAATCAACTAATCAAGTATCAAAACTCTTGTCAACTATCATTTTCAGGAACTAAAATTGCACACTTGAGTAGTTGATTTTTACTTGATCAGTCATTCGGAAACCGGGGGTTAGTGCGAGAATTGTCTTTAAAAATCAGAAGGTTGAAGTTAGAGTTCTCACCATTATGAAAGGGATCACGTCCATCACATTAAAGGGCTGTTAATGGCTGCCTGTACCTTGTATAATACAATATTCAAAGTATGTCAATGTCATAAGTTTCATAAGAAAAAGCGTGTCAAGATGAGATTAGTACGAGTGTCAAATGTAAACATAATGTGGTCACAAATATTCGTTTCCTTCTATTGTGAGTGTCGCAAATATAAATATTATACGTGTAATGGTATTTCAGTGGCTTTGATCTTGACCTCTCGTGCCAAGTAACTTTTATTAACACTTGAAATAACTATTGACCTCCTTAGATACAGCTAGAACATTCGTGTTTTCGTAAAACTTGAAGTTGTGTTAAAGCGGGAAAACTTTGTTAACATTTTGTTCAATCTGTGGTAAAGATCTTTAAATATCCACATATTTTAAGTTTGTTTTTATCTGCTTTATAAATATAGGAAATACCCAGATCAATGTATACCGTATTCATCCTTACTTGATTTATTTAGTAAACAAACACCACATATTGCAAATTCACTAGTTTTAACATCAATCGCACACTTTGATATGGATGAAAATTTCTGGAAAGTAGCATTATACGTTTATGCTATAGAAAACACGTAAATTACTTTGATTTCACCACTATCTTTCTTATATTTTAAATAAATGTATTTTTTTCCAACGGCAAATTTCACAGATAAAAATTAATTTCATTATTTGACATTTGTAGACTCTAGAAATTTCATAGATTCGTAGGGATGTGTAACAAAAGCGAATGAACGATTGGCATACGAATAAAATGATGATGTTTAAATAAGTCCTACTAATATTATAAATGCGAAATTTTTTGAGAATGTATGGATAGATGGATGTTTGTTACTCTTTCAGGCAAAAACTACTGAATGAATTTTGATGAAATTTGGAATATAGGGTTTTTTTTTAGAGTAGGGTGTAGAATAGCATTTGAGCTACTCATACAACGCGGGTGAAGCCCTAGTCAAAATATAAAACTATCACCTAGTCAAAATATAAATAAAATAAAAAATATTTATTTAAGTACTAGATAATGTTGTTTACATGAGCAGATATACAACTGATTAAATTGAAAATTTTAAACTCCCATAAAAGCCCATTGAATAAAATCATTTAAGTATCATTGACATTTTTATGGTTTTTAATTATTTCTACGGAACCCTAAATGTTTATAAAAATCGAAAGTATCCTAGTTTACGCGCCGCAAAATTTACAAACCCATAGGAAAATTTCCATCGCAACCGGTCCAGCGGCTACGGAGATTAGCCGAAACAAACAGACAGACAGACGGACAAAAAAATTTAATTGTAATTTACGGCATCGGGATCGTGTAAACATTGATATGCAATTAGTAAAAGCTGTGGATATCATGTTACAAACAGACACTCCAATTTTATTTAATTAAATGAATAGATGTATAATATAAGAAAAGTACTTCTCAAATTACTTTTCTGAATTTAATTCTATGCCTATAATCCAAGTTATAGGTTAATCAGAAGATTATGGTCTTGATTGTAGTATTCGTATCATAATAATTATAGATTTTCAATGTTTATAAAAGTAAATTATTTGCATATTATGTTATAAATATAATTCTTATAAAAAAAGCTAAATAATTTAAAACTGTTTTCATTTAAACACTATTTATCTGAAGAAAAACACTATCTATCTAAAAAAGAGATTATCTTTTTCAATTTAAAAATCGAAAAAGAATAAATTATAAAACTCTTTACCCATTGGGAACATTGCCGACAACAAACTGGAAATAATGCTGGGAATATTGTCAGGAATATTGCCAATGAACTGGGAATTTTCGTTAATTTTATGTTTTATTGACATTATTTTATGAAAAGTCTGTAGACATGAATAAATAAAAGCGAAAATAACAAAAATGTCATAAAATATCTGAAAATATAACCTAAATTCCCAGTAAATTCCCACTTTGGGAACATTGCCTGCAGCGCTGCCGGCAATATTTCCAGTCCTTGGCAGTGTGCCCGGGCACGGTACATCACTACTGGTAAAGCGCTACTCATAACAATATTTGTAAAATTTAATATCAACAAAGTTGTAATCTTTTTTATGGGCCTCACTGAAAATTAGCGCTGTAAGCGACTGAGCATAACTGCTGACTGAGCATAACTGCAATTCCTGCACAGATGTGGCTTTATCATGACTTTTGTTTATATTCTTTATTTTTGTTTTATTTTTGTAATTGTCTATATTCTTACTGTACCCTTAAACCAGGAATAAATGTATTTTCTTTCTTTCTTTTTCTTTCTCTTTTACAGCTGCTTATACCTACCTACCTTCTATATTTGTAAAAATTATAAATAAAAAATTTGTTTAATACTTTTAACGTTATTTACGACTCCACATTCCTATTGCGTAATTAGAATATTATGTAATTATATACCTACACTGTATAATGTATGTAGCTAAAAAAATTGCCATAAACCGTTCAGTACTAAAAGAACTTTAAGTAAAGATTTCATTCATTCACATCAGTTACACATCTCTAGCTATCAGTACTCTTTAGTCTGCAGTTGACACGACGACGCCATATAATGTTTACCATATAGAGCAAGTCCGTTTAAATAGACTGTAAGCAATCATACACAGAAAGATTTGCTATGAGATGATGCTATGAGGGAATCGATCCCGAGCCCGAGCGTAGGAGCCATAGGCGAATTTTATGCCCTATGCTCCTCAAAGATTGTTATCGTGTTTTGAAGTTGCCCATGAGTTGCCTCTCCTTCTATTACTAAAAACTAACCTATTAGGCGCACCAAACTTATACTGACATATTTGTATTTTTGCCTTCACAAGCAGTCTTTTTATTCATCTTACAGCACCTAAATTTACTACATCATCTGAAATAAAATTCCTTTTCATTCTTTAGTTTTTCAGTCTTTATTTTCCCACTATAGTTCTGATTGGGATTCGAATCCCGGACCTCGTGCACTCAGCCTTATACTGCGACTGCTTCAAGGCTGTTGCAGATTCCTAGTGTATTCTTACTTACAGTTCCTTATTGTTATAATTCCAGGGTATACCAGAACTGAACGTGCCAGGTATAGAGCCTCTGAGCCTGGGTCAGATAGCGCTGGCTAGAGGACCTCAAGGTGCTAAGTTGACAGCTGTCGTGAACGACGTCAAAGTTAGAGGACCAAGCAATTTCATTATCCAAGAGCTTAAGTGAGTATATTGTATAAGATTTTTTAAAACTTGTCCATGAGTATTTTGTTAATAGTCTGAAACCTTACAGAGACTTGCCATTACTGTGGGACTAATTTAAATTAATTTTATATTTAATAGTACTTAACTCTTTTAAATTAAACTGAACCTCCTCTTTTTGGAGTCGGTATAAAAAAACGATCTTCTATAAATAAACAATGAAATCGAGAATTTTCTTCTTGTTTTGGAGTCGGTTCAAAATGTAGTCTATTTTCTTTTTAAATTGCAATTCTGCAGTATACTATATCAGTATCTTAATTCTTAACAGACGGACAATCTTTTTTTTTGCTTTAAATTAGCCAAAATAATAGAAACAATAATTCTTTGTCTCGTGCTAATTAATGACGGAAGTGATTAATTGTACAGGTATTTTATAAAACTGGACGAATACTAAGCCTACATACGTAATTATATTGGTACTGATAGAGCACGTACCTATATTTTGTTTATGCGTTCACTGTACTTATGTTATTATTTAGATTGAATCAAAGAAGTAAGCTAGCACCACTAAAATTCATTAAACAGTTACTGAATCTTATTCTGTTTTCCCTGTTCCACAACAGCACCATTAGTGCCGGTGTCCGGTACCATAGTAAAATTTGAAAAACAAAATGTAAAGTGCAGCGAGGTCACGTACTTTATACCTAAAAAACAAATACAATAAGTGCTACGAATGCATCTCTGCATCACCCAAAGGTTGACTGGAAGACTAAAAGCATTAAGCCCTCCATTGGACAATTTTGTCCATAAATCAATAAATTATGACAGATCCATGATCCGTTATGTGGTGCTTAGTATTTAATGGTATATGAACTGTATACCTCCAACTAACAGCTTAAACAAGGACATAATAATATATCAACGAAATACGATGAGACTGATAGCATCTCAACGACTCGGCTAGAACAGTTCTATTCTGTAGATTGCTGATGTTCTTAAATCTTTCGCCTTGGCCTTGATTTCGACTACATGTTGACGAAATAATATTTTGCCGCGACCACATTCACCTCTGCGATTGGCCTTCCTGTATCAGTTTTAGCTCTTCACAATTTTGAAGAGTGAGTGAAAAAGATAAGAAGTGAAGATCAAATCGTATTTACTAACTTTACATCCTTCGCTTAAGGGTCATAGCACATACCTATAACGTAACGTAAACGGATCGGCATCGCCTCACCTTTTTCCTCGGTGTCAAACGTCAAAAATCCGATTACGTTACGTTTCCGATTAGTGTGCGTTGCAGTGCAGTAAGGAGTTTCATACAAAGAATACTGAACGGCTCGAGTTAATACGGTGCCGATCCGTTTACGTTACGTTTTAAGTGCTACGACGCTAAGTGTGAAACATTTTATGTTCTAGGTCCGACTTGGACAAGAATAGGTTCGACTTCAAGCTGCTGCTACCAAAGTTAGACTTCGCTGGTAAATACAAGATGGACATCCAAGTTCTACTACTGCGCTTGCAGGGAAGAGGAAATATCACCGGAACTTTCAGTTAGTATTATTTAATACCTGATTTTGCTTCGAAAATAGAGCCTTCACAGCCTGTTTTTATCGAATTGGAACAACAATGATCTCATGAACTAAAGCGTTGAAAAAACTATAAACCATTGAAAAAACTAGGTAGTCAACAAAAAAGTAATAGTACAATAATAGTACAATATTGTTAGTGGACTTGAAATTAAATTTAAATAAAAGATTTGAGGAAAAGCTGCTAATTATTGAAAAAAAATCTGTTTTCTCGTACCAAAAACCAGGACACATAATTATTGTATTTTGTAGTGTCCTTAGTACAAGTGCTGCCTTGGTATAATCATTTTGTGATAAAAAGCATCCGTATCTATTCTTATACTTAGTTCTTTTTAAACAATAAAAACTTTTAAATCAATTCAAACAATAAAGCAAATACATTTCATTACAAAGTTATTAATGAAAGAAAGTGATTAGCCGGCTCAAAACGTTCGCGTGTGTATATTACGAGCTTGTTACATAAATACTATGTCAAGATCATTATGTACTGTAATAGTATATAACTGAAAATCTTGCATAATATTAATTATCGATACTAGTACATAGGGATCGTAGTCATTTTGATGTACCTATGTATTGATCACCGCGGAACTAGCATCTTTGCGTTTTTCTACTCCATCTCATCCTCAAATATCGGTGAAGTTAACATCCACGAATTCGGAGATAATTTATATTTACGAAAACAAACAAAATAAAATCGTACAAGAAACCCTATATCCACGTACGTATACACACGTATTAATGTCACTTAATTAAGTGAATGTACTTAGTTTTTGGGTAAAACTTATAACAGAACTTTTATTTTAAAGTATTTTATTATATTTTTTTTATACAGCCTGATAATAATTCGTAAAGACAAAATATATGCCATATTACTATGACCACTTTCGCAAATACTACACTCATCTTTGAGCTCAGAAAAAATATGACCTGCATAGCTCTAAAAATTTAGACCTCTCTTTTCAGTTATAATTTATTTTTACAATTTTGAACAGCATACTCGTACTATTGCGTTTATTTCAAAAACTATTGCCTTAATTGGATTAGTCATATAAATTAATAAAAATAAATGCCGAAATAAATATTAAAATACGATTAAAATAAAGTTTATGAAATAAAAATGAATGAAAACGAACACAAGGGCAACTATTTCCTAAACGTTGGTACAGAGGATTAGGTGAGGCTAGTAGAGGCGCTGTTGCAAAGGACGCGCCCGGTGGTGTTGTGGCGTCACTCGGGATTGCGGTCAGCACACGTGGTGCAAGTTATAGGCGAAAGCGATTAGTACTAAGGCGAGTGAGTTAATAGCTGGTTTATTAATCAATGTTCTACTATAAATAAAAGCTAAAGAAAAATATGAATTTATGCAAATGGTGTAATCAGGCTTACGGCGTGGTAGTTATTACATTACTTCAGAAGCTGTTTAGTTAATGAACATTGTGCTAGGATGAATGAAATCAAAAGATGCATATAAAAACGTAGTGTGATGGCGAGGTAACAATATAATAAAGTGTAATCTACCATCTCATCTCATGCGTTTCGCAAAAACCGACAAAAGGTTTGATTTTCAAGATAACAAATGAAGAAAACTACATTATCCTCTTTATTTCTGTTGTTTATGGCCCCTGCCTCCATTATTAGAGTAAGACCATTTATCGGATGGGGACATTAATTGTTTTGTGTCAATAGCACGACATTTAACAATGTGTTTTATATTTAAGAAAACGATAACCATGGCTGATCAAAATATTTTTTTAAGTCACATTTAAACGAGTTTGTATATAGTTTTTTAATGTGTTTTGGTTTAAGGAGATTGTAGCCAGTGAAATTAACTACACAGCTTTGAAACTTATCAGCTCATGGGCTTAGAAGCTAGTGAAATTACAGGTTTGTTTTATGGATGGCCATGAAACATATCTTGGATAGGCCTCAGCTTAGGATAGCCATCAGATTTACCATTGTTTTGTCTGGCATTTTTAACCAATAATATGAATTAAGCCGAAACATAAGATCATCTTATTGATTTGGTATTTAAATAATAACTTTGACTTAGTTAAAGCAATCTCCTACAACACGCACCCTACACCTGTGTTTACTAATGAACTGTGCAATGGTTAAGACAGGTGTTACATTACGCGAGCGGCACGTGCACTGTACTACAACTACACACATACCACTACTTATTATGTAATCTTAATTACTAATATTTACTTAAATGATGTATTGACTTTAATGAAAATTTCATCTGAATTGTGTACCAATCCATAGAGGGAGAAAGATAATGTTGTACAGTAATATAGATTGAGTATTATTATTCTATTAATGTTATACATGCCAAAGTACGTAAATATGGATGTTTGTAAAAACTACTCAATGGATGTTAAGGAAACTGTACAATAATAAAACTTAAACATCAGCTTTGATAGTTTTATATGACAATAGTGCTTAACACTTTTTTCCCTTAATTGTCTGTGTCGATCTATAATTTTAATTGTAGCTTCAATTTTAAGAAAACGACGATTTCAAACAATTTGTAATAAATTTTATGAAATAAAGTATTTTGAAATTTGAAAATATGATTCTTGCCAATATGTCGTATGGTGATGTAGAAAACCTGACCTAGTTTGAGCTTGCTACATCTTGGTAAGATATTAAGCCTGTCAATCTCTCTTATTTTTACTCAACCTAAGGAAAGAGAGAGGATGATTATACCCTGTTTTTATTATAACTAATCGCAATTTACTATTTACAGAGGATTACGCCTGCAACGTTACAATGAGAGGACACAAACAAACCATTGGTAAGGAAGAATATCTGCAGTTCGATCCCTTCAAAGTAAAACTTCGTGTTGGTCAGTCTTCCATCTACCTGACTAATCTGTTTGACGGAGATCCAGTGCTCGGACCTGCAACAAACAGGGTCATCAATGAAAACTCCAACGTATTTTTAGAAGAAATTAGACCGGTCCTAGAGAAGAGCCTTGCGGACCTCTTTACTGAAATGGCCAATAAAATAACTTCTAAGTTTACTTATAAAGAACTGTTTCCGTGATTTGTGTTGAGTAAATAATACTTTTAATTTTAAGTAAAATGTGATTTTAGATTGATTGTCGTTGTAAGAGTAATTTACGTTTAACCATATCAGAGGCTTATGTAAAAATTGTAAAAACATGATTTGAATTAGATTAGATCAAAATGATTTAAATATAGACATAGAAGCTTAAAAACACTTGTATAGGATAGCATGAAAAGAAGTTCAAACATTTTCTTTAGTATTTTTACGAAGATTTAGGACTTTTTATCCTTATTCAATATCAAGATCATTCATACAATCAAAAACCATTAACTAATTTTATGAAAGCATATTTACCTTCTTGATTCCATTTGGATCTATAAATATTATTCTAAAAAAATACTTTTATGTACAGAGATATAACATAAGTGTAAAAAAGAGATTAGACGTAAGGTACTGGTGTATTTTAGTGTAAGATTGTAAATAGTATTGTAGTTTAAGTATGTTTTAGAGTCGACTGACACATTATAAAACAATTATTAGTATATTGCAAAATGGTGTAGACATTGTCATTTAACCAATTGAACATTTAATTTAAAATTCAACTAATGTAATCCATTGTTATAGAAAAGCTAAAATTATCAACTATAATAGTTGATAACTTTAGCTTTACTTCAGTTTAGTATCTTTGAATTATTAAACTGTTTAGGATACCCTGTGGGTTTTTAGACGCATAAATTTCTTGTTCTATCAACCGATGCGTAAGGGTTTTAATCGTCATTTTACCAAATGAGGTACAGTGGTTTAAGTTTTCGGAAAGACAAGACGGTTGCAAAACCGCCAAACAGATAACATTTTTGATTGCAAACACAGTTCATAGTGGGCCTTGATATTCTATAAACGACTCTGTTTGCAGGAAACAGTGTACCTTTAAGAGATAATATTTGCACCACTTAGTATAAATATACCTAATAGTTTCTTTAAAAGTTTTACTTTAAGATATTATGTACTGCCATTGATATACATTTTTCTGTTTTATTGAACTTTACTTATGTCCTTTTTATAACTGAAATCTGTTTTTCTTTTTCTAATGATGTCTTGTTTTCTTCATTATTATGTTAAGAGGCAAAATTAAAAACTTGTCACTGACTGTTATACCTTATTTTCATTTACCTACTTATTATATTTTAAGTCACGTATGGGTCCTTATCATAGTACTCATTTACTTCTTTTAAAACTAAACACTATTAGTTATTGGAAATGAGCACAATATAAATATGGTAAGTGATAACCGTTTAGTATACCGCTTAATCCATCTCGCCAGTACAATTTAACTATGGTAAAGAAAGCTGAAAAAAAGTATTGTGTACAATAATAACAAACTTCCTTCCTTAGGATCTATAATAAAATAAAAGAATAACTTTAGACATTTAGCATACAAAACGAACACTCTCATAGTTCTTTATTTACTACTTTACTTTTACTTTGACTTAATATAAATACACAGAGTATAAATTTCTTATCATAAGTTACTATGTTTGAAATATTTAGTATGTAAGGCAGATTGGATCTTGAAACCATTTCATCCCTAAAACTAACTTGCTGTTAATTAATAAGCTCAGAGCGGAATTTCACAAATCTGCGATTAGATCAAATTTCGGTCCGGACTCCAGACGCTTGTGATCCATAGGCGACTTGATTACTAGTTCACTAAACAGCGCCATCTAGGTTGTTTGGGACAAAACTTTAAATCTCAATTGAAACGATTTTTAAATAACGGTTTATTTCACAGCTTTTCTTTTAGCCATCATCATCATCATATCAGCCAATCGACGTCCACTGCTGGACATAGGCCTCCTCCAAGTATTGCCACCTTGTGCGGTCCTGTGCCTCCCTCATCCATCGACTTCCCGCCGTCCTAACTAGGTCGTCGGTTCACCGTGTGAGGGGTCTCCCATCCTGCGCTTTCCGGTACGCGGTTACCATTCCGGAACCTTTGTTGCCCTTTCCTGGTAATTCGGAGAATTCTTGAAATTGAGATCAAGCCCTGTATCCCTGAAAATTTTACAGGCATTAAACTAACAGACTTTTGCCAATTCTTAACAGACAAAAACTTGTCTATTATTCCACGCTTGAGTTAGTGATACGATAAAGGCACAAGCATTACAAACTTTAGTAATGTGTATGTTATGAATATAGCTGTTTGATTTAGTTAAGGCGTTTTTACAAGTAATATGCAGCACCAAACTTAAGTGTGGTGACGGAGTAAGAATACTTTATGTCACCACCCCATCTCATCCCATGGCTGCATGGGTGTCGTAAAAACTGACTAAGGGACTATCCGTGAATATTATCTTTACGAAATAAAAAGAAGAAAAACTTGAAATTAAACCCTATGCCAATCCGTCTTATTAGTAGGCCAAGTAGGTATCTTTAAGTCACTGCCCGTCCCTGCGGTGGGACATTAAAGGGCTGTTATGATGATACCAAACTTATGCTTATTTTGGGATTAGACGGCATTGCAAGCATGTTATGGAATAGTGTATCTATCATTACTTATTATTATCCACTGCGATTTTATGATATGATTTTAAGTTGACTCTCTATAGTAACTTATTTACTACCATTTTTCTTGTGGCAGATTCGTTACGAGTTCAAAAGCAATTTAATTTTCCCGGGATTCAATTGACCACTATGTTTTTTTGCGAGGCACTTTAGAGTAGGAAGGTACTTTAACCCTTTCACAGTGCCGCCAGCAGACACAATAGTAAAACAATGCACGTGTACCACATATGGTACACTGCACTGGGAACGTGTTAAAATCAATGAAACAAGATGCACCGGCGTTACTTACGTATTCTTAGTCTGGCCCCATACGGATTATTACGCATATTGCTAAGTACATGAAGACAATAGAGGAAATCGACTTAGTGAGTAATAAATACATTTAAAAACAAGACCACACACATGAGGGTCTTTAAAGTATTTTTATATTAAGTAGGTACTTATGTCTCTGTTGTTTTTAATAGCTTGTTTATTTGTATATACATGACATACTTTAGATTTACATTCATAAATGATTTATACATTAACGTATTTTTTTAATACATCGACCACACATGAAATTTTATTAATTTTATGTTGTGTTTTAATAGTGAATTGTTTCCTTGACTTATTTTTTTATTTAAAAAAACATTTATTATTATAAACATTGACAGTTAAGTACGTAAGTTATGAGTGGCAAAATGGGTTCAACTCCTGTCAAAATTTTGCTACTTTTAAATACCTTCTAGCGTGTTCGATGTATAAAATTTAACAGGCGCCATAAATAGCATATTTTGTTGATTTACATAATATGAGCATTTGAGTTTTAAATAATAATTATAATACCTATTCCTTACACATTTATACGTCGCCATCTATCATTAAACTAAGCAGCGGTTGCGCTGTAGGAGTAAGACTGGATTTCATTGTGTACCTAAATGTTTAAAGAGAAGAAGACAACCCATGATATTTATTCATTCTTCTTGCACAAAAGTCTCTAAGTAGCAAAGCGATCGTATATACAGTTACCCTGGTCATGGTCGTGTGCGATCCTCAAACTTGCGATCCAAAACGTCTTGAGCCTGGATTTATTTGCCTTTAAAAATTATCTCTACATACAAGTATATGAAAATTAACGGCTACAGAGTTATTGAGGCCAAAGACATTGATCGAATAATGTTGGTAGAGATGTATAGAGTAGTTACAGGAGCCGTAAAGTGGTAGTCAAGTGGTAGTCAAGTGACTTAAATGATGATGATAAAATAGATAGAATGGGTATGTATATGTCGCAGGGAAACTAGGAAACCAGGGATTTCACGAAATACCTAGGGATATGACGAAATCCTGTTTCTACTAGAAAATAAATGCTCATATTTTTGTTTGTAGGTTAAAAACACAAGGATTACAACTTCTATAGATAGGTAACTCTGTGGGTTAAATTAGATTAGAACGGTGACCATAATAAGGCACTTACGACATTTACCGGGATTTCGTGAAATCCCTGGTTTCCTCATTTCCCTGCGACATATATATATGGTATGGTATGACAGAATGTTGATTTTCGTTGAAGTAATTAATAAAGACATTCAGATCTTCATAATAAACTTACACACACAAAGATTGCAAATAGAGATTGTCGAATTGTCTCATAATATTTCGTCCAAATGTAATTTAAACAAAACACGTAACTGAAAAATACAATCAAGAATAGCGTGACTATAAACAAAATTTATATTTATGTAACATAATGTTATGTTACATATAAAACCATTAAAAAAAAAGAGAGATGCTGACATTTGTAATATAATAATAACATAGTAATATAAAACATTACATTTCTAAATTGCTGCCACTTAGATAAATAGTTTGCACATTAAACAATCTGTGGCAATAATTTTGGCATAGAATGAGGTTTAGTTTAATTTCGTAAATATTTTTATCGTAATTATAATAGTTCATTAGAGTAAGAATACAATATGTCACCACCCCATCTCATCCCATGGGTGTCGTAAAAACCGACTAAGGGGCTATCCGTGAATATTATCTTTACGAAATAGAAAGAAAGAAAACTTGAAATTAAACCCTATACCAATTCGTCTGGCTAGCGTGGTATTAGTAAGCCAGAATGTCCCACTGTAGGAACGGGCCTATTTTAATGATGAAGGAAAGATTGGTCTACTTAAGTATTATCACATTCGTTTATTTATGAAATGGTTGGTACAGAGTATAAAGTGAAGTTTCCTTCTTTTGTTTTTGTAGAGGTAATATCAGTGAATTTTCTTTTATTTGGTTGTAACGACAACTGTGAGATGAGTTGGAATTGTGAGCTTGTGTAGGGGGGTTTGAATTCTACACATTACATTTATTGTGCGATTAGCATATTTATGATTATCTTTAGCGGAAGCGCATGCTCAACCCAATTTGTTAGCAAGTGGGGCCTAACAATGGTACAAATTGATGCCTCTGCCAATTGAGTAGTAGCAGAATGGAAGCAGAGTCTAAAGCCGTGAGTCATAGCTAAAAATATTTATAAGTACTTACATGAAGTTAATATTTCTAGTGTCTAGGCGACTTACCCCCGGTTTCTGAATGACTGATCAAGTAAAAATCAACTAATCAAGTGTCAAAACTGTCATTTTAGTTCCTGAAAATGATAGTTATGACACTTGATTAGTTGATTTTTACTTGATCAGTCATTCAGAAACCGAGGGTTAGTTTCCAAAGATGATCAAAGTCACTATTTATTTCTAGGTCGAACTTACTTGGGATTCCCCTGGTGTTGTAGATGTATTTACCTATTACTTGAACTTATGTACTATTACCTTTTTTTTTATTTTGCCTCCTTTTACTTCAAACATAATCAACATATTGTTAGGCAAGTTAATCACTAGTTATTGCGAACAGCGTACAAGCGGTTAACGAATTTGACTGCAATGCGTAGGCCAGGGAAGACAAGGGAAAGCTCATATTCTTGTATAATTATTGCTGCCCCAATATTCTGTCGTAGTTTGACTGGAAATGGAACTTATCTGCTGAAGTTGATGAGTGGACAATCACTAAAAGATTTCCAAGTTCATCGGTCGGTCATTGGATGCGGCTATTAATTTAACACTAAAGGCATATAGAAAATATTTTAAAATAATGCATTACTAACTAAAAACACAAGTTTCCGGTAAAAACGCATTAAAGTGCCCTTGCATATTAATATAAATAGAATTAGTAATTAACATAAAATAACAAAAATCTCTCACAAGATTACACCACCCTTCACATAGCTTGAATATTTATTTTTATTGTTTTATTATTTTAATTGCCCGCACCCTGACATAACATTATTATCGTCATAGTGACCTTAAGGTGCCTACGACCTCTGTAAATGTGAAAAAAATAGTAAAATTGAATATAACACAAAAGTACATCACCTTTCTGGTGGGAAACGAAATTCTCTAATAACTAATTAATTTAAAAAAGTCCAAAAACAGATCTCGGAAGCAATATGAAATACCGTGGACCTGCATGTCAATTCTCGTACCTTAAAATCGTTATAAATTCGATTTACTTAACTTTAGTTGTTAAATTGTCACACAAAATAGTTAAGACAATTTAACAACTAAAGTTACCTTAACCGAATTTTTAACGATTTTAAGGTACGAGAATTGACATGCTGGTTAACTCTATGAGACAATATTTTTGGTGGGCATCAGAGAAGAATGAGTGCGTGTGCCATCAACATCTGAAGTGTCAGGACTCTTAACGATAAAGAAGATAAAGAAGGAAATACTCTTATTATTCGCATGTCCTGTATGGGGTCATGCCCGTTAGATGGTCGCTGGACCGTTCAAGGCTTAGTATTTTGAAACTGACGTAACTAAGTCTTCACGGTTGCAACAACAGGATGTCCCAGTGCTCATTACACATAGTTTTTTTTACGTAAAGACGGAAACACGCAAGTAAATAACTGCAGATTAATAATATTGACATTTTTAGAATGTTTGACATGTGAGGAGCTAGGAGTTTAGGAGGTTGAATCAGAAAGGTTCTAGATCAATGGATAGTCAGATCGGCACGGCGTTAAAAGACATTCTCAGTTTTAGGTTTGCCTGCTAAAGCTAATACATACAACGCCATCTCTAAAATATTGAAAGGCACTGCCTCATCTGCAAGTTAGGTCTCCTATATTGCAAGGATGGTCTTCCCCGCTAGCTACCTAGGTAACTGAATTGATTGGGATTGGTATAGAATCTTTAGAAAGGGTTCATTTCTAGTCTTATTTCACTTGCAAGGTTAGAAAAATTCCTTATTTAACTTCGAACAACATCCACGATACGACCAGAATAGCTAATTGTTGCTTGAATTATAATGTTAATCTGTCACCATGCGAATAATAATATATTAGCAAGGCTATAAAATACATTTTAAAACCAAAAAATTGTCTGACATTATAAAATACTTAGAGACAAATGTAATGGCACCAGGAACACCGTTCCAGACGTTTAGCCTGCAAGGGGTCACAACGATTCGACATTTATGGTAATTAACGTCCGGCATAAAAAAAATCTTGCTGACGTTAAGGGTTATAGCACTTATGACGAAACTTAAACGGTTCGGCACCGTATTAACTCGAGCCGTTCAGTATTATTTGTATGAAACTCCTTACTGCAACGCTCCGTTAGGAATGTTGTCGTGGGTCCGTCAACAGGAGGGGTACGTAATCCAATACTCATTCGACATTCTATAAACTACGTGCCACATCGGTAATCGGTTCTGTACCCGACCTAAAACGAGCAATACTAAGTACTAAATCGGTCGCTTAGGTTCCTCTGCGGATATTCTCATAAAACACCAAGCATAGCTCTTTCAGTATATAATTAACTAAACAGTATATCATAGGATAAGATATTAGTGTACAAGTCTGTGGGCAATACGGATATTACAGCATTAGTTGTTGTCGGCGGCACTTCCCAATTTGTTTACGGTGAGATAACTTTGCGTAACTAATTAGCTTGAGATCATGATCGGCATGGCCAATGATCTCTTTATGCAATAGATCATAGAATAGCAAATATATTTTTGTTTGTTCTTATAACAAAGGGTTTTTTATCTGATAATTATTTGCACGTGCCTTCCGGAGCACAAAGACACACACATTTAGACAACTCCATTTAGATCCAAAGTTATTTCTCACACATAGCCACAAAAGAGAGTCTCAGAACCTGCGAGTAATTAAATCAGAAGATTCTCTCCTTAGACGTCATTGGTACCACTAAGTTGGAGTATCCGAGCTGCTATAATACAAAGCTGGTTTGTAAAGTTGGTAGGCTCTTAACCAAGTGTTTCTATCTAGTCGTTCAAGTATTTTCTCTAGAACTCATTATGTATTCACAATGCTATAGTAAATATTATAGCAGAGTATTGTTTCATAATTATATAATGTAACGCGGACATGATGCGGTGGAAAGACGATATAATTACGGATGAAGTTAATTCTCTTATTAATAATTATATGTTTGTGTTATAATCTTACACGGTAGAATACTTTGCGTGGGTCAGGTGGAAAGGTTAATTCCTGATGAAGGTGGCTGCAGATTGACGGATGAGGGATGCACAAGGTTATGTGCGTTGGACCAAGTTAGAGGTCTATGTCTGATATCTTGATTATGATTGGTTTAGCTGCATTTCTAAGATCATAAAAAAGACATCACCTTTGATTTGAGAAAAGAAAGATACATTATTAGTCCCTTGAGGGCGTAATGGTTACCTTATATGACTGACGCAGATAGTCGCGGATTATATCTTCACATTAGTTAAACTTGGCTATGTTTATTAATTGTCGAGTAGTTACTCTAAGTAATTTTTATTGTTGATCGTATTCCTGGGAACTGAGGCCACTTGAGAGACCGTAACCTTACACTTTAAGTGTCATATTACGCGCAAAAAGTTTCGGTTTCAACAACAAATTGTTCTAATAAAAATGCTATTATCTAATCAAAACTTATAATGGCTTATGATGCTAAGATAATTATTGTCAATTAGATAAACTTTACGGTAAAAGTAATACAAAGTCGTGCGTAATTAACGTAAAATTGATTAGTTATAACAACTTTTCCTTCACCTTATTTCAATGAACTAGGTAATGTTTAGTTCGTATGTAAATATACTTACTTAAAACTGTACGTTTTACGTGCGTTTTATAACAAATATTGTAATAAGTAATGTCAAGTTTTTGCAGGATTTGTTTATTGCACAAATTGTTTGAGTGTGCTAATACTATAAGATTACCATACTATTTGTTTCTTAATCAAACCTTATGGAAAGCTCGGAAACAGTCCAACAACAAATACAAATGATAATAGTCATGAAATGGTCACGGAGTAATCTTAAAAATAAAATGTTTCTTCTTACTACGTTGGAAGAAGCTGAAATCACAGAAAGGAGGGGGAGGCATATGTATTAATAGGTTGTTCCGCAATTAAGGGTAAACTAAATAATTCCCTAATCCTTTAGTTGGGGAAGATATTGGAAGATGTCATCGACATACAGCCGGCTAAAAACATGTAGAGAAACCCTAGACTTGTCGTTTGTTCCTTTATATAAACCTAATGAATTTTGAACTAGTTCAACGACTACCGCTTTGAACGACTGCTTTAGTCGAGACTTCCCTTTAGTACCAAATGAATCTCACCTATTCTATCACTAAGTTCTATTTCCCACGACACGGTTTAAATACCATATAAAATATTTCAATTCATTAATACTAGCAACTGGAAGTAAGGGCGGACTAGTTGACTAATAATTTGATGAGCAAAGTGTTACGATATCAACATTAACATTGAAATGTTTCATGGAATGGCAAGTTGCAATAGTTGGATTGGAAAAAAAATAATGTACCTACTTAGTCACCATTTTGAAAGTCCATCGGCATTGTAACTACTGAAAGAAGACCTCAAGACCAAATTTTGTTTCCGATTTTTTTTGTCTAAAAATGTGATCAATTGTAAATAAAGGAATCATCATAATCATAACAGCCCATTAATGTCCCACTGCAGGGACGGACCTCCTCCCATGATGGAGGGATACTTGGCCTACTAATACCACGTTGGCCAGACGGATTGGTCTGCGGTTTAATTTCAAGTTTTCCTTCTTTTTATTTTGTAAAGATAATATTACTTAGTCGGTTTTTACGACACCTATGGGGTGAGATGGGGTGGTGATATATTGTATTCTTACTCTGTCACCACACGGAGATAATAAAGGAATATAATATATTTAATAATAGAGTCAAAATCTCCTGTTTGCATGTGAAGTAAGCCATTGTTAATGTCTAAACATTATGGGCACCATACATTATCTCTTAGAGATTTTTGCAGAAAATTTTGAAGAGGAAAACAGGTGCAGTGAGAGTATAATAGTCGTTCCGTAATGATGTATCCTTTCGCGTTGTATATAGAGACGAGTTTATTTCATTGATGTCTCTATTATTTACTAACTTGTTTTACAGATAACGCATAAAGGCTGGCCATCCAGCTAGGTGTATTGTTTGTTTCAAGATTTCTGTCTTAACATTATACTTGTCTAAACTCCTCTATAATACCCACAAGGTAAGTGGAGGCAGAGTAATTTCAAATGCTTATTCCATCGTCACAGACAAAAGCTTCCGAAATGGTTATGCAAAATTTTCTAGGATCCCCTAAAAAGTATTTTTTTTTAATTAGCTTACCAGAATTAAATTAATTAATTTATTTATTTATTGTTGTGCCCGACAGGGTCCATACGGAACTTAATGTACTCTGTACCTATATTCAACACATGTACCTACCTATGGAATGCAATAAACAATTTGAGTTTGAGTTTGAGAATGACTATGGTGCCTGATGTTAAGCATCCAATAGAGTCCAAGAATGGCACCATGCCAGCTACAATATTTGTAGAGTTTAGATTTTTGACAATGTTTTTCAAAAACATTTTCCCTGTAGTTGCTTAATATTGAAACGCAGGGGCGGCGTTGTTTAAATAAGAGTTAATTCGGCCGCGTCGCACACTCGCGTACATTCACTCGCTGCAACCTCACTAACTGCTGCACTCAGCTACTTATTGTTTACTTTACCACTTCAATATGAAATTGTATCTTGTTGTCTTGTTAAGTGCTATCTGTGTACAAGCTAAAGTTACTCGTAAGTATATTGTTATAATATTATCTTGCTTAGACTAGTAAATGGGATATTTATTACATAAAGTACCTACTACTCAAAATATCTAAAAAAATATATTATCTTAAGTTAAATTATATTAAATTAAATTATTTAATAGGACATTAATTACATAACCTAATGTTAATAATGAATTTGGTGACAAAAACAAAAAAAAAATAAGAGCGATTTTTAGTGTCATTTTTTTTTGTATTATTGGACATATTATTTGTTACACAATTTTGGTACGAGAAATAAATGATCCCAAACCTTTCCAAAGTAATATATTTTTTTATTTTGAAATTTTAGTACTAAGTAATTAGTATTTGTTTATTATAGTTTGCAATGAAAATGTGTATTGTTTTGTATTGCATGTTAACGTTACGTGCAAAACTGATATTGAATACATTGAGTTTTCTTTATTATTCAATACCAGCGCTGAAATCAGCTTTAGTTATTACTGCACCTAATAATCTGCAGTTATTCGATTGCGTACATATATCGTATCGTGTAATAAGATTTGCGACAAAACATCATTCATCATAACAGCCCATTGATGTCCCACTGCAGGGACGGGCCTCCTCCCGTGACGGAGGGATACTTGGCCTACTAATAAAACTACATTAAATAAACATAAATACTTAACACATTTTTATTACTTACTTTACTGTAGGTTACGAAAACTTAAATTGTCCTTCAATTATTATCTAAAGTAAATGTTATTTAAGATTTATTATGATTACGACATCGCCATTAGGTACGTTGTTAGGCTTGCAATAACTGGGGTTTGGTCTCCACACATAAGTAAAGTATTCGTTTGTATTAAGATTACTTGTTTGGTGAAACCTAATGGGATAAATAGTTAATAATCATATTGTTGTTGCTAGAGATCAAATATATTATCTTTTATCTCAAGATTATTGAATCAATGTTTAATATCTAAAAGATGACATAAAATGTAAAAGTTTTTGCCTGCGGCTTCGCTCGCGTTAAATTCGGGGTAGCGCTGTTCCCCTTTCCTGAACACACACGAAAAAAAAAGAAAAAGTAGCCTATGTCTCTCTCTGTAATCTCCATCCCTTCAACTATCTCTACTTCAAAAATCACGTCAATTCGTCGCAAATTCGTTCGTATTACAGTAGCATTTGCCCGCGGCTTCGCTCGCGTTAAATTCGGGGTGGCACTGTTTCCCTTTCCTGGACTCAGAAGAAAAAAAAAGTAGCAAAAAAAAGTATTTATGTTACTCTCCATCCCTTCAACTATCTCCACTTAAAAAATCACGTCAATTCGTCGCTCTGTTTCGCCGTGAAAGAAAGACAAACAGACAGACACACTTTTCCATTTATAATATTAGTATGGACAACAGCCTTTTAACTTCCGACTGTACAGAAGTAACTCATACAACAGCAGAGGAAATTTTATCTATCGACACCACTCTAAATGAACTTACCCTTAGTTAATCTTTAAGTAAGACCCACCACCAAAGTAAGGTGGTGACACCTTCCCTCTTCATCTTCACCCTCCGTCACCACACTGTTTATTTATAACTAGCGGCCCGTCCCGGCTTCCCACGGACATTAATATTGTTTTTTTAACTTTATCGTAATTTAAGTAAGGGTCCCCATTTTTTTTAAAATGAAATATAGCTTTAAATCTGTTCAGTAGTTTCGGAGCCTATTCAATTCAAACAAACAAACAAACAAATAATTAAACCTTTCCTCTTTATAATTTTAGTAGAGATTTTGTATTGTGTAAATACAAACAAAGTATGTGAGTGTAACAGTGACACAATCAGGATATGGCTGAATGAGTCCTCAGTTATAAACTTTACATAAGGTGTCAGTAAATTTCTTCATTGATTACATTTAGAACCGCATTGTTGGTTTCAATTCTCTGCATTATTGAGTATTTGAGATTGACGTAAGTTGGCGATAATGGTGACACTTCTAAGATTCGTCGTAAGTTTTCCGCTTAGTTTGATAAAGTAGCTAAAGTTAGAATATAGGTACTTAAGTTCTCGATTGATTCCTTCTTGATAAGGATCAACTAAATAAATGATTGCCTTACTTAAAAAATGCAATTAATATAATTATTTTCTGTTTGTTAGCTACGTTAAGCTTAGGAAACCTTTTAGACTGTGCTCTCCTGCCCCTTACGTTTCGAGGATTCTGCCGCATTACCACCTTTCCGTTTCGGCCGCTTCCTTTACGAAGCCTTTGCCAACGATACCAAACTCTCACGCTTCGAACGATTGCACTAATCAGTACTGGACACAAGAGACGACCCTATATAATTATTCTATGCGCCTATGTCTTTCTTGTTTACCTAAACTCCTAGAAGCTCAAAAATTATACCCACCTCATTTTTACTAGATCTAATTTTTGAGGAGAGGAACGTAGACGTGCTTCAATTTAACTAGTATTATTTGTATTGATATTCTAAAGGGTTCTCGTGAAATTGACAACGGCATCATACAGACTGTTTTTAATAAAAAGTTGTTATTTAACTTGAGAGAACATTACAAACTTACAAAAAACATAAACGGATATGCTCTAGTTCCTAATAGTTACAAGAATTTGACAACAATGTTGTGTAGTAAAGTCTTTCTATGGCTTGGTGGCGATCACGCTAGCAGCTGCCGGCATGAGGTTGCGAGTTTGAATCCTATATTTGTCATCATCATTATCATAAATCAGCCCATTAATGTCCCACTGCAAGGACGGGCCTCCTCCCGTGACGAAGGATACTTGGCCTACTAATACCACGCTGGCCACACGGATTGATTTAGGGTTTAATTTCAAGTTCAACTTCGTAAAGAAAATATTTACGGTTAGTCCATGTATCGGTTTTTACGACACCCATGGGATGAGATGGGGTGGGGGCATATTGTATTCTTCCTCCGTCACCACACAGAGCCCATATTTGTGCGCTTCACAAATTATTCTCCAGAGTCTGGATGTTCTTTTGGTCCGTTAAATTGATGTTTGTAAAGTCCCCGCGACCCAGCGCATGATAAGCATGATCTATAGGCATGCAGGAGTTTTCTTTTAAAGAGTACCATTAGTTAGATTACAAAGGATATCTTCGACGACAAGAAAGAGAGGTGTTAATAACATTGCAATTTACTTCGTTATACAACATTAAGTTCATTACTAGGCGTTCTACTTAGATGTCAGGATAATCATATCATAACAGCCCATTAATGTCCTACTGCAGGGACGGGCCTCTTCCCGTGACGGAGGGAAACTTGGCCTTCTAATACCACACTGGCCAGACGGATTGGTATAGGGTTTAATTTTAAGTTATCCTCCTTTTGTCAGGATAATACAACATAATAAATGACTGCTTTTTAATATCTGCAAAGAAATTCACAAATTCTATCGACAAAAGGGCACCTCCAATGTGTCAGGTTTTCTCAGGGTTGGTAGCAAGAAAAGTGTCAATACGTCAATATAATATATAATTATGGAATCGATAATAAATTGGAAAATGAAGGCACCATTTTCCAATTTATCATCGACTCCACAAAGAGAAGGTTTTCGATTCAGTTGTATTTTTAAGTTTAATAACATATACCTTAGTTATTTTTTGAAAAATTTAAATAAACAAAATCAGTATAAAATGAAAATTCTGTGAATGAAAAATCATGTAAAAGAATTAAACGAAATCTCTGGTTGGTGTCGATTTTTAATTTTGAAAATATTTAATAGTCGCTGTTCAATCAATTCGTGGCCTAGTCCCACTTATTCTTCTCAAATTAAGGCATTACTGGTCCAGTTACTACTAGGCCAATAATGCATTAACTTAAAACTACGTAAAGCATTTAGTCCAAGGTCCTCGACGTTCACTAAGACCGAATAAAGTTTAGAACTAACTGGTCGATTAATTGAGTGTCCCTATATTGCCATACTAAGTACAAAACCGCTATCTCAATAAAAGCTAATTACGATATAATTGAAGTTTTGTCAAATTAGGACCCTTAGGAGTAAGAGGTATAATTGATATAATATGTATTTTTATATCTTACGAGCTGACCCGTGTTCACTTCGTTGGACAGCGAAAAAAACGTTATTGAACGTCCCTTTTTTAAATATATTTCTTTACTGCTCCGCTCCTATTAGTCATAACGTGATATTATATAGCCTATGACTCTCCCCGATGAATAGTCTATTCAACACAGAATTTTTTTTTTATTATCTTTTTTTATTTAGAGGCTTGTGGTCATTTATGACCAAGTGAGCCTAAATAATTAAATAAGTAATAGATATAATTTTAAAAATCGGTTTAGAAGATCCTGGCATTACCCCTTACAACAAAACAAACTCATAAACACACAAACTTTACCTCTTTATAATATTAATATAGATAAATAACATACCTACTGCTATTAGCTTTAGTTTAATAGATACGTACCTATATTTACAAGCTATCATTAGATTAAATCCGTTTGGCCAGCGTGGTATTAGTAGGCCAAGTATCCCTCCGTCACTGGAGGAGGCCCGTCCCTGCAGTGGGACATTAATGGGCTATTATGATGATGATTAAATTAAATTTTCATATTTAACATAAAAAATCATAATTAGTTAGGAATTGAATTTTTGGATTTTTTTGAGATACCGCTTTTGCACTTAGTACGCCAATATAGAGGCGTTGTCGTGACAGGATACTTGTATGGTCGAATGCACTTGAGTATGCATACATTATGTAATCATGCTAAATATCCCGTCGTTACTAAGTCGCCCGTGGTAGGCCTTCTGGGTTATGTGTCAACTCGCCAAGCTGAAAACTCGACTATCGGCGAGTTTACAACTTAAAATTTCTGTGATGGTAATCTTGCCATAGTTTTTCTTCAATATTTTGGCGAGATTACCATGCCCTTTATTGACAATAGTAATTTCGACCAACATAGGATAGGAGCGTAGAAAACAACAAAAATATTATACTTTTCATGTATTAAAACGTAGGGGACGCTGGGGCTGTAAGTTCCAATTTTTTAAAAACCTTAAATTATATGATGAAAATAACAAGTTTTGTTTTTGATATTTAAATCTATTAAAGAATTTTAATCGGTCTTTGAAATAATGTAATAATTTTTGCATCAATCCCTACAGTTTTTTTTACAGCCATATTTATGCTAATTTTGGAAGGGAACAACTTACCCCGCGTCGGGTGCTTGGATAGTTATACCTGCTATCCAAGCGGAACAATTTGAATATATCCCCCCATGCCCATATACGACGACCTCGGTGGCGCGACGGTAGCGCAAGCGGCTGCCGTGCAAGAGGTTGTGGGTTCATATGGGTACTGCCATATTAGAACTTAAAAATAAAAAACATAACGCAGATAAAGTTTCCTTTTTAACTATAATTTAAGTTTTTATACCTCTCCTGGAAGCAAACTTTATACTTTCATATTGAAGAACACTTTAAAATATAGCTAATTTGCCCTACCCACGGAACAACTTACATTATTTCAAAGATCGATTATAATTTTTTAATCCATTTAAATATCAAAAACAAAACTTGTTATTTTCATCATATAATTAAGGGTTTTTAAAAAATTGGAACTTACAGCCCCGGCCTCTCCTACGTTTTATGAAAAGTATAATATTTTTGTGGTTTTCTACGCTCCTATCCTATGTTGGTCGAAATTACTATTGTCAATAAAAGGCATGGTAATCTCGCCAAAATATTGAAGAAAAACTATGGCAAGATTACCATCACAGAAATTTTTAGTTGTAAACTCGCCGATAGTCGAGTTTTCAGCTTGGCGAGTTGACACATAACCCGGCCTTCTTGCTAAATGACATTGAAGTAAATAATGATGTTTTTTTAATGAGGACTACTGAATTTGTTATTAAAATACCGGAGATTTAAAAATATTCTAGATGTACTAACTATGACTGAAGAAATAGTAATAGTAGTAGTGAGTATAGTAGGTAGTTAAGTAGTCAACCCAGAAAGCATTGGTCGTCGCTCGGCTAAAAAGCAGAGAGTTATCTGCGACTACTTGTACCACTGAACGGCAGACTCTACTGAGAGCTGCGAGTGCTGCGACCTTAACAATGAATTATATTTTTTCGACGACCTCTATGGCGTAGTGGTTATATAACATGACTGCTACGCAGAGGTCTCAGGTTCGATTCCCGCTCAATGCAAATCTTTGTGTAAATGAACATGATTGTTTGCATTGGTCTGAGTGTTTCTATGTATATTATGTATGTATTTACAAAAAAAAAGTATATAAGTATTAACATCCGTTGTTCTGTTACCCATAACACAAGCAGGTTAAAGCTTACTTTGGGAACAGGTGGCGCTGTGTAGAGATGTCCGTGAATATTTATTTATATTATTATTCTTCTCTTCATGGATTTGTACGACCCCCATGGTCTGATAGGGTGTGTCAATAAACATAATACTATAATACAATAAAAATACATTAAATTTGTTCACAGCGGACTATTTCCCAACATGCAAGAAGACAGATCCACAACTAGACAAATGTGTGATAGACGCCATAGAATCAATGAGACCGAGACTCAAAGTGGGTATACCTGAGGTAGACATCCCTGCACTGGACCCCTTCTACGTGCCTACATTGAAACTAGACCGAACTGCACCTAACTTAAGACTGAAGGCTACAGTGAAGAACGGAAAAGCTTACGGTGGAAATAATTTCAAGATTGAAAAGTTCAAGTAAGTTTTCTATTACTTATTATGCAATGTTTTCTTTTATGTTCTGCATATTTATGATGATGGAGATGATATAAATAAATACGTCGCTTGGCTAATGGTAAGCTGCATGCCGGTGCAGATGCAGCTGAACAAGGTTCTTTACTCGGTTAGGTCAGAGTGTCACTGTAATGTTGGATTGACTGATCCGAAAAGAAGAAAGACAATGGAAAAAATTGATACTCGAGGCGGGACTCGAACCCGCGTCTCTGGGCTATACGCGTCTGGGTACCCTTTTTTTCTATTGCCTTTCTTATTTTCGGATTTTTCTAGTTATGCCTAAGCTTTATAGATAAAATTTATATGGATTGACTGAGTCAAGTACTACATATCAGTAGTACTGATTTTGTTTGAAAGAAATATAGGATTCATATTTTGAGTCTCCAGCCCATAACATCTCCACGTTTATTGTAAACGCAAACTATAAGAGAACTCGCAGATGTTATCTTAACGAAAATAAAAAAACAAAAACCGTTTACCGATTCATTTTGCCAGAGGAGTATTATCAGGCTAAGTTTCCTACAGCCACGAGACTAAGTCCCTCCCTGCAATGGGACTTTAATATTATCGTTATTAAGGATCGTAGATGACGAAAATAGTTTATGGCGTTAAATAATGTCTGCCTCTACCCCTTTGAATGCAAGTCATGACTGTATCTATAATCTTTTACTCAAGTTATTACTGTATATTTTCAGATTGAACTTGAACAACAAGTTCGTGGCGGAGATTAAGATGACACTTCCAAGGCTGTCAGTGACAGCTGATTATGACGTACGCGGCTCCAGGATCCTCACACTTGACATCAGCGGCAAAGGAAAGGTGGCTGGCAACTTTAGTGAGTATCATGATCAGTTGTATAGAATGAAAGAAAAAAAAATGAATACTTAGATAGAAGATACATAAGTTTAGTGAGTGTAAATAAAAGTGGTTACAAACATCAACTTTCCCCAAAATAGCCTAAAGCCGAACGTCCACCGCCGGCTAAACTAAGTTGGTTTAGCTTAGCTCGCATAGTTATGCCAGTTTTCCATACAGAAATATAGTTTGCGGTGGACGCACATGTATGGAAAACTGGCATAACTATATGTGCCGAGTGCTACGCACTTGCACTTTCTGAAGGAAAGCAATTATTATGGTCAATTTAATTAATTAAAATTATTATTGATAACTTGAATTTACAAAACATTATGTCATTACTAAATATATATATATATAGAGCCTGTATATGCAGCTTCCTCAGCCAGTGTCCTCATAAAATTCTTCTAGCATCTTCGGCTGTTACGGCCAGAAAACTGTTCTGCTACTTAAGCAGAATATAATCGTATGGAAGGCTTTACAGACATACGTTGCTCAGATTGATAGAACAATCTCAATATAAATTATGTAGGTGCAACCAATTTTAACCAATTGCCAAAACAAAGCGATTGATTTAATTATGAGCTGAGTTGAATTGCATTAATTAAACTTAGGTCAAGTCTGTTTTAATAATCAAAATAACTAGTTAACACAAATTACGAGAATTGTAATGTATCTGGTACAGTCACGAGCAATAATATGTACACATTTTCGCATTTTGTAAACCAGTTATCTAAAGTTCTGCCAATCCAAAATTGAAAATTCGAAGATTAATTTAAAACTGTACGGAACCTCTTCTAAATTACGAATTCATTTTGATATTGTAATGTCTAGATAAACGTGCAGATAGTTTAGGAAATTTTAAAATGTGTACATATTATTGCTCGTGACTGTACATTTACAAGCAATGTTAGTTCTGGTTGGTAATTAAATAATTTTGTAATGGCAAAATCGACTTTAAAACTAAAGCATTATGTCACATTTTGTTACTTCGATTCCTTGGAGGATTTTCTTACAGAAATTCCGTTTTAAAATCAACTTTTGGAACGTAAATATACGGTATTAACTTAGTAGTTTAGTTTCCAAAGGTTTATTGTTACAAATAACATTTTAATAAATAACCATTTTGAAATTAGCATGATTACTAATAACTATAAGCAATACGAGAACGTGGTTGTGTACCCATAAATGTTGCAACACCACAGAACATTTATTCTCAAAGGTGCAACACTCAAATAATCTAATGATAAGTACAACAAAACAATTTGTAAATAGTTTGTGGTTTTATAGAAAATCTATGGTGTCGATGAAGCAATACCACAGAATTGTAGGTAATCGATGATATCAATAATTAGATTTCACATAGCAATGTTTAACGGCACGTACAAATGAATATTAAGATTTCAAATTATATTGCAAACAATGTTAAGAAACGTTGTTTAAGAATGTACTTATTGATATTGCTTAGGTACGAACCGTCTTTCTTAGGTTGTAGCTAATGGTAGCCATTTAAATGACTAAACTCAAATGTACCAGAATTCTACATGACATCTACGTCCACGCTGGACTATACAATACGGATTGATATAGAGGTTATATCAATAATCACGTTTGTCTTACAATGTCTGATAACTTATCGTAAAAACTAACTAAAGGGTAGTCAGTTTTTACGAAACGTCTATTTTTAGCATAAAAGGTGTGTATGCTAAAAATAGACTACCTAAACAAGTTATTGTTTCGTAAAGCAAATATAAACGCAATCGAAAGGAGTTTGAAGTCCTTGCACTACTTTCTCCTGTACCCAGTTACTTACTTTTATTTTGTTCACAGCCGGCATAACAGTGGTGGCCAAGGGTATTGCGAAACCAACCATCAAGGATGATGTGGAATACTTACAGATCGACAAGATCGTCACTAAAGTAAGAGTGAACAATGCGCAGATTGCTGTCGATGATACGCAGAGACCAGTTGCAGGTAACACACGACTTTTACTATTTGAGGCCCTGCCCATACGACAGACTATCCGTGACGCACTTTTTAGTCTGTGAAAATAGAACCTATGCAATTATAAGCAGTAACGCACAGGACGCGCAAAAAGTCCGGCGCACAAAAGATTTAAACATATGCCATGTATGGCAGACTTTTTGTGCGCCGCAGACTCGATCGCACAAAAAGTGTGCCGTCTGCGCAGGGCCTTATCCATACTAATATTATATGTAAATGGGAAAGTGTGTCTGTCTGTTTGTCTTTCTTTCACGGCAAAACGGAGCGACGAATAGAGGATAGGAGGATAGGGAGAGGCGATAGTTGAAAGGATGGAGAGTAACATAGGCTACTTTTTGCTAGTTAAGAAATAAGTTCCTATTTTTATTTTAAAGGAACAATTGACAATGGTTGATTTTTAAGACCAGATCGGTCGAGATTTAACCTGATAATTAAGTAGTAGGTATAAGAATAAAAGCGTAGTATACCGATGGAGTTACTTTCGCTTTATAATTGTAAGGATTAAACCATAAAACAGTACCAAGTTCCATTAGAAATATAATATCTTTTAAAATATACAATAATTGGTGTCAGGATTTCTAGTTTACATTGATACTTTTACTTGCTTTAGTTTATCAGGCATTTTTCTTCGACGTTAAAAAGTCCATTCACGATTTGATGTTTTAGCCCGTCCCAGTAAACTTACCTACCTTTTTTTTTTAAATCTATTATATTAACTAATTTAAAATATTTTTTACAGCGGCATCAGCAGCATCATTCTTCAACGCCAGTCCGCAGGTCATCCTAGATATCTTGAACCCCCTGATCGATGAGACCAGTGCAGCAGTTATCAAAGCGTTCGTCAATAAAGTACTAGCGAAAATGCCAATCAACGAAGTGTTAACAGAGAAGAAGTAGATTAAGTTAATTTAGACTTAGAATAATTTTGGTGCTGAATTTTTTAGGTATGAGTATGAGTGCGAACGAAATGTTAGGTAGAGTTGGAAATCAAATTCAAAATTCCAAATTTCTAAATGTTTTATTTTATAAAATTTATCACAAATTGTTTAAAATCGTCGTTTACAATTTACTTAAAATTGTAGCTACAGTTAAAATTAAAGATCGACATAGACAAACGCCAAAGCACTAAAAAATAGTAAACAAGTGTATTATTTAAGAGTTTTGGAAGTCGCAAAAAGAGTTGTTTATAATAAGCTATTCGCACCGAAATCATTTATGTAAATACTGTAGTGCTCCAAAGAAGTTTCATAAACCTAAAGATGTCTGAAAAAGGCAAGATTTGATCTATCGACACTTCTGGTATTGCAAATCTTGTAAGCTATGGTATTTGTTGCCTGGAAGAGATCGCCGAGTGCGTTAAGGCCGCCACTTGTACTACCTACTAAGTTTTTCTTTTCTGTTTTTTTTATTTCCTTTTTGTATGTTTTCATTTGTAATTGTTTCTGTATGTTACTTTTATAATTGTGTTTCTGTTTATGGTGTACAATAAAGATTAATAATAATAATAATAATTTGTTTACAGATAGGCTTTGCTTGACCTTAAATAAAGAAAAGATCTTACATTTTATAATCCAACTTTTTCAAAGTTTCATGTTCATATTGTTTTCTACGTAGGTACATACATTAAATTTAAATATGAGCTAAATCCAAAATGTTTCTAATTTTCATTGTCCGATTTAGTAAAATGGTATTTTATAAGAGAATTGTATTTATTTAAGTTCTAAAATATGTTTTGTGTAAGACAATTTTAATGATCTACAAAGTAATATAATTCTTATATAAAAGTAATAAGAATGTTTTCTGCCTTTCTTATTTTGGCACCAAAACCCAGTTGTACCTGTTAGTATCAATAAAGGCTGTACATAGGTTAAGATTAAGTTTTTACGTCTAAAATAGATGGTTAATAAATATTAATAATTTTTATTTATTTTATTTTAATCCTTCCATACATTTCTTGTGATGTTATATCGATGAACAATATAAAATCTGGGACGTACATCCCGATTATGTGAGTATGATAAAGATAAAGATATTGATTTTGAAAATATGGGTTAATACAACGTGATGTTACAGTTTTATTTAGACCTGCCATATTTCACCATTCGGCATAATATGAATTCTGTATCGGACTTAAAATGTCAAATAGAATATTGACATCAATCAATAAGATATAACTATGTATAGGTAAATTATCTTAGAGAGATTTTTGCATTTGTAGTTGTGTACGGCCAGCACATAAGGAAATAAATAATTGAGAACTTTTATATTTTTTATACTTTTTATAGTCAGTTACACCAACTGCATCAAATAACATTAAACAATGATAAGCTAGAGACTAAAATAGTTAACAATCATTACCATAATATTTAATTCCTTAATATTTCTTTTTCCTTATTTTCTTCTTTAATTTACCTTTTTTTGGTCGTACAATGAAATTCAAATCTTAAATTTAGAATCCTTGTTAATAAACATAAACAAATACTACTACAGCTGCAAAAATCTCTCGAAACTAATTTTACCATACGATGCCAAAGTTTACCTCGGGCATAAATCATCATCGGAACATTTTTATTTAACAATGTAAAAATAATAAAATATTGATCGAAAAATATTACACAAAATAAATAAATTAAACTTAAATAATAAAAATGTGACAGACCTTATTTGCTGACCGTATAGTGGAATTCAAATTTCAAATTTTGAATCCGTGTACATATACGAACACTACTACAAATGCAAAAATCTCTCTAAGATAATTTACCTATACTACGTGAACTTGATAAATAAAGAATTGAAAACTGAATGTTTGTTATTGTTTTCAGGTTTTATAATAAAGTTACAGCACCTTAATCAGTGCCTAACTTAATAGGTCAGGTGTAATACATCCTTTGATACGATAACTTAATTTAATTAATTTTAAATAAATGATGGTAGTAGTGAAGTTTACTACTAAAACGCCATAGATGGCGCTGCGTGTTTTGAGTTAAAGATATTATTATTATTATATTTTAAACTTCTACGAGTATAAATAGGAGGAAAAACTTAGATACCGAGACGAAAAGTTGAAGATACCGAAGCAAGCACTCGTTCTGTCATCATTCCCCTGCCCTTATCCCAATTTTTTTCTTTCTTATGGGGTTGGCGCAGCTTAGCTTCTTCTTCCACATGCTGCTAAAAGTTTTGGCTGTATTTTTTGGTGGCTTACTCCCCACCAGGAGGTTGACCCGAGGTGCTAGGTGGTATGCACCGGGTCGTGGTATTCCTTAGTCGCCTCTTGTGACACCCACGGGAGGATATGAGCCAGTCCAATTCTAACCGGGAACCGCACGGCAAATGTATTGTTCTGGCAATATTAATGTATTGTGTCTAAAGTCCTCCTTAGTATTTGATTCCAACCTTGGAGTCAAATTACTTATGACTGTATTAGTTTATTTAGTGAAATAAGAAAAAATCAATCATGAGAGAAAGTAAATTGGCATTCCTTATTCTGATTTGTTACAAATACAAGAAATAAATATAACATTTATTTTACAATGTAAATCGGCATAGATTTATATTAAGAAAAATACCTAAGATAATATATTATGTGGGACTTTATGAGACTTCTTTGATACATAATGCATTTTTTAGAAATATCAATGATGATCCATTAATCAGAGTTGATTGAGATTATAAATGCATTTTCCTTTTTAGGTTTTCAAAGTTTTTTTTTTATGTAATGGGAGGCAAACGAGCCAGCAGGTCACCTGATGGTAAGTGATCACCGCCGCCCATGGACACCCGCAACACCAGAGGAATCACAGATGCGTTGCCGACCTTTAAAAAGATAAATGCGGTGCCCCGTGATAAATGCGGTAGAAATTGCCAAGAGACTCTACATCTTTCCGCAAAGCCAAAGAATCGAAGATATTAATTTTATTTATCATTAGTTGGTTGGATTTAATATCGCCGTAATGCAACATGAACTCAGCATGCAAGTTAATATTGTTGGTTGGCCAGGTGCTGATAGGGGGCAAGTCGTCCACTTCGAAACTGGTACCAGGACGAATCCTACCTTATCTAATTTGATTAATAGACAACTGGGCCCACCTTAATTTAAGTACTGGGGCGATTGCACTACTGAATTATACTCTAGGGGTTTATTGGTCACATTAAAGTGATACTACCTGTAGCAAAGGGTAATAAAACATAACTGAAAGTTAGTTGATATCATTTGTTTTATGTAGGCATTAACAACAATTTTTCCATTATAAAAAATGTGGTTCTTAACAAACAAATCAAATAAAAAAATCCCATTACGCTTGATAAGCCATTCTAGCACAATCTTAGTTAATTAATTTCTCAATACAATGACCTAAACTAATTTCATTGTCGAGTGTTCTCGAATAATTTTTGTCAGTCGTTTTTGTGATTTAATGGTTTCCGAGGTTTTTTTGAAATATATCCGTCATTTTTCAATTTACCAAAGTAATAACTAGAGTCTTTTTGTAGTGTTTTAATAGGAACTACTAAGTTCGGCTTGGGTTTTATCATTTTATTGAGACGTGCATTCCACGCCTCAACTGCATTATTTGTTTTATGTAACTTATTGTAAAAACACCATGTATTATTAAAAATTTTATCTTTTCTTAACCAAGTTTTTTCAAAATAGGTATTAAATGAATCAATTTGGGGGTCCTTTTCACTCTCTCCTAAATTGTATAACCACCCATCTTCCACAAAATCTTGAGGAAGATGGGCAAGCGCTATGCATCGTTTACCGTGACTTCTTAAATATTTATTTGTTTTTATTTCAGACTTCTTGGCATTTCTCCACAATGCCCTTGCAAAATCAGTAGTGCAATCGTCCCAGTACTTAAATTAAGGTGGGCGCAGTTGTCTATTAATCAAATTAGATAAGGTAGGATTCGCCCTGGTCCCAGTTTCGAAGTGGACGACTTGCCCTCTAACCCGGTGCTGAAGTGTATACAAACCATGCATTTGGAAGAGGTCAATGTCCAGCTGTGGACGTCTATGAGCTGTTTTATTGGATAAATGCTTGTAGAGTACTCTAAGGGTCGTAGCACATATTATTATAACGTAACGTAAACGGATCGGCACCGCCTCGCCTTTTTCCTCGGTGCCAAACGTCAAAAATCCGATTACGTTACGATTCCGATTAGTGTGCGTTGCAGTAAGGAGTTTTATTCAAATAATACTGAACGGCTCGAGTTGATACGGTGCCGATCCCTTTACGTTATGTTATATGTGCTACGACCCTAAGATATGCTATTTGTTCGTTCCAATTTTTTATTAATGATTTTGCCCTTTAGCAAACTATTTAAGGATAAGTATTGAAATCAAGATCATTGTAGTTTCTCTATATGGTTGAGGCCAATGGTTAGTTCACCTTATTATGTTTGTAATTGCAATAAAATGCACTTCCTAAGTGTGTGTGGTACTGTCTATGTGTGTATCAATTATACATTGTCATCATTACAGCTTACGGAATCTCATTGCAGGTTACGAGATATGACAAATTTACGACGAAAAATTGACGACCTCGGTGGCGCACCGGTAAAAGCCAGCGGCTACCGCGCATGAGGTTGTGGGTTCGATCCCCACGCAGGACAATAATTTGTGAGATCCACAAATTATTGTCCTGAGTCTGGGTGTTATATGTGTCTGTTAATTGATGTTTGTAAAAGTCCCCGCGACACAGGGCATGATCCCTAGTGCGGGAGTTGTCTTTTTTAAAAAGAAAAAAAAAATACAAATTAGCAAAAAATGGCACACTGAACCGCTGTCAACTTGTTGAATTTTGCGTAACGATACCAATAACATAAGGTGTGTAATGTAATGTAATTTAACGAAATGATACATGACTAGACTGCTTGGCTTGATACTGATCTAATTAAGATATGGTACTGTTCTCCTGAAATTTATATTCATCATAATCATAACAGCCCATTAATGTCCCACTGCAGGATAAATAGATACTTGGCCTACTAATACCACGCTGGCCAAACGGATTAGTACAGGGTTTTGTATTAAGTTTTCGTTCTTTTAATTACGTAAAGATAATATTCACGGATAATCCCTTAGTCGGTTTTTACGACACCCATGGGATTTGATGGGGTGGTGACACACTGTATTCTTACTCCGTCACCACACGGAGTTAATAAATCTGGAGAGTAAAAATGTCTATACATTAGTAATCTTTTCACGAAAACAATTTATTACCTAAGCGTAAAAAATACTTTAATAAGTCCTTATTATATTTTATTTTTTTATTTTTGTTTTTGGTCTTTTTGTGCAGTAATTAGTAGCTTTTCTTAACTTTTCAATAGAGGGTTTTTTCATTCATCTTTAAAGTGAATACATATCGATTTAGCTAATTTAGAATGGCTTCCTTCAGTAAGACGTAAAGTCAGAGGTATAAAATACCCAGTTTAATCGGTATTATAGATTTTTTTTTAATAAACCCCCATGTTTCTTAGCACAAACTGAGGCTGAACATTTGTGAATTGCAATGTATTCAAATTAATCAAAACATCGGCTGACTAATCACGCTAAGCAGTTAAATTCAATGTAATCTTAATGTTTAGTGTAATGTGCATATTTGCGAATAAAAATAGCATTAAGTTACCTTAACCCCGGTCTTCACTCGAGGTTTAATCCACATATGGTGTTATAATAGCCACATCTAAGCTATTATAAGCCACTGTTTGTTATTCAGAGCTAGAACCAACTCAATTGTGTAAGAGATAAGTCTCAATATGGATTTAATTAAAGTAATTATTTTAGTTATTTGTGCGTACTGTGTCGTAGGTAGACATGTTCCTACGGGATCTAATGGTGTTGATAATGGTGATTTAGGTAAGTTTTATATTGGTGAGCTCGTAGGTGAATAATAAGACCTTAAAAAAGATCTTAGGCTTAAGCCGCCATAGTGGAGACATTCATGCCTCTACAAATATTGTACTTGTTATGGTGCTCACCACTCTTGGTCTCTATTGGGTGCTTAACATCAGGCACCATAGAGTTATTCTTGTAGGCTATTAAATAAAAAGCCGTAAAGCAGTTCTTGTCAAAATTTACTTGACAAATGGGAAATATTATAAGACCTTCTCGCGCCCTCTGATCTTTCCCGCGGCTACGTGAAAGACAGAACAACGGGTGTTATATGTCAATAAGAACCTGGCAGACTCCTTCACCCTCCTCAGGACAGAGGAATTTTCCCTCGTATAAAATGGAAATATTATGAGGTATAGTGTGACCACAGGAGCTGTGCACCTCCTGAGGTATGCGCGCGGCGAGAGGGGGGTGGACATATAGAGTACATGTTATGTACTGGTATAGAATAAACAGTTTATGATGTCGCTACTAGCGACATCTGACGCAATATACTTAAGTTATTTGGCTGGTACTGGTCGCTGCAGGAGCGGCTGTAGCAGTTTTCTATTAAAAGACAGTTTTTTGAAAAACTTCAAGAAAGTATTTACATTGTTGTATAGTTTTAAGCGTAAATAGGAACATTATTTGTGTTTATATAATGTAACTTTGAGAAAAATGACATCTAGCGGAATGTATCAAGTACTCTAAGAACATGAAATTCTTAAAGAAAAATATAATGTTCGAATTGTTATGACACTGCCGTCAAAACTCGTGACAGCAGGTAGGTGTCCGTTATGGTAGCATACACAAGAGCTACTATGCCAAAAAACTCTGCATAAATAAAAATAAAAAAAAATCCAATTTTTAAGATTAATGATGAGGAATTAGAAATCGTTAACACTACAGTATTCCTAGGAATTACTTTATACAGATTACCCCCTTACTCATAAACGCCTCTTAAATTTAAGTTAATTGATTACCTTAAATTCTTACGGTTTTGTTTAGTATACGTTTGATTTTACAAATAATAATCTCGCTAAACAGTGATTAAATTTAAGAGGCGTTTATGAGTAAGGGGTGAGTTCTTATTTATCACCTGCATATTTTAAAAAAATATGAGTATATTTGGGTTACATTGTGATCAACTAAGTAAGTGTAATATATTACAGATATAGTCTATAAAATCGTCAAATTTGTGATTTTTATTAGTTCATTAATCTACAATAAACTAATACTGACTTACGAAGAACAATGTAAAGAATGAGTAGAGTAAACCAAAGTGGCACGCGGGAAGTGATTCTTAAAGTTATAAGGCGATGTTTAGCGGAGCACGATTCTGGTCAACTTTTATGCGATTTGGATGATGTTTATGGGCGAACTGCAACTTTGATGGGTATGTAATCGTGTTACTGTTTTTCGTAATCTGTCTCAAGTAATAAATTCACTCCATTTGAGATCTAGAGACCATTGTGTACATAGCACATTTTTAGGTTAGATATTCATTGTAAGTAAGAAAAATCGTAGTACGACCCTTTCTGTTGATACATTATCAGTTGCATTAGTATAATTCAGTCAAGATTTACCCCAATTTGAATTTGAATTAATTGCTTTATGTCTATATTACGATTGATATTGATAATTAAATTATGTCACTTTCGCATCGACTGGTCTGTCTACAAAAAATAATTAATTGCAATATTTTATTAAATTTTATATCATTTAGCTCTTAGTGAATCCATGTTAAATGATATCTTGTTAATCTTCGGCCGTTCAGAGAATGCGTTCCTGACACGTCGCGATTGAACTGACGCAGTAACTTTGTAATGGCGTTGCAGTTACGATAAAAATATTTTTGCTGGTTGTTTATCGTTTTAACTATTGATGAGCATTAAAACAACATTATTATATCAATAATTAATGAATGTTATAATGTTGTGTCAAACTGAGTGTCAAATAACTTGGTAAACAATATTTTTCTAAATCTACACTGCGCTATTACAAGGTTATGTCAGCGCTTTATATTTGTAGTGCTGTGCCAACAATAACAGTGAATAATAGTATCGTAATCTGTTCTTATCGATACAGTTATACTTTATAAAATAATACGTTTTGTTTTTCTTTTCAAGAATTTGAAAATAATGGACTTTAGAATAACTTTTATTAAATATAAAAATAAAAGTACATTAAATACAAAGTAGCATTTTTATATTTAGGTTGAAAATGGTAACCCCAAATGGCGTTATGGGCCGCCATTTTGTGACGCTGAAACAGTCGTCTGTTGTCGTTTCGTGCGCATAGACCACGTTCTTCAAGTGTTTGCGATCTGTTGTTATTTGACTTTGATTGTGTCTTATATTGCGTTCTTTTTACTTTTGGTGCATAATAATGCCTAAACGTGGACAAACATTGAAAACTGGAGCCCGTGAGTTAATTATCAAGCTGCAAGATTACTTTGAGCGGGAGCGGCAAAATGGCGGACCCCTGGTTCCTGTCGAAAAAGTACAAGAACGCGTCTCTCAGGCGCTTGGAGTTAGCAAACGAACGATTACAAATATTAATAAAGAAAAGTTCGGCTCTACTGGCATGGAAGATAATATTTTACGTACTCCGAAGAAGAAACGTAGAACTAAACCCGTGACAGATATTGATACCTTTGACGCCGATGCAATCAGAAATCATATATATGGTTACTATTCCAGAAATGAATATCTCAACAGGATGAAGCTTTTGGCGTCGTTAAGAGAAGCTGGACTGTTTAGCGGGGGTAAAACTGCTTTAACGAAAATCTTAAAAGATATTGGTTTTTCGTATAAAAAAACAGACAAAAGAAAAATTTTATTAGAACGATACGACATCATTTTGAAACGGATAAGTTTCTTGAGAGAAGCAAAAAAAATTGATAACTGGGATAATGTCGTGTTCATTGACGAGACATGGCTAAACGCCAATCACACGGTTTCCCGTTCTTGGACGGATGATACACAAGCGTCGACGTCGAAAGTACCAATGGGTAAGGGGGCTCGTCTGATAATATGCCACGCAGGTACTGCAAAATACGGCTTTGTGGAGAACGCTTTACTGGCATTTCAATCAAAAACCACAAATGACTACCACGAGGAAATGAATGCCAGTACATTTAAAGAGTGGTTCCAGAACGTGCTTTTGCCCAGCCTACCAGAGCCTTCTGTAATATTGATGGATAATGCCTCCTATCACTCGTTTCAAATACAGAAACCACCTACCCAAGCTAATAAAAAAGAAGAAATGGTTGCTTGGTTACAAGCAAAAGGCATTGACGCAAATATGCAGATGCTAAAAGCAGAGCTAATTAAGTTAGTGAAAGAAAATAAAGCGGCAAATGTGCGATACGAAATCGATGAAATGGCTTTGGAGTACGGTCATCGCGTTCTAAGAATTCCACCGTATCATTGCCAATATAACGCGATTGAGCTAATCTGGGCTCAAATAAAAGGTTACGCCGCCCGCCACAATACTTCCCCGCCATTCAGCACGAAAAAGATGATGACCCTGTTAAAAGAAGCCTGCGGGAAAGTCACAAGAGATGACTGGGCAAAGGTTGTCGAAAAGACTAAAAACCTGATTATGGAACATTTTGACCGAGATATCAGGATTGATTCTGTAATTGATAATAATATAATTATACATGTAGGCGAAGATGATGATGAAGACACCACCTCCTCAAGCGAATCGGAGTCTGATTAATATTCTGTACGCACATTTAGTTCAATGTACTTTATTCCATAGAAATACAGATTGTAACTTTGTAAAAAATAATAAATAAAACAATTTTATTATATTAATATTCCCTTTTATTGTTTCCACGTAAAGAACTAAAATATAAATTTTAAATGATTCCGCCAATTTAAAACGGTCTAAATCTAATCATAAAAATAACGCGGCGGTTCATTTTGGAGTAACGGTAACGAACTCGGTATAATGTTGTGTCCATCACTAGTCGTGACTAACTGATAAGTGTCAGGAACGCATTCTCTGAACGGCCGGACTTTTATAGTTAATATTTAACACTGAATTAATTTTAGTTAGGTATTGCAGTTATTCTTTCCATTCCATTAGAATTATTAAATTTAAAAATAACAGATTTAAAAATAATAAAAAGCTTGAAACTCCTGGTAAACACAGGCAAGGCTGGCCAAAGAAAGAAATGTATGTTTCTATGTTTCTGCTCTCCCCCACAAAATACAATTATGTTCTACAGTAAAAAAGAGCTGCTTCTTTTACCTGTATTTTATTTCTAGTTATGCCTAAATTTATTGTAGATCAAATGTTCAATTTACATAACTTTTGTAAAATTTCGAGTTCCAACCCTCAGAAAATTGCAGATGATAGCTAGAACTGAGATGGATTTTAATTGTAGTCTTGAAGTTCTACGCAAAACTTTAAATGCAATAGGCTTACCTACAAGAAATGCCCTAGTATTATAAGTGCTCTAATAGTGTAGTGTTATTTGAACATAATTGTTTTGAAAACTATTTTGTCAGACTAAATAGGGTTGCTACGTGTAGCACAGTGGCGCCCTAATTTTTTGTTAGGACTTTATAGACAGACTGTACCTACATTAAAAAAATAGTTGTTGTAGTTTTAATATTATAGCGTAATGAAATAACTCCAGCCCGGCCCCTAAGAACCGTTAATATCTCCGATAATATTGAATTTTGTATTGAACCACTACTATGAACATAAATTAACATGGATTTTTGACATATTCTACTGTGAATTCGCATAAAGCATTTACCTACACTAATTCATTCATTATTTTTACATAAAGAATTTTTTAAAAGAAAAGTTCCCTTTCTATCAGAACTATCACGTGTACGCTACCATAACGGACACCTATTTTTTCTTCGTCCCCCACCTCGCCGCGCATACCTCAGGGGGTGCACAGCTCCTGTGGTCACACTATAGCAACATGACCGTACCGACGTGGTAGAGTTGGGATGGTCGCCAAGGATTATTGAGGATATATAAACAGTCACAGCTGCGGTGGGAAAATAAATCTGAGCTCACGTTACCTAAGCAGGGGGCGTTAGTCAGTAGCGTAATCCAACCTTGGTTGATTAGGGAAGTCAACCAAAACTGTGGTCCAATGCTTTGAGCATCAGCTTAATTAAAAAAATAATATATCATCAAAGTTTCTTTTCACAGCAAACTCGGCATGTCATTACACGGACCCCAACGTAGCGGACTGCATCCAGCGTGTTGCGGAACAAGTACGCCACCAGCTTGCTCAAGGCATACCATCTTTGAACATACAACCTCTAGAGCCTCTTAAAGTCCCCAGTATAAGGCTCAGGCAACATAACCAACCTAAGAACAGTTTCAAGTACGACGCTTGGTTCTCCGATGTTATGCTAGAGGGACTTACTAATTACACCTTTAATAAGATGGAGTAAGTATGAAAGACGTAGTTTTTTTTTGTGGTCAAAAACTATTAATATAATCTCTCTATCATGGCTTCCCAAGAGTAATGTAAAAGTTGACTAAGCATACATTAACTCTGAAAAAACTGTGAATAATAATTTAAATTCTTTCAATGACCAAGTTTCTCTATTTAGTACGCACTTCTATCGTTGAAGAGTCTCATCCCTGTTGATAGTACTTTGCTAATATGAGTAAAAGATATTAGCTAAAGAATTATTTCATTTTGAATTCTAAGTCTCAACATTATAATTGGTTGGCTTATTACAAGGAATTAGAGCAAATAGCGGAAATATTGATAATCGTTGCCGTTTTGACAAAAAGTTTTTGGTATGGGTGGGGAGATACCTCACACGGTGGACAAACGACCTAGTTAGGTCTGCGATAAACCGCGGTAAATACAGGACCACGGACACGGTGAAAATATGTCCATTGGTTTATACGACATATCTCGAAACATTAACATTGTCTTGGTATAAAATAATGCTTTATTTTTCAGTGTTTATCCAGAAGAGATGAAGGTAACAGCAAATATAAGCTTGCCTCATCTGCTTATGTCTGGTGAATATGTTGTACTTGGAGAGTTTCAGATGCTTCCCGTCGAGTCTACAGGAAAGATGGTCGCTAACTTTAGTAAGATATTTTACCTAATTATTCCTTAGGGTTGACGAAGTGAGAATACTATATCTCACCACCCCATCTCATCAAGTGAATATTATCATTACGTTATAAAAAGAAGGATAACTTGAAATTAAACCCTATACCAATCCGTCTGGCCAGCGTGGTATTAGTAGGCCAAGTATCCTTCCGTCATGGGAGGAGGCCCGTCCCTACAGTGGGACATTAATGGGCTGTTATGATGATTCCTTACGTCTTTCAAACCTTTTTTCACATTCTTGTTCTTTTTGTTGTAGTGGTTTTGTTCTCGATCAAACGTAACAGGCTCGTATAACTAGTTGCTCTATTATATTAATTACTTAGTCAACCGGGTACTAGAACTTCATTAAAGCACATGGCAAATCGTATTGAAGGCGAGATGATGTCGACAAGACATAAAATCGTAAATAGGGGGGTTCGGTCATGTTTTTAAACTTTTCTATATTGCCAGGTAATAGTTGGCCATACTTTTAGACTTTGTTGGGCTAGTTACTGAAATTGTAGTACCAACGGCTAGTCAAGACAAGAGAAGGTTCACCGCGGTTGCTTTAGTGGGAAGGGTACTTTTGTCTTGAAGTACTATGAGACCTTATGTAAATACGGTAGACTGCACATAAGGTCGCGTATTATGCGCATTCCGAGCATTTATGAGGTTTTTAATAAAATGTTTCAATTCCAGCGATGTGCACTGCAGCTATCGTTGCTCAAGGTGCTCGTGTTCATAAGAGACTGGTGATACGAGATGCCAACGTGCACCTTCGTTGTACTGGACCTCTGCAGGCTAGCCTCAGTGAAGCACGGTCTACTACTGGGGAAATGGGTATGTATTTTCTTTGAGAATCTTTATGGGCAAAATAAAGGACAGGACCGTATAAGCGGCTACCTTGCCTTAGGTGGTGGGTTCGAATCTCACGCAAGATATTTGTGTGATCCACGAATGATTAATAAATTATTGTTAGCATATTATAGTGTACTTTGTGTTCTTTTGTTTCGTGTTTGTGAATGTCCCTGCAAAACAGTCCGATTTCTGATCTCTACTGGAAGAGTGGCTTTTTAAAACGAATAAAGATTTATAATTATGTTTTGCTATTGCAGTTACAGATTTTAAACAAACAGTTTCCTTACAGAAATGATAACTGATCACATAGCCAGCATGCACTCCGCAGCTATAGCGAAGGAAGTACAACCTGCTGTGGAGACCGCCCTCGCGATGGTGCTTGAGGATATCGCCAACAAGTTCCTCAAATATGTACCTTCGGATATGATATTCCCTAACTAACTTTAATGTTAAATACATGCATGTGGTAGTTTTGCATATTATTATATAAGTAGGTAATAGATAAGTTTTACTGTAACTATGTACATCGATGCGTTGTATTTTTTAGCACCTACTATCATTCATACAAACCGTCTTTGCTTCATTTTTATTCACGCATCATAATATCTTGATACATGGCCCGTGGTTTACGTGTGCACTTGTTCTTTTAAAAGGATTTTACCATTTACGTGCCAGCAATATTTTCTACGTTATCTGCTACTTTCTCGCAGTAAATTCCCTTTGTTAATGTCTTATCCCAAAGTGTCTAGAACTTCTCTCTATAATTCTTGTCATTAAAACTTCTTTGAATTTGCAAAGCTCTCTTCCTGCTGCAAAGACCCTATTTCTACAGTCTATCTTTACGTATTTCTATCTATATTTTTTCTTTCAGTTCTGTCATTCACTATCATGCTAACTATTAAAAAGTATTATATTGTTTGTAGAGTTAAAAGAGTATTATAATAGTCTATAGAGCGGTGGAAGTCCCTAACATTAAGTCATATTATTGCTTTATGTTGTAATCTTGTCATTAATCTTGTTTCTTTATTTATTGTATTAGTCATTTAAGTATTTATATGATTGTTAATATGTTTATTTGTTTTTATCAAGGTCACTTAGTGCCTAGGCGAACCTAACTTTTTTATCTAACGATTTCTTATCTATATATTTTAGTCCATTTGAAAGAACATTGTGTAAAGTAATAATCACATATAAGTACATAAGTTTTAATATGGAGTTATGTAAATGTGTAATGGATTCTAATGTCATTAATATTATCTTGTTTTCACGTTCTGTTAATTATTAAGTAAACTTTTATTACAAATCATGGTTTTACCAAAAAAATGCTGATTTTTATTATGCAAATGTACTTATTATACATTTTCCTAATCAAATTTGTAATATCATCACGCCTTTCTCTATAGAAGTTATGACAAAATATGTTATTTTGTACACTGTTATGTTAAGTAAACTCTTGATAATGATGGAGGAGGGGGAATCTCCGTGTGGTGACGGAGTTCTCTGTGTGGTGACGGAGTTCTCCGTGCGGTGACGGAGTAAGAATACAATATGTCACCACCCCATCTCATCCCATGGGTGTCGTAAAAACCGACTACGGGACTATCCGTAAATATTATCTTTACGAAATAAAAGAAGGAAAACTTGAAATTAAACCCTATACCAATCCGTCTGGCCAGCGTGGTATTAGTAGGCCAAGTATCTCTCCGTCACGGAAGGGGGCCCGTCCCTGCAGTGGGACATTAATGGGCTGTTGTGAAGAGTGCACGGTGTGCTACTCGTAACCCATAACATGTGTGTCGTAAAAGCTGACTTAGGGTAAGTTTGTATATATATATATATATATATATATATATATATATATATATTATTATATAGTCCTCCTCATCGTTTTCGATGACGGCGACCATCACAAAGTTAATCTTCCGTTCGACTGTGAGCCCGGATATGGCTTGCAAACCCAAACTTTGTCTTAAACACTCTATCGCATGGCTGGCAGTAAAGCTGACCCTGGGTGTAACGCCTGCCACATCGACCCTAATCATTGGGAGGAGTTTGCTTCTCAGAGGACTTCATGGCGATCTGCGATCTACAACAAGTTTGTAAATATCATCGGTATGAAAGAAAAAGATGGAAAATATTCTCTTTGTTGTCTTGTGTATCATATACGATATAATATTTGCATTAAATAAATAATCCTCACACACATTCACACATCGCCACATCGTCCCAAACTAAGCAGAGCTTGTACTATGAATACTTTTTTTTTGTAAATACGTCATATTATGCATAGAACTCAGACCAATGCAAATAATCATGTTTATGCACACAAAGATTTGCATTGAGCGGGAATCGAACCCGAGACCTCTGCGTAGCAGTCATGTTAAATAACCACTACGCGACAAAGGTTGCAAATTCAGTCATTGTTTTATTTTTGTTTCTACTGGGGGGATAGGCAACCTGATAAGGTAAAACCAATTTGGTATGCTATTTCAAACCATCACGTCTGGCCAGCTTGGTATTAGGGTAGGCTAAGTTTTTCTCCGACATTGCTTACGATAAAGTTGCAGTTGGCCTTTTAATACCCGTCTTTGCAGGACATTCAAAGTTAGTATGCAAGGTAAATATTTATTAGTCATATCAGCCCATTAATGTCCCACTGCAGGGACGGGCCTCCTCCCGTGACGGAGGGATACTTGGCCTACTAATACCACGCTGGCCAAACGGATTGGTATAGGGTTTAATTTCAAGTTTTTCTTCTTATACGTAAAGATAATATTTACGGATAGTCCCTTAGTCGGTTTTTACCACACCCATGGTATGAGATGGGGTGGTGACATATTGTATTCTTACTCCGTCACCACACGGAGAAAATATTTATTACGTAGTCTTATTTAAACTAAACACTTAGAATTGAACCAATGATCTGTATATAATGTAATATTAAATGCCACTAATCAATTCATTGGCTATCGTGGTGGAGGTGAATTACCTTAATATAAAATGTCACCTCGCGATTATGATCCTTATGCAGTTGACAAAGTGGTCATTGTGCAATAATGTTTAAGTGGGTCAATCTGTCAAGTCATGCGGTCAACTTACTACAAACATTACATCATTAGGGCTTACAACATTGCTTTTCAACTTGCCAAATTGATTTTTAACCTAAGTATTAACACATTAAGGTAGAAATTTATTCGATTTGATGCATTTAAAAATGTTTTTAGGTCATAGAATGATAAAGTTGCATTGTTAATAGTATTTCGCGGTGTTTTACTATTATTTAATATCTAATAAGGTGTGTTATTTAAATTTAAGTAATTTTTTACAGTTGTTTATGTTTTTTTATTTATTTTTGACGGCTAGATGGCGAAGTTGCTGGTGTAGCAGGCTGTTTTTTAGATGGGCGCGCGTTTTGTCCCCGCACTAGTAAAACTGTGTAACATATTGTGTCTGAAGATGTTATGAGTGAAACTACAATAAGAAATCATGGTTTTGCTAAGCCATCTCTCCTCTCTCTCATCCCATGTCTGTAATTTAAGTAATCTAAGAAAAAGTCCTTAAATTTTCTCTAAAAGAAGAAAAATTCGACATAAGACGTAATTTCAATCCGTCTGTGTAGGATAATACCAGTAGACCGCTCAAGGTACTGGAACAGGGGCCGTCCCAACAGCGGATCATTAATAAGCAGTTACAACAACACAACACATACTTGGCCTACTAATACCACGCTGGCCAGACGGATTGGTATAGGGTTTAATTTCAAGTTTTCCTTTTTTTATTACGTAAAGATAATATTTACGGATAGTCCCTTAGTCCGTTTTAACGACACCCATGGGTGAAATATTGTATTTTTAATCCGTCACAACACGGATGCACTTCAAACGTGGAGTCTTCTGGAATTAAGATTTTTAAAGCTGACAAGGTACTCGTATTTTCTAAAAACGGAGTTCATTAGCGGTAGAAATACCAATCGACGTCGTAGGTAAATAAATCTATTATAAGTATTAGGTATTCCAAAAAAACTTGCCGTCAGAACCAACGCAGGACCTGTTTTACTGTGGCTTCTCTCAAAAGTTTTGATGTTGCTTCTCAGGAGAAGGCACATCAAAACTTTTAATGGCCATAACCTTACTGATGATAATAGTATCAAATTATCTAGTCCACGCTCCGTGTGGTGACGGAGTAAGAATACAATATGTCGCCACCACATTATTATCTTTACGAAATAAAAAGAAGGAAAACTTGAAATTAAACCCTATACCAATCCGTCTGGCCAGCGTGGTAATAGTAGGCCAAGTAACCCTCCGTCACTAGAGGAGGCCCGTCCCTGCAGTAGGACATTAATGGGCTGTAATGATGATGATCTAGTCCACTAGTTGTCCATGGGAACTGTTTCCCTTCATACATTAAGAAGGCAAGCCTCGTGTCAGTAGTGATACATTCATGGGCTGATAAGCTGATTACTTTACCAAGTGCACCTTATTCTTACAACATCCAAGAATGAGATGCGTAGATAACATATTAAGTAATAGATAACGCAAACATTGAATAAGATCAGATAATTATTATAAAATGATTAAAGAAAATCATTATCATCACGTTTATTTTCTTATTTAAATATGACATTTTCTCTTAATTGTATTAGTTATTAAAAAATAATTAGAAAATGTGGTCGACACTCTATTTGTTTGCCGTTGTTAGTTACGTTGCCGCCTACGAAAAGTCGTTTATTAATTGTAAGTATCCAGTTCTTGTCTTTAATTATGAAGTAATTAGTCTTCTTAAGTGTACTCATCTAGTTTGGTTGCAATCTAACCTAACTAAGTATGACTGCATCAAACATGATGTAAATGGACCGTCTAGAACGCCCAGATATTTATCTGATGATTGCTTGCATTTGCAAGCATTCATGTTCATGCATACAAATACATGCCTTGAGTAGGAACTTTGCATTGCAGTTATCTATACTATCTATATCTATACTAATATTATAAAGAGGTAAAGTTTGTGTGATTGTGTGTTTGTGACTTCGTAGTGGGGTAATCAACCAAAGCGACCAATTTTAAAAATTCTTTCTGTGTTGAATAGTCCATTTATCGGGAGTGTAATAGGCTATAAAGTAACACGCTATGACTAAGAGGAGTGGAGCAGTAACTAAATATGTTTAAAAAACGGACGCGTTCTTTTCGCCGCCCAACGAAGTGGGTACGGGTCAGCTAGTATACTATAAGAATTTAATTAAGCAATCTTAACGCCATCAAACATGTTAAACATGTTCCACTTTCCTAGGACATTACTTACACTTCGCTAGGCGCGTTGGGTACCTGCGAGTTTAGTTATTTATATCAAACAGCAAACACTTTTGACAACTTCGTCAATTGTTTTCCTGATACCTTAAAAATAGTTTGTCCATAATCAAAAGCTCGTTAAACAGCGACAATATCTGTTAACTTTCTCACGTATTTTCACTAGCTTCTTCACTCTTCCAACACTGTAACATTTGCATTTCATCATCATCATCATCTCAGCCAATAGACGTTCACTGCTGGACATAGGCCTCCTCCAAATATTGCCACCTTATGCGGTCCTGCGCCTCCCTTTTCCATCGGCTTCCCGCCGTTCTTACGAGGTCGTCGGTCCACCGTGTGAGGGGTCTCCCCACCATTTCATTTTTCATGTAATTTCATTTGCATTTACTTGTAGATAAATATATTGAACACAAAGGTGATAATGATATATCAACCTAATAATTACCTGCTGTAAAATTTGTAGAATGTTAAATTGGTGTTTATGTTAAAACTTAATGTTGTTTTCAGTTGGCGGCTTCATTTGTCCGAGAGAAGAAAAAGCTCTTGGAAGATGCCTTAGAGATGCGTTAAATACTTACATCCCTCAACTAGCAACAGGTAACATTTCTTGGCTTATTGAAACAGATATAACTCTCAGTACTAGTGTTTTATAGTGTACAGGTGAAGCCAGGGAAATGAGAAAGAATTCCCGAATGAATTGACGAATAAGGAAGCCATGGTACAAGGGGCTATCCGTGAATATTAACAGGTTGTCTGTCCCGCCTGTAGACACAATAGTAAAACAATTGGTATGTATCATATATGATACGTGGGACAGGAAATATGTTAATTAATGTAACAATATTTAGATGCGGCCTGCCAGCCATGACCGTCACTTGAGATTATGATGATAAAATAGAAAATAAATTCTCGCTTTCCAGGGAAAGATATCAACTCTTTATACTCGTACCTATCATAACGTAACCCATAGCACGATAAGACAAACTTGAAAAAACTCTATGATATCAGTCTGATGTATGCGGTAAATTTCCTTTAACCAGACAAATTTCCCTACGCATTGAGAGGGAAATAGAAATGAGTTGTGGGACATTTAATCTAACAAAATAACAATGAATATCCTATTTGTATCCAGGAGTACCGCTGTACAACGTACCACCATGTGAGCCTCTTATCATCCCAGCGCTGTCTATCCAGCAGTCAACGGGTCCCATATCAGTGGTGTCCAGTTTCTCTGACGTCACTGTGAAGGGACCGTCCACTATGAGAGTTAAGGAGGTTGAGTAAGTTATTTTATTTTTAACTAGCTGACCTGTGCTCCTTAGGTGGGCGGCGAGAAAAACGCGTCCCCTTTTTAAACATATTTCATTACTGCTCCACTCCTATTAGTCACATCGTGATACTATATAGCCTATGACAATCCCTGATAAACGGACTATTCAACACAGAAAGAATTTTTAAAATCGGTTAAGTAGATCCAGAGATTACCCCCTACAACGTCACAAACACACAAACTTTACCTCTTCATAATATTATTATCAGTATAGATTTGACATTTTGTTTTACATTGGAATCCTTTTAGAGACTGTCTTTGTTCTGTCTTGGTCCGACCAGCCCAGCAGGTGAGCTGGTGTCGGAGTCAGGGATATGTGTCGTCCTAAATCTAGGTTGCTGATCAAACCTCACGGTAGTTTGTGTAGGGCGGTGTTTCGGTTTCGTTTCTTATCTAACGATCGGGATCACAAGGGGTGTCCACTGTATATAACTCAGTTATTGCTTTTCCCTAAAGGATTTTACGCCACCCATGACATAAGAAGAGATAAGTTATAGCTTTTCTACGAATAATTACATCACAGAATTATGCTATTCACCACAATAAACCTTTATTTAACCAAATCTGTGTATTTTTAGAGTAATATCAAAGAGACATCAGGTGAATGCTAAGTTATACATACCAGAACTGAAGATGAAAGGTCACTACAAACTGACAGGACAACTCCTCATGTTACCTATTGAAGGTGATGGAGAATTCTCGGGGAAATATGGTAAGTAGCATTAGTCTATTCTGGAATAGTTGGTAGAATGTTGACTAATGTAGATAATGTATAGTCACATCTCTTTTCCTTTATTTTATTATTAAAAAAAAATAAGTACTACCCGGTCACATTATGTCTGGACCTGGCGTTGATAACGTCACGTCGTCGCGTCTGACGAATCACTGATGCGCCCGTGGCGAGTGCGGGGGTTGAAAGGAGAACGGGACGCGAGGTTCGCATTCCAGCGAGATCTCTAGGTAATGTAACCGTGTAGTATAGCTATATTTTATTTGCTACTAAAATTGTAACAAAGTGTAATTAGCAAGTTTTGAATTAGAAAAAATTATTTCTGGTGCTCTGATTCTTTTATCAACTTTTCAATCAAAGTCCTTTGCTTGTATTAAATATCTATTGAATGTTCCAGGTGATATAAACGCAACAGTGACGATACTGCTGGGTCGTGAAGCTCGCCATTATGACGAAGACGCGTTAACTTGTGAACACCTTGATGTCAAATTCACTGTTGGTTACGCCTCTATGCATTTAGACAACTTATTTGGTGGCGATAGTGAACTAAGTACGTACAAATCTTTATTTTCATTTTTCATATTTTTGCTTTATTAATCTCGCATAACGCTTTGTGCTTGTGACCAACCAAAAGCAGGCGGCTCTTTGAGATTTTTTGAAGTTCATAAGAGGAGTTTTGAAAGGCATGCATTATTCCTTAAATAATTTGGTCAGAGATACACAATATTGTTCAAATTTGAACAATATTGACCTGTAAATGCCTCCGTGTGGTGACGGAGAAAGAATACAGTGTGCCACCACCCCATCTTATCCCATGGGTGTCGTAAAAACCGACTAAGGGACTATCCGTGAATATTATCTTTACGTAATAAAAAGAAGAAAAACTTGAAATTAAACCCTATACCAATTTGTTTGGCTAGCGTGGTATTAGTAGACCAAGTATCCCTTCGTCACGGGAGGAGGCCCGTCCCTGCAGTGGGACATTAATGGGTTGTTATGATGAACCTGTAAATGTGTAGTAACTAGCCTATGCATTAGCAATCAGACTTGGCTGTATTTCGTATATCCAGTCGATGCTTAAAATTGATTTCATTTGGGCTGTTTTCCATCTCATTATCATATACGCACGTTCACAGCTAGACCTCTTTAAAATATTGCTACCCGGCCCAGTCCTGTGCCTACCTCACGCTTTTTTCTCATTTTTTCAATTTTATCAAATCAAAATCATGTGAATCAATATCATATGAATCAATATCATATAAAACAATATCATATATGAATCAATATCATTGATATCAATATCATATTGATTTGGTACTTTTCATGCTAATTTTCATAAATTCCAGGTTACACAATGAATAAATTCCTGAATGAGAACTGGCACAAGTTGGCTGAAGAGCTCCAGGCACCCATGGAAGAAGCTCTGAGGGACTTCTTGAAGCCGCTCGCTGATCATGCGTTTGGTACTCTCAATGCTGACGATATATTGTCTTCGTAGTTACCGACGTTAGAAGACCGGCTGTTAATACAATATGTCTGCCTTTATTATTAGTGTAATTTATTTTAATTAGTTATCATTTTTATTACAAATAAATCTGTTGAGTTTTTATCTCTGTGTTTTACTGTTTAAAGCTACTTGATTAACCTTTATTATAATAACACTAATCCGTGTGGTGACGGAGTAAGAATACAATATGTTACCACCCCATCTCATCATGGGATGAGAACGGTTTTTATGGAACTATCCGTGAATATTATTTTTACGTAATAAAAAAGAAGGATAACTTGAAATTAAACTCTATACCAATCCGTCTGGCCAGCGTAGTATTAGTAGGCCAAGTATCCATCCGTCACGGGAGGAAGTCCGTCCATGCAGTGGGGCATTAATAGGCTGTTATGATAATAACACTAAAGATAAAATTAAGAAGAGCCTTATGAATCATTATAATCTTCCTATCATGTTCTTCTGAAGTGATTAACTAGCTCGATCACATTCTCATAACAATAAAAGTACTGTTTGTTAGCGATTTGATATGCAACTTCATAAACCTACATTACAATAAAAAACTTTATTGTAATTGCTTGAGATTTGAGGTACTTCAGGACTAAACGTACTAACTACAAACAAAAATTTACAACGGTGAGCCATACATACAAATGGACTTATAATTTAATCGTGCAATGACCAAACCGTAAAACATAATAATATCAAAATAAATGTAAGCCAGTAAAAACGTGCATATACTTTGCTGATCCTAAAGCCTTATGAAATAGGTACAAATTAGACGACCTCTGTGGCGTAGTGGTTATTTAACATGACTGCTACGCAGAGGTCTCCGAGTTCGATTCCCGCTCAATGCAAATATTTGTGTGAATGAACATGATTTTTTTGCATTGGTCTGAGTGTTTCTATGTATAATACGTATGTATTTACAAAAAAAAAGTATATAAGTACTAATATCCGTTGTTCTGTTACCCATAACACAAGCAGGGTAAGTCTAGCTTACTTAAGGAACAGATGGCGCTATGTAGAGATGTCCGTGAATTTTATTTTATTTTTATTATTTAATTCACATAATTTTTAAACTTTTAATAGACGACACTAGTTTTTTTGGAGTTCATAGACTCTTTAGATTTTTAACATCAGAGGCCAGAAAAGTTGATTGATTTCTCAAACCTACGCTTACAAATAAGTGGCGTGCAATCACCAATTATTGCGTTATCTATGTAATGAGACATACTTTCGTGTGGTGACGGATTAGCAATACCTACCTACATAATGTCACTACCGCATTCTACCACAAAAGTGTGGCAACAGGCGACTAACTACTTCTATCAAGGAGGGGAAAATTCGTAAAATACGTCTAGCATACGTTATTAATTATTTGAGTTTTTCTTATATGTTATTGTAAGTATGTATTTGTGGTGTGTGGGTGTTCATTGTGTCCGTAATTAATGTTTGTAAAAGGTCCCCTCGACACAGGGCATGATCCCTAGTGCGGGAGATGTCTTTTAAAAAAAAAAGTGATCATTATTGCCTGGTCAGCATGGTATTAGTAGGCCAAGTATACCTCCGACACCGGAGGAGGCCCATTCCTTCAGTTGGACATTAATGGGGTGTATATGATTATTGCCTATAATATACGACGTATCACAAGATGTTAAACATAATAGGTATATAATTATAAAAAAAAAATATTTCAGTATTAATTAATAATATATTCACGTCACTTATAATAATAACAACTAAATACATTTATTCATTATCACATTCATTAGGTACTAATATTAGACTATTAATAAAAACTAATTAAGTACATGCTTAATATAATTCTACAATATATCGGGTAATGGTAACTTATTGTCTCAAATAAATAAAGCTTTATGCCGACAATGGCTAACATTAAATCTAAATATGCACAGGATTTACTTGAAAATACATTAATAATTCCTTTTTTAATAAAAACAGTTTCATATCAAGAAATTTGTTTTATATCCTTCTTAAAGTTCTTAAATCTGTGACTTTTATATTGTCTTTATACCTATCATGACTCGCATGTTGTTAGTTAGCCATTGCACCGAGGCCCTAGAGTTCTTATCGTATAGATAAGTATTTTTTTTTAATTAATTGATATTATTTTTTAACTAAGCAAGAAACTGAAGTTGTATTATTTCCAATATTGAAAAGCTATTATTAGTACTTTTAAATTAATCCTGCGCATAAACTGACTGGTTCAAAATGAGACATAAGTAAGGATATAAATATAAATACATCATATATTTAAAAACCAAACTGGGAACAGCTTTCTCTCCTTGGAGTTTAACCGACTTGGTACAAAACTATTTTAACCGACTTCAAAAAAGGAGGCGGTTCTCAATTCGAGTGTATTTTTTTTTGTGTTTGTTACCTGATTTCTCGAAAACGGCTAGACCGATTTTAATTATTTTTCTAAGCTTTATTGATATTTGACGATGTATTTTTGATTGATTACTTTATATCCCTAAATATGATCATATTTTGCCAGTCAGCAAACATAACATAACTCTTACTTCCTAACATTAAATTTTGAACACTTTGAACATTTGTAACAAAATAATAACATGATAAATAACAACAGATGAATACGGAAATAAATGCCGTATTTTAATAAACACTGGATTTTTATTTAAGTAGTTCACTTTTATACTAGCGTGTTTAATGATTATGAAAATGGGAAAGTCTAAGTACCTAGTTTCGATATTTTTTTTAACTTTGAGATCAGAAAGATAATTTGTTTGCCAGCCTGATAAAAGACAAAATAAATCCATTTTAACTATTTTTTTTTTTACTGGCTTCTGACTTTGTAACAATATTGTTTTTAACTGACTTGTAATCAAAACGTCAAACTAATTAACGTGGCATTTTACAATGATTGTTTGCCACCTTACTGATATAAAAATAATAAAATTTTGACTGTAAACCTTTGTCATAATGTTCCAAAAGACAACATATTTCAGAAATATATTCGTACGACTAACACTTATTCTTCAATTTATTTATCTTTATAAGACGTAATAATGTTTTTGTAATATCTAGCTATTTCTGTTTCCTTATAATAAAGTCTTCGTTTTTCATTTAATATTATCTACAAGTACCTATTTATTACAAGAGAAAATATTCGTAAAACTGTATGAACGAATTTATGGAACACAATAAATGACTGAAATTTATGCAAAATTAGTTCTTATTATACAGTAATTAAGGTTTAAGCCATACGTCCATAGGTATTTTGGAGAAAGCAGAATTGACGAACGCTTGAAAATGTTTTGCGATAGAAGAAGCAGCGGCGGGTCTCATCTCTTCTATAATCTCGGCAGCGTTGTTGTTCAAGAATTGGTTCATGGCTTCACCTAGAAATTAAAGAGAAAATATCGTACTAAAAATTTAAAATATTAAATAGATCTTTCGTTAATCCTATAGAAAAGATAAGATAAAAGAAGTTTATTTAAATTCATTTTTATTCATTTTTAAAAAAAAGACAACTCCCGCACTAGGGATCATGCCCTGTGTCGCGGGGACTTTTACAAACATCAATTAACGGACACATAGAACACCCAGACTCAGGACAATAATTTGTGGATCTCACAAATTATTGTCCTGCTTGGGGATCGAACCCACAACCTCATGCGCGGCAGCCGCTGGCTCTACCGGCGCGCCACCGAGGTCATATAATCAAATAATACACGGGATACATTTTCAATAATCTATTTTTAATAAAAGGATTATATTTGAAGTGGTATGTTTGTTCAAAGAAAGGCAAATTAAGGGTGACAATTATCTTTTCCTTGTTATTACCCGTTCTTTTATGTCGTAGGTATTCGACCACTCTTTATCATAACAATCGTCGTTACTTTAAAATAATGTTAAGCAACCCAATTTTGCTCTAACGGTAGTGGAATCCAGCAAATAAATTACATACTGTTCTAAAGAGAGACTTGTCCTAAAATTGGATTACATTACTGGAGTCAGTGGTAAAGAATATATTTTAATTGACTGTTGTTTTCACTTTATCAACATTTTATATCTAAATTAGCATCATACGTAACAGTTACAATTGAGATTTCAATACAGGCAATTAAAATTGTTAAAATAATTTTCTAATTAAATAACTGACGCCAAAATCAGAGCATTGATACCTATTGTAATACGTAATTTTTTTTTTATTTTTTTTTTTATTAAAAAAAAGACAACTCCCGCACTAGGGATCATGCCCTGTGTCGCGGGGACCTTTTACAAACATCAATTAACGGACACAATGAACATTTAGTTTACTCATCTCATTACTTCGTGGTCGGTCATTTTCCTGCGGATCTCCTCATTTCTAATTCGACCACGCAGCAAAACTTTTTTAGAGTTGGTTAGTCAATTATTTAGTTCAATGCCTCTCGCAAGGGTCCATACCAAGAGATATCATATAATCACTCACCACTACCTGTTCATGGTAAAGGTATCACTCGACCCGTGGCACAAATCAAACACAACGTTTTCAATCATTAGAAACAAATATTAAATTATCCATTCTCCGTGTGGTGACGGAGTAAGAATACAATATGTCACCACCCCATCTCATCCCACGGGTGTCGTAAAAACCGACTAAGGGACTATCCGTGAATATTATCTTTACGATATAAAAAGAAGGAAAATGTAAAATAAACCCTATACCAATCCGCCTGGCCAGCGTGGTATAGTAGGCCAAGTATCCCTTCGTCACTGGAGGAGGCCCGTCCCTGCAGTGGGACATTAATGGGCTGTTATGATTAAATTATCCCTATCCGTGTGGTGACAGAGTAAGAATACAGTGTGTCACCACCCCATCTCATCCCATGGGTGTCGTAAAAACCGACTAAGGGACTATCCGTCAATATTATCTTTACGTAATAAAAAGAAGGAAAACTTGAAATTAAACTCTATACCAATCCGTTTGGCCAGCGTGGTATTAGTAGGCCAAGTATCCCTCCGTCACTGGAGGAGGCCCGTCCCTGCAGTGGGTCATTAAAGGGCTGTTATGATGGTTAAATTATCCCAATTTGGTTATCTTTACGTACCAATAATGCTTCCATGGTTGACGGTATCCTTGACCTTGAACCTCGAGGTCCTCAGCTTGAAGTCCACAAGCAGTCTATCAGCCAACATGTACGTAATGTTCTCTCTTGTCTCCTGTTTGCCGAAGATCTTTGCTATGGCGACCACGTCACCTGAAAATACAATATTTATGTTTATGTTAAAGTTTGTTCTTGTGGTAAGATAACGTCTACCGTCTAACGGTAAGGTATGTGACAAAGAAATTGGTACGGCAAGACACTTATTGGTAGGCTGCAAAGTGCTTTTGGATAGGGGTCATTACTCGCAACGTCACGACAAAGTACTAGGGATTATACGCGAGGCAGTGAGTCTGTCGATTGCCAGAGCTAGAAAAGGACTTACTACGAATGAAAGACTAAACATCCAATTTGTTAAGAAAGGCACCACTAAAAAGACCACCTACAAGTCTTTTTCGGTCCTGAGTCCGGCAGACGATTGGACTCTACTGGTTGACACGTATGAAACACACTACAAAATCCCGGAGGATATCTGCGTGTCGCCGTTGAGACCAGACATATTCCTCTACTCAAAATTGAAAAAGCGTGTAGTACTTATTGAGCTCACGGTACCGTGGGAAACTAACATCCCTAAAGACCACGCAATTAAGACAAATAAATTCTTTGACTTGACAAATGAGATAACCAGAAATGACTATAGTGTTACTCTGTATGCCGTGGAAATAGATGCGAGGGGTACACGAGCTAAATCCCTATACAATCTATTAAAAGAACTAGGACTGCCGAGAACTTCAGTAAGCTCTCTACTATCACGAATGTCCAAAACGGCATTGTTAGGTTCCTACCAAATTTGGATAGGTAGGGGACGGAACATAGCAGACAGTGAAGGTGACCGCTAACGCGTTGTAAGGGGGCCTCCTTAAACCTTCATCTGGGTCGTAAGTCCCAGACGCTGTTACGCCAGTGTTCCGTCCTCTATCACGCAATGGACCCGGCACCCGCACGGAGAATCCATGGAATGCTAAGATTAGGTCTTATAGACTTTATTAAAGATTCAACATGAAGAAAGAACACACACAAAATTTTACTCAGATAATACCCCATAATGTTTTATCCCACTGAAAATAGAGGTAAAAGAGTTCCTTATTTATATCTGAAAAATATACTTGACACCAAACCGGATACCACCACGTCGGCCAGCCTTGTAAGCAAGGACGAGCCCATATATGGAACATTCATAAAAGGAAGTATAACTTACCGAAAGACGCCCAGAAGTCTCCTTGAGATCTAACAGGGAAGAGAAGTACTTGTCCCGAAACTTCGTAGCGGCCGGTGATCTCAATCCGTGGCAGCACCAACCCCATGTCGATCCTCAACTTCTTCACGTCAGACCTGCGGGCAAAATATTCCTTTTGTGTCTTTATGCACAAATGGGGTAGTCAAATTGTTTAAAAAGTACTTCATCATAACAGCCCATTAATTTCCCACTGCAGGGACGGGCCTCCTCCCATGACGGAGGGATACTTGGCCTACTAATACCACGCTGGCCAGACGGATTGGTACAGGGTTTAATTTCAAGTTTTCCTTCTTTTATTTCGTAAAAATAATATTCACGGATAGTCCCTTAAGGCCTACGCAGACCGGGACGGCATGGCAAGAGATTTTAATTTTTACTAATGGAAATTCAACCGTAATGTTACAGAAATACGACATAAATTGCTATGCTTTAAAATGATGCCGTGGCATTGAAAGGGATTTTATCGCACGGCATTAAAAGACGCGCCACAGGCTACCGTGGCGGGACGCCGTTGCCTACCGCTGACTCACGGCAAAATCCCTTGCCATGCCGTCCCGCGGCGCGCCGTGGCATGCCGCGTCATCTAAGCGGCCAGTGTGCGCTGACTCACGGCAAAATCCCTTGCCATGCCGTCCCGGTGTGCGTAGGCCTTTAGTCGGTTTTTACGACACCCATGGGATGCGATGGGGTGGTGACATATTGTATTTTTACTCCGTCACCACACGGAAAGCCGAAAAGTACTTCATCTTGTAGTTATGTAAAACGAAATCGTTTTTGCTCAAAGTTATATTACTTAGGCTAGTTTTATCACCATTATTATGCATTTGGTCATTAAATTTTGTACCCAGTGCCTTTTAAAAGCTATGGATTTTTTTAGGATTGATCTTTTGTTCTAGCAGTTACAATTATTTAAAATTTACATCTATTTTGTTACATCCCATATCTGATGGCCCATGACTTTTTAACACAATAGGTACAGTCAAACCGAGCATAATCGTTTATGTTCGGTTTAATTATGTCAGCATAATGATTTACGATGGCAGTATGGTAAGTAATTTGTTTTATGTTAACATACCTAACAAAATATTGAATACCCTTGAAAGTTGAAATACTTAACTAAACTACTGTACAATACTATCTAGCTGCATTATTAGTAATGCTCTACAAAAAGATTGAATAAAAACTTTTCGCTATCCCCTAAATGCATTACAAAACACGGCCTCAACGCTCCACTTGCCCCATAGCAATAATGTCGTAAGTAAAGTTCCTAATTTCCCTGTGTTACCATTACTTAAGTTCCCACAGATTTGAATCATCGTTAATGCAATAACACATTTCGACATGAAGACGCAATTCTATGTATATTTCGGCAGTTTTGTGGAAAATTTACTCAACACATTACAGTATCTAATGTGCATATTGTAATTTTGTGCTAATAAGGTCAATTAACTTCCCACTGCGGGCTTGAGACTCAGAGGCTCAGTCATTGAGAGTGATAAGGCCCTTTGAAGTCGTTGGATAAATGTAACAATAGGTCTACTCGAGAATTCTTTCGTAATATTACATTTATGCGTAGAGACATTTTACGTGTTACTCTTATATACAAATTTGTATAGATGGATCTTTAACAAACATCAAAATTAAATGAAAAGACGCAGAGGACATCCCGGCTAAGAGTATCCACTTAGTTCGAACCAACTTGCGGAACCCTCAACATAATGCACTGTAGCGACTACCCGTCTATGTCCCTGGGAATATACTTATATAAAGGCGAGGTAAAAGGGAATTCGTCCTTGCATTGGAATATAAAGAATCGCGACAGAGGGAGTCATCAATATACATTATATCCTATTTGCGTTTAGAATGCAGTGAGTTGTCATTATCCGCTGACCTAGCCCCGCCGTCTAACCAATCAAATCTTTTAAAATTCAAATTAATTGAATTTTAAAAGATTTTATTGGTTAGACGGCGGGGCTGTCACTGCATTCTAAACGCGATAGGATATAGTAAGTTAGTGTAAGCCTGTATCATCTCACTGCAGGGTAAAAACCTCCCTTGACTTCCACATGTCTCGGTCCAATGTACCTAACTTCAATAAAATAATTACACCCTCTCATTTCAAGTGAACATTTCAACAACATGTTGTTACTCAAGAGAATCTCTGAACTTGTCAGTTTCGACATTAAACAATCTTATACTTATTCATTCGCAATAGTCGCCACCACTATGTAGACTTGACCCCCTTACCTTCTTAGTACATTTTGTTTGATTCTACTATGGTCTTATCGTATCTTTAATGGGCGATGGTGTACGCGGAAAACGCAGGGTGAGGAGACCCCTCACAAGGTGGACCGACGACCTCGTAAGAAGACGGCGGGAAGCCGATGAATGATGGAGGCGCAGGACCGCACAAGGTGGCAATATTTGGAGGAGGCCTATGTCCAGCAATGGACGTCAATTGGCTGAGATGATGAATGGGCTCTGATGACGAAGTAAGAGAAGAGAAGATAAGAGTAATTATATAGTATCTTTACTCCATATCATGATGTAGGTGTCGGAAAAGTCTCTAAGTAACTCTTCTACAAATCTCTTTGACAAAAAAGAAGGGAATCTTATTGCCCCCTAAATATATCTGTGCAGTGTTTTATTAGTAATCTAAATTACTTCCGTCATTGGAAGAAGACTGTAACTGTAGTGGGGCACTACTAGTGTCTTATTCAGTCAGTTAATTAACAGTGTTTTTCTGCAAATAAACAGATTCTTATTCTTATTCAGGTCGCTGGTGCTCTCCACCTACCGAAAAAGAACCACAAAACTTCTACCACAAAACAGCTGACAATATCCAAACGACAAAGGTCAAGGTCAGTGCCATAACGAAGACTGTGTAACATGTCCTACTGACATTCATGAAATAATATGGTCTTCGATCTTGTGATGACTGACTTATAAATAATAGAAACTGTCAACGCCCTTGTTCTCTTTCAACGTTGTTATGTTTGTAAAATTCCCCACGACAAATATCATGGTCCCGATATTTGTAATGGGGAATTTTCGAATTAACGATCCGTCTTTCATAAAACTAAATAAGATCATCTTAATTTGTATATAAACATATGATCAGACTCAGAGCTAGACATGCTATTTTGTATTTTATTTCTAACACGGAATTCTGGAAAGATACTGTACCTGATCTTCGTAATGGTATAATTACTGGGTCCTATGACTGTGATGTTATTGAAGGCAGCCGTCACCCTGACCGGTCCGGCGGAGTTCTCCATGACGAGCCGGTCGATCAGCAACGGCTCCACGGGAGGTACCCCCAGCTCGGGGAGGCCTTTAGAGAGGTAGGGCCGGAGGTGGTTGAATGAGTTCTTGATGCACAGGTCTAACTGCGGATCGCTTTGACTGCATGGTAGAATGTAATCCGCTAAAAAGAAAGAAATACGATTGTTCAATATTCTTGTCTTAATTAAATTTATTTACTATGCAAGCTAATCAAAGTACCTATACACCCAGACAAATACGAAATTCATATTCATATACAAAGGTTTATATTAAGAAGGAATAGAACCTGAGATCTATGGTTTGACCAACAAAACCTTCGGCATAGAGGTCGTCAAAAACAACTACATTTTAAAAAGTAAGATTTGTGTAAACCTTCTAGAGATTTAATAGTGTTTTAAAAAACAATCCATTTTTTTCCAAAAGACTAACACTGGGTTATAAGGTTTCCACAAGGTATATACATATTTGGTAAGGTACACAACATAATTGGGATGTCATGATGAGTTTACGATTGGGAAAAACCTTGTCATCAAATAATAATTCTGAGAAAAGTATGACAATGTAAAATATTTACATTGTAAACTTACATATAGGTACAAAATATGCATGTAAAATAAACGGGGTCTAGGTTACTTAGAGTCGAAACGTATGACCCCAATATACCTCTCGTATTAGGCACAGGGCATATCTAATACGACAATTTGTTCCTTCACAACAGACAAATCTCGTAGGCTTATTTCAAAAGAGAATATTTGCATAGAAGCGTCAACAATGAGTGTCATAACGTGTGTTATGTAAACTTATGGGTGTGAACTAAAGTGATCATTTTCCAACATAGATATTAAGGTGGGGTCCCGTGTGTGTCCTAATGTAGAGAAGACCTTCTCTAGTCTGGTATCTGTATTTAGTATCTTGGCATAATAAAACTACACTAAGCGGAGGGAGTTGGTTCTGATGCAGGAGATGGCAATACTCCTTCACATGCCACGCACTGTTAGGAAGTTTCCTAACGCAAAAAATCTAATCCAGTAGCCAAGTACCTACTGGGTTAGATTTTATCGAGAATTTAAAAGATTTGAACAAGAGTCCAAACTCTTGTTGGTCTACAATGTCTTTTAAACTGTACTTTGTTTTCATTTCACTAATTTATATTCAAAAGAAATAAAAATAAAATAGAAAATAATGTAAATAAAGTGTAATAAAATGGCGTTGAACTTGAACGACTTATTGGCAAGTTCTACAAGGTCACGTTGGTTATACAACTCTTATACAACGCTTGTCGACATCATAACCCACTTGTACTATTTGCAATACAGCACTAAGTATTTTTTTATGAAATACACATAAAAATTGGTGGAATCTTAACTATGTAATAATAAATTGTTGATTTTTTTATTGCGTTATTACTTTATGTGTTGTAAAATTATAATTTTGTTGGTATTAAATTAGGATGGCGGGAAGCCGATGGATGAGGGAGGCACAAGACCGCGCAGAGTGGAAACTTTTGGAGGAGGTCTATGTCCAGCAGTGGACGTCCATAGGCTGATATGGATGGATGGAAATTAGTAGCTTAACTAGTTGCGAGGTGGATATTGTCATGTTTATCGATTTCGAGTGAGTTTGAGACCCGGGCGACATGGAATTTGAAGGAATTCTTCTGGTTTAATACACACAAAGTGGATACCGTATCTAAAACAATAAACATAAAATGGGAGATGGTTCCCGCCATGTTGGATCGCACAAGATGGCGATATTTGGACAGTTACAACTACATGTAATGCTGAATATTATCATCGTGTTCTTTTAAAAGTCAACCGGCTGTCAAGAGTTTTTCAAGTCCCGTGTAAACGCTTCTGGTGAAATTTCACATACTTTTGACGTGCAGTCTAAAGTTCGTAGAGTGTCAAATGTAAAAGTAATCAGCTATCTAGGTATAGACTGGTCTTGCTAGCGAAAACTTTTTTCTCTTTATTAATAGTAAAACATCGAAACTATTTTATATAAGTAGCAATTGTCGGTAAACAAAAATAAAAAAATGTGTGAACTTGGCCTATTTAAGACCCATCTTCCTAATTATTTCCTAGTTAAAAATTCAGGAAATTAATAGTGATATAGTTAATATCTGTACTTGACCTAAGGTGCTAGAGATAAAATACCGTGTCACGGAGTATTTTTTATAAATGTAATTTAACGAAAACAAATCACATCCATATTCAAAACAACCTTATTTAAACACTATTGTTCAGTTTTTATCGAAACATTTCAACAAACGCTATTTTTGTTTTTCAAAACAGCCAGTGCGTAAGTAATAAACAGCTAAAAAGGTTATTACAACTTCTTAATAGATATTTTACAATGTCGAAACTATAATTTCATTCAATTACCGCACGTAGTAAACGTTAAATACTAGTGCAATTATGTTAACATCATTCCTCTCAGCACATTGAGACCTGTGTGCCACTTTCTACCTGACGAAACATTACTTCAACGAAAATAATTCCCAACTACGGTTTCGCAAAAGTGCAATACCATAATAATATTACTTGTAATGTAGTCTTCATAATGTCATGATTTGGTTACAGGACTTGGTGTAAAACAGTAATGAGTTAATGTTAGCCAATTGATTGATGATGCTGGGTTTCTTAAGTGTGAAATAGTTTTGTAAGCAAATGCGATTATTATCTCAGGCCCCACATCAGTGCTTTCAAATCTTTATTTTCTTTATTAATTTTTTACCTATAATAGAATATATTTTGTTTTGATTTATATTTGTTTTATTTTACTACTGGCTAACATAAAACATATAAAAAATAAGTATAAGTTAAACAAAGAATTTTCTTTTTTGGATCTATTAACAAACAACATCTGTTTTTATTATGTTTTTGTTTTTAAATTCAAGAACCATTATATCACATAATATTTCAAGGCCGTTTAAACCAGAGATCGTATGGCGACCGAGTATAATGTCGTAAGCAGTGATGCAACGGTACATATCAAGGCTACGTCTGGCCACTGACCAGTACCAATCATACGATCATATGAATTTCGAAAAACTACGCTTAGAGAAAGGTGTATGGAATACATTGGGCCTGTGACATTTTAAAGAGATATTATTTACTTTGTGTATTGTCAGAAGGCTTAGTAGCCGCAATGTGGCTATAGTGGCGCAAGTGATTTTGTTAGGTCTAAAGAAACGTCCATACCATTATAATTTCTGACATGAAAGTGCTGAAGTAAATGTGCGTTGTCATATGGTGTAATAACGCAACGCGTATACCTGCAAGGAAGTTTAGATGGCAGAAGAGTAGGATGCGATGGTATAATTTCGTTTAAAGGATCAATCACAAGGAGGAAAGATAGTACTAAAAGATATAGAAGAGTGCAAGTTCTCTGACAGCGCTTATACAGCGAAGTGAAAATCTATATACTATAATAAAACTGTAGAGGTCGAAATGTCTGTTCTTTTCGAGAATTCAGATAAAAATTATCTATAAAATCTAGAAAAAAGTCAAAAAGCACGAAACCACAATTTTTTGAATTAATTAATGTCTGTCTGTCTGTTTGTTACCGCACATCTTTAAAACGAATTAATATAATCTTAAGGCCAATACATTGTATTGTAACCTTTTTTATTAGGCTTAAACTGAGGTATGTTTCATCAAAATCGGATAAGTATTACTCGAGATATTGCTTGATCTCTTTATTAGAACAGTCCAATACAAATCATGGGTCATGAAAAATGGTTTTGGTTCAATGTTGAATGAATTTAAATTTCGTAGATGATTTTTATACACAACGATTAAGCGTAACTTGAAGTTACATTTAGTTTTTGTTTCATTGCATCCTTCTATTAAAAGATATTTGAATTTAATTAATTAATATAAAACAGCGCCATCTTTCGAACTTAGACTGTATGTAAATAAATACAAATACAAATAACCTTTATTTGTAATCACAGGTACAAAACATGTTACAAAAATAAATAGTCTTTCCCTGTTTTACCAATACAAACATCAATTTTTAAAGTTAAACTGTTTAAGTATTTTTAAGTAAATACTTAATCATAAAAAAAAATTAATTTAAATAACATTCCTTTTCTCACAATCCTATTATAACTGCAATTATAACACACTTATATAATTATTTAATAAATAATATATGGGTATATAACAGACAACATAATAAGTAACAAGTTTTTTTCTTTATAAAATCATTTTACACATTATTGCTATTTGTCAACATTGAAGAAAAAATAGAAAACTGACAATAAAATAGAGAAAGACAATCACAAAACATTAAATTATTGTTCAATGTGTTTGTGTTTATTTATTACTTAAGGGCCTTTACATAGCTCACTAGCGCCGCCAATAGAAAAAAAATCATATTTCGCAAATAGGATAAATAATGTTAAATGTTGATAACAAAGTCTTGAGAAAAGCCAATAAAGTATTTGTACAACACACTCTCAACACTTTACATGTTTTTCAATTAGTTAAATTTCACATTCGAAAAAAAAACAAAATGTCTAACGGTCCACAGAAGGGACTGCAAGGTTACCCTATCTTCAGGACTAGTCATAGATTATTCCAGTCAGGTTTCTACAGCGGCCATCTTTCATTGTCGGACTTTTCAAGGATTGATGACTGTGAAACGGATTAATGTGGCATTGTTGATTACTAAGCGTTCATTGTATGCAGAAGTTTAAATTTATTTTTGTCAAATATTATTAGTAATATTATAAGTGTTTAAGTTTCTTAATTTTTCAACATAATGTTACAAAATATAAATTACCGACGTCACTTTAAAACTACTTAATCTAAGTTTTCATAAATATTAAGTTTTTCAAACTTTAGCATGGCTTCAGGCTTCTCTATGTGGTGATGGAGTAGGAATACATGGAGTTACTACCTCATCTTATCCTGTGGGTATTGTTAAAGTCGAATAAAGGTCAGATCGCGGTATTATTTATTTACACAAAAACAAAAAAGGAAATTGGATGAGTACCTAAACGAAAAGCGTAGTATTAGTGGAATAAGTTTTCTCCCTCCGTGAATAAAGAAGGTTTATTTCTCCAAAAATGGAGTCTGAGTTTAATAGTGCAGATTGGCCACTTAATACTTTAGAGGTAAATCATATGGGCCAATAACTTTCACATAAATATGTAAAGTCCTTCTGGCGAGCCTTGCGACAGTAAAGCAAACATGACAGCTCTCTCCCAAATCTCTATCAAATTTTCTACTAACTAAAAATCCACATAACTTCTCTCGGATCTGATTTTATTAACACTTCAGTACAATATTTTAATACAACCTTTTATTCCCTGTTTGAAACGTAACAGGTCTAAATCTAAGATAATTACAATAATTCTCCATAAGTAGATCTTAACACACTAGGATTGAAACAACTGTTCATCTGGCGTATTCTTCATCGAAAAATATTAAAAATAAAAACGAAAAACACATAAATATTCGTAAAGACACAACGGCCGTGACCTCAAATCTGTCCATTGCTTTATAATCGACCGGTAGGCATCTTACATGAATTGTGACATTCACCTTATTATGTACGCATTACGCATTCGTACGTAATTATAAACTGATGAGCATTTTATTACGCGACTTTATTCGGCTATATTATAGGTATTGTAAATGACTGTTGATCATGGTTCTCTTCTGGTTCTCCTTGTAAGCCTGTTTTCGATCACAAACTGATGCCATCTTATAAAGTGATATTATACACTTCTCATCAAAAAAATCGAAACGGTGTGCAAGTTTGTGTTTTGTAAGGATTATCTGAAAAATGTGTATATTTAGGATTATGTGTTATATGTCATTTAATAGGGAATTTAATGACGTTTTTAAATAATAATGGAAATGTTCTAAATTCAAATTAAATTTTCATAGATTTCGGATTTTGTTTAACAAGTCGTTTTTACCCTGTACGTACTTTGACGTAAACTGATAAAATGACGCACGTAAATAAAAAAAAAGCTAGGAAATGTTTATTTAATAAATCGTATACCCTTTCCTAGCCCTCATTACGGCTTCTGTACGGTTCTTCATCGATAGGATGAGAGTCACGATCAAATATAGTGGCGTCCTATTCCATTCCTCTTGGATTGCATTTTAAAGCTGGCTAAGTGTTTTTGAGGCATGTTTTCTAACACTAATTCGTCATTTCTATTCATCTCAAAGATGTTTAGTCGGATTCATGTCCGGGCTTCTTGCTGGCCAATCAATAATAAAGATATCGACTTCAGTAACATAATCTCTTACGACGCTCGCGGTGTTTGCCCTAGCATCCTCGTACATAAATGTCAAACCGGGGTCAAATAAATGTGCATAGGGCATCACAAGAGGTTCAAAATACTGTTCGATGTACTTATGACTGTTAAGTAAGGGCAGACGTGATCCAAACACAAAGACAAACTCTGTCTTGTCGTTACACTATTTTCTCCTCAAACAGTCCATGAACCTCCACCATGGATGGCCTTTTCTTTTAATCCTGCATGGCGCAAAGCATTCTCCATCACTTCTGTAGACCTTAGTCCTTCCATCGTTACCATACAATACAATTTTGCACTCATCAGAAAGGGGGAACTTGTTCCACTAGATGTATGACCAATTTAGGTAATTACGTGAAAAGTTAAGGCGCGCTTTTCGATGATCTGCAGGTAGTTCCTCCCTATTTGCTGGCTTGTACGGTACAAGTCCACGTTTCTTCAACCTTCTTCTAATTGTAGAGTCATTTACAGCCACCATAGGTTCATCTTGAAGCTGCTGCTGCGGTTGAAAGACATTAAGGCCTAGACTTTGTAAGAAAGGTCTTACTATAAATCGATCTACTCGGTCAGAAGTTACCTGTTCTCTGCCAGATCTCTACCGGCGCGTGAGCAAACCAGTCTCTTGATAGCGTTTGCAGATTCTATGAAAAGACGACAAGCTTAGATGCAATCTTTCAGCCGTAATAACCTGACTAAGTCCAGAATTCAGCAATGCCACCACTTGGCGGTTTTTGCGGGTAAACATCGCGTGGACGCAGTTATAAGAGGAGCGAGGAACTCTAAGTGCGCGATACGGGTTATTAAATAAACGTTGTCAGCTTTTTTTTTCATTTACGTGCCTATTTTTGTCAATTTCCGTCAAACTACGCACAGGGTAAAAACGACTTGTTAAACAAAATACGAAATCTATGAAAATTTAATTTGAATTTAGAACATTAAAATTATTATTTGAAAACCTCATTAAATTCCCTATTAAATGATATACAACACATATTCCTAAATATACACATTTTTCAGATAATCCTTACAAAACACAAACTTGCAACTGTTTCGATTTTTTTGATGAGAAGTGTATTATGTCTAATGGGATTAATATATAATTGTATGCTTTTAATTACGAAATGGATTGGAAAAAAAAAATGAGTAAAAATAAAATTTTACATGAATAATGTAATACATATTACAAATACTTTAAATATCAGGCTTTGCTTTATTTAAGACCGATTTGGTTATTAAACGGTAGATAAGATTAATTAAGATTTGGTTAGGTTGGTACTGTTATTTTAATTTTAAAATAAGTATAGGGGGAGGAATGTGTACTGATCCTGATAAGTGTTTACATTTTCGACAGAAAAAAAATCTAATTGATTTAAACCCCTGCAGTCTGTTTATTTATTGATTGTAATGAGAGTACGAGAGTATATGCGGTAAAATCCAGACTCTAGGGTAGATATCATTTAAAAAATATTGCAAATGTTAAGACGGATTGTTCTTGGGTTTGTTGCTACAATATTATGATTGTTAATCTGCCTTATACCTTTTATTATTAGTCCCTCACACCACGGCCGAAACATACAATTCATTATCTATTACAAACTATCAAAAACAATATATTAAACTTAAATGCCATAACACAGTCTTGCAAAGACTTCCAAATAAAGATTACAATAAATTCTCGCATCAGATAACTCTTAGATGTAGTTACTTAACAGTTGGGTAAGGTAGTGTAATGTATATTGCAGTCGATCCGTGACCGTTACTGCATTACTTACTAGGAAGACAACGTTACAATGTAATGTCAAGTGATAATACTAACTTAGTTATTTTGTGTGACGGTTTAATTAACTTATAGTTGTTTTGGTTTTCAAAAATAGTCCGTGTGATCACTAAGAATTTTATCCTTTTACGTTCTCCGTGTGGTGATGGAGTAAGAATACACTGTCACCATCCCATCGCATCCCAAGGGTGTCGTAAAAACCGACTAAGAGACTATCCGTGAATATTATCTTTTACGAAATAAAAAGAAGGAAAACTTGAAATTAAACCCTATACCAATCCGTTTGGCCAGCGTGGTATTAGTAGGCCAAGTATCCCTCCGTCATGGGAGGAGGGCCCGTCTCTGCATTAGGGCATTAATGGGCTATTATGATGATGATGATGATAATAAGATGACGTTCTGTAAGGATAAATATCTCTACGTAGATGATATATCATACAGATGGAGTCGCTAATCTCGTCTTAGGAAAGCTCTCTTAATAGAAGTTACTATGACACGTTGATCTTTAAAAGTGAATACACTATTTGATCGTCTATTCAAACATTTGAGTAGTTATTTAAAAAGGTTCTATGTCTACATAAACATAGGTTCAACTCTAACAGAAAAATATAAATGATACTACAAAACTTTTAGAACTTAACTTAACTAAATTATACTTTACTACATGGGTAATATTAAAGGATTATAACTACTACGCCACAGAGGTCATCAATAAAATAAAATAAAAAAATGAAAAGTAGGTAGACAAGCTAGACACTCTCGGCTGTACCAAATAAAACGTTTAACTTCCTTCACCTACCTATCCAAAGGTAAATAAATATAACGGATATGTTAATTAATTGTTGTCGGTTACAACATCGCCGGTGATTATGATAACTTAACCCTGACACAAATGTGATCAAATCACACTTCTGACAATTGACTAAATTGACCATCATTATATCTTCACACTATTTGAACAAGTCATTTTAAAATTGACCATCAGATGAAGTGTTTAGTGGTTATTTTGTCTATCTCCCTCGAGATAGAGAGTTTGATTCTAAAATGAAGAGGTCATCCTCATTTTGGAGTTAGTATCGGCTATCATGACCTGTGTCGAGGGCACTTTTACAAAGAACAATTTAACGCAAACAATAACATGATAATCATGTGGGTCTGTAGACACGATTGTCAAAAGGTTGATACCAAGACTTCAAGCACGACAGCCTTATCTTTAGGTACGGCTAACCCCGCGCTGGCGAAGCAATACACATAACATAATAGTCCTCATCTCAATAATAGCTTTCACAATCAGTTAAATACTTTTTAAGCAACATCAAGTTCTATTTTCGAAAATAAGTTTCAACATAAAATTTCACCACACACGAACGCTGACAACAATCTGATTCACACAATTTCATCATGTTTGTACACAAACTATGCATTTGCCTTAATGTTCATTATACAAAAAAAAACAATTGATTAAAGAAACGAGAGCTATACGACCTTGTTTCTGTTTAAATGTTGAAACCTTTTTTCTAGTGACTAAGTACTAAATAAATATAACTAATTTATTATTTACTAGCTACCAGCCTCGGCTTTGCACGGGTGCAATGCTTGTAGTCTAAAATTTTATGAATATCTTAAATATATAAACAACCCTTACGAGTAACTCCATCTTTAAAAAAAACCGTTTGTAAATACGTTGCGTAGTTTAAAATAATTGAATATAATATAGAGACGGACTGACAACGACTTTGTTATATACTATGTACTGATTTAAGGTTAATTTTCATTCTATTTCACGGAAAACATCTAATTTAATATACCTAAACTGGTTTCTTATAATGTCAAGGGTATAAGGGCGCAGTTAAAATTATAATGTCCGAACAAACTAGATATTATTTTAATAATTACAAGTTTTTAATCTAATATTACAATGATAATAGTACCACTAATATGTTATTATTTAAATTTAATTTTAATTCAATTATTTAAATTTAATTGTGAATAATATATGCTATTTAGAGGCAAAGGGTGTAAACTTGACTAACAACATAATATGAAGGAAAAATTTAAATAAATACAATACCAACAATACGTCAATTAGCCGTTTTGTATTCCTTGCTGATTTGTAGAAGTGATCACTTATTAATGACATCACTTATTTCTGACGGCATGAATTTTCATCCAATGTTTATGTTTTTCTTTGTGTTTTACAAGAAAGAACCTCAAGCCCGATTTACACATCGACAAGTACAGTAGCAAGTTAAGTAGTAAGTTAAGTACGAAGTAGCCCCATCTTTCGCATCTCGCCAACTTAACTCGACAAAAAATAGGACGGAAATCTATTCAAATCGCTACAGTACTTGTCGATGTGTAAATCGGGCTTTACTAATTGTTATAAACGCTAAAGTTTTTAAGTGTGGATGTATGCTTGTTACTATTTTACGCAAAAATTATTGAATGGATTTTAATAAAACTCTACAATAATATAGCTTATACATTAGAATAGCACGTAGGCTTCAATTTATAAAGACTCGGTACAACTTGGTTATATTGGTATTCATATAGGAAACAAGTATAACATATTAAAATAAAAAAAACATCTTAAAACAAATCTCCAAACATATAGGTTGGGCTTGCTCATATCAACTTTGCTGTTCAAGTTTGCTATTCAAATTCGCGCTATCCGAATAATTACCTGCGTTGTAATTAATATTATAACATTATATTAATATCAAAGCAAATTACAGATATTCACCTGGACAATACAAGAATAATCGAAAAACATGCTTATTTCTCTACCACGTTCTCAGACCTCTTAAAACCATTACTTAAGTTTAAGCAAGTAGGTAGGTATTACTTAACGTCAATCATGTATTCTTATGTCGGAGATTAAGAAATAACTTACAATTTTACAACATCGCCTACTGCTTAGAGTGATCCTAAATAATAAGTACCCTCTTCATCATGCCAGCCTGCTGTTAAAGAAGGAAACTTGGCTCACAAATGATAGCAAGCTGGCCAAACCTATTGCTATAAGGTTTAATGACAGGTTTACCTATTTTTCTTATCGTAGAGTTAATATTTAATCCGTGTGGTGACGGAGGAAGAATACAATATGTCACCAATATGAGATAGGGTATCTCATCGCATGGATGTCATAGAAACCGACTAAAGGACTATATGTGTATATTACTTATACATAGAAACAAAGAAAACTTGAAATTAAACCCTATACCAATCCGCCTGGTATGTGCGCCCATCCCTTCAGTGGGACATTGATGGGCTGTTATTATTATGATGAGAGCTAATATTTATGAACTTCCCCTTAGTCGGCTTTTACGAGACTCTTAGTCACAGGTAGAGTGGTAAAAACTCTATGTTTTGATAGTTCACAACGAAGATTAAGTATATTTATTAATATTGTTACCAAATTAACATCAAAAGGCATGACCATTCATAATTTAATAATATTTATTTCTATTATCTGATATAACGCAACCAAAACTAAAGATTATTATTAAAATTCTTATTACAAAATTTAGCAATTATTGCGTACAATATTAATAAGTATTGAATATTTGAACAACTTGGTACAACTAGGCTGATTTTGACATTTCTATTATGTCACCTGGTACTTTTATTAAGAACCCACGCAAATAAACCTCAAGGTAAAATATTAACTAAAAGAAAATACAGGGCGGTCTGTGTTAAGTAGGTACATACTTTTTTATTGAATGAAAAATAACTAAAATATATCTTTACAATTAAAAACACATCGTATTTATTGTAAAGATATATTTTAAGTTAAGTTTTTTGTTTAAAGCTTTGAACGAAACCATGTGAATTTTTATATTTTTACAATATTTTGAATACATACCCTTATATCTCGCTATTATTTTAAAAATATTGTAATATCATAGAATGTTAAACGTAAAAGCTTATGCTATTCATAAACCACCTTTTTATTTTTTCATTTGTATGTTATATTTTTATAGCTATTTTTGTTTTATAATGTAAATAAATAAACAATTTTCATTATGCTTTCTATCTTTATAAGCCATGACAACTCTAGTGTCTGATTTCTAAGGGTTGTCTAAGACTCACTTGTCTATAATTTTTTATCTATTAATTTATTAATAACATTTTGCTCAATACCCATATTAATGATATTGCAATTTGGTTACGTAGGTTGTGTAGAAAACAGAGAAAAAATATTTGTAGTTTTAAAAAGGAGTGGTTGGTTAAAATGGTAAAATATCAATAAAATAGTTTTATTTAGTGTATAAATGTTCATATAACTAAACTTACGTGTATTGACAGCATTACTGCTCTCCGCAGCTTCACCATTATGATGAACAGTCAAACATAACATCAAAAACGACAATATACAACGATTTGCCATTTTCATTTTTGTTTAAAATTAATGTCAAAATAATTAACCAACAAAATGATTTTCTTTTTTTTATTAACAAAAGAGTATGTATATTATTCAATAATTCAAACAATCCATGTTTCACTCAATGTTCAATCACTTAATTTAAATTTCGAATTTCGTATTTTTTTTAGGTTGCCCGCGTCCGCTGTTTGACGGTTTTAGTAGGCAATAGGCTCGCGGACGGACGGTAGGCGGACGAACGCGCGTCTCATTTTGTTTGAGGTGAAAGCAAGGAGCGATGTGTTTTATTAGCTCAAGATTTTCGTCATCCCTCGGCAACTCCCCACCGCGTTCGCACTATTTACTAACTCTATTCGTAAGGACGAGGAGTAAATTAGGAGTTTGTTGATATCTTATGGTGTATAGTTGAGGAGTTATAATTTACCCTTATGTCACGAGTGCGAGCAGTGGAACAAAGGGGGCACGTCTTGGCTAATGTTGTTCGCTTCCTATACACTTTGTCATGCCCTAGAAGTACAACGATTTATTGATGTCTTGATCATTGTTGGTCACTGATGGGCGATTGTTTAAATGTTATTGAGGATATTTTGTAGGAAATTGCCATTTGCCATTTGCAACAAGCGAACATTACCTAAAAGATTAACGTTTTATTATTGTAGGTAAATATAATTACAGAAATTTATTGTTTATATAACTGAATGGATACAATATAATTTTCCGATATTCAAATAACAAACTAAAAATCATCTAACATTTTGGATAGCATTAAAATGAATGAAGAAGGAATTCGATATAAATATTCTAAGTAAAAGTAAGAAACCTGTGATAACTTCTTGCTCCTCGTGCCGATAATTTTGATAGTCTAGACTCACTGTGTACGCCGGTTTTTCGGTAGGGTATAATTTGTCTGAATATTTAAGGCACCTGCGGAAGGTGCCTCTTAAAGATTTCATTACAGTAAAAAACATAGTATTACGCATATGTCTTACTTTACCTCATAGTCTTCGAGACTTGCTTAGTCAGTGTTTTATGTAAGGAATGTACGTTCTGCATCTTTGATGGTCCTAATAATCATGAAAGTCAGACCATCTCGGTCCTTATGGTGAAAGGATATCGCCTATTTTTTGAGACGACGTGATTACGACTTGTAAAAATATATCCAAGTTTTATTAATATATTCCTTCCATCTTACGATAATCTACAAGTTTTTCAAAAGAAATGTGAAAGAGCATTGGCTAGATATGCAAGGTATGTTGTCTTCTTTCCTTGACTGTATTTGCGCTTTTCGTCAGGTATTTTATATTAAAAATAATTCGATGCCGGAAATATGAATTAATGTAAAGGACATTTTGTCGAAAATTTAGAAACCTAAAATTTATTAAAACAATGTTACCATTGTTTTTTTGAAATCGAAATGTATCTTTTCAGAATTTAGATACTCAAAATTTCTATAGTATAGTCTCTAAAAGGTTCCCCACGTTAAAAAAAATTGGTATCTTAAGTACTTTCATCCAAAGTGTCTCTAACAGTATTACAAAAATCCTATGCCCTAAATTCCCCCCTCCCGCTTCAAACAGAGACATCAACGCTCCACTCCTTCTTAAATAATAAACAAAAACTTAAATAAAATACTTGGTTAAATAATGTAAAAAAGAAGTAGAACTCAAATATCATAATGAAAGTGGTGTGTAACCATGACCTTCGCATTACGTAACGCAAGTAATACGTAACCACTGAGAAATAAACTCGACTTGACAGTTTTAGCGACACTATTATCATATTTATTTTACTATTAAAGCCCGATTTACACATCGACAAGTACAGTAACGAGTTAAGTAGTAAGTTGTTGATTAAGTTGATTTAAATAGATCTCCATCCTATTATTTGGCGAGTTAAGTTGGCGAGACGCGAGAGAGAGGGCTACTTCGTACTTAACTCCCCAAAAAATAGGATGGAGATCTATTTAAATCAACTTAATCAACAACTTACTACTTAACTCGCTACTGTACTTGTCGATGTGTAAATCGGGCTTAAATGATCACTATTTGATAATACATAATCCGTGTGGTGACGGACTAAGAATACAATATGTCACCACCCCATCTCATTTATTTAAGATTAAGGGAGTATCAGTGAATATTACCTATACATAGAAAGAAGGAAAACTTGAAGTTAAATCCTATACCAATCCGTCTGGCCAGCGTGGTAATAATAGGCCAAGTATTCCTCCGTCACGGAAAGAGGCCCGTCCCTGCAGTGGGACATTAATGGGCTGTTATGATGATGATGATTTGATTATACTATATTATTTCTGTGATTAACAAATTATTGTCTAGTCTGAATGTTCTTTGTGTCCGTTAAATTATTGTTTGTAAAGTTCCCGTAACAAAGGGCATGATCCCTATAGTGCGGGAGTTATCTTTCTAAACAAATAATAAATATTGAATAGGACCTTTATACCAGTCATTAATGTCCCACAGCAGGTATGGACCTGCTCCAGTCACAGATGGCCTACTTTATAGCACGTTAGGTGTAGTTTATATTTGTATGTACCTATATTAACGAGATTATATTGTACACCATTTAAAAAAAAAAACTTAATACCTCCGTGCAAGCGGTCCCCCGATAGTAGATGGTAAACGCCGCCGCTAATGGATGTCAAAAATGCCAAAGCACAGCCATTCTACCCACCTAAAGTAACATTTGCGCATTACACTTACGACACCCAGTGTGAGATAAGGCGGTAACATCTTGTAGAATATACATATTTGTATACTTTTGTATATCATTACATAGTATAAAACAAAGTCGCTGTCTCCGTTGCTTTTAGCTTCAATTTGTAAAACTATGAAACGGATTTTCAAGCGACTTTTTAATAGATAAATTGATTGAAGATAAAGGTTTATATCGTGTATAACATTGTATAGTATAAGCATTGCAAACAGGAACAGGTCGTTTTAAAACGGAAAATGTTACTATGTATTTTAAAGGAATATTATTTTAATAGTTATGTATTTGATCCCTACTTTACAAAAACCAATCGTAATCTTTATAGTTTTCTTTATAACATTAAATATATTTAAAAGTATACCTTAATCTTTATCATTACAACCCTGCCCTACTGCCAGGGTTTCCTCGAGAGACGGAAAGTTCTTCTTTAATTTTTTTGGTAGAGATAATTTCGGGGAGGTTTACTTTGCCATTTTAACGACTTTTTTTACGTGAATATGTTAAAAAGTTTATAACCATGTCGAAGGACTGTCAATGTAAATGCATGTAAGTATGACTAAAACCAACTTATGTATAACTACTGTGTCCTTCCCTTTTGTCATATGCCGGAAGCTCCAGGTAAGCTTTTACGACAACTAGGAAAGGAGATGAAGGGATAACACCAACCACTTAATTAAAATACTTTTACCAATTGTTTTTATCTAAAGAAGACTTATCCGTGTCGCGAGGCTTTTACAACCTTCAATTTAACGGACACAAAGAACACCCAGACGCAGGACAATAGTTTGTGGATCACACAAAGAATTGTCCAGCGTGGGATTTGAACTAAACTCTTAAATTAGAAGTCAATACCTAGTTATTTAGTAACATTTGAGAACTTTTGACACATTACTGATATCACACTAATATATTGATAAGAATGTGTTAATAAGACGTAATACGATTGTAATGGCGTCGGACGGGTCTTAACGACGTGTGACCTCTCCCATTTTGCGTTCAGGAACACGATGTACAACTGTTTTGTTTTATCTGTGGTAGCAACTATGTATAGTTTTTATATTTTAAGAGGCGTTCACAAATGACACAATGTATTTTTTTATATTATTAGGAAAGTCATTATGCTTAAGACGACCTAGGAATTGAGGTCATTAAGCCAAAAGCGACCCAAGAGCAGACCCCTCAGGTGATTGGAGGTCGATAGATGAGGGAGCCACCAATGCATTTTTTTTTCAAGGCTGTTTCGAGTTGATAACAAAAGCTAGTTGAACTTTTGTTGTAATCAGAAACTTGGGTTATTTTAATATTAAAGTGTTCCGGAGAAAATAAAATTACCGATAAAAATGGATCGGAGCTAACATTACAGAACTAATTAAGAAGGTTTAATTAGTTCTGTATGTATTTTACTAAAACAACATTGGCGTTTTGCATATAAATAAAATCTAATAGCATGAATATTTTAACAACATTTTTATGGGACTTTCATTGGCATAATGTTTATGTTATAAGGAGTAAGCATTATTAAATTCTTATGGTTAATTAATCAAAAAATAACTTTTATAGTCGCTAAAATGTTTCATAATAAAATAGCCTTTAGTATTATCAATAATTACTATGTTTTTAATTTAATAATGACCAAAACATTCGGTTACACACAATAAACGTGATAAGTAAACGTGATTAAGTTGTGATAATTATAAATAATGATAATTATTAATAATAATTATACACGAACACGTACTTATCATTGAATCGTTTAATGAAATAATATTCTACCTTCTTTGTAACAAGAACTTTATTGCTTTGGTCGTGGTTACTAATTTGCCCGTTCCCAATAATGCAAAAATAATTATTGTCTAAAGCTAGGACGTCCTTTGTACCCGTTAAGCAAATGTTTGTAAAACTCTCCATGATGTTAAATTATCCCCTGGTACCTAGTGGTATTTTTACATGAAACATTAACAATGTGAGAATACTACTTATAGCTTTCGTCTTCATCGTATCGTATGGACTTCTTGGTCAGATGATTCGAAAAAGCCATCTGCAATGACTCATACTTGACGACATCTGTGGCAAAGTGGTTATTCTCGTACCTACTTGATGATTGCTACTCAATGTAAAAGTTTCTGTGCATGAACATAAAAGTATATATATAAGTATGTTTATCAGTTATCATGTTATAACTATCCTATTGTGAAAGAGAGAATAAGAACTCGATTGCTAACCAATTTGTTTAGTTCTTAACAATGAACTATCTCTATACTCTCCGTGTGGTGACGGAGTAAGAATACAGTGTGTCACCACCCCATCTCATCCCATGGGTGTCGTAAAAACCAACTAAGGGACTATCGGTGAATATTATCTTTACGTAATAAAAAGAAGGAAAACTTGAAACTAAACCCTATACCAATCCGTTTGGCCAGCGTGGTATTAGTGTCTTACTAATACCACGCTGGCCAAACGGTAAGTATAACGGTAAGTATCCCTCCGTCACGGGATGAGGCCCGTCCCTGCAGAGGTACATTATTGGGCTGATATGAATGCAATATCCCTCCATCACGGGAGGAGGCCCGTCCCTGCAGTGGGACATTATTTGGCTTATGAATGCACTATCACGAAAGCACTATCTGCGTAATGCTAAGCATTACGCATATTTATAGTGCTTGTGACATAAAAGCTGCCTTTGTACGGCGAATTTAATATCACAAGCATTCTCGCAAAGAGAGAAAAATGAAGGTGAAATAAATGAATGATAAGTTAGACAGTCACAAAATTATCAAGATTGAGATTAATTGATTATTTGTCCACCATATGATGGAGTTGTCGAATTCCTGTAATTTTACTCTCCGTAGATTTTGATATCATGAGATTTTCTTGTGTATTTAGTCAAAAGCTTGTTTAAAAAATAGAGAATGTGATTATTCCTCTTAATTTTTTAAAGCGCTTTTGTATTTATATTCCAATTCCGTCATTTTTCCTCAGGTTAAATCACTGCGGGTTACAAGATTATGAATAGAGCTTTTCCCGGATATTAACTGAGAGACTGGCTCGGTACTTTTCTCGGCAAAGCCACGCTATAGAGACTGTATAATTATATATATATATATATATAATATAGAGGTTAGTCTCATATCTTTATAAAAATGAAACCTCTATTTTCATTCATAACGAGGGAAATATGTTTAACTGACTATAAAAATTATTTTAGCTCTACTTTTTATGTACCGTATCAAATAACAGTTTAATTAACACTAAAAATATTAATAACAATATTATTATCTGCCTTTGATATTTTAGACCCGCTTATCATAGGTCCGGTCATTACTTCGTCAATCGCTACCACAATATATTTGCTGACCTTCAAGGAGCCAGAATATTCCAGAATTCAAAATACAATGACTGCTAAGTATGTGTACAAATCATTAAAATAGAACTTAAACAGCAATGTATGCGTGTTTATAAATAAATGTGTAAAGTCCAAGTTATCGTAATTAGCTCTTAATGGTTTTAATACAATAATAAAGTACTTGCTATCCAGAATAACGATGTGCCTTGATTTAGTGTCAGTTCTGCCTTTGGAATAATTGCTCTATTTTGTGACATTTGAGTGGCTGTGAATTTGTTCATAATTTTATTTTTCGTAATATAGAACGAACTAATTAAAGAACTGACATAGAAAAAGAAATGAAAAGCTATGTGTCGGTTTAAATTTATTCCATTTTTAAAATAGTGTATTCTTAATTTAATAATATTTATAGACTTTTTGGTTAGCTTTTATATTTTAAATTTTTATTTTTAAAAATGGGTTTCGATTTTTCCCGGAAGCAGTGGTTGACGATAGTAGTAATAGCAATAGCTGACTTTTGTAACGCTATTTGTGTAGCACTACAAGCACCCTTCTATCCACAAGAGGTAAGTAGCCTTATATTTTACTTATGATTTTATTAATTCCTTCAGCCCTTTATGTGAATGTAGGCAACATACTACTAGTATATACTAAAATACTCATTATAGTCTTTATCAGACAGGAAAGGTACGGTGACATTTGATCTTTTCCATGTTACTTAGTTTACTTTTGTAGAATTTAAAAATAAAAGCTATCAATTTATGAATCCGAACTGATAAAAAATTAAAAATATTATTTAGACGTTTATATAATATAATTAAATTATATGAAATATTTGTTTTATATTCCATCTTCAACCCTAATATGTAAAATATAAACATATAAATTTTAAAATCGTATGCGCGACGCGGAACGAATTTCAATAGAGATTGACACAATAAAATTGTTAAAATCGAATGGTTTTTTATAAAATTGATTAAATCGATATTTTTTTTTTTATCATCATAGAAATTAATAAAATGTTTTCAGTTGTCTTACAACTCAATATTAGTTTACGAGGATAGGCCGCAAGTTTTTTTTGGCGGGATTCGTACGTCATAGCGATAAAATCTTGATGATGTCATTATTAAAAGAGGCCTGTGACCTGTGACCACGTAACTGCCGATGATTGGAAAAAACAAAAATCTAATACTTCATGACTGTGAGAGGAAGAGACATCAAATTAGACAATTCAGTAGATTTTCACTTATTATGTCATGTAAGTGACGAATCAAGTAATTCATCAAGCTGTTCATCACATGAATCACGCATTGATTCGGCATAATTAATAAATATTTAAAAAAAGATTAGTTTCTTATTTTGTACCCATAATCGATTTATTCTTGTTTGTAAATTATATCGGTTAGATATAGAATCGGTATTTTTAAAAACGATTTTAGTGTTACTACATCTCTAGTAATGACAAATACTAAACGTCACCGTACCCATAAGATCTGAAAAATAGTATAGTATTTTTTTGCTTAATAATAATCTTCTACTATATAAAAATAAGTCGGGTTTTCCTTCCTGACGCTATAACTCCAGAACGCATGAACCGATTTCCACAGTTTTGCATTCGTTGGAAAGGTCTTGGGCTCCGTGAGGTTTATAGTAAAGAAAATTCGGAAAAAATTTCAACAGAAAAGCGGGAAAATAATGTCCGTGCGAAGCCGGGATGGACCGCTAGTAAGTTATAAAAATAAGCTTTGTTAAGAAAGTATATTTATTAACGATAATTAACGAAGTGTAGTATTTAAAATATAAGCTACGATTTTTTTTTAATTAGACAAGAAATAATTTTGTTATTGCACACTATAAAAATACAACCTAATTAAGAAACTCCTCATCATTTTGGAGTTGTTTATAAATTAATTATTTGGGGTAAAGACAAACATTAGGTATATTGAGTAAAGGTAGTAAAAGCTGCAGTTTACCTTACCAACAGCATGTTCGTTTATTTTAACCGACTCCAAACAGAGACTTTTGAATTCATGGGGTTTTTTTATGAATACGTATAAGTATGAAAAAAAATGATTTTCTTTAAAAGGGTATATACTTTTCAACTTGGTTTCATAGAAATTTGATTAAAATTGTTTGAGTAATTAAAAAGTTAAGTAAGTATCCCAAAAAATATGCAATCTTTGACATAAAATAATTACAATAATAATATTATATTTGCTGCGCTTATTCACACAATTTAATAAAACACCTAGGTTAGGCCTATACATAAAACAAAAATATTATTGTATTCCTACTTACACTTAGTCTGTACCGCCTCTACGGTCCAACCAAAATCGATTTGTCTATATAAGTAAGCCTTAGTTATTTTTTTAAAGCAAGCAACACATTCTCAAACCTTACACAACCAACCTTATTTATATAACTTTTATTTTTAATCTGTAAAAGCTGGCTAGATATTCATGATTCGTCCTTGACAATATTAAACGGTCCATTCACTCTCTAAAATTTCAACATTATCATATTGGAAGATTAATATTATTGCCAAAATTAAAACTGCAGGCCAATTCTCGAAACATAGTATTTATTTTAACTTAATTTTTAATTTATTTTAATTTCATTTTTAATTAACCCAAAGTGGTATTCTTGTCCGGTAAAGTAAAAGTTAAAATTAAGTTAAATGGCAAAAAAGAGTTAAATATCAGAGTTGCCAGTTTACGGTATACAATTTAAAAGATTGGAAATTTTAATAGATTTTCTAACACGCCATATGTAGAAATAAAACATTAATATATAAATCAACTACAGGAAATTATCTTCGGTAAATTAAAATATTATAAGTTCCGTAAAATTCTATTCTAAGAAAAAAAAAATGAAAATCAGGGTCTTTGAATGCAATAATGCGATATCCCTAACTTGTTTTCCCGCTCGTTTCGCTTCCCTCGCGCACGCGCACTGCCGCCGCTCCTAAAATAAACACAAAGGTTTTGACGTTTCTTAATGACAAGAATAGCACGAAAATTACAACTGTCACTTTAAAAATTACAGAATAGTTACAGTACGATTACAAAATTTTAAAAAGATTTTAAATTATAAATAGAAGAATACCTATTGTGTTACAATTTGACAACTAAAAGTTAAATTAACTTTATTTTTAACGTTTTTAAGGAACGAGAATTGACATGCTGCTTAAAAGAATTGGAAAGGGTCTGAATGTAATACTATTAAAACGAAAACCAGATTGTACTTTTCTGTTCTGATGATTTTGTAATTTGTCGCAAAAACAGTCAACAATAACAATAGGACTGTACTTGTTATGGGTAAAAGTTATACAGTCAGTACGTTCCCGGGACCTTAAAAAACGGAATAGAGCGCTACTAAAGTAGTGCAATTAATTACAACAATTCCAATCAAACTGCTCTCACCTGAAGAAAAATACTCTTCAGCACACGGCCGTTAAGTATATATAAGGGTAGAATTTGCAACAGCAGACGATCGGGGAAATTCAAGGATATGATACCAAAAAGAATAGGACGGAATAAAGGTATAGATCCATCCGTCGATTTGCTTTACCATAACGAACCCGGTGGAGAGATCGTCATAGCATTTTGCATTAATGTCCGACGGTGGTCGGAGTGCTCTAGGGTTATCAGGAAGCAGGCATACGACATCTTTGAAGAAAATCTTCTTCTTTAGACGGTTCGAGTCTGAAATGCTTACGAAATTGAACGCCCTCGATGTTATAGAGGCTAATTAAAAAAAAATATAGGACCTGATGGATATACCTGACTTGACGAGACTACTTATACGAGAATAGTACAAGATGTCCCCAAAAGATCCTGCTGTATTAACATATTAACCCATTACCCTCAAAGCCTGTGAGAATCAGAGAGAGACCACTAACTTAGAGTTACTTATCACGTCTGGGTCTCGTCGATAACCTCTGGACAAAGAGTCAGCTCTTATCATCAACAATAGGTACGATCCACAACGCGCTACGTGAGGAATTTTCACTTATATAATATAACTTTTTACGCAGAATTGTAATTGTTGTTATCAAGATTTTTTTGTAGCATGTGCGTGTGACGCATTAAGAATACGGAGTTTTACTATCCTTCCCTTGTCACAAAAGAGGACTGCAGGGATTTAAACATCTTTTTCCCTTAATTTTTCACATAAGAGTGAATGCGATACAAGGATAATTAGGTACAATTTAAGTAAAAAAATATAAAATTTATTGACTTTAAACAATGCGAAGAGAAAATGAATAAGCAGGCCGGTGAATTTACGTATTCTTAGTTCACGAGCACACACAGTCCAATTCGCCCACAATCAGACGAATATGCAAGCCAAATATAATTTGAATCTACTTTCATAATATTTTGTAAATCATGTTCTTAATCTATTATTACAAGTACATGAGTAAGATGAAATCGTAATTATTTTTTAAGATGTGTAAGTCGGACTATTATTTACTTACATCGTTTCGTAAGTAGGTATGATGTACGTAGTCTGAACAATGCATACTTATGCCCGATTTACACATCGACAAGTACAGTAGCGAGTTAAGTAGTATTTTAAGATTAAGTTGATTTAAATAGAGTTTCATCCTATTTTTTGGCGAGTTAAGTATGAAGTAGCCCCCTGTCTCGCGTCTCGCCAACTTAACTTGCCAAAAAATAGGATGGAGATCTATCTAATCAACTTAATCTTAAAATACTACTTAACTCGCTACTGTACTTATCGATGTGTAAATCGGGCATTACTTACACTGTGAATATATCGTTTATTTTGATGTAAGTTTATTTTTAATGCTTACCAGTCGATTTGGAAGTTAGTGTGTCTTTAATTCTTTTTAAATTTAGTATATAAGTAAATAGGACTTTGAAACGGATGCTGTCGCTTTTTATTGTCGTGTTTTTAAGAATAGGACGTTGTTTATGACAGCATTAGAAGGTATTTAATAATTAAGATTATCTGTCGAAATCATAATAAAATACTGAATTTAGGTCTTATATAAATTTTTTTTATGTATGCCTATGTACAATAATCAGTTACTTTCTTTCTGACATAACATGTTATAAATATTTTTACCGCGGTACTAGGTATCACAGTTAGTAGGTACCTACCTATTGTGCTTGTCTACTACGAGTATGTTAACCTATAAAAACAGTGTCATACGTAATGTTTGAGTGACCCAAAGCATTTATCATGATGTGTCGCACATCTATCGTCTTCGGTATTTTACTCAAAGATCTATACTCAAGTATCTGAAAACAACAAGAAACTCGTATGCAATAGAGAGCATCGTGTGTATCTTATACCTATCTACACATAGATACCTACACTAATCATAATGAGTCCATGTGTTCTTAGATCCACTAATTGAATTACATGATAACATTATTATTCAATTACATGTGTCTATCTGCATTACATTGTAAACACATAGTAGAATGCGCCTGCGAAAAATAAATAGCAACACACAAATTTGCAGCTGATACATTTTCTACGTTTAATGCTTGGCAATAATGTTACTTTAGCTGTTATGATTTTAAAATAATTATTTTTAATTATAGTATGTCTAGTGGACCGACGACCTGGTTAGGACGGCGGGAAGCCGATGGATGAGGGAGGCACAAGACCGCGCAGAGTGGAAACTTTTGGAGGAGGCCTATGTCTAGCAGTGGACGTCCAAAGGCTGATATAGATGGATGGATAGTATTTCTAATAATGTAATGTAGGTACCTATCTAATGAGTAGTATATAGGTAGGTAAGTACAACTACTGAATTGGTTGTGCTCAAATCATTAGGTATTCCAATCTGATCTTCGTTCATAGGAATACTAATCAGTGTAATTAAATATCCCTTTAAGAAGCATCCAAATTCATGCAATTAGCGTCCCTTTTAATTCAATAACTTTTCAAGGGTTTGATTTGTATAGGTAAAACCAGCAAAACGCATGTTGTTACAGCATCTCATTTTCTCTGTTATGTTTAATTGTAATATATGTACCTACTTAAGTACAGAATTAGCATTGAATGTAAGGAGAATTCAGATTAGAAAATCAGTTGTAATGTAGATAGGTATAGGTACTTATTTCAGATCAGTTTCCTAAGTATTTTTAAAGTCATAGTGATAAAATTTCCATACAATTAAATAATCTATCAACATCCAACAATATTACGGGTACCTAGTAAGGAGGACTATTAGGTTTGCTTGTTTTTTACCAATTCATAATGTGACCTATTCTTACCTATTCTTGGGCGGCTTACTCTGGCGTCTTATCAAATTGTCCTGTTGCAAAGTTCATGTTTGTTTCTTAATTTACGTTTTTACGAAGCGTTAGAGATAACATGGTCCTACTACGTATCCATAGTTCATAACTGCTCGTTACTTGATGAATCTAACAACTAGTTACTACTTATTAAATATCTGACGTCATAAGCAGAGAGTGAATGGATGAACTATCCTTTGTACTCAAACTATCTCATGTTTGTATTATTTCCTTACAATAAAATTAAACAGAAATAACATTATCATCTTCACTTGTAAATATAACTTATTATTATTTACAAAACAAAAGATCGATACAAAGCTAATAAAAGTTGTTTGTATTGATATCGGTCTGCAAACTTAAACAGTTGTAACTTAAGTCGTATAATGGGTAGGTAAATATGTTTATTAAGTACACAGAAGTGATAGCCACAAAAGGTTCTGGAATTCCGCCTGCGTAGGTGCTGGATGACGCATAATGGATCACGCGATGGGACTTAAACCCGATCTACACATCGACAAGTACAGTAGCGAGTTAAGTAGTAAGTTGTTGAAGATCTCCATCCTATTTTGTGGCGAGATAAGTACGATGTAGCCTTCTCTCTCGCGTCTCGCCAACTTAACTCGCCAAAAAATAGGATGGAGATCTATTCAAATCAACTTAATCAACAACTTACTACTTAACTCGCTACTGTACTTGTCGATGTGTAAATCGGGCTTTAGAGGTTCATGAATGAAAGACGTACAGGAATCGTTAGGACGAAGTCTAGAACAATACTTAGTTTTTAAAAAGACTAAAGCTAGTCATTTACTTTTTTCATTGCGCTTGTACTTCTAAGTTATAAATTTATCGATTAACCCCCTTACTTATAAACGCCTCTTAAACTTTAGTCAATTGATTAGCTTAAATTTTGATGGTTTTGTTTTGTAAAAGGTTGAATTTACTAATAAAAATCTCGCTAAACAGTGATTAAAGGAGAATGAAACCTTCACTAAGAGTTTTGGGCCAAGATTAAACAGAAATGAGAGTATTATCAATTTATAGCTTCACACTTATTAGTCTCGTGCTAAATCTTTTGTTAGTTTTGGCAATCTGAAATCCAAGATAATTTTTTTTTGAAGGAGATGGAAACTTCTGGGCTAAAGCCTGTACATTACTGTACAGAGTAAGGATATGCCCTAAAAATCTTTTCTATTTTTTTCAAGTTCGAATCTTAATAAAATTGAGTAATTTTATTATTATTTTATTAAAAAATAGAAAAGATTTTTAGGGCATATCCTTACTCTGTACAGTAATGTACAGGCTTTAGCCCAAAAGTTTCCATCTCCTTTAAGAGGCGTTTGTGAGTGAGGCGGTAAGAGTATAATCAAGTATTTAGTCAAGTTTATTTAATAAGCTTTGACAGGTTAGTGATCATAGGACTAGTATAACGGGTCTAACTATTAGCAATATACGTGTTTAATAGTTGGTAAGTGGTACATTTCCGTGTCGTTGGTACAGTGTCACTGGAAGTAGAGCGCTGAGTGTACCCCTGTGTGTTACTAGTCCCCATGATGAAATACTAACTACTCTGTGATTATACTTGTTCCATAAATATCTTTCAACACTAATAATGAATGATTTAATTGATCATGAATGTTTAGGTTAATATATCAACGTTTAAATAGCTTTTACTTGAGATGCGACATCTGATCATTGTACTAGTTCAAACGCCAAAAGGTGTAAAAATAAACCGTAAAAACTGTCTGATCGACTTCTTTAGGAGTGCCTAGATCGCGATCAAGCTGAAATTATCATCTAATCCATTGTAACATTATGTAGCGTACATGAAAAGGAATTAAAGGTAAAACACACTTCTCGGTGAAGTTTTCTTCAAATTAACTTTGAGCTCGTACAGCACAATTAAAAAGTGTAATCCGCCAACTGAAAAGATTTTGAACGAAGAACAATAATTATACGATTTTTTACAGTTTCTTTAGTTCCCAAAACCAACAAGCACTTGCCTTTTTATTTAAAACAATAGACGGTGTTTCGCCCTAAATACGATGTCTAAGCAACGTGTGAGGGGCCTACAAACCCTTCCTTACCATTCCAGAGCATTTCTTCACCAAAGGCTATCAGTTCGCAATGTTCCCTAACATAAGTTGAGACGATGCAGAGCTTAGCAACTTTTTGTGTGTCATCATCATCATAACAGCCCATTAATGTCCCACTGCAGGGACGGACCTCCTCCCGTGACGGAGGGATACTTGGCCTCCTAATACCACGGTAGCCAGACGGATAGGTATAGGGTTTAATTTCAAGTTTTCCTTCTTTTTATTTCGTAAAGATAATATTCACGGATAGTCCCTTAGTCTGTTTTTACGACACCCATGGGATGAGATGGGGTGGTGACATATTGTATTCTTACTCCGTCACCACAAGGAAAGCGTGTATTTCATTTAAACTATTTGATGTTTCCAGGCTGAAAAGAAGGGTTGTACGGCTACAGAATATGGCCTGGTCTTCGGTATATTCGAGCTAGTGGTGTTCCTGGTCAGTCCTCTATACGGAGCACATTTGAACAGGATAGGTCCCAAACTATTATTCAACTGCGGGATACTTACTACGGGGACATGCGCTATATTATTTGGGTAAGTTGTACCTATATCAATATTTAACCTAGGCATAAACTTGACAAGTTACTAATAAGTTATCTATACTATTATTATAGAGGTAGTTTGTTTGATTGTGTGTTTGTGACGTTGTAGGTTGTAAAAATTCTTTCTGTGTTGAATAGTCCATTTATCGGGGAGTGCCATAAGCTATATAGTATCACGCTATGACTAATAGGAGTGGAGCAGTAATGAAATATGTTTAAAAAAGGGACGCGTTTTTTCGCCGCCCAGCGAAGTGGGCACGGGTCAGCGAGTACTAAATAGATAAATGTAGCACAACGGTTGCGTATGCGACAGGTCGTACACGTGGTCGTGAGTTAGGATCTTCTGCAAGATATTTATTTGTGTGTGATCCTCAAATTATTGTCTTGAGCCAAAGGCTTTTGTGTCCGTTAATTTAATGTTTCCTAAGGTCCACTTGGCAAGGGCCTGATCCACTGCTCTAAAGATACTTTTTATTCTTTGTATTAGCGACAAGACTAGTATCACGTAGTCCAGGCGGGCTGCTGCAAGGTTTCTTTTTAGTTTTAAGTCTCTTGTATCACTAGGAATCTCCAATCTCCCTTAGTTACGTTTTACGACACCTATGGAATAAAAAACTATAATAACTTTCTGTAATCTATGTCCTTTATTACAAGTATGTACTTTAATTAAATAAATATTTTCATATAACCAGGATGTTGGACAAAGTGGAAGGTCACGTCCCCTTTATCACGCTCAGTTTCATCATCCGCATCGTTGAGGCGATGGGTAATGCCGCCTTCCTTACCGCCTCATTCGCCATCATCGCTAAGGAATTCCCCAACAATGTTGCTACTATGTTTGTAAGTATTAACATCTTTATATAAATAACTAAATAAATCGAAAAACGATTGCCAAATTTTAAACAATTAATAAAATTAAGTTCATAAGTGTAATTTAATCATGTCATTTTAGTGTAATTTAATCAATAGTCATTTTACTATCACAAATTAGAATCTCTGTAAAGTGAACCTTTCTCGAATTCGAGAAGTGTCACTTATTTTTGGAGTCAGATATTAATTTTGGTCCTATTTAATACATACCTAGGTACTTTCCGTTCTATTACATCATATTATACAACATATTAAAAAAGATTAGCTTTGTAAAGTTCAAGTGTCACTAAATATACATTATGATATTCTAAACAAGGAGATAATATGCCATTGACCACGTTGATAAGAATAAAATGTATGCTTAATAATTAATTGATTATTTTATCTAAAACATTAAACCTCATTCAAGATGACTAGAACATCATGTAATTCTGAGAAATGTGAATTAGCTAAATACGAACGCCTGATTTAAATGTATTAGCAACTGAAGTCATGCTGCACCTTACGATATTCTTGTTTCGAAGGCGAATTTATTGCTTTACTTATAAGAGCCTTTTAAGACGACCTCATTGTAACATCTATAACTTATTTAATTTTTAAGTTATGTTAGTCGTCACGTAAATACTTAGAGAAGCACGAATTTAAAAGGCTGAAGTATGCAATAAAATATTTACATTAATAAAATCATTGCACGGTAACATATCAGATTCAATAACTATAAGTAATCGTAAAAGAGAGCAATAAAAGTTGCATTTCTTTCAAAACGGAATATTAAAAATCACAGCACTAGAGAAAGGCTGGTAACTCCCAAATTGAACCGTAACTTCTTCAACTTACAGGCATCTCTTGAAACCTTCTTCGGTCTTGGACTCATTGTTGGTCCAACGCTGGGAGGAGCTTTGTATGGTCTGGGTGGATATTCTCTACCTTTTGCTGTTCTGGGATCTGCGCTATTTTGCTCAGCTGTTATGAGCTGCGTCGTATTACCTAGGAACCATGATGATGAGGACGTCAAGCCAAGTGGTCGTAAGCATTTTTATTTTTTTATGGATTTCTCACTTTTTGTAATACTACGCTGTTGCTCTTGGGTGACAGGAGTCAGAAAACTGAATATTTTTTTAAGGTTATGTTTATATATCATCATCATAATAGCCCATTAATGTCCCACTGCAGGGACGAGCCTCCTCCCGTGACGGAGGTTTTTTTTACATACATATATTTAATTTTCCTTCTTTGTCATCGCTTTTATTATCTGTATCGGTAGATGTCTAATACTAACTAACTTTATATTATCAATCTTCCAACTTTATACATATTATCAATCTTCAAAGTGTTCATTTAATATCAAGCTTTTTCAATAATTTTTAAAGGTTACGAATTCCCGATCTAATTATTTAAATTGCCTTAATTTTTTATTTACCTGCATATATATTGCCCTGCTATAAATTAACCCAAAACCCTACGGGATATTGTTTTTTTTTATGAGATGTATAACATCACAATAATAATTATCCGTTTTATTTTCAGCAACAATGTTTTCACTGCTACGAGTGCCTGGCGTTATGTTGGCGGCAATCAGTATTATGTCTACAAGTATGAGTATCGGATTCTTGCAGGCGACTCTTGAGCCTCATCTACGTCAAGTATGTGGATATCCTTCTACTATACTTTTCCTTTTTGTTATTAGCCAGATAATAGTATAAAGAATAGAAGTTTTATTAAAACAAGTAATGAACATGTGGATAGTGAAAGTAGTTCCTATATACTTACATTATATAGTATATACTTACACAAATTCACGCCTTATCCCGTTACACGGACTACAAAACAGAAATAAATCTAAAAAATAAAAATCTTTAAAAAGTATAGAAAAAACAGTTGAATTTTTGTTTTTAAACCGATTTCTCTTTTCAAAAATGATTTTTTGTTACTAAAATATGATGTGGTAAATAAGAATCTATAAAAAAGTTCCTAATCAATTAGGTTACAGTTTCTCATTAATTAGGCATCAATGAAAAGCTATTATGCGTTTAACAAACACTATATAAAACTTCCAGTTCGACTTCTCGCCAATGGTTCTGGGTTTGATGTTCGTGATCAACGGCGGCGTGTACGCCATGTCGGCTCCGTGTTGGGGCTGGCTGTGCGACCACCCCGCTGTCAAGCCTAAGTACGTCATTGCGGCCGGGTGCGTCTTCGTAGCCGGAGGATTCCTGCTCATCGGTCCTGCGCCATTCTTTGATATGCCTACGTGAGTATTTTAACTTAGAAATCATCATTATAACCAATCAAATAAACCAAACCCTCTTCGGACAGTGCACATCGATCTCTTTCAAACATGTCCAGCTTGATTAGTCCGCTGCCACACTCATAGATTTCCTGTCGCCTTGACCAGCATGTCAATTCTCGTACCTTAAAATCGTTAAAAATTCGGTTAAGTTAACGATTTTAAAGTACGAGAATTGACAGCCTGGTTACTGTCCACTGTCATATAGTGTAGGTTTTTTTTTTTGCGTAAGTATATGGAAATCTGTGAAGAGACCTTTGGTCAGCCGTTCGATTATACTTAGAGGTTATTAAACAAAACTATATACTAATTATGTAACCACCTTATTTTACTAAAGATACTCGTTTTTATTTCAGGATCATGTGGGTGTCTATAATGGGTTTAGTGCTTCACGGAATGGGTATGGGAAGTCAACTAGTGGCATCGTTCTCTGACGCTCTTGGTACTGCCATGTAAGTACTATAACACTTTATTATATAGGCAAATCATAGATAATACAAGACTCTTTAGCCCATAAACGTTTACTTTGCGTGTCATGAATTCACGAAGGTTATTTGGTCTGCAGTATCAGGTGATCAATAACAAGTCACGTGGACATTAGTTGACCTACCACAAAGTCTGAAGACCCTCAATTAGAACCCTCAATGTTGTTAAAAGAGAGGCAAATTGTATTCCAAAACCAACGCCTAACGCCACAATTTCTGAAAAATATAAAATTTTAGAGATGTTTAACGAAGAGCTCCTCCTCCTCTAAGAAATACCTTTTTATTATGGAAGCCTGAAAAGCAAAGTACAAACCATCTAGTAAAACCTACTTAGTGTGGTATTAGATGGTGTTAAATATAGTCTTATTACAATTTATTTGATTAATTACAACCTTCCTGGTGCAGTAGTTATTTTGTAAGAACAAATAAACTGCGTGTTTCCAACAATTACCGGTCAATAAATAACTTTCAGGGGCACACGGTAACACCTCATTACATTGTGTGGTAAGATCAGGATATTACACTATGGCTTTATTCCTGGAAACTAATCGATGTCATGATGATGAGGAAAATATATATTAATAGGCCACGTTGTTCATTATGTCGAGCACGAATTGGCGTAATAATCTTTTACCGTTTACATGAATGATGCCCCTGGTCTGAGGTACTTCTTAGTACCTTTAACCGGACTATTTGTCAGCCATTGTGATACAGTTGTTGCTTAAATCTATTATCAATTTTACCGTGGCTTCAAGCTATACGCTATGCAATTATAAGATCGAATCAAAAGTGTAATTCAATCAAAATAGTTGAGTAATTGGTTTAATACTCAAAAGTACAGTATTATTATATAGGTATTGTCTGAAGACACATCCATGTGAATAAAACTTCTTATTAAAATCGCTATCAATGGTCTGATTTATTTTTGACTCTATTTTTAATGTGCTTTTCTATTGTCGTTTTCGTTAGAAGATTAAAAATTTAAAAAAATGTATATTTCGTTTCAGTGCAAGCGGTCTGCCGAACTCCATAGAAACGTATGGCTTAGTATCAGGGATGTGGACGTCGACGTTTGCGCTCGGTGCTTTCATCGGCCCCACAGTATCTGGACTACTGTTCGACTCCATCGGCTTCCGTCATTCCACTATGTTTATATTCGTTCTACATGTTTTTGTGGTAAGTATAGTTATTAAAAATGAAATAAAAATACTTCTCCGTGCCAGGATGGCCTAAAAATACTCCGAGTTAAATATTCCAAGGTTCAATCGAATATTTAACTCGGAGTATTTTAGACCATCCTGGCACGGAGAGAAAGACGAATGACCTATTAGGAAGATGACGAGTCAGGAACAAATTGACTGGAGCAAATATTTCTTAGGAGTTAAAGATAAAGTTGATAGTTGCATAACTCAATACCAACGCATTTTGCCAGCGTGGTATAGCGAGCCAAGTATCCTTTATCTTCAGTAGTATGATCATTGAATAACATTTTAATTCCTTCACAGGCTGTTTTGATGATAGTATTCACGTGGGTCTGCGACCGTTCATCCAAGATGGACGTGTCGGTATCGGCTGGTGATCTTCTACAGATCGACGGCACGCTTGACGAGTCTGTACTCATTGGTGACAAGTTCCCTCCGCCAAGAACTAAGAGGTAAATAACATTTTGATTACATATTTAATTTATTTAAGCAAAATATTAAAACCTTCGATTGTCTCTCACTACATAGATATACCTACCCCTGTTATGGAGGGCGCATCAATAGTTTAGCAAGACCCGATTATCCTTCACGTGGTCAGAATTTGCTATTCCACGTAGAACAATTACATGTGCAATCTACAAAAATGATTGTCTTGAGTCTTTTTAAAACTCCTTGCAACATAAGCATGATCTATGAGACTCTCTAACACTTGGGACCTATCATGAGTATGAAAAATAACCTCGTAGGTGATGTCCGCCACACACCACTATACGCCCACAGGGTTTTATGTAGATAATGACTTGTAAGGATCTAGGTGCTCAGTTTTCTCTACCTATCCCTCATGGAAAATGCGCAAATATAAAATACCTATGTATTTAATGAAAACAAAATCGTTTAAGTACTTTGTTATCCCACAGTCGTCGCTGCGGTATCAGCGTGGAGCAGTCTCGTCCCCCAGCCATGAACAGTCTGATCGCTTGCTCCAGCTACAAGAACAGGCGTTCTCCATGGAGCCAGCGCACTCCTCGCTACCGACCTACTTACGGCTCACTAGACCATAGATACAGAGGCGCTTATGGCACATAAGAACTGTCACTGTCACTATCAATAAACAAATGTATATTTTTTTTAAGTAACGTTTGTATAAAGAAGACTATGACGGCGAGGTTGTACAGCAATGCATTTATGATAAATACAGACTACCTTTTTTTAGTTTCAAGTTTATATAATTAAGTTTTTATAGTGCGAATCGCGCTATGAACAAATATTTTTAAATTTCCTTTTATTATCCTCTAATTACAAACCAAAGATTAAAAAAAACAAGTCTTTATAACTAATTTAAAAATACAAAAACATACTGGATTTTGTCTTAAAAAAAATGTAATTGTTAAATTCAATGCATTGACTAATTCAAAAGCATTATTATCCTACTACTAAATTGATCGGGTAACACTACAATGCAGTTAGAAATACGAGTAGGTATATAAAGTTAAAAATTTATTTAAAATTATGATATTCGAGAGAAAATACGCCCAAAGAATCTTCTTTGATAATAATAAATATGATAATTCAAAATGGATGTCTGCTCATTTTGCTTACAATAACTAGTTATTAATTTAGTTTAACATAAATATTGTTACATATTAACAATATTTAATTTTGTAAATATTTTTTATCAATAAATTTTAATTCAATATAATAAATGTTATTATAAGTAAAACAATTCTTTTATTACACATAAAAGAGTAAGATTTTTCTATATATTTATCTCAAGTCATCATCATCATAACAGCCCATTAATGTCCCACTGCAAGGACGGGGGGCGTCCTCCCGTGACGGAGGGATACTTGGCCTACTAATACCACGTTGGCCAGACGGGTTGGTATAGGGTTAAATTTCAAGTTTTTCTTCTTTTTATTTCGTAAAGATAATATTTACGGTCACTTAGTCGGTTTTTACGACACACATGGGATGAGATGGGGTGGTGACTGGTAACATATTGTATTGTTACTCCGTCACCACACGGAGGTTATCTGAAGTACTACGATAAATTAAATTGTCGCGAGTGACGTCTGAGCCAACGTCCATCGCGAACGCTATGTCACCATGAATGTCGCAATGGTTATGGTCAGAAGGTTCTTGGTGATGCTACTCCTTTAGGTAGCGGATTCGGATGAGGTGAAAGAGGACCACATTGGGTTTTCGTCGGTATACTGTATTTACCATCATTTCATAAAAAAAAGTGTCATCAAAAAATTCTAACACCATAATAATACTATGTATAGGTAAAATATTGAATAGGTATTATTATAAACATTGTAACTCATAAATTCTGTACTGTACGTTTAGAGTATGCAATGAAAAGGTCGCCCTTTGATTAAGCACAAAGGTCGTGGGTAAGTTGACTTGAAGAGCCTCTACTACTTGAGTAAAGTTTACCATAACAGGATCTTGTAGCGAAAGTTTGTATGGTCTATTAAAATATAATACATGCTTGAAATTATCCTCCTTTCTATTCTATCCTGGTGGTGGCAGAGTAAGATTATATGGTGTCACCAGTTTAGGCTTTTTACCGATGACCTGATCCCGTTCGCCGTGTAGCGACGGCTGGAGAATACAACGTGTCGCTATCACTACCCCCTACGTCCTATGGGTGTTGTAAAAGTCGATAAATAGAGAAAATTTAGAAGCAATGTTGTCTGTATAAATTTTCCAGAGAAGGAAAACTCGAAAGCAAACCCTTTACCAAACCGTCTTGCCAGCGTGGTCCAGTAAGGCAAACCCCTTCTGACTGTTAGCACGCCAAATAAACGGCCCCCAGTTTAATTGTGCAGTCAATTTTTGCCTGGGCGTATGTTCGATCCTTAAATTAAAGTCTCCGTGACAGAATACTAGATTTTATAAGCGGAATGAGTTTAATAAACTTATTTTGTTTCATGTGTTAAAGTCCCAGTAACAAAGGACTTAATCCCTAGTACAAAATGTGTTTTAATAAAAACTTTTCGTTCTTTCGGCATGAGATTGGGTTTCAACTCTACTCGTTGTCATATAAATGCAATAGTAGATATTAAACACAGATATATTTTAAATGTTGTAACTTTAAGTAAGTGCTTAGCACATTGCGTAACACGTCATATCAAAATTTAGTCAACAGCTATAGATAATTAGGTTGTGATTGCATAGTGACCTTCGTACATTTACTTTTGTCAAGCTACCTACAATCAATGAGTCAATCAGTGAGAAAACATGTCAACGACTTAGGATCAAATGTTCCGAGAGCTTGTTCTACTAAAACTTTTTCACATTGAACGGCTTCAATGAAAATGGTTAAATTAAAATCTGAAAACACATCTAAATTATGAAGCATCAAAAAAATACAACTGAATCGAGGACATTCTCGCCTAGGAGTCGATTAAAGATGTGTTATAGTAACAGTTCATCAATAACAACTTATTGTTTGCAAGCACAAGAGCAATAGCAATAGGACGAACGAAGATCTTATCTGTGAAGCACCGCTACCTAGGGTGAATTTAACAATTGTACGCAACTAACATTTACATAGAAGATTAATAGAATCTCCAAATGGTGACGGAGTAAGAATACAATATGTCACCACCCCATCTCAATTCATGGGTGTCGTAAAAATGTACTAAGGGACTGTCCGTGAATTTTATCTTTACGAAGTAAAAGAAGGAAAACTTGAAATTAAAGCTTATACTAATCCGTCTGGACAGCGTGGTATCAGTAGGCCAAGTATCCCTCCGTCACGGGAGGAGGCCCGTCCCTGCAGTGGGACATTACTGGGCTGTAGTGATGATTAATTTAATAGAAAAAGAATGGACAAAATTGGAAAGCTCCGGACAGGTTTACCTACACGATCCCTTACATACATGCCTATGCAATTTTCTCCTTTGCTTTCTCTGAACTTGCTCGCTCAACTTCCACCCTCTCTTTTCCGTACTCAAACACACATTTCCGCATAAGGCTTAAGGTGCATTAAATACGTAGGTATATTTCTTAATAATATAAATAATTAATTAATTAATATTCACGGACATCTCTACATAGCGCCATCTGTTCCCAAAGTAAGCTAGGCTTAACCTGCTTGTGTTATGGGTAACAGGGCAACGGATATTAATACGTATACACTTTTTTTGTAAATACATACATATTATACATAGAAACACTCAGACCAATGTAAATAATCATGTTCATGCACACAAATATTTGCATTGAGCGGGAATCGAACCCGAGACCTCTGCGTAGCAGTCATGTTGTAGAACCACTACGCCACACAGGGCGTATAAATAATAATAGTAGTTGTATTTACTTAATATTTTACAATAATTACTTCTATAGTATTTGAAAAATTAAATCAAAACAATATAATAAAATCAGTCTAAACCATAACACTGGTAATGAAGATTAAAAATATTCCTAAAAGAATTTGTAAAGTTCGAAAAAGTACTTCAAGGCTCACAAGTTTCGCATGCTATTACGAAGCTGTTAAAACTGTCGACCAATCAATTTATAGTGCCGACATTATGATCGCTTACCTTACAATTGTACAGGTACTTACTGAAACTGGTCGGACGGGACACAGTCACGACTTGCGGTTCAAATTTCCAACTGTTTTGAGTACAACAGAATTTATAAGTCAAACTTAGTACGCGCTTTGATTTCAGTTTTAAGGTGTTTATAGTACTGCACTTCAATGTTTAATTAAGAAAACGATTTAAAAAGAATAAAACTAAGTTAATCTATACTAATATTATAAAGAGGTAAAGTTTGTGTGATTGTGTGTCTATGACGTTGTAGGGGATAATCTCTGGATCTACTGAATCTTTATTCGTGTCATAATCATAGTAAAGTCTTAGAATACAAAACGGTGGCGTAAAAAGGCTTAAGGGAGTAGAATTTTATAGTGCATATACTTATAGCATCAACCATAGTAAAATCACTAAGCCTACTAACTAGCCATGTAAGTTGGAAGTGGTATTGGTAAGCCAAAATTATCTTTATTTTAACACATGTAAGAGAAAATAAACCTTATAATCAAAGAAGTAAATTAAGCCTTTAGAAGTATGTCATTGTAAACAGCTGTTAAAACCTTGGCTCAATTCCAATATAAACGTGTCAAGAAACATTCTGATAGAAAGTGAGGAGTCGGTATCAAGGCAAAGGTAAGTGTTAACATTCTGCCGACAACTATTAATCCTTGAATGATTGCCAAAAAGTAATTCAGATATTTAACCTTTTTTATAGTCCGTGATGAGACTGTGTTAAAAGATACGATCTAATTTGAAGGTAAAAGGATGTGGGGTCGCATGATGAAGGAGGCACAGGACCTTGTTAAGTGGCAGTGTTTGGTAAAGGCCTTCGTTTAGCTTTGGCTACCAGTTGGCTGATATGAAGATAACGTATCGGCCGTATTGTTTGTTCGTTCAAACTATTTCTCTTTAAACAATACACGCAATGAAATATTTTAGTACGACTTTTTATGTCTCATATCCGTTTAGCGATGGTAGAGGAATACACAATATTACTAACGTATTTTAGCATTCAAATAAGGAATGCTTTTTTAACTTCGTAATTTAGTAAAACCTTTATAATTCATCGGAAAGGTTATTTTCTTCGTGTTCCTTGAGAACTTATTTTTTTAATTTTCTTTAGCGACAAATGTTTTATTTCTTAACAACGGGATACCTTACCAAAATACCTACCAGTGTACGAACTACTGGCTATTATATCCACGAAAACAAAGAAAAACTTCAAATTAAACTCTATAGAAATCCTTCTGACGTCATTATTATTTAGGAATTATTCCGAATTATTCGACCGGAATGATTCGGATTTTTTTACGCCAGCATCTAACATTACTACTAAACAAATACTACCTAACCTATGTTTCTCTTCGTTACTGAAGTAGGCCAGGCTTAGTGGGTGTTTGGTCAGTCAATTATTAATGAGCTGTTTTAATTTTTAATAATAAACGGTTAATTCAAATCACGCCAACAAAAACTTATGTTATATACAGGGTTACAGGAAAAGTCGTGCTAGATCCGTTAAGGGCGTGGAGTACCTATCATTTCTGACTTATTTTACTATGAAACACCCTACCCTAAACTTAACCCTTTTCGAGATATTCGACTTTTAATTTTTTTATGAAAAATTGCCGATTCTTAGGCTACTAAATTATTTTTTTATTTTTTTGTGTATCTTAATATTATTATTATTGCATTTTTACATGGGTAATAAGATGCTTTAGGACGTCAATAATTAAAATAGTGCATAAGTTAATTGAATGGACCGTAGTAGACAAGTAAAGGTTAAGAAAAACAAGAAAATATTGGAAAGTTTATTTTTCTCTAAGCCATAACAAAAAAAAACATTATGGGAATTGTTCGGCAGATGTTTTTCTAAATATCTACGTTTTATCAGCTATCTAACGAGGTATAACAATCTAGGGTTTGTATAACATTTCGTGGAAAAAAAGTCATTTAGACGCTCCAGGTAGCAGGTCTAACGATCCCGCGTTTATTGTCCTTTAAGTTGAAACCAGACAAAGTAAAGATTTATGTAGGTGCGAATGAAAGAAAAAGTATGGGAATACAACAGGGGGTATTGTTTTTTCTTTTTTTTTCTTTTTAAAAAAGACAACTCCCGCACTAGGGATCATGCCCTGTGTCGCGGGGACTTTTACAAACATCAATTAACGGACACATAGAACACCCAGACTCAGGACAATAATATGTGGATCTCACAAATTATTGTCCTGCGTGGGGATCGAACCCACAACCTCATGCGCGGCAGCCGCTGGCTCTACCGGCGCGCCACCGAGGTCGTTTTGGTTGTCAGTCTGCTTTTGTGCTTCGTACATAGTAGATGTGATATCGTTTTTCTCTTTTTCTCGACTTGGCTTGACTTGACGGGAGCGGCCGGCGAGTGCTTGAATAAATATAGTAATACTATATTCTAGTTTTACATAAAAAAAATGTTTCTTGCACACGCCGGCCGCTGCCGCGTCCTTTGGTCACCATACTAACCTAACCTAACCAACTGTTTCTGACTTTTGCCTGTTAAAAGGTAAAATTTTATGAGTTAATCACTTTATCAAAATTGAGTAGCCCTTATACATAATGGCTAGTTATTATGTATAATATTCATATTTATCACTTTGGCTGTAACATATATACAAGAAATAATGAGCAAACTCTTAATTTGGTAATTTATAGAAAACTCGATACATTAATGTAAATGCTAATGACGACTATGATCAATTGACATTTTATATCCAAATTATAATTAAGATTAGGTGATGACCACATCAACGTGCTTTATTTTTTAATTTCCGCTGTGTTCAAATAGGTCATACTATTTTACATACCTACATACAAACATTATCCGTGTGGTGACGGAGTAAGAATACAGAGTCTCACCACCCCATGGAGAAGGAAGCCCGTCCCTGCAGTGGGACATTAATGGGATGTTATGATATACAAACATATACTCAACACTTGTTTCCTTGTGATGAAGGTAGGTAGAGACATCTTAACAAATTTGTTTTGATTTGTCTACATACTACATGCTCGTTTTTCAACTGCTACGCACTTACCCTTGTTTTCATTTTTTTTCTGATTCGTTAATGTCCTATTGGTGATCGAAGGTAAGGAAGCATCATCATAACAGCCCACTAATGTCCCACTGCAGGAACGGGCCTCCTCCCGTGACGAAGGGATACTTGGCCTACTAATACCACGCTGGCCAGACGGATTGGTATAGGGTTTAATTTCCAGTTTTCCTTCTTTTTATTTCGTAACGATAATATTCACGAATTCTTACTCCGTCACCACACGGATAAGGAAGCATAAGTAAGATTAAATAATTGAAGTAAATGGGGAAGGCAAATACTTCCACTGGTCTCTCGTTTTCAATATTAAACTTCAGGATAGTATCGATTTTTTTATCAAAAGACCTATTCTGTGTTTTGTTCCATACATATTTTAGTATAGATACCAGCTCTTTTTCCATTTGATTGTATTTAAGCACATTTTTAACGAACTTTTTAATGAACTTTGATTCAGTATTTAAAAAAAATATTAGGTTGGGGCAAAAGTCTTTTCGTATTTTTGTATGAAAAGTCAAGACATTTTTTTCAAAGTTTATTTAAATTTATTTACAATATATATGTACCGTTTTGTTGAACAACTTTCTGCCATTTTGTGGGCAGAGACATTATCCCGTTACTGTAGAAACTTTGGGACTTCTGATCAAAAAAACGGGACAAATAGTTTTGGCAGTCCTCTCTTGAGGTCAACCTTACAGAACCTAAAGAATTCTGAAGAGACCGAAACAGGTGAAAATCTGAAGGTCAGGGCTATATGGTGGATGCACTAGGACCTCCCAGTCGAACTCTCTTAATTTTTGCTGAGTGGCTAAAGATGTGTGTGGTCTAGCGTTATCGTGATGAAAGACCACACCCTTCCTGTAGATCAATTCCGGCCGTTTTCTCTCGACAGCTTCCTTTAATCTCATCAGTTGCTGGCAGTAAAGATCAGAATCGATGGTTTTGCCGGGCGGTAAAAGCTCATAATGAACAATGCCCTTCCAATCCCACCATACACACAGCATCACCTTATTTCGTGTTAGGCCAGGTTTGGCCACAGTCTGTGAAGCCTGGCCAACTTTCGACCACGACCTTTTTCGCACGTTCTTGTCGTACGTGATCCACTTTTCATCGCCAGTTATCAATCTCTTCAAAAACGGCTCGGTTTCATTACGTCTCAATAATGAATCGCAAATGAGTACACGGTTCATTAAGTTTCTTTGAGTGAGCTCGTGTGGCACCCAAATATCGAGCTTTTTTGTATAACCAGCTTTCTTCAAATGGGTCAAAACTGTTTTGTGGTCAATTCCCAGTTCTTCAGCTACATCGTAACTACTAATATGCCGATCTTGCTCCACTCTTTAAAAAATGGCGTCCATTTTATTCGTAACAGGGCGACCAGAGCGAGGTGCATCTTTAACATCAAAATTTCCTGACTGATAACGTTTGAACCAAATTTGTGCTACTCTTACTGACACTGCATCAGGTCTATAAACATCACAAATTTTTTTCACTGCTTGAGTTGCATTTTTGCCTTTTTTATAATAAAATTTTAAAATGTATCGAATTTCTTCATTAGATTCACTCATTTTTACGGAGAGAAAAACAAATGAAAAATAGCGGGAAACAACTTTTTTTTATTTTTTTCTTTTCTTTATAATGTAACCTTTTTAATGTTACCAAAACCAGCCAGACACAAGTAGTACAGTCAAAGAAATTTTATAATAAGTTTATACCTACGTTATGCGAAAAGACTTTTTCCCCGACCTATTATATAGTTAAGTACTTATTTAAATTATCATTAACAATTATTATTATTACTTATTTAATTAATTATTATTTTATTAATTAATTAAAGTGAACCTAATGCTCCAAAAGAATTAAGAAATTTTTGGAAGAATTTGATATTCCTTAGAAAGGTTGTCTTATATTGTTCCAAAGCGACAGAAGAATTTCAAGGCTACAAAAAAAAAAAGTGTGGGGGGCCAAAATTTTTAGAATTTTCTTATATTACAAACTATTTGAATAGCAGACCAGACATGAAGTTCAAGTAACCGGTTTAACGAACCTAAAGAAGATTATTTCACCTTGACTCTAAGCAAATGTCAGCAATAATAGTGTCACTAAACATAGAACAATAAAATAGATACTATCTGAAAGAGATTTGTTTGCTTAAGAATTTCATCATCATAACAGCCCATTCATGTCCCACTGCAGGGACGGACCTCGTCACGTGATGGAGGGATACTTGGCCTACTAATACCACGCTGGACAGACGGATTGGTATAGGGTTTAATTTCAAGTTTTCCTTCTTTCTATGTAAAGGTAATATTTACAGTCCCTTAGTCGGTTTCTACGACACCCATGGGATGAGATGGGGTGGACATTATTCTTACTCCGTCACCACACGGCTTAAGACTTTGCTCATATTTTATTTCCTAAAAGACTCACTGCAAGGTCGAGCTTCTTAGTGACATGAAAGGCTTACTAGTACCAAGCTTGGTAAACGTACCTATTTAATTTTTTTGGGTTTTGTGTCTAGTTTTCCTTGTGTTTGCCCACTGATGAATATGCTAAGCTTCTCCTTTAGCTGGTTTTTACGTTACAACAAATAAATTTACGTTTCCGGTCTATGCCAAATAAGTAATAATATATAACTTGGCAACCATGTACAAATACTCACACGGGATTTTATGTAATTAATATTTAGTTTTTTCTTTGTTATAATGAAATATGGTATTTTTATTTTTATACATAATTTTGAATATACCTATCGCATCCCTCTTTTTAACATATTTGATTACTGCTCCACTCCTATTAGTCATAGCGTGATACTAAATAGCCTATGATAATATAGGTACTTAAGTAAAATTACTAAATTTAAAAATACGATTTTTGGGATATTTAACTAATCAAGTAATAATATAATTAACTAGTAGGTAAGATTTATTTTGATTTTGGGTATTTTATTTTCCGCGGGTTTTGCCTTAGTGCTTCATGATTCATATCATTGAATCATGAACTCGGCAGCTTGCTTCTCACGTTTTTTTGTTAATCTATCAGATACACTTACATCTTAACTTGTGGTTCACAGACATCTTATGTCTTCCTAATTTCATTACCTGACCTTTAGGTGTTTTAGTTTAAATATTTTTCTTTTTTTTTTAAATTTATAACTTTTTTTGTTACGTGATTATTTTTCCTTCCAATGCTCTCTATTTCCAACAGTATATAGGAAAAGTAAAAACACAAAACATTATATTTTAATTAAGTAGGTACGTAATCTGTTTTTATTCGAGTTGGAGAAACATTTTATTTTCTCTAAAATCTAAATTAAAAAATCTTATACGCATAAAAAACTCCCGAAAGCTACCAACTTTTTTCACGATGAAAAGGAATTGACGTAAGCATTTAGCAGTTGCAGGACTTCCTATACAAAAAAATATACAATAATATTTTCCACAGAAAAAGTTTACACAAACAATTTGTAATTACATACTTGTAAAAGTATTACGTATAATGATTTCCTTTTTATTACTTATGGAAAAATACCGAAAAATTATGAACAGTTAGAATAATGAGTACTTCTTTGTTAACTAACAATTTCGTGATTGCATAAATAATTCTGTCCTCCGTGAATTATGAACCTGCTACCTAATACGGAAAGCTGTCTGTTTTGTGTATCTTCGAATGACTATTGACGAAGTGTAATTCCTAAATTGTAATTTTACCTAAATTACCTTGGTACCAGGAAACCAATAATCTGGTATTATTACGTACCTACTCTAACAGAATCAACATGTTTTCCAAATTAACACGAATACGAGAATTGAGTACATTATTTATCCTAATCGACTATCCGTATTAAGAAACTACCGGTCATATTGTTGATCTTCATTGTCCATTTTCGAAATAGAAACTTGTACTAACGATTTACAGCCGAAATTTGCTTGTCAATCTTGATAGTTTTATAACCTTTTGCTTAGGGAATGTGATCCCTATTTTGTAGGAATACGTGTGGTCTTAATAAAGTGATGATAATCTGTATTCTAATCACACATCTCCGAGTGGTGGTAAGGTATGAATACATGGTTTCACGTCCCCATCTCAAACTATGAATATCGGAAACGCAGACTAAGGGAAAGATCTCAGATATTATCTGTATAAAAAAAGAAGGTAAACTTGATATAAAATCCTATAAGTAGCAATCTGTCAGTCATTTAGTTTTACGTAAAAAAAATTGGAATTTTAGTGAATCATCCATAAAAACGAATGAATGAATACGTAATTGTGCAAAATGGTATTATAATCTGGGTAGAGTCGGTTTTTTAACTAGAAACTTTTTATACGACACATCTTCCATGTAAAAAACCCTGGCAAAAAAGGGGGAAATTTGTGAGCAAAGTTTTTATTAGCAAAGTGTTATGGAAGCTTTACGATCAAAAGGTCTAAGTTGCAAAATGTCCAACCTAAACGTCCAATATTAGCACTAAAATATATTTTTTACGAAATAAAATTTAAACACAACTAAATTGTAATTATTGTAAGTAGTCTTTGACCTGATTCGTAACATTGTATAAATTCTCATTTAGGATCATGGCAGTGTGATTTACGACCCAGATGTAGGTAAGTTTGAAAAAACTCCCTGCAAGCGTCATCTCTCTTCTCTCATCATTTCATAATCAGCGTATTTTTCCTACACTGACATTGAAATGGATATAAGAGGAAAAATCTATACAAAGAAACGTTTTATGTACATTACTTTTTATCATCTAGATTTTCTTGACACAGTTAACATAAACTGTCTACAACAACAAAAAAATCAAGGTACTATTACAGGATAACGTCTATATTAGGTACTCAGGTAATTTTTGCCTTATTAACAACTATCGCCCTTACTCATAAACGCCTCTTAAATTTTTAATCACTGTTTAGCGAGATTATTATTAGCAAAACCAACCTTATACCAAAAAACAAAATAGTAAGAATTTAAGCTAATTAATTGACTAATATTTAAGAGGCGTTTATAAGTAAGGGAGTATAAGTATACATATTTATTATCTCAAAGATTAATTCACTTATGAGGTGCTGCAAAACATAAACCTTAGTGTAAGCAAGAGTAGGTCTAAAACAGTGTGACAATACAATTTATTCATTGATTTGCAGTAATATTTTGATAATCCTCTTTAATTTCATTCAGAAGACAACGCCATCTAGAACGTAAAATAATAAACGTAAACGTTGCCAATGCTTGCAACTCTAAATGTTTTTTTTTTGTTGAGGACGAGTAGTTGGTCTATGGCCCTCAACCAAAGACATTTAAGTGACGTGCCTCAGGGGCACCCCCTTTGGGGTACGAACCTCGGCCTAGACCGTCACTGACTAACAGGACGTGCGGAAGGCACGTCCTTTAGGAGCGAACGCGGCGCGTATTCTGGCCTCGGCCCTCGCCGGCGAGGACGGAATTTACTCTTAGACTTTAACTCTGATTTTATTACAAATGTAGAGACAAATAGCTCGTTGAATACAGAATTACAGAAGTAATTACAAAGTTGTCGCTTAAGTAAGTAGGTACTCATAACATGACATGTGCTTGTAACAATATTGTCTCCGCGCAAATATTCGTCAGCCACTCTTGATGGTGACACTGTAAAAACAAATATTATGTTGTTGTATTTGTACGGGTTAGTGACTGTTGTTATTGCGTTCCTTCACTGTATATTATGCCTAAGCAGATTAAGTAGGTATTTTAATCCGTTTTCCAGTGCCCTTAGTATAAGCTTTGTGTCAATTGCCAAACAAAAATAATCAGGGAGTATTTAAATTAGGCAGACCTTCCTAGTTTAAGGAGGAAAAAAAAGTGGTAAGACAGGCATGATTATGAGACTGTTGACGGCCAAAAAACTTCTTTTTCTTTTCGTTTTAGACTAAGAAATCTTCATGTCTACAGACATTAGTTATCATTTACTATTCTTTCATTATAAAGTTACATACTTTATGCTTAGTTACCAAACCCTTAAAATAAAATAATAGGTAATTAGATTATATTACAAAAAATGTTTTACCTATAAAGTTTAAAAGGTAATTAAGACCCAAGCTTGTAAGGTGTAAATATTTTGTAATATGAGTCACCGTTTACATACCGTCATTATTGACGATCTGTGTACCGATTACTTAAATAAAAACAATATTGGCCGTGGTAACAAAGAAATGTGCAGCACATACTCACTTACTTAAGGAAGTGTATTTCGTATCAAGAAATAGTTTGGTTGATGGCCATCCGCCCCACCACAGCCCGCGTAAAGTAGTAACTGTCGTCAGAGACAAACTTCTCGTTCTCACCAAAAAAAATAATATCAAGAAATAGAATAACAAGTATACTAATCCCTTCAGTTCCAATTCTGATCTTATTTCTATTACAACACAAACACTTTTTTGTTAAGGAATCGCTTTTATAAACAACAAAGAATAATCGATTTAGCTCAACCGTTTAGTAGTTCTCACGGGACTCTATCCAGTAAGTAGCTAGCTTTTTTTTCGTTTTTCATTGACAAGAATTCACAAGATAAAATGATGAAAAAGTTTGATTATTAAGTTATATTAAAATTACTTAATATGCGTAATACTATCAAGATGGTCAAAAGAAATAATAGTTTTATATTTTGAAGTTTCCCTTCTAAATTTTGCGTAGTGTCTTTTAAATGGTTATTAAGATTAGGGATGAGGTTCAGATGGTCAGACTGCCAAAAGTATCGGAGTCCCGAAAAATGTAGCAAGTTTTTCCCGAATAAAACCATTGCAAAAATCTACTGTCTAAAGTAGATGCCGTCTGACTAAATTAAATAATGCAAAATAGATTTTCAACGTAAAGATTAATATTCCAAACAATTCCTTCAAAACCTCCAAAAATTTCGCAAATAAAAATCATTCCGAGAAAGGTCGTATCAATAATTCCCACGCAACTTTAGTGGCGATTTCTTCCATCGCGTGTCCTCACAGCAACACATCAAGTTAAACATTTTCATTTAAAATTGTGTCTTATTTCAAGGTATTAAGGTACATGAGTGTCTAGGTTGATTAGTTGCTGTGTGTACACTTAGCTCAACTTTACCTGACACAGTAACAATAAGGCAGTCGATGCATGACCGCCTATCTGCCGCCTACCTGCCTCATCAATGAAAGGATGTGCAAGGGACCGCATCAACAGCCTCAATGATATCACTGTTCAACCATTTTGTATGCTCCTTTGTTTGTTACTTAAGGTAATAAGCAACAGTTTGTGACTCAGATTTAGTATTATTAGATTATATAAGGTCAGTTTTGTGGAATGTTGTTAATTATTCGCTTTGTTTTATATGTATTGAAAAATAGATTGTTTCCTAGTAGTTGAGTCAGTAGTTTCGCTTTTGTAGGGAAGTTTTTTATAGAAGTCCGTATATATATGACTTCATGTTTGGAGGAAGACCTAAAAATACCACGTCAGCTAGACAGCTTGGCATCGGGTTTTATGTCAACCTTTCCTTCTTCGCTACAAATACTGTTTGAAGTATCCGTTAGTCGCTTTTTACTACTTAAACAAGATTTTCATTCATCATAACAGCCCATCCTATTGCAGGGACGGGCCTCCTGCAGTGACGGAGAGATACTTGGCCTACTAATACCACGCTGGCCAGACGGATTGGTATAGGGTTGAATTTCAAGTTTTCCTTCTTTATTTCGTAAAGATAATATTTACGGTTAGTTCCTTAGTCGGTTTATACGACACCCATGGGATGAGATGGGGTGATGACATATTGTGTTCTTACTCCGTCACCACACGGAGATTAGTTTTACAAGAATTTCATAAATAACTAAAATGATGCTAAACTTATGCTCAAGCATTCACTATAAAAAATAATTTGCGAAGCATTTTTGTAATATTCCCGTGTGAGAGTGAAATCATCGACATAACGATTGTACGAAAACGTTAACACAAATTAGGCCCCGCAGGACTAACGAGCCTGATATTAGGGATATCTGTTTCGTAAAAAGTCAGTTATGGTATGACTTTTTTTTCATCGTTGAAAAAAAGCACCCAGACCAAATAAGTGTCTTTCTCCGCCATAATGTGACCTAAGACGGCAGATTCAAATTTTTTACATTAATTAGTCTTCGGAATATTTAATGTTGATTCATAAGTAACATTGTAGATGACACCTTTACTGTTTTCAAGACTAAATGATGAATACCTAAACTAAACTGTAGTCCAGAAATATCAGGAGATATGCTAACATAAATGAGGGAAAATACTGGAATACCCACAAAAGATATTCTTAATCTAGACATAAGTACTTTGAAAAATAATATGCCTGATAAAACACCACATTATTATTTCCTTAGATTAATATTTTCTCAAAGTAGCAAGGTGCTTCCCGGACGCCAGTCAAGGACTTAAGCGCAGGACCTTCGGCCTCAGTGACCGTGGGCCGTGGCCTTTTCTTACAAAATAGCCCAAGACGACAGCGGTGTGTGTTAACATGTCCACACAGAAGCGTTTTACAATAATGTTTTGCTTGTCCAATTTCTCTAAGATGTAATATTTCATACGGAATATTTAGCCCTTTTCTTGTTAAACATGATTTTACGTTACAAAGACAAGCAACGTTATGAATCAAACCTTATACCGCGGAGACTTTTACAGACATGCATTTACAGGACACAAATAACATGCAGACTTAGTACAATCATTTGTAAATCATTTAAATAACTTTTCTGCGTGGAAACGAAATCAGAACCTCACATTCGAAAGGTTCTTATATCCTACCTGATAAACAAGTAATAACATCCGTATAGCACTTACTAAAAACATGCATAATATTTAACCAAACATATATATTAATTAATTGACATGTCAGCAAAAACACGTGGAGCATGAAGATGCAAGCACACACGTTTCTCGTGGCGCCTTCGATATGCGCTCAATATTACAAGGTCAAAAGTATATAAGTGTTTTTACTTTGCATTTTTGAGTTTGAATTTCTAATGAAGGTTTTTATGAGTTCATTGATACATTAAGTACTTGATAATGAACGAAACCTTTATCCCATATTAAAGCTTTTAATTTTATATTTCGTAAAAACAAACCTAATTTTAAGATAACTTCTAACTACTCTACGTCTACATATCGTGGGGTTTTTAAACTTTGCTTCTAATTAGCAAAGACAAAATGCCATCCAAAATAATTTGTTGATCGTTATATTACCATCTTTTTACCCTTTCACAGTGCCGCCAGCAGACACAATAGTAAAACAATGCACGTGTACCATATATGGTACACTGCACTGGGAACGTGTTAAATATCCCAGGTCTTCGTCCTCCGGGGATTTAAGAAAACTCGGCGTATCAATTCAGCATTGACATTTCAAAATCAAAGGTTTAATAAATCATTCCATTTCATGGAACAATGTATTTTTTATTTCTTGCTAGCATATTTTTGATAATGACAATTTAACGATTCTATCAATTTCAATTTCATTTATTTAATCAAGTAACTAGGACTCATAATACAATCATTTAACAATACAATAAAAATTGCTAGTACGAGTATCACTTACAAACTATGTTAGTGTGACAATAATAAACTTAACTACTAATTTAGTCAATTAACAATGCACTATCGCTCATAAAAAACACGCTAGTATGTTCTTAAAAAATCAAAGTATCAAAATCTCTTACTTCACAATAACAAAGTATCAAAACTACTATAAGTAGTACATAGACAGTGATACGTCTTCACGGCACGCACGCTTGGTCACCTACAGACCGACAGGAAGCTACTCGTGTTAGGGGAGACGTACAAGTGTTGACAACTGGACCGAAACGTGTTGTGAACTCTTGTGGCACACTAACCTTGGTGCTTGTTACTGCAAGAAAGTAGGGAAGCGTCTTGTTTTCCTTTTTAAATAGATGATATCTTTTTAAGAATTTAGGAACTAGAGCTTTGAGGGATCCATCTTTGTGTCGTGCGGATCCTTGCAGATACAAATGATTATCTATATATCAGGTATCAACCCACCATAGTATCTTAGTGCATATGCTTATGTGTTTTTGTATTTGTGTTACCAGTGTATAATGATAAGTTAATTAAGAAACAAATAATAACTATCTATGTGTACCTGTATTATTGTGCTATGGTGAGAATTAAACATTTTATTTATTTATCTAGGCTTAGGATGATCACTTGAAGATCACAGAAATCATTGTATCGCGTATAATTCGAGCTTTTGACCATAATCTAAAACAAGATCTCGCAAAAAGTACCGCGCTTGGTGAGACCCGGGAAAAAACTATAACGTCATAACTTTTATACAATCGCGTTGCATGTTCATCAATACTGCTTTTATTTAATATACTAAAAATGTAGTCACTAAGCTCATCCGGGTCTAGAAAAACATCGATATTTTTTTTACATTAACTCTTGATAGTTTTTGTGCAGTTTTATAAACGTGAACTGTAGATTATCGTCATCATAACAGTCCATTAATGTCCCACTGCAGGGACAGGCCTCCTCCGGTGACGGAGGGATACTTGGCCTACTAATACCACGCTGGCCAGACGGATTGGTATAGGGTTTAATTTCAAGTATTCCTTCTTTTTATTTCGTAAAAATAACATTCACGGATAATTCCTTAGACGGTTTTTACGACACCCATGGGATGATGGGTCACCACACAGATTGAACAGTAGATGAACTCGACATTCTATTTTTCTTTACTTTACTTGACGTTTCGGTTTAGCTTAAAACCACGGCTAGTGTTACCTGTGTACTGTAAAAAACTAACAAGTCCAAAAAGGTTCTCATCATCGCGGTCGGTTAGAAATAATCTTCAAGTCGATTCTTAAAACCCGGATGAGTTTAATAATTACATTTTAGTCGGTCACTAGCAGTCTATATGTAATCAATCATAATCACAAATAATATTACAAATATAATTATGTAACAACCTTATATATAACATACGTCGTTAATATTAAACCATTAACTTTCAATTTCACTGTTCTGTCTCGCACATTATTACACGGCCATATTCCATATAAAGAGGCTGTATGAAAGCTTCTTTCATTGATTCGGTAACTTGATTTCAAAGCATCAAGTGCGATGATTTGACTTTTTAAATCATTAATGATGACGCATGTGTGTTTCCGTGTGTTATGGTAATAGAGTTATAGTAAGTAGTTACTTAGGACGGCGGGAAGCCGATGGATGAGGGAGGCACAAGACCGCGCAAGGTGGAAACTTTTGGAGGAGGCCTATGTCCAGAAGTGGACGTCCATAGGCTGATATGGAAGTAGTGAAGTAGACATCACTTCCATCCAAGGGTGTCTATTTAACTGTCAAAATTATTACTAAAAAAGGAAAATCTCTCTCTCCTTATAAGGAACAATATTTAAATCAATAGTTTACGCATTAAGCGTCAATTTCTGTATCAAACTCTACAAAATTAAATTTAAAAACCCAAGCGACACGACGCGACGTCTGCCCTCGCAACATTAAATTGTGGTTTACACTAATTATTATGTTGCATGTGAGTAGAATCCACGAATGTGTTAGCAGCCATGTATAGTGGAGTAATCTATCTTATTTATTAGAATTCACAAACACGTAAGTAGGAATAATAATTGGCAATACAACAAATAATTGTATCAAATAGCGTACAACAGACAATTAAACTAAGCATACTAATCTGCAACAAGTAAAGCTGCATAAGCTTACGTAATTACCAAGGAATTCAACTTAAGGTTCATATTATTGTGATATCAGACATTCCTAAACTGTAAGTAGAAACACAGGGCTCGGTGCAACGCACCACGATTCCAAGTATTTGCCGAACGTTAAGCACTACCTGAGCTTTTGCAAGTAAACCGAACAAATTGTGGAGTTTACCGAGCTATTGCTAACAGTATTGTTTCAATGCTTAGAATGTTCGAGTCTTCGGTGATTTCAGCTGTAAATTCACTGTGAATTAACCTTTGACATTTCAAAGACGAATTCGATTAGAAGTGGTTTCGATTTATTCCGAAATTTTAATAAAGTGTCGAAATAAATCAAAATACTATTAAAACATTTTTTAGCCTGAGACAGGATTCAAACCTCTATCCAAAGACCACCAGCACTTTTGTCCTTATCCGAATTCAACCGTTACTCTAGCCATCTCTATTCATGACAAATCTATAAAGACTCCCTGGCTAGTACTCACTAACGTTCAATCAGAGCTTAAAAATATAATCATCGTTTTGCAGAAATATAAGTTATTCCCAGAGATGGAACCGTAAATCGCTTTTTAAGTCACATGATACTTAGGTGTTTACCAAAGATATTAAATTAGTTAATTAATTAAACTTTACCATAAATCAGTTCAACGTATTATCATTGGTTTGGTCCTGGCTTTGTTGCTCGGTCATCAAACAGGCAGTTATTCAAAACGCACAGAAAAAACAAATAATTCATTAGTAGTTACAATAATAAAATACTTAGTTTAAAAAACCCAACTAACTTTAGGAACTTCCGTGTAATTAACTTTTTGGTGACGTCAGACATCCTACGAAACTCCCAGGAAAAACAAATCTAATAACATATCAAAGTTCAAAATAAATAAATCTGAATACAATAAACGCATTCACGCCTGAACTACTAGAGACCGATTTAGGGAACATTTCGTGCTGGCACCCTGAATGCCGTGTGGCGACGGAGTAAGAATACAGTATGTCACCACCCCATCTCATCCCATAGGTGTCGTAAAAACCGACTAAGGGACTATCCGATAATATTAACTAACTTAACGAAATAAAAAGAAGGAAAACTTTAAATTAAGTGTGGTCTTAGTAGGCCAAGTATCCCTCCGTCACAAGAGAAGGCCCGTCCCTGCAGTAGGACATTAATGGGCAGTTATGAAAAAGGTACTAGTACTAAAAATAGGTACAATCAAAATGTTTAGAAGGCTTCCTTAGTCTTTACTCTTTACCTGAGAACAATGCAATTGATATAATTTGTACAAAATCTTCATATTCTTTGTGTAATTACCAAACGGAAAACGTATACCTACAGTAATCGTAGACTTAATTAATTTAGATTTTTCCGTAATAAATACTTATTTGAAAGTTTTTTATAGTTAAGTAACCTAAAATAAAAAAAATAGTTAACCTTCAAGTTTTTTTATACGACATTTATTTTAAGTAATTAGAAAGGATCTATTTATGTATATGTCACAGCCAAAGTAATAAATATGAATATTATACATAATAACTTGCCGTTATGTATAATGGCTACTCAATTTAGATAAAGTGATAAATGTCGCAGAATTAATCACATTAACTAGCCATTATAAATAATATCTTCAAAGACTCAGATAATGTAATAAAACAAGTAGGTAAAGATTACTAGATTATATTTATATGATACGGAGCGGTTGATTTATCTGTGGTTACTATTTATATAAGGATATATTTACTATAATATACGAAATGGTATATTACCTAATCGTCTTTACCTATAATACTTGTGTGCCATAAAATCATCATCATCATCATTTCAGCCAATTGACGTCCACTGCTGGACATAGGCCTCCTCTAAGTATTGCCACCTTGCGCGGTCCTGCGCCTCCCTCATCCATCGGCTTCCCGCCGTCCTTATGAGGTCGTCGGTCCACCGTGTGAGGGGTCTCCACACCCTGCGTTTTCCGGTACGCGGTCGCCACTCTAGAACCTTTCTGCCCCAACGGCTGTCGGTTCTTCGCGCTATGTGCCCTGCCCACCGCCACTTTAACCGGGCAATCCGGAGCACTATGTCGGTCACTTTGGTTCTCCTGCGGATCTCCTCATTTCTGATTCGATCACGCAGGGTAACTCCCAACATGGCTCTCTCCATTGCCCTCTGAGTGACGGTAAGCCTTCTGAGAAGGCACATAGTAAGCGACCACGTCTCTGTTCCATACGTCATCACTGGCAACACGCACTGGTCGAAGACCTTTGTCTTCAGACACTGCGGCAATGTGGACGAGAAGATACGTTTTAGCTTCCCGAACGCTGCCCATCCGAGTTGGATTCGACCTCCTTCTCAAAGTTGGACTTACAGTGTCATAAAATAGGGTAATATAATTGTTTAAATACTTATCCTATTTTTTCTTGCTATAAAGTAATATGTCCTAAAATAAAATATTAAGGCAAAAGTCAGAAACAGTTGGTTAGGTTAGGTTAGTATGGTGACAAAAGGACGCACGAGCCGAGCGAGCGAAGCGAGCGTGCCGCGGCAGCGGTCAGCGAGTGCTAGAATATAGTAATACTCATAATAATTAAAGTAATAATTAGTTGGTTATACCGTATTTATTACTTTGACTAACTTTGATCAGCTATTATAAATAATATCTAGACGAAGTGATAAATTTATCACATTGTCTAGTCAATTTGGATATTATTTATAATGACCAGTCCTTATGTATAGTATCTATTTAATTACTTTGGCTGTAACATATTTATATACAATCGGAAATACAAATAAACAATCGAATATACAAAGCACCAAACATTACGCCATGAAAGTATAGATTTTTATTCAATAACAGGCCGTATTACAATGGACTAAGTTATACGGTTGGCTAGGTTGATGTGTAAATCTTTTTAATTTCGTTCTGATCGGAACGGTCTAGCTGAACTAATTAGTTGTAATAAATCTATCTAAGGACATAGGTATTATTACGAGTATCTTGTCTCTCTACAAGGACGGGCCTTCTGTGGTGTTAGAGGGTAACTTGACCTACCACATATACACACAGACAGATTGATGCAGGGATTTCACTTAATTTTTTTTAACTTATTAAGCATATTAATTCTGTTGCTGAATCTCTCCTATGTGTTTTAACGATGTCTGTGAAATTAGAAGAGGAATAGACATTGGACACCAACCTCTTAATTGAATACTGGTCATAATAAAAAAAAACAACATTAAAATTACCAACGTTCTATTTTTTAAAAACAATAGAAGAAGCATGTCGCAATTTGACCGGTGACGTCTGACATCAAAAGGAAGCGGAAAAGGGAAAAAACTCCTTGAAGGCTTGAGTCGGGGTGTCCTATTCAACTCGGTTGGGTAACAGGTGGTTGTAGGCGGCAACACGTGACCGTTCGCCGGCCGCCACTCGTGCGCGCACAGTCACCGCCGCCGCTACGACCGCACCGCGCGGAAACCGTTAATTTTAAAATATTTTAAATATCGAAGTGCTGTGCAACGAACTTTTTACTGGGATTTTGTGCCTGTGCTATTTTGTTTTTTTTGTCGCCTATTTTTTTTGTTTTGCCTCTACGTAAGACAGGTTGGTGATTTTTTTATTCATACTTTTATAGCTTAAATTAATTTCTATCTAAAATAATACTTAAAAAGTAATAATTTTTAAATTAAAACCAAAACTTTTGTTTTAAAATATTTGAACGTCTTAAGAAAAGATTTCAACGAGCGCCAAAGTCGATAGAGCTTTATGGTCACAACGGAAACGCGATTCCGAACAAAAGATCCACGCAATAAAAGTAATATCGTTGCTAATGGACAAATTATACAATTTCAACCAGAAACAGATGCAATTGTTATTATATCACGTTATGCTGTTATTACAAAATCATTTAATGCTACGTAAACCATATTTACTGCATTCTTGTTAGTGCTATAGATTATTCAACGTTAATAATAAGTTAACTTTGGTAATAATTATGTGTAGAATATTGTTTTAAAACGAAAATAAAACAAACAAAAAGCGGGAACGAGTATTCCTGGACTAAAAATTCCTAATCCTATCTCTACTTTTTGTGTTATGCATATCGTAAAAATCATCTAGAAAGACATAGACAAGTTCGTAGATTTGATAAAATTTGATATTGTATGGTTGAGGATCTCTCTATCAATGGAACTCCTTGCAATAGGACGATTAAAACATGACAATGGAATATTCATACAAAGAAAAAAAAACTTAAATTCAAAAAAAGAACAACTCCACTTTTTACTTAATCTGTTTCATAGATTCAGTAAAAAGTAGAGTTACAATAGTAACCTTTCCAATAATACTAAAATACATTCTGACGTATTATGCCATATGGTAATGAAGATAAAATACATCAGATTACCTTTCTATCTCATGAAGGTGTCGTAAAAGCTAGAGCTGTGCAGTAAAACTTCAACGTTCTACTCGAACAACTTGGTGGTTGACCGAACTTCCCTTCATCAAAGGAAAAGGTTTAATTTTTACAAACTAAAAACGTAACATCTGTGCAACTTGGTGTTTATTGTTTTATTCCTCAGCATTGAAACACACAATTCATACCAAAACATACCTAGGTACATGTAATTATTACAAAGAAGAATATAAAACCAAAACTAAAATAACAGAAAATTTTGTTGTAAAGTTCAATTTCAAGGCGTGAGTCATCGTATTATGTTTCTTTCTTCGGGTCCCTATACCCCTCCCCTCACCCCGCGAACATCGGCGCGGTACTTCCGAGCAGAGGTCTGGGAAGGCACGCGTGACGTCATCGCCTTCCCGGAGATCCCCTCCCATGAGTGAAGCTACCAGTCGTGTTGATCTATATCTACATGTACATTGTACAGGTGTTTAAGAAGGTTTCAAATGAGAGCGATTGTAATTGGAATGAAAACTTTTTTTTTAGACATTTTACTGGTTCGGTTTCATTGCAAGATCTTATAAGATTTTTAATATTAATTTAAATAACTAGTAATAACAAATATAAAGAGGGTTTGTTAGAATTGTATAAAATTAATAAAATAACTATACGACCTAATGTTTATTTATCAAAACAAAAGAGAGTTTAAAAAGATTGTAGTAAAATTCGCAAAAGACCTAAAGCATTTATTATTTATCTCTCTACAACTCATGGTTGACTGGTAGGGAATGCATGTAGCATTAAGTCTGCTATTGTTTGACATAATGCCTAAAGTATTTAAATAACTAATATGTTATGTTTAGTGACGATCTTAAAAACAAAACACTTCATCTTTAAAATATTTGTTTTAAGAATGACTAAAGGTATATTAAATCGACTTAGGTAAATAATAGCACAAAAAGAAAAAAACAACACGAAAGGTACCTTAGCTCAACGAACTTGGTTTTTTGGCATAAAAATGACGTCATTCAATCATTGGTTCACCAATCATTAAGTGCATCGTTTTTATTAAGAAATTTCAGAGACAAGTATAGATTAGATATAACTTCAATTATTATTAACTCATAATGACGAATATTTCTTTTCAAATCAAGCAGCTCGATCCTTCTTGTTATCACAATGAATAATTCAATGGAATGTTTAGTTAACCACTTAAACTGAAAGTTACATACAGAGTATACAGAAGACAATATTCATTTCTTTAATAATTCTATACCTCCAGCTAAATTTCTTATGTCTCATATGAGAACTGAATTTCTGAAACATTCGGTCGAATAGTTTAAGTGCCGCTTTACTTTTAAAAGACGTTTGAGTATTCGGCTGTTTATTATTAAACTTTTACTATTTGATACAAACGAGTTAGAATTTTGCTCAATATTAATAGTCACGTGCTTTGAAAATTTTCATTGTATAACAGACCTAAAATCATTGATCAATGCCTAAAATGTATTTATGAAAAAGAGGTTACTTAGTATCTATATACTTAATTTATTTATCCGTCGTTACCCTACCTACAATTTATACCTGGTTAATTTTGTATTCATTAAATTAATCTGTGTTCTCCGTGTGGTGACGGAGTAAGAATACAATATGTCACCACTCCATCGCATCCCATGGATGTCGTAAAAACCGACTAAGGGACTATCCGTGAATATTATCTTTACAAAATAAAAAGAAGGATAACTTGAAATTAAACCCTATACCAATCCATTTGGCCAGCATAGTATTAGTAGGCCAAGTATCCTTCCGTCATTTGAGGAGGCCCGTCCCTGCAGTGGGACATAAATGGGCTGTTATGATGAAATGAATCCGCAAAAATACCCCGTGACACAAAGTGAGGAATTGTCAAAACAAGCAAAGAAAGAAATCGCTATAAAAGATAAGACCACCAAAAATACTGTCAACTTAAATTAACTCTTAAGTAAAGTTTATTTATTTAATTGTTATACAATACTTAAAGACAAATAAATAAATAACCACCGAGAGTACTTTCTCAACATACTAAAAGCCTTCACTTTTTATATCAGAACATTACGTCAAAATATTTGCACAAGTATATTTCATTACGTATTGAGAGTATTTACTTATTCATTTATAATAATTAAGGATCTCTGTAACGTAGTGGTTAACTGGTTACAGTCCATGACTGCTATACAGTCTCGGGTTCCATTCCCGCTCAATGAAAATAAGTATATATTATATTCCTTACACTTTCACACAACGTCATCTAGTCCCAAACTAAGCATAGCTTGTACTATGGGTACTAGACAACGGATAAACATACTTAAATACTTTTTTTTTGTAAATACATACATGTTATACATAGAAAACACCCAGACCAATGCAAACGATCATTTTCATGCACACAAAGATTTGCATTGAGCGGGAATCAAAACCGAGACCTCTGCGTAGCAGTCATGTTAAATAACCACTACGCCACAGAGGTCGTCATTGTGGTCATGATAAGGAATACTTGACATGAAATCCATGGTGGTTTTAGTAAGTCTCCGTCCCTCCAGCAGTACATTAATAGATAACAGGTGAAAGAAAGGTATAGCAACTAAAAGCCACGTGGTTTCTTTCTAACTTATGAACGTCCAGATCAGTCAAAAGCATTTCTTAAGCTCCAGTCTCCAAAACAGTTAAGCAGGCTCTCGTCATTCCACGAACGCCCTACAGGATGCCCGGCGTTCATCCTGTACGGCGAAAGCATTCTACTATTTATCACTTTTGGCACGCGCGTGCATATGAGTATACCTATGCTGTCCCGTAAAAGTTTTGGGCAAATCTTTTCTAAGCTATTTTGAGACATTGGCTATAGATAAGATAAAGCCTAACCCGTTACACCATTGGATAGATCTCAGGCTGAATACGAGCCCAAAAATAAGAAACTATGAAAAATATTTGTCATCACCGAGAAATTACTAGACTCTGGCTTCTAATAACTTTGACGGCTATAAACCAAACATGTATTATATATACATTGCATTTTTAACCCCTTTGACCCCTCCTAATCTTACAAAGTGGACCAAAACCCGTCCTCTAAAGGATGTAAATTATTACTAAAGATATAAAATGTGTTCAAAAACGTCAAGGTCAAATGTATATGAACTTAAAACCAGTTCACATATTTGTGGAAACTTCTTTGTTATAAATGTATAACATACTACACAAAATGCTAACATAAATATTTTTTTTTAAATAATTAGTCCAAAACTTAAGCTTTTGGTACATTTTATAATAAAGAATTTCGTAGTTTGTAAGATAAAAACCAAATTAACTACTTAACCATAATCTATGGTGAAGCCATCATACAGTTAGGAAAGAATTATTTATCCAAAAGATATTTATAACGCGAAATGAATATTTTATTTATTTTATTTTATTTATTTGGAAAAATAAACGTTATTACATTGTATAATGCATAATTGATACAGTTTTCGGTAGTAGTTAATGCAATGAAATTTTTCACACATTTGTAAGTAATGAGAATATGTTGTAAGAAAAACAAAATAGAAAAAAAGAGGAAGTGTAACATTGCCATGATATTGGTTTGCCCACGCTCATTTTAAAACTTAGAAAAACACGAGCATTTTGTTAAATTCCACCATAGAGTAAACCATTACCACAAATTAGTCAAAAATCAGCAACAAACAACTGTTTAAAAATTAGTTTCACCTGTGTTATAACTAAAAAGTTTGATTAATAGAGTGAACACGCATTACGTATTACCCCTAATGATTACAACACACCCTCTAAATACTACTTCCTGCTGATATCGACAAAACACCTGGGGAAATACATCACTAGGTACATTCTTTTATGGTTGTCGTGAAATAGTTTCCGTCAGAGAAAGAATATTTGACGTACCACTTTGAAAACCCTATACCAAATCATAGACAATGCGCTGTTGCATGTCATGTTTCCCTCTTTGCGATAGAAGAAACCCATCATGGTACATATTAAGAGATTTAAAATACAAATACGTGTAGTGAGAGCGCCTAGGCACCTGCCAGATTAAAAAAAATGTTTATACGTCAAGGCGAAGCCTTTTCATGACTAGCAACCCTTAGCCTTTCTCCGTGTGGTGACGGAGTAACAATACAATATGTTACCACCCCATCTTATCCCATGGGTGTCGTAAAAACCGACTAAGGCACAATCAGTAAATATTATCTTTACGAAATAAAAAGAAAGAAACTTGAAATTAAACCTTATACCAATCCGTCTGGCCAGCGTGGTATTAGTAGGTCAACTATCCCTCCGTCATGGGAGGAAGCCCGTCCGTGCAGTGGGGCATTAATGGGCTGTTATGATGATAGAGAAAGAATATTTGACGCACCACTTTGAAAACCCTACACCAAATAAATCATAGTCATCGCTTTTATTTCCTCTTCAGCTAGAAGAAACCCATCATGGTACATTTAAGATATTTAAAATACAAATACGTGTAGTGAGAGCGCCTAGGCGCCTGCCAGAGTAAAAATTATGTAAACACGTCAAGGCGAAGCCTTTTCATGTCTAGCAACCTTTATTCCTGGACTGTATACTTTCTATCCGCCTATCCGAGTGGTGACGGAGTAAGAATACAATATGTCACCACCAATGCAATGGGACATTAATGGGCTGTTATGATACGCCCTTTCTATCAGGCTCAATAGTCAATACATAATATACAACCCGCAAGATTGACGAAAAAGGACTTATGTTACACTTCCTTACCATATGGTTCCTTTTGCTTCCGTCTCTCCTCAATGATAGTTTTATATTTATTTTCTATACTTTGCATTATCATGTTTTCGTGTCTCTCTGTGTAGCAATGGTCACCTGTTATCTACAATGTAAAAAAAATATGAAGTCAAGAAAATGCAGCAATAGAGTTTGTTGCGCCGCTTCTTCTCTACTAGCGCTTTGGAAGGGGTGGTAAAAAAAAATCTAAACTTTGAAATGTACTTAACTTAGATTAAGTATAACTTTTAAACTATCGCGTTTCATTATTATAAATATTATATAAACGGGATATTAACGCGCATTTTATTTAACTTTATTTTACTTGACGTTTTTAGTGCAACCTGTGCCGAAACGTCAAGTAAAATAAAGGTAAATAAAATGCGCGTTAATATCCCGTTTATATAATATTTAGATTAAGTAGTATAAATGACGTCAAAAAATATAAAACGAAAATTGTAATAATTTTGAAAATATATTTCGACTTTGAGTTTGACTTTGACACCACGAATGTGTGAATTGAATTGAATGACCTCTTCCTTAAAAAATATTGATACTAAAATAAAGCAAATCTAAACTCTTATGATATAGTTTATTCTAAAGTACCTCAGGGTCCTGTATTTACAAACAGTCCACAAAGAGTGAGCGAGATAGTAAATGTGCGAGTGAGAAGCTTTACGTTTCGGTTGCGGTGCGAGTCGCCAGCGTGCGCTATGCGTTTTTGTGGCTGCATTTCTGCAATTTTGGTATACTTAGTCTAATTTATGAGATTAGCGATTGTAATTAAAAAGGCAATATTGTATTAAAAGAACTTAATTTTAATTATACCTAATCTTAAGGTATTAAATAAGGAATACCTAGCTGAATCCAGTCAATGTGAAACTTGATGTTCTTTTTTCAATTCACTTAAATATTCAATAAATTAAATGAAACTTGACTTTGAAACTCTCACATTATTGATTATTGTTAAATTTTATGCACCTATTTATTTTATGTTCTGTCGTCTCTACCTACCCCGGACGGGATAAGGCGTGAGTTTATGTATGTATGAATTTTATGCATCTCTTCTAATAAATTAAATTGATTCAGTGACTTGCAAGCCCCCGATTTGCGGCTGTAATATACTTTAATACCATATTATAGGCCATAGTGAGATCCACAAATTATTGTCCTGAGTCTGGGTGTTCTATGTGTCCGTTAATTGATGTTTGTAAAAGTACCCGCGACACAGGGCATCATCCCTAGTGCGGAAGTTATCTTTTTTAAGATAAAAAAAAAATAGTTCATAATATTTTTGCAAAGGAGCCTGGATGTGTGCCCTTGTGCTGTTTAAATTCATGTTTGATAACATGAAAAATAAAGAATAATTAATCGAGTAAATTAAGCAGAACGAGAAGTTAATCAATTTACATTCTTAACCCGCTTCAGGTTATGAGTTAAACACAAGCGTTAGACAAAAGCAGGCGGACGGCCTTCGGTCGACCGGTTACCAGCGGCATACTTTCGTATTGCAAACGCCAGCCAACACACTCCACACTATTCAATTATTGCTCCAAATCGGACACTAACATTACATTAGATCGAGTACATCGAGGTTAAGAATACGAAACCAAGTAAAAAGTTAATTTTTTAAAAAAGGGTCTTCAAAAGATAAAGTCCTATAGACTTTTTTTTTCATTGGACGCGCTCTCTTTATGGAGGAAATCTGAGCTACTGTACTACTGGTTTGGTCTCGAGATTTTACTCTCTGAAAAATTATCCTATATAACCCGGTCACATTATCTCGAGACCTGGCGTCGATGACGTCACGTCGCGTCGGACGTATCACTATGCGCCCGTGGCGACCGCGGGGGTTGAAAGGAGAACGGGACGCGAGGTTCGCATTCCAGCGAGGTCTCTAGATAATGTGACTGTGTAATACATAGTATTACCCTAAGTCAGCTCTTAAGACTTCTCTTTGCATGAAGTAACGTAATTGTTTGTACATCATTATAGAACATTTTGTATTGGCAGGTTGCAAAACCCCAATATTAAAAAGGTTAACCTGTAATATAAATTAAAAGGCTTAGGTTCAAAGTTCAGATAATAATTTGAGCTTGCATTGGTATCTAGCCCATCCTTAACACGCGTAATCGTTGTAACCAATTAAGTGTAACTACGTAACTAATCCGTGTGGTGATGGAGTAAGAATACAATAATTATGTCACCACTCCATCTCATCCCATGGGTGTCGTAAAAACCGACTAAGGGACTATCCGTGAACATTTTCTTTACGAAATAAAAAAAGGAAAACTTGAAATTAAACCCTATACCAATCCGTCTGGCCAGCGCGGTGTTAGTAGGCCAGTATCCCTCCGTCATGGATGTAGGCCCGTCCCTGCAGTGAGACATTAATGGGCTGTTATGATGACACATAAGTATTAACACTCTTCTAAGATACTTTTACATAACTTACACTATTTAATTGCAATAACATTAAACGCCATCGATTGTTTCAATGGAAATTCATTCCCAATAACTCATTTAATAGTTGATAAATAGTTTCCTATGAATACAGAACAGATACTAATATAATTATACGTTACTGTCAATAATCATTATATTCCTCGTAATGGGAATTTTCTTTAGAAATTACATTTAAAACTAAAGACTATAAACAAAAAACAAATCGTGAGAACATTTTTTTATCCTTTGCATTATAATAAGCGTTAGTCAGCATTTAAAATAATAAATGCGAATGTTGAATAAACATCAGTTTGATGTTTCGAATACCACCCGAGATTGATTCATCGATCCAGAAGTTATTGTCCTGGTTCCAGACAACACACACAAGCATGAACTTTGAAACTCAAGAAGACTAGAATTATTTTAAAAGCATTGCTTTGTTTTCCTCTTACGATACCCTTGGGATGAGAAAAGAGAGTTCGTGTATTATTGCTCCGTCACACTTATAGACAAGAAGGTAATCATTTATTTCAAGTAAAGTACTATATGCTTAGAATATTGTTTTTATAAACTGCTGAATTTTTTAAATAAGGTTATATATTCCGGCCACGGCCAGTAATAACCGCAGGCTTGAGACCATGGACAATGTGCTATAAACTGACCACTATAAGAGCATTTACACTTAACAGCCAGCGTCAAGATAAGAGTTTGCACCTTAAGTTCACCTTTTGATGTCCATACTAAGGTTTGCAAATGCAAGAAACATCGTTACTAGAAATTATTCTTGCTTTATAATTTCTAGTAACGATGCTTCTTGCATTTGAGCAGTGTTTAGTTTTTAATTTTTAAATAATGTATCCCTTTTTATCGTAAACTTTTTTTTATTTTGACGACCTCTGTGACGTAGTGTTTATATAACATGACTGCTACGCCGAGGTCTCGGGTTCGATTCCCGCTGAATGCAAATCGTTGTGTGCATGAACATGATTGTTTGCAATGGTACGGTCTGAGTGTTTCTATGTATAATATTATGTATGTATTTAGAAAAAAAAAAGTATTTTAAGTATGTTTATTCGTTGTCTAGTACCCATAGTACAAGCTCTGCTTAGTTTGGGACAAGGCGGCGATGTGTGAATGTGTAAGGATTATTGATTTATTTAATAGACCATTCCTTCCTTACTTTCTTAAGTTTAAATGTTTGAAAACATAACAATATCAGTCAAAAAATGTCCATTGCTGAACATAGACTGACTCTAACTGTGCCTACCGATCGCGTTCATGTCACCCTAATAAGGACTTTTACGTAAACTTCTTATTACGTGCAGTTTAACTGTGTAACTTGTGTCGAAACGTCAAACTAAAACCGGTGAACTACACGCCACGTTAATCCCCGTTTATATTAAAAAAAGCAAGCACGCTACTGTTTAAAAGTTATGAATATGTATTAACTTCTATTAGACTGTTACATTACTCCGTGTGGTGGAGGAGTAAGAATACAGTGTGTCACCACCCCATATCATCCCATGGGTGTCGTAAAAACCGACTAAGGGACTATCCGTGAATATTATCTTTACGTAATAAAAATAAATAAAAAGAAGGAATTTATTTCTCAAATCATCTCGAGATTATTGCGTCTTCGAAGTAAATTACGTAAGGTGCGGTAAACAGATGGCAGCACTGGGTCAACACTATAGTCACGAGGACGCCACGTACTGACATTTCAAATTTGAATTTCGAACTCAACGAGTAATGTGACGTAACAAATATTAAAAGGTCATAACTACCAATATCGGCATAAAAAAGTTGACGTAATAGTAACGGAAATAGACGACCTTGAAGGGTCATGATATTGAAAATAGTGAAAGCACAATTATTTTGTCTAATATTTTAGTTATCATTTGTTTTAATTAAAATTATACAAACTTTAAAATTGGGCCTATCCATATTTAGGTTCAGCGAGGCTCGATTTTATATCGTCAATGACCCATTATTAGTAAATGACGACACAATGTTCACGCGTTGAGAAATTTTTTTAGAAAATAGTCTGGCTCAAAAACTTAGGTACACCAACCAAATTGGTCACACTGGCGAGCCTTGTCATTAAACGACTGTAACGTTATTAACGCTTTTAATGCATTGTAAAAAAGCATTACTATCAAATTAAAAACGAACAATCGGCTTTCAATAAAGAAGTGACGTTGTAAAAAAATATTGTTAGTAAATCCACTCTAATTTCGGCATTTCCTGTACTTCCCAACCTTATAAAAAAAACCAAACAACGTTACAAAATTGTAATAGCTCAATCGCCAGGACTTAACAGCAAGTTTCATGAAAAATAGCCATTAACAAGTTCCTATTAATGCTAATAGTACGTTAAAAAAATAGTGTAATTAGCAGTAATTTACCAATCAATTACGTTTTGTATTTGCAATGGCTGCAATTGGACGCTACAGCGATTTAATAAGCTCATGCATTCAGTGCAGACGACGCAATGTTGCCTTGCAACATACGAATTCGTGGTTACTCGTGCGTTACGGCGCGACAATCGATCTCTGTTCTATTGTTTTTAACTTTTCTACTTACTTGGTACATTATTTGTTGCATTTTCCCAACGCCTGTATTCCTATTCCTTCTTCTTCTTATCTTCTTCTCCTCCTTTTCGGGGACCCTCCAAGATGCACTTTGACCCCATCGTATCTTTTGTGCTGGTCTCCAGGTTCTCCTATCACCTTCGCGAAGGAGATGAATAAGCCTAGCGGCAGCTTGTCGAAGTCACTAGGGGTAGAATATGCCACTCCAAGTAGGTTCATCCTTCGTCTGGTGAGGGCTTCGCAGTTGCACATGAGATGTTCCTTTTCCTTTCTGCAAGTCCGGAGTAAGAATTTTTTAAACAGACCAAGCAAAAGTTTGCAGGTACGTAGTATTTCTATGAAAACAAAAGATAAATACTTGTCCTATAACAATCAGCCAAGGCAGAGTGATATGAGTAGGTCAAGTTTCCTTGCGGTTTCTGGAAAATCCCCCCGTACAGTGGGACATAAACAATATAAGTTATGCTGATGACCAGGTGCTGCTGAGCCCGTCCATCTGTGGTCTGAGGAAACTGCTGGCTGTCTGTGAGGGATATGCGGAGGCTCATGGCTTGAGGTATAACGCCACTAAGAGTGAAATTATTGTGTTTAAGGTACGAAATAATTCACCTGCTTATATTCCACCTGTAACGCTTCGAAATTCGCCTTTAAAAGTTGTCACTCAATTTAAATACCTCGGACATATAGTCACGGATTCTCTGACAGATGATCAGGATATTGATAGGGAGCGCAGGGCGTTGGCAGCCAGATGTAACATGCTTGCCCGCAGATTTGCTCGATGCACGAAACAAGTAAAACTGACCTTATTTAGAGCATATTGCCAGTCGTTTTACTCGTGCAGCTTGTGGGTGAGGTATACGCAGAAGGCTTACAACGCTCTGCGCGTTCAATACAACAATGCGCTGAGAGTGCTGTTGGGACTGCCTCGATGGTGTAGCGCGTCTGGCATGTTTGCGGAGACCAAAGTAGATGACTTCTATGCCATCATGCGCAAGCGAAGTGCATCCATGATGCGGCGATTCAGAGACAGTCCTAACAGTATACTAGCTACTCTGGCAGACAAAATTGATGGGCCGTTTATTAGACACTGGGCAAGTAGACATGTGCGCCCTAATGTCCATGTCAATAATTGATAATAACTGTATTCTACTAACATTAGGATAAGAAATTACTAACACTTTTATGGATCTCTGGTCTGAAATAAAGAATTTATTATTATTATAAATGTTGTCTACTACATAATAATATAATGATTGTCTCTGCTCGAGGCATATCCCTTAAGTGCAGTTAATATCCACTTAAGACAAGCGAGTGTGACATTGTTTACTACCTGATCCCACAATTACAAAGAGCATCTTAGCCATTCAAACCCTATTTTAATAAGTTGTAGCAGTCGACTTGTTTTTCCAAACGGTTCAAGGACTTTCATGCAGACCTTCCATACTTGGAAAGTGTTTAGACACGACCTGGAACTCGCCTTTTTCTTATTTTTGCCTTAATAGTTCTTAAAACAAGCCCCCTTACTCATAAACGTCACTTAAATTTTAGTCAATTGATTAGCTTAAATTCTTACGGTTTTGTTTGTCATAAGGTTGGTTTTGCTAATAAAAATCTCGCTAAACAGTGATTAAATTTACAAGCGTTTTATGAGTAAGGGGGTTCACAGGGTAAATCAGTCACAGTTGACTACAAATTGCATATAATATGGCAATGCAATCACAATGCATTTGTACTCTTTACTGTTTACTTTAACACTAGGCAGAAAAGTCATACAGTAGCCAAAATTTAAAAAAAAACACCTATATACGAGTGTATAAAAGAATAAAGAATTTTACGACACAAATTACAGTCATAAATGACCCGAATTATTTAACGTCCAATAATTACCCTTAATTATAATTACAATGTACATATATGTAAAGTTGTTTACCTAACCTCAATAGTTAGAATCGATATGTAATAACATGAAACTACTATGTAATATATGATAATGACACGAACTGCTTTGAATATTACTACAACTTTACATACCAGACGTACACATAATTAAATATATACTTGTTTTTAGAAATACACGCCATTATTCATAAAAAAACTAGTACTTAAAGCTAACTATGGTCATGCGTGTTTTTTTGAAAAGAAGCATGTTCGATTTTCAAATATTAAAAAGATAGTGTTATGCTCCACGGGTATCGGAGTTACGAAAAGTTGGCAACTTTGTTTTTAATAAACCTCTGTTTTTCTCTGTCACCTATAAATGGCCAGTAACCTTATTATTCCAAGACTGTCGCAGCCGCGCCTGTATGAAAAGCGAAGTACCTACATACATTAAATTGACTTGAGCGACTAGCTCTGTTTTGCCTAAAAAATATAAGAAAATAATAATTAAATAACATACTATTATAAATAAAATACAGATAAAAATAAACCAGTAAAGCAAGTATAAGTACCTACCTCTTTCACGGTATGAGCTTAGCCAAAGTTAGGTATAGTCTCACAAGTCACGATAACGTGCAGGGTATCACGATACCAACAGATTATAAAAGCTTACCTATTAAATTTGACGTATGTCAAAGGTGACAGAACTGGTAAATACTAGTTTGACGTTAAAATATTCAATAAAACCCATATCTACCAACAACGCCGTCTAATCTTATAGTAAGCAAAACTTGTAATTTAAAATAATATTCCACCCACATTCACACAACGCCACCTAGTCTTAAATTAAATTACCAAAAACCCAAACCCAACCAATGAATTTATTTTTTATGAATACAATCAGCCTGTTAATGCCATCGTTTACCTTGTATGTTGGCTGAATGCGTGAGTTTCGGTGGCGGTATCACAGACAGATTATAAACTAATCATTTACTATCATTTTTTTTCGGTAGGTACTGGTTATCAAAAAAAAAAAGAACACTCCTCGACCTGAACTCACTTCTATGCTACACATCTGCTTACCGTTCCATTTTTAAATCTCAACCCGCTGCTGAACAAAACTTCATCTTCATTCAATAAAACCACTTTTATAATAAACAAATCTGATCATTAAGATATAAATAAAACAAAAAAAAGATTACTTTTTTTTCTATAAAATGTCATCTTTCAAACAACCTTGAACTTTTCCTTTTTAAAACTTATAACATTTGAATTCATAATATTTGCGTAAAATAATAAAAGACTAAACTAGTTATAAAGCTCGCGACAGTATTAATAATATTCATAAATTAGCTACTTAATAATAATATTACGTTTTATTCTAAGCTCCGAGGTCAACTAGGAAAAGACTGGATAGCTAAGTAGGCGAGACGGTAACAATGTTGCTAGAATGTTTTATGTCTTTGCTTTTAAAATAGGTTAGTATACCTATAGAATATAAATTCTATAAAAAGGCGCTTAATATTTAGGTATATTTATCTGTATCTACAGACTCTGAATTCAAAGTTGACTTAATTAAGAAAGTTAAAGGTTTACCATACCCTCTGAACTACATAAAGCTAGGTTACCTAAATTTGATTTAGAGTCAAGATAATATCATAATAAAGATGATATAAAAAGAATTGAGATGATGGAAACGTATTCACCAAAAGACTGATCTTAGGAACTCAGCAGAATTTCTAGAAGGGTTCTTCTCTAACTCAGATGTCTCCATGCCAGAGTGTGTTCAGAGCTCTCAATAATTAATTACGAAGACGTTATTGTGTGTGCAAACGAGATCATTGCACGAAATAAAAACAATAAACTTTACTTTCATAAATATCACATACGTGTGTATAAATAAATATTTATTGACTTTTACTTTAAACCAATACCATTTCCGCTATACAGCGTAGCATTAGCCAGTCAAGTTTTACTGAGTCACTTGAGGAGCCCAGTTCCACATGTTTAAGGACTAGTCTATTTTCAGTTAATCAAGCAATATGGCCTTTGAATTTTATTAAAAATCATATTTTATTCAACACGGCAATTATTCTATTGAGTATTGTTCATCCAATGCTGAATAATACATATAAGTATTATTGCTGAGTTTTATGCGTCACTTATGTATTTATATGCTTATTTATGTCAAACGTATGTAAGTGCTAAATAGTGCATTTGCTTATAAATTGCTGTTTGATTTACAGCGGATAGTACCTACTCAAGTACGAGTGGGTAAGGTCGAGAATATGACATAATATTTATGTATATCTATCGCTGTAGGTTGTTCTTAATGCTATAGAAAGGTACTGAATATAGCAAGTATGAAGGACGAATAACGTTATAGTTCTTTAAAAAAAAATAGAAAAATTGTTTGCGGGTCGACCATTGATAGTGTAACAGGTTGTTGTACGTCGAATTCCATACTCGACAAATTATATGATCTCGCCACAAACGATAATCGTAATGCCTGGATGTTATTTTTCATATACCTAAGTATTCCTAAAACGAGTATACAAAAAACTAAATAAAATACAAGGAAACCATATGAAATCTATTGCGTTAACTATAAATATGTACGTAAATAAAATGTGAACTTGTTATAAAAAAATAATAGCTATTTTCAAGTACATGACTAAGTATATTTTGTTAGTGATTTACTCTAAAATCCATTAACCACAATAATCGATCTATAATAACATCAAAGTGAAATAATAACAAGGCAATATAAAAAACATCACTTCCCACATGTTTGGTTACGGATGGTTACGGTATCATAGACCACAATACGTAGGAACTTTTTACATTAACTGATTATTTACTTTGTCTGTCTTTTATTAGTGTTACGGTTCATAAGTATAAAGAAAAATACCGTTACTTATCGATATCCTCGTGTGGGCTATTGGATACTTTAAAACATTTCGCTTTACAATCTGTGATAAAATGACATACTTACTACATATTACTTTGAATCAGAAACCTCTATTGCTCCGAATATTTTAAAAGTCTCAAAAAATAATATACATTGTCACTTTAAATTTATCAAAACAATATCCGAATAAAATTAAGGAAAATAATTTCAGAATGACAAAATTTTACATATTCACAGTTTTATCTAAACTTTTGCAACATGCATAAATTACTTTTTAATAGTTATTTTCTAAGTATTACCCAGTCTTCTGTTTTATATCAGAAGAAGACTAGGTAATGCTTATAAATAAAAATATTATTTTTTAATTATGGCTTCAGCATTAACTGCTGATCCTGCCAACGTCAAGGTAAAGCAAAAAACCATTGACTGTTGACGATTGACCATTTATAAGTTTTTATTAACCTAAGTCAATCTGAAAAGTCTTTGGTTTACTCTTGATAGAAGTTCGTAAATAAATGACATCTAACAATGTAAACAATTAATTTTTCTGTCTACCTACACACAAACTTAAACTATATTTCTTTTTGTTGCAGATCGCTGAGGATTTATACGTTAGTGGCTGACTGTGAAATGTTAAAAGTGTTTAATTAATAACGTCTTCATAATAAACTGTGGGAATCGACTAAAGTGTAGTGCATTGTGTCCTGGATACATTGGACAACGTTCTACAACTCGACTTTTGTATATTGGTAAGTTCCATTCTGTCTATTTATTAACTATAAATTTCGTGGTGTCAATAAACGCATCTTATCGTTATCCTTATCCCATGTGTGTCGTAAAAGTAGACTAAGGTAATTCTCTAATGCCATCTACGACATCAAAAGAAAGAAAACTTGACATTAAACTTTAAAATCAATTTACCGTGATATTAAAAATATTATGACATTACATACTAATGGATACCTGTTGATTGTGTTACTATTTAAGAATAGAGACTATACAACATCCAGGAAAGTGGTAGGGTAGGGACATCCAGTATTTTTAGTCCTCAATCTCACGGACGTAAACAATCCATATAATAACATAACTTGCGGTTGTAAAATTGAAATGTTCGTAACTGTACTAAATAAATAAAGTAAAATAAAACAATAAATAAATAAAATACATGTTTCAGTATAATCTAGACTGAGTTATGTAAACTACATTTATGTAATGTCAGATTGACAGTTGCTAAGCTGTCTCGGCGTATAAGCACTGTAATCATATTTAATTAACTATACAACAGCACGTATAATCAAATATACATTATAATACTTGCTTATTTTAATTGCAAAACAATAAAATGAATGTTGGATACTTTAGAAATCTTATTTTTATTTTTTAAAGCATTCTTAACTACCCATTACGTTCCCCACTATAGGGATAAGCCTTCTCTAGAAACAGGTGAAACTTGGTCTACTTAGGCAAACTAATTAGTATCCAATGGGGCTTAACACTAAGTTTTCCATATTTTATTTTCGTTAAGATAATAGTAGGTATGCCCTATATTTCTTAGTCGGCTTTTACAACACCTATTACAACGCGCCTTCTTTCTCCAGCACAACAAGAAAAATACTTTAACTTAATTTAGGTACTTATCTCAAATTCGTGACAAAATTACATAACACAACATAATAGGTGACAGTTGGTGTCTGAAGGTCTCTTCTATACCGGTTCACACATCCGGCTTCGTGTGGAGATACGTTTATAACGTTTTTCTTCAGATTTTTTCGTTGGCAACATAAATTCACACTTCAATAATGTATGTTGAATATATTTAATTTATACCATTAGGTACATATTTTTTTTCTCGAACGTTAAGTTACTTGTGCAAATAATGTAACGATATCTCAGATAAATTAAGACAATATCCAGTTTTGCTCTCTCTTTTTATACAATTGCTTAACAAGACCTAAATGAACCTGACCAAATTTAAGAAATTACTGACAACGATTCGAATTGCATCTCTTACTTTAAAATCTGTCAAGCTGTTTAGGCTGTAAGATTTCACAATGGACAAACATAGTCATATTTCTACGTATACCCCTGAGAAAAGTCTATAGCAAAGAAGGAGCAATGTGTTAATGTGTGAGCAAAGAAGATTACAATACCAAATAGCCTTCAAAAATTTATAAATCTAAAATTTATAAAATATTTCAATGAAATGACAATATTGAAATAAGTTACACAAAAACTTAAGCGTTACTAAATTTCATAATTAAATATTCACACTAATCATACAACGTTTTAGTAACTCCAGTGTTATTTTATTACAAAACAACAATTAACAAACTATAGTAACAGAACTTAGAGTCGAATCGATTATTATGAAACTCGTTAGTCGTTGCGTTGACAGTACTAGATTTCCCGCGGTTTTTGCAATTATGGCGGGTATTATGGCGTCTGTCAGCGTGATGGGGCTGTTCCGGTGATGTTTCCGCTTTTACTGATTGCCGTCCTTGAACACAATGGCCAAGGTCTTGAACGTGTGACAGTTGTATTGTTATACAATATTTATCATTGCTCTTGATATTTTCATAAAGCTCGATGGTGGTCAATGTTTGAGTTTTCCTTTTACTTAACATTTTCTCAATGTATTGTAATACGCTTTCTTTAACATTTTGAGTAAGTTCTAAAATTATATATTACGTAAGTACATAAATTCTAACTTAAGTATTTGGAGTAAGTATAACTTATTTAGTAAAAAACCTAATTTATCCCAACTTATATGATATTTTAAATTGGTATAGAATAAAGAATTTGTTTTGTTTTCGGTTTGTTTGTATTGGTATCGTTACAACACACATGAGACTGGAAAAACTGATGAAACTTAAAATTCTTAGCGTGTCATTAAACGGTCACTACAATCGATGAAATTGCAAATACTTACTACTAAAATAATAACAACAATTTTAATTGTTTCTTTACGTTGTTAAAAGGTAAAGCATAGGTTCAAGGTAACATGTTACATTCTTCATTGAGCCTTCCATCAAATTACAAACATTGAGCAACGTATGTAGTAGAGTTGTTAGCACTTTACTGTGCAATACCAACAAACTAATTACTTGTACGATTTTCTCACAGATACCAATTAAGTTGTAATATTGACCACACATGCCGAAACGATTTGGTATTGCCTTTTTTGTAAAGGTACCCTTATGCAGAGATAATATACACTGTAATTGACTAAAAATACTATACGTCACCATCGATACTTACCTATATCTAGGTTTTCGTAAAAGTCATTAACGGGGTAGCTATTCAGCAGACATTGGGTACCCTTGATCATTTTCTTACTTCGATATCCTGTAAGATATTAAAACATCCTTATGAAGTTAAGGTGAGGCCAGCCTCCTCCATTGTTGCATATAAATTTGACTTAAAAATACCACGATAAGCTTAGGTTAAGTATGTTAATAAATTTTCCATCTTTTTAGAAAAGATTATGCCAAGCTTTTTTTATAGTCTCTTTAACGACGCCCGCACAAACAGCTCCTCCTTACATTAAGTACCTTTACCTTTACCATCTAAAGCTAAAAGATCATCACATCTACAAGCCTCCTTCAAACGGGTTAGTAGCGTCAATGCTGCCCATAGGCGATTTTCCCCGAAAAAAATAAATTTAATAAAATAGAAGTTTGTAGGTACAGGGAGTGTAGGCTTTTTTCGGGGAAAAATGCAACAGGGGACTAATGCTACTAACCCCTTCAAACATCTCTAACCTCCTTTCTGTGCCTTCCTCATCCCCGTACTTACTGAAATGTAGTCATTTAAAGCACGAATTGTCTTGAAATCAACATGATAGTGCATTCACTTGCAACAAGATGAGCCGGAATACAAGCATGAAATACTTATATGTACCTATTTACTACAACTTTCACCGATGACAGCGTGGCTTTGGTTTCTGTGAGGCGATTACTGAACGAAACTTTACTTTGTTCAACATCAGAAACTCATCAAATATCTTATATGTGCATTTGTGAATGTCAATAACGCGAAGAAATGCTTTCTTTCTTCAACTTTCATCTGCCTCCATGCCAAAGTGAGAGATTTATGTTTGCTAACAGAGAACTTTAAATATCTTTATCTACTAAGTAATAATAAACAATATATTTAAAAGAAAGTTTTAGTAATATATACGAAACGAGAAACACACAAACAAAAACGAAATAAAGAAAAAACAAACATCAACCAGAGCATGTTGATAAAATAAAAAAAATTGAGCATTTATTATTTAAATTGATATGTATTTTCAAAATAAACTAAACTAAACTGAGAAATAATAGATCACTAGTTTATACTGAAGAATAAGTAACAATTTCTAAGACAGTTGTTTAAACAAATCGACATTCTGAGGTAGAAACATACGTTCTGAGGCATGCACTCCACAAGTCCACACTCTTATTTCCGATTTACACATCGACAAGTACAGTAGTGAGTTAAGTAGTATTTTAAGATTAAGTTGATTTAAATAGATCTCCATCCTATTTTTTGGCGAGTTAAGTACGAAGTAGCCCCCTCTCTCGCGTCTCGCCAACTTAACTCGCCAAAAAATAGGATGGAGATCTATTTATATCAACTGTACTTGTCGATGTGTAAATCGGGCATTATAGACGCATTGTTATTATAAACTTCCTTAGTTAAAATACCTCCAGGAGTATAAACGTTTACACATTACAAAGTTTGCTATGAGCTCCATGCGCTCCTCGCTGCTACGTCTTTACAAGCCGTTAGCATTTACAAAATTGTGCATTTAGTTCAAATATTTAAATACGCTATTACAATTTTTATGTTAAGTTTAATCCACAGTTTTCGTTACATAACTTGATTTAAAAATGATAGAAAACGTCTACATAAGCTCATTCCAAAAAACTAGTTCTTTAACTACCTGTCATCACTATTCAAATGGAATATATTTCTACAATAAATCGATATTCTCAATCGAGCAGAGTATCTCACAATGTATAGACTGGTCCTTAGGTATGCATAGAATCGTAAAGTATTCAGCTGCCAATGGTTCCGTATGAGGGCATGGACCTGTAGTGGAAAGCTTGCCGACCCAGTTAATACGCTCAACCCGTTTCGATGCTTTTACATAATTCCGACTCTCGCTACTGCATTTATAAGACAAAATATATTTAAAACTTATTTTTCGACCGGTCCAATCGACCAGCCTACATGCGAGAATTTGCAGGTTGAGAAACGTTACGTGATCGAGAAAGGTGAACGATGCATTATTTAAAGTAAACATATTGCTCACCGCTCATAGTACATGATATTCTATATAATGTGTTGACAGTAATTGCGATGAGCTAGCCTGCATAACTAATCATTTATGTCATGTCAAACGTTTTCAAACAAGGTTTGACTAGGTTTATAATTATATTTACGTTAGTAGAGTACTTAGAGTAAGTAGAGTAAGGGGATATTTATAAAAACTTAACAATTATGATCATAACACAAATTGGAGGTGAATAGTTTATTTAGATTCCAAAATCAGTTAAAAATTCCATATCCTCACGTATTAGGGCCAGATTCAGAGACCGCACTTTGACTTTACTTTGAAGGACAGTTCGACTTTGATACAAAAACGAGATATAAGGCCCAGATTCAGAGTCGTGACTTTACTTTCTTTCAAAGTAATCTTCCCAAAGTAAACTTTTCATGCGAAAGATTACTTGTAATGTTTTTCAAATTCAGAGAAAATAACTAGACTTTGCTAAAGTAAAGTCAAAGTACGGTCTCTGAATCTGGCCCTTAGGATATCTGATCATGAAACTTTCGATTTCGAGACATTTTGGTTAGGACATGGACCGCATGGTCCTTTTCGAAAGAATCCACATAGTAATGTGCAGTGGGATATTCAAAGGATAATTAGAATAGGCCTCCAGTCGGTTTTCATTCTGTTATAGGGGTGAAATGAAGTAGGGACATTATGCTATTGTTATTCCATTACAACACGAACATATCACTCGTAATGATGCTTGTGAAATAAAACTAGACCCTCTAATATTATAGAATTAAATGTCACTTATAAAGCATATACACAACATAGTATGCAATAATAATATGCCTACTTATACATGAAACAGAATGCTCTTACGGTATTCGACCTCGAACTACTTAAAACATATTTAACTGCCAATATAGTCGCATAAAAAATGCAATCGAGATTAATACTGAAATTACCATCTTTAATGCTCAAATTCTCGTTAAATTGATTGAAATATTATTGTGAGATTTTATGGAGTAGGAATGCAGATGTTACCAACCCATCTTATACCATAGATGCCGACAAAGTTCAAATATATTAGTTATCTCTACAAAACAAAACATGAAAAGCTTAGCTTGTTTCGTCTATTCCCAGTTTCCCTCGAATACTTTCCCCCGATCCGGGGAAAATAGGAATTTGAAAAATTTTGTCGCATCTTCCCCCGAATTTAAAACTCTTTTGCGATCCATCTAGTATAACTGGCTAACTTTCTATTTATCACTAGTCGAGATTCCTGTAGTCAAAATAATTGTATGAAGTACGAATAAAATAATCGCTTTTTTAGATTTAGAACATTTCTAAAGGATGACTGATAGAGGCTGTAAAGCCGCCTTAAGTGCACCTATATACAAGAAATTAAATAAATGTAAAATATTTTACCCATAAAATTAGTTTCTTTGTTTATTTCGATAAATTAAAGTAAGATAATTTTAGAGTAATACTACGTAAATTTATTACATTTATTTATTTATTTTGTATTCTCATATCTCTCTATCTACCAAACAAACAATGAGGTAAATAAAATATTTAAAATCAACAATCAAAAGTAACAGTAGGTATAAGAATACCTACTGTAAAGCCCGATTTACACATCGACAAGTACAGTAGCGAGTTAAGTAGTAAGTTATTGATTAAGTTGATTTAAATAGATCTCCATCCTATTTTTTGACGAGTTAAGTTGACGAGACGCAAGTGAGGGGGCTACTTCGTACTTAACTCGCCAAAAAATAGGATGGAGATCTATTTAAATCAACTTAATCTTAAAATACTACTTAACTCGCTACTGTACTTGTCGATGTGTAAATCGGGCATTACATTAAGAAATGAGATGCTTTTAGCGAAAGTAAATTGTGTTCAGACAACTTACATTTACTGGGGCTATTGCTTCGTGTACAATAATTGTAATATTATGTCGTTAAATGAACAACGTATTGCAAAGAAATGAATACTACTTACGGATGCACAATTTTACTAGTAAAGTAGATAATGGTTGGATGTCGTAAAAACTGACTAAAGATAATAAGTTTTTAACGAAAAGTAGTCTTAGAAGCATGAATACCTCTTTATGGTAAAGCGGTATTTAAGCCTTCAAGGTTTCGTTATAGGTACTCCAGCGTTTGTTTCTTAAGATGTCAGATAAAACTACCATAAATATGTATTTATTGGGCAAACAAAAAATAAAAATTTACCAATCTTCAAAGTCAATGTTAATTGTTGTAATATTCCACCATTTAATGGGTGGTTATTACTGCTAACCTCTAGTCAATTAATTTCGATAGGCACCTACAACTTTCATGTACATACAGTTGTCTATTAAGCACATTCCTCAATGTTGAACGGTCAATAAATCTTGATGGAATTTGTAAAGTTGATTGAAGGTGTACTAGGATATCAGAAAGTAGTTGGAGGTAGATATCCCGATATGGAAAGATTACTTTCAACGTATACAGGGCATCGACTCTTAAAAGCGCTATTTAAGCTTATGATATGATAACACATTTAAGTATTTTGTGAAGAAAATAAGTAAGTACTTATTTTAACAAACTTCTAAAAATCGAAGAAGTTTCTTAATTTAGTTGTATTTTGTTTATGTTTTCATCTTGTAACATAGTCGTTTCATGACCAATTTTTTAAAGGGTATCCCGGGTTGTTCTAAGAGAATTTTCATGAAAATTGCTTGAGCATAACTTCATTATTACAAGCTATTATTATAAATTCTTTACAAAGTCTTCAAAGTGAGACATGTCATAATGTTTTCCTAGAAGCTACATATCTAAAAATAAATCATAGATAGATAAAATGTAAAGAACAAACAACTCATTAGACACAACATTTTCACACAAGATTTCACGGTGGCTTTCGTCACACAAAATATCACAACACGATAGTCGTGATCACATATTTAGCAAGTAACACACAAATACACACAAACATAATATATTTAGTTGCAAAAATATGCTGTTTAGCGAATTCATAAACATGAAATTTGCGCGTGCGGCGTTCATTTCTCTACGATATTACGCGATTAAGTCAACAAAGAGTTATTACGTTTTAGTTTAACTAAAAGCTTAAGAAAACCTTTCACAATAAGTTTATCGTTGTTGTAGTAAGCCATACACCTCCCACTGCTCTTTCATATAAGAAGTTACAATAATACCATGGCCGATAATACTACGCTGTCTAGACGGGTTGATATCAAATTCTATTCCTTTTTTGTATTTCTACACAAACAAATAACGTGATACTCCGATACCGTACCTAGCTAAGAAGCACCATTGCACCTATAACTACTAAGCGTGGTCTTGCAAACAAAAAAAAATTAGGAAGTTATCATAACTAATTTAAAAATTTTGCCTTTTACTTGTATATACAAACGAAATCGAATGTGCATAGCTACTTGCGTAAGCTACTACATAAGTAATATTTGGTGATGGAATAAGAACTCATAATGTCACCACCCTTGTTTGTCACAGAGTGTCGTTAAAAACACACACCTGCACAATAAATCTGGAAATGTTTCTAGAGATATAGACAATACAGTAGAACAAGTCCATTACATTTTTTAGTCCAACGCACACGGGATGACATGGTGTGGTAAGACCCTGAATTTTTAGTCAGTCACCTCGTATAGAAAGCACCTAGCTTGACTGCCAAGACAATTGTACTTTATAAAATGCATACTAACTCTTTCTTTCAAACACGTGTCGGGAAAGTGATCTTTAATTAGCAAACATTATTACTAAAGCTATGAGTTTCCAGTAATTGATTTATCGACAGTTTGGAAGAAAGTTCAGTCATAACTTTAACTGATGGTGCAGTTTAGAAATTTGATGAACCAATAGTAATAACATTTCTCAAAATTCATTATAACGCCATCTAGAGTTGAACGTGGCAAATTGGCTTTGGCACTTTTATATTGAACATAAACAGCTTTGTACTCTAATTCTTACTCCGTCACCACACGGATGAAGATGTATGTGATGATGTAGAAACTTATATACCTACTTTCTGTAAATGCATACTACGTGTACCAGGCAAAATGATGGCGACTAAGTAAAGGTATTTTATCATTAAGTACCTGTTCGTTCCTGTATTGTCTTAGTGCTTTCAATCAGCTTCAAAACTGCCATTTCCGCGTCATAAATAAAAACCGTACCTATTAAATAGAGGCGTGACAAGTATCCATATTGAGCAAAAGCTCGTAACCGAGTTCCAATCTAATTTACATTATCATTCGACACTTAAGCACACCTCTAGTTGACAATATGTTGCAATAGAGCTAAATTGATTGTATAATGCATCTGTAATGTTTACTGGTGATCTTTTACGTAATACACTTTCTACAAGAAGACACACGAATTGGGTACACGAGTAATGATGAAAGTAACTGAATATTATATGTTATTTGTAAACAATTTTGATACGTTTTATGAGGATGTTTTGTTTTTTTATCGATGAAATGTTGAATTAAAACGTAAAAGATCAATAAGAATTTTGTATTTAAGAGCCAATATCTTTGACATAGAAGAACAGCTTGACACAAATTGGCTGGGTTTTCACCGTACGTGGTCGAGGCCGTCCCTTCAGTTAGACCTTCATTGGCCGCCATGATGACATACAATGTTTAAAAAAAATGACTTTTAATTTTCTTTTTCTTTAACTAACTTGGTTCCTTACCTTATTCTTTAGCAGGCCCTAGAAGTACTCTTAGTATAACTTCTGGTAGATATCCTTGGCACATCAACAAATAAAGATGATTATCATCTATCAACACAAAGACATACAGAAACACTCACCTTGAAACAATAAAGAATTTATACATCAGATAAATACACATACAAAAACATTTCCTTCCTTCAAAGCAAAGCCAGGCAGCTTTAATTGGACTGTCAATCTGTGAGAGGATACGAATTGTCATCGCTATGGCATTGTAACTTCCGAAATTATAAAACAAGGTCAGGATCAGCTAGAAAGATGTAATCAGATCATTTATATTATATTAAATTACTTTGTCAATTACGAGATGAATAGTATATGATTACAAGAAATAGCGCGACGAACTTCCTCGATCCACCCAGTTAATCTTTCTCGAAGCCAAAACGGTCAAGGACGCGGTTGCTATACGTAATTATTTGTGACATCCACAAATTATTATATTGAGTCCAGATATTCTTAGGGCCCCTTTATTTTAATATCTGTAAAAGTCACCACGACACAGACATGGTCTGCAGTGCAAACACTTACAAAAGTGCTATGCTTCGTATAATAATGTAGTACTTAGACTAAAAGAAATGGAGGTAAAATTAAGAAAGGCTGATTCCAGCACTACTTATTTGCGATAAGCTTTTGTAAGAAAGAGAGAGTGATAAGAACAATTTAAATAAAAAGATCACACTGTATAGGAATCTACATGAGCCTGCGCCATATTGTGACGTCACAAATCTTAAATTGAAGGAAATCCTTATTTACGATAAGACTATCATATAACAATCAAACAGTGAAAATCCAAAGCTTGAAATGCTTTCTCCAACAAAACCAATAAACAATCTGTAATTATCCAACATGATCAGCCTTCAACGTTTAACAAATCACTCGTTTATCTACATAATCACTTTCACTAATCACGTTTTGACAGAAGCCTATTGACATCCATGACATATACAAACATTGGCCCGAATTCTTGAGCCATAATGGACCTAGATACGCAATGCGATGTAATTTTGCTGTCATAGACATGTAATAGTATGCAAACAAGACATTTGTATGTGAAATTTTGTGGGACATGTGCAATAAATGCCTACTTCTTTAAGTGTAAAAATAACTGAACTGTAGACTCTGGATTTGGCTTTTCTATTCAATACCAATTTTTTTATTTTATTTAAATAATCCTGACACATTCATACAACACCATCTAGTCCCAAACTAAGCAGAGCTTGTACTATGGATACTAGATAACGGATAAACATACTTAAGTACTTTTTTTTGTAAATACATAAAAATTATACTTACATAGTAAACACCGAGACCAATGCAAACAATCATGTTCATGCACACAAAGTTTTACATTGAGCGGGAATCGAACACGAGACCTCTGCGTAGCAGTCATGTTATATAACCTCTACGCCATAAAGGTCGTCAATTGGCAGTTTCCTATTTTTATAGCTCCTTACTATGGGAATACGCAAAAGGCAGGAAAACGATCTAACTATAAAAGAGTGGCAACAGTAAAAAAGACTTTAATAGCGTAGCTCTCGTCTATATAATTTTTAAAAGTCATAGGGTAACGGAAAAACGACGTCCCTGCTCTTAAACCCTTTGTGTGCCCTGGGCCCTAATCTGCGCCGAGATTTCTTTAATTTTGACTGTTCTACAAGATCATATTTATGTAGGTACCAACAAATCGAAATGTATAAGTCTGACACGAAAATCAATGAATATGTATTGAACCAATGAATATGTATAAATTGGTAAATTTGATCATAGTAACAACCTACAGGTTATTAATGCAATAACTACACATTTTCTCTAATATAGTACAACTGAAGGCGTTAACTCACTACCACGCTCGTACTTGAAGCCAAATAACTCTCAATTTCAAATATGTACTTGTGTATAACGGCCTTTTAATCATGTACCGTCTTACTAATAAACATTTACACACTCGTTATAACAAGGTTATAACAAAAACGTTACTAATAAACACACTCTAGCTATACGCCTGTTATAGCGGTGGTGTAAGTTGTACGTCATTTTATACAACTGTTATACAGTCGACAGACCTCGTATAACAAGTGCATAACTTACAACATTGTGTTGATTTTTCTGTAATTATGGATTATTTACATTATTTTGACATTTTTGACGAAATGGAGAGTGAAGAACCACCAAGAAAGTAAAAACTACTAATCTCGCTATAATCCGTTTATTTTAGATGATTTTGAGTTTAAAACCAAATAAAGATTTACGAAGGCGTATGCAAAGGAAGTGGTAGATTTAATCCGTGGTGAAATCGAACAGAGTACTAGAGCTCGTGTCTTTTCAAGAGAACTTCAAGTTTGTACAGCATTAAGGACATGGGCGCGACAGAAAGTGGAAGATGATGCTGCAGACATTCACGGCATGGGTCAACAATCCGTGACAAATGTATGCCGACACGAGTTGCTATATTGCACTAGCAAGAAAAGCTTACCATTTTATTCCGAAGAAAGCCCAATACGGCAGAGATTTGAAAATGGAAAATTTCATGGTCGTTTTTGGGTGATGAAGGTTATGGACTAACAGGTTATTTGTTTACACCTGTACAAAATCCTGCTAATATTAAGGAGGAGGCCTACAATAAGATTCATATACTGACTAGAAACCCTGTAGAAAGATGCTTTGGTATGGAAACAGAGATTTCGATGCCTATTACACGGATTCAGTGTATCATTAGAATATGTTAAACTGTGTTTAGTTGCACTTGCAGTTCTGCACAATATTGCAATGAAAATAGGGCAAAATACAGAAATAATGGACATAACGCCCGGTGACCCCGTTTTGAGACATAGACCACAAGAACTCAAAATAATGCAACTGGATAAGTTGCAAGGCAATTATTTATAAATTATGTTTTGTAATATAATTAATTAAGTCAAATAAAATACATTTTAGTTATCAATTTTATTTATTTTCTCTGTACGTATTACATTTTCGAGTTCTAAATTTTTCATTTTTAACTGCTGCTCTTTGCCTTGGAGTAAATGTTCTTCTTCGGCCCACTCGTGGGATTGTGTGTTATCACATTAATCCATTTTTAAAGCTTGTTTTGTTACAAAATCACACCATACATTAGCCTATCGATATTGTCACTATTTAGTTTTCGAGGTCAACTAAATACCTTTTCTTATAAATCCCAATTTGAAAAAACGTTCCTCTTCTTTGCTATATATATCTATAATCACTTGATTCTATTTTAATGCTTATTTTTATGAAATTGTAAATCAAAATAAACCGCGCAAACAGAATACGGAATGAAATCTCAAAAACTCAACCGTTTTGACATATTTTAAGAGACGTTCAAAAGTAATGTAAAAATTTGCTAATGTAAAAATATGTAAAAGTGTGAAAAATTATGCGTTTATTACGATTTCTAAGTCGAATTTCAACATTAGGGCATTATATTAATATTCTTTATGACATATTAATTTATTTAATATTTTTACAATAAGAATTAATAGGTAAAAATAAGAAACTAATTTAATGACATTTTTGAATATATTACTTTTTAGAATGTTTCTGACAGTATTGCCAGTGGTCAGTGTCATAACTATTTAATAGTTACCCAATGCTTATACCTGGTTTATTAGAGCTATTACGCTCCTATTCAAGGAATGACTATTCATGTGTATAACGACTGTATGAAATTTTTTATTAGTAAGACAGGTAGGGTACAAAAACTTATCTTACCGTTATCATACTAAACGATTTATTTTCATCCACGCCTATAATTTTTTACTATCACGCCTAATAACTCACAATAGGTAGGTACGTAAATATTATAATAAAATAAAAAATAAATAATCCTCACACATCGCCAGCTAGTCCCAAACTAAGCAAAGCTTGTACTATGGGTACTAGACAATGGATAACTTAAATACTTTTTTTTATTAAATACATACATATTATACATAGAAAACACTAAGACCAATGCAAACAATCATGTTCATGCACACAAAGATTTGCATTGAGCGGGAATCCAACCCGAGACCTCTGCGTAGCAGCCATGTAATATACCGACTGCGCAACAGAGGTCGTCAAATAAATAATACCTACATAATAAATGTTACATTGATGCTAAGGAGGCTTCTATTTTTTTCAGCCATCTATGGCTCTGTAAGTTAGGAATCTCAAAGCGCTGTAAATTTCACTCAAGAATCAGCTAGCATTTAAAAGCTTCTGCACTCACACAGAATGGTCTTAATTTTGTAATCACTTCATGCATTTGCTATCTCCTTTTTCAACCTTCATAAAGGTTTAATGGTACTGGAAATATTAGCGAAATTTTGTAACAAAACCCTACTTAACTTATGTATCATAATTTAAATCTTAATTACATACTAAGCATTGTATTTTGCAACTTTAAACTAAACAAAACCCATTTAAGTTAAAGACATACTCGTACACAGAAACGTTACAAAATATCGCACATTTTGAAAGTTAATAACGCTTATTATATAGTTATTTTATTATAACAAGTTGAGGACAACGAAAATAATTACCCTAATCATGAAAAATTAAAGTAGTTTTTATTCTCAATGGTGCGGTGTTCCCACTCCCACTCACCGCTACATCTAATCAGTAGTGTGTAAATGTTCTATGTTAAGTTGGACAGTGACAGTAGCTAGTGAAATTACAACTCTGTGGTAACCTAATTATTATATAGCACAGTTGTATTAAAAAGCACGAAGCGTATAGACAAGATTACATTAAGGCAACTTTTTCTTCTTGATGTATAAAAACTTTATAGACTTACCGCTTTAAATCGCATTCCCTGATTCTGGCTACCTCTGATTGAATACATTTGAAATGCCAGAAGTCATAAAAACATTCTAAAAGTAAGACTACAGACGAAAGCGCCTTAACTATACAACAGCGATATTTCATAATTGCGCATTCAGTTCGCATGTTGTTTAATGTAATATATCGTAAAATAATCACAGAATAACTTTCAATAGCCGCCGGCTAATATAATCTATTCACATTTCATACGTCCGGCTGTAGCGGAAATAACGGTGCGAATTGTGAGCAATCACTACTTACTTTGATACAAGGTAATATGAACCTCTCTCTTGACTGCCTTTTAATGTCCTATTGCATATAAAACTTTTTTAAATGATAGCAGTTCAGGTCTGTACTTAAACGAAAGAGTTTGGGTCTGCTAGTGCATTTGGCTGCAAAGACATTCATTAAGAAACCAATTAAAAATAAACGTACAAAAGCATACCAAGAGGGGTGAGATTTCTTTGCAGCTAACTGAACAACACTTCAGGATATACGCTATGCCTTTTATGTCTCATAAATGACTTTTATAACTCCCACGGGAACAGATAAGAGACTTTGTTTTTTTCAACTTTTTACAAATTGCTGACAGACAATAAATATTAAAAAATAAACACCTAAAATGACAAAACAAAACACCTTTAACTCCTACCAGTAATATACCTCGTCCGTGTGGTGACGGAGTAAGAATACAATATTTCACCACCCCATCTCATCCCATGGGCGCCGTAGAAACCGACTGAGGGACTATTCGTGAGTATTATCTTTACGTAATAAAAAGAAGGAAAACTTGAAATTAAACCCTATACCAACTCGTCTGGCCAGCGTGGTATTAGTAGGCCAAGTATCCCTCCGTCACGGGAGGGGGCCCTTCCCTGCAGTGGGACATTGATGATGATGATGATGAAACACCTAAATGGGTTTTGAGAAAATATTTCCAGAGTGCAGATCATTTGAACAGTACAGCTTTATTATAGTAAATAGATAAATAGGTAGCCGTAAGCGTTCGACCTATGTCAAAGATAAGGTTAATATAGAGCAACAACTAGCCACGAGGCTGCAAAGTAGGGTCATTGTCAAGTAAAAGTTGCATTACTTGTACTTACCTTTAACTTATGCAATGTGTTCAATGTTAAACACAACTTAGTATGTTATACTTAACATTGATTTATGATTTCATTGGAAATATACCATTAATTTAATGGCTTATATTATGATAAGTACTGGTGGTATGTGACTTCAGCATTCTACCTTACTCATTCTGGCCTTCATGGGTGGGTGAAGACAGAGTTCCTGACTCACCAGTAAAGTTCAGCTTATGATTCTCTCTTTTGAGCCTAAGTGAGTGGCTAGAAAATAATAAGGTGTTATTTAAAGGGTACCTACTGAATAGGTTACCAAATTATCCAAATTTTATTATATTATAATATCATGCAGCGAAGAGTCATCTCTATGATGTCACTCAAAGGAATTTCCGTTACACACCTTAAAGTATATTAAAACCTTTTATCCCACAGTTCAAAGGTAATTTTCGTCTCAATTGTAATAGTTGCGAGTTTCTTTCAACGACAATCAAGACACAATTCCATTGTCTGTGCTTATGCGCGGGCGTGACAACTCCGCGCCCGAATTCTTGCGCACTCACAGCTTAAAGCAAGTGTCATAATATCGACTTATTATTATTTAGTCATGGTGTCGAACTTAAACTGTATTGAAATACCGATTGAGACGGATTTCTTAAATGTTTTCGATGACATTTTAAACCGAATTTGCTGTCTGAAGTATACTTTAGTTTTCAGTGGAGTTATAAATTACTTTTTATCACTAAAAGATTCCTGTCCCAGCAGAGGGACTTTTGAGAAATAATAAGGAAAGATATTTTTTTTTTTTATATATAAAAAAGACAACTTCCGCACTAGGGATCATGCCCTGTGTCGCGGGGACCTTTTTCAAACATCAATTAACGGACACAAAGAACACCCAGACCAGGACAATAATTTGTGGATCTCACAAATTATTGCCCTGCGTGGGGATCGAACCCACAACCTCTTGCACGGCAGCCGCTTGCGCTACCGTCGCGCCACCGAGGTCGTCAAATGTATATGATATATTTTTTAATGAATCATGATCTGAGGCTTGTTGTAATTAATTATGTTACGGTATGGTCACAGCGACAACTCTTATATCATTAATTAGCATATAGCATTATTTGATTAGTTATAATATGTCAACTTAGAGATTTATGATGTTTGGAGTAGAAGGACATTGGATTTAGAACGTTTTCTAATTAAAAATAATGTTGATACGGATTACACTTAATACACAATATTGTTTACTTCATTTAAACGTCTTTGTTCCCCAAACTATTAATTTAACTATTCTTCTCAATTAGAGACAAATAAGAATAATATTCCTTTTAATATTGTTATTATTATTTTTATCTCAAAATAATAAAAATTCGTAATGACAAAAATAGATTTTAAAAATAGAACGTACAAAAATATAAATAGGTAAGCTGAATAGCTTACCTATTTATATCTTTGGTTCTCAGTAGGTACTTCGTATTCTATGCAATGCTATAAACAATTCTGTCTCCTAGTTTTTGTCAGTTGCACTCAATACTCGGTCACGATCTCAGTTAACAGTAGCTATCTATCAGTAAATCGATGGGTCCTACGTATAAGGGCAAAACTAACAATTTGACAATTTTGACTTTTTTATGGTAAATGCATCCTATCGATATGATTAATCGTGTGAGCTATTAAAACTAAAAAATATCTGCACGGAAACACGACTTTTTATTAAAGTATAACGGCATATGTAGCGTGAATTGAAACGTATAAGGTTCAAAGAGCTATTTTGAGACTTATACGCGGGGAATTTCCGCGCGTCTGTTTACTTTTTGGGTCAATCTGATACTTTCTGTCTAATACTTTTGATTTGCAAAAAGTGTTGTTGTCCCGAAGTGGTGATATTAGTCTATTTTATTACAGTCATAGGTTGAAGGTATATAACTTATCAGTTTTTAGGAACATAATTGGTACCTGCTCCTTATGGAACGAACAAATTGACGATAAACGAATAACTAATGTAAATAGCGAGCTGTGTTTATAATATATAATTAAATTAAAAAGTCAAGCAGGTTGTAACGACTTCAGATTTTGGTCGGACAACTGCACCGGCCAAAACCGAAACATGATTATGTTTTAGCTGTGAACGCGACTTCGTCCGCGATTAAATTTGAAAAGATATAAAAAAAAACTTGTTTGAGTAATTCATAGAAAGTTTATTCATCATCATTATATCAGCCAATCGACGTCAACTGCTGCACATAGGCCACCTCCAAGTATTTCCACCTTGTGCGGTCCTGTGCCTCCTTCATCTATCGGCTTCCAGCCATCCACACCAGCGCTTTCCGGTACACGGTCGCCATTCCAGAATCGTTATGCCCTAACAGCTGTCGGTTATTATCCACGCTATATTGCTGCCCTGCTTGCCTTTCTTTTGCGGATCTCCTCATTTTTGATTCGATCACGCAGGGAAACTCCCAATAAAGCTCTCTCCAATGCCCCTGAGTGACCATGAGCCTTCTGAGTAAGCCCATTGGTCAGGCTACAACATAGCTCTCTCCATTGCCCTGTGAGTGACCATGAGCCTTCTGAATAGGCCCATAGGTCAGGCTACAACATAGCTCTCTCCATTGCCCTGTGAGTGACCATGACCCTTCTGAATAGGCCCATAGGTCAGGCTACAATATCGCACTCTCCATTGCCCTGTGAGTGATCATGAGCCTTCTGAGTAGGCCCATAGGTCAGGCTACAACATAGCTCTCTCCATTGCCCTCTGAGTGACCATGAGCCTTTCGAGTAGGCCCATAGGTCAGGCTACAACATAGGTCTCTCCATTGCCCTCTAAGTGACCATGAACCTTCTGGGAAGGCCCATAGGTCAGGCTACAACATAGGTCTCTCCATTGCCCTCTGAGTGACCATGAACCTTCTTAGTAGATCCCATAGGCCCTCTAAATTTGATTTTTTTTATCATAGCGTGATGTTATATATAGCCTATAGCCTTTCTCGATAAATGGTCTATCCAAAACTGAAAATTAAATTCAATTCAAAGAAGTAGTTCCTGAGATTAGCGTGTTCAAACAAACAAACAAACTACAACTATAGATGCAACCTAACTGAAAACACAGTTACTAGGTTAGCAGATTCTAAAACGTATAAATGTCAATGTGATTTAATTATCGAAATATCCGAATGTCTTTCATTATAACTAATTAATTATCAACTACTTCAGTCCTAAATTGATTTCATGAGCAAAAATATTTAAAAATGCTTCTTTTTTGCAAATTTTGATTGATACATTGGCCCTTTTATGGTGGTTTTAAATACAAATAGTTTAAACAAAAACTAACGTAAAAGGGCGAATATGCAGTAAAAAAAAAACTGCTTAAAATATATATACAATAATTTAGTATATATAAGTAGGACAATTGTCTCAGTAAACCAGCAAAGTTTCATAAACTTCGGTTTTACCAATCTTAAGTTATAGCAAGTTTAAACTTTGGAAGCCTCTCCTGTAAAGTTGTCATTTTGCATTTTGGCCCTTATACGTAGGACCCATCGAAATATAAAGTAAATTCATTGTTCGATAGGAGCTCGGGTGCGGCCTTGCGATCTAGACTAGCCGGTCACTTTTTAAAGCAAGTTACCTATGAAATATTTTCCGGTAATATAACAAAGGAATGACAAAGAAACATTGAGAATGTATTGACTAATCACTTCCTACAACTGTTAAAGGGATTTAATTGACACTTGTGATCTTTTATGTACGGAGAGCATAAGGTTGACTTTTCTGTGACGTCGCGTTTAAACGCTAAACGCTGTGCAAACGATTTTATATGAATGTTATGCAGATATCCTTGTAAAAAACCTAGAATGTACAGGCAAAATAATTTGAGTGTGCTGCATGTGCAAATCTCAAAAGATGAAACCGCCTCTTACCACCTACGCGTGTTTGGTTAATGAGGTGAATTGTATCTAACGCTATCGCCTCACGGCACTTTTACATTAAGTACTTTAACTTTGATAAAAGGAGATGAATGCCAATCATTGATAGGCCACATTTCCAAAATATTGTTCAACAAAACATTTATTATTCCTGTTAATGTTAATGGGAAGCTGTAATGATTATAGAAATGATATTGCTTGATGAGTTGTAAATATGAATAAACAGCAAAACATATATTTACGTCTACCATTAAAAACATATCGATAGAATCTCATGAATATAGTACATAAACACGACACGTGCATTCAAACTATTGCATATTTATCTTTATAAATAAAAGGTTTAATAAATGAGCCACTTCCTTTATAATAAATAATGGTAATAACCTTCACAACTACATAAACATGATCGTTTAAGATATATTTGTACTTAATCCGTTCCAATTTAACTTATTACCTACTTTGTAAACGTTGCTATACTTATTTATGGGTAAATATAATATATTGCCTGCGGCTACGGTCACGCGTTATAAGTAAAGATTTTACCTAAGCGCTCCACAAACTATGACCCTCCTCGATTGATTGATTGCCAGCGATAACGCAGTCAGTGTCGCAGAGTTTTGGGCTACATTAATTTAGTCCAGTATCGTTTGCCATCGATACGCTAAGAAGAAGTAAAGATTTTTTTTTTAAAATCTTGAAACTAGTAGCTATTCATTTTTGATATCGCTAATGATACTTTTTTCACTTAATAAGCAACAAAGATCCTATACAAAACTTTAACCTATTCCTACCTACAGAGTCTTAGTTAGTCGCGTGACGGAGTAAGAATACAATATGTCACCACCCCATTTCATACCATGGGTGTCGTAAAAACCTACTAAGGGACTATCTGTGAATATTATCTTAACGAAATAAAAAGAAGGAAAACTTGAAATTAAAAACTATACCAATCTGTCTGGACAGAGTGGTATAGTTTGAGTGGTTGAGTCGGAAGGAGGCCAGTCCCTGCAGTGGGACATTAATGGGATGTTATGATGATGAACCAACAGAGTGTAACAAATGTATAGTAGAAACTTTTGAAAGAGGTTTATGTTCAGAAATGGAAATCAATTCCTTATTCTGTTGTATTTAACGAAAGAACCTATAATATTTATAAGGAGGAGTTATTTCCTTCATATTTTACTTAAACTAATACTAGGTTACCTCATTTAACTTCTCTATGTAAAATAAATAAAGCATTAAGGCGATGCAATGTACGTCAAGTCTGATTTAACTAAAACTGTGCTATAAACCGGAGTTCTCGACCCGAGCAGTAAAACTGGATGGAACACATTAGGTTTCTCAATAAAATGCGATTGCGTTTATAAAGACACGATTCCGAACACTCCCACGGACGTTCAATCACTACAGGAATGAATAATAGCCCTTCTTTAGATGACAGGTTTGTAACAAGTCGCTTTAAGAAGGAATGGGCAATCAGTTTTACATTTCCGATAGTTATTAAGACTATGGTAAAAGAATTGATTAGTAAAAATCCATAAATAATTGTTCTGGTCTTGAGCCTGGTTTATCTTTATGCCCGTTATTATTATACCCTAAATTTGAATTTTGACACAGGGTAAAATCCCAATAGATAACCAAGGAAGAGATTTTTTGAGAGTCACTGACACTGACATCAGGAGGGAATGCTTTTTCACTTACAATTAAACACGTCCTAAGGATCCCTACAGATGACATAAACCCATTTATTTGCATATTAATGGAGGTTCGCCACTCACCGTTGTCTAAATATGATTTAAAAAGCGTATTTCTTATTTACAATTTGTTTTTGTTAAATGTGTAGCAGCTAACTTAAAGCATACACAAAATACTTCACATCTACAAAATACTTTTCAATGCGTCTGGTTAAATTTGTAACTAAACAAGACAATCTAAACAATAATTAAAAACAACTCTAACATTGACTCCAATTCCTCGCAAGTATAGTCCTCAGGGTCACGTGCCGTGGTCAGTGACCACAGTCTATACAGTTAACCGTGGCAGAATCGGTCAAAACGTCAGAGACACGGAATCGCATCCGTCGACGTGACTCCTAAATAATATCAGCCATCAATCACACAGGCCAATTAATGTGAAGCTAGTTTGTGAATCATTCACATAAGCCGATTGGAAAAAATATCATAAACTTCTTTTTTATTTTATATACGAAGAGGCGAAAAAAAAAATTGGCGATTGGGTAAGTCAGTCGTCTTTATGGATAAGGCGACATAAAAATTCTTTTAAATACGATCTAGGCAAAACTAAGCAGTTTCTTAAGTTGTTTCTTTTCCGTAAACTAACCGTTTTAACGAAAAAACAGCATCAATCTATACTTATAATAAAACTGTAGAGAGATCAATTATGTACATTGAATATATGTTAAAAATTAAAATTGGAGGATGAATGGTGATCGATACTAATGCCAAAAATGCAATCAATAAATTTTTTGTCTGTCTGTCTGTCTGTCTGTCTGTCTGTCTGTCTGTCTGTCTGTCTGTCTGTATGTGCACGCATGGGTCAAAAACTACTGAAGGCATTTTAACCAAACTTGGTACAATTGTAGTCCATACTCCCGGGCAGGTTATAGGCTGTATAACATAACGCTAAGACACATAGGAGCTGAGCAGTGACGAAAAATTTGAAGCAAGTCGGTTGAAAAAAAGCGCGTTCGAGCTCTTATCATCGCATACGTTGATCATACGCCAAAAATATGTATTACAAAAATAATGGTCTTCAAACGATGAACAAAAAAGTCCTGAATAGTATATATCTATCTTTTATATATTAGTCACAATAACCTGTTTAATCGTTAGGGTTTTCTTCAAAGTGTATTAAATACATAAATATATTGTAATTTGCATAGACATATCTTTTTCAAACTCCCATATTTCAAAAGTACACTTTAATACCTTATTCATAAAAAAAAAATTATAGAAATCGGTTTATAAACACACAAGATTTAGATGAAAGAAAATTTCCAAATGTCGCCGCGCCAGTATGAGTACGGCAGTACGGTTGATTTTTGTTTAACGTCCGAAACGGCCAACCGGTGCATCTATATAATTTCATTCACATTGACTCTTAATGCGAACGGACGTGGTTCTTATTGACTCTTCTCGGAATAAGCGCGCTTTAGATATTAAAATACATAGATACGTAGTTTTTAGGTATTAAGTTTAAAGTAGGTATCTATCTATACTATAATAAAACAATCGGAATCGGATAAGTAATACTCGAGATATCGCTAGATCTCTTTATTAGAACAGTCCAATACAAATCAGGGGTCATGAAAAATGGATTTGGTTCAATGTTGAATGAATTTAAATTTCGTTTCTTTTGTTCACGAGATGGCGTTACCAGTAGTAATCATAAAATAAATGAGTTTTTAAATACATAACTATTTTATTATTAAGTGCTATTAATAAGTTATTCCTTTTAAATGTTAATAAAATTAACCATGAATCGTATGTGTAATATCAATTATTATAAGTCTTCACACTAGCCTTTAAAAATATCAATTTAACGGACACAAAGAACATCCAGACTAAGGACAATAGTTTGTGTATCACAATTGTCCTCCATGGGAATCGAACCCGCGACCTCATGCACGCCAGCCATGTAATGCGACCGCCGCGCCACCGAGGCAGGTAATTCTGCCGCTCCATAACGTGGCGTGCAAATGTATTCATTCATAATTAATTAGCGATTATCCGTGTGGTGACGGAGCAAGAATACAATATGTCACCTCCCCATCTCATCCCATGGGTGGCGTAAAACCGACTAAGGGACTATCGGTGAATATTCTCTTTACGAAATAAAAATGAAGGAAAACTTGAAATTAAACCCTATACCAATCCGACTGGCCAACGTGGTATTAGTAGGCCAAGTATCCCTCCGTCACGGGAGGAGGCGCGTCCTTGCAGTGGGACATTAATGGGCTGTTATGATGAAAAAAGCGATGTCATTTATTTTAACTTACAAATTTGACAACAGATGGCATTGTGCCTGTGACGTCATTTTCAGTATCGCGGTATTAAGATTTTACTTGAAAGAATGACGTTCGCTCATGTCTTTCAGTATAAGTTTAGACACAGTCTTCATAGATCTGTCTTTGTAAAGATCTGTTTTTGAAAAGGTTTTGGTTCGTTCGTTAATTTTACAATTCGTGTGTAGGTATATCTGTTTGTTATAAGGTTTAAAAAACGATTTTTCAGTATTAAATCGAATTGCGAAGTAAGTAACATCCGCCACGCGAACGAAGTCGCGGGCACAGCAGCTAGTTTTAAATAAAATATTGAATTCATGTACTCGTTAATATACTTAATGTAGGTAACTCTTTTCAATTAGCACAAGTGTATGAAATAATTTAAATTAAGGTTAAATACCAAACGTTTCCGGGCATTCCTGTGTAGAATTACATCAGACATAATTGCACTTAAATAATTAAAATATTATTTAATAATTATATCATCATAATAGAGTTGTAAGAAGGATTTACACGAAGTGCACTCCTGGTCTGTTGGTTCTCACAATGTTAAACTAAGCAATGTATACGTTTTACACTCATGTGTTACCAATCCTTTTTATTTCTTTCAAAATGGCGATTCTTAAACTCTACCAAAAACCAGTAAAATGGCATGCATTTCTTTTTTATTTTATGCTTGTGGGTCAATAAAATATTTATTTTTTAAAAGATACGGTAATGAACGGTAATTTAATAATATGTTAATATACCATGCATCTTTTTTTTTAACAATCTTTATGCAAAGATTACAATATGATGAGCAATTTTAATAAACCAATTATTATACAACTACACTAATTATATTTAAGTGGTGTGTATGGTACAATGTATATTTACACTTACATATAAAACGTAAATAAATGTTATATGTATGTATATTTTGTAACATCCAACTTATCACAATTACGCTAAGCCCTTAGGACACTCATGACATAATTATTATTGACCAATGATTTTACTTAGCTAATTAAGTAATAATATTTTCTTTTCAATTTTGACATAAAATATATAGTTTTTTAATTTCTTTGTGTATTTTTGGCGGTAGTGATTTTTTACACTGTTTATACAAACAACCTTACTAGTTATTTAGTCTACTTATAAATGACCTGTCTCTGTATCTTCTGACAAATGTTCCCCAATCGTTGAACGCTTACCAATTTTCAAATTAGACTTTTCCTACGGCCCTTCATTTCTGGCGCTGGCGCTGACATGATACGAGACTCCCTAAGATATCTTCTGACCAACCTATGCTACATTTAATTTTGAACTTTCTTTTAACACAAAAAGGTTTAAAATGTGTACCTACTCCATTCTATGTTTCATTAGTCTGTACTGGGGGGGGGTTCGTTAAGTTGCTACAGCGCTTAAGCAGCTGCTTGCTCTAACCTTAATACTATTATGGTGCTAAGACTTAATTGATGACTTAAACACTGTGCGCCGCCATATTTTAATGATTCTCTGTATATAGACTTAATTAATGCTATGGTCGGTGTAATTAAACTACCTATCTGTATCGTTTTAACATTTCTTGAATCATTGTGAATACAGCATTTTATTCTTAGATATTATTATTAGTCGTGTGATATTAAAGTAAAAAAATAACAGTTCTTTGAAATTAATTAATATTTTTATGAGAAATTTTAAAGGCCTAAGGGCTAAAAGGCCTTTCTTAGTTCTTTATTATATCCCTAATATTTGCCACCAATTGCTTTAATTTCGCTCGTGGTTTGTGACTGGAGCAGTGCAGCATTCTTTATTTGTATCAAAACTAGAATCTCGAGTTAATTTGTAATACTTAATAAGAAAATTAATATACTGATATTCTTAGCATTAATCGATTTTTATTTAGAAAGTTACACGAAAGCGTAATTCAAGTACTCACACCTGACCCTGATACTTGTCTGTTCCTATAGTGTTATTCCTATATTTTTCCTCATTTGTATACCTGCCATAAAGTAAAAAAGCAAAACGTACATATTCTGGACTTCCCCATCATTTGTTATTCAAGTGCAGCAATAATAACGAAGGTCCTTTCAACAACATCAATGATTCTGATGTTGGTTTGATTTCCTGCACGCTCGGACAGTTATAATGCTGCAGCTGTCGTCACGATATGCCAACCTTTGGCATATAATGATCCTGCTTTGTAATACACAATCACCCTTTTATATGCAGAAAACCTGTATGAGGGCGTTTATAGGTACAGTCAGCCCCAAAAGTCGCTGAACACATTTTAAATTCCAAAACTGCTGAACACTAAAAGTGGCATAAGTCAGTGTTGCAACAAGAGTACAAAATAAGCTAAACGTACAAAACTACCATAACACGCTGCACACGGTTATTCCAAAAGTAGCTGCACACGGGTATTTCAGAAGTAGCTGAACACTAGTGTTCCAAAAGTAGCTGAACACTAGTGTCTATTATGTTTACTCGTTGGAATAGATACATAATTTCAACACAATTCACAGAGATTCGATAGCCTAGGGTATAGAACACTCGACTTTGATGAAGTAGACGTGCGTTCGAAACCGGGTTGTGCCAAGTATTTTTTTTGGTTTTTTTATTTTTTATTTATTGTATTTTATCTCAAAAAAAACAAGTAACTTAAATTCACCGTCACTGTTCACAGGTATTTTAATAAAGTTAAAATATTATTTTTATGATCATTATGACTTTAAATTGTATGAGAAACATTTTCGGAGATTCGATGATATGAGTTGAAATGTTATGTAAGAAGAAGTGCTCCCTGTTGTGCGACATTTAACTTAATAGTTTTATGACATGCAACTAAAATTAACTCTAGAGGTGATAAAGCCATTTAATTAATTAAATTATTTAATTTAATTGTCGAATATACATTTTTTTCGTAAACGAAGTCGCGGGTTACAGCTTGTATTGAATAATAATAGTAGAAAACAAAATAAGAAAAAATAAAAAGACACAAAAAGTAATCCGTTCCTCAGGATCGAACCAGAGCTGTTTTCCTTTCACCCAAGCTCTATACAAGCAAAGCTATCGTGTTGACAACTGTTTTGATGAAATCGTTAATGTAGTATTCCGCTTTGAAATTGGCTTGACTTTTGTCTACTGTCAAAATCACTCACTACAACTACACTGAAACTCGACCGCAGATGAGCGACGCAGCGGGCGACGTTGCCGTTCAGTCATGCGCGGCTCCCGTATACTGCATGAGTTGGCAACATCGATACTTCTGAAATACCCGTGTGCTGATACTTTTTGAAATACCCATGTGCAGCTACTTTTGGAATAACCGTGTGCAGCGTGTTATGGTCGTTTTGTACGTTTAGCTTATTTTGTACTCTTGTTGCGACACTGACTTATACCACTTTTAGTGTTCAGCAGTTTTGGAATTTAAAATGTCTTCAGCGACTTCTGGGGCTGACTGTACATACGTCGATTAGGTAACTTCTTAAAGATCGTATACCAGTCGATCTGAACTCGGTTGGAGACATTTTTGAACTTCCAAAAGTAGCCAGTTTACTAACTAAAATACACGATGTTCCTTACAGGAATTACCTGTTGACTCTATACAATGAACTAGGTACCCAAAATCTATCATTGTTCCTAAATTTACAAAAAAACTTAAAGTAATCTTAAAAACCAGACAAACAAATTGCTCGCACGATTGCCAATCAAAATAATCATAGATCCAACTGTTATTGTTGCAGTATTTTGAAAGTATTCACTTTCTATCTGACATTCAAAAACAAAGTCTACAAATCTAGCGTTTCAGTCGTGATAGATATAAGTGGTCAAACCAAAGTCGTGGCGAGGTCAAACACTATCACGAAACTAGAACTATTACAACATTCAGAACTCCACCTTGTATCAGGACTAATATGAGTCATCTATGCATTGCATTCTTTGATTCGCGTGTTTTAATTTGCGTTAATTTATAGCTTAAGATGTCTGAATTATGCTGCACCTTGAAACGTAAAGCTGTTTACCAACATGACGACATTGTTACAGAACAGTAAATCTACTTTCGATTTTATATTACGATATCGGGCCATAATAACTGTTTTTATTTTATGACAAATAATGCATAATACTAAAGGACTTGTCATTTAAAAAAGATAAAAGAGACTGCCCTACATTAAGCTAATATACACTACAAGGATGCAATTGCAATTAAGGAAAAGATAGGTATTTGCCCTTCTAATTCTACTTGGTTTAGATAATGCAAGAAGTAATATAATATGAATAGCGTATCTCTTAGTCGGAATTTTCGGTACCGATAATATAAAATGGAGTCTTGGCATTATGTACGATTAATTACATTATACGAAAATATTTAGGCTTAAATAATCGAATATAGCAATCTCGGTAGCAATAAAGTAGTAGCTGTAGCTGTGCCACATTCGACAGTATTGCTAAAACTTTACTGGATGCCAAAAAAGGAAGTAACTAGGTTTGAGTACTCGTAGCAAAAATTCCTTTAGTTGCGAACATTCTGAATTAAAACAAAGTTTGCAACGGAAAGGCCAAGATTTTATATATATTATGTGATAATACCCCCCGTGTGGTGACGGAGTAAGAATACAGTGCATCACCACTCCATCTCATCCCATGGGTGTCGTAAAAACCGACTAAGGGACTTTCCGTGAATATTATCTTTACGTCTTATAAAGAAGGAAAACTTGAAATTAAACCCTATACCAATCCGTTTGGCCAGCGTGGTATTAGTAGGCCAAGTATCCCTCCGTCACTGGAGGAGGCCCGTCCCTGCAGTGGGACATTAATGGGCTGTTATGAAGATGTGATAATACCTACCTTATGAAGTTAAGGAACTAACAAGACATTATTTAAAGTAGATGTTAATGTAATTGTAAGTTTATAATGTCATTACGAAACGAAAGGAAATACTTGGCATAGCTAACGCAAGTACGTACCCAAAAGCTGTGTTCCAGGCTGTTCGAGAGCCTGTCATCAATGCGTGTGTCATGACTCACAAGAATTACAGGCGTCCTTATTGAAAGCTCATTTAATTGTTGCTATATGTAAGGAGTAGTAAACTATTTTGCTATAAATGTATAAGCTCAAAAAGAATTGGAAAGTTAGAGTGGAAATACACAATTTTGAAGTCCCCATAATTTCATCTTAGGGGTTCGTCCGTCAGTTCATTTTGACTTTACTTGGTCTGATTGTTTTTATGAGTAACTAGCGGCTTGTCCCGGCTTCGCACGGGCATTATTATCCCGCTTTTTTGTTAATTTTTTTCTGAATTTTCTTAGCTATAAACCTCACGGAGTCCGAGACCTTTCCAACAAATCCAAAACCGTGAAAATCGGTTCGTGCGTTCTGGAGTTATAGCGTCAGGAAGGAAAACCCGACTTATTTTTATATAGTAGATACCTAATTTGTGGATAGAGCAAATAATAGTTTTAACGTGCACGTTGCACGGTGGCCGCTAACAGAAACGCTGCGAAACCAAGGCAGTCAATTGTTCAATTTAACAAGATTTTTTTCAGCTTGCTTAGTTTATTAGGCACCAATAATATTACAAAAAGCCGGACTTATTTCAAAGTAATTGATTACGTTATCTTAATAAAATCAAAGTAAAAACCCAAATAGATGCATACCTACTTAGTTCATCATTGTAAATGGCGCAATAAAGGCCACGTCATTCTTAAGATCGCGGATAGATGGCGCGTAGGTAATTCCGAACAATACAAGAACGTCCCACGCACGTCTCAGAACTAAAGAGCTACGGTTACCTTTACATAATCGCAATCATTGAGATCAGGCTTAAGGTCAAACTGCTATTTATCTAGCAGAAAGCTTGAATGACAGTGAAGACTATCATTACGATAGAGAGAGTTGCAATATTTGGACAGATGTATTCTCTAAATGTCAGCGGCTACAAGTCTTGGTCAGTATGTAGCAATTCCCCAGGATCGTCTTAAGACACCAAAAGAACTACTCCTTACTCCTCACAATACTCTACTATAATAAACTTCAATAGTAGAGTATTGTAAAAAGTTTTCTATCTTTTTGTTCTTAATATACTTAGTCAGAGTGTTCTATGTATTTATCTAAAAAGTATATAAGTAAGTATAATATAAACTTAATGTTATTTTACTTAAAATTTTGTACTTATATGTCATTTTGTCTAAAACATAATAATAACCAATTCTAGATAGACTACTTAACTACTTATTCTTATATAAAAACAATAATAAAGTGCAGTATCATTTACATCATACTCGTATAATCAAAAAATAAACATCAATTTTAGTTTATTATTTCAGTTTGAAAATAAGTTCTCATATTAAATAAGTAAGTATAAGTAGCATAAACGCTATTGAAAAACGCCACCAAAAAGTACATCAGGCGATCCAATTTAGTCGTCATTAATACTGTTTCGTTCGGTCTAATGCATCTTACGAAAAGAGAATTACATTGATGGTTGACTGGTCGCAATTGTATGCAGATGATGTTCAGCAAAACATGATCAGAATTGCCTAATATTGTCTAGAATGAGGCATGAATCTGTGATGGTTTGAGGCAATTTGTAAGCGTTGTAAGAAACCTCACGGCCTTGGGGGAACACGCCAAGAATTTTGAGTGGACATTACAAGGCTTTGAATTGTGTAAAAGTGAATCATATTTGGATTTTACAATAAATAAAATTGTATTACTAGTTCGCGCGCGGTGGTAACATTTTTAGGAGGCAATGGACAATGGACATCTTATAGATGAAATAATTATAATGAATATAGTATTTCACCATTTTGCATGTAATTACGAAAAAAGTATGTACAATCGATTCTAGTATCCATCGTTTAGGACAAGATGACGTTGTGTGAATATGTAAGGAATATCATTATACCTACTTAATTATATTTATTTACGATTAAAAGATTGTGGCACCAACCCCAAAAGGGTCCATATTTGATCTATGTATGTTTTACCACCTTTGTAAACTTAAGGAGAGCAATAAATATTTGAGTTTGAGTTTTATTAGTACCAGTAGCTTCTGAACTACCTACTATGACTATGATGAAAAGAGAACTTTTCCTCTATAATAATGAAATCGTGACCATGAGCTAAATTTTAATAGCTACTTTGCTTAAGGATACTGTTAATCATCAGGATAATTGTCACGAAGTGGAATTTTCTCTGATTTCCTAATACTTGCGTAGTGGACAAAGTTTTCCTTTTACCTGATTAGTCAACAATACCTGAGAACCTTTTTCAAGGAAATTTATCCATCTGTTTATATCCGTCACAAGGAAAATTACAATGACGTGATTATCAGTTTCGTAAAAGGTCAGTTCTAGCATTGAATCTTCCACAAATAGCAATCGATTAACCACCAATTTACGTAGGTAGCAGTAGAAAAATATTTATTAGTTAAAGTTTGTAATTCATTTAATTACAATATTCCTGTACATTTAACTAAATATAAAAACATTAGGTAAATAAGTAATATTATTAAAACCATATAAATGCAACACATCAGATATTATATCAAAAGTTTTAAGGTCACCAACATCGGGCATGACTAAATAACTTGTTTTTATTGCTGTAGGTATACTTCATAAGGCTTCATATAACAACCATTTATACTACATTTATGATTAAGACAAGCAAAGCACATAAACCAACCCTTAAAGTTTCATTCTTCAGTAAAAACTTCTCGAATAGAAGTGTCTTTAATCTTCTTATTATAAAAAAACTCTTTCGCTATAAAGCAATGTAATCCACAGACTACCAAAATAACATCTACAAAGCAACTATCTATGCCCCTGGCCTTGTTGATGCGCTTGTTAAAATCTTCAACAATTCCCAGAATATAACTGTAAGAACAGTACAAACTCGTTTCATTAACCACATGACTAACACCTACATATAGGTAACACTAAATATTTTAAAACAACAAGTTGTAATGTGACCTCACTATAATAAACCTTTCACTCCGAGCTTAAAACATATGCGATTCAGCCATGGTTCAACAAGTGTATACAAAAGAGTGCGTAACAAAGAAAATAAAAGTTAGCAGGTTGTTGCAGCTGTCATTTTAGTGATGGATTGTGATGGGATCAAAGATTCACTTTGGTATAAGATTTGATTAGAAGGGATCACAGAAAGTACACTAAATAGTTTTGTACTGACCAACGAAAGGAAGTGGTCTCAGAATACCATACTAACAGACTAATACTGGATTTATTCAGAGGTTTGTTAAAATTTCCTGCTTTTAGTTTTCGTAGAGAGTAGATCATTTAATGTTCTTTTATCGCCACAAAAAAGTTGAATGTAAAATAATTGTACTTAAATTATTATGAAATTAATTAAAACATCATAATAATTAACTTTACCGTATTTTGAAATGACTTAAAAATGCAGGAAACACTAGAGCATTATGATTTTAATTGTCATGTCATCGACCTTAGATTACGTAAATCGAGGATATGCACCTTTGTCTAGTCTGTATAAAGATTAGTCATAACTATTCGATGGCCGCCAGTTTTTCTTATCAAGATCTTACGATTCCGTGGATAATGATGCTATTAGTACACACAGCAACACATCAAGTTAAACATTTTCATTTGAAATTGTGTCTTATTTCAAGGTATTAAGGAACATGAGTGTCTAGGTTGATTAGTTGCTGTGTGTACATTGGTGTGAACTTGAGAAATATAATTAAACATTTAGAATGAACTAATTCGTTACGGAGTTGCTGGATTAATACCAACAATGACTTTTGTTTTATACACTGATTAAAAATAGATTTGTAGTTAGATACATCTAATGCAAATTTGCCGAAGGTTTTAATTTCGTAGAACAAAAACATTTACTTAAAACAACAATCGTTTGAAGTTCTTTAAATTTATTGGTTGAGAGAAAACTTTGCTTTACAGGAATTATTTGACCTTACCACCTTGAGATCACGTAGTAAAAATGTCGGTGTTGTAAAAGGCGCATTTGAGATGTTGACAGCTAAGTACAAAATGAAAAAAAAGATGTCAAAGGAGATAAAATTGTCTTCTACAGACAAAGTGCACCAGACAAATCCAAAAACAAATTTTCCGTTTATAAATAACACTAAAACTTGTTGTTCTACTCCCCCCAGGTGTGTGAAGTGCCTAGACCCGCACTTCACAAAGGAGTGCGCCCGCACAAGGGCGCCCCCCTGTGTGCTGTGTCTCCAAACCGGGCACACAGCCAACTACATGGGCTGCCCCCGCGCCCCCCAGCGCAAGACCCCCGTTAGGAAATCTAGGGCACCTAGGTCCAAACCCGTCCCTCCCCCCGCGACGGAAAGGAACTTTCCGAGCCTCCCGGCAAAGGAAAGCACCCCTGCCGCTGCGGGTACTAGGCCCGCCTTAGCATGGGGCCCGAAGGAGGTGGCACTAGTGCCGCCCAAACCGGCGCTCCTCCCCACTCCCATCCCATCCTCCCAGCCCGGCTTAGGCTCAGGAGCCCCCTCCAACCCACTAGGTGCAATCCGTAGTGCACTAAACGGCATCAGCATCGCGGAGGTGCAAATATTTGCACGCAAGTACCGCGAGATCACTGACCCACTCGCTCTGGCGCTCTTGCTAGACGAGCACGCAACTCTACTCTACAAGTTAGGTTTCCAATAGGTAGTTAGGTACACACACATACTAACACTAACATGGACACCAACACACACACATCACACGCACATAACACGCCAGCTACACTCGCACTCACCACGGGGCGCATCAAGCCTAAGGGACTGTCGTTGGTTTCTTTCAACGCCCGAAGCCTCAGACCACAGGTCAACGAGCTCAGAGAGTTCGTCAAGAATCTTGGGGTTGACCTACTCCTTATCCAGGAAACGTGGCTCAAACCCACTTCCCTGAAAGGATTGTCAATTCCCAAGTTCTCCTTACTCAGAAATGATAGAACCACAGGCCATAATGGCGGTGGCACAGCTATTTATTTCCGAAGGGAGCTACACTGTTCACCCATGGACACTCCGTCACTCACCAACATGGAGGCAACTATATGTAGGTTGTCGATGATAGGTCACCAAACCCTAGTCATAGCGTCCGTTTATATACCGTCGGGTAACCTCCCCCTGAGAAGTGATTTTGAAGCACTCCTCTCGCTAGGTAATCACGTTATCTTGTTTGGAGATTTCAACTCTAAACACAAAGATTTTAATTGTAGGACCACAAACACAAACGGTCGAGCCTTAGTAGAGATTGCGGAAGCATTTGAGCTGGAGGTTATCAGCCCATATGACTGCACGCACTATCCTAGCGCTAACGCTTACGCACCCGACGTCTTAGATTTTGCTTTGACGAAAGGTGTTTATCTACCTTTAAGGTCTGTAGAAACCCTACACGACCTGGGCTCAGACCACCGACCTGTACACATAGTATTAGGCCCGCTCGAACCGTCAGCCCCTCCCACCAAGTCTTTTGTTAACTGGGATAAGGTCACTAGGTCTCTCGCCTCTGCGATTGACGAGCCCGACTCTCCTTTTGCTTTCTCTCCTGACTCGCTGAATAGCGGGGAGAAGATCGACGAAGCAGTAAATTCATTCACACGCTTAGTCACCAAGTCTGTGGAAGATAATACGAAGGTGGTCAACCTGCCTAGGCGGGCACAGCTGCCGGCGGATATCCGAAACACGATAAAGGCTAAGAACGCAGCGCTTAGAAGGGCTGCGCGTTACCCCACTCCCTCTAACCGAGCCGACGCGAACTATCTGCAGAGGCTGGTTAGATCCAAACTCTCAGACCTGAGGAACGCTAAATGGGGCAATCTCATGCAAGAAATATCTCCGTCGCACCAAGCGTTTTACAAAGTGGCGAAAGCCCTTCGTAGTGACGTAGTGCAAACAATCCCTCCCTTATCTCGTCCAGATGGCACTATAGCCTTCGAAGACGAGGAAAAAGCCGAATGTTTCGCTGACAGCATCTCTGATCAGTGCTCCCCCTCTAAACAACCATGCGACCCAGCGCATCTCCGGTCAGTAGAGAAAGAACTCCGTAACAGGAACTCTCTCCCTCTCACGGCCCCTCCCATAACGGTTACGACGGACGAACTTGTTTCGCACGTCAAGAAGCTACAGGTTAGAAAGGCCGCGGGTGCCGATGGCATTTCTAACAAGACGCTCAAGCACTTTCCCATCCAAGTGCTAACCGTTCTCACAGTCATCTTCAACGCTTGTTACGATCTATGTCACTTTCCCACTGCGTGGAAAGAGGCTATCGTAATAGGCATACCAAAGCCTGGTAAACCCCTCAACGTCCCTAGTAGCCACAGACCAATTAGCCTACTCAAGGCAATGGGCAAGCTATTCGAGCGAACGATGCAATCTCGTCTGAGAGATCATCTGTTCGACAGCGGCATAGCTATCCCCCATCAATTCGGCTTCCGACCCGCCCACTCATGTACTCAACAGGTACACCGTATAGTGGAATACGCACTAGACGGATTCTACCCCAAAAGGAGGAAGACAGTGGCAGTCTTTTTTGATGTCGCCAAGGCCTTTGACAAGGTCTGGCACGACGGGCTGGTATACAAGTTATACTTGTTAGGCCTGCCCGATCGGTTGGTTCGATTAATTACCTCCTTCCTTAGCGGTAGGACCTTTCGTTTCAGGCACGAAGGTACCCTATCGACATCTCGGTCTATCACGGCCGGCGTACCTCAGGGCTCCCCCCTGTCCCCCCTCTTATACATATCATACACAAATGATATACCAGTACCTTCGCTCAGAAGCGGGGTACAGATGTCGTTATTCGCAGACGACACCGCCTTATACTTGTCGCAGGGAAATGAGGAAATCAGGGATTTCACGAAATCCCTAGGGATATGACGAAATCCCATTTGTACTAGAAAAGAAATGCTCATATTTTTGTTTGTAGGTTAAAAAACACAAAAATTCTATCGTCTGTGGGTTAGGTTAGGTTAGAACTGTGACCATAATGCACGAGGCGAGCGAGCGAAGCGAGCGTGCCGCGGCAGCGGCCGCCGAAGTGCAAGGCATTTCGACATTTACCGGGATTTCGTGATATCCCTAGTGATTTCGTGAAATCCCTGGTTTCCTCATTTCCCTGCGACATACTGAAATAGTGTTACTATTGCAGCGGCGGTGCGTAAGCTTCAACCATCTATCAACAGATTGGGCGCGTGGTTTCGCAAGTGGCGCATAGATGTGAATGCAGACAAGAGCGCTGCGGTTCGCTTCGATGTAAAGCGGCGGAATTCACTATTACGTAGGCCCGACGACCCCCCGCGACTGCTAGGTTCACGTATACCCTGGCGGCGCGAAGTCAAGTATCTTGGAGTCACACTGGACGAAACCCTCTCGTTCAGGCCGCACATACGGCGAGTGACCAGGAACGCACGCTCCTATCTCGGCCGGCTACACCACATGGTTGGCAGGCACAGTAGAATGTCACTACGAAACAAGCGAACTATCTTCAAGGTTTGCATACGCCCAGTACTCACATACGCATCACCAGTATTCGCACACGCGAGTCCAATCCTTATGGAGAAGCTCCAGACAGTACAAAACATATTCATACGCCGGGCGGCCGATGCACCGTGGTATGTTCGCAATGCGGACCTGCACCGGGACATCGGAATGCCCACTATACAGACATTCATAAAACAGGCCTCTGATAGATTCTTCAAATCTGCAGAGGAACACACAAATCACCTCATAAGGGAGGCGGTGGCCTATACCCCCGTTCTCCCTAACCCCACCACTCCTCACGTCATACGAAGGCCTCGTAATGTCCTACTGGACTCACCGGACACACTGTCCTCCGATCTGGAAAGGCTTGTCAAAGCTCAGATCCCTTAGGTCCCCCTAAGCTCTCTGTTAGTTTATAACATGACCTGAACGCAGTGCGCGCTCAATCATGACTCTCTAAGTAGGGTTCTATTAGGGAAAATCAAGTGGGCGTCCCTTCAATGGGGCGACGCTTATCTAAGAAACGCTTCCCCGGACCCCAGTCTGGGGGGGACGTTCCGATTCGCTTAGCAGCCCATAGGGCAACCGAGTAGTAGGTCTGGTGGTTTTTAGCCACCGAAAAACTGTAACAAGTTAATTAGATACCATCTTCCAACATTTATAACCTTCTTTACGCATACTATCTAATTTACATAATGAGAAATGTTTTTTTGTAAATTTATCATTAAGTATTATCTAAATTTAAATCTTAATAGACATAAAAAATAACAACATTGACTCGTTAATAGAACAATTAATTACGATAAATGATTTAAAACATTTGATGTACGAATAAATTAGGTATTGTTACGTAAATGTACACATGCTAAGTGAATCAGGGTGTAAACTTCATGCTTAATAAGTAAGTGTAAGTGAAGTTAAGTAATACATTCCTGTTAAGTGCCGCTATAAAATATAAATCGGGTTTTCGCCACCGATTTCGTGATGTCTATCCGAACCATCACCCGTACTATCACTATATACTATCACGAAATCGGTGTCTTTATTAAATGTCAGCGGTTTTCTTTGAAGCGTTTTGAATTGGTCTCGTACTAAAGCCCGATTTACACATCGACAAGTACAGTAGCGAGTTAAGTAGTAAAAATCGTAAAAGTAGTCAAATCAACTTTATCAACAACTTACTACTTAACTCGCTACTGTACTTGTAGATGTGTAAATCGGGCTTTAGAGATCTGTTACGATTTTTATATTCGTATTCAGAAGATCCTTAGTCCTGAAGAAATAATTAGTTTTCGTATTAGTACAGCTCATGAATATTTATTTTTGTATCCTTAATTTTCTTTTTTGTTTTTACTTTAAACCATAACTAATACTAGAAAAACAGTTTTTTTTTCCTGTACACCAAATTTTAAAAAACGTGAACACTGATACCTATTATGTCACTTTCCAAATAAAAAATTTAGGGCTTACAGTAAACATTAATAAAATAAGTGAAAGTTATTAAATACTTATTACAATAATTTACTGTGATATTACTCGTTACAAACCTGATCTTAATTAATGTATTATATTTTAATGTACTTTAAAAACATTTTGGTATGGCTTGATTTTGAATGGTTTTAAATCCCGGACTTTAGTTTTTCTCAGTGAACATAATAAAATTGTTATTATCAGTCGTCCGTAGTGTCCCATTTACATCCGTAGCTTTTTTCTCCAGAGTCCGTTTACCTATTTATTCTGCAATGTCACACACAATATTTTGAATTATCTATGAACAGTGAACACAATATTAAATGCTAATTTCACTACTATAAGCCAGTCCTGTACATTTACATTTTTATTTAACTAAAAAAGATTTTTCGCATTGGATACCTATACTAACTATACCATGCATTGGGTCGCGAGAACTTTTATTATACGTGTTCTTTATACACAAGACACTTTATAAAATAACAAATAATTATAGAAAACTTATTTAATCTACACAACACAAGGTCGTTATTGTTTATGATAATTGAACTACTGTTTGTGGCGAATTCAACAAATTCTTTACCTTTATTTATATTCTTTTATGCAGGTATATTGTTTTGTTTGTTAACAATAAACGATTCTTTATAAAAAAAAATCTTATACAAAATAATAACTTTATTTCTTGGTTTTGTTTCTAAGAGATTATTTTATGGAGGTCCTTTTGCCAGTTTGGTAACTAAAGCGCCGATTACACTAGACTACATGTAGTCTCCTACATGATGTACTTAGTTGACTACATGTAGTCTAGTGTAATCGGCGCTTAATATGACAAATTTTAGGGGTGTATTAGCTTTTTACGTGTGTTTTTCATTTAAATGTTCAATAAATTACCAATGAATTGTAATTATAATACTGTGCTACAAGTCCTCACATGCTCAACTTTGCAACATCTTCAGTACGAGTTAACCACTCAACATATTAACAGTCAATGTCAAAAGAAATGTGGAAAAGCATAGCATTACATAATAAAAAGCGAAAGTTCAAACAGTTAACGGCTTCAATAAATATAAAAACAATGGTCTCCATTCTCCCTTTACTATTATAACAATTCACATAAAAAATAATATCCAAAGACGTTTGTTTGTACACAGCTTGTCTCTGGTTATAAAAATGGTGCCCGCGAACTTCGTCTGCGAATGATTACTTAGTATTTCGAGTAACTTATCTTTATAAATTGTAGCCTATGTTTTATTCTAATATTAGTTTAGTTTAGTTATTATTCTAATAAGCTATATTATTGAAATGTTTCATTAAAATCCATTCAGTAGTTTCTTCGTGAAAGAGTAACCAACATCCGTTCATACTTACAACTTTTAGCGTTTAAAATATTAATAGGAATTCTTCACAGATAAATAAGAATTGTCTAATCTGTAGTTTGCATGACAGTACGTGAAAGTGCAAGTTGCATGGAGTTGCGTGTTCCTGACAATTTAACTGATGCAGCCGAACATCACCCTGAATGTGTTAATTGATTTATTCGGTTCCGTATTGATTGTGGGAAGTCAAACGCGAGAATAAACTAGAAGTAGGATTTATAATTAACGTATATATAACTAGGCCCCGAATGTTTCTATCATCATCATCATTCCTCTGCCCTTATGCCAATTTTCGCGCAGCATGTCTTCTTCTTCCATACTTTCCTATCGGACGTCAGCTCACAAGTAACACTTTTCGCAGCCACATCGTCTTTCACACAATCCATCAATAGATCAATGTTTCTATAAACAAATAATATAAATAAATGTGCAACTTAGACTAATTTAGTCTCAGCCCAATTTCCGATCGAGAGGTTAGGTACGCTGAATGTTGACTAGAAGGTTGCCGGAATTACCAAAGCCAACCGTAACTTTATAGCAATAAAAAAACAGTATCTAAAAAGTCTTCTTGTAAACTCTTTAGTGATTAATCTGATTGGGAACTGAGATAAAGATTGCTATGAAAATGGGTTCAATATATTTTGTAACGCAACCACACAACGCCATCTATTTCCAAAATTAAGCAGTGCTTGTACTACTGGTACTGCACAACGCTTAAACATTTTATTACACACAAACATAGACAATTTTCAGACTATTGCAAATAATCATATTTAAGGCCCTAAAGATTTCCATTAATAAGATATTGAAACTGAAACCTCTGCATAGCAACCATATACTATATACCTAATCACTACAAGTTTGTCAATGTAAGCCGTAATTAGTAAAGCGAAACAGGTGACATCGTACGTCTTGTTTAAAATGCAGTTAGTCTAGTATTTGCTAAGCCTAACCCTTTCACAACCACGTGCCAAGCATTCTAGCCGCTGCAGGCGTGCCAAGCTTGTCAGATTTACTTTTATACAGTTGTTTAAGATGTATTGATACACCTTGGTACAGTGATTATACCTCCCTAAAAGGGTGACAAATCATGCTATCATTAAAAGAAGATAATACATTGGAGTTTCCACTTTTATGTAAACAGAATTCCTTTTAAAAAGAATTATCTTATTCAGCCAGTTGACGTCCACTGCTAGACAAGGCTTTCCAAATATTGCCACCTTGTGGAGTCCTGTTCCACCCTCATCCCTCGCTCGGTGGGCGGACGACCTATTTAGGTCGCTACGCAGGGGTCTCCGGTTTGATTCCCGCTCAATGCAAATCTTTGTGTGCATGAACATGATTGTTTGCATTAGGCTGAGTGTTTCTATGAATAATTTGTATGTATTTACAAAAAAAAATGTATTTAAGTATGTTTATCCGTGGTTCTGTGACCCAAAACACAAGCAGGTTAAGCCTAGCTTACTTTGAGAATAGATGGCACTGTGTACAGTACAGATGTCCGTCAATATTTATTTATTTATTTAAAAATAATTTTAGTGCATATCACGTAAATCACAAATGCCTAGAGAAAGAGATATCACGAGCTATTTCTTATAATATTGGTATAGTTATTGTTTTACTATGAGATCACTCATCATGATGAAAAGTTTTCTTATACAGGTTGATACTAAATTACAGTTTGTGATACTATTATTTTTTTTAAGGTTTGTTAATGATGATTTTACATATGTTAAATTATATTCTTTATTTAAATGAGTGAGTGAGACCGTCGTCGACATCGTTTCGGGACTTATTTGGACTTTTTTAGTTGTATTAGTATATATTACGCATAATATCATGGATTTTCTAAGAAGAATTCAATTGAAATATTTTACCATACATCGGTTTATGCTACAGCAATTTTTGTTTAGTTTGTTAAACAAAAACCGTAAAAAAGGAATTAGATTTTTCATAGTAATCTAATTAGTAATATTTTTAATAATAAATATTACTTAATGTTTCTGTTAAGTTAACAGCAAATAAAATTAAAAGGTTTCAAAAATCAAATCAAAATCATTTATTTGCACGAAATGTGGTACAGATTATGGTGGACTTATAAAAAAGTCTCACACAAATCGCCAGTATTGGCTTGCAACAATTTATAGTAGTGTCATATAATAGTAATAATTTTAAATGTCATAGAATAGTAATAGTATAGTAATAATAGTAGGCAATGTTTCGGTCCTGTATAATATAAATGATTCACATACTTGTCATAAAATGCATTATTATATTATAGTGCGTTATAAACAACATTTTGAAGCATTCTGTGTAATGAAGAACAAGACAATATTATTGTTTTCATGATTGTTTTCTGTGTCACCTGAACATGGATTCATCGCGAGTAGTGCGCGCGTCAGTACTGTGCTCAGAATCAATCGAATAACTTCTCTATTGTTTTTTATAAAGAAAAATGATAATGTGAGGTTTTATATTAGTTCGTTAGTTCATCTTTAACAATGATCCAAGGATATCCTTTGCGGAACGAGAGGTACAGGAAAGCGCCTCGGACGCCTAGAACAGCTCATGCTAGGAACTATTACACTAGGTCTTTAGTGTTTGAGTCTCCTATGAAAAAGAGACCTACTACGCCTAGAGCAAGGTGAGAATAATTGCTCAGAATATTTATTTCGTGTTTCTTGTGTACTTATTGTGGGCAAAGCATAAAGTTATTGTGATTAAACTGTAGAATAATTAATTAAAAAGTGAAGAGTGATTTCAAAAATAAAATGGACCTTTAACTAAAAATAATCTTGTGTATAGGTGCTATTATATTGTGTGATCATAGATAAAATATCCTTCTTGCTGCTGGTATAACTAAATTAGTATTTAACGAGAGAGGGACCAGTTTTTTTATATAGAACTATCCATTTTTGTTCTTGAAAATTAATTGAATTATTTATTTAGTAAGAACTGACAAATTCCCACTAATATAATTACGTATACTTAAAGTAAAATAGTTAATGTTAAATAAATATTATTTAATAATAGAATATAACCGGAATTAGTCTATTGAAAAATTTAAAAAAATGACGATTTTTTTTTTCTTTCACCGTGATTGTTGTGCTGTGCGGTGGGAATATTTATTAACATTTATCTATTCAATTAAACACAATTGTGTTTTTATTTTGAAAAAATGCTTTATATTTTATAAATAAAATGATACTTCTCTTCATAGCAATATTAGTGTTAAAAACAATTAAATTCCTTAGGCATACAAATTTTAAAATATCCGTTGTTAACTATTTGGTATGTCATAGGTAGTAAGAGGATGCGAATGATGACGCGGTAAATGAGGTTTAAAGATCAAATAATGTCAACATTAATTACCAATTACTTAGTCGGATTAATCCCGTAAATATTATGTGGCAATGTAATGTAAATTTCGGCATAAAGGCAAGGTTTGTTATAAATGAAAATTCAAAAAAATATATATTGTTCATAAAATATGTTATGTAAGTACTTAATATTTATTTGAATTATGCTTATTCTATGTAATAAACTGTACATTTTTGGCGATTAAATATCAGTTGATTAAAAAATTTACTTTCAGGCGATTAAATAATTTTCGTTATGATACGAGTAAATCTAACTTGAATTTAAGAATAGTTTGTTTTGTAAAAGAGATTTTTAGTCCATAGTTAAATATTTATTTGTTTTAAGTCCTTTTTACAATAACTAAATTATTCATGTTAACTATTCAGTCAACCTCTCTCTCTAATAATATACGTTGTTGTTTACATTTGGAAATCCGTGTAAACAATAAACTACTTCAAAAAATGTTGTCGCCATTGCATTTAGATGGGCTGTTTAATCAACTGCACATCTCACTTAATATCAGTGGTATGCATTGTTTAACGATTGTTGGTTTAGGTAAATTCTGTTTAATACATTTGCTGCTAGAAATGGTAATAAAGCTAAACTATTGTGTTTAATGAGCATGTCAATTCTCGTTCCTTAAAATCGTTAAAAATTCGGTGTAAAGTTTACTTTTAGTTGTCACATAATAGTTGTCACATAATAGGTGTCACATATAGTCACACAATAGGTAAGACAATTTGACAACTAAAAGTAGACTTAACCGATTTTTAACGATTATAAGGAACAAGAATTGACATGCAGAGTGCATTGGTTGTCTTGTTCACGCTCTTCTCAACGCTCTACTATTAACTTATTTGGAAGTAGTCTAGCAAACATTATACTGTGCTATTCACACCTTACTTTGTACTCGTATCATAATAAATAAAGATTTTGTTCTTTGATCAGTAATAAGAGGTACTAAAGTTTCAAGGATACTTAATCAAAAGAAGCTCCAACCAAATAGTTCAAACAACAAATAAACGACATTGTAAAACGCTTTGTTTAACAAAATAGCATAACATTAGTTATCTAAACGATAGTATTAAACGTAATGAGCGCACTCAGAGAGGAGTCACGCTTGAGCTTGCAACACTGTCTGTGAAGATGGCAACAAACCTGATTTTATTGTAAAGGTTATATTATACTTGTCAGCGTCATGAGCATTTGTTGTAAGAACGTCATTACTTTTTAAATTCTTCCCAAAGTTCTTAATTGTAAATCGACTTTTATTTTAATTCATTTTATTTCAATCCATCTGGCCATTAGGCAAAGCTTCCGCCATAGTCATTGAAGGCAATATTTATCCTCTATTAAGATCCTGTTACCAACCTAGCGACTACACGAGGAATCATCATCATAACAACCCATTAATGTCCCACTGCAAGGACGGACATCCTTCCATGACGGAGGGATAATTTGGCCTACTAATACCACGCTGGCCAAACGTATTGTTATAGGCCTTAATTTCAAATTTTCCTTCTTTTTATTTCGTAAAGATAATATTTAAGAATAGTCTCTTAGTCGGTTTTTACGACACCCATGGGATGAGATGGGGTGGTACACATATTGTATTCTTACTCCGTCACCACATGGAGACACGAGGAATACATAGAATTAATGAATAGTTAATCTAGTCTTGTTTTCTAATCTCCTCTTAATTTTACGACAGACACGAGTCGAGAGGGAACTATTTTCAGTCATATTTACCAGCACTAGGAACATGCTAGTGAAGTGGTCAAGATGTACCTCAACTATCTATCACTACTATCTTCATTAAATATATAGTTTAGCTACCCATGCACACTAGCACAACAAACGATATTCTGTTTCATTAAAGAATTCGTCTAAAGAAAAGAAACAGAATAAGTCTAGGTTGATTTATCTAAGAGCAAGGATATTAGATTTGTTTTTCAAATTAAACTTTAATTAGCAAAGAGTAAACATTACTATTCATTTAGTAATATTTAGCGGTAACAACATACCCCCTTACTCATAAACGCCTCTTAAATTTAATCACTGTTTATCGAGATTTTTATTACTAAAATCAACCTCATATCTACCAAACAAAACCGTAAGAATTTAAGCTAATTAATTGACTAATATTTAAGAGGCGTTTATGAGTAAGGGGATAATATTTAGATATAATATACCTTGTAAGTTTCTCATATTATAATAGTTTGAAAATGTGAACTTTAAGACTGAGTTCTATGCGAATTAAATGAGAACTAATTCTGATTAATAAGTAATGAACCTTTGTATTATTAATGTGTTGTTAGCCGTGGGTTGGAGCACAATCACATCTGTGTGTCCTTAGTCCAAATAGTCGGTGTCGTCGAGGTGACCAGCCTCTTACTACACAATAACTCATTGACAAAGATCTGTTATAATTACTGTGAGGTTAGAGGTCAAAGTTTATTATTTGCGTGGTATCTTAACCTCCTTGCTCTTGGAATTTGACAGCATTGTTTTTTAAATACATGGGCATTGTTTTTGAATGTATTTTGCACTGAGTTGCATTATTATGATGTGTATAAATAATATCTTTACACACCTAATGGGTTAAGGCTTATGTTACTTACTATCGAGTACTTAATTATTATATGTCTGGTGACGTAGTAAGAATACAATATGCCCACCCCATCTCATCCCATGGGTGTCGTAGAAACCGGCTAAGGGACTATCTGTGAATATTACCTTTACATAGAAAGAAGGAAAACTTGAAATTAAATCCTATACCAATCCGTCTGGCCAGCGTGGTATTAATAGGCCAAGTATTCCTCCGTCACGGGAGGAGGCCCGTCTCTGCAGTGGGACATTAATGGGCTGTTATGATGACTTACTATCCAGTGGAAATATGTCAATACAACTATTAACTCTTCTCTTGTCCTTTTGTATAGAAAAAGATTATAGGTACCTTCTACAGTTGTTCGGTTGATAAACTGATGTTTTCACTCTCTTCTAAGTTTACCAAACTACTTAAATATTGATTAACTACTCTCGCTTCTTATATTAGTGTTTTCTTTTAAACTTTCCTATTTCGTTTTGATGTCAACTGTCAAGATTTCACACTTTTATGATGCATACATGCCGTTAACACGTGGTCATAGTAATAGTTTAAAAAAGAATAAAAAGTATGTTTTTTTGTGTACATAATTCATCCAAAAGACGTCCAGCCAGGTGTTGGACACACTTAGGTACTCTTGCCATTGTGGCTATACTGTGCCTCTCTCATCCATCGACCTCCTTAATAAGGTTGTCGATCTATCTAACGTACATCGTGTTAAAAATACGCCATACTCAAGAACACCCTGTATACTAATGTATACTAACACTATTGTACTCAAAACAATCAATAAATAAACATTGAACATCACAGTACTTATTAAACAAATTGCTTTCGCGTTGTGAATTCTTTAAATTCTAATTATTGTATAGATAGCAACGACATCAACTTATTGTTTATTGTTCTTACTAATCGCACTAACTAAAGTAAACAAAACAGTTACTAAGACGGACGATTTTCTAACTCAAGTATAATTTAAGTGTTCTTTTGCGAAGAAGATCAAATCGTTAAAAAATACCCCTTCATTAAAAGCCTTTAATCCAGGGTCTCATGCAGTCGGTTATGTCTATTTTAATAATTTAGTTCGAGAATGTATCGTTATAATTTAACTAGTTCATTTACATTGACATTGTACATGTGTTATGTATCACTGCATGAAGGTTGTTCTCCTTGTTTTAGAGTAAGATCTTACAGCCTGCTTACAAACAACAAAATCATTTTATTATCACATATTGACGACCTCTGTGGCGCAGTCGGTATATTACATGGCTGCTACGCAGAGGTCTCAGGTTCGATTCCCGCTCAGTGCAAATCTTTGTGTGCATGAACATAATTGTTTGCATTGGTCTGAGTGTTTTCTATGTATAATACGTATATATTTACAAAAAAAATATTAAGTATATCCGTTGTCTAGTACTTATAGTACAAGCTTTGCTTAGTTTGGGACTAGGTGGCGATGTGTGAATGTGTGAGAATTAAGCGCCGATTACACTACCCTACATGTAGGGCCCTACACACAGAAATCTAAATAAAAGGAGAAGTGGTATGACGGGGTTTTCGTGGGAGCGCAATATGATTAGAACGATTATATAGCTAAAAATGGCTGTCACCTAGGTTTAGCTGTGTTTTGACAACGACCGAGATAACATATAAAATGCCGAGTTGTTCAGTGGTTGCCTATAAAAACAAGAGCAATAAAAAAATCTTTATTAATAATGGAATCACTTACCATATGCTAGTATTATTGTATTGTACTATTTTATTGTATTTACCTCTAAAATCATTAAAAAATAAACTTCGATGTCCTCACTATGTTATTTTCATGTTCGGACAATTAAGTACTATAATATTTTTGTAACATATACATTGCTTCTCTAATGCTGTCTAAACTAGTCATTCAATGATATATGAAGCAATGAACTATTCGCTCAACGATATTACGTATGACAAGTGGTTGCTAACCGTGATCGCTCTAACAACCAAACGATAGTGACGACCCGTTCATGACTACGACTATCTATCGTTTTTGATAAAAAGTCGTGTATTGTAGGAATTTTAAATTGTAAAAGTTTTATTAAGTTAAATGAAAAAAACATTTTTTTTAATGTTAAATTATGTAATTTCAATATAAGTATTACAATGTTGAAATAATATCAAAAATCAAAGGTGGAGAAAGTACTCTAGAACATAAAGGTTTAAAATGTTGATTACAGTGGCTTTAAAAGTTTTTTTTAAACGCTCATCCATTTATTAGCACACACATGCTTTTAACTGGTTTTATCAGATTTGCTTTAAATCAGTCTAAATGCTCATCTATCAATCATGATATTCATGGTATTGTTTTAATTTTATCTAGGCGCAATACTGCTCGCGCATTTTGGCATGCGCATGCACATGCTTGAATAAATGAATAAATGAACGCTGTTATCTGCTTCAAAAATTAATCTGTATACTTAGTCTTATTATCTATACAACTATCCATTATACCTATATAACTATCATTGCTGTCGAATATTTTCCCGAAACTTTATGCCAATTGTAAAAAATTAATAGTTATTTATTGGTTAACTATCAGCTCTACTATTTCTTCGGCACGATTGAATTATCCTATAACTTGCCATTGTCTCATTGTCATTACGACATCAGTTCACGGATTAATTTGTTTCACGACATGTACGATCTTACACACACTGTCGTGAATATTATTTTACAAAAGTATTGTACAATTATATATTATTACATTATATATATTTATATAAAAGTAATTATTATTTATATTTATAAGTATTTAATTTTTATTAAAATATAGGTCTTGTCTATCGATAAATTTTATTAATTATTTATCGATAAGGTCAACGCCTAGCATAAATGTATTTTTTTTTAATGTAGTAGTTTTAAATTGTAGTAGTTCTTCTATCTAATTTTTTTGTAGTTTGTTTTATTTGTTTAAATATAGTAGCGCTGATTGGTTCGCTGTGACACCGTGTAAGGGAGATATTTCAAGGAAAAACGAGACAGAGTAATTGCGTTCATTGATAATCTAGATGTAACTGAGAACAGTAGTCTACTCGTATATTCTATTGCTGTGTGTGTTAATAAAACTGGCGACATTAGGTTTCCATACAAAATGACATTCAGGGCACATCTCCTTTATTCAGATATCTGTGGCCCTACATGAGCTAGTGCACAACATGAGCTAGTGCACTACATGAGGTAGTGCACTACATCGTGTAGGCCACTACATGATGTAGGGCGGTCGGGACTCGCCAATCTCCGATATGTAGTGTCCATCCAGATCTAAACAGAGCTAACTCAAAAATTGACGTTTTTGACTTTTACACACAGTTTTTTTTTTAAAAGACAACTCCCGCACTGTGGATCATGCCCTGTGTCGCGGGGACCTTTTACAAACATCAATTAACGGACACAAAGAACACCCAGACCAGGACAATAATTTGTGGATCTCACAAATTATTGTCCTGCGTGGGGATCGAACCCACAACCTCTTGCACGGCAGCCGCTTGCGCTACCGTCGCGCCACCAAGGTCGTCGAATTCCTTGATTCGTTACGCATCAACCACGAAAACAGATTTAAATATACGAGTCTACACTACAAGACGCTAGATGTAGACCAGCAATACAAGTTCAACTCAAAATGTTTCATATAGACACTTGAAACTAATCGTTAAAATAGAGACAACTCAAAATAAAATTACGAAAAATGTCAGATATAGTCAGTAAAATCAAAATAACTCCGAGGAGCGGAGTCCGTTTATCCAACAAAAAAGACTCCTTACGACATCAATCTAGCGTCGTGTAGTGTTGATATATTTAAATCTGTTTTCGTGGTCGATGCATAACGAATCAAGGAATTCGACTGTGTGTAAAAGTCAAAAACGTCAATTTTTGAGTTAGCTCTGTTTAGATCTGGATGGACACTACATATCGGAGATTGGCGGATGTAGTGCACTACCTCATGTAGTGCACTAGCTCATGTAGTGCACTAGCTCGTGTAGGGCCCTACATGTAGGAGGGTAGTGTAATCGGCGCTTTATTTATTTATATCAAGTCTTGTCTATCTTTTAGGCTTTTAGGGCTTCTCCAGCTAAACGGTCTCTATCATTTGTAGTTAATATAACTGCAAATTTGTCCTTAGTCAACTTTTGTAACACCTATGGCTATTCGATCCTCGAATAATTACATATTTGTGTAAGAACATTTACAATTACCTTGAGTTTCTTATTTCTATCCATATGCACCTCTGCTTAGTTTGTGACTAGATGGATAATGTGTGGGGAATATAATAATTATTAAAACAAATACAATCTTATTTTAATTAACATTTGTAATAATGGTAATACTAAGGAAGTGCCCGAGTGGTATGTAACTCCGTGCTACCGGTAATTTAGCAGTAAAATTTCATTGTTACATTCTACAAGTGAGAATCAAATAACAACCTTCGAAATTCCGACTGTTCACTTCACTTTTGTTACTAATAATATAAACATAATTATTGTAAACCTACTAATATTATAAATGCGAAAGTTTGTTTGTATGAATAGATGTTTGTTACTCTTACACGTAAAAACTACGTATTTTTTCTTTCTTCTTCGTAAAAGTATACGAGTACGTCACTATCGTTTCTCGGAGGCATCGTAAGCGTAGGGACAAAAGAGAAAGACAATTTCGAAAGTAAACAAGTCTGGAGAAGTATTCATAATATTCCAGTATCATTGTATTAGTGCAACCAAACAAAAAAATGTGGGGATGCTCCGAAGGCATAAAACGAAATAGAACGATTTAGCCTCGAAGACCGCATGTGACGCTTATTAACAATGATGAGACGGTCTTCGTTAGAAGACGCGGTGAAAACTAATGTTTAGTAGTGTGCGTACTGTAAAAGTGCGTTTCAGGAAAGTAGGTTTTAATTCTATGAGGCATATTTGCGACACATAATAACTAGGCAGACCACCATGTGAACCCATAACACTGGCAGCCATGAAGTGAGTGCGTGCTTTTCAATGCATTTTGTAGTAGAAGTACCTATTAAACCACACAAATGTGTGTTATTGCTATCCTTGTCTCGACGGCCTAAGAAAACTACAAAATATAACAACTTAAAAAAAAAACAAACATCTTATCTTAATCTCTCTTAACTATTAAATACTATGAAAACCCTACACTTTTCAAAAACCTAATAATGTTCGCATTAATGACCCATAAATCACCACTTAAAACTACAAATAAATACTTAAAGAAACACGTACTCGTTACTTAATTACACCTATTTGTCAACAGATGTTACTCCGCTCCAAAAGTAATGGATAACCACAGTAGATCGGCGTCGCCGCGGGACCCCATCAGGCCACAGCACAAACCTCCTTCACCACCGGCCTCACCCACAGGCTTCGACAACAGAGCCTACCAGCACGACGAAGCAGATCCTAATCACAACGAATCGTTCGCGTCTAACGGCACACAACAAAACGGACATACGAAAGAAAAGAACGGAGTCACGGATACTAAAGTACTAGAAGCAGTTAATCTAGAACTTATTAACCTGACTCCGAAGAACGGTTCTACGAAGAAGGACGTAGACGTAGAAATGAACGCTGCTAATCCTTACGATGAATACTTCGTGCCTGTTAATGAACATAGAAAGTACATGAGGTAAGTCGTTTCGTATATTATTCTATCATCTTACTAGCCTAGCCATAACACGTTTTTACTGCGTGCGGTCCTTCTTCTCTCATTCATCGCCTATCCATTGCCGTACTTTGGAAGATCGCCTATTGTGTGAGTAAAAGTGAGTCTTCCAAAGTGTGTTTGTTTAAGGTTAGGTGTGTTTGTTAAAGTTAGGGCTTAGCCAGAAAAGACACAGGTTTTAGTCCTTGCTCGAGCAATTTTTTTTAATGTGTTTTACTTTGAAGCGTTAAGTTAATAATAACATTAGGAGAACTTATATAAATATGTAAATATTCTCCTTTACTATACTAAATTTATAAAGGAAAAAGTAGAGAGACAAAAGTTAAACCTACTAGTCAACACACTATTTTAATGGGAATTATGCCTGTCTAGCCGTCTAGATCTTTTAATACTTTTAAATAAAAAAGTATTTAAGTAATTGTGATTTAAGAAATAGTTCTCCACTATGTATAACTTACAAATTTAATTTGATACAGTTGTTGATAACATTTTGAATCGGTTGCTTATCAAGATTAAACTTTTTACCTTTGATATAACAGTTATGAACAAACTGTTTTTGAATTACTTTTTTTCTTTATTTTAAAACACTCGCCATACGAGAAGGGATAGTGAGTGACATTCTGTTTTCTTGGTCTATCATCACTAGCTTTCTTATTTCTTTACGGCCTTCTCCTTAAGAGACCTGCAACTGCGACCCCATGGCTTACCGAAATAGCTTGCTTACAGCAACTTTCAATTTGCTTGTTATACGAATATATTATAACTAGATATAGTCCTAATACAGTCGTTTAATAGGTCTTACTTAAATCTAGTCCACAACCGAGTTCATTAGTACAACAGTAGTTACTCTAGTTGATGTACAAGATTCATTTAGTTGATAACAGATCTGTTATCGACGAGTACCGTTCACGACGGTAATTGAACTATTCTGGTGCGAATCTGTGACCTCGACGCGAAACAACTATTGCTAGGAAATCAACTTTGAAGACAAAGAGGCTGGTTGAATGTACAGTAAGACTTTAATGGAATGTGGAACGAAATATTCTTGTTAATACCTCTCTGTGGTGGTGGGTAGGTATATAGTGAAGTGGTTATTGTATTTGGCTGCCATGTTGGCGGTTGCGGCTTTGATTCGTACAAAAGTCAAACATTTCATGTTGTAAGTTATTTGCTTTCAAAATAATCTCATCATTTTAAGTTATCTATGTTGTATGGTGTATGTATGTAGGATTAATCAAAGTAATTTGCTAAAACATAAATTTCAATAAATTAAAAACAAACTACATGACAGTATTTAAGGCGGCAATTTCCTTGTCATTAATATCTTAACCAACGCTTAAATGACCAAACAAAGTGAATTACCTCTGATCTAATGACTAATAAGTTTGTACATAATTCTCATGGAGACTTAAGTTTTCTAAATCGTGTCTTTCATTAGTCAGTACCCGCATTTCCGCTTCACTGGCACCTCAAACCATTCCATAAATAGACTTAGTCCTTGGGGTTTACGACCGTACTGTGAAATTTAAATTATCGCTTGCTTGTTTTAAAAATCGATCTTTAAAAGCTACCTATCCATTTTTTATTATAGTTCCATCATTTAAAAACAGTAATTTTCTATTATGTTCCTTGTGTTTAGAATAAAATTAAGTACTTAATCCTAATAATTTATTTAATAACCGACCTATATATTTACACAATTCTATCTCGTCTAAGTATTGTATCTAAACAAACCAAAATAAACATGTTTAGCCAATTGTTCCTTTTGGACTGGAATCAAATACGACGCCTTAGCCATATACTTAATCTAACCCAAAGAATTAAAATAGGTATTAAACAAGGAAAACTGGACCCTATACTAATCTGTAGGGTAAGAATCCCTCTTTTTCTGGAAAAGGCCCACCCCTGCAGTGGGACATAAAAAGGCTGTATTATTTTAAGTAAAACCTAAAATTATACTCATTTTTTTGCTTTACTTTTTTCTGTCGTAACTTACATGCTTTTAATACACACTATGTCAAGGTAAGCAATAGACAATGTCTTTTTTTTACAACACTATATTTTATCTATTTTCACGCACCATAACTAAGTGTATAACAAAGCATGGCGGACATTTTGATCGTTGTGATCTATCGAAGCTCGTTTAGTTGCGGTCACTATTGCACAACTACAGCCAGTGAACCATTACGTTATTTAATAATGTACATCCATTAATTTAGTTTGATAGTTTCCAAGTTTTTAAGATTTAATCTAAGCTGTTATTTCATAACTCGTAGTATTTTAGGAAGTTATGGCTGATATCTGAAATTAAAAAATGCATAGTACATGTATCATCGGTACTTTAAAGAGGTGTCATAATTACCTTTATTATGAATATATATGTATACTTAATAATGAAATTCTTCGAAACAAAAACAACATTTATGCAATATGACGGATGACAGTTATACTTTTTAAATTAACCTTTGAAAACGAAACAGATTAAAAACAATAAAAAGACGTTATGTAATCTGTGGCCTTGACAGTTGAATAAATTCCTACGCATCTAATGGCTAACGTACACCATCAGAATTGCAAATTAGTGGCATTACATACGAGATTCACATCTTGAATAAAATAATCTACTTTAAGTCTCATTTATACGTAGATTATTATTCAAATAGATACTATGTTTAGATCTTTATTGTTAAAGATAGATTTAAAGGATTTGTGACCTTTTTATTATTTAATGTTTGACTAATTAACGACATCGGCCATAACTTAAAATTCTATAAATGGATGCCGCGACGGTCTCGGAAGAGGCTGTAGTCCACGAGCACGAGGGTACGAAGCCCACGCTGGGCAATTCTTTGTGCAATCCACAAACTATTGTCCTGAGTTACCGTAAAATTAATGTTTGTTAAAAGTTTCCTGCAACAAAAAGCGTTAATCAATCAACTAGCCTATTGCAGTTCACGGACATAGGCCTCTCCCAACACGCGCATGATCCCTCCTAAAGCAGAAGATGGTAATTTCTATTCAGTGTCCGATCGAACTTTGTATGTGGTGGTGCACTCCTTTGATCTGACAAGGTATCAATAGAGTAGAACTATGCATATAATGTTGAAAATAAACAATTGAATCAAAATTGTGTCTGAAATTGTTTTGTGTTCTAAGTTTAAAACTGCTGATAATATCTCAAGTTGCAAAAGTTACAACATTTAATTGGCAAAATCAACAAAGCAGTTATTTTTTTATTTATTACTATATAATATTCGCAACGTTTTCCTACGGGAAGTAGAAGTTTTAGCAAAAAGTATAAAAGTAAAGACAAGTACATCCAATAATATACAGTTTTTATCGTATTATTTAGAAATTCCGCCTTTCCGTAAATTAATCCGATAATTGTCTGATAATTTGTGTAGGTATAATATAAAATCCAGTTGTACTCCGATACACTGTGCAGGATAAGTATTTTTAGTTCTTCCTCGGGCCTCATCAAGTCTCTAGGTGACCTTTCTAAGAATCTGGCTTACTGAAAGTATCTACATCTACAGCTCTGGGAAAACAACTTTTACAGATGTACTTTTTTAAAATAGCATTTAATCCACCCATAGTTAGTCTTATTTTAAAAAGGAAGTCCATTAATTTCTTTTTTTCTTTTTATTTATTTAAGGACAACCAACAAGACATACGAGTACACAGGATTCATACATGATTCACTTAACATAAATATAGCACATAACAATAGTATTGCCTTAATTAAAGGCTGCCACGGCATGCCAATTAACTTGTTTGAATAACATCAAAAGAACAGAATTTTTAATATTAATCATAATTTTATATAGGTACTATTACTAATATTGAAAACATATATTAGGTAGGTATTTAAAATGACTCCTGTGAGCTCCACATACACACTTACTAAACAAAACTACAAACTCTATAAATATAGGTATTAATAATTTCTTTACGTTGAAGGCTCGCATAGCTAAAAACATTCGAAGGTCACCGCTTACAAAATAAATTAAAACCTACCTAAATACGTTCACTCCGATACATTTTTACACTATAATTAGTTTATTCCGTCCATTAGCTACAATAAAAAACTCTACCGAAATAGATTTAATGAGTACATTTTGAGTAAAATCCTCGGAGTAACCAATCTTTATTAGAAAAATATATTTGGTATTCTCAAGTATTATTATATTATATTGCCCGTCCCTGCAGTGGGACATACGTAGGCGTTATGATAATGATGATGAATCTCATAATTATCAGCCAATCGACGTCCACTGCTGGCCATAGGCCTCCTCCAAATATTGCCACCTTGTGCGGTTCTGTGCCTCCCTCAGCCATCGGTTTCCCGCCGTCCTAACCATCAGGTCTCCGGTCCACCGTGTAAGGGGTCTCTCCACCCTGCGTTTTCCTAAAAAAGAAAGCAGTTATGGTATAGATTAACAAAATGATTATTAATATCCCTCACATATTCCTCACACATTCTACGTACTCACATATAGGTACAACGCATCTAGTCCCAAACTATCACGTTTTCGGAAGCTCAACGGAGCTCATAACCGTTAGTGATCACATTTTTTTTAATTATACTGTTTGTACCAAGAAACGTTTATACTTAATCATAATTTTCCTTTTCAGAAGTTTTTTCTTCATAACATTCAATGATCATATTGCTTTAATTAATAATGTCATTGTTTAGAATAGCTTAGAATTTTTGTTGTAAAGAATTTAAATCTGGCACTTTGGCGGCCGCTGCCGCGGCACGCTCGCTTCGCTCGCTCGCCTCGTGCATTGGTGGTCACAGTTCTAACCTAACCTAACCTACAGAAGTTGTAATCTTGGTGTTTTTTTGTCCTACGACCAAAAATAAAAGCATCTCGTTTCTGGTAGCAACTTAATCTAACTAAATCATAGAGAAGAAAAGCAGATTACATACATTACCTATGCTTCAACCGTTATTCTATACAATGCCTAGGTATTCAATACATTTCCTAGGCAATGTGTAAAATAGTTTCAACATTTAATTTCATTTCATACATTGCCTGAACGACCCCGGTATTCTATACATTGCCTATGTATTGTATAGAATACCTCCATTATACACATTGCCTATAACATATCTAATATCACTTATTACGAAAACTACTTAAGTAAAAGGCCTTATCCTTTACTGAAGTAGTAACGTGGTATGTAGCTTGATTATAATTAAGTAATTTTGTCTTAAGTAATAGTTGCATGCTTGTTTTTCTTATCTGAAACTATACTTATTAAATAATGGCTATCAAAGGTATTATACTATGCGTGTCATCATAAATTACAGACAACGATGTTTTTATTAGTTGTGGCAGACTTAGAATGGCCCACAGAATTAGGCAAAGACAAGAACTAGAGAAGTTTTCCTTCTTACTAACTGTTAAGAGAGTTACGTTCCTTTTACGCATCCTCGGCAGACATTCTTTGCGATGTGTTTATGTGGTGACACACAATATCTACCAGACAGACAGTTTTAATTACACATTATAATAATTATACCTATTGTACTAGAAACGGCGTGTTACCTAAAAAGCATTTAAAACAAAAGTCTATTACACTCACGCCTTTCACTAATGTATAATATAAATATATGAACCCCAAACATGTAGGTCCCACGACAGGTAAGCATTGTTATTGAACGTTAGTCGGAAGTGCACATCACGACTTGTTATGTAATAGGTAGGTAGCACGTGACTGGTACCAACGATAATGGTGGGATGATAGCTCTGCGGTTTACTGATAATCATTTTTCTATCACATTTAATATAGCGCCATCTAGTCTTGAAGTACGCATAGCTTGAATATTCAAAGAAAAAAGATAAAGTTTAATTTATTCATTTATTTAAGTTACAAACATTAAAGCCAAAATACTCAAACGTCTTTTAAAAGTGCAGAGGCGCTTATACTAGAAATTTCTAGTTTAAGCGCCGCTTTACTTTTAAAAGACGTTTGAGTAATTGGCCGTAAGCATTGGAAAAATATCTGCCAAACTTCATAGTTTGCCAAACTTCACAGGTCATTATAAAAAGAGGGCACGAAACTCGGGACGGGCTTCCTCTAGTGAATAAGAATACCTTGTCCTATAAGTAAGGATCATTTCAAGTGTTCTGTTTGTATAAACTATATTTTTTAAATTTCCCTAAGTTTTGTTTAACGACACCTACAAAACGAGAAAAATTTTATTAACATTTTGTGTTCTTTCTCCATCGCCACACGAACGAATAATATACTAGAACAAAACTAATAATGACAAATAACAGTTCTTTTAAAAATTACACAATCATTTTGTACAAAAGTCCGGCAGAAAGTCAAGCAACCCGGATTGCCTTAAAACAAAAAAAAAGTAAAACGTTAACTATTTAGTATTGTACCAAGAAAGCGACTTTGCATATTCAAAAGAGGTTTTAACCATTACAAAGAAAATAACTGAAAGAAATTCCTTACAATATAGATTGAAGTAAAGGCGACCATGTCGAAAACATTTTAACTCACTTAATATGTACGTATAGGTACATAACATAAGGTATACGCATCGACAAGTACAGTAGCGAGTTAAGTAGTAGGTAAGTTGTTGATTAAGTTGATTTCAATAGATCTCCATCCTATTTTTTTGCGAGTTAAGTTGGCGAGACGCGAGAGAGGAGGCTACTTGATCATGGGAACTACGAACAGATCTCGGTTTCAATAAAAATCTTTGTATGCATGAAGTTATTAGTCGGTTTGGTTTAATACAGCTTGCGATCATCATCATCATCATAATTTCAGCCACTCCACAGGAGGTGTGCATACACAGACTTTTGGATATAGGCCTGCTTTAAACATCTCCATCTTCCTTTGTGTTGTTCCTTTGTGTCTCCCTCATCCATCGGTTAATCTTGTGAGGGGTGTGCCTAACCTGCGCCTTGTACTTTGTTATCATCATAACAGCCCATTAATGTTCCACTGCAGGGTCGGGCCTCCTCTCGTGACGGAGAGATACTTGGCTTACTAAGACCACGCTGGCCAGACGGATTGGCATAGGGCTTAATTTCAAGTTTTCCTTCTTTTTATTTCGTAAAGATAATATTCACAGATAGTCCATTAGTCGGTTTTTACTACACCCATGGGATGTGATGGTGACATATTGTATTCTTACTCCGTCACCACACGGTATATAGGTACTTTGTTATACCTACTAATAAATAATTTAGCATTACTTAGTAATTAAACAAAATGAGTGATTCAGACCACGTCGTCAATAGATCCTGGGAATAGAATCCAAAACGACTGCATCAGCACTATAAAGAATTTAAAGTAGACCTCACATAGCGCTTCGTGTCTTATCCAAATTTATACTCAAGTATCATAGTGTACAGTCGTCTACAAAAGTTTATTAACATGTACTGTCTTTTATTAACATAATCATCTTTAATGTCTTAGTTATTAATGAAATCAATTAGATGGAATGGAAAAAGAAAGTACTTAAATGAAATGAAAAACTGATTAAAAACTAAGTACTTACTTCATTTTAAAATAAAAAAAACAACTCAAATACCACTACATTTCTTTTACTTAAATGATTTTTAAGGCACTAATTCTAAATATTTTTTCAAGTGAAAACCTAATTATCTAACAAATTTTGATGAAATAACTTTCTTATCGATCCAATACTACTACTACGACGTACGAGAAGTACTGCATGAGAAAACTAACATAAATGAAATAAAGAAATGAAAAACTCAAAAAAAATATATATTATACAACTCACTAGCATAATGAAACTTCCACTATTTCTAGTAGAGGTCCTCCAACACCGTAATAAAGTATTAGAAAAAAATGCTCCAAATATTCACCCCGCACGTGCCTTAATAAACTTTCGTGTTCGAGTGTACAACATATTTATTACAAATTTGATATAACCAGTCTAACCGCATACGTTGACATAATCTTTTATTTATACTTTAACTTATGAAATCCCAACTGATATCTACACAAAGATACCTATATTCTTTATTACCCGACATGTCCAGAAAGATAGTAATGTTTTTTTCTCGCATAATATTATTATAATGCACGTGGAAGTATATGTCCTGTGCATTGCGAGCTCCTATAGTTTAAATGGGATTACTGATTTAGTTATTACTCATAAGACATTTTGGTAGAACAGTTTTTTTTATCTAGAATACGAATCTAAGTCTTCGCGTGTTCAATAACGTTTTCTCCATGACAGACTAATGGTAGTGATCATTTAGAACAGTACCTACATCATCATAACAGCCCATTAATGTCCCACTGCAGGGACGGGCCTCCTCCCATGACGGAGGGATACTTGGCCTACTAATACCACGCTGGCCAGAGAGATCGGTATAGGGTTTAATTTCAAGTTTTCGTTCTTTTTATTTCGTTAAGATAATATTCACGGTTAGATCCCTTACTCGGTTTTTACGACACCCATGTGATGAGATGGGGTGGCGCCATTTTGTAATTTTACTCCGTCACCACTCGGATAGCAATGGAATGACTGTATTTAATACATAAATTCATTTTAAATTAGAGTTAGGCAATTGCCCTGATTGCATCATTGCTGACTATGCAACAAACCATCAAGCGATCGTCTTGCGCCAACGCGTGCAAGTGCATTATTGCACATTTAATATTTAATTTACTTTATAGATAATTTTTAGTACAGTCTTGTAGTTTGTAGTGTTATAGACGTAATTTGTAATGTTTAAGTAAATCTTTTCAACAATTATTCTGTTCGCCGTAACTCGCGGAGTTGGTAATATCGCGATACTTGCCTATATAGGATATAGTAATATACAGGCTTTGTGATCATCAAAATCATATAAAATTCGGAGAATAGGAATTCCTGCTGTTCTAAAACAAGACCCGGCAAGAGATGCAGAAGATAATAGGGTGAGTGTGATGTACTCCTAGTTTCCAAAGTTTGTTTCAAAGCGCTTCCATTTTAAGGAGAGAAGAATTAAGCAATGTTTTGCCCTAAGTGCGTCATTATTGAAACATCGATTTATCGTCGTGCATCAACGTGTAGAAGTGCCTTATTGCACGTTTACCATTTAGCCATTTATTTAACTTCATTGCTCCTGTCAATATTCTCTTCTCCGCTTTCTATAATTGCCTAACTTCAGCCATTCTTTTATTTAGTGCAGCTAGTTTGTTTCTAAACAAAAATGGCACGCTTTTCACCGGATTACGTAACAAACACATTGGTATTTGAGCCCCATTCATGATTTGAATAGACTTGCTCATCGAGCCGTGATCTGATTGGACATTGATCACACGCGCCGAATCTGGGTCACTGATAGTTCACCGGTTAAAACAAAACTGGTTTTGTATACCTTTGGTGATTGCTCATGTTTGACTATACATATTCAATCAATTATCAGCTTTAATCAGTTGCAAGGTGCTATTACAATAGCATAAAATCGTATCTGTAGTTATTGAAACATCATGATAAGGTTAACTCAACAAACTCTTCATAATATTACTATCTTCATTTTGTAGCTAAAAGACGTCTACTACATAGACCGTCTTCAAATAATGTAATAAGTATAGTATTATGTTCCTAAATATAATAAATATTACTATACACATTTAAAATGAAAAAAGACGTCTCTAAGAAACCTTCATCTCCCATACGTCGTCAAATCAAAGCCTCACGGGAGTAAGGATCAAGTAATGGCATGAACGGTCACGGAGGGTTACCTGAGGAGTGGAGAGTGTCGGGGGAGGGAGGTGGGGGGGTGAGGTGTAAGGAACAAAGCGCGGGGCGACGACCTGTCGACCGCGGTAACCTCAAGCGAGCAGTACTCGACCACCGGGAACTTAAACATATGTCTCACACCGTGTTGTGTCTAGGCTTTGCGTTACTGGCTTTGTATCTATTAGTTATTATTGTATGCTATCCTTGTAGCTTTGAGCTTAAGTAAGGCATTAATTTCATCACGAAATTTAGAATTCCTATAGAATCAAGTTGAATAAATACCAATAAGAAATTACTAATATAAATTGTTTGAAATTAAAACCTGTACCAATTACCAATCCGTCTGGCCAGCGTGGTATTAGTGGGCCAAGCATCCCTTCGTCACGGGAGGAGGTTTGTCCCTGCAGTGGGACATTAATGGGCTGGTATGATGTAGAGAAGATTACAATTATTGAGCAGTAACAAATAAGAGATAATGCAGCCATATTAATTAACTCCTCTTATTAAAATCGCGGAGAGATAAGAGATTCAATTTTGTTTATTTTATTTGACTACAACTACCAAGTTAATCACACACATCATACCGCAAACTCATTTGAGTTATTTGGTTTTTATCTCAAAAATACGGAATTACTGTGTGCAAATCACAAAATAGGCATTTCTTTCTCTCCTCTCAGATTTTGGAGTTTTGGTTTCTTAAATTAGAAAAGAAGTACAATTTATGGGAGTGATCTATAGGGTCCGCTTATATTGTACAAGTACATGCGTGCTATATATCTACAGTACATACAAAGCGTATGGGGACAGGTGCATAGATATATTAGTACAGGTGCTGCTGATTTCATTAAACTTGCAATGAATTTATAGTCTAGTCGGGTCGGTTACTTTTATATACTTCTTTTTATCAACTTTTCAATGGCTTATTGAAGGCTTGTGAATTAGCCTTTCAGTAATGAAGAGAAAGCCTATTTACAATATGCTGGCTAGGTGTAAATGTAAAAGCTTTTGATGAAACTGTTTTTTTTTCGTAAATATAATTTCTATGGAGTTTCTATATACGAGTAGATAGGTTTAGTAAATATATTTATGATCAGATTACACATTCCTTATTCATCAGCTGCATCACTTTTTTTTTAATTTTCTATAATATCTCCAACATGATACATTCCGAAAATTAACTACGAGTATAACGATTTACAGGGCTCTCGAATCTCCGTTATCCTTCAATTACTTGAAGTCACGGCAAACAAACTATGCTTATGCTGTTGGCTATAACAATAATTGAATTTAAAATAATTTATCAACTAACGTTTCCATACAAAACTTCATAATAGTTCCATAAGAATTTAATAATGTTATTCGTTTATACGTTCGTAATTAACTTTTTTTAACGTTGGTATAGCTACCGATTCTTCCTATTTATTACTCTTTCTATTAAAGAAGTAGGTACTTCAACAAAGAAGTAGTAGGAAGAGAATTAATTCGATGTAGGGTAGTTTAAACATTTTATATGCATCGAGAGTCAAAATGAATTTCGTTCACTTCTTAGGGCAGAGTCACTGGGTATCGTATTGGTGGTTATTTGCTATGGAAAACTCACAAGAACACCTTATAAATACATCTGATGATGTGGAACAGTACGTATTTGCCTTTATTTTTTACTTTTGATTTAATTGTGTTTTGTCTTGAATATTTTACCCTATGAGTAGATTTTTATTAGATAGTTTTGTAATTGTTTTTGAAACCTTTAGTTTATAATTATTTATATTCTATTTTGTTTTCTTAATAAACATCATAATAGTTTTTAAATACCGATACCGAGCTCAATCATAAAGATATACCAATTTATTATAACACGCCGCGCCCCATTACGTTTATGTACCCTACCCACTTGAATGATTCATAGAAATTACACATTTTTCAAAACCAATTTTGATTTAAATTTTATCATTTTTAATTAGTTAAATTAGACAAAGTTGAACAAGCAATGGTTACTTATATCACAGTATGTAGGTGGGTAATCTAAACAAATACTTTTAATCTTATTAATATTATATTTACTCTTTGGAGTCGATTTATATATTTGATCAATTATTAACCTTCATCACCATCATAAATCACCCAATAGGCGTCCACTGATGGACATAGGCCTCCTCCATAAATTGCTACTTTGCGCGGTCCTGTGCCCCTCTCATCCATCGGTTTCAATTATTAATATACATTTAAAATAAATATTTAGATGAAGTTATGCTACGTTAACCTGCGTAAAAATAAATATACAAGAAAGTTACTTGGATATTTTTTTTTAAATAAATAGGAAAGTTTTGTTAGTTAACAAAATATGTAAACGGTGTTCTGGTTTTTATTAACTTAATAAAAATAAATTTTAATAACATAACCTATTTATAACGATTAGTAATAAATATTCTACTTTTAAATTACATGATAGATACAGTCGCTTATGTGAAAAATATTAACTTAATTAACTTTTTTGTATAAAAGTCTATGCTAAGAATACCCTCTATCTGTATGTGTATATTAAAATGTAGGTGAATAAGGCGACCTTTAGTATTTCATTAATAATATACGTGACTCTAAAACCTGTGTCTTATTTTATCTACATTTACCAACCGGATCTTGTAGCTGATTGCTAATTTATAAAGTCCTTGATTTATTTTTACATTGTTTTCTTAAAATTGGCAACTTTTTATAGGATACCTACTATTTTTATTTTGTGATTCACAAACAAGAAGGTACTTAATACCTTTCCAAAACGATGAATGATTTAAAGCTGGAAGTCACACCATTTTGGCTAAAGTGGTGTACCTAAAAATAGGGCGTTCGTTACTCTTTTAAAACAGTTTTCTTACCGGTATCAAGGTAATAAAATTACCTTTAAAATTAATTTTAAATTCAACAACAACTTGGTTTTTGTAAAACCAAGTAAGTTGTATAATTATCTGCCGAATTGTTTGTTTCCTCCTTTAAAGTTAAGAAGCTTTTGGCTGAACCTGAAGAGTCTTGGCGAAGGAGTTCCTGAGCCGTATTGCATTCGAGTTTCCTCAGAAAATTATTATTGTTTTCAACATATAATTATTTATAATATCTACCTATTTAAAATCATCTTCAATTGTAGTTATATTTAAATTTAATTTATCTATTTTCAGAGGAGAAAAGTTATACGTAACCGCAGACAAGCGAGGTGTGAATGGCGGCTGCAAAAGACCTCTGTGCTGGACACTCTTGGGACTCTTTGTGGCAGCCATCGTAGCACTTATTGTTCTAGCAGCCAGTAAGTACCTGCATAAGTTATATTATTAACTATAATGATTAGTATGTATTTAGCGTTAGTCATAAGCTTTTATTTTATTTGTTAAACTTAGAGCTAATCAGTATGAAGTGGTTAGAAATACATAGTAAATAATGGCCAATTAAAGTTTTCACATATTTATTATAATATTATTTATGAAAATATTATCGCATTATTTAGCTAATTCGTAACAGTCAATACATCTTGCAGAAAGGATAACTTGACAATTATGCAAACAACTCTATCTAGTCTCAAAGTAAACTCTACTATTTCTAAGTAGACAAGTATTAAACATACTTGTATTAACTTTTTATTATTATACATTGAAACACTCAAAAAAATCAAACAGCCATTTTAAGCCACAAATACCTGTTCGAATTCCGCTCATGACATCACACATCATTAAGTTAAAACTAAGTATGCAAAAAGTATACAAGTATGTTTATCCGTTGTCTAGTACCTATAGTACAAGCTTTGCTTAGTTTGGGACTAGATGGCGTTGTGTGAATGTGTGAGGATTATTTATTTATTTATGCGTTTCTTATATTTTCAGCCGGCGTCCTCTTCTCGAACACACCGACTCCCTTGGACCAATACAACGGATCATTAAGCTCGGCGAGGGCATTAGGTGGCGTAACTAATTTGAACCATAACCACATTCACAGCGACCATGGCGATGGACTAGATACCCAGGACGATGAAGGAGTCCATGAAGCCACCGCGTCTGAGGAAACTGGCGATTTATCCAATATATACGGTACGTAATCTATACTAATATTATAAAGAGGTAAAGTTTGTGTGTTTGTGACGTTGTAGGGGGTAATCTCTGGATCTACGAAACTGATTTTAAAAATTCTTTCTGTGTTGAATAGTCCATTTATCGGGGAGTATCATAGGCTATATAGTATCACGCTATGACTAATAAGAGTGGAGCAGTAGGTAATGAAATATGATTAAGAAAGGGACGCTTTTTCTTCGCCGCCTAACGAAGTGGGCAGGGGTCAGCTAGTATTATATAAATCAAAGGCCTTACAAGTGTTATGTCAAGTATGTGTCTAAAAGTAATACAGTGAACTCTTGCACCTTTTTGTAATATACATATTTACAATTTTACAGTTGCTCAAGCAGAGCACAGTGATGGGCATCAGAGCACATTCCATTGGCAAACTTAACGAACTGTCCTACAGTACCATACATTTAAAAGTTTAATTAAACTATAATAATTGATAGGACCTACTATGTTTGTCCTATACTTTAAAATAAATAAGATCCCTTGCCTTACCATTTGTAAAAAAAAACTAACATATGGTTACAACTCATGTCTTGATTATTTCAGCCTTCAAAATAAGGACTGCATTTAAAACGTTTGGGTGGCACATACGCATATTTTCATGTAGTTTATTATTTTCAGTACCGAGAACAGTGGAAGGTGAACTGAAAGTGGATAATGAAGAATTCTCAGCTGCTCTTCAGGATCCGGAGAGCAGTGAATACAGGGAGTTCTCCAGTGCCTTTGCTGACGGCCTTAAAAGAGCTCTCTTCGACAAGAACCATGCTGCTAGCGATACAGAAACTAATGTCGAAGTTGTGCAACTCAGGTTAGTTTTATTACTCATTTATAATATCTACTGCCCATCTCATCCCATGGATGTCGAAAAAATCAACTAAGGGACTATACGTGAATATTATCTTTACAAAATAAAAAAAAGGAAAACTTGAAAATAAACCCACTACCGATCCGTCTGGCCAGCGTGGTATTAGTAGGCCAATTATCCCTCCGTCATGAGAGAAGGCCCGTCCCTGTAGTGGGACATTAATGGGCTGTTATGATGATAATATCTACTAATATTTCATAAATATTAGACTTCGAGGACATGCTTCCTTCTGATTTAGGAAACGTCGGTCTCCTCGTTAGTCAAATCAGTTAATGTTGTATTTAATTTTGAGTTTTTCACCTCTCGCAGTTGTATTGCCGTTGTCCTTTAATCCGTTTTAGTCTTGGTTTTCAAGTGAGATGAATGATAAGTAATTATCTCAAACGGATATTTAAAACCATTTTTATAATATTTTATACTTTTTTACGCATAGATTATAATTATAATGTCACAACACCACAACAACAACAAATGTACTAAAAATCCTATTTTAGTACATTTGTTGTACAAAAACAACAAACAAATAAAATCGAGGCAATTAAGTCCCTAGGCTGCTGCGGGTCTAGTTCCTTATACCGATCTTATCACATGCTGAATATGGTATGTCGACAATAAACGTGAATGTTACAGTAATTTGTGATGGACAAAATTTAACGTACATTTCATAGAATTTTTAGTGGGGATCACATAAGTATTCATTAACTAGCTTAATAATAAAACTACTTTAAACAAATCTTAAAGTTTAATTGTCTCTACTGTAGTAGGAGTTAAACTATTTATTATAAATAATCATATGTTTTTTGTTTTCAATTTACAGAGAAGGCCTCATCGTCACATACAGAGTTCACTGGAAACCAAAGGCTTATACTAAGAATGTTGATGACTTGTTAAACCCAGAGAAATTGAAGAGCAGTCTTGAGCAATATCTCAAGAGAAACAGTAGGATGGTCAACGTTTACCATATTGCCGAAGATCGAATGATAACTAGACCAGTTCTAGATAAGTGTACCATTAACAAAAACGGTTGCGAGCAAGGATGCGAATTCAACGAAAAGACTCTCGAATTCATCTGCTCGTGTCCTCATGGGCAATTAATAGATATGACTAATCCGAAAAAATGTATGAGTTTACTTGAAAATTCCCATAATGGTCACAATGGCAACGGAAACGACAAAGAAACAAATCAAAACATTACATCCAGTCACGACTGGCAAGAATCACACCATGCAATGCCAAAACCTACCGATTCTGACAGGGATGTCAACTTCTCTAATATCTTTGGACAGTCAAACGACACAGCTGAATCACACGAAACGCAAACACAAAGATTGGATTCTGATGAAATGGATACTGCTCCTATATCACAACCTGAGCCAGAGCCTAGTGCAGAGCCTGTCCCAACGTCAGAACCAGTTGCTGAACCTGAACCACAACCTAACCCTGAGCCTGAAGCCAAACCTGAAATAAAATATGAAGACAATCCTGAGCCAACGTCCGAACCGGAACCGGAACCAGAACCAAAAACTGAAACAACTAAATCAGCTTCTGAGTCTAGTTTCCATACAGAAGAGAACTTTAAAGAAGAACCAGAAACTAAGCCAGAACCGGAACCCGAGCCAAAAGCGGAACAAGAACCTGTCACTAATTCTGAACAAGAGCGAACTGCAACATCGACATCCACATCTATTGTTGAACATAGTTACATAACTCCTACTTTTATTGCCCCAGAAGAATCTCAATCCGAAGAACAAACAACTGCTAAGCCAGAACCGACACCAGAACCGGAGCCTACATCTGAGCCAGAGCCTACACCCAAACCTGAGCCTACACCCGAGCCAGAGCCGACAGCTGAACCAGAGCCAACAAGCGAACCAGCTCCAGCTGATCATGAGCACACTAATCAAACTACTTCTACATCAGACTTTTCAGAAAACAGTTTTTATATAGAGTCTGATAGGAAACCTGAACCAGAACCTGTTCCAGTCACTGAAGAATCAAAGACCGCTACAGTAATGGACTCTAGCCATGAATTAGAAAAGGTTATATATGGAGAAAAATCATCTATGTATACTGAGGACGGGAACCTCTACAATGACTTTGGTAATAGTAATGATACCTCAAGAACAACCAAAGTTGTAAGAGTGTCAATATCAGAACCTAGCATCGGAAATGAACCAAAATCTGAAATTATTTCAAATGTAAGTGATGCTACCAGTAGTACAATATCCACAGATGAAATAAAGACGACCACAGAATCTGATACATGGCTAGAAGATCAAGAAAATAGTATGAAATATTTCCCGTCTGTTAAGGAGCATGCTGACACAAAAATTTATGCTGATATTTTAAACAACAAAATCAATAAAGGAATGGGAGAATCGGAACATAGATCATTCCATAACTTTGATGATAATGATTTCTTGTTTGACACAACTACATATGGCACAACATCTATAGATATTAATAATGAAAAAACCTTATCTAAAATTAATAATGATAGCTCAGAAACTGCTGTGACGGAAACTGAAAATACAAATGTAAAAACAGAAGCCGAGGAAACACCTGCTATAACATTACAAAAAACCGAAAGTATTTACGAAGAAGGCTCTAAAGAAGTAGCGGACATTACTACTATTAGCCCTATTGTATCTGTAATTACTGAAAAAAGTATCCATGTCGAAAATAAGCCAGACATCGAAATTAGAACAGAGGTTTCAACTATTACAGAAAACTCAATGACATTGGAAGCCAAAGAATCACTAAACTCAACTTTAGAGCCCAAGCAAGACAGTGAAGTAAGTGTTTCTGACTTGATATCAGAACCGGTTACAGAAGTAGGAGACGACATTATTACTAAAAAACATGAAGGATTGAACGATGCTAATGAAATGGATATTTTAGATAAAAAGTCTTTTGGTGAATCTAAAGAAAATTCAACAGACTCTGAAGAAGGGATGGATATTACATTCGATTCCATTAATATGCTTTATAACCGTTCATCGAAATCTATTGAAGACCAATCGAAATCATCAAATCACATTACTGTCAGTGGCACTGTTGAAAAAAATGACGCAACTGGCACAGTAACTGTTTCTGATAATAGAGCATTGAATGCACAGGCGACAACAGAAAATGGAGGAACTAAATTCGACGAAATCTTACGTCAGGTCTCCTCAAAAGACGACTTTGAACCCGACTATTTAAATAACCTAAGCACAGTTTCTAAACCGGTTGAAGAACCATTGTACACCATGGGCCAAGATTACGAAAATGATAATTTTAAAAAGTTTAATAAAAAGGACACAACTAAGACAGATGAATCAGTCATTGATATATCTAACGAAAATTTAAACATTAATAATATGCCAACTATGAGTATACCTGTAGAAACGACTACAGTAAGTGAATACATTTATAAAGTAAAGGAGTTGTCAGTACAAGAACCAGAGTCAACGTTGGTGGAGCATAATAATAGTTTTAATTTACCGTCAACAACATCTGCACCAGCACCAGTTTGGGAGGAATTTGAGTCAGACAGGAATCTTAAAGTTCAAGATATAAATACTAAGGATGATGCCGCAATCCAAATTGGTGACATAATTACGAATGAAAATACCTTAACACCAGTTTTTACAACTACTTTAGCCCCAAGCAGTACAACCATAGAGCTTACCACAAATTCGAATAACGATAATTCAACCCCTGACGCTGACTTGCTAAACTCACTAGCTCTTAATACAACCCAATCAAATAATTTAAACGTAACTATATACGAAATTTCTAGTCATAACGATAACAATTCTTCAGCAGTAAAACCTAATTCGCACTCAACAGAGTACGACGACCATGAAACAGAAATGAATCCTTTCTTACCAGACATTGAAAATAATAAGAGCTTAGTAAAAAAGCTTCAGGAAGGCCACGACATAGAACCAGCTAACTTAAACGAAACTCAAAATGAGACCACTGAAGACCACCATCTTGTAACAGTGACACATGAACAGAGTAATTCTACTTCACCATCAATCACCTTTGAAACTAAAACAGAGACTGAAGAAGAAGATACAAAAGCCGTCGCAGCTCTAGAGACATCTTTCCATGATCTACTCAGCAACATGAACTCAGAGGAAACAAATAGCAATGATGCCAAAACCGTAAACGAAAAGGAAAACTTAAAATCAATAAATACAGAGGAACCACAAACAATACCTATATCAACATTCTTAGTAGATACAGATGATCTTGTAACTACAAAAGAGCCCTCAACTACTTTAAGTGACATCAAACTTGAAAATGAAGCCACAAGTACTATTGTAAGCGACACTAAACTTGAAACAGAAGCTACAAGTACTACTTTAAGCGATATTAGACTCGACAATGAAGCTACAAGTACGTTAGCACCAACATCAACAATTGTCAACACTGCGCAATATCTAGATGTTGTACCAATTACAAATATGCCCAAGAATTTAAAATCTGAAATCAGTCAACATATTAATGACATAACTAACAAAAGTGATTTGTCAAAAAGTGATAAAAGAACATTCGAAACTACCAAATATGATTCAGTTCTCAATAATGAAGCGTAGTAAACTGTTTTAGTTCTATATCAAATACATAATAGCCTTAAACAATACTATTTCGTTTCCTGTGATTCAAGTTGACATTGTCAATCAAATTTATTTTAGACCTTAATAACAGATCGTGGGTCTTTTTTCACAGAATTAGGGTATTGTGTTATTATACATAATAATATTACATTGTCGAGCTGTTTGCGCGTGCTCGTGTTGGATTACTGTGTATAATTTTAAACTTAGGTCATTCTGAAAATAAAACAATACAGGCACCATTATTCTTATGTCACGTGCATGAGCTTAGGTTTAAAGGAGATTTTTAAGAGTGCTCGAAAACTACATTAATATTGTTATATCTGTAATGATATCGTGAACATTTTATTCATTAGACTAGTCAAACTAGGAAAGAGTCATCTTCGTGAAAGCAAGGTTTAGATTGTATTTATTACTATATACGAGTATCTACATACTTTAAGGAAACTGCACAAATAAATATTAACAGTAAATTGTAATCATTTTATATTACATTCTCTGGTAAAGCTACACGTAAGAAATAGTTACATTGTTGATTAATAAAGTAGGCTAAAACCTTCACAGAGAAATCCCTTACAGTCCTATTTTTAATTGTTACCATAGCTAAATGTATATTATAAATAATATAATATTATTCTTGGCTTGAAAGCTGTAAAGAGTTTGAAAATAAATAGTATACATTATTTTTACGTATCGATTTATTTTCTTGTGATTGTCTGCCATGGTGTAATGTGATAACTCGCAGGTAACTACATTCCATTTGTACTTTAATTTAGTGATATACACTGAAGTGAGGTCTGATTGTAAAATAATAATTAATTTAGTACTTGTTAACTAAGATAAATATATTGTATAAATGGTTGAATTGTAAAATATAATTGAATTATGTTGTAAATAAATATAAAGTTAATAACATTAATAATTTTGTGAGTATTTATTTGATTAAACCCCAAAAAGGCCCAACAGAACCATAGTCATATGCAATTACATTCAAGCAAATAGTACACCTAGTAGGTAGGTTTATGTAGCTACCTAAATTCTTAAAACTTAGGTAGTAACTATATATTTACGTACTTTAAACACTTAGTTGAACTACCTAAGCTGAAATTAAAGTTAACATAAATATTTTAAAGCCTCCACTTCTAGCAGGAATAATTCGACCAAAAACCAAAGACCAAGAAATACAATAAAAAAAGCAGGAAAGAGAGTAAGTAAAAAAATTTTAGTTTTTTTATTACTACTCATTTCTTTTACAAAGTAGCAGTTGAAAACTACTTGGAATTTTCTAATTCGACAAAATGTATACAGCTGTAAAAAACTACCAACACTAGTCCAGACGCTGATCGCGAAGCTAGTCCAGATGTTCAGACGTTAGTCCAGATGCTTTTATATGAGGAAGATTACAATTAGCAACTGTTTACAAGCATTGTCTTTGATCTTCCATAGAGCATAAATGACATATAAGTAAGCCTCAGTAAGTTTCATTAAAATTTAAAGATAAATAAAAAAAGACATTGTAAATAACAGACTTTATTAAGTACCAATAAAATATAAGTAATACTCAACAATGTATAAACAGAGTTTACTTAGACTATATCACATTTGCCCTACTCATAGGATGCGGAGTTATATCCTCAATCTCCTGAGCCGTTACTTGCTCGTTATCAATCATCCTAGCACATAAGCATCCATCATCTATAGTACCATTGCCGCTTACAATACACTTACCTAGAATATCTTTACAACTATTAAACGGCACAAAATTCATTACATTACTATTTCTATCAGTACTATACTTTATTTCATCATCCATATTCATAAATTCTTTAATTTTCACTGTACCATCTATTCTATAATCTATATCAGTGACGTTATCAACATAAATATTTTGAAGCCACAACCTCCACTTCTAGCAGGAATAATTCGACCAGAAACCAAAGACCAAGAAATACAATAAAATAAGAAGGAAAGAGAGTAAGTAAATATTTTTTTAGTTCGTTTTTATTACTTCTCATTTCTTTGACAAAGTAGCAGTTGAAAACTAAGCTTACTAACTAGCTGTAATGACGCCGATAGATAGTTCCGATATTAAGACGTTAGTCCAGATGCTTTTATATGAAGAAGATGACAATTAGCAACTGCTTACAACTGCTTACAAAGTCTCTGATCTTTCATAGAGCATAAATGACATAAATATGAGCCTTTGTAAGGCTCAGTAATATTCATTACAATTTAAAGAAAAATAAAAAACCACATTGTAAATAACAGACTTTATTAAGTACCAATAAAATATAAGTAATACTCAACAATGTATAAATAAAGTTTACTTAGACTATATCACATTTGCCCTACTCATAGGATGCGGAGTTATATCCTCAATCTCCTGAGCCGTTACTTGCTCGTTATCAATCATCCTAGCACATAAGCATCCATCATCTATAGTACCATTGCCGCTTACAATACACTTACCTAGAATATCTTTACAACTATTAAACGGCACAAAATTCATTACATTACTATTTCGATCAGTACTATACTTTATTTCATCATCCATATTCATAAATTCTTTAATTTTCACTGTACCATCTATTCTATAATCTATATCAGGGACGTTATTATTTTCATTAAGTCCACAGGCACCTCCGCAACAGTTACTCTTACATTTCTCAGTATCAATAACTAGTTTATCAATATTTATTGTTTCAACGTCAATAGGTGTGAAATCATAATTGTTATCTTCATTTTTATTCATTTTAATACATACACATTTATCTTCTTCATTCATTATGCATTCACCTAAAACTGCTTTACAATTATTTATTTCATAATTTTTTTCAATATCTTCTGTATTGAATTTGACATGTATTTCTTGTGTTGAATAATCTTGCATGGGTGATTCATCAAACTCGATTTTGTATGTGTGATTGGATGGATTTGTTTCATGTTCAATGCGTGTTGATGTATCAATACCTGAAATCAATGATAAAGTCAAGATTATTTCCGTACTTATCTTATTCATACTTTCTATAAAAACTTGAATGAATAAGTAGATATAAGTATTTTAGATTTATCTAAACATCTTATTATCATATCATATTATCAAGTACCTATCTCTTTATAACATCAAATAAAAACATCTTTTATAAATTATTTACAATGCCGAAAAACATTTTGCCTGTCTGGGTAAAAAATAAAGGCTGGACTGATTTTAATCGGAGTTCCCCTGCTAGATTGCAAATCGCCTAATATTTAATTTAGAATAAGGTTTACTGTTCTGCAAACCGTTAGTTTAACCTACAAATAACTAACTAGAGCCTGGAAGTTTATTGTATTCATTGGGTTGTAATATGTCATCACCCCAACTCATCCCATGGGTGTCGTAAAAACCGACTAAGGGACTATCCGTGAATATTAACTATACGAAATAAAAAGAAGGAAAACTTAAAATTAAACCCTATACCAATCCGTCTGACCAGCGTGGTATTAGTAGGCTAAGTATCCCTCCGTTACGGAAGGAGGCCCGTCCCTGTAGTGGAATATGAATGGGCTGTTATGATGATTAGGTTGTAATGCCTAAAACAGAAGTTTTCTTTTGATAGTTTATTTCATTTCTCCGAAAACTTTTAGTCTCCTAATGACAAAGTCTTAAAGACTTCTAGAATTTATATCAGACCTAAACAGGTATAAATACGACCACCCAAAACCTTAATGGGAATGGGAATTAATATTTTTTATTTACCAATTTTTATCTTACTTATCATTGACGATATATCACGCACGTATTGGAATAATCTTTGATAACTAATACCTATTCATATATCAGTCATATATTTATAATATTTTCTAATAATAAAAAGATAACCTTAGAGTTATTATTAGATAACTTAGCCCCGCTTAACTAAGCTGATTTACTAAATATATTATCTTTTCTCCGTGGGTGACGGAGTAAGAATACAGTGTGTCAATAATACGGTAATACCCCATCTCATCCTATGGGTGTCGTAAAAACCGATTAAGGGACTATCCGTCAATATTATCTTTACGTAATTACGTTACGAAATTAAACCCTATACTAATCCGTTTGGCCAGCGTGGTACTAGTAGGCCAAGTATCCCTCCGTCACGGGAGGAGGCCTTTGTTACATACTGCATCTGGAAGTGAGACTGCGCACAGGGCGACTTTAGAGTTCGTTGCGGGATATCGATAAATGAGGAAGGCACAGGAAAATGATCTCCCTTCCGAGGTTTTTTCTAGACACGACAGTAAAGGGTTTTTCAAGAGAGGAGTGAATAGGTTTTTCCAGATTCAGCAACGCGCCTATTATTTCTCTGGTAGCAAGTGTCCATAAAGCGCAGGGTAGGGAGACCCCTTACACGGTGGACCGACGACCTTGTTAGGACGACGGGAACCCGATGGATGAGGGAGGCACAGGACCGCAGAAGGTGGCAATACTTGGAGAAGGCCTATGTCCAACAGTGGTCGTCGATTGGCTGATATGATGATGATGAAGCGTCCAAAAGCTAATGCAACTACTTACCACCAGCTGGACCGTATGTCTGTTTGCCACTAACGTGGTACACGAAGGAGCGGAGAGAGTAAGAACTGAGTAGGTATGTAAGAGGAAGTTTAAAAGTGGCACCGGTGGCAGAAAAACTACTGTCATGGTATGGGCATGTTATGCGGAGGAATGAAAACCATGTGGTGATTAAGGTGTTGAACATATGTGTGGATGGATATTGGAGAAGAGAACAACCAAAGAAACGATGGATGGATTGTGTGAAAGACGATATGGCTGCGAAGAGAGTTACTTGTGAGATGACGTCCGATAGGAAAGTGTGGAAGAAGAAGACATGCTGGGTTCGGCAAACCCAAATAAAATTGGGATAAGGGCAGGGAAATGATGATGTGGTACATGAAGGAAGCCTATGTTACCAGTGATCAGGTTTAGCTGATATTATAAATATTTGTAAGGGTCCGTGCGGTGACGGAGTAAGAATACAATATGTATATGTCCCTCTTCCCCTCGGACCGCAATAGCGATTAGACGTGTGCCCTTTTACCATTTTATTTAAAAATTTTGTAATTTTTGGCATAAAAGTGGAAACAAAGTAATTAAAAGTACTAGGCGCACATAAAACAGCTGAAGATACGAACAGTGGAAGTGTAAGGAGGATAGCAACAGGCGAGACGAAGATATATTGAAGCGTCAACCTTTTTGTCTGTCAGCTGTCATCTTCATCTTGTCATTTGTCATTAGCAACTGACAACTGCCACCTTTCATAGACAAAAATTTACAGATTTGTGCTGTTACACGCAGAACCGAACGGAGTAGCTGTGAGTTACTTATTCTAATACTATTCAATCGAAGAGAAATAATAGTTAAAGCCATCCTGGATGTTTAAAATATACTGCGATACACATTCTATTGTTAGCAACATTATCTTGCGCTATGCCTAAAACTCTTCGCTCACTGCTTAGAAAAGGGCAATCGATGTCTGATTCAGATATTACAACCAAAACAGGCGGAGAAGATATTGGTCAGGTTGATGGTACAATGAGAGATAAACGCCGGCGAACTTCAAGCGATAGCTATGATGACCTTACTTCTTTTAAATTGGAGATGCAATTAATGATGCAACAATTTCAAGATGCGCAAGATAAAAAACTCGACTTGCTATATAAAAGTCTTGCGGAAATCAAGTCTCAAACGTCCTCTATACGAGATACAAATCAGGATATAGAGAAATCCTTAGATTTTATGAATGATCAGATTACGTAGCATGCAATCAAAAATAGATGGTCTGGAAGATCAACGCAAGAATTTGTCAAGTCAGATACATAATATTGATGAAAAATGTGATTATCTAGAGAAGTCCCTAAAAAAAACTAGTATTGAATTAAGATATATTCCAAAAACGGACAAAGAAAATAAAGAAACCCTATTTAACTATATGCGGAATCTCTCAAGGATCTTAAATATAGATTTAAACCCTGGTGATTTGCGTGACGCCTATCGTATTCCAAATAGAAAAGATCCAGTGAAATCAACTGTTGTAGTGGAATTGTCAAATACATTATTAAAAAGCAACCTTTTAAGTTCGGTAAGAAAATTTCATAAAAATACAGATTTAAAAATTAGCCATTTAGGATTTGAAAATAATGGTTCCACCTTATACGTATCGGAATCACTAACTGCCAAGTCCAGACGTTTGCATTTTCTGGCGAGAGACTTTGCGAAAAATGAAAACTATAAGTACTGCTGGACCTCTAATGGAAATGTATACCTTAAAAAACAAGATGGCTCCGAATACATACTGGTAAAAAGTGAGTCGCAACTTATCAATATGAAAAAATCTCTGTGACTGTCATTTCTGCTTGCTCTCAATTTCTATTGTACTTGGTTTATTTTTATTTTTTTTTAAAGATTTATATCTATGATTATTTTTAAGTTGCTACAACATATTACATACACATTATGTCTAAAAAACTCACAACATTTACAGAAAAACACTCTATACATTATAAACCACTTATTACCTATAAAACACATAATATACTGTACGCATATAAAAGTCGAAATACGTAATTACAAATCTTCTACCACCGCAAGTAATAATTCAAAGCAGATCAATCTCGTGAGCCCTGAATTTAAATCTAAAACAATAAAAGCGTTAGAATGCTTGCGCCTTTCACTCATACTTATAAAGATCATTTTGTCATTGTATGTTACTACTGTATACTGCTACTGTTATTTCACATATTACCCTTATATACCTACTGTCACTTATAAATATGAACTTATAATAATTACAAACCAGTACAATGCCTGACCAAAATCAATATGTTGTAGAGGATATAGATAATACGTGTTTAATGCATAGTTTAGAACTTGATTCTCCTGAACTTGTTAAAAAACATTTAGACCTAACTCAAAATAAACTGATAATCCTCTCTCAGAATATTCGCAGCATATCTAGGAACTTTGATTCACTAATCCTATTCCTAAATCGCTTACACTTTAAACCCCACCTTATTGTAGTGACCGAATGTTGGCTCGATGATTCGTATAATATAACAAATCTTGATGGATACAACTATAATTACTCTAGAAGGTTTATTAATCGTAGTGCTGGTATTGTTATATATTCAAAATCTGATCTCCATATATCTGTCACAGAACCGCCTTTTATGGACGCTAATGCTCTTCACATTAACATTAACCAAATTTTTTGTGTTATAGCTATTTATAGAACACCCTCAATATACAATATTGACAACTTCTTAATATCCTTGGAAAATACAATAAGAAACTCTCATGGGCAACATCGTATAATAATTGGTGATGTTAATTTAAACATTAGAGAACACTTGGACTCCCGATCTGAGCAATATTTAAATCTTACAGCTCATTATGGATATATACCTGGTCATACTTTCCCAACTCGAGGTCCAAACTGTTTGGACCACTGTATGATTAAGTCAACATCGCCTTCAAGTACGTTTGTATGTCACTCAGATATAACAGATCACAAAACTGTGATATGTTCTGTGGGGTGTTCCTTTCCTAAGGAAAAATCTAAATATATTTATACAAAAATAGATCATGATAATTTGCTAACTGAATTAAAAGCGCAATTTGGTCTGTACTTTACGAAATCAATGACATAAATGAAGCGACTGAACTATTTATAACTAATTTTAATAATGCCATTGATCTAAGTAAGTGTGCGCGAAGTAAGCGTAGCTCTGAAGTCATTGTCACAGTCCTCTGTCGCACATAATTGCGATCGGACGCGCTCGTTACTGATCGGTCGGTAGCTCATAGTTGAGGGCAATGACCTCTACGACTGTGAAGTGTGTGAACTGTAATATTGTTATTAACGAACTGTTAGCATTTTTAAGAAATGTTTTGGGTTATATGGATGAACAGAGCATACACCAATTGTGTACTACGTCTTTTACGGCTGATGACATAGTGAAAGCGAAATCAATGTTGTCTGAGTCGCTTCCCAATGCGAAGAAAATGCCACTTAGGCGAAAGGAAGGAAAAAAGAAGATGTCACGCGATCTGGATGACATCATTAGGCTCCTGACTATCACAGACGAAGAGTTGATCCCTATATTCGTAGCAAAAGAACTACATAAGTTGCCGCCTGTGACCTTCGATCACGTTGACGTGACGCGACTCCTAAAGGATATATTAAAGCTACAGAACCAGATTAGTGCATTTGAGGAAAAATTTGTAACAGCTGAAAGGTTCGACTCATTAAAACTAGAAATTGAGAGTTTAAAACATGCATCGATGCGGGATAACTGTACATCGAATATTTTTGTGAATAAAAGGCGAGGAGCGTGCTTACAAAGTAGTCCTCCCGATAGTGGACCCATAGGTCTTGGATATGTGCCTAATAGCTCATCAGAAACAGCGGATAAGGTCAACGACCGCGCAATACCTGATAAGGTCAACAACCGCGCAACACCTGCAAGTCATACTCCGATAAAGAGTATTAGCGAGGAACGTTCTATCTCCTTCTCGCAGAAGCTAAAAGATGCGATAGAAGCTCAAGGACACGTGGAGGCGCGGGCGACGACGGCGACGCGGGTTTCGAACGGTGCGAGCGAGAAGGAGCTCGGACAGGTGCAAGGACAGCGCAGCACTATGGTAATGAGTGAGACGCAAAACAATCAGCAATGCGTGGAGGCCGGGGCTAGCACCGCGGTTTCGCACAAACAAGTTACCGTACGGGATACCTTAGAACAATCTCGAAGCAGCGCCAGTCAGTCAGTTAACACGGCCGTGGAATGTCTCCCTACTTTTGACTCGGAGGTGCTTTCTTGTTCGCAATTTACAGCGAGTGGTATGACTGCGTCGGAAACACAAGTAGTTAGTAATAAAGAGGTAAGGAAAGAAAACACGGAATGGACTTTAGTGACACGAAAAGAACAGAAACACTATAAATTGATTGGGCAAAGAGGTCGCGCACCTACGTCTCCTGGTGGAAAGTTTAAGGCGGCGGACGTAAAAATACCTCTGTTTATATCAAATGTGAGTGTAGAAACGAGTGAGCAGGATATTATTAGTTATATTAAAGAAAAAACAAATGAAGTTGTGTCGTTAAAAATGATAAACATGAGAACGTCTAGAAAATACAATGCGTTTAAATTATTTGTTTCTAAGAGTAAATTAGAACTGTTTTTAAATGACAATTTGTGGCCTGACGGTATAACATTTAGACGCTTTGTGCGTTTTATGTATCGTATAAAACCGGAATCATCTGTTACAATTAAATAACGATTTTTGTGTACAAAATAGTTTATTAAGAAATTAAGTATTAATTTAAATTAAGCATTAAGTAATTGAAAGTGAGTTAAAGTTTTTAAAATATCATTAGTATTATGAACAATCATCAAAACACGACATTTGTTAGTTTTAATTGTAAATGTCTTAAACGCTCAATTGATAGTGTAAGAGATATTTGTAAAATGTCAGATATAGTGGCCCTCCAGGAGACATGGCTTCTCCCGCATGACATACCTTTATTAGAAACGATAAGCAACGATTTTGAGTATACCGGAAAATCGTCAGTAGATACATCCGCGGGTTTACTAGTAGGTAGACCATATGGGGGAGTGGCTATTCTTTGGAGAAAGGGTATTTTTGAGTCCGTGTCTGTGTTGGAGTGTGTAAGTTCTCGATTGGCTGCAATCAAAGCATCTGTAGGCGGTCGCTCGATTGTTGTTATCTCAGTTTATATGCCAACAGATTCAACTGACAATTTACCTGTTTTTACAGAGGTCTTAGGGGAGATCAGTGCGATTGCCGCGAGTGTAGATGTCGAAAGCTTATATGTACTGGGTGATTTTAATGCGCATCCTCAGGAACTGTTTTTTAGGGAATTGTTAAGTTTTTGCGCTGACCAGTCGTGGATTTGCGCAGATATAGAAAAGCTTGGCGGTGCATCAGATCATTACACTTTTATGAGCGAAGCTCATGGGTGTAAACGATGGCTTGATCATTGTGTGGTGTCACTTTCAGCGTGGCAAACCATTGTTGGGGTTGGTATAAGGGAGGACGTATACATGTCAGATCATTTACCGTTATACATTGAGTGTGATCTTAACATGGTAAGGCAAAAATTGACATTAGATAATAGTCCGCGTTCTAAAGTAAACTGGGGGGAGAGGGAAGAGTATCAAGTTGTAGAATATCGTAGGCTGTGTACTGAAAAGCTGCGTGACGTTGACTTTCCTCATGAGTTCTCCAGGTGTGCGTATGGGACTTGTAATTTAGTAGAGCACAGAATAATTATAGATATTTTTTATAGAAAAGTTATTAATATATTAACCACCGCGGCAGTACAAACATGTCAAACGGGTAGACATAAGCCTAGGGGAGGTAAGGTGCTATGCGGCTGGAATAAACATGTCCGCAATTCTTACCGGGAGGCCAGGTTACAGTTTGATATATGGGTATTGAATAACCGTCCAACCTCTGGAGTATTTTATGAAAAAATGAGTGAGGCTCGTAAAATATTTAAGGGGCGACTTAAATGGTGTCAGAAAAATCAAGACCAAATCAAAATGGATATAATAGCTAAACAGAGAGCGACAAATAACTTTAGTAAATTTTGGAAATCAACAAATAGACTGAATGTGCGGCCTGGCCTGCCGGTAAGTGTTGGAGGGAAGGGAGATCCAGAGAGTATTGTTGACATGTTTAGGGAATTGTTTAAGGTGCAGTCTCCTCTTGGTCCCTCAGTTGCAGTGCCCGGTGTTGGGCCCGCCAGTCAGGGAGAGAAACCTATAATTTATTTTACAGCAAAACAAGTTGCAAACGTCGTTAAAAATATGAGTAGGGGTAAATCTCCCGGGCATGACGGGCTCAGCATTGAGCATTTCAAATATGCGGGTGTCCACCTACCGAGGGTGCTGTCTCTATTGTATACAATGTGTATTAGTCATGCCTACCTACCAGCCGATTTTATGAAGACAATAGTGGTGCCTATTGTAAAGAACCGCACAGGTGATATATCGGATAAGTGCAACTATCGACCTATATCTCTTGCAACAACAATTGCCAAAATATTGGACAGTATTCTTGATTCATACTTAAAAGAATACCTGCACATGAACGATGCGCAGTTTGGTTTTCAGTCAAAATTATCGACAGAGAGTGCTATCTTATGTCTCAAGAATACTGTCCAGTACTATACTGACCGTAGAACCGCGGTGTATGCCTGTTTCCTGGATCTTTCCAGGGCTTTTGACCTTGTATCGTATGATGTGCTCTGGAGGAAGCTGGGGGACAGGAATATACCGACGGGTATTCTTGGAATTCTGCAGTACTGGTATGCAAACCAAAGTAATGTTGTGAAATGGTCAACAACACTTTCAGATCCGTATAGGTTGGAGTGTGGTGTGAGACAGGGCGGTTTGACGTCTCCTAGACTGTTCAACCTGTATGTGAATGATCTGCTTGACGAGCTCGGTAGCATGCGTGTTGGATGCCGTGTGGGGGGGGTTACTATTAATAATATAAATTACGCGGACGACATGGTGCTCCTGGGGCCGACGGCAGGATCGGTTAGAGAAATGTTAAGAGTATGCGAGAACTATGCAGCTAGACACGGACTTGTTTATAATGTAAGAAAATGTGAATACATTGTGTTTAAGGCCGCTGGTGTGGCCCCTGAGTATGTGCCAACTTTAACACTTAATGGCTTAAATATAAAGCGAGTGACTAACTTTAAGTACCTAGGGCACATTCTTACTGACGACCTTAAAGACAATGTGGACATTGAGAGGGAGCGCAGGGCACTGGCGGTCAGAGGGAATATGCTGGCGCGGAGGTTTTACCGTTGTACTAATCAGGTTAAAATAACCCTGTTTAAAGCTTATTGTCAGGGTATGTACACGGGAAGCCTGTGGGTTGGCTTTACCAAAAGATCGCTGGAGGTCCTGCGTATCCAATATAATAATGTATTCAGAATGCTGTTGGGACTGCCTCGTTATTGTAGTGCGTCGGAAATGTTTGCTATAAATCGAACCGACGACTTTTATGCGGTTATTAGGAAGAAGATCTCGTCCCTAATACAAAGACTGCGGGACAGTACCAACAGTATTCTGAGGACAGTGGCGGAGAACATTTATTCTCCTATTTTTAAACGGTTTGTATGTGTGATGCACCAGTAATTTAAAATTTAAAATGTAATTTAAAATGTATCCCAATTATTATTACTATTTACTAACATTAATTATAAGAATTTACTAACATATTGGATCATGTTGTCTGATAATAAAGAATTTTTTAATTTAATTTTTAATTGTCAAACAGTGGATTACTCCGGGGTTATTAAAAAGCATAAGAACTCGCGACCAGCTACACGTACTTACCAGGAAAAATCCGAATGATTTAAAGTTAAAAGAAAAATACAGATTATATAGGAACTATTGCATTAATATCTTACATGAACAAAAATGTAAATACAACCAAAAATTATTAACTGACAATAAACATAATATTAAAAAGACCTGGAAATCAATCAAAACGATTTGTAATATCAATAAAACTACTAATAAGACCGACGATTTGCTTGGGATTGAAATGGATCCACTCGATTCATTAAATACAGTGAATGAGTACTTTGGCTCTGTGGGTAAGCAATTAGCAAAAACCATATTAGAACAACTAGAGAAATCAGAAAGTGAATTGGCTAGTACTAATATTACCAGCAACAACTTAGCGAACTCGCTATTTCTCACACCAACTAACGAAATAGAAATTGTAAAACTAATAAGTTCACTCAAGTCCAGCTCAGCAATCGGTAGTGATAATATTAGTAATGACATGTTGAAAAAAGTAAAATTTGTAGTGGCGAAACCCTTAGCATATTTATGTAACCTTAGCATTTCTTCAGGCGTTATGCCTGATGTCTTGAAAGTAGCTAATGTTATTAACCATCCAATTACAGGCCCATATCAATTTTAAGTGCTGTGTCAAAGGTTTTTGAGAAGGTAGTTAACACTCGATTGATCAAATATTTGGAAGATAATAATTTACTGTCCGTAAACCAGTATGGATTTCGCGTCGGCAGGTCCACGGAGGACGCTGTAACTGAACTTGTTGATTTTGCCATCAACAGAGTTGATAACGGGCAAAAGTGTGTCGGCGAAAGCATTCGATACAGTATCCCGACCAATTTTATGAAATAAACTCGAATCAGTTGGAGTTCGGGGATTAACCTTGAAATGGTTACGGTCATACCTGGAGAAACGTAAACAACGAATCCGAGTAGGTGAATATTTGAGTGACTATGTTGAAAGCTCCTACGGCGTACCACAAGGCAGTATATTGGGTCCTACGCTTTTTCTGGTATACATCAACGACTTATGCACCCTAAAGCTACATAATGCTCGTATTTTCACTTTTGCAGACGACACTGCTATCGTTTTTCATGCTAAAACATGGAACGATGTCGTTGGCGTATGTCATAAAGAGCTCATGAAAATATCTAACTGGCTGCATAATAACCTAGTGACCGTCAATATAAGTAAATCCAAAACTATTACTTTTAGTAGATCTATTAGATCTGCACCTAAAACACCGCTTGAAATTATTCTCCATACATGTACCAAAATTAGAAACAAAACACACATATGCAACTGTGGACCTCTTGAGCAGGTGCCTTATGTTAAATATTTAGGAATCTTAATTGACGCAAAACTGTCTTGGAAAAATCAAATTGAAGCTCTTGTAAACCGTGTTAGAAAACTGTCACACATATTTAAAAAACTAAAATCGATATCGGACCCTAAAGTAGTAAGACTCGTGTATCTTAGCCTCTGTAACTCAATTCTGAGTTATTGCGTGACAGCCTGGGGAACCGCAGATAAAACACACCTCATAAAGGTAGAGCGAGCACAGCGAGCTATCTTAAAAATAGCATACAATAGGCCTTGGCGTTATCCTACTGACTGTCTATATTCCGAGTGTGGTCATCTTCGCGTGAGACAACTATTTATTATATGGACGTTGCTTCGATTCCATAGGCACGCTAAAGAAGAAGCACGCCAATCGCATAGATCACTGAAGTGGGATCGCCCTGTGATACACTCCGAATTCGCGCGAAGATCATTTAGATTCTATGGGCCCTATCTTTACTCTAAATTATACAAAATAAATAAAAACATAGTAGTCATGACTCGTTTCCGCTGTAAAGATACCTACTATAAACCGGTGGCTACAGACGAAAAACTACTCACAAACTGAAGACCTAATGCACACATCACTTTAATTTAGTATACTAACACTATACACACACATGAATACACACATACACACACTCACACACTCACACACACACACACACACCCACACACACACACACACGAATAAACACACACAAATTTTTGCCTTATCTTTTGTTAATATTGTTTGATTTGTTTTATCTTCTTTTTTTTCTTTTTTGTAGTCTAAAATTCTCTAAAATTGTCTAAAATTATACCTTAGAATATTAACATGTAGTTTGCAGTTATTTTGTTTTCAACTTGGGAAGAGACTGAACACCCACGACACAGGGTAATCCTAGTGTGGGGTTCAGAGAGAATAATGTTATTGTAAGTCTACATAATTTATAAGGAATATGCTATTGTAAATCATTGTAACAAATGTTTGTTTAAATAAATAAATATTATTATTATTATTATGTCACCGTCCATTTCATCCCATGAATGTCGTAAAAACCGACTAAAGGACTATCCGTGAATATTATATTTACGAAATAAAAAGAAGGAAAACTTGAAATTAAACCCGGTACAAAACGTTTTGCCAGCGTGGTATTAGTAGGCCAAGTATCGCTCCGTCACGAGAGGAGGCCCGTCCCTGCAGTAGGACATTAAAAGGCTGTTATGATGATGATGATGATGATGATGATGATAAATAACTGTAACTCACCATCCTCATATGGTTCCGTTTGTATGACAGACGGCGTCACATCACATGCTGAGTTTGAATCTGACGATATGCCGCTGTCAGTTTTTATATCTAAAAAATAAAATTCACTATTGGTTTGTATTGTACTACATCGACTTCTCCGGTGACCGGTGGTAAATACACCGTGTATTACCACGGCAGCTCACTCAGTGGGGGTGTTGTAACAGCTGACAAAAGACACTTTTTTTACACACAACGCTATCTAGTCCCAAACTAAGCAGAGCTTGTACTATGGGTGTACTAGACAACGGATAAACATACTTAAATACTGATATTTTTTGGAAATACATATTTACATAGAAAACACCCTAATGCACACAATCATGTTCATGCACACAAAGATTTGCATTGAGCGGGAATCGAACCCGAGACCTCTGCGTAGCAGTCATGTTAAATAACCACTACGCTACAGAGGTCGTCTTGCCCTGTCCTTGCATAGCTAGAAAGATTTACAGGGTTTACAAGAGAAATGCGCATTAATTTTGGCAATACTTATGAACCCTATCTAAAAGAGGTTTTAAAACAACGGAAAGCTTACAAGCTTGTTTCACGTTACTTTAACCTATTTAAGCCCGCCGTCCTCATTTGGGTACAACGACTTAATTAGGTAAAATGAAAAAAGGCGGAACTTTGATTAAGCTATTTTTGTGTTCCAAATTGAAAGCCATATCGCGCACGTAGAAAACTCTTTAACCTCATTAGATTTTATCATTTTCCGTTTTGTATTTTATAAAAAAAAATAGATTATATACAATCTTTGACCATGTGGAACAGTTAGTTACTTTGTCAGCTCTTTTAAGCGCTTTTTTCTAATCAAGCATATAACGTTTTTGAAGTTTTTAGACTTATCTAAAAACTGAAGACTAAATTTTTGACTATAAATGTAAAAACTGTAAGGGAGACCGAGGGAGATTCAATGTACCCATAGGTATACACAATATAGAGTCGAAGATATAACTCAATACCATTTTGTAACTATTACATGCACAAAAATGGCGAAAAATACTTACGATATTTGACGACATGTCTCTTCTTAGCATATTCAGTAGCAAATTTCTTATGGCAATCAAGGAACTCACAGTATAGTGATGTATCATCCGTGTGCGTTTTTAGATGTGTCTTCAAATGATGCGACTGTATAAAACCTGTAAAAATATACTCAATTTTTTACACTACCTCATTAAACCTCTAACAACGGACACAAAGAACATCCGAACTCAGGACAATAACTTGTGGATAACACATAGTATTCTTCTACATGGGATTTAAAGCCGAGACCTCATACACCGCAGTAGCTATCGCAAAAGCCGCGCTACCGACCGAGGCAGTTCAACTTACAGTAGGTACAGTTATTAGTTATACCTATCCTAAAGATCGTAGACAAAGTATGAGTGATCTAATGAAGACTTGTTTAGTTCATTTAGCGAGCAAGGAGAGCATGCTTATACCTATCACGCTACTAATAAGAGCTAAGTGGCTGTGAAAGTGTGTCAAGTTATACTACACTGACACTGTGGGCGAGTTGGTAGTTTTCCCGTATACCTACTTAGTTTTGTATTTCTGACATGGGAAATCCCAAGCATGCGTACTGTACACGCATTAAAGGCAGCTTGAAACTAAATTTGGAACTAAACACTCAAATAACTATAATTGTACTTATACGAACACAATGTCACCATCCCTTATTGAAATATTATAGTGATTAGATTGAACATTATTGCAGGAAAACGAAAACTCGACACAAAGACTAAGTACACAAATCTAATCTAAACACTACTAGATTTACATTTAAAGAGGAGGCTTGTTTCCTCAGCGGGATCTTCAAAGGCAGACAACACAAGATGAAACTCACCTTTCCCACACACTTTGCAGTAATGCTGTTTAGAGTTTGTATGCGTCAATTCATGGTGTTTCAAATGATGTGCAAAGTTGAACTTCTTGCTGCAGCCTTCGAAGCTACATTTGTATCTCCTCTCAGACTCGAGCTTGTGTGTTTGCATGTGTGTGCGTAGAGCGACGTCGCTAGAGAATACGGCGTCGCATTTCGTACATGTGTGGGATCCTGAAAATTATTTTATACTTTTATACATTGGAAACCACCTATTTTCTAAAAGAAGAAATGAAATAAATTTGATAATCGAGACAGGGTATGAACCAGCATTTTCGGAGAATACGCCTCCGACGATGCCTTGACCGCTAGGCCACTCAAGTCTTTGTCTTGTTAACCAAATTAGTACATTGTTTTCTATGGAGCCATTAACCCTCATTTTCACCCAACAATACCATCGCTATCTAGGCGCACACCAGTAGACTTGAATGGCTTACTTAATGATGATTTTTTTGTATTAAATTATATAAATTAACATATTATACAGCTTTTGTAAGAAACAAAAATAAAGGAAATAATTTGGTACTTGAGACAGGATTTTCGAAAGGAAGAAACTTAATATAAGTACCTGCATGAGCATATTTTGCATGTCTTTTAAGTAGCACCTGATCACGAAATTCTCTGCCGCATTCATCACATGTTACACTCCCAGTTCTCTCATGCTGCTTCTCGTGGCGACGTACTGCTGATCTACAATCAAATAGGAAATTATAAATTATACAGATTAAAACATTGTATTACAATTCTCAAAATAATTGTACATTTTGAACCATTACAAATGCACAAAAAAGTTATTAAAAAAATCAAATAGCAAGTAGTATTTTAATAACATATAATTTGACTTTCATTCATGATTAATTGGAAGTTAGTTAGTTTTATGATAACAGCTGATGGATATCCACTATTTGGCTTAATATTTCCAGTCAGTGCAGTCCTCTGCCTACCTTATTTCTAACCATGTAGTCTAATTCATATAGGCATGCATGAGCATGAGAATAGTCAATGACCCAGAGACTTATGCATCTTTCTATTCCAATAGCTGAGCATTCTTTACATTACATTATCTTAATTAATAATACATTTAAATATAAATAATGTAGGCAGTAAATGACGTAACTTAACTCACAGTAGCTAATCAATCATTTTTCTAAACAATGCATTACTCATTATACATAGGTATTTAATAACTAATATATGACATGTCAAAGTGATTCAGTGCATGTAGTTATGAATGTACTGTAATGTATGAGGCATATAAAATCAAAACCGGCAAAATAGGTTCGTCAAATATTTCCAGGTATCAATAATAAAGATCCAATTGTCGATGTTAGTAGATTTGTGTTTATTTATAGATAATTGTAAAATATGTTGTTCTTTAATTATCTGTGGGATCTATTGATATGAACTGCTTTTTTAATTCTCCAAACATTTGACGAACCTATTTTGCAAAGGTTTTGATTTTATACAACTCATATAATTCTATAGCTATACAACTACATACTTCAGTAATTTTGTATCTAGAATATACATTCTCGATACAAAATTACTGAAGTATGTAGTTGTATATAATATCTATTTTTTCAATCAACTTTATTTACATAAAGTTGAATGCAAAAATAGATAGTAACACAAAATTATGTTATATTACAACAGTTTACAAAATAATGCTTAGAAAAAAGTTGGGAAGGAGAGAAAATTCTCATATTATATTGCTTAACATTCCACTCCGTTAAAAATAACTATTTTAATAATATGTTCTCAGTAAAATGTACAATAAATAGTTTATCTGCATAGTTTTATGTATTCTACTCCAATAATATTAAGTACAAAGAAAAATAGGTACTACAAAACAAAACTATTTTTGTAAACAAGTTCTTATTAATACAATGTTATTACGTTGTCACTCATATAGGCCTTGTTAGCCATCAGCGCAAGTGCCAAAACCAAATCACTTGACACGGCTGTTGCTTAAATCATCTTTCGTAGATGTTAAAGGCCACTGATGACGATTACCTTGTAAAGTTTTATTTTAGTAGAGTACCAATAACTTTATAGGAGTTTTATATAATAATAAGTGTTTAAAGGGTTGTCATTAAACAATACTCTTAAGTTTAGATACTTACATAAAGCTAAAGTTTTTGTTGCAAACTTTGCACTGAAACTGTGGGAAGTGACTTTGTTCATGACGCCTCCTCTCGCTATCATATTTGAACTCCTTATTGCAGTGGTTACATTTTATTATAGCTTTTTCAGCAGTCATTTCGAAAAATATTGTCCCTTGCTAGTTTTGTTATTGTCAGAATGAAATGTATACAATACCTGTTAAATAAGAACTATAAAACACAAAGTCAACTTTGATAATTATGATAACAAACGTCAAGGAAGTAGGAAAATAGTATTAAAAATAAAGTAACACTCCTGGTTTAAGTTTTGTTGAATGCAATTTGATAAACATTGGAATTTTGTTTGGTTCGATTATAAACTAGTTTATTGGTTTATACTAGCTGACTGGCAAAATTAAAATAATGTTCAGCTGATTGTGTTATCTTTTGACTGTCAAGTTGGGTATGGATCACAGAACAATTGGCCGTCTTTATGCTAAAAGGAACCACTCGACAAATTTAGTTTTTTTTTTTTAATAATACCTAACTAAAATTTGTCGAGTGGTTCCTCTGTTTTTATTTAAAAAAAAAAAAACTAAATTTGTCGAGTGGTTCCTTTTAGCATAAAGACGGACAATTATACTCAAAGGAGGAACTGGTATGGATGGAATAGTATGGATGGGTAGGTAATGTCAAAATAAAATGTCAAACAAATGGAATAATAAACCAATGAATATAAAACGAATGGATAAGCAACGGCCCAGAAGTAAGCATTATTTTTATAGAATTCTACATACAAGAAATAATAAAAATACTTTTTCTAAATTATATAAGAAAGACAACAACACTATGAAACATCGGAATACCTATAGACACTCGGACAACTCTAGCAATGTGTGATCATGCTATTTTATAAATAGTGCATAATGTTACTTTCCAGTATTTTATTAAGTAAGACCACAATTTTTTCATTCTATTCAAACGTCAAAAGACGACCTTGAGTTTGATTAGCGAATTAATGACGTAATAACAGCATGTGATGATGACTTTCATTCAAAATAATATTTGTGAAATAAAGTTATTACTGAAACTTCTTAAAAAAATAAAAATCTGTGTCTCCTCCTAATTTAGCACTAAGATTAATATGGTTTATTACTATACGGTACCGATTTTGCTAGGTTACCAATAAATAAGTAACAACATTAAGATTACAAGAACCAAGTAAAAGGTTTTAAAGAATTTGCTGAACTAGCATGTAAATAAAGACATCGAGTAGACATATCAAGAATATAATATCATATAGTTACGTATCTTTTACGCAAGTGAAGACAAATGCCTGCGCGTCATAGGGTATCGACGACGGCGAGAGCGCCGAGTGGTATAACCAATAGGCGAGAGGATTCTTCACGTGCATTCTTCGGTACGGACGTTGACAGCCGGCAAGGGCAAAAGCGCGCTCTCATTTTCAATATTTCGTAATATAAAAATAAAATACAATGACAACATGGGTGAAAGTGACGCTTTTGTTGTGTGCATTCGGATTGTTGCGAGAGATCAGACCGTCAGAGCCGTTTGTGACGGAGTTCCTGCTCGGAGACTGGAGAGAAATAACAGAGGAACAACTTAACAGAGATGTGTATCCTTATGGAACATACTCCTACTTAGCTCTGCTTGTTCTAGTATTTTTAATAACTGACTTCTTGAGGTTCAAACCTGTTATTATTCTATCAGGTAAGTTATATTTTTTTGTTAATATTTTAATTTAGTAGGTAATTACTTTTACATTGATATGTTTTCTTAAAATTCAATAGTAGCATTTATTTACTGTTATAACAGAAAAAAAGTGTGCTTAAACACTTAAGTACATATGACCGACTCACACACTCAGTGTTAATAAATAAATTAATACAATCATAACAGCTTTCATCCTCACTACAACTCAAGCTTGTTAATCAATTGTTAAGTATGATATTTTAATAATTATGATCATTACATATTGATTATCGATTAAATAAATATTATTATCTAATAGAAAAACACAGCTATTTTATTAAAATCAAAGTATTTATTAGCAATAAAAATAAGATCAAAAAATAATAATGCCTTAGAGACTCAAAGGCATGTAGTTGTTTTGGATTAAAAATCTTTCTTATGTGAATATTTTAAAAGTATATTTTTACAAGCCAACAATTCCGCAATACTTAATTATGTTTCTAAGTGTAACTGTACCTGTTACCAGAACCATTTACATTCCATTGTGTTATACCTCTACTGAAATTCATGTTACAAACATTGCATGTTTATACAAACTATTCTATTTAGATAAGCATGCAATTGTATAACAGAGATTTAAAATCATCATTGCATTCACAGTAATTATAGTAAAATTGACTTTAAATATAATATTATCTTTAAATAATTAATGTGGAAATCTAGTTTCATACTAGATTAAAAAATATCTTAAAATATACTGAATAGATGCCATACAATATCTTTTCTTACTTATAAATAATATTCTTTTAATTCTCTTAGTACAAGTAATATTGGGTGAAATATTTTGTGTTTTTGTTATTTTTATAAGCAACAGACTTATAACTATTTATGCCTTGGATTGAATAATTTTCTTGTTATTTTAAATTATTACATTTCCAATAATTACAAATTTTCAATTACATAATATAAAGTTCAATTAAACCATTGAATCACACAAATGATTAGAACCCAAGACCTTATGCACAATTAATCAAAAATACACAATGAGTAGATACTCATTGTGTATTTTTGCTGCATAAAATATATTATTATAGCAGACCTAATACCTAGATAGGTATTAAGTCTGCATATAATAATATATTTTTAAGGTATTAGGTCTGCCTATAAAAATATATTTTTAACAAGCATATCAATTCTCGTACCTTAAAATCGTTAAAAATTCGGTTTAGTTAACTTTTAGTTGTCAAATTGTCACACAATAGGTACGGTACATTGGGGAGATAAGAATTCAGGTATTGTTTTAGATATTTACCGGAAGCCTATGTCAACTAATATGTGATAAGATTAAAACAATTAAAATAATTAAGATTGAGTATTATATTAAATATAACTGCTATAAATAAATAATCTATTATCAAAATTGAACATAATTAAATTTTAAATGTAAGTACCTACTCCACTATATCTATTGATACAATCAAATAATACTTGATAACAGATGTTCAATGAAACTTTATCATTAGTAATTGTATATATTTAAAATGCTAATGCCATGTTATCAAACAAGTCCTTAACCACCCTCTTCCTTGATAATATAATTATCATCATCATATCAGCCAATAGACATCCACTGCAGGACATAGGCCTCCTCAAAACACCTCTACATTCCGCGGTCCTGTGCCTCCCTCTTCCATCGGTGCTCTGCTGCCCTAACGTCGGAACTTTTCTGCCCCAACGGCTGTCAGTCTTCGTGCTATATGCCCTGCCCATAATAATATCAATGTTTAAAATATTTACACGACCATACTATAGGCATTCTTCATGAGGAATGGTCTAGAAAAACATCGTCGTCACCCTCCCATCACTACATTATTCGCACTCGTAAAAAACTTTATCAGTCCAAATCCATTCTTTGCTCCCATGTAGTGAGGATGAGGATATCATATGCGCGGTTTTCCCGTACCATACTTAGTCACATTTAATCATTATTTTAATATGTATTTTGTTTTGTATATTAAATCTTCGAAACATACGCCAAATACCAAAATATACTTATGTTTATTTGCTTGCACATTGCATAATAAAAACGAAGAAAAAATTTGGCAGAAACTCAATATACTAGCTAGTAATCTCAAATTGTATGTCCTCTGCGACTTTCAGTTTTAATGGATACAAAAACAAATAACCAATACATTCAAACATTGGTAACATAATATTTCTACAAATTTGGACCAATAAAAAAGCTAAACCAATAAATAAGAAGCGTAAAACTGCAAAAATAATTAAATGAAGAGCTCCTGCAGAGTAAGATAAACTCGAAACCTTTCTCTGCCCAAGTTTGCAAACAAATTTTAAGTAAAGGCGCATTTGCTAATTCTCAACAAAATTTAATTCTTCCTCGGATGTAGTAGATGACTCCATAAGGATATAGGTACTTAGAGAAAGCACCCTATGGAGTCTTCTATTTACAGCTTCTTCAATCTTTAAAAGCCAGCTATTAAACGTAACGGTAGATTTTTAATTGTTTAGTTTATAATACTGGAGAATACGGAATCAATGTCAATTAAGCCTTATGAAGCTCAAGCCTCGCAAATGAGGTTAAATTTGAATCCCACCTATTACATCGATGACGTAACCCACTCCCGCAATTTGTTTGCGGTAAGTTTGTTTGAAACGAAAAGATAAATGATTCGCACCGTAGCGGTCTAAAGTTGTGAGAAAGGCTAGTAAAATCAATCTCATAATCACAGTCAACGACTTACGGAACATGGCAACTTTAAGCGAACTCTTAAATTAAATGATTCCCATAGGTATTACATTATAGACTTAAGCGCTGATTACACTACCCTACATGTAGTGCACTACATCTTGTAGGACACTACATGATGTAGGGCGGTCGGGACTCGCCAATCTCCGATATGTAGTGTCCTAACAGCCTACATGTGACAACATGTAGTGCCCTACAAGATGTACCTAGTGTCCTACATGTAGGGTAGTGTAATCGGCGCTTTAGTCATTATTCCAATATGCTTAATAAAACGTAAGCAATCTGCTTCACTTTAATAATTCTAGAACCTCACTCCTTCTAAACCCCTGTCTTTAGATCAAGGCCGAGCCAATGCTGCAAAAACGAGCCTGTTGCAATCAACAGGCTCGTTTATGACCGTCATATTGTTATCAGTCATTTATACCATGTAATATTATTCTAAGCACAGAAATTCTTTCTCTAATCTCATTTAACTCAGTCGGTTATCTCTGTATGCCTACTCAAAGTAAATGTGTACATGAGATAAACTAGATAAGGTAAGAATGGCTAATTATGACCAATGTTTATGTATGCACAAAAAGCTCAACATATAAGTAAATGTAAATACGTTATAAGGAACAGCTTACCTTATTCATAAAATGGATATTATCCCCCTTACTTATAAACGCCTCTTAAATTTTAGTCAATTGATTAGCTTAAATTCTTACGGTTTTGTTTGGTATAAGGTTGGTTTTACTAATAAAAATCTCGCTAAACAGTGGTTCAATTTAAGAGGCGTTAAAAAGTAAGGAGGTTAGCGTTTATTCAAATATTCGTACGTCGCCGTAGGGAACTTAAAGTGGGAGAACCATTTTCCTTTGGTAGCAAAGCGGTCGTGTATTTGACAATCGTACGCGAGGTTGCGGATTCAAATACCACGTAAGATGTGTGTGCGTTCTGCCCCTAAATAAACATTCGTAAATTTTTTAATCCGTTATACTAAAATTATGTTTGTTAAACCGCGACCTCAGTGAAACTCAAGTATCATTCTCGTCGCCAATATAAAGCAGGAAAGGTAAATAACCGTTTGGTCAATACGTTAGCAGGAAACAATACGTTAGCAGGCAATAATTAATTTACCTGTTTTTAATTAATATGCACATTAACCGTAAAAGGTGAAATGTCATACTTTTACCGAACTTAGACCTCTCAGAAATGAACTATAAACGTAATTGATGCCTTAACCATAACGTAATTGCAGTATCAAAATCTGTTGACTTCGAATAAATCTGTTTCAATGACAATAATGGCGTAGGTATATTTGATAATCATTTTGTTGATTGTTTGTTAGCTATTTTCTTTGACGTCATGGTTAGTACGTCAACATAACAAGTATTGCAATTCCGTAAAACGTCTATAGATGAATGCTTTTCTTTTGCGAATTTATTGTGGATTTTTATAGTAATAAAAATGCTAAATATTTCAACCAAACTATGTACACACAGCAACACATCAAGTTAAACATTTTCATTTGAAATTGTGTCTTATTTCAAGGTATTAAGGTACATGAGTGTCTATGTTGATTAGTTGCTGTGTGTACAACCATTTTCGTAGATGGTTTTAGTAGATAATTTGTCGATGAAACTTAGACAAACTTTGTTTACATTTTAGTGGAACACTCGTTTAATTTATTTTTATTGAAAACAATGTTAAAGTAGTACCAAATTCAATGTGGTCAGCAGGTTTCGACTCCTTTTTGTGCAATAATTTAACGCTTGTTAAATCTTTCTTTGTCCATTTTATGACACCCTCTAGACGAGCAGCGGGTATCTTTACTTTATGATCTAAGTAAATAACCATTCGAGCTGTACCTAGAGAAAACAAATACTTATAAATATTGTTCAGTTTTAATATTGCATTAAAAATGATGACCACAGACAGGAGTATGTAGGTACCAAGTTATTACGATTACTTTGTGTAATATCACAGTAGTCGATTTATTACCTAATAAGATTCAATCAGAGTCAATCAGTGCATCATGGCAAAGTTCATTGCCATACTTCATTTTTATTTATCGCAAATTTCGATGTATCATTCTGTAGGTAGTTATTTCTTATTATGACTGTTATCAAAGACCGTTTTAAAAGGATTACATTTTGTTAAAAATACCCTGATTAGTACCGTTTAATAATTACCCAATCTTTTATATAGGTACCTAAAATAAATAGTCCTAAATTCTGGAATATCGCCTGCGTAGGACTTTAACCGGAATACCCTCCTTATGGATAGACGACCTTGCAAAGGAAGCGAGTAACTGATGGGGACGATGAGAGACGCACAAGGTGAAACTTTGCAGTAGTCTTATGTCCAACAGTAAATGTCTATGAGCACCGGCAATTTAGTTCGCTTGGTGAAAAGCAAATAGGTACACTTTTTAAACATTCGCTCATAGAACTGAACATTAAGAAATACCTTTAACACGACAGAGGACAACTGTTTCGCGGGAACTTTCTAAAATATATGGTACACTAGCTTAGACATAATTAATAGCTATACAAATATGGAGTTTCTTTAACTTCGACTTTAGCGTTTATAAAGGAAACAGGAATTATGTAGGTATTTACGAGAACAACTACGTTTCCGAGAAAGGTATTTTTTCAGTATTGGTCGAATGACCGCTCGATCGATTGTATTATTAATCTGTTTCAATGCAGACTTACTGGCTCGCATTTTCTCTGTTACCTTTTTCCAACTCTCTTTGAACCGCGCAGCAAGTGACAGATCGACGTCACTGGAATGTTTTACACGAAGATAACTTCCGCATCGCTCCAGTGATGTAGTTTAGCTCTACTAAGCTATCCGACACCCTTTCAATGACTTTTTAAAATGGTTTGTAAAACTAATGAAGATTAATTGTATATCGTAATAAAAACATAAAACGTAAAAGGAATTAAATGTTATTTATGTTTTAAACTCTCTCAATATTCTAAGAGATTCACTTGTTTCTATCTTTAGAAAAGAACCAGGGGTCATATTTCTCTATAATTTTGACAAACACTGAAGATAAAGATCTCATATTTTTTTATTATTGTTACAGGATTAAGTGGTATAGCAGTTTATGCGATATTGCTATGGACATCAAGTCTACAATGGCTCCAAGCTTCACAATTCTTCTACGGGTTATACATGGCCACGGAAGTCGCATACTACACTTATATTTTTGCTAAAGTAAGTGGTTTTTATTTGTGTTCGTTTGAAAAGAAGAAAGACAATGGAAAAAATGTTTCTCGAGGCGGGACAACTAGGCCTAGTTGGTCATGGCGCTGGACGCGTATAGTCCAGAAACGCGGGTTCGAGCCCCGCTTCGAGTACCAACTTTTTCCATTGTCTTTCTTTTTTTCGGATTTTTCTAGTTATACCTAAGCTTTATAGATAAAAATTATATGTAATTGTGTTTGTTTTTTTGTATGTATTAGATTTAAGAAGCAAGATGCCTTCTACTTTGTCTCTGTGCCTGCTTAAATCGCCTCTAAGTAGTAGTATGAAAATGAACTGTTGTGTGTTTAAGTGGACCAGTAGCTTGTAAAATTTCAAGACTATGGGACTTAACAGCTTATGCCTAATGCCCTAATATGACAAGTCTCGTAAGTCTAAGTCAAGTTTCGTAAGAGACTTACGAGTAAGTCTCTGAAAGGCATCAAATCTTACAAAACATCTCTACGCTAAAGTTTTCTATAAGTACCTAAGTGTCGTGACGCGAAGAGAAAATAATTTTATCATTGGTAATGTCAAACATACACTGACTCCAACTTTCCATAAATCGCTGAACACAAAAAGTGACTTTGTAATATTCAATGTGATCAAGTTTTGTAGTGTACACAAGCGTGAAGCTTACCATTATGCCCGATTTAAACATCGACAAGTACAGTAGCGAGTTAAGTAGTAAGTTGTTGATTAAGTTGATTTGTTATGTTAATCAACAACTTAGTACTTAACTCGCTACTGTACTTGCTTCATCACCAATTTGTTGTTTTTTCTTAATTATCATAAGGCTAATAACTGTTTCAGGTGGAGCCAGCGAAGTACCCTAAAGTATCATCGTACACGCGTATGGCTGCGCTCACAGGACGATTTATATCAGGGACGAGTGCCCAGCTCCTTACACATTTTGAAGTGATGGACTACCGGGATCTTAACTACATCACATTCACAGGTCTCTATTTGTACTAATACACTCTTTTAATTCATTTTTCTTTGTAATCATCTTAAGTATATTCACAGCAGCTTATAATTACGCTACAAAGAAAGGCTATAAATAATTAGAGGGAATGATGTTCTAATACCACGCAGGTTTAATGTCAAGTTCTCCGTCTTTCCTATACATACCTATTGGGCGTCATGGCGTAGTTGATACAGGTTTTGATCTCAAGTGTGATCTCAATACTGTTTTTATTATTAAAATCAATTATTCAATCATTTACTTGGATTTATTATTATAAGCCCATTCTCCCCTACAGGTCAAAAGCATGTTTGAGTTCTATTTCATACGTCTATTGCCATTATTTGCCAATTCTTTATCGCACGCGATCTTCTTCGGTCCCCATTTAGTTAACTCTTTTTTTTTTAATTTACTTTGTCTGATGTATGCACATTGTATATTGTAGTAAGTACTTATGAAAATATATATTTTCTGATACAAGGTTATATTTGATGTTCTTATAATACGCAAGTTTTTATCATTTGTGGGGTGGGGGACCTCCGTAACATTTTGAATATTTTTAACTATATAACTACGTATAACTACGTGTGAGAATAAACAAATGGTGTAACCAACCAGTTTCTTTTCATTAGCGTCTTAAAAGTCGGTAAGACAAATATTGTCCCAACCAAAATATTAGGTACGGTCAAGGAATTTAATTGTTTAGCAGGTAGACAACCTACGTAATTTAGTCGTATTATATACCGAAATAATCATAACGAATTTGAAAGATATTACACCTCAAAATAGACATAAGATAATATATATACCAATAAGTATGAATCGCACTTGCACAAACTTGCAAAAATTCTATTCTGCCCAAAGAGTAAAAAATAAAATTTTTACAGTATTATCAATACAATGCATTGAACCAATCAGAACAGCGAATGCGCGTGTCACTATTAACAAAGTATATCGAGTAGCGATATACTTTGTTAATAGTGACACAAACTCGGACTAAGGGTACTGTTTGATGGAGATGGTAGATAAGGTCTAGTTTAGTTTGACTTAATTTTGGTCTGTCAACAATATAAAATTGAAGAATTTTACTTTAACACAAAACACCTGTCTGTCATAGATAGACAAGGCTAGGTATATATATCTTGTCTTTTCAATTTTACGACTGCCAAGATGTCGGGGTTCGTCATCAGTCGTCTGTAGTCGGTAAATAGTAACCTGACTGATTTCAAAATTATGCAAACTGCTAAACAATTAAATTCCTTGAGTGTACATCAAATCCTATACCTATTGTGATCCCTAGCCTGACACACTAATGCCAATTAGTAGGCTGAGATTCCCTCCATGACTGGAGTGCGACATTAATGTTATGAATACTGTACGAAAAAACTCTCCTAGCAAGCGTGCCGCAATAAACTTAATTACCTTTGAGCAACAGAGAAGATCCTTTAACTTTGTGTGTTTGTTTGTGTGTGAGTGAGGAGCTGTACCTTTCTTTCTGTACGTGCTTTTGTGTGTGTTTATTAGTTAGTAAACTATAACCACTTAATGAATTTATGTTCGCAGCTCAGATCCTGGCGACTTTTTGGGCATTTTGGCTTCCACCAGTTTTATACGGGATTTACTTCCATCGTAACAAGAGCATAGCAGCCACAAACACTGCACAGAAACATCTAGAACCTGCTTACAATGAGGTACAGATTTAGTTTCAGATTTTTTTAATAATTACAATACCGAAATAAGAGGCTTGTGCTTCTGTCTATGTGTGTGCCTTAAGATCTCACAAACGTAGTTTTAAACAATACTTTACCCGTGACTTTAACTTTTCTATGTTACCTGTTATGCAAACAAAATACGAATATCCAGGGAAAAAAATCTAGTCCGTAATTTTATAAATATCCGACTACGAAATTTTTTATTCCTTCATGATTTTATGTAAACAATATTTTAATCTATGAAGGATTATTTTATTTAAGTATTTTAAAATTTTGTTGTCGTACATTCCTCCACGCACACCATAGTATCGAATTAATATACTTACCTACTCCGTTATTGACTTTAATAAAATATAGGAAATTAATAATTTAAAAATCCCTTAAAAAACGTCATTTATTTGATAATACTTTATTAAAGTCTTAAGTTATAGGTATAGGTACTTATTCAATTAATGTTATGCAATACACCAAACACCGATTAATTCCAATTTTTTTTTTTAAAGTAGGTGAGTCGCAACTTTTATACCAAGATCTTGTTCGTTTTGTTCGCAAGTTGTAGAACGCGACAGAGCTTTTGGCGCGAATTTTAAATTTTACACATCGATCGATACGTGTCCCTTGCGGGGCGCGTGAGACGCGCGGATGTAATGGGTGCAACTATTCGAAGCGTTAATTTTCGCGGTATCCTCAATATTTATAATCTTGCAATGCGATAGTTTAAAAATTATGATTTTACGGAATTGATTTCAAAGAAGAAACATTATTAAAAGTTTTTTTGTTCGTTCCAGGGTACGTTTAAATCGAACCTGTCCCAAGCGTCTCAGTTGATAGTGCAGCACGCGCGCGCCGCGTACTCCCGGCCGGCCGTGCTGGGCTGGTCGCTGCTGTACGCGCTCGTCACCGCGCTCTTCGTGCAGGTGCAGGTCTACATGCAGCTCTTGTGGAAACTTATACAGACTAGCAGTGACACTGAGGTTAGTATATATACTTTACTGTCTATTTAATATTTGGATCTTATGACGGACGCCCACGGGAAGATTGGTCCATTAGTTAGATTCGGCATGGAAGCAATAGGATGTTTCCTGAGAACAAACCGTGGGACATAAAGCTGACGGATCGAGAGAATCTTACATTACGAATACAACATAGATGTTGGGTAATGAAAGGGTTTACGAAACGTTACCTTGAGAATTGCACTCTGCGCTCTTTCAGCTTTTAAAACTGAGGTATTAGTAGCACCAAGGCACATTTTGCATATAAGTGGTTTATATAAATTTGGAATAGAATTGGTCCGAGAATACTTCCCTGAGGAACGCCGTAGGACATAAGCTTTTTATTACTCAGATACTCATTGATCTTGACACGTTGAGTACGGTTGCGGGAATAGTTTTTAAATAGTTCAAGACCAGTGCCTCGTACACCAACGAGTTTCAATTTGGTTACAGGTAAGGGAACAGAAACTGTATTAAATGCCTTTGAAAGGTCTAGGAAGACACTCAAACATTATTCTCTTTTATCCAATTTATTGGCTGCTAACTGAGTCAGGTCTAGTACAGCTTATTCCGTTAAGACTCTCCTATGGAATCCGTATTGTCTGTCGGTTAGTTATTATTTTGTATTTCTCTAAGAAGTTCTTCAGACCGTTGTCAGGGAGTCTTTCAAATAAATAAAATTCGCAAAATGTGGTTTTTGTTTACAAAGTTAATCAAGTCTAAAATAATGGAATATACCTCTGCTTCGCCCACCTCTAGCAAGTTAGATAATAAGTATAAGCATTTGTGGTAAATTGTAAAAAATAAATAAAAAATATTAAGCTCAATGTATAACTGGAGGCAGGATTTGTTTTGTCCTGTTTCGTTTGAGTAAGCTTCCCAAACGCCTTTTACCGCCAGGTCACCTGAGCTCTGGCATCGGTACCCAAATTTTTTTATTGCTTTGCGGAGATTTCTTTAGGTCCACCGATTACCACAAATGAATTCGTGACTTGAACCTAGTCTCACCGATATCCGATTTTTGAGAGCTCACTATATAGTGAGCTCTCAAAAAGTGCGCACAAATCTAAGTCAGCAATGTATATTACATTGCTGACTTAGATTTGTGGGAAGGAAGTGAGAGGGATTAGTCTTGTTACTACAATATTTTTTAGAAGTATGAATATCAGGGAGAAATGTGTTAATGTTGTTATAGATAGCGTATAACGGTGCAGTGGAAGCTATACAGACGTTGCTAGGCGCGGGCGGCGCGTACGTGTCGTCGCTGTACGCGGGCAGCGCGGGCGTGGCGCCGGTGTGCGCGGTGCAGGCCGCCGCGCTGCTCGCCGCCACCGCTGTCAACAACATCTATGTGTCCTATGCTGGCTACATTGTTGTTGGATCGCTGTTTCACTACAGCATAACGCTAGCAAGGTATGTATACTTACCTACTATTTTTGTAATGAAAAAGTTTATAGTTGGCAAGTGTTGGATACAAGGTGTAAAACATATGTACAGTACGGCCGTTTATATTACACATCGACATGTGGAAAAAGACAATCGGTCAATTTCAGCTTCGTAGAGCGTCATCTCTGTCGCACACTATCAAATCATAATTTGTTTTAAGGGTACGCATGCCAGTCGCAACTTCATACAAACGGAGAAAGTTAATTGCTCCTTCATTAGATAATTTATTATCGAATAGTATTTATTTATATGTAAATATTATTTGTACGTAAAGTACCTTTCCCAAAAGTTATTTTGGGCAATTTTAGCGTGCACTTTCCGACAACAATCTTTTAGGTTCCACCCACTAGCAAGTTCGTGTCTGTGGAATGCGTACCCTTAACAGTTGTTAATAGATACCTGACGGTTTGTATTTCGTGCGATAGAGATGATGCTCTACGAAGCCGAAATTGGCCGATTGTCTCTTTACAAAAGTCGATGTGTAATATTTACGGCCGGGTACTGTATGTATATTTCGCATTTGACGGTAGAAATAAAAAAAAGCCCCTGGTTAGCATTGGCATTATGTTTTTCTATAAGATCTCCATATAAATCTATCTGTATGTCATAAAATTCTGTATTCCGTGACGTAGACGTGTCACCAAATAGTGAATGACAGACAATAAAAAGACCTAATAAGAAGAAACTATCAAATTGGCTTCGTAATTTAAATAAATTCATCCAAACAGTTATAGGTAATTTGATTGCGGAGAGTTTACGCACATTTAAGACTGCTTTTAGACCGGCCATAGACATCTGCATAAGCGGTAATTTTCTAACTTTAGGCTTCTGCAACAGCTACAGTTTTGTGGTAATCTAGTAAAAAGTTTGTTATAGAAATTGAAAAGGGGAGTTAGCTTCTGTCATTCACACAGCAAAGCAAAACACAGGCATGATAATACTTATATTTTAAATAATGTACAGTGTCTTAAATAGAATAGGTACCTGTTCGACACGCCTACCAAATATTTAAATTTTACGGTGTTTTGCTGGCACATTAGCGAACTGTAAAGTCTAGTGCCATCATTACTTATTGTATTATGTCCCTTCTCTATACCAAAGACCTATTGTGCAAAAAGTACTGAACGTTCTTGAGCGAAGTTGCGAATAAAAGGTTTAATATTGTAGGTATGCGGCTAATTCCTCAGATTTTTTTAAAGTAACATTACGGGAGGAACTTTTCAAAATAATAAACAATCTAACATTTAAAAAATGTTTACAGTGCAAAAATAGCTGGTCAACTTAGCGACGACAGTTGCTTCGGACTGATATTCGGTATCAACACACTCGTCGGCACCGGACTGCAGTCCTTACTTACATTGATCATGATACAAGCTATGGAACTTAGTATACCTGTGCAATATTACGTTATCAGTTGTCTCTACCTCATTCTAGCTGTAATGTGGCTTCTAGCATGGGTGATCAATACGTGTAAGAAGAAACAAACTGCGGATATTAGTGATTAGCGTTAAAATGTTATTTAGTATTTAAAACTGTAATTTATAAAACATAATTATTATTTATGATTTTATTACTATTAGGCCAGGCGCAAACGCCCACCGACCACAGCCGCTGTTGGCCAGCGACAAGCACTTGTTTTTTAGCGACACTACACCACAGTTTTTTATATTTTGTATAGACGCAACGCCGACGTGTAGCCGGTGGCGGCCACTCGCTACAAATACAAAATATATGAGTAAGTGTGTTAAGTGGCTGTGGTCGGTGGCCGGTTTGCGCTTGGCCTTAATATAATAAAAACAGGCAGGCAGTGTTGACGAGCAACTAATCAAATCACTTTTAACCCAACCTTTCCTTAGATACTTTTTTATAAGACTTTTAACTATTTTTGGTGATGGTGGTTTAATAACAACCTCCTTTGGTAATGATGAGACCTGTAATTAATATATAACTGTACCCGGCGAGTTGAACTAAGTTTGTTTTCTTCAAAATACTCTCTTTAGCACATTTGCATTATGTAAGTATTATTAGATTAGCTAATGATTTAAATCATAAATTTCCTTTCTAATTTGGGAGGAATTCACACCCCTTTTGACAGCTGTGTGCCTGTAAATTGAAGATGCTATTAAATAATCTTCGTGCGATTTTATAACAGCAGACTAAATTTATATTTTATTTCATTGCTAAAGTTACTAGTTATTTGTAATAACGTACCAATGTAAAATACCTAGTTATGTTTTACTCGTCGTCATTGTTTTAAAGTTCGTAATTACTTTGCTCGTACGTAAACGAAATAATAACTGTTACTACCTACTTCGAGCATCTAGATAAGAAATAACTACACCACTCTAAAACTATTATTACCTATGTTATGTTCGTATGGAATATAATGTAACAGTATGTTTGTAATAAATGTAGATATTGCCCATTAAATCGAGGGTAGTAAAAAAGAAATGATTAATAAAGGTCACCTCTGGGCCCTTTTTAATAAAAGCGACAGCTGTCAGGTTGTAACTGTCGAGTCTCTAAGAAAATATTTGTGGGAATGACAATTGTGTCGCTAATTTCGACATAATTGTTGCAACATTATAGAATAGCGTTGACATTGGATGAAATGCCTGTCGAAAATCTGTGTCAATTGTCACATATGTTGGCTTCCAATGACAAATTAGTGTTTAATAAAACAAGATTTTAAACAAAATATCGTCAAGTGTCGGATTTTCGCCTGTCAACTATCACCTGTCATTGTCGCGTTTATTAAATAGGGCCCAGGGTCTTCAATAACAATGTTTTATATGAAATTGTATATATATTTGTATTTATAGGTGCCTATTTATTTCTAATTATTTTTATATAGGTAAGTGCATATGGTCTTGTTTGAGAATATGTTGGTAACATTGTCAAATAATAACTTTAAAAATAATAAAATGGTTTTCTCTGTATTGCTGACAAATTAGAGCAAGCTGTTTATTTATTCTCAAACACAACTGTGTAAATGATTTACATACTTGTTTCTAAATTACTGTAATGAAACAAGTTTACTTAATTACCTACCTATTTTTGTTAGGTATTTTAATGTACAGTGCTTATGTGATAAAACGTTTACTAATTTGATTGATATGTATGGTAATTTTACTTAACGTACAAACAATTTTGTAGTTATAAATAGGTATCTAGCTACAATTTGTTCTTTTAATAAACACATTGGACCTAACCATTGTCTCCCTTACTCATAAACGCCTCTTAAATTTTAGTCAATTGTTTATTTTAAATTCTTACGGTTTTGTTTGGTATAAGGTTGGTTTTCGTAATAAAAATTTCGCTAAGCAATGATTAAATTTAAGAGGCGTTTATGAGTAAGGGGGTAAATTTATCCATACTGGTTAAGTTACGATAAATAGCAAATAGGTGGTTAGCCTTAGAAAGGGTTTAAATAACTTTAATTTTTGTACTTAACAAATGTTTCTAATAGTTTTTTTACCTCCAGAGGCGTTTGTTATAAGAAGCTTGGTAGAATACACATTATTTATACATTAACCTTAATCCCTTGTTATAAGACATATTTTACAAATGATAATATTTCGCATACTTACTCAGAGTAACAACGTTTTTATAGCATTCCAGAAATGTATAATTATAGAATACTTATGTAAAAATCATTTTATGTTATGTTGAAATTATATCCCAGTTATGGTAATGATTATGTTAGTAAGAAACTAACTTTAGTTTATTGTATACTAATGAATCAAAAAACCAGTTTTATTGTTATAATAGTTAAATTCTGTTTAATTGTATACTTTTATATAAAAAGTATTTTTATGAAATTTACTTTTGTAAAGTTTGTAACCATTAAATTATTTATATATAAACTATTTACAGTGTTCTATTCCCAGGTTTTTTTTCAATACTAAATAATTTTTTTTGTACTTCAGCTTACAACTACAGCTTTTCACTGCAGACCATGTTTGAAAGAGCTAAATGTTCTTTGTGCCTCTTAAGGTACGTCTTTAGTGAGAACATTCTTACCGGAGCATTTGTAAACAAGCAATAGAGTATCGTATTTGTAAGCTTTATAACACTCGGCTTAACGTGACTGAAGATGTTCCTTTACATAAAATGTCAGTAGAAGTTCTTATGATGAAGGGCAAGATCCCTAGTCAATGGGTTATGATGTTATGTTATAGAACTTCTAAGGTAGGAAATGAGTAACACATGTTACAGGTACTTTTGCAGATATGAAATAAATAGACACAATTAGTGATCACAGAAATAATTGACTTTCAAACAAGCTACCTTGAGCAGCTGCTTTGATACTTAACGTATTTTAACTATTTTGTAACACATAATAATTATTATAACAAATGTGCAATATTTTTAAATTGAGTCTCAAAACAAAATTTTAGGCAATGGTAAAAGAAATAACATTAGACTGACTAAATGTAGTATTGCAAATTATCTTCAAAAGATAACTCTTAGTGAGAGTAGAATAGAAAAGTAGATATTATTATGTATAAAGCATTTTGTTTTAGAACAAATATAAGTAATAAATTTATATTTCAAATTACATTATGTGTTTTTCTTTTTGGGTTTTTTGAAACTGCTAGTCATTACATTGGTAATTTCTAAAAACTTCAACAACATAGCTAAGTTACCCCTTTTTTCCTTTCATAGTTAAGTCATCCAAGAAGAGCTTTGTCTGGCCAAAGTCTTCAGGAGATGAGCTAATAAGAGTCATCAGTTTCAAGTTAATGATACCACACAGCAATGCAATAATCAATATCTTGCATATTCTTTCAGCGCACAATTGTGGTATCCTTTATTCATTGACTCCAAATATTAATTACTCCACATAAAATTCAAAAACATGTTATGATCCAAAGTTACTACCAATAATTATCAAAAAATATAATGCAGAAGGTATTGAACTCGGAAAAAAAAACAGAAGATTACTAGAAGTTCTTTTGAAATAAGCAAACACAAGGAATCTTATAACTCATGTAATATATTTACATTAATTTTGCTACAGTTTCTTGCATTGATTCTTCTTTCTGATATGTGGACAAGTAACATGGAATGTATACATTTAATATACACCAGTAATTACAATAGCACTATAATCTTAACACTATGTCACCGCTATGAAACGTACCCAGCACAATTCCAATAAATACATTTTGTAGAACTCACAACCAACACTTACAATATAATTTTTGTAAACAAATATATAATATCTGATATAGTTAATATGTACAATTACAACACATTATAAACCTATTTATTTTGTCACGCGTACTGCATCGACAAAGGTCTTGTTTTGAAATACACGTACACGCATATTAACAAAAATATAACCGCGAAAGTTGGCAAAACAATAGTGTGAATTTGTTGTCGCATTTTAGCGAATTCCTGCTTTCTTTCCCGCTTCTGACGCGCTGTTTCTTTTACTACTCCCTTAAGTTTCCTCATGATACAGCTGGAAAATATATATTTATGAAATTAATACAGTTCTGCCACGTCTAAATTATTTTATTTATCGACGTGTTTTAAAACAAAACTGAACACTATTAATAAATATATCTTCCACAAAGTCACACCAAATTGTCTTCGTACCTTTTAGATAAACGATGAACTTGAAAAATATATTATTCTAAATTAATTTAATTCAAAAGTTTATTTTTTAGAAAATACTCGTCACACTCTTTGCCGTCACAATATATAAGTGTATGTCATGTCAGTCAAAGTCATCGTCAACGTCACCTGTCAGCAGTCAGACAGAACCCTCCGTCCGTCGCTGTATTTCTCAAAAGACCGCATTCACAAAATATGATTCTCAGAAGATCATAATAATATTCTGAAAACATCATAATCTTTTAAGAGTATATTCGCAAAACACAACATTCTTGTGATACCACATTCAAAGTACAGTTCTGTTCAGTAAAAATCCGTGTGTTATTTGTTTATTTATAAACGAATAAAAAATAAAGGCAAGTCACGCTGGTTTTCATAAAAATATTTAAAAAAATCTAAGTTTAACTAGGCATTTTATTCTAAGAAATAATTCCTATTGATATGAAAACTAGACCAGCTGGTTTTAAAATATTTATTAGAGTTTAAAGAGGCATTATTCAGGGTAACACAGCAAATCAGCAAATAAAAAAATTAAGATTTGTGACAACAGGAATGAAAAGACTGTCACAGTTCACAGGTGTGAATAATTGCTTTTTTTTCAAATGCCTATAACTTTACAACCATGAAACTTAGATTTTTTTATATTTTTCTGATAACCAGCGTGACTTGCCTTATCACCTGGTTTCGGGTTAACGTCGGTTAACCCGAAACCAGGTGGTTTTGAGACATCCTGTATTACTTTAGTAAATTAGGTACCCTTTTTTTCTTTATTAAAGGAGCTTTGTCACAATTTGACTATGTCGCTGTTACCTTCTATGACTTAAATCAACTGGAGTACTCACCAATTAAAGTAGTCATACTATAATGCACAAATGCAATAAAATAAGACTCATTATTAATCATAAGAGGAAATAATTTGCCAGCCGGTAAGACAGGTTACGATTACGTATGTAGGCTAAATGCAGCGATGAAGAAACTTTTAACACATTGATCCGCAAAGTTTTTGAAGAACAGTGTACTTTTTCAACTTTTTTGAAATTGTAATGTTTTGATAAAGTAATGTTTTGCGAATATGTTCTTAAAAGATTATGATGTTTTCAGAATATGATCTTATGAGAATATCATGTTTTGAGAATGTAATGTTTTACGAATGTGGTCTTTTAAGAATATGTCAATACAGCGACGGAGGGGAGGGAGACAGAAGCAGAATGTTTTTTTTTGTTAATTAGCTCTTTATGGAATAGGCAAAGGTCATTGAACATGCAGCCTGGGCCAATATTTTTCGAAGAAATGAATGATGACAAAACAAAACAATCTTGTATGTGGCTGTCGTACACGAGGTCCTTTGTACGATTCATGTCTGTAATGCCGCGTAGTACACACTTGCGCAACGCAACATGCAATGCAACAACAAACGAGCATTTCATAAGTGTTATTTATTTTTTATTTATTAAAAAGATAACTCCCGCACTAGGGATCATGCCCTGTGTCGCGGGGACCTTTTACAAACATCAATTAACGGGCACAAAGAACACCCAGACCAGGACAATAATTTGTGGATCTCACAAATTACGGCATACGCGGTATAAAGGGCACCTTGATACAGAGTGATTCAAAAAAAGAAAAATAATATTTTACGTTTGACGGTTGACCAAGCATCAGCTCGAGGAGAATGACGTTCAATAGACACACAATCTCTCCATTTGTGTGGAGGAGAAAGTCAGAAGTTGCTGGCAAAAGAGACAAGAAAGTATAGGCACTAAATGCTGTAAAAGATAATGTATAGTATAAGTACACACCTCAACAAAGTCTAGGCAAGCGCGGATCCAGCCCTCAAAAAAGGTTGTGGTCACAGCTACTAGAAAATCGGCTAAGTACGAGTCGGAGCATGAACATGCTCATTAACAATCATGCAAGTCGTTTATGAACTTTTGAATTAGATTATTTCCTTTTTTCTGAGCATCAGGACTTTGGCCTTAGGAATGGATATAAACTTAGGAGGAAGTCGGACCCGATTTCTTCAAATTAAATAGTCAGTTTCGATCCAAACCTATTTCAATCAATATCTTATATTTTTTTATTTTTTTCTAGTAGCCTGTAAGCCAATATCGGGTCACTAGACTAGGTAAATAGTTGTATCAGAAGTAATGTAAGTGAGATCAGCAAGTGAAATCCACCAGGCGAGATTTTGATTATTTTTTACATTTTCTACGAATATCAAATTAAATTAAATGCTGGGTACATTTTACATTAAATAACTTTATTTAGGTAGTTACTTAAATTACAAATTCAAGCTTACGTTTCTTTTTTGCGATAACGTTGATAATGTCATCGATATCCAGGTTCACATCTTTGTGTATATTTAGGAGAGCTAGCCCGGATAATCTTTCCTGTGTCATTGAGGCACGCAACCAAGATTTTATTCTGCGAAGAGTAGAAAAAGATCTCTCTGCGGTAGCTACGCTGACCGGAAGAGTTGCCAGTATTTGTAAGAAATTTTTTATGTTAGGGTACTAATCTTGGTCGCATGCTTCAATGCGATGAGCTACCGAGTCTGGTATGGCCGAATTGTTCTTATATTCTCTTTTCCATTTGTCATCCAGAGTCGGTATTCATTTATGACAGTTGATTCACTATCGTTAATGAATAGGCGGTACATCTGGACCACTTTTTTCACTTTCACTATCTCGTTATCGATATCCCTGTCCCTGATACTCACATTAGGGTTTGGTAGAAAAACTCCCAAATGAAATAGGTCGAGTACCGCCGGAGACAATCTCTCCTCCAAATAATTAATTATGGAATTGTCAATTTCGTCTAAAAATTAAATAATTACATTGAAACGAGTGAAGTAGTGATATCCATCTTCGAACTTAGCCGAGAAATATGGATTGTGAATATTTTGGATACACGATCAAGTTGATAAACCCTCAACTTCGTTCATAAAACGCGTTACAAGCAAGTGAAGATTTTCGATTAGCCCTTTTTTTTATTTAATTAATTGTTTTCTAAGGGATAACCGGTCGAAAAAAATTAATTCACAGTGAAATTGGAAAGCCACACACTTCCCATTAACAAAGATGTAATGGATATTAACATTTTAAGGTGACAGAATGACAGAAAAAAAATCTTGTCAAAACTGCTCTGGAAAATATTCTGATTATAAGGCACACCACGCGGGGTGTGCAATAATTTCATTAAAATAACTTATGTTCAAAAATAATCAAAGTAATTTACTCTTTAAAAGTAATCTTTTTTAGGTTATGCTATGCTTACGTTTCACAGCACAAACAAAAGTAGGTAGGTACTAAGTAAAGTCGGCCAGCGCCAGTTAAGTAGCGCCACGCACCCCTTGCTACGCGGCTCGGAAGTTTCGGTGGCACGGCAATAAGTTGTCAAAAATGTGACATAAGCCATAACATGTCAGCGTATCGTCTATGGCTCTTTGCTGCGTTCCGAATCATGCACGTATCATGATTGATTGTGTTTATTAAATTTTAATAAGGCATATCGTTTATTATCATCAGTCTATCGATATCAATAGTCCATAAAAGTTTGACGTTACAAGTCTATTAAGGTTGTGGGCATGCCCATCGTGCCCACAACGGTGGATCCGCCCTTGAGTCTAGGGATATTTTTACGATATTATGTAATAAGTTGTGAAACTCAAAAAAAATTGGTTTGATTTTAATTCTTTTGATGAAAACTTGCTTTATTAACCTTTTTCAACCATTCTAAATTTGAATTTGAAAAATAAAATTAAAAATAAAAGATTTACGCGGCTTAAACATAGTCAAGTTCGAAAATTTCATTTACCAATAGTAAGTTTTGATTGCTTTTTTGTGTAAAATTTAAGTTTTATAACAATTTATACGTTTATTTCGAATGATTAATATTGTGTGCATCAAGCAGCGGCGCCATTTCAACATAGAGGAAATGTTAAGGGCAGTAGGCATGCTCCCAGCCCAGCTGCGGGTACTAAGAATAGTATTGCTGAAGAGATTGGAACAGTACAAAATATGAAATCAAGGTTATGGTCACGTTATCGTGCAACTGGTGAAGTGGCTGAAAGATATCACAGCAAAAAATCTATCACCACTCAACGACATGATCGATTTTTGCAAGTTCCCGCGAAAAGGCAGCCAAATGTTACTACCATGCAGCTGGCTTAGAGGCTCCAGCTCTTGGTGGGAGCCTCTTGCGGGTGACCAAACTGTCAGAAGAAGTCGGCATGAAGCCCACCTTTATGCTCGCATACCGCTTTGAACTCCAGCAATACGTTGAGCAAATCGCGCACGATGACTAGAGTGAGGTCGTGAACATTTGCTCTGCAAAGATGACCTGTTATCTGTAGTGGTGTTTACACCTGAGTCCTGGTTCGGTTTCCACTCTGATTCACGTAGAGAACGTGCTTGGCGAGTTCCTGGTTGTAATAGCCGTCTGCAACATCCTCAGAAAAACTATTCAAACCACGATAGAACAGTTATGGTTTGGACGGGAATTTGTGTCGGTCGAAGAATAGAGCGCGTTTTGATCAGAAACACCATGACGGCTGAAAAATAACTTAACGAGATGCTAGAACTAATAATCTACCCCCGTAGACTACAATTGGGCCTAATGTTTAAGCTCATGGACGATAACACCCGTCCGCATAAAGCGAGAGTGATGACGAGCTGGTTGCAGGAGCACGACGTATCAATTTTATGCTGAACCACTCAATCGCCTAACCTCAAAACCATAAAATACGCGAAGGACATGTTCAAAAGGGCTTTGATAAATTTTCCTGCATAAACTTGCGATGGAAAAGTAATTATTTTTGTATCCTAGTCGGATCTGTAACATTATACCGCATTAAGGCCTGGATAACTTAATCCAAGCATGGAAAACCGTTGCAGGACCGTTATTTACGGTTTTTTTAATGTACTGACTACTGATTACTCACATAACAGTTAAAAACAGATTAATTTTCGATTATTTTCACTTTTGCTTATGAAAAAAATTCATTGTTAATTTTACTAATTTTTTTATTTATTTGAATAAAAAATTATTTACGCAAAAATAATACTTTTATTTAATTCTTATTGTAGCCTGATAAATTACCTTTATAAAAATATAAACAAGTTGTATGTTATCTTCAATAATTTTGGAGTTAATTGAGTAAATACCAAATATCCCTAGACTTTGTTGAGGTGTGTATGTAAAGATGGTGTTCAACATTGAGAAAATTTATAGAGCGAAGTGTGGAGAGCGAGGCTGTTCGCTCTGTCAGTTCGTGATCTAAGACTTACACTGGATATGTAAGGAGGAGATACATATAAATTTAAATGAAGCACAACAGTGCTGTTGTGCTTCAATGCCATTCAAGTCTTTGTTTACCCTCATTGGGAAAAGGCTTAAGATTAAGTAAAAAAAAATTGTGGTTAATAAGTTTAATAAAATTTTCACAAATATCTCACTCTTTTACAAAATAATTAAGTTATAAATCATATTTTGCTTTTAACTTAGTATCTAATTACAATCACAGGACTCGAAATGTGTGGATTCTTAAAACATAATAATTGGGGTTAGAAATAAAATTCATTAATTGATCAACTTTGTTGTAGGTATGTAATACATTCGTTTTTGTCAAAGGCATATTGGTTAAGTCACATTATAATTTTATATTTTGTATACATATTTCATTTATACATGGTATTCACCTCCTTCAACCTTTTCACTTGACAATGAGACCACAATATTTTCTGAGGTCTTTTGAGAGAACCATATAAGACACATGAAAAGCCCTTCAAGAAGGCCTACACCCACACCACCAAAAACATCCAAAATATAATGCCTTTCCGCCAGAACTCTTGTGAGGCATACAGTGGATGCCCAAGCAAGAATAGGCGGGTAGAAGATAATGCTTACTGGATCTGCGTATGTAAGCATAAAGGCTACTAGAGTAGCTCTGCTAGCATGACCTGATGGGAATGAGAACTTGTCTGGTCCAACCTCCAGTAACTTATTCATAGGAACAGGTCGTCGTCGTCTAACTGCAGCTTTTATTACAGCTACCACAACAATATCCAAGATTAATGCTGTAAAAGACAGTAGACAAAATAAGTGTCATCTTATACATTCTGACTGTCCCAGAGTAGGGATTATGAACCATGAGAGTAATAGGTACCTACTCAATATGTAAATAGAGAATAAAATAATAAAAAATTATAGGTCTTGTTAGTTGCTAGCCATATAATTTTATATAACAAGTAATTTCAAGCTTTTTGATAATATAATTAAACCATGAGTATAATAAAAAATATACATTGTTGGATTGGTCAATGTTTGTAGGACATTGTCAAAACATAGACTTGAGTAATTCAACACTGAACTTTTTAAAGCCACACCTTATTAAAGAATTTGTGCATTTTATCATAATTTATTTAATTATACACATTCCTAATGATAAAGTCTTATCATCACCACCACCACAGTTCTTGGCAACCAGTATAATAAGCAAGAAATTCGAGGAATAATTGAGATAATAATGATAAAACAAATATGCTTACCTATTAACATATTTACTTGCAACTGATAAAGTTCTTTGCTATTAAACAGCCAGATAAATGTAATCCAACAGGCCAGCCACACAATTCCATGACATGATACCTGAAATTTTAAAATTACAATTAGCTTTGTATTTAAAATTACTATAGTTGGCTAGATTCCGACAAAAACCTCCTTTCAGAATGTAATATTAGTTTAATCAATACCTTTGGTGAAAGAATATAGGACAAAATTAATCATTGTCTATAACAACTCTTCATCCTATCCTTAGGGGTCTCTTCAGCTCATCCTGCCCCTTCGTCAGGAGAATATAAGAGCTGGCCGAGGGAAAATTTGCAGATTATATCTCTACGAAGACAATAGCAATAAAAGTTGACATAAAATCCTATACCAAACTGTCTGGTCATTATTAGTCCTCTAGTAAAAGGGGGAAAATAGGCATATGACAAGGATAACTCTGTTATGTTTTATTGAGATCTATAATTACTGATCTAGAAATAAATATATTAAGTCTTGGTAAGTAATAAAATTATACCTCAAATAATTGGGAGTGATTACGAAGGGATCTAAATGCAGTAATTCTAAGTGCAGTCTCCAAAAACTTTTTGGTAATCTGTACATCATAACGCAATATGTTCTGCAACATTGGATGTACTTGACGCTTTTTCTCTACTTCTCCAATCTGAAAATTAAAAATGCAATAAAAAAATAATAGTATATTCAAAAAATTATAAATGTATTAGTAATATATAGATGATTATAATTAATTAACAAAACCAGGCTTACCACATCCATGCTGATAACTTATATGTATTTACGAGTATATTTACAATTACTCTCAGAAACAAGCCGGTACACCTAAACCACCTGTGCAAATGAAGGGTATCGTTATTGAGTTCATATGATGTTTATTTTACAAATGACTAACTACTGACTCTATCTCAAAAATGTCTACTACTATACAAAAAATATTATACCAGCTACTGTGATGTCAGTTAATGAACTAGTGGTGAATAAGTGACGTTATTTTAAAAGCAATTACAGTGATAGGAATTGATGAGCAACAAAGATATAAAACAAGAAAAGATAAGCCATTAGATAATAAGTAAGTAAACGATGACATGTATACAACTCACAGTGATATTAATATCAATCTTGATATTGTAATAACAAATAAGCTTTCAACTTTCAATAAAGAACTAGAACACAATTTTATTTTAAAGTATTATTTTTACTTGATGACGAAAGTCTCGGGTAAATGAATACCTACATTACACTGTTTGACTTTGACAATGACATTGACTTATAACCGACAACGACCGTCAAATCAAATGACAACAAAAAGTTGTACATAATTGTGAACGCAACCTAATGTCGGATTCAGACAGGTTTATTTTAACATGTACTGAATGTAAAATTACGTGTAATTTAGCATCAACAGCGTGGATGCCACACGAACGCCAAGAAAATTATGTAAACGAACCTATTCTGGCAACCTATCTGAATCCGGCCATAATAGGAAGGAATGCCAGTCTGCACGCAACGATGTCCCCTAGCTTTCAAATTCTTTATTAAAGGCTTATTACACTACCCAATTTCAAGGGACCCTAACTCTAACTTAGTGTGGTGTGGTGTAATAAGGCTTAGGGAGTTAGGGTCCCGAATTAGGGTGATCAGGTCGATCCGATCTGCCTTCGCGACTGGTGCGTAGAGTGGTCGTAAGTGAATAAATACCGCTAAGCTACTGTTCGTTCCGTCACCTGGCGCGTAATTTACTGATTCTTACCATGGCATGCAACAAGGAAAAGGAAGTTTTATTGTGCATATTAGACATGTACATAAAAGACTACATGAATAAAGACATGCGAACTGAAACCTTTAAAGTTATCAATAAACTAAAATCACTCCTGATAGAAAAAATATATTACAGTTTAAGCGAATATCTAAATAATTTAAAATTTTTTTTTATTTATTTAAATTTTAATTGCATTATAGGTAAAGAAAAATAATAATAATAAATCATCATCATTTTTATATTAAAAAATGTAAATTAATGTGAAAAATGTAAAGAAAGAGATAATATAATAAAATAACAGTGTAATCATAAGATCATACTTCTACAGGGTGGCTCATTCAAAGGGGTCAGTATGGGAAAGTCTTAAACTATAAGTCATACGATGTTTTGTTCTTAGGAACCATGACACCGATTTTGATAAAAAGAAAAACTGCATTCATACATTTGAAAAAGATACTGTACCCAGCCGGGAATCGAACCCGGTTGTTTTGCAAAAATAAACTTTTACTTTTTCTATTTATATACCGATTCTGTAGGTCATAAGCAGTAAATGTCTCTAAGAAACATTATGTCTAAAATGAATAAAATGCATTGTTTTCACATACTTTAATATAACATAGTAGGTGTTCAAAGTGGACACCGTTTTTTTCAATACAATATTCAACACGTTTAGGTAACGATCATGTCATTGCATTTTGTATCTTTATGTGGTGAATTTGCGTTAAAATTGATTTTATAGCTGACCTAAAAGGTCTTCAAAGTTATCATAGCTTGTTTTGTACACTTCATCCTTAACGTAATCCCGCAAGATATAGTCTAGAGGCGTTAAATCGGGCGACCTCGAACGACGCACGGTGGCCACATCGAATACCTACTATTATAAATGTAAGTATGTAAAAACAATGCATTTTATTCTTCTTAGACATAATGTTTTCTACAGTTATTTACTGCTTATGACCTACAGAATCGGTATTTAAATAAAAAAAGTATAAGTTTATTTTTGGAAAACAACCGGGTTCGATTCCCGGCTGGGGACAGTTTTTTTTTCAAATGTATGAATGCAGTTTTTATTTTTATCAAAATCGGTGACATGGTTCCTAAGAACAAAACATCGTATGACTTATACTTTAAGACTTTCTCATACTGACCCCTTTGAATGAGCCATCCTGTATATCGGGTTAGTATGCCCGACATGGTCCATAATGATCTAATATTATTTTTTAAGTTACCGCCTAAGTAAACATTGTGGAATGCAATAAATATATTGAATATTGAGAATTTATAAGAATTTAGACAAAAACGCTACCGTAAAGACAATAAAAAAGAAGATTGAAAATATGCGTACGAGTTATGGAAAAGAATTTAGGGACCCTAACTCCTTAAGTTTTATTACACCACACAAGTTAGGGTAAGTGTCCCTTGAAATCGTGTAGTGTGATAGGCGTTTTAAAGGCAGGGAGCGGTATTTGCTTATTTTTGTATCGCGCGAGCTGTAAGTTGTAAACGAAGTTCATGGAAGAGTGCGGCCGAATAGAATGTGCGTTCACCATCGTTACAATATTTTCCTCTCTTTTCCTACATTTGGAAGATCAGCAAGATTAACAATTAACATTCGTCACTTAGACTAAATTGTTAAGTAAACATTAGTCACTTCATAAGTTTGTTTCATTTGTCACTAAATTCTTGGACCATAAGCTAGGGTGTAATTAATGTAAACTCTTTACTAAGAGCATGAAACTGAATATCGGTAGGAAACTATGAAGTAATTGCTATCCTACTGTCCGTATTTGACACAAAAAATGTCGTAAATTAAATTTCTTACAGAGTAATATTATAATTTTTTAATCAACATTTTCTTTTACTTAAATCCAAATCCTATCTTATTTTAAACATGGAATTTTTCGGCATAACTTTATATGGTCCACAAAATTACATAAAAGACATGATGAGAGATGAATACGAAGAACCATTTTATAAAGAAGAAGTCAAACCATTAATGGACAAAATCAAGCAATATTCTACTCTTCCTAAAACGGTAACCTCAAATAATAATTATTTATATGACAGACAGGCTTGGTACTGTAACTAAAAGGTTCATCAAAGGGCGATGATAAAATTTGGATATTTACTAAAATATTGTTCAGAATAAAGTCAATTTAGCAAATGTGTATAATCCTTTTTCTAAAGACATTCTTGCTCGTAGTTTTGAGTCATTTCATTAGTCAGTTTTTTATTATCGATTCAAGTTAAATTACTGGTTCTGCAGATTTATTTTTATTTATCATGATTCCTTCTATAGGAACCTACCATATTTATTGTGTTTACTGAACTACGAAGGTAACTAGCGCAAAACAAAACATCAGCTTAGATATCCGTAATATGTAAACATTTGGCACTAACTTTATCATGGTCTTTACTCTCGTATATTTTCAGATACAACGTCCAGACACAGATGTGATAAGGCTTATAGACTTATATATTGGAAGAGTAAATGGATTTGCATATGGTTCTTCGCAACGGTTTATTAAAATGAAACGAAAGGGGGTCATAAAACCTCCTTTTCCATGTGATATGTATAGAAACCCACCTACAACGTCATTCGAGGTAAAATTGTTATAGTCAAGTATAAAAGTTTCACATAATTATAAAATACTAGCGGCCCATCCCTGCTTCGCACGGGCATTATTTTCCCGCTGTTCTGTTGAAATTTTAATGAATTTTCTTTGGTACAAACCTCACGGAGTCCGAGACCTTTCCAACGAATGCAAAACCGTGGAAATCAGTTCGTGCGTTCTGGAGGTATAGCGTCAGGAAGGAAAACCCGACTTATTTTTATACAGTAGATTTACTTAACGAAAGGTTATCAACGAAACGTTATCTCTTTCTCTGCCCCGAGTACTTACTATAGGGAAACGAAATCTATTAAAACTAGATTTGTTAAGTCTGATTAAAAATACGTGCGGCAAATCCGAATATAAATAAAATCATTATTCTTGCCGAGCCTCAAGCGTTTTTATATTTAACTGACTAAATCTAATTATGTAACGCATTCCTGTCTAAAAATAGATGGCTATCCGATTAGAACTTATTTCTATCTTACGTGGAACTGTGCTTTCCTCATTCATCGTTTTCCCGCCACCCTAACAAGGTCATCGGTCCACCATGTGAGGGGTCTACTCTCCCTGACTGTTAGAACTGATTAAATTATCAGAACTGTATTAATTATCAAGGAGCTTTAATAAAGATAGCTTTTATACCAGCCGTTAGATAAAAGCGTACCAGTAGTACTGGCACAGTGCGAAATATTCTTTCATACAGTTTCTATGAGCACATCCCCACCTGTTAGTGCCAGTGACGACACAGTGGTCTCAGTGTGAGTACCGGCGACCACGTTTTCTGTACCATACTGTAGCACTGCCAAACAGAAATAATCCTACTGGTTTTTCTTCGGTCTTAGGTTCACTGGTAGGATTCGTACCAAGTTTGCTTGCTCGCAATGCTCCGATCGATAAACAATAGCCAATAAACAAAATAATCATATTATGTGTTCTATCTAAATATTATTTGCTTCTTAATTAAATCTTTTTTTCTTTCATTTTAGTATGGATGGTGGCAACATGATACAGCATTATCAGGAACAGATTGGTATAAACCTCGCGACAGGTTTCCACAACCTGTTTCGCCTAATAGCTATATTTTGCAAAAAGTGAAAATGAATAATAAATATGCCTCGTTATTTTAATAAAATTTTTGGTAAACTTCTTAAAATAAATGTATCATCCCTATAAATTTTTATAATCATATTTAGTGTTACGTGCTTTCATGGCGTCTTTTTACTACTAGCACTTAGATTAGTTTATGGGTTGATTTGGTCAAATATATGACATGGTAATATTATATGACTGTATCAATTTAAAATGAAAAGTGTGCATAGAAGCCAAGGATGTAGGTGGAAACAAATACCTAATAGTCATATAAAAAGGATGCGCTGACTCCATTGCCGTAATTTCAATGGTATTGTAGCTGCCGTGGCCTGCTACAGATTAATCCATAGAAATAGTGATTAGCTCTGAAAAGAGCTGTTTTTAACATGACTTTAATACCGATTAAGTCAATAGAAACAGTGAGTAGCTCTGATAAGAGCTGTTTTGATAATGACTTTTCAATCACTTATCATAGAAAAGTGAAGTAGTTCTGAAAAGAACTGTTTGATAATGACTTTCAGATTATTATATTATAGAAATAATAATGAGTTCTAATAAGAACCGTTGTGTACGACTTCTGCACACGTAACAACGTTTTTCATTATTCAAGCAATATTTATCTTAACGCACGTCGTCGCCCAATATACGCAGCCAGCCAGAATATTCTTCAATATTAATTCAAGACTTCAAGTTGTTATTACAATCTTCACACACGCCGCACGCGCCGAACCATACGCAGTATATCGACGTCCGTCCCTCTTCAACGCCGCGCCCGAGTGAAGGAACGAGTACGAGCGACGGGTCGTATTTATAACTTACGCACGGAGGCCAGACTGGCCGGTAGGACGGAGCTCGGCGGCGCGCCTCGACATTTCGCGCCATCGCCGCTACGCGTCGCTTCCATCGCATGGCGTGATTACAATCTTAGTTGTGATTGGTTATACATTTTTTATATTTTGTAAATATTTATTTTTCTTATATTTTATTGGTTTTACATGTTTACACACTTTTGTATATAAGGCGACGATTTTTATTAAAAGACACGCATTCTACTTCAAGCAAATCGAGAGTTTTATTAGGTATATCCTCAAGATCTCCAAATCCTTACAGGAAGCTCTGAACCTGCATAGGTGACCATCCTGTAAAGTGGTGACCCCGAAGAAAGAATACAGCAAGCGCTCAAAATAATTCCTGCTCAGAAAAATCCTCATTGTCAGCGTGTCATTATGGAAGGCGAATCAAACTCAAGCTCATCAATGAAAACCGAAGCAGCTGGCATCTCTCTCACCATGCGCATCCCACCATTCTGGCGCGATCGACCACGACTCTGGTTCATCAGCTTCGAAGCAGCCACGAACGACCTCAAGAAAGGCCAAGCTCAGCTCGCCCAGATGGTCATAGCACAGCTCGAGAGACAGGATATCGAGCAAATCATGGACCTCCTTTATAACCCGCCGGAAAAAGAGCAATACAACGCCATAAAGGAGAGACTCATATCTTCGTACGAGGAATCTGACAGCCGGCAATTTCAAAAGCTTCTGTCAGACATGGAGCTAGGAGACCAGAAGCCCACGCAATTACTTCGTCGCATGCGGAATCTCGCCAGAGACAAAGTTCCCGACGACACCCTGCGTCTCATGTGGACCAACCACCTACCAGCCCACGTCCGTTCAGTCCTCGCCGTCAGCGAGTCATTCAGTACGAAGACACAGCTTGAAGAATTAGCCCTACTAGCCGACAAGATGCTCGAACAGTCACGGGAAGCCGCGGCCATACATCCGTCAACAAGCGTCGCAGATAATTTCATTCAACAAACCGTACCACAGCCACAGTGTGATACACAGGTACTTATAAATGAAATAAGAAAACTATCTCTAGAAGTCGCCGAATTAAAGAAAAATCAACATCATTACCATGATCATCGACGCAGCCGCTACACATCTCATCGTCAACGCAGTCGGTCACGTGATCATTTCAAACCGTCGCCGTCCTCAGCATCACCATCACCTGTCTGCTACTACCACAGAAGATTTAAAGATCAAGCAAGACTGTGTACCGCACCATGTAGTTACAAACCACAGGAAAACTAGAAAGAACGTTGGCTGAGGCGGACACCCACGTTCAAGAACAGTCTTCCCGCCTTTTTGTCACAGACGTAACAACAAAATTATGTTTCTTAGTCGACACGGGTGCCAACATATCCGTGCTACCAAGAAGCAAAGGAGAAGTCGAGAAACCATTACCTTTTATACTGTACGCGGCGAACAATACAACTATAGCTACGTACGGTGAAAAAACACTTACACTAAACTTCAACCTTCGTCGACCATACAAGTGGAAGTTCATAGTAGCGGACGTCACAAAACCCATACTCGGAGCCGATTTCCTCAAGCATCATCAACTAATCGTCGATTTAAAAAACAAAAAATTAATCGACGGCGTTACTAACCTAAAAGTAAACGCTCAGCTGCGCGTATCTAATGTACCTACAGTTCGCAGTATTAATATGTCACAGTCGTACCACGACATATTAGCACAGTTTCCTGGCATTACAAGATTAACATCTATGAAACTAAGCTCCGATATACACGTCCAGCATTACATAGAAACGGAAGGCCCACCAGTACACTGCAGAGCTCGACCCATCCCACCTCATCGTTACGAGACAGTAAAAAAAGAATTTGAAAATATGATCGAACAAGGCTTATGCAGACCTAGTAAAAGCCCGTGGTCATCACCTCTGCACATCGTCCCCAAGGCCAACGGAGACATCAGAGTCTGTGGTGACTACCGCCGGTTGAACGCGATAACTAAACCTGACCGCTACCCGGTACCTCGAGTCAAAGACTTTACTCACCAGTTATCCGGCAAGACTATATTCTCTACTATCGACTTAAACCGCGCTTACCAACAACTAAGTGTAAGACAAGAAGATATAGAGAAGACAGCCATCATCACGCCGATGGGTTTGTTTGAGTTTCCACGCATGTGCCCTGGTTTGAAGAATGCAGGTCAAACATTCCAACGTTACATCCACGAAGTACTAAGAGGACTAGAATTCGTTTACCCGTTCATCGATGACATTTTAGTTGCAAGCATAAACGAAACCGAACACCGAGAACACCTACGAACTGTACTGAAGAGATTGGAAGACAACGGCATCACAATAAATCCCGCTAAATGCAACTTCGGGCAGTCTAAAGTACAATTTCTCGGCCACACTGTGTCTCAAGAAGGTATCAAGCCACCGGAAAGCAAAATAAAAGCCATTACAGAGTACCCTAAACCAAACACGATAGAAGAATTAAGAAGATTCCTAGGAATGTTAAACTTCTATCGTGATCACATTCCTAACGCAGCATCCGTACAAGCTCCATTAAATGCATATCTACATAATGTTAAGAAGAAGGACAAAACACAAATTACGTGGACAGAACAAGCTACTCAGTCATTCGAGCAATGTAAAGCAAGCATTATCAACGCAGCTTTACTTGCTCACCCATCACACCACGCCACGCTAGCCCTCTTCACTGACGCATCCGATCACTCAGCCGGAGCCGCACTACAACAGTACATAGATGAAACATGGCAACCACTCGGCTATTATTCAAAAAAATTCACAGACGCACAGAAGAAATATTCTACCTACGATCGTGAATTACTATCAATATACCTATCTATAAAACATTTTCGTAAAACATTTGAAGGAAGAAATCTTATCATATTCACCGACCACAAGCCATTAACATTCGCTATGTCAAAAATTTCATCGAATAATGAAACTCCACGGCGCACGAGACAACTTTTGTTTATCAGCGAGTTTACCACGGACATACGTCACGTGAGCGGTAAACAAAACATTGTAGCCGACGCACTGAGCCGCATAGAAACAATAACATGCCCGCGCTCGATTAACTACAGCGACATAGCAACAGCGCAAGAAAGGGACAGCAACATACAATTATTATTACAAAACACTAATATCAAGCTTAAGAAGATTTCATTACCTAACACCGATATCAAGTTATTCTGCGAGACATCTACATCTTATATACGTCCTTATATACCAGAAGAATATCGACGTCAAGTTTTTAACAGCGTGCATAACATCAGTCACCCTGGTATACGCACTACTCGAAAGCTTATCACACAAAAATTCTTTTGGCCGTCAATGAATATAGACGCTAATCAATGGACTCGTAACTGCATAGAATGTCAAAGGAGCAAGACGCAACGCCATTCATTAACAAACATCGCAACTTTCCCGCCAACCGACCGCTTTCAACACGTACACATTGACATTGTCGGTCCGCTACCTACAACCGCTCGAGGTCATCGCTACCTAGTTACGATGGTCGATCGTGTTACTAGATGGCCCGAAGCTATACCTACGGACGAAATATCAGCTGTTCGTATCGCCGACATTTTCTACAAGCATTGGATTACACGATTCGGTTGTCCTACTACATTGACAAGCGATCAAGGTCGTCAGTTCGAAAGTGAACTTTTTCAAAATTTAATGAAGACAATGGGTATTAAGAAGAATAGAACTACACCGTATCATCCTCAAAGTAACGGAATCGTCGAACGTTGGCATCGCTCTCTCAAGACTTCATTACGAGCAAAACTGTCTGTCACAAGTACATGGATCGACGAGTTACCTACAGTACTACTCGGCTTACGCGCCGCCTTACGCACCGATACAGGCGTGAGCGCCGCCGAACTTACCTACGGATACAACTTACGTCTTCCCTGTGATTTCTTCGATACAAATATCTCCACACCTTCGACTATGGATTATACTTACGTAGAAAATTTACGAAGAATTATTCAAGATAATAAACCTCAACCTGTTACCATGCATCACAGTAATAATAGAAAAGTTTTTGTGCACCGTGACTTACTCAACTGTAGTCACGTGTTTGTAAGAGTGGATGCAGTTAAGAAACCTCTTCAACCTCCGTACGATGGACCTTACAGAGTTATAAGCCGCACCGACAAGACCTACTGTATACAATTACCTGGTCGGCAAGCCACTATTTCTATTGATCGACTGAAGCCTGCTTACATCACAACAGAACCACAAGATACCAGTTTACCATTACCTTCAAGCACAACCGTTACCTTTACCAACGTTACCAAGCAACCTGTTACCTTTACCAACGTTACCAAGCAACCTGTACCAGTACCTGCAAGGAGTTTAACGCCGCGACCTTCGCAAGCAAATACGACGCGCTCCGGTCGCACTATCAAACTGCCGGTACGCTTTCGCTAGAAGGGGAGTACTGTAGCTGCCGTGGCCTGCTACAGATTAATCCATAGAAATAGTGATTAGCTCTGAAAAGAGCTGTTTTTAACATGACTTTAATACCGATTAAGTCAATAGAAACAGTGAGTAGCTCTGATAAGAGCTGTTTTGATAATGACTTTTCAATCACTTATCATAGAAAAGTGAAGTAGTTCTGAAAAGAACTGTTTGATAATGACTTTCAGATTATTATATTATAGAAATAATAATGAGTTCTAATAAGAACCGTTGTGTACGACTTCTGCACAAGTAAAAACGTTTTTCATTATTCAAGCAATATTTATCTTAACGCACGTCGTCGCCCAATATACGCAGCCAGCCAGAATATTCTTCAATATTAATTCAAGACTTCAAGTTGTTATTACAATTTTCACACACGCCGCACGCGCCGAACCATACGCAGTATATCGACGTCCGTCCCTCTTCAACGCCGCGCCCGAGTGAAGGAACGAGTACGAGCGACGGGTCGTATTTATAACTTACGCACGGAGGCCAGACTGGCCGGTAGGACGGAGCTCGGCGGCGCGCCTCGACATTTCGCGCCATCGCCGCTACGCGTCGCTTCCATCGCATGGCGTGATTACAATCTTAGTTGTGATTGGTTATACATTTTTTATATTTTGTAAATATTTATTTTTCTTATATTTTATTGGTTTTACATGTTTACACACTTTTGTATATAAGGCGACGATTTTTATTAAAAGACACGCATTCTACTTCAAGCAAATCGAGAGTTTTATTAGGTATATCCTCAAGATCTCCAAATCCTTACAGGAAGCTCTGAACCTGCATAGGTGACCATCCTGTAAAGTATCTTAACATTTGGTAAGTAAATAAATGTATAGCAGCTGATGTCTGTACACAAAATGCTTATACTATACCGTATTCATCCTTACTTGATTTATTTAGTAAACAAACACCACATTTTGCAAATTCACTAGTTTTTACATCAATTGCACACTTTGATATGGATGAAAATTTCTGGAAAGTAGCATTATATGTTTATGCAATAGAAAACACGTAAATTACTTTGATTTCACCACTATCTTTCTTATATTTTAAATAAATGTATTTTTTTCCAACGGCAAATTTCACAGATAAAAATTAATTTCATTATTTGACATTGTACATTCTAGAAATTTCATAGATTCGTAGGGATGTGTAACAAAAGTGAATGAACGATTGGCATACGAATAAAAGGAGGTTGTTTAAATAAATCCTACTAATATTATAAATGCGAAATTTTTGTTACTTGTTGTTTGTTGTTACTCTTTCAGGCAAAAACTACTGAATGAATTATCCACTGCGAATTAAATCTCATTGAACTAATATGGGCACAATTAAAATCGCATGTGGGAAAAAATAATACAACATTTAAAACTGCTGAAATAAAAGAATTACTTATAGAAGGATTAAGTAAAATTGTCCGTACGGTGTCCAGCATGTCAATTCTCGTACCATATAATCGTTAAAAATTCAGTTAAGTTAATTTTTGGTTGTCAAATTGTCTTGTTTTTGCTATTGCAATTGTAATCTTTTGCGGTCGTGTTAAAGTTTTATTTAGAATGTGACAATTTGACAACTAAAAGTTAACTTAACCGAATGTTGGTACGAAAATTGACATGCTGGTCAAAATTCATTGAACATGGTCATAAAAGATGAAGATAAAATGTTAAGACTAGATGGCATATTAGATACGGTCTCAGACGCACCGACCCAGAATTTTGTAATACATGTTCCGATTTCTGCACAGATGTGGCTTTATCATGATTTTTGTTTATATTCTTTATTTTTGTTTTATTTTTGTAATTGTCTATATTCTTACTGTACCCTTAAACTAAGAATAAATGTATTTACTTTCTCTTTTACAGATGCTTATACCTAAAATAATTTGTAAAACTAATAAATAAAAAATTTGTTTAATACTTTTAGTATTATTTACGACTTCACATTCCTATTGCGTAATTAGAATATTATGTAATTATATACCTACACTGTATAATGTATGTAGCTAAAAAAATTGCCATAAACCGTTCAGTACTAAAAGAACTTTAAGTGAAGATTTCATTCATTCACATCAGTTACACATCTCTAGCTATCAGTACTCTTTAGTCTGCGGTTGACACGACGCCATATATGTTTACCATTTAGAGCAAGTCTGTTTAAATAGACAGTACTTATTTTATGACTAAAAAATTTGGTCCCTAAATATTCATAAAATTAGTCGAGTTTGCTTTCAACTCAACACAAAGCTGTAACAAAACTAAAGTTTACTAAACGCAATTAGACGTCAAAGTGTACGTCACTCTACGTCACATCACATCGCTGAGTTTGACATTCTTTCAAATAGTTGACTACACGAAGAGAGGATTGTTCTTTAACCATGTCGTAAGTAATTTCAATTTATTTAAAGAATCTCATAATTAAATGCGTTAATATGATTATTATCGGCTATTACCCACGCCATTTATTATATTAAACATGATATTTATATATTATCCTACATATTAATAACCTTAACCGAGAACATGTATGATGTGTTCGATTTCATGGAGATTCTATAATTATATGTATTAATACTTATTTCAGGTCGAAAGTATCGCGTGACACTCTTTACGAGTGTGTAAACGCTGTTCTTCAGGCGTCAAAAGACAAGAAACGTAACTTTTTAGAAACTGTCGAGATTCAAATCGGTCTGAAGAACTATGACCCACAGAAGGACAAGCGTTTCTCAGGCACTGTCAAGTATGTTTACCTGGAAAGAGCATTTTAGTGGTTCATTAATTGTTATTAGGAAAGTTCCACCAAAATGAGTCTGGACAGGGAGTCGGTTAATACTGACGGGACTCAACCCAGAGTCTTTAAATAACGGGTAGGCAAGCTTCGGCTTTCCGATCTAGTATAAGCTTGTGGAAGTTTCTGGATGCAGGTACGACATAACTGCTTAACCCCCTTTGAATAATACGTAGTTTTATTTCCTTGGAAAGTTTTAACCTTTATTTTATCTCTTTCATTTAGTCATCTTTGCAAATCTTATTCACCAGTCCTGTAGTATTTCCAATGTTATTACTTCGTTAGTATACAAAGTAGTTAAGTTCATTCAAGTAAATATTATTAGTGTTCTATAATATTTAGTTTTTGTTATGCCTGCTATATGTACCTATATTTTATTGTTAATTTTTTTTCAGGCTAAAGTACATTCCCAGGCCGAAAATGCAAGTATGTGTTTTGGGTGACCAACAGCACTGTGATGAGGCCAAATCACAAAATGTACCATGCATGGATGCAGAGGCCCTGAAGAAACTTAACAAGAACAAAAAGCTTGTCAAGAAACTGGCAAAGAAGTAAGTTTTAATTCAAACTTCAGAATTATAATTTCTTTCCAGCTCTTTGATGTCTTTACCTAAGTTGCTAGGAATATTAGTACCATGCTGTATAAGTGTATTGTTTCCTTCTTTTCTGATTTAATCCAATTCAATTACATAATAGTAATCAATTTATAATTTTATAATATACTACTTTTTGATTATTGTAGAACCTAGTATAATCCTAAAAGGCATTTTATTCTCCAAACCAAAAATACTTACTATATGCAAGTACTTTTAGTAGTGTATTATAAACAATTATTTTTAATTTTTTAGGTATGACGCTTTCTTGGCATCAGAATCCCTTATCAAGCAGATCCCACGTCTGCTTGGTCCTGGTCTTAACAAGGCCGGAAAGTTCCCTGGTCTCCTTTCCCACCAGGAATCCATGACTCAGAAGATTGATGAAGTAAAAGCTACAATCAAATTCCAGATGAAGAAGGTAAACAAAATATTTATTATAGTGTGAAAGACACAATTCTTCATCAAATTAACCGTTTTGGCTTGATGTTTTTAGGAGGCTCAATATGGTGTCATTTATTTTGCCTTAATTTGGTATTGTAATCTTATGAAATGTTATGCGGACCATTTGGCACCTATTTGAATACTTGCCTTTTAATTGTATATATTTCAAAGTAACTATTTTTTTCTCCAGGTATTGTGCTTATCTGTGGCTGTTGGCCATGTTGACATGACTCCTGATGAGCTGGCACAGAATGTTCACTTGTCAATCAACTTCCTTGTGTCTCTACTCAAGAAGCACTGGCAGAATGTACGCTCTTTACATATGAAGTCTACCATGGGACCACCTCAAAGATTGTACTAAATATTTTACATTAAAATATTTTAACAACTATTTTTAGTTTTAATTTGCAACCTACACTATACAACCTACCTATTTCATATTAGTTTTTCTTACTAGAGTTTAAAAGCATTTACAGAGAATTACAGCTAAAATCTTCAAAGTGAAAATGACATGATTTGCTTTAGATATTTATCTCAGGAATCTGTAGTGTCTACCTACTTTACTGATCCGGGCCACTTGCTCGATCTGTCTACAAGTGTTGCTGAACTACCGATAGTTTTTTCGTCTGAAAAACAGTATCCTATCGATAGCTCAGAATGAGGCAATTGAGGAATTGTAGCTCGCTTAGAATAAACTATCGATTCTATTATTGTTCGTCATGAAAAAACTTACGATAGTATCGATACTACCGAAAGGTAGTCTGCGAATTTGCATAGAGTAGGTATGTTGTAACAATAATTATTGTTGTATTGTTAAGCATTAACTTGAGTAGGTACCTAAGTAAGGTAAACGATCTTAATGTTAATTGGAAAACCATCGATAGCTTAAAACAATCGATTAGTGTTGCCGCACTATCGATAGTTGACCTCTAAAATCATCTTTAACCGCTTGAGTGCCACCCGCTCGTAAATAAAAACCCGTTGAGTGCCAATCAAAAACGTTATCGCATGACGATCAGCGCCCCGTCTGATAAAAGTTTAATTTATAAGCTTTATTGTAAGGAGTTTAATTTCAAGTGCTGTTTTTGTTTAAGCTTATGAATAGGGCTATTCTATTGTGTCAAAATTGTATACATCTGTTGAGTCAATGTTTGTACAGCTAAATGTAAACATAAGTCATTGGAAAAAAATACTTTGCATGACTATATTATAAACTTGTAAAAACTTACCAACTGTTTCTACAAGACACCTAATACAATATACACGCACACAAATTCCCCACAAAGTCACTAACACACTTTAAAACGCAAACTAAACTAAATTAAAAACATTTTATCACAAAATCTTGGGAGTGACTTCGCGCGAAAGCCACTCGAACATAGACTGACATTTGTGAATTTATTTCTAATACTTTTTGTTCTTATGTTGGCACGGGGTCATTTTAATTGTATAGGATAATATGTCTAGTTTAAAATAGAAGGGACAAAAAATGAGCAAAAGCACTAGTTGGAAAGAAACAAAGCTTATAAAACCCGACTTAAAAAGAACACGTCTAATGGGGACGATCGTCCCTTTAGGCACGCTACGGGTAAAATACAAAAAGGGACGATCGTCGCTTTTGGCACGCAAGCGGTTAATATCGATAGCTTAATTTGGTAAAATAATATTATATAGGGTGATGCTACCAATTATCAGCACTTTAAGAGTTAGTCCTACTTTAACATCGTTTATCACAGTGATGATAATGATAACAATGTGCTTTCTTGGTTCATTATTTAATAAATAATTGATTTTTGTTATAAAAAATAGTTATTATTCATACACATTTTATTTAGATGAGTCTGACTAAATAATGACCCTGGCGCCAATTATTGGCACCATCATCGCCAATTATTGGCATTGACTAAGCCAATTATCAGCACCTTAAAATTAGGTAGATAAATGAAATAATCCCATGTTTATAGTAAAATCTCTTTTATTTATACCTAGCCTAACAACCGAAGTTTCAGAAAAATAAATACATAAATATAAAAAATTCCAAAAAATAATAGACATTCTTTTGATCATAATATCAACACTAAAAAAATAACTAGCAATGTTAGTTTCAGCACCATGCCAGGATATGAAATCCGAAATCATAGAGTACTTTTTCCAAGAATATTGAATTCTAGGCATAAAATAATCACGCTTTACAATAAAAAATATGGATTAACAATTTTACATACCACTTTGTCATGTAACAGTACCAGTGCCGATAATTAGCAATTCGCAAAAAAATTGAACCCAGATGTCAGCACCTCATTTATGAACATAAAATCAAGATAACGTTCATTTCCATTGTCAGATAAGCCTTATAAAACATTTTATACATGAATAAAACCTAAAGATTCATTAAAAAATATCTAAAAGATCTAAAATAAAGTTAAATTAAAAAAACCTGAACTTACACTCTGTCTATAAAGTCCTGAAAATAAATGAGGCCGCCACTGTGCTACACGTAGCAACCCTATTTAGTCTGAGAAAATAGTTTTCATACTAGTACCTAATTTATTGAAATAAAATAAGTAATTTTGAAACACATAATCTAATACTCAAGTAAGAAATTCACACAACTCATAATGAGATAATTCATTTCATTGGTTGAAACCCTAAGTGATTGAGAAATTTGAATAATTGTTATAACATGACCTTTATAGAATTAAAGTAGTGTTAGCCCTTTAAACATTTTAGATGACGATGTTTTATTTCTGTTTTATATGCACTATAGTAAAGCCATTTTAAATTTTGACAGTTGTTTTGAGCCATAGAATGTAACATAATTTAGTGTATGAATTATGAGCCATAACGTAATTTTTTACTTCTGCAAAACAATTATGTTCTATGATTTTAATTTTAGTGCTGCTACTATATGGCTGCTGCCACATGTATACCGATGTTAAAAAACTAAACTATAAATAATAATCGATTATCGATTAATCGCTTGTTATCTAAATCGATAAATCTCTTAGTCGATTTCATACACCAACCCTAAACTACATGGGTCAAAATTCACCTATTAGAATGGTATGTGTAATAAAATAAATTAACGGATTGAATCAGAGTAATAAAAACGCATGTACACAGTTAACAAGGAGATTTATTCATCGCTTTTATCATAGGATTTTTTAGATATTCGATGTTGAGATAACTTTCGTTGCCACCTTCATCGTCATCACTAAAGCTTTCTTTGCTGTTGCTATTATTGTCAGTATTTGCCTCTTCTCTTGTAGTATTCTGATTGGAGCTTCTCGACGCGATGGCAACTGTTTTTCCAAGTTTCAGCTGTGATGCTGCTGAAGGCCCTTTTTAGAAATTGCCAACATTTTGTGACCTGCGGGAACATAAATAGTTACTTGTTAGTGATGATTTTATAAAATATTGTTATTTTATATATCAATTAAAACTATACTAATCATCATAACAGCCCATTAATGTCCCACTGCAGGGACGGGCCTCCTCCCGTGACGGAGGGATACTTGGCCTACTAATACCACGCTGGCCAGACGTATTAGTATAGGGTTTTATTTCAAGTTTTCCTTCTTTTTATGTCATAAAGACAACATGTCACGGATAGTCCCTTAGTCGGTTTTTACGACACCCATGGGATAAGATGGGGTGGTGACATATTGTATTCTTACTCCGTCACTACACGGAAACTACTGATTTACTAACTATACTAATATTATTATTAAAAAAGAATTGATTATTGGTTTATTTGGAGGGGCGTATAGGGGGTAAAGAGGAGTAGAATGGGAAAATAGGCTATAAACTATTATTTTAACTATTGTATACAGTTAATAATAAGAAAAATTACTATACAAAAGAATATGCTTATACAGGTTACCTTGTATGAAGAGTGATAAATAATGTCTTTCCTTAGTTCTTCAGGCAAATCTTGATTTTTATATTACTAGGGCATTTCTTGTAGGTAAAGCCTATTGCATTTAAAATTTTGCGTAGAACTTCAAGACTACAATTAAAATCCATCTCAGTTCTAGCTATCACCTGCAGCTGTTATCTGAGGGTTGGAGCCTGGAATTTAACAAAAGTTATGTTGATTGAACATTTGATTATACTTAAAATAAATTTAGGCATAAGTACCTAGACACAAAATACACGCAAAAAATGGGATGGAAAGAATAACTGCAATACCTAACTAAAATGTTAAATATTGACCAACAAGATATCATCTAACATGGAATTATTAGGAACTAAATAATAAAATATTGCAATTAATTATTTATTGTCGACAGACCAGTTCATGCGAAAGTGACATCCTTATTTTAGTTATCAACCGTAATGCATAAAGCAATTAATTAATTCAACTTCAAAATTGGGATACATCTTGACTGAATTATCCTAATGCAACTGATAATGTATCAACAAAAAAGGTCGTACTACAATATTTCTTACTTTTAATGACAATCTTACCTAAAAATATGCTATGTACGCAATGCCTGTTTTTGGTCTCTAAATCTCAAATGGAGTGAATTTATTACTTGAGACAGATTACAAAACACAGTGACACGATTACATACCCATCAAAGTTGCAGTTCGCCCATAAACATCAGCCAAATCACATATAATTTGAACAGCTTCGTGCTCCGACAAACATCACATTATAACCTTAAAAATCACTTCCCGCGTGCCACTTTGATTTGCTTTACTCATTGTTTATGTTGTTCTTCGTAAGTCAGTATTAGTTTATTGTAGATTAATAACGTAATAAAAATCCCAAAATGAAAATCGTTCCGCAACTTCTACTCGATGACAGCTCATGTACAAGTCTATTTTGAATTTCAGTGTTGCCAGACACATGAACAATTTAGTTCCTCAAACTTTAATTTCTTGACTTTATAGACAACCTATACCTACGATTCGACGAGAAACTGTCAAAACAAAGTAATTTGAAGGACATGTTCCCGAGTTTTTTTAAAAAAATGGCTTTTTTTAAATCGAAGAATGTAGTTTGGCCCAGTTTATAATTCCAAAAGGATCTTATTTTTCATTTCTTTAAACGGAATCCCAAATTAATTAATAGAAAGCTTATAATTTGCGTTTTAGTTGGGGGTGCTGATAATCTGGTGCAGTGCCAACATTAGGACGCGTGCCCCTATTATATAATAAATTAATGCAGCCGATAGTATCGATATATTTGTTTTTGTTTTCTATGTTGTAATACCCTTGTTGTAATAATGCTAACCATTCTATTACTTATTTAGAATGCAGACTTCAACCAATACTATCGAAGGAAAGGTCACTATCGATATTATCAATACTATCGATAGTATTGATAGTATCAATAGTAAATTTGATATTGAACTTCGTAAATATGATAGTACATACATTGGGTATTGAACAACGATTCTATCGATTCCATCGGTAGTATTACTATGTGTCGATAGTATTTATACTAACGGTGCTATCGATAGTATCGATTTTATCGATAAAAATATCGAGGCTGTCAATAGTCGACTATCGATTGTCTATCGATAGACTATCAATAGTCGACTATCTAGCGGCAACACTACAATCGATAGTGTCGAAACTATCGCTAGTTTATTTTTGGCAAAAAATAATACTATCGATATTTTATGATAAGCGATAGCGAGCTACAATACTATTCTACAATCGATAGTATTGCCTCATTCTGAACTATCGATATGTATCGATGCTATCGATTAAGCTACGACGACGATTGGTTGACTATTGATTAATCATCGATAGTCAACTATCGATTGGGCACACTAGTGCTGTAGTCAAATTTCGATCGCCAACACTTATCTAGGTGCATTTTTTAATTTTGATTTATGACCGACCAACCAAACAACCGGGGCGGGCGTCTTAAAAAAATCGTCGCCATTTTAGTTGCTTTCGTAGAGGCCATAGTTTAGTCTTCTACTTTCTTTTGTCATTGTTGCACAGCTTCTTCTAGTGTTGCAGAACTATCGATAGTTGACTTTGTAAAATAGTCACAATATCGATATGCATATCGATAGTGTCGATACTATCGACAGTATCGTTAGTAATTGAGATCCCATAGTATTGATGGGCATCAATACTATCGATACTATACTTACTATTCTATAGCATTACTTTTTGATAGTATCGATAGTATTGATGTTTTATAATCAATACTATCGATAATATCGATAGTATCAATACAATTGATGGTCTCATTTCAACAAACGATCGATACTATCTATAGTGTTTAAAACTATCGATAGTGCAATACTATCGATATTTGCAAACATTCAATGGTATTACCTTTGCATTATTGTTTACGTGGTCGATAATTACTGTTGTAGACGAGGAGAAGGAGGAACTTGAGGAACTTCAGGAAAAATAATGTAAATAATTAATTTTGTTCTGCTAATGCAGTTACTAGCACGTTAACTATAATGCAAAAGTAATACTATTGAATTTTTACATACTATCGATAGTGCAATACTATCGATAGTTTTAAAAACTATAGATAGTATCGATTGTTTGTTGAAATAAGAGCAACAATAGTGTCGATACTATCGATAGTATTAATAATAAAATATCAAGACTACCGATAGTATCGAAAACCAATATTATCGATACTATCGATAGTATTGATACCTATCAATACTACTGTATATCAAATACTAACGATAGAATCGATAGTATCGATACTATCGACAGGTCTATCGATATTGTGACTATCGCCATTACAATCGATACTATCGATAGTTCGATATATTGTTGCAACACTAGCTTCTTCATCTTCATCACTTAACTGTCTATCTAGTGTCTTCTGTCAAGTTCTGTCTGACTGAGTTGTCAAAATAATAAATAAAATAACCTAACTTTATAATTTCTTCTTTTATTAAAATTAAAACTAAATTTGAGTAAGAGTCTACCAAAAATGAATTTAAATATATCTGGACTTACGAAATTTGTTTGGAAATCACAAACGGTTGCTGGAGTTTCTGTTAGTTTATTTTAATTTCAATATTTATAGATTACCTTCTGTATTCATATTGTAGTTCAAATTCTTCGTTATTTTATCCTATTTACTTTATTTATATCAAATATTTTAGTTAAACTTACTGTCAATGCTGGGTATAAGCCATACCTTGTTATGGTTAATTTTTCATTTACAGTACCAGCAAGTACGTAATAAATGGGCCAATTGGATGATGATTCGTGATGTAAAACGAAGACGTATGAGTGCTGAAAATTACCTTGAGAGGACTCGTGTAAATGCTCTTCGAAAAAATGATATACTACCAGTTGAAATCAGAGAATTAGCAGATAAGGAAATCAATAAATTTGAACTGAATGCATCACCAATGAGAATTAACAATAGATGTGTTGTTACATCAAGGTAAGGTCAATGAAACAAATAAATAAAGGAATGTGCTTATCATAACTTATTGTCACGCTATGTTTTATCTTTATTACACTGATAGATAATTCTTCCAGTTAACTTAAAGTACCAACTTGTTATCCCTGCTTTCCCTTTATAATATTTTATTTGTACTGGCCTTTAAAAAGCCAGACTGTGTTGTAAGTTTTAATCTTCCTTTCGAAATACCCAGATAAGTAGGGGGTTAAAAGTTTATTACATGTAGTAAAGCGTATTATTCAACTTAATGTTCTGTCTTAAAAAAAAGGTTTTGTTGTTTAATTGATTATCAAATAAAACCCCGTGGATTGATAAATAAATACATCTTTATAATATGATTTTCTTTCCACAGGCCAAGAGGAATTGTGAAGGAGTGGCGAATGAGTCGTATTGTCTGGCGTCACCTGGCAGACTACAACAAATTATCTGGTGTTCAGAGAGCTATGTGGGGATAAACAATATTTTATAAAATTAGTTAAGTACATAACTTTTATTTTGTTCTGTAGGATTATTAAATAAATTATGACTATTATGTTTTTCCTTTTCTTATGACCTAACCAAATAATTTAGCTGATAAGTAGATGCATTGGGTTTTGTTTATGGGAAATAAAATGTAAGTTCTATGGTTAAGTACAGTACAAAACTTCAGATGTAAGTCACTTCTTGGAGCCATCTTGTTACAGCCAGAAATGGAACATTGTCACTAGTTCATCAGTAATTGTTTTTAAATCCGGTAAAACTAAAGGCAACAGCTTTGATCAAGGTGTTGGGGGGATTTTTACAGAGTTAGCTAGGCTCTTGAAAATAAATTGGCAATGACACAAATAATTTTCCTAGTCGGGATTAGAAATCACGACTATGCATGTGACTTACTTTCGCGCGACAACTGCACCACCAAGGCAGTTTAAAGGAAATACACCCTATTTTACATTTGCCATTTATCAGCAATAGAACAAATGCAATAACTCCTTATTTCCTTTTGTATTTAGTCCAAAACTCACCTGCTTTTCAGAAAATATAAATGCAACCCCATCTTGCAGGAACTTTACAAGAATTAGCTTAACCCAAAACTGTAGTAAGACAATAATTTGTAAATCCCATTATACAGGGTGTAAAGTGAGACATAGGCAATACTTTAGGGCGTGATAAATAACGTTATTTAATGAAGGAAAAAAAATATAAAATAAATAAACAATAAATTACTACATAGCAAAAGACGTGTAAAGCTTAGCTATGAATTTCACTAATCATGGACACCGCGCGGACGCAGCGAGCGATTGGTTCGCCAGCTGAGTAAGATACATACCTACGACACGCGCGGCGCGGGTCAATGCACCGAGTCTTGAACAATGTTTTAGCGCAGCGGGAACGTGTCCACACTTAGTTGATTTTTGGGATTTTTTCGTCAAAAATTAAGTACCTAATTTTATTACATAATTCGGATCAGAATCACGTACAGAGTCACCTCCTAAATTATTGCCGTTGACTCAAAAAACACCCTGTAGATGTGGAATTCAAACCTGTGACTGAGAGCCACTATTGCCTGACTACTGAAGTAGGTGTAAGACTGAAAGTTTGGGTAACTGAAATATAGCTTTTTCTTATTCATACTGATAATCCTAGCTAATACATTCAAATACAAAAGTACAAGCTTTCTTAGCATGGGACTAGGTGTTGTGTGAATGTGTAAATAAATATCAACTCTTTGTTTTGTACTAAGCTTATTATTAACTTTAAAACTTTCGTGTTTCATTATAACTTATTTTTAATAACTACATGGGTATTAATGCGGTTAATTTGTAATAAATATTGAATTATTTACCTTTGAGGCTCTCGACGTTTCGGCCAGGTTGCACCGCGTATTTCCCTTTCCGTGTTCAGTTGGCGACAAAAACCAGCACGGTTTTGTATTACCAATAATTACCATTCAACTCGCCAAACCCGTGCTGAATTGGCGTCAACTGAACACCGTTTTGCGATCAAGCAACGCCTACCAAACGTTTTTTACAAAACCGTGTGCATTTTAAGAGAATATTCGTGTCATACTCTCCAGCAGAGCCACCTTCATAAATCGCGGTCATGTTTACCTCGAAACAATGTACGTGAACCGTACATAGTGTACATGCATTGTATATAACTGTACGCATACAGAATCGAGGAATAATGTACGTTGAAAGTGGCTCTGCTGGAGAGTATACTCCCTGGCAGCCCCACCTAGAAAAGGTATTTAGGATAGACGTAAAACAGTGGTTTTCATGAAAATTGATGTACGTATATTGTTTATTATGTACGTGTTAAAAAATCTTTCTTCATTTCATTGTTTTATTAATTTTCACAGTTTTAAAATTTTTATTTATAAAACGCTTGATAATATTCATTAGCAAACAATATCAGAGTAAATAGTATGCGTTTCGACTGCTCGGCCACGGCACGCAAACAGAAAAAAAAATAGTCAGGGATTCTGTCGAAATTTGTCGAAAACGAATGGCACAAACTAAAAATTTGTCGAAGTAGAAATAAAGAAGTTATAGGGGTCTAAACGTGGCCGCGCGAACGAAACGCGGAGGATTGCGCGGCCACGGAGATCTCAGCAACTACTTGAGCTAGAGAGCTAATTCTTTTTGTAAATGAATGGCTGAATTTGTCAACAATTGTCGAAAAAAGAATCACAAGCCCTAGATCAATACTATAATAGATATTCACCTCTGAAGTCATGGCCGCGCAATCCTGCACTTGTGATTTCTTTAATGTTGATTATTGCTTTCAAACTAAGACTTTAGACAGTAAAATTGGTGTTGACAGCAAGGTTTTAATTTGTCGAAACTAATGAAAGCAATAGACTCTACTAAAGTTTAGCCATATAGACGAAATCAGAGGAAAACAAAAAGTTCATGGCCGCGCAATCGAAACGCTACTTTGGACGCTGATATCTCAGTAACTATTATTGCAAGGATATTCGTGTTTACATTTATTTATTCTACATTTTAACCTCATTGTAATGACATATCGTTTGATCCTCAGAATAGTTCTCAAGCCGTGTAATCTCAAAAATAATGATACCCTGTACAATGTTCGAGCAGAGTAACCATAATTTCGATTTCATTAGGAAATTCCTTTTTATTAAACATAGTAAATTTTATTTAATACAAATATTTGTAGATCTTAAACTATCAAGGAACTATTGACTACATTATACTTTAATTATTTTTAAAGACGAAAGATTTTTAATAAGTATGTGTTTGTACTTTTTTGTTATCGCCTTAGTTATTTTTCGTACATCGATCGCATGATTCTTTACGAACTTACTGTGTGTGTAGTGATATTTAAAAGATGTTCTGTGCCGTGTAGCATTACAAGATTTACTTACATCCTGGTTTTATAACACCACACAAACATTTTTATTTACACCCATTGTTATACCTATTATTTTAAAATAAAAATCGAAATGTAAAATAATTACTTTACAACAATTGGATAACCCCTATATTTTAATTTAATGAATGATTTTATTTTATTTTTATTTTTAATTTCCACTAAATATGGACATGCATGTATCTAAACATTGTGAGTCTGAAATAAAAGATTTTATTTATTTATTATTATTATAAAAGCTTCAAGGTCTAATTTAAAGCAATTTTGCCAACGATTGCGCTAGAGTTAGCCACGAAACCGGGAGGATCAAGCGAAAATTAGCCTTTTGCGCTCTCACTCTAAGATTATGATTTCTCACTCGCACATTTATTGGCGAGCGAGCCACCGCACCGGGCGAGACGGCCGAATAGTAGTGGCTTTGATCCAGTGTTGCCAGCCGTACGATTTAAATCGTACTCATACGACTTTTTGGTAAGTTAAACTCAAAATCGTACGCTACGTTCTTACCAAAATCGTCATTTTCGTAACCAATTATGAATAATATTACAATCAAAAATACATTTTTCAGTTTAAAACATCAGCTTTTCTATCAGTTTGCCTTTGAAACAATGACATGATGTATCGCGCATTTTAATGTACAGTGTCTCTGTTGGTACCCTGTTAATAAACATTATTCGGGTATTGATTTTAACACATCTAACGAAATAATATCAAAACTAAATTTAAATAGGAAATAATACATATTATTATTAAAGAATCAACACTTTGCCTTCTGTTAACGATAGTTGCTAAAACTTACTGAAATAAAATAAAAATTAAAGAAAATAATACACCCATTATTAAGATTTCAACATGTATCTACGAGCTTAATACAATCTTTTGTACTCCGTGGAAAAATAAAGTTTGCAACACTGTTTAGTTGCAGAGGAACGTAATTCTCGTTTAAAACTCAGCTGTGTGTCGATTTGAATCGGGAGATAAATACTGTGTATAGGTATGTATTCGTATTTAGTTGTTTATTTATTTATTTATCAATAGACATGTCAACATAATATTTATACATAGGTATAGACATTCAATTCAATAAAAAACACATTATTACATAGTCTTCATATTGTATAAACCTAAAAGAGGCATGTACAACATTAACAAGAGTAGAGATACCAATAAAGAGAGGAGAGCAATATTTTTTTTATTCTAAATAAACCAAACAAAATAAAAGGCAGAGCAAAATTAAAACAAATTAACTAAAAAAGAAAAGTTAATTTTTTTTTAATTTTTTGTTCAAAACTGGAAAAAGACCATGGAATATATCGACTTTACCATTCAACCTATTATATTCATTACATGCACGCACTAAAGGAGTAATTTTATTGTTTTTTTAAAATAAAAATGATAGTCTCCCATTAGAGGAATATCCTAATGAAATCGAAATTATGGTTACTCTGCTCGAACATTGTACAGGGTATCATTATTTTTGAGATTACACGGCTTGAGAACTGTTCTGAGGATCAAACGATATGTCATTACAATGAGGTTAAAATGTAGAATAAATAAATGTAAACACGAATATCCTTGCAATAATAGTTACTGAGATATCAGCGTCCAAAGTAGCGTTTCGATTGCGCGGCCATGAACTTTTTGTTTTCCTCTGATTTCGTCTATATGGCTAAACTTTAGTAGAGTCTATTGCTTTCATTAGTTTCGACAAATTAAAACCTTGCTGTCAACACCAATTTTACTGTCTAAAGTCTTAGTTTGAAAGAAATAATCAACATTAAAGAAATCACAAGTGCAGGATTGCGCGGCCATGACTTCAGAGGTGAATATCTAGTAAAGTATTGATCTAGGGCTTGTGATTCTTTTTTCGACAATTGTTGACAAATTCAGCCATTCATTTACAAAAAGAATTAGCTCTCTAGCTCAAGTAGTTGCTGAGATCTCCGTGGCCGCGCAATCCTCCGCGTTTCGTTCGCGCGGCCACGTTTAGACCCCTATAACTTCTTTATTTCTACTTCGACAAATTTTTAGTTTGTGCCATTCGTTTTCGACAAATTTCGACAGAATCCCTGACTAATTTTTTTTCTGTTTGCGTGCCGTGGCCGAGCAGTCGAAACGCATACAGTAAATATACCCAGTACAAGTACTAGGTATATTTATGTACTAGGTATACTTATTTATTAGGCACTAGCATAAGTACCTATTAGGGAAGAGGAAAAATGTATTGTAAATGTAGCTTCATAATGCAATGGTACCTACTTACTTTTTTATGATTGTATTAAATTACTTTTCAAGTAAGTACCTATGCATATTATTCGCTATTATATCATAATTCAAATTAAAACTTGATGTAGTAAAAACAAATGACACTTGGAGGGTAGTTGTTTATTCCATTGTGATTCCGACCTTACATTATTGTTTGTTTAGTTAGTGTGGATAAGTGTAGTATTCTATAACCAATTATCTCAATTAGGTACGTATCCTATTTATTGATGGACCGAGGAAAGAAAACCCAAATGGGCAAAAAGGGTATGAACTGGAGAATTTAGGAAAAAACGTTTTTAGTTTATTTTGTATTTTACACTCAAAAAATATAAATTTTTTGAGGTGTTCTAAAAATTTGGTAAGTTGACAAAAATAATTTATTTTTTGTAGCTTTGAATGTACGTACGGCTAGGGCGTAGTGAAGTACGTAAGAAAGAGTTGTTATTAATGAGTACATAAATAAAACTATTGTGTATGCCGCATATAACAGATTTACTGAGAACTAATTAAATAATTTTCTTATGCATTTCACGGTTTTAAAATAACTACAATTTATATACCTACCTAACTCACAAGCTTTCAACATTAATAATAAAATCAGTCTCTCAAATTATATGCATAGTAGCTATGTAGATACGAAATAATAAAGGAATAATAATGATTCTTTTAAAATAATCCTTGTTTGAAATTTGGTGGAAAATGGAACAGTATTCTAATTACAAAACTTTATGGAGCATTACTAGTAATTTAAAACTCATTTTTTACAACAAAGTACTTAATTATTTTGATTAAAATAAAGTTATTAAGTAAAACATAAGAAAATAGTCTAGTTTTAAAAATCTTTACATTGTATAAGTATTATTCATATTTATACGGGTACTAGCGGCCTGTCCCTACTTCGCACGGGCATTATTTTTCCGCTTTTCTGTTGTAAGTTTTCCTGAATTTTCTTTGCTATAAACCTCACAGAGCCCGAGGCCTTTCCAACGAATGCAAAACCGGGGAAATCGGTTCGTGCATTCTGGAGTTATAGCGTCAGGAAGGAAAACCCGACTTATTTTTATATAGTAGATTAGCACGTCATATATTATTTGGTAAATAAATAAATAAATATTCCTCACACTTTCACACTACGCCATCTAGTCCCAAAATAAGCAGAGAAAATGCTTACTGTGTAAAATATCATAGGCTAACTGTGTAAAATGACTTGTGAATTCATCACACCTGGAAATATATTTTTATTAAAAATTATATTTCTTAGCCATACTTTTATGGAACTGTTAAAACAGCAATTTTTAAAATCTTCAGAGCTTAGTTGGCATGGGTTAACGTTTAAAGTTTAGTAAAATTTTTGTATTTAAGTAGGTCTTGGTAGTTTAAAAAACAGGGGGTATGCAATTCGATAGCAAAAACAAATATTTTCGCTTATATAAGGAACACCCTATTGTATTACTTCTAAGGATCACGTTTTAATATCTATACTAATATAATAAAGAGTGAAGGTTTGATTTTTTGTTTGTTTGTTTGAATTGAATAGGTTTCAAAACTACTGAACAGATTTGAATTATTCTTTCACTGTTGAAAAGCTACATTTTTCCTGAGTGACATAGGCTATATTTCATTTTTTTTAAAGAGGGATTTTTACTTAAATTACGATAAAGTGTAAAAAAATATCAAAAAACAATATTAATGTCCGTGCGAAGCCGGGACGAGCCGCTAGTCTAAAATATAATGTTTCACTGAACATAAACGGACACATATTGGCCAAAAATAATTATTTGTAAGTGTGAAAAAAATACCTTCGAGTAAAAGTAGTGTTTTAAAAGAGATAAGCATAAATTTATCGTTACGTATGTTTTTTTAGGGTTCCGTATCGATTTAAAAAAACGGAATCCTTATAGGATCACTTTTCACTTTGTTGTCCGTCTGTCTGTCAAGACCATTTATCTCAGGAACGCGTAAAGGTATCAAGCTGAAATTTTCACCAAATACTAAGGTCTGTTGCTTCTTAAGGCTGTAAAAAAATCATCGCCGTTTTGGTCGCAAATTTTCGACCAGCAAGGGTAAAAACCTACAGGGTACTTCCAGTTTACCTACAAACTTGAAATTTGGCATGAAGCAAGGTCTTATAGTAAATGTAAAGGAAAAATTACGAAAACCTTAAATTTTTACTTCCATCATATTAAATTTTGATTATTTCGTCATACAATTTTGGCGGAAAAATGTTTTTTGACAGCTGTAAAATTTGGCAGATTAGACGTGACGTCATATAATTTTTACAGCTGAGTCGTGACGTCATAGAATTTTTGATAGATGAGACTTAACGACACAGAATTTTTGACAGATAAGTCGTGACGTCATAGAATTTTGGCAGGCAAATATTTTTTGCCAGCTGAGTCGTCACGTCATAGAATTTGGAGGCAAAATAAATAGGCTTGTACGGAACCCTCGGTGCGCGAGTCAGACTCGCACTTGACCGGTTTTTATTTATGTAATATGAGCCAAGGTTTTCTTTCCTCGGTCCATCACTAAATAGGATACGTACCTAATTGAGATAATTGGTTATAGAATACTACACTTATCCACACTAACTAAACAATAATGTAAGGTCGGAATCACAATGGAATAAACAACTACCCTCCAAGTGTCATTTGTTTTTACTACATCAAGTTTTAATTTGAATTATGATATAAAAGCGAATAATACGCATAGGTACTTACTTGAAAAGTAATTTAATACAATCATAAAAAAGTAAGTAGGTACCATTGCATTATGTAGCTACATTTACAATACATTTTTCCTCTTCCCTAATACTTATGCTAGTGACTAATAAATAAGTATACCCAGTACATAAATATACCTAGTACCTGTACTGGGTATATTTACTCTGATATTGTTTGATAATGAATATTATCAAGCGTTTTATAAATAAAAATTTTAAAACTGTGAAAATTAATAAAACAATGAAATGAAGAAAGATTTTTTAACACGTACATAATAAACAATATACGTACATCAATTTTCATGAAAACCACTGATTTACGTCTATCCTAAATACCTTTTCTAGGTGGGGCTGCCAGGGAGTATACTCTCCAGCAGAGCCACTTTCAACGTACATTATTCCTCGATTCTGTATGCGTACAGTTATATACAATGCATGTACACTATGTACGGTTCACGTACATTGTTTCGAGGTAAACATGACCGCGATTTATGAAGGTGGCTCTGCTGGAGAGTATGACACGAATATTCGGAATAAATCGCGGCACTCGAAGTAGTAGGTACTTAGGCTAGCCTAGCAGGCACTTGGCGCGCAATTCGTCGTCTAAACGCGCTTGTCAACGTTTACGTGTTTGTTATTGTTTTAACCCATTTAGACCGATATAATTATTGTTGTAAATATTTTGTAATTTTTCAACAAAAACTTTACTTTAATAAAATAAATAATAAATAATCCTCACACATTCACACCTAGTCCCAAACTAAGCAAAGCTTGTATGTACTATGGGTACTACACAACGGATAAACATACTTAAATACTGTTTTTTTTTGTAAATAGATACATATTATACATATAAAACACTCAGACCAATGCAAACAATCATGTTCATGCACTGAGCGGGAATCGAACCAGAGACCTGTGCGTAGCAGCTATGTAATGTACCGACTGCGCCAGAGGTCAATTGTGTTCATAATCACGTCAAATATGTTTTCCTGAACTTCTATACTTAATCAATTTAACCTTACCCTACCTGTATTCAGTTCAACTACACTAATTTGTAAAACATCACCTACCGCCACTCGTTACAAAGACAGTTGATGCGAATTGAACACGGGTTAGTTGAATTCCATAGTAATATAAAAAACGTGTTTGATTCAGCTGTACGCTGTTTTGTAAAACGTTTATGTTGCTTGATCGCAAAAGCGTGCTCAGTTGACGCCAATTCAGCACGGATTTGGCGAGTTGAATGGTAATACAAAACCGTGCTGGATTTTGTCGCCAACTGAACACGGAAAGGGAAATATGCGGTTGCACCAGCCATAGTCACAAAAGATGACCGCTGCGTAAATAATGCAATAATTACCACAATTTAATCGTGAGGTGACGGAGTAAGAATACAATGTCACCACCCTGTCTCATCCCATGGGTAATATAAAAACTGACTAAGGGGCTATCCGTGAATATTATCTTTACGAAATAAAAAGATGGAAAATTTGAAATTAAACCCTATACCAGTCCATCTGGCCAGCGTGGTATTAGTAGGCAAACTATCCCTCGGTCATGGGAAAAGGCCCGTCCCTGCAGATGAAGAATTGTGTTAATACCCGTGTAGTTATTAATAACTAAGCTTGTTTGTTGACATAATTAATGGTCCTTAAAATAAAGTCTTATAAATTTTCATGAAAGAAATTGTAAGTAAGCTAAAAAGGTATAAATAAAAACTAACAACTTATAAATTTTATAACTTTATTATAAAGTTTTTGTAATCCTTATACCTAAATAAGCTTCATAAAGCTTACAATGGAATACCACAGCTTTAAAATAAAGCTTTTTAGTCAAAGAGACCTGAAACAAGAGAAAAAGTAAATTAGATTTTTAGTTCATAAAACACTATTTTGTTTCGAGGGGATTACATTTCTCAGTAATGAATATGCTTTCAACATTAGGTTCAGAAGCTAATACATGCTAGACATCATTGAAGGAATATGGTAAACACAACATAGGCCTATGAAAGTAGTCCTCAGAAATTAACAAATTTATTAAAATGTTGATACAAGATTAAGTTTCATAATAACCCTTATAAACTTCACAGTCATAACAAAGAGTATTTTGAAGCAAGGATTTGGTCATCCTATTCTAAATACTTTTAATATTATAACATATTTATATATGTTTTTATGTAAAGCAAATGCTTCCTATATTTACACATTTCTAGCATCAGACAAAATTTATTTGAAATGTTTACTCTACTAAAAAGGCCATGACATTGTGCTTACTTACTATATCTTGACATAAATAGTGTATCCATATTTGGTTCTTTTAAATGACAATAAAACATTTTAAATGAATGATAAATAAACTTACCGAAGCCCATGTCATCGTCAGACTCCTCAGGTTCCTCCTCCTTCTTCTTCTCCTCCTTAGCTTCAGCCGCGGCGGGGGCAGCAGCTGCAGCTGGTGCAGCACCAGCGGCGGGTGCAGCTCCTACGCCTGATCCGATGTTTGTGATCAGTTCGCGCACATTCACTCCTTCAAGCGCTTTAGCGAAGAGACCTGGCCAGTATGGCTCAACGTCGACATTCGCGGCCTTCAGGATGGTGGAGATTTTCTCACCCTAAAACATAAACATTTCTTGGTTATTCTTTGCCGCCATATACGCCATAGCACAAAAATAATTATACCTTTTCATTAGTTACCAATTAAAAAGAGCCTGATGGCGTTAAATTTTTACATTTTAACAATGATTGTCTAGATTGTTTTGGATAAACCATGGAGGGCTACAACTATAACCTACAAATTAAAGTAAGTAAAGATATTTAGTGAATACTTACAGTTACGGCAACGTCATCATCAACAAGGATGAGAGCGGAGTATACACAAGCTAATTCAGCCTTTGATGCCATTTTTAATTTATAACGTGCAAGTCGCCAACAGGCCTTAGCTCACAGAGAACAAGCACGTTTGACTTCTTGAAATGAAGAGAAACGAAAAGATCGTCAAATCAAGTTGTCAGATATTATGTCAAAAGGTCTTGTCAAAAAAATCTCACTTGGCGTTGTACTACATAAAATCTTTAGCATTATTGCTATGCTATCTCTTTCTTACAGACATTAGTACGTTTAGTTTAGCACAATTTAATCAAATGAATAAAAATAAATCTAACTTTATAAGAATCACGTTCAAGGCTAGTAATAAAGATATATAACAATATTATCATTGTCCTATTTAGTTTTATTTATTTATATTAAGAAGTTTAGATGGAACGAAAGGTAAAACAAAATGTTGAATCTGGCTTGTGCAGACGATGGAGTTTTCCCTGCGGCCTTTTTTGATATCCTACTTATATTATAAATTGGATGGATGTTTGTTGCTCTTTCACGTAAAAACTACTGAACGGATTTTGATGGAATTTGGAATATAGATAGTTAAGGGTGTAGAATAACATTTAGGCTACCTATATAACGCGGGTGAAGCCGCGAGAATCAGCTAGTACATAATATACAAATTTTATAGACCTCCACATTTTGTCCACTATTATTTTTGTGAAAATTTGTCTGTCTTATGTTGATGGAAACATAAAAAATGACGATGATTATTGTAATTAACAGCGCTGCGTCTGAGTCCGAACAAGTCTGTGAAGTTGAAATAACCTCCAGCGTAACAAGCCAGCAATAACAAACAAACTATAAATAGTGTGCCCTAGCCCTGACTGGTAACGGGTGCTTACAACTGTGTCAAGTAACGAAAACGAGGGATTAAAAGTACCTCATACAAAAAATCTCTTGAATAATCAATGACATGCACAGAGCGGACTGGACAAAAGTTCGCAGGAGTCCCTGAAAAAAACAGAACTCGTGGTACCTACTAAGCGAAGCAATTACAATGTACATACATGGCATACTTTAATAGACGTTGTGTGCTCGCTTATTTGCTTCCATAGCGTGCACGTCTGTACATTTTCGGGTAACAAATACATAGGATCGTGTGAGATGATTTGTTACCTGAAAGTGCGCATTAAGTTCATTGCAAAATTTTATTTAAGGAGCGTACCTACGTTTTTTTTTTTTGAGGACGAGTAGGTAGTTTGTCTCCGACGACAGTTACTACTTTACACGGGCTGTGGTGGGGCGGATGCCCCCCCCCCCAAAGACATTTAAGTGACGTGCCTCAGGGGCACCCCTTTTGGGGTACGAACCTCGGCCTGAACCGTCACTAACTAACGTGCGGAAGCCCTCTAGGAGCGAACGCGGCGCGTATTTCGGAACCGCGGACGTGTTGTTGTGGCTTTGTGAGCTCTACGTTGAGCGATCGTGATCCTATCATCCGGCTCTTCGAGAGCATGCCTAGGTCTACGTATCTTAGATATTCTAGAGGGGATGTACCTGGACGCCTTAACCACTAGTTGGGTGGGGTGAGTGGCAGCCGTATCAAAGTAGCGACGGGAACAGTTTTATGTGTTGCTGGATAGTCGGCAACCCGAGGTCTATGTGTAGAGCTGAGCGTACGTAGTTACTTTTATTTCCACTGCAGAGAAAAGACGTCGTTGGCGCAGGCCCTTAATCGAAATAGTAAAGTAGTGTCTGTTTATTTAGTAACATCATAACAACAGTTTTTATCTTATTTTATAGGGATGTACTACGTGTAGGTACTACATTTTAATGGAGTGAATGTGACCGGAGTCCGGTCAGCTTTGCTGTTCTGTAAATCTAATTAGATTTTTTTGTCTATAATACTTGAAATGGCTCGACCGATGTTCACGTAACTTTCACAAGTAGATTGCTGAATTTATGAGACGTAAATTACTTTATTATTTGAAAAACTTAGATCAAGAAATAGCCGCGTACAACTTTATACCTTTTGAGCAAGGCAGCATCGGAGATTTGCCACAGTACGCATGCCGGGCGAGGGGTTAGACGCATTTGGTGCACTTCTCACTTACACCATGCTCGGGGGGGGAACATCGCTATAAATTCTACAGAGTAATTAAATAACAGAAATTTTTTTTTATTAATTTTATGAAGTCTCTTGTTTCTAGCTAGTAAAAAAAATAAAATACGGACATTTATGTAGGTAGGTATATAATTTATTTAGCACATGAAAATAAGCATCAAAATTGCAAGTGATTTATTAAAGCTTATAATATGTGCACAGGTACATTTATCTTATCTAAGTACACAAGTAATTATATTATTTATAACATTGATAAATTAATTTAATAAATTAAGAATAATAATAACAAATTATACAAATATACCTACTTTAAAATATTAATTACAGGTCCCAAGAAAATAAGTGATGTTTGACAAGCATATCTCTAACACCTTCTTTTAGAGGTTGATTTTGTGTATCTTTCTTCAAAGGTAATTCCCAATCTGGATTTAGGTTGAAACCAAATTGAGATAAAATCCTTAGCTCACACTTTATTTGCACCCATCCTGGTGAATTAATAAATGACCATGGATGGTACCATTTTTGGACTACATCTACACATGAACATAATACTTCAAGCCATAAGTGCAATGCTTCTTCGTTTAGACCCATACATATAAGAGTGCGTAATTTTACATCCATTTGTGCATGTGCATTGTCATGTGATAAATTAATAGCCTGCACACATCTATATAACAGTTCTTCTGGAGTAAGAACCTTTCCATCTTCATCTAAACGATATGTTTTACAAAGAACCAGTCGGCTGTATACTGAATTGAAATCCCTTTCAACTTCTCGTGATGATGCTTCTTCTATAAATAGCCATGGGTGGCAAGGTCCATCTAGAAAGCTAGGCCGTTTTATTCCATGTAAGAGAACCCTTTTAAAAGCAGGTGCCAATACACCTCGGACTAAATGAGCTGCTTTTTCAGTTACCGAGTCATCCCCAGCTCTACTGTACTTCACACCTTTTTCATCCAGTAATTTGACAAATCTGGCTGGGAACCATCCTCTGAGACCATTTAATTCACCAATCCAACAGTGTTCATCTCTGGAACTAATAACTTCAATAACATCATTTTTTCTGAAGCCCAATTCATCTCCATCTCGCCTTTCAAAATCCAATAATGCCTTAGCCCTTCGTCTTTTACTTCGAGATACATTAACATATCTTTCTCTGTCAGCTGCATGACTTTGCATTGTGTAATCTGCTGTCAATTGTACTTCTGATGCAAGCTGTGGTTCAAGGGCTAAGAAGTGGCGAGCAACTTGTAGAATAGCTTCTCTGAGATCAACTAGAATTTCAGTCTGTTTAACATTTTTAGAAACAGCATCTTCATTGTTACTGTCTTCTCCAAAAAGTATTGTTTGAATAACTGATTTACTTTTCTTAATTTGTCGCCTTTGTAGTTGTTGTTTAGGTAAGTTAGGTACTGCACTGGGGTTACCAACAAGAGCTCCTTGGTCTGCCATGAGGTAAGCAAGGTGTCTTCTCCTGTGGGTCTCAATTAATGTAGGGCTTAATGTGTCCCCACAAACTTCATCAATAGTTTTAATAAGAAGATCAACATCTTCAATTTCCCCAGGTATATCAGAGAGTGCATTAAAAATCTGAGCTGAGTTTGATATCTCTGTAAACCTATTTTCTCTTATTTTCAACATTGCTAATGTGACTTTAAAGAGAACTAAAGAGCCATCTAAGAAAAACAGATCCCATATTCTTAGTAAAATTTTCATGTGTACTACATTAGCATAGAGAGTTAGAAACCAGTGCATTGTAATTAAAGAGAGCTCAATGTCATGTGCATTTAAGACTTGATCTATACCAGGAAGGTAGGAAGATATAAGACTTCTTAAGACTTTCTGATCTGCTTGTATGCCTATCAAAGTTGAAGAGTAGTAGGAAGCTGGTAACAGGTCCTCTACTGTTGTGCACATTATCCAAAATGCATCTTCCTCTTCCATCAATAACAATAATGATGCAGCAATCATTCCTGTTCCCTGACAATATCCTATGTCAGGATAGAGCCAAGCCAATGCCCTTAGAATTCTGCGAAGTCTTGGTACTCCTGTACTAGTTGGATGGGAAAAACAGACATTGTTAGGTAATATTTGCACCAAATCTTTTTCAATTTGTTTACTTGTAACCAACCCATCATCACTGGATGCTCTCACAATCTCATGGTATGTGATTTCTGTAGAGGCTCTTTTTTTATTAGCACCACAAAGATGCATCCAGACCAATGGGCGTAGAGAATGGGGTACACCATCTTTAACCATTTTCTGCAGTTTGTCTGTTTTTTTCAGTTTGCCATCACCTTCCGAAAAATTTATTTCTTTACTGAAAAATTCCCACTGAAGACGGTGCTGGTCATCTTCAACTAAAGTGTCTGGTATTACACTATTAGAAATTTGTTCTTGACCTTCTTCTTCTTCAATACAAAATCCAAACTCATCGAATCTGTAATCAGGTAGTCCACCACCGTGGCCTTCGGATTCGGGTTGTGCAAGCTTTGCCATTATATCTTGAGGTACCATACTTGGCGTCAGTGCAGAGAATGGTCCTCCGGGGGCAGGAAGCAACTCATCGGCTATATTCAATCCTCGTATGGCATCGATAACATCTTCTGGATCGTCATCTGCTAGAGCAGCGCTTATTTTACGTTCATGATCTTCACGTCCCACGTAGCCTTCATGGTCTCTCGAACTAAACAGGGATTTCGCTAAATCCATTTTGTTTGCATTTACTTTAAAATCTGCTAGCTTTTACTACTGGATTTCTCCTCAAGAACAATTTATTACTTCCAAAATCCAAAGAAATTGAAATTTGTGAAACGTCAATTGTTGATGTGTAACTCAGGAGTGACTCATAAAAAAGATGTATATCCTTACAAAAGATGTATTCACTCACTAACTCCCCTGTTTTTCAATTACATCTTTAAATCATTGCCGTTATGGTTCCTTTTTGTTTAAAGAGATGTAGATTGAGGATGTAGATTGATTTCGGAATTATAAGATTTACTGTTGAACTTTGACGTGCATAGGAAACTACTTCGTTTGCGTTTGTTATAAAGTGCAAAATCAAATGTCACTGCTGATGATTGTTTAAGGAGATGTAGATTGAGGATGTAGATTGATTGCGGAATTATAAGATTTACTGTTGAACTTTGACGTTCATAGGAAACTACTTCGTTTGCGTTGGTTATAAAGTGCAAAATCAAATGTCACTGCTGATGATTGTTTAAGGAGATGTAGATTGAGGATGTAGATTGATTGCGGAATTATAAGATTTACTGTTGAACTTTGACGTGCATAGGAAACTACTTCGTTTGCGTTTGTTATAAAGTGCAAAATCAAATGTCACTGCTGATGATTGTTTAAGGAGATGTAGATTGAGAATGTAGATTGATTGCGGAATTATATGAATCAAAAAGAAAAAGAATGATTTGATTTTGATGGATGAATAAGATTTACTGTTGAACTTTGACGTGCATAGGAAACTACTTCGTTTGCGTTTGTTATAAAGTGCAAAATCAAATGTCACTGCTGATGAACTTCGTTGATTTGTTTACATATTTTTTTAAATGTGGGCCCTGTTGTTTTAATTTCAAGTAGGTACTTTAAAATTTAGGATTAATATCCTATTGCATTGTGCTAGCTGGTTTATTAAAAGTAAAAAGTTAAAATACCTATTAGTCACGCTCGAGGTTTTTTTTCGCTTTTTGTGTAATTAGTGAAATAAATAAATATATTAAATTTAAATAAACTCCTGGTAACGTTGAAGTGAGTCCAACTTGAAACGCTTTTTATACGCCATTTTCTATTAGGAAGAAATGTGTTCATATCTGTAGACAGTAATTTTTTTATTGCGAACATGGGTTAATGTAAAAGATATTACATAAGAGTAGGATCGCCCTATTCCGCTTTATAGAATGCAACATTTACAATATTTTACATGATATATCTAAATATCTATATCTGCATATTATTATTAAGTAATTATTACAATACATATATTTATAATATTATATTTAAAAAAATTACATTTACTTACTAATTATTGAACTTTACGTATTAATTGCATAATAATCTTTTTATTATAATACAATTCAATTCAAATAAAGTACTTAATAATGTATATAAGGATTAATTATTACATAACATTATATTTATATTATCACATTATTTCTTTTTACCTATCACATTCATCATTGGACAGTGTTTTAAATTTATTTATTATAATTCAATTTAATTCAAAATGGTAACTACTATAACTATAATTTATTATCGGTATTATTGTTTATGTTATGTTATCAGGTAACAAAAGACTTTGAAGTGCCGAACAGGTCGGTTAAGCTTTTGTTATCCTTAACTGCATTGAACACGTGTAGAATGACACATTGTTTTCTAGGAATCTGAACTCGGTAAACAAACTAAATATTAACAAAAAAGTTAAAATGTCTAAAAGTTAAATCTACGTCGTGTTAAGAGTTATAGATTTAAACATTCATAATGCATATTTGTTCGGCTGTCACTATAGTTACAAAGATTTAAAGGAGTTGAAGATTTAAAAGATGGATATAACTCTTTAGGACTAAAAGATTTATAAATCCCTGATCAGTTCAAAGATTTAAATTGCGCATCGCTATACTGAATACGCGAACGAAAGAGAAAGAAGAATAATATGTCTTATATCGACATTTACTGAGTTTGAAAGAGGAAGGAGTCAACAATAGACCCAAATCAGACATTGATTTATTTGCGAATATTATACAGTATACACAAGAAGCTTTCGAGCGGGCTTAAATAACTTTAAGCTGTTAAAATATTGCAAGCTACCTAATTATAGCGTAATATGCAGATACTTAGTCTAACAATAGTTAAAAGTATAATGACACACTTCTACTACATCTCTCATTCATTATATATATAATATTGGTTTTAATTCATTTCTACAGACAAGGACCACCTTACTGAATTGTTATTTTTTGCAAACCAATCTCGTGAACTTTACCTGCATAACATTTTTTGTTTATATTTTTTTTACTCCTTATTATTTTTATTTATTTATTTATTATGGCGTCATGAACATAGTTACATATTTTGCCAGTGTCAAGTGAAATACATTACATTCACTAAGTAAGAGTATAAGATTACACATACAAAAAAAAACAACATTAAAAAGACGATGCTTCTCTTTTCATTGTCGTCCAGGAGAACTTCACCGGAACGCGTATGATAGAGACAGGAACAGCGCGCCACCAGCTATTCACCAATCATTTGCATATTTAAACATATTTATTTACTGACGATGAACTTGCAAAACAAAACCGCATCTTTTCTGCATCACAAAATCTTCGAAAAATCAATTAGTAAAATACACACATCAAAAAAGTCTAAGCAACATGCATGATATTACAAATTTACCATTTATATTAATTTATTTTAATTATAACGTTGTATTTTATTTTTAAAATAATATTTTTAGGGTTCTATGATGTAAAAATAACAGCTGTTTTCTTTATAAGTTCTTTTAATAACAGAAATTCAGTCTCGCGTCAGCGGCGTTTGCGTGCAGACGACCTCTATGCCTTTAAGTTTAAAACAGTTTAAATAAAGTTTTTCGGTTGTGAAATTGTGTAAATAGTGTAATTTAAGACCTAATGTGTACTATTTATCATTAAAAATGTGAATTCAGTGTATTTAGTGAAACTTTTTACAATATAAAGACAGAGACTTTTTTTCTTACTACCCTAACCTAAAATAATCATGAGTGAATCGGAGGAAGAAACAGTTTGTGTTACAGGAATGAGCAGGGATTTATCTCCCAATTCTATTAGAAGAGTTGTTCTAGGTTCTTCTCCCAATAGACCAACAGATTTAGAATGGGATAACCTTGAAGTGAATGTAGAAGATATAGATGAAGCCGCTGACCCGATGTTGCGTTCCAAGAGAATAAGGGAAGATTCTACTGAACAGCATGATGATGGCTTTACTGTTGTCTCTAAACGCAGAAATTTACGTCGTTCCTGCTCACCTCCTGGTGAAGAGGAAAATGTTGATGTTTGTGAGGTTGCTGTCCGTGGAAAAGATATACTCCCGAAACAACTTGGAATGGCTAAACTATTAAATAATCAAAAAGTAAAAGGAGTGATTAGAGTAACATACAAAAATCCATACAAACTTCTTTTGAGATTCAAGTCAACTTCTGAAGCAGAGTTATTTTTAAATTCAGACTTAGTGAAGCAAAAAGAGTGGGTATGTAAGAAAACTAATGAAGTTAGCCTATCATATGGAGTAGTGAGAGAAATTGATTATGAAGTGGAAGAAAAAGAATTAAAAGATATTCTTAAATGTGAGGTGGAAATTCTTGCAGTCAAGAGACTTTCAAGGAAGACAGATGAAGGAAAATGGATTGAAAGTGAATCAATTAGAATTTGTTTTAAGGGATCTACTTTACCACCCTATGTTAAAGCATATGGTAGCTATTTGAAAGTAGAACCCTATGTATACCCAGTAACTCAGTGCTCCAAATGCTGGAAATACGGACACATAAGAAGTTTCTGCCCATCTAAATCTCAAACATGCCCAAAATGTGGAGGGGGTCATGAAAACTGTGATATAACAACATTTAAGTGTGTAAACTGCAGAGGAAATCATATGGCAGTGATGAAAAGCTCATGCCCAATATTTTTGAAAGAAAAATCAATCCGCTCTTATATGGGCATAAATAATTGCACATACAAAGCTGCACTTAATCATCATAATGAGGAAAACAAGATTGAAAAAGAGAAACAAGAAGTAAATAAAAGTCAAAGTGTAATTGAAAAATCTACTAATGTAAGTGAAGTGTTTTATAACAGGGAATACAATAAACCATCATATAGAGACATATGCATAGGTAACACAACAAGTATGCAAAGTGAAAAAGAAAAAGTATGTGGAGAGCTGTTATGCTCTACAGATGCCAGCCAAATGAATGAAAAAACAAAAAAGAAGACAAAGGTTACCAAAAAGAAAAGCAAGGAAAAAAGAACAATACATAGGAATCAAGAGAAAGAGACAACACTGGATAGCAGCTGTGAGTCTAATTCCTCTGAGAATGTGGAGAGGAAAAACCCTAAGAAGAGGCAGTCACTTATATGTAAGTGTATAACTTTTATGAAAGATGTTTACCTATCTGAACATAGTCTATCAGACAAAGTAGAGATGTTGCTTAAGTTTGTATTGAAAGAAATAAAATTTTACATTGAAAAACACTTTAATTGGGAGACAATTATGAAGTTGATAGGCAATAATAATGGCCAGTAATAATTATAATTACATACCAGATGGCGTTCTGAATATTTTACAGTGGAATGCCAATAGCTTAAAACCCAAAGCTTATGAATATGAAAATTTAATGTTGCAAGATAAGATACATATGTCCTTTATTAGTGAAACATGGCTTTCAGAAGAAAAACAGCTTAAGTTTAAGAATTACAATATTGTTAGAAAAGATAGAGAAGATTCTTATGGAGGAATATGTGCTGTAGTTCACAAATCAGTTTGTTTTCATCAGAGGGTACACAATTTCATCAATCCCCAAATAGAAATATTAATTATTGACGTAAATAATGTGAAGGGACTGAGGCACGTTATATCCATATACTGTCCTCCTTCTACTGTCACTAACCAAGGAGACTGGGACTCACTGTTTAGTATGTTCACCTCAGAGTGCCTTATAGTGGGCGACTTCAACGCCCATCACATTTTATGGTCTTGTAAAACTGACCAGAAAGGAGAATCTATATATAAAGCCATGTTTGAAAACAACTTCATTTGTCTGAATGATGGATCCCCTACAAGAATAAAGATGGTGAATGGTCATATACAGAGCTCCTCCCCGGATGTGACCTTTGCTTCCACAGACATTACAACTAGTATAAGCTGGAAAGCAACTAGAGAATCCCTTGGAAGTGATCATGTAATTATAAACATATGTTGTGGATACTTTAGAGCTAAGACATATAGTAAAAAAAGGAATTATAAAGAGGTTAACTGGGCAAAATACAAAGACGAGGCAAAAACAGTGTTTGATGTGCCAATGCAATGTAATGTACAAAATGATTACAACCTGTTTACTAAAGTTTTGCAGTCATTGGCTGATAAACATATCCCTTGGATTAAAATATCTAACGATCCAACATCTAAATTCAAGCCCAAACCATATTGGAATAAGGACATATCTAAAGCTGTAGCAGAGAGACGACTAGCATTGGCCCAGGTACGACGGAACCCTACACCTGATAACTATAGTACATTGCAAAGCAAAATAACTCAAGCAAGAAACTTGATCAAAAGTGCATCATCAAAAGCATGGAAAGAATTTTGTACCAGCATTGATGGCGATACGTCTTCATCAACGGTGTGGAGCAAGATGCGATGGATGAAAGGGGGCGCGCGCAATAACTATGGTGTTGACTCAGTAACTGCAACCAAACTTCTACACTCTCTAACCCCAGATACAGCTGTGGAAGACGAGCCTGACTTTGTAAACATACAAACTACAGCCCTGAATATACCCATAACATTGGCAGAATTCAATAACTGCCTGAAGAAGAAGGATACTTCCCCGGGAGCGGATGACATCTCATACTCTATGATATACAACTTACCAGTTTTAGCTAAAAAAAAGTTAATATATATTTATAATACTATTTTGCATAGTGGTGAAGTCCCAGACCAATGGAGAGATATTAAAATAATTCCAATTCATAAACCAGGAAGAGATCCCGGATTAGTGTCTTCACTGCGTCCAATCTCACTCATGTCATGCCCCTGTAAAACCTTTCATATGATACTTATGAAACGGATGGAGTGGTTTGTGGAGAGCCAAAATCTACTTCCGGTGTCTGTTACTGGTTTTAGAAAAGGTCGCTCTTGTTTAGACAATCTGGCTAATCTCACTACTAATATACAGTTAGGATTTAGTAGAAAAGCACCCACAATTTGTTGCTTTGTTGATGTGGATAATGCGTACAATAACGTTAATGTAAAATATTTAATTAGTGTTTTGACAGAAATTGGTGTTAGTACAAATATCTGTCGTTACCTGTGGAATTTTTTATCTGTAAGAAGATGTACTTTGTATTTAAGGAACGAGAAGGAAGGTCTTGTTAGAGTAACGAATAGAGGCTTGGCACAGGGAGATCCTATATCACCTCTTCTCTTTAACATAGTTACTATGAACATGGGGAATAGTATTAATAATGTTATCATTTCCCAATATGCTGACGACTTTGTATTGTATAAAGTGGTAGAGAATAATAATATATTGGCTAGTGTTACTATCTTGCAATCTGCCTTAAATCTTATGGTAGTGATGCTGGAGAGGGTCGGTCTGTTTGTGTCTGAGGATAAGTCAAGTGTTTGTGTGTTTACAAAGACTAGAAGACCAATCAATGTTAATATTACTATTAAGGGACAGGTAGTTCAGAGTGTTAGGAAGGTGAAATATTTGGGTTTATGGCTGGACTCAGCTCTGAGATGGGGAGTTCAAATAAATGAAATTTGTGAAAAATCTTATAAACTCTTAAACATTTTAAAAGTGCTGGCAGGGAGGTCTTGGGGGGTTCACCCTACACACCTTCGTAGACTCTACATTAGTCTTATAAGAAGTAGATTGGACTTTGGAAGCTTTATATTTGGAAGTTGTGCTAAAACTCATTTAAGAAAATTAGATATTCTTCAAAATCGAGCTCTTAGAATTTGTGGAAGTTTCATCCGTAGCACCCCAGTCTATGTCATGGAGAGTGAGCTCTCTTTGCCTCCTTTGTCAGTACGACGCTTTTGGTTAGGTAGCAGATTTATATTAAGACTAAATGAAATTCCTAATAACCAGATTGGACAGGCTTTGCGAACTTTAGTAACAAGAAAAAGCATATTCAGTGACATTAATTTTCCCTTTCTTGCAAATATATATAGTCAATATACAGATATTGAAGTTTGTAGAGTTGCCAAACTGGGAATGTATTCCCTGGATGTATGGGTGTCTGCTATAGATACCAATTGTATTTCTGATACGATTCGTGGTATTGAGGGTCCTAAAGACAATTATCATGATGTAGAACTAAAGAACTTGTCACTGTTAATGCTAAACAATGAATATTATGACTTTTACAAAATATATACAGATGGTTCGAAGATGACACAAGGTGTTGGAATGGCTCTGTGGGACCCTCAGTGCAACAAGTCTTGTAAGTGGGTGGTGCATGGGAATATTTGTATTATGAGGGCAGAGCTGACAGCAGTTAAGAAAGCTTTACAGTATGTGGTGGATCTGTTGCCTAAGGATACACGGGTAGTCATTCTGACTGACTCAAAGAGCGCCCTTCAGCACTTGGCTCATTGTGCCTCGGGCAATCGAGGCATGATGATAGCCTATGAAGCTCTGCAACTGATACACACCATACAGAACAGAGGTGGTACCATTAGTCTCCAGTGGATCCCATCTCATATACAATTACCAGGTAATGAAGTTGTGGATGCTCTGGCCAAGGAGGCGGTTGTGAATGGAGATGTACTAGATTGTAAGCCTTATGCCAGGGAAATTATCTCAATCATAAAAAAAAAAGTTTTAGAGAAATGGGAATACCATTTTGGGGAACAGGCAGTAGGCAGGGGTCTTGGAGTCTGGTACAGAACCATCGTAAGCAGCCCACTATGGACGCCCTGGTTTGACAATAGCAAACTTAGTAGGAAATATCTGGTGTCAGGGCTTAGACTGCGTTCCGGTCACACTCCAACAAATAAATTCTTACACTTAATGGGTATTAAACCTTCCCCGATGTGCAGTACATGCAATATGGTTGATGACCTGTACCATGTTTTGGTGGAGTGTGTTCGGAATGTAGACCTACGCAACAGAGTCTTTGGAGGTAGTGGTGGAATGTCCAATGGACAGATAAATTGTTGGCTCTCTGACCCTTTAAGTGTGGAAGCAGTAATGATGTTCAGGTTTATGTACTTGTCCCAGCTATCCCTATAGCTGGGACGGATATATGAACTGGAACATTGTTTATACCAGAATTTTTATATGCATCATCCCATGAGGCTGACATAGGCATAATATGTGCTTAAAGCCTCAAAAAAAAAAAAATTAGAATAAAAAAAAAAAAAAAAATAACAGAAATTAACAATATTAGAATATACAGGTACATAAGAAACTAAACTTTTTTTTTACAAATTGAAATTTCTTAAGAAAATGAATTTATTGTGAAAGAATAGGACAATTTAATACAAAGTATGGCCTCCTCTGCTATTCAGAACTTGTCGGCAACGATTATTCATTGAATTAATGAGACTGTTTATGTCATCTTGCGGTATTCGCTCCCAATGGAATTGTAGCAAATCCTTCAGCTGTTGGGTTGTTGTCACTCCGTCCAAGTCCTTCAAAACACGTCTCTGGAGCATGTCCCATGCGTGCTCGATGGGGTTGAGGTCTGGCGATTGTGCAGGCCAGGGCAATACCTGGATGTTCTCCGTTGCCAAGTATTCACTGGTTCGCCGAGCTGTATGTGAACGCGCATTGTCATGCATTAACGTAAAATCGGAGCCAAAGGTTTGTGCAAATGGATGGACATAAGGTCTGAGAATATCCTCAACGTAATTTTCAGCGTTCATGTTTCCATTTACAAAAACGAGCTCAGTTCGCCTGTTCTTCATAATACCCGCCCATACCATAACTGTTGAGCCGCTGTATGGATGAACTTCCTGAACGCACCTGAGTCTTTCAGTATTTCCGGGTCGACGGTACACTCGCACCCTTCTTGTATCAGGCCTAAACCCGAATCGCGACTCATCGGAAAACATAATTTTATCCCATTGTTCCTGGGTCCATGTTATGCGTTCTCTACACCATTCATTTCGACGAGCGCGATTCCCGTGACGTATCGGTGGGCACCTGATAGGGCGTCGAGCTCGTAGGCCGTACTCATGCAGTCGATTTCGCACAGTTTGGGGACTTACATCAACACCACTTGAATTTTGTAGCCTCAAACTTATCTCTCGAGCGGTTAACATCGGCTGGCGTCTTGCAGTCAGTTGTATGTACCGGTCTTGCCGAGTGGTTGTACTCCTTTTACGGCCTGGATGCTGTTCAGCGGGTTCCCCTGTATTATTGTAGCGCTGCCAAAGACGACAAATAACACTTCTATGAATACCAAAATGTCGAGATACCTGAGATTGATTACTTCCCGCTTGCAACATCCCTACAGCTCTTTGCATTTCATCTGCCGTCAAATGACGTCGCTCCATGACGTAAAGAATATCTAACAATTCAATTTTGTCGCCAACTGTATTTAAATGGTTGGTAAAATTATAAAATCAAGACTAAAACGTAGCAATTAACATGCACTCAAATTCAAACAAATTCGCAGTCATTTGAATTTTATGAAAAAAAAACAAAACATAATCGAAATTTTTTTTTTACAACCAGCCAGTATGTCATCAATAACAAAAAAGTTTACTTACCTATACACTTTGAGTGAGTAAATACTTAGAAATTAATTAATATAAATGGTAAATTTGTAATATCATGCATGTTGCTTAGACTTTTTTGATGTGTGTATATAAATGACGGCTCAACCTCTCGTCATGATGGCGTCCAGTCAAATTCTCCTTTTTTACTCCTTATATTTTCCACCTCATTGCTGCTGTCACTTAAACAACTGTCAAAATTTTTGTCAATATTGAATATTGTCAGAAGTCGCAAGGTTTTTGTGGTTATTTTGTTACTTGCGCAATAATTTTTGTTTGTGTCTAAAATTGCGTTTTTCGTTTGATACTTTTTAATAATTAAGAAATTCGTTGTTGAGACATTTGTATGGATGTAGTTTAATCGTATTGCAGGAAGCATTAGGTACGTATACGTCTCTATTACACTATAAATTCATTTCTAGGTGATACAAACTCGTAAATGTATGTATACAACGTTCTAATAAGAGTAGGTAATGTATTTGTACAGTAGTCAACCATTTTCTTGGTCATTTTAATGATTTCGAAGGTTACGGTCAAAGATTAGTATGTTCCAGCTTTTCTTCTGTCTTTGTAGCATTAAGAAGTTACAAATTTAAGTCTGATTTCCTTAACTTTGTTGGTATAAGAAAATCGCCATACTAAAATACTCCTTACTGTTGTTTTCAATGTATACATTATTGATTAAACATTTACTATATTAAACATTAGGATGGCTGTTAAAAAATGTTGTATTGATGACTGTAAGTCATGTTCAACAAGAAGGGAGGACAAGGGTGTCACATACCATAAGTTTCCTAAAGACTCTACATTATGTGACACTTGGATGTTGGTAACACATAAACTCACATACACAGACACACCTCTATATGTGTGCTCGCGACATTTCTGTAAAAATGATTTTCAAGCTTACAAAGACTCTAAATATGTATTAAAATCAGGTACTTATTAAAATCCTTAATGCTTGATTGTTGTTTTTATATTTTGTTGATTTTAGTTACATATTGTTTGTGTAGATTAGAGGTATCACGAATAGTGATCTTCATTAGCATTTAAGTCTTCTCTTCAAATTGGAATTCAGATTAAAAATCATATTTGCAACATAAAATGTATGGTTGTGATACTACTTGTATGTAAAACAATTTTAAATGTTATATTAACCGATTGATTTATGTATAATAATCATTCAGCCGTCATAAGGCTTACTGAATGTAAAAAATATAGTAATAAAAAGATGAAAATGAAAGAAAAATTTATGATTATGAAAGTTACTGGTGAGGATAGTTATAGTCACTTTTGCCTATGCATTCTCTGTCTATAGTAAGCCAAATAAATTTTGTCTAATAAGCTACTAGTATTTGTTCTATACAGGTTGTATATTCCTTGTATGTATTGTGTTTTTAAGAATTCTTCTTTCTAAAAGAAGGCAATAAGCATACTTTGAATTAAAAAATTGAAACAAATGGATTATAGAACAAAGTTGGAATATTAATAAATATTACTCCTTGTATGTAGTAGGTTTAACCAAATTGAAAAAGAAAACTATGTAATTAAACTCAGAAATTGTATAAAGAGCCTACTTATTTGCTTTGTAAAGAAATGTAATTAATAGTTTTGTCAAGAATTATTGTTATCCTATATTTTAAGTATTTACTCTTTTTTACTTATAATTTTTTACTTTTAATTTGGGTGTAACATAAATATACAAATTAGTCCAAAAATTGCAATTGTATGTTATTCGTGGGGTCTCTAATGTAGATATTATATAATTATTTTGGTGTATATGTGTAGATTGGTTGCTATCATAGCTGATACTAGTAGAAGCTACATTTTTCTTATGCCAGTTCTTATGTTTTTTTAAGTTATTGAATGCATATTTAAATAAAATCTTGTCATTTGTTTTGGTTTTTTCTCTTTATTGTTATGCTTGGCATTAAAATAATATCATTATTTCTTTCTGAGTGCTATATCTTGTAGAAAACATTAAATAACAGTGCATGGTAAATGTTTTATTTATTTTAAGAGTTTATCAAAATGACACTATTTTACAGATGCTGTACCATCAATATTTTCTTGGAGCACAATGGATACTGATGAAGAAACAGTTCCTCTACATGCACTTGTAGAACATAGTGTTGGAAATAATAATGGAACTTCAACAAAGGATTCCGAGTTTGAGACTGTGGATGCAATTAAAAAGTTCATCGAGGCCCAAGAGAAAGAAATACAGGAGCAGAAAGAATTGAATAAGCCTCAAAGTATTGAAAAACATAATGATGACAGTTTGGACAGTAAAATAAGTCAGAGCGAGACTCTGTCCGTAGCGAGCAGCGTGATGGACATGATTATAAGTGAATCAGAAATGGAATTGGCCAGGAAGAGTGAGCTTAAATGTAAAGCTTTAAACACTGAAGAAAAAGGTAATTTAAATTTTTGTAATTTCTTTGTTCATACATACATACATAAACTCACGCCTTATCCCGTCTAGGGTAGGCAGAGACGACAGAACGCCACTTGTCACGATCCTGGCAAACAGATGTAACTTTCACCTTTGTACCTTTTTAAAATAAATTATTAGTGTCCTTAAAAAATAGCAGTAAAATGTATAATATATTTTTTATATTAGTACTAATTAGCCACAATTTTTGTTTTAGAAACTACTGGTGTCAATGGAACCATGGCACTCTCAGTAGGTTCTAAAGTAGAAGCAAAGGACTTCAGTGAGGATTGGTTTCCTGCAGAAATTATAGAAGTTGATTATGACGAAATGGAAGTTCTGGTACATTATATAACTGAAACAAAAAAGTAAGTACAATATGTTACAGTACATTATGTTGCATGTCCTTTATGAGATCCTGGACATAACAGTTTATCTAGACTGCAAGTAGAATGGGTGATGTTACTTTATTGCTCAGACTCCTTTCACTTTCTTCTGCTCACTTTGTTCTGGATGTCAAGTGTGATACTGCCTCAGAAAGATGCAACAGAGAACCCGCTTGATTCCGCAGTGATGACACTGAGCCGTTGGCTCCCAGCTTATGCACACAGTAACTTAACGAAGCACAGTCAGCATCGGTGTCATTCAGTATGACAGGGATCCATTGGGCCTCTCGAGCCAGTCCTCCATGACCGGATTTACCGCTTTAATTATGCTCAGTACACTCCTAGGTAGCGCAACTTGCCATGTTTCTGTGACTCAGATATTAATGACACCCATAAGTGGAAAAAAGGTTATTGACTCCCTTAGGTAAAAAAATTAAATAATCATGTCTTGTCGGCCCTTGGTATTTTATAGCTAATATATTTTATATTTTCCAGTGTTATTTTCAAATACAAATTTTTCATTAAAAAAAGCGCTTACATTGTCTTTTTAACAAAGCTCTCAAATACACTCGGGAGCAATAAAATCGCACATATTGAGTTTTTCCAGTCAAACCTTTTTTTTTGCAAAAGAATTAATTACACTGAAAAATAAATCATCCTACCTGAAAGCTTATTTCAGTACCTTTTAAATGATACATAACAACATCTTACAAGTTACCCATAACGGGTTTTAAGCCCAAAAATGTAAAGTACCCATGAAATTAGTCAATTTTATTAAATTTAGTTTTGAAGGGAAATTGAAATAAAACGAGTAATTTTTAAAAAATTGTTTATTAATATGGAGTGTTACCAGTGTCCCCTTGCTTTAATTACAGCTCGTAGACGGTTTTTCATTGACCGTATCAGCTTCACCACGAAGTCTTGAGGTATACCGTTCCACTCTTCTTCAATGGCACGTTGGAGCTCCTGGAGCCGTGTTGGAGCCGGGCTTCTGGCTCGAACTCTTCTTTTGAGCTCGTCCCAGATATGCTCAATAGGATTTAGGTCAGGACTGCGAGCTGGCCACTCCATTGCGGTGATGCCAACGTCTTGCATGTAATCCCGCACTGTTCTGGCTACATGCGGCCTGGCGTTGTCGTGCATAAGGACGAAATTTTCTTCCATTAGCCAGGCAAGTGGCCTTACATGGTCTTCTAGAACATCTTCGACGTATCGCGCAGCAGTCAATCCTCTCGATTGAGGACCAGAATTAGCCCCAGTGATGAATACAATGTCCGTTTTGGTATTCAGCATAATGCCACCCCAAAACATGCAGGATCCACCTCCATAAGCAACACGTTCGCTTATGCAGCATTGCGCAAAACGCTCTGAAGACCTTCGGTAGACTCTTGAGCGTCCATCATGACCATGTAAGGTCATTCTGCACTCATCGGAGAACATAACAGCCTGCCACTGTTCGTACGTCCAATTTAAGTGTAGACGAGCTTGCCGATGTGCTGTGGTCAATTTTGGACCATTTGCAGGACGGTGTGCAGTCATTCCAGCTTCGGCCAACCTTCTTCTGACTGTCCACCGACTTATGCTTACATTTCGCACCTCTTGAAGGTGGTGCCCCAGTTCAACCGCGTTCAGTCGTCGATTTCTCAAAGATCGTGTGACGAGAAAGCGGTCATCACGCTCTGATGTATTGCGCTGACGACCAGATCCAGGTCTTCGGATGTAGCCACCAGTCTCCAGAAACCGTTGGTATATCCTTCGAACGGAGTAGCGGCTTAAATTCAGCTGCCGAGCCACTTGCGATTGATTTTGGCCCGCTTCAAGCAAGGCAACAACTTGAGCAGCTTCTGCAGGCGTAGTGTCCATATTTGTTCAGTAGGAGGTGTTATCACGTTGACCGCTAAGATGCAACTGATAAAAAATTCAAAAATACGCGTCATTTTATACCTACAAGTAGGCGCGCAAGTAATGCAAACGGAAAGTCTCTTTCTTTTCACTTCACGGGTTTGCTGGGTTTTGTACCCTAAAACCCGTTATGGGTAATTTCTAAAGTGTTGTTATGTATCATTTAAAAGGTACTGAAATATGCTTTCAGATAGGATAATTTATTTATTCAGTGTAATTAATATTTTTGAAAAAAAGGCCTTTTAACTGGCTGAAATCAGTATGTGCGATTTTATTGCTCCCGAGTGTAGTAATAGCTACCGACTACGGCCGTGCCAAAATTACACAGTATTCGAGTGTATTATTTAAAAAAAATACAACCGGATTGAGAACCTCCTCCTTTTTTTAAATCGGTTACAAAAAGACGGAGTTCAATTACAGCATAGATAAGGTTACCGTGTGCAACAGGTCTAATAAAAAAAAAATGTTATTATTTGCATGTCAGCGGTTGCTAAGCGACAGTACCTCCTTTGAGTATAAATGTTCTGTGGACAGTACGCACCGATTTGTTTACTCCTTTCCGAAGTTTCTATTCGATTCATAAATACATATTCCACGATCACATAAAATGTGTTATTTAATTATTTAAATAAAGAAATAAGGTTTTATTAAAACCTTACATTATGGTGTCTACTGGCCACTTATACCGCGCACTTGAACGAATTTTAAAAACTATAATTCTGTGACATAATTATAGGCTAATGCGTTTGCATGGTTAAATAATTATTGAATTTAGTGTTATTTGTGATAAATTATCGATGTCGTTTTCGTATAATACACGATATAAATCGTCTCTTCGAAACAGGTAACAATTTTTTTATATTTAATTTTTAATCCATGTAAATCATTTTAAATTCTTTTTATCTGAAATGAATCCTACTAATTCCTACTAATATTATAAATGCGAAAGTTTGTGAGAATGAATGTATGGATAATCCATGGATAGATGTTTGTTACTCTTTCACGCAAAACTACTGAACCGATTTTGATGGCATTTGGAATATAGGTAGTTAAGGGGCAGAATAACATTTAGGCTACCTATACCACGCGGATGAAGCCGCAGGCAGGCCTCAGCTAGTGTCACATAAATGCTGCCCTGTGCCAACTTCGTTGGGCGGCGAAAAAAACGCGTCCGTTTTTTAAACATATTTCATTACTGCTCTACTCCTATTAGTCATAGCGTGATACTATATAGCCTATGACACTCCCTGATAAATGGACTATAAAATCGGTTTAGTAGATCCAGAGATTACCCCCTACACAACCACACAAACTTTATCTCTTTATAATATTAGTATGGATGAAGTACATAAAATTACTTGTAACTAAGCTGTAAATGTATTAATGAGAGGGGGCTTAAGTGCTTGAAGTGAGGGGTAAATAGGTTTTTGAAGGGTCAACAGTGCACATGTTTCTTTGGTGTTTTAAGTGTCCACAAGCTACATTAGCCTCTTCCGATCAGGATGGCCGTATGCCTGTTTGCCACCAACATAAAAAAAGTGAGGTGGACATACTGTATTTAGTTTTTTGTACAATAAACATTTTATGTATTTTAATTTCAGACACGACGAGTGGATAAGCGTAAGCAGTCCTCGTTTAAGACCGGCTGGGACCACGCCTATAGTAAAGGCTGGTCCCAGTTCAGCTAGTGACACAGTAAACAAAACCCCAGTCGTCATTATCAAAGAGGAACCCAAAGAGCCTAAGATTGAAGAGAAAGTTCAACCGACGTTTGTGGTTGGTGAACGATGTCTTGCTAGATGGCGCGATAACAGACGATTTGTTGCAACCGTACATAATATATTGGATAATGGCAAGTTTTTGATTTATTTATTTCGTATTGCTTGAGTTAATAAATAACAGAGATAAGAATTGATGGGTTCCGTAGATACGTATCTTATCAACTGCCTCGGTAGCGGCTGACGTGCAAAGAGGTCGCTGTTTCGTATTCACAAAGTATTTTCCCGAGTTTGGATGTTTTAGTGGCCGTTAAATAGATTTTTGCGATGTCGCCGCGACACAGGGATCCCTGGTGACAAAGTTGTCTTAGTTTCGAGCATAACTAGTCAGATAAGGCAAGACAGTAACGTCAATATGGTACAGTATCCGGCCTTTGGCCGGAAACCTGTTCCTGGCCATCCCTCAGGAACGTCTGCCAGGAATTCCCGCGGGAACTCTACCCGTCATTCCCTCGGGATTCTCTTTCCGTTATCCCTCGAGAACCTCTTTCAGGAACTCCCTCGGGAATCTTTTCTAGGAATTTCCGCTTTGCCGAAATCCCTTCGGGACCCTCTTCCCGGTCTTCCCTCGTGAAACTCTTCCAGGAGTTACTTCGGTAACCTGTTCCCGAAATTCGCTCACATCTCTTCTCTCGGGAATTATCCCTCACACCTCTTTGCCTTACACCGTCACACTTTAGGGACGGACTTCCTTGTTACGAAGGGAAACTTGGTTTACTAATACCTATCAAGCTCGATGTATAGATTGGTAAAAGGATTTCGTTTTTGCAGCTAACTTTTGTTTATTTACGTTACGTCACTAGCTACTTTCTACGTTATACACACGTTCATATTATTTAGTACCTTCAAATGTAAATTAATAGGATATTTAAAGTAAGTTGTTACATTCTCTTATCATTATCCAGTTCCTGCTTTTTTTTTAATTTGTTTTTTTTTCCTGCAGGAAGTTACGAAGTAATTTTCGATGATGGTTGTCACTGGACATGTAAGGTGTCAAGACTTTACAAACTAAGAGCTGGGAAGGATGTATCATCAGGAGCCCCTAATTCTCCAGCCGCCATCCCATCACAACTAGGGGCCGGGCAGAGCACTACAAACTCACCGCAATATCCAGCCTTTCACACACACTTATTTGACCCTACAAGGGACTATTTAGGTACCAAAAGTGAGCGTCGTGAAATGAAAAGGAAGTTAAATATAAAGGAAATATTTAATATAGGTCAGAAACGGTCCAAGTTGCAGAAGTTTAGCGAGAAACAACAAAAAACTCCGGCGGAGAAGAAACCTAGGATATTGAGAAGGAAACAAGTTAAAGCGAAACCTCTCATTAAAGTGAAGACGGAGATTAAGACTGAGTTACCAGGTGAGTTTTTGTATTTGATTGCCAAAATAGCCTTCAATGACTCACCGGGTGAAATACATAATATTAATTTCTTGACGAATTAGACTAACGCAGTTCACTGCTAGACATAGACCTATCCCAATACGCGCCACAGAACACGATGATCTGCCTTCGGCGTCCAATCCGACTCCGTTCTTGCTCCACTGGGGGGCGTCCTGCACTACGTTTGCCAAGTTGCGTTGTTGTTGCAATTTCCATTCGTGTCATCGTAGTTTGATTGTGACCAAGTAATCATTGTGTCGCTAGTCAATCTCTTTCTTTAAGTTTCGTTAAAGCGAATAATGCCGCAGATATTATCACGACGAAAAACTTGGACAAAACCCTATATGAATTATTGTTGATCAATTTGGTCAGCATGCGCATAATATTAGCAGGCCATGTTTTTGTGACCTTTTAAAAAGTTCTTGGAAACATAACAAATAAAATTCATATTCGTATCCGTAGATGCCGTAGCTTCTATCATTGGAACAGTAAACCAAGAAATAACACCTGAAGTTAAAAAAGAACCTATAACCTCCGAGAAAGAAACTTCAGATAAATCTAATGACATAAGCGTTGATAAGAACGATGAAACTAATTCTGACGTTGATAAAAATGTGACTGCCAGCTCTATAGATGATGATGATGACGATGATAAAGTAAAATTGGAGGATCTTAAACCTTACTTAGATCCAGAGGTAAGGATCACTTTGATTTACTTCATTATAGTTTTATGTGCGCCAGATATAGTACATTAGTAAGCTCACAACTTAATCATAATATTCTAAATTCTACCTTGTGCGCAAACTGTTATTATTGACCAAATGAAGTAAGTATTACTTCATTCTTCAACAATTTTTTTGTTAAATTAATTTTTACTTTATTATTGACTATGAATTTTGTTTTGGAAGCGGCAATCTGATAGTGAACCTGTAAGTATTCATTTTAAGTGTGGATAATAATATTTTCTATTATATTCTATTATATATTACAAATGTTTTAAGTAATAAAACATGTATTGAAATGGTTGTCTGTGAAATTTTGTATTTATCGCATTTAAACGAGATATACAAGAAGTAGTACGAGCACTTAAACGTTTTAAACGAAGTATAAATACCAATAGTCAATATAATAATTGTAACAGGTACTAGAAGAAGAAGTAAAGCTTGAACAATTTGAAAAACCTGACGTAGGATCACACGAAGAGGTAATAGACAGAATTAAAGAAGTAATCAATAAACTAGAAGATGGTCTTAATCAGGCTGAAAGCGTAGGCTCACCAAAGATTACAATCAAAGTGGAAATACCGAAAATCGAAACACCTAAAATCGAAAACCCTGAACCCGAAAAGGAGAAAACACCACCACCGGAACCAATACCGATAAAACCTGAAGAAAAAGAAACACCAGTACCAGTACCAAAAGAGAACGAGAATGAATCTAAAAAGTTATCAAAAATAAAGAAAGGAAAGAAACTAAGATTGTTGCGCGAAAAGAAAGTCAAAAAGCAGGTAGAGAAAGTGAAATCAGAGCTTGAAGCAATGAAGAGGCAGGTAGATGAAATGAGAAAGCAGATGCTTAAGACCCAAGAGATAACTAAAGAAGGGGAGATGCCGGAATCGTTCTTGCTTCCTGGTGAATGGTGCTGTAGGTGGGTGAATGGACAACCACTGGGGACAGTCAGTGAGATTGAGTGTGAGATGAAACAGGATCCGAGTGGTAAAGCTGCTTTACCTAGGAGAAGTGTCCAGGTATGTGTGTAGGCATTGTTTTTACAACCTTCGCCTCAGGGATTTTGTCATGTGTCACAGAGACTTTTGGAGACATGAAAATAATGGACACGGAGAACATTCAGGTTTCAGACAATCATTTATTTACTTACTCCGTGTGGGGACGGACTAAGAAAACAATATGTCTCCACCCCATCTCATCCCATGGGTGTCGTAAAAACCGACTAAGGGAATAACCGTAAATATTATCTTTACGAAGTAAAAAGAAGGAAAACTTAAAATTAAATATAATAAATACTATACCAATCCGTCTGGCCAGCGTGGTATTGGTAGGCCAAGTATCCCTCAGTCACGGGAGGAGACCCGTCCCTGCAGTAGGACATTAATAGGCTGTTATGATGATTTATTTGTAGATCACACAAATTATCTTGCGTGGGACCCAAAACCTCTGACACGCTAGTCGTAAACATGAATTTATTTCCTTGTGACAAAAACATTTCTATGATATTTTTGACCAGTCTGTTTTTAATTTTCTTTGTCTATATCCATATGAATTTTCTCTCAATGTCTTACAAAAATGGTTTAGGGACTACCAAGTTCCATATTGAAATCTTAAGTTAAATAATGTAAGGAACTGTTTTTATATATGTTTCATGTTACTATGTAGGTTGAAGACAAGAGATTGCCAGCTGGTTGGACTAAACATATGGTTAGAAGGAGCTTAGGACATTCTGCGGGTAAATGGGATGTTGTACTAGTCAGGTATGTGTACCAAAATTATTAATGTACCTTTATTTTGCTTGACGTTTCGTTCTTTAATTTTTCTAAAAATTAACCTATATACAATTATTACAGCCCAGACAACCGTAGATTCCATACCAAAAACGAAATGAAAGTCTACTTAGAAAACAACCCAGATAAAAATCTTTACTCATACGAGCATGCTTTGTCTGACTTTGGCGTACATTTGAAGTTATCTCGTCGTATGGGTTGGATCAGCCATACTCCGGACGGTATAGCCACGGGTCCAGACAAACAGTTACCGGCCGGAACACTCCATAGCACGTCGCCACTCATAAAGCGAAGGAAATTGAGCCTTAAGAAGAAGTCTTTGAAGGTTAAAACTAGAATACCTAAGTTAACTATTAGGATGAAGGTGCCTGAACATGCTGTTGCTGTAAGTATGGTGTTAAAAAAATATATACGCACCAACTGACTTAGCCGACTTGAAGTTGTTGCAAACGGCTGCGCAGATGGGTATAATAGGGTAATGCGCAAATAGAGGAACAGCAAACACCCCGTTTGCTATTCCTCTATTTGCGCAGACTTCTCTGATAGCTAACTTCAGGGCGGCCGAGTTGGTTGGCGTACTGTATTATCAACGGAAAGTAACATACTTATGATTAATTTTAATTTGTTTCTTATAGTCAACTTCTGCAGATGAAACTGTCACGTCGTCTACTCATGTATTAAGTGCTGACGATTCTGTATCAGCTGATACTACTTTAGATCAAACTAACATTCCTATGTTAGAGGATGGATTCGGTAAGTAGAAATAATACCATTTCTAAAAAACTGTTAATATTTATTGATTCTAATCTTCTTTCCCTATGTTGTTAATTCCAGTATACGTCGGTTCTCTTAAAGTTCAAATAATAGAGAACCTACTACGATGTCCTGCAGAAGGTTGCTACAAAAATTTCCGGAACAATACTCTTCTACAAATGCATATAAAACATTACCACAGGGAACTTCGAAAACTAATGGGGGCAACACCGAAAGTTTTAGATCTTGCATATGCGAGGACTAATTCTGTTGAAACAGAGCCACCTAAGCCCAAAGATGATCAAAAAGTCCTCAAAGTTAAAATACATCGACCATCGAAAACCAAAGACGAAACAAAACTGGATGTTAAAGTCGATAAAGCAGATGTACTGGCTGATATGCCATTGACTCCTGTCAGAGAAACTGAAATTAAAATACCTAGAAGTCAGGACTCGCCAAAACTACGGCAGGCATTAAGCCATAAGCCGGTGAAAAGACCAAAAGTACTATTACCTGTGAGGAGAGTGGAACCAGAATTAGCACTACCAGATTCCATGAGCGAAGACATGGATTTCGAGACAAATGATAAGGTCGAATCTGTTGAAATACCTTTCCTTGAGAATTTGGACTTTGAAACAGCAATATCTACTCATACAGTGACCAAACCTCTTGATAGATTGAAAAAGATAGATAAAAAGAAAAAGTCGTTTGTATTACATGCTAAAGGTCCCATGAGTGAAGAAGAAGATTGGTTTAATGTAAATTCTGATGTGGATACAAGGTCAAGCTTCCCACGGTCTGGTACACCGGATTCTAAGATAGATGTTAAAGCTGCACTTGTGTCGTCGGAATCTAATGAAGAGAATAAAGAAAGTAATAATATGTATATGTATAATGAGAGTGAGTATCATGTGTATTTACTTTTGATTAAATCATGTTACTATACTAATGTTAGCATCTTATAGTCAATTTATACTGATACAGAGTCGAAGCGAATCGAAGCGTTAATCCAAAACTTAACAAAACAAATTAACCCCGTAACTCTACAGCGTAATGTACACATTACTTCGGAGATTTTAAAAAGATGCGCACATTCTTCCGAATTCGCGCGTCCTGCGCCTGACAAACGCTGATTGGTTTCGCACACAATCTTAGAATAAGATGTAAGAAGAAGTAGAAGTAATGTGTGCGTTATGCTGTGGAGTTAAGGTTGAATTTGATATGTCCAGTTTTGAATTGACGCTTCGATGCGCTTCGACTCTGCTGTAGTATAAATTGACCCTTAATATAGCATGGTCACGTTTTTGCTCACAGCTTTTATTTTAATTTCGATTAGGATTTTATTTTAATTTTGATTTCAATTATGGACCTACCATTCTAGAAATGTAACCATATAGGTGTCGTATCGTTTTGACTAAAGGTATTTTTACTTGTCATGTTCTACATTAATGATCAATGCTCAGTTTAAACGCCTATATATAAGTAGCATAATTATGATTATTAATCTTTGATAAGGTGCCTTTTTAAAGTATAAAGTCAGTTTTGACGAGTGCTAAAATTAATTTTTTAATCATATTTTTTGTCGCAGGCGGTGAACGTATAAAGATAGTGCACATGAAACGTGAAGAGATAATAAACTGTCACTGCGGGTTCCGCGAGGAGGACGGCCTGATGGTGCAGTGTGAACTGTGCCTGTGTTGGCAACACGCGCTCTGTCATAACATACAGAGAGAGGCCGATGTGAGTGTAGTACATAGTAATGTATTTAAAGTATTGAGGATAAAGTATACTTGATTATTGATAGATTGTTCTATTAATTATGGAGGAAACTGCACACGTTTGTATTTAAATTTCTACACCTACCTTTACCGAGGTTGAGGGCCATCCGCCCCACCACAGCCCGCGTAAAGTAGTAGTGGTCGTCAGAGACCGACTATTTGTCCTCACAAAAAAAAAGAGGTCTCGGGTTCGATTCTCGAGTCTCGCTCAATGCAAATCTTTGTGTGCATGATTGTTTGCATTGATCTGGGTGTTTTCTATGTATAATTTGTTACATACATTAAGCATTTAGCAAAAAAAAGTATTTATGTATGTACCTATATCCGTTGTCTAGTCTAGTACCCATAGTACAAGCTCTGCTTAGTTTGGGACTAGATGGCGTTGTGTGAAAGTGTGAGGAATATGTGAAATCACCTTCTACCCCCAACCATAACGCCCACTTCCTATCGCCCACCTACACGCCAAGTTACATGCTCAACCTTAAAATAATACATCGTGAGACATAGCCACAGTTAGCTCAAAGTATAACCTCCGGCAGGTGCCAGAGAAGTACACGTGCAGCATCTGCCTGAACCCCCGGCGCGGTCGTCGCTCGCGTCGCTTCGTGCACGACCAGGACCGACTGTACGAGGGCCTGCTGCCCGGCGCGCGCGCCTGTGACGCGCTGCGGCGCTCGCACGAGCTCAGCGGGAACCTGCTGCGCATAGACGACGCGCTACATGCGCTCAGAGTCAAGTACTATGTCGCCACGTGAGTAACTAGCCTATTACCATACCTATTATTAGTTGAGAAAGTCATTTTATCCCGTCTGAAAATTTTAACAATTATAGTTTTCCCCTCATATATAACAGATCCGCCAGCACCATTTAATTTAAGTCTACCGCTAGTTCGGCGACTGACGTTTACTTTACTGATTTCCAGACATTAAACAACTTGTTTGAAACAAAATTCATTCAGGATACCATTTCTCAAAAAAATGATATGCAGGCTCCCAATTAATATAGAACCAACTGTATCATGACCCACCTAAGCTCATCTTTGTATGACATCCACATGCAATAAGATCTAAATTCGTTTAATTTTATTTTATCACGTTTTCCTAGAAACAAACTTGTTATCTATCATTTTGTATTGTATACTTCGACGCGGGAGATACCACCTAGTGATCTAGTCGTCGATCCTAAACTTGATTAACGCGACATACAAAAGAAATTCCGGACGTCAGTCTGTGTCAGATTAGTAATGCTCTACGCCAACTTGGGCACAACAAGGGACCGGGGTATGAAGGAATCACAAACTAATTACTGAAGGCCAATGGAGAACCCATTAATGCTCTTCATAGGTTATTCAATTTATATGTGCTATGACCCATACTCGAGGGAAAACGCTACAAGCATGGCACAGACGTGTGTTGGTACCTATTGTTCTTTGAGAAAGGCGATAGAATGCTACTTCAGAATTACAGACCCATCACTCTTTTGAGTCAGGTCTACAAATTTTTTTGCTTAGAAAGCAGCCTGAACTACTTTCTGGCTTCCTTATCAAGCCAGTTTTTGAAACGGCCATAGTAGATGTGGCGTGTAGCTTTATGCGTTTATTTACTTTTAAAGTCACAATTGTAATAAATATTTATAAATTTTTAGTAAAAAAGACCATCCCAAACTATACTTATGGGCGAAAGACTGGGAGCAAGCTGAGATTCAGTACACTCAAGAGAAACTGAACTCTGATTACTCAGATCTGAACATTATAATAAACAACATCGGCAAGGAGAACCTGCCCGTCAAACCTGATGATCTCAAAGATATACCGCTTGATATAAGGATCTCGCCTTCTGATGATAATGAACATGAAAGGTTAGTAATTGGTTTAATGTTTTACATTGGTTTAAAATATAATACATTTTTAGGTGTACAAGTTTTAAAATTGTAAACACACAAATCAAGCACTAGGTATCACATCCTGGCAGGCCCTGTGTCGCAGGGACTTCAATATCGCGTACACACAGAATATGCAGACTCAGGATAATAAATTATGATCCCATACATGATTTAATATAATAATTTATGGATAATCATGAACGCTGGTGTCTAAACGACTGTCATAAGTTACTGATCTACCTGAAAGCGACGGATCTGGTCTTACAATTAAATAAATACTACATTACGTTAACCATTACATTGACATTGTACTTTATAATTAGGAGTTTCACTCAACGAGATATTCCGCTTGGCTCACAAACACTGCTGAGTGGACTACTATCGAGTCCTGGAGCACCATCGCTCGACTTGCCCATTAGCACATCAGAATTGGAACGGCTCGCTAAATCTGTTCAAGGTAAATATTTATGTATTTGTAGATCATAATATTATTTAATATTGACTTTTACTTGTGACTTTGAGTGCTTGCAGTAATTACTTTGATCAGCATTAATGATAGATTAAATCATTTTCAAACATTTGTAAAGCCAAATTCTATTGAAATTAGCCTATTCATTTTATTTTTCCAGTGTATGTATACCGTATTCATCCTTACTTGATTTATTTTGTCAACAAACACCACATATTGCAAATTCACTAGTTTTTACATCAAGCACACTTTAATATGGATGAAAAATTTTTAAAATAAATATGTATAATTTTTTCCAACGTAAAATTTCACAGATAAAATTAATTTTAGCATTTGACATTTGTAGATTATAGAATTTTGTCCTTGATTCCTATACATTTTTCAAAGATCAAAGGTCTTTAGTCTGTGGTTGACATGACGCCATATGTTTACGTTTTAAAGCAAGTCCGTTTAAATAGACTATATAATAATATGTTATAGTCAAAACTCATAACCGGTCAAAACCACTTTTGACCGAAAAAATCAGTCAATAGTGGTTTTGACCGACGTGCTTAGCCAAAACCCTTATTGACTGTTTTTTGCAGTCAAAAGTGGTTTTGACCATCGATGTTAGTCAAAACTCATTGAAAATTGATCTTACATACATGATACATATTAAGGTAAAAGTCCGAAACAGTTGGTTAGGATAGGTTAGTATGGTGACCAAAGGACGCACGAGCCGAGCGAGCGAAGCGAGCGTGCCGCGGCAGCGGGCGGCGAGTGCTAGAATATAATAATACTAAATTCTAGTTTTACATAAAAAAAAATGTTTCTAGCAACTGCCTCGGACTTTTGCCTTAATATGTATTAAAGATCAATTTTCAATGAGTTTTGACTAACATCGATGGTCAAAACCACTTTTGACTGCAAAAAACAGTCAATAAGGGTTTTGACTAAGCACGTCGGTCAAAACCACTATTGACTGTTTTATGCAGTTAAAAAGGGTTTTGACCGGCCATGAGTTTTGACTGTAACATATACAGGGTGTCCCAAAACTCGACGTTAATTCGAAACTGGGTGATAAGGCAAGTCATGCTGGTTATCAGAAAAATATTAAAAAAAATCTAAGTCTAAGTATGGTTGTAAAGTTATAGGCCTTGGAAAAAAAACGCCAAAATTCCCACTTTGTGACACTCTTTTCCCTCCTATTCCTGATATGATGACTCTTTCCGGTTCAACTACTTAGCAGTTTAACTTATTCAGCATTGGAATCGGCTACTAATTTTTACAAAAAAGATTTTTTTGTCCATAATAGCGGCAACAATTTACCAAGTATGATACCTTTTTCAAATCCTTACTAAATGCGCCAACTTTTGGCGAAACTTGCCAAACTCGCGTAGTACATTTTTTTTTCACTACAGTCAGTTCAAACTGGACGTTTTTTTCATAATAAATTTTATTCTAAGAAATAAGTCCTATTGATGTGAAAACTAGACCAGGTGGTTTTAAATTACTTATTAGAATTTAAAGAGGTACTATTCAGAGTAACACAGCAAAAAAAAAGTTGGAAAAAGTTAAGATTTGTGAAAACAGGAGGGAAAAGAGTGTCACTAAGTGGGAAATATTTGCGTTTTTTTTCAAATGCCTATAACTTTACAACCATGCGACTTAGATTTTTTAAAATATTTTTCTGATAACCAGCATGACTTGCCTTATCACCCGGCTTCGAATTAACGTCTGGTTTTGGGACACCCTGTATAATTGTTTGGTACGCTCTGCAGCCTGAACAGCTTAAATTATTGATTTTTTTAGTATTCCGATTAGATTACTTTTCTAACATTAAATTGACATAAATTGTAGCAATTTATTTCTTGTCAGCTTATGACTTTTGAGCAATCTTGTATTTTGTTTCATAATTTTAATTTACTTATTAATATTTTGTATTGTATTTAACAGAACAAGAATGTAACCGCACGTGTGTGACCGCGCCGGAGCCCGAGGCCGCCATAGAGAATGGAGCGTGCAGAGAGCGTCTACTCAAACATTTACAGAAGTGTCAAGCGCTCATAGATGCCAGGCTAGACTCTATCGAGGCTCAAGTTGCAGGTAAATAACATTGTTTTGAATAAAGTAAATAGGTATTGTTTTAGTAAATTGTATTTTGATTTTACATTTGGAAACCTCTTTATCTAAAAAATATATTTAATGATTACACGATAACCTGTTCCCTGTTCGTTATTTTGGCTTTTGTCAAAGCACTAGCACTACTACTAAGCAGAGAACGACTAGAAAGTGTCTACTGGTAGAACGGGCATAGGCATAGGAAAATCAGTAATTTCCCAATTCAGGCATTGACTTAAAGTCCAACAAATCTAATAGGTACGGTATGACAGTTCTGACAAATTGAATAATAAGGTTGGGATAAAAAAATCGATAACTATAATATCCGAAATTTAAGAGATCGATTACGATAATATCCGATTTTTAAGACACTTTAATAATTAATCTTATTATTAGTAAAGGGTAGAACCTTTTGTAAAAAAACACCACATATTGCAAATTCTCTAATCTGCGAATTAAAAAAAATTCCAAACATTACCTTTATTTTAATTATAATTAATTAAATAAAAGTAATGTTTAGGATTTTTTCATTCACTACTAAGACCTTAATAAGTTGCCTCCCGTCACCTTCGACCACGTCGAGTAATAGTTAGTTACGTGTCTAACGATAATAACGATTTTTCGTATATGTAAACGATTTTTTTGCATACAAGTGTATCCGAAGAGTCGCAACACTACGAGCAGTAACCTAACTACGTGACTTTGCAATGAGGTCAAGAATAGAACTATTAGATATTATTTACTATGTAAATAATGTGTTATTTTGCTTTGTTTGAAAGTTTTCAATTAAATTTATATATTAAGAATTGTACATTTTTAGATACAATAATAAAAGCTTTCTAAATTCATGGTTTTACGAAAAAGGTTTTCGAAACTGAATAATGTACGCATGAACAAAGTTGTTTCAGTTTGAAAAATATGAAACGTCATACTGTATCTTTTAGATTTGTTGAACTGTAGTCATAATATATGACATAATAATTCACTTATATTAATTCTTTTATATTGTCAGGATTCTTATTTTTTATTTATATATAAAATTACTAGCTGCGACTTTGTCCGCGATTATATTTGAAAAGAAATTTAAAAAAACTTGTTTAATTCATACAAAGTTTATTCGTCATTATCATCATCATATCAGCCAATCGACGTCAACTGCTGGACATAGGCCTTCTCCAAGTATGGCCACCTTGTGCGGTCCTGTGCCTCCCTCATCCATCGGCTTTCAGCCGTCCATACCAGCGCTTTCCAGTACGCGGTCGCCATTCCAGAATCTTTCTGCCCAAACAGCTGTCGGTTCTCCGCGCTATTTGCCCTGCTTGTCGCCACTTTATCCGGTTATGTCAGTTACATTGGTTCTCTTACGGATCTCCTCATTAGGGTTCCGTACCGATTATCTCTCTCAGGTCCATAGGTCAGGCTACAACGTAGCTCTCTCCCTTGGCCTTTGAGTGACCATGAGTCTTCTGAGTAGGCCCACTGGTCAGGCTACAACATAGCTCTCTCCATTGCCCTCTGAGTGACCATGGGACTTCTGAGTAGGCCCATTGGTCAGGCTACAACATAGTTCTCTCCATTGCCCTTTGAGTGACCATGAACCTTCTGAGTAGGTCCATAGGTCAGGCTACAACATAGCTCTCTCTATTGCCCTCTGAGAGACCATGAACCTTCTGAGTAGGTCCATAGGTCAGGCTACAACATAGCTCTCTCTATTGCCCTCTGAGAGACCATGAGCCTTCTGAGTAGGTCCATAGGTCAGGCTACAACATAGGTCTCTCCATTGCCCTCTGAGAGACCATGAACCTTCTGAGTAGGCCCATAGGTCAGGCTACAACATAGGTCTCTCCATTGCCCTATGAGAGACCATGAACCTTCTGAGTAGGCCCATAGGTCAGGCTACAACATAGGTCTCTCCATTGCCCTATGAGAGACCATGAGTCTTCTGAGTAGGCCCATAGGTCAGGCTACAACATATGTCTCTCCATTGCCCTCTGAGTGACCATGAACCTTCTGAGTAGGTCCATAGGTCAGGCTACAACATAGCTCTCTCCCTTGGCCTCTGAGTGACCATGAGTCTTCTGAGTAGGCCCATAGGTCAGGCTACAACATATGTCTCTCCATTGCCCTCTGAGTGACCATGAACCTTCTGAGTAGGTCCATAGGTCAGGCTACAACATAGCTCTCTCCATTGCCCTCTGAGTGACCATGAGACTTCTAAGTAGGTCCATAGGTCAGGCTACATCATAGCTCTCTGCCCTCTGAGAGACCATGAACCTTCTGAGTAGGCCCATAGGTCAGGCTACAACATAGGTCTCTCCATTGCCCTATGAGACACCATGAACCTTCTGAGTAGGCCCATAGGTCAGGCTACAGCGTAGCTCTCTCCCTTGGCCTCTGAGTGACCATGAGTCTTCTGAGTAGGCCCATAGGTCAGGCTACAACATATGTCTCTCCATTGCCCTCTGAGTGACCATGAACCTTCTGAGTAGGTCCATAGGTCAGGCTACAACATAGCTCTCTCCATTGCCCTCTGAGTGACCATGAGACTTCTAAGTAGGTCCATAGGTCAGGCTACATCATAGCTCTCTGCCCTCTGAGAGACCATGAACCTTCTGAGTAGGCCCATAGGCCTCTCCATTGCCCTCTGAGCGACCATGAACCTTCTAAGTAGGTCCATAGGCCCTCAATTTTTGAAAAAAAATTTTTTTGTCATATCGTGATGTTATATAGCCTATAGCCTTCCTCGATAAATGGTCTATCCAAAACTGAAATCTAAATTGAATTCTAAGAAGTAGTTCCTGAGATTAGCCCGTTCAAACAAACAAACAAACTCTTCCGCTTTATTTTTTTTATTTTATTTTATTTTATTCAGGAAAACAAACAGTCGCTTACAGAAATAGTAAATAAGATCAATATGGTTCTGATTGACTTAGAGTTCCATAAAAGCAATTACTAAAAAGGAATACAAAATAACAAAAAGCAAAGATATTAGTAGGTTAGTTGTTGGTATACAAACAAAAATACACTATAACCTAATAGTTAGTGGGTTAATTTACAATAAATCGAGTAGCTGCTTCTTATAAATACACAAACTATTTGTAAATGGATCTAATTGACAAAAAAACTTATTATAATCATCAGTACTGCGTCTGAAGAAGTTGTTACGTGTATATATGCTCCTATAAAATGGAACGGAGAATAAATGTTGTAGACGAGAGCTAGGCCGAGGTATTCTAAAAGATACTTTTTCAAGAATGTGTGGGGAATCGACCAGATTATTTATTATTTTGAACAAATACACTTGGTCAAATAGTTTTCTGCGATTACTTAAAGTGGTCAGATTATAACGATCCAACGAATCTTCATAGGATATTCTGTTATGATGCCAACGATAATCCAAAGATTTGACAAATTTTATTTGTATTTTTTCTATTCGCGCTTCATGACAAGCGTAATGGGGACTCCAGATGATACAGGAGAAGTCTAAAATAGAGCGAACATAAGCAAAATACAATAGTTTCAGTGTATGTATACTGTTAAAAGGCTTAGAGATCCTCAATATGAACCCAAGTTGTCGAAAAGCCCTTTTAACAATATGATCAACGTGTAAATTAAAAGACAACTCAGAGTCCATGATTATACCTAAGTCACGTACGGACGTGACCCTATTGAGCGATATATTATTAATTTTGTAATTAAATTGAAGTGGACTATGGTTTCTAGTGAATGTAATAACGGAGCATTTCTCGATATTTAGAAATAGTTGATTGGCCGAACAGTATTCCGTTAAACGAATAATATCGGATTGTAATTGCAAACAGTCTTCCTCTTTAGTGATAATTTTGTAAAATTTTGAGTCATCTGCATAAAGTAAAAAAATAGAAAAACATATTGAATCCCCTATGTCATTTATATATAAATTAAATAAAATTGGCCCTAAATGTGATCCCTGAGGAATTCCTGAGGGAATATCTAAAAATTTTGATACGTAACCCTTAGTAGAAACAGCCTGAGATCTGTTACTAATGTACGAGCGAACCCAACGAAGCAGGTCGCCGTGTATTCCGATTCGCCACAATTTTTCAATTAACAAGTCATGATTTATTTTGTCAAATGCTTTTGAAAAATCGGAATACACGACGTCCACCTGCATCCGTTTGTCCATAGCGTCCACCAAAAAGCTAGAAAATGTAAGCATGTTCGATTCTACTGAGCGCCTACTGCAAAAACCATGTTGATTTGAAGAAATATGATTACTGACTGCATTTACCAATATTTGAGTTACAAGTTTTTCTAATATTTTGCCAAATATATTCGCTTTCGATATAGGCCTATACTGTGTGACGTCATCCCTTTTGTCATTTTTCGGTATAGGAGTGATAAGCGCTTTCTTCCATACTGAAGGAAATATACCTGCATTTAATGATTTGCGGTAAATAATAGTTAATGGAGTACACAACTCATCAGCACAACTCCGAATAAAAACTGGATGTATACCGTCATGACCAGCTCCTTTATTTATATTTATGTTTTTTAATTCCTTGCGAATTAACTCTTCGTCAATAGTTGCAGTGTTAAGATCAACAGGCGAATTTAAAGGTGGACAGTCGAAATCAAGAGCTAACGGATTAGATGAATTATGGACGAAAACAGAATTAAAATACTCATTAAATAAATCACACGTACTTTCACCAGAATCTGATGTTCTGTTATTAAATCTAACTAATTGAGGAATATTGTTATCGGGTAATTTTGATTTCACAAAAGACTAGAAATATTTAGGACATTTTAAAATACGCTCTTCACTAAGCTTTATAAAGTTGTTGTAGCTCGTTATTTGAAGTTTTGACTCCCTTCTCCGTAATGTGGAAAAAGTTTGATAGTCCAAGGGATTACCGTAACGCTTCCACCTAGTATGATATTTTCTTTTCTCTTTCGATAATTTAACAAGTGATACAGTGTACCATGGTGGATAACGAGTGGTTGATATAGTTTTACGGAGGGGAATATGTTCTTTTATTAAACTATTGACAACACTATAAAATAATTCGGTCATGGAATCGATGTCTTTACTAATAAGCAGCCTAGAAGACCAATCAATCTCTGCAAGTTTTTCTCTAATAATATCATAATTTGCTTCATGATAAAGTCGTTTATAAATAATATTAGGACATAAAGGTTTGTATGTTTTTAAGGCTAAGTTAATCTCTAAGGATTTATGATATACATCTTCCTCCGTAATGGGAGTACTGCAGTCAACAACAGAACATGGTTTGCTACAAAATATTAAATCCAATAACCTATTATTAATATTAAACGAAGAATTAAACTGCCTTAAGTTCGAAAGACTCATGAAGTCTGCTACCAATTGAACATGTTTGTCTGTATTTGTGTGCGTTGACATAGAATTTAAGCAAACATCATAATACCAAACGGCGTGTGTTATATTAAAATCACCCATAATAAGGAATATGTCATCTGGGTGTTGATCAATTAAACTAGCTATGTGATCAAACGTCGAACATAATTGAGCGTCGTGACCGTCTCCGTGTGGAATGTACACACAACAGATGTGTATAAATGCGGCTGACGAGCCGAATGTATGGTCGCGCTGCGCAGGTATCGGTATACTTACCCATAGGTGTTCAGTAAAAGTTGACGTGTTCCAAGTGTCGCGCAGCATCGGGTTTAACTCTCGGCGTACAGCTATTAAGACACCGCCGCCAAGCCTCTTACCTGTCATAGCTGTGTCCCTATCACGTCTGTAAACCACATACCTGTCGTCGAAAAACTCTGTACTATGAAAATTATTGTTTAACCAAGACTCAGTGATGCAATAAATGTCATAACATTGTACTATAACATTATTTAAAAATGTGTGAGATTTAGTTCTGAGTCCCCTCACATTCTGATAATATGCTGTTATTGTGTCAGAGAATTTTAATGCGTATAATTTTAATATCTATTAATATAATTTCATTCGAGAGAAAAAGAATAAAAAACGTCTTAGACGCTAGCTCAGTAAAATTAAACTTTAAGCCTTATTACAAAATACGGTCTAAATTTAAACCACGATTTATTACGTCACAAAACCACTGTTTTTGAAATTTGTTATTGCAAAATCAGTCTTAACGCTAAAGTGTTAAAACTGATTTTGTATTAACAAATACTAAATCATAAATTTGTTAATACAAAATCAGTTTTAACATTTTAGCATTAAGACGGATTTTGCAATAACAAATTTCAAAAACAGTGGTTTTGTGACGTAATAAAACGTGGTTTATAGTTAGACCGTATTTTGTAATAAGGCCGTTAGACATCATACAACAAGGGCAGCCATATTGTATTATTATTAACAACAACTTCATAAGACGCAGTCCCGCGATACTGTACTACCAACGAAAACAATATTATAAACAAAAAACAACTCATAACATGCAATACTCTACTGTTAAAATCAATTATTTTATTAAAACATAGTCATTTAATTCTATCTAGATCTTTAAATGACGACACTCTAATAGATTTTGAAGAATCTGTTTTTCGTAAAAATATCTTACAATCACGTATCCACAAGTATTTATAATTATATTTTTGCTTTATATCACGTGCATTTTTTAATAAAACTTTATTTTGGGGTGTTAAATGGTCGCTTATATAGATGGTGGCAGCGGGGCCAGGCAATCCGACGTCCACGGTGTTAATTCCACGGCGAGTTCTTATAGCCGCTAACAGCTGATCCTTGCAACGTTGTCGAGTATATTGAACTATGATGGCCGGCGGGCGTGTAGCCGCGTCCGGTTTTTGTTCGAAGCGGCGCACACGGTTGATCCGATTGATACAAGTTGGATCTAGTGATAAGCCCACCTTGTTATACATGGTTGTAAGAATATTATCTAGGTTTTCACCTTTGTGGAATGGTATGCCGGAGATTTCAATGTTATTTAAGCGCGCAAATTGGTCCCGTTCGTTATTTTCCACGTGTAGCTGGGTGGTGGATTGTTCTACCTTCTCCAATCGTGCCTCCATGACCTCCATACGAGTATTCATATCATTCCATTGTGAAGACATATTTTCAACGGTGACTTTTAGTGTATCGAAGTCGGCCTTCATTGTATCAAATACACTACGAAAGTCCCTCAGCTCCTCAAGGATCTCAGCCAAATCGGTAGAACACTGTGTAGAAGAAGAAGAAGAATTTCGGCAGGTAACACAACGCCACTTCTCCTTTTTTTCGGCAGTCATTCTCCTATATGTAGTTTCGGCGAGTCCTGAGCAATGATAATGTAGGTACTCCCGACATTGACTACATAACACGCCGTCACTCACAAATTCCGTACATTTCGGACACTTCATTGTTTTTAATTAGGTACGTAAACTATTATCACAACAACCGAGTAGATATAATATAACAAATATTTACTGTAGTTATTTTTGTATTGTCTCGATGCGATATTACATGGATGGATAAAGCTAGCGCGTGCGCACATCCGTCCGGCGCGCCGAGTGCGAGCGAGATGAATACTTTATATAATAGTATAGATTTAATCCCTATAATATTGTATTGTTACAGAATTAGAATCGCAAGACCCGTCGTTTGAAGACGACGAGACAGCAGATTACTTCCCGCGCACCAAGCAGACGATACAAATGTTGATGAGAGATCTCGACACTATGGAAGAACTTGGAGTCATCACATAACAACCATTACACTAAGATTTATAAGCTTATTCATCATAACAGCCCATTAATGTCCCACTGTAGGGACGGGCCTCCTCCTGTGACGGAGAGATACTTGGCCTTCTAATACCACGCTGACCAAACGGATTGGTATAGGGTTTAATTTCAAGTTTTTTTTCTTTTTATTACGTAAAGGTAATATTCACGGATAGTCCCTTAGTCGATTTTTACGACACCCATAGGATGATAAGCTTATTATTCCAAGATAATTAATATAGGGATAAAGTAACTGAAACTAAGCGTCATACTGTGTTTGTTATTTTAATACTGTATAATATTTTTCAACGTCAGCTGTTGTTCTCAATGTGCAAATAAGAGTCTTCTTGCAAGATTTTTTGAAAGATTAGTTTAAATTATAAGAAAAAGTGTGATTGCCATAAAAACTTGCTGTGTTTTGAAAATTCTTTAATGAAATATAAAATAAACAGTATTATTTAAGAGTGTGTGAATGGAGACATTAAAAGAAATGTACTGGAATACAATACATATTGGGACATAAAAAATGCTTTGTTATTTAAAGTAGTGTTCATGAAATGCTCTATAATTTGTCCAAATTATTATGTAATTAAAAGTGATTTATGTAATGTATGTATATATACATTATTTGCTATGTATTAGTGTTAAGCAATGTAAAATATGATTAAAATTTTAGGACTGCTCAAACCATTGCACAGATCATAAAATTCAAATATCAGCCACACAAACTCTTTCGATTCTATATTACCTTTGCATTCTAGTGCTTATTAGCAGTAAGTAAACATCTGAGCAGTCCCGTTTTTATCGTACTTACATTTATTATAAGATTAGTATATAGGAAAAGTGTGTAATATGAAAAGAATTTAAATAAAAGAGTATTTACTTCAGTCTTGTTTCTGTATTTGTCTAACCTTACATACTAACCACGTAACGTGACGGTCTACGAGCAAATGCGTCTCCATTGCAAAGCTCCATTAGAGACCTGCTACGTAAGAGGCGTGTCCAGCTGCCTGGGTATCGGCTATAGACCTCTAATCCTCACACACATCGCCACCTAGTCCCAAACTAAGCAAAGCTTGTACTATGGGTACTAGACAACAGATAAACATACTTATCTTACCGATGTACACCTCTCTCATGGGGCAATTTTTTATATTTAGCAAAAGGCATAATTTTATTAGGCAGAAAGAGAAAAAATCATCGGAAAAGGTCCATCTGTTTAGATGTGACCATTTAAATTTTTATTGTTTTAAGAGGTGCCAATATTTGGGGGAAAATCCTAGTCTATTTGTAGAGTAAGTTTTATTCTATTGAAGGATGAGCCCTATACCTGCACTAGGTTAAGACAGTTAAGAAAAATAATTAAAACCATTTACTTAAGCATTTTTAATTTTATTATCTTAAAATAATCATACAAAAGTTAACCTTCATAAAATTTGGGCAACTGGTCTCCTAAAATGACAGAGCGTTCAACACCAGTCTCAGATATGACACCTAGACGTACTACACCACCAGACGAACCATCACGTAAGATGGCCAGAGTCAAAGTGTTTGTAACGAACTTCATAGCTTCTTCCTTGGTCATGTTCGGCTTGAAGTTAGCGTCTACGTAACCATACACATAGCTGGATCCGGAACCACCAATGGATACTTTTTGACGCTGAACCATACCTCCAATTGGTACCGAGTAGATTTGACCTGTGTACAAATTATTATGTTTAATATTAGTACCATGACATACACCATCCAGATTGTTAGCATTTTCAATACCCTTTCGACGAAGCATTAGACCATTAATGCAAAAGGCCAAATGGACTAACCATATTTTCTTATTTTTTATTACAACTACACTTCTTTTTTAAATTACTCCCAAAGGTATTCGTAACACACAATTTAATAAATAAGGTGGTTAAGAAGATCTATTTTCAATACATATAAGGTTTCATTTGAATATTTTATCGATTGATTCTAATTGTCTCTAAAATGATTAAGTTTAATACATTTAACCCAGGATAGCATATAAGAATGGACAATCATTTGTGTCTCACTCTCAGCCATGATCTACTGTCAAATGTTTCCCTGCCTGCACACAAGCCAATGTTCCAAATTCATAGTTTAGAAGAATTTTTATTAAAGAAGTTCAATGATGACAGTTTTAAATACATTTTGGTGTAATGGCTGTTCAGAGAAAGTTCCAGAGATTCTCCTAAATCTAGACTTGAGTTTTATATTTACTTTTATCAATAACATTGCAGTCAACTCATACCTCCATTCTTCTTGTCCCATCCAGCAACGAGGATGCCTGCAACCAGTGAGTCACGGTAGTTGTAGCACAATTCACGGAATACTGAGGCAGCAGTCTGTACTAAGGGGGCTTCACCTAGTTCCATCTTGTGGAAATCTGAAAATATAGTGCTATTATTAAGTACAAAGGATAGTGAACTATAGTTGCTGCAGAATAAATATAACTAAGTAATTTATATCAGAATCCAATATGTTCTTGTAAAAGATGTTACCAATATTGTAATGGTTATAATATTACTAAAACTACAAGTTTAACCTAACCAACACTTGTAACTTAATAATAAAATTAAATCTAAACTCATACTAATTCTGTAATGTGTTGGAGAATTGTTGTTTTCATTGAGTCATAGATAAAAATATTGATTGCTAGGGTTAACAAAGACTGTTGATAAGTTATGTTTAAATCGCCGATCTTGTAGGGCACTACATGTAGGGTAGTGTAATCACATGTAGGCTGTTAGGACTCTACATATCGGAGATTGGCGAGTCCTGACCGCCCTACATCATGTAGTGCCCTACATGTAGGGTAGTGTAATCGGCGCTTTAATTGAAAGTAATATATAGGTGCATACTTAAGTGATAGGAGACAATATCAGCGATAGCTTGCGTATCTGCAGCAGAACCAGAGCGGCAGCAGTAGATCTGATCTGTGATCTTAGTTAATTTATCCGTGACTCGGTTAGCGATGTAGGCACCGGTTGTGGTACGAGAATCAGCCCCGATCACAACTCCTCCGTCATACTCGCAAGCCATGATCGATGTCCCTGTGCTGTGAGGTGCACTCATCCACCCAGCGTTGCAAGGGTCCGAATATGTGTTAATTACGGATGATGCCATGTTTCTAGAATGAAATAAAGCGAATTAACTTAGTAAATAATTAAACAGATAGCTAATACTTTCATAAATAATGAAGTATATTGTTATATTAAGTTTTGCATCAGTGTTTGTTGTCTTGACATAATATCATAAAGGTTATGCTAGAAACAACAAACAATATTGGCCGTTTCAATAAATACGATATAAATTGGTAGAAATTGTTGGATTAAAGCTAATACTTACATTGATTAACAAGGAATACGATACTATTTAATAAGAAACTAAAGTATTTTTTTGAAAGTCACTGTTTCACAGCGGCGATTAATTGTCAGTGCTGTCAAGAAAGTCAGAATCAAAACGAAACGTCATGGTAAGCGTTTACGGTCCGTATCACACAAATTAAAACAACTTCTTAAAGCTAAAATTCTAAAAATAATGTGAGAATTACATTTATTGTAATCTAAAATTTTAAATTTAAAAATAGATTTTTTAATATAATTTATTGTAAAAAAATATCTTATTACATGCGTTTTCAATTTTGTCAAATATACCTAATTTAGGATATTATTGACTTTGAATGAAAGTTTTATTATTGTATTAATAATATAAGGATATTAGGAAAAAAATTATACATTTATACACAGAAAGAAAGAACAAAAAACTATAAATTCGATCGTTCATCATGCTTTGTTCAAGTAGGTAACTTTAAGTTTCAAAGTTATTTGTTGTGTCACACAGATGGCACTGATAGCAAATTCGTATCTACTGAGGTCCTCCCGGCCGCCTACCTTACCTTGTGTCGTATTTTAAGCCTCGAGTGCTTTCTTTGGTACGTTTACGTATAGTTATCGATACTTCTTTTTAAATCACATATCCATTATTGTAAAATCAGACACGACTGTGTAAAAAAAAAGAGTTTCACCACTTACCATTGGTGACCAATCTCATCTGGGATGTTTCGACTACGAAAGAATAGTGTTTTTCGTATGGAATAAGTAAAACTATGGTCGACACGCATGAAAAACTCTACTGAATAATAATTTATTATATCTGCATATTGCCTTTGACACCGGATGTGTTACCATATTCAACTTCAAAAAAGCGAGTAGGTACTGATTCTTCTAATTGCCATGCACTAAATTGTTACTTTATATTCCGTGGAAGTAGGGTAGGAATATTCCATCTAGACTAGACAACCGTGTTTTTACGGAGCAAGGACTGCCAAGATCTTTAGTAAGCTCTCTATTGGATCACATCATCATCATCATCTCAGCCAATCAACGTCCGCTGCTGGACATAGGCCTCCTCCAAGTATTGCCACCTTGTGCGGTCCTGTGCCTTGGATTTTCTAAAAAGGTTACCTTTAGATCTTCCTTATTATTTTTTCCACGTTCTGCTTAGGAATATTTTAGTATCCATAAATACTCAACACTACTGAAGTATGTAAGCATTATTAAAAAGAATACATAGAAACGATTTAATTAAGTATAAAGGTATGAAAAAGCGACTTAAAACTTAAACCAAAATGCAGATGGTATAATGCATTACAAAAATATTGTCAAAACTTTACAAAAGAAAATGCTATATCACTCTCGCGTGGGTGTCCTCCACTCATTAGCGACCCTTGTCCCACTAAAAAGTTACACGAAAAAAAAAAAGAATTCGCTATGCACCATTTTGTTCGTCATCTTAAAAACGATGTTTATTTAAACATTATAAAAGATTAACGGCATAGAATGTGTGGGACGTTTGTGATAGATCATCTTTTTATTCGACATTTTCATTGAAAAAGAATATCGAATTTATATTTATTCATACATCTTGCGATTCGCCACCGTTGTTCACAACGATTCGATGGCACACGACTTAAAAAAATCGAAGAGATGTTTATTTTATTTGAGTAGTTTTGATACTTGCAAATTTTATTCGTTCATGGTTGCTGTTTTACGTGCTATGTAAGTACATAAACCTAATAATATTATGCTTTTATAGCAAAAAAGAGATCATAATTAATAATTGTTTGTTTTGTTTTTTTTAAAAAGACAACTCCCGCACTAGGGATCGTGCCCTGTGTCGCGGGGACCTTTTACAAACATAAATTAACGGACACAAAGAACACCCAGACCAGGACAACAATTTGTGGATCTCACAAATTATTGTCCTGCGTGGGGATCGAACCCACAACCTCTTGCACGGCAGCCGCTTGCGCTACCGTCGCGCCACCGAGGTCGTCGAATTATACTTTGAATCCTGTGATGACGGACTTGAAATACTTGATTATCCCCAACTTGTCTTTGCCTAAGAGTGTCGTAAAAGCCGACTAAGACACGTCTACTTAACAGTGAATAAAAAGAAGAGAAGGATCACAAAACCAGACATCAAATGCTGCTATGTTTCTGTCATGCGATCCTTTACAAGGTTTCTTACTTAGTGGTGGTGACGTATTCATAATTCAAAACTATCGTCTTAAAAGTGAACTAAGGACCCTAGCAATGCCGATTAACAAGACCATTAATAAGTACTTGAAATAAAACATTGGTATACCAATACTAGGCAGCGCGCTGCGCGGTATTAATAATTTCCCTACATTCGTAGATTAAGGCACCAGCAAACAGGGTTTTGTTTTTGTACCTAAGTATCGACACGCTTAACCTCGATTCAGAACCTGTGAATTTCTTGATAGCTCTGAAAGATTATAATTGATTTTCCTCGTAGTGCTGAAGATCTGGTTTCTTCCAAGTATCAAAATCATGATTCGTAGTATTTCATCGCATTGCTCCTTGGCAATAAGTAGGCGTATTATTGAGGCCGCGGCGACCCCGCACTCAGTACAATACCTACGGACGGTGGAAGTGGCTGTCAATCGCACTTGAATAATGACGCGTGCGGTAGCGACGTTTTGTTATTTATTTATTTATTTCACCCTGACTCCCCCGCGACCTTAACAATGGCCAGATGTTGATATTTTTTTCTACATTACAATGTATTTTAAGTTTCGATAGCTATTGTTGTATGATGCCTGTTTCCGTTAGACCCTTAGTTACTCGTCAGCTGAATTGTCAGTTCGCTATCACAGTTCATTTGTTTCATTATTGCTGACTACCCACATAGAGACAGTTATTCAAGTACATACTTACATATCCAGCCAGGCAAACAAAGCAGTGGATAGTAGAGGGTTTGCTGGGTTTCGAATCCGCGACCTACCACGACCATAAAGACATTTGGTTAAATGTTACTTCAACTTTTCTTCTTTGCAAAAGTAGTGATTGTTTGACCCGTAATCACCGCTTTTTCTTAGAGTGGTTCTGCACTACGTCCGATGCGAAATCCAATAGAACCCGTCAAATCTTAGAATTCGGACATTTCATTGCGCAACACCTCCTTTTTCAAATACATAGTTTAAATATGAATCTTCAAAAATTTTACACATTTTGGGCATTGGTTCTCGCACTAAATCCAATCCCTGATCCTATTATTATTACCAACCAAGAAAATGTCAATAGATTACTTGACATCACAGATATTAAGTTGCGTCAAGATTCATTTGTTATAAGCTAAAGGAATTGAGCTAAAGAAACATAAAATCTGACGACAACAAATCTTCAGATGTCATAAGAATTTTATTAATACTACTTAAAGTAGTACTTTCACTGCGTATCGGCAACAAAGTGAGTGAGGTAGTTACGTATTACGTACTTATTTCTATGACTCAATATGACTTATAAAGTGATCGAAGCCACTGCAATCCGCAAGTTAAAAGTAAAAAGTAAAATTAAAACCTGAATTAACCAAATTAGGTTGTAAATTAATCTGTTTTAACAGCTGTTGTTAATTAAATACCTAAGTACTTATATCGAAAGTATGTTGGTCACGTTGCGTTCTCGGTTGTCGTTCCTGAGCATGCCAACCCGTCCTATCGTAGATATCCCACGCAGGTTTCTTTTGATTATTATCATTACAATGATAATCAAAAGAAAAGCTAGTTGTCCTAAACCTTGTACTTGTTACGTCAAGAAAATGCAGCAGTAGAGTTTGTTGCGCCGCTTCTTCTCTACTAGCGCTTTGGAGGCGGTGGTAAAGTTTTCTAAACTTTCAAATATTTTCATTGAAACTTAGATTAAGCAGTTTAAGGGAGGTAAAAAAATATATACTTAATGAAAATTTTATTAATTTTGATTAAAGCGTTTTTGACTTTGTACTTTTTTTGGGCCCTTTTTGAACTTTAAGCAGACGTTTAGAATGGGGCTTGATAAGTGAAATGGAAAGGACATAGGTACTTGCAGCTTAATTTATGCAAAGCAATGCACTGATTTGTCTAGCGAGCGGTGACATAGTTTGCCAGACATTTGGGGCGTTTCCCGGCAAAAGTTGCAGAAGTCTTCATTATTTTTCATTGTTCTTTAGTTTATTTGGATAAATTATAGCACTATTTTAACTTTACAGGTAAAATATTAAAATATGTACGACGCACGTCAAGGAAAGACGTCAAATGAATTATATGGTTACACACTGAAAAAATATATCAGGAGTGGAGTTATATTTATACAAAACCTAATTTAATCATTTTAATATAAATTACGTCATTGGGTTTACTCAAGTTCTATACTTAGTTTTGTACATAATATTTTTAGAAATAACGTAATTAATTTAATTTAGGTAATTTTATCGAGATTTCTTCGGTTATTCTCTTACTGGTATGTGATTCAATTTATAGCTAGCTCTATAGATAGCTCCCGTGTTCTGAATCCATGGGTGTCTCACTAGTTTTTAAAGGGCAAAGGACTATGCCCAGTGTGTTCAGTATGGGGATATAGACCAGTTAGACAGTTAGTTTCACGAATGGCTCGATTCTACTTGAGTCTCTCTTTACCTACTGGAATTTGACGTGAAAAAGTTTCAGGTTGCTTATTCTTGGATGATAAAAATTTATTAGACGCATACATTAAGATATTCGTACAAGCTCTATAAATAAAGCTGCCTCTAGGTGTTAAGATTCATCTTCCATTTTTTTATTGACACATACTTACACAGACAAGAAATAAGAAATATTGTAATAAGATCTTATCTATCTTGTATCAATTCTAATTTTCAAAATGGCGTATACCTAAACGTCTATTTTCTCGTGACACGGCAACTTAATGATAAATGATCAGTGATAAAAGCTCGTATAAAAACTAGGACTAATCTCAGCTTATATTTTAGTTGAAAGTCGTTTCATCAAAGCTTAATCTCGTAGGTTGGCTTCAACCCAAGATTCGTAGAACTACTTAGCTCAACAAGGCTAGTTATGAAACCTCTCAAAGCTTTAGAGAAAATTCAATAACTTTAATATAGATTTTATATAAAGTAAATGCGTGGTATAGAAGTACAGTAAATGTTTCTTTGATTTTAGATTAGAAGTTTTCTATGGAAAAACTACTTACTAACAAACTACGAACTATTGAACAACTTCTACTACTACTACAACTAAGTTTTTTTTTTAAATTGACGCAGAAACATATTTAACTTATCCAGACTTTAAGTAAAACCGCCATTTGATAAAAATAAATGATGTAGCCGCCAAAACCAAGTTAAGTTTTCGGTCTATAGGGTCAATTTTATATTGCTACTTACTTTGTACGTAGGTAGTACTATTACGTCATAATCTACCTTTATGCATAGGCAAAGTTACCGCCCTCGTTGTTGTTCAAAATCTTTTCTGACTTTTCAGTTACTTCTTCTTCTTCAGTTGCAATTCTAAAAATAAGACGGCATAGTCGAAATTAAATTCATAACCACGACAGTCCCAGAACATTGTATGTAACAGACATGTAAATAGTATTCTGTTTATATATGAGTATATATATCTAAATTGACAGAACGTCATAAATATTTTACTTAGAAACGTTCCGCGACAATTCTCTCAGATTGCTAAGTAATATCCACGGTTCGCTTCCCTAAATCTATCAAAACAACCCTAATGTATACGTCCTTTATTCGGAAAGAAGTTTTTTCCTCCTTCCTCGTGCCAACAAAGGCACTTCCCATTATATAAATTTGATACGATATTTTATAGAGTATTATAAGCACGCGCTAGAGCTTGGCTCTCTATTTTTTTATGTATTTCGGTAGGTGGCACGGGCGGCAGGGGGGTTGGCTGAATGGTAGGGGAATGTGGGGTGAACGCCGGCCCCTAAAAAGTTATGTATTTTTTTTCCTCTTTTTTCCCATCGACGTGATGAAACGGCGAGCGATATTGATCTGGCTCGCGTTAGATGTTATAAAGTCTTATGTATACGTATGTACTCTTTATATTTTATATACTTTTGACTTATTCTACAGTACTGGGACTTCTTCTTGGTAAGAAAAGGTAAAAAGTATGTTTAGTACGAGGTTTTTCTGATTTAAGGGTGAAATTTGATCTACCTAATAGATCGCTATTAGATAGATCAAATTATAGGCAGTAATGGAACATATTACTTTAATCTGCGTTAAAAAACTTACTACTACTACTAGTAATTAATAATATAAATTTAATAAAAGTAATCTACGTTAAGTAACCTAATGAGGCTGTCAATGATAACAAACAAACAAACAAATACTTTATTTATGTACAGTCTCCAAACACACATACAATTTAAATCTAATTTAGTAAAACAAATTTAAATACACGGCAATTATATCCTACTTATCATCTGTTCTGGAGAGGTGCACACAAAAAGGAACCTTCTCAGCATATTGTCTGACTTTCGTCAGACACTGATTTTCAGAACACATGATCTAACATGGACAGCCTCATTAGCGTAGAGGTCGTATATTCGACTCCCGTGGAGGTAGCAAGCTCTGCACAGAACAATTAGGTATCTGTGCGATTTAATTAAAAACAAATTATAGTAATAAGCTTGGATGTGTACATTTATATGCCTGTGAATGCTGTACTGTGTGAAAATATAACAAAATCCCGCAGGCTGATTTTACCTCACGCTTTGAACGTGATCACTTCATGTTTTCTTACTCGGTCACCACAAAAGTAAGACAAAAATATTATAATTAATTCCACCAGCTATTCTTTATCACGAAGAAATCTTTACATTTCAATGAGGACAGTGCTATATGGTCTTTGTTAGAGTATATCGCGATGGCGCAGGTGTTAAGTTGGCGCGCGGCCGGCGTGCGTCCATCCCTTTATGCTAACTATTATGTGTAAAGGGACAAGCTGCTACCCCGGACACATGCCACTGTACAGGGGGATGCTATATTATCCAAGTTTACTTAGTGCAGATATTATGAAAAAAAAATGAATAAAGTATCTATATAATGTAGGCACGTTTATAAGTTCTCTAGAATCTAAAGTTCAAACTAAACTCTGCGTAATTTTTGGATTAGATGGCTTTGATACTGATGATTGAATTTTGGGATGAGAGAATTCGTAACATACGGATAAAGTAGTAGTTATCTCAACGTCATTGATTATCTCTAACTTAAATAGCTCAGTGGCATGGGGTCTGGGATTTGGGGACCTCATTCTAGATACACGTGAATGATAACCCAAAACTTGGACGTCGCTTCGGCTCGATCACTAATGCTAGAGTTGTTCAGAAAAGTAAAATGTGGCTCTTAAACAAAAAGTATTTAAGTACGTATACTACAAAAATGTAGTAATGATGCAGATTAACAAGATTTGTTTTGTTTTAACTGACGAATGTAACATGAATGTAGATTTTTTTTTTTTTTTAATAATATTCACGGATAGTCCCTTAGTCGGTTTTTACGACACCCGTGGGATGAGATGGGGTGGCGACATATTGTATTCTTACTCCGTCACCGCACGGAAAACCTACTTAAAACGTCTTTATCTTCCTTTGCCCTATGGCTCCTTTATCCATAGGTTGCCATTTTACCAGATCATCGGGCCACCTATTAAGGGATCTGCCCATCCGAATACGGAAAAGTAACATCAAAATAATTTATCAAGTTTTTTTTTGTTTTAGGAGTTATTTCGTACTATTTACGTCACAATGAACACTTGTGACAACAGAGTATCTTTAAATAACTCTATTATTTGTGGTACGTTGTGTTAGTTTTATATAAATATATTAACTTTACAATATCTTCTACAAATAGTGACAATAATTTGTATTCATTAGAAATGTGATTTGAAGATTTTTATATTTTTTCAGTTTGTAATAATTGTGGTGTTGGTACAGGTGAAGAAATGTTTGATTTCCTTGAACGTGTTGTTGTTATGGTTTGACGACGTACCTACTTATTTTTAAACAGCAGCAAATAATGGAAAATTAAGTGGTAACAATAATTGTCATAATAGCATACGACTATACTTATTTTTAGGCTTATTTTTAGACTTTCGCTTTTAATCATTTCAATAGTTTATACAAGTATTTTTAGAGCCTATATTATAATACTATTTACGACTATCAACTTTTTTATTTTAAAATTTTACAAAATAGAAACATGCTCTATATAACAACATTTAGTAGGAATTTTCAACAAATAGACGATTAAGTTTTTTTGGACACGCTGCTGGGACGGGCACTATGGACCGCATTTACAACCCCGAGCACTCTTTGGGGTCACTTTTTGGAGATTATTGCGTATTGTGCTACGAAGTCGAAAAAGGTGGACAAAGCGAAGAGGTACTATTGACTGACCGATTTTTTTTATAAAACGGATCAACTAACGGCGGATTACGACCGCTTGTATCGCTTACATCTTGATTTTGGTCTCGTGTCGAGTGCTTGGAAAATGTGCATCTAGATATAGATCTGCAGATTAAGATATTTATTACTCGTGAAATTGCTTTTAAAAAAATTGGATAACTCAATCGTGATTAGGTTTCACGCTGTTTTGGGTTTTAGGTTGATTGGCAGAATGTGATGAGCTCACTAATTAGCAGATTAATACTGCAAAGTAGGGATATCTAGGTACTAGAACTTAGTAAAGTAAACCAATATACTTACTATGTATAAAAATAAAATATTCCTCACACTTTCACACAACGCCATCTAGTCCCAAACTAAGCAGAGCTTGTACTATGGGTACTAGACAACGGATAACCATACTTAAATACTTTTTTTTGTAAATAGGTACATACATATTATACATAGAAAACACCCAGACCAATGCAAACAATCATGTTCATGCACACAAAGATTTGCACTGAGCGGGAATCGAAACCGAGACCTCTGCGTAGCAGTCATGTTAAATAACCACTACGCCACAGAGGTCGTCAGTGCATATAATGACATAAGTCCACGTAACATCATTTTGGTGCCTGAAATAAATTAAGATAACATAATATACCGCTGAAACATCCAAGAGATATTTAAAACTAATAATTCTAAGTAAGCAAACAGTGTTATTTAATCAAATGACCAACATATTTACTTGATACTGAATTTTGAAGTTCAAAATAGCGATGATCGATAGCCCTAAAGTAGCGATTCACATAATTTTAAAGGATCTCTATTTTTTCTCATAATTTTTTATCCATAATCTAAAGTGTCACATTTTGTGTCCGAATCTAAATCCATGTCTCATAACATACCTTGTTCGAAAACCTAAATCCATAAATATAACATGACCTAATTTTTTTTGCTCTAAACATCACAATCTATAATAATTAGAACAACATAACTACTTATTAATACTATATTCTAGTTTAACATTTTTAAAAAACGCTAACATTATGGAAAGTGATGATTATAGTAAACGTGTTAGGGATTATTAGGTATATTCGGACGATTGATATTCGTCGAAGAAAGGGACTACCGATTTTAATTTTCATCGCGTTGCACGTTAGTAGGAAAGTATTTCACATTGATTCACACATTGGCACTTAAAATCTTTTATTCCTTATGCCCGATTTACACATCGACAAGTGCCAAAAAATAGGATGGAGATCTATTTAAATCAACTTAATCTTAAAATACTACTTAACTCGCTACTGTACTTGTCGATGTGTAAATCGGGCATTAGGAGAAATCACTAGAATTAAGTATTATTTATTATTAGTTTGGGTAATTGGAAGCATTTGTTTATAAATAATTATAAATGCGTGTTTATGCTATTAATATTTACTTAGTTAGCCAAAAAAATACATTTTTTATGTCCATAATGCTTCATTTATTTGAACTTAATTAATTAAACCTAAAATCAATGCACGAACAGAATTAGAATCTTGAATTGAAAGTGAACTTTTCCAGAATGATGTAGAGTCCTTCGTTGGGGTTAAGTGCTTTGTTTTTCGTTTTATTTAATGTATAAGTTGCGAGTAGGTTAGATATTAATTTTGATAACTGTTTTGAAAGTAATATTTATACTTTTAGAATATGTTTTAAAAGTGCAAAACCTACGTACTAACTTTAACTATAAAACCATGTTTAATTAGGTACAACCTCTATCTATATACTTTTTGCAAACCTAGCGCTTTAAAAATAATTATTATAACTATTGTTGTTTCAAAATGAGTTTTTACGACAACCCATGTGATGGTTAAAAAAAAACCTTTAACAATGTAACCGATTAGTAGACATTACAGGAAGTAATGAGTTTAACATGAACGATAAGCTTAGTTTTTTACACTTCTAAGACTTAAAAAAAACTTTGGGAACCACAATTTTATGGAGGTTACTTTTTGATGTTACCACACGTAAAATAACCGCTGTAAAGATGTTACCTACGATATCTGTTGCACGGTTTACTAGCTATAAAAAAAAAAAGAAAAAAAATGACTTTCAATTTTAAATAAAGAACCTAAATAAACAACGTAATAGACTTTACGCGGCAAACTCTGAGGATATATTTTTTTTTAATCCAGGAGATAGCAAGCAGAGGGAGAATGACTAAATGAGTACCTGGTAATTTTAACTAAAAAGTTTTTAAGCTAAAAGAGACAAAAATAAATAAAAGACGTGTTATCCTTGTCCATGTGTTGAATTTTCATCATTTTATTACGCGTAAAAAGACCTGCCAACCCTCCGAAAGTCGCGTAATAAACCACAGACACAAAAAACTCACAGAAACCACAAAAAAGCCCTAATCATATCATCATATTACAATTACACGCGTGTTTATATTTTTTTTAATAAAAAAAGCGTGTTAAGGTACGAGGGGTTCGTTTAAAAAGTTATAAATAAACAATGCGCGCGTTTTTTGACGTTCGCGTGCGAGTTTTTAACCGCGGGGTGAATGTCAAGTGCTTCCGGTATTGTGTGTAACCCTCCTTAAGTGAATTAAGGGACGGATAAAGGTCATAAGTATTGACTGTGTTAAAAAATAAATGCGCGTTTTTGTAATACCTTTCAATTTGTATTCTTTTAAACTATTTTTTACCTTTTTGGGGTTGTTTCTAAGATAAGGTTAAAATTATAGATCTACATGCATAATCTTAGCTTCATTGAAAAAGTCCATTCTGATCTCATTCAAAGAGTTTAATCAAATAAATCAATCAATCAACTACCCTATACGTAGGCCTCTCCCAACATGCGCCACAGAACTCGGTCCTGCGCTTTCCGCATCCAGTCGGACCCTGAGACGTTTATGAGGTCGTCGGTCCACCTAGCTGGGGGAGTTTAATCGACTCTCCGTAATTAACGGATCATTGCTTTAGCGAAAGTCGTGCTATATGCTGTAACATGTTGTATTTTAATGTTACTTACATTTTTTTATACATTTACTCTTTAAGCCGTTACTCGAAGTCGTTACTACTCGTACAACTTTTGATAAAGAAAAATTATCATCAAGAATACCGCTTAAGCTGTAAAAGGATTAAAGTTTTAAAAACATCACAAACAATGTCGGCAAACTGTAAACCTGAAACAAAACAAATCCTATTTGCTTATCCACGTTGGATTTTTAAAATAATACTGGTCGGACACATGAAAGTATGATAAAAAAAACTTGCCGTTATTCCTAAACGCCGAAATGATAAACAAAAGAAATACAAAATTAAAAGCATTGTTCATTAATCAAGTTAAAAGGATTTCGTATCGCAAAAACTGTCCGCTTTTGATGTCCAACCCTTTTTTTATCGAAGCGGTATTGTCTGTACCGTTAGTTCGGTAATATTTAGAACAATTTCTTTGTATATTTTCTAAGCTTTTTACGACAGCGTACGACGTCGGGTGCCGCTCTATTGTTGAAAGACTTAAAGTAATATATTTGCATATTCAAACATTTAAATTTGCATTTTGTACCCGTAGCTATTGACGGGTTAGTTTCATTTTATTTCGTCCACGTCTAACTGACAAAGAGTTAAATAATAAAATGCAAATCAATAGAAAATGGACATAGTCAGGTACTGTTTTACTATTTTAAAAGTATTGTTTTGTTTATTAACAAACAGTTGTCATGTTCTTTTGTTATTATGTTCTATAACTAAGTAGGTAAATGTTTTGCATACTGTACTCAGTCTGTCCGAGCTACTAATATGGTTTTTATGACTTTTATATAGTTAGGTAAACAGTAGACTGGCTCTGGCATAGCGGTCACGGTCACGGCTGTCATGTTTGAAATTCGTCGCAGGTTTAAATCCCACATAGAACATTTGTGTGTCCCAGAGATGATTGTACTATGCCTGGAAGTTCTTTGAAAATGATGGGTGTTGCAGTCCGCATCTGATGCAACACATGCACTGGGCACTTTTTGGATTAAGGATAGGGCTATTTGCTTGAAAGTTTCTGTCAGAGTTAATGAAGAACATAATAATAACCGTTACTTAGAAAATAACTACATATACTTTAAATTTTATTATATTACTTATAAAGAAATGTGTTTTCAAAATGTAATTTGTTTAACCAAGCGCATTGGTATTCAATTTAATAAGTTTTGTAACAAAAATTTAAATAAACGCATAACATAAAAGGATTAAAATGTAGAGCAAAATTCGAGTTCTTATTCTTTATAAATAGCAAAGAAGGTATGATGACTGATGACAAAGGATTTTTTCACATGGCAAAGATGGATAGTTATGAAAGATATTTTTTTGATGCGGCAATCACTGGAATAACATTTAAAAATGGAATGTGCATGTGGCTGTAAAGGGACAGTGCGAAGCAGGTACTCACGTTTTTGCATTTCCTTTCCTTACTTTTTACAATAAAAACTTTCTTTTAAATAAATAATCCCGACATCGCTTGACAGGGATTCATCCAAAAATAACAATTATAATGTCCACTGTTAAAGCAAGTATCTTTCAATTTATGAAGAATAAATTCAATTTTTATTTAACATTATGTTTGAAATAATTGCATATTATCCTAATTTCTAGAGTTATCTTGAAGGAATTACTGTTTGTGATATGACCGCCTCTTGTGCTAGGTAAACATTAACAATAGGGTTAACAAATAGCAGTAAATGTGTCTCTTCTAATATTTTTCCTCTATTGCAATTAATTAAAATACGTTAGTCAGTAATAACAAACAAACATACTATCAATTACAAAGGTATATTTACTGAGAAAAAATATATCACAATGATAATAATCAAATAGTAAATCAATCCGTCATGAATACTCAGCGTTTCCCTCCAAAACACAACGAAGGTTAACTCATAAAAGTTCCTCCTACTTCGATCCTTGTATAAGTAAAAAGAGGGAGAGTGCTATAGAAGAGGGAGCGAACCATAAATTCGAGGAGACTCATTTGAATTTCCAATCAGTGCATCTATTACTGGCTGGGGCTCGCCAACGATAGGGACGAGAGAATATATAGCTGGCAACATTAACGGAATTGTTGGAATACTTTGTTTTATTTTTTTGTGTTGCATTTTTGTTAGAAAAATATCTTTGAAAACACTCTTATGTACCAAATCCAATCATTTATAATTCAATCAACTTATTTATATTAGGTAAGTAATTAAGTTTTCTATTTCATATTATTTTCCGTTCAATCAGCCCTCTTCGTTTGGGCGTGCCTCATATGTATTATCTTTATCTATGGCATGCCTAATCTTTTGAAGGAGAATAACTTCGCTATTTACTGTATCAGAACAGAATTCTAAAAAAAGAAGATTCGTTTAAGAATGACATTATGGTATGGAAACAAGAGTTTACTTGTCTTTGCCTCGATGAAGAGGCGATCTCCAATTTGCCCACTACTCTTACTAGCGGTTTAGCTGGTAGTATAGAATCAGGTGGAGAAGGCACTAATTTTTACTTTTTTTTTATTTAAGATACTATTCGGCTTTACTTTTATAATCACACGGTTTTACTTTTCGGTTCTGAATAAAATGTAGGTAAACTCTCTCGGCCTTATTACAAAATACGGTCTAACTATAAAACACGGTTTATTACGTCACAAAACCACTGTTTTTGAAATTTGTTATTACAAAATCAGTTTTAACACTAAACCATGGCGTAATGTCAGGTTTAAAGATAAACCTACTCGACCCCTAGTTTAAACTATAGACCATGGTCTAAATACATACAGTTCTGTCAAAGTTGTTGTTTTGAGGTTAGCGTTGCTATTGGTAATGTGTTAATATTATAATATTGTTGACTTGTTTCAAAATGGATATCGACATGGTACATTTAATGTATATTGAAGATATTGAACTTTTAGAAAGACGACGACCCAGTAGTCAGCTTGTTCGTGTTGATCCTTTTATAGAATTATCCAAAGATTTTAGAAAAAAATATAGATTTACAAAACGTATTAGGTACTAAAAATATTTTAGAGTTATTAGTAGATAACATCACACGACCCTCGGGGATGTACTTTGTCCCCTGAAATTCAAGGTTTGCGCATTACAAAGCTGGGCCACAACAACACCTACAAACAAAACAACTAATAACCTACTTAGTCGGTTAAGAAAAGAGCAAACTTTAAACTACTTAAAACGTATTTTTGTTTTACCTACAACGATTACCATACCACATAAAATATTTTCATATTGTTGACATCTTACTCGTATTTCAAATGATGCCCGAATAGGTACCTAATGATGATAATACCTTCTTTATTTTGTTCCGTTCTACGTCTTATATTTAACATTGCGAGTTATGAAAATGCTTATTATTTCAGGGCCCTAGAATAATAAATGGTAATCATTAATAACCAATGTTATATATTTATACTAAATATATAAATTATTATCATTTCATTGCTGATATGTAATTAAATTCATCAATTGTTTAGCAATAAGCTTTCCCTCGAGTAGTACGGAACGTTATAATCGAATGATGTAATGAATGATCAAGCAATATTTTGGATAATCTGTGACTGTTTATTTAAGCTAGGGTCTAATTGCTGTTCTATGAAAGCCACGGTTTATTTATGTTTTGTAATAAGGTGACATTTAGACTGCAGTTTAAAAATTAAGCCTGTGCTAGCTGAACCTGGTTTAAACTGAGTTTTATTTAGTTTTTTGTAATAAGACGGTCTGGGTCACAGTTAAATATTCACCACAAACTTATGTATAGAAAATGCTGAATTATGTTGATAAGGAAGGAGTAACATCTATTTGTCTGCCTGCATGTCCCTTTCCTTGTTCATTCAAAAATAGAACAAAGCGTTTGTGTTTAAGTTTTTTAGAAGCAATTCCTTATCAGCCAGGTTTACGCAATGGCTTACTAACAACTATACAATAGAGAAGATTAAGACCTTCTTTTAACAGATAAACTCACTATTTCTTTTAATTCTTCTTGTTCGTTTTAATATATCAATATTGATAACATTTTGTTACCTGTCATTCGGAATAAGTTGTGAATCGATAATATCAGTATTGTGTTTCCAGTAATGTTTTATATTTTAATACTTATCCTTGTGAATCGTAATGCTTTAATCCTTGGCAGACGATTTCGGAGTGTCGATTGCGGACGATAGATATTGGTTTGAGGAATCATTTTTTGGAGTTGATTTTGTTTTTATATTAAACAAAATGTAGTTTGTAGTAGATTTCAATATCAATATGGAAGACTACTACAAACATTTATATACGATCATCTTATTATAATTGCTTACTTACTTTAAATATACCTACTACTCAAAACAAAATATGGGCCACTGTGTATTTTTAGTGATTTGACCAAACTATGGGGGATGGGATATATTATTATGGGATTATATTATTATTTTCCCGCCAATTTTGGCACAATTTGATGTTATGTAAGTAAGTATGTACTTAGGCCAGTTTTTCTTTTTTCAAACAAAATAGATTTTGATTACTACAAATGAATATTATGTGCATCTGCAAAAACTATTACTTACTGTAGTATTTAATTATAAATAACAAGTTTTTAAATAAGAAGTGTATTATAAAAATACGATGTCTTAATTTAATTAATCCTTAAAAATAACTTAAAAAAATAAAATAGCGTCGTCTAGTCAATGACGTCAAGTGACGGCAATATTTATTTTTAAATATATTTTTTAATTGTGCGTATTTTGGTTCATGACATTAATAACTATTTTATGACGTCAGCAAACTGTTTATAATTTTCTTTTATTTTTTAGTTCAGCATCATCATACTCGTATCAGCCAATCGACGTCCACTGATTGACATAAGGCCTCTTTCAAGTATTGCCACTATTTAACTTTAAGAATGTTTTTTTTTCAAGTTATGTGTTAAGTTGTTAAGTTATGTGTTACAAAGTAACATTAATTAAGTGGATGCAGTAATGGTGTTGTCTCGGATGGCCTCTGATTACCTGCCAATCATCCTTCTCCCTGTATGAATTCCCACTGCAGGGTCAGAAACTATACATTGTCATGTAAAAGGACTGTCCCCGCGACACAAAACTGAATCACTAGTTCGGTATTAAAGACAACTCTACTACTGGACTGGGCCCGCATAGGAATCATCATATCAGCCCATTAATGTCCCACTGCAGGGCCTCCTCCCGTGACGGAAGAATACTTGGCCTACTAATACCACGCTAGTCAGACGGATTGGTATAGGGTTTAATTTCAAGTTTTCCTTCTTTTTATTTCGTAAAGATAATATTCACGGATAGTCCCTTAATCGGTTTTTACGACACCCATGGGATGAGATGGGGTGGTGACATATTGTATTCTAACTCCGTCACCACACGGACATAGGAATAAGGAAATAAAAAGAAATATTAGGGTAAGGTTGCGATCATTGGACTAGCGCTTTGTTTGGACCACTTCAATATTTCGCGATCTATTCATATTTGAACCCGATATTTGCATCGAAACGATAGCTTTACAACACCCCCACACCGCCCTCCAAACGCTAGTACCGCAGCACGCAGCATGACGGATGGACGTACTTCGCTTTGTTTCTCGGACCTCAAATATAATTTTTACGCGGCAAATAATAGCATGTAAGTACTGTTATATTAATTATTTTAATGTGATTTTTTTTTCCTAGTATAGTAAACTAATTAAGAATACTTACTATCGTTTATTTTTGTTGATTAACGTGCCACTTTTTTTTTAATAAATATTTCAATGGATGTTAGTGAGTTTCTATCAATGGACTGGCTCCATGCTCTTTCATTGAACCGGTCCAATCACGGCAACTTCTATAATGTGTATTATTTAAAACAACTAATCTTTTTGTTTTAGCATGGGAAAAAGAGGAGGAGAGAGAGGCGAGTATGAAACTAGCTAAGGAAAAAAAGAAGTTGGATTGAATGAGGTAATCAGAATGTTTCGAGTGCCCAAAGCGATGTTGAAGAGAAGATTTGACGAACCTGAAAATTATTTTTGATTTTGCATATTAAATAAAGAAATACAATTAGAATCGACTAATTAATGTAACTATCTATTTATTTTCGAAAATAAAAAAAATTGAAAACACAAAATTTTACTTTTTTTTTTTTTTTACATGCATCTTGAATGGACCAGTCACCTATAATGCTCTAAGTCCAATTATAGCAACTAAGTGGTCCGATGAAAGAGACGGTGGTTCAAACACGGAAACCATCACAAAGTTTTATTTTCTTCTTTTGTGACTATATACATAATAAAATTAACTTAATTATGTTAGTTACCAATAATTGGATATACATACTACTCGTACACACAGGTTTTGTTTTATTTCACGCTCGTTTTTAGATATCAGGTCTGTTTAAAATTAAGTGGTCCAATAGTCGCAACCTTACCCTACAACAAGGATGCAGTATTTAAGTATAGGTAGACTCCTGAAAAAAAAAACAATCATCACATGACTTTTTGCCACAGATTACTCACATTTCTAGCCTACCAAACAAAAGAGTTTGTATAAAAAAATGGACTAAAACCTTACACGTGTCCTAACTAGATGTCGCGCATGGCAACGTCAGATTAGGCAAGTGCACCCTATTCTCAGAAACGGCAAATTGATTTTTATTTTATCCTTGCCTTGTTTGTATGGTAGGATTAGTGAGGTTTTTACGTTCATATACACAAAAAATACTTTTATTTTTGCATGCTGTTCCATCCAAGTGTTTTTGGGAAGGAATTATTATGCACCTGGTTGTTCGGGTTGACGTTTTTATGTTTATGTTTAGGTACCTATTTATTAAAAAAAATTAAAGTACCTAAATTTACCTATTAACTAATTTGAGCGACATAGTCATATTATGACAAAGCTCCATAAATAAAGATTTAAAAAAAAAAAATTTACCAGTGAAAGATTTATATCCTATTCAAGATAGCATGAGAAAAAGTATAAACATGTCAAATCTGTCAAACTGCAAAAATGCCGCGGTTTTCAAACATTTTTAACTAAAAACATAACTAAACAATAAATAACTCTGCGTAAATATAAATAAGTGTATTCTACCTGGATAAGAAAATGTGAATTTAGTAAATAATGCTTAAATTAAGGCAATACAAGTTTATTGAGAAGCAGAATGTACAAACAAAACTTACAAATTAGTAAATTGCTTTTTAAAAACACTTTTTTCAATTTCTATTAATCCAAAACTTCTAATTCAGATTCAGAAAAACTGTTCCCAGCTTGTATTATAATTTAATTAACAAATTCTTCAATAATTCAATTAATTTGTAATATTATTCTTCTTCTGTTATGACATATTAATGCGATACATGACATTTAGGACATTGACAATTGTAGGCTCTTCAATAAGTCGTTTAGTTTGTATGTAATGTTTAAAAAGTAAAAAAAAAATACTTTATTACTTGGTAATCTAATTATAATATTTAAATTATTTAAACATACCTAATAGGTAATGAATTTTCTATTTTATTGTAAAGTCGTTAACATATTAATACTTTTTTTATAATTTTCGAGTCTTCATCGTGACCATAGATTATAATTATTTATAAATGAGTAATCGTGACATTAAAAAGACCCATTTTTTTGTTTGTTTACCAAATTTCTCAAGCCCAAATGAATATGGTATAGATAAAAGGGTTTATTCAAATAATACTTTGTTCATTTTTTTTTAGTTATAATCATCATAATATCAGCCAATCGACGTCCACTGCTGGACATAGGCCTTCTCCTAAAATATCTTCACCTTGCGCAGTCCTATGCTTCTCACTGCTTCCCGAAGTTCTAACTAGGTCGTTGTATGTCCCATAAATAAAGATTGTGTACCATTCTTCTTCAATCTTGATCCTTCGCTATAAATAGTGCTTTAATTGTTATGCAGCCATTAAAAATAAAATCATAAAATAAAAAAGGAATTAAAATGTTTCACGAATAGATAAAATAGGGTAATATGTAAGTACAAATAAATTTTTCTATTAATTCGCTTCGATCAATAGATCTTTCAAAAATAGTCTCTAAAATATAAATCAATTCGAGAAAATACGAAAATAATTGAGTAATATTATTACCACTGATTATTATTAGGTATATGCAAATTATTTGAATCACGTACTTAAATACTTGTTAGTGATTTACTAAGCATATTTAAAAATACACGATACAATACAAAACACTTTAAAATAAAAATATTTATTTAAAAGGTTAACATTACTGACCTTATACTATACAAATTAGTTGGTTGATGGACGTCAGCTGGTCCATGTGGTGACAAAGTAACAGTAGATTAAAAAACTATCATTTGGTACCCAACCAGCGCTGAAAGAAACTCTTGTCGTATTGTTTATGTCTCTACGAAATATCGGCATTCATTTATCCCTCAATCTCTGGAAGAACGTCTTTTATGCATTAGCTTATTGAGTATTAAAAGTAGTATTTTAAAGTGGCATTCATAGAAAACGTTAAGCTAGTGTTACAAAATAGTTATTCTACTCATGTTTCAACATCATACGTAATACAAAACCAGACGGTTTTTTAATTACCGTGAACTTTGCTCAAAGTAAACATGATTAGCGAAGAAAAAAAATGGCGAAGCGGTAATTCTTTTATGGCATCTGGTGATTTCTTTATACGTGCAATCCACTTCAATAATAGTATCAGTTAACATAGTCTTGAACAAAAAATGGGGCAGTATGAGTGGTCATCGAGTAGCAGCTGGCATTATTCGGTAAAAGATTGATCTCTTGAGAAAAAAATATAGGTTTTTGTGGAAGATATCGCAAGTATTGAGGTTTAGAAGCGTGCCGCCCCGAACGCCCCTTACTGCAGTTTTTATTTTGCGTTTTACTTTTTATTTTACCGAGAAGGTTTGGTACAGACCCCTATGTGGTCAACTGACACGTGTACGGCATATGGTTTTGATTAATAATGGTAATCAGTGCCTCTGTTTGTAAGTATTTTATTTTTGTTTCGAATACTCCGAAGTTTACCCACTGATTACTTCAGATTCGATTTATTTTGTACGGTGTGGTTTAACATTAATTTGTTACTATAAGTTCTTTATACTATTGACAAAAGAAAGACAGGAACTCTCAGATAGCGACTAACAGGTGACATAGCAATAAGTTGATTAAGACTAAGACTACCCAGGTCTTAGGTAGGCTAAGATCAAAACATGTAAAATGTTTTTTTAGATCCACGGTGCCTCTTGCGACTCTCATGGGTATGAAAAAGGAGAGTTATATTCTATAACCGTGCGTCTCCTCACTGCTATCGATATTCCACAAGGATTGAATATTCGTCAAAACAGCTCGAGCTCCTTCACTGGAGACTATGTAGTGATCACTACATAGTCTCCACTGACGGAGAAAAACGTTGCCTACTTATTCCATGCTGGTCAGACGAAGGGTGATTCGTCAAATTTCCCTTCTGTAGTTTTGGGTGAGAAAATAATTCAGCTAAATTTTAGGTTGTCGACATTTATTTACGACACACACAGTATTTTAAATTATTTATTTTGCTATCCGTAAATATCACGAAATGTGTAGTTATGTAAAAGTACCTTTTTATTATTAAGTTATGCCGATAAAGGTATGCATCACATAATGCTTTTTTAATATTTTATCCAAATTTTGCAAGAATTCCATCCATTTTTTATTACCCAAATCAATTAATCATGAGCGCCATTTTTTCGCTATTATCCTATAAGTTACCGGGGTGTGGTGTGTGAAAAATCACAAATTAAGGACCATTTGTACTACAAAGGTACGTTCATATTGTAGGCGCCGCCTTTTTGATATATGACCTCTAAGATTAATGTTATTATTAAATTACTGGTTAGGTAGCTAGTTTTTAAATCTTTTTTGTTATAATGATTTGCGAAATCTTTTATCGTAGCCTACAAATGTTCCACTTTTGTGGCTATGCGAGAGAGAAAATTTGTCAATTGAACCTGCGCATGCGGAATGGTGTCTCTATTCAACACTATAGTGAAATGCAAAGATTTCTTTTTTTTTTTGGTTACGTGAAATGTACCAGGTCGGGTTTGGAACCCCACGCAGGATAACTGTTTGTGCAATTAATTGTCAGCCAAACCGTTTAATTTAGGGTTTCATATCAAGCTTCCACTTTGTTGACTTTGAAGATACTCCGTGTATTTCACGTCAGCACGTAGAGAGCCATAAAAATAAAAGTTACAGGTATACTATCACGACAAGAAAAGTAACTAAATTAAGTTTATTTCATACAATAACATTTTAAACTCCAAATTGCAATTTCATTCACGCAGATTTGCGTTCAAATACCTACTTCAATATATGAATGAGGCTCTACGATACTCATAAGTAACCATTGCCTATTGTACCATAAGGTTCTATTTAAAACGAACAGTGTGCGTTTTACGCAGGTCTCTATGGCTTATTTTTTTAATGGTTGCCTATGTTGGCAGTATCACCTGCACTGGCACGAACCTGCCAAAAAAGTAGCACATTATTCTATCTACACAGTTTCACAGATTTATTGAGTATCGATGATTGGATACAGAAAGATGTAGAAAGGAGTTGCATTAATTTAATTTTGATAGTCTTACGACTGGGATCCTGCCGTTTTGCCAAAACCATTTTGACAAAATTTTATCACCCAAAGAAATTTTACCAAACTTTGTTTTAGCGATGTAATGTAACATTTGGAATTGTTTTGAATAGGCAAATATTTTCATTTGGACAAATTTTTACTTGGCAGTGTATTACGAAGGAAACATTTGACTAAATAAAAATTGGTTATAAGCGTTTTAACAATTAGTCGTTTACTAGTTGGTAGAAGAGTAAGAGTGCAGAAGTTCTCTTTCAAAAACAAACCAACAAAGTAATGCTTCGTAGTTTTTAAGCGATCACCTGTTATTTGACATTGATATTTTGATATTCCTTTGCCAGTATTACATAACAATACCTAACATTGTTAATGATTTTTATTTATTTATTAAACATTATGCACTAGGTATGTTACTTAATGCTACTTAATGCAACAATCAATATTCACTAATAATTTCGAAAACAAAAAATACATTTCACTGATGAACGTGAAATTTTTCACAAGTAGCGCATTGTAGGTATTACGCGGTGCATTTTAAATTTTGACGAACATTTTCTAGAATACACAAAATACTTTATTTAATAACAATTTGGTGAAAGTTTTTACCTTCATATATTATTAGTAACGAAAAATTTTACAAGCACAACAGCGACTCCACTTATTTTATCCTCATACCACTTGTATGGAGTTAAGCCGAATTCTTTTTACGCGAGTTTTTTTTTTCTAAAAACGGTCTTTTCATTGAAAACTGCAACATCCGCTGGATTTGGGTCAGACTGGCGACAATCATTGTGCACCATACATTATAGCTACCCACCCATCACAGATCTTACGTACACAATAGCAAGTGTGCCCGTAAAAAATATTGCAAATGTAGATGCACTGATGAATTATATTTGAATAGTTTTCTTACGAAATAGAAAGAATAGAATTTATTCAAGTCACGTTTTTTTGAAATAGAAAAATGTAAGCATGTTCTATAAGAAATGTTAGAAGTTTGTACTTAATGCTAAACCAAAATTTAAAATCATTTATGAAGTAATCAATAATTACTTCATAATGTACTTACCACCGTGTACACATGTGTTTTGATCAACAATAATGATCGTAATTTCGCCACTTTGGTAAAGGCACTAAATCGTGTTATTAAAACTCGTAATAAAACTAATATTCTTACGATTATGAGTCCATTATAAGTTAGAAATGTTGCCCTTGTTGTTATCATTAAAAAGTTTTACCGATCCGGGAAAAAAATCAAAATTTAGAACCTTTTTTATCAAGGTTACACGGGTGTAGAGGCTCTGCATTTATGAAAAACTTTCTTTACCATATACGAAGATATGGATTAACAGAGAAAAGTCTAGAAGATTTTACCTTCTTTATAAAAAAACAAATACACAATTTTCAAGGTTTACTAATATAATGAAAGGGATGGGTGTAAGGAAGTTCCTACAACTCAAACACGCGAAAAACGTGTCTCCTTCAGGATCCGTTGTGTAAAATAAAATTAACTTTTACTTTTCTTTTTTCATGACAAAAATGTTCAAGGTAAAATTGTAATTTTTTCCAAAGTTTATTTAGAATAAACAAAGTTAATTTAAGTACATTATGTATATTTAAATACATTTGTGTACACATGTAAAACTGTTTTGTTAAAAGTAGTACATCACATTGTTATTTTGGGACACATTATTTTATTTCAGATATTTTTCATTCGATTATAGAAAGATAAAAGTAGTTTATTAGGTACAGCTTTGCGTATTTATTTTTATAATAGTTATTCAATTAATATAATAATATTCGGTTTAAGTACTTATGCGTATTTTTTAGGTCACCGCATCAGATCAGAGTACTGATTTCAGTGCGAACACGTATATATAGTGTGCAGTGTACATCTAAATAGTGTAAACTAAAACAGTTAATACATGAAGGAAGAAATCGTTACAAATATTGTAACCTGTTTTTTTTCTCTCTTTTAACAAAGACAACTCCTGGTTATTATAAGTAGATAGCATTCCCTGTGTCGCGGGGACTTTTACAAACATCAATTTAACGGACACAAAGAACATCCAGACTCGGGACAATAATTTGTGGATCACACAAATAATCGAACCCGTAACCCGGGTTTTATCGTTGAAAATACATTATGACATAAGCTGTTATGTTCCTTGCCCTGTATATCTAATGTACTCTGTGCCCTGTAATGACACTAGCTACTTTCTACCTAAACACTGTAAACATTTACATGCTAAGTACAACAAGTAATGGTCCGCCGGAAGGAAGATACAAGACTAAGCGCTATAGCCTCCTGTGGCCCAATTATTATTTAAATAGTGAAATTAATTTTTATAAAAGGTATTATTTAATAAATAAAAGAAATTAAAATTATTATTATTTAAATTATTAAAAGTTATTATTTAATAATAAAAAGTTTGCACGTATTTCATTAGTTGGCACTGTAATTTTTATTTTGTGGTACGTATTATAGATATAACGCCAGGCCCCAGGAGGATAGGAAGGCCACCTTACCCCGTACCCCTAACTCTCCATCACCTGAATATATAAAGAGATCGCAAGAACGATTTAAAAACCCGAAAGTAACGATAAAAAAGTAAAATGTCTTTAAAGAAATAATAAGGAGGTATGCGAAAACAAGTTTTTATCTTTTAATGTTCTAGAATAAAGAAGATATTTTACTTTTGTACATACAGAAAAGTTTTATGTTTATTTAAATGTGCTAAAAATAATACGTTAAAAAATAAACTTTGTCTCTTAAAGGAGGCTAATGACTGCCTTTATAGTTTTATATTCTATTTAGTTTTTTTTAAATTGATTATACGCATTTAGTTATTATAATATTACATTCGTGGTAAAATTCTGACCACGCTAATTTGACAAATTACTTAGTTAATATTGAGTAAGTAATAACTTAGTGACAAATAGAGGTTTTATTAGGTTTAAGAATTAAATAATACACAAATAAAATTGATTTTATTTTCTCCACTTTGATATCGGCAGAAGTATGGGTTACCGATAGACGCATAAATTTTTTCATAAAACCAGCAAAACTAAAGCCATCAGCAGAAAAACGGTTTAAAAGGATAGCCTTAATATGGGACGAGATGGGTTTGTGTGAATGTGTATGGATATTCTTTTAACATTATTTTTTAAGGTAAAGTTAATCAAACATTGCGAAATAAGCCCTAAATACATTTAAAATTGCTATTTTAAATAGAATATATTATATCTTGTGTACGTTTCACGTGGCTACGTAATACGCGTAATGAATATTCATGAAAGAAGTTTTTACCCGTTACGGTGACATAAAAATAGTATTGTTTCGTAAAAAAATACTTGTTTCAAATAACAATGTGTTGATAACAAAAGAATATGTTATCTTTAGAACGACAAATTTTAACTGTGCAATATTGTGTTAAACCTCTGTCGATTAGTTTTGAAATAAAAAGTGAGATTCTTAGCAATATTTTAATATTTGGTTACACTATTGTGCATAATATGTTAATGTTATTATCCTTAGTCTGGGATTTTCAATGCTAAAAAATATTGAAAAAACAATGAGTTTAAATGCAAAATATATCTACTTATAAATAGATTAACTTATTCTACGTCTAGTCTAACTCATTTTATTCTATTTCTAACATTTTATTTTTACGTCAATACTCATTTCGTCAAATTCAAGATATGTAGTATGTATTCGAAAACTTAATAATTGATGAATACTGTGTAAGGGTACGTAAGTATGTATTAGGATATAAATGTAATGTAAAGATTGAAGTATGTAGTACTGAAATTTTTCCATCCATGTAAAAGAGAATTTCAATTACAATTGTACGGAGTACTTTGTTCGTACACGTATTGCAATTCAGCAATTTCGCTCTTAGGTGAAATAAGCACAGCGCTCCTTTTTGTACTTCTATAATAATACATATTATTATTGTTTCACATAAGGTATGTACCAATTATCTTTTTTTTATAAATTTCATTTATTTTAAAGCCATACATCGAATAGATTAAGTCGACTTTATGATATTATCTACAAATATTCTAAAATTGAAATAAAATTTACTAGATTTAATATTAGTTTTTTTATCCAATAGAATAGACAATAGAATAGAATAAATTAGTTTTTTTATCCAAGTTTAAGTAGCCAGTTTATTTTTGTATTCTTTTTAATTAATTACTTGTCGTTATATTAAGACTGGCCATAAATATTGTAACAATATATTTATAAGTTTTAAATGCGCTTACATTAGAACGTTATGGAAAAAACGTGGGTAAACAATTGTTTATTTTTAACATCATGTTAATTAAACTTTTTAAAAACCCGTTTTTTTATTTTCGTCGTGGTTATTGTTTAATTACAGAAAACTGGATTGCAATTGATAGTCTTACGTGGTGTGATAAAACAACTTTAGGAGTAAGTAGGTACACGAAGTATTTAGTGAAATAGCAGTAGTAAATCGAGTACTTATTTTTAAATCTTTTTGTATCCATAATACTACGAGTATCAACGGGATACTAATTCTAAAATTGAGCGAGGTATAAAATCTAAAACAGATTCAGATGACGTACCTATCTAGAGCGTAAGTTGCAATAGAATTTCAATTTAGTAAGGAAAAATAAAATACTTAATTGACATTCTAAATTTGGTTACATACAGGAAAATAATTAAATTTATTTTCCCTAACATAATCCTATTTGATGTAAAACATATGATGATTAAGTCCTCACATTATACCTATCATCCGAAAACTGTATAATCACTTAAATCTCAAGGAGCATAGCAGGAACTGGGCAAAAAAAAAAGTAGTAAGAAAATAGAGAGATACAGATAACATAGAATATGTCTGTAAAGAGGTTTTTTTATTTAGTTTTTTCTATCTCTTATTTGTTTTTTTTTTCTAGTGCTTTAAGTGGTAAAGTTAGTTTTAAATTCATTTTCACTATTTAAAAAAAGTCAAGATTTAGACCTCATTTAGTTAGTATCATTAGACATAGATACGAAAAAAAAGGAAAAAAATACTTGTGAAGTCACTTTACCTAATCTACAACAGTTTTAATATAAAATATTTTAAGGTGTCAAATCTAAATTTTTACCTAAAAGAAGTGATCAGTTATTTTGTTTGATGACCTCTTTGCAGGGACTGCAATTCTACGCAGAAGACTTCGGTTCGATTCCTGCATAATGCAAATCTATATGTACGCATGAATATGATAACATGTAGGCATTGAGGTAATAATATGTACCTACGTAGTACATATTATAGTATGTAGGTAAGTATTAACAAAAAAGTTATGTTTTTCAGTTTTCTATTAACTATTGTAAAAGGCCTGCTTAGTTTAGCGCTAGATGGCGTTATGTATGTTTAAGAATATTTTTATTAGGTACTTATTACAATTTAATTTGTGATGAAGACCTTTGCTCTCATATCAAACGAATGTTTATTTACACAAGCCTATGACATGAAACAGTTCTTAGGAAGACATTACAGTTTGGAGTTCATTGATGACAAGTTTTAAGTAGTATTTATTTATGTAAGTAATGTATGAGTCATAGAAGAGTTTGAATTTCTTACATACTTGGAATTTGTCACACGGTAATGTGGTTTAGTTAAGTTTTATATGAAGAAGTGAGAGAGAAGATACTCTCCGTGTGGTGACGGAGTAAGAATACAGAGTGTGTCACCACACCACCCCATCTCATCCCATGGGTGTCGTAAAAACCGACTAAGGGAATATCCGTGAATATTATCTCTACGTAATAAAAAGAAGAAAAACTTGAAATTAAACCCTATACCAATCCGTTTGGCCAGCGTGGTATTAGTAGGCCAAGTATCCCTCCGTTACTGGAGAAGGCCCGTCCCTGCAGTAGGACTTTAATGGGCTGTTATGACACATATTATATTATTTACATTGCTTTCTATTGATGACCGTTGTGCCACAGGCTCGTAGTTCATGACTAGCAGAGGTTTAAGGTTTAATTCCCGATAGAGGAGAATGTTTGTGTGCATGATATGTATTTACAAGATACTATTTATTAATATGTCTAGTACTTATATTACAAGTACAGCTAGGTTTGGAACTAGGAATACTTGATGGAAAGCCTGTTTCAGATATTTTTTGGCCTAAGGCCTAACTATAACGGCACGCATTATTGTTTAATAAATTTATTTATACTTACGTCATTATCACTTGAAAAAATATATTCATTTTATTATAATGATAATACCTACCTACTTGTTATAACATTTCTAGTCCGAAGTATAGAAGTCATAGGCTCTTATGACGAGCTGTCTCACGTTGTCTATTCTCGTCATAGGCTCTGATGACGAGATTTGTCACGTTGTCTATTCTCGATTAATATTATAAAGAGGTAAAATTTGTGTGTGACGTTGTAGGAGGTAATCTTTCTGTGTTGAATATTTCATTTATCGGGGAGTGTCATAGGCTATATAGTATCATGATATGACTAATAGTAGTGGAGCAGTAATTAAATATGTTTAAAAAGTTACGCGTTTTTTTCGCCGCCCAACGAAGTGGGCACGGGTCAGCTAGTTATATATACTTAAAGGTAGTGCGCTACGACAATTTTGTATGTAAGTATTAAATAAAAGTCGATTACGCAACTTACTTAAATTAGGTAATAATTATGAGCTGATTTATTATCCTCATAATTAAAATTAGGTAGGTCATATTTATACTCCACTAATATATCCATTTTGAGTTTCCGTTTACCTTGATTCGCGCGCTGACGATAAAGTCTGTGTTATCCTTTTTTACTTTAAAAAGGCTTCCTCCGCATCATGCACTTGTTACGGGGTCTTCACAAACATCTATTTAACGAACACAAAGAACATCCAAACTCAGGACAATAAATTGTACATCGCACACAGAATTTTCTGTGAATATTATCTTTATGAAGTAAAAAGAAGAAAAACTCGAAATTAAACCCTATACCAATCCGTCCAGCGTGGTATTAGTAGGCCAAGTATCCCTCCACCACGGGAGGAGGCCCGTCCCTGCAGTGGGACATTAATGGGCTGTTATGATTATGACACAGAATTTGTCTTGCGTGAGATATTAAGAACCTGAAACTTCGTGCGCGTCAGCCTTCCATTTTATATTTCTTAGACTTCTATAGAGAAGTCTTTTTTTGTGAATATAATTTATTTTAAAATCTTAAAAGGAAATAAAATCTCACTTGTTGGTCGAGTTTAAAAATATGGATGGACCTTTTGGTTGGATAACTATGGGGATTTGTTGAGCATATTTCAACAGGACCTATTTAATTTAGGAAACTCTACAATCTCTTGAAATAATGTACCTAACTATGCTGGAAATATTAAAAATAATGATGTCATGTAATGAAATATTATATGTATATTTTTATTTTATCTATGTTTGTCCTAAAATAATACCTACTACAAGAGATTTGGATCTGTTTTAGCTATTAATGCCCACTGTGTAAAGAGTTACAATAAAAATGCAAAAATAAGTTAAAACTTTCAATTTTATTATGTTACCAGCACACAAAATTCATTCATCAATAATTTACATTCAAATAATTAATACATGTTATAATATAAGATGTACCACGGCAACTTATCAACCTAGACACTCATGTACCTTAATACCTTGAAATAAGACACAATTTCAAATGAAAATGTTTAACTTGATGTGTTGCTGTGTGTACAGTCACGAGCAATAATATGTACACATTTTCAAATTTTCTAAACTATCTGCACGTTTATCTAGACATTACAATATCAAAATGAATTCGTAATTTAGAAGAGGTTCCGTACAGTTTTGAATTAATCTTCGAATTTTCAATTTTGGATTGGCAGAACTTTAGATAACTGGTTTACAAAATGCGAAAATGTGTACATATTATTGCTCGTGACTGTACCTACAACAGATTAACAATGGCTATAATTGTTTTTGCGATCTGGCAATTATGACGAACTAACCTTGCAACATTCTCAAATTCGAAGACGAACAATGACCTCTTTTTTTATTTACGTTTATTCTTTTATATTTACTCATCAGATTACGTATTACGTCATTGTCAAAGTAATTAAAATGAGTTCAATATCAAGAATATTATATAAACAAAACTAATGCGGAATATTATTACCACACAACACCAATTTTTCTATACATTAATGGATAAATTCAATAAATTAAAATAAAATATTTTTTCTTCATACATTATAAATACACTCTGTTTATAATATACACAATAAAATGATTTATTTTTAGTGTTATAATTATACTACATTTTTATTTTATGACTAATAGGTAACATTACCGTTTTATTTTGTATAATGTACAATTATTAAAACTAAATTATTCGTCTCTATGTAACACATCGTAACAAAAGAGTTATTTTTAGAACGTTTTTAATTTATTAACATGTTTGATACTAAAACTACTTATTGTAATTTTTGCGCGATTGATTTCTAATTAAACAGCAATCTTTTCACTTTTATTTTTGGAATACAGAAATACAGAATTCACGTAATTACATTTCGTATAAAATTTGACAAAAATTTCGAATTTGACAAACATGTAATATTCGCTGAAAGCTTTAGTAAATTGAGTATAACAAAATGTAATTACGAAAATTAGACTTCTGGTTGTTGCTACAAGGCAGGCATAAGGTTTTAACAACATTTTGTTTAAGTAAACATAAATGTTAAACCATGTTAAAACCGCCATACAGCGGCACTGTTAAGTTTATGAATCTTGCATTTGACGTGTAACATTCAGACGAGTTAGAAACTGAATTAACCAGGACTTATACGCATATTTTGTACTAGTAGAGCTTCACAAGTCCTTGTTACTTCAAAAGTATACTACGATGCGAACTACCAACTGCTTTGTACTTAATAGAGAAATACAGTCTTGTTTATACATTGGTCACTCATAGCTATTTTGTCTATGCTAAGTCTACTAATCTAACATACAATACCGAAAACCTAACCTATATATGTAAGCATTATTATAATATCTATTTACAACAACACGCGAAATAAAAATATAAATGCAATATGACAGAAACATGCACTAAACATTGTCATTCTAATCTATTTCATATTTCGCTGTAATATAAACCTTATTTTACTAAAGAAAATGCTAGAAATGAACACATATTATAATAAACTACACTTAACAAACGGTCGACTTGAAAATGATAATTTAAATATTAGATTACAATCTTTGGCCTTAATAAAAGTACTTACATTACAGTCTACCACGAAGTTTCTAAGAACATGAAGCGTTGACTAGTAACTAACATATTTATACAACTAGGTGAGGATAACTAGGCGTGTTGCGCTCTACCGAGGTGAATGAAGAAGGCGACGCGATCAGCACTCCTCTCTCCACACTTGTTACACATGAAGGGATCGTTGTAGCCGTGGAAACCCATGTGAATAGTGTGCATAGTTAAGTCCCCAAACGTAATGTCACAGTATTGACACGAATAACTCTGTGCAGCCACTGAGGCGGGAGCTTCCACCGACGCTTCAGACTCGGAGTCAGAGATTTCCATCTCTCTTGTTTTCTCATCTTCATGTTGAAGTCGCAAGGCCGCAGGTTGCAACTTAAACGCGCGACCTTTTCTTCTATTTTTAAGCGCTGTGGTTGGAGTTACGGGAGTCGCCCGCTCTATGCTAGGGGGTGGCGAACCTGCTTCGCTTGTCTTTGTGTTCGTCAGATCAAGTGCGTCGTTTGCCGGGGCGGGCAGTTCTCGAGGAGTTGTAGGCGTTTGTGGTAGGCTCTCTGGCGATTTGGGAGGCGGTGTAGAAGCATTTTCAGGTCTATCGTCGAAAGAAAGCCGCTGGTGTAGTAGTGTAGGAGGAGGGCTCATTGGTTGAGGCTTCTCTGATTGCATTTCTAGGTGCTTGGGTGATGTCCTGTGCTCGTAATTGTTGTTCGGTGGGAATAAGAATGAATGAGGCAGTAGAGGTGGCAGGTAAGGTAAATTAACGGGGAAATGACTGCCAAACAGTGGATGCGGTGGCGGAGGAGCTTGAGACGAAGAGTTACTGTTCATGGGTGACTGTTGGTCGTACATTTTATTCAATGGCTTCTGTTTAGGACCGCGTCGGGTTCCGTACACGTCAATGATAGGCAGAGGATTTGGTGTACCGTCTGGGTTTAGTACCATAGCTGGGTTGTGTTGATACTTGCGTAAATGTAACTTTAAAGAATGGCAGTATTTTGTTGCATAGTTGCAATCAGCACAACGATATTGGTACACGTTAGAATGAGACTTCAAGTGTGAGTTGAGCATTGACTTGTTGACGCACGAGTATGAACACTGAGTACACTGGAAAGGTTTTGATCCTAGATGATTCCTCATATGATATTCGAGGTGATGTTTGTATTCAGTTACGAAGGGACATTTCCTGCAGCACAACATCTTTTCAGGCTTGATATGTTCCTTGCTGTGTTCCCAGAAGCTCAGTTTTGTTACGGCAACAAACTCACACTGTTTGCATTTGAATGTTTTTACTTTACCGTGGGAATTTACGGCGGGGACTCGTAGGCCAGGTTCATCATCAAAATCTTCATCGCCAGAGAGGTCGTGGCCATTATCACCGTCTATCTTTTGTCCGTCAAAACCAGAGTCTTGGAATCGCTCGAAGGATCTGCGATCTAGATCTCTATCGGGAGAGGAAGGTGTTCTAGGTGATTTAGGTGGCGTAGCGTCGGCACGTGCTAGAGGGGTTGACACGTGGGCTGGAGGAGCTAAGTTCCTCGGGGAGTATGATGTTTCATATCCGGGTGAAGGTTCACGGCCGTCGTTGTTCCGCGGCTCGAAGCCGGGTGGGGTTAGTAGACTGTACGGCAGACCATTACGGAATGAATCTAAATGCATACCAAGGTTTGCTTTGGCTTTGAGCGACATGGTCTCGTAGTAGGGTGCAGTGTCGCCGGCACTGCCCACACTGCGTGGGGAGTGGCCGTTCGAGTCCTTGCTGGAGGACGACGGAGATGCGCTGTGGAAGCCTTCAGAGTAGAAGCCGCTCGTTTGATCTTTCAAAAAGCTTCCGTCTTCCATTGGTTCCGCTTTCTATAAAGAAAAATATTGTTGTAGAATAGGTACATACTATTTATTTCTAGACTACTTAAAGTTAAGGTGTATTTATCTAGATTAGTTTTGAAGTTTAAGTTAGTGACTGGTTTTAAACTATTTTGAAAGATTTTTACAATTGCAATGTTGTTGGAAAATAGTTTTGGATAAACTTTTCTAGGTTTGCGAAATCTACCTAAGTTTTGCGAAATCTGTAAAGTTTTTATCATTAAACATGATGATAATACATACCACGGTAGGAGGCTGCAGTAGTGCTCCCCAAGCTTGAGGGTGTGACGGATGATGAGCGGGCGCCATGCCAGCGGGAGATGCGCAGCTTATCATACCTGATGAGAAAAAGTTACTATTAGTAAAGAGTCTGTATCTCTTGCCAAAGTCAAAACACATCTGTCATAGTGAACTTATCGTAGATGCACTATTAAATCGGATTGGATCGATTTGATTTCGTAAATGTTTTTTTTTTGTATTTTTTTTACTTAGGCATCAGAACGATGATGTTTAATGTTACTGTAAACTATAAGATTTTAACACAGTAATCTCTATCATTACGAATGTACCAACTACTTATGTATCATTTATGAACCTTGTATTGAATTCGTTCCATAGGTAAGTATTTCATCATCAAGAAAATTTCAATACTATACAAGGGGTAAACTACAAATTAACATCTAAGTTTGGGACAGTAATCTGTGGATCGCATACTCCATTCTCTTGCTTGGGATTCGAATCTCATGAATATCCGGCGCATACTTCAACCACCACGCCACCAAAAGTTTAATTATGTATAAATAATGGAAGAAACGTGAAACCATGTTTTATTATATATATTTAACTTTATGACATTGAACCAGTACATTGAAAAATTGCAACTAAGCAAAATACTTAAGTAAATTGAATCTGAGTTAATAAACAGAATGTTTGCCTTACAGCAAATTTTGCTTATGTATAAAAAAATGCGGTACATTTGATCACGTATTACATAGTAATTAGTCATTGCATAATTTGTTATATACTTAATACATACTATACTTATACAAATAAAAAATAAAATATGCCCAAGTTTTTTAATTAAAAATTAAGAACTCTAATTTCTATGACGCTGGATTAAGCCTTGACAAAAAAAAACATTAGTCATTTTTTTAAGTTTTTTATGCATTGTCCTTCTTTTGATAAATTAATTACGTAGATTGTTTTAGATAATGGCTCTTACGAATGCACAGTTACAAAAAAAAAATCTAAAAGTCTATACCTACTACAATCATTATTATTTTGTAATTAAACTATTTTTAATTTACAATAATAAGCCAATATTAAAATAAAATATTTTCTAAACTTGTACACATGATAAAATACAATAATGTTTATTGAAGTTAAGGATTAGGTACTTATATACTTAAACTCAAATTTAAAATTAATTACAAATTTTGATGTTTTATTTTTTAAATATTAAAGCAAGTTTGCAGTAGAATATTAATTTAAATTAATGGTTCAATCGTAAATAAAAGCTTACATTAAATAGGTTAGGGATAACAAGGATAAATTTAGCTTATGCTGTAACTTTATATTAAGTATTTGTTTATTCTAATGCATGTTCATTAGTAGTAATAATAATTTCCTATGTTTATTGAAAAGAAGGAGTAAAATATCTTCTGTAATAACATAAATAAGTATCTTTTGGTTAATAATATATGTACCTACTTTTGTCTAGGTTGTAATACAGAGTATCTAAGTTTTTTGTCTTTAGACATTAAATACGATCGAAATAAATAAATACTTTAATAATTAAAAATAAAACTTGCCTTATAATAAACTTGCAAAGTTCAAAAACACAACACAATAATATTCATGAAAGTAATTCCAACAAGTTCACTTTAGTCCTGATCGTTCACTAATAAAGAATTTATTATTACACACGAAAATTAGTTAAAATTTATAAAACAACCCTTCAGGGACGACGGTTGGGAAACGTGTGACCGCCGCCGCTTCTCACAATGAACTGAAAAAAATCTGTCAATTTTTATGCTCCAAACATCGATAAATGTATTCTATGTTTGAAGGCGACGTGTTTTCTGGTGGGAAAGAGACTCATATAGTTCTATATAGCACCATCTCTCTCGCACCCCCATAGCCTATTTTTACTCGAACCAATACGGCGCGAGCTACTGTGGGTGGGGATCAAGTTATTAAGTTATTGTTTATGCTATATTAATAATAAAAAAAAATAAGCAACCCCGGCTATTTTTCTAGTTAAAGCACAGCAATATTATTTCGGGTATAATGGCTCGATAAAACTGTTTAAGTAGGGAAATTAGATTATTTTCCTATTGTATCACTTAATGTTTATGGTTATAATGTAATTTTTATGTTTGTTTACCCCATTAATTAGATGTAAGACAGTAAAATATGTAATGGTAGTAAAAATTAATGTATTATTGATATAACCTTCATTTGTCATCAAATTTACTAATTAATAATTACTAAACTAACACTTTTGAAGTAAGTATATTAATTATAATGTCTTCCTTGTTTACTTATCACACCATGTTAATATAAAGATCCCCCTCATATATACAACGGTTTTTATGTTTATGTTTAAAAAAGATGTATGCCATAAAAAAGCGTCGAGACCGTCTATGCGAGGGGCGGTATAGTTTTTAAACGCCAGCCAATAGCAGAGTACAGTTTAAAAAAGGTAAGTCGTTCACTATTTTTGACATCGCAGAGCCAATTAAAAACTGTTTTCTACTTTTATATACTTAGTTGAAAAATAAAAAAAGAAATTACGTTGTGGTTTTGAGTAAAAAAAGTCAATATAAATTAAAACGTGTGGTGGGAGTTATACATAATAATCTAGGTATACTAATATTATAAAGACGTAAAGTTTGTGTGTTTGTGACGTTGTAGGGGGTAATCTCTGGAGCTACTAAACCGATTTTAAAAATTCTTTCTGTGTTGAATAGTCCATTTATCGGAGAGTGACATAGGCTACATAGTATCAGGCTATGACTAATATTTAAATTTTTGTCGCTGTCCAACGAAGTGGGCGACCCGTGCCCAACGAAGTGGGCGACCCGTGCCCAGTTGGACTGTTGGACGGGAACAAGATATAAGACTAATATGAGTGAAGCAGTAATGAAATATGTTTAAAAAAGGGATGCGTTTTTATCGCCGTTCAACGTCCAACGCCAACGAAGTGGGCACGGGTCAGCTGGTGTAGAATACTTATATAATGTTGTACTACCTTATTTCGTAAAAGGGGGTGTATTATCTATGGGTGTCGTAAAGGCTACTAGGAAATCATTATTATCTGTATAAAAACATGAGGATAAAAACTTGATATATAAAAACTAATAGTAAGTAATCGCACATATTATTACTGTAAGTAATGGGTATGGCAAATTAAGGCTTTGATGCATGGCTAAAATGGTATCATGCATGCGTTAGTGCAAATGATAATAAAGAAGTAATATTTGATCGTGACTCTCATCCAATCGATGAAAAACCCTATGGAAGCAGTAATAAGAGCTCGGGGTAAATATAAAATGTATTTAATAAACATTTTTAGTTTATTTTATTTATTTACATGCGTTTTTCTATCAATTTACTTCATACCACGTACAGAGTAACTTACAAAACATAAAGTTGCAGGTCGTTTTTGGATGCAACAGGGACAACATAAAAAAAAGATAGTAAGTACTTACGTAAATAATATATAGCTAGGCGAACCGACGACCTCATAAAGGTCTCTGGGTCGGACTGGATGCGGAGGGCGCAGGACCATGTTATGTGGCGCGTGTTGGGACAGGTCTATGTCCAGTAGTGGACTGAATTAGGCTAGTTGATTGATTGATTGATATACCTAGTAGCTTTATTTTTTTTATAATTTGCCTAGGTACACTTCATGATGTTGCAGCGTGTAACTAAGTTTAATAGTAGTTATACCTACTTTATACATTTAGTTTTTATTTAAAAAGTAAAAAATAAAATTAACGAGTGTTTTTATTCTGTACCTAAAAGAAACTTTAATTATTGCGACTAATGTATTTGTTAATGACAAATAATATTCATAAAAATAACAAAATTAAATGCAACTAACAACAAAAATTCAAGGTTTTAAATAGTCGCGCTTCATTATTATAAATATGTCGCCATAAATATATCTGTATCAGTTTCAGACTTCTTCAAGTAGGTAAAGGATCGAGGTATTTTGGAAATAAATAGGCATAACTCTATTAAGTTACATTTTATAATCTCTTTTCTTATTGAATTACAAATATAGGTACTTAAACAGCACTAGTACACGGACACTAAAGCAGTCCCTCATGTATACCGGATGGACCACCAGCCTGACGGGTTCGGTGGATTCTCCCAGTTTTCATGACGTTCTGCTAGAATGACGACTCCTGTCATTCTCCTCCGAACATTTTGAATGTTTGTTTCATACTTCAATATGAACGTTAAAGGACCTCCTTTAACGTTATCCAAGGAAAAGGTTATTTTATTTCATGGCGCCAGGGAAGCGCCTTCAAATATTATATAAACGAAATGACGACCTCTATGGCGTAGTCGGTATATTACATGGCTGCTACGTAGAGGATTCGGGTTCGTTTCCCGTTCAATGCAAATCTTTGTGTACATGAATATCATTGTTTTGCATTGGTCTGAGTGTTTTCTATGTAATATGTATGTATTTACAAAAAAAGTTTTTAAGTATGTTTATCCGTTGTCTAGTACCCATAGTACCAGCTCTGCTTAGTTTAGAACTAGATGGTTTTGTATGAATGTGTGTGGAATATATTTTATCTATACTTAATATTATAAAGAGGTAAAGTTTGTGTGTTTGTGACGTTGTAGGGGGTAATCTCTGGATCTAATAAACCAATTTTTTAAATTATTTCTGTGTTAAATAAGTAGTCAATTTATCGGGGGGTGTCATAGGCTATATATCACGCTATGACGAATACGAGTGGAGCAGTAATGAAATATGTTTAAAAAAGGGACGCTTAATAACGTTTTTTTCGTCGCCCAACAAAGTGGACACGGGTCAGCTAGTTTACCTATTATATAAACGTGAGATTAACGCTGCATGCTATTTACCTTTATTTTGCTTGACGTTTCGGGACAGATTACACTTGCCGTGGTCGCAAACTGACTTAGCGTAACATGTGCCGAAACTTTAAGCAAAATAAAAGTAAATAGCATACTGCATTAATCTGCTGTTTATACCTATGATATTTATAAAAAGCCAAGTTTATTTAAGAAATCATCTGTTTTTAACCTAAGTTAATGTCCCACTGCAGTGACGGTTCTCTTCTCGTGACGGAGGGATACTTGGCCTCCTAATACCACGCTGACCAGACGGATTGGTATAGGGTGTAGTTTCAAGTTTTCCTACTTTTTATTTCGTAAAGATAATATTGAAGGATAGTCCCTTAGTCGGTTTTTACGACACCCATTGAATTAGATAGGATGGTGGTATATTGTATTCTTACTCCGTCACCACGCGGATAAACCTAAGTATAAGCACAAATAATGATAAAGTAAATTCATCTCAAAATACCACCACCACCTATGCTGGTACCTACTAGACTTAGTTTCCTGATCTGATAAATTTAGTTTTAGAAATAACTTTTTTCTTTTTTTAATTGACAGCCTTTACTAAATTCATGCCTACATTATATTGTCACCCATTGCGTTTAACGTGTCAAGTCGAAGTTTTATCTGTTAAGGGCCTTTACGCGGCTCACTAGCGCCGCCAATAGATAAAAAATCATAATTCGCAAATAGGTTAGATAATGTAAAATGTTGATAACAAAGTTATATAAAACAACCAATCCAAATTAAAGATTATGATTTATAAATATTTGTTATTGCATTAAATTCAACCTCACACCGAATTTGTGCTATTTCTAACCAAAAAATGCAATTTCTCAAAAAAATACGAAATTCTGATATTAGTATCGGAATTGTAAGTAGTAAGTTGTTGATTAAGTTGATTTGAATAGATCTCCATCCTATTTTTTGGTGAGTTAAGTACGAAGTAGCCCCCTCTCTCGCGTCTCGCCAACTTAACTCGTCAAAAAATAAGATGGACATCTATTTAAATCAACTTAATCAACAACTTACTACTTAACTCGCTACTGTACTTGTCGATGTGTAAATCGGGCTTTACAGAATAAAACATTGACAGAAAATAAAAAACCTTAAAAGGTCGAGGAGAGGGAAAAGAATTAGGCACTCATATTATGCACATACAACACCTGTAGCAATCCAAACATTCATGTTCATGGGGGTACAGATTTGCATTGACCGAAAATAGAACTTAAGACCTCTGCGCAGCGTTCACGTTATCATAACAGCCCATTAATGTCCCACTGCAGGGACGGGCCTCCTCCCATGTGACGGAGGGATACTTGGCCTACTAATACCACGCTGGCCAGACGGATTGGTATAGGGTTTAATTTCAAGTTTTTCTTCTTTTTATTTCGTAAAGATAATATTCACGGATAGTCCCTTTTACGACTCCCATGGGATGAGATGGGGTGGTGACACATTGTATTCTTACTCCGTCACCACACGGAGCGTTCACGTACTATACCCACATAACACAGAATCGTTTTACTACAGTTCAACGTATTTTTTACGCAATAAGCATAATCGTATTATTACTACAGCTAAAGCCTTAGCATCATCAATATATTTTAAAAACATACCTAATCATTTTTTTAATGACGTCTTTCCATTGTGAAAATGCTAAAACGCTTAAAATGTTATGTAATATAATAATATAAATAAAAACATGGGCATATAATTTTTAATAAGTAGGCAGTTTTTTAGTTTGGTCTAGACGGCGCGTTGTGTGAATGAGTAGGTATTACATAATTTTAATTAACCTCTATGTATCGCTATCATATTATATTATTATTGAACTTGGTTATGTAATAATTTATTTCTTGTTCATTCATCATTTCATTTACTAATGCAGAATTAATTAAGTATTGCGATTCACGAATAGTTCTCTCAAACCCCTATTACACTACACGATTTTAAGGGACCCTTACCCTAACTTAGTATGGTGTAATAAGAATTAGGGAGTTAGGGTCCCTAATTTGGGTGATCGGGTCGACCCGATCTGCCTTGCTCCCTAAGCGCCCTGCAGAGTGGGTAGTGTAATAAAGTTTAGAGTGGTTAGGGAGCTCAGTTGCCAGTTGAAAAATAATAATAATAAATCATCATCATTTTTATATTTATATTTAAAATGTAAATTAATGTGAAAAAATGTAAATAAAGAAATAATATAATAAAATAACAGTGTAATCATAAGATTATACTTCTATATCGGGTATATGCCCGACAGGGTCCATAATGATCTAATATTATTTTTTAAGTTACCACTTATAGAAACATTGAGATATGCAATAAATATATTGAGTATTGAGAGTTTATAAGAATTTAGACGAACACGCTACCGTAAAAACAATAAAAAATAAGATTGAAAATATGCGTACGAGTTATGGAAATGAATTTAAATACGTATATCTCTCTAGACATTCGTGTTAGGGCGACTGAGTTAGGGCCCGATACTTAGGGAGGTGTAATAAGTGCCGCACTACTTAGGGAACACGCCCACCCTAACATAGGGTCTCTTGAAATCGTGTAGTGTAATAGGCGTTTCAGGCTTAGATGAGAGCTTTGGTTAGAGTTTCTTTGCGTACCTAATCGAATAAAATTTGTCAAATTTGTAAAATCATTGAGCCTGTTTGGCACAATAGACCGGCGGCGCTGTGCTTTTTTGAGGTGAAAAGTTTCAAAAATTCTAATGTTTTTAATTTTTTGCTTGAATATACCTACAGGTATACTTACTTATGAAACATAATTCTGCAATTTGTGTGATTTCTATTTACCACACTTTCCGCAATTTAGTTTTTTATAGCTAATAATTTTAATTTGCTATAAAATTAATAAAATAAATTTGGAGTTTAAAATTATTGTGGTATCATGTCTAGGATAGCCTACAGTGCGTCTATTCCCAGTTACCCCCGAATACTTTCCCCCGATCGGGGGAAACTGGGAATTTTGTCGCATCTTCCCCCGAATTCATAATCGGGGGAAACTGGGAATTTTATCCCATCTTCCCCCGAATTCATCGGGGGAAACTGGGAACAAAGTATCCCATATTCCATAATTATTTTATAAAATGTAAAATAAAATGATTAATACAAAGTTTGTAAAAATATAAAACGGTATAATATTTATTTTAATAGAGAAGCCTTTTTGTACACTAATTAAAAAATAACAGTTGAAACTAGTACCAATCCAAATAAACTTACACATATTTCAATGCCTTATAACGATTCTAATTCAAGAAGTTTTTAAGAACTTAGTTGTATTCTAACACAGTGATCTTGTTTAAAAAGATGTAAAAAAAACGTTTAAAAAGATGTAATAAAAACGTTTAAAATCTGTTTTTTTTTTACAGTAACTCATAACTATTTACATTAAACACACAATGCACCCGAGTAACGTCACAAGTGACATCAAACAGTTGAATTTGATTATTCAAGAAAATATAAAACAATACAATTGAAACTTTTTACCTCAAAATAGTACTTATTATAATATTTAGATTTTTTAATACTGTATCAAGGTTAAAGTAAATGAAATATTTTTATCACATCTTAGACTGATTTAGGCATTGAATTGAAACCTCTTTAAAGAGGTCTCAAATATTTAACTTTATAATATAATGTATTATACTTATTTCAGTTTATTTTAATGGATTTATAAATTAAATATTCGGGGGAATATAGGACAACTTTTTCCCAGTTTCCCCCAATTATTAATTCGGGGGAAGATGCGACAAAATTTTTCAGAATTCCCAGTTTCCCCCGATCGGGGGAAAGTATTCGGGGGAAACTGGGAATAGACGCTACAGTGTATACTGACCCAGTTTGTGTCATCTTCATCCACAAGAGATGCGTTGTACAGTCTGCGGTTATGTCAAAGTTAATATAGTATGTATCTGGCAAAAACCTAACTATATCGTCAAATAAGTCAAACAAAAAAATATATTATTTGTCTGGCAACTACGTCAGTGTACTTATTGTTTAATATCTTAAATATGTTAAATTTTAAATGCAAATTACTCGGTACACTAAAAATGTAACCAAGTATTTTTTTACTGCACTCACTTAGATGCTAATATTTATATTAACCTTGTGGTTTTTGTACCGACAAAAAGATATTAGTGTTAATGATAATAGTGTATAATAGTCTAGGTAATTAAGTATTGTCGGTGTCAAAAAAGGAACGTTAATAGTTAAAAATATAAAAAAAACAACATTCCTAATTAGAACAATCAATTTACCGCTTTATTTTTGATTCTGGAACGTGTTATTTAATGACATTTTGTTTTTTTTTTATAATGTCGTTATGTAAACTCTTTTGCTCTGATGTTGTTCGCCGATAGTAACGCCTCCGCACTTGTTCGTCTTAAAAGTCCCAAATGCAAAAGAATTTGGTGTTCTAAAATGATGTTTGCATAGCGCCTTTCACCATGAGACACAAGCTGTAAAGTCATGACATGTAAGAGTAATCTACTACTATACCCAACAGTAACACTATTAGTAAGTAGGGGGTGAATTAATCGAGCACATAATAATTATACTACAGTGATACCTACCTAGACTGACTTTTGCTACCATCACTACAAAATTGTATTAATTCTTTCGGAACTTTTAATTTGTCAGTATGAAAAACATGAACACTAAGTTCATATTGAAACCAGAGAGAAAAATCCTCGCTTTCTCAGTTCATCAGTTCATCCTTGCTTTCTCAGATCAGTTAGTATTGTAAAATACGGTAAACGCCTACTAGACTGAATAAAACTGTAGGAAACAAATTCTTTATCCATTCCCTTAGCCATGATATTAGCAGTTCAAGTCTCTTCACATCTAAAGGAGACGTGCTGGCGATTATGCGAACAAATGTGTTTAGGACCACGTCAGTCAGTCAATCAGACAGTCCTTCTGTAAATAATCTATACTAATATTAGAAAGAGGTAAAGTTTGTGTGTTTGTGACGTTGTATGGGGTAATCTCTGGATCTAAAGAACCGATTTTTAAAATTCTTTCTGTGTTGAATAGTCCATTTATCGGGGAGTGTCATAGGCTAGTATCACGCTATATATATATAGGAGTGGAGCAGTAATGAAATAGGTTCAAAAAAAAGGACGCGTTTTTTTCGCCGCCTAACGAAGTGGGCAAGGGTCAGCTAGTGTGTAATAAACATTGTAATAATGAAACGAACAAACTCACTAATGCGTTATACAATGTCTGAAATGGTAGGTATGAGGTACGTATAAAAAACAATTTTACTGTAGGTGAAATCAAAGAGTTTCTTCCTGTAATTAATCCGTTTCTGTTATTATCGTGGTAAATACACGTGTCCCTTCTGGTCACGTTTTGAAGGAGTCCAAACTACTGTTCTTAAAATATAACATATCACTGGCGACTACAAACAAATATATCTTAAATAACTAATTACAAAATAATGACGAGCTTATCAACATTAGTTATGTGTATCTACGTATTTATACTTATATGTTTTAATAATTTTCATAATCCGTGTGGTGACGGAGTAGGAAAACTTGAAATTAAACCCTGTACCAATCCGTCTGGCCAGCGTGGTATTAGCAGGCCAAGTATTCCTCTATCACGGAAGGAGACCGTCCCTGCAGTGGGACATTAGTGAGCTGCTATGATGAATTTTTATAAATGTATAACTATTAATTGAGGACTCCTAAACATTGAATACCTGACGACGAGATGGTAATAAAAATGCATTGATTTCATTGAATTGACAATTAGATTGAAGGGAAACGCGAGTGACTTGACTTTACTGGTCACTTCACAAGTGAAGTCACATTGCCAGTCATCTCACTTGGTTCAATCAACTGGACTTTCGCATTCCGCTGCTGGACCTATGTGTTATGATAGGCCTATGCCTATCCCAGCACGCGCCACAGAAAAAACAATCAAGCATAAATTATAAAACATCACTTGGTTAAAACATTTTTTTTTAAAAGCAACTTCTGCACTAGGGCATGTTCCCTGTATCGGCGACTTTTACAGATATGGAATTAACGGGCATAAAGAACATATAGCCTCAAGCAAGACAAATATTTGTGGATCGCACAAATAATTTTCGAATTTACGAATTATGCTTCAGTAAAGCAGATAGTCTATCCATACTAATATTATAAATGGGAAAGTGTGTCTGTCTGTCTTTCACGGCAAAACGAAGAGACGAATTGACGTGATTTTTTAAGTGGAGATAGTTGAAGGGATGGAGACTAACATGGGCTACTTTTTGCCCCTTTTTAACCCCCCATTGCTACCCCGAATTTAACGCGAGCGAAGCCACGGGCAAAAGCTCGTAAGTAACAGCGTCTTTACAAATAATGCAACCTATTTATTTTATTATGTACTTAATAAATAATAAAATAATGGTAACACTAGATAGCATAGGCGTCAATAATGTGTAAACATTATATATAAACAAACAATAATTAACGTTTCTTCGAATATTGTTTTGTTAGTTTTAAACGATATTGGAATTATGTTATTTATATTTGTTTAATGGTTCTACTGGTCAGTAAATACAGACAAGGAAAAATACTACAAAAAAAAGACACAAGATAGTTGTTCAAATATAATTTGGGGGTACATTTAGTCCCATTATTTATATTTTATTTTAGTCTCATTATTTATATCATCACCCCATCTCTTCCCATGGGTGTCGTAAAACCGACTAAGGAACTATCTGTGAATATTATCTTTAAATAAAAAGAAGGAAAACTTGAAATTAAACCCTATACCAATACGTCTGGACTCTGGCCAGCGTGTTATTAGTAGGCCAAGTATCCCTCCGTCACGGGAGGAGGCCCGTCCCTGCAGTGGGACATTAATGGGCTGTTATGATGATTTATATTTTGATTTCATTTCTTATCTTTTATTTCACTCTCAATTGACGAAAGCTAGTCGTGAATTCTGTAAATAAGTCACTTTGTATAACTTACTTACTTACTGTGCCTGATGGTTGCTTCGTGATTATTCTCACAAGGCATAATCCAAACTACTTTGACAGTGGCTTGGACAAAACGTTTTTGACATTTGAACATATAGAAATAAAATAATCAAAAGTTAATGTTATCACACTAAGTACACAACTTTTCAAATAACTTTGTTCTTAACACTATGAAACACTTCTATTTATCACAATATAGTAACATTAATTAATTGTAATCATAATAATAAGTCACAAATAAATATAATGCTAAACCGTACACTAAATAAAACACTCCCATAAAAAAGAAATATTTTAAAATCATTTTTAAGTAATTAAAACTCTTTTTAATAAATCAAATATCTAATACTGTGACTTGACAATCTGTTTTACGTGATTGTTATCTACCTACGCCTACGTAAGAAATAGTTTCAATTAGAAATACTTTTTTCTAAGTACCTTCTTCATTAAGTCCACTATTTACTACTACATACTACTACTACCTATTAGATTAGTTAATATGATTACTGACTACATAATATTAAAAATACACGAAACAAAAATCTTTTTTCGGTAAATCTCCAAATGATTTCAAAAAAAAAATCAACCGAATTGAAAACCTCCTTTCCTTTTTAAAAAGTCGGTTAAAAATATCAACATTTTTATTTGTTTTAAAATGTGGTACATGAGAGGTGATACAAAAGATTATAATACTTAGTCGTTCAGCACGTTTTGATGTGATACTCACTGGTAGGTTGCCATTTTAGTTTTTGGAGAAAAGATTAATTTCTACAAACTCATATTAATGGTTCAGCAAAAGAAAAAACCTTAATTTTCTGTCATTATATAAGGGTGGTGCAGATATAAAATATATTCTACATCTTAAGGGTAAAAATAGTATGAAAACCACTAAAATTCAGGTAACGGTCTTGCGTGGATTTCGGTATCCAATATTTTGGCAATAACTGCCCCCGATCGGTGCGAAAATTCCCTATTTTCCGGTCAGTAGCCGCACAGAAATATGCGCTATGTACGCTGAGGGTGTTAATATTATATGAAACACTAGCTTTTTGCCGCGGTTTTACAAGACTTTTAGGTTTACTGTTAGTTTTGTAAGGCTCTATATAGGTTACAAATATCCCAAACCATTTTGATAAATATATAATAACTTTTTCATAAACCTTATTTGAGTCACGTCTATATAAAAGAAGCAAAACTAGAAACATCTAGGGAATTTATACGAGAAGTAAACAAAATAAAAAACATCACCACTTACTTATAGGACGAGATTACTTTTCTGGTAATTGACCACCAAACTAACGGAACCAGAATCTGGTCTGCAGCACCACTTCGTTGAGCGAGGAAGGAAAAATGCATATGAGGATATATATGCTAAGTGTACCTAGATAGCCAAGATGATTCTGGAAAAAGCTAGACCGGAAATCTATGTAAAGGATATTTACGTGAAATGATCAGTTCCTGTCTCTGCATTGGAACATTAATGGTCTTTTTTAGATGTTATGAATAAAGCATTTTCGTCGACGCAATCAGTGTCGCAGAGTTTTGGGCTACATCAATTTAGTCCACAGTATTGTTTTGTCATCGATACCCTAAGAAGAAGCATTTTCATACTAGCCGATGAACGTCTACACTGCTGGAAATAGGCCTGCCATATATATTTCCACCGTGCGCGGTCCTGGGCTTCAGACATTCATCGGTATAATTATTGGATTTATATTTTACTTCATCATAACAGCCCATTAATGTCCCTCCTATGACAAAGGGATACTTTGCCTACTGATACCACGCTGGCCAGACGGATTGGTATAGGGTTTAATTTCAAGTTTTCCTTCTTTTTCCTTCGTAAATATAATATTTACGGTTCTGCCCTCAGTCGGTTTTTACGACACCCATGGGATGAGATGGGATGGTGACATATTGTATTCTTACTCTGTCACCATACGGAGATTACTTAGTACCTACATAAAAGAGTGCAAAACCATACAAATAAGTATACATATATGTGACGTTTATAGTATATCGCATCGTATCACATAGTCGTAGTAAAGGTTCGTATGTAAGAGTCCGAAGCGTTCTTATCGCGGCGTGTAAAAAGTAATGCGTCCAGCCTTTATGGCAGTTTCGAGACACGCTCTTTATTACAGAGGGCCGGGCTTTAGTTCAGGCGGAGAATACACTGGGAGATCTGAGAAATTGTTTTCTGCTTTCGAAATTTCTCATTTTGTGGTCACAAGATTGTAATAGCAATGAGTATGTCAATCAAAAGACACTGGTTTAAAGGCCTACTTGAATAAAATAGCCTTGGAATTGACAACCATGAGCCATAGCATAACTTTACTGCATTATCAGGTTCTGCGTGCTTTGTCCAATACCTAAGGATTTTATTTACATATTTTTATTCTTGCTTTTATAATATTAGTAGGTACTTTATAACGATCACATTATGTCATTGTGTATTACATTGATGAATGTAATCAACAATACATTAACTTTGTCATGTTTAGGTGCCATAACTTCACCAGCAGAACTTAGACAAGTACAAAGGGACTACTGTTAAGTATCCAGTATTTTATTTTTGTTGAGATGAAATCTATGAACTTTTCTTAATTGGGTTTTAGGTCATCTGTTAGATGCGACAGGGTTATGATTAAAGATGGCAGTATATGTTTTGTGACCGCAGCAATATTTTCGTAAAGATAACATTTACGAACTTTTTAGTCATTTTTTAAAATAACTGTAGGATAAGAAAGGGTGGCAACACCCAGTATTTTTCTTTATCCCCACAACGAAAACACACAGTAACACTTAAATTTCGAATTAACAGAGTTTAGAACACAAAAATAAAAGAAAAAAGTTCCCTCAGTGTATCAACGAATCAGCCAGCATTATTTCCCCTCGCATAAAAAATGATTGTACCTTCAAATCTATCCCGGGCGAGGGCCGCACCCTCCGGCCACTGCTCCTCCCTCTAATGTCCTCCCTACACAACATATATGGATGACTTCTACTTATATCTACGAATTATGTTTTTGAGTGCTTTCTTTTTATTAAAGCGAACTAAGGCGTTTTATTGTACTTACTAAAGTATTATAGGTGTAATTAAATAGGTTGCGTTTGTAGGTACTAGTTGTAGATATAGTAGCCTATTAAAAGCCTAGGCTGGTACGGACCGCGGACCTTATCTAGAGATGGAGGGAAATGTGGCCGACTAATTGCATGGTAGCCAGAGGTATTGGTGTATGGTTTTGTGTAAAATATTCCTTGTTTTATTACAGAGACGAATGTATGCTCAGCTTCTTTGTTAGTTAAGTCTTCAACTACTATAAGTTAGGGTGGGGTCATTTTATATTTAATCACATTTACCACATGGACAACTTACTCGTAATATAAATAGGTATTGTGTTTTCTATGCATAGTAATGTATGTATTTACTATAAAATAAGTTATATAAGTAAGTAGGTACGTTAGCCCGTTGTCTAGTTGCTTCATCATCATCATAACAGGCCATTAATGTCCCACTGCAGGGACGGGCCTCCTCTCGTGACGGAGGGATACTAATCTGATTAATCTGTGTCTAGTTGCTTAGTTTAAGACTAAATGGCGTTGTATGATTGTGTAAGGAGGTGAGTGAGAATTGTGACACACAAATGCAAATAGTAATATAATATATAAATAGTGCATTATTATTATACCTAAACTTACTTAGCCATTGCAATTTTAAATCTACGTAGTCTAATGCATAAAATAATTATATGTATAAAACAAAAGTTTATAACAAAAATACATATAAGTATGTATTTTAAATTAAATTTTAGCATTGTTTTAAATTAAATTTTAGCCTTGTTTTAAAAATACATATTTAATGTAAACCATCTTGCTTTTAGACACGCCAATAACGAACTAAATAAAACATAACGACAGTCACGTGTCGATTTTTCGCTCGATCCGGAAGCAAAAAACTGGTAGCAAAAACATGGCAAAAACTTTGCAAAAAGCGAGAGTGGCCGTAAAAGCGTTTTGTGTTAAAATAAAATAATTTATTACAACCTTGCAATGAGGACGATTGTTCTCAATTGTCTCGCGTATAGGAATTGGGTTTTCGACCGTAATATTACTGGCCAGTATTGTGCGTTCTAGTAGATACAGGCTGATTGTATAGACGTTTAGAAATTGGAACAGTATATTTTACTGTTTTTAAATGTTAGTAAATAGTTATTACTTTGAATTTTTATAGTGCTTCTGTGGGAAAGTGGTAGTTGCTGTGCAGAGTTAGCGTTTTAGAAACGTATGCAAGTTTATGATTTGTGCGGTACACATACTTCACGTACTTTTATATCTGTCTAAGTCCTCGTGACACATGCATTCCCTATTGTGTATAATAAAAGTTTTTTTTGCAAATAAACATAATTAAAGTAATATTTCAGTTTAATAATAAATTACTTTTGAATTCAGTAAGTTTCAGGTAAGTAATGTTTTTTGTTCTTTTTATTATTATTTTACAACATTTACTAACTACTTTTATATTGCTCAAATGATATAGTTTGTATATTACAACAGCCTGTATATATAGCAAATAAACTGACCTATGAAAGCGAACGTTTTACTGCAATTTTTTGCTACACAAAATAGCAAACGCCACTGGCGAACTCAGCTGCTGTCCAGCCATAAATCACTTGCGTGCCCATTCAGTAGCCCCAATTGGCGTTGCATTGTGGTGTCATTTACACCTTTTAGCTCAAATTCCTTTGCATATTGTTTTATTTTTAAATCTAGTTCACTAACTGCCTTGACAGATGATTGTCTTGATCCTGGATGTTTCTTGTGTTGTTTAATTAAAAGTTCCCAGGAAACAGGGCTTTCTAGCAGGAGTGCAGGACTTGTCTTTATAAAATAAACTTAAAAAACGTATTAAAAAATCCCAACGGCTACATTTGAAATAAATAAACATGTTTTCTTAGTAACATGTGACTTGTAACGTTAATTTTTTTTTAATTATAAAAATTGATACTTCTGAAAACAAAAAAAACACGTGTGTTGTTAAATAAATGTGCAAAAAGTATGAGCACAGGCTACGGGCGGTAAGTCCTGGCTGGCACGAGGCGCAGCTGCCGCGCTTCCTCTTCCGAAAAGAAAAAAAAGCACTAGTATTGGTTCTCGAAAGCTGTCACCGTAGAAATCAACGTTCCTTTTTTGAAATATGATATTTGATATTTTAGCATGACTTTCTAAAAACTTGGTAAAGTTGATATTTTATTATTTTGTTGCTAGGTAAAGTGCTAACCTGCTTTGTTTCCTCTACGCTAATAGATATTTTTATACCCATTTCGCTGGATTTACAATAAGTACAACTCTCTTTTCCTTCCTCACCCACAGGGATTGTAAGAGGCGACCAAACTTCTAGAGATAATTTTTAAACAAGTAAGATAACTAATGGCCGCCTGGATAACGACTACCGTATACTTGAGCGAAGAGCCTCTCAAATGGTTTGCAAATTAGGGCCTGTCGTCTGTTCTAGGCAGTTTTGCGTATCATCATAACAGCCCAATAATGCCCCACTGCAGGGACGGACCTTCTCCCATGACGGAGAGATCCTTTGCCTACTAATACCAGTTTTGCGTATCCGCAAGTAAAAAAAACAGGTTTGTAACATGACGCACGTTTCGAAATCCCTACTTTGACCCTTGAGAACAAAGTGTGCATTTATGAGAATGTTAATGTAACTCTACAAGCAAAAAAAATCCTAAAAACTAGTAGCATAAATCCTTTTTGCATAACTTAAAAGTAAAACTTTGTTTTTTATTGCAAAATGTAAAGAATACAATATCGTTAGCCCGGTAGCGTATTCGTCATTATTCCAAGAAGGACTTTGCACAAAATAAAGGGAAAGCGATTGCTAAAAAATCTTTTGTTTCCAGATGAAACGGAAAGTTTTTATGAATATTATTATGTAAAAACGGTTTAAGATCTTTGTGTCAAAGATTTGTTCGACTATCTAGCATGTCGAAAGCTTAGGAGTAAAGTCCGCATTTAAAACTCAAAATGTATGGTGCGTCGAAAAAATCAACACAAACCCTTTAACAGTCGGGCCAGTATGGTAATAATAGGCTTAATCTCCATCTCTGTTAAGAGCAAGCCATAATATGTATTACATTGGCATAATTAATACATCATATAGATAAACAAACTTATAACAAAAACTTAAGCAACAACCCTAGTTTAAAAATCACTTTTTATCTTTCACAAACCCTTAACAAAAAGGTAATAAAATAGCTAATCTCATTTTTGTACCATTTATAAACTACATGAATGAAAAAAGCCGATTCATGGCTTACAAGGTTGGTACGGTGGATCAGGTTTGTAAAAAACCCACAGCAGGTTTTTTATTATAAAAAAATCATAGCGAAGGGTCTTTTTTACCCTGGGGTGTAAAATGGGGTGACTTTTTGTAAAGATACTGATCTCTCTCACGTTTTTTAAGAGGGTTTTTATTATATTAAATGGATAATAACTATTGATTAGGGATGTTTAAGTTATTCTGGGGTGTTTTATACATAAGTTTTTTTATCTACTTGTTACTTTGACTTTATACATTTGTAACTTTTGATATAATTAGTAGGGTGGTTTTTTATTTGGGGTTTTTTGTACGTAAACGTCGCTTGGTGTTTATATACGTAGAAGTGGGGGCGATGTGAACTAAACAGGGCACAGAAACACGGGCCTTTATTGGCCCTAGACCGAGGCATATGAAAGTAAGGTTAAGAGGCCTTTGCCCAGCAGTGAGATGATAGAGGCTAACACAATTTTTTTGTCTTTTTTAGTCGTGGCTTAACAACTGTCACTTCGAGATGACAGCCGGAACCAACTTTTTACGTGCCCTCCAAAGCAACGAGAAGCTCAGAAGTCACTGAGCGTTCACCAGTCAAAAACAATCGCCTCGCCTTAACCAGCATTAACTTTTATAAATCAGTGATTGCAACTGGCTATGAGCGCCTAAAGTAAGTTAAATATTGGTATAAGTAATGTTTTTAATCGCCTATGTCCGCCTAACCGTTGGTCCATAAAAGATTTATTGCAACATTTGTGCATTGTGAAATTCTGATAATTTATAATTTATGTTATCTCAATATGTATTGTAATTGAACTTATTATTACGGATCAGTCGCCCCAAGACGTCGACTCCTATTGTCCAGAACACATTGGGGTCAAAAATGTCGAGGGTCAAATAGTTTATTGTAAATTTTTGCAGTAATATAACACTACATACATTGTTGATAAATTGTAAAATGTAGCCATCAAATGTTTGTGTCTCTTTTATATTTATTTTAATTTACGGATTACTATATTATGACAATGAGTTTATTTCTTTTTGTTTTTAATTTATTTTATTTTAGCTGATTTAATGTACAGGTATATAATGCCTGAATATTAATACAGTATATAAGGTAATAAACAACCTAGTATAGTACCTATAGGTTAGCCAAGCAGGAGCTCTTAGAACACGGGGAACAAGTTAGGGAAATCTAATATTTTACTTTAAAAGTTTTTTGCAAGTTGTTGAGAGAAATAAATAAGTTCTATTGTTATAATCTCGAAAGGGGTTGATTCCTTGTGCAGGATATTATAGCGTATTTGGTTATATATTACATAGGTAACATTAAAAAAAATGTAAACCCGTAGATAAATAAATTCCCAAGAATTAAAATAGAGTTTGAGAAGACCATTTATAACTATGACCGTTAACCTTTAAGCATCTAAGAAGTGTGCGACCTTTTTGACCGTTATACTATTTATATCGCACACAATTGACACCATTGACCCGTACCTACCCAATACTTCTTCACCATTATCGATACATTTTCAAAAATAATCCACCATACTTACCAACTATAAATAAATCACACCGTTCGAATTTAGAAATACGTTCGAAAATGTGTCAAAAATCGAACGCAACGGTCCATCGAACAATGGCGGCAACCAAAAATAAAACTAAATTTATTTTATTTCGTAAAATGTAACAATTGGAAAAAGGGAAAAGGGTATTTTGGTAATCTTCTTAATGGCGTGTGTGAAAAGATTATAAATTAAGTTTCTGCAACAAATAAAAATGACCCCTGGGCATTGTTAGGGTGTCAATATGTGTGACCGTCGCCATTGTCCGTGACCCTAGCTGGGCTTAGCGCCAATTTGCGACCGCTCCGGTTCACTCGTGATCGCCTCAGTCCTACGAAGATTTACTATTCTGTTAAATTATCACAATAACAGATATTTTTTCATTTAAAATAAAAATAAAATCAGTAGGGCGAAACCAATATAGGAATATACTGTTTGGCTTAACGAACTTAAGAAAATCTCTTAACAGTTATTCATGTCATACCTATATACTAGCAGCGAAGCAGCCATGTAAAAAATTAAAAAAGTTGTGTAAGGCTAAAAATGTGGTTAAATTGCTTGGGTCTGGACTCGTTAGCTTCCCCTGTTCAAATCCTGTGAAGCAATGCAATGCAAATCTTTATAAGCATGAAACATGAAAGTTTAAAATACTAAATTAGTACCTAAGTATGTCATATTCGTTGTCTTGACCCAATTGTGCCAGCTCTGCTTAGTGTGAGACTAGATAGCTTTATATTAATCTATAACAAATTTAAACATTATTACATACTTAATAGTTATCGTGTACTTCCAAATTGTCAATATCGTAGGAAGAATAAGTAATTGTCCGAAAGAAACAATTTAACTACTGTTTATATTAAATTAAAATAGTTACAACGTATATGCATAATGAACTAATACAAAAAACAGAACAATGGTTTGGGGGTCATTTTTATAAATAAATCAATTATCAACTATTCTTACCTCATTGGAATTTTAATAGGAAACCAATTTCGCATACTTTTATTTGTTGCTTGTGAATAATAATAATCTCATGTAATGTATGTTATTTATTATCGTTTTAACTGTCACTGACTGTTATTTATTAATAAAAAAGTACTTATGTAATTTCCCTGATTATGTCAATCACAAACACACACAAAAATTCTTCATCTGTATGCGTTCCTAAAATGTGTTTAGAAATAAAATTTAGAGACGGCAATAAAATGCACTCAGTGAATGAAACACAAATGGCCAGTCATTGTGCTTGACCCCTCGATCTAAAATAATGGCAAAGGGCAGATAAATTAAAAATGGTTCAAAAATACCCCTTGACGTTATGTCATGTCCATATACAATTTATTACACAATGTGTTTGAGTTTCCGCCATTTTAAGGCGGGAAATGTGCGGAATTGGGTTGCCATTATGTTGATTGTACTTACATTAAAGTTTTATGCTTTTATATTTGGAACGCATTTGTTTGAGTGTACACAAACTTAGACGTAACGTTTTATTTAAAAAAAAAGTATAAAATCTAAGATGATGGAAAAAGTATACAGTGAACCTAATTTTAGTTCGTTTAAATTTTACTTATTTCGTATGATGCATTAATTAATCGTATACCTACTTATTTAATAAAGAGATTTTACATAAGACGCAAAGATGCTGTAAAGCAGACAGTCAAATATAAAAAAAAAATCCTATCTGTCTGGTTATTAGGTTATTATAACGTTACTGAAAGCATTTGATGTGGGCAGGCCGGAGTTGCTCACGTCATCACCTGGAAAATGAGGCCTTTCAATGTTCAGTTAAGGTTATTAATATAAAATCTACTAATATCTAATCTAAACTACCGGCCTATGTGTTTCCTCCATCATTATGGTTAACGGTCTTTCAAACGTAGTGTAAAACTAAGCAGAGTTTATACTATGGGTACTAGACAAAGGATAAACATTCTTAAATACTTTTTTGTAAATACATACATACTTATTACTTATACATAGACACCCAGACCAATGCAAACAATCATTATGTTTATGCACACAAAGATTTGCATTGAGCGGGAATCGAGACCTCTGCGTAGCAGTCATTTTATAAAACCACTGTGCCACAGAGGTAGTCATTTGGCCTGTCCGACAAGGTGATGTCGACTGAGCGAAGTAATTTTTGGTTAAAACCAACCGTTGCCTTCATTTCTAGCCTTCCGCGTTTTCCTTTAGGTTCGATATGATCATAATATATCTTATAAATAAAACCGGTCAAGTTCGAGTCTGACTCGCGCACCGAGGATTCCGTACAAACCTATTTATTGTCCCGCCAAAATGTGATGACGTCACGAATCTTCTGTCAAAATTCTATGAAAAAGGGTGAAAAGTTCTTTTTTCGTAAATATACATAATATAATTTAAATATTTTAAACATAGTATGCTACTGATTATTTACTATCGTAGCAACTGTAAGGTAAATATTCGTATTGTATTATCGAAATAACGTCACTATGTCATGGGCGGCGCGTAGTAACAAAAGTGGACAGACTTTGAATCAATTGCTTGCGTGGCGCAGTAAGTACTCGTTTTGTGCTACCGTGCGCTCTCGGGTTTAATCCAACGCAAGAAAATTATTTATGCTATCCATAAAATATTTTCTTTAGCCTGGACTTTTTAATTCTTCTAATTAACATTTATCTCAGTGTGGTGACGGAGTAAAAACACAATATGTCACCACTTCATCCCATAGGTGTCGTAGAAACCGACTAAGAGACTATCTGTGAGTATTACCTTTACATAGAAAGAAGGAAAACTTGAAATTAAACCCTATACCAATCCGTCTGGCCAGCGTGGTATTAGTAGGCCAAGTATCCCTCCGTCACGTGAGGAGGCCTGTCCCTGCAGTGGGATACTGATGGGCTGTTATGATGAATTAACGTTTAACTGGTTCGATGGCTTGGTGATTGGGTTAAGAAGACGAATTAACGTTTAACTAGCTCGATGGCATAGCGGAAGTACTGAGTAGGTACTGCTGTTTTAAATAATCAAGATGATAATTTGTGTGATACAGAAGGTATGGTCTTGAACCTGGATGTTTTTGTGTCCGTTATTTTTATGTAAGTTTTGTATGTAAAAGTCATTGCCTGCCAAAAAATGGTTTAAAAAATCTTTTAGCTTGTAAAAAGAACAAGACAACATTTTTTGTTGAAGTTGTACCAATGAAATGCTACTTTAGGTAAGTACTGTTTATTTGTAAGGAAAAGCCAACTATTGAATATTAAAAAGTACATGCAGGTGCATTTAAATAAACCAAAAATGTTTATTTAGCAAGTATTTATAGCTCGGCAACAAAACATAATTATTTTGTGACGTAAATAGGTCATTATAATTTTAGCTTTTACGTTTATTTAATGATGTTTTTAACAATATCTGTATTGTTCAATACCTACAATAAAATAAAGGAATTATATTTTTAATTAAGTAGAGCAGTCTTTTGTTGTAATTCAAGCAATTGGCCCTCCTGATGGTCAGTATTAACCCCACCCATGGACACGCAATGCTAGAGCATAGACAAACTGCAGGCGGCCTACTCTTGACATAATCCGTTAATTCATGTTTCCAAGTGCCGGAAACTCTAGCTTCTGTACTCTAGTGTAGCAGGTTAATAGTTAGAGGCTTTGCGAATTCCACGTATCTTTCTCAACTGCCTGCCTTCCAAAAAACACAGAGCATGACATTTTGTTTAACCTAGACAACATTACGGGCCTGGTGAATCTTAGCGCAATATCGCTTACCTAATCCTTTCACAAATTAGAACTTAAAACACCTAGGAACTTTCTAAAAATATGAATAAACTTTCATATTATGTAATATCCATCAGTTTTTCTTTGAAATTCACTAGCTACCAAGAACTCTAACATACAAAGACATCCCAGACTATATTTAAGACATGTAGGAATGATTACGAACAATATTTACTGCCAAATGCAAGATCGATGTATTTTTTTATACTCGCCTTATTTTTTAACAAAATACTCTTTTGCGCTATTAAAAATTTTCAAACGTACGGTATTGTTACTCATTTTGAGTTTTACATGTTTGAAATAAGAACTACAACTCGCATTTAAGTCAACTTAATGTTGCGAGTTCAAAGAATCGAACTTTTTATTCGAACCTCTTTTGTTGTTTTTTAAAAAGGACAAGCCAGATTAGGAATGTCCATTCTTGTCGTTTTATCGTTGGCAAAGGAATCGGCAGTAAATGCCACATTTGATCGATGAGGTAACTTTGCACCTGCAGTTTGCAGTAATACTGGGTAATGACAGTTAATGCATTTCTGTACGTTTTCATACAAAGAATACTGACAATTTTAAGGTGAAAAAATGTTAATAAATTACTGGTACAACGAGGAATTTGTTGAGAATCTTTCTCATTCTAATTATATATCACGAATAATGATTTAAATCAATTTACAAACAATAGATAGGTAGATGTATGCCTGTTTCAAAAAACTTACCTATTGAAAATGCAAAACGTATAATATCGTATGTCATTATTGTTTTCATTGTCAGAAATACGTCGATAGTTAAAATTAAAAAGATTTTTACAAATAAATTACATTTACAATTATAATTTTACAAAGGCACTTGAAAAAGAAACACCGGGACAGTAACCAAGAGATATTTTGCTTAAAGTCAGTCATTTAAGATCTTTTAAGGAGAAACTGTAATCTGTAGAGGTAGGTACCTGTTTACTTTCTCTCTTTTAAGCCCGGGTTAAGAGGGGCAAAAGAGTAAGGCCTTTTCTTGCAGGAGAGGCGCACATAACGGAACAAGACCGCATCTTCATCTAGACTCTCGTTGGCAGAATGACCAGAGTCTGTCAGAAAGGCAGAAAATATACAGGAAATAAACGTGTGTAGGTATTCTGTGAAGTAAAATCTGGATATTATTGTGTTATCATATGATATTAACGAGAATAAATATAAATCTATCTCGGAATCTGTATTACAATAGTTAATACCTATACTCGTAGTTATTTAGAGACTACAAGCTATTTAACACATTTTGAACTCTTACTTTACCCCCTCATGGGTAAATTTTTTTAAATTATTACTGGATGATATTTGTATCTCCAGTTTAGAAATCTATGACACCCCAATGACTTAGGCTCTGTGATGAATCTGTCTGTCAGGGCAAACAATGTTAAGTAAGTATTAGACAAATCGCTCCACCAACTAAGAACGGCCATGCACCACCACCCACCGAATCAAGAAAGAGCTGTTAATCTGTCAATCCTTCCGGTGTCCGGGCCTGGTGAGATTTCCCGTGTTGAGTCAAATTAAGCCGCAGGCTCCACTCCTACATATATGATAAGATAACTTAAATAAATTAAAAATTAAGTAATTTTATAGTTTTCAGAAATTTTCCGTTTCGTTTAAATGTTTCTATATGACATCGAACTTCAAACTATTTGTTACTTATATACTTCGAACATAACAACAATGAAACCACAACATAAACATATACATATATAGGTAAATAACAAAAAAGATTTGATCTCAATCTGCGCTACAAAGCCCTGATTCGGCTAGTACGCGGCATGAATAAAAGATGGCCGATTTGACATGGGATGGGGTTGCAACCCTTTCTCTCGATTTATTAAATGTACTGCGCTCACCCCACTAAGGTTTTTTTTTGTGACAGTTCACTCGTGAAGGGTTACTATCGATTTTTTTCGTTAAAAGAAAGTTTGCGACCCATGTGTGGGTGTTTGCTCTGTATTATTTTCGATGGGTGTTATATTGTGTAGAATTTTAACGTACTCCTATTAAACAATTATTTTTTTCGAAATTGTGTCGCATTACACAGGAGCAGAGTATGGCTGCAATTCGAGGAAGTGGCCTGCTGATGGTATAGTAAACGGCGCTCTGGGACGTCACTAAATATAGTCAAGCGGCAGCCGTTACGGTAACGTACTCAAACATAAACCCCCTTACTCATAAACGCCTCTTAAATTTTAGTCAATTGATTAGCTTAAATTCTTCCGATTTTGTTTGGTATAAGGTTGGTTTTGCTAATAAAAATCCCGCTAAACAGTGATTAAGCTTAAGAGGCGTTTATGAGTAAGGTGAAAAGCTGTTAAGTCTTATACATTGTAATTTTACTAGTTACCTAGAGCGGCGTAAGATTGTGTGTAGAGAGGAAACAATGTGCAGCAGTAAACGTCATTAATGCCCGAATTACACATCGACAAGTACAGTAGCGAGTTAAGTAGTAAGTTGTTGATTAAGTTGATTTAAATAGATCTCCATCCTATTTTTTGGCGAGTTAAGTTGGCAAGACGCGAGAGAGGGGGCTAGTTCGTACTTAACTCGCCAAAAAATAGGATGGAGATCTATTTAAATCAAGTTAATCAACAACTTACTACTTAACTCGCTACTGTACTTGTCGATGTGTAAATCGGGCTTTAGCGATATGATGATGATGAATGTACCAGTTACGTCTTATGTAATTTTCTATGAGACATACAATACCTTTCATTTTGTTTAATAATATATCAAAAAGATGGTACCACTCCCGATAAGGCCCCTTTTTTACCTCTCATTAATTTAAAGGTCACAAGGTCTTGACTGTCTTGACAGTCGGTAACAAAACAAAAAGTTTAATTTATTGAAAAGAAAAAAAAACAATCACAATGACATTGTCTACAACATTAACCGAAAATAAATACTTTTTCTTTACAAAATAGCATACTTAATGTAATATATTTATATATTATTTATTCTGTAGTTATTTTGTATGCAAATACTCTTGTTTAAACTTGGATTAGTAAAAATGTATTTTAATATTTTGACATTACAAGCTGAAGTTACGTTAATGATTTAATTTTATGCTTTTTATTTTGTTCTTTTAATACTTAACTACTAAATTACTGTAATTCATAACACAACAATAAAACGGTATCACTAAAATCAAATGATAGATTAGATAGATCAAGTTTTATGAACGTCTCTGAATCTGTTGCATTCCATTATTTTAAGATTTTTTAATGTATTTTTTTTATTTACTTAGTATCATTGTACCCAGGACGTGTACATTAACCCCCTTACTCATAAACGCCTCTTAAATTTAAGTCAATTGATTAGATTAAATTCTTACGGTATTGTTTGGTATTAGATACTGTGGTATTAGGTTGATTTTACTGATAAAAATCTCGGTAAATAAATTAAACAACTAAATTTGAGAGGCGTTTATGAGTAAGTGAGGAGGAGGCGAGTATGTTATGTCTATTAAACGTTTCTTAGCAAAGTAACGTTATAATTCTAATTAAATTAAAAAATAAATTTTAAAAAGAATATCAAAATTTTTGAATTCAACAGAGGATTAAATAAATTAATGCATTGATTTTTGCTATTGACGAAATATCACGAGACTATTATAAAAATGTTACCTAATGCAAAGTGCGCAGATATTACCACTCTGAAATAAAAGAAGCATAACTTGACATAATAATAGTTATATACCTATCTGTCTGGCCAGCGAGGTTTTAGAAGGTTAAGTTTCCACTAGCAATTTCATCACACTTCTCATTTCTGATTCGTGATTGAGGAGGCCTGTCTCTGCAGTAGGACAGTAATGGACTATTATGAAAAACCCGTCCATAGCCATAGAGATCACGTGTCTGATCCGTATGTGACTAAAGCTGGAATTACATAGACACGTTTCGAATTATATAGACATCACATATATTTTAACAATACATAGGGGTTGATTTTTTCATCAGCTTAAGTGACAGTGCAGAAGGGGTGATCACAAAAGAATGGCGTAGTTATATAGGACACTACCCCTTTCATTGACACCCTAAAGTATCGTGTGAAATATATCAATAATTTTAATTTTGGATCTTTCGCAATAACAGCAGGATTGGTATCTGTTGAGAGATACCTACTCAACACGGGAACGCAACCTATATTTAAACGAATATAATTTTTCATAAAATATGTATAACCACTACACCACAGAGGTCGTTATACATTTCTTGCTAAAGATACCTACCACCAGTGGAAAGTAAAGCCATCTCCGCAGTGAAACATCAAAAGCCTCAAGAAATATGAAGATATTTTGAGTTGTCCACTTCAAAAAGACTTTACAACCCTCTAGCAACATCTCTAGCAAAGTTGCCGAGGATGGTAACTTAGTTTCTTAAAACGGAGTTTTCCCCATATTCCCACATACAGGGAGCTATCATATCAGCTGAGGGGCATTCATGGACGGATACAATAAATATTGCAATAGACAACTGCCCAAAACTACAAACACCAGATTTAAAACCATACCAACCATACTATCTGTAAAAACTACGCGTCAACTAAATCTTAGATACTTAAATAATATAATCTATGGTAACAGCCTATCCATCAATTCTAATATCACAGCAAGAAATAGTTACATATTTTTTTTCTATAGGTTCTATAATATTGGCAAGAAAACATTATCAGTATCTACGACATATTTTAAAGAAAAACATTATATCAGCAGTATCCGTCAAAAGATTTATGGAAGCCATGTCTTTACATTTTCTTTTCATAGAACGCACATGAAACTTTCCTTCGCGCTCATATTTTAGATTCCCTCCGAGAATATTTTTTCCTTCGGCGTAAGAAAGGAAGGTTGTGTGTGAGTGAGATAGAAATAAAATCCATACTTATAATATTTGCAGCCTCCACTCTCAACACTCACACATACGAAACACGATTTAGCACTCCATGGAGAGTTTCGGACATTGTACAGGCTGTTGCCAATATTTAAAATCAATTTTTTAAATATATTTCTTTTAGTTGGTAATTTCATTTGTTACCTTCTACTTTTTAACAAATAAAATTTATTAAAAACGTAGTTAATCTGTCAATAAAAAGCAACGAATCCTAAGCCATAACGTAGCTATGACATCCCGTTACTGGCTTCTTCGTACTATACCTGTTTATTTTAAGCAACTATGTAAAATGCTGTTGAATATCTTAGTAAAATAAAATAAATAAAAAATAAATAACTTTTTATCCTTGTGGTATTTATGACAATAAATAGCGGTTTTAATCACAAAGAATTATTATAACATGTGTTTGATATTTATTTACTTATGCATAAACATTGACAACGTATCGAAATTCAAATTGAAATACGTAATGAAATGAAATTGCATAAATAAAAACATCTTGGCTATTAACTGAATTTATTTTGACAAAATCTGAATCTTTTATTTGTACAAATAGTAAACCATTGATAACTTTAAAAATTAATACATAATAAATAGAAACACTCTGTATTGTAAGTAATCCGCCCACAGCCGTGCTCAGAGGTTGGCGTCGCGGCGCTCTACGAAAAAATGTACGATGCCATAAAAAATCACCGTCCGTCCGCTCCCGCAATTTTTACCCGTTTTTTCCCCTCGGAGGGTCGAGTTCCCATGGCAACGGGTGGACTGCCCTCACCCTCTGTCCCTGTAAAAGCTGCATCAATATTTTTATGGCAAGCGAAGGTTTATATTTGCTTTTGATTCGCTAAAACTTTTTAAGGATTTAATAGGAAAACTTTATTAACTTATATTTGGTATTTTTTGTATGAATGGGTTTCCATAGGATTGTAGTCACTGTAGTGTTATTTGTCACTGTTTTAAAAGCAGTTAAAAAAATATTGAATTATTTATATCCACCATACAATTTTAACGATCTCTTGCCGATCCATGGTGTCATGAAAGGCGATTCAGAGGGTACTAAGCCAGCTTGGCTTGTTACTGTTCATTATTAAAGGCGATGGAGTTAGGACCTGATAAAGGCGGGAGGATGACGTTTAAGGACGGCAAAAGATTGCGCGCGGTAGCAAGATTTGTAGTAGGCCTTTGTCTGGTGGTGGATGTCTTAATGGTCAAATGCGGCCCACCCGCCCCTACAGTAGATCACAATAACAGTTATAGTGATTTAAAATTGCTTGAATCAGATCTTCTTATTCGTGACACGTCTCTTATTGTGTAAAAGTTAATTTAAGCAAATGAGACATGCATCGTAACATTAAAAGAAGATAAATTAATAGGAGTAGGTACAATTTACCTTGTTGAGGAACTTTCGGTGGTAAAGCGTGGTTCTTGCTGTAGTATCTTTACAGTATTCATACTAGTCACAAGAATGGACGCTGCTACGAAGCCACAATCATAGAGGAAAAATAGAAGCTTTGATAAATAAAAAAATTACACGCTCTTAAAAACGATGTTTGTATACAATATGGGGGGGCACGAGTCCTAATGTTGGCACTGCACCAGATTATCAGCACCCCCAACTAAAACTCAAATTATAAGCTTTCTATTAATTAATTTCGGCTACCATTTAACAAACATTAAAATAAGATCCTTTTGGAATTATAAACTGATCCAAACACGACACTTTTTGAAAAAAAAAAGTGATATTTTTAAAAACGCGGGAACATGTCCTTCACATTACTTTGTTTTGACAGTTTCTTATGATCGTAGGTAAGTTCAGGTTTTTTTATTTTACTTTATTTTAGTTCTTTTAGATATTTTTTACTGAACCTTTAGGTTTTATTTATGTATAAAACGTTTTATAAGGCTTATCTGACAATGGAAATGAACGTTATCTTGATTTTAAGTTCATAAATGAGGTGCTGACATCTGGGTTCAATTTTTTTGCGAATTGCTAATTATCGGCACTGCTACTGTTACATGACAAAGTGGTATGTAAAATTGTTAATCCATATTTTTTATTGTAAAGCGTGATTATTTTATGCGTAGAATTCAATACTCTTGGAGAAAGTACTCTATGATTTCGGATTTCATATCCTGGCATGGTGCTGAAACTAACATTGCTAGTTATTTTCATAGTGTTGATATTATGATCAAAAGAATGTCTATTATTTTTTGGATTTTTTTATATTTATGTAATTTTTTTTCTAAAACTTCGGTTGTTAGGCTAGTTATAAATAAAAGAGATTTTGCTATAAACATTGGATTATTTCATTTATCTACCTAATTTTATGTCTAATTTTAAGGTGCTGATAATTGGCTCAGTCGATGCTGATAATTGGTGATGATGGTGCCAATAATTGGTGTTAGGGTAATTATTTAGTCAAACTCATCTAAATAAAATGTGTATGCATAAAGACAAATTTTTATAATAAAAATCAATTACTTATTTAATAGTGAACCGAGAAAGCATATTGTTAACTTTCGTTATCAGTATTATCACTAAGATAAACGATATTAAAGTAAGACTAATTCTTAAAGTGCTGATAATTGGTAGCATCACCCTACTTTCAATAAGTACAAACAAACACAGAAGGCCTTTGCGGAGTACTATTTAGTTACAATACAATCAGTAGCTGTTACGTAGAGGAATCGAGTTCGATTTGTCCAATATGCAGATTTATTTTATTTATTTTATTTTATTGGGACTTAAAACAGTTGCACATTAGAACAATACATAAATTTCAAAATGTACACAAATTTTACTTAATGTGTAACCCACACCAATGTCCTCGACATAATAATTTATGTACCCACGCATCAACCAGAATGATTGCATTGGAGTTTTCTTTATAGAGAGTAGTATCTAATAGTACATATTTAAAGCTTTTACTATGAAACGTTTCACTAATCAATTAGGAAAGCTATGACACAATGATACGCCCGCCATTTTCCTCTTAACGTCAACTTATTCCCGCCAACCTGAGGCCATCTATAACGACAATTGTCAATACACTACCTAATTTATCTAGCTAACTTACCGAATAAGAGAATAAATAAAGCTGAATCTTTCGCAAACACAAAAATATATCATTTTCTTTCCACAAACGATTGGTACAAACAAACATACGAGTAGTAACTTAATATTTGGAAATCAATTATCCATAAGAAAGTATTTGTTGGTCCCGGAATAACGGGATTAAAGGGAATAATATATTGCTCTATATTAGTAATTGTTATGATATACGTTCACTAAGGAGATCGATTACTATGTATTTTATTTATGGTCCCCATGGTATCAGTTTAAAAAGTTCAGACTATTGACGGTTTTCAGTGATGAAGGGTTAGTAATTCGTTGGGCACAAAGTATGACTAAGATTAATTTTGTAGAGCTTGTTGTAAATAGGTACAGCGGGATCTAGGCTAACATGGTTGAAGAAAAAGTAAAATTGACAAACCTGATTCACTCTCTTAAGAACAGTGTTTTAATTTATTTGCTTTGCAAAGAAGCTGGCTTTGGAGTGAATTATTAATAAAAAGATAGGTATTTAATTCCTAAAAATAGTTTTATGAGTTTTGAGAACTAAAGCAATTTTTTTTTGTAGAATATGTTTTTGTATTGAATTTAGGAGAATACATTATAAGTATTTTATCAAAAATAATTATCTATAGATATGTGATCTACGTTTAGTTCATATGCTGCTCGTAAAGCAGGAATGTTGTACTTCACGTAGCAACTACATTTAACTTAAAAAAAAAATAATGAGAAGATGCAAATAAGATGAAGTTAAAAAATATTAGTTGAGAAACTACCTACCTACTTTATTTTAATTTATGTGCCAAACCTGTTTTATGCAGACAGTTTATTTATAGTATCAAGTTAATGTTGTAATTAGATACTCATAGATATGAGAATTTAATTATGTACAACATTTTATTAAATTTTGTTATTCTAATCCTTTCTACCTTTACGAAGTTGTAATGTAAATAAAAACAAAGTTTAGGGAGTTTTCAAGAAACATGCTATACAATTTGAAATAGTTTTATCTAAGTAGATACTTACATAAAAATATATAATAAATAAAGCTACAAAGGTATAAACTTCCACCCATGCCCACATAACACACGCCTCTCGATAAAAAACTTATACATGAACTCTATATACGACCAGAGATAAAAAACTCCCCTTACTTTTTTACAAATAAAAGCTATCTGATTGGCTGTGCACCCTACTAAAAAAGCTAAAGACGCGTGCTACTCGCGCACGCGTTCCACCATTCAAATTCAAATAAGGAACGCACACGCGCCGTATGTAACACACGGTAGCGGCTGCAACTTATTATTAAAATTTAAACCATTTTAAAACGACCTCTCGCGCCCTTTTCGTGTGAAGGTAAACTTACTGGTAGAGAATAGATCAACGTAAAACGGTCGCCTCAAGTAAAAATAAGCGCATGCTAGGAAAAAATATAAAATGAATGGTAGGGAAGTATTTTAAAAATAGAGAGGTCTCCCTTCCGAGTTAGGGGAGTGAACGCGGTTGATATATTACTGGAGTTACAGGGGATTTTAATAACACACTGCGTGTGTTGGTTCACTGAGGCCGTAAGATTTGTCAATACGGCATTTTGTGGGCGCTATTTTAGATCGGTCGCGTGTCCTTGCCATGCTGTATCGAGTTTCTAGATATTGTTTACCTGATAAGTTCGAGTTACAAGCTTCCGCTAGTGTTGTCAAAAGCCCACACTAGACATGCACATAGGTATTGTGATATATCTGCACACATTTTAAGTACACACGCTATATACTTACACCTTTTATAGAATCTGTTTCTAAAAAGGGTAATTACTTAAGTAGTTATATAAAACGTTTTAAGTAAATTATTTCTCAGCCATTTAAATATCTTGTTTATATGAAGCGATGGGATTTATGTTCATGGAAATTCCTTATTAAAGTAACCAGATTGCATTCTTGGTTATAGATTATCTATTATATCGAAAACATAAGGGAAATTCTAAACATATTTATTGATATCCATTAGAAAAAGTAATATGTTATTTAATTAAATTAGAAAGAATTCTAGAATGAACAATGAACATAATTTTAAAACACAAAGAGACAAAAACAAGGATCAATTTAATTATCATTACTTACACACTCTAAAGCCGAGTTGAGACCGACAATTTATTATTATGGACCCGTATCCAATTTAAAACAACGCACGGCCGAATGGAGCCATTAGGTACGAGGGGATATTGTTTTGGTACCGTGAACACGGAGGGGAATCCTTGTGGAGTAGAAAAAACAATTTAAAAATAAAATGTAATAATTATAAAATGGAGGGAGAACGCGTGTCACTACCGCCTTATTTATTTCGATCATCAGCTGCTGTTTGAATTTCGAATGCCGAGTTTAACATTGGCATAAAGTGACATGTGGTGAAAAAAAAGAGTCAAGCATAAAAAAATATTTATCTTAAATACAAGGTAATAACTGTACGTATTTGGATTTACTTTACTGTGCTATGCCTAATATGTATATAGAGATAAAAAATACATTCGTATTAACATATTTTAACAATTGTTTATAATACGGAATTTTGCTATTTTAAAATAAATGTAGACTTTTGTAATTGAAATTAGCGGCTAGAGTTTTTCTTTTTATCGGTAGAGTTGTATTTTTATATAAAACCGGTCGTTAATTGTGTTTCAAAAACTATCTCTTGATTGGAATGCTTTATTTTAAGTATCCAAAAAGCTATTTATAGCAATTGCTGAAGTATTTTTAAGTAAATGAAGTAGGGTGATGCTACCAATTATCAGCACTTTAAGAGTTAGTCCTACTTTAACATCGTTTATCACAGTGATGATAATGATAACAACTATAACAATATGCTTTCTTGGTTCATTATTTAATAAATAATTGATTTTTATTATAAAAAATAGTTATTATTCATACACATTTTATTTAGATGAGTCTGACTAAATAATGACCCTGGCGCCAATTATTGGCACCATCATCGCCAATTATTGGCATTGACTGAGCCAATTATCAGCACCTTAAAATTAGACATAAAATTAGGTAGATAAATGAAATAATCCAATGTTTATAGTAAAATCTCTTTTATTTATACCTAGCCTAACAACCGAAGTTTCAGAAAAATAATTACATAAATATAAAAAATTCCAAAAAATAATAGACATTCTTTTGATCATAATATCAACACTATGAAAATAACTAGCAATGTTAGTTTCAGAACCATGCCAGGATATGAAATCCGAAATCATAGAGTACTTTCTCCAAGAGTATTGAATTCTACGCATAAAATAATCACGCTTTACAATAAAAAATATGGATTAACAATTTTACATACCACTTTGTCATGTAACAGTAGCAGTGCCGATAATTAGCAATTCGCAAAAAAATTGAACCCAGATGTCAGCACCTCATTTATGAACTTAAAATCAAGATAACGTTCATTTCCATTGTCAGATAAGCCTTATAAAACGTTTTATACATAAATAAAACCTAAAGGTTCAGTAAAAAATATCTAAAAGAACTAAAATAAAGTAAAATAAAAAAACCTGAACTTACCTACGATCATAAGAAACTGTCAAAACAAAGTAATGTGAAGGACATGTTCCCGCGTTTTTAAAAATATCGCTTTTTTTTTTCAAAAAGTGTCGTGTTTGGATCAGTTTATAATTCCAAAAGGATCTTATTTTAATGTTTGTTAAATGGTAGCCGAAATTAATTAATAGAAAGCTTATAATTTGAGTTTTAGTTGGGGGTGCTGATAATCTGGTGCAGTGCCAACATTAGGACGCGTGCCCCTACTTTACGTTTACTATTTCTATACTTACTTTACATTTATAAAGATAGTAAGTAATTAAAATGCGTAAAATTATTCTATGTAACAAATTAATTACATATTTTAAAACCACGAAAGTTAAGTTAGAAAAAAAATCAACACTCATTAATTTTACTTTCTATATTTTATATAGGACTTAATTCTCACAGACATACATAAACAAATTGTTTTTGTATGAATATAGACATTACTAACGCGATGCGGGTACAATCTTAATTAAATTAGGGGTCAGTATGATGAGAGCCATGTTTTAACAAAGATGCCAGCGTGATTTTGTATTACGATAACACAATATTGTGTTGGGGTAAATTGTGATTATAGATTTTATCATAAAAATTATCCCTTACATAGAGTACTTATATACTTATTCAATATATTATCTATGTAAGTACTTAGGTACATTCTAAATTTTAATGTGATAATTCCCTTTAATATACTTACAATATTTATTGCATTAGGAATAATAATAATATTTAACAATGTCTATGTAAACATACATTTTAAGTCATGGAAGGGTAAAAAAGGGTTGACGAGGCTTTCATAAGTCCTTTACACGAGTTGGCTAGAGAACTATCATAGTGCCCTCTCGTACCAGTTAACATAATTACTCACTGGTCATGGCTGCTTCGGAAAATTTCTGTGCCGAATTGCCTGATGCTCGTAATTCACAAATTCTCTATGTGTGTGATTAAACGAGAAGATAAATTAAAAATAGAAGTCCTAAGACCTCTTCTCTAGGCCTTCTTCTAACCCTGAACGCAATAACGGTAATAGTTAGTCAAATCTAGTTAGATACTAACACCTCTGTGGCCATAAGCGCTTGATAGAGAGCTTTGTAAAGTTTCTGAAAATCCCAATCGTAGTCTGTACCTAAATCTTTAAGTTTTTTTACACTTATGAAAATGTTATGTGCCAGAATCATTACAGAAAAAAAAAGAAGTAACTCCGTCAACTTTATGACTCATTGTTTTTGATCTATTAATCTCTTACTGTCAAAGCGATATATTATCCTATTTATTTTGTGCAAAGCAAAGGTGTATCCAGCGGTCATTATCTTTTTAAAAATCTTGCCACCTACGTGTTACCGGTAAAAGTGTAAACTATTGTTTATGTGACAGTTTGTAGTTGGACACTGGTCAACGGACCACCCGAATTTTAACTGCTACATACTTTTTATACGAATGCCTAATTATTTCTGCGTATTAGATAGATAGGGCTCATTTTTATGTGTACTTTAATTTGAAATAGCAAGATGAGATTTAATGTTGTACTTCTGAAGAAGCTGGTGATTAAAATGTTAGCGGAGCACGGATAATAATTGTAGAAGTACTTTCTACGGCATGAAAAGATCTCTTATAATATATACTACTGCAAGTAGGTTACATACAAATCTAAATTCGCTCTTTCCAGTAGATTATTGCGATGTGATGTGCGATGTCATATTGTCGTGCCCTTTAAACTAAAAAACATCATTATGTAACAACGGCATTGACAAGATTACCGAGTTTTCTACTAACTGTCTCCATAGATCTGAGACTCAAATCTATTAAAGCGTATGAACCAATTATTTTCGTACATAATAAGATGATTATCAATTTTCCACACGCCATTAAATTCTGCTAAGTAACTCATTTTATCATGTAATCCACACTTTCTTTGCGATGTCCAACAAAACGTATAACGCATCAGCTGCGCCATTAAGCATAAAGGGGGACATTTGGGAGACATCTTTTTACAATAGCCTCTAAAATGACCAGAAAAAATCCACTCTTTTTAACAACAATGGTCTCTGATGCGAGGGTGGACAATCAATGATCGACTAAACAAAAAATTCGTCCTAAAATAATTGTAAATTTTGTGGAAAGATTTATGTAGTTAGTAGTCTTTGTGGTGGATTGTTATCATTTTTACTTAGTGTCCGGTTGCAGATGTATGATGAGAAAAGGCGGCCATTGTATGCGCCATGCCAATTTTTACCATAAAGAAGCTAGAGTGATGTTAGTATCCCGCCGTTTTTTGAGACCACCGGCGCTTTTTGAAATTAGAAACGCTACTTTTTGGTTTAAATTATGTTTTGCATCGCATAATGCTAAAAACACATGACAAAGCTTTAATATGGTTTCAGTATGGTCAGTACGTACTTGGTCTTAATGTTCGTGATGTTCGTGACGGATTCGACGATAGATACATAATTAAATTGATTTAGTATTAGAAAAAGCAAACAAAGCTGCAGACTCGTAGTATTATTCAAAAAAGTGTTAACTGAATAAGGTTACAGTAGCAGTGTTCATTATGAATCGTCTGTCGCTGGACGTATGGTTGAAGCAGGCGTGTCCAAACAGGGCAAATAGCGCGACTGAGGTAACTGCTACCAAATCGCTGAATCCTTGAGTCGTCGTTTCAATATATACTTCGTCATCATCATTATGTCAGCCAATAGACGTCCACTGCTGGACATAGGCCTCCTCCAAATATTGCCACCTTGTGCGGTCCTTTGCCTCCCTCATCCCTCGTCCTAAATAGGTCGTCGGTCCATCGTGCGAGGGGTCTCCCCTTTTAATACATACTTAAAGTAATATCTACTTCTGTAACTACTTCTGAAAAACATGTAATTTTTGTACAAAATATTGTATTATCTAATTCCTAAACACATTCCTAAACTTTTCTTCTCTTCATTCCTTGAGAGTGTAAATTTGAGACTTCAACGTAACCCTGACAAGGGTTTGCATTACACGGTGACAGACCATGTCCTCACTTTCATACCTTTCAACGGACATACCAAACATTAAGCCATTGAAAAAGAAACCTTATTCTTATTACATATGGTTGACATTTCGTTAAAAATTTAACAAATTAAACTATATTACGTCAGTTTCTACTTCTAAATTTGAAACTTTGTCAGATTTTTCTTTTGAAATCTTTTGTTTCAGTGGTTTGGTTGTTAGAAGTCTTTGTTTATTAAAGACATGTCACTAAAATTAAAGTATAACTTTTCAATATGCTTTCCAAAATAGACGCTTGTATTAATATTTGTTAGACACCGCCCATTCTGATCGTAATAGAAGGTGAAATGAACTTATTGGCCGGCTGTTTAAAGTAAGCACGAAATCTAGATTGCTTAGTTAGGTAAATTCTGATACCTGCAATATTTTTAGCAGCCATGACTTTGTGTCCCAATCTGGCACTCCTGAATGATCCTAAGTGGTAGTCGATGTCAATAAACCTTGATTTATTTTCGTACATTATCTGCCAACTTTCAGTTGCTTTTAAGACACCTGTATACATATCCCATCAGCCAACAAGAATTTTATCGTTCAAATAAATATGTATCAATTTGGATGTAAGTAGGTACTAAACCAGACGCCATTTTTTATAAGAGCGATCATTAAAATGATAAATAAAGCTTTTACCGCCATAAAGCAATTTTCTTCCAAACTAGTCAACTAATTAACAATAACAAGCGAGACGAAGCTGACATCCGCATACCGTTCGGCTCGTGTTACAATATTTTTTTATTAAAAAAAAGCAAAAAAATAGTCTATGATCTAGTTCGGCACATGCGCTTATAGAACAAGTGCACACACGCGTATCCGTGTCATAGACTAAAAGTACAGATGTGCATAGAAAAACATGTTTTTTGATTAAGTTTTATTTCTTCGTATAGTCTTCTTCTTCTTTATTGTTTGGTTAATGACCAATTTGATGCCGAGAGTTGTTCAAAGCGCCCATAGTCTCTATGGTGTCTTAACGACCACGTCACTACGATTACATCTAGGACTTAATTTTACGCGCCTTCTGAACGGAGACGCTGAGGTGAAATCGACCTCGGTGGCGCGACGGTAGTGCAAGCCGTGTTGTGGGTTCGATCCCCACGCAGGACAATAATTTGTGAGATCCACAAATTATTGTCCTGGTCTGGGTGTTCTTTGTGTCCGTTCATTGATGTTTGTAAAAGGTCTCCGCGACACAGGGCATGATCCCTAGTGCGGGAGTTGTCTTTTTAACATAACATAAAAAAAAAATACCATTGGGTAGTCACTGGTCAGCCATCTAAGGAATTATCACGCCGACGTTGCTTAACCACTCGTCTGGCAAGGCGGCTAAAATAGCCTGGTCAGATGTGCAATTTTCCGCCATTTTGCCTTACTAGACGAGAGGTTAACCATAAGAATCAGTAATTGACCTACTCGTTGTTCGCGCCAAGTTCGCCTTATTGTAGGGAGGAACTAGGGACGGTGTTAGAATACCTTGATCACATTATAGATTTCATTTCATGGGTGTTGTAAAACCCACGAAAGGTTAAGCTTGGTGATGTAAAGTATCTCTTTGTAAACAAAATTAAGAACACTTGACATAATATTCTTCTGACATACCCACTACATACCGATTGGAGGGTCTCTACCTTTTTTAATCAAAAAGATTTTGACAAATTATTACTTCCCAAACAATGTTTCGCATAATTTCATTTCCTAAATTATTACTTGGTAAACAAAACTCTTCACAAGTGATTGTCACACATGGTGTGCCACTGTGGAGAAATAGCCTCCTGCGAAATAACCTTTGTGTAAAAGCCAAGTGATTTCCCTTTCCTTATTTCGGTCTCGTCTGTAAGTTAGATAATCTTTGTAAGTTCAGAAGTGATTCATTAGTCGGGTCGTTCGTCTTCATTGCATGTGACGGAGATAGTTTAACGTTTAAATTACTATTTGAACTGAGATTTAAAAAGCTATGCTGTATCTTATATACGCAATTAGTTACTTATTGTATTTATTATACTTTTATTATGTCAAACATATTATTTTCTATTTATGTAAATACTTAGGTACATACTTAAACTCAACCTTCGGCCCTATAAGAGTAGGCAAAGACTTGACGACCACTATGGCGCAGTCGGTATATTACATGGCTGCTACGCAGAGGTCTCGGGTTCGATTCCCGCTCAATGCAAATCTTTGTGTGCATGAACATGATTGTTTGCATTGGTCTGAGTGTTTTCTATGTATAATATGTATGTATTTACAAAAAAAAGTATTTAAGTATGTTTATCCGTTGTCTAGTACCCATAGTACAAGCTTTGCTTAGTTTGGGACTAAATGGGGTTGTGTGAATGTGTGAAGATTATTATTTATTATTAGTAGGTACTTCTGAGCGACATTTACTAAGACCTTTACAGCTTTGCTTCGTCTACTTTCATCATCATCATAACAGCCTATGGTTGTAGTTTAGTTCAAATTAAACGCAAATTAATGTCCCACTGCAGGGATGGGCCTCCTCCCATGACGGAGGGGTATTTGGCCTACTAATACCATGCTGGCCAGACTGATTGGTATAGGGTTTATTTTCAAGTTTTCCTTCTTTTTATTTCGTAAAGATAATATTGACGGGCAGTCCCTTAGTCGGTTTTTACGACACCCATGGGATAAGATGAGGTGGTGACATATTGTATTCTTACTCCGTCACCACACGGATTTTAATTATTATGCTCTATCTAATTTTACTAATTATATATATATATATCTACTATATAAAAATAAGTCGGGTTTTCCTTCCTGACGCTATAACTCCAGAACGCACGAACCGATTTCCACGGTTTTGCATTCGTTGGAAAGGTCTCGGGCTCCGTTAGGTTTATAGCAAAAAAAATTGGAAAAAATTTCGAAACGGAGTTCGCCGGGTTTGCTAGTATACTAGCAAACCCGGCGAACTCCGTTTCGCCATCAGATGGTTTCGTTATAAGTAACATTTCGTTTGGTCATTAAAAGATGAAGATTTTTTTTTTTGTTTTATTGTTGAAAAGGTAAAATTTTATTTCATTTCACAGCAGTAATTCGTGGTGGAAATCCTGATAATTCTAAAGAGTTCAAAAAATCCGTTGGATAATTTACTACATCATCGTGATTTGTTATGGAATCAAAGGACTTGTATGTCACCAAATCGCCAGCAATTTTTAATTGAATGGTGAAACTCAGTGCGTGTACATTATTATTATATGCGGCAAGAATTGCTTGTTGACTTAACCAAGCATAATTATTATTCTGAAAATTCTCACTTATGTTTGGCAAAACATTTTCATTAAGAGCTAATTGAGAGCCTACAAATCGGCAAAAGTCGTTGGTAAGAGTAATTAATCCAGATGTCGCATCATCATTATCATCATATCAGCTAATCGACGTCCACTACTGGACATAGGCCTCCTCCAAGTATTGCCACCTTGTGCGGTCCTGTGCCTGCCTCATCCATCGGCTTCCTACTATGTCGCATCAACTGAGACTTTTCCATTTCTAACAGTTAACTATTGTTTGGAAAATTGTGCACCACTTTGAGAATTTTAAAGTTGAACTCTCATATAAGTGGTCAGCGATAATGTTTTTACGTTATTTCATAAAGTTGATGCCTTCAGGCAAGTATTCAATTCATCTGCAGGCGTTTCACGGGCAACGTCTGACTGAAATCGTCTGCTAACAATATCATCAAGCCGCCAATGATATTATTATTTCGCCGAAGATTCTTTAGTGTGAAGTTAAGTACTTCAAGTGATTTCTCATGTGCCATTGTGCACTCATCTCAAACAATGAGCTTGCATTGCATCAACTATTTTCCCATTGCACTGGATCGGGAAATATTGCATTTTAGAGTATCAATTGTGTTTAAATTGAGTGGCAACTTAAGCGCAGAATGTGCAGTATGACCGACATCTAGAAGAATCGCCGCAATCCCAGATGATGCTAATGCCAAAGCTGTGTCCCAGCATGTTTTCCCTGTTCCTCCAGCTGCGTCCAGGAAGAATAGACCACCAGTATTATTGTCCACCGCTTGCATTAATGTTTCGTATACTTGTTTTTCCTGTTCATTTAGTAACGGCACATTATTTCGAACGAATTCCTGCAATGTATCAATATTGTATTGCAGCTCTCAATTTAATTCTTGGTTTAATGCATCGTGCATCGAACGATTTGACGCAATCATTCCTACTTCAATCAGTTGTTTGTTAGTAATAGTAAAGTCAATCCTTCAATGGCAATCCTTCATTATTTCATCGATTATTTGGATGTCAGGATTATCTGTTTGAATGCGCAAGGGATGCAAGATATCTTCACATATTATGTCGTCTTTGTATTTGTTCCATAACTGAATTAGTTGTGAAAAAGAACATGTGGTGATGATAATTGCGAACAGCGTTCGTATTTGGAATGCATTTGATAAAACTACTGAATCCGCAAGTGTTAAATCCCAATGAGAATCGTTCTCCAGCAAACCCAATAGTTTACATGCTTCATAATATGTTTGACATTGGTGGTCATTCACAGTTTTCAAATGCGCAAATGATTTTGGTCCACGTACATTTACCAACAGCAGTCGCAAATAAAAACATTCATTATTTCTAGGATGAACAGTATACATGCGACCTAGTGCATCAGTGGAAAACACTATTAGATTTTTTTGCGAAATATTACATAAAACGAAGCCATCTGGTGGCGAAACGGAGTTCACCGGGTTTGTTCGTAAGATATAAATTTTATCCATATTCTTTTAATATTCTCAGGCACCCGTTCATCCCAACTTAATTTTAGTAGCCACAGATATTATTGTAAAAATATTTTAAGTATAATTGTACATGCACTCAACATATTTAACGGGTCAAATTGAGTAAAAATTTGCACAATACACGTGATTGATTTGAATTTAAATGTTGATGGTTTCCAATTAAAATGTAAGGAAACGAAAAACTTATTTTTTTCCTTTTCTTTTGCAATTCACAGTGAACACAATACCAATAATACGAAATTAACTGAGCAGAGAAAAATGAGTAGCTGTCAAACAATGTATCACGCACCGGCGTTTGTAGTACTTGCTATGTATCAGAGATGGCGCTGTATTATGTGTATGTGAAAAATGATTTTCCCGCTTTTCCGTTGAAATTTCTCCAATTTTTTTTGCTATAAACCTAACGGAGCCCATAACCTTTCCGACGAATGCAAAACCGTAGACATCGGTTCGTGGGTTCTGGAGTTATAGCGTCAGGAAGGAAAACCCGACTTATTTTTATATAGTAGATAATGCCACTTTGTGCGGTCTTGTGTATTCCTCATTAATTGGTGTCACACCGTCTTAACTTGGTCTTCGTGCTTTGCACATCCACCACCACTTTAACTGGGCAATCCTAAGTGGTATGTCGGTCAATTAGTACTACTACGGATCTGCTTATTTCAGATTCGATCATGCAGTAGCTTTCTCCATTCGCCAATGAGTGACCATCGTTTCAGTTATATTAGTGATTTTTGACATGTTAAATTACATTTTAACTCCAAAAATATGCCATAAAAATTTCCTATCGTGATACTGATACCACATTGTAAAACTGTTTCTAATCTTGTCAAACCCAAACCCACGCGGATTGTGCGTGAGGAGATTGAGGTATTAGAATTTGAACTGCGGCTCTTTGACGTGTAATCATTCTGATTCATATAAATACTTTGATTATTATTGCTTTACTTGGGGGGGGGGGGGGGGGGCGGGGTAGGTCTTAGTGGGACGGGTTCTTTCGCCAGGGAACTCGCCCCTATAAAATGCTAAGTTATGCCAATTGTGTATGCCTAGGAGTGCGAAGCTAGGCTAACGAGCACGCACCGACAAGTACGTCATACACGTCCACGCCATCATTAGTACGCCGACGCAGACTAGTGATGGGCCTGCATTCTCCATCGATGTAGGTCGTCCTCCCTGGGCACTGTTGTGGTCGATAACGAGCTCGCACTCTTTTCCACCTACCTCGTGACCACAACAGCCAAGTATGACGTGCGAAGGCGAGTCTTCGGCGCCTTGTGTCACTTGCAGTCCCCGCACCGCTGGGGAGCCGGGGCGTGCTATCCTTGTGGAGACTGACGACTCCGCAGTGTTGGTTTGCCTCGGTTCCCTGGCGGGGTGGGGCCTGCGAAGTGACACCTAACCGAACATCCTGGCCAGGGGAAATCAACCCCGAAGAAAAAATAAAAACAAAACTAACCATGCACCCAACTGGGTGCTGGCTGAAAGAGGCTATAGCAAGCCTTGGAGCCTACTTAGCTCCAAAAAGGTCTAGAGATAGAGGAGAGGGAGTTATGGGAAGACAACCCTAAATTACACAACTATGGAAAAAGCAAGACTTAAAGAGAAATTACCCCAGGAGGGTACCGGCTTAGCTGGAGAATCCCTCCCTGAGCATAGCTCAGGCTGCCCTACGTATTCTGGGGGGGGGGGCAAAGAATTGCTACCTAGTACTACTTCATCAGATAAACCAAGGAAAATAATGACTCAACAAATTTTCCATCCTGCTCTATTCCATCGCCAAAGATCAGCATCACTCAGTGGAATGAGCCAGAAACATATTGACCCAGAAACTTCAGAAAATGAACGACACATACACAACCCTAGTGCACCATGGTAACGAGTGCCAAATCAAAAAAGAAATCTCTCCCCTGAAGAAAACGAGCCAAGCAGTAACCAAGCCAAAAGGATGCAGCGACGAGAGGCAATTATTAACAAACACAGAGGATTAAATACTCCTGACCAAAATACCTCTTCCAACATAGATACAAACAACAGCTTTGAATTGTTGGATGTGGACGTAGAAGAAGTCACAGCCAAAAGAATACCTAAACCGCCACCAATCATTCTGTATGGTATTGATGACCTTGCAAAACTCACCCAACTTGTCGAGGAAGTTATTGAAAAGAATGATTATACATATAAAGTAGTATCCAAAAACCAGCTTATAATTTCCTCTAAGAATGTTGACAAATATAAGGCATTAATCGAGCATATACGAAGTAAGGGACTTATAGGTCACACTTTTACCCGTAAAGACCAAAAACCTATGAGGGTTGTTATTAAACACCTACATTTTAGTACACCTAAAGATGCCATTATAGAAGCAGTAGAAAAAACTGGAAACAAAGTACAAGGAGAAATAGTCACTGCCCGGAAACAGGGAACCAAAGAGCCCCTAAATACATTTTTTGTTAATGTTGCTCCTCATGAAAATAATAGATTTATCAAAGAAATAAAAGTAATATACAACCAGAAAGTCACTATAGAAGACCCAATAAGAAAAATGACAGTGGTACAGTGCAAACGATGTCAACAATATGGACACAGCAAAAATAACTGCATGAGGCCATACAGATGCGTAAAGTGTGCCGGGGCACATAAAACTACAATGTGCACAATTAATGCAAACACCCCAGCAGTATGCGCACTATGCTCAGGAAGCCACCCTGCTAGCTACAAAGGGTGTCAGGTGTATAGGGAAGTCCTAGCAAGAAAGCAAATGGGAAACAAAATCCAACCACATCTGAAACCAAAATGTACTTTAGACGCTGCAACCAATGAGCTTGACATTGACACGGATGTAGTAATCATTGAACCTGATAATAACACCCAGACTATCCAACTGAAACAGCCGGTACTAAGCGTACCAGGCGGCTTGGGCCTGTATAGTGAAGCCGTCAAAAAACCAACTAAAGCTGCAGTACAACATATAAAGAAACCAAAAGCATACACGAGAGATAACACTAAACATATAGAACAACAGATACACAGGAAAGACAAAGCTGACCAAATGGAGTCACAGAGACCAAATGAGGAAAACCACGTTGACCATGAGTCACAAAGAACATACTTGAGAAAGTTTGAATACAGGCAAGAAAATAGACAAAGTCTAGAAGCAATTATAATGAAACAGACAGAAAGAATCGAACAACTCATCACACAACTTGGCGCAATGATGAACCTCATTACGACACTCATCAGCAGGCTTCCACAATGATGTCGTTACGAATCGCTACCTGGAATATCAATGGCATAGCGCCAAATCAAAAAGCACTGGAAATACTATTAAATGTCAACAAAGTTGATATTTGTCTAGTATCTGAAACCCACCTCAATGACCGCAGAAGTATTAAGATGGACAACTATAACATATACTGTACCAACCACCCCGATACCACATCACATGGAGGATCTGCAGTCATTATAAAAAGCAACATCAGAAACCACCTCCATAGTGAATTTCGGGAAGACTGGATGCAGGCCACTACCGTCACTATTAATGCAGGCATTGGTCCCATCAATGTTAGTGCTGTATATTGTCCACCAAAGCACAAACCGAAACAACACATGTTCGACCGCTACTTTCAGAGTTTGGGAAACAGATATATAAGTGGTGGGGACTGGAACTGTAAGCACACCCATTGGGGATCAAGATTGACGAACAGTAAAGGACGTGAATTAAAAAAATGCGTCGATAAACACAACCTAACAACACTAGGAACAGGAAAACCAACTTACTGGCCAACTGACGTCAACAGAATACCTGATCTAGTCGACTTCTTTGTTGTGAAGGGACTGTCCGACGTGTATTTCGACGTGGCATCATCGCTCGATGGTGACTCTGACCACACCCCTGTCATAGCTACATTTAGCGTTTCGGCCATACACAAAGCACAGAGACCAGCGCTATACAACCATAAAACAGACTGGGGCGCATTTGCTGAATACTTGGAGGATGAGGTTAACTTAAAAGTTAGGCTTAAAACAGAAGAAGATATAGATGAGGCAACATTCTACATCACAAACCTCATACAAGTTGCTGCGTGGTGTGCTACTCCGACGCTGAACTCTCCCAATCAAGTGGATAACATACCACTAGAAATACGCAATAAACTGGAAGAGAAACGGAGACAAAGGAGGCGATTACACTCCAGCAGATCAAATGTCGACAGGTCGGAATTTAACAGAATATCCAGGGAGCTAAAAGAGCTAATCAAAAAAAATCAGAACTCGACCTTTCAAGAAAAACTCCGCACGCTCTCAGCTCACAAGAAGGATAATTATTCCCTCTGGAAAATAACTAAGAGCTTTAAAAGACCACACAACCATACGCCACCTATAAGGATATCCTCTAACGATCCATGGGCCAGAAGCGAAAATGAAAAAGCGGAACTTTTCGCTAAACACCTAAGCGAAGTTTTCACACCAAACCAATCATCCATGACAGAGTTTGAGGAAGACGTGGATATTATGATCAATAGTGACCAGCAATTATCATTACCACTAAAACTTGTTACTCCGCGGGAACTAACTCGAACAATTGGCTACCTGGAAAACAAAAAAGCTCCTGGCTTCGACCTAATAACGGCAGAAATTCTTAAGAAACTGCCTAGAAAAGCGATAGTGTTTCTAACAATGCTGTTCAATGGTATCTTTAGAATACAGTACTACCCAAAGCTGTGGAAGATATCGCAAATAAATATGATTGCAAAACCCGGCAAACCACCAACGGAACCCAGCTCATACAGGCCTATAAGTCTTCTCCCCTTAATATCCAAACTTTTCGAAAAAACATTTCTGATGAGACTAAAACCAGTTCTCGATCAAAATAAAGTTATACCAGACCACCAATTTGGGTTTCGGGAGAAACATGCTACTGTAGAACAAGTACATCGAGTGGTTCACAAAATAAGACAATCGTTAGAGAAGAAGGAGTATTGCTCTGCAGTATTTATAGATATACAACAGGCATTCGATAAAGTTTGGCACAAGGGGTTGTTGTACAAACTGAAAACCCTCCTACCGAACTCATTCTATATGATCCTAAAATCTTACCTAGATCAAAGAAGATTCCAAGTAAAGTATGGGGAAGAGCTTTCAAGGCTGTATTACGTCACTGCTTCAGTTCCACAGGGATCAGTGCTTGGTCCAGTTCTTTACTCAATATATACAGCGGATCTACCTAAAACGGAAAATGTTGTAACAGCAACATACGCGGATGACACCGCATGCCTTGCAAGCGATGTGAACCCACTCAGTGCATCACTGAAATTACAAGAACAGCTGAACAAAATTAACGAGTGGCTGCAGAAGTGGAGAATTAAGCCCAGCATATCTAAATCCATCCACGTCACCTTTACACTACGAAAGGGCGATTGCCCGCCTGTGCGTATGGATGACAAACCGTTACCGAGTAGTAACAGCGTTAAATATCTTGGCCTCCACCTGGATAGAAGACTTACCTGGGCTAACCATATAAAAGCTAAGAAAACAGAAGCAACCTTGAAATTCAAAGAACTATCTTGGCTCCTAGGGCGGCAATCCAGATTGACACTCAGTAACAAATTGCTTGTTTACAAGGCCATCATACAACCGATCTGGACATATGGAATAGAACTCTGGGGCTGTGCTTGCAACTCCAACATTGAAATCCTCCAGAGATTTCAAAACGTTGCACTGAGAACAATTGCAAGTGCACACTGGTTTGTCAGAAACAAGGAAATAAAGGTAAAGGAAAAAAAGTAAAGGAGGTAGTCCGCAGGAACAGCATGAGATACAGGGAAAGGTTGAATAAACACACAAATGAACTGGCTAAGGATCTGCTGACTCCACGAGATGATGTTACTCGCCTGAAAAGGTGGCAAATACTGGAACTAGACAAGAGACACTAAGCTTATACAAAACTAGCTTCCACCATTATTTACGGTGCCATTCGATGGAATGGCGCTCTATCAAGTTTAACACATAAAATATCTGATTATGGCTGATAGCCGATTGCAGATCAAGTAGAACAAAAAAAAAAAAAAAAAAAAAATATAATTGTACATGCACTCAACATATTTAACGGGTCAAATTGAGTAAAAATTTGCACAATACACGTGATTGATTTGAATTTAAATGTTGATGGTTTCCAATTAAAATGTAAGGAAACGAAAAACTTATTTTTTTCCTTTTCTTTTGCAATTCACAGTGAACACAATACCAATAATACGAAATTAACTGAGCAGAGAAAAATGAGTAGCTGTCAAACAATGTATCACGCACCGGCGTTTGTAGTACTTGCTATGTATCAGAGATGGCGCTGTATTATGTGTATGTGAAAAATGATTTTCCCGCATTTCCGTTGAAATTTTTTCCAATTTTTTTGCTATAAACCTAACGGAGCCCGAGACCTTTCCAACGAATGCAAAACCGTGGAAATCGGTTCGTGCGTTCTGGAGTTATAGCGTCAGGAAGGAAAACCCGACTTATTTTTATATAGTAATATAATGATTTACCTACAACTAAAGGCACATAAATATGTGATGCCAGTTACAAACACACAATGCCCTGGTGATGGTGTAGGAAAGTGCTTGTGTGCAATGATTGAGATCATTGATGGTAGAGAGTTTGTCCTATAAATACCCCTCCCTGGCCTGCCATCTGGCCAGAGAGGTATTTATATATATACCAACTAACTTTATGCCAATTCATAGGTAGAGTTTGTTTTGGGCTTATCGAATAAGATTTGTCAAAACTTAGTGAAAGTCGATTACACATTTATTTAACTTTACAGGCGTACCTTTAATCGACTCTACATAACTTACAAGGCTGGAGGGCCTGGTTACACTTTGTATTCTTAGTGTACTTAATGAAAAGACTGTCTTTATCTAAATAGTTACTGAAAGCTTAAAAAAAGATGTCACGTAGCATAATAATAAGATCTAAAAAAATCTAAAAGACAAAATATTAAAACACGAAAAAATTCAAACAGGCAAAAAACATTCGGCAAGAATGTTTGCTGTAATTTTTTCCCGCGTTCAGCTGAGTAGCTCGCTCGTTCTACCAGGAAATGACGTTCAGGAATGAGGATACGTACTCGTTAATTTGCACCATAAATCATCGAAAATGTAGTTTTTGAACGCCTCTCTTGAATCTAACCTTTTTGCTGACTTGTCCTCGGCAAGTGTCGGATTTCAAAATATGTTTTTGGTAACTTTTTTCAGAAGCATGTTTAGATAGGATCTCTTGGAAATGTCCTTTTTATCTTTTGGGGAAAAAAAGTTGCAATAAAAATGTTTGATGGACGAATGCAAATGTTGCAACTACCTACTGCTAAAGATAGCATAGCATATTTAAACTACCTATAAAAAAGTAAAGTTAGTAATTATGTTGCTTTTTTTTTGTAAATGTGTTATTGTTTAGTTTTACTGTAACTAAATTGATTTTCTTTCTTTCTTCTATAGAAAGTTTACTGTACACAGTTGTGTATGATTATTGATTTCATTTAATTAATTATCCAATAAATAAATATTTGTCTATTAGGGAAAACGTGAGCATTTTGAGACTGTAAATTTAGTTGCAAAAAGTCAAGATAATATATATAATAAATAGCACAGTAGGCACCTACCTAATTGTAAAAATGCTATTTTACAATAATATATTTAATTTAGTCAAGACCATATTATTTAATTGTACAAATATTATACAATGCTTTTACAGTTCCACATACAGCTTTCCTATTTACGCACATAAACATACATAAGATCTAGATAAAAAAACAAAAGATCTGCCAGTCTGTCAATTGGCTTCACATTTATGACAGGTAAGTATAGACTACGTAACAAGGGTTACCAATTCTACCAATAGAAAACCGCAAATAAAAACTTACTAAAATATTCCGTAGGCTGAATATCTTCAAATACAACCAACGTCACCACCTCTTCTTAGTCCGTGGTTCAAAACCGAAAAACAAAATCAATCTGTGAGACCAATGTTGCATAATCAGGGCTAGTGTAGAGTTAGGCACTAGGGCATTGTTGCAGTAGGAAATGATTGAAAAAGCTGGTGACGAGTTGTTCAAGCCGCCAATAGGTCTCTTAAATCGCCTAACAACTGTATCACAACTCACCTACGACATAACAACCAAACGTAAAGTCCGAAGCATCTGGCAGCCCTGTACGGAACTTATGTTTTTCGTATTGCGTATAATATTGCGATTGTTTTGGGAATAAGCCAAGTGGTTCGGTTATCCTGACTTATTTGACCCCTGGGAGGAGTCCGGAACTTTTCGATAGTTCCCATATTAAAAGTTGATGTGATATACGACTAGGATGCAATGAAAAAAAATTGCTAGATTTTTTTTGAAACGGAACTTCTTTTCTGAAATTAAAATGGTGGATTTGCGAAAATGTTTTTGTGTTTATATAGTACTTATAACAGGTATTAGTTTTAGTATTCATCATCATCCACACTACACCCAGTCTCAAACATACTTGTAGAAAGAAAGAAAAGAAAGAAAGAAAATTTTTTTTTTTTTTTTTGTAATTTTTTTTTCTCGTTGCTGTACACAAGTACAGCTACGAGTATGTTTGAGACTGGATAGTACAAACTATGGGTCATAAACAACCGTTAAAGATACTTTGATACTTTTCTTATGTAAATAAAAGTTCAAAATGTTAGTAAGTGACTTCTTTTCGATTTTGTAGTATCTAACTGTATTCATCTTACTTCTTTTAAAAGAAAATAGCATGAAGGTTTAGAAAAAATAACGAACAGTTTATTAATAAGTAAAGAAAAACGAAAAAAGTGATCAATTTTTTTTTTACTAATTTTTTTAGAAAATGATATGGATTAGAAGAATATCACTAAATATTTCAAGAAACTAAATACCTATTAGACAAATAAAGCCGCTGAAGGAAACATTTTGTGCAGTAGTAGCTGCACAAAGTGTTTACTGCACTGCACACACTCAAATCATAATATGTAAGTAGTGGTGCCATCCTGAGCTCCTATGAATACAGATAACACATAATATACTTAAACGTCTATTTATAAGTAAATCAGTAGTAGTAGTTATTTCGAAGTCATAATTTTCCCAAAAGTCCATCTGCCCTTTACCCCAGAATGCGAACATCATTATTTACGTTCATTATAATCTATACAAATGTCAATGTCTTACCTAATTAGCGTCCTACTCTTGAGGAAGTGTACCTCTGCTCCCGTGGGATTATAGTGCATGGCAACACCTGTGGGAGCACGTGGACACTTGGAAACTTTTTGCTACACTGTTTCACACTTTTGTACAATTTTGTTTCGATGAGATAGGATGTTGTTCGCACTTTAGCCGGCTGTGTGTAAGTTCTCGTGTTTATAAAATAGTTCCTGAAAATAAAATTACTGTTGTGTTGTTTTTTTTTGCTTGTTTCTTTATATAAGTAAGAATTACGCGCACTGAGGCAGTCAGCGTCACTATCAGCGTCTGGCCTAGTAGTAGGCCACTACTAATCCAGACCAATTACTATAGGGTTTTACATCATATTATCAAAATTTTTCTTTCGCTTTTCTCTTAGATGAAGTGAGATCATCACCTATGCAGTACTAGCTCTGTAGTAGGTATAGGCTCAGCTTAGTTTAAGACTAAGTTGCAACGTGTGAGAAATATAATATTATAAGTATAGAAGATCCCAGAACATAGCAAAAAGGTTTCACGTTACAAAACTTTTTAATTGTATCTCTTATGCTATTCATTTAAAAAGGGTACAATGCTCAATTGTCATACCAGGAAAAAGTTATTAAGTAATTTTTTTCTAAACACAACGCACCTTGCGTCCCAGATCTTATTGATGATCTATTGCAATTTCCATAAACCCACTGGCCTAAAACCCGTTTACATTAGTCCTGCATCCGCCATTTTAATTTTTTTGTATGTCTTTTGTTGTCTGACATAACACTTGCGTAGTCGATTATTTGACAAAATCTCTTTCGATATTTGTTTATGTGAAAAGGTGTTCTATATTACCTACGTAGGGTAAACCTTCTTGTTACGCGCCAATATGTTTATGAATAAAAACTAAAATCGAACTTTTCATGGTAGTAAGGCTTCATAATAAAAAAACATCATCATTATCTTAGTTGAAAAACATTTACTGTTGAAAATAGGTTTACTTCAAAAGTTTTCTTCAGTCCTGTGTCTCCCTAATCTATGGTTTCGGCGCCTTTACTAGATCGGCGGTTTACCTGGGTCTGCCCACCCTGTGTTTTCCGGAGTTAAATGAAATTCATATTTTTTTAAATAAGTACCTACCTCTTCTTGACGTCACATTCTTGCATCTAACAAAGTAGGTACTAACGTAAGTTATTTTATTTTTTAAAAATGAACTCATTATAAAGTACGAATTTACTTCTTCCCCATACAAGCGTACGTAAACGAAGCAGTAGTTTAACATTAAAAATAGTCGTGTACAACAACTGTGCGTATCACCCTTCTATTTAAAAGGTGCATTTCATGGACGGGTTGAGTGTACTTTCCAAATGGTATTGTTAAATAAAGTGTTTATTTGCGAATACATCTGCGCTGCAACATTATGTATGTATAATTTTGTTATATGTTACAAATGAGGTTGAATATTATAAAAAAAAGGTTTTTTGCACAAAAGAGTTGAATATTGTGTGACTGAAGTTCTTAGGAATTAAAAAATATGATCCTCACACATTCACACAATCTCATCTACTCTACTTTCTGTAGTGTAATCCATCACTAAAAGAAGAAGAATCTATTTATTTCTATAAAATAACTACCTATGAGCAGCTTCAAATATCTTTTCGAAAAGAAAAAGAAAACTACAGATACAAATCCCCATACTAAACTGCCAATTTTTGTATTAGCAAACCATGTTTTACTTCCACCACTGGAAAAGATCGGTCAGTGGTTCACTAAAGCGTTTGATACCTACTCAAGTTCTCTAGCTCATCGGTACTTTATTCGGTACACTTCACCTTTCATGAAACCCCGAATTATACAACATATTAATGACCACGGCTACAGCTGCAGGAATCACTTAGTGTTATAAAAACAGAAAGAAAATAGCACACCGTAAATAAAATGTAACAGTAAAATTTGCAAATAAAATTTTATTATAACTCTACTTAATTACACCAAAAACAGTTGGGTTATGGGGCAAATCGTCCGATCTAAGACTGATCCTCGGACGAGTTGCCTCATTCGTAAAACGTAGGAGGCTTTTCGTCTGAACAAGAAGTGGTCCTCGGGCGAGTAGCCTGATTTTTTAAAAGAACGATTTTAAGGATTAATCAAATTATTAAAACGTGAGAGTTTAAAAAAAAAACAAAACAGCGAATTCGTAACTTTAATAAAAAATATAGTTTCATAACAATAATATATTTATATACAAAAAAAAAAAAATAGTGCAGGCAGTCTCATCTTCGGATCTGACTCATGCAGAGGTCATGCTCTCGACAAAACTGTCGGTTTACCCGGTGCAGCTACGCTGTATATTCTACATAGCTGTATTGTTGCTCATAAGCCGATACACTTTGTAAATGAATTTGGGTGGCTCTGCCACTGTACGAACAAATTGACCTTAAGGTCCGTTCGTTGTCGTCCTGATTGTTATTATTTGTGTACTTAGCTATTTGTGTTATTTTAATGTGTTAGCCACCGAACCATAGGTTATATACCGCTCAGTGCTGATGCTGATCCTTGATTCTACAAATATATTATTGTTATGAAACTATTTTTTTTTTAAAGTTTATGAATTCGCTGTTTTGTTTTTTTTTAAACTCTCACGTTTTAATAATTTGATTAATCCTTAAAATCGTTCTTTTAAAAAATCAGGCTACTCGCCCGAGGACCACTTCTTGTTCAGACGAAAAGCCTCCTACGTTTTACGAATGAGGCAACTCGTCCGAGGATCAGTCTTAGATCGGACGATTTGCCCCATAACCCAAACAGTTGAATTAGTCATAAATACTTACCTTTATGGTTTGTTTTCAGTAAACAAAATAATAATATCGACTATTGTTACTTTCTTCTAAAGAGAACCGTAAAAGGAGGTAGTAATGCGATTGTAAATCTATTTTGGTTGTTTTAACTGGCTGAAGTAGAAACAATAGGGTGAAAGTAAAACTTAAAAACAACTGAATATTTGTCTCTTGAATACATACTTTGTAAAATTATTCAAGAAACATACAGAATCAATGTTTGTAAGTGTATTTCCATGTGGTCACGGACTAAAAATATAGAGTGTCAAAATTCATTTTTATCATAAGGGTGTCGTATAAGGCGACTAAGGAAAGTCTACTTAAGAGATTCTTCATCATAACAGCCCATTAATGTCCCACTCCAGGGACGGGACTCCTCCCGTGACGGAGGGATACTTGGCCTACTAATACCACGCTCGCCAGACGGATTGGTACAGGGTTTAATTTCAAGTTTTCCTTTTTTTTTTTTTTTTTTTTTTATATTTGACACGGCAGAGTGACTGTATCGCACCTGATGGAAAGCGCGTATACAGTCCATGAATGAGGGCGACGGATGGCAGGTCATGAAATGGCTACACTCCGTCGCCATCAGTTTGCCGGTCCATGTGAGACCTCGCGCTGGATTTACACCGGCTGAACCCCGAACACGATTTGCAAGTGCAAACCATTTTGGGGGGTTTTTCGCACAAGCGTTAGGTGGTTCGCTACCCAGGCGGTCAACGGTTGACCTACCACCAAGCTCAAAAAAAGATGATATGCGGTCTCTAAACCCTTGGTCGCCTCTTACGACCACCACGGGTATGTAAGGGGAGGCGAATTGTATTCTATAGCCGTCGCCTCACGGCGAAAGCCTTCCTTTTTTTTATTTCGTCAAGATAATATTGACGGATAGTCCCTTAGTCGGTTTTTACGACACCAATGGGATGAGATGGGGTGGTGATGGTGACATATTGTATTCTTACTCCGTCACCACACGGAGAGTACAAGGTACTCATAGGTAAAAAGAATTACATTCGCAATCCTAAATAACTCGTCCATGAGAACGGCATTTTTTTTAATTCCAAAAAGGTACTTGCTCCATATTCCCATCGACCTCCTTCAAATATTTACAGGTACCTAAGTAATTTTTTTACAAAAAAAAAAAAATTAAAAGCCCAATAATGGACCCCCGGTGAAAGTTTTGAATAAGAATCGGTTGACGAACAAACACACATAATGCTACTTTTTTATTTACGTATCTCTAGATATTTGCAAAAAATATTTTTCGGACCTTTCTCCGAACCGATGTTTACCACAAAAGGGTTTTAAATTTCATACAGATGTCTTTTTTTCGGAAATATGTTTTTTTTTTGCGTATGACGTATGGGTAAATGTGCGTTTGTAGGAATAAGTAGAATACAAGTAGAAATGTCATCTTGATATCTTCTCATAAGTAGAAACGGTTCCCACACTTTTCTTCCCTTCTTACTTACTTTTCTTCCGGCCTGGCCATAACCCTTATCCACTTTATTCAGCGTAACTCCATCAAACTATAATCCTTTTCCTCCTAATTATGTGTTCATGCATACCTTTCTTACTTTCCTATTCTTTGACAATTTATAAACGATTTGTTTTTCTTGTTGCAGTTTTATAATCCGATCGAATTCGACTATTTAGTTCCTGTTTCAGCCACAAAACCAATCGAAATAAGTGTTTTAGTTTTTATTACTTCACATTAAGTCATAGCACTTCGGACTCGGGCAGAATTGTCGATATCGGCATAGTTTGCCATATAAAAGAAAGAAGAAGTAGAAACGTTATGTCACCTTAAGTCAGGAGAAGTTTATAAATGTTCTAATTAGGTACTTATTACAAAGTTAACAAAATATTTTTAACATAATTTAAATTATGCTTTACGTTGCTTTCATTCCACCAGGTTATTTTTCGGGCAGAGTTAAATGAAAATACAGACATGAACTCTATGGAAAGTGTCCTATAGGGAGAAAGAGGCATTGATTCAGAATCTACAACTCAATTAATACCGACATACAATATTGCCCAACATGAGACGTTACTTGCCAACCGTTGTTGATTGGTCAAGGCATCCACGCTTTGACTCTTTCTCCCTTTTAGTAAAGATTTAGGAGTATTAGGTTCACAATGGGATTGACTGTCGAACAAATGGAAAAGAAATCCCTGCAACAAAATTATAATAAAAAACCCAAAAAAAAAAAACAAAACCGTTAACAAGCCTCATGGCACACGTCTATTCCATATTTAAAAAGTGACATACACAAACGTCTACATTAATCCATATTTATATTCATGTAATATTTGCTCAATAAATCGCAAGCAAAAAATATTCAAGCATTCATGATATCAAAAATTATTTAGTGGAATAAAATTGGTCTGTACGCCGCTGACAAGAAAATTGTACTTTACATGACATTTCGATATTTGATAGACAGTCACCTTTGGTGGCCATTGTAACACGCGTGCCCTTTGCCATCATATAATATTTATACAATAATCTTTTTGTGTGGCAGTTCATAACGTGTGCCTAAAATTTAAAAAAAAACAGTTGTTCGAAAAGTTAGTCGATTCGTTTTTACTCTGTGTTTTATTTTTCTTCCTAAATAATGTTGTAAGAAAACAGATTAATGTAGATTCAACCTGTGTAATGAAGAGATGGAAATCTCCAAATACTGTGCATAAGTAGGTACCAATTCTTTGTGTGGTGTATCCGTGTGGTGACGGAGTAATAATACAATATGTCACCACCCCATCTCATCCCATGGGTGTCGTAAAAAGCGACTAAGGGAATAACCGTAACTACTATGTATCTTTACAAAATAAAAAGAAGGAAAACTTGAAATTAAACCCTATACCAATCCGTCTGGCCAGCGTGGTATTAGTAGGCCAAGTAACCCTCCGTTACGGGAAGAGGCCCGTCCCTGCAGTGGGACATTAATGGGGTTTTTATGATGAATAATTTTTGGCTAGCATGTAAATAGTTGTTCCCATTTCTCTTCATAAGTGTGTGAGGTCCGTCCCTGGGTGAGACTTTTAGATCTGAAGTGACGGACTTAATTTAAGTAGAACTTAAATCTAACTTTTTATTAGTAGGTAAGTATCTACTACTTACTTACTTACTTACATAATCTAAAGTTGGTGATAAGAAAAAAAAATGTTCCTTTTCAACTTTATTTTTCCATAAATCAGTTTTGTCAATTTCATACTGAACTACAAATTATTTATTTATAATAGATAGATACATAATTATATCATTCTCTCACAAAATATCTTAAAACTAAAATGAGATGAAATAAATTGAAAATTAAAAACATGAAAATACATAGACAAAATGAAAAACAAATGATTTTTTAAACGAAAAATGATAATGAAGGTGCGATTGACTTATACTACACGTAGTCGTCTAAAAAGCTTGAACTAGCGAGCTTAGTTGACAAAAACTTTCATGTTTGCTACTAATCATAATACTAAAACACCAGTCCCATGTACCATATATGGTACATGTGCATTGTTTTACTATTGTGTCTGCTGGCGGCACTGTGAAAAGGTTAATATGAAATTATAAATTCGTCGAAATAAACTGTTTATTTTTTAGATAAAATTGGTGTAAAATTAATGAAAAATGATGTATATGGAGATACGTTAGATGACCATAGGCCTGATGATGATGATGAAATAAAAAATTAAAAGTATTGCTGGCAACGCCATTGTATATTTAGCGAGAACTGCCCATTATTCCTTTGTAAAATATTTTAAAATTTAGTAAATAATATATTTTGTTTAAATAAATAAATTAAGATGACAGTATGTGCTTGTTTATTAATTATAATTAATCTGTTTTCATTATGATAGTAGCAAACGTCCCAAATTATCCCAATGCCAGTTTTATTAAAACATTAAACATACGTTTTACTAATAATAAATGCACTCAATGGCGAATAGCATTAATTAAAAACATAAATCTAAATAAATGCATTAGTTCCATACTAAATCTAAAATGTAAATCATAATTTCTAAATTTACGTCTAGTAAATGCTACGTATATGGGCAACCTTAACTTGAGCACATAATTATTACACTAAAGCTTAATTAAAAATATAAATTAAATTAAAATTATCAGAAAATGATTGAGTATTTTTTAACCGAACTATTTAGCGGATTTATGTTTGGTTCTAAATTCCCGCCATCTTGTCATATAAAATGGTCTATGGAAGAATTTTTTTTTATACTTATCCCAAATGTGACTTGTTTTTCTCTGCTAAAGTCTTTTGCAGCCTATTATTGTTTAAATATAAAATTAATACATTTATTTCGACGTCACACGATCTTAAGTTATTTAAAATTAATTATTTCCTACGCATGACTGAAGAATATTATGTAACTATCAGTCTTAGATATACAAGTCGAAGTCGAAACCACCTCCTCCATTGAGGTAGTCGTACAGGTAGACCTCCATCTCTTCCAGAGCTTCAAGGCTGGGGTCTCGCACCGGCATATCCCGGATAGATCTAGCTTGGCGGGAAAGTCTGAAAAATTAAAACGTAACAATTTTCATGAAATCGTCTGCTGTTAGTTATTTTTTGCTAGAAGAGTATTTAAAATATGATTTACTTTTTACGCCGCCACTTTAGATCTAGCTCTGCTTAGTCTGACTATTTGATTTTGTGATGGAAACATTGTATGGTATTACATAATTATTTTTTATTATCAATGCCACTGCGATATCTCTCTGCAATGGCGCTAAGCTTCGCTCCTTCGCTCCCACGATAGACATTTGTGCATGTGTGTGAACAACATCAGGCTGTCTTCTTCTATAATGCCCGATTTACACATCGACAAGTACAGTGGCGAGTTAAGTAGTATTTTAAGATTAAGTTGATTTAAATAGATCTCCATCCTATTTTTTGGCGAGTTAAGTACGAAGTAGCCCCGTCTCTCGCGTCTCGCCAACTTAACTTGCCAAAAAATAGGATGGAGATCTATTTAAATCAACTTAATCAACAACTTACTATTTAACTCGCTACTGTACTTGTCGATATGTAAATCGGGCTTTACAGTAGCTCTTTGCTGCCCTTAGACTTGCGGTCATAGAGGACGGCGATGCTAAGCACAATAAACCAGTCTTCGGCGCCATGAGACCATCCTATAGCTTTAGAATGTAATAGTACTTTGATATAATAATACTTACGTATTATTATATAATGCGTAGGTCTGCGTGTGGTGACGGAGTATGTTACCACCCCATCTCATCCCATGGGTGTCGTAAAAACCGACTAAGGTACTAATCGTAAATATGATTTTTACGAAAGTAAAAGAAGGAAAACTTGAAATTATACCCTATACCAATCCGTCTGGCCAGCTTACAGCTGGATTAGTAGGCCAAGTATCCCTCCGTCATGGGAGGAGGCCCGTCCCTGCAGTGGGACATTAACGGGCTGTTATCATGATATAATAATACTTACGGGAAGTCGTTGTCAGAATCAAACACGTTGTACTCCTTGTTGTAATGTTCATTGATGTCCTTCATGATGCAAGCCTCCAACTTCTTGTGCTGCACGGGAAATAGAAAATTAATTAAACGTTGATAATCTATACTAATATTATAAAGAGGTAAAGTTTGTGTGTTTGTGACGTTGTAGGGGGTAATCTCTGGATCTACTGAACCGATTTTAAAAATTCTTCCTGTGTTGAATAGTCCATTTATTAGAGAGTGTCATAGGCTATATATTTATCACGCTATGACTAATAGGAGTGGAGCAGTAATTAAATATGTTTAAAAAGGGACGTGCTTTTTTCGCCGCTCAACGAAGTGAGCACGGGTCAGCTAGTTCAAATATATTCATACTCTATCTTATAAGAATATAGAAATTCATCCTTTAAATACTCCCCGTTATGAATCATACAGTTTTTCTCAATCTTATTGGATATTAGCAAATGTATCGGTAACATAATTACGAGTATTATTGTTAGAAAACAGCATGACACATTACTTAAAACAATTGTTAGGGCCATTTCATCCATCCAGCTCAAACAAAAGACGTCCTTTGAACGTCTCCAGCCTTCTCTATCCTGTATTTGACAATCAGAGGTTGCCCGCCACTTTTACTAGATCCGGAGCGTTACAACTTGGGTAGCTTGAAGCTCCCCAAGAAACGAGCGTACTCCCTTTTTAATGGTCGGCAACGCATCTGTGATTCCTCTGGTGATGCGGGTGTCCATAGGAGGCGTGATCACCGCCTCCTATGGACACCCGCATCACCAGAGGAATCTTGCATCAGGTGACTTGCTGGCTCATAAAAAAAAAATCGTCGGCCACCTTTCAAGGGGTCTTTCCACTCTTATTTCTTTCGGTAGCCTTACAGATATGTCACAAAAAAAATGTCCAGTGTATTACAGAGTTGCATGTACACACAGCAACTAATCAAGCTAGACACTCATGTACCTTAATACCTTGAAGTAAGACACAATTTCAAATGAAAATGTTTAACTTGATGTGTTGCTGTGTATACTATCCTTACCTTATAACACCTGAAGAAGAATACAGCCTTGATTTGTTCTCGAGGATGAAGAGATATATCGCGCTTCTCTTCTGGCACGCATTCCTGCAATAAACATAATAGTCTTAGTTTTGTGAATATGCGAGGATTAAAATATTATTATGATCAGGTTGCCTGCCCTGTCAGTAGACACAATAAATAAATACATAAAGTATTCCTCACACAACGCCATCTAGTCCCAAACTAAGCAAAGCTTGTACTATGGGTACTACTACTAGACAACGGATAAACATACTTAAATACTTTTTTTTGTAAATACATACATAGAAAACATTCAGACCAAAAACTTTTTTTGACAAAACATTTTTTGTGTTTGTTACCTGATTTCTTGTTAAATACATTTTCAAATTAAAAGTACAAACCGAAAACTTCTGGCAGAACAGTAGTCCTTCTTGAATATCCGCCTTCAGTTCATGTGAGACTGGCAGATTGCTTATCCTCTGTGTTATTTGCTCGTAGTTGGGCTCCATGTTGCTGTCAATGTAGCCAAGTTCCTGCATAACGCATGTGACGTTCTGCCCGGGTTGACCTCTTGCTGCGTTCATGCCTAAACGACGTCTGAATGACGATGATTGTCTCTGGAACATAAAAATTACTGATAAGTATAAAGTTTTACTTAAGAAGACCTTTTTATCCGTGTGGTGATGGAGTAAGAATAAAATATGTCCCCACCCCATCTCATTCCATGGGTGTCGTATAAACCGACTAAAGGACTAACCCTAAATATTATCTTTACAAAGCAAAAACAAGGAAAACTTCAAATTAAACCCTTTACCAATCCGTCCGGCCAGCGTGGTATAGGCCAAGTATCCCTCCGTCATGGAAGGAGGCCCGTCCCTGCAGTGGGACATTAATGATGGGCTGTTATGATGAAAGAAGACCTCATTCATCAAAAAATATAATATTATAATATTTAAGACATAGTTATTGTGATTGGAAGCTGTCACTCGCCTGTTGGTGAAAACCAGATCCTAAGAACTCGGTATTTTACTAATTTAAAGTTCTAAATGCCCTTTAACGGCACTCGACATGCTTGACAATAACGACAAATAAGTTAAACTGGTAGAAAACCCAATACCGATTTGTATAGTCATCATGGTATTAAATGTCATGGTGTCATTAAAGAAACCCGTCCTAGCAATAAGGGTTTACATATTAGGTTTAAAAAAAAATTAGATTTATTTTTGTATTAAAACAAGACTACAAAAGCTAATAATTTCATAATTTTATTTTTCGGCTGACAGTATTTTTGTTTATAAATTATCAAAATACTGAACTAATTTTGATAAAAAAATGCAATAATCTCGTTCTCCATTTACCCCTTTACTTATAAACGCCTCTTAAATTTAATCACTGTTTAGCGAGATTTTTTATTACGAAAACCAACCTTATACCAAACAATGTAAGAGCTTAGGCTAATTAATCAATTGACTAAAATTTAAGAATTTTTTTATGAGTAAGGGGGTTAATTAAAGTCAGCTAATAAGATAATTCAATTCTCCGTGTGGTGACGGAGTAAGAATACAGTGTGTCACCACCCCATCTCATGCCATGGGTGTCGTAAAAACCGACTAAGGGACTATCCGTAAATATTATCTTATCGTAAAAAAATAAGGAAAACTTGAAATTAAACCCTATACCAATCCGTTAGGCCAGCGTGGTATTTGTAGGCCAAGTATCCCTTCGTCACGGGAGGAGGCCCGTCCCTGCAGTGGGACATTAATGGGATGAATAAGATAATATACAACACTTACCGACATCCTATTGTTAGCCGCGAAGTAAGGTTGTTGGAAGAATCCCTGCTGGTATTGCTGGGGCATCACGAAGGGATTGTAGGGAATGTTAGGTGGATAGTACGATGGAGCTGCGTAGGGATTGGGGTAAAAGGGATTCGCGTTGTAAGGTCTAAAGCTACCGGGATACACGTACGGTGGCATCGAACTTTGTGGCGGGAAACCCTGTGGATGAAACAAAAAAGTTTTGTTAATTTATTTTGCCAAATGTACAATAATAAACTTAAATATTAGGTAGGTACTCTTCAATAAACTGTCTTTTATATAACATTTTTTTAAGTAACGATTTAAATGTTTTATAAATAAACTGACCAGAAATTGCAAAACACAGTTCATGTGGAAGTTACCTGTTAACCAGCAACACGACTTGATATATAGATATAAGCCCTAGATAAATAAAATTGTAAGTTGCCTGATTCAAACAAAAAAAAATAAACTACCCACCTACATTATTCTACATACTCAATACTATAAATAATAAATATCTTTATTGCCCTCCCTAAGTTACAAAAAGGTGTTACTTATAATATCACAGATACAATATTATGGACCCTGTTGGGTATGGCAGTTTAGAAGAGAGGAGGATGCTAGATTTTAATAATATATTTATACAGAAAAGCATCAAATTAGCATAATTAGTTTTAAAAATGTAATTATCATAAATAAAAATTAAATATACTGAGGTTAAAAATACTGAGGTTAATGATTTATCCTAAGTGTAAAATCTTGTTGTAAATTCTAAGTCATAATCCATATAAGTTGACTCGTCGATTTAAAATCTAAACGGAATTATAAGGTATAATAACGAAATATTATATAAATGTCCCACTGCAAGGATAGGCCTCACTGGAGGGAAGGCTTGTCGTTAGTGTGCTTGGCGGCGGCATAGAAATACCCTTTGTTTTTAAGTTATACATAATATTTCATATTTTATATGTTTTACTTGATAAGTATACAATATACTGTTAGGCTTCGACCTTGTGATGTGACGCAATATTTCGCAATAGCCTACATAGCCTCTTTAGCTCAGTGGTAGAGCACTGGTCTCGTAAACCAGGGGTCGTGAGTTCAATCCTCACAGGAGGCATTATAAAAATCTTTATTTTAAATTTTATATAAAAAAATATTAAATGGTTATTTACCCCTGCAGGTCGGAATGATAAAACACCGGCGAATGGTTTTGACGGTTGTTGTTGTCCTTGATCACCTAATTGTAACTCTTCATTTTTATTGATATTAGCGCCATCTAGCGGTTTTGATGCGGACTTGTCGGAGAAGTTAGGCAAGTCATGGTTCTTATTTAAGAACATTTGTGACATTTGTTGTTGGTTCATCGGTTCTGGCATAGGTGGCGCTGATGCACATTTTATATTTGCATTTTTTACTTCTCTTGTAATTTGCTTCAGAAGGGCCGCGCCAAAACAGCTTTGATAAATCTGTGAAAAAACATTTACGATTTCATTGTTTTAATAACGTGATATACGTGAAAAATGCTAAAAGAAAATATTTCATAAAAGTTATCTTTCTAATTTTTCTTAATGCTTTTGTATTATGTTTAACCCTCCTTGTGTGCTGCCTTTACCCACCAATTTAATATTATTTTTAGTAATATCTTTAGTAGTTTCTAAGAATAAAAGCAAAATAAAATTGTTAAACATCACCTGATTAGTTCCTAATTTAGAAAAAAATACTTTGTACTACAAATCTAAAATTAAAGATATAACAGAACAGTTATTTAGCACTGTATCTACAAGCAGCCGTGGCCGAGCGGTTAAGGCGTCTGACTAGAAATCAGATTCCCTCTGGGAGCGTAGGTTCGAATCCTACCGGCTGCGAGATGTCTTTTTGGTATTTTTTTATTTTTAATATTTATTTAATAGTAATATTTTAAAGTTTACTTACCTTCAATAAAGCATAGTCTTTCATGAATTTGTTATCAGTACTATCAAGTCCTTGAGCGAACGCTCCGGCCAGAAACATCAGTAGAATAGGTATCCGCATTTTGTATCTGTGAACAAAATAAAAAAATATAGGTATATTTTATAAGCTAATCAGCAATTTAACTAACAATACTGACCAGAGAAAAAGAGGGGTAAGCAGATTAACTCTGATTTCAGTTTAAACTAGTCTTACCAATTTTCTTCGTTAAGAAGTTTTTGAATAGTACCTAAATACAGAAGCAGTCCTCTGCTGAATATAGTTCCTTTTTTTTCAAAATGTTAATTAAAGATTGTAATTTTGACACGAAACCAATTTACATTCGTTTTTATGAAATTATTTATTGTAAAAGTGACGTCTAAAAATTCGGTACTTATAGGAATGCCGTTTCTTTCCACTTGTGCCTTTAAAGCGGTGGTAAAATTATGTTAAATTTAAGATTAAAGTAATTATTATTTAATTATTGCAGTGGTAAACAATCAGTTGTTTAAATAAGTAAAGCTTTTTTAAGTCTAAGCTTGTATAGTAAGGACAATAATCTATGGATATTATATTTATGTGTGAATGAAAGAAACAAAAAGAGAGAAATAGAGATACCTACTCATACACAGATAACAAAGAACTCGAAATAAAACTCTACGAACGAACATTACATTAAAATCCCTCCGTTACTACATAAAAAACAATCTTACAGTAAGGTAAAATAACCCGTAATAAATAGATGAAAGGCGTGAGAATGGCGGAAAAGTAAAATAATACTTAAATAATAAAGCTGTCAATTATAATTTACTCTACCAACGCGTACCGTATTAAATAAATTAAGTTTAGTTCATAAACATAACACTAGCGGCCGTACCGTTAATGCAATTATTTAAACGCTCTGTGGCTTAATACTTTTCTGAGTACACGCTTCTAGTGTTTTTAGATCCGAATAAACGGACAATTATTTACCTGAGTGAAGTAATTTTACTAACTCATTACTACTGATGTCGATTTCCTACTCTAAGAAAGTTATCAAGTTTTTCCTATCACTAAAATGTCTCTGAATCTTCTCTTTAAGGTGTAAAAGTAAGCTTGTAAAGGAGTAGTATCTAAGTAAAAGAGCCTACGGCACCATCACTACACGGTATGAAATTGACAGGAACCGAAAGTCTTACTTATGTACAAATTACAGCAAACGGAGTCCATTTCACATTGCACTAAAAAAATAAGCCTAAGAAAAAAATGAGTACCTACCTACTTATATCTGGTCATATTTTATTAGCTTCAAAAAAAGAAAAATGTTCTCTATTCATATTGTGAACTTTCTACTACTTTTTATAATTATTATTTATATTACGGATTCATCATTGACTAAAGATTCAGCCAGAAAAAACTAGATACTGTGTAAAGTAAATAAAAGATGCAAGTATGTATATAAGTATAATAAGTACCAACACAGCGCTTTTGAAATAATCATCTGTTGTCATAAAATGAAAGGAAAATAGACTCCTGTCAATCAACTTAAGTACTTATAATAGTTATAAAAACAATATAAGTATTTAATAGTCAATCAAAGGAGAGCTACTAAAATAAATATTGATCGTTCATACCGGCTATTAAACTTTTTTAATCATTAACTAGTTGTTAAAATTAAAGTAAAACCTGTCAAAATCATTGGATGCGTTTCATGATTTTGACAGGTTTGACATAAAACCTAACAGCGCGTCTAAATGTAAAGACATGCATTATTTAGTGCTGGAGGCAAACTTAGCTCATTGCACGCACAGGACAGACGGATTGTGATGGGGGTGTAAATTAATAAGTAATAAGCAGTGCTTATTCTTTAGTTGATTTTTATGATAACTTGAGGTTGAGATGAGCTTGACATTTTGTATTCATACTCCGTTACCGATGCAGCTGCTATTAAACCAATCAAAACATCTGTCTTTGCTATTCGGATTCCGTGATGAATGTGTCAATAAATTTTAACGAGGCCAGAATTGTGATGGTAAGATTTCTAATAGCACACTTTAAAACTCCAGCAGTTTTACTTACTTAAAAAAGCAATTTTCTAAGTGGAACTGACATAATAAGTTAAAACACTAAAATTTGTTATTGATAATAATTATAGTCATAAAACCATACTGTGCTTTAATTTTACAACCAGCACCATCTATCGCTACGACACTAAAACTAAGTACAGTAAACATAATCTACTTTGAGCTTGTCAATATGCCCATAATCACTAAACGAGCTCATTGAATACTGTTTTTCCTTCGTTATCTATTAAAACGGTATCTACAACATGTCATCGGGCTTGATATTTTATTAATGACTTCCATCAATATCATTTATTTATTTTTTTATAAAGAGAGGCAAGTTTTACAGTAATTGAACATGAGTTAATCTAATTGCTAATACTTCTTGTAAGATAAGAAAAATGAATGTTTGATAAAGTTATTTTAATAAACGACTGCTGGTTTTTTAACGTATTGGTTACTCAGTAATTTATACTTAGATTAATTAGACAAAAATGTTTGTTTTAAAGAACACTTTCTTTCGATGAAATCCGAAAGTCTTTATGTAAATTAGCTAGGTATCGCAACAGAATCATAAACATAATGAAACTTGTTTTTAGCACAGTTGCATTTTATTTCAGTAGGTACTTAGACAATAATTCATAATGTAATCATTTGCAAGGCACGTCATTTTTCATCTCTGTGTCTCTCGTTTCGTTGAAAGGTTCAAAACAATCCTTTAACAAAGAAACATCATCATGTCAGCCCATTAATGCCCCACTGCAGGGACGGGCCTCCTCAATTAACGGAGGGATACTTGACTTACTAATACCACGCTGACGAGACGGATAAGGTTTTAATTTCAAGTTTTCCTTCTTTTTATTTCGTAAAGATAATATTCACGGAGAGTCCCTTAGTCGGTTTTTACGACAACCATGGGATGAGATGGGGTGGTGACACAATGTATTCTTACTCCGTCACCACACGGAGAACAAAGAAACATAAACCAATAGAATTGCGGTGCAATAAAAATTCTTAGGCACTACTCCGATTCTACATTCCTCAGCCAACCTAAGTTAAAACCTCTTTTGTAAGTTTGTTTCCTTGAAAGTCATAATCCAAGAGAAAGACATAACCGATTCTAAAATACTTCCCGTCCCGTGTGATGACGGAGTAAGAATACAATGTCACTACCCCATCTCATCCCATAGGTGTCGTAAAAACCGAGTAAGGGACTAACCGTGAATGTTATCTGTACGAAATAAAAAGAAGGAAAACTTGAAACTAAACCCTATACCAATCCGTCTGGCCAGCTTGGTATTAGTAGGCCAAGTATCCCTCCGTCACGGGAGGAGGCCCGTCCCTGCATTGGGACATTAATGGACTGTTAAGAAGATTCTAAAATACTAGTTACCTTTGCTACCATTGACAGTAAAAAAACGAGTTGCCATTATAATACTCAACATTCTCTACAACAAAGTTGCATTTCACTTATAGTTGCTGCAATGTTACAACCTCGAGGTTAAGGTTTAACAAATGGGCACTTTAACAAGTTATATATTACTTTAATGTGCTCATCAATACTGGTCGAAGTATGTAGCCCTTTTTTTTAAAGACTAAATTTAAAAAAGCCGTCGTCTAGCCGCTGGCTAACATGAAATTAGTATTTTGAAACCTGTGCAGGACTATTATTTCTTTTATGGGATACACAAATTTTAATTAAGTAATTTTACATTAAGTATAAAATAAAGTATAATTAAGACTAGTGCAGAAATTGTCTTGACTTCACCTTAACCACGACCAAATTTTTAAGAAACAGTTTTATCCATCAGTATCTATTAGTAACGTATTTTCCAAAATGTTAATAAAAAAAGGTTGCAGTAATCAAATGCATCAACAACTCAATTTAATCTCACAAGACAACATTAAAACTCTTGGCAAGATTAAGCAAGCTATAGAAAAAAAGTACCGGTCAATGAGAATATAAATTATTTTTATCTTGACAAGCCTTCCATCAACGTAGCCATAGATAAAGTTAACAGAGACAAACCTCCTACGTTTAAAAAGAGGCTTGGAACCTGTCAGAACGAAGCAACAATGTTTCTCGACGTCTTCATTTACATCCGACCATAGATTAATCAGTACTACTTAAACTAGATTTAAAAGGGCGGATTGGATAATGTGTTTCGCATAATTAATTACCCATTACAAGCAGATGTAGATTATGCAATGATTAAGTTACCTTTTGTTGATTGCCAAAAGGCAGCTTCCTAGCGTGTCCTGAATTCTTTGTAATTCAAGCTCTTTTCAATACTATGTACAAATCGTCTAAGTTAACAAAAATGCATTTTCAAATCAGCTCTGATTCTAAAGTTGAATTATTAATTACAATTATATTCAGTTGCAACTAAGAAAAATCTTTCAAAGCAAAGCTTTCAAAGCTTCATCTAGTGCAATCTAAGTTCCCGTCGCACCCTTTATCTGTATAAGTACATATACCTAACAGCAAAAAAGTACAAAAATCTCTACAAGACCGGGAAAAACTAGTTTTTAATAAGTAAAGTTGTACCGTCAACTATCTTACAAGTTCTAAGTGCAAGTCAAGTAGAAAAGCTCATTACGCAAGTAGAGGCAGATGCGCGGGCGCACATAGCTTGTAGCAAGGCCGTTAGTTCAATGACCTGCAACCTGTATGTAATTTAAAAAAAACAATAGCCTATGATAATTTTTTTGCTTCATAACGGAGATCAATAATTATAATTTGATTACAGGAGTAATTATAGGTAGGAGTAATTATAGGTTCTTTGATTGAAGTTGTTTAGTTAGGAAGTACCGTAATTATTGTAAGATGATGTATGTCTCTTGTGTTTGTATGTTTCATTAATTATACAGTTGAAAATAGAGATAATATTATAACTCAAATTTTAAATTACAGAAGGGAGAAGTTAGGTAAAATATTGAATTAACACATTGGCATGGTAATGTGACGTTTTTGTGTAGTGAAGTAAGCTCATTGAGGCACTTACAGTCAGCTGAAATCTCTGACTCATAAACGTTAACGGTGGTTAAGCGACGTCGGCGAGGTCATCCCTTAGATGGGTGACCGCGCAGTGGTATGCCATCTGAGTATCTCTGTGCACATAATATAAGCGAGAACGAGACTTTTTAAGCAATTACCTACACTAGACCCCCAATCTCAGTTGTTCGTTTGTTTTGTCTGAACTACTGATAATTTTTTAGTATCACTTGTTCAGATGTTATGTCCAAGCGCACTATTAAGCCTAAAATGAGATCAGTAGCTCAGTAAAGGATGTGAAACAAAAAACACATTAGCCTTTCCGTTTCGTCATAGTGGTACTTTAATATTAGTTTACAAGGCACTTTAATTCAGGTTTTGGATTAGCGGAAACTACTTTTGCTTTTAGACATTTTAAAACATGATAAAATTGGATCAGTAGCCCGATTGCGAGATAGGAAAGTACCGTAATAATGCTTGCGGTTAGCTTCTACGACGTGGTAAGTGCTTATTACCTTTATACAACAACTGCCTTACGGTAAAGGTCCGAAAGTAGAATGATAACTTTGGACAAGATCTACTTTAATGTTTTGGGGACCAAGTACTTTTATAAAGATGTGGTAGAGATGAAAACGTGACAAAAAACCACTGTTAAAGCTATTTCTGACGCCTCAACATTGTCTGCCAAAGCTCCCTTTAATGATGGAGAAAAATTTCTCTGCTAGGGGCTTCGAAACTTTTTTACTACTGAAATAGTAAGTACTATTATCACTTATACTTTTCGATAATCTCGTCTCTTCTACGCCAGGATCTATAACATGGTCTCACAAAAAGATCTAAAATGACATTCTGGAAAATGCTAATAGTCTTGAAACGTTAGTGTCCTGTCTTGGATTTTTTCTTAAAAAATTTGGAAGAATTGAAGAAATTCTTCTCTTGAATATCATGTTTTAAATAGTAGGTACCTACTTACAAATGGATAATCTTTACGTAAAAAGTAGAAAATGCAATACTATATATAATAAAAAATGCCAACCAACCTCCAATTTAGCAAGAATCCTTATTTAGATTTGGTTCCTACTTGAAGTTGGATTGTTCTAAAACTCTTTCACTCTACTCGTAATTTAAATTGTGTTTATCAGTTTGTAGTAATTCAAATTATGACTAGACACTCACAGGTCTAGAGTTTTTAATAATAAACCGGTCGGTTAATCCTAAAGGTTCTAATATACCACAAGTCAAAGTTCATAATAGAACAGTTACATTTTGAGAGACATAAAGATTATAAGAATTACTATTGAATAAAAAACGACGCTAAGCTTAAGCTATATTATACGCAAATAACAATAATATTACCATGTTTATAAACTATCAATAATAGCATCTATTTCTTTAAGCGGCTGTATGGTTGACCACAAAATGAAGACATTAATATATTTGCATGTTAACCTGCATTGTATCAGTTTTTACTGCAAGTAGTTCTTATGCTGTGTTTATTGTTGGTTGTTCTTATACTAAGAGTATGTTTATTGTGAGTTCATGGATTGTCGATCTTGTGCCTGTCAGATGTTATAATGATAGGATTTTGTTTTTTTACCGACTCGAAAAAAGAAGGTGGTTCTCGCTTCAGATGTTTTTTTATATTATGTTTCAGAACTCGTAAATTTCAGCCAGCCCACTTGTGGTAAATCAGCGCCAAGAACTGATAACTGTCATGACAAAAAGTTTCTTGAATGGCAATCGCGTGTTGAAAGACGCAAGTAGGCTTGGCACATAGTGGCAGACACAAGCTTTTTGCAGTAACTTATACAGCAACAAACTGGCTAAAGCTGCGACTTCGACCTTCGACCACGCATGTTGGTTCAAAGCAGATCCCGAAAAGGACATCAGATTCAGGAAGATGATTAAGTTGTTGATTACCCAAATAACTCTTCTGCGTGGTTTTCAAAATCGTTGCCTGGTAGATAGATTCGCTTATCACGACCGCTACTTAACCTAGGCTCTATCCTTATCTCAATTAACATAAGTAGGCTCATACCACTTTAAGTTATAATTAAGTAATAACATTTCACAATCCATTAGCTACTTCCCACGTTAAAGATAAAAATTTATCGTAAGTTATAATGACTAAGCTGATACAAAAAGGCGACGATGGAACTTAACTAGCCTTCGGCAACCTATGCAGGTCAACAAACTTACTTCTTTTAAACCCCTGGTGTAACCGACTCTAAAATTAAAATGATAAGTACTCATAATATGGCAGAGTGTCTACCTATATCTGTTTTAACCGACTCTGTGAAGAAAAGGATGTGGTAGAGAAAGCTGGTTCGACAAAAAATAATACTCTATTTAGTTCTAAAGAAGTGATAGTTTTCCTATTATCCACCTTTGCCACAGATAAGCACCGTACCCTAACAGACTAACGTTACTGAGAACGTTTTATTTTCTTTCCAAAAAATCTACAATTCCAACTTACTTGAGAAAAATAGCACACAACAGGAACTTATTTTATACAAATAACTAGTCTGCAATATGCTATAACAATATAGTTATGCTATAACAAGAAGGCGTTACTAAGCATAACGAAAAAGCATTAATAATAACGCTGCTATTTTCCGTTAGCTTTATTACTTTAATACTAATCTAAATGTTATTAAATAGCACGTTAACTACGTAATTATCTTAATTATTTATGGCTCAATTTATCATAAGTGTTTAGATCTACGATAAGCACAAGTTTGATAAGGTTATACAAGGTGGAAAGTTTTAATAGGGCACTAAAGGGAGGTACCTTAATCGTTGCAGCTACAGGAAATTGGTCTTAGGAGACTATACATAATTTTTCAAAAAAACATAATTCCTATTTAAAGATTTTCAAAAAAAAATGTACGGTTAGTAAGAAAATGACCATTTTTCACCATAATTTTTTTTTATGATAATCGATCCTGTTTCGTATGCTGATCAAAAAGTTCTATGGTAGCAACTGAGGTTAGAGTACTAAAAAAGTCACCAATTCAAAAAAACTTCCTCCGTCCTAATTCCTCTCATATCATTTTAATACATTTTCATGCAATTAAAATAATACTATTTTTAATGTTTATCCATTCAAAATTTGCGAGTATTAAAAAATCCTAGAAGCAATACTAATTTAAATTAAAACTGTGATATAACTGCTTATACCTTACTACCACTAATCTTCCTTCATTATTTCCGTGGGACACTGTAAAAGTATAAAATAATAATATATGGTATATAAAAGTTAACCACTAGGGTTTTTATAATGCTAGTATTTTTAGCATCAGATCTTGTTGTGCTTCTGTACGTCTAAGAACAGGTTTTGTACTTACACTATTATTTTTATATACCCTGACTAGTACTTGAAGTATCAATATTGAAAGGTATCTATTTACTTGATTTACTTTAAAATGGTTAAGAATATTATCTATACTAATATTATAAAGAGGTAAAGTTGGTGTGTTTGTGACGTTGTAGGGGGTAATCTCTGGATCTAATGAACCGATTTTAAAAATTCTTTCTGTGTTGAATAGTCCATTTATCGGGGAGTGTCAAAGGCTAGTATCACGCTATGGCTAATAGGAGTGGAGCAGTAATGAAATCTGTTTAAAAAAGTGAAAGAAGTGGGCACGGGTCAGCTAGTATGGTTAGAAATTACTGAATAATCATGAGTAAAACTGCTATGACAACTGATAACGGAATATCACAATGCTATTTTGTCATCAATATCTACAACTAAAACAATAATTTAGTATGAAATTGATTTCCCAACCTACACTCCTAAACTATTGTTTTGATTATTAACTATTATATACGGTCTTAATGAATATGTTATATCTATTCACATTTTTGATAGTTCCCACCTTTTCGCTTATCTCAAAAAAGGCAGATTTTTGATTACCCGATAAGCCGAAATGGAGGTGCTGGACTTCCGTGTAAAAACGAAACTAGGACACCATTCAACACAGTGTGAGTGCTCTCCAGAAATAATAAATTGTTCTAAGCATAGATGTTTGTAAAAGTTTCTGAGAAATTAATTGATCCGAGACCTAATTGCGAGAATCATCATAATCATCATAACAGCCCATTAATGTCCCACTGCAGGGACGGGCCTCTTGCCGTGACGGAGGGATACTTGGCCTACTAATACCACGCTGGCCAAACGGATTGGTATAGGGTTTAATTTCAAGTTTCCTTCTTTTTATTTCGTAAAGATAATATTCACGGATAGTCCCTTAGCCGGGTTTTTACGACACCCATGGGATGAGATAGGGTGGTGACATATTGTACTCTTACTCTGTCACCACACGGATGAGAGCGATGTCACACGGATGATATTGCGAGATTGGCAGGAGTATAAATAAATAGTTGACAAGCTAATTAAAATTTATTCCATACATAACTCCCGCATACCCATACCCTGCATCTACCGCGGGTCTTTAAATAAACGCTAAACTGACGCGCAGATAACATGACGCGTTCATAGCAATTATTTGGATCACACGCCATTGTCCGCAAATCTTCTACTTACTATATTTACAATTAAAAAAAAATATATAAAGATTTCTTACATCTACATATTCGTAACTTTATACACTTATCTGGCATTACCAGAAAGTGACAGGCTTACGTAACGGTAGCTTAGTGTAACTGTAACAACTTTGTTTTTATTCACAACTTTTTTTAATTAAAGACTACATAATATTATTAAAATAAATATCATAAAATGTTGGGAAAAGATTGTGTTTGTCGCTGCAAAGTGCGCGTATTTAAAGCCTTCGCAATATAATTGTTTGGGCAAGACATTTTCTATAGCCTGGATATTTTGTGTCCATTTACTTCATATATGTATGTTAAAGTACTCGCGATAATAATTTGTAATTTAATAATAACACTGTTTAAATTTTAACATTTAAGTATAATCAAAAAGATGGTTTATTGTATTTCGTTCTATTACATTCTCTCACGGGTGAACTTTAGTAATATCATAATCATAACAAAATGTATAAATAATTCCAAAGCATGGGTAACGAAATGCCAACGTGTTTAAGCCTATCGATGTACTTATTCACCAACAATATATTTTTTTTTTCTTTTTTTAAAAAGACAACTCCCGCACTAGGGATCATGCCCTGTGTCGCGGGGACTTTTACAAACATCAATTAACGGACACATATAACACCCAGACTCAGGACAATAATTTGTGGATCTCACAAATTATTGTCCTGCGTGGGGATCGAACCCACAACCTCATGCGCGGCAGCCGCTGGCTTTACCGGCGCGCCACCGAGGTCGTATTATGTACACATGTTTTGACAAATAAATATATGTACCTATTTGATTTGATTTGAAGGCGACACGGAGTCTATAAGAAAAAAAATACGCAAAATCTTTGTAATGATGGAGTAAGACTTACACATTACCTTTCCTTCGTCTTGATCCTGAGTCTATTTAGAGGGCCATAAAAGAACATCATAGTGAGAACTACTGTAGTTCGATGTTTACAATTTTTGCCATTTGAAATGGTTTTTACCATTCATGGACTTTCAACTACCTAAATACTTAGTCATATCCAAAACGCAATGGGTTGCTTAATTAAAACTTAATTATCCGCGATAGTTCATGACGAATTGCATATTTATATATGATTAAAATTACACATTAAACCATCTTTAACTTTAATTGTAAAATAGTTAATATAAAATTTGCTTGTAATACACTCCAAGATTATAATCTTGGTCTGTGTGTTAACGGAATAAGAATAGTTAACACAAAACCGTCACATTTCCTCCACAAAAAAAGAAAAGAGAAACACAAAAGAGTTCGGCCCTGCATTAGGATTCGTCCGCTGTCATATCCAGCTTTCAATCAATCAACTAGCTTAATGCAGTCTACTGGTGGACATAGGCCTCTGTCCTGCGCTTCCCGCATCCAGTCCGACCCAGAGACCTTTACGAGTCTTTTTTTACCTTTATTTTTTTCATATCCAGCTATGTTCTTTTATAAATAGAGTTCAAGAAATGCTCAAACACAGAATCATTGATGCTACGGACATGTAAGTGGCGGAAAGTTTGTGAGGCTGTCGTTGTGGATTAACATACACAGGCTTTTTTGGTGCAAAGATAGAACCTTAGTAGACCAAACTCATAATCACTCACTCTCTGAAATATATATATATATATATATTTTTATTTATTGTATTTAATAGGTATAGAAACAGATGACAGATTAACAAATATCCAATTTTTGTCATTAAATCCGCTTTATTTTGCACTTACATACCTTAGGGTTAACGGTAGTGGAATCTTTATAGGTTATTAACCTTAGGAGTGCAAAGGTACTGACACTTTATCTGCAGCGTCATGGGAACAAGACACTGTGGGAACATAGAGTAATTTCTTTATTAAATATAATTGCATTATTAAGACATTCTACAAAAAATATATATGCAAGTTGTATACCGTGAAATTATTGTTTCCATTTATATTTTTGCAAGAAAATTATATGTGAATGTTATCTTTTACGAAAGAAAAAGAAGGAAAACTTGATATTAAACCCTATACCAATCCGTCCGGCCAGCGTGGTATTAGTAGGCCAAGTATCCCTCCGTCACGATAGGAGGCCAGTCCCTGCAGTGGGACATTAATAGGCTGTTATGATAAGAAAATTATAATGGTATTCACCGGGAAACATGAGTCGTAGTATAAAGTTTGTACAGCGGAAGACGCATACGAGTATGTATTGGTATGACGATGTTATGAAAACAGCAGGGAATAGGTAGTATTGAATCTAAAACTCCAAGAATATAAAAAGTGATATTAATTTAAAGAATCCACACTTTTTTAGTAGGAAATATTACTTATAATGGCTTGAAGAGGATTATGTTTATACTCCGGCACTAAAATAAAAGTAAGTTTAAAATGTAGTAAACTTAAAATAAAAAGTCACCTGTCGTCTGATCATTAAGCTGAGTAAAAACGTTTTTGTCTCATTAAAAACCTACATGTAAATATTCTGTGTAAAATAAAATATTTGAAAATGACGGGCAGAAACAATGGAAAAAACATTTGAAATCTTCGCTGAGTAAGCAAAGCGGAGTATAAAAATTTATTGTAAAATGGTAAAAACATTATTTCCTTAATAAAAGTAACTCGGGGAGGGTGGGGAGAACCCTCACACGGTGGACCGACGACCTGGTTAGGACGGCGGGGAGCCGATGGATGAGGGAGGCACAAGACCGCGCAGAGTGGAAACTTTTGGAGGAGGTCTATGTCCAGCAGTGGACGTCCATAGGAGACGTCCTTTCTTTTTTCTTCTTTCTTTCTTTCTGATATGAAAAAGTAACTTATTTTGTTTGTTTTGTTTTAGTATGCTTCTATCGCGATAGACACCCTCTATAACTTGCGTGGAGTTGTTTGATTGGTAATTATAGTGTCAATTTTATAGTAAGTATTTATTTATGATAGTTAAGATGACTCTAAGCGAGATATATTATTTAATTTTAAAGTATCTACGTAATTTGCAAGAATTATCCTTCAGTTATAAAATTACTTCAAATCACGCAGACAATCAGGAAGGCAATTTTATATGTATGGATATAACATAAAATCTATAATTATAATCCAGATTTTACAGCTGAACTTATTATTAAATAATGAACTCACAATCTCACATCATAAATTGCAATATTAAAACACTTCAACGCGAATGTAACTGTTTATAATACTGATATTATTATAGTAACAGTTACTTATTATAACACGACTTGTTTCAAGATGACTCTCAATGATATTAAACATTCTAAGTTCAATGACTATTTTCTTTGGTCACGTATTAATTTAGAAATTGTAATGAGTATAATTATTTATGTTTTTTTTGTGTAATTTTTGTGGATCATGTAGCATGAAATTGGAACCATTTATAATGAATACTTGGGTTCACCGACTTTTAATTACTCCATTAAATATTTTGTAGTCAGCTGTGTTGGCTTTGTTTTTTATTTTCTTGTAAAGTGTTTGGTGTTTTTTCCGGGCACCGTTTAAAAGTCTCAGGGCCAGATTCAGAGACCGCACTTTGACTTTACTTTAGCAAAGTCGACATGAAAAGTTTACTTTGTAGTAATAAATAATGAAAGTAAACTTTTTCATGCGAAAAATTACTTTAATGTTGTTCAAATTCAGAGATAATAACTAGACTTTGCTAAAGTAAAGTCAAAGTGCGGTCTCTGAATCTGGCCCTTACAGCAGGGTCTGCCATTTGCAATTGGATGTTAATTATTTAGAACTCGATTGGGTATCGCCAAAATTTATAAACATATTTATATTTTTTTTGTTGATGGAAAACATTTAGACCCATGCAAACATTAATGTTTACGAACACAAGGAGACATTGAGAGGAAATTGAACACGAGATTTTCAGCAGTTTTCTTTGTTTCTTGTTTAGGATTTTTATAACCACTGTCGTAAAAGAGTGATTACGTAAGGAGATTGATTTATGAGAATAATGAATTCGAGTGTTGTTTTTTTTGTTTACTATTGTTTAATCCCTTATGTCATTATTTATAGTAATTGCTGTTTTCATTTTAAACAATGAGATCCCATATTGAATTGTCAGTTTCTTAACGAATAACAGCTATCGAAGTATCATAAAGATCAATTGACGAAGTTCTACTGTACATTTACTCAAATTATTGTCCTCAGTCCAGAAACTCTTTGTATTCTTGAATGTTTGTAAAAATACACAAGAATTACTACTTTTATGTATTTTAATTAGATGTCTTACATACTGAATCTGTAAAAGAGAACAATGACACAATACTTCCGAAGTGTCATACCTTCTAGGAGAAGACTCTAGTCTCAGTAGTGGATCGCTCATAAGTTCAAAAAATATCCCAAATAACATCAATTAAGTAACCCAAGCAAAAAATCTAAATAGCACAAGCAGACCGTTATTTTCGCATTTGACCGCCTTTTCTCCAACTCATAATTCAAATAAATCTTCCAACAAATCAATTAAAACATAAAAGTCATAATCAACAACATATAAATCGATTCTTAATTTCCAAACGGGCAATTAGCTATTTTGTTAATATCGTAATCGATTAAAATAAAAGTTTATGATTAATCCATTCATTCAGAATCACGATCTTGTTTTAACCGGTCACAATCGTGTTAAACGGATTCCCAGTCGTTTTTTTAACAGTGGAAATAACGGTTAAGGCTAAGATTAACATCAATATAATTAACTCTATGTCAGATAAAAATTGCATAATTGCGATGTTAGCTTCCGTTAGGGCCCCATAAGTGTACCTTGGAGAACTCCCGGTATAAACTTGAAGAATTTGAAACAACATTTATACCATATAAGTGTTTTGTCAATTATTTATTTAAACGTTGTAGTTTATTTATGTTATAGTTACTTATAGGAGTAGATGTTAATATTCTTGATAAGTAAAGCTTTTGAGTCAAAGACGTGAAATGGCAGTCTAAATTCTGAGAAATTACCCGTAAATGGTCTAAAAGCCGGCAGAGGCGTGCTTCCTCAAGTAATGTAGAGAGCTAGCCAAATATGTATTATTACTCGTATAAGGATTTTCTAGAAGACTTCTTTCTTTTGTTTCCGTACAGATAATAACTGTAAACATTATCCTTAGTCGCTTTTATTACATTAATGGCATGAGCCAGGGTTGTGATGTCACGTTTTCTTACTCTACCATCACATGGATATAAATAATGTTACCTATGTAGTTAATAATTATTTAGTTATTATACTTAGTTGGAAGTTTCTATGTATGCCAAAGGCGTTGCTAAGGCCTCTGAACTCAGAATACAGCTGATATTATAAAAAGTGTTTTTAACATCTACGAACTGACCTAACGAGTAGTCATTATAACGTTATACAAAATTACATGATTAATACTTAGACGTACATAAGTTAGTAATTATGATCTATTACAAATATGAGTACCTACGTATTTAAATAACTAGTCGCTTTGTTGATGAAGAATATGTCGAAAGGTTATGAAAGTTTTTTACGGTTATTCTTAGTTTTAAAGTACCTATTTAATAGAAAATTTAATTTACAAGGCCTTTAGAAAGGCTTTTTACTGCGCAGAGCTTGCTTGTATTTAGTGGGTGCTTTAGTCTTAAAGGCGTACTACAACTTATAACAATAAGGCTAATACAAGGGAGAGTAAGTCTAGTTGGTCATTAATTTTCTGAAGTTTTCTATATAGATGGGTTTTTAAGCAAAATAGGTAGGCAAGAATTTGGTAGAGAATATTTGTTTGTGAGTAGATTATGTTCATTAAGTGTAGTGTGTACCTTTTTTGGTTTGATTTTAATTTTTCTCTAAAAAGTTAATTCTAAAATCCTGTCGCTGCTGAATAATGGTGCAAAATATTTAGTTAAAACAATACATAAGTGACACGGACCTTTTTTTGTTTTATATCCTATTACATGGAAGGTGGATCATTCTTCAACCAAAACTGACACAGCTACAAGTATTTCAATGCTTTCTTTCGTGGTAGAAAATCAATTTTGCAAAGATGCATAGTTGGTTTCCAATCCGATATATTCCTTTAAGACTTAATGGCCTCTGAATATTGCAAATGCCTGCCCCAATAAACCGACCGGTCAACTACTGTAACAATAAAATCTAAATAGAACTGTGATAAAATAGTCTTTATTATTCTACTGCGAATCAATGGACGCTAGTTTAAGGGACAATGAATATTATTAAGATACAATGTAGTGTATACGGTTCGGAGTAAAATAAATGGTTGTTGGTTTATGGCTTGAAGTAGATAATAATTTATAGTGTATCTTAATATCTTGGACTTATCCATACCAGAATAACAGTGTCAGATCAGAACCTAGACCAGTTCCATGCAAGTTATTGCAGCTAATGCAAAAAATTGACACAGCTTGGCCCAGATGGCTCATCGTTCGGAGAATATAGATAGTCTTGTTTACATGTCATCCTCTCAAAATCAGACTTTTATTTATCGACTAGCTGCTGTGCCCGCGACTTCGTTCGCGTGGCGGATGTTACTTACTTCGCAATTCGATTTATTACTGAAAAATCGTTTTTTAAACCTTATAACAAACAGATATACCTACACACGAATTGTAAAATTAACGAACGAACCAAAACCTTTTCAAAAACAGATCTTTACAAAGACAGATCTATGAAGACTGTGTCTAAACTTATACTGAAAGACATGAGCGAACGTCATTCTTTCAAGTAAAATCTTAATACCGCGATACTGAAAATGACGTCACAGGGACAATGCCATTTGTTGTCAAATTTGTAAGTTAAAATAAATGACATCGCTTTTTTCATCATCACAGCCCATTAATGTCCCACTGCAAGGACGCGCCTCCTCCCGTGACGGAGGGATACTTGGCCTACTAATACCACGTTGGCCAGTCGGATTGGTATAGGGTTTAATTTCAAGTTTTCTTTCATTTTTATTTCGTAAAGATAATATTCACCGATAGTCCCTTAGTCGGTTTTACGCCATCCATGGGATGAGATGGGGAGGTGACATATTGTATTCTTGCTCCGTCACCACACGGATAATCGCTAATTAATTATGAATGAATACATTTGCACGCCACGTTATGGTGCGGCAGAATTACCTGCCTCGGTGGCGCGGCGGTCGCATTACATGGCTGGCGTGCATGAGGTCGCGGGTTCGATTCCCATGGAGGACAATTGTGATACTTACACAAACTATTGTCCTTAGTCTGGATGTTCTTTGTGTCCGTTAAATTGATATTTTTAAAGCCTAGTGTGAAGACTTATAATTGATATTACACATACGATTCATGGTTAATTTTATTAACATTTAAAAGGGATAACTTATTAATAGCACTTAATAATAAAATAGTTATATATTATTTAAAAACTCATTTATTTTATGATAACTACTGGTAACGCCATCTCGTGAACAAAAGAAACGAAATTTAAATTCATTCAACATTGAACCAAATCCATTTTTCATGACCCCTGATTTGTATTGGACTGTTCTAATAAAGAGATCTAGCGATATCTCGAGTATTACTACTTATCCGATTCCGATTGTTATAGTATAGATAGATACCTACTTTAAACTTAATACCTAAAAACTACGTATCTATGTATTTTAATATCTAAAGCGCGCTTATTCCGAGAAGAGTCAATAAGAACCACGTCCGTTCGCATTAAGAGTCAATGGGAATGAAATTATATAGATGCACCGGTTGGCCGTTTCGGACGTTAAACAAAAATCAACCGTACAGCCGTACTCATACTGGCGCGGCGACATTTGGAAATTTTCTTTCATCTAAATCTTGTGTGTTTATAAACCGATTTCTATAAAAAAAAAATTATGAATAAGGTATTAAAGTGTACTTTTGAAATATGGGAGTTTGAAAAAGATATGTCTATGCAAATTATAATATATTTATGTATTTAATACACTTTGAAGAAAACCCTAACGATTAAACAGGTTATTGTGGCTAATATATAAAAGATAGATATATACTATTCAGGACTTTTTTGTTCATCTTTTGAAGACCATTATTTTTGTAATACATATTTTTGGCGTATGATCAACGTATGCGATGATAAGAGCTCGAACGCGCTTTTTTTCAACCGACTTGCTTCAAATTTTTCGTCACTGCTCAGCTCCTATGTGTCTTAGCGTTATGTTATACAGCCTATAACCTGCCCGGGAGTATGGACTACAATTGTACCAAGTTTGGTTAAAATGCCTTCAGTAGTTTTTGACCCATGCGTGCACATACAGACAGACAGACAGACAGACAGACAGACAGACAGACAGACAGACAAAAAATTTATTGATTGCATTTTTGGCATTAGTATCGATCACCATTCATCCTCCAATATTAATTTTTAACATATATTCAATGTACAGAATTGATCTCTCTACAGTTTTATTATAAGTATAGATATAGATAACCTTAATGCAATTTTGATGAATAATGTAAACTGCATAATTTATTTCTATTGACGATATCGCGATTATTGCGCTCTGTACATCATACCTATTAGTTCTATGATATCAGTGTACCTACGTTAAAAAAAATGTTGGTTTACAGAATTTACTCCTTTTTTAACGGATACTAGTACTTTCAAATTAGTCCTATAGAAATAAAATCAAAGTTCTCTTAGTTATCTCATTTAATCTCAAAAAAATATAAACCGTAAATTATTCATGTAAACTTGATAAATTATAATTGCTATCAAAGCTCTGGTTTAGGAGTGGCGTTTTTAGTTTTGAAATTATGACCATTTAAGAATATTTATGCTTCTTATGACCAGTCCACAAACACCAATAATCGGAGCACTATTATATGTATACTGCACATACTGCTACTGTCAACCGAGGCAGTAAATTACTTGCAGGCATAATAACTAAAATAAGGTACACGGGTAGTTAATGTTGCAGTTAACCCCATAAAGGGTCCATCGTGACAACTTAATGAGCTTGAACCGATAACCTTTCGAAAGGCTAACGTTATAACCGACGTATTAGTATTTATCGACATTGAATTTTTACTATGCAGGCGATTATTCTTTACAGCTACGCTTAGAAATATCGATTAAATGAAGCATTCAGTTGACAAGACAAGCATGTCAATTCTCGTACCAAAAATTCAGTTAAGTTAACTTTTAGTTGTCAAATTGTCACACAATAGGTAAGACAATGTGACATCTAAAAGTTAACTTAACCCAATTTTTAACGATTTTAAGGTACGAGAATTAACAAGTAGGTGAAAAAAAAATTGGAGGAGACCTATGACCAGCAGTGGACGTCTGTTGGCTGACATGATGATGATTCAGCTAAAATTTTATATGGTATACAATGGTTGCAGCGCTTTGTTACGGTTACAAAATTGTTGTAAAATTATAGAGACGTCTAAAAAATGCTGCTTTAGAGTTTGTTACGCCGCTTCTTCTCTACTAGCGCCTTGGAAGCGGTGGTAAAGTTTGGAAAACTTTTAATATGTAAACTTAGACTAAGTAGTTTTAAACTGACGTCAATAAGCTGTTATTTTGTAACATTATGTTGAAAAATAAAGAAACTGAAACTGAATGTTAGAAGAAATTGCGAATTGTCTTTTGTGCATAAATACAGTTGTAACTGTTGATGAAGCGAACTAAGGTATCATTCAGGGACACTTGGGACGCTAGGAGAAGCAGTTCACAGAGCAAGTTGAGGGAATTAAGCGTTTTCTCCGTTTATTGAGCGGCATCCAGTGTCGCTTTCCGCCGTAATCCTCGCGCAGAGACAAATAAAAGGTTTTGTTTATAAGGAACGGGGTCTACAACTGCCACGTCTGTGGATAGCGCAGATTACTTTCATCCGGCCAGTTATGTTCGAATATGCACCTAACATGATAGTAAAATTAGACCCAGGGAAAAAAATAAAATATCCTGAGATTTTTAACAAAATTATTTAAAAGACAATGCGATGAACCTTCTAAATAAATGACGCATGACTAACTACATACCTATTAGTATCTTGTTTTCGTTTTTTGTTTAATTTTACATTGTATTTATTAATATTAAAAATTGTGTGCATTACCCCAGCAGAATCTTGTCGAAATTTGTAATTTTTTTTTATCAGATTTTTAGATTTCTAGCTCCTGTAAATGTCTGTGTAGTTTTTGGAATTAGTTCAGTCCTAATTTTAAAGATATTTGACAAAAACAGATTCTGCTGCGGTAACGTTACCGCAGCAGAATCTTTTTTGAAATAATGGGATTATTGAAAAAATCTTTAGGTACATTTTTAGATCGCTGGACGAAGTAAATGTTTCGATATAATTTGAATTTTTACGTTTCATGGTTTCGGAGATATTCAAGATGCTGCTGGCGTAACGTTTGCGTGTTTGCTGGATCTCCGAAACGGTACAGCGTAATTTCCTAATTTTTTATACAGAGCTTCGTCTTAATTAGTCTGAATTAGTTCACGAATAAAAAAGTAATAATAATGCACCGTTTGCAAGTTATTTTAAATTATATAAATACCCCTTTTTGGGCCCTTACTCCTAAGATATGTACTCTGGAGACTTGTTTAAAACGTCATTTTATAGTTTATAGTTAGTTACAGGTCTGTGTGAAGTTTCATTAGTGTACAGTAAGTAATTAAAAAGTTATCACACAATTTAGTTAATTTTGGCCAGCGATGTGCAACGGGTTAATTTAACTGCCTATTAATTGAGTTTCGTATCGATTTACTTGCTGAATTCTGTATAAACAATTAGACTTTTGTGTCAACTTTATACCATGAAATTTTGAGCGTAATCCACTCAATAATTACAGAGATAAGCGAAAAAGAGTCATTACGTTATGCATGCAATAATGTCGGTACAGACGCGTACACAATTAATTTTAATGGCGCTAGTGAGCTGCGTTAACGCTCTTGAAACTAAATTAAATTCGTTTAAAATAAAAAAGCCGTTTTTGTTTTAAATGCAATATCTAGCTAATTGAAAAGCATCCAAAGTGCTGACAGTGCGTTACACAAATAAGTACTTACTATATTATCTTGTGTAAATACTGAGTTGATTTTTTTACAATTGGCAGCGCCATTGTGCCGCGTAAACGCTTTTGAACGATTGCCGTAATGCATGTTATACACAAAGTAAATACATACTCATAAAAAAATTCTCTTAACATAGAAATCCTTTACAAAAAATATGATATCTTGGCTATCATAGAACTTCAACCCCCCCTTAGCTAAGAAGGGGTAGGGCATTATAAAGCTCATTGCTTTAGATCCCTAAACGAAAAATACCAATGTTACGATGACCTGAATCGTAAAATTCAAAAAAGTAATACTTATTTAGTACCACATGCACTAATTTATACATTAAAAAATGTATAAATTAGTCCATGTGGTACTAAATAAGTATTACTTTTTTTAGTTTTATACATAATTTAAATAAGTATTTATTATTTAATTATTTTTTAAATAAGTATTACCTTAATTTGATTATATTTGATTTATAAAGATTTAGTTAAGAACATTTTCCATTAGTGATCCTATTTGTGATTTATTTTTGTTTTTTAATTGGCCGCGCAGTGTAAAACATTTATTTTACTTACAGAACTATTTTATGTGCTTATTGAATTTACTGTGTTTTTTTAGGCCAAAGTGTAAGACAGTAAATATTATAAAATAACTCTGTGCGATAATTGATTTTTCATTTGTTTTTTTTGAAAAAAAAAATTGTAAACAATGTTGACTGATAAAATTATATTCTATTGTCAATAATTTTATATTATGACAAAAATTTAAATGTTATCGTAATTAAATGTTGAGGTTTTGTTTTACATATTTATCTGTGATTTTTAAATTAAACAATCTTTAGCGTAATGGTTATTTAGTTATAAATGAATAATTACTGTGAATTTTAAATTATAAATATAATCTTTAGCGTAATGGGTTTTTTAGTTATAAATGAAGAATTACTGTGATTTTATAAATTAAGTTAAAAAAGTAAATTTTTATATACCTACTTAATTTTACTTATTTTAAGATTTTTAGACAATAGCTTTATTTTTAAAAGACAGTTATTCAATGACAATCAATACTTATGTTAAATATTAATTGCCATTTAAATAGTGTAATTGCTAAGCAATTGTTATTAAACTGTGATTTTACAACAAGGTATTTTGATCGTTTTAATATTTTTATCCTGTGCATAAAAGTTTTATTTATTTATTTATTTATTTATTTCAAAAGGTACAGTTACAGAGTACAGATTGAGGACTTACATACTAAAAATATTTACAAAATTGTACAAGTATAAATCTACACTCCAATTACTACTGTACACAACATTTAAACTAATACAGCTTCAACAATTTCTTAAAATTAATATTAAATATAAAACTAAACTCAGAATTAACACTACCGAACATGTATACAAACTAGTTATGAATACATAGTATGTATATAGGTAATATACCAATCCTAAGGTGAAATCATTTTACACACACACTTCATGAATTCACCTTGACTTTCAACAAATATATCAACATTTGATTGAGAACATATCTCATTATATTGTCTACACATTCGAAAAAGTGGGTTGTTTTGGGATACATTATTATTGGATGTTGGTATGACAAACAGTTGTGGCGTGCGCACAGAACGAGTAGGAACCTTAAAGTTAACCTGACTAAGAAGACTACTGTCGAATGATTTATTTAAAATTTTATATAAGGTGGACATATCGCTCTATATAAGGTGGACATATCGCGCATATTTTCAAATAAACTTCTGTTTTATTTTACCACTTGTTTACAAAACTGTACCAAAAAGCAAATATAAATTTTATTATCCTTTACATGTTAGTAGGTCAGAGTTATGTACTACACTGACGTTTTTTTGTGACCATCTATACATGGTCAGGTTACCACAGTCATTCATACGTAATGACTTTTTTTCGCTTATCTCTGTAATTATTGAGTGGATTACGCTCAAAATTTCATGGTATAAAGGTGACACAAAAGTCTAATTGTTTATACAGAATTCAGCAAGTAAATCGATACGAAACTCAATTAATAGGCAGTTAAATTAACCCGTTGCACATCGCTGGCCAAAATGAACTAAATTGTGTGATAACTTTTTAATTACTTACTGTACACTAATGAAACTTCACACAGACCTGTAACTAATTATAAACTATAAAATGACGTTTTAAACAAGTCTCCAGAGTACATATCTTAGGAGTAAGGGCCCAAAAAGGGGTATTTATATAATTTAAAATAACTTGCAAACGGTGCATTATTATTACTTTTTTATTCGTGAACTAATTCAGACTAATTAAGACGAAGCTCTGTATAAAAAATTAGGAAATTACGCTGTACCGTTTCGGAGATCCAGCAAACACGCAAACGTTACGCCAGCAGCATCTTGAATATCTCCGAAACCATGAAACGTAAAAATTCAAATTATATCGAAACATTTACTTCGTCCAGCGATCTAAAAATGTACCTAAAGATTTTTTCAATAATCCCATTATTTCAAAAAAGATTCTGCTGCGGTAACGTTACCGCAGCAGAATCTGTTTTTGTCAAATATCTTTAAAATTAGGACTGAACTAATTCCAAAAACTACACAGACATTTACAGGAGCTAGAAATCTAAAAATCTGATAAAAAAAAATTACAAATTTCGACAAGATTCTGCTGGGGTAATGCACTCTTAAAAATTCGTGCTTAACTGTTATAATTTTAGGGTTTTTTGATGGACTTCATAACGAGCAGAATGTTCTCAATTCAATTATACCTACTTATTCATTTGTTTGTTACAGCAGAACACTGTCATTTCTTTACCAATTTTAATATGTAGTAATCTTTTATAAAAATAGTGTAGAACATAGACGCAGGTTTATTTCATGCTTCGGAATATTCTGAATATTAGCCTCAAACGCTATTTTCTAGTTATTTCACTATTTATGAGATTACTTTTTTGCACTTTATTATGTACATGTCTGTTATTTACAATTAATCATAAATTATCTCATTATAGTTAACTAGCTGATGCCAGCGAATTCACCCGCGTGGCATAGGTAGCTTAATTAAATGTTATTCTACATTGTAAACTACCTATATTCCAAAGGAGAATAAAACCTTCACTAAGAGTTTTGGGCCAAGATTAAACAGAAATGAGAGTATTATCAATTTATAGCTTCACACTTATTAGTCTCGTGCTAAATCTTTTGTTAGTTTTGGCAATCTGAAATCCAAGATAATTTTTTTTTGAAGGAGATGGAAACTTCTGGGCTAAAGCCTGTACATTACTGTACAGAGTAAGGATATGCCCTAAAAATCTTTTCTATTTTTTTCAAGTTACAAGCTTAATAAAATTGAGTAATTTTATTATTATTTTATTAAAAAATAGAAAAGATTTTTAGGGCATATCCTTACTCTGTACAGTAATGTACAGGCTTTAGCCCAGAAGTTTCCATCTCCTTTCATCAAAATCCGTCAAGTAGTTTTTACGTGAAAGAGTAACAAACATCCTTCCATCTTTCCATAATATTTGTAGGAAGGATTGTTATTTACAGTAATAACAGTTTTATCATGTTTTTTTTATAATTCAATGGTAGAAAATATTTGAATCGAGAAAAAATAAATTAAAAAACATATTAAGTAAATAATAAACAAACTTACTAGAGTAGTAGCTAAATATAAATTGCATACGGTATATGGTAGTCATAATTAATTGTAATTAAATTATTTATTTATAAAAAAAGGCATTGTTATACTAATTGATATTTCACTACTGAAAAGAATTGTATAATTTTGTACTAAGTATTATAATTAGGTAGGTATGTATAATTTAAATAGCATTTTCGTTTATTGATCCTATTCAGTTATGTTTGAAAAATCTATCGATTAAGTACATTACTAAGTGTATTTTTTTAAATAAATTAAATTTAAAAAAATGTAAGAAATATTAAAATTAAATACGAATAAAACATTTTAGCTAAAATACTAAAAAAACAAAAAATCTGAACAATTAAAATAATCAATAAATTAAAAAAAAATCTAAAACAAAAAGCTCTTACAAAACTAGGCACTCACCTCGTCGTTTACCTCGCACAAATAGCACTGCGTCCGCGCCGCAGTTGCGCAGTATCGCCGCAAAGACGCAAACCAAGCAGCTATGCGACGCGCACGAAGAGCAATGACTTGGACGATCGCACTTGACCTTGTGCAGAGCGAGTATATACGCGAAACATCAACCCGTACACGTTTTATACTAGCTTTTCTGACACACTGCTACCTAGTTTGGTGAACTGTTGAGCTTTAGCGAGGTGGGCAAGATATCCCTGTACTGGTACACAATTGGCAAAAACCTGGTGTTAAAATGAACGGTTATTCAGGCTCTGGTTGTTATTTAATAAATGGATTGCTTGTGAATCTGATAATTTATTTGCAAAAAATAACTATTAGAGATCTATCATAAAAACTTATTCGTTATGCGTGAAAGAAACTACACTACTTCTCACGTCAATTTCAAACTTTAAAGGAGACGGTTTTTTTTGTTCGGCGAATAGGCCCAGTCACAAATTGTGCGAGTTTAGGAATGAAATGCATACAGTTTATTCCTTATAATCTCTATATAGACAGTCTGCATATATCAAAACTCCCTCAAGAGGGAATACTCTGAAATAGGACAATCAAAACATGACTCTAGTGACAACCTAAAATATCACAACAGCGATCGTCTAATGAATATACACTAACAATGCAACCAAGACCGCTGCTGGCTATTGCTTGTAGATCTAAAATAATAAGGTAGTTAAAGAGAAACAATACACTATATATATGACACAAGAAATATTTATTACTGTTCACAATTATAATAAACACAGTCATCTCTTAAAGCAGTATTTCATCTTAAATAGGCGCAGGTGGCTAAAGCTCACCTAAAAGCAGAGCCCAAGATAAAAACCACACTTTACACATCACAATGCACAGCAGCTAGCAGTGACTGTGCCTGTGCTCAATAAGCAATAACAACAGTATCCAGCAAGAGCAGCTTTAGTGTGTATTATGCACTCTATCTAAAGATGCCATTTTTATAAAATATAAAAGTACAAATAAATCATGCATTTATCTAAAATCTGAACAACGTTGTCATGACAGTGTCAAACTGATTGAAACTGTACTACAGAGTATCTGCTATTGGCTGTTATTTACGTTTCGTTCTACGATTATTTTTAAAGTACGTTACTTGATAATTTGTATTAACCATTAAAATAAACCGAAAGTTCCAAAACAAGCATTTTTATGTGTAATCCTTTTTTATTATTATTTCATTATTCCCTCTTCGTTTAAGTATAATTTGTGTTCGGTTAACTATATTAAGATAATAACTATTTTTGCGAGTATTATGAATAATAAACATTACTGTTTAGGGTGGTGCGAAAAAGAACCGTCTCCTTTTCTCATGTTCTTTTTGTATCTATAGAATGAATCTATTGTATCTTAAAATAAACAGCCTTTGTTTTATTACAGCGGATAGCTTAAAACAAAAGGTATTGTAACGACGAAATGTCTAGTTTTTATTAAAACCATTCTACGAATTTATTAAGCTGTAGGTTTGTAAATTAAATAATAATGAATTTAAATAAATATTTATGACATTGTCATCAATAATTAATGACATCTTCATCACCACATCAGCACCAGACATCCCCTGTATTGGGTTTATGCCTTATTCATAGGTCACGTTGAACGTAAACATAAATATGTAGCTACTGTATTTTAATAAATTCAGTTTCAAATACTTATTGATCGTGACAAATTTTGTCTGAAATGTGTATACCCATACTGGTATGAATATTAAACAATGCACAAGTCGGCGCGACTTCGGGGCATGACAGTAAATTGCTCATTAGTTGTGGAGCCGCATCGATTTTCAGTAGTCTTAAACAGTTCTTAAATCACCATTTGCATGTTTATTTTACTTTCACTTATTCGTACCATTCATTGAGAAATATTCATCCGGCACCAAAAACGAAAATAGTGTCGTAAGTAAGTATGTCCTTATAATTTAGCATATAAAGTGTTTCTTACTATAAAGAATTTTCACCTACAATCATTCCTAATATTAGACTGTTTATTTAAGAAAAAGCCAACATTTTGTTCAGTACATAAAACTAGTCTGCAATGTGTATCAATTGCAGTTTGATACACCCAGTTAACCTAGACCTTCTTTCCTTGCCGTTCTCAATTTAAAATAGAAGAAAGGGACTTATTGTCGAGGTCTAGCTTACTGGTTACATTTTTATAGTACCTACTTGGGATAAATTCTGTGAGATAGACACAGGACGTCCAATATGTAGGTACCTAGTTGTATATGTGTAGGCTAATTAGGCAGAGAAAAGGAAATTCTCCCTATATTTATTGGTATCTGCTACATATTTGTCATAGGAAGTAAAATAATTATGTTAACGTAATGTAAGGACTCAATAATATATACTTTTGAATTATTTACTTAGAAATCATAACAGCCCATCAATGTCCCACTGCATTGGCGGCGGGCCTCCTCCCTCAATACTTAGGGTCTAGTTAGTTAAACAATATTTTTTCAGGTTGCTTACAATAAAAGTCAGTACAAGATCAAATTAAAAATAAAAAAAAAACCCCAGATCGATAAAAAGAAACATAGAGAGAACTAGTTAAAACAAATCTAACGAGCCTAAACTTCTTGTGCTTACTAAAAGGCAGTCCAGGATTACGTAACAGCTGACTAGCTCAGTAGTTCCAGAAGACATTAGTGTTTCAAATGCCAGATCCCACACATGCTTGCAAATAAATTCCTATCATGCCTAACAAAAGACCTGATGACCGTGAAGACCTGAACCGATTTCCACCAAACATGAGCTAAGAACTCTCTCGACTGATATACATTTCAAACAAAAAAAGCCGTATTAGAATCGAATCATCCGTTTGGGAGCTACGATGCCACAGACAGACATAACACATTTACACACACACAGAGACACGTCAAACTTATATCATCCTGTCGTTTTTGCGTCGGGGTTTAAAAAGTTACAAATCAACAAAAAGTTCCATAATTATGTTTTTATTAAGTACTTAGATCATTCTAACGAAGAATTTCATTTGACAGTAAGGGTAATCACGAGTTCGATTCCTGGTCAATTCAAATCTTTGAGTTTATGAAAATGAATGTTTGCATTAGGTGTTGGATATAAATATCATCATATCATCATCATATAACAGCCCATCAATGTCCCACTGCATGGACGGGCCTCCTCCCGTGACGGAGAGGTATTTGGCCTACTCATACGACGCTGGCCAGACGGATTGGTATTGGGTTTGATTTAAAGTTTTCCTTCTTTTTATTTCGTAAAGATAATATTGACGGATAGTCCCTTAGTCGGTTTTTACGACACCCATTCTTACTCCGTCACTACACGGGGACTCTTTAGGCCGAGAAGTAAACTGACAGTGCGCAGGAACGACGTGACACCATGAAAGCTGAAGAGAAAGAATCAGAAATGGTGGGCACACGTCTACAGGATTATTACTTAGCAAACGTAATGCCCGATTTACACATCGACAAGTACAGTAGCGAGTTAAGTAGTAAGTTGTTGATTAAGTTGATTTAAATAGATCTCCATCCTATTTTTTGGCGAGTTAAGTTGGCGAGACGCGAGAAAGGGAGCTACTTCGTACTTAACTCGCCAAAAAATAGGATGGAGATCTATTTAAATCAACTTAATCTTAAAATACTACTTAACTCGCTACTGTACTTGTCGATGTGTAAATCGGGCATAATCGACAGACGAAGAAAAGCTGATTTGATAGCAAGCTTTATGTGGCTTTTTACACATACAGATAACTACTGGTTTAAATAGGTACCTAATGGTTCATGAGATTAAGAACTGTTAGTTTGTCTATTTGCTTAAGATTACGGTTGAGTTTGATTTTCTAAACAATTTAATTTTATTTATTTATATATTTTAAAGAAAGTTTACAGTCTAATTATACTATCTATACTAATATTATAAAGAGGTAAAGTTTGTGTGTTTGTTTGTTTGTGTGTTTGTGACGTTGTAGGGGGTAATCTCTGGATCTACTGAACCGATTTTAAAAATTCTTTCTGTGTTGGATAGTCCATTTATCGGGGAGTGTCATAGGCTATATAGTATCACGCTATGCCTAATAGGAGTAGAGCAGTAATGAAATATGTTTATAAAAGGGACGCTTAAAAACGTTTATTTTGCTTCTACTGCTGAAACGTCTGGAGATACACTGAAATGGTGTATTAGAGAATTGTACCTTTAAAAAAGTTTTACAATTAAGTTAACGATAGCATATATCTATCTTCTAAGGTTGACTCACTACGACCTTTTTTATAATAATCAAATTTGATTTAAAGAAATGCTTTGTTTGTAAAGGTATTTTGTGTATTATGGTATTGACCCTTATCAAAATAAATACGTTAATCAATATATTTATTTAATTTTAAACAAAATCGAGCTTTACAGCGATAAGATCCGATTATTAGTTTGAAAGATATCTCAGTTTTAAAATAATGCGCGAATAACGTAAAATATAAAGCGATGTTAGTATGAATTTTCTTAGTATCAACATTTTGGTAGCCGACTAAATCTATATGATGTATGGCTATTTTTTAAATAAATGAGATTAAAAAAAAAACATTTTGGTTGGAGTAAGATTTATATTTTAATTTTAAATACCTGTACTATAAATTAATTCTACCTCAAAAAGATCGCTTCATCACAACAGCCCATCAATGTCCCACTGCAGGGACGGGCCTCCACCCGTGAAGGAGGGATACTTGGCCTACTAATACCACGCTAGCCAGACGGATTGGTATAGGGTTTTATTTCAAGTTTCCTTCTTTTTATTTCGTAAAGCTAATATTCACGAATAGTCCTTTAGTCGGTTTTTAGGACACCCATGGGATGAGGTGGGGTGGTAACATATTGTATCCTTACTCCGTCACCACACGGTCGCTTGGTCGGACTAAATTCGGAGGGCGGAGGACCCTGTTCTGTGGCGTTTGTTGGGAGAGGCATTTTGTCCAGCAGTGGACTGCGATAAGCTAATTGGTTTATTGATTAATACCATGTATTCTTAATCCATCGTTACATGGATAGGTAAAGTTTGTGTGTTTGTAAGTTTGTGACGTTGTAGGGGGTAATCTCTGGATCAACAGAAACGATTTTTAAAATTCTTTTTGTGTTAAATAGGCCATTTATCGGGGAGTACCATAGGCTTATAGTAACATGCTATGACTAATAAGAGAGGAGTAGTAATGAAATATGTTTAAAAAAGGGAAGCGTTTTTTTTCGCCGCCCAACGAAGTGGGCACGGGTCAGCTAGTTATACATAAATGAATATGGTTGTTGTCTGTTGCTAATATAATATAAGATTCCACATATCAAAAAACAAATTAGCGTACAAGTGTAGTGTTTGCAAACATTTGTGTAATATTTGTAACTATAAGTAATAATATTTAAAAGAAAAAAAAAACAAATCCAACTATAAAAAGAAAATAAAAAATTAATAATCCTCACACATTCACACAACATCATCTAGTCCCAAACTAAGCAAAGCTTGTACGATGGGTACTTAACAACGGATAAACATACATAAATACTTTTTTTTGTAAATACATAAGTACACATTATACATAGAAACACTTGACAGACCAATGCAAACAATCATGTTCATGCACATAAAGATTTGCATTGAGCGGGAATCGAACCCGAGACCTCTGCGTAGCAGTCATGGTATCTATCCACTACGCCACAGAGATCGTCAAAAACACAAATTTAATAAAAAAATTCTTAACAAGCTTGGGATGTACACTTCAGGGTCTGTTTCTAAGCCACTCTTTCTGTATACACAGTGTCATCAAACCATTTCATGCCGACACCAAGGGAATAAGGATGTTACCACACAAATTCATCGAAATGTTATAAACTTAATTACTCGACGTCGATTGATAGTCTCTATCCTTCTTGATTGATTGAATTGATGTCTCCGTTTCTAAAGTTCATGACTAGAGTCGAGCTGTTTTCCTAATTGTTTATATTTCCTGTTGATTTCCTTTCATGAGAAAGAACACAGGCCAACGTATGTAGCTTTCACAGCTTTATATGTGACTGTAAAAAGGAGTTTTTTACAATTTTTAACACGTAAGTATTTAACCCGTTTACTAGCTAAAAAATCACGCAAAAAATACCAAACAGTACCTTAAAGAATTATTTAATTTCACCGAACAAACACACCAACTTTATAATATAAATATAGATTACTAAATTAATCTGTAATTAAACATACGTACAGTTACTTGAATAATTAAGATAGGTACCAATAAAATAAAAGCCTTGAGCTATACCAAGGACCGACGATATAGAGAACTTGATGATATAAATATTAGTACCAGTTAATTAAGTTATAATATTTGTAAAACATACTTATATCTGTATCGGTGCCTCATTAGTAAAGTATCCTATGCCTAGAAATATAATTTTATAGGAGGAGCATTTAAAAGTTGATAATGTTATAATTTATAATGTACCGTTATTTACTACGTATAATTTAATTAAAATACACAAATTCGACTTATAAGTAGCAATGGAAGATAATAAGTATAATAATACTAAATATTATAATTATTTACCTACTTTTGAAGATCTAAATTAAAACAGGAAAGTGCTAACGAGTGCAAACTAAGCCATATTACAAATATGTATATGTTACGGTAAATCGCGGTTCCCGGTTAGAATAGGACTGCCCCATATCCTCCCGTGGGTGTCGTAAGAGGCGACTAAGGGATACCACGACCCGGTGCCTATCACCTAGCATCTCGGGTCAACCTCTTGGTGGGGGTGAACCACCAACAACAGCATTCCCAAGGAGGGTTGGCGTCAGGCAGGCGGCCGGCCGTAAATAAAATATAGCCAAAACCACTAGCAGCATGAGAAGAATAAATAAAGTGAGCGATAGGGTTAGGGCGTACCCCACAGGCGACGCGCAGGGGCAGCACCCGGCTACTGTGGGAAATGGACAAGGGTTGTCGCATCAAAATGGGCGGGTGCGACGTAAGAGGCGAGTCCAAAGTGTGAAAGAATTAAGGTTGAAGTGTGCGAGTTGGAATGTGGGAACGATGACTGGAAGAGGAAGAGAGTTAGCGGATGTGTTAAAGAGGCGAAGGATAAACGTGGCGTGTTTGCAAGAGACAAAATGGAAGGGTGAAAGAGCTCGAGAGATAGGGGAAGGATATAAGTTCTACTATTGTGGTAGTGACGGCAAGAGAAATGGAGTGGGGGTAGTTTTAGATAACAGGTTGAAAGAAAGTGTGGTTGATGTTAAAAGAGTGAACGATAGATTGATAGCGGTTAAACTGATTGTGGACGGTGTCACTTTAAACATAATAAGTGCATATGCACCACAGTCAGGTTGTGAGGAGAGCGTAAAAGAGAAGTTTTGGGAGGACTTTGACTGCTTGATGATGAATGTGCAAGACAGTGAGGAAGTTTATATAGGTGGTGATTTTAATGGACACGTAGGAAGAGAGAGTGTTGGATATGAGAGAGTGCATGGTGGTTGGGGATTCGGAAACCGGAACGCAGACGGAGAGACACTGCTACAAGCTGCCTGTGCCTTCGACCTGGCCATAACAAACACGTGGTTTAAGAAAAAAGAGGAACATCTCATAACTTACAAGAGTGGCCACCACGCGACACAGATAGACTATTTCCTAATAAAGCGAAGGAGTCTATGCTGTGTCAAAAATTGCAAAGTGCTGCCAGGCGAAGCACTAGTTACCCAACACAGACTGATTGTTTTGGAGGTCAAATTAAGTGTCTCGCCCAAAAACCGGAAAAACCGCCCCCCACCAAAGACACGATGGCGTATGTTAGAGAGGGAAGAATGTGCTAGTATGTTTAGAAACCAAGTTGTGGACAAGATGAAGGAAATGAGTGAGATGGAAGGAAAATCTGTGAATATATGCTGGAGTGAGATGGCAAAGTGCATAAGAGAAGTCGCAAAAGATGTGTGTGGAGAGTCAAAAGGTAAAGGTCTGATAGATAGGGATACATGGTGGTGGAATGAAAAGGTACAAAACGCCCTTAGAGAGAAAAAGGTGGCGTTTAAAGAATGGCAAGGTGTAGAAATTTTGAATGCAAGCTTGAAAGATGACAAAAAGGCAGTTTACAATGAATGCAAGAAGAAGGCAAAGAAGGTGGTAGCAGTTGCCAGGGCTAGGGCGCAGGAGAGGTTATACGAGAACTTGGATACCCCAAATGGCCAAAAAGAACTCTACCGAATTACGAGAGTGAGAGAAAGGCGAGCGAGAGATGTAATACATATGAAATGTATGAAAGATGAGTTTGGTAAGGTATTGTGTAAAGATGATGAAATAAAAGAGCGATGGAAGGTGTATTTTGAAAAGCTTATGAACGAAGAGAATGACTGGAATGGTATACTCGAAGAGGCACAGGTAAATAAGGGACTGGTAAGAGAAATTAGCGTGGATGAAGTTATAACAGCAGTTAAAAGTATGAAAGATGGAAAGGCTTTGGGACCGGATGAAATACCAGTTGAAGTATGGAAGGTGTTAAAGTATGAAGGAAATATGTGGCTGACTGCGTTCTTCAATAAGTTGTTGCATGAAGAAGACATCCCACAAGAATGGTGTACTAGCTCGCTAGTACCCATCTTCAAAAATAAAGGGGATGTCCAGGATTGTAACAACTATAGAGGAATTAAGCTCATGTCACATACTATGAAAGTATGGGAAAAGGTGATAGAGAAAAGATTGAGAGAAGAGAGTGAGATTACTGAGAACCAGTTTGGTTTCATGCCAGGTCGAGGTACAACGGACGCCATATTTGCACTCCGCCAATTGTGCGAGAAGTACAGACGTGTTCACAAGAACTTGCACATGGTGTTCATTGACCTCGAAAAAGCGTATGATAGGGTGCCTCGGGAAGTGTTGTGGTGGGCCATGAAAGAGAAAGGTGTACCTGGGAAGTATGTGGAGTTAATTCGTGCTATGTACAGGCAAGCCAGTACATACGTCCGATCGTCTGCTGGCAACTCCGACCAGTTCAGTGTAGGGGTAGGCTTGCACCAAGGGTCGGCTTTAAGTCCTTACCTCTTCCTACTGATTATGGACGCCTTGACGGCGGGCATACAGGAAGAGGCACCCTGGTGCATGCTGTTTGCCGATGACATTGTTCTGGTTGGGGAGGATGGACCTGAGATCCAGAGCAGATTGGAGAGTTGGCAACAGAAACTGGAGAGTGTTGGCTTGAAAATCAGCAGAACCAAGACAGAATGCATGTTCTGCGATTTCGGCGGTCTCTCCAGTCCTGAAGCCATAGCGCTTGATGGCGTGCAACTTCCAGTCTGCTCCGACTTCCGGTATCTCGGTTCTTGCATCCAAAGCGATGGCGAAGTAGATCGGGCCGTAAAGCACCGAATTAACATAGGATGGATGAAATGGCGGCAGGTCACGGGAACCATTTGTGACCCCCACATTCCCCTTAAATTTAAGGGGAAGATCTATAAGACCATGATCAGACCTGCCGTCCTGTATGGATCAGAGAGTTGGGCCACAAAAGGGATGAATGAAAGACAATTGCATGTAGCAGAGATGAGAATGTTAAGAGGAATGTGTGGTGTTACGAGAGCGGATAGAGTAAGAAATGAGTATGTAAGAGGAAGTTTGAAAGTGGCACCGGTAGCAGAAAAACTACGTGGCAACCGGCTGTCATGGTATGGGCATGTTATGCGGCGGAATGAGAATCATGTGGTAAGAAAGGTGTTGAACATGTATGTGGATGGATATAGGGGAAGAGGACGACCAAAGAAACGATGGATGGATTGTGTGAAAGACGATATGGCTGCGAAGAGTGTGATTTGTGATATGACGTCTGATAGGAAAGAATGGAAGAAGAAGACATGCTGCGCCGACCCCAAATAAAATTGGGATAAGGGCAGGGGAATGATGATGACGGTAAATGTGATTAATTGAAAATTATTAATAATTACCGGTTATTATTAGTAATAACCACATGTTTTGGTAAATGTGATTAATCGATCGAAATTTATTACTTTTAGTAGTAATTATTAATAATTCACGACACATATTGCTAAAAGTGATAAAATAAATACAAACCCAACGTTTTTTGACCAGCAGATATCTTCGCGCGTTGGTTGTCACAGTTCTAACAAAACCTAACCAAATGATCTTTTGATCGAAAACTTCAAAATCGGTCAAGTGTTTTGCGCTCCATTGGTTTGCTACACTAGGTACCTAGTGTAGCAACCAAGCACATTCTTAATTTATGAAAAAAATAAATCTGCTGGTCAAAAAACGTTGGGTTTTTATTTATTTTATCACTTTTACCAATATGTGTCGCCACATTTCTCCGTGTGGTGACGGTGTAAGAATACAATATGTCGCCACCCCATCTCATCCCATGGGTGTCGTAAAAGTCGACTAAGGGACTATCCGTGAATATTATCTTCACGAAATAAAAAGAAGGAAAACTTGAAATTAAACCCTATACCAATCCGTCTGGCCAGCGTGGTATTAGTAGGCCAAGTATCCCTCCGTCACGGGAGGAGGCCCGTCCCTGCAGTGGGATATTAATGGGTTGTTATGATGAATTAATCACATTTACCGTAACATATATACAGTATTTCGACTTCATAGAAACGGACGAAACGCGAGTTATACCTACACGCGCACGATAGCTTTGCGCAGTGAACTGAACTGAAAAAAACGTAATTAAAAAAGCTAAAAAACCCGGGGGTGTTCGCCAGGAGAGCCTTGGGTCCGGAAGGAAACCTACAACTTAAAAGCACAAACAAGCAAGGTAATAGAGAGCGTTAATTACAAAAAAATCAAATTAATTTTAATGCAGGCGGGACCGCGGGACCCATTCATTTCATCCATTAAATTGAGTCGGTTTCGATTTATATTTTATTATTCTTCTCCGTTTCCTATTCTTTTCTTATTCTTCCCCGTTGTTATATAGGTACCTATATGCCGGAGGCATCAGATATTCCCTCGAAAGAATAAAGACCTTCACATACTTACCACATACTACGGGATTTCTAGACGGATCCCGTAAAGAATTTACTAAGTATATTTTGTTCTCTGTTTGCACTTTCGTACTCTACCTACTTATTTCAAGTTTATTTTTTAATGTGTTACTTGCTTCAGCAGCTAAATTATTTGCATGTCCTAACTTGAGAAATGTGAGGAACAGTATTAAAATATTAACACTCTTCATGGTAATAATAATTTGGTAAAATTAAAGTTTATTGTCTTGAATATTAATGGTGAAGGAAACATGAGTAACCGGGAATATATTGGTAGGGAAGTGGTAGAGCTATAAATGTAGTAGCTTTATAGTATTAACAATTATCCTAGGACAGTAAAAAACAATCAAACTTTATCGTTTCGAATCCCGGAAACCTCTAATTAAAATTATAAACATTCAGCAATAATCACATCCCATAATGTTAACAAGTACATACCTAGGAACGCGAGGAATAGGTAGGTAATCTTATTATGTGTCCTGAGTTCATACATGTCGACGTTAGCTTAAGGTGGCACGTTCTACGATATATCGGTCAAGTCGAAGTAACACTTTTACTACACTGTACACTTTTACTACATTGGAAATAAAGCACATTTTACTATGGTAGTCTAATAACAATTAACTTGAAAATAAGCTATCCTAGCTCGGATCTAAACGGATTACATTGGAACGTGGTGAAGTCGGTACTCGGATGACAACACGACCGCACGGCTCGGTGTCTCGTTAACAAGTGCTTCGCCAATACTGCTTACTCACTGACAAAACCGCTTTGACAGTTGACACCGACTGACGTCTATGACATGCTATCTATGACAAGTGTTGCCAATCCAATAACAAACACACCCAAGCCCGTTCGGGCTTGACGTTCCGTGTTACAATCCACGGCATATAAATATTACCTACCATACAATCAATCAGTCAATATGATCATAACTTTTTTTTACTATCTCGGCCTTGTCAAAATAAGTTTTTAATTGTATCGTTTATAATTTAAAGAAATTTACAAAAAATGTTTCATAGTGCATGTTAATTCTCGTACGTTAAAATCGTTTAAAATTCGGTTAATTTAACTTTTAGTTGTCAAATTGTCACACACTTTATTTTTAACGAAATGTTTGAGAACGAGAATCGACCACTTTTGAATTAATTAAAAATTAAATTTTAAAAAGTTTAAATTAAGTTAAATTGCATGTTACGAGAATTGACCTGCTAATTAAATAACAGTGAAATCCCATCAACCTTGTAAACGCGATAGATGGTAAGTATTGATGTTTGACACTTTTCACGTAAATAATGGAAGGAAACTTTACAATAATATTATAGCGTATTTATAACAAAAACACATTGGCTAAAAATTATGGTGTATTGTCCAAAATGTGCAGACGAAGCCGCGGGCACCTATAATAAATATGTTTATATTTATAGTTTCTTTCCTAATATTACATTATAGGTACAGTCACGAGCAATAATATGTACACATTTTCAAATTTTCTAAACTATCTGCACGTTTATCTAGACATTACAATATCAAAATGAATTCGTAATTTAAAAGAGGTTCCGTACAGTTTTGAATTAATCTTCGAATTTTCAATTTTGGATTGGCAGAACTTTAGATAACTGGTTTACAAAATGCGAAAATGTGTACATATTATTGCTCGTGACTGTACCTATATTATAATTATAAAACTTTATCGTGTGCAGTAAAGATAGGAAGTATTTCACTACAGGAAGCTTATTATCCAGCAGCCGACATCTATTGGCCGATACCTAAAAACGGGACGATAATGATGCTAATTAAATATATATTTCACTAACCTAAAACTATTAATTCATATCATTAAGTGGATACTATGGGTAAGTAGTACTCTATTTTATAAAATAATGGCTTTCAGCTTTTATTATAATAAGCAGCCTTTATTTTAATGAGCTGTAACGGAAATTAGTTTATACGTTAGTCTCAAACTGGTTATTAATAGTTTGAAATGCTATGGTTTTCATTTTTTACCACATTCATGAAAGTTCTTCTAGGATAGACAGACAAAACACTTTTGGAAGGTAAAAAGTTTAGAAATTATTGGCCACTCGTATTACATAACCATTAGAAGTGGGTCGAATGCTTTAAAATTAGGTTTAAACGTATGAGCATGTACATTGATCAATGCAATGGTGGGCTATTTTGAATATTGGTATCTACAAATAATAAAAATATTTTAATTTTCAATGCAGTACAAAAATGAGAACCAGAACAGTCAAACAAGTTTAAAGTGACTTTGATAAAACCAGCGTAACCGCACCGGGGCAGAAAATTTAGGTAATCACGAGTTACGACCACGTAGCGGACGATTACTATTAAAAAGATTAATTAGACTATTATTAAAAAATGTAAAAATACATAATATTCTTGTCCTCTCTTTTCTTGTGCCTTATATTTATTTTATCTGTGGTATCTTTTTTATGTATGTCAACCAATGTCAACAGTGACAGACGACAGTTCAGTTTGCGGTCGTTCTATTTGTGAGGTTATGTTTAGGTTTACTGATGTAAACAATCCTATTCTATATTTACCGGTAAATCATAATCTATTAAAATGTCTAGTAAACCTAATTCAAAGCGTACAATATACGTCGGAGGGTTAGCAGAGGAAGTAGACGAAAAAGTTTTAAATGCAGCTTTTGTCCCTTTTGGGGACTTAGTTGATGTACAAATACCATTAGATTATGAGACTGAAAAACACAGAGGATTTGCGTTTATAGAGTTTGAAAACGCTGAAGATGCTGCAGCGGCTATTGATAATATGGTGAGAATGTATTATTATTAGAATTCAAAATATACTAACTGTAAATTTCTTAGTAGGTATTTAATTGCTTTTTAACCTTTAAGCTACCCTTATCATTTGTATTACAAACAGCTAATTACAAAAACGCTAATTAAGTATTAAAATGAAGTTAAGATAATCTCAATAGCAATCTCTTCTCAACATGATAGTATTGAAGAGGTTGTGTAATGTAGAATCTACTATAATGTGAGTGGGAATACTGTAATAACTTATTGAATATAGCTTAAAAAAGTATTTAAGTATGTTCATCCATTGTTTATTACATATTATTATTATAGTACAAGCTATGCTTAGTTTAAATGTTGTTTGAATGTGTGTGAATAAAAATAAAACTATGCCTTACATAGAAGCTTATAAATTCAATTTTTATCTAACTGACATAGCTTTCAGATAAATAAAAAAAGAGAATAATTTTTTTATTAGGCAGTCCAGTGTTTACAATGACAACCGCACTAGGTAAAACCTGTATTGCGGCCATCAACAGTATGGTTTCTTACGACTAAAGAGATTTTAAAACAATTTCAAAATAATAGTTTTTAAAAGAATACAATAGTTAAAACAAGATGCCAACTATCACTCTGTTACTGAAAGAGGTTTCTTTGCTGCAGTGGGACTTTTAAGTTTTTACGTCATGAAATTGCCTGTAAATATGAATCCTAATCTTCATCCTTCCATAGTTTTGCTTTGCAAGCTGATCCCATGATTAGATTAACAAGAACTCCATGGATGTTTAAGAAGGTGTACTGAACTGGCTTTAATATGATGTGTAAGCAGTTACCTTATTTATGCCATGTTTTCTATATTGTAAAAAATACTAAAACTTTTATTCATTATTATATTATTTTACTAAAAATTTTGATTCAATATTTGTGAAAATGGTAGTAGAGTGCCCTCCAATTGTAATACTTTGCATATCCTACTAATATTGTAAGTGTGATAGATCAATGTTTGTTACACTTTCACGCAAATACTTCTGGATGAATTTTGATGCAATTTGAAATATAGGTAGTTTAGGATGTAGAATAACATTTAAGCTAACTATACCACACTGGGGAAGGCGCGGGCATCAGCTAGTTGAGAATACATTTAACTGTATCAAAGTGGGCTTTTTCATCCTAGGAATGTGTTAAAATTCTTATAAATTGTAACTGTTTTGTGGTAATCAATTGAAAAGTTTATTTTAGTAAGGAATTTACTTTTCTATGAAATCTGTGAAACCCTTTACAGTGAACAATTAAATGTCCCATATCAGCAACAAGCAATCAATCATTCAGCAGTAATACAGATAAAGTTGAGCTAATATAGACGGTTAAGAGGTCACTAGAATGGAACCTTATAGAAGATTTTTTTGACGAGTAACCTATTAAAAAATTTCTTGTCGATTCTAATATACAGGGTCATTCAAATGGGTCAGTATGGGAAAGTCTTAAACTATAAGTCATACGAAGATTTGTTCTTAAGAACCATGTCACCGATTTTGATAAAAAGAAAAACTGCATTCATACATTTGAAAAAGATACTGTACCCAGCTGGCAAATCGAACCCGGTTGTTTTGCAAAAATAAACTTATACTTTTTCTATTTAAATATCGATTCTGTAGGTCTTAGGCAGTAAATATCTCTATGAAACATTATGTCTTAAATGAATAAACATTGTTTTCACATAGTTTAATTTATTATAGTAGGTGTTCGAAATGGCCACCGTTTTGTTCAATACAATATTTAACATGTTTAGGTAAGCACAGCACAGCACTCACCAATCAAGACGTAATGATACAAATCCACTACCACACTAAGTTTTAATTATAATTTAATAATCAACATCTTCCTATAATATTTCAGAATGATTCAGAGCTGTTTGGTCGAACAATAAGAGTAAATATAGCAGCACCACAAAGAATAAAGGAAGGCTCGACCAGACCGGTTTGGTCAGAAGATACCTGGTTACAGAAGCATGCAGGAGAGACGTTACCTGTCACTAAAGATAAAGAAGATGATAGTGAAAAGGAAAAGACAGATACGGAAAAAGTAAGTAGTTGTTTTTATAAAAGGTTAGTGTTAAAGTGGTCTTAACAAAAATACAAAGAGTTTACACAAATATTCAGGCTTGGGTAACAATTTGTGGAAAAATGTTTTGTGTGAGCTTCCATTCACTCCAGACAGCTTCATTTGAAAGTTACCTAGTATAATAATATGTTGCACAGCTGGTGCCTAAACAAAGCCCTGGCCTAAGTATTTGTATTTGACAAATTTGTGTTTTTCAGAGATATATCAGACTGAAGATCCAAACATAGCATATAATGCTTTTTTGGATACTTTTAAACTTTTTTACGATTTGTGTTTCCCAAGTAAATTTATTAAAATCTACATAATTAAGAAAACAAAATGGTTATCTAAAGGAATTAAAATATCCAGTCAAAAAAAAAGACACCTATTGTGGCAGAGTAGATTAAACCCCAATAATAATAATAAAAATAGTTTTAAAAAGTATTCAAAATTACATAAAAAAATTATATACTTAACACAAAAAGCACAAAATAATCACAAAATACATACATCTATAAATAAATCAAAAACTACGTGGCAAATAATTAATCGAACAAAGTATAACTTACCTAAATACACTATCAATAAAATTAAATAAACAGACAATAACTAACCCAAAGAGTATTGCAGAAGCGTTTAATAACTATTTCATTGATAAACTTCAAGCAAAATTAAATGCCTATGAAAAACCTAAGTCATTTAATTTAAGTGTAAACCACAAATCAATGTTTATGGCTCCAAGTCTACCATTAGATATACACAAAATTATTATGTCATTAAACAATACAGGAAGCGTAGGATACGATGGCATTGCGACAAATATACTAAAGCAAGTATCAATAAATATATGTGGGCATCTGAGTCATATTATTAATTTATGTATAAGCGCCGGTATATATCCAGATGCTTTAAAAAAATCGGTTATAAAGCCACTTTTCAAAAAGGAAGATAAGGAACTAATGGAATATTATCGTCCCATATCACTTATACCTGTTATATCAAAAATATTTGAGAAATATATATATAAAGAACTTAGTAATTTTGTTGAAAAAAATAGTATTTTATGTGAAGATCAGAAAGGGTTTAGGCCACAAAAAACTATTAATATGGCGATATATGACTTTTTATACAATATTATTAATAATATAGATCAACGTCGACCCGTCTGTGGCATATTCTGCAACATGACCCAGGCGTTCGATTACGTACACTACCCAACATTACTTATGAAACTAGAATCGTATGGTATTCGAGGGAACGTCCTAAATCTAATAGAATCTTATCTACAAAATAGAAAACAAATAACAGAAATTAATCATATTAATACTGCTAATGCGAAGGAAGAAATATTTCATTCCTCTGAGCGCATGGTTTCATTTGGCGTGCCACAAGGGAGTGTTCTGGGACCTTTCCTATTCATACTATACATTAATGACTTACCTAAAAGCATTGAACAACCTTTGACACTATTTGCAGATGACAGCACAGTGACAGTACCGTGCAAAAATGTAGAGACGTATGAAACTGATATTCATAATGCTTTAAAATTAGTTATTAACTGGATGAACTCAAATAATTTAAAAATTAACATAAACAAAACCAAAATTATACATTTTAATCAACGAACTCATTGCATGACACTCAACATTCAACTCAATAATGAGGTTGTGCAAAATGTTGAAACTACAAAATTTTTAGGTCTCGAAATAGACAAAAGCCTAAATTGGAAAACACATATTAATACACTTTGTAAAAAAATTGCATTATATAAATTGTCAGCAACAGTAGATATAGAGGCGCTCCTTACTGCTTACTACGGTATAGCAGAAACCCACCTCCGGTATGGAATTATTTTCTGGGGAAATTCTACTGAAAGAGAAACAGCTTTTAAAGCGCAAAAAAGCTGTATAAGGGCTATGTTCAAACTTGAACCGATTGATAGTTGCCTGCCATATTTAAAAAAACATAGAATTTTAACTTTACCTTGTTTATACATATTAGAAGTTGCTTTATTTGTAAAATTAAATCCTAATCGATTTACACGTTTGGACGAAGTTGTGCAACGCCAAAGACGAGACAACATGCGTCTTTGTTTGAAGGCTGCTAAAACTGCCCTACTCCGTAAAAGTATATACTGCATGGCCCCAATTATGTATAATAATTTACCAAAGAGTGTAAGGGAATTACCAATGCCATCTTTTAAAAAGGTAATAAAGAATGAATTAATAAGTAAGGCATATTATAATGTCACCGAATTCCTTACTGACAAAAAGTTTTTACAATAAAGAATGTACTAGTTTAGTAAACCTTATTAGTTTCCATTATTAGATTTTATTTTATTTATTAATTTATTTTACTTCTTAATTGACTTTGGTTCTGTACATTTTAAAAAAACTTTAGCAAAGTAACTTTTTAATTTATTTTCCTAACTATAATATGTTAAATTTTGCATGCCTACAAAAGGTAAAATATAGCTGAACTATATGTTTATTTTTAATATCTTTAAATGTATTTTATACCTACCTATATTTGCAAAATAAATAATATTCTATTCTATTTCTATTCTAAGACCGTAATCCAACTGAGATAAGCTAATTGGTTATGATCTAGGAAAGTCAGTCTCACACTTGTTAAAGCGCTTCTAAAAAAAATTTAGCATCACCAATCTCCTTAAATTTAGGTCTATTTATTTATTTTAACACATATTTTGCAATAAACATTTCAAATATATAGTTAAAAAATCCCAAAGTACAAATTAAATAAAACCTCTGATTTCATTTTCAGACCTAATAGATTTATATCAAAATTTATTTAATGTAACCGACCAATCAAATCAACCACGCTATGTGATGGCGGCCCCTAACATTGTTGTTAATGTCAAATTGCGCAATTAAAAATAGTTTAATTAGTTATTTGATATGGACGAAACGGGTGTAAGTATAAAAAAATCACAAACAAAAAAGATAAAAATTACGCAATGACAACAGAAAAAAGGGAGGAGAGTGGAAAACTTTATTCAAAACCTAATACTCCTAATCCAATTGTTATGACTTTGGCAATTTTTAATATCTTTATTTTTTAGTATTTGGAGGAGGCCTATGTCCAGTAGCGGACGTCGGCTGATATGATGATGATGATGATATTTCGTTAAGATTTACTCGTAGTATCATAACTTACCTACTTACTTAAAAACTTTTCGTAGTTGTATAATGTCCTGTGATGGACATATTATGAAGAATAATATAAAATATCCTTCGTTCGTACAATTCGGTAACAGGTAAACGGTCGTTTACTTTCTATTGTAAATGACTTTCAGGCCCATTGCACAAATTATTTTCGAACCAACCTTGCTTACCTATAGCTAGCGTCAGTCGAATATTACGACAGACACGCACACGAAACATTGTCCTGAGTGCTACCTTCCTTCATAATTTCACAATCTAATCATCATCATCATAACAGCCCATTAATGTCCCACTGCGGGGACGGGCCTCCTCCCGTGACGGAGGGATACTTGGCCTACTAAAACCACGCTTGCCAGACATATTGGTATAGGGTTTTATTTCAAGTTTTCCTTCTTTTTATTTCGTAGAGATAATATTCACGGTTAGTCTCTTAATCCGTTTTTACGACACCCATGGGATCAGATGGGGTGGTGACATATTGTATTCTTACTCCGTCACCACACGGAGATCACATTTTAATATCGTTGTTTATTTATTTCTGTGTCTCAATTCTTAATTTTGCCGTTACAGACAACATCAAAACCTACAGAGAAAAGGAATCCCCAAGTTTACTTCGACATAAGTGTTGGCAAGCAATCACTCGGCAGAGTTATTATGATGCTGAGAGCAGACATTGTGCCGAGAACTGCAGAGAATTTCAGAGCACTCTGCACACATGAGAAAGGCTTTGGTTATCAAGGGAGCAGTTTTCATAGGATTATACCTGATTTCGTATCCTTTTTAATATGGCTTAATTGAGTAGTTTATTAAGTAATGCGAGTATATAAATAATGCGAGAAACTATTTAAGTAATTTGAAGTTCGAGCTGTATAGCTTTGATCTTGGTAAGTCAATTACCAGCGCCATTTAGGCTAGATGACATGACTATCAATATTTCAATTGAAACTGTTTTACTTAAAAGATTGGTATTATTGTATTAAATTACAATATTTTTGTTAACCCATTTAAGCCCGCCGTCCTCATTTGAGTACATGCCTATAAGTACCCACTATTTTTAATACTAATTGACCAATGTTCATTATGATACGAATTCGTAGTGACAAACGTTGTTGCTTTCTAATGAAAATTATAATATTGTGATTTCTTAAATAAAGTGGACTATTTAGTGATTTTGATTATTGCTTTCCGCAAATACATATTTCAGCTAAGGTAAGTCATTATTTTTATAATAAACACGTTTTTTTTTATTCCAAATTCTCTATGTTATGATTACTTATAGTATAGACTATAATATAACGCTTTTTGTTTAGATGTTTTGTAGGATTTGACTATCATTACAGATATTTTAGTATGGTGTCCCCAAACGGGTCCAATGGGCTAAATGATATGTTATTTAATAATTTTTTGATTTTTATTTACAGGTTTAGATAGTCCCTAATTATGTCTAAAAGAGTTTTTAGTGTCAATGACGACTTCCTAGGACTCGAGAAGGCCATCGAAAGTATCTCGAATGGGAAGGAAGACTCTGATGTAAGATATGATCTAGTAGCCATTCCTCCAGATTCAAGCATATTTACCGATGATGAAGAGGCTGATAAAGACTATGCCCAACGTTACATTCTTCCCCGATATATTCCAAGAAAAGTTGAAGTTATCCAGTTCAGAAATAATAAAGAATGGGCCAGCAGGTGACGACGAACCGTTACAAAAAAGGAAGCGTATCGACATTCAGGAAACATGTTGGCGTAAATGTGTCGGTTCAAATGTGGACATGGCTTCAAGAGAAAACAATGTTGAGAAAGGTTAAGAGATCATTATAAAAAAGTTGAATTACAATCTTTGAAAAAATATAGGACGCGGAGCTCTATGACATGATTTTTATGAACCCGAAATTATACACCGCACAACATAACAACCATGACTTCCAGATAACCGTCGAGGACCTCAAATTATTCTTTGGTATTCTCCTTTTGAGTGGATTTCATACAAATGCATAAGAATGGCTGTACTTGTCCTTAGATGGGGATTGCCACGTTTCTATTGTTTCGAAAGCAAAGTGAAACAATCAATGTCGACAGTTATAGAAGGCAAAAAATGGTGGTGGGTCCTATTCACCTACATGTCAGATTTGGCGGTAGCAAATGCTTGGAGTCTTCATGTTTTCGTTGCTGATGAAAAACAGGATCAGCTCCAATTTCGGCAATGTATTGCAAGGTCGTATTTGCGAACTGCTGGTACTGAGAGAACCAATAGAAGGCGTCGCAAACCAGCTTCGGAGGTGCCAGAAATGAATTTAGATAGCGTTGAACACTTCCCTCTGAAACTGCCAAGTCAACTGCGATGTGCCGTATGCCACATAGAAAGACTTTAGCGGTGTTAAAAGTGTATTAAAACATTATCTATAGAAAAATGATGTTACGAAAATTACCACACTTAAGCCCACTGGCCCCGTTTAAGGACGGGGTTTTTTTTTTCTATGTGGATACTTTTTTTTATTTTTTTTTTCTTTTGTAATGTTTCTGTAAGCCCTAATACACATATTAATAAAGATTTTTTCAAAAAAATATCTCTGGTTTGTATTTGGGTCCAAATGGGTTAAATCAATGAATCGTAGCTAATTCAGAAGAATTGATCTCTTAATATTTTTTCCAAATTGTCATATAATTCAAGTCATTGGGCTACCGTGATATTACTAGACTCATAGTTGTTCATATCAAACAGAAGGATCATAGTTCGTAACAGTGGCGAAGGGTGAATTTTTATAAAAGGGAAGCCGAAAAAATAACTTATCAGTGTCGGTACTCATTGGACCAGCGCACCAGTGAGCCACTGACTGGCTCACTGTACCTACTATACGAGTAAGCACTGATGGTTATTATAACAGATTTTTTTATTATTGTTATTTTTTTATGAAAATATGTAATATTGTATAAGTTCCGCACTAGGGATCATGAACTGCGTCGTGGGGACTGCCACAAACATCTATTTAACAGACACAAAGAACAAGATCAGACTCAATAATTTGTTTATCAAAAAGAACTGTCCTACCTGGGAAACGAACCCGTGACCTCGTGCACGTCAACCGCTTATCTCGACCGCTGCCACCGAGCCCGTTACAGTGTCTTTCGTAAATAAAAATTACTAAAGCTAAGTACGTACTTCATACGTATTCGTAAAAAAATATTATAGTTGTCCCAAACTCATGTAAAGCTAATCAACTCCGAATATGTTTCTCAGTATGGGCATGTTTCTTTGATGAATTAGATATTGTTTTAAATATGTCGCTATATCCTAAATGACTCCACAATTTTTTTAAATCTAAGAATAACAAACATAGAAAATAATACGTAGGTACTTACTATTTAATTTACAACTGCCTGTAAGCCACTAATATTTATCGTTAAGATGTTAATAATATAAAAATATACCTATCGTAAATTCATCGTGCCGGGCGGCGTCGTTTGTATTCCATAGTTATGTCTGTGTTTCTTATTTTCGTTATTTAATTTCAAGAAAGATGTTTTGCTTACACAATAATTAATCAATTAGTCAACAATCTATAATAATACTATTAACGCTGCCATTATAACAACAAACTAACATAATAACAACGAAGTAAGTATGTACTTACAATAATGTAAGGCACCCAAAGTACTATGACAATATCAATCAATGCACAACACTGAATACACAAACACAAATTATACTTAGTAATTACTACTTTACACAACAAAGCGAATTCTAACGATTATTTGCAATACTTTAAATAATAAATGAAAACAAAAATAATGCAACTTGTGATGGAAATGGAAGCCATTATTAAGCATCGTTTCAACTTCATTCATTGCAGTGGGAAATTCAAACAAATTGATTGTAGCTATGCTATGATCACGTTAATGTTCTCTCGCTCTCGCATGTCGCATCTTTCATCCTTGTGCAATCGTGCGACAGAGCTGGCGCTCTACGAAGCCGATATTGCCCGAATGTCTCTTTCCACTCGTCGATGTGCCGGCGCCGCCGCGCTCGGGTACTGTACAACAGGACCTACTCAATAACCCGGACAGAGCCGGCTTACCTTTACGCCTACATACGCAGATAAAATGCATAATAATACACCTAGGTTTTGCATGTGTGCGTACGACTTTCGTACCGTCTGTTTATACTGGATTCCTATTTTTGCGCCCGGCTTACCCGCCATTAGTTGACAATGTTGTAATAAGAGATGGCGTTATGAGTACGTAAATAATAATTATATTAAAGCGGTTTACGTAACAGAATTTTGTGTACTGAATGGATGTTGAGTGCGTCATTGATTTATAATTTTTTAATAGAGTATGCTTAGCGGTTTTTGCAAAGGTAAGCCGGTAGGAATCGGGTTATATGGACACTTCGCCACTAGTTCGTAATATTAAAAATGAAATTATAAACAATTGGCATAAACTTTAAAATATCTGGGACAAGTATATAAACAAATACTGTTTCAAGTTCTAACATAGCATCAATTTTTTTATCTAATGCTTAGTGTATTTAGATAATGTTAAGATTTAGTAAATGTGGTGACGGAGTAAGAAATACAATATTTCACCTGCCCATCTCATCCCATGGGTGTCGTAAAAACCGACTATCCGGGAATATTATCTTTACGAAATAAATAGAAGGAAAACTTGAAATTAAATCCTATACCAATCCGTCTGGCCAGCTTGTAGGCCAAGTATCCCTCCATCATGGAAGGAGGCCCGTCCCTGCAGTGGGACATTAATAGGCAGTTATGATGAATGTTTACTTCCTTACTTCTTTCTTTCCACAATAAAACTACCTTAACTATACATTTAGATGTGTCAAGGAGGTGACTTCACAAACAACAACGGTACGGGAGGCAAGTCTATATACGGTCGTAAGTTCGACGACGAAAACTTCACGCTGAGACATACGGGACCTGGCATACTGAGCATGGCTAACTCGGGACCTAATAGTAATGGATCGCAGTTCTTCCTTTGTACGGCTAAGTAAGTTTTGTTGTTATTTTACTACTAGCGACCTGGCCCGGCTCCACACGGGCATCTACTGTGTCCTTAAACAACGTTTATGTGAAGCTTCATTAGACAATTACGTTAGAAAACTCTAAATACCCGACATAACTGGTTAAAGTGTCGGCAAGCAGGGCACATAGCGCGGAGAACCGACAGCCGTTTGGGCAGAATGATTCTGGAATAGCGACCGCGTACCCGAAAGCGCTGGTGTGAACGGCTGTAAACCGATGAATGAGGGAGGAACAGGAACGCACAAGATGGCAATACTTGGAGACGGCCTATGTCCAGCAGTTGACGTCGATTGGCTGATATGATGATGATGATAACTTTGTATGAATTAGATAAGTTTTTTTAATATTTTATTTATTTTCAAATTTAATCGTGGACGTAGTCGCGTTTACAGCTAGTGTAAAATATGTATGTATTTACAAAAAAAGTATATAAGTATTAATATCCGTTGTTGTGTTATACAAGCAGGTTAAGCCTAGCTTACTTTAGGAACAGATGACGTTGTGTAGAGATGTCCGTGAATATTTATTTATTATTTATTTATTATTATTCGCAATTTTCATGCTAGGAAACATACATCCTTATTCTGTTCTTATTCCACAAGAAATTATGAAAATTAATATTATTATATTGTATTGTTTCAGAACAGAATGGTTGGACGGTAAACACGTTGTATTCGGCCACGTCATATCCGGGTTGGATGTGCTGAAGAAAATGGAGAAGTATGGCAGTAAAGGAGGCTCCGTCACCTCCAAAGTTACCATAAGCAATTGTGGAGAATTACAATGATTATTTATATTTTACTTGGCTCTTTTCTTTTACTTTTTCTTCAACTTTCGTTCTAGGGATGTGGTGTACTACCCCTGTGTCGTAGTCCGTAACCGTATGAGGTTCTTAAGAGGGGAATAGGTTTTTAAAGGTTTGGCAACGCCCGTTTGATGCCTTTGGTGTTACAGTCACACAGGTTGGCTGCTGTAGAGCAAATATCAGAGACGCTTGTCTTCCCCAATGTGACTCCGGCAATCCAGAGCAATCAATGTTACATTAAAGTCGGCTTTAGTATGGAATGGGCTGACGTGGTGACACTAGTATTCTTCCTCCTTCACCGATTTCAAAATTGAAATAAAATAAAGAAGCAAAATTAAATACAATGCGAATTAGATTTTATTTATTGTGTCGAGTATTCATAGTGGAGTAGGTGAAGTAGGCGTAACTCCTGTGAACTGCATCAGTACTAGTTCATATGTTATTATTGTACCTGCGATCTGTAACAGAGGATCAAGATAATTATATTGTAATAATAGTAAGTATTATATTCTTATATAAGACACCATTTCATGAAGACTAATAGTCGTGAAATGGCGTGACTCCGTCGTCATTTCAAGAGCAAACTTTTTGGAAGGCTTTTTGCTATCGTCACTGTAATGATCATAAAAAGCCTATAGTCCATAGATCTATGCAGATGGCGAGCACAAGGTCGCGAGTTCGAATCCCAGGCAATATAATTACTTTGTCAGGACATGATGTTCTTTGTGTACGCTAGTACCTAAAGGTTTTTGTGTCAATTTCACAGAAACCTTTTTTAACCTACCGTTAATATTAAGCCACGTTTCACATTGAAGAACTGAAGACCACTCAAAGCAACTGTGTCTGCATGTATCTGGTTAAGAAATCTTGCGATCTGTAATGATACAATATAGTACCTATAGTTATGTCCAATCTATTAGGTTACATTCATACCACTATTGCTGGGAGAGACTGGTACTAGTGGAAACTAAAGCCCGAGTTATACTGAAGGGCCGTGGCGCGGACGTATGGCGGTGGCGTTTAGTCAAGAAAACATAATATAAATCTTAACTGCATTAATATAGAGTCTTATGTGATTTATTTAGTCCATCTCTTCAACGAAGAATAACTAATTATTTACGTAACAGTCAATCATGGAACAAAACACTCGCCACCGCCATATGCCATACGCTTCTTCAGTATAAACCGCACCCACCAGGAGTGCGTCGCGAAGCGCTATGAAAGAGGCTGCGCAAGCGCAACGCGTTATGTGAAAAGCCTCACGACCGTTTCTGTTCTGCCCTGCTTCTCATTCATCAATCATACTATGATTAGCTTCAATATTTTATCTCTATTTATCCTTACCTCAATACAGTATGTGTCAGAAGAAACGTCATACAAAGCGTAGGCAGGCTCCAAACTGGCTGAGTGTACTCGAGACGCTATCAGTGAAACCGCCAGCGATCTTCCGACGAGAAACACGAAGGAAAACACGAAGTATACCGAGTGCTCGTAACCGAACATGTTCCTGAATAAAACATATTTTGGGAATAATACAATACATAGTTTCCTATTCGTAACTACAGGGAAGCGAATCTATATGAGCTTTAAGGCAACCATTTTAACCATGTTACTTTCTAGCTTAAATCTGAGTAATCAAAACGTGTTGAACGTTCAATTCTCCAATAAGAAATACCTACACGCGTTTTATGGATGATTCATGAAAAATATACGGAATGTCATCCATTCCGTATATTTTTGAGATTATAATAAAATAACTGAATGGATCATCAAACAAAAAGATTTAGCATAAAAATGTAAATACAATAACATTAGGAATATTCTCCTTTAATTGAAGTCGGCTAAGCACGTAGACAAGCAGTTACCTACCTCTCATCGTCGTTAGGATCTTCTCTGCAGCTTGCTGTAGCCTGAAGCCCACCTCTAAAATAAAATTAATTGAAATAATTAATTAACTGAGTTTTGACACAGGTAAATAATTAGCCTACCGTACTTAAGTAACCAGGATACAGTATTCAGTATTCATTTATTTATTCAAAGTAGTACAATAACATTGTATCTTTTTGACGTCATCTGACACTACTTAATCTAAGTTTATTAACATTTCAAAGTTTTGAAAACTTTACCACCGCCTCCAAAGCGCTAGTAGAGAAGAAGCGGCGCAACAAACTCTACTGCTGCATTTTCTTGACGTCATTTTTTTGACATAGGAGATAACTGTAATTAGGCGCTGCAACCATTGTATACCATACATAACCATAACCAAGGATTATTCAATTATAAAGGTAGCGTCGTGATGTAGGTAGTACATAGAAGTGGGAGCACCAAATCACATCCATAAACAACTATCCAGTAATAAAGACGTCGCTCAGCCAAATGACCCCTTAAATAAAAACTCAGAAGTGTATTAAAATGTAAATTTATTAATGTCAGGGTCGACCAGTCACCCCAAGTAGCACCCGTTCACGAGTATAACGCAAAGGTCAGCCATCAACCCCCTCGCCATATTGTAGGGAAGGGATTGACCCGGCCTCCACGCCACCACAGGCAATGACATTATAGTGAGCATGACGAGTCCTGACAATAAGAGCAGCAAAAAAGAAACTAAAATTAGGGGAGATACAAATGGCAGAGAGACGCCCTTACTTCACATCGACCAAAGTAATTTTTCTGCGAGTCCTAATTCATAGACGTATTTTAAATCCAGGCATTCCGGTCACTAACATAATTCTCAAGAGTGTAATATCCTTTGGCTACTAAACAACTTTTAATTTTTTCTTTAAATGAAGTAATCGGTAATTCTAATATCTCTACAGGTACTTTGTTATAAAGGCGTATGTATACTAAGTGCCATAAACGATTGATGTACTTTGTGTAAACGGTAATGAGGGACACACAGTTTATGTTTATTTCTAGTATTTACCGTATGAATTGCGCTTCTTTTGGTATATAAATGTATATTCTGTCTTACATGCAGTATACTGTTATAAATAAATTGGGAAGCGACGGTTAAGATACCTATTTCCTTAAATAATTCTCTAAGCGATTCTCGTGCTCCAAGCCGATAAATGGCACGGATAGCTCTTTTCTGTAAAATAAATACACTTTGTATATCGGCAGCTCTACCCCACAATATTATACCATACCACAGAGGGAATAGCAACATTTATTTTTAAAGATAAACGTAAAGCTATACCTACGTTTACGTACAAGGAAACGTTAAACATCCAGAAGATTAAAATTGTTAAGTGACCTTGCAGAGCTTAATGTCATTTGCATGCAAGGGAAGTCTGCAATCCGCCTAGCGTCCTGGTAATAATAGGTTAGTTTCCCTACATTACAGTGCAAGGCCATCTGCAGTAAGAAAAGAGTCAATCATAGATAAATATAAATATTCCTCACACAACGCCATCTAGTTCCAAACTAAGCAAAGCTTGTACTATGGGTACTAGACAACGGATAAACATACTTGCATACTTTTTTTTTGTAAATACGTACATAATATTATACATAGAAAAAACCCAGTCCAATGCAAACAATCATGATCATGCACACAAAGGTTAGCATTGAGTGGGAATCGAACCCGAGACCTCTGCGTAGCAGTCATGCATGTTATATAACCACTACGCCACAGAGATCGTCAATATATTATAAAAGTAAGCTTAAAAAACTTACGTTAACGTGTGTAACAGTTGTGCGCATACAAAGAATAAATTATTTGCGAAAGATATAACGATTATTGCGCCAATTAATTTGTCTACTCTCCGTACAAGCTGCGTTGTTCTACTGTAGTCCTCTCTCAAAGTACGCCAGAATGATGACGGTAGATTCTAAAAATAATATTTAATTAGTTAGGATAACAGTAGTATCGTACTTTCCTTGTTCATCATCATCATATCAGCCAAACGACGTCCACTGGTGGACATAGGCCTTCTCCAAGTATTACCACCTTGTGCGGCCCTGTGCCTCCCTCATCCATTTCAATCCAATTTCCTTTTTATTACGGAATAATAATACAGAATAAGGCCACCCCATCACCATGCTTAAGGTACCTGTCAAATTACATCACTTTTATTGGGTACCTACTGTTACGAGTAAAGTCAACTAAAGTATTCCTAAGTAGCAAAGTTTAGGTATAATGTGATAAAGGAACCTTTTAGCGTAGAGGTTCAGCCAGGACTAGTACTTAATTGGTATATTAAGTTATCATTCAAGTCAAACCCGTCCCTGAAGCCCGATTTACACATCTACAAGTACAGTAGCGAGTTAAGTAGTAAGTTGTTGATTAAGGTGATTTGAATTGATCGCAATCCTATTTTTTGGCGAGTTAAGTACGAAGCGGTACGGACCCACGATACCCTTGAAGATACCACCAGGGGTATCGTGGGTCTTTCAAAAGTAAACGATACCCCCAACTAATAGTGTTGTTCGTGTGACACTAATCACTTCAGACCCACCGTACCCTCTCTTGCGTCTCGCCAACTTAAGTCGCCAAAATATAGGATGATGGAGATCTATTTAAATCAACTTAATCAACAACTTACTACTTAACTCGCTAAGTACTGAACTTGTCGATGTGTAGTGAATCGGGCTTTAAGTAGCACATTCATGACCAGTAAAAAGGATACTAATCTAAATTCAAAGATATTTTTAAAGACTTTGAATCCTATATTTGTAGATTCTATAATGATGTCATTGATTTATTAAAAGGTTTTCTTCCTACATAGTTTTATGATTTCATGCATGTTTTTGGGTCACTATCATCTCGTCTTAAACGCAACTGGTAGCAGTAGCATTTGGTCTAAAACGCAGCTGGTCACTGGGTATAAAACGCAACTTGTCTAAAACGCAGCTGGTCTAAATATCAATTAGTCTAAAATACAAGTCGCCTGAAACGCAACTGGTCCAAAACGGAGTTTGTCTAAAATTCATGTCGTCTAAAACGCAACTGGTCTGAAATGCCAAGGGCACAACACGTAATTGTCTGGTAATAGCAAATACTTAAAACGCTGCCGTTTGTACAATAAATAAGATAAATAATATCAGAAAAACCGAAAAAAGTTGCATATTTATTGTTATTAAAAAAAACAAAAGAAATCTATCAAAACAAAAGACAGTCGTAAAATCTCAATCTCATTATAATTCATAAGGGAGGGAACAGAGATTGTGTCAACAATTACAGACCGATATCGGTCTTATCGGCACTTTCAAAAATACTGGAGAGGATCATAAATATCAATTTAAATAAATTTATTATCAAACATCAGCTCATAGCTGATAATCAGTATGGCTCTTGCCCAGGAATATCTACTGAAGGTGCGGTCCTTGAGCTGACACAATTGGCTGCTAGGAATCTTGACGGTAGAGTTAAAAGCTTATGGATCTTCTTGGACCTTAACTAGATTTATCTAAGTTACTCTAACTTACTTCGAATATGTTATTTTTTGGTTAGTACATAGTTTATTTGTGTGTTTATTTGTTTTTTGGCGACAGCGGTTTCCATAGTGAATTTCTTTTTGCGTATGATGTTACCACTTTAGAAACATATTTAGAGGTTTCACGTCCGATAGGAAAGTATGGAAGAAGAAGACATGCTGCGCCGACCCCAAATAAAATTGGGTTAGGGGCAGGGGAATGATAATGAAGGCCAGTTGAGTTTAAGACGAGATGATACTGAGACCAGCTGCGTTTTAGACCACATGCTACTGCTACCAGTTGCGTTTAAGACGAGATGATAGAGAGACCAGCTGCGTGTTAGACCAAATGCTACTTCTACCAGTTGCGTTTAAGACGAGATGATAGTAAGACCAGCTGCGTTTTAGACCAATTGCTACTTCTACCAGTTGCGTTTAAGACGATATGATAGTGACCCATGTTTTTTTGTTTTTTCTCTTTTATGTGTCATGTCTCTACCAAAAAAAATAAACAATTTTTCTTTTTTTTTTCTACCTCATCTGAGACAACGAGAAGAGTACACCTACCTTATCTTTAGCAGCAACAACTTTGTGGTTAACTTGCTGAAGTCTCGCCGTCAGATAATGACTCATACATATTACAAACAGGTCTGTGAAGCTCCAGTTGAACGTACACTGTATATTAACAAACTGAAAATATTTATTTACACATTAGAAATTATTAGAAAAAGTTTTGCTTCCTGTTGCGGATACTTTTATATAAAAATCAATTAATAAAACTCGATGAAAATCCAGATTTAAAACAATAATTAATTACCCTGTTACAAAGAAACTTTTTAAATTTTCACGGGAAAATAACGTTTGTTGACGTTTTGTTCGCGCTTAATTTTAATACCGACGACCTCTGTGGCGCAGTCGGTGTTTAACTTATTGATTCCCGGTCAATGCAAATCTTTGTGTGCATAAACATGATTGGTTGCATTGGTCTGAGTGTTTTCTATGTACAATATGTATGTATTTACCTAAAAAAGTATTTAAGTATGTTTATCCGTTGTCTAGTACCCATAGTACAAGCTTTGCTTAGTTTGGGACTAGGTGGCGATGTGTGAATGTGTAAGGATTATTTATTTATTTAATACATATATTTTTCAAAGATATTTCAACTATTCCACTTAAGCAACTTTTCCCCTAATCATTATTATCATTGAAACAATACTTACATGGATTAATGCACCGAGATAATGATTATACCTTACTGTAATGAAAACCCATGGAAAACTGTGTCTTACGAAAGCCTCATAGATATGTGTTTCTGGCTCACAATAGTAAGCGAGGGAGAAACCGTGCCACTCCGATAATAAGTGCTCCACTGAAAAGTATAGTTACATTAATATTAATTAAATAAACTAGTTTTGCTCTTAAACTTATATAAACAAAGAAAACAGCCATTTATATTTTAGCTGAACTATAGCCTAGTTATCAGTATAGCTTTCAGTTATGATTGGGTTCCTCATGACAGCCCATTAATGTCCTACTGCAGGGACGGAGGCCCGTCCCTGCAGTAGGACATTAATCCCGTGACGGAGGGTTACTTGGTCTACTAACAGCACGCCGCTCCGCCAACCCGTCTGTCCAAGACGGGTTGGTATAGGGTTTCATTTCAAGTTTTCCTTCTTTTCATTTCGTTAAGATAATATTCACGGATGGACTATCCGTACCTTAGTCGGTTCCTACGACACCCATGGGATGAGATGGGGTGGTGACACATTGTATTCTTACTCCGTCACCACATGGAGACTAGCAGAGATGTTAGACACCAATGCTTGACTCATCTTTGGCAAACGTCATATTAAATCTGTCCCTACCACAGAAATCTAAATAAAAGGAGAAATGGTATGACGGGGTTTTCTTGTCAAAGCAATATGATTAGAACGATTATATAGCTAAAAATGGCTGTCACCTAGGTTTAGCTGTGTTTTGACAACGACCGGGATAACATATAAAATGCCGAGTTGTTCAGTGGTTGCCTGTAAATATAAGAGCAATAAAAAAAACTTTATTAATAATGGAATCACTTACCATATCTTAGTACATGTATTTTATTGTATTTACCTCTAAAATCATTAAAAAAATAATCTTCGATGTCCTCACTATGTTATTTTCATATTCGGATAATTAAGTACTATAATATTTTTGTAACATATACATTGCTTCTCTAATGTTGTCTAAACTAGTCATTCAATGAATATATGAAGCAATGAACTATTCGCTCAACGATATTACGTATGACAAGTGGTTGCTAACCGTGATCGCTCTAACAACCAAACGATAGTGACGACCCGTTCATGACTACGACTATCTATCGTTTTCGATAAAAAGTCGTGTATTGAAGGAATATTAAAATTGTAAAAGTTTTATTAAGTTAAAAGAAAAAAAAACATTTTTTTTTAATTTTAAATTATGTAATTTCAATATAAGTATTACAATGTTGAAATAATATCCTAAATCAAAGTTGGCGTAAGTACTCTAGAACATAAAGGTTTAAAATGATCATTAGAGTGGTTTTAAAAGTTAATTTAAAAGCTCATATATTTATTAGCACACACAGCTTTTCGTCAAAAGTCGTGGTTTAAAGTCGGCTAGGCTTTACCGACTGTGGCTAAATTATCGCTAGCTCTCCCTCACAGGTGCGTTAATTTTGTATAACAACAGTCAAAATGTTACAAACTGCTGCGACAATAAGGACGCAAAAGAAGTATGACGCTTGAGTTCCTTCAACCTGCTACATTACGACATCAGTTCACGGATTAATTTGTTTCACGACATGTACGATCTTATACACACTGTCGTGAATATTATTTTACAAAAGTATTGTACAATTATATATATTATTACATTATACATATTTATATAAAAGTAATTATTATTTAAGTATATGATAAGTATTTAATTTTTAATAAAATAAGTGTAAGTCTTGTCTATCGATAAATTTTATTAATCATCTATCGATAAGGTCAACGCCTAGCATAAATGTAATTTTTTTACATGTAGTAGTTTTAAATTGTAGTAGTTCTTCTATCTAAATTTATTTTAGTTTGTTTTATTTGTTTAAATATAGTAGCGCTGATTGGTTCACTGTGACACCGTGTAAGGGAGATATTTCAAGGAAAAACGAGACAGAGTAATTGCGTTCATTGATAATCTAGATGTAACTGAGAACAGTAGTCTATTCGTATATTCTATTGCTGTGTGTGTTAAAAAAACTGGCGACATTAGGTTTCCATACAAAATGACATTCAGGGCACATCTCCTTTGTTCAGATATCTGTGGTCCCTACAATGAGGCTTTTATGCACTGCTATGACGAAAAACCCATTTAAACTTTCAACTAGTGAATAAACAGTATTATAAAGTAGCACACAAACTCACATGTAGCAAACATGAGGATCAGAAAACATGAAATATTGAACTTAAGATTAAGCCTCGTGTCTGTTGTGGGATCAGCTGCCTCCATCTCTGAAATCTCTTTGCACAACTTCGGCCATTTCATTGCTATACGTAGGAACAATATTGTTGTGAATAAGTTGAACGAGTAGAATAATGCGTCAGCTGTGAAATTATGCAAAATGTTATTTAATTTAAAAAATGATGCCATGTTTTGCTGAACTTTTACAAATGTAAGGTAAATGAAAACAAAGTTTTCTAGGCTCAGGACATAAACATTTTGGGATCGAATAAATTAATTGACCTAGTGCTTTGCAGCAGTATCTTTATGTACTGCTGCGACGCACGTCAAGATAGCTGTTTAAAGTTTTAAACAGCTATCTTGAATTCTTGACGTCTTACTAAAGTTTTTACTTAATCTTAATTTAAAGTTTGCTCCTAGACGTTATAGATGGCACACATGGCGTGAAATATAGATGATCATTGAAAGAGGTTGAGGAGGGGTGGTTTAACTTGCAAGGTAACGCACGGCACGAATGGTTCTAATTTTTATACAAAATTAAATGTTAGTAGTCATTACAATAACTTACTTGCAGAGTCTACAACAGAGTAGCTGCTCTTAAATAATCTTAACAGTAAGAAATTCACCATCGACAGTTGACCAATTATAGTCAAGAATGTGTACAAGCAACGCCATGATTTGAATCTGAATCTGTAAGTTGAATATTATTGAATAATTATCAGATGGACATTTGTCCATTCTAGAGGCCCTATTGGAATTGTTTTAAATACTATAGTGATCGAATCAAATAATGATAATAAAATATTTTAAATAATAGCCATAAAACACACAGGTCTTGTAGTGAAAATTGCAAAAAATACAATTGGCGCTAATACAGTGCCTTGTAGAATATCACGAATATAATACAGGTAACTATTCAGATGAATAAGACGACTATACTTTGTTTTGGTAATTTTTAGATTTCGTAACCCGTATTGCCTTTTACTTAGAGAATGTCGTGTAAAAGCTAGTCCTCTTATACCAAGTCTAGTAACCTTTGTTATAAGTAGTATTCAATGTAGAACTTGATCTAAGGCTTTAAATAAATCAGAACAGTCCAGTAGTTAGTAGTTTCTGCTGATTTTATTCAATATTGTGTTACTAGTTGTATTAATTCATAAGTACTTAAGTACTAATTAAAAGTTTCAATGTAACTTTTTTTCACAACGTTTGACAAGTACCTACATTAGGTAGGTATTAATTAATTAAAAGTTGGAGTAAAATTTTTTATGACTTTTAATTAGCTGTTTTTACCTTACTAATTATGTATAAACCTTACTAAGTGCAGATCAAAAAATTAGGAACAACATTAAATTGAGCACGAATCAAACTTGAGATCTCAATGTCAGTAAGCCACTGAGTTCTGGGGACATTTTCATTATAAATACAGTTTACGATAAACTTACCTTACATTAGAAGAATCCTTTCCACATATACCAAGGACAGGATTCAGTCCAAAACATTGTCCAATAATAACTAACACTTTTGTAGCCGAATGAAATGTACTATACTTTTTTGCAGGCACTATTTTATTCTGATTACGTATTTGCATTGGATCTAAAAATAAAAGAATAGTGTCAAAATATCCTAACTACCGACTTATTTCTCAAAGCACTCTTTCACGCAAAGACTACTGAATGGATTTTGATGAAATTTGGAATATAGGTAGTTTTGGGTAGAAAAAAAAATTTTGGGCTGACACGATTTGATTGTCATCGACACTCTAAGAAGAATGCATACTTACAAGTCCAATCTTTCCTATATTTCTTGAACTTCTCCAGCGAGTACAAATCCATTTTAGTACTACTTTCAACAAGCCTTCGACATGTGTTTCTCCAACAACCACTGCTATCAATTGTACTGTTGCTAATCTTCATGATAAAACATACACTATGTTTCATTACACTTCAAGTATCAATATTGTTTAATGATGAGTTTAAGCTTATTGAAGTAGTCAAGCCTTTGCGTAATCCACTGATCTGTTGCAAACAATAATTACTAAATAAGAATAGGCTCTAACTCCTACCTTACATACGTTTGGTGAATTCAAAGGTGTGCGTTTGATATTTCTCTGTTTGGTGTATAAAAATGTTTTGTAATCATACCAGCTTACTTTTCCTATTGAACAGGGCGGCTCCTGTAGCACTGAAATGAAACCTGGCCCAATACCACGGTTGCCAGGCGGAATGGTTTAAGATCTCTTATTAAAGTTATCTGCGAATTCTCTTCATCAACTTTTATGATACCCGTGGGATGCATGGGGTAGAGATACCACGTACTTATTCTCTGCCACCATGCGACTGTGGAGTTAATAAAAAACTTAAAATATGCTATAGCACTTATGATCCAAAATTGAATCTGATAGAATAAATAAACGTATATTAAAGGCCCAATCAACTTTCACTAATACCAAAATTAACACGCAACCAATTCGATCGAAACTTTTACTAGTAATTTATGTTATTGTAAAAAAGTACTGATCGAATCTAGATTCGATAAACGTTCGCTAGACTGGAGTAATAATGTATCGAACAGCCCTAGTTATTATCAAGTAATAACAAACTGAATATATAATATAAACTAGTAAGTATAACTGCACTGTTATTAACTTGTTCAATAAAAGTATATAACGATATTTTATCCCTGGTACTCCTGTCACCACCCCATCTCATCCCATGGGTGTCGTAAAAACCGACTAAGGGACTATCCGTGAATATTATCTTAACGAAATATAAAGAACGAAAACTTGAAATTAAATCCATCTGGCCATCGTGGTATTAGTAGGCTAAGTATCCCTCCGTCACGGGAGGAGGCCCGTCCCTGCAGTAAGACATTGATGGGCTGTTATGATGATAGCTGGCTAAGCAAAGTCGGTGAGGTCATTATATAGATGGGAAAAGTCGTCCCGGCTTAAGTCACGTAAGAGAAGAAAGATAGACTAAACTTCTAATGTACTATTATTGCGGAGTGCGGACCATGTAGGTATTCCTTCCATTCAGGCCTACAAGTTGGTACTTAAGGCAGTCAGGTGATGGAGTAAAAATACACGCTGCAACCTCTTTTCGTCCTAATTATTTTGTGATCCGTGTGGTGACGGAGCAAGAATACAATATGTCACCACCCCATCTCATCCCATTGGTGTCGTAAAAACCGACTAAAGGACTATCCGTGAATATTATCTATACGAAATAAAAAGAAGGAAAACTTGATATTAAACCCTATACCAATCCACCTGGCCAGCGTGGTATTAGTAGGCCAGGTATCCCTCCGTCACGGGAGGAGGCCCGTCCCTGCAGTGGGACATATTGTTTTATGTATGTTAGTCTATAAGGTATTTTTCTATGGGCCTATGCAGCCTGAAAATAAACGTTATATTATATTATTAATAGGCTGTTATGATTTTGTGATCTATAAATGATTGTCTTTAGCGTGGATGTTCTTTGTGTCCGTTAATATTATGCCCGTAAAAGTCATCACCACACAGACTTAGAATGCTTGACAGACAACTCCCGCAGTTGTCTTTTTAAAAGAAAAATAATTGTTCTACTCAAAGAAGAAGTCTGCTTTAAAGCGCATATAAAAAATAAATCGCTAGTTTAAATACGTACCGTTTGAATCGCTGCTGTGTCAACTAAACAACAGTAGGTATAGCGTTATAGGTATAGGTAACCTCCAATAATCTGTTGCGAGCGCTGACTGTCACAACATGCATACTAAAGTCAATATTTAGTTTATACGTAGCATTTATCAAATAGAAATATATGCTTTGTTTATAAAACTATCGTTCAAGCTTGTAGAAATATCAATTTTAATCTATTTTATTTGATATTTTGTATGTTTTTGCAATATTTGAAATGTTGTGATATTCGTGTGACCGAATCGTAGGTCTCGATGGCACCTAGGTACAAGATATATCATCTATAAAAACAAATACTAGGTATTATGTAGGTACAATTCTAGCTCGAAGAGAGCTTTCTAACTTTTCTTTCAGTAATTAAGAAAAAGCTTTAGTCGAGGAAGTTACAGCAGGAGAAATTATAGCAAGAAAAGCTATAACAAGAGAACTTATTAAGATTACGTGTAGTAGCGGTGTAAGAATTCAGAAACTGTTTCGTGTTATCTCGTACGTGTCGTGATAGCTTATTAATAGAGAAGCGCATAATTTTGGCTAAAGTCTTTGTAACCACTTTTGAAATGCACACATTTTCGAGTGGTAGAGCCATGTCGTCAGTCTTTCGCTGCGGCACGCATGGGCAGGCTCTTCCCCCTCCCTTTACTTCCCTTTTAAAAGGTCGGCAACGCATCTGTGATTCCTCTAGTGTTGCTGGTGATCCATGTGCGGCGGTGATCACTTACCATCAGGTGACCTGCTGGCTCGTTTGCCTCCAATCATATAAAAAAAAAGTGGATATATCTTCCATCTTCATATCACCCCATGGGTTGTTTAAAGCTCCCATTACCACACACAATCAAAATATTTTGAAATATCACGTGAAATTAAAATGTGTTTTATAATAATATTCTGTAAATATGCGCTACTAGTTCATTATCTATATGGTGGGTAAGTTTACATCGTAACTTATGTACATTTTTATTCCTTCGTTCAAACTAAATACGAGTATCGATAAGTTCTAGTGATTTGTTGAGGGCCGAGGGTTCTTGCGATAAAAACATAAATTGTAACTTACATTTACATAAAAATTATATACAACAACTTACTTCGACTTGAGTAATAATTTGTATATTAGAGTAAAATATCTCTTCGGAGTAGTTACGTAGTAAATATATATTCTACTAGCTGACCCGTGCCCACTTCGTTAGGCCGCGAAAAAAACGCGTCACTTTTTAAACATACATATATCATTACTCCGCCACTTCTATTAGTCATAGCGTGATACTATACAGCCTATGACACTCCCCGATAAATGGACTATTCAACACAGAAAGAATTTTTAAAATCGGTATATCCAGAGATTACCCTCTACAACGTCACAACCGTCAACTTTACCTCTTTATAATATTAGTATAGAAGTATAGATTACCATCTTTTCTCTTTCCAAGAGTGTAAAAGGTATAGCGTCACCTCTAGTGACGCAAAGTCGCAAACCACCTTAGGCTACGGATACTGCTTACTTCAGTCAGGTCGTAAGCTAGTTTCTCAACGTTTGTTTATTTATAAAGAAAAAAAAACGTTGGAACTCCACACATAGCTGGCTTGCCGAGTGAAAGAATGGCAATTTTAAGACCACGTTGTGGTCTCAATGAATAGTAAACTTTCTCTTTCGGGGGCTGCAAAAGAATCATGGCTTCCCGCGGCTTCCGGCCTACGAGAGAGATGGAATACCTGGACATCAGCAAGAGTCTAACCGCCTTCCCCGGGCCGGAAGAAATAGAGTGGTGTCACTATGCATTCTTCTTATCTTCTCTCCTCAGTTTCGGAAACCTTCTAGAATGCACTTCGACCTCATCAGATTTTTTGTTCTGGATCACTGTGCATTACTCTGTCACTACATTAAAAGCGCTCACTAGATGGCGTTAACCTAGTAATTGCACACAAACACACCTCTTATCTGTCCAATAAAAAAGTAGCTGCATTTCTTGTTAAGTTTCACTAGCAATTTTTAACCCATTAGCGTTCGATTGCTTCCAATTAATAAAAGCTTTAATAAAACCTTCGTGTATATTTTAATTGCTCTTGTGAAATCTCTCTCTTGTATAATTATGACGTAATTATAGTGTTTCATGACGTCATTTTATGGATGAGTTAAACATCTGTCAGCCGTGTGAGAGTAATGTAATTATGTTTCTCTAATTTATTCAGGATTGTTAATTAATTACATATAAGTGCTTTTTGCTGTTGATTAAATGTTCTTTGCCTGCCTATGGGTTTCAATTGTTATTTATTTATGGAAATGTGTTTTTTCGTTGTCTTGCTTCTTTTTCTGCAGACGAAATTAAAATAATTATCATTTACCTAATCATAATTGAAAAGCAATATAAAAGACACATTTAGGTTTAGTTTGCATATTGTGTTCAGATAATGATGGTCCTTCTGAAGTTCGTACAGAACCCTAATGTAATAGAAAATAGTGATTTTATCTATAAAGATAAGAATCAACGACAAATATGCACTGAAATAATTATTTATTGCCACAAAACATGTCAGTGGGTTGTTTGAAAACTTAGTTAAAATATGTATAATTTACATCATTGAATCATGGACATTGATTCTGAGGGTAACAATAAAAATGATCAGTGTGAGTAATAGAAATCTTATTTGCGTTATTGTTCTTAAGAAACCATTCGAAAATTCTACTTTTTCAATAACTTGGTTTTGGTTGCATTATGATGTTACTAAAACCCGATTTACACATCGACAAGTACGTTGGCGAGACGCGAGAGAGGGAGCTACTTCGTACTTAACTCGCCAAAAAATAGGATGGAGATCTATTCAAATCAACTTAATCAACAACTTACTACTTAGCTCGCTACTGTACTTGTCGATGTGTAAATCGGGCATAAGATTAGAAAATTAGATCAGTGCTCCTGACTTATGATATTCTTATACAATAATTTATACAGTATGCTCAAAATTTGATAAGTATAGGAATCCTACTATTCTACTAATATTATAAATGCGAAAGTTTGTGAGGATGGATGGATGGATGGATAGATGGATGTATGTTACTCTTTCACGCAAAAACTACTGAATTTGATTTTGATGAAATTTGGCATATAGGTAGTTTAGGGTATAGAATTAAAGTTAAGCTACCTATACAACACGGGTAAAGACGCGGGCATCAGCTAGCTAATACGTACCCGAACTTGTAAACAAAATCGGCCTACGCGTACCATCTGCTCTATTACGGAGCCATGATCTTCTGAGCACTCCCGCCTTGCTTACCACCTACAGGCAAAACTCATTTACAATTAGACCTTGTCGTATGTACAATGCAGCATGCCGGAGGGTCGATATCGATATTTTTAGTACAAGTGTTATTAAACTTAAAAAAATTATGTGTACTGACATATTCGCCAATCATACCTAATTGGCAGACTTATTATTATGTGTGTGTTTTCTGGATGTTGAAACTATTATCTAGATGTTTTTATTTAGTAGATCTTCTTTAACTATCCTTTTTGTATTTGTATTACTGTCTACAAATTAATAACAAAAATAGTGTATTATACTTATTGGTGAAAGCTTGTAATTGGCCTTAACTTAAACATTTTTTTTTCATAAACTGTTAAATAGCTGTAAGCTTTCTAAATGTGAAAATAAAATAAAATAATGCAATATTTCTGTTAAAAGCTTTGAGTAAGAAAGATTATTATGTATTTTCAGCATATATTAAACTGCAATTTTCAGATTCAGTACAAGTTCGATACCCAGAAAAAGTTATAGCAAACTCAGATGGTGTTCATTTTCATAATGCCATGAGCACAACTGTAATAATTGGACAACTGTTTGGATTAAATCCTGTTTTAGGTGTATGTGAGAAAGATGTTGCTAAATTAAGGTGAGAATAAAGTTAAGTAAGACAAAAATGGTGTAATTTTTTAACCTATTTATCAAGCAAGTAATCAATATGTTTTATTAGAGTAAAGAACGTTCTTTTCGACAAAGCGCCATTGACTGCTTAGAAGGACTGTAGGTACACTGAATTTGCGTAAGCATTTGATCAAGTTTAATGTTGCCTTTAGAAAAATAGCGAATTCAATAGTAAATTACGGTTATAGTAACCAATTTGGATAACACCATGTGTTAACTAAATTAGTTCTCCTTTTAAAACGCATTAAAATATTCAAAATCTTAATGTCTTTTAAACCACGTTTAAATAGTAAAGTTGGTTTTCGCAAGGCTCTTTTTCGGGTCACTTTCCATTTTAAATTTTTTATTATTACTTGTTGTATTTTAAGTCTCATTTGTATCTATTTTGTTAAACTTGATTTTAAAAACACTATTTTTAGATTCAAATTTTATTCATGGCGGTGTTTATACGCATACATTTCAATCATGGGCCAATTTGTGATGGCTGCACTTCTCTTCGTGACATTTTTTCTGCAAAGATCATCTAATGTTAGCTCTGCAAGTAAGTGTAAAGAAAAAATATATCCCTCTATTGGACATAGAATGACTATTTGAAAACCTTTTGTAAATCATCATAACAGCCCATTAATGTCCCACTGCAGGGACGGACCTTCCGTGACGGAGCGATACTTGGCCTGCTAATGCCACGCTGGCCAGACAGATTGGTATAGGGGTTAATTTCAAGTTTTCCTTCTTTTTATTTCGTTAAGATAATATTCACGGTAGTCCCTTAGTTGGTTTTTACGACACCCATGGGATGAGATGGGGTGGTAACATATTGTATTCTTACTCCGTCGCCACACGGACTATTGAAAATATCTTCTCATTATTATGGCTTACCTTTTTCAGGTGCATTAATATTCTTCATTTTTGGTGTACTAACAAGTATATTGTTTTTACAAATTGCTGTAAAATGGCCGAAACTCTGCATGGAAATATCAGCGATGGAGGCGTCTGATCCCATAGTGGATTCTAAGCTTAAGATACAAATAAATATGTCGTGTTGTTTAATCCTTATTCTGGCTTTTTGTAAGTTAAAACGTGTTGCATGTCTTATTTAGTTTGTTTACCCGTTGTAATGAAGCTCATAACTTTTTTTAGCGCTTTTTTAATTATATTACCTAATGTTCTTTGTTAAAATGTTTATTAAATTAACTCTACTTATTTATTTGGTTTGTATAATGTGACTATTTCTTTTTTTTTTGTTTCTCTTTCTGTCTTAGTGGCAGTGCTGTGCTGTTAACGCTCTTTTTTTTTTCTAATTTGGTTCTATAAGACTAATATAATAAGTAATCTATATATATAAAACTCAAAGGTGACTGACATAGTGATCTATCAACGCACAGCCCAAGCCACTGGTGGGATCTGGCTGAAATTTGGCATGCAGGTAGATGTTATGACGTAGGCATCCGCTAAGAAAGGATTATGATGAATTCTACCCCCAAGGGGATAAAATAGGGGATGAAAGTCAGCACGAAACTTTGTCAGTTTCAATCCAATCGGGCTGAGACTTTGCATGCATATAGTTACTATGACGTTGGTACCCCCTTAGAAAGGACTTTGATAAATTCTACCCCCAAGGGGATAAAATAGGTAATGAAAGTTTGTATGAAACTTTGTCAGTTTCAATACGATCGGGCTGAGACTTTGCATGCATATAGTTACTATGACGTTGGTACCCCCTTAGAAAGGACTTTGATAAATTCTACCCCCAAGGGGATAAAATAGGGGATGAAAGTTAGCACGAAACTTTGTCAGTTTCAATCCGATCGGGCTGAGACTTTGCATGCATATAGTTACTATGACGTTGGTACCCCCTTAGAAAGGACTTTGATAAATTCTACCCCCAAGGGGATAAAATAGATGATGAAAGTTTGTATGAAACTTTGTCAGTTTCAATACGATCGGGCTGAGACTTTGCATGCATATAGATATTATAACGTTGGCACCCCTTAGGAAGGACTTTGATAAATCCTACCCCCAAGGGGATAAAATAGGTGATGAAAGTTAGCACGAAACTTTGTCAGTTTCAATCCGATCGGGCTGAGACTTTGCATGCATATAGTTATTATGACGTTGGCACCCCCTTAGAAAGGACTTTGATAAATTCTACCCCCAAGGTGATAAAATAATAGGTCGGGGAAAAAGTCTTTTCGCATAACGTAGGTATAAACTTATTATAAAATTTCTTTGACTGTACTACTTGTGTCTGGCTGGTTTTGGTAACATTAAAAAGGTTACATTATAAAGAAAAGAAAAAAATTAAAAAAAGTTGTTTCCCGCTATTTTTCATTTGTTTTTCTCTCCGTAAAAATGAGTGAATCTAATGAAGAAATTCGATACATTTTAAAATTTTATTATAAAAAAGGCAAAAATGCAACTCAAGCAGTGAAAAAAATTTGTGATGTTTATGGACCTGATGCAGTGTCAGTAAGAGTAGCACAAATTTAGTTCAAACGTTTTCAGTACGGAAATTTTGATGTTAAAGATGCACCTCGCTCTGGTCGCCCTGTTACGAATAAAATGGACGCCATTTTTGAAAGAGTGGAGCAAGATCGGCATATTAGTAGTTACGATGTAGCTGAAGAACTGGGAATTGACCACAAAACAGTTTTGACCCATTTAAAGAAAGCTGGTTATACAAAAAAGCTCGATATTTGGGTGCCACACGAGCTCACTCAAAGAAACTTAATGAACCGTGTACTCATTTGCGATTCATTATTGAGACGTAATGAAACCGAGCCGTTTTTAAAGAGATTGATAACTGGCGATGAAAAGTGGATCACGTACGACAAGAACGTGCGAAAAAGGTCGTGGTCGAAAGTTGGCCAGGCTTCACAGACTGTGGCCAAACCTGGCCTAACACGAAATAAGGTGATGCTGTGTGTATGGTGGGATTGGAAGGGCATTGTTCATTATGAGCTTTTACCGCCCGGCAAAACCATCGATTCTGATCTTTACTGCCAGCAACTGATGAGATTAAAGGAAGCAGTCGAGAGAAAACGGCCGGAATTGATCAACAGGAAGGGTGTGGTCTTTCATCACGATAACGCTAGACCACACACATCTTTAGCCACTCAGCAAAAATTAAGAGAGTTCGACTGGGAGGTCCTAGTGCATCCACCATATAGCCCTGACCTTGCGCCTTCAGATCTTCACCTGTTTCGGTCTCTTTAGAATTCTTTAGGTTCTGTAAGGTTGACCTCAAGAGAGGACTGCCAAAACTATTTGTCCCGTTTTATTGATCAGAAGTCCCAAAGTTTCTACAGTAACGGGATAATGTCTCTGCCCACAAAATGGCAGAAAGTTGTTCAACAAAACGGTACATATATATTGTAAATAAATGTAAATAAACTTTGAAAAAAATGTCTTGACTTTTCATACAAAAATACGAAAAGACTTTTTCCCCAACCTAATAGATGATGAAAAGTTTGTATGAAACTTTGTCAGTTACAATATGATCGGGCTAAGACTTTGCATGCATATAGATATTATAACGTTGGCACCCCCTTAGGAAGGACTTTGATTAATTCTAGCCCCAAAGGGATAAAATAGGTGATGAAAGTTTGTATGAAACTTTGTCAGTTTCAATACGATCGGGCTGAGACTTTGCATGCATATAGTTACTATGACGTTGGTACCCCCTTAGAAAGGACTTAGATAAATACTACCCCCAAGGAGATAAAATAGGTAATGAAAGTTTGTATGAAACTTTGTCAGTTTCAATACGATCGGGCTGAGACTTTGCATGAATATAGTTACTATGACGTTGGTACCCCCTTAGAAAGGACTTTGATAAATTCTACCCCCAAGGGGATAAAATAGGGGATGAAAGTTAGCACGAAACTTTGTCAGTTTCAATCCGATCGGGCTGAGACTTTGCATGCATATAGTTACTATGACGTTGATACCCCCTTAGAAAGGACTTTGATAAATTCTACCCCCAAGGGGATAAAATAGGGGATTACAGTTAGTATGATACTTAGCTTCTCTCATGGACTGCATGTTTTATGTTGCTTGCTCACGAGTAATTTCTCTCAATAGCTTAATAGTTTTAGCGCCTAATGACAGATTAATTATTAAGAATATGTGTACAAAGAAGTTTTGTAGGCCCCTTATTTTTACACACGCTAAACAAAAAATAAGCCTAAATAATCATAATACTTCTGATCGCGAGCGAAGCCGCGGGCAACAGCTAGTATGTTATATTCTTCTTCTATAAGTTTCTTTTTTTTCTGATGATTTGTAATTTGGCTGCCAGTATCACACACAATTTTTTTATATTGCTTGTATTAGCTGTAAGTCATCCATGATGAAATAAATAAATAACTACATGTAAGACGCAAATGCTTCTTCCCCAATAGCACTCAAGACCAGAATCGAATGATCGGAATGATAGGAATCATGTCTGAATATAATAATCAGCGCTGTAAGCGACTGTGCATTTTTGCCTGGTGTGCTGCAGCATTATGCTGAGTGGGGTTCGATTCTGAACAGATGTGGCTTTGTCATTATTTTTGTTTAATATTTTTTATTTTGTTTTGTTTTTGTAATTGTCTGTATCATCATTGTATTCTTAAAGCAGGAATAAATGTATTTTCTTTCTTTATTCTTTCTAATATTAATAAGTATAGATAATACTATACTTATTTATGTTGAGACATGGGTCTAACATGATTCTGACATTCGCAAACTTATTAAGAGATTAGTTATCGATTGTAATAATTTGATAATCGAATGAATTTGTTTTAGTCGAACATATTTTCTCTGAGCTACACGGTATATCAACAGTTAGAGATTGTGAGCCAGAAGCACCGGTCTATGAGTCACTCGTTCGTCTCAGTTACTCCTGGATATTTATATTTGTGGAATATAATCATTTTATTGGGGTTGTTTGTCATGTAAGTATTGGGGTTGTTTGTCATGTAAGTATTCTGGTTATTATTTAACACGTTCCCAGTGCAGTGTACCATATATGGTACACGTGAATTGTTTTACTATTGTGTCTGCTGGCGGCACTGTGAAAGGGTTAAATAACATAATTAAATTTCTTTTAAGTCAGGAGTCCATGATTCACAAATTAAAATAGAAAAAAAGCAATTTTAGTGTGTTTTTTGTAATTTAACAATCCTGCCGTTTTCTTTTTAGTTTTTAGGTCTACAATGTACCTTTAGTTGGAATTACTGTGATATATTTGTGATATGTATAAGCCACTATCTAACATCCAGGCTTGAGCAAGTCAATGACAGAGTTTACAGTTCAAAAGATAAGGTATGACTTAAATTTCTTTTAGATTACCTAGAGATTTATAATATTAATTGTTATAAGAAAACTCGTAAAATATTGAAGACTATTTAAATCAATTTGCAAGAAAAACTTAAATGTCTAATAAAAGTAAGCAAGTGTTTAATTACTTTAGAACATACATCATAACAGCCCATTTATGTCCCACTGCAGGGACGGGCCTCCTCCCGTGACGGAGGGATACTTGGCCTACTAATACCACGCTGGCCAGACGGATTGGTATAGGGTTTAGTTTCAAGTTTTCCTTCTTTTTATTTCGTAAAGATAATATTCGCGGATAGTCGCTTAGTCGGTTTTTACGACACCTATGGGATGAGATGGGGTGGTGACATATTGTATTCTTACTCCGTCACCACACGGATTAGAACATACATGTGCTTGAATAAAAATAATAAAATTAATTTACAAACCTCAAACTCCCAAACAAAATGTCTAAGCCGGAAAAGCAAACCCATTTAAAGTTTTTGTTCAAAAAAGTTTAATTTAATTTAAGTTTTTATTTATCTCCACCAATTTTATAGTAGTTCTTATAATCTATTTGCTGACATTTTACATTTATACATTTGTAATTTGTGGGAGATCTGGAGTCTAAACTAAGCCGAAGCCTGTATTATAGAACTCCAGATGTTTTATTTCAGCATTTACCTCCTTCATTCTGGCGTACAATTCGCGAGGACTACAACAGAGCAACTCATCTTGTGCGTCTTGTAGACAACACTATTGGAGGAATTATATTCTTATCATTTGCGACAAATCTGTTTTTTGTATGCTCACAACTTCTACATACTCTTGCGTAAGTAAACAATAGTATTTTTGAATTTTAAGCTGTTACACTATTATCTCCGTGTGGTGACGGAGTAAGAATACAGTGTGCCACCACCCCATCTCATCCCATAGGTGTCGTAAAAACCGACTAAGGGATTATCCGTGAATATTATCTTTACGTAATAAAAAGAAGGAAAACTTGAAATTAAACCCAATACCAATCCGTTTGGCCAGCGTGGTATTAGTAGGCCAAGTATCCCTCCGTCACTGCAGTGGGACATTAATGGGCTGTTATGATGATGATGATATTATGACACTATTAGTACCTACTTAACCACATGCTGAATATTTTGTATGAGTAATAAGCAATTATAGTGTGACCACAGGAGCTGTGCACCCCCTGAGGTATGCGCGGCGAGGTGGGGGACGAAGAAAAAATAGGTGTCCGTTATGGTAGCGTACACGTGATAGTTCTGATAGAAAGGGGACCTCTTTTTTTGATAAATTCTTTATGTAAAAATAATGCGTGAAATTCTGACTGAATTAGTGTAGTTAAATGCTTTATGCGAATTCACAGTGGAATATGTCAAAAATCCATGTTAATTTATGTTCATAGTACTGGTACAGATAATATGCTCACAAGTGATTTGAATATCTCGAGAACTACAAAACATAGGTACAGTAATTCTGTTAATACAGTAGAAATGTAACCCTGAAATAACGCCTGTATAACACTTTATTTCAATACAAAATTCAATATTATCGGAGATATTAACGGTTCTTAGGGGCCGGGCTGGAGTTATTTTATTACGCTATAATATTAAAACTACAACAACTATTTTTTTTAAATGTAGGTACAGTCTGTCTCTAAAGTCTCATAGAAGTCTCAAGAATAGTCTCATTTTCGTACTTAGACAAATTAAACGGACTGTTAGCACAGATGCGGCAAAGATGGCTTATCACGCTTATGTATCCTTTATTCTCAGATACGGCATAATAATTTGAGGAAACTCGGTAGATATCGATAGGGTCTTTAAGACACAAAAAAAAATGTGTACGCGCAATTTGTGATGCTAATTTTCTGGATAGCTGTAGATCACTATTTAAAATGTTAAAAATATTGCCACTACCCTGTCTTTACATTTTAGAGGTATGTTCTATTGTTAAAAAACACCCTGATTATTTTAAAAAGTTTGGTGATATGGAAAATAGTCGAACGCGGCATAGAGATAAACTCTGTCTACCACCTATAAGACTAGAGTTGGTGAAGCGCAATGCTAATTACATGTGTATTGTAATCTTTAACCACCTACCCAAAAGTCTTAAAGATATGCCACTCTTACTGTTTAAAAAAAAAACTAACAGAATTACTGCACACAAAAGGCTATTACAGTGTGAAAGACTACCTTAATGATAAAAATGTTATGTAATAATTAAAAAAATACACACATCAAAAAAGTCTAAGCAACATGCATGATATTACAAATTTACCATTTATATTAATTAATTTCTAAGTATTTACTCACTCAAAGTGTATAGGTAAGTAAACTTCAAGTGTATAGGTAAAAAAATTTCGATTATGTTTTGTTTTTTTTCATAAAATTCAAATGACTGCGAATTTGTTTGAATTTGAGTGCATGTTAATTGCTACGTTTTAGTCTTGATTTTATAATTTTACCAACCATTTAAATACAGTTGGCGACAAAATTGAATTGTTAGATATTCTTTACGTCATGGAGCGACGTCATTTGACGGCAGATGAAATGCAAAGAGCTGTAGGGATGTTGCAAGCGGGAAGTAATCAATCTCAGGTATCTCGACATTTTGGTATTCATAGAAGTGTTATTTGTCGTCTTTGGCAGCGCTACAATAATACAGGGGAACCCGCTGAACAGCATCCAGGCCGTAAAAGGAGTACAACCACTCGGCAAGACCGGTACATACAACTGACTGCAAGACGCCAGCCGATGTTAACCGCTCGAGAGATAAGTTTGAGGCTACAAAATTCAAGTGGTGTTGATGTAAGTCCCCAAACTGTGCGAAATCGACTGCATGAGTACGGCCTACGAGCTCGACGCCCTATCAGGTGCCCACCGATACGTCACGGGAATCGCGCTCGTCGAAATGAATGGTGTAGAGAACGCATAACATGGACCCAGGAACAATGGGATAAAATTATGTTTTCCGATGAGTCGCGATTCGGGTTTAGGCCTGATACAAGAAGGGTGCGAGTGTACCGTCGACCCGGAAATACTGAAAGACTCAGGTGCGTTCAGGAAGTTCATCCATACAGCGGCTCAACAGTTATGGTATGGGCGGGTATTATGAAGAACAGGCGAACTGAGCTCGTTTTTGTAAATGGAAACATGAACGCTGAAAATTACGTTGAGGATATTCTCAGACCTTATGTCCATCCATTTGCACAAACCTTTGGCTCCGATTTTACGTTAATGCATGACAATGCGCGTTCACATACAGCTCGGCGAACCAGTGAATACTTGGCAACGGAGAACATCCAGGTATTGCCCTGGCCTGCACAATCGCCAGACCTCAACCCCATCGAGCACGCATGGGACATGCTCCAGAGACGTGTTTTGAAGGACTTGGACGGAGTGACAACAACCCAACAGCTGAAGGATTTGCTACAATTCCATTGGGAGCGAATACCGCAAGATGACATAAACAGTCTCATTAATTCAATGAATAATCGTTGCCGACAAGTTCTGAATAGCAGAGGAGGCCATACTTTGTATTAAATTGTCCTATTCTTTCACAATAAATTCATTTTCTTAAGAAATTTCAATTTGTAAAAAAAAAGTTTAGTTTCTTATGTACCTGTATATTCTAATATTGTTAATTTCTGTTATTAAAAGAACTTATAAAGAAAACAGCTGTTATTTTTACATCATAGAACCCTAAAAATATTATTTTAAAAATAAAATACAACGTTATAATTAAAATAAATGGTAAAATAAATTAATATAAATGGTAAATTTGTAATATCATGCATGTTGCTTAGACTTTTTTGATGTGTGTACTTATCTGCACTTCATTTTTTAAAACATCCAACACCTGTGCTAGTGTGGACTGTCGACGGCCAATGTATCTATTTATTTTAGAATGCCATCCCTCAAGATGGTTTGTGGTTCTGATATGTTCATCGCTGCAGCAACAAAATTTTGAAAAATTAATCTGTTCAAACCATTGTTTCTTGAAATAGCTATTAAACTTTTCAATTTCATCTCCTTTAGGGCTTTTTTCCATAACGTATTTAAAACCCTTCTTTGTATATGATGGAGGTAAGCGGGCTAAGCCTGCACAGCGTGTTACATGTCTTTTTTTGACAGGCGAATTGAGTTTTTTTGCCTTTCGTATAAGCGACCTGTTGTAATGATAATAGCATAACTTTATGTCGATGCTAGGGAAGACATTTTGAATGCCTTTCATGGCCGCCTTCTCATAATCTAATGTTACTTTTTCAGGTGTCCATAATGGAAACTGAGATTTAATCAAAGCGAATAGTATTTGATACGTTTCTTTCTTTTTATTTGGGAGCGCCGCAAATATTAATGGTGTAACTGATTGTGTTTTTTCGTCAAATCCGTGTATTGAATATAACTGTTTAAAAGATTGTGGGCAAGACTTGAAGGTGCCGTCGCACAAAATATGTTTAAATTTATAAATCATACATCGAGCATTCTTAGAACAAAATAATATAATTCGATTTTCTTCATCTACAAAGTCAGCTAAAATCATATATTGAAACTTCTTAGGTACAACAACATCACTGGGAGAATTAAATCTTAATTTTGCTGCACCCAATATCTTATTGCGTTCATTGTACAGGCTGCTTTTTACGCTCTCAAACCTTGGTAGTTCATTACCTATACTAGTCCCTGCATTATCAATGTCAAATATCATATTTTCATATTGTTTTTTAACAGATTCAAAATTTGTACTAACTGTGTCTTTCAGCTTATCAAATTGTTTCAAAAATGTAGTTTGTGAGGTATTCGCTTCACAGACAGAAATGTGAGGGGTTTCTTTAATAATCACGTTTTTAGGATTTAAAGTTAAATTACCTTTGCAGCCAATTTTATATTTGTTACAGTACCAAAATGAGTTACCTGTAGTATATATTTTTTTTCTGTGATATTTACGACCACTAAACAATGCAGCCACCCCACCTCTTGTTGTAGAAATGAATTCTATTACTGCACTCATTCTAATACGATTTTAAAAATAAACTACTGCTCTAACAAAATACTTAATTACTCTATCTATTTAGCAGTAAACACATTCTAATGCACATGACTGATAGTGAGATGACGTCTTGTTTGTTTTTATTCATACTTGTAAGTGGCCAGGAAATTATATCTTGCTGAACAGAGTTTCATTTCGAAAGAAGATCCAATATTCTGTTTTGGAAACCGGTTTCCATAACAGAATGATTATTCTTTATAGGAAACCGGGTTTCGTTATAAGAAAAATAATTCTGTTTTGGAAACCGGTTTCCAATCCTTGGTTTCCAATCTGGCCGAATAAATACGATCAATTCCATGTACCTAAATTATGAAGTTCGACCGAAGCGACTATTTATAGGTTTAAATAATTTACGACTGTATAATTCCTTAATTATTTTGTATTCCACCCCAGAATTAAATGAATTCCATAGAATGTTTATTAACCAACATTTCTATGCAAACACTAAACTAAAACAAGAAAAATTATCAAAGATAAATCAAATTTTACTTACCTCGTCGACCACGTGCCTCCATTGTTGTAAACTCGGGAGCAAAGTGTAAGCGCGCGTCACGTGAATGGCTGCCGCTCGGAATGAAATTTCTTTTGAAATCCAAGGACAAACTATCGCCATTGCTTTATTTTAATTGGTTAAAAGAATTCACATGTCCAAAACTTATTTAGAGGGAAAATACAAACACTCGGGAATTGATGCTATAAAAAGGTTGACCGGTCGTACTTGAAGCACAAAATTTTGAAACGTTCGGCCTTTACAGCAAGATGTATTTAATACTATTTATAGCACTCGAGGTGTCTACTATAAAAAAATCCGCGAATTAGAATTTGTGTTTGAACATATTTTTATTGATTGCTACCAACCAATTGTTGTGACCAATTAATTATATTACTTAATTGGTTTCATTGTTTTCAGAGAAGGAATAAAGCCTACTGATAGATGCCGAAACGATGGAACTCCTGATAGAAGGTACATACCACGTTTTTTATCAAGTACATTTACATACATACCATAAACTCACGCCTTATCCCGTCCGGGTTAGGCAGAGACGACAGATACATTTATGCGTACATGTCTGAGTATTTTCTTGTCTCATCTTTTGCTAGTTACTCTTCATCGATGGTTATCATTAAAAGTAACTAAGTAAAGAAGTAAATGACTTGTTAATGAACTTGAAAGTAGTGTTCGATGAACTTCGATGTATTGTCGGTATTATTATGAATTTCAGGTTTATGCACGGCTACGAAAATTCCGTTTACTTCGTATATTCCTTCTCATTCCTGTTACTGCGGTCAGTGGCGGTATCGCTTACTGCATCTAGAGTACATTCAGCTAGTTTGAAGCCTGCGTTTGCTTTGTATGATGTCTCTTCAGCTACTTATTGCGTTGAGGTAAATTTTAACTATTTTATAGATTAGTCGACGCCGATTAGAGTTAGATATTTGATCGATCGGTGTAATAAGAGCTTAATACTGTCACTTTTAGCGATAAATGCTTGTTGTTTTGCTTTCCGAGCTGTCAATTGGGCCTGATACTCACTATTCAGAATCTATACTAATATTATAAAGAGGTAAAGTTTGTGTTTGTGACGTTGTGTACAATTTTTTTCTGTGTTGAATAGACAATTTATCGGGGAGTGTAGGCTATGTAGTATCACGCTATGACTAATAGGAGTAGAGCTGTAAGTAATGAAATATGTTTAAAAAAGGGACGCGTTTTTTTCGCCACCCAACGAAGTGGGCGCGGGTCAGCTAGTAAGAGATAATATAGTTATTACGTAATTAGTTACCTATATATTTTTCATGTTAATTGTTGCAGATAGAGAGATTTCTGAACCAAATTCATTACAACACAGTAGCCTTGAGTGGATTGCAATTCTTTAGTGTGAAACGTGGACTTATTCTAACAGTACGTATAGTTTGTAATGTAACCCTTTATATCTTAAGGCCTGGTCGTGGTTAAAACTTTGGTGCACTTGATACAGGATTTAATTAAGGATGATCTGTGTGGCGTAGTGGTTATATAACATGACTGCTACACAGAGGTCTCGGGTTCGATTTCCGCTCAATGCAAATCTTTGTGTGCATGAACATGACTGTTTGCATTGGTCAGGGTATATTAAATAATTATGTAAAAAAGAAAGTATTTCAGTATGTATATCCGTTGTCTAGTACCCATAGTACAAGCTCTGCTTAGTTTGAGACTAGATGGCGTTGTGTGAAAAAGTGAAATTTATTGATTTACTAAAAATTGATGTTATTGTGTAAACATAATTACATACTAAACAAATATTGATGCTGGTATCCATTTATTTCAGATCGCCGGCACAATAATAACCTACGAATTAGTGTTGATGCAGTTTACTGGAATCACGCCTACAGCTCCGGCTCCTCTCTACTAAATTTGTTTACTTACCTAAGAACTACCAATAAAATGTGTTGAATCTTAATTTTTTTATTTAAGTCTAAATAAATCTTAATAAACTGTATAAATCCCTATACCAATCTGATTGGCGACCGTGACATCATTATTATTATCCGGTCCTTTAACTTTTAAACATAATGTTAAAATATAAAGTAACTCTGTCGGTGCTGTAAGAAGAATATCTAAGAATACTATCCATTCTCGTGCCTTGCTTACTAGAATCCGAATAATGCCCGATTTACACATCGACAAGTACAGTAGCGAGTTAAGTACTATTTTAAGATTAAGTTGATTTAAATAGATCTCCATCCTATTTTTTGGCAAGTTAAGTTGGCGAGACGCGAGAGAGGGGGCTACTTCGTACTTAACTCGCCAAAAAATAGGATGGAACTCTATTTAAATCAACTTAATCTTAAAATACTACTTAACTCGCTACTGTACTTGTCGATATGTAAATCGGGCATAAGGGAGATAGTGTAATAAAGAGGACAGAGCAGGTGCAAAATCATAAGCGACCTTTCTAAAAAATATTATATATTAATATCAAATATTCCTCACACATTATCACAACGCCATCTAGTCCCAAACTAAGCTGAGCTTGTACTATGGGTACTAGATAACTGATAAACATACATAAATTTTTTTTTTTTTGTAAATACATACATAAATATTATACATAGAAAACACCCAGAACAATGCAAACAACCATGTTCATCACATAAAGATTTGCATTGAGCGGTAATCGAACCCGAGACCTCAGCGTAGCAGTCATGTTATGTAGCCACTACGCCATAGAGGTCGTCAAATTACAATGTCTTGAATTACAGGAATATGTAGGAAAAGAAAAAATTGGTAAGGTAGTTCTATATTTTGTTTAAATTCTTCTAATGAAATGTTCAAGACAAAGCAACATATTTATTCACTCACTCCCTTACTCATAAACTCTTAGATTATTATTAGCAAAACCAACTTTATACCAAACAAAACCGTAAGAATGTATGCTAATCAATTGACTAAAATTTAAGAGGCGTTTATGAGTAAGGGCGTTAGGTAACAGAGTAACACTAACTAACGCTAAAATAACAAACTTTACAAATCATGTAACAACAATATCAATTTGAGAATCTGAGGCACATTTTTTCAAACTAAGGTACTAATATCATTACAATTTCTACTACGTCAAACAACAGAGAAAAGCCATACAAGTTTTTGTATCGACTAGTTCTTTAAGGTATGTAAGTAGTACAATACTAAGTCAATAACAGGCAATAAGTTCAACGTGTTGGTTCTTTAATTCAAATATACTTAAAGTTAATCGCCAAGGAACGAACTTTTATAGCAAGGTTGTCAGTATAAAGATTTTGTTCGGGCTTATGGTACATATTCATCATAATAGCCTATTAATGGCCCACTGCAGGGACGGGCCTCATCCCGTGACGGAGGGCCTACTAATACCACGCTGGTCAGACGGTATAGGGTTTAATTTCAAGTTTTCCTTCTTTTTATTTCGTAAAGATAATATTGACGGATAGTCCCTTAGTCGGTTTTTACGATACCCATGGGATGAGATAGGGTGGTGACATATTGTATTCTTACTCCGTCACCACACGGAGGAACATATTATAAAAATAAAATTGCTAGACTTATTTTTGGAGCGGAGATGGTGAGGTTGGAGTGATACCAGTGAACTGCATCAAAACTAACTCATATGTCACTATAGTTCCGGCAATCTGAAAAAATAATAACATAAAAATTGTAATGTTATTAAACCGTTTCAATTTAAATGTTTTTTTCTAATATGTAGTAACATGGCGAAGCAGCATGATTTATTACTCTGCATGTCAATTCTCATTCCTTAAAATCGTTAAAAATTCGGTTAATTTTAGTTGTCAAATTGTCACACAATAGGTAAGACAATTTGGCATCTAAAGTTAACTTAACCGAATTGACATGCTGGTCTGACAAAATGTTAAAATGCTTGTAGAAAGATGTCTCTCTTCTTCTTCTTAGCGTATTGATGGCAAAACGATACCGTGGTCTAGATTGATGTAGCCCAAAACTCTGCGACACTGACTGCGTTATCGCTGGCAATCATTAGCTCTTCCTGAGTGCAGGTGTAAGGGCATCTTGGACATGATGAGAGGTGGACCATAGTTTGTGGAGCGCCGCACAGGCAACTCAGTCCGCCATTATTTGTGAAGGTGTCTCTTATCCGCATCGAAAAAAGTAGTAGTCCGAAGGGGAGGCCTTTGTTCTGCAGTGGGACAGTACAACTGTCATCCATTTGTCATGACGACCTCTGTGGCGTAGTGGTTATATAACATGACTGCTACGCAGAGGCCTCGGGTTCGATTCCCGCTCAATGCAAAATTTTTGTCTGCATGAACATGATTGTTTGCATTGGTCTGGGTGTTTTCTATGTATAATAATGTATGTATTTACGAAACAAAAAAGTATTTAAGTATGTTTATCCGTTGTCTAGTACCCATAGTAAAAGCTTTGCTTAGTTTGTGGCTAGATGACGTTGTTTGAATGTGGGAGGGATATTTATTTACATTTTGTGTTTTGTTTAAAATTGCTTCTATAGCAAGGTTGTATAGTTAATGAAGCTGCGGAAATCTATACTTATATTATTTTAAAGAGGTAAAGTTTGTGTGTTTGTGACGTTGTAGGGGTAAATCTCTGGATCTACTGAACCGATTTTAAAAATTATTTTTGTGTCGAATAGTCCATTTATCGGCGAGTGTGTTTTTGCGTTATGACTAATAGGAGTAGAGCAGTTATGAAATATGTTTAAAAAAGGGATGCGTTTTTTTCTGCGCCCTACAAGGTGGGCACGGGTCAGCTAGTGTATATGTAAATAAACACAATTACATACCGTTAATATAAGTCCACGTTTTACATTAAAGAATTGTAAACCACTTAAGGCGACGTTGTTATCATGAATCTGATTCAGGAACCTTTCTATCTGCAATAAAAATCAATTGATCAAAATTTTGTTGACAAATAATATAATTTTTAGAAGATCATGAATGATCAGTAGCACAAGGAGATCATTCATTAAAACTAAAATAAAGGGAATCTAGAAAAATGTAATACTGTCAATATATCACAGTGCAGGTTCATCGTGTGGTGACGGAGTGAGAATACAGTGTGTCACCACTTCATCTCATCCCATCATCCATGGGTGCCGTAAAAACCGAATATAAGGGACTATCCGTCAATATAATCTTTACGAAATAAAAAAGAAGGAAAACTTGAAATTAAACCCTATACCAATCCGTCTGGCCAGCGTGGTTTTAGTAGACCAAGTATCCCACCGTCACGGGAGGAGGCCCGTCCCTGCAGTGGGACATTAATGGGCTGTTATGATGAATAAACTATACCTCAACACAATAAGTAGCAGAAGACACATCGTATAACGCGAAAGCAGGCTTAGTGCTGGCGGAATGTACTTTAGATGCAGTGAGCGAAACAGCCAGGGATCTCGTTACGAGAAACAGGAAGGAATATGCGAAGTAAATGGAGTGTTCATAGCCGAGCATTACCCTGTAAGTAATATGGAATACAAAAGAATTATTGGAAATACGGACGAAAATCATTTTAGGGTGGGCGTTTTAAAAAACGTACCTTGCATCAGGTTTACCATCATTTCTACATCTAGCTGTTGCAGTGATCCCGTCTCTGAAACAGTAAAAGATAATTAAAATAATACACAATTTAATTGCGTACATAATTTCACGGTTTTCTTTTCTCACTTAACTTTTTAGATTTAAACAATTATAAAAAATTAAATAGTTATAGTAGGTTTGGTATTAAATTATTTAGTCTAGGATTCAAGTAAAATGAAAACATTTAGTTACTAGACATTTTCTGATGCTGAACCATTAAAATATGAAACAATCATCCGGCATTTGGCTAAAGCCTCAAAAAATAGGCAAAGTGAAATGATTTTATAAAATTTATTTTCGATGCGTACATTCCTGAATCCCGCTATATATAATTATTGCCGTGTGACAATAGTAAAACAATAATTGAAAGTTATACTTAGTTTGGGACTAGATGACGTTGTGTGAATGTGTGAGGATTATTTATTTATTTATTATACTTACGCAAGAGTATGTAGAAGTTGTGAACATACAAAAAAGAGATTACTTGCAAACGATAAGAATATAATTCCACCAATAGTGTTGTCTACTAAACGTACAAGATGAGTTGCTCTGTTGTAGTCCTCGCGGATTGTACGCCAGAATGAAGGAGGTAAGTTCTAAAGAATTAAAACTTATTGTTACTCATTTCTTAGAATCCCATGAATTGAACAAGTACTTAAAATTAATTAGCGACCTGCCCCGGCTCCGCACGGACACCTACTACAGAATGTCCTTAAACAACGCTGAAGCTCAGCTGCATTAGAAATCTCTTGTATATGGGTTTCTTTAATATTATCATGCATGTGTTATACATATTCATAAACCTTCCTCTTGAATCACTCTATCTAAAACCCTACTCACTTTAAAAAGTAAATTTAAAAAGCTAGTCAAAAATTTTTTTATAACTTTGACAGTCCAAATGCGCCTTATCAAAAAGGTTGGTACATTTACATTTCACAAATAAAGAATTATGATTATGATTTATGATTGACGATCATAAAACAGTGAGATTCACTTAGACTAGTTATCTAATTAGTTCATAACATTCTAGAGCATTAGCACACATGTCAAAACTTAAAGGGATCGGCACTGCCTCGCCTTTTTCCTCGGTCTCAAACGTCGAAAATCCGATTACGTTACGATTCCGCTTAGTAGGTATGCGTTGCAGTAAGGAGTTTCATACAAATAATACTGAACTGCTCGAGTTGATACGGTGACGATCCCATTCCGTTTTGATATGTGTGCTACGACAATAAAGCAATCAATAAATAACGTGTTACTAGTGTAAAAATATCAGAGTACCTTATCCTTTGCAGCGATCACTCTGTGATTGACTTGTTCAAGCCTCGAAGTAAGATAATGACTCATGCAAATTACAAATAAATCGGTGAAATTCCAACTAAACGTGCATTGTATGTTGAGGAGCTACAATAAAAAAAAGACATTTACAAATGTTACAATTAAGTAAATATTAACAACAATTTATTAATAAATAATAATTTATTCTATAAAATATTAGCTGACCCGTGCCCACTTCGTTGGGGGGCAAAAAAATAAGTTTTTAAGCGTCCTTTTTTTAAACATATTTGTTATATAGCCCATGGCACTCCCCAGTAAATGGTCTATTCAACACAGAAAGAATTTTTAAAATCGGTTTAGTAGATCCAGAGATACCCCTTACAACGTCACAAACGCACAAACTTTACCTCTTTATAATATTAGTGTAGATAAGGTTGTTATTGTATTAGTACTTACGTGAGTTAAAAAACCAATGAAATTATTATATGGTAAATATATAAATATCCACGAGAAACTATGACGAATAAAAGCTTCATAAATTGGTATTTCTGGTTCACAATCTATACCTATAGATATTCCGTGTAATTCTGAGAATATATGTTCCACTGAAACAAGCGACCAACTTTTACAAGCGAGGTACTAGTTAGCCACACTTCTTTCTGTCATTTCATGGGAGCCGTCCCTGCTATGGATCAATCAAGGGCAGCTAAGGGTATTACTATAGGTATCATAAGTAAGCATTAAAACATAATGATGAATTTCCCGAAAATCATTAAATAATGTTGATATAAAATATAGTAAATTTACTATCAACTCTGCATTATTACATTAGTAATATTTACTTTAAATAAGAAGATTAACTTACCTAAGGCCAGCATTAATATCACAAAACACGATCCATTAAACTTTAACTTCAGCTTACAGTCGATAGTAGGGTCAGATGCCTCCATAGCACATATCTCCTTACACAACTTCGGCCATTTCATAGCAACGCGCAAAAACAGTACTGTTGTTAGAACGCCGAAAATGTAGAATATTAATGCAGCTGAAATTTGCAACGAATTTTTAGTTTCAAATGCAAAGGAGAATGAAACCTTCACTAAGAGTTTTGGGCCAAAATGAAACAGAAATGAGAGTATTATCAATTTATAGCTTTACACTTATTAGTCTCGTGCTAAATCTTTTGTTAGTTTTGGCAATCTGAAATCCAAGATAATTTTTTTTTTGAAGGAGATGGAAACTTCTGGGCTAAAGCTTGTACATTACTGTACAGAGTAAGGATATACCCTAAAAATCTTTTCTATTTGATTCAAGTTCGAAACCTAATACAATTGAGTAATTTTATTATTGTTTTATTAAAAAATAGGAAAGAATTTTAAGGCATTTCCTTACTCTGTACAGTAATGTACAAGGCTTTAGCCCAAAAGTTTCCATCTCCTTTTATACAGAATAACCTTCTATTATGCAGTACGCAGTTAATTTTTAATGTATGAAAACTCAAAGCTCCAAAATAAATATGCTTTTATTTAACAGCAGTTTATGCCCGCGGCTTCATCCGCGTTTAATAGACTACCTATATTCTAAATTTCATGAAAATCCATTTAGTAGTTTTTGCGCGAAAGAGTAACAAACATCTATCCATCAATCCTCACAAACTTTCGAACTTATAATATTAGTAGGATTCTTGTAAAACTTTTATAAACGTCAATTTAGAGATAAGTTCTCTAAATTGACGAGAGGTTCTGGAAATACATTTGAAGACTGCACAGACATTACCCTGCATGAAATATGCGCCGACACAATGGCGTTGCATTTGGCGGCAGCTACGTCACCAAATTAGATAAACCTAAAGGTTACATAAAAAAAGTCACAACCCTTATTTTCGGTTAATTTTGGAAACACTCTTAGTAAAAGCAACTTTATTATAAAAAAGAAATAGAGCACAGATAAAGGAGCACACTGCTCTGCTTATAACAAAGTACTGTTACTTTCTATTTTAATATTGTTTGGTATGTGCATGTGTAGGCCCAAAATCCCTATGAATAATTTTGGACCTTTTGCAAACACTATTATTATTATTGGCTGCTTTAAATGCTTTAAATAAAATTGAAATCATGATATTTCAGTCAGACTAATTCTAAACAATTTAGTTGTATCTCATAGATTAAACTGGTGTTACAACGACGGATATCCAGCTACGGGCTGTAAGATAGTAAGCGTACACGAACACAAGCAGGAAACATAAATTTTAGACAGCAAGATAAAAACGTACCACGTTTTTATGCTTGACACATTTTTCAATTAAAAAAAAAAAACAAATGTAAATAAATATTATGCTTCGAAACGATGAGCTTGTTTCAAAATATGAAAAACTGGAGATGAACAGTCTAGCAGCAATAGTATTAGATAGGGTCTGCCAATATCTGTAGGAATAAGCCGTGAATGTATGTGTCTTCCTTTTTCAAAACCAGAATCTTCTTTGAATCTTTTGTATGATAAAGTTTTAATGATAGTACTGGTTGCCGAGTATTGTGTTTCTGAATGTAATTATATGTGTCGTGCAAAAATCAATTTTATATTCTTTAAATTACAGTTCTCAATACAATGATTTACACTTACTTGCAGAGCTAACATTAGATGAGCTGTATTTAAAAAAGCTAAGAAACAGTAGTACCGCAATGCTTAATTGACCGATTATTGAAACATACGTGTAAATGCAACGCCACGAATAAAACTTGAACCTGAAAATAATTAAGCTTATAATGTTGGTGACGGAGTAAGAATACAATATGTCACCACCCCATCTCATCCCACGGGTGTCGTAAAAAGCGACTAAGGCACTATCCGTGAATATTATCTTTACGAAATAAAAAGAAGGAAAACTTAATATATAATTAATAAATAACTAAATTAAACCCTATACCAATTCGTCTGGCCAGCGTGGTGTTAGTAGGCTAATTATCCCTCCGTCATGGGAGGAGGCCCGTCCCTGCAGTGGGACATTAATGGGCTGTTATGATGATGATAATGATAATGTTGGTATAATAATAATGAATAACTTCGTAATTCTGAGAGCCGATGTTGAATTAAGAATGTATAATATCGCCATCTTATTTATTTTTTCTTATACTACTATTAATGAAGAAGTTTGTGCAGAAATCCATACTTGTTTTATGTTACTCATCGTGCTGAAACTTAAAATCAGTTAGAGTCTAAACTAAATCAGTATAGCTGTTTCGGAGATTATTTGCAACAAACAGACAAACTTGTTTGATAAACCAAATAACTGTAGGATTGATGTTCTTTGAGTAATTATTTCTAGTTCTATTGTTATGCGTAAACTAAACACTGTTATTCCATACATCATACATCTTTAACCAAATCATTATTGATATGTTCTACAATAATAGTTTATCACCTTAATTTAGCAGCATTTTTCTCACAAATACCTAAAACAGGGTTTAGTCCAAAACATTGTCCGATGATCATTGGTGTTCTTATAGCTGTTTGGAAACTAATGTACTTGACTTTACGGGTTATTTTTTCTTGGTAACGCACTTGGACTGGGTCTGAAAATAAGGTGGTAAAAGTAATATCTGCATTTGTTTTCAATGATTGTGTAGGAGGTGGAATGGTGACCCCACTTCCGAATCCCGGTCCTTGAAGCAGTCTACGGTAACGGTTCTTCATTGCAAATTGAGCAAAGATTTTGTGCCATCATGCATGAAACCTGTCCGTACTACATTACTATTTTTTTATACAAAACACGGCAATAAGACTATATCGAACCTGATGGAAAGCGCGAGTACAGTCCACAAGTGAAGCCAACGTATAGAAGTCTAAAAATAACTTCAATCCGTCGTCATCATCTTTCCGGTTTGGCCAAATGCTTCTTCACAGTGCTTTTGTAGGACCCAATATCATACGATGGAGAAAAGGAGCCCGAAGTTGGTTCCACAACTTAAGGGTTCGGCATAAGAAGGAATTCCCGAACCTTTTGGTGCGAGCTGATATCCCACAGACCGTCCGAGTATGACATCGCAAACTAACTGTTACATTAGGGGCGATTTAGATTTACAGACTTTGGGATGATCAAGACCTTATATTAATTGGAACAAAAGTTACATTCAATCATCTAATATCTAAAAATAATGCTCAAAATGAAATTAAACTCACAATGCCAATCATTCTTGTACTTTTTAAACTTGCTAAGAGAATCGATGTCCATATTGTTAGTGATTAACAACTAACGACATGATTTGCAGCAATAAATAATTCTTTGAACATTCTCGCTGATATGAGAGATAAAGTTTAAACGATTTTCCATTAGGGTTCTGTAAAAACACTTCACATTTTAATAATGTTTATATTATCTGTTAAAGTTTAAAGGATTATTACATTTGTTATTGAGTTATCATTTACTATCAGGTGTGGAAAAAGTATACTTGTATTGTTAATATTTGTAATAAATTAATTACTATTTGTGGGTAAGTTTAGTGCTTATAATTAACAAAATTTGTTGATCACAAATGAAATCTTATTATGCCTAGGAACTGAATAAAAGCTCAATATTAGAACAGACCAGACTGCCAGTCTGTTTGTATCGGAATTCCAGTAATCGACATAAAAAACATCAAACAAAATGAATGTTTAGATGTTTATGGAAATTTAACTAATTAAGAGAAGGAAAATAACAAAATTTAGGAAAAACAATTTAACGGAAAGTAATAATGAGCTTTGAAGAACGAAATGTTATTTTGTAGTCAGAATAACAAAATAAATACGACATTACTGTTTTGCATAACAACAAAATAAATTTTAACAGCCTTGTAATCGTTATTGATGAATTGTCGTGAACTTGTCAAGGAAAGATATTAAACTAGTGTTACGTGATTGATGTATGCGACTATAAAAACTTACTACTTAAAGTTATACTATACAATCACTTAAAAATTTATGAGCCAGATATTTGACAAGAACAATGAAATGTATCCGGTCACAAAAGCTATTGAATATTATGCGAAAGGTTTATTAAATCATAAATTTATTGCAAGCTTTCGAGGGTCCTACGCACAGAATTAGTTGTACCATGAACAAATGATTATTATGAACTTTGAGGATGTTGTTTGTATCCGCTAAAAGAATGCTTGAAAACACAGGCCAGACATCGCGATGGCAGGTCATGATTTACAGAATAGATATTGTTTGTAAAAGAAAAAAGTTTCATAATGAAGGAGTACCGTAGCACTTTAAATAGTTTTAGCAAACACTCTCTCTCTTTTAATGGGGTTTACCACGGAATTCCGAAATACAACTGGTCGATTAACTGCTGTTAATAGTTTTTTCGACCAATCATTTTTTGAAACAAATTTTATTCGACCAGTAATTGATCGACCAATTGAATTTCGATATCCAGTACGGCACCCGTTTTAATGTTAGGGAGTCTTACTTACTCTAAATCCTGGTTAAGACCAGCATTTGTCGTCATGTTGCTTTCTTGTCTTGTAGATTTTATGTGTTTTATCAATATTGAGCTATTCATTACATTAGTTAACTTATAAAGATGCCACCGTAACTCCAATATGAATCTTTTTACTTCTTATTCAGTACTAGTTGATCCGTACCCACTTCGTTGGGCGGCGAAAAAAACGCGTCTCTTTTTAAACATATTTCATGACTGCTTCACTTCTATTAGTCATAGCGTGATACTATATAGCCTATGACACTTCCTGATAAATGGACTATTCAACACAGAAAGAATTTTTAAAATCGGTTCAGTAGATCCAGAGATTACCCCTTACAACGCCACTAACACACTAACTTTACCTCTTTATAATATTATTAGTATAGACTAGTTACTTAGTTAGTAACTTCCTTTCTTAAGCTACGAGTACGATTAACGAAATCGAAAACGCTTTAAAAGGCAACTGAAACTAGTAAATACACTTGATGTTATGTTTAGCCTTGCAATGTCAGAGTGAATGCTTGTTTGTGAAACGTTCAAGGCGTTCGACAATGTATGTAATTGTTAGCTCAAATTGTGAAAGCACTAAAGCAGCTGTATTTTGTTAAGGATTTTGACAAATACTGCATTATATTTATGTAGATACTTGAATGATAATTTAATATCATTACAATTATAAAACAATAACAATAAGAATAATTCGTTACAATTGTCATTAAAAATGGCAAAGTAAAATTCTTAAGTATAATTAATTAATCATAAGTAAAATCTTTTAAAAGAAAAAAACTAGATATATAAAATTTTTGGAGGTGGGTTAAGCAGCTCGAGAACAGACCTAACATCTGGATAATAATATTGTTGAAATTATATTAATAATAAAGAGGTTTATTGCTTTTATGTGACATGTTCAGGAGACGAACATATTGCTCGCCTTAAAATAAGCTCTAAGCTCGTCCATTCCAGATAAAGTGAAATCTCTGCAGTCTTAATAAACACCCTTAAACATTAAGTGCTAAAGTCCCATTTTCACTTATTTAACCTTTTAACCTAAACTATTATTTCAATAGAAACATAAACAAAAATATAAAATCAATCAATCACCATTGATATATTATTTTACTGCGACGTTTATGTATTTTGACACTGTCGAGACTTCTCATAATAAATGTATGGGGAATTGATAATCATTTGGTTTTATGATTTTGGTGTCAAAATAAAGTGTCAGTATTTAGTGGCAATCCTATTCAACTAGTCTATATTTGATAGAAAACTCAGTTTAATAAGAAGAAAAAATAAGGTAAAATAAATAAGAATACAATAAACAATAATAGTTATGTGTAGCAAATATAACGATATAACATGATTGCTACGCAGAGGTCTCGGGTTCGATTCCCGCTCAATGCAAATCTTTGTGAACATGAACATGGATTGTTTGCATTGGTCTGGGTGTTTTCTATGTATAATATGTATGTATTTACATAAATAAAGTACATAAGTATGTTTATCCGTTATCTAGTGCCCATAGTACAAGCTCTGCTTAGATTGGGAATAGAAGGCGTTGTGTGAAAATGTGAAAAAAAAATGTAGAAATAAATAAAAAGAATTACCGATAATTGTTTTATTTACTGTGTACGAGGGCGCGGATTCGAATCCTTGTAGGACAATTAGATGGAAACCACAATTTTAGACATGAACCATGAACCACGTAGTTCTTTTATGTCAGCTTATTTAATTTTCTAATATCAAGTTTTAAAATTTTGAGATCACGGTTTCTATTCAAACGATCATTCCTTTTTTAACATCCTATCTCAGAGTTTTTTTAACATAATAAGCGTAAACTTTTTAAATTTCGAATTCCTGTACCCCCGAAGCTTATAAACGATGATGATGAATCAGTCAGGACCAGCATTTTTTAAATTTGGAATACTTTATACTACACACATCAAAAAAGTCTAAGCAACATGCATGATATTACAAATTTACCATTTATATTAATTTATTTTACCATTTATTTTAATTATAACGTTGTATTTTATTTTTAAAATAATATTTTTAGGGTTCTATGATGTAAAAATAACAGCTGTTTTCTTTATAAGTTCTTTTAATAACAGAAATTAACAATATTAGAATATACAGGTACATAAGAAACTAAACTTTTTTTTTACAAATTGAAATTTCTTAAGAAAATGAATTTATTGTGAAAGAATAGGACAATTTAATACAAAGTATGGCCTCCTCTGCTATTCAGAACTTGTCGGCAACGATTATTCATTGAATTAATGAGACTGTTTATGTCATCTTGCGGTATTCGCTCCCAATGGAATTGTAGCAAATCCTTCAGCTGTTGGGTTGTTGTCACTCCGTCCAAGTCCTTCAAAACACGTCTCTGGAGCATGTCCCATGCGTGCTCGATGGGGTTGAGGTCTGGCGATTGTGCAGGCCAGGGCAATACCTGGATGTTCTCCGTTGCCAAGTATTCACTGGTTCGCCGAGCTGTATGTGAACGCGCATTGTCATGCATTAACGTAAAATCGGAGCCAAAGGTTTGTGCAAATGGATGGACATAAGGTCTGAGAATATCCTCAACGTAATTTTCAGCGTTCATGTTTCCATTTACAAAAACGAGCTCAGTTCGCCTGTTCTTCATAATACCCGCCCATACCATAACTGTTGAGCCGCTGTATGGATGAACTTCCTGAACGCACCTGAGTCTTTCAGTATTTCCGGGTCGACGGTACACTCGCACCCTTCTTGTATCAGGCCTAAACCCGAATCGCGACTCATCGGAAAACATAATTTTATCCCATTGTTCCTGGGTCCATGTTATGCGTTCTCTACACCATTCATTTCGACGAGCGCGATTCCCGTGACGTATCGGTGGGCACCTGATAGGGCGTCGAGCTCGTAGGCCGTACTCATGCAGTCGATTTCGCACAGTTTGGGGACTTACATCAACACCACTTGAATTTTGTAGCCTCAAACTTATCTCTCGAGCGGTTAACATCGGCTGGCGTCTTGCAGTCAGTTGTATGTACCGGTCTTGCCGAGTGGTTGTACTCCTTTTACGGCCTGGATGCTGTTCAGCGGGTTCCCCTGTATTATTGTAGCGCTGCCAAAGACGACAAATAACACTTCTATGAATACCAAAATGTCGAGATACCTGAGATTGATTACTTCCCGCTTGCAACATCCCTACAGCTCTTTGCATTTCATCTGCCGTCAAATGACGTCGCTCCATGACGTAAAGAATATCTAACAATTCAATTTTGTCGCCAACTGTATTTAAATGGTTGGTAAAATTATAAAATCAAGACTAAAACGTAGCAATTAACATGCACTCAAATTCAAACAAATTCGCAGTCATTTGAATTTTATGAAAAAAAACAAAACATAATCGAAATTTTTTTTTTACAACCAGCCAGTATGTCATCAATAACAAAAAAGTTTACTTACCTATACACTTTGAGTGAGTAAATACTTAGAAATTAATTAATATAAATGGTAAATTTGTAATATCATGCATGTTGCTTAGACTTTTTTGATGTGTGTATTTGCATTGTTTGCTGTCCTTACCGAATTAGGCCGTAGGTAGCATTCTTGTGTCAAGAGGGAAGGCAACTTGACAATATAAAGGGTCCCTAAAACTTTTACTGTCAGCAACTTTTTATTTTGCAAAATTATGCTTTTAAAAAGTACAACTTTATGGATGAGGCTTGAGTTTTTGTGCTTTTTATTTTCTCATATCATTTTCATTAGTGTTCTGTTAAAATTACCAGTTACTGTTTTGTCTTGGTGGTTGCGAGCACTGTAATATTTGTTTAATTTAGAAAAATAGAATTACAAAATTTATTATGTATAAAGTCTGTTTAGAACATTTCTTTTGTTCCAGATAAAAAACATACCTTTGTTTGACTTGTACGGCCATCGAATACGCAACGTCTAAAAGGCAGTTTAAATAATCATTTCTTCACCAGGTTTCTAGTCGTTTAATTATCATTTGTTTGTTTCTGATAAAACATGAAGATAAAAGATGTGAGTTTGAGTACAAATAAATGTGGACTCCATGTGTGCTTACGTCACGCGATGAGACTAGCTCGATGGTTGGGGTACTTCCCAATAGAAGGTCTTAATCAGCATAGTACTGATTACACTAGGTTTGCATAAAAATATTTTAGTTTTAGTTATCTTAGCTCCTAATTTTAAATGGATTTAATGATTTTATTAGTAGCTGCAAAAAATATAAGACGATAGGGTTTCTATGCAATGAGATAAGGTAGAAATACCATGTATTTTTTCTTTGATATCTTCTTATATCTATCCAACTGGTATTAATAGGGTAAGTTCTCTACCGTACTGGACTGGTGTCTGAAAATTACATAATTTATTTGACATCTTCAGTGGCGTTGTTGTTATTGGCCGTTATTACGCAAAGATCTTAGGATTGATTTCCGACCAATGCAAACATTTTAGTGCACGAATACATTTAAGGGTATACCAATACCCATACCACACACACAGACTGTGTGTTTTCTATGTGTATTTATCTGCTGTCTAGTATCCCCACACAATATAGACTATGCTTAGTTAAGTATTAAATACAAGAGGAATAATTATAATTTTGTTTTTAGATGCAGATGGAAGACATTTTATAGTGTGTACTGCTTCACAACGATCCTAGCTCAAGCCGTGACGTATTGTTACTGTCTACACTGGTTCTTTAACAATGATATCACTTTGAGCTCTATATGTAAGTATAAAGTCAAGTTTTGATGACGTAGTGCTTTAGCTATTACCGTGCATTAGGCTTGGATTTGAAGCACCTTTTCGAATCGCGCGCGACTATGCTTTGTCGACTTCTTGTAGTAAGTAGTCTGGACTTTCTCTTTTGCCCGCGGATTCGCTCGCGTTAAATTTGGGGTAGCACTGTTCCCCATCCTGGACACAGAAGAAAAAAAAAAGTAGCCTATGTTACTTTACATTAAACTATCTCCGCTTAAAAAATCACGTCAATTCGTCGCTCCGTTTTGCAGTGACAGAAAGACAAACAGACACTTTCCCATTTATAATTAGTATGGATACTTTTGAATCACGAATGAGTACCACATTTTACACAAAAACACAAAATTTTAATATTATTTAAATGAGTAAACAGGGACAATTAAGTTAAAATATGGGTGAAATAAATTTGCATTTTCGAACGGATGTAAAATCTGGCTTCGGCTGTTGTATCCATCTCAATTTGCAATAAATACAATTAATACTATTTATCAGGTCAACCATTTTTTGTATGAGAAGATGTGCGTCCAGTCGAAAAGATTCTCGCCTGTAATAATCATCATCATAACAGCCCATCAATGTCCCACTGCAGGGACGGGCCTCCTCCGTGACGGAGGGATATTTGGACTACTAATAGCACGCTGGCCAGACGGATTGGTATACAGCGTTTAATTTCAAGTTTTCCTTCTTTTTATTTCGTAAAGATAACATTCACGGATAGTCCCTTAGTCGGTTTTTACGACACCCATGGAATGAGATGGGGTGGTGACATATTGTATTATTACCCTGTCACTACACGGAGAACCGTAATAATGTGTCTAGTAAAATGCGTGACAACCTATGCTGTGAGGCAGTAAAATTTGATACACTTTAATACTCAAACTACTAGACATAGTTTTAATGTAGTTCTGATATTTATTCTCTTTGCTTTTACGCAATTCAAATTCGAATAATGAGACAAGGACTTAGGTTGACTAACGGTCAAAAGAGTTAGAGGCGTTTATTAAGAAGAGGCAGTCTGGAAACATGAATCCCGCTTCCAGTTTTTTCATTGTTAAGAATATTCGAATACTTTTTTCGTTCTAAGACTACATAAAGGCCTCAGCATTATAAGGATCGATTGTATAAAATGTACGTTTTAGTTAACCCTTACACAACAGAATTTCAACATCCTCACTTTTATTTCAGCAAACGTTTTGTTTTATGTAACTGGTTTCATTTCGGCAATCTTGTTTTTAAGATTGGCAAAACAATGGCCTATATTAATGAAAAAAGCTGAGGAAACCGAACGAAGTTTAACTTTATTGAAGTTGGATGATTGCGCTGTTAAGAAATCAAGTCTAATTGCTTATGTAATGATGAGTTTGGCTTTAGGTAAGAATATAAATGGAATATTTACTTAAGAACTCGATAATTAAATAAGGTTAAAAATAAACAGATTTAGGCGGACAATAACACTTATATTGCTATGTTTGTGTCATATGCAAGGTGGTCTAGGGGCCAGATTCAGAGACCGCACTTTGACTTTACTTTAGCAAAGTCTAGTTATTATCTCTGAATTTGAAAAACATTAAAGTAATCTTTCGCATCCCAAAGTTTACTTTGGGAAGATTACTTTGAAAGAAAGTAAAGTCACGACTCTGAATCTGGGCCTTATAGCTCATTTTTGTATCAAAGTCGAACTTTCCTTCAAAGTAAAGTCAAAGTGCGGTCTCTGAATCTGGCCCTAGGTGTAGCCGCTTAAGGGTCGTAGCACATATAACGTAACGTAAACGAATCGGCACCGCCTCGCCTTTTTCCTCGGTGTCAAACATCAAAAATCTGATTACATGATGTAACAGAGCTTGTGTCTCAGGGTTATCAGTAGCTTAGTTACCACTAATTATCAGGTGCTCCGCTTGCTTGTATGCCAAACTAAAGCAATTAAAAAACATGTGATTCTTTGATAAACTTTTTCTTTATGAGCAAAAACTTAAACAGTAAAAGAGCAGCGTTTAACTTTTGCAGATGAGCACTAAGGAAAGGTTTATTTTTAACCGACTTCAAAAAAAGGAGGAGGTTCTCAATTCGGTTGTATTTTTTTTTTGTGTTTGTTACCTGATTTCTCGAAAACGGCTGGACCGATTTGAAAAATTTTTTTTTTGTTCGTATGGGTATGCTTCCCATTTGGTCCCATTGTCACCAGATCTAGATCTGGATGACGGGATCCCAGAGAAATCGAGTGCATCTCTTGAAAATTGTAGGGACGCATTGTGTAAAATCTTGTCATACATGTGCATCACACAAAACCAAAACCAAACAATTTGATACAGCAAACCATACAAAAAAGCATATTCAGCAGACAAAGAACTATGTCAACACCATCAATTCCTACGTCACTATGTGACGAACAAGTGGAAGTCAATAAACCAACTGAAGAAGACAAATTGACCTTCTACAAAGAAAACTGGCAACAAGATATTACTCAACCAAGAAGAAGTAAAAGAAAAGAAACTAGCCCGGTACACCCTCAAACCAATTTGAAGAAAAACAGACTAGAGATAGCAATACCAACATATAACAGTTTTGAAATATTGGAAGATGAGCAATTGCAAGATGCAAGTAAAAGTAGTAAAGAGTACATACCGAGACCTGAACCGATATTTGTAACAGGAGTATTAAACGTAACGGCATTAAAAAGTGAGTTGAACAAGTTTGTAGAAACATCCTCCTATAGTATGACGGCTCTTAGATCGGGTCACGTAATTAAATTAATGCCTAAGGATATACAAACCTACAAAACCATCAGAGAAAACTTCATCAGTTTGAATATATCACACTATACGTACCAACTAAAGAGTGAACGAGCATACAGAGTGATTCTTCGAGGGCTCCATTCCTCTGAAGACATTAAACAAATTGCAAACGAACTATCTGAAATGGGACATGAGGTTAGACAAGTTGTCAATGTACTACATCGTGCTACAAAAGATCCTCTGCCATTGTTCTTTGTAGACCTAGAACCAAAACAGAACAACAAGGAAATTTTCAAGTTGCAATATATATGCAACTGTAAAGTAACAATCGAAGCACCATACAAAAAGAAAACTAAGGAAATTCTTCAATGCAAAAGATGTCAGCGATTTGGCCACACTAAAAACCAATGCTTCAGACCATTTAGGTGCGTCAAGTGTGGAGAGGACCATCCAACTACGACTTGCAATAAAAAACCAGATACAGATGCAACTTGTGCTAACTGCTTTGAAAAGCACTCTGCTAGTTACAAGGGATGTAAAACATACAAACAATACAAAGACAAAATCCTAAAAATAACTCCTAGAACTAAAGAAAATCAAGAAATAACAAAGCCTGCAGACAAAGAATTTAAACAAATAATTAACAACACTTCAAAGAACAAGAACCCTAATATGACTTACGCAGATGCAACCAAAGGGCAAGCTAAATCAACAAAAAAGATAGATAGCTCAGATGCAGATACCCACAACTTGACCCATTTACTAGAAACTATGCTTGAAAAAATGCAGCAAACAATGATGGCTGTAATGGAAAAAATGATGGCGTTGTCCAGCTTGTCAGCAGTCTAACAAAAAAATGATTGGATACAACCTCCGAGTAATAACTTGGAACGCCAACGGCTTGACTGAAAGACGTCAAGAATTACAAATCTTTCTCGAGACGGAACGTATAGACATAGCCTTAATATCTGAAACAAGGTTCACAGCCAAATCTCATGTTGCTTTTAAGAACTATACTATACATACAACAAATCACCCATCGGGAAATAGCCACGGAGGGACGGCAGTTATAATAAAAAATAACATCAAACACTGTCTTTTAGAGGAATTCCGCACAGACAAAATACAAGCAACTACAATCAGACTTACTTATAACAAAACTGCAATGGTAATGTCCTCGGTATACTGCCCTCCGAGACACACAATATCTGAAATAGATTTCGAAGAGTTCTTTGTAAAATTGGGTCCAAAGTTTATCTGTGGTGGCGACTGGAACTCAAAACATACACACTGGGGGTGCCGACTGATAAATCCAAGAGGTAGACTACTCGCTCGAGTCCTAGAACGAAAGAAGCTGGGATGGCTCTCAAACAGTGAACCTACTTATTGGCCAACAGACAGAAACAAGATTCCTGACCTATTAGATTTTTTTATTACAAAAAATATAGATCGAAATTTCGCCCAATTGGAATCATGTGTCGACCTGAGCTCAGATCATACTCCAGTTGTATTAAATATCAGCACAACAGTACAGCTTACCGAGCCATCCAAACGCCTCTACCACAAGAAAAACACTAACTGGGAAACATACGAACACATCATAACTACAGAAGTTAACCTAAATGAAAGGATTTTAACTGCTGTACAACTAGAGAACGCCGTTGAAGAACTAAACATTGTCATACACAAAGCTGCCTGCATCGCAACACCGAATACCAAGGGACTCCCACTTAAACACAACACATACCCTAAAAATATTAGAGAAAAAATTCTAGAAAAACGAAAACTTAGAAAGGTCTGGCATACTACTAGATATCCAAGGGATAAAAAAGAATTTAACAAATGCACAGAAGAATTAAAACGTCTAATAAATACGTTCAATAACTGCAACCTACAGAACTATCTGTCTAAACTTTCACCTACAGCAGATACTGATTACTCACTGTGGAAAGTAACTAAAAACCTTAAAAAGTCAAAAGCTCATATGGCACCTATTAAAGATGACACGGGCGATTGGGCGAGGTCCGACAAGGAGAAAGCCTATGCCTTTGCTAAACATCTAAGCGCTGTCTTTCTACCATTCCCGGAATCTGATCGAGAACATACCACCGAAATAATAGATTACCTTCATTCACCACTACAAATGTGTCTGCCACTAAGAAGCGTAAATTCTAAAGAGGTCGAAGGAGAAATAAAAAATCTCGAAGATGGGAAAGCGCCGGGTTATGACGACGTCGATGCAACTCTACTGAAACATCTTCCACACAAGGCTATTATGAGCTTAGTTAACCTTTTCAACGCCTGTCTCAGACTTGATCACTTTCCGGGACAGTGGAAGATTGCTCAGGTGGTCATGGTTCCTAAACCAGGAAAACCACCACATGAAAGGACCTCATATAGACCTATCAGCCTTTTACCAGTCGTTGGAAAAATAATGGAAAGAATTATCCTTAGTCGCATGAAGGAACATTTGAATGACATAATCCCTAACCATCAATTCGGATTTCGTGAAGAGCACGGCACTGTGGAACAAGTGCATCGCACCGTTGACGTCATCAGTAAATGCCTGGAAAATCGCTCGTACTGCTCAGCAGCCTTTTTAGATATAAGTCAGGCCTTTGACAAGGTTTGGCATGATGGCCTTGCATACAAAATAAAGAAGACACTTCCAAACTCATTTTACCACCTTCTCTCATCGTATCTCAAAAAAAGAAGTTTTCAGGTCAAATGTAATGGTGAGTGTTCCTCTCTTCACGAGCTATGCTCCGGAGTCCCTCAGGGTAGCATCTTAGGACCAGTCCTCTACGTGATCTATACTGCAGACTTGCCAACAAATAAAAATACAACGACCGCAACCTATGCTGACGACACTGCTATCATGTCAGTACACTCTAACCCAGAAACTGCCTCATATCAACTTCAAAGCCATTTAAACGAATTAGGCAAGTGGTTTAAACTATGGAGGATAAAACCAAATCACACCAAGTCTACACATGTCACTTTTACGCTGAAGACAGGAAATTGTCCGCCAGTAAAGATGTACAATAACGAAATTCCTCAAGAAGATCACGCAAAATACTTGGGTCTATATTTGGATCGAAGATTGACTTGGCGAAAACATATTTGGATGAAAAGGAAACAACTTGACAACAAACTTCGAAGTACATACTGGTTAATTGGACGACACTCCCATCTAAGCAATGAGAGTAAGATGCTGGTATACAAAGCTATAATAAAACCAATCTGGACGTACGGCATACAACTATGGGGTACAGCAAGCAATAGCAATATAGACATCTTGGAGAGATTCCAAAGCAAAACCCTCAGAAACATGTTGAACATACCCCAATGTATTAGCAACAAATACATGTACCTGGATCTCAAAGTGAAAACTGTCAAGCAGGAAATAAGTAACCACAGCCTGAGATACCAGAAGAGACTAGCGCAACATAAGAACGAGCTCGCACTCGCGCTAAGTGGAGAGGGAGGACAGCAGTACAGAAGGCTCAGGAGATATGATGTTCCGAGTCTCAGTAACAGATTTACATAAGGAGATGAGAGTTTAACACCTAAGGTGGAGGCTCTCCTCACGTAGAATAAGTCATGACTGACTAGACGTCGAACAACACAGTGGCTTATTGTTGTATTACAGATCGCCATGGAGCAGAAATATAACAAAAAAAAAAAAAAAAAAAAAAAAAAAACAAGTGCATCTCTGACGTCACTACCAAATAATCAAGAATTAGAACTGGTCAGATCCTGGAGACCACCGAGAGTCGAAGGAACACCTCAACGGCATATAGCAGCTACCTTTTGTTTGGGCTTATTTTAATTGTATTGATGAAAACTTTACAAAACTTTACACAGACATGATCTGATGATGAAGAAGATTGAGGGTCGAGGGAAATCCTCAACGGTATATAGCAGCTACCTAGTGTTTGGGCTTATTTTATTCGTATTAATGAAAACTTTACACAAACATGATCTTATGATGAAGACGACTGCAGAAATTTATTTAATACTAATCTTAGAAATTGTTATCAGCATGGTTTTTAACCGACTCCTGTTGAAGTCGGTTTTTTAATTAGAAAATTATTAAATAATAAGTTCTTAATTCAAGAAGCTCTTAATTTTACTCTTAATAAACTCTGCTATGAAAGTTTAAGCCAGTATATATAAAAGTTCAAAGACGCTGACATGAATCATTTCCTTTATAAAAATTAAAATAAAGTTTGTTGTCTTCTTAGCTGCGTGTGGGTACTTAAGCCCGATTTACACATAGACAAGTACAGTAGCGAGTTAAGTAGTAAGTGGTTGATTAAGTTGATTTAAATAGATCTCCATACTATTTTTTGGCGAGTTAAGTACGAAGAAAGAAGCCCCCTCTCTCGCGTCTTGCCAACTTATCTCGCCAAAAAATAGGATGGAGATCTATTTAAATCAACTTAATCAACAACTTACTTCTTAACTCGCTACTGTACTTGTCAATGTGTAAATCGGGCTTTACTTAAGTTATAAACTTTACAAAACTTTTTAACTTTTCAGTGGAACATCTTCTATCCATAAACTTCAACGTGAAGTTCGTAATGCAATGCTTACATGAATCAGGGATAACAGACAGCGTGATGGAAAGCTACGTCTTGTATAGGATGCCTTACATTTTTGATTATGTGTCTTATAATATTTTTACCGCAACTTTAACTGAGGTGAGGTTTTCAAAATTGTATTTGTTGGATGTTTTTTTTTGTTATTTGACGACCCTTATGGCCTTTACGTAAAGATATCGGGTTCGATGCTAATATTAGAAGTGCATTACGTGAGTTCAACAGATGGAAGTGCGATAAACGATTGTCTGACAAAACTGTACTGCGACTCACCCTAGTTCGAATGCACGCTAGTGCGACACACTTTAGGTCGACATTACTCTAGTGCGACAAAAGATTGTGCGACAGGTAGTTCGATATTACGGTATTTCGACACTCGAAGTTTGACTTTATGAATAGGCCTGAAAAGATACGATCGCCTCGATATAATCCTACATATGCACGACATAGGCACAAGTAACTTCTTTTTTTCATTGGTTTTGACCTTTATTACAAGATTATTAGAGTTGCTAACTAGGTGGCAATATAATTGCCACTGCCAGCAAAAGGGGAGAATGAAATAAAACAAAATTTAATAGATATTTTTTGATATTATCGTCATTAAAGGAACGTTGTGGTTTTTTAAAATATATTATATTTTCAGATAGTTAACATACAAGCAACATTCATCTGGAGCTTCACCGATGTAATGACTATTTGTTTCAGTATTTACATTATATCGTACTTTAAAGATCTTAATAGAGTTATTAACTCTAAAATAAACAATGTAAGTAATACTTAATTCTCTTGAATGTATCTCCGTGTGGTCACGGAGTAAGAATACAATATGTCACCACCCCATCTCATCCCATGGGTGTCATAAAAACCGACTAAGGGACTATCCGTGAATATTATCGTTACTATATAAAAAGAAGATAAACTTAAAATTAAACCCTATACATCATCCCTATACATCACAACAGCCCATTAATGTCCCACTGCAGGGACGGGCCTCCTCCCGTGACGGATGGATACTTGGCCTACTAATACCACGCTGGCCAGACGGATTGGTATAGGGTTTAATTTCAAGTTTTCCTTCTTTTTACTTCGTAAAGATAATATTTACAGTTAGTCCCTTTGTCGGTTTTGACGACACCCATGGGATGAGATGTGGTGGTGACATATTGTATTCTTACTCCGTCACCACACGTCACATAATAAGACAATAAATATTTCGTTGAATATTGGCACACAAAAAAAGCCATTCACATTGTGTAAATTGTAATTTGTACCATTTCCACTTTATTTGTAATTTTTTCTTTCCAGAATAACATTTCATGGGGAACACTGCGTGAACACTACTCAAAAATTGTGATCCTAGTAAAGGAGATTGATGCCCAACTGAGTTCCTTTATACTTCTGTCCTTCTTCACCGATCTGTTTTTTATTTGTCTCCAGTTGTTCAACTCCTTGCAGTAAGTTGTTACATATTTTATCGATGTTAATGTAGTTTACTCATTTTCAATAGTTAAATCAATTTTTCCGGGTGGTGACCATGTGGTGATGGAGTAAGAATACAATATGAGTAAGAATACAATATGTCACCTCCCCATCTCATCCCATTCCCATGGGTGTCGTAAAAGGGACTAACCGTAAATATTATCTTTACGAAATAAAAAAGAAGGAAAACTTGAAATTAAACCCTATACCAATCCGTCTGGCCAGCGTGCTCTTAGTAGGCCAAATATCCCTCCGTCACGGGAGGAGGCCCGTCCCTGCAGTGGGACTTTAATGGGCTTTTATGATAGTATTGAATGCACGAAGCCTGCATTAGTTTTAGTGTAAATTTGACAATTATCCAATATAATTTTACATTATCATGTTATATACTTATAAGAAAATATTATCAAATTGTCAGTTTTTTTATATTGTTGTATACGTATGTTTTAATTAAATTTACGTTGATTACAGCCGAAACTATGCAAGCTTAAAAGATTGCAGCGAGGCCGATACTATGAAGTGAGTACAAATCAGATTTTTTCTTAAGATTTTAGTTTTCTTTGGTAGTGTGTTTTCTTTTTTAATATGTTAATTTTGGACTCGATCCGTGTGGTGACGGAGTAAGGATACAATATGTCACCACCCGTACCGTAAAAACTGACTAAGGGACTATCCGTGAATATATTCTTCTTTTTATTCTTTACGAAATAAAAAGAAGGAAAACTTGAAATTAAACCCTATATCAATCCTTCTGGCCAGCGTGGTAATAGTAGGCCAAGTACCCCTCCGTTATTGGAGGAGGCCCGTCCCTGCAGTGGGACATTAATGAGCTGTTATGATGAATTTTGGACTTGTACGTACAAAGGTGGAAAAATAATTGTACAATATTACGTAATTTTTTTTTCAGGGTGCTGTCATCTCCAGATTACCTCCTGTACTACCTATACTCCTTCCTATTTCTAGTTCTCAGAGCTCTATTATTGTCTATATACGCAGCTAATGTACACACGGCTGCGCAAGAACCAGTTATATCCGTGCATGATGTGCCTTCGTCGGATTACAACCAAGAGGTATGACGTTTATTTATATTAATAACCAAAAAAATTAATAATTAAAAAAAATATATAGACAAAACCTTATCCGTGTCGTGACGGAGTAAGAATACAATATGTTACCACCCCATGTCATCCCATGGGTGTCGTAAAAACCGACTAAGGGACTATCCGTTAATATAATCTTTACGAAATAAAAAGAAGGAAGACTTGAAATTAAACTCTATACCAATCCGTTTGGCCAGCGTGGTATTAGTGGGCCAAGTATCCCTCCCTCACGGGAGGAGGCCCGTTCCTGCAGTGGGGCATTAATGGACTGTTATGATGACCCTCTTTTTGATAATATTGAGAGCTTACACGATACATAGGGTTAATATTTATTTATAAAATAGATTTTTGTGTGTCAGAATTAAAAATAATTAAATCGTGAAAGCAGCTTCTTTACTAGAATACGGTATAAACAAATATAATTATTATTTATGTTGTAATTTTTGCAGGTAGAAAGATTTCAATTACAACTACGTTTTTCAAAAACTGCTCTAACAGGAAAGTTCTTTTTTGTCACACGAAGTATGGTGTTACAGGTAACTTATAAACATACAATTATTCAATATTCAATACTCAATTCTTTATTGCGTTCCACAATGTCTAAATAGGTACGTAAAGTTAACAATGGTTCAAATTATGGACCCTGTCGGACACAGCATAGTGTAGGAGAGAGGAGGAAGAGCGCTAGAATTTCATGTCTCTACAAATATGAAGTACCATCTTGTCAGTAAATATTAATAACAGCGTTTCTTTTAAAAGAAAAATTGCACTAAGGATTAAGGGTCAAGCCATGTATGGCAGGGATTTGTAAATGAAACTAACTGACACAAGCTCATACAGGCTCGATACATTTATTTGTAGATCACACAAAATTATCTTCCGCATAAATAGTCAATTGCAGCTTGCCACCGAAGCAGTTATTATTATTCTCCGTGTAGTGACGGAGTAAAAATACAATATGTCACCACCCCATCTCAAGGTCGGTTTTTACCGACTAAGGGACTATCCGTGAATATTATCTTTACGAAATAAAATAAAGGAATACTTGAAATTAAACCCTATACCAATCAGTCTGACCAGCGTGGTATTAGTAGGCCAAGTATCCCTCCCTCACGGGAGGAGGCGCGTCCCTAGAGTGAGACATTAATGGGCTGTTATGATGATACCTAGACATTAAGATGTTCGTACCATAAACCCAAAAAAATGTGTACCATATACAAAATGCTTTAATTGATGTTCTTCCAATCATATTTATTTATTTTATATTTCAGGTTATTGGTACAATAATTACTTACGAATTGGTATTACTGCAATTTAGTGTGACGCCGGAACATGCCCACGTACCACTCGTTCTTAATGGGACAACAACTGCGACTTTTTCTTCTACACAATCATATTAAACTACATATTTTATATGTTTGGTAAAGTTCTGCTTACATAGTTATTTCTTATTTTGTAAATTAATAACTTTTAATAACAATACAGAAAATAAACTATTTTTTAAATTGTTTTACTTATAGAAACTAATATTATTATATTGCTCCTATATTCACACAAATGAAAATATAACAACAGCATTCCCAAGGAGGGTTGGCGTCAGGCAGGCGGCCGACCGTAAAATATAGTCAAAACTTTTAGCAACATGTGAAAAAGGAGACATGCTGCGCCGAGCACCAAAAAAAAATTGACAAGGCCAGGGAATGATGATGATGTTGATGTTTTCAAGTATACTAATAATATTGACTTTGTCCGGGGATAGTTCGATTAAAAAGGCATGTTATAAAACAAAAACTTTATTTTTATTAAAATATCCAATATGAACTATACATCTGTGATACCATATTACAAAATACATATTAACAAAATATATATTTCTTTCACTTTCACACTCGTGATTTTTCAGTCTGGTAATTCTTAGTAGTGAGTTCAAATTTTGTTGCAATGTCAACAATTTTATCCGCTATGACCATTGATTTATAAAAAACCCTAGATGCACATTTTCAAACAAAACTAACAGCCAAAAGTGTCACCAAATTAAACATACGCAATAAATACGTATAGTAATATCGTTAACATATTTCTTTTTTCAAATTCAATCTTACACGCATGACATAAAGTTGTATTTAAAAAGTAATGCACATAAAGCAATAAAATTTAATGATTGACGTTTGCCGGTAGAACAACGCGATACTAATTTGAAAAGAGTGCACAATGCGCCCATTTGTTGCGGACGTTTTTGGGAAGTGGAGTGTGTATCTTTGGTTTTTTGTAAATCAATGGCTATGACATTTGGATTAATAGATTTTAATATTTAAAATTGGAATACCACTAGTTCATACGTAACTAGAGTGACCAACATCTGAAAACATAGTTCATATTAATATATTAAAAAAATATAAGTGTCATGGTCGCACCAGTCATTTGTTTGTATGAACCCAGCCCATTTACTCAAAGACTACTGAACTGATTTTAGTACAACTTTGACCAATGTATAGCGTGTTTTTAAGGCTTACATCTAGATATTAGAGTCCCTGAACATAATATTTTTTACACATTCACACAACGCTAGTCTCAAACTAAATTGGACTTGCACTGTGGGAACCAGACAAAATTTAAATATAAAAATATTTTTTTACCGTCAAGATCATATTTCTGGTTATTTTAAATAATTTTAAGCCGGTAAGGCAGATTTCTGAATGATACAATTGTTTCATTAACCTCTGCATCTGTAAAACAAATCAATCAATAGTAAGAAAGAAAGAAAGAAAGAAAGAAAAATTTTTATTTTGTTGCACAAACGAAAAACATACAATAAAATAAATTTAAATATAAAACAAATGTACACAAAATAGGACCTAACTCAGCTAATTGCTGTAGCGTCATGCGTCATAGACAATTTTTTATTTTATTTTTTTATTTTTTAAAAAGACAACTCCCGCACTAGGGATCATGCCCTGTGTCGCGGGGACCTTTTACAAACATCAATTAACGGACACAAAGAACACCCAGACCAGGACAATAATTGGTGGATCTCACAAATGATTGTCCTGCGTGGGGATCGAACCCACTACAATATGACACTACAGCGCTGGTATTCTGTTAGGCCCATGTAGTAAGACTCAGATAATCATCATTGTGGCTATCCCATCATCAATGAAAAAATCTAATCAACCAACTAGCCTATTACAGTCTACTACTGGACAAAGGCCTCTCCCAACACGCGCCACAGAACTCGGTCCTGCGCCTTCCGCATCCAGTCCGACCCAGAGACCTTTATGAGGTCGTCGGTCCACCTAGCTGTCCTAGCTATCCCATGATACCAGTTTATTTATGCCCCTTTCCAGGGACGGGCTTTATTAGTTAAACAGGGTTTTGTGTCAAGCTTTTCGTCTTTAATAGAGATGCCTTTTTAGCTAAGTGTTTATTCACTGGTCGACAAAGAAAATCAGAGAAAGGGACTCAGGGTTATTTACGGATCAAACAAAAGACCTCCATGTGTTTAAAACCATGACATTTTGCTTAGTAACACGTCACTGTAGGAGTGAATTAAGTAAGCTATTCTATCATTATAGATAAGTACTTATATTTTGACGACTTCTGTGGCGTAGTGGTTATATTACATGGCTGCTACGCTTAGGTCTCTCGTTCGAATCCCGTTCAATGCAAATCTTTGTGTCCATGAACATGATTGTTTGCATTGGTCTGAGTGTTTCTATGTATAATATGTATGTATTTACAAAAGAAAAGTATATAAGTATAAATATCCGTTGTTCTGTTACTCATAACACAAGCAGGTGAAGCCTAGCTTACTTTGGCAACAGATGGACGCTGTGTAGAGATGTCCGTGAATATTAAAAAATAGCTATAAAAACATAAACATAACTTACATCAAGATTAAACGCTGAAACTGGGAAGCTATGCAAAGCATCTAACTCCTTGCGACTCTCTGAATGTATTTTGGAAGCAAAATACAATACTAGGATTGTTCTAGTGATCACAAATAAGCAAGAATAACATAAGTAGAATATTTCTTGTGTTGTAAATCTGAAACTAATTTTTATTTTAAAGTAAACAAACCTACTGCAATCAGAGTGTTGATAACAAATGACACTCATGTGATTTTATTTGGTCTATGTAAACAAGTATATAGTTCTCCGTGTGGTGACGGAGTAAGAATACAATATGTCACCACCCCATCTCATCCCATGGGTGTCGTAAAAACCGACTAAGGGACTATCCGTGAATATTATCTTTACGAAATAAAAAGAAGGAAAACTTGAAATTAAACCCTATACCAAACCGTCTGGCCAGCGTGGTATTAGTAAACCAATTATCCCTCCGTCATTGGAGGATGCCCGTCGCTGCAGTGGGACATTACTGTGCTGTTATGAAACAAGTATAATAAATTAAATGCTTAACTAACCTGCTTCTTTTTAAACACGTTGTATTATCGATAACTGCGCTTGACTTCATCAAATTACTGTAAATAAAATTAATATTGAGAAGACCATCAATGGAGATTAGCGTGCTGTGCTACCATAGTAATATAAACAAAAAAACAGAATACTTACTTAAATATGTAAAATAATTGTTCAAATATCAAACAGAGATTAGATGCGAATGAGAAAAATACAATGGGATTGATATTGTCATCTATAACGGTAACTAGGCGAGATAACTGCGTGTAATGTACTTGTAATGCAGACCAGGTCGCTATTGATACACCTTTTAATTTCTGTAAAAATAGATTTAAAATAATTAACCATTTAATCAACCTCCAAGCAGCAGTGTGAAAAAACAATAGCTAGTGAAATTATAGGGCTCTGGGGCATAAAAGCCTATGTCCCAGGTTAAGTAGCGGCTTAAATGTGTTCTGGTATTACCCACTGAAGGCCTCTGTGTTGTCGGTTCAAGCACACAAAGATGTGCTTTGAGCGGGACTGGGGGAATCGAACCCGAGACCTGTTAAATAACCACTACGCCACAGAGGTCGAGGTACAAAATATTTAATTACCTAACAATCATTCACAATTAAGCTGTTACAGGGCACTATTATTACAATATACTTATTATGAATTAAAAATAGTACTTACGCCTTTTCTCTTCCTGTCGATTAATTGGTTGAAATAAATAAATTTCGTATTCAGGTATAAGCTTATTACAATAATAAGTACATCGATAAAACTCCACACAAAGTTGATTTGTACTCTTACTATCTGTGAACAAACATAATAACCATTTTGTTTTCCTTACTAGAAAAACGCGAGCGTTCGTATTTAGTCTAATATTAAAAGTAAACAGGAATTAACGTGAAAACCACATTAGCTGTGTGTCTTAAATTGTAGGATACGCGCTAATTCCTGTATGTTTTAAACCTTTTATGCAGGCTCTTAATAGTATGAGTAGGGCGAAGTGATGTCACCGAATCAGCAGAAAAATGTACGAAAGTTATGAAAGTTAGTGTGTTTATGAAACCGTACATATTAGTAACCCGAAAAGAGTATAACGTGTACAATAAGAATGTAAAAGATATTATGTAAATGTAAAAAATATTAATGTAAATGTCAAAATTAAAAGGGAATGAATTATATACCTAAACTTAAACGAAAGAGAAAGATATCAGCATGTCAAGTGATGATGATGGACAAGTTGGTTGATGATGAACGCCTTCCTTAGCCGCCTCATCCTGTGGGTTGTGGTCCGATGTCTTCTCCGAGCTGCCTTGGGAAGTGAAGCTGATGATGTAGTCCTTCTCAGCGTTGTTTTTTCTTGAGTATTGGAGTATAAAGTATAAAGTATAAAGTAAGAAATGATGTTGTATCTATGTCTGTGGAATGTGTAACTGAAATAGCCTGTGTAGAACTAGAGCAATTTATAGTAGCAAGTGTGTACAGACGGCCTGTAGAGAGGAATTTTGATGATTTTTTGCAGATTCTGGATGAAATGTTAACAAAATTAACTAAGTCAAAAAAGCAGCTATTGGTCTGCGGAGATTTTAATGTAAATATACTAAAGGTAAATGCTTGTACAACTAGACTTCTGAATCTGTATAAGTCACACAATTTGTCTCCCTTGTTTCTAGAGCCAACTAGAATAACAGAAACTTCTGCAACATGTATAGATAATATCTTTGTTACCGATAACATAACACCAATTAACAAATCCATGATCAGTAAGTTAGAATCTGACCACTGCGGTCAATTGGTCAATTTTACTATTGAAAATACACCAACACCCCGAAGGAGGATATCGTATGTACCAGTAACATCTAACCGTATTGAAAAGTTGAAAGATAACTTAACAAACATCTTGCCATTTCTTCCTTCTGACAAGGACCCAAATGTACTATACGATAACTTCTTTAAGGTTTTAAATGACCAATTTCAATCTATATTTACATCTAGATCTTTGATGGTATCTAACAAACGAGAGTTTGCTGACTGGGCAACAGTTGGAATTAATCTAAGTAGAATAAAACTATATGAATTATATGCACAGAAGCAGAGTAATACTTCAGAAGAGTTTCATAGGTATGTTAGGAATTATTCAAAGATTTTTAAAAAAGTGTGCATTCAGGCAAAATCTTTTTATATTAGGTCGAAGATAACATCAAGTCATAACAAAATCAAAGCAACTTGGAATGTTATCAATGCTGAAACAGGAAGACTCCGCTCCAAGGTTACTGAATTTAAACTGAGCATTGGTGGAAATATAATTACAAAGGAACCAGAGGTAGCACACTAATTTGAGACCTTCTTTACTAGTGCTCCAATTCTCTTGACAAAAACACTTGGTTCTTCTACCTCCCTATCAGAAAATTTGTTGAAAGCAAATGTAGCTAGATTTGATGAAGTATTTATATTTAGGCATGTTAGCGCACAAGATATTCGTAGAGTGCTTAAAGAAATCAATCCCAAGAAAACTAAAGACATTTGGGGGATTTCTGTACCTATTGTTAAATCTATAATTGAAGTTATTATACCTCAGCTTGTTGTTATATTTAATAGTTGTTTAGATTGTGGAGTGTTTCCTGATTTAATGAAAATTAGTAAAGTGATTCCTTTGTTTAAATCAGGTAGTTCATTAGATCCCTCCAATTTTAGGCCAATATCTGTTCTACCAATATTAAGTAAAGTGTTTGAAAAACTTATTTTAAATCAACTACTCAAACACTTTCATGATAGCAATCTGTTACATAACAAACAATTCGGTTTCACTAAAAGCCGATCGACAACTGATGCGGGTGTAGCCCTGATAGAAAACATATTTGAAGCCTGGGAGGAGTCGCATGATGCGTACGGCGTATTTTGTGACTTATCCAAGGCGTTTGATTGCGTTTTACATAACACATTAATAATGAAACTTTACCACTACGGTGTAAGGGATGTGGCACTCAATTTAATTTCATCCTACCTTAGTGGCCGGGTGCATAGTGTAGATATAAATGGAATACGTTCCCCTGGATCAATTGTAGACATAGGGGTACCCCAGGGATCCATATTAGGGCCTTTTTTATTTTTGGTTTACATAAATGACTTACCATATATGGTAAGGGACAATCATGGTATAGTATTGTTTGCAGATGACACATCCTTAATATTTAAGGTTAAGAGACAGCAATCTAATATTGACGATGTGAACAATGCTCTTGATAGAATAGTCAATTGGTTTAGTACAAACAATTTGCTACTTAATAGATTAAAAACAAAGTTAGTTAGATTTACACTTCCCAATGTAAGGCAGGCTAAAACTATAGTTAAAGTAAACAATGAGGAAATTGAATTAGTAGATAAGACAGTATTTCTGGGCATAACTTTAGACGCTAAGCTTCAATGGGGCCCACATGTGGAAGCTCTGTCCAACAAACTTAGTTCTGCCGCCTACGCGGTTAAGAAAATTCGCGCATATACGGACGTTGAGACTGCCCGCCTAGTCTACTTCAGCTATTTTCACAGTATAATGTCTTATGGCATACTATTGTGGGGATGTGCTGCTGATATTGAGACCATCTTTATATTGCAGAAAAGAGCTGTCAGAGCTATTTACAAAATGGGACCCAGAGAATCACTTAGGGAGAAATTTAAAGAAATAGGTATTTTAACTGTCTATGCACAATATATTTACGAAAATCTGCTTTATGTTCATAAAAATCGTGATAAATTTCATAAAAATAGCGATTTTCATAATCTTAATTTGAGAAATAAAGATGACTTAGCTGTGCCCAGCAGCAGACTCCGAAAAATAGGTAGGTCGTTCTGTAGCACGTGTGTACGCTTTTATAATAAACTACCAAAAGATGTTTGTAACATGTCCATTAATAAGTTCAAGAATTATATCAAGCCTAAATTGTGCAAAAAAGCTTACTATGATACATCTAGTTACCTTAATGATAAGAACCCATGGATATGATGATGCTCCTAGTCGTAAGATTACAATATAAGTTTTAGAGTAATATAATGTACCTCTAAAAATAATGTACCTTTATGAATTAAGACTCGCGGAAAATTACTTTGGTCGATGTTAAATGGAGGCGTCCCTCTGCCATTTTTATCTTATTTCTTTTTTGTTGATATTATTGTCAGGACTCGTCATGCTCACTAAAATGTCATTGCTTGTGGTGGCGTGGGGGCCGGGTCAATCCCTTCCCTACAATATGGCGAGGGGGTTGATGGCTGACCTCTGTGTTATACTCGTGAACGGGTGCTACTTGGGGTGACTGGTCGACCTTGACATTAATCAATTTACATTTTGGTTCACTTCTAATAATTTACCTAAAGGGTTATTTGGCTGAGCGACGTCTTTATTACTGAATTGTTTATGGATGTGATTTGGTGCTCCCACTTTTATGTACTACCTGCATGACGCTACCTTTATCATTTTATAATAAAATCCTTCGTTGTATGGATATGTATGGTATACAATGGTTGCAGCGCCTGATTACAGTTATCTACAATGTAAAAAAATTGACGTCAAGAAAATGCAGCAGTAGAGTTTGTTTCGCCGCTTCTTCTCTACTAGCGCTTTGGAGGCGGTGGTAAAGTTTGCTAAACTTTTACATGTATTTAAACTTAGATTAAGTAGTTTAAAGGACGTCAAGAAATATATAATGAGAATTGTATTTATCTTGATTAAAGCGTTTTTGACTTTGACTTTAGTCAATTCCAGTGCATCTTCGCTATGCTGAAGTCGCGGGTTCGATCCCCGCACAACCATTATCTCCGCCTTGCAGCTGTGGACTGTATCCACTGCGCCATAGATGTCGTTTAAAGTCCCTTAGCTATAGACAAATGTCTATGGATAAGGATTAAGGAGGTTAACTTCACCCCTTATTCCCATGGGAGAAGATAGAGATTACTGAGTGCTAAGTACTATTTCGCTTGTTGGGAGAGGCCTATGTCTAACAGAATACTGCGATAGGCTAATTGATTAATTGAAGTACTACTTCTATTTGTCTACTCTATACAAATACTTACAAAATTATATATTTACCATAAGTATAGTCGCCAAAACAGGATTGTAAGGCACGTAGTCAAGAATCCAGTCAAATATGAACTGTAAATAAGTGTTTAGGTCCATCTCATCTTCTTTGAAGAAACAGAACTCCAGCGAATACCAAGTTGACCAGTGATTAAGAAAGCAATCAACTAAAAAGAAAATAATATCATAATATTAAAATCTCTGTGAACAGTTTTGTTTTCTCTCGGATCTCGGAATAGGGACAATATTCTGAGATATGGAAAATATCAGAAACTTCTATTTGAAGGGATCAAAGGACATCTAGTCTTAGTCAATCATTAGTGAAGTAGCCATTTTGTTTACTTGCACTGGTAATAATTAGGTACATATTACCTGGTACCGTAATATTTTCTTTTCGTTCTTTTTTAATAAAGAAAACTCCTGTGCTTTGCGAATAATTTTAAACACACAAAATTAAACTTAAACTTAAATTCTTTATTGCATTCCATGTGTGTGTACAGTCAGCAGCAAATACATAGCGACATTCAAGGCTGTCAAATAGTTAGATACAGCCAAAGTGGTCAATAGCATCAATACAGCCAAAGTGGTCAATTTATTGAGTGCACCCAGCCTGACCAAATATATCGATACACCGTGTTGTCAAGTACATTGATACACGCTAGCCGCCATTATTATAGTTACAGGCAAAGCGTCAATAGTAACCAAACACCCAAAGTGGTCAAACATATCGATACACATAATTGGACGATAGAACCCCGAAACAAATTAAAAATGGAATGGAAATGTCGGTTATGCTCATAGTTATTGACCACTTTGGCTGTATCTAACTATTTGACAGCCTTGAATGTCGCTATCTATTTGCTGCTGACTGTACATAAATATATTGATTTTAGGTATAGAGTACATTTTGTTTCTCATGGACCAAAATAAATATTAACGAACAGACTTAAGAAACACATTTGTGGACACACATCCCACATACAGTAAAAATCACAAATAGGTAAATCTTGTATGGTATATAAATCTAGATATTCTGTAAATCTGTACAACGCAACACAGGGTATGATCTCTAGAGCAAAACTTGGTTAAAAATATAATAAGAATAATTTTTCAAAAACTCACCCAGTCCCAGTATAAATATTGATATACCAATATAATTTACGAAAGTAATATTTTTCTTATTATTTTCTGATACTGGCAACGTTTTCTCTATACACTCTATTTCATGTACAATTATTTTCCATTTCATACAAAATCTCATTATGAATAGCACTAATATAAAATTGCTAAGTATTATGAGGAATTCCACTGAAAACATTAAAAAAATATACAGATTTTCACAACTTTCCATTCCAGGATGCATAAATATTGTTTTTGTAATAATTATATCAATTTAGGAATTTATTTATACCAATCCGTTTGGCCAGCGTGGTATTAGTAGACCAAGTATCCCTCCGTAACTGGATGAGGCCCGTCCCTGCAGTGGGACATTAATGGGCTGTTATGATAGGAATTAACGATACCATCTGAATTAGATGGGCTGTTGATATCGTTTTTTCTTATCACTCAACTCAGAGTGCGTGTGTACTCAGCACAACACAGAAATATTTAATAAAAAAACATCTACACGTTGTAATGGTGAGATCAAGAACGACTCAAACAAACACATCGATGAAAATTTCAGCCAAAATTAGTTTATATTAGTAAAATGAAGTTTAATTAACTAGCAGTCCACTGTTGGACATAGGCCTATCGCAACACGCGCCACAGAACTCGGTCCTGCGCCTTCCGCATCCAGTCCGACCCAGAGACCTTTATGAGGTCGTCGGTCCACCTAGCTGAGGGGCATCCTACACTACGTTTGCCGAGTCGTGGTCTCCACTCTAGTACACGTTTGCTCCAACAGACAAGAAATGAAGTTCACTCCTCAACAACTCTGACTCCTTCAAACGTCTTTACTTTCCTCTGTTCTGTGTCTCCTTCATCCATCCGTTGTCCATACCATTTACCAAATCATCGGTCCACATTGTAACGGGTCTGGCCACTAATAATTAAAAACATAAAACTAATAGTTTGATGACCTCTGTGGCGTAGTGGTTATTTAACATGACTGCTACGCAGAGGTCTCGGGTTCGATTCCCGCTCAATGCAAATCATTGTGCGCATGAACATGATTGTTTGCATTGGTCTGAGTGTTTTCTATGTATAATTATGTATGTATTTACAAAAGAAAAGTATTTCAGTATGTTTATCCGTTGTCTAGTACTTATAGTACAAGCTCCGCTTAGTTTGGGACTAGATGGCGTTTTGTGAAAGTGTGAGGAATATTGATAAATAGGTACAGTAATGTTGAAACAATGACTTACAAAATTTTGTTATAACTTCTACTTGATGGTCGAACTTTAATAAATCAAATGCTATAAAGTGTAGTCCAATACACTGAATGCAAATACTTGGTATGTATATTAGGGAATACCACGATTTCATTGTGCCTCTGCAAACGCAATCAACTACATTAATTAACAAAAAAACTAACACAAAAACTTAAATCTTAAAACAGTAAAAAAAGAACAATCATCATCAATCTGCAAATCATCTTAACAGCCCATTAATGTCCCACTGCTGGGCCGGGCCTCCTCCCGTGACGGAGGGATACTTGGCCTACTAATAACATGCTGGCCAGACGGATTGGAATAGGGTTTAATTTCAAGTTTTCCTTCTTTCTATGTAAAGGTAATATTCACAGATAGTCCCTTAGTCGGTTTCTACGACACCCATGGGATGAGATGGGGTGCTGACATATTGTATTCTTACTCCGTCACCACACGGATGTCTGCAAATAAACGACTACTTCTGGACATAGGGGTCGTCTAAATGTATCAACCTAGAGGTCCTGAGCCTCCCTCATACATCGGTATCCTGAGTTCCAAACTACTACACTGTGTAAGGGGTCTCCAGAACCCTTAGGCCTCAATTGCTGTCATAATTTTCGTTAAAAAAAGTATTTATGTACTCTATTGTAAGAGCTCAGCTCATTTTGGGGCTATATAGCGTGGTGTGAAAGTGTAAGTGTTTGTCCGTTTTAATTAAAAAATAGTAAGTGTAAGTGTTTGTCCGTTTTAATTAATAATAAAAAAAGCTTTGATCACAATTACAGCTTAAATTTTGTGTTTGTTAAATAGAGTGACAAAAGCAAAATAAAAAAGAAACAAACTCTTTAGAATTTCGATGTGCTTACCTTGTTAAAGTACTATTGTTATGCCTTAAGCCAGTAATAGGTAATAAACCAACACATCTACATACCAAAAAGATTCTTCTTACAAATGCATAGAATCCATATTTCTCTGGCAATTTATTAGTGGAGGTAACTAGTAGAATAGGCATGGTACTGGCAAAATTGTTCAAGATTTAAAAAAAACATGGGAAACTTATTTAAAGCATTAACTGTTATATTTGTAGCTCTAATATTTCGGTTTTATTAAACAGCTTTAACTAGAAAGACCAAAAAGATTTAAAAAAAATTCATTTAATGTTGTTTTAATCTTTGAAATATAAACAATTTATTTTTAATTATTTTGTTTATGATGTTTGATATTAGATTATTATTTACATACGATACTGTGGTTACATAATGATTACATTAAAATATTTACGATTGATTACATAGGTACGCTAGAAAGTCTTCAACTACGACACTGATTCAAAATTATTTCCCAACGAATACCAAAACCAACTTTGACTGAATCAACACAGCCTAAATAAACTATAAATTATTTCTAATAAGACATTTATCTTTACCTTGGTAAAACAAAGACTATTTACAATCGTAAGGTAAATCATGGCGTTTGATATATTGATGTTTTTGTCGTCAGCTTATGAAAACAAAAATGTTGAGGTGGAATTATTCACATTATTATTCACTAAGACAATAATAATTATTGTTACGACTATTCTATTTGACATTGGTTGTTTTGTATCATCATTATAACAGCCCATTAATGTCCTACTGCAGAGACGGGCCTCCTCCCGCGAAGGAGGGATACTTGGGCTACTAATACCACGCTGGCCAGACGGATTGGTATAGGGTTTAATTTCAAGTTTTTCTTCTTTTTATTTCGTAAAGATAATATTGACGGATAGTCCCTTAGTCGCTTTTTAGGACACCCATGAGATGAGATGGGGTGGTGACGTTTTGAAACATCAAATTATAGGTATGAGCGACATAGTCAAATTGTGACAAAGTTCCTTAAATAAAGATTTAAAAACAAATTATAGGTATGCTATTTTACGGGTTTACATTGTACAGCTAGAATTATATAAATTGTCGCGCTCTCCAAAAGGTGGGAAAGAGTAACACTTTTATCTGTGTAGTGTATTTACCATTTTTGTTCTTCGACACACCTGACCTACTAAGTACTAGCGGATACACCGTTTCAATAACTTAATCGACAAATCGTTCATCGACCATGTGTCTTTCGGATCATAGTTGCGGGCCCGATGATTGAGGGCCATCTTTGGTTGAGGGCCATCCGCCCCACTACAGCCCGTGTAAAGTAGTAGCGGTCGTCAGACACCAACTACTCGTCCTCAACAACAAAAAAAAAAGACCCTCAATGTAACAATTAATAGTAAGGTTAATAACATTTAAAAAATACAACTAAGTAGCATAGATATTACGTATATTACCAAGAAATGTAAGATCAACAACCATCTTAAAATGTGTTTGCTTTGCGAAAATTCTAACAAAAATTACACCAACACGTTTCACAGCAAACATTTTATATGAAATCGAAAGAAAATAAACGGCAATGCAGTACATTTTGTCTTTGCTAAGCAGCCGTTATTTATGATATAAGAAGCATTATCTAAAAAACATCAAACAAGTAATTTAGGTTATTGTTGCGTTGTGTTACTTTTTTACACTGTGACTTTATCGAATAAAATGTGAAAGTCAATTGTTTTTTTTTACAGTATTCATGTTCTGGGTAAACGTTACACAGGCGTTGACCAATTTGAATTTATATAATCTGAATAAATGGTATTGGGAATAATTTTAGCCTGTTAAACCTTTTTCATGTGACAATATCGATAGGTATATAGCTCGAAAACTGCAGAATATTGCAAAAATAATACAAGCACAACATCACAATATTAATAAAATGTAACGATCAAATTCTAGAACCCTACAAAATTGACTTAGCATGAGAGAACGTGACCAAAAGATATCACGCTGGGCAAAAAGGTAGGCATCAGATGAAAACTACCGTTCTGGAATTTGTACTTATCTCAAGAACTAATATCACTGCGTCTGGCCGCAGTGGATATAAAGACCAAGTTTGTCTCAATATTAACTTAAAAAACCACCAGTGATTCAAAAAACATTACCTACCTTACTTTAATTCGCAATCAGTAAAACTTCAGAATAGGGACGCGGTCCGTGTTGTGTGTAAAAATAAGAGGGTAGAAGAACAAACTTCGCATCATTCGAACAGACATCGCAAAGTCATCTCGTGACTCGTGTGACCATGGCTGGTGTAACCTGGCCGAAACGTCGAGTGCCGCAAAGGTAGATAGTTTCAATATTTACCACAATTAATCGTGTTAACACCCGTTTAGTTATTAATAGTTTTTCTATTAATTAACGAATTTTCGGGATATTTACCATGTTTATAGTTGTTGAGTTTCCGATATTTCGACGCTGTTACATGATACACGCGCAAGTACTTCAGTTTCTCTGTGATCATGGCGCTTGTAAGAGCGTCGAAATATCGGAAACTCAACAACTATAAACATGGAAAACATCCCCATAATTCGTTAATTAATAGTGAATGTGACCATGACAGTTTAATAGTTTTTCTCCATATAATTAAGTCATCCCCGAAGAAAATTTACGAACACGATGAATTTATTTACATTTTGGTAAACAGTATTTCAGCTACTTCTTCTTATCTTCTTCTCCTCCTTTTCGGGGACCCTCCCGGCTGCACTTCGACCCCATCGGAGCTTTTGTGCTGGTCCCCCGTTCACCACCCCACAGCTTCCTCAATCACCTTCGCGAAGGAGATAAGTAAGCCTAGCGGCAGCTTGTCGAAGTCACTAGGGGTAGGATATCCCACTCCTAGTAGCTTCATCCTTTGTCTGGTGAGGGCTTCGCAGTTGCACATCAGATGTTCCACTGTTTCGTCTTCCTCACCGCACGCTCTGCACTGGTTGGTGCCTGATAGTCCCATCTTCATCAACAAGTCGTTGACGGGAAGGTGACCTGTAAACATACCGATTATTAGTCGGATATGTCTGCGGCTTAGGTGCCACAGTTTTGTGGACCTGCCCGGATTTACTCCTTCAATAAAGAGCTTTGAGTGCCTCATGCCAGTCGACAACTGCCACTCTGTTGAGTGTTGCTGTCTTGTCTGATCATTGACGGCCATTAGGAACGTACCTTTTGAAAGACCTACGCATGGTTCCGGTCCGCCGAAACTCCTGCTCGAGCCTTCCCTTGCAAGTTCATCGGCTCTTTCGTTGCCGACATAACCTTTGTGTCCTGGGATCCATACCAGTCTCACCTTGTTCGTTTTGCCAAGCCTGTTTAGGGCCTGGATACCACTTTTGACTAGTTTGGAGGTGACTCTCGGTGCCGTTAGGGCTTTGAGTGCCGCCTGACTGTCGCTGAGAATATAGATAGTTTCGTTGTTCACTCCACTGTCTATGTTCTCCTGTGCGCATGCTGTAATCGCGTATGTATCAGCTTGGAAGACTGTCGCATACTTACCCATGCTTGTGCTACTACCGTAGTCTTTAGTATAAATACCTGCTCCTGTATTTCAGCTTACCACATTGTCATATTCGTATCACATAAAGCTTTTAGAGCTTATGTAATGACAGTTCAAACGAGATAATCTTCCGATTATAATTGCCATTCAAATTATTCCATTTTCCCAAAATAATCTCGTAAATAAGTTAAGTTGAATGAATACTTGAAAGGGTATTTTGTGAAAAAAATATTACCACTGTACAGAAAAAAAATCAGTAGTCAATCTACGTACAAGGTCCTCTTGAGTAAGGTACAAAGAACAAAGCAAAATTAGTAGTAAGAGCGTGGTTTATTAAAGTTTCTTTATTATATTTATTTATTTAGGTATATTATATGGGGTTAAAAAAAAGAGTTACGTGCAAGAAAATTTAGTTCATATGATCTCCCTAGATTATTACCTCCTTTATTATTACAGAGTTCCTGTCTGTTTTGTCCCTGTTTCTTGTCTAAAGCCTTTTACTCAATATACCTATGAAACAGTAACATGTTCTGGTCCTCAATTCTACTAACTTGAATATAAAAATGGACAAGCAAAATGGGAAGCCCTATGAATTTTAAAGATTGTATTTTCAAACTAAATTAAAATCAATCCCTACCATATGCAGAAAAATTAAAAAAAATATGAACATTCTAAAAACATCTGTTCTTAGAATGTTTTTTTTCTGTTCGAATTCGGTTTAAAAATGTAGATTCCACCGTTCTGAAATTGAAAGCAAAGTTCTACAATATACCGTTTAGTAGTAAAATTCCCGCTTCACTGGTAGCACTACAGTCGTTCCAATTACTAGTTCTACCTCCTTATTGAACTAACAATTGGATACTAAAAATATGAAAAGATAAGGAATGCTCTGCTGAATATCAACTTCAATAATATTATTGTTCTTAATTTGCAGTCGTGCAACGTCGCCATTTTAATGGGAAAAGAAGGATATTATACTGTTTTTAGAATGATAGTCTATTTTAATGGATCATTGTGCAATATTCTTTGTAGGAAAGTTAGTTAAAATTATGTTTACTTAGTATGCAGTTTAACATTTTATTTCGCATAAGGGTTAAAAAACCTGTAAATATTAATAGTAAGTCGTAGAATAACGCGGCAAACATCCTGTATGAAATAGAAAAAAAATCATAAATTAACTAACAGTGGAAACTTCACTGGATTATGTATTATCTACATGTTATAAACCATATTTGTAATTTATCTGTATGTTCAAATAAAATAATTTTTTCTACTCTGTGACTTTATGGGATGCAATGAAATTAAAATGTGAGAGTTAAATTATGTCCCTGTAACTTTAACCTATAAGTGCTTTCAAAACTTCAAAATATAGCCATTATTATTATAACATTTAGTTTTTCATTGTGCAATGCAACAAATCGTCAAATGGGATGAAGACTGCTTTTAAATATTCTCTGGGCAAAATGGAAATGTACACTCAAGGAATTTAATTGTTTAGCAATTTGCATAATTTTGAAATCGGTCAGGTTACTATTTACCGACTACAGACGACGGATGACGAACCCCGACATCTTGGGAGTCGTAAAATTAATAAGACAAGGTATATATACCTAGCCTTGTCTATCTATGACAGACAGGTATTTTGTGTTAAAATAAAATTCTTCAATTTTATATTGTTGACAGACTAAAGTTAAGTCAAACTAAACTAGACCTTATCTACCATCTCCATCAAACAGTATCCTTAGTCCGAGTTTGTGTCACTATTAACAATAAAGTATATCGAGTAGCATTCGCTGTTCTGATTGGTTCAATGCATGTATTGATAATACTGTCAAAATTTTATTTTTTACTCTTTCGACAGAATGGTGGAAGTTTGTAAACAAAGAAGTTTGAAGTGCTATTCATACTTATTGGATATATATTATATTATGTCAATTTTGAGGTGTAATATCTTTCAAATTCGTTATGATTGTTTCGGTATATAATACGACTAAATTACGTAGGTGTACCTGCTAAACAATTAAATTCCTTGACCGTACCAAAAGTGGTGCGTGATCAGATAGAGTGGTGATACCAATTAATATTAACCGTGTTAATCCACAAATTATTGCCTAAGATTTGATGTTCTTTGTGTTTTTTTTTCACGTCTGTAAAAGGCCTCGCGACAAGGCATTGTCCATAGCGCAGGAATAAAAGTTTAAATAAAGAATTAAGCAATAATGATCAGAGCTGTATTCGTAAATGGAACATTATAAACTTCTCGTTACAAATTTTTACACGAACAATATTACAAAGTTGGAATTCAATTTAAAAAATATGACCATTATAAAAAAATGGCTAATAAAACATTGAACAATGAGACTCGAGAAATTGTTTTCTTTACAAATTGATAAGTTATAATAAATATGAAATTGAATTTCAAATTGAACCTTTGTGTGGATATCCATTGTTTGGAATGATTTTTATTACTATTATTGCTATTTTTATTTCAGGTAAGTTTCGAAACTTAAATAATGAAGAATAATGATTTGTAACAGTAGGAGACCTTTTTAAGTGAAATTTAATATGAAAATATTTTAACTCTGAATTAGATATTTAATTTTTGTTGCTTTTTAAATGAAAATAAGACATTTATAATTACGAGTGTTATAAAAAAACACGTTTTTATTTAAGCCATTGGAAATTAAATCTTATTTTAAAGTACTTACCTTTCGGGCTACTTAATTATTTATTATTTTATTTACTATACGAAAGTATTCCTGTGGTGACGGAGTAAGAATACAATATGTCACCACCCCACCTCATCCCATGGGTGTCGTAAAAACTCACTAAGGAACTATCCGTAAATATTATCTTTACGAAATAAAAAGATGGAAAACTAAAACCAATACATTTGGCCAGTGTGGTATGGTATGGTATGGTATGGTATAGCGGGCTGTTTTCCGCAATTCCACGTCAAGGCGCGGGTTTTGCGTTAGGGTGGGTGATTTATTCGATCCACCCCAGCTCGTCGAAAAACGCCAACAGGCCCTTCAAGTTGCTGATGGTTTCTCGGAGCGTACCTGGATTTCCGAAGTACTTAGCCCTGTATGTGGCGGTCGCAGGACAGTGTAGGAGCACATGTGCCGCCGTTTCTTCCTCTCCCATGCAGGCTCTGCAGAGAGGGCTGTCTGTGATACCTAGAACTGAAAGGTGTTTGTTAAAGGAGCCATGCCCTGTGATGGCGGCTGTAGCCATTCGTAGTTGCCGTTTGGGCAGTTGTAGTAGGCTCCTTGTAAGTTTATGGTCGGGCATAGGTAGTGCATCTCTAGCTTGTCTGCACTCTGCCAGATTTGCCCATCGAGTGTTATGGCTATCCTTCGTTTGCCTGTGTATTGTGGTGCGGAGGTATATAAAGGGGATCGGTATTATGGGTTCAGGGCCCATCACTACCGTATCCGATCCTTTTCTTGCAAGTTCATCCGCAGCATCATTGCCACGTGATCCACTATGGCCTTTGATCCATTGCAAGGTTATGTTGTTTGTATAACCTACTTGGTTTAGTTTGTGGTGGCATTCCAGAATAAGTCCTGAGTTAATAGTGTGGCTGTTTAAGGCCTGTAGCACAGCCATGCTGTCCGAGAGTATTCGGATTGAGTGTCCCTCCACTTTTCTTGCCATGACCGCTGAGGCTGCCAGTGTGATTCCCACGCATTCGGCCTGGAATACCGAGCTGTGAGTTCCCAGTGGTTCTGAAATATTGATATTCAGGTCCTCCGAGAAGACGCCTGTCCCGGAGCCTGTACTTGTTTTAGATCTATCTGTGAAGATGTGTAGTTCCGCCTGTTGTTGTGTAGGTTCACAGTGGCGGTCTTCATGGAGTTGGATCTTGTATTTTTTGTCGAAGACAAATTGTTTGGGCACACGGTCATTTACTGCTCCAATTATAGGTAGCTCGTCTGTGAGCGCTCTGAGTAGTGATGTGTGCTTAGTGTTATTGTTCTTCCATAAGTTTAGCGCCCTTAGACGTGTGGCTGCAGCTGTCGCTTCCTGTCGGATAAACAAGTCCAGCGGCGGCAAGCCAAGCATGACCTCCATTGCCGCTGTGGGTGTGGTCTTCATGCATCCAGTGGTCGCCATGCAGGCTAGTCTTTGGGTTCGCTGTAGTTTGTCGGTTGATGTGGTGTATTCAGTTCTTGGCCACCAAACGATAGCACCATATGCAATCGTGGGGCGGATCACGGTTTCGTAAAGCCAGGTGATGATTTTTGGCGTTAAACCCCACTTTTTACCAATCATCCTTCTGCATTGCCAGAAGGTGATACCGGCTTTTTCTAGTTTCTTGTCAAGGTGGCTCTTCCATGTTAGTTTATGGTCAAGAATGACACCAAGGTATTTGACCTCTTTTGACAGTTGAAGTTCAGTACCGAAGAGCTTTGGCAGTTGGTACTGTCCTAGTATTCGTTTGTTAGTGAACATCACTAGCTCTGTTTTTGCTGGATTCACCGACAGCTCAAATTCCCTGCACCATTTTTCCACGGTGCGTAGGGCTTGCTGGGTGAGATTACAGACTGTTCCCGCTGCCTTCCCTGAGATAAAGATGGTGAGGTCATCTGCATAGCCTATAGTATAGTCTCGGTTTTTGTTCAGTTTTGTGATTAGGTCATCTATGACCAAGTTCCATAGGAGTGGGGACAACACTCCGCCTTGGGGGCAACCTTTGGCCAGTGTGGTATTAGTAGGCCAAGTATTCCCTCGCCACGGGAGGAGGCCTGTCCCTGCAGTGGGACATTAATGGGCTGTTACGATGACTATACGAAGAGTAATTTGAAAACAGTTATATTTATCATTAGTTCTAGTAATGACAGCACCAAGAAGGCCGCACTGGGACATAGTACCAGAAGCACCAGAAGTATCCTCATTAAACACAGCCTGTGAGAAAGTATGTGAGGACCTGAACCCTCATGATCGGGAGCCAGTCTGCATGATGTACAGTCGCTATAAGAAAGGATACCAGTTCTTTGTAAATCTATGTCATGCAAGAAAAATGATATGTAAAGAAAATTTTTGTAAGTATTCTGTTGTAATTTCTAAGCTTGGTGTCTCTACCCCACTTTATTAAATCATCATCATCTTATCAGCTAATCGACGTCCACTGCTGGACATAGGCCTCCTGCAAGCATTGCTACCTTGTGCGGTCCTGTGCCTCCGTCATCAATTTTATGATGCCTTTAAATAGGTATAATAAAACACTTTTAACTTTAAGAAATAGACTTTTTATTAAGTGTCTATTAAGAGGACTACTTAAAATTCATTGTGTTAAAAACTCTCCAGATTTAAATGCTTGAAGCCCCAAAAAGCTAAGTCAGCGAAACTTTAAGTTGAATGAATACTTGAAAGGGTATTTTGTGAAAAAAATATTACCACTGTACAGAGAAAAATTCAGTAGTCAATCTACGTACAAGGTCCTCTTGAGTAAGATACACAGAGATACAGATTTATTAAAGTTTCTTTATTATATTTATTTATTTAGGTATATAATATGGGGTTAAATAAAAAGAGTTACGTGCAAGAAAATTTAGTTCATATGATCTCCCTAGATGGCGTTAGTAAATAATAGTAGGTATAGAGTATTATCGTCATAATATCTTCAAGTAGCGATCAAATTATATGTTTTATCATGGTGACTGAATAAGAATATCTCGTGTTTTCTTTCCGGTTTACTGTACTTGGCTCTTCACTTAGTCGCCTAGGTAGACAATTGTATTTATTAAAATTTCCATTAAATTCTATTCACTTCTACCAGGCTTTAGGAAAAAATTATCCGGCTTTGCAGGGTGCCTCGATAGATGGACTTTTAGCAGCCTGGATTTATTTGTGTCCGTTACTTACGTGTCTGTAAAATTAACTAAATTATTTATAGACAGCTCTTTAGTCTTTTTATACTTAATTTTTTTTTATTTCAGTTCTAAACTTAGTACATGTAAATAGATGCCTGATTGCCAACCAATATTTCTTGCCTATCATATAAATCAGAGCAATTATGATATACCGATATTCGGAAATGTGTACGTACAGTCAGCTGCGAAGAAATCTCACCCTTTAGCGCGCTTTTATATTTTGAAAAGAGGTGAATTTTGTTTGCAGCTGACCGTACCAAACCAAAATAGATATTTAGCAAAATAACAAGACATTGTTCAATATCGATTTAATATTTATTCCACAATAAAAAATATCAATAAAAGCGGTTGGTTTTTATTTCTTTATTAAAACTACAATGTTATATCCTTAAAAGACTAGAAATACATCCACAGAATCACAACCCTGCAGGGTTGATCTCAGCTTCAGCAGGGTATTACTTTTCCTGGCAGTAGTGTAGCTATAATCCACTGTTAAATTCTTTTTTTTTATAAAATGGTCTTCTTATTATAATTACGTTTACCATGACTTCTGTACTTATCTGTAATGTGGTTTTACTTTGAAGGCATTGCGTAGTCAGAGTTTTGTTTACTCATTTGAAGAAGTTCTCAAATATTTAGGAGGTAGGGAGGTATATTATATGGGGTTAAATAAAAGTAAAAAGAGTTAAGTACGTGCATTTAGTTCATATGATTTCCCTAGATTGTGTTAGTAAATAAAAGTAGGTATAGAGTAATATCGTCATAATATCTTCAAGTAGCGATCAAATTATCTGTCTTATCGTGGTGACTGAATAAGAATATCTCGTGTTTTCTTTCCGGTTTACTGTGGGCCAACCTTCCCTGTATATAAGAAGGAAGCCCGTCCTAGCATAGTGACGTTGATGGATGTTATGAGATATTTAATCTATACTAATATTATAAAGAGGTAAAGTTTGTGTGATTGTGATTTTTTGACGTTGTAGGATATCTACTGAACCGATTTTAAAAATTCTTTCTGTGTTGAATAGTTCATATTATCGAATAGTGTCATAGGCTATATAGTATCACGCTATGACTAATAGAAATGGAGTAGTAATGAAATATGTTTGAAAAAGGGACGCGTATTTTTCGCCGCCCAACGAAGTGGGCACGCATCAGCTAGTGTTCAATAAAGTTGAAATTACCTTAACATCAAAAAAAACCTACTATTTTATATTTATAATAATTAAGCTGTAGAGAGTAATATAATATGTAGTAGGAAATTAATTATAGAGACTGCTTACCTACTCATAGATAGTCTTCTTAATTATCATACAATTGTTATCGTGCTACAAATTTGGTACTTGTTTACTAAATGTATACATTGTTCCCCTCTACCATAGGGTTGTTGATTCAATCTATAGTATTTATTTTGTTCAATAAAAACCTAAATTAATCAACCTTTTTTGATAATTATCTTGACTTTGACAGTATTAACTTTGAACTAAATATAATTATCAAAAACATATTTTCAACCATTCATTTAGTCAACGATAACAAAAATATAAGCCCATTGTGAGACTTCTTCTCTTTTTTTAATCAGTTCTAACAACGGAAACATGAACATATTATTAGGTCTTTACCTATGAAATTGCCGTTTTGTATGAAGATTTTATCAGAAGTTAAATTTTTCATACTCACGTATTCTTAGATTTTCAATAAATATTAAAAATAATAGAATACAATTTGGTATAAGTAATAGCGCACTCTTAAGCTAACTATTGTGTTTAAAAGAAAGAAAATAAAAGTATCAGGGAAGAAGTTACAATTAAACAAATGGGAAAATTCATTCATTCATTCAAAATCCGCTGTTTCAAATTGGATATGTTCACAGGCTTTTTTATTAATATTACAAATATTAATTATTTTTATTTATTATCTTTTGTTAGATGTAGCTTAATAGCCTATATTTACTAAATAACAAAAAATATTTAAACAATTACTTATGTGTTTTAAAAGAATATAGAGTCCAAAGACCTATTATTTTATACAGGTTCTACTAATAAACATTAAGGAAAGGCATTAGTCTCAAAAATAATTCTATTTTGCTTGATTCAAAAATTTTGAGAAAATTAGATTTGCGGTGTTTGATAGAAAAAAGTGGTAGATAGGAAAAAACTTTTTAACAAATAAGATAATGAATATTATACTTGACAACCCTGTTTACGAGTGATGTATGTACTGTTACACTACACGATGTGGTGTTTGTCGAAACTGCATCTCTACCTTCATAATGAGACGCAATCAACTCTCTCAGGTTAAATGGTTATTGTACATAATATTGATTTTCCTTAAGGTTTAGTTTAGCTTGGCTGGCACTGTTGCCGCACTTAGTCGCCTAGGTAGACGATTGTATTTATTAAAATTTTCATTCAATTCTATACACTTCTACCAATCGCTAGCAATAATCTATCAGGCTTTGCAGGGTGCCTGGTCTTATTTGTGTCTGAAAAATACAATATGTCACCACCCCATCTCATGTCGTAAAATGTGTCTTAAAAACCGACTAAGGGATAGTCCCTTAGTCGGTTTTTTTTAACGAAATAAATGGAGGAAAACTTTAAATTAAACCCTGTACCAATCCGTCTAGCCAGCGTGGTATTAGTAGGCCAAATATCCATCCGTCACGGGAGGAGACCCGTCCCTGCAGTGGGACATTGATGGGCTGTTATGATGATGATGAAAAGTATTTAAAGTACTTATAGTATACTACCATATATTATACTCTTTAGTATACTTAATTTATTTTTTAATTTCAGTTCTACACATAGTACATGTTAATAGATGCCTGATTGCCAACCAATATTTCTTGCCTATCATATAAATCAGAGGAATTATGATATACCGATATTCGGAAATGTGTACGTTTCAAACCAAAATAAATATTTAGGAAAATAACAAGACTCGATTTAACATTAATTTCAACATTTTAAATTAAACATCAATAAAAAGCGGTTGGTTTTATTATTTATTAAAACTACAATGTTCTATCCTTGAAAGACTAGAAATACATCTAACCCTGCAAAATCACAACCCTGCAAGGTTGATCTCAGCTTTAGCTTCAGCAGGGTATTATTTTCGTGCCAGTAGTGTAGCTAAAATCGTCCGTTAAATTCCCACTGCAGACATGGGCTCCTACGTGATAGACTACCAAAGGTAACGGATTCTCAAAGATAACTTAGCATTAATACATAAGTATTTTAATTTTCCTTTGTTTTTTTTTAACTCTTTCGAACTAAATTCAGCGGTATTTTACAAGGTATTTTACAAAAATAGTTGGTTTATTAGAGTTGGTAAGCTCTATTTTTATTTTAAAAACTTTTTTATTACATTACTTTATAATTTTATCTTTATATCTACCTACCCCAGACGGGATAAGGCGTGAGTTTATGTATGTATGTATTTATAATCTTAAAAGTCACATCATTTTCACTAATGCTCTAAGTTCAAATTACTACACAACTCATGCATAGGGTAAGGTTGCGATCATTGGACTAGCGCTTTGTTTGGACCACTTCAATATTTCGCGATCTATTCATATTTGAACCCAATATTTGCATCGAAACGATAGCTTTACATCCCCCCACACCACCCTCCAACCGCCAGTACCGCAGCAGGCAGCATGAGGGATGGACGTACTTCGCTTTGTTTCTCGGACCTCGAATATAATTTTTACGCGGCAAAAAATAGCATGTAAGTATTGTTATATTCATTATTTTCATCTGATTTTTTTTACTAGGATAGTACAGTAATTGAGAATACATACTATCGTATATTTTTGTTGAGTAACGTGTTCCTTTTTTTAAATTGAAATATTTCAGTGGCTGTTAGTGAGTTTCTATCAATGGACTGGCACGATGCTCTTTCATTGAACCAGTCCAATCATGGCAACTTCTATAATGTGTGTTATTTAAAAACCAAATATTTTTATTTTAGCATCGCAAAAAGAGGAGGAGAGAGAGGCGAGTATAAAACTAGCTTAGGGAAAAAAGAAGTTGGATTGAATGAGGTAATCAGAATGTTTCGAGTGCCAAAAGCGACGTTAAAGAGAAGATTTGACGTACCTGAAATATTTTTGTGATTTTGCATGCGAAATAAGGAAATATAATTAGAGTCAACTAATTAATATAACTATGTATTTATTTTCAAAAATAAAAGAAATTTGTTAAAAAAATATTTTATTTTATTAATTTTTTTACATGCACCTTGAATGGACCAGCCACCTATAATGCCCTAAGTCCAATTATAGCAACTAAGTGGTCCGATGAAAGAGACGGTGGTTCAAACAAGGAAACCATCACAAAGTTTTTTTTTCTTCTTTTGTGACTATATACATAATAAAATTAACTTAATTATGTTAGTTACCAATAATTGAATATACAGACTACTCGTTTACACTGATTTTGTTTTATTTCACGTTCTATTTTAGATACCAGGTCTGTTTAAAATTAAGTGGTCCAATAGTCGCAACCTTACCCTAATATTAAATTAAGTTTTCTTCTACGATATATTAATATTTATAAATGCATAATTACATACAGTAAGGGTCACGTGCCGAACTTATGTGGTCATAACGTTTGTGTTTGCAGGGAAAAGGGTAAATTAAAGGCTTGTGACCCCAACATAACGGACCTTAGACGAGATTAACTTATGAAAAAATATACGTTTATAAACGTCTGTATAATATTTTAATAGAAGACGGTCATTTTGTTAAACATTGTAGTAAAACGCTAAGAATTAAAACTGTTACTATTCTGTTTCGTGTTGTCGTAAAAGCTGACAAAAGGTATCAGCTGTCTAATATAGAGAACTACACGATAGGTACGCCAATCATCCCATTGGTGTCGTAAAAACCGACTAAGAGACTATCCGTCAATATTATCTTTACGAAAAAAAAAGAAGGAAAACTTGAAAATAAACCCTATACCAATCCATCTGGCCAGCGTAGTATTAATAGACCAAGTATTCCTCCGTCACGGGAGGAGGCCTATCTCTGCAGTAGGACATTAATGGGCTATTATGATGTATAGAACATGATAGAAAGAGAAAGCAAAACAGTAAGAGAAGGCAATTAATTGATGATAGTCCCGAAAAGAATTTACTCTGAGACTTTGCCGGTCTGGACAAATAGATACTTCTTTACACTAAGATTGAATGGCGCGAACATCATAGGAAAAAAGAAATAGGTACATTTCTCGGAAGTTTTATCTTCAATTAAGTGGTTCGGCATAGAACTTTTAAGTGTGAGACGATATCTGACATACGATAAAAATAAATAAACATTTTCTTTTAAACCAACCACCCCCAGCGTTTAATAACCTACAATTTTCTTATGCCTTCTTTGATTGCAATAAATTAACAAAACAGCAAAGACAAAACAATGCTCTTTTCTAAAGATAAGATAAAAAATATTATGGCATTTTTCCTAAGAAATTGTAATTAGCAAAGTTTTGGGTAAAAAGCTTGATCTACGTGGCGTGACGATTCAGCCACTTGATTGGACTACAAACTTTTTAAGGCTTATTTATCTAATTGGTGAAGCAGTCAAACAATTTGGAAAGTAATCTAATCAAGGAAAAATAAGATCAAAAACTCAATAGTACTTCCACGTTACTTTTAGGGTTCCTTGTTGCGGCTTTGAGGGTTCCTTAAGTATTAGTTTATTTGTTTATAACTAGTAAGTACTTATGAGGTATAGATTTTGTAAAGAGCAAGAATGTTTATTTAAACATTACCTTAATAGTGCTGTACTATGCGCATTATCATCTGGGACTTAAGGCCATATAATATATCTATATCTATCAAGCTCGAACTTATTTTTTTTTTGTTAGGGACGAGTAGTTTGTCTCCTGGGACATTTAGTACATTTCGCGGGCTGTGGTGTGGCGGATGGCTCTCAACCAAAGACATTTAAGTAACTTGTCTCAGGGGCACCCCCTGTGTAGCACGAACCTCGGCCTGGACCGTCACTGACTAACAGGATGTGCGGAAGGCACGCCCTCTAGGCGCGAACGCGGCGCGTATTCCGGCCTCGACGGCGAGGACGGAACCGCGGACGTGTTGTTGTGGCTTCGTGAGCTCTGCGTTGAGCGATCGTGATCCTATCATCCGGATCTTCGAGAGCATGCCTAGGTTTACGGTTTATACGACACCCATGGGATGAGATGGGGTGGTGACATATTGTATTCTTACTCCGTCACCACACCACACGGAGTCCGTCAACACATAAAACTCTATATTTAATAATAAGTAATAAGCGTAGTATTACATTTATTACATAGTTAAACAATACTCATTAATACTATTATAGGCATTTCATGCACAACACACATTTAGGTGTTATGAAGTAAGTATTTTTAATTTTCTCTTTCTTGGTATTTTATTTAGAGAATGTTCTTTGGTATAAAAGTAATGTAAGATAATAATTAGTGTACAGTCACGAGCAATAATATGTACACATTTTCACATTTTGTAAAACATTTATCTAAAGTTCTGCTAATCCAAAATTGAATATTCGAAGATTAGTTCAAAACTGTACGAAACCTCTTCGAAATTATGAAATAATTTTATTATTCTAATGTCTAGATAAACGTGCAGATGGTTTAGAAAATTTGACAATGTGTACATATTATTGCTCGTGACTGTACAAGAAGCGCATTGTAAACTTTGTTTACCGCTAGGATACTTAGTTTCTTTTGCCTAACAAAAGAAACTTCACAAAGAGAGAAAGAGGTTCTTTACGGCTAACGTAATTAGTACATAGTTTGTTCACAAGTAAAGGGAAGAAAATATATTAACAAGATATTCCTTACACCTTTACACTAGGTCAAATAATCACAAAATAAGTAAAACAATATGTGGCCTGGTTTCTAGAAAATTAGCATTCTTGAGTATTTGTTTTTATAAAAATCTATCAAAATATCCAAATCAATCATGTTTATCCACAAAAAACAAAGAAGAGCGGGAATCAAAATCGAGATTTATAATATTAAATATACTAGCTGACCCGTGCCCACAATGTTGAGCGGCGAAAAAAACGCGTCCGTTTTTTAAACATATTTCATTACTGCTCCACTCACTCCTTTTTTTTGTTGAGGACAAGTAGTTGGTCTCTGACGACCGCTACTACTTTACACGGGCTGTGGTGGGGCGGATGGCCCTCAACCAAAACTCCTATTAGTCATAGCGTGATAATATATAGCCTATGACACTCCCCGATAAATGGACTATTCAACACAGAAAGAATTTTTAAAATCGGTTCATTAGATCCTAACTTTGTGGAGAATCGAAGGTTACGCATAAATACTCTTAAAAAGTTCGTGTGGTGACGGAGTACGAATACAATATGTCACCACCCCATCGCATCCCATGGGTGTCGTAAAAATTGACTAAGGGACTATCCGTGAATATTATCTTTACAAAATAAAAAGAAGGAAAACTTGGAAATTAAACCCTACACCAATCTGTCTGGCCAGCGTGGTATAAGTAGGCCAAGTATTCCGTCATGGGAGAAGGCCCGTCCCTGCAGTGGGACATTAATGGGCTGTTATGATGACTCTTGAAAATAAGTACTTACAAGGAATGTTGTGGTAAAAACTTTATCTCTTACTAAATACTATTTCTATTTCAATTTACTTTAATATGCCTGTAAGTAGAGGCGACTGACGCAGAGAAATAATTCGAATAAGTAAAGCAACTTTGTAACTTGCAGATCTTGTAAACTGTTTCTCTTTAATCAATGTTAGACGTTTCAATTTATTTTGCTGAATCCTGTGTTATTGTCTGTATTGAGAATATCTTACGTTATGTTGGATGAAAAGATTTTAGAAATTTCATACGTTATTTTATATTTACAAGAATATCTATTGATACAAAAAAACCGTACCGTTATAGTCCCTAGAGTCATTATAACAATTAAAACTTGTTACTACACGAATCTCACTGAAGTCCCATATCCAACTTCCACATAATAAAATTTCATATTCCTTGAGCAGCTGCCCAGTAAGGAGTATACTTAAGATAGTTTTATATACGGATCATGTCTGATGGATTATCCGTTCTCTATCGGGACTGCACAGCGAATATTTCGTTCTTATCTCTGTGCATAACGCATTCCTCAGAAAATATCGACAGCATTTACGGAAGTATCCGTGTTTCATAAAGTGATTTACAGTACATTGATTAAATATAAATATTCCTTACACATCGCCATCTAGTCCCAAACTGAGCAAAGCTTGTACAATGGATAAAAATATTTGTTGCCGTCGAATAAGCTGTAAGGCCACCTTATAGTCAATATTGTCGCCCATAGACAGGCACTGAACAAGACATAGCGTAGATTGGAATCCGAAATAGGAAGCTTGGAAAACTAGGCTTCAATTTAAAACAGATGAACCAATGACTTAGATTTATATTCTCCTATTTTAGCCAGACCATTCGTATAGAAGATAGACACTACTAGCTTGTAGATAAAGTTATTGACGACTTCTATGGCGTAGTGGTTATGTAACGTGACTGCTACGCAGAGGTCTCAGGTTCGATTTCCGCTCAATGCAAATCTTTGTGTGCATGAACACGATTGTTTGCATTGGTCTGAGTGTTTTCTTGTATGTATTTACAAAAAAAAAAGTATTTAAGTATGTTTATCCGTTGTCAAGTATCCATAGTACCAGCTGTGCTTAGTTTGGGACTAGATGGCGTTATGTGTATGTGTGAGTAATATTTACATTTCAAATCTGAAGAACTAAAAATTATTTGCAAAGTTATTTGAACAGTTTTTACTATAAGGCAAATCGTGTGAAAGTTCTGAAGTATTTACAACAGGTATACGAAATAAGAATTTCACATCCAGGAAACTCTTTTATATGGTTGTTAATTTAAATTCCCATGGAACTCTTGTGCTTATCCTTGAGGGTGTAATATTTTCATAATAATATAATGCTATCAAATAAAGGTAAAATATCAGATATTATAATAATAAGTTATAGTTAGACTATCTTTACCTACATAGTATAAAATAAAGTCGCTTTTTCTGTCCCTATGTGCCTGTATGTAAATCTTTAAAACTACGCAACGGATTTTAATGCGGTTTTTTTTAATAGATAGCGTGATTCAAGAGGAAGGTTTATATGCATAACACCGTAGAGAAACCTGTATTAATTAAGAGATTTCTAATGAAGATGTACTTAAACGTTGTTTAAGGACATTCTGTAGTAGGTGCCCATGCGGAGCCGGGGCTGATCGCTAGTGTTAGTATAAAAACGTACGTGTCACAGTTATAAATTAAAAACACGGCTTGCTCTTGTCCATTATCTGATGAGTATAGTCCCCTGGGGCTAATGCTTTGGAAACGAGCTATGTAATGTAGTGTAGCAAAATCTGCAAATGTAAAAAAATCTTAATCATCATAAATCATAACAGCCCATTAATATCCCACTGCAGGGAAGGGCCTCCTCCCGTGACGGAGGGATACTTCGCCTACCAATACCACGCTGGCCAGACGGATTGGTATATGGTTTAATTTCAAGTTTTCCTTCTTACTTTTTATTTCGTGAAGATAATATTCACGGATAGTCCCTTAGTCGGTTTTTACGACACCCATGGGATGAGATGGGGTGGTGACATATTGTATTCTTACTCCGTCACCACACGGAAACATCTTACTATTTTCCTGTAAATTAAATTATAACTATGCATTAGTTACTTTCTTGAATTTTAATTATATTCGCCTTTCAGATGTATACGACGCTATTTATAGTCGCAGGCTAGGCAGAGCTTGTAGGTACTACTTAACTGATAAACTTAACTTTAACCCAGTCTGAAATAAACCGCAATTTTATGTTTACAAATATTGATGTGTGTGCGAATTGAAATTGGTACCTCCAGCATGGCTGACAGAAGTTTTAACCATACATACATACATAAACTAACGCCTTATCCCGTCCGGGGTAGGCAGAGACGACAGAACGCCACTTGTCAAGATCCTGGCAAACCGATTGGGCCTCGTCCACATTCATTAAGCGAGTCATACATGTGCGTCGGTTAGTTCTAACCACTGCGCGTAAATAGTTATTTTTTTAATAAAGTGTTGTTCAATATCGAAAAACAACAAAATCATTAAATATTCTTACACTAGACCGACCTGTTAATTAAAAAATAATCCTTTGTTTACCTTTAATTTATAAAAAAAGTAAATCGACGATGTTTTAATAAAAAGAGGTACATACCCTCTTAAATAGCTTTTGTTAAAAATAACAAAGGACTTAACAACTTCAGCGATAAATATGTTATGGAAGGTATACATCTACATGGATCATTCGCTTAGAACGTAGTAGAGAAGAGAAAGATTTAAAATTTTACATTCTTTCTTTTTAACAGACATTAATTAAATAGTGATCCCGTATTCTTCATGTCTGTTAAGTTTTAAATTCAACAGAATAACGTATTCTTCACATGTTCACACATAACTACTACACGGTCACATTATCTAGAGACCTCGCTGGAATGCGAATTTGCGTCCCGTTCTCCTTTCAACCCCCGCGCTCGCCACGGGCGCATCAGTGATTCGTCAGAAGCGACGTGACGTCATCGACGCCAGGTCTCGAGATAATGTGACCGGGTAGTAGGTAGGTACTACACATAAAACGTAACACGTATTAATCATTTTAAGATTATAAAATACTAGCTGACCCGTGCCTACTTTGTTGGGCGGCGAAAAAAACGCGTCCCTCTTTTAAACATATTTCATTACTGCTCCACTCCTATTAGTCATAGCGTGATACTATATAGTCTATGACACTCCCCGATAAATGGACTATTGATTCAGAAGATCTAGAGATTACCCCCTACAACGTCACAAACGCACAAACACACAAACTTTACCTCACTATAATATTGGCATAGAATAGAACTGATATTGTATTATGTTTGTATCTAGTAACAAACGAAGCAGAGCTTGTACTATGAGTACTGGACCACAGATACATTTTACACTTGTCTTCGTTACGACAGCTCGTCCTCACGACCGCTCTACAAGAGTCATCACTCCGCCTCAACAAGCCAATTAAGGAACAACAACAATATTTTTAAAGAAAAGCCTACAAAAGAGGTAGAGCCTTATTTTGCGGAGACTATTTAAGACATCTCATAACAGCCTATTAATGTCCCACTGCAAGGACGAGCCTCCCTTGACGGAGGAATACTTAGCCTACTAATACTACGTTGGCCAGACGGATTGGTATAGGGCTTAATTTCAAGTTTTCCTTTTTTTTATTACGTATTCATGAATAGTCCCTTCGTAGGTTTTTACGACACCCATGGGATGAGATGGGGTGGTGACATATTGTATTCTTACTCCGTCACCACACGGATGATTTCAAGATTTAAGACATACAAGCTCAGAATAATCATTTGTGGAACGCACAAAATATGATTTTTTTACGTGAGATTTGAAATCATATGAGATACATTTCCTTGCAGTGTTCCTTGTAGCATCCAAGTGTTTCATTGATATTCCGCTACATCCATACTAATATTATAAATGGCAAAGTGTGTCTGTTTGTCCTACTTTTACGGCAAAACGAAGCGACGAATTGACGTGATTTTTTAAGTGGTGATAGTTGAAGGGATGGAGAGTAATATAGACTACTTATTTTTTTCTTCTGTGTCCAGGAAAGCGGAACAGTGCTATCCCGAATTTAACGCGTGCGAAGCCGCGGGAAAAAGCTAGTTCTATATCATCATAACAGCCCATTATTGTCCCACTTCAGGGACGGGCCTCCTCTTTGTGACGGAGGGATACTTGGCCTACTAAAACCACGCTGCCCAAACGGATTGGTATAGGGTTTAATTTCAAGTTTTCCTTTCTTTTTATGTCGTTAAGATGATATTCACGATTAGTCCCTGAGTCGGTTTTTACGACACTCTTGGATTGAGATGGGGTGGTGACATATTGTATTCTTACTCCGTCACCACACGGAATTATATACCTACTACAAGAAAGTAAATGATAAATCAAATACCCTATTAGTTAGTAATTACCTTAAGATATACATAGTATTAGCTGCGTGGTATTAATGTTGTGTTAACTACATTACGTGTGGCCTCTAGTGGCCTCTCCTCTCTCATATGCCGACGGTTTAACGCTCAACTATCCTCAGGCATAAAGAGCGTACCTATTAATGTCACTGCTTTTGATCCAACAGTTCAGCAAAACATGTTCAAGAGACACTATGTGGTGCTTCGCTTCGATTAATGTCAAACGAAATGAATCGTCAGCGATATCTCTTCATAAAGGTTGGAAAGAAACCATTTGGCTATCACAGCAACCCGTAGATACTTTATAAAATTTGTTGTCCTGCTATCATCAGATTAGTGTCTTAAGCCTTGCTTTGTATGGGTTGCTTGACTTGTTTTGGCAACACCGAATACACGGTAATAAATATTTAAAACGTTTTCAGTTTTTGGTTGAGTATACATTAGTCGCTACAGCTAATTTATTATGACTTGATTATAAAGGTAAACAGCTATGGCGTCGTGTCAACCACAGAGTAAAAACTTTAGTCTTTGACCTTTGAGAAATGTATAGGAATCAAGGACAAATTCTATAATCTACAAATGTCAAATGGAGAAATTAATTTTCATCTGTGAAATATGACGTAGGTAAAAATTACATTTATTTAAAATTTAAGAAAGATAGTAGTTAAATCAAAGTAATTTACCTGTTTTCTATTGCATAAACGTTTAATGCTACTTTCCAGAAATTTTATCTATCATCCATATCAAAGTGTGCGATTGATGTAAAAACTAGTGAATATGCAATATGTGGTGTTTGTTTACAAAATTAATCAAGTAAGGATCAATACCCTATTGTTGTCATTAGTTAACCTACCACTAAACTCAAAAGGCTATGATGAAAGAAATTTACACCCTTCGCCCTTCTTAACTGTTTCCGTAACAAACACTAAAACGTTACAAACAATTTTAGACAAAACAAAACAGTGTCGAATAACGTTTGTCATCAACACGATGAACCTTTCACAGTCATTAAGCATGCTAATTCTAATTGGCTACTTCGAATGACCCCGTCCTGTATAAATTTTAAGGCATCTTCATTTTACTCATTTATTTATTGTTATTGTTGTAATTAAATACGTTATAGCACTTTAATTTGTCCTTGGGAGTCCTTTAATGGGTAAAAACATGGATCGCAAATTAGAAAATAAGATATTTTTGTTTTAAAATTATACAGAAGTCAAGGAACTTTATGGCTTCTTGTGTAAAAGGCTTTAGTTTGTTTTGGATATTTTATTACTAAGAGTAAACATTAAAAACATTTAAAATGTCGGAAATAGAATATAAATGAAGTAAAGAATTTATTTGTTATTCTGCTTATTTATTATTTTCCTTTTTTTTTGTTTGAGGCGGTCTTTAGAAGCAGATTTTATGAGAAATTTACACTCACACTTCAAACACTACAGTCACGTAAAAACCGACTAAAGAAAAGACAAACATAATAATAATATATACGAAAACAAAAGACGAAAACTGGATGTAAAACCTTACACCAATACATCTGACCAGCGCTAGGTAAATCAAGTTTTCCTCCGACACTGCAAGTAATTAATGAGCTGTTATGTAGAAAGTTTAAGTTATCATCATAATCATAACAGCCCATTAATGTCCCACTGCAGGGACGGGCCTCCTCCCGTGACGGAGGGATACCTACTTGCCCTACTAATACCACGCTGGCTAAATGCATTGGTTTAGGGTTTAATTCCAAGTTTTCCTTCTTTCTATGTAAAGGTAATATTCACAGATAGTCTCTTAGTCGGTTTCTACGACACCCTAGGATGAGATGGGGTGGTGACATAAATACAATTATGTCACCACACTTATTACGAAACCACACGGATTGTTAAGTAATAATTTCTATTAACATAATTTTATTATTTCAATTTTCACACAAATTCATAATTTTATTTATGAAATTAATTTACTAACTGATTTACAAATTAACATAAGTTTGTAAATTCAACACTTTAAGCATTAAATAATTAAATAGCAATTATATTACGTAGAAGATGCAAGCCATATTTTTAATACAGAGCCGCATTCGTTATTAGTAAATAATAAATTTTCTCTATACACATTCACACAGTATCAAACTAAGCACAACAGATAAAATTAAATATTCTTACGTACTTTTTTGTTAATAATAAAATACAACCAGACCAATGCTAAGAATTCTGTGTGGTGACGGAGTAAGAATACAATATGTCACCACCCCATCAATACAATATATCCCATGGGTGTCGTAAAAACCGACTATAGGACTATCCGTGAATATTATCTTTACGAAATAAAAAGAAGGAAAACTTGAAATTAAACCCTATACCAATCCGTATTAGTAGGCCAAGTATCCCTCCGTCACGGGAGGAGGCCCGTCCCTGCAGTGGGACATTAATGGACTGTTATGATAATATATGAAGTCGTTAAGCGTAATCGATTAGCAATCGTCATCAAGCCAGAAGCCTGCTGAACGGGCCTCGTCCAAGTACTAACAATTCGTGATTATCTGTGCTCCACAGGCATTGCCTTTTCATTGCGTATACTAGATTTTCTGCCACCTCCGACGGAGGGTACCTTGAAGTAATTCAGTAGTACGACTAGCCTGATGAATTATTATTGTTTTTTATGCAAAGTTTCTTCATTTGCTTATGTATAATGCGAATCTCGGCAAATTCTCTTAGTTGATAATAGAATAAAGCGAAGTGGTGATGCTTTATTATTGTGTTCTTACCTCATCACCACGAATTATTGAAAAATTATAATAAATAAAGATAAATTCGACCCTGCTTAGAATAATCACTCCATTCATAAGTTATTAAGACACCAAAGTAAATTGAAATCTTGTGAAACTATTGACAGAAGGTTAAGTACGGAGCTTTGTTCATAATGTTGAAATTGTAATCAACTTAACAAGTTTCTGTTAAATTATAAGATCTTATGTTAGTACTTGTATGTTACTTAGACAAATATAATAATGTTAATGAAATTACATTCGACGAAACGTATTTACTTAAGTTTCAGCTTAAAACATTAAGCGTACATTCAATATTTGCTTTGTAGACAGTTACTTTTAAGTTGAACTATAAATACGCGTAGACACTAGCGACATAGCGGGAGATTATAGAATTAAGTAGGTATAATAATCGCGAAGTCAAAGTTGTTAGCAGTATTTCAAAATTTCTCAAATATCAAATCCAGGAGAGAGGAGTTGCTCTGCCAATAACCGTAGACACTAACGACATAGCAGATGATTATATTATAATAATATGGGTGTTATATTTCCGATGTTTGCTGCAATTATTTTTAAAACATAGTTTACCTATTTTGCACACGTTACTTTTTTTAATGATAGTTTTTTATATTTTAAAAAAAAAATTATAAAGCGTTCTTGTGATTAATATGGTGTGTCCGTAACCCAGTTTTTTGTTGAACATTAGTAACAGTAACAATTTTTTTTATTTACGAATCGATGTGCGTTATAAATATTATGATAGAATATTAGTTGTTGCTTTACTTTAAAAACATGTTTTATAAGCCAAAATGTGAAAAATAAACTAGCTCATATGAATTAGATAACGAGTCGAATTTCGGAAAAACACCCATATACAACGAGATGTCAAAGCTTTAAAGCCATTCCAGATATCAAACTTGTCCACGCAGAGCGACCAGTTGAGAGTTACACTATTTGCACAATATATCAATTACGGTGGAAACTCTGCAACAACTTTAGGTTCCAGTGGTAGTCTTGCCATAGCTCTGGTTTGGGTTACGAGATTTGCTCTTCTTGAGGTGTAGATCGTCTTGAAGGTTTTAGATAAATTAATCACAGAAACTCAAACAAATTCCTGGTTGAATGAACTGATGTAGGAATGAATGAAATAAAAAAATGGGGGGAATTGTCTCAAGCTGACTGGTAAGTGGTTAAGATGGTAAAGCGATAGTGTTTGTTCAGGGATATTTATGATGGTGAAGTGATAGTGTTTGTTCTTTATTTGTAGGCTTGCGTAAATGCTTTTGTTTCTTTATTTTTTTTACATACATCTTATAATAAACTAAAGGTATGCTTGGAAATAAGTAGAGATAAACTAAACTTGTTTGAAATTTTGTAGTTTTCATGTGTTGTGGATAATGTACAAATGACGGATATATGTGGTTACAAATTTAATATAAAAAAATAACTCTGGTACTTTTGAATTATTTAAGTGATAATAATAATTAGAGTACTCTTTTCTTGAGGAATTATATAGAAACAGCCACGACATCAACTAGTATAGCATCCATAAGTTTATACCTGTCCGTTGATCTGAAAAACATTTGTTTTATTAAATTTATCTTCTTTTGTTGATAAATAAAGCAAGATATGTAAACAAATATAATTTTATTAATGCCTTCTTGATGGCAAAGCACTAAGATATGCGACTGCCCTGCACAAGGTCGCCAGTTAGAATTGTTTGCAAGATTGTTACTTATCATAACAGCTCATTAATGTCTCACTACAAGGACGGGCCTCCTCCCGTCACAAAGGGATACTTAGCCTACTAATACCACGCTGCTCAGACGGATTGGTATAGGATTTAATTTCAAGTTTTCCTTCTTTTTCATTCGTAAAGATAATATTCACGGATAGTCCCTTAGTCGGTTTTTACGACACCCATGGGATGAGATGGGGTGTTGACATATTGTATTCTTACTCCGTCACCACACGGACACCGACACCACGCGGACACTTTACTTATGTCATCAACATATTATATTCTTGTGCCTAGACGTTTCTTGGGTCCGTTAATTTCATGTTTTTAAAAATGAACATCTGTAGAGCGGGGGATATCCCTTCATCATCATCATCATAATTCCCCTGCCCTTATCCCAATTTTATTTGGGGTCGGCGCAGCATGTCTTCTTCTTCTATACTTAAAAAACAAAAAAACTAAACAAATAAAATATGTACTCGAACACCGATCCCTTCATTAGTATCAATAGTGAGCCATCTTAATTCTTCTTGTAATTTATCTAAATCATCTTTATTGAAATTATGTTGGTCTGTCATTTGTGGTTCTTGCATCTGTAAAATAAAGTAAACAAGTAGGTAAGTTAACTTATGTAGTTTTTTTTACATAATCTATACTAATATTATAAAGAGGTAAAGTTTGTGTGTTTGTGACTTTGTAGGGGGTAATCTCTGGATATAGTGAACCGATTTTAAAAATTCTTTCTGTGTTAAATAGTCCATTTATCTGGGAGTGTCATAAGTTATATAGTATTACGCTATGACTAATAGGAGTGGAGCAGTAATGAAATGTGTTAAAAAAAGAGACGCGTTTTTTTCGCCGCCGAACAAAGTGGGCACGGGTCAGCTAGTTATTTTATAAATTACTTTATTTTTGGGTATTTATCATTAGAGTCTCTCTTTCTCTCAGTCAAGAGCGGTCCATTCCAGCAAGAGCGGACATAGACCACCGCAAATATGCACTGCTCTTTTCAAACTTAAACCGTTTAATGCACTTCATGAGTATTTACTTTCGTTCTTTTGCCAGCCTTATCAAGGTATTACCGGCCACTCTTCTTAGGTCTTCAGTCCATCTGCCAGGAAGGTTCTCTTCTCTACGTAAAAGAATATTATGTGGTCTTAATGCAAACACACATAGCTTGTAGCTTGTATCTTTAAGCTGAAGAGCTGGTCACCTCTGTCAAATAATATATCTGACTATCATTTGAAGATCTATATCAGCAAATTTAAAGCACGTCACGGACTTAGCTATAAATTATCGTACTATAATATTATAGCAAGCTACCACACACTGAGAAATATATATTTTGCCTTCTTAATGATGGTCGTTATAGTGTTCGTACGTATTTTGTAATATAGTAATATGCAATAATGTATATAACAGTATCGCTTGGTGACGTCACAGAAATATATGGTCACGCGAAAACCGACTATCAGATAATTCTCAAACTAATCATTACACTACTTTTGTCAAAACAAAAGAACCCAAACTGCTACTGGATCAATTACGGCAACATGTTCCAGTAAATAGAAAATACATAGTTTTAAACCTTGCTAAAAATGTAAATATATATTATAGCTAAGTCTGTGACGGACTTTATTGGCGTACGCCACAAGGGTATTACTTAAATACTTGGACAAATCATACAGTTTTTAAGTCTGATAAATATATATATTTGTTCAGATATATTTTAAGACCTACGTACCGTTAGTTGCCTATCGATCGATCGGCGAATATCCCTCGTCCGCCTAAATCCCAAAAGGGCGTCATTAAAGTTAAATTTTCTTCCATTTCTACCATTTACATTATTATACTGATTTATTGGTATTGTGTCTCTTATTCTTAAATTACCAAAAATAATATGCTTAGGTATCAAATCATTATAATACCACGGTAAATCAGAAGCACTTATAGTTTTATATATAGAAGCCATACAAATGCATGATAACAAAAACATTGCTTTTTTGAAAATTCAATTTTGAAAGCAGTTAAATTTATACCGGCAGATTTCGCCACTTTGACGTTATAGATTGGTCACGACGGACGTGTGTACTAATCTTTATTATTTACATTCGAAATCGAAACTAGTTAAAATTTATTTGAATTGGTTAAGTCGTAAAAATGTGATTTTTATGTAAAATTTTCATCAAAATATAACACACACATTCATTGATTGTATTTGTGGGTAGGTAAAATATATTTATTGGTCTTATGTTTTTACCGAGATTCAATAACTTTTTACCAGTTGTGTATCATTATTTTTATACATGAGATAGAGCGAAAAACTGTACAAAAAATATTTTTACAAAACAAAACGCTAATATACAGCAAGTTACCAAAATAGGTATAGGAAAATATAAGCTAGGATGCTTTTTCTGTATGTTCTAAAACGATTTAACAGATTTAAATAGATATACTATAATAGATTTTATTAATGTGTAGTAGCTTCACGTACAATGGTGTATCTTAAGGAGTAAGTACGGAAACTAACCCCCAATAACTATAAATGTGTAGCTGCTTCTTTTAGAGGTGTAATGGGTCCGTGCGTGAATAAACCTTAGCCAGGGTCATTGCAATACGTCCTAGTTGTAACCAACGAGACTCAGGCGACTAACTCTAAGCAACAAATTTCATTAACCCGGCATTTTGTCCCACAGAAACTCGTTCAAATTACTTCTAGTTTTCAACCCTATTCCCGTTTAAAACGGTGGTTGTAGTTACGGTGGACAAAGAGTTCGAAGAAATACTAGGCTACGAGAATCTGCCATCTCAACACCAAACTGAATTTGTCAACTGACAACGAACGACGATGAGGGAGACAAATATCTCCTTAAACTCAAAGTTGAGCGTAGGTCTTTTAAGGGTTACATTTGTCAACAGTGAAATAAAAATATTTGTCTTTCAGAAAATATAAATAAATAAACTATTGTGACTTTAGACCTGAAAAATTTTAAGGTTAAGAAAACTCCGAAAAGTATGTAAAGCGATTCGAAATAGTTGTCGGTTATAACGCTAGCGATACAATAACAGTTGATGAGACTAGTTTACAGAATACTTTTAATTCTGAAGAAAAACTTAACTTAAGAACTAGCAAATCATACTTTACAACCAATATCACAGAACAATCGTTCTAAGAAATTGGCACCATCAAGTAAAACTGATTACTTTCGAACCGGGTACCTAATCCGCTATAAACATACTTAGTATCTTCACAACAACAGCAAACCCTAATTTTAGTTATCACTTATGTTGAAGAATGTAATAATACTCTCAAACTAGTTTAGCAAAGTATCTTGTGCAGTTTGCTGTACATTGCTGCTATTAATACAACGACGTACGTATTTAGTTAATACTTCGTTGTAGTTTACACTTCAGTTTGTATGTTCAAGGAAAAATTCATCATACTGTTTAGACTTCATAGTTCAGGGAGTGTGGTTGGCTCCCTGTTCTCTGTCCCGTTTACCAAATTAGGCTATTGCTCTATACATTAGCCCGCGCAATTTAAACCAAATTGTAACAACGACATCTAGGCGCAACAGCCGTAAACCTAGTTGGCTGCCTCGAATACAATTAGTTTCCATTGCTTTTCTTCGTTTCCTTAGGTACCTAAGCTTTATAGTTATTAATTTTAGGTATTTAATTAATTCAAGGAGCGATATAGTTTGTATGTACAAGGAAAGATTAATCATACTGTTTTGACTTTTTTTTTGTATTTTTATAGTTTAGTTATTTTGTTTAGTATTTTGTTGATTTAAGGAGTTAGCTTATTCTATCGGTACTTTTTATGGATACGCCCCGACTCACTGGGGAAAATGGGGAAGGTGGACACCGCAGTCCGACTCACTGGATCGGCATTTCAGTTCCGACTCACTGGGACTCTGGCATCAGCTCCACAAGAAGTCACATCAGCAAGTTCGACCTCCGGTCTTCCGGGGGGAGTGGTGTAGCGTCATCTACCGACAACTCAAGCGAACACCTACACTACATCCTGAATCGCGATATCAACATTCGCACAGCGATTCCGCATATATACAACGTCCAACGAACAACTGTTGGGCAGTTGGCCCGCCAGGCGCGATCACCCTCGCCTGGTCGGAAGATCCTCCCTTTTCGTTGGAGGCGTGGTGCTGTTACGTCACCGCGACCTCCACAGTTCCATTTATTACTAAGGCTACGCTGTCCGTCCGTCTGTCTGTCACCAGGCTATATCTCATGAACCATGGTAGTTAGACAGTTGAAATTTTCACAGATGTTGTATATTTTTACTTACATGGTAGTTAGACAGTTGAAATTTTCACAGATGTTTTATATTTCAACAGATTCTGATAATAAGATGTTGTATATTATTATCAGAATCTGTTGCCGCTATAACTATAAATACTAAAAACCAAAATAAAATCAAAGTTGTGATATCATAGAATTTTTGACAAAAGATTCGTGACGTCATAGATTTTTTGACAGATAAATTGTGACGACATGGAATTTTTGACAGATGAGTCGCGTCTTCATTGATTTTTGACAGGTGAGTCCTGATATTAAAGAATTTTGGTGGGAAAAAGTTTTTGACAGCTGAGTTGTGTCATCATTGCATTGATGAGTCGAGATATTGTCGAAAATACGACGTAAGTAAGTACTTTACGGTTAAGTTTGTATGTTCAAGGAAATATTAATTATACTGTCTAGACTTAAAGTTTAGTTATTGTTTAGTATTTGTTGATTTAAGGAATATTAACTGATTCTATCGGTACTTTTTTAATGTGAATGTTGTAGATGTTTAAATGTCTGAACGTAGGTCAAACGTTTCATTGTATGAACAGTGTTTTCAATAGTCTGGGTGTTTTAATGTAAGTACACTAGGGTTAAAGCTGTAAAAAAATGTTACGTTAAACAAAATAACTTTTTGATGTAGGCTGAAAAGAAAAACACTATGTTGTGAATTAACACTAAGAAGGTTTTCATCACTCAGGCATAAATGAAAGAAGGAGACAAAATGTGTTATCTACTTAAGAAATCTAAATCATTGTCATTGAATCATCATTTGCTTTTATCTTCAAGCACAAGGAACAAAGACTACAATACTGTAAGAAATATTTTGTTGAACTCACAAAAGCCTTGAGTTCCTTAAAAGTGCTGCGAATAAGCGCATTCATTTAACTCTACAATAAAAAGTGACAATCGAGTTACTTTTCTTCTTAATACAACACTAATTCTCTTTGTAGGTAAAAAGGTTTTTAGATCAAGTAAATGGAGATTGTACTACATTAATTTAGCTACATTTCTTACGTTAGGAATGCTGTGAGTATGCTTAGTGTTTGTTTTGTTTGAAAAAACAATGTTTTTAAATAATGTTTTAAGAAACGAACTATTACTGGTCCGGTGAATTTATGTGACAGAAAAGACAGTAACATGTGACGCAGTACATATTATACATATAAAACACCCAGACCAACGCAAATAATCATGTTCATGCACACAAAGATTTGCATTGAGCGGAAATCGAATTAATAATGATTTTCGCATGTTTAAAAAATGAATAAATAGGTAGGTTTGTGACAAAACCTTTCTAATCCTTTCCAACACAGAAATAATTATTCTCAAAAACAAATTGAAGTTCATCAAAAACTAATTTACAATTTGCAATCAAACATTTGTTAAATTTAAAGTTGAATCATTGTCTTGAAGCAATATTATGAAAACGAACGTTAAACATTGAAAGTGGTTTTCCACACGAAGTAAGTTTTATGACAAAGTAATTAGGTGTCCTATTATTCTTGTGACATCAATTTTCCCATTTAGTTTAGGTTGGAATATCACGAACGAACGTGTATTATGGTTTTTAATCGACTCCAAAATAAGCGGAGTTCGTTAAATTAGAAATAAGTCCAGATTTACGCAGAATAATAAGCAACTCGTGACATAAGCCCATACATAAACGTCTAAATGGGTCAAGTTTTTTCAGACAAGGAAGAATGCTTGTCCTAGCAGGAGTACATTATTGGGCTCTGTTTTTTAACCTTTTTTAGAAAGAAAGGGAGTTTAGAGTTTTTAAGTTTTGTTAAAGTATTACAAACGTATTTTATTATAAATCATCATCATCATAACAGCCCATTAATGTCCCACTGCAGGGACGGGCCTCCTCCAGTGAAAGAGGGATACTTGGCCTTCTAATACCACGCTGGCCAAACGGATTGGTATAGGGTTTATTTTCAAGTTTTCCCTCTTTTTATAACGTTATTCACGGATAGTCCCTTAGTCGGTTTTTACGACACCCATGGGATCAGACGGGGTAATGACAAACTGTATTCTTACTCCGTCACCACACGAAGTTATTATAAATACTTGTTTAATAAATACGTTTTTACTCGAAATTCCGGGAGCTAATGGAAAAGATTAATACTCAAATATGTATATGTTACAGCCAAAGTAATAAATATGAATATTATACATAATAACTAGCCATTATGTATAAGGGCTACTCAATTTTGATAAAGTACCTGTATCACAGGTTCTTACGAACCCATTTCAGGCACCAGTCCTTCACAAACACTAATGTTACATTAAATTTTGATAAAGTGATAAATGTCGCAGAATTAATCACATTAACTAGCCATTATATATGTTATAGTCAAAACTCATAACTACTTTTGACTGGTTTTTTCAGTCAAAAGTGGTTTTGACCATCGATGTTAGTCAAAACTCATTGAAATTTTACCTTTTAACTGGCAAAAATACAATATTAAGGCAAAAGTCAGAAACAGTTGGTTAGGTTAGGTTAGTATGGTGACCAAAGGACGACTAGAATATAGTAATATGTATTATATTCTAGTTTTACATAAAAGAAAATGCTTTTGTCGTCCTTTGGTCACCATACTAACCTAACCTAACCAACTGTTTCTGACTTTTGGCAGATAAAAGGTAAAATTTAATGAGTTAATCACTTTATCAAAATTGAGTAGCCCTTATACATAATGGCTAGTTATTATGTATAATATTCATATTTATTACTTTGGCTGTAACATATATAAATAATACCAGCTTATTTTTAAGGGTCTCTGAACAATGAACATAGAAAACCACAAACCGCTGAAAAAGGGTTTTTGCTTTAGATTTACATGCTCAGGAAGTTGTTACCTAATCAGCTTGGAATGCCATGTTATCCCATAAGATTTAAGTAACTTTTGATGTATGAAACACAATGTTTTTAATACTTTCAGTAATTCCTTTTAAGTATTAACGACTTTTTAGAATATTGTACAAAAATAAGCAAATAATAGGTCTTTACCTACCTATGTAATTGCCTATTTGTATGGAGATTTTATGCGAAGATTGATTTTTCATACTAACGTTTTCTTAGTTTTTTCAGTAATTATTAAACTTAATAGATTAAAATTTGGTATAAGTAATAGCGCACATCTTGGCTAACTTTTTTTAGTATTTTGACACGGTTTTTCAGCTTAATTTTTTAGCAACGGATTTTTTTTGTGTCTTCTTAGTAAAGTTATAACCTAACTTGTGCTAAAATTAATGTACCATTGTGATGGATACCCTAAATATTAAATAACACCAGTAGTTACTTACATTTTCAATTAGCATCTAATCTCGGAACAATTATCTGTATTGTTCTGTCAAATATCTCATAGGAATTCAATCAATGCGTCTTTGTTTAACGATATCTGTGTTTCTAAGACATGTTTATTATTATGTTCGTGTGGGTTGCTAATAGAATTTGTCCCACCTCATCTTCTTACGTAGGTGTTATATATAAGCCTATCAGGGTTATCATCTTCTTCAGACTTTTGACGTCTACTGCTGGACACATAAAACTCCTCCAAACATTTTCACCCTGTGCGATCCTGTGCCTCCCTCATCCATCAGCTTCCCGCCGTCTTAATCGGATCGTCGGTCCACCGGCCCACCCTGTGCTTTCCGGTACGTGGTGACCATTACTAATATTTTCAGGGGTGGCGTAGTGGTTATATAACATGACTGCTACGCAGAGGTCTCGGGTTCGATTCCCGCTCAAGCAAATCTTTGTGTGCTTGAACGTGATTGTTTGCATTGGTCTGAGTGTTTCTATGTATAATATGTACCTATGTATTTACAAAAAAAAAGTATTTAAGTACGTTTATCCGTTGTCTAGTACCCATAGTACAAGCTCTGCTTAGCTTGGGACTAGATGGCATAGTGTGAATGTGTGAGGATTATTTATTTATTTATTTTCTTAACCATCATTATCATTTTTGTGCAAGTGATTGCAACTGTCTGTGAGCGCCTTATTTGCCATTGGTTGCTATGAGACAAGTTAGTCTAAACAGATCATAGGTAGCTAGTTTCAGAAAGATGTTTAACAAGGAGTTTATAAATAAATCTATATATTTTTATAACGGCATTATAACAATATTAATAATAATGGTGATAGTTCAAATCTGCTATGCAGCGGTCTTAGGTTCGATACCTGCTCAGTGAAAACCTTTGTGTGTATAATTATAATGTTGGTATTGAACTGTGTGTTATCTATGTATAAACTTTATGTATTCTCAAAAAAAGTTTGTAAGTGAGTTTATCCGTTGAGTAGTACCCATAGTACAAGATCAGCTTAGTTTGAGACTAGATGGCGTTGCCAAAATATGTGAGATTGTGATATAATATAACTTCACCTACAAAATCTTTATATCAATAGTGTAATCATTAGTGTATTTATTTTGGAGCGACATAGTCATATTATGACAAAGCTCCGTAAATAAAGATTAAAAAAAAAAAAAATAGTGTAATCATAAAAACAAAATCAGATTTCCACATCAAAACAAAATCACGTAAACAAAACATAACATTCGATGTAAAAGCGTATCAACACTACGGACTGAAAATATTACAAAGTGACAATTGACAGTTACGTCGTATCTCTAAACACCTCCTTTTGTGTTTCTTTCTGTGTTTACAATCAAAATAAATCAGCAAATGTATACAGGTTGTTACAAAATGTAACTGTATTTATGTGTTTTCATCAATTTAAATTTTAACTGACTGACAAGAGTTAAGCTCGATTTACACATCGAAAAGTACAGTAGCGAGTTAAGTAGTAAGTTGTTGATTAAGTTAATTTAAATAGATCTCTATCCTTTTTTTTGGCGAGTTAAGTTGGCGTACTTCGTACTTTAGATCATAAAGCCCGATTTACACATCGACAAGTACAGTAGTAATTTATAGTACAAGTGCGAAAGTACTTTATATGTCTTAAACGAGTAGTCGACCATAGTTCGAGCTCATTATTGTTGCATAGTAAATGTCAATTAGTACTATCCTTTCACGTCCACACAAACAAAATATATTTAAGATGGTTTTATTATTATTATAAAATTGTAAAAAATATGTTGGTATGTGGTTACCGAATAAAAATGCTAAAATTTAACGTTCTTATTTAGTAACATTTAATGTCATTATCCTCTTTTAATCAATTTCGTTAACTAACAAATGAAAAACCCCATACCAATCCACCTGGCCAGCGTATTATTAACTGGTCAACTTTTCCTTAATCACTACAGAAAATCTATCATTTTTAAGGAAAAAGCCGCTAAGGAGTTTTATATTATTACAAGCTGTTGCCCGCGGCTTCGCTCGCGTTCAGAAGTATTATGATTAATTAGGACTATTTTTTGTTTAGCGTGTGTAAAAATAAGGGGTCTACTAAACTTCTTTGTACACATATTCTTAATAATTAATTTGTCATTAGGCGCTAAAACTATTAAGTTATTGAGTGAAATTACTCGTGAGCAAGCAACATAAAACATGCAGTCCATGAGAGAAGCTAAGTTTCATACTAACTGTAATCCCCTATTTTATCCCCTTGGAGGTAGAATTTATTAAAGTCCTTTCTAAGGGGGTACCAACGTTATAGTAACTATATGCATGCAAAGTCTCAGCCCGATCGTATTAAAACTGACAAAGTTTCATACAAATTTTCATCACCTATTTTATCCCCTTGGGGGTAGAATTTATCAAAGTCCTTTCTAAGGGGGTGCCAACTTCATAATATCTATATGCATGCAAAGTCTCAGCCCGATCGGATTGAAACTGACAAAGTTTCGTGCTAACTTTCATCACCTATTTTATCCCCTTGGGGGTAGAATTTATCAAAGTCCTTTCTAAGGGGGTACCAACGTCACAATATCTATATGCATGCAAAGTCTCAGCCCGATCAGATTGAAACTGACAAAGTTTCGTGCTAACTTTCATCCCCTATTTTATCCCCTTGGGGGTAGAATTTATCAAAGTCCTTTCTAAGCGGATGCCTACGTCATAACATCTACCTGCATGCCAAAGTCATAATATCTATATGCATGCAAAGTTTTAGCCCGATCGGATTAAAACTGACAAAGTTTCATACAAACTTTCATCACCTATTTTATCCCCTTGGGGGTAGAATTTATCAAAGTCCTTTCTAAAGGGTACCAACGTCATAGTAACTATATGCATGCAAAGTCTCAGCCCGATCGTATTGAAACTGACAAAGTTTCATACAAATTTTCATCACCTATTTTATCCCCTTGGGGGTAGAATTTATCAAAGTCCTTTTTAAGGGGTACCAACGTCATAGTATCTATATGCATGCAAAGTCTCAGCCCGATCGGATTGAAACTGACAAAGTTTCGTGCCAACTTTCATCACCTATTTAATCCCCTTGACGGTGGAATTTATCAAAGTCCTTCCTAAGGGGGTGCCAACGTCATAATATCTATATGCATGCAAAGTCTCAGCCTGATCGGATTGAACCTGACAAAGTTTCGTGCTAACTTTTATCCCCTATTTTATCCCCTTGGGGGTAGAATTTATCAAAGTACTTTCTAAAGAGGTGCCAACGTCATAATATCTATATGCATGCAAAGTATCAGCCTGATCGGATTGAAACTGACAAAGTTTCGTGCTAACTTTCATCCCCTATTTTATCCCCTTGGGGGTAGAATTAATCAAAGTCCTTTCTAAGGGGGTGTCAACGTCATAATAGCTATTTGTATGCAAAGTCTTAGCCCGATCGTATTGAAACTGACAAAGTTTCATACAAACTTTCCTCACCTATCTTATCCCCTTGGGGGTAGAATTTATCAAAGTCCTTCCTAAAGGGGTGCCAACGTCATAATATCTATATGCATGCAAAGTCTCAGCCCGATCGGATTGAAACTGACAAAGTTTCGTGCTAACTTTCATCCCCTATTTTATCCCCTTGGGGGTAGAATTTATCAAAGTACTTTCTAAGGGGGTCCCAACTTAATAATATCTATATGCATGCAAAGTCTCAGCCCGATCGGATTGAAACTGACAAAGTTTCGTGCTAACTTTCATCCCCTATTTTATCCCCTTGGGGATAGAATTTATCAAAGTCCTTTCTAAGGGAGTGTCAACGTCATAATAGCTATTTGTATGCAAAGTCTTAGCCCGATCGTATTGAAACTGACAAAGTTTCATACAAACTTTCATCACCTATTTTATCCCCTTGGGGGTAGAATTTATCAAAGTCCTTTTTAAAGGGGTGCCAACGTCATAATATCTATATGCATGCAAAGTCTCAGCCCGATCGGATTGAAACTGACAAAGTTTCGTGCTAACTTTCATCCCCTATTTTATCCCCTTGGGGGTACAATTTATTAAAGTCATTTCTAAGGGGGTGTCATCGTCATAATAGCTATATGTATGCAAAGTCTCAGCTCGATCGGATTAAAACTGACAAAGTTTCATACAAACTTTCATCACCTAATTTTTCCCCTTGGGGGTAGAATTTATTAAATTCCTTCCTAAAGGGGTACCAACGTCATAGTAGCTATATGCATACAAAGTTTTAGGCTTATCGGTTTGAAATTGACAAAGTTTCATACAAACTTTCATCGCCTATTTTATCCCCTTGGGGGTAGAATTCATCATAATCCTTTCTTAACGGATGCCTACGTCATAACATCTACCTGCATGCCAAATTTCAGCCAGATCCCACTAGTGGCTTGGGCTGTGCGTTGATATATCACTATATCAGTCACCTTTGAGTTTTATATATATAGATTATGCCCATTAATGTCCCACTGCAGGGACGGGCCTCCTCCAGTGACGGAGGGATACTTGGCCTACTAATACCACGCTGACCAGACGGATTGGTATAGGGTTTAATTTCAAGTTTACCTTCTTTTTACTTCGTAAATATAATATTTACGGATAGTCCCTTAATCGCTAAGAAGTTAAAAACACAATATTTTTAATAACACTCTGTATGTTTAAGTATTATTAAGTAAACAAGTTCCGGTACTTCGTTGTACGATGTCCAAGCTTTTATGTTGAACGACCATTTTGTAAGCTGTTAATGTTTTTCATAGGTAACGATAATAATGTTTTACTTTTAAACATTTTCTTTGGATTGTTTTACTTAACATTTAGGTTGAAGGTTTTTTTTAATTAAATTTTATTTTATTTATGTAATATTGAATTAAATTTTTAATACCGATTTCTGTGGCGCGTGTTGGGAGAGGGCTACACTTCCAGCAGTGGACTGCAAGGCTAGTTGCTTGATTGATGTTTGACTTGAAACATGGCGTTTAAGGGCATTGCATTGCTCAAACCCCAAAAACACGCTCGGTTTGGAGAAGTTTGTTGACGAATCCTTACATACGTTTACTTCACAAAAAAACATGAATAAACTAGATACTACCGAAAAAACTTTGTATTGATTAAAAACGCTAATTATTTCTTAAAAACTTCCAAAAAAAAATCACGAAATCTGGTATTATAATAACTAAATATCAAATTGTCTATTGAACGGATGATTGATTTTATTCGAAATTTATACAAAAAATGTGCTATATTCTAACTAATAATCTGTATTGATTACTTTATCTTAATTATTCGTTATATTTAAAATAATTGATAAAAACTAGATTTTCATAAAATCCCCGCGCCTGCACCCCCGCTACCGCCGTGACGATTGCTCGGGAGTGGGCACATTCAGTGTCGTTACGACTCTTGTGACGGGTGGACTGTACGACCGTATTTTCTTACCGAATAAAACTTTAAACCGACCAACTTTGAATGAAAAACTATTGTAAATAAAAAGTACACAATTGTTTTAAATAATACTAGTTCTAATTAAATACATAAGTGTAATAAACCCTAGTTTTTAATTAAATTTTGTTTTTGAATCACTCATAGACTAACCAACAAAAGTAATGAGAAGCGTGACGGAGCTCTTCAAAACTTATACTATTGTACCTACAAGCTTTATACATTAATTTTTATACCTTAGTATGCTTTAGACTCGTCTTTATTTAAACGAAGCATGTTTAAATTCATTTTATGAACGTCGCTTCGATTAAACTTATATTTTGAGACCTTCAGAAGACATAGTTTAGTAGCATCAGTAATCAAATAGGGTAATTATAAAAACTGCTGTTACTATGTCCTTATATTATACCATAAAATACGTATGTATAAAATTGGTGTCTCCCAAAGAATAAATAATAATTTAGGTAAAAACAATGACAAATTTGTGTCGCATCTGTGATCTGAATAATCATTAGTAGATTATACCCTTGTATTAATCTCTGTTAGTAGATGGCGCTATTTTTATGAAAGCGGTAACAAACCTCAGATCTTCAAGGTCATTCGGCAATGCAATGCCCTTAATAAAATTAAATTGTAGATAGTTATGTAAGTTTGTGTTTTTTTTTAGCTTAATAATTTTGTATTTAGTTATCTTATTTATTTATTTTCGTGTATATAATTATGTTATTCTGTTTAAAATAATCATCCTGAACAATTGTTTCTGATTTGTTTTGGTTTACCATTTATTTGGTTATTAGCATGGATCATGACACTTCTTGATTAATGACATTACGAGCCCCTCGACAAGACACTGGCAAAATATGTGACGTTTCACATGAGGCCACTCACGAAGAAGTCAAGTCAAGTCAACATGATGTTGTAATTTATACGTTTGATCACTAATATTGTATTATTATTTGAATTCTTCTACAGATATACGTAGATCAGGTAGGTTAGCAGATTTTCCATTGTGGTTATTTTCTTTTTTACTAAATACATAATAAAAAGTTTACATAATATGAAATATTATTTTGTTATGTTTGGGACTAGATGGAGTTGTGTGAAAGTGCGAGGAATAAAAAAATCTATCAATTAAATAAGTATATTCACAAAAAATATTTTTTTTTTAAAGCAGCGATAGGTATTTTAGTAATTTAATATTCTTAAATTTTCTTTTACACGGCGTGTTTACATTTATGTTTTAGATATATAAAACAGATGGATAAATTTAAAATGAACTTGCATAACTGTGGACTCCATTCCACAATAAGGAGGACTCTTTACTGCAGTCGTGTGATGGGACTATTACCACTATCAGGACTAAGAGATGAACGAAGTGATGAATTGAGGTAAGACTTAACATCATCATCACTATTAATTAAATAAAAACCTTAACTCCTAACCACTTTTAAGCAACAAAGTGGTTAAAGCATGGAACTAATTATCTGATAAAATCAATTAAAACAGTCATAAGATTAGGGTTGTCAGTAATCTGAGTCATCATCATCATAACAGCCCATAATGTCCCACTCTAGGGACGGGCCTCCTCCTGTGACGGAGGGATACTTGGCCTACTTGTAGCTAGCCAGACGGATTGGTATAGGGTTTAAATTCAAGTTTTCCTTCTTTTTGACTTCGTAAAGATAATATTCACGCATATTTCTTTAGTCGGTTTCTACGACACCCATGGGATGAGATGGGGTGGTGACATATTGTATTCTTACTCCGTCACCACACTGAATAATCTGAGTAATTGGGGGAAAGCCTAGTGGTCTAGAATGCACGTCTATAAAAATATCATACAATAACTTTCTCTGTGTCACGAAAAAGAGTCGCAAAATCGATTCTCTTGTAGAACAATATTGCTTGTACGATCGACAAATGATTCCTGGATGTTCCTTGAGGCTAGTAGGTTATATTATTGCATTATTTATAATTCTAAAACATAGATCAATAGTTAACAATCAATAACAAATAAAACCTTAGGCAACATTAATGCACGTGAAACAAAAATCATTCACGACTCGTTAAAATTGTTTCAGAAACTTTTTAACGAATTCTGTTTTAAAAAATATTGATTTGAAAACTTTGTGAATTTGGTAAATATATAGAGATAATATTCCTCACCATTTCACACAACGCCATCTAGTCCCAAACTAAGCAGAGCTTGTACCATTGGTACTACTCAACGGATAAACACCCACTTTTTGAGAATACATAAAGTTTATACATAGAAAACACACAGTCCAATACCAACATTACATTTATACACACAAATGGGTACTAAATATTATGGTACTTGTAATAATGATCGATGTATTTATAACAAAATGTTTTATAATAGAAAAACGGTTATTATTCAAATTGATAGTCAAAGGTAAAGCTGCCTCAAGGTTGAACAAAACGATGGGGGTTGGATTACAGTTTACTAGGCCTTATATCACCTACAGAGCTCCTAACATATTGATCCTTTAGGTCTTTCTTCTGATTGTATAGTAATTTGAAGTTTAGGGGCGTAGGACATATAACGTAACGTAAACGGATCGGCGGCGCCGCCTCGCCATTTTCCTCGGAGTCAAACGTCAAAAATTCGATTACGTTACGATTCCGATTAGTGTGCGTTCCAGTAAGGACTTTCATACAAATAATACTGAACGGCTCGAGTTGATACGGTGCCGAAAGGTTTACGTTACGTTATATGTGCTACGACCCTTAAACGTATTTTGATGACATTCCTATGGAACAAAGTTTTAAATTAGTAAAAAAATAACTGACTTTAATGTTCTATAGTTCTGAATAAACTTTAAAAACAAACGAATTGCGAGCGACCTATTTATAGGAATCGGTTAAAAATACATACTAATATTTTATTGTACTTTTTTTAATTATATTCATACATAAAAGACATTAAAGTAAATATTTACCTATCCTAAAGACGAATAGGCGTAATAACATTTCAGTGAGTAATTACTTAAATTTATTGCAAAGTCTTCGCATAGTCAACCTTGTGCTATGATAATTCTGTTACGCGACATGCCTTATTAAAATCTTGGGTGTAATTAAATACATTTTCAACATGTTGGCGGAATAATGAACAGCCGTGGTTGAGACAGTTACTTGTATATTTCGTGATTAAAATGCTGAAAACTTTAAAAGTTTGGTCTCGGTTTTGCTCTCTTTGATAGTATAAAAATTAAAAATAACTTCAATGTAAGGTTGACCAAATGAGTACGCTAAATAAAGAAGTAAAAGAAAGAGAATTGGTAATAACTATTTTTATTTTTTGAATACAACTCTTTTAGTTCTGTAGTTGTCATAAAAGGTATCTGAATGAGATTAGATAGAGAAAAACAGAAAGTAATGGTTAAGCTTTACTGGTTGAGATTTAAAGCAGGTTGTGGTAAACTAGGCCCGAAAACTGACAGATCAGATTTATTAAGAAACAAAGTTCTGGGCAAAGGCCCACAACTTTGTATCGGAGGATCAACCAGATTATGCGTTATTTTAGATCTTGCATTGTCACATAATTTTTTTTACATAATAATATAAAAACATAATTGGCGATCAGCTCATGTTACCTTGCTCATTTTCGATTTACAGATACCCGTGAAAGGAAAATTAGTTACACTAACATATTAAGACATAACCCTCATTGTAATAACCATTTACAACTTATGAATGATTCACAGGTTTACCCTTCGGTCTCCATACACTATTTATTATGCGGTCAGTCTCTTCGGACAAGTTTTGATGTTTATAACTACGTGTTTCTATCTAGCACATAATGGCCTCTCTCTGTCTAACGTCAGTAAGTAAACAATCATTTTCATTGTAGGAAATTATAATATAAATATTTATAGGTATGGAAAAGTATTAGGCACTTCATAAAATATTCAGATAAGATTCGTAAGTAATAAGCGACGACCTTAAAAAGGTCGTTATGTTAGACGAGATATGGAACGCGGAGAATGTTGGGGTCTATTTCCAGCAGTGCGATCATTTTATTTTACATGTAATTTAATACGCGTTATTTATTTTTTTATTTATTACATTTTAATTTGCAACATTAAAATAAATAGCACTGTCTTAGTTAAGTTTTTGCTTTTTTGGTTAGCCTTAAGAAAAACAAGGCTTATTAGTCCCCATAACAATAGTAATTGGCATTAAAGTTTAACTTTTTCACTTCCAGCCAACTCAATATTTTACACATCAAGCCTAATATCATCGCTAATATTATTACACATTGGAAGGCACTGGCCTTTGATTATAATGAGGTCTGAGGCCATGGAGAACAGACTACCTCCTTTTACTAGAAACGTTGATACTATCACAACGGGGACTATGGCATTGATTCTAGTGGCTGCTGCAGGTAAAAAATATATTTTTTTCAACCGACTTCAAAAAAGAGGAGGTTCTCAATTCGGTTGTATTTTTTTTTTTTTTTTTATTTTTTTTTTTATTTTTTGTGTTTGTTACCTGATTTCTCGAAAACGGCTAGACCGATTTGAAAAATTTTTTTTTTGTTCGTATGGGTATGCTTCCCATTTGGTCCCATTGTCACCAGATCTGGATCTGGATGACGGTATCCCAGAGAAATCGAGGGCATCTCTTGAAAATTGTAGGGACGCATTGTGTAAAATCTTGTCATACATGTGCATCTCTGACGTCACTACCAAATAGTCAAGAGTAAGAACTGGTCAGATCCTGGAGACCAGAGTGAGTCGAGGGAACACCTCAACGGCATATTGCAGCTACCTTGTGTTTGGGCTTATTTTAATTGTATTGATGAAGACTTTACAAAACTTTACACAAACATGATCTGATGATGAAGAAGATTGAGGGTCGAGGCAACTCCTCAACGGTATATAGCAGTTACCGAGTGTTTGGGCTTATTTTATTCGTATTGATGAAAACTTTACACAACTTTACACAAACATGATCTCATGATAAAGACGACTGAGGGTCGAAGAAACTCCTCAACGGCATACAGCAGCTACCTTGTGTTTGGGCTTATTTTAATTGTATTGATGAAAACTTAACATTATGAATGTAATCGCAGGTGTGGTTTAAGACTTGAATGAAATTCTTATTTTAAATTAAAATAGGAATTAATAACGGATTATAAATAGACAAAATTGTTGAATTGCATTTAATTTATTTTAAACTTATTCTTTAGATATAACAAATTGATAATAATAATTATTATATTTATTTGATTTATTTTAATTTTAATTAACTTAATTATTATTACCAATTAACCATGCCGAGACGGTGGCTACGCTTTTCGATGTTCTCCCTATTTAAAACTTTTTGCATGTAGGTCCTCCGTTGTTCACTAGTCTCTTTTGAAATGACATTGGAGGTAGATTTCCTACATTAAAAGGCGTTTATCCCTTTCTTCGTTTGTTTCATTCAATCGGCGCTGTCTCATATAAGCAGCGCGTTTCGTAGGTCTACCCATATTCCGACAAAGTAATGTCCCACTGCAGGGACGGGCCTCCTTCTGTGACGGAGAAATACTTGGCCTACTAATACCACGCTGGCCAGGCGGATTGGTATAGGGTTTAATTTTAAGTTTTCCTTCTTTTTATATCTCAATCTCTATTCACGGATAGTCCCTTAGTCGGTTTTTACGACACCCATGGGATGAAATGAGGTGGTGACATATTGTGTTTTCACTCCGTCACCACACGGATTTATAGAATTGGAATTCACTAAAAATTTAGAAATAAAATTAATTTTCACAAAAAAAAAGAACCGACTTCAAAGACAAAAATTGCACTAAAAAGTAATAAATAATTACTTGTATTTTGATTTTACAACAATAAATCAGCCATTATTTCTATTTAATTTTAATTTATAGAATAGGTTCTTTTCATTAAGTATTGTAAAAGTATTGTTAAGGATATTTCTTTAAGAGTCTGTAAATATATTTATTTGTAGATTGTTTAAAAGATAATCAAATTATTACAAATAATGTAATATTATTGTTATTTTTGGAGGCGGTGTCAGCCAACGGAATAAGTACGATAATACCTAAGCAAACGGAATGACGGCCATGAATTACAGATTATAAATGACTTCGACATTATATTTGTTGATTGTGTATGGATTAGTTTAAAAATTAAACAAATATTAAACAACTATTCTTATCATATTTAAATAAATATATTTTAAAATACCAGTATCACATTTAAACGTTTTAATATTATATTTAATAACTGATTAAAGCTTTCCAGAACTTAAAATAGATTAGATTTAAAGAAATAATTCGCGAATAGGATCAATAATGCAAAATGTTGTCTACAAGTTCGTTAGAATAGGCAATAAAGTTTTGTATAACACACTCTCATCACTTTAAATGGTTTCTAATTAGATAAATATTGCATTTAAAACGAAAACGGCCGTTTCATTTTCGAATGTGAATTTTATGTAATTATTAGTCTGTGTATAACACGGCGCCATAATATTTGTTTAAGTTTTCAGTCAGAAATAAAAAATGGTATACTTAATAATAACGATCGTGGCTGACACCGACTCCAAAAATAACAATAATATTACATTATTTGTAATAATTTGATTATCTTTTAAACAATCTACAAATAAATATATTTACAGACTCTTAAAGAAATATCCTTAACAATACTTTTACAATACTTAATGAAAAGAACCTATTCTATAAATTAAAATTAAATAGAAATAATGGCTGATTTATTGTTGTAAAATCAAAATACAAGTAATTATTTATTACTTTTTAGTGCAATTTTTGTCTTTGAAGTCGGTTCTTTTTTTTTGTGAAAATTAATTTTATTTACTTTTGTAGTGTAGCGTATACCGAGTATAGTGTTAGTATATACGCAGTACTATAAGGCACTTCCCTATCTCATAACCATCGTATTTACGAGTACGTCTTAAAACAGACTAAAAGTTTGCCAATAATTTGACATTCATCAGTTTTCTGCTGTCATGACTGCTCGTCCTTATGTGGGTATACCCAGCCTTCGTATTTGGGTAAGCGGTTGCAATAAGAAAACCTTTCTGCCTTAAAAGGCAAACGTCAACGGTTCTCGCGCTATGTGCCCAACGCAATACTGATTTCTTCTGGTTACGTCATACTTACATGCTATTCTTGGTTCAAATTCACGCAGTGGAATTGCCAGCCTAGTACTTGATATTGCCCTTTATTAACGAGCTATGGAATCAAGGGTATCTTTTAAATAAGATAAATGTTTGTACTTATAAAGATTTACTCTTTCAAACAAGTATTTTTACTTTTCAGTGGAACACATTCTGTCAGTGGTATATGGTCTAACAGTAGCCCAATCATGTGACTCAAACAACATAGCTGAAACTTACTTCAAATTTAACATGCCTTGGATCTTTAACTACACTCCTTTCTCAGTATGGAAAGGTGTAGTTAGTGAGGTAATATTTTAAAAATAATATATTATTATTAATACATTTTTTAAATGTTAAAATGTCCCCGCTATGTATAGCTTCGCTTTAGAGGTAGTTTCTGTTGCTTTTAATATTACTGTCTTGAAATAATCTGTCTCTTCACGGACAAGTAGGTAAAGATCCCTAGGTAAATAGTTTGCTCATAAAAGGAATAATATAATATAATATAATAATATATAATATAATATATTCCTTTATTTCTCACCAAAACCGAAACAGTAGAAACAATAATTACAAAATAAGCTTAAGCTAAGAAAACAAATATTCCGGTTGTGGATTGCTGGTGCCTGATGTAGGTATAGTAATACCTGTGTTACAGGTCACCAGGTCCCCACTCGGATCCGCTGTTACATGGAATGATTTTGCTTATAAAAGATGACGGCCTCTGTGGCGTAATGGTTATATAATGTGACTGCTACGCAGAGGTCTCGGGTTCGATTTCCGCTCAATGCAAATATTTGTGTGCAGCAAATAGGTTAAGCCTAGCTTACTTTGGGAACAGATGGCGCTGTGTACAGATGTCCGTCAATATTTTTCAATTAAAAATAAGATTTTAATTATACTTAAGTACCTACTCAATTTCATTTACTAAAATGATTCACATAAATACATATTTTACGAAAGATTTAAAAAAAATTGCAGATATTCAACATCCAATCAACTTTTATATGGAGTTACAATGACTTGCTCATCATGGTAATTAGTATCTACTTAACAGAACACTTCTTAGTACATAATGAACTTTTGAAGAAAGCTGTGGAACAGGTTAGTCTTTAATTTACCTAAATACATCTCTGCATAAGCCCCCATTAACAAAGGGCCTTAATACTAGTTGGGAAGTTAGTCATGGAAATAAATGAAAGTATATCAGACTTTTATGATGTTTACATTATTTTATTGTACAAAAAAACATAAACAGGGTGAGCAGGTGGACTCACAAGGTGATCTGGTCAAAATTACAGATAACCGATAGGGTTATCTATTGTTTGCCCGAAAACTATATGTCATAATATTCTTATGCTCGAATTTCCTTTGCCATAATTTTATGGCAAAAACATAACGGCAAAAACGGCTCGACGGAGGCTACTTCTTGGTGGTTTAAAGAATAAACCTAACTTAACCTATATAAGTTGGATTGCTCTTAGTCTCTCACTTTAAACATAATTGAATTATGGCAAGTAAATATTATGGCTAAGGACGATTATAGCAAACAATATTAGTACAAATGAAATTATGGAAAATGACAACTCGGGCAAATGAAATTCTGGCAAATGGAGGTATACGCTTTTGGCTGAGATGATTCATTATATTATTATGACTATCCGCCTAACAACAAAAAATAAACCGCATTATTTTTCTACATAAACAAATCAAAATAACACAGCAAACTCGGCACCTCATTTGAATTTATCTTGGCGTATTTATTTATACTCTAAACAAGATAATGATTTCATACCATCTTGAATATGAATGAAGATCCTCATCTAAATGAAATAATGATCTCTTAGGAACATGACAGCTATGAATATCAAACAAATTAATACACAGACGACATCTCATAACAGCCCATTAATGTCCCACTGCAGGGACGGGCCTCCTCCCGTGACGGAGGGTTACTTGGCATACTAATACCACGCTGGCCAGACGGATTGGTGTAGTGTTTAATTACAAATTTTCCTTCTTTTTATTACGTAAAGATAATATTTTAGGAAAGTCCCTTAGTCGTTTTTTACGACACCCATGGGATGGGATGGGGTGGTGACACACTGTATTCTTACTCCATCACCACACGGAGAACGTAACAAACAGATGACATAAATCCAAACAAATCTTAGTGATTAAAGTTCTAGATGCACACCAAAGTGCTCACTCAAGGAACTTTGACAGAAATTTCCGCAATTTCGTTTTCATTTTGTAAAGCTAATAACGAAGAAATAATTTGGCTGTGTGCCAAATACGTTAAGCGTTTTTGTTGTACTGTTTGTTTTTTAAGAAGGAAATGAGGGGTCATAGATTAAATTAGAATATTCGTATGCAGTGTTAATTTTCCTAAAATGCTGGCCAAAAGAGAAACTTTACATGCCAAACCATTTGCCAAACAGCAGATTAATAAACTTATTCGAGTTTCGAATCACTTTCTTTGTATTTCGAATACAATGCCAGTGAGTGATTCTGATGTTTAATCAGCATGTCAATTCTCGTACCTTAAAATTGTTAAAAATTAGGTTAAGTTAACTTAAGCTGTCAAATTGTCTTACTTTGTTTGACAATTTGACAACTAAAGTTAACTTAACTGAATTTTAAACGATTTTGAGGTACGAGAATTGACAGGCTGTTCATTTTTTTTGTACCTTTTAAAAAGTGCTGTCACTTCGCCAGTAAAGAAATAAAAAGCTGAGCCCTTACTTTTAAATGTCAATAACAAGCATAAATAACAAAAGTTAGAAAAGTGCTCCTATCTATGTGCATTAGAATACCTGAGCCATTTAGCCTAATTACTGTATTAACATACAACAAGTTAGCTTCGTGTACACAGTTCTGAGAGCATCTGAGAGACTGACATTAATGGACGAGGAGGTCCCTCTTGAATACACCTCCGCTTTATCTCTAGACTAACTTGCTGCAGAATTTGGCTTCACAACTTATGCCACAACTTTAATGGCTAAATGTAATATTGAAAGGACGACACATCATATTATTGTGATCCTTCCATAAATAGGGAATTTTTAGCAAACGATAAAAATAATAAAATTAAATCTTTAAAAGTACCTTTTTATTAGCTGAAGTTTTGGACAAAATAAATTGACCGTGGACACGGAATTAATCTTCTAAGCGAAAAGGGGTTAATTTAAAAACCTACCTTCATTTTTTTTTTATTTTTTTTTTTTATTTTTTTAAAAAGACAACTCCCGCACTAGGGATCTATGCCCTGTGTCGCGGGGACCTTTTACAAACATCAATTAACGGACACAAAGAACACCCAGACCTGTCCTTGTCCTGCGTAGGGATCGAACCCACAACCTCTTGCACGGCAGCCGGTTGCGCTACCGTCGCGCCACCGAGGTCGTCGTACCTTTCTGTCAAGGCTACAGATATATAGAATGAGAAAACATCAGTGTATTCATGATATAAAGGGGACGAAAATAGCCAGTAATTTATTTTAGACGACATGATGGCACCAACAAGAAAACCTAATGTAGGTATCAAACTTTTGTTTCTAGGATTATTTTGACTGCAGTGAGTTTCGCATGCAATATCTGAAGATGGTACGTTTAGTCAAGCTCGTGAACGGTCAGTTTGGTATCTATATTCTGACGTCATTCTCTAGTAACCTTTACTGGATATGCACTCAATTGTTTTACAGTTTGAGGTAAGATTTTTCTTTGTCGCGCCTAGATGGCGTTGTAACAGTTGGGTTTAAATGACGATGGCTAATTATAACAGCCCATTAATGTCCTGCTGCAGGGACGGGCCTCTTCCTGTAACAGAGGGATACTTGGCCTACTAATAATAACACGCTGGCCAGACGGATTGGTATAGGGTTTAATTTCAAGTTTTTTTCTTCTTTTTATTTCGTAAAGATAACATTCACAGATAGTCTCTTAGTCGGTTTTTACGACACCCACGGGATGAGATGGGGTGGTGATATTTTGTATTCTTACTCCGTCACCACACGGAAATACCTAGTTAACCAAACTTAATCAAGTATGATATCAATATCTAAGTATAAAATATTTTTATTTTCAGCAAATCACAAACGGGTCATTTCATTGCTTGCACGTTCAAAGATGAGAAAGGCGCAAAGTAAGTCGTTTTGTTTAAAATACAACACTATCCTCCTCTATCCACCTCATCATCATCATAACAGCTCATTAATGTCCCACTGCAGGGACGGGCCTACTAATACCACGCTGGCCAGACGGATTGGTATAGGGTTTAATTTCAAGCTTTCTTTCTTTTTATTCCGTAAAGATAACATTCACGGATAGTCCCTTAGTCGGTTTTTACGACACCCATATTGTATTCTTACTCCGTCACCCCATGGAGGCATACTATCCACCTATTACCGTTACCGTTAATCTTATCTAAAGGATTAGTACCTACTTACTGCTAACGTACCTAAACATTTTTTACATTTTTTTGTTTAGTTCTCTCCACGGCATAGAACATTCAATATACTTCACATATTCGTTTTCGTTCCTCACTGCTCGTACGTTACTAGTTCTACTGCTAGCTGCAAGGATACATAGTAATGCTGCTGTGCCTTTGTTCACTTTGTACGCTTTGCCGAGCTCCAAGTTTGATCAAGAGGTAAGGTATTTAAATCAATAAATTTTACTCCTTACACATTTGCACAACGTCATCTAGTCCCGAATTAAGCAAAACGTGTACCTGTTGTTTTTTTTGTAAATACATATATTTTATACTTAGAAATGACTCAGATCAATGCAATTATTAATGTTGTGGAACACAAAGTTTTGGGAATCGAACCCGAGACATTTGCGTAGCAATCATGTACTGTTATTAAAATCACTAGATATGCAAAGGACGTTGTTAATGTAATTTATTAGGTTTATATTTGAGTTCAATTGACTGAGATGATGATCTTCTTCTTCTCTCGTGTCAATGGTCGGGAGCTCAAACATTTTTTTAATAGTGATATAACAGAGACGATTATGATGATGTTATTTGAGTTACAGACATCACCCAAATGCGTATGTATATTAGATAAACCAAAGACAAATAGATTCCATTCTTCCAAGAGCACGTAAAGGCATTATTAGCTTTAGAGTGTGGTCGTTACTAAAGCCGTAACAGACGCATTTAGCAGCTCGTTAACGCGCCTCATCCTAGAGAAGTCACACAGTTTAAATCTTAAACAAATAAAAATGGTTAAATGAAGTAAAACGTATTGTTAAATAGTTTAATTAACTTCACCATAAATTATTGTGTTTACAGGTCGAAAGATTTATAGCACAAATAAACAATATTAAAATTGCGATGAGTGGCTTAGATTTCTTCTATGTGACGCGTACTATGATATTAACGGTAAGTAATTAATACAATAATCTCCGTGTGGTGACGGAGTAAGAATACAATATGTCACCACCCCATCTCATCCCATGGGTGTCGTAAAAACCGACTAAGGGACTATCCGTGAATATTATCTTTACGAAATAAAAAGAAGGAAAACTTGAAATTAAACTCTGTACCAATCTGTCTGGCCAGCTTGGTATTAGTAGGCCAAGTATCCCTTCGTCACGGGAGGAGGCCTGTTCTTGCTGTGGGACATTAATGGGCTGTTATGATGAATAAATACTATATCAGACACTGACCGCACGAGACATGGACCCCTATGATATTGACCAAATGCTCGGCCGTCATCATCATATCAGCCAAGCGACGTCTACTGCTGGATAAAGGTCCGCTCTTTTACGACAGCGGGAAAGCAGGAGGGACCGTCAATGTAAAATAACTAAAGGTCATTTTATTGTTATGAGTAGCTATGATATCCTGTTACTGGCTTCTATCTATGCCTGTTTTATTTTAAGAAACTACGTAAAATGCTGTTGGCTGTTGAAAAAAAATAAAAATAAAGAGCTTGTTTTACAATGTTTAAAATTAAGTATAATTTTCATTAGTTTTTACTCACAATCGCATTTTTTAAAATGTTTCTTTTCTTTTCAGTTGCTGGGGACCATTGTAACCTACGAATTAGTGTTGCTGCAATTTAATAAATAAATCAAGAACTTAATAATTATAATTCCTGTTTGTAAATCAATGTAAGAAACCTTGAGATTTTGTTTCTATTTGTGAAATCGTTGTACAGGAAAACGACGGTAACATTCATTCAATAATTTTTTTTAAATCGAGTCTGAATATCGGTTATCAAGAACATACATAATGGACAACAAAATAAAAGAAATGCTACGTTTTACTCGCGTTGGAATCATTTCAAATGCATGTAAAGCATAGGTACGCTTAAAGTATGAGCTTGAAAAATGTAATTCTGCTAAAGCATTATTGTGTTTTATTTACTTCCTTAGTTATGGACAATATTGTAGTAAAACTTCTATTAATTTCTTTAAATCGGAATTAAAAATGCAAATTAGATATTACTCTTTTCCTTACACACAAATCTTCAATGAATTTTTATCATAACCTTTTTCTACCCATCTCTAACATACCAAACGAAATGTAATAATGAACGCCTCCACATAATTCGTAATATTCACCTCGCTAAGTATTCTTTAACACGTTTCCATTTAAAGGCCAGCGTACATATATGACGGAGCGTTAATTTATTTTGAATTGGGAACAATGTAGATAACAGCAGGATAATTCTCGTTATTATATTAGTTTAAAACCTTATTTCTATCTAATGCCAATAAATTTCAAACGTCACACGTACCTTTTATTTGACGTAATAAATTCACGTTATGTCAAATTTGACACTTTATTAACCAATGAGATAGCTATAGCAAACATACACACAACCGTAATGTAGTTATACATTTACAAGAATTAGCCTTTCCGTTCAATCAACTAGCTTAGTGCATTCCAATCCTGAACATAAGCCTTTCCCAAGTCCCAACACGTGTACAGTGCGCATTCAGTTCGACCTACAGGCTTAGGTTAACAGTGAAAAAAATAATGCTCTACGCTGCGCTTTGTCAAATGTACGCCAGCCCTTAACATTCGCGCGTCTTGTTAACAAATTGAATCAAAATGTAAATTTATGATCAAAGAAAAACCTCATACGTAAATCGGCTTATCACATATTACGCCAAAATCTTCTTAGACGTAAATTAAGTATGTTTGTGAAAATCGTCGCTTCAGGCGGTTTCGATCACGTTGTATTAATATTTTTTTCATCAAATGTTACATTTAAAAAGGTAAACGTGAATTGTGTAGGTGTATTTGTTGGCTTTCATATTTATGGGAGGAAAGTATTTTAATTCTTTATAAGGAAATAATATCTTTATGAAATTTTAATAAATTCTAAAGATTAAATGGCCGTCTTCGGCCTTCCGCATGAAGTCCTAAACTACGTTTTAGTAGTAGTAATAGTATATTCCTCACATATTTCTCACAGTTTTACACAACGCCATCTAGTCCCAAACTAAGCAGAGCTTGTACTATGGGTACTAGACAACGGATATACATATATATATATATTTTAAATTATAAATACCAAGGTACATATTACACATAGATAACAACCAGACCAATGCAAACCATCATGTTCATGTACTTACACGAAGATGTGCATTACGTATGCTTAAAACTTTAAAAAAATAATCTGTTCTAAAAGAACTGACACTGTAAATGAAACCATAACTTATTCATAAAGATCAAGAACATCTTTCATTATTGGTTTCAAGTAAAATATTGATCTTGCGACCGAAGACCTATCTTAGAATTTTCTAGTAAAAAGTCTGTATAGCCTATTTCATACAAACACAGCTGTGACTCGATATTTCAAGATATTGAACTATACGAGTATAAAACGTTAGGTAAAATAGTAAACGCGTGGCCGAAGGCCTATCCTGTTTCGATTATCAACAGACATCAAAAAGGAGAAGGTTCTCAATTCGACTGTGTTTTTTTTAAATGTTTGTTCATAACTCCGTCAATTATAAACCGATTAGAAAAACTTTTTTATTTGAAAGAGTAAGCATTCTGAATGGATCCTAAGGTCCTATAGAAATCCTTAAAATAGGTACAGTAATTTAAGTTATATCTAGAAGAATATGAAATTTCTGTAAAAAGTAATTTTAAACGAATTTGGGTAAGTATTATAATCGATTTTCTAGTTAAAGTCGGTTTTTTAATTTTATAAAATCTATTACTACGAGTAAGTCTAAATCCACTTTTCATACAAACACAGCTGTGACTCGATATTTTACGATATAGAACTATGTAGTTCATAAACTTGGGCTAAATCATTATTTGACGCAACGGTGTAAACATAATGAGGTTAAAATATTTTAAGATTCTTAGGTCTGCATTTTTACCAACGAGATTATGTCGATATTAAAACGACAATGTTAGTGAAATACAATAATGTTGATTTATTAAATACTTTCTCCGTGTGGTGACGGAGTAAGAATACAATTGTCTAGCAATGAGTGTACGCATTTACAACAAGCTACCTAAGATTCTCAAAACATTAAGTAAAAATGTGTTTAAAATACAATTACATAAGTGGCTTGCTAATTATAATTTCTACAGTGTAAAAGAATTCTTGGAGAAAAAATATTGACATTGTTAACTACTTTGTAATGAAAAGTATTTTGTAATTTGTCTGTTGTTGGCTTTATTTTGTAAAATTTTTGTATGCTACGTGACTACTAGCAAAACATGTAAGTGCTATATAATATATAAATTAACACCTTTGTATACCATGTTTTATGCAAATAAAAGATTTATGTTATGTTTATGTTATGTTACAATATATCACCACCCCATCTCATCCCAAGGGTGTCGTAAAAACCGACTAAGGGACTATCCATAAATATTATCTTTACATAATAAAAAGAAGGAAAACTTGAAATTAAACCCTATACCAATCCGTCTGGCCAGCGTGGTATTAGTAGGCCAAATATCCCTCCGTCCCTGCAGTGGGACATTAATGGGGTGTTATGATTAAATACTTTGATAGAATATTTGGATTATTTTGTAGGTGTGAAGCGACAGAATAGGATTCAACTTGCCTCCCCTTCCTTGAACGTGGAGGAACACCCTTGTTAAACTTTTGAGCTTGGTGGTAAAAAGCCAAAGTTTTTCCATGTGGATATTGATTGGTTATTACTAAACCAATTTTGATAACGTAAGCAGAATACCCTGTTAAGCAAAACCATGTTTTTTAATTTTGAGATTTTTTTTATGCACAGGTTTATATATACACAGGTGCGTTGCCGATCTTTTAAAAGGGAATACGCTCGTTTTTTGAAGCTCCCCAAATCGTAGCTAGTTCTACAAAACAGTTGTTCGCGGTAGGAAATTTCGCGAAAATCGCACAGTGGATGACCGCCAACCATACTTTAAAGAGTTTTGTTGGTAAGACACATAAAAAACACATCGAAATTGAACCTTCTTCCCTGAGGTGGTTCAAATCTCTGAAAATTATGTATTTCAGTTCCAACAATCGATTGTCAGAATGACACCGTAGATTTAATATAAAATTTCACCTGACCTATTTGGTAGAAAATTTAATAAGGTGTAAAATATTGAAGTAAAGGGAAAATAACTTTATCATACTAAATATTATGAAGTTTTATTTTTATATTAACGTGTAAAGTTTCGATTACAGTATGTTATTATTGATTTTAGAGGTGAACAGTTTTTGGGTTTGTTTAAACGAGGTTATGTTAGAAACAAATGTTTCTATCAGACATATTACTTATACTCCAGTAAAATAAGCATTCAACCTCGGAATGGAAGCGAATAAGCTGTAAATTTGCATAAACCTTTGTTTTGGTGTACTAATGACTGGTAGAAAAGTCTCATATGATCACGTGTCTGCGTCATAAGTTATTCAAGGTCAAAGGTCACGAAAATCAGTTTTTTCCCATTATCTCGTTTTCTATGGGAAATACGCATTTAACGTCAATATAAATATTGTAGATCATAAAACTGTCTACAAAAAATGTCTGAACACTTTCCTCCTAGAAAGCATCGCTTTCAAGATATCGTGACTTTAGAGCGCAGGAAAGTCGTATTTTCGACTATATGCACACACTAGCTTTTTCCCGTGATTTCGCTCGCGTTTATAAATATTATGAAAAATAAGGCTTATTTCAATATATAGTAGCATATGCATGCTTGGTCTCAGCCTAATCGGTTTGAAATTGACAAAGTTACATACAAACTTCCATCCCCTATCTTATCCCTTTAGGGGTAGAATTTATCAAAATCCTTTCTTAGCGGATGCCTACGTTATATCATCTACCTGCATGCCAAAATTCAGCCAGATCTGTCCAGTGGTTTGGGCTGTGCGTTGATCAGAGGCGGTGCGGAAATCTTCTAATTCTATAAAACTCAAAGGTGACCGACATAGATATCTATCAACGCACAGCCCAAACCACTGGACAGATCTGGCTGAATTTTGGCATGCAGGTAGATGATATAACGTAGGCATCCGCTAAGAAAGGATTTTGATAAATTCTACCCCTAAAGGGATAAGATAGGGGATGGAAGTTTGTATGTAACTTTGTCAATTTCAAACCGATTAGGCTGAGACCAAGCATGCATATGCTACTATATATTGAAATAAGCCTTATTTTTCATAATATTTATAAACGCGAGCGAAATCACGGGAAAAAGCTAGTGTGTGCATATAGTCGAAAATACGACTTTCCTGCGCTCTAAAGTCACGATATCTTGAAAGCGATGCTTTCTAGGAGAAAAGTGTTCAGACATTTTTTGTAGACAGTTTTATGATCTACAATATTTATATTGACGTTAAATGCGTATTTCCCATAGAAAACGAGATAATGGGAAAAAACTGATTTTCGTGACCTTCGACCTTGAATAACTTATGACGCAGACACGTGATCATATGAGACTTTTCTACCAGTCATTAGTACACCAAAACAAAGGTTTATGCAAATTTACAGCTTATTCGCTTCCATTCCGAGGTTTGCCCCTAATTAAGCCTTATTTGACTGTACTATTATCAATTTAATTTATAGAGAACAGCTTAAGAACATCACACTAAGAGTAAATACAAGTCAACCCTAATAAAATAAAATAAACAAATTACCGCCGACTTATCGTCATGCCCAATTTACACGTCGACAAGTACAGTAGCGAGTTAACTTGCCTCAATGGCGAGTTAAGTCACTTTATGCGTGTGGACGGCAAAAGCGAGTTAAGTAGTAAGTTGCCGATTATGTTGATTTGAATACAGCTCGATCCTATTTTTTGGCGAGTTAAGTACGAAGTAGCCCCCTCTCTCGCGTCTCCCTCACCCCGCCGGCTCGGCGCTCGCAGCGCCCGCCGTGTAGACGGGCGAGTTTAGTAAGTTCTAATAATGTATTTATTTTTATTTTTATCTGTTTTTTAATGTGTACGTATTTACAAAAGTATTTAAGTATATTTATGCGTTGTCTAGTACCCATAGTATAAGCTCTGGTTAGTTTTTTTTTCTGGTTCGTTTGTGTAAAACTGTGAGGAATATTTATTTTTTTATTATTCTATACTTTTTTATTAAAATTTCATTTTCAATGTGTTGTGCAAGTGTTAATACTACTTCTCGTATAATAACGAGTAAATTGGTATTCAATGTCCATTTTATCGATTAAAATAATCGTAAACAATCTCAGGCGACGCACGCACGGACGACTTGACTAGTCTCCGTCTCTGATCGGCAACTTATGAGCTGTACTCGCCTACGTGTGAACTGTACTTACTACTTATTACTTACTACATAACTGTCTATTTTTTTAACTCGCTACTGTACTTGTCGATGTGTAAATCGGGCATAAGCGACATTTTTACCTAAATAAATTTTTTTTTATCACAAATGACATTTTGGGATCATGATCTGTCGAAAAAAAGGGGGAAAATACACTAATTAAGAAGTTATAGCAAGTGCTAAATTTATCGTGGCACAACAGTTTTCTATTTTTCAACCGACTTCAAAAAAGAGGAGGTTCTCAATTCGGTTGTATTTTTTTTTTTTTTATTTTTTTTTTTATTTTTTGTGTTTGTTACCTGATTTCTCGAAAACGGCTAGACCGATTTGAAAAATTTTTTTTTTGTTCGTATGGGTATGCTTCCCATTTGGTCCCATTGTCACCAGATCTGGATCTGGATGACGGTATCCCAGAGAAATCGAGGGCATCTCTTGAAAATTGTAGGGACGCATTGTGTAAAATCTTGTCATACATGTGCATCTCTGACGTCACTACCAAATAGTCAAGAGTAAGAACTGGTCAGATCCTGGAGACCAGAGTGAGTCGAGGGAACACCTCAACGGCATATTGCAGCTACCTTGTGTTTGGGCTTATTTTAATTGTATTGATGAAGACTTTACAAAACTTTACACAAACATGATCTGATGATGAAGAAGATTGAGGGTCGAGGCAACTCCTCAACGGTATATAGCAGTTACCGAGTGTTTGGGCTTATTTTATTCGTATTGATGAAAACTTTACACAACTTTACACAAACATGATCTCATGATAAAGACGACTGAGGGTCGAAGAAACTCCTCAACGGCATACAGCAGCTACCTTGTGTTTGGGCTTATTTTAATTGTATTGATGAAAACTTAACATTATGAATGTAATCGCAGGTGTGGTTTAAGACTTGAATGAAATTCTTATTTTAAATTAAAATAGGAATTAATAACGGATTATAAATAGACAAAATTGTTGAATTGCATTTAATTTATTTTAAACTTATTCTTTAGATATAACAAATTGATAATAATAATTATTATATTTATTTGATTTATTTTAATTTTAATTAACTTAATTATTATTACCAATTAACCATGCCGAGACGGTGGCTACGCTTTTCGATGTTCTCCCTATTTAAAACTTTTTGCATGTAGGTCCTCCGTTGTTCACTAGTCTCTTTTGAAATGACATTGGAGGTAGATTTCCTACATTAAAAGGCGTTTATCCCTTTCTTCGTTTGTTTCATTCAATCGGCGCTGTCTCATATAAGCAGCGCGTTTCGTAGGTCTACCCATATTCCGACAAAGTAATGTCCCACTGCAGGGACGGGCCTCCTTCTGTGACGGAGAAATACTTGGCCTACTAATACCACGCTGGCCAGGCGGATTGGTATAGGGTTTAATTTTAAGTTTTCCTTCTTTTTATATCTCAATCTCTATTCACGGATAGTCCCTTAGTCGGTTTTTACGACACCCATGGGATGAAATGAGGTGGTGACATATTGTGTTTTCACTCCGTCACCACACGGATTTATAGAATTGGAATTCACTAAAAATTTAGAAATAAAATTAATTTTCACAAAAAAAAAGAACCGACTTCAAAGACAAAAATTGCACTAAAAAGTAATAAATAATTACTTGTATTTTGATTTTACAACAATAAATCAGCCATTATTTCTATTTAATTTTAATTTATAGAATAGGTTCTTTTCATTAAGTATTGTAAAAGTATTGTTAAGGATATTTCTTTAAGAGTCTGTAAATATATTTATTTGTAGATTGTTTAAAAGATAATCAAATTATTACAAATAATGTAATATTATTGTTATTTTTGGAGGCGGTGTCAGCCAACGGAATAAGTACGATAATACCTAAGCAAACGGAATGACGGCCATGAATTACAGATTATAAATGACTTCGACATTATATTTGTTGATTGTGTATGGATTAGTTTAAAAATTAAACAAATATTAAACAACTATTCTTATCATATTTAAATAAATATATTTTAAAATACCAGTATCACATTTAAACGTTTTAATATTATATTTAATAACTGATTAAAGCTTTCCAGAACTTAAAATAGATTAGATTTAAAGAAATAATTCGCGAATAGGATCAATAATGCAAAATGTTGTCTACAAGTTCGTTAGAATAGGCAATAAAGTTTTGTATAACACACTCTCATCACTTTAAATGGTTTCTAATTAGATAAATATTGCATTTAAAACGAAAACGGCCGTTTCATTTTCGAATGTGAATTTTATGTAATTATTAGTCTGTGTATAACACGGCGCCATAATATTTGTTTAAGTTTTCAGTCAGAAATAAAAAATGGTATACTTAATAATAACGATCGTGGCTGACACCGACTCCAAAAATAACAATAATATTACATTATTTGTAATAATTTGATTATCTTTTAAACAATCTACAAATAAATATATTTACAGACTCTTAAAGAAATATCCTTAACAATACTTTTACAATACTTAATGAAAAGAACCTATTCTATAAATTAAAATTAAATAGAAATAATGGCTGATTTATTGTTGTAAAATCAAAATACAAGTAATTATTTATTACTTTTTAGTGCAATTTTTGTCTTTGAAGTCGGTTCTTTTTTTTTGTGAAAATTAATTTTATTAAAGTAACCGAGATAACTAATATTACCGTAATACATATATTAAATTTTGGTTACGATAAGTCGGCGGTAATGGATCGATATGTTACAGCCCAAGTAATGAATATGAATATTATACATAATAACTAGCCATTATGTATAAGAGTTACTCAATTTTGATAAAGTGATTAACTCATTAAATTTTACCTTTTAACTGGCAAAAGTCAGAAACAGTTGGTTAGGTTAGGTTAGTATGGTGACCGCCGGCGAGTGCAAGAAGCATTTTTTTATGTAAAACTAGAATATAGTACGTATTACTATATTCTAGCACTCGCCGACCGCTGCCGCGGCTCGTGCGTCCTTTGGTCACCATGCTATCCTAACCAACTGACCTTTGCCTTAATATTGTATTTTTGCCAGTTAAAAGGTAAAATTTCAATGAGTTTTGACTAACATCGATGGTCAAAACCACTTTTGACTGAAAAAACCAGTCAAAAGTGGTTATGAGTTTTGACTATAACATATATAATGGCTAGTTAATGTGATTAATTATGCGACATTTATCACTTTATCAAAATTGAGTAGCCCTTATACATAATGGCTAGTTATTATGTATAATATTCATATTTATTACTTTGGCTCTAACAGATATATTAAATTTCATTACTATTAGCAAAATAAAGAGATTGAAGTAATATTTCCTTGGTATTATTTTCAAATTAGCTTATTCAAAACCGCGAAACACAGCACAGCGGGACAATCAATACAAGTACGAGTAAATTAGGTTGTCCTGACTGATTGATTCATTAACACAGAGCGTAATATGCCGGGGCTACAACAAACATACTCGTACATACATAAACTGTGTGTATTTGTATGATAAATTATGATACTCCGTGTAGTGACGAGGTAAGTATACAGTGTGTCACCACCCCATCTCATCCCATGGGTGTAGTAAAAACCGACTTAGGGACTATCCGTGATTATTATCTTTACTTAATAAAAAGAATGAAAACTTGAAACAAAACCCGGTACCAATCCGTTTGGCCAGCGTGGTATTAGTAGGCCAAGTATCACTCCGTCACGGAAGGAGACCCATCCGTGCAGTGGGACATTAATGGGCTGTTATGATGATGATAATCACCGTAAATCTATTGATGCATGCATTTTCTTCTCCAACACCTATATAAAAAAAGGAATTTAAATTAGCTGTTCTAATTTCTGTAGTCTGCAAAATTCTTTAAGATCGATATAGTTTTTGTAATTTGTAGTAATTTCAAAATGAAAGTGTGTTTTTATAATGTTTAGTTGATTGTTTAATTTTTGGCATTTGCCAATTAATGTAGATATTCAACACTAAAGTGAATTTTTAATTTGATTCAGTAGTTTCTAAGATTAGCGTGCTCAACCAAACAAAGCTTTTTGCTTAAATATAGAAATAGATAATGTTACAGAAACTTTTAGATTTGGCTCTACGTTAGATTATAAAAATACACATCAGATAATTTTACAAAAACCAAAACACACTGCGTATATTTAATACAATATACCCATTTCAGCCTATGGGTGGCGTACAAACAGACTAAGCGACTATCCGTGGATAATATCTTTACGAAATAAAAAGAAGAAAAACTTGAAATCATAATAATTGAATTAGGAAATGCTGCTTAATAGATATTTTGTACGTAAAATAAAAACAAACTGAATTCTTAGCATATTACGATTAGCAGTTAGGGTGCCGGGGTCATCATTTGATTTAGCAAAGAACAATTGCGACTATGACTTTGTTAATGGAGGACTTATGTAGTAGCACTTGTTTGTGTGCGCCCTTCTCTGCCTAGCCAAATTTGGTAAAAACTAAACAAAAAATAGATTTTTTTAGGTGTAAATCTTTTTGTTAAAAATACTGAAAGTTAAAGGTCCCTGCATTAGAACCAAAGACCGTTATTATAACATGAATAATAATATAATTTGTGAAAAGTGTCGTGCTAAATTCGTTCTCGTGTTTTCATTAAAATATTAGCATAATGATTGCTCAATATTTTTGGAGCAGTCACGGGAAATAATATTATACGATTCTATTTCAATATTTGGGATCGATTCTTCTTATCATATTTAAATACAATGATCTTTTTTGTTTCAAAACGACATTAATGGGCTGTTATAATGACGATGTTACTTTCTCGTTCGTTTCTCTTTTTGCACGTAAATTTTTCCAGATTATAATAGACAAGCTGCTTAAGACAAAAGCTGTAAAGTATTATCGCCCTCTAATTTTTTTAATAGCTACCATTGGTTCTCTTCCACCTAAAGAGAATAATATTTTCACACTACTGCTTGGCAGAAACAGTGGCGGTACTTACTAACTTGCTTGCTTGTTTTTTTTTAATGCCAGTGTAATTAACCAGATTAGTGAGGTCTAGTATATACCTAAGAGAACGTCATTCTAATAATGAAATGCATTATGTTCGTCACCTTGACAGTCATAGACTTTTTACTGCAGGCTTAAAAGACCCAGGGTCAAAAAGGACAGGGTAAATATGACCCTGTATTTAATCGAACTCTAAATTAGCTAGCATTTCTTAAATACCTATCTTACAGTAGGCAGATGTGTTATCGACAAAATCCCTTCTAAATAGCTATCTGAGGCTTACCCTTACGTTTTTATGTGAACCAATAATGTCCGTTAGGCTCGCTTGAAGGGTCTGAACAACACACATGGTGTATACAAGGGTCACGAGAAGGTCAGATTGAGGGAAATTGAATTTAGGGAAAATCTATTAACAATACGAATGGGACTGTCGTTAATGTATTTGGAAAATTATATCTTGAGATAATTATTATTTAAGTAATTTTAATTAAATAACAACCCATTATTGTCCCAAAGCATTTTGCAAACAAAGTTAAGCTTGTACTATGGTGTACTAGACAATGAGCAAACAGTTTTTTTGGACAACACATACAAATATAAATATTTCTCACACATTCACACAACGCTACCTAGTCCCAAACTAAGCAAAGCTTATACTATGGATACTAGACAATACAATAATAGGGATAAACATACTAAAATATTTTATATTTTGTAAATACTTACATATTATAGATATAAAACACCCAGACCAATGCAAGCAATCATGTTCATGCACACAAAGATTTGCATTGAGCGGGAATCGAACCCGAGACCTCTGCGTAGCAGTCATGTTATGTTACCACTACGACACAGAGGTCGTCATTTATGTAAATAAAATGATAAATTGTTGCTTCCCTAATGATGCAATGCATGTTACTAAAGATACTCTCTGTCAAGTCTTCTCTACAGTTCATCATAACATCCCGTTAATGTCCTACTGCAGGGACGGGCCTCCTCTCATGACGGAGGGTTACTTAGCCTAATACCACGCTGTCCAGACGGATTGGTATAGGGTTTTATTTCAAGTTTTCCTTCTTTTCATTTCGAAAGATAATAATATTTACGGATAGTCCCTTAGTCGGTTTTTACGACACCCATGGGATGAGATAGGGTGGTGACATATTGTAAAAACGTACGTACGTCTCTACAGTTAAAAACTAAAAATTCAAGCTACAAAATTGCTGTAACATCATCAGAGTCCCAATCGCAGGTAACACCTGTCTCCGTCACAATGATTTATACTCTGTGACACGCGCATGACGTATCTATTATAATTACGAATATTCCTGAGCACGTGACTTTAGAATAGATTAGCGACTCTGATTAATCTTGATATTTGTTTAAATACTTGTAACGTGTTTTTGGTAGGTACATTCTCAAGTACTGTATTGTAGTGTTCGTGCTGGCCACGTTTGATTTTCGTGTGGTGACTGAGTAAGAATACAATATGTCACCACTCCATCTCTGCTCATGGGTGTCGTAAGACCGACTAAGGGACTATCCGTGAATATTTTCTTTACGAAATAAAAAAAACGAAAACTTGAAATAAAACCCTATACCAATCCTTCTGGTCAGCGTTGTATTAGTAGGCCAAGTGTCCCTCCACCACGGAAGGAGGCCCGTCCCTGCAGTGGGACATTAATGGGCTGTTATGTTGATGATGAAGTTTGGCGACTGTTTAAGAATATTGAGTATCCCCATATCAGCATAAATGGACTTCCACTGCTGGACATAGGCATCTTCCAAACATTTTCACCCTGCGCGGACTTGTGCCTCCCTCATCCATCGGCTTCCCGTCCGTCCAGAATACTGAGTGTCCCTATCTTATTCCAAGAGTGTCCAGCAGGCGACTTAGGGACTACTGTTTATCCGTCTCTATCTTTAGCCTTTGTTATTTTTTTTTTTATGATCACGCTTGAGTTTTACAGTGCGGTCCGATTTTGATGATTGTTTCTTTGTTGGATAGGGTTAGCTTTCAATGTGGTCCCATAAACAAAATCACAAAGATTTTTTTGGAGTCGGTGTCCTCTATTTAGTTGAACTCAGATAGACTGGCACCGACTCCAAAAAAAACTTGGTTTTATGATTAATGTGTATCTAGTAAAAATTAAGGATATTTTTTTTACTTTTTAGTTCTTTTTTGTTTCGTTGGCTATACTCGTATTGCTGTTACAAATTATTTTTTATTTATTTATTTTCACCCATTCAACAGATAGGTATACTAATGCTCAAAACTCCATAATTCAAATTATAGCCATGGAAATTACAACTCCTAAAACAGGTCACGTGTAAATTAAGCGCAATTATAATATTTCATTGTGACCTAGATTCTTAAAAATGAGAATTTCATACCTTCGAGTTAAAAGGGGAAAAATTACCAAAAATCTAATCGTAAATGTAATTTATTACTTGGCAAACCCAATTATTCAGCAATGTATCATACGTTCTGTAACCACCAGAAACACGCGCCATTTTGTGCATATTTTTTGCATTTAAATTATCACATGACTTTGTTATTTGGGTCAAAGAACTTAGTTAATTAAAGATTGGAAAACTTGTCTCATTCAATAGCTACAATTTTCCCAGACTTAACTTTTAAACTATCGCTTTTAATTATTATCATAACAGCCCATTAATGTCCCACTGCATTATTCTATTCATTATGCTACAATTTAAAAGTATGGCATAGAAAAGCAGTTGCTAAGCTTACAGTACAATACGTTATTAACCTACTAGATAAAATAATATAGGTAATCAGTATAATGCTCCATGTCTATAAAAAAATAGTTTTATAGAGGAGGTGGACTTTTATGATAGTCGAACGAGGAAGCGCAGGCTTTTTATTGATTTATATCATCATCAATATAAATTTATGCCGTAGCTAGAAAAACATTTATAGTAAAGTAAATAAATTTTTTGTAATACTTAGTTTTTTTTCTATGTCGTAGTTTAGTTTATTTAGAAATTCCATATCGACAGGGTTTTTTTGAAATGTCATTTATTTAAAATAACCGATTAAAAAAAAACCCTATCGATATGGAATTTCTAAATTAATTATTTATTAATTAATTATAAATTTTTTAATTTCTTTCATATCGATAGGGATGTAATAATAAAATATCTGATGTAATATATCCTTATATTACATCAGCATGTCAATTCTCGTCCGTAAAATTCGGTTAAGTTAACTTTTATTTGTCAAATTGTCTCACTCTAAATAAAACTTTAACACGACCACAAAAGATTACAATTGCAATAGCAAAAACATGACAACTAAAAGTTAACTTAACCGAATTTTAGGAACGAGAATTGACATGCAGATTAAAATATTTTAATTAATTAATAATTTCGTCCATTTTGTTTTCAGATTAAACTTTTTCAAATGTGTAATTGAACCAAAAGTCTGTGCTTATGATTTATTTATTGAAAGTTAACTAAAAAGGTACAGGCCAATTACATTAATTAACTTAGAATTAATGATCTTAAATTAACATGGAACAGTGGACACCCGTTCATACACTTTCTCGCAAAACACTAAACATACACGCATGATTTCATTCCATTCATCCGCGAACACAACATACTCTGGATGTTGCCTCAAAGGGTCATCGAGTAGTTAAAATAATAACTATGCTACATAGCTTGTCTAGGACAGGACAGGAAACCAGGTGGAATTCCTTTTTTGTCAAAGATGAGAATTAAAATATATAAATTCTCTGTGTGAGTGTCATTAAAACAGACAAAGGAATTAAACGCTGATGTAATCTATATGAAATCAAGATGGAAAACTAATTTAAAATGTGTGTACCAATCCGTCTGACTGGCGTGGTATGGGTAGGTTAAGTTATATTGAGAGGCTTTTAGAAAAAATAAACTGAGGGCCCTCAGTTTATTTTTGCCCCACCACAGCCCATGTAAAGTAGTAATTGTCGTCAGAGACAAACTACTCGTCCTCAAAAAAATAAACAATTCACTTTTGTTTTTCTAAGAATCGATTTTAAAGGCCACCAGAACCAGAGTGGCCCAGACCCAAAATACAATTATGTGGATCTGCCAAAAGAGTTTATGCGAAATTTTAAGTTAATGTAACTTAAAAAAAATATATGGACAGTATGTTTGATATTTGTAAAAATATGATGTAGTTATTGATAAAATTTAGATAAACTATTAAAACAATCGGTATTTTACTTATTTACCATTTTATTTGGACATGGGCCACTATGGCATTTAGCATTGACAATAAATTTAAAAATTGTGTAGTGGGTTGGGCCACTAGGTATAAAACTTATAACCTTTTCTTTTGATTTAAATGCAAGTTGGCCTTTTTAAACTTAAATAGGATAAATTAAAATTAAAACTAACTTATTTACTGTGTAATTTTGATTAAATTTGTGTTTTATCTTAATTTTTTTTTCTTAGTTTAATTTTGACTTTAGACTATATTAATTTTAGCTTATTTATAAACACTTAGCGCGTCTTAGGACAATCTGGTATGGTTATTTATTTAATAAATAGGTTTAGTTAAGCCTTTTAAAATAAAAAATAACATTTCATTTACGTGGGCAAAACCATACATTGAATAACACGTAAACACTGCACTTAGATAACTAGTTTCGAATCGTTTCCAATCCTATTAATAAATATACTTAACTTTTTTTGAATGTCAGAATATTGTAATAAACTAAATAAATAAGGCTTCTAATGATAACATCGCACTTTTGGTGATTTTTAGGCTTACATACAAAATAATGGATAAAAAGTGCCAATAATCGAATGCAAATATTAAAGATTTTATTAGCCAAACTATTGGAGTAAGTTAAGTATTTAAGTTTTTCTTATCTATGACTTAAATGCTTGATTTTTTTTGAAAAATTGGCTCAATATCAAATAATTAGACTGACGTAGTTAATGTTCCGAAGGATGCCTAACATAATATAAGACTACTGTGACGAGGTATAGTTCATAGCTGCTAAGCAGACGTCTCAACTTTATTCATTTCATTAACTTATTGATTTAAATTTTATTCTACTTAGTCTAAGTTTACACAGTTAAAAATTACTAAACTTTGCCAACGCTGTCTAGGTAGTAAAAAAGAAGGGATACTTACTACAAACTCAATTACTGTATTTTTCAGACGTCAGTTTCCATTTTACATTTCAATTTACAAATGTTTACATTTGTCTCGTATTAAATTAAGCAATTGTGTATAAAAACAAAACATTTAAAACTCTGGTTTGATTCCCTCTTAAACTAAGTTTGCAAGCTGCTGCCGCTGGCCAGACGGATTGGTATAGGGTTTAATTTCAAGTTTTCATTCTTTTTATTTCGTAAAGACAATATTCACGGAAAGTCTCTTAGTCGCTTTTTACGACACCTATGGGATGAGATGGTAACATATTGTATTCTTAATCTGTCACCACTCGATTTTTTTTTATTTAATTTCCAATTAAAAAACTTACTTAAGCTAGAGACTAATTATAATGGTATGGTGTTCTTGGTATCACATAGTAATAAATTACTAAACCTATTCTGATAAAATTGCCATGAGACTAATCTGAATGAAAACTCTTTCTCTTTCTTTCTCTCTTATCGGTTTATAATTGACTGAGTTATGAGTTCCAAACATCAAAAAAATATTTGGAGTCGGATAAAAAGAAAAGCTTAGTTAGTAGTGATAAGTATATTACATCTTTGTAGTCTGTGATGGCCTAATATATAATTTATAATCATAAAGATCATATATTATAGTTAGCTTCTTACCCGTCTGTAACGCCCCTACATTTAAAAACGATTTTTCAAATTAACTATCCAAGACCAGCGAAAAACTCCATACTTACATTGTTTTACTACGGAACTCTAGAGAGATAAACTTGCCATTTATGTCAACTTCAATGTAGTCAGTGGATTCATTCTTAATTACACTCATTGTAACTCCAGCTAGATCTATCCTAAACAAAAATACTTTAAATTATGGTAATTTATAAGTTTGAATTAGTTGCCGCCAAAAAACAAAAAAATATTGACTAATAAATTGATATTCTTCCCTTTAAACTTATTGCAGTACTGCAAACTTCTTGCACGCTTACGTAAAATAATGAAAAATTTATACACACTTATTTCTAAAAAACACTATTCAGTTAATAAAAAGTACAAAAATAATAATCTCTACTCGTAAAAACATAAGTTTCAAAACCAGAGTAACTCATGTCACATGAGTCAAAATGGCGCCGAAAACCATAGTGACCCAAGTGATTTGGGTCACTGTGCTCTATCACTATTACTTTAAAATTCGAAATGGCAAAACTGTTTTTTATAACGCCATCTATGATTTTATTTTAAAATTAACTTAAAATCATTTTGATTATAAACTTAGGGGTTTTAAGGGGGCATTGCCGTGCCTAACTAAAAAAATCACAAATTGTGGTCTGGGCCGCTCTGGTTCTGGTGGCCTGAATTCAAGGTGTAGCTATGGTTGTAATCATGGTGGTAGTGACATTTATCAGAAGTGTGGAAGTGTTGCTAGTCGATGACGGCGATGAGTTGAACTGAAACATTACTAGCTCATACGTCACTATGGTGCCGGCAACCTGAAACAATCAGGGGTGTTATTACAAAAATTGCATTTTATTTAAAAAATTTTTGATTACACTACACTACATGTAGTTAACTACATCTTGTAGCCGACTACATCTTGTAGGAGACTACATTATGTAGTCTTTATTTAATAATTAAATAATTAACTGGATATGGAAAGACTACATGTAGTCTCCTACAAGATGTAGTTGACTACATGTAGTCTAGTGTAATCGGCGCTTTAGTCAAAACTATGCAGACTGTAAATAAACAAACATTAATACTTTTTCAAACTATTACAATTTAATATTTTGACAGTTTCAAGACAGTTTTCATAACTGTGTTCGGACTAGTAAAGGTACTTAGTTTCCATAACATCAACAGTGTCGGAATATTAACTATTGAAATGACTTATTATTCTGACATTATTTGATAGTCGAAGCAACTGAACAGATTAAGATTGAAGTGGTTTTTATGTGTCTTTTAAATACAATTCTTATCTCTAATTAATAACTATAACATTAATACTCACGCTTAAAAGCAATCCTCGTGTCACTAGAAAGTATTGTAGTCCACTTAACGCAACCTTATCTCCGTTTACTTGATCCAAAAACCTTTGTACCTACAAAAAAACGTTATAAAAATGGGTGTAATACGTGACAACGAAAAGTGAAACAACGACCCTTTAAGTTTACTACAACGAATCACGTAACAACGAATGCACGCCACCACGAATATCGTAACAACGAAGTCATGCGACCTCGAATAATACGACCCCTTTTATGGTATCAATTCCTCACACATTCTCGGAATACGCGATGAAACTTTTAATCTAGATACGTCTATTGAAAAGGTAACTCCCGCTCCCTTCTAGGAATCAATCTCTGTACTTTTACAAACTTACATAATGATCGCATTGCACAGCCCTAAGAAGTACTACATTTTGCAAAACAGACTTCTTCAACATGTAACAGCCCATTAATGTCCCAGTGCAGGGACGGGCCTCCTACCGTGACGGAGGGATATTTGGCCTACTAATACCACGGATTAATAGACGGATTGGTACATTTCAAATTTATCTTCTTTTTATTTTGTAAAGAATTTACTCTTAAGTAGTCGGTTTTTACGACACCCATGGGATGAAATAGGGTGGTGACATATTGTATTCTTACTCCGTCACCACACGGAGAACATATAATCATATCTTAAACATAATATGTCATGTAGAAGAGTGAATTTTATAATCAGGCGCGTTAATGTTCTTTTTATAACCATGACGCATAACATAGGTTTTTTAATAGTTTAACTATGACTTGTCCTTCTTCGTGTGGTGACGGAGTATGAATACAATATGTCACCACCCCATCTTATCCCATGGGTTTCGTAAATACCGACTAAGGGACTATCCGTGAATATTATCTTTACCTAATATAAAGAAGGAAAATCTGAAATTAAACCCTATACCAATCCGTCTGACCAGTATGGTATTAGTAGGCCCAGTATCTCTCCGTCTCTGAAGGAGGCCCGTCTCTGCAGTGGGACATTAATGGGCTGTTATGATGTCCTTCTTCAAACGAGGTTTAAAGAGACAATTAAATCTAGGGTAGGCAGTGGCTTGACTGTTCTCTTACATTGCTAAGAACAATGAGTGGCGCTTTTCACCTACCATCAGGTTGCTTGTTAGCTTCCTAATCTAGCACCACAAGGTAATAAAAAAAACCTTCTCATACTTTCATCATTATCATCATAACAGCCCATTAATGTCCCACTGCAGAAACGGGCCTCCTGCAGTGACGGAGGGTTACTTGGCCTACTATTACTCATACTCATACTTTACCTCAATACAATAAACAGGCGAAGGAACATCATACAACACAGTGGCAGGGACTGAAGATGCCGTGTTCACTTGTGCAGCTATCAAAGATACTGCGACCGATCTTGATATTAAGTATACGAGGGAGAATATGAAGTATGTAGCGGCCTCGTGACCACCTAAAGGACCTGTTCTGGAAACGTTAAAACCATGTGTAAATTACAAAATTATGGTTAAACATTAGTACATTAATAATGTTAATTTTATAATACGAATATGTCTAAAATACAAATCTACAAACTATCTATCTAGGTAGATATCTATTTTAGTAAAAATTAAAATTTGTCATAACGATCCATTATCTTTCCGCGTACCGGAAAGCGCAGGGTGGGGATACCTCTCACACGGTGGACCGAGGACCTAGTTAGGACGTCGGGAAGCCAATGGATGAGAGAGGCATAGGACCGAATAAGGTGGCAATATTTGGAGGAGGCCTATGTCCAGCAGTGACTGTGGACGTCAATTGGCTGATTATGATGATGATGAATCCATTAATGTTGTTAAGCGGAGATGGGCCTCCTCCATTGTGAAAGAATAGCTTAACCCAAAAAACACATCTTCCACATAAGGAATCAAACCCTGTGACTGTTACAATCATATATATAAATAAGTCATTAAATAATTGTTCTGCGGAGGACTCGAAGTCGCGACCTATGGCACAGCAACTCCAAAAAGTTACAAAAAAAGAATTACAAGTGTTGGGCTGAGTGTTAGTGTATTCAAAAAAAATAATGTAGGTATATGAAGAAATAAGTGCATGTATCCATACCTACTAATATCATAAATAGGAAAGTGTGTCTGTCTGTTTGTCTTTCTTTCACGGCAAATCGGAGCGACCAATTGACATGATTTTTTAAGTGGAGTTAGTTGAAGGGATGGAGAGTAACATAGGCTACTTTTTGCTTCTTTCTAACCCCCCATTTCCCAAAAGACGCGAGCGAAGCAAAGCCTGGTTTATTATAATTGAGAAATATTACTTACTTTTTTATTTTTCCACTGCAGCCTTCAGTATAGCCTTTCAAGCCATCCCTGCAATAAATAAAATACAGTTAAATGTTTGACGCTTACTTATATAATATTTCCTCTATTTGCCTCTAGACTTCCTACATGTTTCTGGTGCCTTTTATTTACAAAGGTTCTCAGCAGAACTCGTAAAAAGTCTGCCAACTTTACGTCTTCCGGAATTAGTCGGAAACTTTACCCGTAAATTTAAGAAATTTAAAATTCTAATCGCCTTCGTGACATTTACGTGCTTCTGGGATAGAAGCAGTACCTGGTGTAGATAAAGATCTACTCCAGGCACTGTTCTGTCAGTGAATTCCTCACGCTATGCCTGTAGTCACATTATTTGGACAACCTAAGAGGCTATATTAGACACGTTAGATCTTTAGCGAATCTTTTTATTTTATTATAATCTGACGACCTCTTTGGCGTAGTGGTTTTATTACATGGCTGGGTTCGATTCCCGCTCAATGCTAATTTTTGTAGAGATGAACATGATTGTTTGCATTGGTCTGAGTGTTTTTATGTATAACTAGCTGACCCGTGCCCACTTCGTTGGGCGGCGAAAAAAACGCTTCCCTTTTTTAAAAATATTTCATTACTGCTCCTCTCTTATTAGTCATAGCGTGATACTATTAATATAGCCTATGGCACTCCCCGATAAATGGTCTATTTAACACAAAAATAATTTAAAAAATCGGTTCTGAAGATCCAGAGATTACCCCCTACAACTTCACAAACTTACAAACTCACAAACTTTACCTCTTTATAATATTAGTAGGTATAGAGTATTATCCATGTAACTATGGATTAAGAATACATGGTATTAATCAATAAACCAATTAGCCTATCGCAGTCTACTTCTGGACAAAATGCCTCTCCCAACAAACGCCACAGAACAGGGTTCTCCGCCCTACGAATTTAGTCCGACTAAGAGATCTTCTTGATCTTTCTATCCGTGTGGTGACGGAGTAAGAATACAATATGTCATCACCCCATCTCATCCCATGGATGTTTTTGGTTGAGGGCCCTCCGCCCCACCACAGCCCGTGTAAAGTAGTAGCGGTCGTCAGAGACCAACTACTCGTCCTAAACAAAAAAAAAACCATAGGTGTCGTAAAAACCGACTAAGGGAATAACCGTAACTACTATGCTTACGAAATAAAAAGAAGGAAAACTTGAAATTAAACCCTATACCAATTCGTCTGGCCAGCGTGGTATTAGTAGGCCAAGTAACCCTCCGTCACGTGAGGAGGAGGCCCGTCCCTGCAGTGGGACATTAATAGGCTGTTATGATGAAGCGATCTTTTTGAGGTAGAATTAATTTATAGTACCTACAAGTATTTAAAATTAAAATCTTACTCCAACCAAAATGTTGATACTAAGATACATTCATCTATACTAACATCGCGTTAGACAGATATTTTACGTTATTCGCGCATTATTTTAAAACTGAGATATCTTTCAAACTAATAATCGGATCTCATCGCTATAAAGGTCAATTTTGTTTAAAATTAAATAAATATAATGATTAACGTAATTTATTTTGATAAGGGTCAATACCATATGCATAAAATACCTTTACAAACAATGCATTTCTTTAAGTCAACCTTAGAAGATAGATATATGCTATCATTGACTTAATTGTAAAACTTTTTTAAAGGTACAATTCTCTAATACATCATTTCAGTATATCTCCAGACGTTTAAGCAGCAGAAGCAAAATAAAAGTTTTTAAGCGTCCCTTTTATATACATATTTCATTACTGTTCTACTCCTATTAGACATAGCGTGATACTATATAGCCTATAACACTCCCCGATAAATGGACTAAGAAACACAGAAATATTTTTTTAAATCGGTTCTGTAGATTCAGATATTACCCCCTACAACGACACAAACACACAAACTTTACCTCTTTATAATATTAGTATAGATTTAATATAACTTATAATTGATATAACACATACGATTCATGGTTAATTTTATTAAAATTTAAAAGGAATAACTTATAATTAATAGCACTTCATAATAAAATAGTTATGGATTATTTACAAACTCATCATATCAGCAGAGTAGCCAACTGCAAAGTCATACCCGGTGAGAGTCTCACTGCACAACACCGTCTCCTTGTTATGGATCTGCGTTTCAAGCCTGCTAGCAAGCCCATTGAGCGCTGTAGACGCCAAATCAAGTGGTGGCGGCTTGATGAATCCAAGTCACAAGAGTTTTGCTCAGCCATCCAGGACAAATGTGCCAAAATGGATGATGCTGAGCCAGTCCAAGACTACTGGGACAGGATTCAGGCTGCGATCACTGGTGAAGCGAAAACAGTGCTCGGCATGTCAAAGGGTGGATGTAGATGTGACAAGGAGACGTGGTGGTGGAACGTCACGGTCCAGAGGGAGATTAAAGAGAAGAAAGCACTCTTCAAAGCGTGGCAAGCGTCCGGATCTTCTGAAGATCGCGACGCATACAGGGTTGCTAAACGTGCCACTAAGAAAGCCGTAGCCAGGGCCAGACAAGCCTACGTACAGTCACTGTACGATAAGCTGGAATCATCTGAGGGGCAGAGGCTTGTCTATAAGTTGGCGCGTTCTAGGTCCTTGGCGGCACAGGACATCTCGAAGTGCCGCTATATTAAGGGCCCAGACGGCAACCTTCTATGCGATGACCTCGCGGTGAAGGAGAGATGGCGCTCTTATTTTCACGAGCTGCTAAATCAGCAGCATAAAGAGGTGCAACCTCCAAATCTCCCTCCGAACCAGGGACTCTCGCCACCGATAACGCCTGAAGAAGTCCATCTAGCTCTTCGCCACATGAAGAATCGGAAGGCTGTCGGACCCGATGGAGTGCCCATTGAGGCCTGGAAGGCAATGGGTTCTTGCGGTGTGGGCATGTTAACTGACCTTTTTAACCGCGCACTCTTCACCGGTAAAATCCCTGACCAATGGAGACGGAGCTTTATCACCCCCGTCTTTAAAGGGAAGGGATCGGTGCAAGAGTGTAGCAACTATCGCGGTATTAAGATTATGTCCCACACCATGAAGCTCTTTGAGCGTATAATGGACTCTCGGATCCGGCAGGAGAGTAGCGTCTCGGAGTGTCAATATGGGTTTCGTCCTGGTCGAGGGACCATGGATCCTGTTTTTGCCCTAAGGATCCTCATGGAGAAATACAAATCGAAGAATACGCCGCTCCATTTCCTGTTTCTGGACATGGAGAAGGCCTTCGACTGTGTTCCCCGTGTGATGATCTGGTGGGCTATGAGATCCAAAGGGATTCCAGAGATCTATTTTGACATTATCCGGGACTTGTACTGGGATTCCGTTTCTGTAGTCAGGACTGCTGTTGGCGATACCATATCCTTCCCCATTACCGTAGGTGTACACCAAGGCTCGGTTCTCAGTCCTTATCTGTTTAGTGTGATATTGGACGAAGTGTCGAAACACATTATCGGCACACTTGAGCAACCCCCGTGGTTGCTCATGTATGCGGACGATATCGCACTGGCGGATGCGGACAGAGGGAGACTGGTGAGACGAGCAAATGTATGGAAGGAGACGCTTGAGAACGGCGGTCTTAAACTGAATGTGGCGAAGACTGAGTACATGGCTAGTAATGTTTCGGATCCCCTACCCGTGCGCATAGGCGAAGACTTGGTCAAGCGTACGGACCAGTTTAAATACCTGGGATCAGTACTTTGCGCGTCCGGTGACATCGATGGTGACGTCAAGGCTCGCATAAGTGCGGCATGGGCAAAGTGGCGTGAGGTGACAGGTGTCATCTGTGACCCCAAAATGCCGGTGAGGTTGAAGGGACAGGTCTATAAATCCATCATTAGGCCTGTCCTTTTACATGGTAGCGAAGCGTGGCCAGTGCTTGAGCGACACAAGCAGGAGCTGCGTGTCACGGAAATGAAAATGCTGCGCTGGATGTGCGGGGTTTCAAGGAAAGACCGTGTAAGAAACTCCCGCATCCGAGGCAGCCTTCATGTCCGTGACATAGCAGATAAATTGCAGGAAAATCGCCTACGCTGGTACGGTCACGTTTTGTGGAAACCGGCAAATTACGTTGGGAACAGATGTCTAGCCATGGCGCCTCCGCCTGGACCCGGCAGAAGAGGGAGACCCAAAAAATGCTGGCTTGACGTCGCCAGGGATGACATGCGTGCCAATGGCCTTGCAATAAAGGATGCCGAAGACCGTGCGAAGTGGAGAAAGAGAAGCCGGAAAGCAGACCCCAGGCTCTATGGCTCTCGAGCTGTGGACGCAACTGGGAACTTGCAAAGATAAAGAAGAAGAGGAGGATTATTTACAAACTCATTTATTTTTGAGTATGATTACTACTGGTAACGCTATCTCGTGAACAAAAGAAACGAAATTTAAATTCATTCAACATTGAACCAAATCCATTTTTCATGGCCCCTGATTTGTATTGGACTGTTCTAATATAAAGAGATCAAGCGATATCTCGAGTATTACTTATCCGATTTTGATGAATCATACCTCAGTTTAAGCCTAATAAAAAAGGCTACAATACAATGTATTGGTCTTAAGATTATATTAATTCGTTTTAAAGATGTGCGGTAACAAACAGACAGACAGACATTAATTCTAAAAATTGTGGTTTCGTGCTTTTTGACTTTTTTCTAGATTTTATAGATAATTTTTATCTGAATTTTCGAAAAGAACAGACATTTCGACATCTACAGTTTTATTATACATGTTGTATATAGATTATTAACATTGAAAAATACATAACTGACAATAAAATATAGAAATACAATCACAAAACATTAAATTATTGTTTAATGTTCTATTTGTTTAACATAATAAGTTTAATTAAGCCACCAACAGATGGCGTTATTTGATATATAGTTAAGATATTTTTATGTTCATCTTATAGCATAATTAAGTTTAGTAGTTAGATATAAAAGCTTTTTCACTCGCCGTTAGAGTTTTCCCGACCGACTAGAGACTGTAGAGGACACCGAGGCGGCGATCAGCGCCCTAACAGAGCACGTTCAATCGTTAATTAACGATTGTTCTCGGACAGTGCCCGTGCCGGAAGACCGGCGCTGGCTACTGCCCGCAGACGTGCGTGATCTGTTGAGGCGCAAGAACGCTGCCACACGTGCCTATGACAGAGCCCCCAGCGAGGAAAATAGGGTTACCCTTAGATACCTGCAGCGGCAGGTCAAAGTACGCGTAAATGAGTTTCGTCAGTCACGATGGGATGCGAAATTGAGCGAGATCGAGCCTTCTCATCTCGCTTTCTGGCAACTATCCCGATCGTTAACGAAGGACGTCTACTCTTCTATGCCTCCTTTGGTCAAGCCTGATAGGACACTAGCGTTTGAGGATGATGACAAGGCCGAATGCCTGGCCGACAGCCTCGAGGCCCAATGCGTGAGCAGTCCTCTTCAGGGAAATACTCATGGAAAATTTCAAATAGATGTCGAAAGCGAAGTGGAACGGCGAGCTTCTCTCCCGGCCCCTCCGCTCGAGGCAGATAGCGACGTTATACCGTTAGTTACACCAGACGAGGTGCAAACCGTCATAAAATCTCTCGCCCCTAAAAAGGCACCCGGCTCGGACGGAATAACGAATAGGGTAATCAAACTATTCCCCGAACGTCTTTTGGTCCTTATGACATGCATATTTAATGCCGCACTAGCAAACTGTGTCTTCCCACAGCAGTGGAAAGACGCCGTGGTTATCGGAATACCGAAACCCGGCAAAAAGAAGTCCGAGCCGGCTAGTTATAGACCGATTAGTCTGCTTAAAGGTTTAGGGAAAATTTACGAGCGGCTTTTGTATAGGAGGCTGTTAGCACACGTGGAGGCCAACAATCTTATTCCAAACGAGCAGTTTGGCTTTCGGGCCAAGCACTCGTCCACCCACCAAGTTCACCGTGTCGTTGAACATGTCAGCGCTCGGCTCATGAAAGGTCAAATGACCGGAGCTCTCTTCTTCGATGTGGCAAAGGCATTCGACAAGGTGTGGCACGCTGGCTTAACATACAAGCTTTTCATGATGGGAGTGCCACACAGACTCGTGCTCATCTTACGAGACTTTCTGTCGAATCGTTCCTTTCGCTACAAAGTCGAAGGGACTCTGTCCCTTGCTCATCCCATCCGGGCCGGAGTCCCTCAGGGCTCCGTCCTCGCCCCCCTTCTGTACTCTCTGTACACCAGAGATATCCCTCGGCCTGCGTGTGTGCAAACAGCCCTTTTTGCAGACGATACAGCGATTTACGCCTCTGGCACCTCCCCTCCCTCGATAGTTAGGCGACTCCAATCTGCGTCCAACGCCCTCAGCGATTGGTTCCAGAAATGGAGGATAACAGTCAACCCCGAAAAGAGTCAAGCGGTGATGTTTCACAAGAAACGGAGCCACTCGCCTCTCTCGGCAGCGACACAGAAAGTCAAGATGTTTGGCTCCCCGATCCCTTGGGCTAAGGAAGCCAAATATCTTGGAGTTCTACTCGACGATAAGCTCTCTTTCCGTCCCCACATAAACATGGTTCGCAAGCGGGCCATGTTTGTGCTGGGACGGCTGCACATGCTCCTCCGGAAGGAGTCTAAGATGTCGATCCGAAACAAAGTTAGGTTATACACTACTTGTATCAGACCAATAATGACGTATGCGTGCGTAGCTTTTGCCCACCTTAGGCCACACAGGATCCATAGGTTACAAACAGTTCAAAATAGGTTCATGCGCAAAGCGACGGGAGCACCGTGGTTCATGCGTAACGAGGATCTCCACATAGACCTCGAGTTGCCTACTATCCAGCAACACATGAAACTCTGTTCCCGCCGCTACTTTGATTCGGCTGCCACTCACCCCAACCAACTAGTGGTTGGGGCGTCCGGGTACATCCCCTCCAAGATTAGTAAAATTCGAAGACCTAGGCATGCTCTCGAAGAGCCGGACGATAGGATTACGATCGCTCAACTTAGAGCTTACACGGCTCGCGAAGCCACAACAAAACGTCCGCGGTTCCGTCCTCGCCGTCGAGGCCGGAATACGCGCCGCGTTCGCTCCTAGAGGGCGTGCCTTCCGCACGTCCTGTTAGTCAGTGACGGTCCAGGCCGAGGTCCGTACCCCAAAGGGGGTGCCCCTGTGGCACGTCACTTAAATGTCTTTGGTTGAGGGCCATCCGCCCCACCACAGCCCGCGTAAAGTAGTAATGGTCGTCTGAGGCCGACTACTCGTCCACACAAATAAAAAAAAAAACCGTTAGAGTTTTATTACATAAAATTCCATCGAGTACTTTTTGGGATTTGTTCTTGGTCCTTCGAGCCGGATAAAAAAATGTTAAATGTCTTTATTTTATTTATTCAAAAATACTGCACGCAGCTTAACTCTAAATATTTTCCAGTCTACATTCCTAAGATAGCGCTGTTTAATATCTCACTTTGTAAACATAAACTACGTATAAAACTAAAACTACTTATTCTTGAGCATTTTAAATTCAAATATCTTTTGATAGACTGAACCGATTGCAATGAAACAAAAATTAAATGGAACTTCAAGTTACGCTCAATCGTTGTGTATTAAAGGCATCTACATTTTACGTTACATTTAAAAATACTGCACGCAGTTTAACTCTTGATGTAGTTCAGTCTAAGTTTGAAAGATGGCGCTGTTTAATATTAATTAGTTAAATTCAAATATATTTTAATAGACGGAACCGATTGCAATGAAGCAAAAACTAAATAAAATTTCAAGTTACGCTCAATCGTTGTGTATAAAAATCATCTAAATTGCTTTGGTACTTTTAACGTGATGCCCAAACAAATTTTAGGTTACAGATAAACAGACATACAGATAAACAGATAAACAGACAAACAGACAAAAATTCCAAAAATGGTGGAAATGGGTTCTATTGGTTGTCTTTTAATACCCTGGCTATTTTTTTTGGATTTATTTTTAATGTAAAAAAACGACTTTTCTACAGTTTTATTAATAGATATGTATGTATTTACAAAAGAAAAGTATATAAGTATTAATATCCGTTATTCTGTTACCCACAACACAAGCAAGTTAAGCCTAGCTTTGGGAACAAATGGCGCTGTGTACAGATATCCGTGAATATTTATTTATTTATTATTTATATAAAATAATTCAGGGACCAACAAAGCTCTCCTAATTATCTTTCGTTGGACTCATAACTTTAAAATAACTCCTAACCAAACTCGCCACTAACCGTTATCTTAGACAAAACACCTTGGTCGAAGAACTTCGTAAAGAAACACTGCGATAATAAGTAAGCTAACTAGTGCGTTAGTAACGATTGTACCTACTACATGTATAAAACTTTTTTTATATTTTTTTTCTAGAAAATCTTTAGTGCTCTGTATGTTCAAACGATTCCAGTATTCAGTACTTACAAAGAGAACAATGAATAGTGGAATTCTACAAAGGCAATCGTACGTTCGTTGAAATAAAAGTTTTATTTTTTAATACGAATGCTTTACGTATTTTAAACATTATTTAATGTGACTTTTTTGTTAGGAGAATAGTTTATATTCATTATCATCATCATATCAGCCTTTAGACGCCTACTGCTGGACATAGGCCTCCTCCAAACGTTTGGAGGAGTTTATATTACTTACATTCTAATTTTGATTTTTATAAGATTAAGTATTTTGTTTTGAATTTGGTTAATACATTTATCGTAGAAAATATTTAAATGTATGTCAAAATGTGTGGTACCTACAGTTTTATTGGAAATTTCTGTACCAATCAAAACCTTCATAGTTTCAGCCGTGTATCTGGTATTCCAAAGGACATAAAGAAGATACTTTACACTTTGTAATGTAACTGATATGACTCTAAAATCTTATTATATTTTGAACGTATGATAAAATTACTTACACATGAGAAGCTATTCAGCTTTTCATCAATACCATATGAAACAAAAGACTACTGCTGGACATCCTACAAATCATCATCATCATAACAGCCCATTAATGTCCCACTGCAGGGACGGGCCTCCTCCCGTGATGGAGGGATACTTGGCCTACTAATACCACGCTGGCCAGACGGATTGGTATAGGGTTTAATTTCAAGTTTTCCTTCTTTTTATTTCGTAAAGATAATATTCACGGATAGTCCCTTAGTCGGTTTCTACGACACCCATGGGATGAGATGAGGTGTTGACATATTGTATTCTTACTCCGTCACCACAAGGACAATCCTACAAATATTCCCACATTAAATGGATTGAGTCCCACACTTCTTTAGTATTTACAATCTTTTTAACATTTTTTCTTTAGTAGTTTTTTTGTTCTTCAGTATACTTACTCTAAAGTATTAAACAGTTGCAAGCAGATGAAGAACAAGTTATTGGCGAACGATACGAAGATTACACTGCTGATGACGTCATCAACCTTACGTACCACCTGAGTCGCTCGGCAGTAGTCCTCCCTGGAGGCTCTCCAGAATACTTCGGGTAAATACTGGCACAAAACAAAAAAAATATAGTTAAAAGTACAGTTTAAAAAAAATATAGGAGAAGGTATTAATTTTCTTATTTCATCATAACAGCCCATTTATGTCCCACTGCAGGGACGGGCCTCCTCCCGTTACGGAGGGATACTTGGCCTACTATTACCACGCTGGCCAGACAGATTGGTATAGGGTTTAATTGCAAGTTTTCCTTCTTTTTATTTCGTAAAGATAATTTTCACGGATAGTCCCTTAGTCGGTTTTTACGAACACCCATGGGATGAGTTGGGGTAATGACATATTGTATTCTTACTCCGTCACCACACGGAGAATTTTTTTTTTCTTATTTGGCTGTATTTATTTAAGGTTTGTTATTAAAAGTTTGTAGGGTAAGGTTGCGACTAGCGCTTTGTTTGGACCACTTCAATATTTCGCGATCTATTCATATTTTAACCCAATCTTTGCGTCAAAACGATAGATTCACAGCCCCCCACACCGCCCTCCAACCCCCAGTATCGCCGCAGGCAGCATAATGGATGGACGTACATCGATGTGTTTCTCGGACCTCGAATAAATTTTTTACGCGGCAAATGTAAGCATGTAAGTACTGTTCTGTTAAGTATTTTAATGTGATTTTTTTTACTAGTATTGTACATATTAAGAGTACTTACTACCGTATGTTTTTGTTGAGTAACGTGCTACTTTTTTTTTAAATAAACATTTTAGCGAATGTTAGTGAGTTTCTATCAATGGACTGGCACGATGCTCTTTCATTGAACCAGTCCAATCACGGCAACTTCTATAACGTGTCTTATTAAATATTAATTTTTTATTCTCTTTGTTTTAGCATGGCAAAAAGAGGACAATATTATGCCTGGAACTAGCTTTACAAGCATTAAGAGAAAAATAAGTAGGGCTGAGTGAGGCCAGCAGAATGTTTGGAATGCCAAAAGCGACGTTAAAGAGCCTGAAATATTTTTGGGATTTTACATACCAATTAATTAAATATTATAAGAGTCAACTGATTAAAGTTACATTATAATTATCTCACTCTATACATCTTTTTATTTCCGAAAATAAAAGTAATTGGATTTTTTTTCACATGCACCTTGAATGGACCAGCCACCTATAATGCCCTAAGTCCAATCATAGCAACTAAGTGGTCCGATGAAAGAGACGGTGGTTCAAACAAGGAAACCATCATAAAGTTTCATTTTCTTCTTTTGTGACTATATACATAATAATATTAACTTAATATGTTACTTACCGATAATTGAATACACAGACTACCCGTTTACACAGATTTTGTTTCATTTCATGCTCTACTTTAGATACCAGGTCCGTTTAAAATTAAGTGGTCCAATAGTCGCAACCTTACCCTACATTTGTATTGACTGATGGGCCAAGTTATGTTTTATCACAGAATATGTCTGATAGTCCGTACAAAGCGACTTTTGCAAATAAGGAGGGCGAGCATTCCCACCTATTTAGTGCCCTTTAGGATTTGATAGATTTGAGCACATGGTACTATTCAAGGAAATTATTTAACACTAGCTGACCCGTGCCCACTTCGTTGGACGGGAAAAAAAATGCGTACTTTTTTAAACATATTTAATTACTGCTCCACTCCTATTAGTCATAGCGTGATACTATGACACTCCCCGATAAATGGACTATTCAACACAGAAAGAATTTACAAAATCGGTTCAGTAGATCCAGAGATTACCCCCTATAACGTCACAAACACACAAACTTTACCTCTTTATAATATTAGTATAGATATAGATTATTACTTTTATTAAATGGAAAATTTAAAAGCTGTAAAATCAAAGTTCTTAAACGGAGCTTCTGACGTAACTTATTTAACATTTCAAACTTACCTTTCCCTGAGCGGCTAATAGTTTTTTGTTGACTTGTTCCAAACGAGCGGTCAAGTAGTAGCTCATGCAAATCACGAATAAGTCGGAGAAGTTCCAAATGAAAGTGGCTTGGAAGTGGAGAAACTGAAAAAATATTATAAATACTTCTGTTATTATTTAATATTCTTTCGACTTCCAAAGGGCCTAAGTCAGTTGTCTTGTATGTCCAAGTTTTATTTTGTAGTAGCCGTATTGTTTTTAACAGCTGTTGATGCAGTATACATACAACTCAGTGTTGTTTAAGATCAGATTTAAGGCATCATTTATGAGCGCTTGGCGCGCAAAGCTTCATCACCATAACAGCCAATCGACGTCCATTGGTGGACATAGGCCCAAATATTGCCACCTTGTGCTAAAAAAACCTTCAATAATGAATGAATATTATCGGATAGCGTCAACTAATTTATGCAAAACCATTCAGGCCCCAAAAGTCGCTGAACACATTCTAAATTCGAAAACTGCTGAACACTAAAAGTGGCATAAGTCAGTGTCGCAACAATAGTACAAAATAAGCTAAACGTACAAAACGACATAACACGCTGCGCACGGTTATTCCAAAAGTACACAGCAGCACACGCATTGATTTACAAAAAACCCTAGATGCACATTTTCAAACAAAACTAACAGCCAAAAGTGTCACCAAATTATACATACGCAATAAATACGTATAGTAATATCGTAAACATATTTATTTTTCAAATTCAATCTTACACGCATGACATAAAGTTGTATTTAAAAAGTAATAAAATTTAATGATTGACGTTTGCCGGTAGAACAGACGACGATACTTATTTAAAAAAAGCGCATTGTGCGCCTATTTGTTGCGGACGGTTTTGGGAAGTGGAGTGTGTATCTTTGGTTTTTTGTAAATCAATGAGCACACGGGTATTTCAGAAGTATCTGTAAGTACAATTATGTTTACTCGTTGGAATAGATACATAATTTCAACACAATTCATTGAGATTCGATAGCCTAGGGTATAGAACACTCGACTTTGATGAAGTAGACGTGCGTTCGAAACCGGGTTTGTGCCAAGTATTTTTTTTGGTTTCTTAATTTTTTATTTATTGTATTTTATCTAAAAAAAAACAAGTAACTTAAATTCACCGTCACTGTTCACAGGTATTTTAATAAAGTTAAAATATTATTTTTAATTGAAAATTAAATAGTATTTTTATTTAATTTTTAATTTAATGAAGAATGATCATTATGACTTTAAATTGTATGAGAAACATTTTCGGAGATTCGATGATAAGAGTTGTAATGTTATGTAAGAAGAAGCGCTCCCTGTTGTGCGACATTGAACTTAATAGTTTTATGACATGCAACTAAAATTAACTCTAGAGGTGATAAAGCCATTTAATTGGAATTTATAGATTGGAATTTATAGATCAACACAGACAGACAAGTAGATTCGAGTAGTAGATTGGTTTTATTTTTCTCCTTTAATTTACATTTGACAATACAACGCGGCTTTTCTTAGTGCTGTAGCGTTTGTCTGTGTCGATCTATAATTTTAAATGTAGCTTCAATTTTAAGTAAACGACGATTTCAAACAATTTGTAATAAATTTTATGAAATAAAGTATTTTGAAGTTTGAAGTTTGAATTAATTAATTAATTAAATTATTTAATTTAATTGTCGAATATACATTTTTTTCGTAAACGAAGTCGCGGGTTACAGCTTGTATTGAATAATAATAGTAGAAAACAAAATAAGAAAAAAATAAAAATCACAAAAAGTAATCCGTTCCTCAGGATCGAACCAGAGCTGTCTTCTTTTCACCCAAGCTCTATACAAGCAAAGCTATCGTGTTGACAACTGATTTGATGAAATTGTTAATGTTGTATTCCGCTTTGAAATTGGCTTGACTTTTGTCTTCTGTCAAAATCACTCACTACCACGGACGTATACTATAACTGGATCGCTTACTACTATTTCTCTTGATTACAAATTTGATCTCTAAATTGATAGACATATGGTTACTTTTCCGCTATCAATTGTAAAAGTAGAAAAACGAGCCAAGTGAGAGGACTGAAGTCGTAATGCGTCCTTGTCTAGCAAGTATGCCAGTGTAAAATAAAAACTGTTGTGGTAGAATGGTACATTTCTCAAAATCGGAAATAGTACGTTTTAATTAATATTGACCAATAAAATATGTCTATAAATTGATACATTTTTTTACACTTATGTAGATGTGCATAGGCGAAACATAATTATAATAAAAATAAGCTCATTGATACTTTTTGTAGAATTACCTCTTTCAAAATTTGTCGTTAGACAAAAACAATAGGGGAGGTGGGCCTAAAACGGGTACCTACGCTAAGGGAGAAGTACAATAAATATGTCTTAGAAAAAAAATAAGAACTTCTGTTTTTACTTTTCAAATATGTAATTAAGAAAGAACCTAAAATAAGAACAAACATATACATTATCTTTATAATTTCAACAAAAACATAAAACATAGTGGTGGACAGGCATTGCAACTGGAAAGCGCACATCGACGATTTATGCTCGAGAATTCACAGGTTTGTGTATGTACTACATAGACTATTCAGTGTGGCAGGCGCAGACGCAGCATTGCTGGCTTACCATGGTTATGTATCATCTGTACTGCGCTACGGCATTGTGATATGGGGTAATTCCGTAGAGTTTACTAGTGTGCCTTTCAAGCACAGAAAAAATGTGTTAGGTCAATTTGTGGATCAGAGCCTCTCGATAGTTGTGTACCATTATTTAAAAAACTAAAGATCCTGCCACTGCCATCTTTATATATATTTGAAACCTGTATATTTGTACATAAAAATGGATATTTATTTGAAAAACACAATGACGTGGTAACCAGAGCTAGTCGTAGAATTTATAAACTAAATGTACCAAAACAAAGAATCAACCTATTTTCTAACAATGTGTATTGCATGTCAACCCGTATTTATAACAAGTTACCTGATTTTTACAAATGTCTGAATCTGACCACCTTCAAAAATAAATTATTTCTATTACTTATTGAAAAATGCTATTATTGTACTAAAGACTTTCTTAATGACAAATCTATATGACTTACTACTGACGAGAATTTGTTTCAATATTTGACATGTACCTTTAATTATATTTCCAATTATTTAAATAAGGCTAAATGTTTTCAAATATTTGTACGCTGGAAACAGCAGAATATCATGGCGCTATAATATTGTTATACCTAATATCTCTGTAACCATATTCTGACAAATAAATGCATTATTATTATGTTTCTCTTGTCCATAATACTCGGGTCTATTGGAGACCCGGTTCTTTGGAAGGCATACATCGGGCCGAAGCCAAGACGAAGAGGCCCTTTAAGAGATATTTAATCTGGTAATGGATACACAGGGCAGATACTATCTCTGAACGCACAATATGATACACCCAGAGATGGTCCCTGCCAAGTGCAAAAACTATATATTGTAGTGCATCTCAAAGGATGCAATGCAATAATTATTATTTTTATTTACAAAAAAAAACTTAAGTTTTAGGCGGGGTACCCGTTTTAGGTCCACCTCCCCTACGTCAGGCTAACCTAAAACCTTTCGGTCGGCACATATTGCGATTTTGTGTTATTTTGACGTATTTCGTGTGAAAATGGTGCACTTTTGTTGCGTGAATGGTTGCAAAACAGAATGGTATCCAGGTTGTGGCGTATCTTTCCATAGGTAAGTCAGTTATTAAGATTTATCGTTAGTTTGAAGTAGAGTGACCACACTATCGCGCAAAAAAGGATAATATTATACTTTTACTTCATGTAAATTTTATTGCTGTACAGGATTCCTAAGAATGAATCTGTAGCAGAGAAGTGGAAAGAAGTTATACCTTGTACCTACCCACTACGTCACAACCTGGCAAATTAACTAAAACGTCAGTTGTATGCAACTTGCATTTTAAAAATGAAGATTTTGTCAGCGAGTCAAAAAAACGTTTGAAAAACAACGCAATGCCGTCGGTATTTCCGAAGGTAAGTAGGAACCACATTTTCTTCATAAAAAGTTGATTATAACGGTGAAATATTAGTTTATTATTATTACGGTGAAATTTTAGCGCTGGTTCAAAAGCTCAAAACTTTTTCTTTATTCAGAAAACAATATAATATTATTATATACTTTGTAAATTGATTAATTCTTTTTTTATTTAAAGTCACTTTATCTAATTTATTGTTTTAGGTTTTTGCTGCTGAGAAGACTATTAATGTTCTTAGTAACATGACATTATTTCAACCTTCTACATCGGAACATTCGGAACCTCCTGAGAAAAAGACAGAAAATACAACAAGAATTGGAAAAATCTATTCAAACTGATGACTTAGTATCATCACCTCGAAAAAAGAAATTAAAAAGGGATATCAAATGTCTATCTCAGCGTTTGAAAAGGCGGAATAGTACAATTAATAATCTAAAATCATTACATTCATTAATAAAAAAGAAATGTAATAGTTACTTGGAAGTAAAAGACATGATCGAACTGAATTTTGGAAATATTCACGAAAAAATAAATGAAACAAAATCTAGCCGAGGAATTAGATACAGCGACGGCTTAAAGTCATTTGCTTTGAGTTTGTACTACTATTCAGGAAAAGCTTACATGTTTTTAAGAAATAAAATCAGTCTTCTGCACCCTGCAACTTTACGAAGAATGTTATCAACACATAACTGTAATGTAGGATTCATGTCCGAAGTCTTTAATTTTCTTAAAGTGTAAGCAGACCAGTCTAAGGATATAATTAATGTAGCTCTTATATTTGATTCAATGTCAATCAAATTAGGCAAGAGATATGACGAAAAAAATGACAAATGGTGGGGTAAAATAGATATTGGTGGTATCGTTCCCATTGATGCTGAGAAGTTAGCCTCAGAAGTACTAGTTTTTCAAATCGTTTCACTGAAAGAAAAATTTAAATGTCCAATAGGATATTTTTTTGTAGATAAGATATCTGCTGAAATTCAGGCACAATTAATTTCTACTGCGTTAAGAATGTTAGCCGAAATTAATATAATTGTTCGATGTTTGACATCAGATGGTGCTGCTGCTAATGTGAAAACTTATCGAATATTGGGTTGTGATTTCATCTATCCTAATATCCGATCTTTTTTTAAGCATCCAAGCAAAGATGTTAACGTGCATTGTATTTTGGACCCTGTCCATATGATTAAATTAGCGAGAAACGTATTCGCTGAAACATCTTTGAGTTCTGAAAAAGGTGAAATAAAATTTGACTATATAAAGAAATTACATAAACTGCAATATATTGTATCATATAGCAGGTTATATTGTAGGAAAAATAATAAGCAAAATATTATGTGAGTTTTGTAAAGCAGCCTTGCTAACAAAAAGAGGTCAAAAAGATCATAATTACGATATTCTTGACATTTGTAATTATTCATCGTTTACAACATTCATAGACAGAGGTGGTCTTAAGTATGTTTCAAGAATAGTGTTTGATATTATTAAATTCACTGAAAAAATATTTGTTACCTTATCCCACCAATGTGAACAAAATTTTACGAAAATGTATATGATGAACGTCATTATACATCAATTTTATCCTCGCTTAAATGATATTCCTCACCCAGTACAGTCTCTCACCACTGAACCACGGCATGAATTAGAACTAATTAAATGTATCGCGAACAGATATTTAAGCTTAAGAATGAAAACATTTGCGAAAGAAGAAACCCTTAAAATAATGGGAAATCGCATTTCAATGCGACAACGACTGCACAGAACAATTTTATTCAGTAATGTTTAAATCTTGACTAATATTAAGCTGAAGAGTTGAAATATCTGTTCGTGATATAAGTATATTTAATTAGTTTTTGGTAAAATTTTGTTGTTTTCCATGGCTCACGAATATAAAATAACGAATATATAAACGTTAAACTTCAGCTTCATTTTTTATGGTTCCGCAGAAAAACAATAAAAATTTTACATTTTAAGTTTTTTCACATGGCTTTTACAGGCGCATAGCTGATGTTTTATCAAATAACTAATGCTTCTTTTTTTAGGGTTCCGCAGAATAAAATGTTGTTTTTCTAAAATATTTTTTTCCGGCAGCTACTTACAGCCTGTTGCGATCACTGATTTAGAAACGATAACGGTGGTTAAGCAACTTCGGCGATGTCATTCCATAGATGGGCGACCACTCAGTGGTATTTCATCTGACCGTGCTTCGGAGGGGACAAAACTCCGGTCCCAGTTGTCGTTGTAGGATACAGTCGTTATGTCACGTCATAGGCCTTTTAATAGGGTTCCGCAAAATAAAAAATGGTTAACTTTTGTACATTTTTTTCGTGAACGAAGTCGCGGTTTACAGCTCGTACTAAATAAAAAGGTATAACAATAATGCAAATAGATAACTTAAGATAGGTAGGTCACTTCAGTATCATCCCATCGTGCGATAGTTGGACTCGCACTTGACCGGTTTATTAATAATCATTTATAAAATAGCTAGTTGTTAATAAAGTTCTGTCAATAATTTCTTGTTTTATTTCCTTTGGCAATCCCATCCAATAACTAAAACTAAATCACACCTACAGTCGTACCAGCACTAGTACCTATCCGCACTGACAATCTATTTTACAGCATTGTAGAGCATCCCTACATAATTAAAGAAAAATATCATGGCAGACTTTCCGAGAAAATTATATTTTATGCATACCCTACTAGAAAATGACGTATTATAGTATACGTTCGTGGAGTTAAACGGTTGGCCTATAGAAAAGGACGCACTACGACTCTAAACATCTCTTTCGGCTCTTTTGTTTTTTGGCAGTGCGCTGTCCTGTTATAGTATACGTTCGTGCTACAACTACACTAAAACTCGACCGCAGATATGGGCGACGTTGCCGTTCAGTCATGCGCGGCTCCCGTACACTGCACGAGTTGGCAACATCAATACTTCTGAAATACCCGTGTGCTGATACTTTTGAAATACGAGTGTTCAGATACTTCTGAAATACCCATGTGCAGCTACTTTTGGAATAACCGTGTGCAGCGTGTTATGGTCGTTTTGTACGTTTAGCTTATTTTGTACTCTTGTTGCGACACTGACTTATGCCACTTTTAGTGTTCAGCAGTTTTGGAATTTAAAATGTGTTCAGCGACTTTTGGGGCTGACTGTACCTATTCTTATATGGAAATCAAACTAATGGCTCGGGTAGCATGAGTAGCATGAGTGCAAAGATAGCCTAACCCAGAAAGCTAAGGATTGAGTAGACTTCTTATGTATTTTTTTATAAATTTCTTTGATAAATAACTTAGCTACGTGGAAAAGTAATGGTAAAAGTTAAATTTAATAACAATTATTTGATACATTACTCTATTTAATAACAATTATTTGATACATTGCTTTTGCCCGCGGCTTCGCTTGCTTTAAATTCGGGGTATTTAAAAGTAGCCTATGTTACTCTTCATCCTTTTAACAATCTCTACTTAAAAAATCACGTCAATTCGTCTTTCCGTTTTGCCGTGAAAGAAAGACAAACAGACAGACACACTTTCCCATTTATAATATTAGTATGGATTACTATATAATTTTACTTACCTGTGTTAAAATGCCAAGGTACATAGAGTACGGAAGGCAATTAAATACCCAAGGGTAAAAATGTATAACAAAGCCTTCATACTTCATTTTATCAGGATAGCAAGCTTCTGCATCAGCCAGCGCTGATAGCAATGATAATATATGTTCCACTGAAACGAACATACAATCATTCAGAAAAAAATTTCTTTTCTTACCTTTTCTTTTTATTTAATACAACTCCCGCGCTAGGGCCTTTTACAAACATCAATTTAACGGGCACAAAAAAATCGAGACTCAGGACAATAACTTGTGGATCTCACAAATAATTGTCCTGCTTGGGAATCGAATCCGCGACCACGGCACGGCAGCCGCTTGCGCTATCGTCGCGCCGCGCCGCCGAAGATTAAATTTAAAAAAAATGTTTGTTGACTACATTATATTCTTCGCGTCAATGTTTACAGAATACATAAAACAGACTAGCTGACCCGTGCCCACTTTGATAAGCGGCGAAAATAACGCGTCCCTTTTTTAAACATATTTCATTACTGCTCCACTCCTATTAGTCATAGCGTGATACTATATAGCCTATGACACTCGCCGGTAAATGTACTATTCAACACAAAAAGAATTTTTAAAATCGGTTTATTAGATCCAGAGATTACCTCTTACAACGTTACAAACACACAAACTTTACCTCTTGAGAAAAAGTAAATGGTTGCTCAGCATCGGATTTAAACTTGCGATCTCTTGTACGGCAGACTTATGACCTTTAAACTGCCAAGTCAAGTAAAAGTTGCAGCAGAATTTTTTTTTGTTAAAAAAAAAGGTTTTATGTTTTATTAAGTGTTTTTGTAATTTTTTCTATTAAACAATAGAACTCTTTGCCAGCCCACGTGTTTCCTTCAAACTACGATCCTGGTTCCTCCAAGCGACGCGTGAAAAGGCATTTTCTTAAGCTGTCATAGTGGAGACATTAATGCCTCTACAAATATTTTAGCTGGCATGATGCTCGCCATACTTGGACTCCATTGGATGCTTAACATCAGGCACCATAAAGTCTTTCTGGTAGGCCAATTAAAAAAATAAATTATCGCCATTAAATGTGATTCAGATTAATAATTATTGTCCTGCGAGGGTTACGTACCCGGAACCCGTATAGCAACCGATTTAAGTCTGGTAGGTATAATTGTTTAACTTACACAGCGCCAACATCAGTACCACAACACAAGTCAAAATGCATCTCTTTTTCAAATTATTGTTGAAAAGTGGATCAATCTCTTCAGTTTTTGTTATGTGCTGGACAAGTTCTGGCCAACGTCGTGCCACTTGATAGAACATTCCCATTGTAATGCATGCAGTCGTGTAGAATATTATTGGAGCTGTAATTCGAAAAAAAAGACAAAAATTACTATTATAACAGTACACTTATGTCCCATTGCAGGGACGGGCCTCTTCCCATGACGGAGGGATACTTGGCCTACTAATATCATGCTGGCCAGACGGATTGGTACAGGGTTTAATTTCAAGTTTTCCTTCTTTTTATTTCGTAAAGATAATATTCACGAATAGTCCCTTAGTCGGTTTTTACGACGCCCATGGGATGACATGGGGTGGTGACATATTGTATTCTTACTCCGTCACCACACGGATAAAACGAACAGACCAAAGTCACCAAACGAAAAATAACTAAATATCTTCTAAATAAATATAATTCGAATTACTGCCTCAAAGACTGTTAGTTTTTCGTGCTATGAACATCAATTTATTAGTCTTGTTTTTTAAAAAGACAAACTCCGCTCTAAGGCTTACGCCCTGTACTGTGGGTACTCTTACAAACATAAATTTAACGACACATCCCGATTAAATTGTAGATCACTTAAAAAGTTGTCCTACGAGGGATTCGAACTCGTGATCTTGTGGACTGAATTCACTACCGGGATCCAAGGCAGTCGAGAACTACGAGACAGAACTTACTTATACTAACAGAATTCGTCAGTGTAGTCTATGTATAGAGATATAAAGTATAGTCCATTTAAAGAACTATCCATCCATCCATCCATATCAGCCTATGGACGTCCACTGCTGGACATAGACCTCCTCCAAAAGTTTCCACTCTGCGCGGTCTTGTGCCTCCCTCATCCATCGGCCTCCCGCCGTCCTAACAAGGTCGTCGGTCCAGCGTGTGAGGGGTCTCCCTAGCCTGCGCCTTCCGGTGCGCAGAAAAAAAATATAATAAAGAACTATAGAAAATTAAAATCGAAAGACATTAAGAATACTTACATGTACCATTTAAAGTAACTTGTATGTAAGCTAGACGGTGTATACATAGTAGGGCCAAGAAAAACTGTCCGAGCAACGATAGTAGAGAGTACACACATTTCCAGGAGGTTCTTACAAATCTGTAACAAAATACAATTTGTTGGCTTTTCAGAAGTCCGACCAGTACCAGTACAGCACAGTACAACCAGTAGTCTATCTTGGCCGAATATTTATTATAAATGCCTACGGCTTTTAATTACATTTACCTATTTTCCCGCTCGTTACTGCGGCACAGTCGCGACTGTTCACTCCCCAAAGCCACCGCTATTGTGAGCGTGTAGGTATAACTCGCGTTTCGTCTGTTTATATGAAGTCGGAATACTTTATATTGTATATATTTGTACTATAATAATTTTTAAAATTGTAATCTATTGCATTGTAGTGAAATTCGGTAATCTGCTATTTCACGAGCGGGCGACTAAAGTCCTTATATTGTTTGCAGTACGCAGATGGTTTTAATATGATGATGCCCAGCAGTATCTTCTTCTACTAGGCACAATCTCCATATATTGTTCTGAAGCTCATTGATAAATCCTTGTTCAGTTCACTTAAGATGCTTTATCTTAGAAACATAAGATAAAAATATGATTTAGGCCAGGCGTAAACGGGCCACCGACCACAGTGTTAAGTGTTAGGTGCCTGTCGCTGGCACCAGTGGCTGTGATCGGTGGCCCGTTTGTGCCTGGCCTTATACTTACCTAACTTTATGAACATCGTTACTAAAGATTCCTGTTACAGGCAGCAGTGAAAACAGCTGCCCTATTATGACAGTAGTTTTGATCGCCTGGTGAAATGAAGTTATTTTCCTTTTAGGCTTTGATTTAGCTACATGGACTTTGTTCTCTGAAACAAGATTCAATAATAAGAAATTTAACTTTGGAAAAAAAATGGGGCGAAACATCGGAAGAGGATCTCCGTGTGGTAACGGAGTAAGAAAAGAATATGTCACCACCCCATCGCATCCCATCGGTGTCGTAAAAACCGACTAAGGGACTATCCGTGAATATTATCTTTACGAAATATAAATAAGGAAAACTTAAAATTTAGCTCTATACCAATCCATCTGGCCAGCGTGGTATTAATAGGCCAAGTATCCCTCCGTCCCGGGAGGAGGCCCGTCCCTGCAGTGGGACATTAATGGGCTGTTATGATGATTGGAAGAGGCCTATGTCTAGCAGGACGTCTTTTGACTGATACGGTATATGTAACGAATGACCAGGGATTATAACCCTTTCTCTTTATCTGGTACCTACATTCCATAATGGAACTTATCCTACCCACATTCTACTGTGACTTTTTGAATGCCAGAATTGTAAGCGAGGCCTAGCAAAAGCTCCGAGTTTTACAATCAACAACGATCGCCTAATAAAGGTGAAGTATGTACTCGAGAGTGTGATATTTAAAAGGGTGGCATTTCTTTGCACCGTTCAAGAACTCTTATGCAGTTACATGCAAATTAAGCAATATCAAAATAAGTTACCCTTTTCGTATTCATCATAACAGCCCATTAATGTCCTACTGCAGGAACGGGCCCTTCCCGTGACAAAGGGATACTTGACCTACTAATACCACGCTGTCCAGCCGGATGGGTATAGGGTTTAATACATTTTCCTTCTTTTTTATTTCTTAAAGATAAAGTCACGGTAGTCCCTTAGTCGGTTTTTACGACACCCATAAGATGAGATGGGGTGGTGACTATTGTATTCTTACTCCGTCACCACACGGAGGTTTTTGTATTTTTTTTTATATTATTAGATTAGGAACAATATTTTTAGCACGTACTTCACAGTATACTTTGTACTAGTTCTAAGCTACAAAAAGCCTTCAATGTATAAACCTAGTTTTGTTACTAGTGTGCAGTAAATTGGTGTGCAAACTAAAATGTTACTCTGTAACTTTGTGTTTAATGTACAATATTATACGTTTTATAACAAGTGTACTTATTTCAACTTGATGTTAGCACGAACATTGTATGTTATGTGTGCATGCTGGCGTTATCTATGTATGATATCAATTAATAATGAAAATAGTTTATAATAGCTTGTGGTTTGTTTGTCTGCTTGCCACGGCTGCTATGGGCTCGATTTGGGAATAGAAGAGCTTTTTCTTCTATTCCCAAATTATGATAATTTGTGAGTATTTGTGTATGTTTTGACGTTTTTCCCGACGCTTATTCTGACGTTAATTCCGATGCTCACTCCGACGCTCGCGCTGACGCATGTCCCAAATCTTGTCGGAAAACTAGTTACGATGCTCATCCCCACACCCATCCGATGCTTGTTACACACTCGTCACGACACTAATCACGAAGCTCATCCCGATGCTTTAACCTGCGCTCGTCCAGACGCCTGTCTCGCTCATTTAAATACCACCGTCCTTATGCTTGTCACGATGATCGTTTTGCATCTCTATAAATAATGATTATGCTTGATACAAGCCTGCTTGAGGCTCTCAAGGCTTGACACATGGCTGTACCACCCCCAAGAAAAGGATGGTAATCATAGTATTATGTTTAAGGAACCCGACATCGTATAAATAAAACAATGAAAATACTTACTGTTAGCCGAAATCCAAAAAGAGAAATTCTTTTTAAAGGACTTATTACCCATTATAGTTTTGTTTGTGTTTAGCTGTTGTGTGTACTATATACTGTTTACACCTATCATTGAGTTGTGAACTACTAATGGACTTTGAGTGTTTACTAGTTTCGTGACAAACCATTAGGGTTTCCGAGGCATTTCAAAAATCGTTAGTTTGCTTTTTGCGGTTCAAGAAATTTTAAACTTTTACAGTTTTATTTGACAACCACCTACGTCGTCGTTTAAATGACCCGTGATACATAATCATCATCATCATAACAGCCCATTAATGTCCCGCTGCAGGGACGGGCCTCCTCCCGTGACGGAAGGATACTTGGCCTACTAATACCATGCTGGCCAGACGGATTGTTATAGTGTTTAATTTCCAGTTTACCTTCTTTTTATTTCGACGGTTTTTACGAGACCCATGATGAGTGACATATTGTATTCTTACTCCATCACCACATGGACTTTACTATTATACGCTGCATAAAAGCTCTTGTCAAAATCAGAATTAAAATTACAATATAATGTATTGTACGGAACTGCAAGCTTTAAAGGTCAGCTTTAATGTAATTATTGGTTACCTATGGAGTGTTGTTGTACAATTTGCTATTACGTTTAAAGGTTATCGAAACATACGTGTCATATTGATGTCGTCAATGTTAAATTTTCGCCTAATGAAGGTTATTAAGGGCCAATTTGAAGGAGTAGCTTTTTCCAGTGTCGGAGTGCAACTAGGTCTAATTCACCACGCTGTCCAGATACACATAGGATTCTAGTCAAGTTTTCCACCATTCTGTTTCCAGAAATAATTTATGTAAACTTTTCACTAGTGAGCTTTTATGTCGCCGATATTACGTAACTGGAAATGCCACTATATTATATACTAACCCCCTCATCGTACGAACTCAAATATTTTACTGTAAATGATTATTCCCTACGTAGCCAGCTACAGATAGCGCGCGAGTTGAATGCAGTCGGGGTCTGAGGTAAAGGGCGGGAGCATCTCCTCCCGCTATCCGCACGCCCCACCTCACGCGCCTGCAGTGTAGTGCTGTGCCATCCTTGTCAACTATCGTACGTTTGCCGTGTTATTGTGTTAATAGTAATACTGAAGTTCCCGTGTTATTTTTTTATTCCGTTTTGTGAAATGATTAATAAAACATTGTGATAATTATGATATTGTTTTTTTTCACCATGTTAACCTAGTGTACTAAATAAAATTAAACTTAGAACATTGTTTAAATTTATCGATATGAATGTCAATTAATAATTTATAATTAGGTCACAGCACTACCGCATTCCTAAGCTCTGCATTCAACTCGCGCGCTATCTGTAAGTGCTTACTTTCGGGGTAAGATAGAATGGTATTACTCTGTATAAATTACTTAAATTTTTTTACCTATAAAGCTTAGGTATAACTAGAAAATCCGAAAATAATAAAGACAATAGAAAAAATTGATACTCGAGGCGGGACTCGAACCCGCATCTGCAGCCCGGCGCCGTATAAAGCAATGGTTGAATTTGGTAGTCGAGACGGATGCTCGGGTGGACTATCATAGGTCATGGCGCTGGACGCATCTAGTCCAGAGATACGGGTTCGAGTCCCACCTCAAGTATCAATTTTTTCCATTGTCTTTGTTCAGTTCACAAAAAATTAGTTAATTTTGTAAACGTGTTATTTATTTTGCACGCGATCGTGTTCTGATTTTTATCATTTAATTGATGTTGTTTTTATCGTAAACTAGTAATTGGAAAAGAACTAGTTATACCTACCTAAGTTTACTTATAGCATCAGCTCACACGTTTGGGAGTTATAATATATTTAAAAATAACAAGTATTTTAAAATGGGTTAAAATATTTATTTTCTATATCTATACTAATATTATAAAGAGGTAAAGTTTGTGTTTATGTGTTTGTGACGTTGTAGGGGGTAATCTCTGGATCTCCTAGACCGATTTTAAAATTCTTTCTGTGATGAAGTTCTTCTGAGCTGACCCGTGCCCACTTCTTCGAGTCCCGCCTCAAATATCAATTTTTTCCATTGTCCTTGTTCATTTCACAAAAATATATTTAAAAAAAAATATTATATTTATATAAGTATTGATAAAATGGTCAAAGCATGGATAAAATATCAAGTTAAATAACTGCATTTAAAAACTTTTGCAAAATGAGTTACTTATACTCAAATATAAAACGACAGTTTTAAACATTTTCTCATGCTCTCCAAAACTTAATATCTCTTCGAAACTGCAGTACTATCATTAAAAACTAAAGTTGGAAGATTATCTTTGTGAGTTTTGACGTGTTTTCAAGGATAGTTTAAGAGATATGGAGTAGCTTATTCCTTACCACATTATAGGTACTTGTAGGTACTAGAAAAATATTCTGTATGTCGTAAGCATTTAACTATGGTTTTTACATGATCTAAGTTAGAAGATTTAATATAGTTCTTTAAAATTTTAAAGAAGTATGTGTATATTTTGTATTTATGTCAAAATAATAAATTGGTTGTTTCAAGTTTGTAAGCTGAAGTTAATTATGCCGACTAGTGCGTTCTGCTATAAACGTTTAAATGCTGAACATGGTACTAGATTTATTGATAAACAGGTGTACGTTAATTAAATTTACATCACGGAACGAATGTTTTTTAACAGACTCCAAAACTTTGCCATTTGTGTGGTCATTCACAGATGGCTGTTTGATTTGGCCTCGGTGTTTCCTATACTTGTATATAATGTAGATTATGTTCACACCTATACATAAATAAACATGTATTTCTTAACAATGTTTACACATACTCGTAATAAAAACTTTCTCGTGTAGATTTGTGAGAGCTGTATTAAGATTCAGCTGACTTAAACATTCACTTCAAGTACTTTTTCATTTACCAAAAAGTATTTCGTCATCAACTTCTAAAGCTTAATCACATTCTCAGACGTCTAGCAATATTTAAATGTATATGTTACAGCCAAAGTAATAAATATGAATATTGTACTTAATAACTAGCCATTATGTATAATGGCTACTCAATTTAGATAAAGTGATAAATGTCGCAGAATTAATCACATTAACTAGACATTATGTATGTTATAGTACTGGCAAAAATACAATATTAAGGCAAAAGTCAGAAACAGTTGGTTAGGTTAGGTCAGTATTATATAGTGACCAAAGGACGCACGAGCCGAGCGAGCGAAGCGAGCGTGCCGCGGCAGCGGCCGGCGAGTACAAGAAACATTTTTTTTATGTAAAACTAGAATAATATAGTATTACTATATTCTAGCACTCGCCGGCCGCTGTACTAACCTAACCTAACCAACTGTTTCTGACTTTTGCCTTAATATTGTATTTTTGCCATATATAATGGCTAGTTAATGTGATTAATTCTTCGACATTTATCACTTTATCTAAATTGAGTAGCCCTTATACATAATGACTAGTTATTATGTATAATATTCATATTTATTACTTTGGCTGTAACATATCTATTACATTTTCTAAATCTTCATAAATTATATTACGTTCTTAATGTACTCACTCCATCGTTCTAATAAGCAATATTCGAATAATGCGATTATATGATGCAGTCCAATCATTTCTCAACATATTGAGATCTTAACTGTTTTAGACATTCTGTGGATTACAAATTATGTGAATTAGTCAGGTAGTATAATTTATCAATATCGTATCATAATAACCCTATTTATGTCCCATTGCAAGGATGTGTCTCCTTTAGTGACGAAGGGAAACTTGAACATCTTGAAAGGTGTTCATTACTCTGTAGAACCTAATATTTTAACGTTTATTTGCTAAGTAAACCCATTAATGAGGTCGTCGGTCCCCAGCTAGGTGAATTTGTGAGGATTATTTTATTTATTTATTTTTAAACATAAATACTAAGGCTAAAAAAACTATGCATTTTAGAAGTTGGTTTTGTATTTTTTTTTTCAGTTTTTTAATTGTCTTTTACGACATCTTTAGGCTAACATCCATGAATTTTAAGTCAGTCACTAAATGAAACACAGAGACATTGTACCCAGTAAAATATATCAAAGTATACAAACCAAGAACTACTATACGCTACAATTTTCCAGCCCGTTTCACTTGTTACACTAGATTAAACTAACGAAAGTTATTCTACCTCATATTTATTATAACTCTATGGGGAGTGACCGCTCAATTATTTTACTAAAATGTTAGAGGTCCCTATGCTTGCAAATGACAAGCAACATCAAAGGAATTATATTAGAAGCAACTATTGAAGTTTAATATTTTGAATAAACGATATTTTGTATCGAAATTTTGAAAAGCATTTTATATTAAATTATGTTGAACTAGCAGATGCCCGCGATTTCGTTTACGTATTTTAGACAATTTCACAATATCTTTATTAAATAAATAAATATTAAGGACATCTCTACACAGCGCCATCTGTTCCCAAAGTGCTTGTGTTATGGGTAACAGAACAAAGGATATTAATACTTATATACATTTTTTTTTGTAATTAAGTACATACATATTATACAAAGAAACACTAAGACCAATGCAAATAATCATGTTCATGCACACAAATCTTTGCATTGAGCGGGAATCGAACCCGAGACCTCTGCGTAGCAGTCATGTTACTACCACTACGCCACAAAGGCTGTCATAATTGTAGCTTATGTGTTATTCTGATGTGTAAGCTATATTACTGTAAAGTTTGATCAAAATCCGTTAAACAGTTATGTGTGAAAGAGTAACAAACATCCATCCATCCTCACAAACTTTCGCATTTGTAATATTAGTAAGATATTAGTTGGATTATGTTAAATAAATATAATTATTTTTCTGCAAATTTAAAGTCAGATTTGAAATAATTAATTATAGTAGTTTTCGCTGTAAATGGTGTACCCAATTAGTTTGTGAAGTGTAGTGACATCAATGGGCCAACTAATTGTGTGTAGGCTAATGGGAGCATTCACGGAGGTAAAACATTGCTTGATGAATAGGATTAAAATGGCCGCGGGAAATTTAATTCGTACAATTTAATGTTAACAGTAATATCTATGTTTTTGCCGTGCGGTTCACATTTTAGAATAGGATTGCCTCATATCTTCCCGTGGGTGTCGTAAGAGGCGACTAAGGGATACCACGACCCGGTGCATACCACGTAGCACTTCAGGCCAACCTCCTGGTGGGGAGCAAGCCACCAACAACAGCATTCTCTAGGAGGGTTGGCGTCAGGCAGGCGGCCGACCGTAAAATATAGCCAAAACTTTTAGCAGCATGTAGAAGAAGACATGCTGCGCTGCGCCTACCCCGAAAAAAAATGGGATAAGGGCAGGGGAATAAATATTCCCGAAAATCTCTACACAGCGCCATCTGTTCCCAAAGTAAGCTAGGCTTAACCTGCCTGTGTTATGGGTAACAGAACAACGGATTACTTATATTTATTTACTTATACTTTTCTCCTTTTTTTTATATTATACATAGAACCAATACAAACAATCATGTTCATGGCCACAAAGACTTGCATTGAGCGGGAATCGAACCCGAGACCTCTGCGTAGCAGCCATGTAATAAAACCACTACGCCACAGAGGTCGTCAATGAATGATGAGTAATATCTAAGTTTACGTAGTGATTAGTAATCTAGCGGTCGCAGATTCTTACAACTTCAACTTAGGTGTTTGTGTTTATGATTATTCGATTTCGTCTGGATAATTTAATAAAATATGTAAGTATATGTTCAACTTATTATGTTTGTTAGATGTAAGTATATAACAAAAAGTACGTTAGCCCAATTCGGCTTAGTTTAGTACAAGATGGCGCTCTATCGATTTTTCTGTTTATTACTTTATTTTGGATAAATTAATTTAGCTTGTTTTTAATAATTTTAGCTTGTTTTAAAAACAAAGAAGTAGATACTTTTGAACTCTCCTTTGGATAATTAAAATAAAGGATATAAATTAAATAATTATAAACACATAAAAAGCATAGACTATTTTCATTCATTTGAAACTTAACTTTAATAAATAATTATTTATTAAAATTATTGCTATCTATATATATAAAACTCAAAGGTGACTGACATAGTGATCTATCAACGCACAGCCCAAACCGCTGGAGAGATCTGGCTGAAATTTGGCATGCAGGTAGATGTTATAACGTAGGCATCCGCTAAGAAAGGATTTTGATGAATTCTACCCCCAAGGGGATAAAATAGGGGATTAAAGTTAGTATGAAACTTTGTCAGTTTCAAACTGATCAGGCTAAGAGTTTGCATGCATTTAGCTACTAGGACGTTGGCACCCCTTTAGAAAGGACTGTTATAAATTCTACCCCCAAGGGGACAAAATAGGTTATGAAAGTTTGTATTTTTGAAATAATTATGAAATAATTATGAAAGGTTGTTTTTTGCTGTGGCAACCCTCCGATATACCTACAGCTGATTTAAATTGTTCCGCTAAATTTTATTTAGAATTTAATTATTTAGCAGTTATTAATTGTTGAAAACCAATTTATCACAAAGCATTCATGTTGTAATTGTATTAGACATAAATAATTTTACATATTAGCGTATTATAAGTGTAATATTAAGATTTAAGAAAAGTGACAGTTGGTGCGGATCTCGTTAGTGAAAAATTTCAACTGTTTTGTGTTATAATTCGAATTATTGTAACCTCTTTAAGGTATTTATAATATTTTATCTAATTTGTACAATTCACAAGTTCATATTAAGCACAATTTGAATACTTACAATTAAATAGTTCATTTTCTAACATAACCTTTCATTCGTTGGTCAACTTTCTTTCACATTACATTATGATGCAAACTCGCAAAGCCGTAGCACGTCAGGCAGAGTCCAAACTTCAACTGACACTACTAGAACTTAAGGCCGTAAAGGAGAAATGTGACCAACTAATGAGTGAAAGAAATGACAACGAAAAAGTATTACTAGAAACGTTAGGCGACAATGAAACTCTTAGAAGTAGGATGTCAGAGTTGCATTCCGAATTAGATATTGCCACTGACGCTCAGAATAGACTCCAGCTCCTTGTTGACAGCTTTGATTCTTGTAGGGATGAGTATGAGCAGGCCTTACACCGAATCAAGATACTGGAACGACAACTTCAAGAGGCTAATACCACCATAGCATCATTTGAGACTCTTAAACACAACCAGTTAGCAGTGTCAAACCAAAGTTTATTCAAGGAGCTGGTAGCCCCTAGCGTCAATTCTGCTGCAGTTGATATAAACAACCCTTGCATGGTCATTGTGAATTGAAATTTTGTCAAATTTAAACCGATCAGACTGAGGCTTTGCATGCATAGAGTTACTATGACGTAGGCATCTGCTAAGAAAGGATTTCGATATATTCTACCCCCAAGAAGATAAAATAGGGGATGAAAGTCTGTATTAAACTTTGTCAATTTTAAACCGATCGGGATGAGGCTTTACATGCAAATAGTTACTATGACGTAGGCATCCCTTTAGGAAGGATTGTATTAAATTCAACCCCTATAGGGATAAAATAGGGAACGAAAGTTAATTTGAAATTTTGTTAAATTTAAACCGATCAGACTGAGGCTTTGCATGCATAGAGTTACTATGACGTAGGCATCTGCTAAGAAAGGATTTCGATATATTCTACCCCCAAGAAGATAAAATAGGGGATGAAAGTCTGTATTAAACTTTGTCAATTTTAAACCGATCGGGTTGAGGCTTTACATGCAAATAGTTACTATGACGTAGGCATCCCTTTAGGAAGGATTGTATTAAATTCAACCCCTATAGGGATAAAATAGGGAACGAAAGTTAGTTAGAAATTTTGTCAAATTCAAACCGATCAGGCTGAGGCTTTGCATGTCTAAATAAAGTTAAGTACGTTTATTGTTAATTCTGTATTACTTTTTATTTTTATTTCTGTGTTAGAATTTCTGTGTAAAATCTTTAAGATACAAAATGTTGTTTTTGGTTATGAAAATTATTATATATTGTTAATTATGATCAGTACCACACTTACTTGATTTGTTTTCTATATAAATATTTTAATAATGTGTTTATATTTAAATATAAAGAGAGTATCCACGATCAATCTAGTAAATAAAACTTTGGTTATCGTCAATAAATATGTAATTGGGAAATATGTATGTATGTTTAAGCTTAAATATGCAACTTGTCTTTGACAAAATAAATAGTTAAATGTACCTTGTAGTTCGTTTTGTTATTATCCAATAGATTACAATATACCAAAGACTTTTTATAATGAAGTTTAAATAGAGAAACATCTATCAAAATTGTTTAAGTTCTTTTTTTTAATATAACAATATTTTTACTTAAACACCCTTGTTTTATTTTTAACATCAGAAGTGGGATCTACCTGACATCAAATTTATTAATACTATTTAATTTTCAGAATGGACGCTGAGACAATCGGTAATCTTCTGACAGCCATCCGAGATGCTGTATCTGTAACGCAACATAAGGACGATGACATCGCCCTGCCGGTGTTCGACCCAGACAAAAACGACTGTGGAGCGATGGTTTGGTGTGACAGCATCGAGACTCTCCGTGCGGATTTAAAATGGAGCAGTATCAAAACAGCGGCTAAAGCCGGTAAGGCCCTAAAAGGTTCTGCTGTGACGTGGTTTGAATCGTGGGAACCGTCTGAAGGCAGATCCTGGGAAAAATTTCGTATAGATATCATAGATGCTTATCCTGAAAAGAAAAACTTATCTGAGAAACTTAGTAAGGCAGTATTATTTACTTCGAATGCGGCTGATTCTTATTGTGAATACAGTCGAGAAAAAATACGATTACTTCGTAATACAAAAATTTCTTTTACTGATGAACAATTAGTAGAATTAGTATGTGGAGGAATATCTGATGTCGATGTTAAGATGGCTTCATTAAATAGTGGTGTCACCTCTACAGCTGGTCTAATATCCCTTCTTTCTATATATGTAAAAACCAAAAAGAGACCATTAGAAAATCCTATTAGCGGGTCGTCTGAAACAAAACGACTAAAGTTAAATAGTGAAAAGAAATGTTATAATTGTAATCAGAGTGGTCATGTACAGTCTCAATGTCCTAAGAATAAACAAAATACCTTTCATAAAATTAATCATAACAGTGTAAAAGTTTGTACATATTGCAAAAAAATTGGGCACACTGAGGCTATTTGCTACCATAAACAAAGAGCTGAATCAAGTAAATCTTCAAATTTAACTGTTGTACCAAATAAAGAGGTTAATTTTTTAGAAAAAAACCAATTTAAATTAACTGAAGCTGTTGTTAATGGTATACCAATTGATTGTCTCTTAGACACGGGAGCTAATTGTAGTTTGATAAAAGAATCAATTGCGAGAAGATTAGGCTGCCATTTTTCACCAATATCGATTTATTTGAACGGTATAGGTCAAAATAAGATACACGTATTTGCAATGATTACCGTACTTGTTAAATTTGAAGCAGTTTGTTTAGAGTTAGATATATATGTGGTGAGAGATTATGATTTTCAATATAATTTGTTAATAGGTCGAAATGCTATTCAATATCCAGATATAGAAATTGTTACAAACTTATTTGGTAGTCATTTAATTAGAAGGCCGGTTCTATCTAAGACAGAAGTTAATATGATTTCAACTGATTCGTCTGATTTTAATGAACTATTTTCAAAAGTTAATCATTTAGATTTGGATTTGCAAGATAAAATAATAAATATTTTTCACAAATACCCCTCTGTCTTAGATAGCAACACTACGGTAAAAACCGGTGAGCTTCGATTACGAATAACTAAAAATGAAATTGTCAATTATCGTCCTTATCGATTGGCGCCAATAGAGAGGGAGAAGGTTAATGAAATTATTCAAGATCTTTTACAGCAAAACATAATTCGTGAAAGTGACTCTCCTTTTGCCAATCCGGTTATCTTAGTAAAGAAAAAAGATGGTAGCGATAGATTATGTGTTGACTACAGGGCACTAAACAAAATATTAGATAAAGATCGCTATCCTCTTCCTCTAATCGAAGATCAAATCGATAAGTTGGGTAAAGCGAAGTTCTTTATTTCTATTGACATGAAAAATGGTTTTTACCAAATACCCGTAGCTTCAGACTCTATAAAATACACAGCTTTTGTGACACCCGATGGCCATTATGAGTTTTTAAGAATGCCGTTTGGAATTTGCAATGGGCCTTCAGTTTTCCAAAGGGCTATCACAAAGGCTGTAAATCACTTAAAATTTCTTCTACTATATTTAGATGACATATTAATTCCATTTTCAACAATAGAGGAAGGACTTCGTTATTTGGATGAAACGGTTAAAGCATTATGCTGTTCAGGATTTACTATAAATGTAAAAAAATGTAAATTCTTTGTTCAAAATATAGAATATCTAGGCAGAATTATATCACAAGAAGGTGTAAGACCCAGTGAAACAAAGGTAGCTGATTTAGTAAACTCCCCTGTTCCTAAAACCATTAAACAAGTAAGGCAATTTATGGGCTTGGCCAGTTATTTCCGTAAATTTATTCCAAATTTTGCAACTCAAACTGCACCTATAACTAAATTAATAAAAAACAATCAAAAATGGGAATGGGGTCACGAACAAGATACAGCTAGGAGTTATGTAATAAAATATTTGTCTAGTAAGCCATTGTTAACTGTTTTTGATCCTGATTTACAAACCGAACTTTATACAGACGCCAGTTCATTGGGCTATGGAGCCATATTACTACAAAGAGTTGATAATGAAAAAAGAGTTGTAGCTTATTTCAGTCGCAGGACGTCACCAGCAGAATCTAAATACGGTTCATATGATTTAGAAACTCTGGCTATTTACAATGCTTTAAAACATTTTAGAGTATACCTTCTAGGCATTACGTTTAAGATTTTTACTGACTGTAATTCAATAAAATCCACAATTAACTAAAAAGATTTATCACCTCGCGTTGCTCGTTGGTGGACGTTTTTACAAGATTTTAATTTCGAGATTGTATATAAAAAAGGTAAATATATAGGCCATGTAGATTTCCTTAGTCGTAACCCTGCGGAAAACCTCGTTTCTGCTGCTTCACCATTACCTAGCCCTTTGCCACCACAGATTTCCAGTATAGACAGCGATAATAAATCAAAGATCTCTAGCGTAATAAACTTAATTGAAGAACCAATATCTTGGCTTGAAATCGCCCAACAAAACGATTCAGAAACACAAAATTTAATAGCCCAAGTTATAGCTGGTGAACTAGACGATAATCAATATTCACTTCAAAATAATTTGTTATTTTATAAAGTAAGACCGAGCGAACCTAAATTATATGTACCTAAAGGATCCAGATTTAACCTTCTGAAATTATTCCATGATGATAATTGTCATGTAGGATTTACCAAAGCTTTTAAGAAACTTTCTGAACATTTTTGGTTCCCTCGCATGGCTTCGTATGTTAGAAAATATTTAAAACACTGTCTGATATGTGTCGAACGAAAAGGTCATTCGGGTCCAAAACAAGGATACTTACATCCCATTAACAAAATCCCTATTCCATTTCATACAATTCATCTAGATTGTACCGGCCCATTCACACAAACAAGTGAAGGGTATAAACATATTCTACTTTTAGTCGACGGGTTTACCAAATTTTGCTTACTAAAACCTTTGAAAACTCTTAACTCTTTTGAACTAGTACCTATAATAAGAGAATCTATCACTATATTCGGAACCCCGTCAATGGTTATCACCGATAGGGGAACAAATTTCAATTCTAACCAAATTCGTTCCTTATTTAGAGAGTTACAAATAGAACATCATATGGTCGCTACAGGCACACCTAGAGGTAATGGCCAAGTAGAAAGATATGTTGCTACCGTGATCAATATGCTAAATACCACTTGTAATGGCTCGTCAGATTGGCCAAGCGGATTGTGGAAAGTACAACAGTCAATTAACACCACTATTCAGAGTTCCACGGGTTTTACACCGATTCGTTTGCTTATAGGCTGTAATGCTAATATCCCTTCCATCCAAGCTCATTTAAATGACATAAATGTTACCGAAGATAACATAGACGTAAGAGTAGATCGTGAAATAGCTTATCAACGTCTGTGTTCTGAGGCAAACAAATTTAAAACTCGTTTTGATGCAGGAAGACGAGATAACAAGGTTTTTACGCTGGGCAATACAGTTTACGTAAGCCAAGACCACAGGCGTCATAATAAGCTAAGTCCTAGATATAAAGGCCCTTATGAAATTATAGCCGTCTTACCTAATGATAGATTTTCCCTAAGAGGCATAGGAAATTTAAGAAATATAACTGTAGCAAAAGATAAATTAAGACAATGGTCTGGTGAATGGATTGATGATGACTTATAATGTGTGATTTATTGTACCTATGTGTAAACTTATGTGTATTGAACCTAAAAAAGGTACATACTAATGTCAGATGTGACAAATAAACTGTGAAATGTTTAGTTGGAACTGCTGAAGTCAGTTACTTTGCTCTAAACCCGTCTCATGTGCAGCAGGTGAGGGGATTAGATGGATGTCAAAGTGATGACCGTTGTTATTTTGTCCACTTAATGTGAAAAGTTGGACTATAGCAATGATAAATGTAATATCATTCGGATTTGATTATATTATGTTATGAGATTAAATAGATGTCAAAGTGATGACCATTGTTATTTTGTCCACTTAATGTGAAAAGTTGGACTATAGCAATGATAAATGTAATATCATTCAGATTTGATTATATTATGTTATGAGATTAAATAGATGTCAAAGTGATGACCGTTGTTATTTTGTCCACTTAATGTGAAAAGTTGGACTATAGCAATGATAAATGTAATATCGTTCAGATTTGATAATATTATGTTATGAGATTAAATAGATGTCAAAGTGATGACCATTGTTATTTTGTCCACTTAATGTGAAAAGTTGGACTATAGCAATGATAAATGTAATATCATTCAGATTTGATAAGGTATATTATGTAAGTAGTCCGAGAGCGAACTACATATCAGCATGGCCGTGACAAAATATGTTTATATAATATTTAATTATTATTTTATTTATTGTGTTATTTTTATAATAATAATAACTACAGTATAAATTATAAGTTATTAGTTTGGTTATAATTTTTAAAATACATCGGTAGCTGTTAACGTAAGTCATAATAGGTTAGGTTTTTAAATTGTTATTAAAATCAATTCTAAAATATATCCTTAAGATGCTGTTTATTTATTTGTCATTATTTTGTAATATTTTATCAATAAGAACCTTTTCTTTTTCTTTGTATTTTCAATTTAATAAGGTCGTTAATTAGTCGATCGGTTGACTTTTGATATCAGTAGGATGGTATATAAAGGCAGTACAGTAATGTTCTAGCCCCTTTCTGTTTGGCTGCCAACGGGATCACATCTAAATAAAGTTAAGTACGTTTATTGTTAATTCTGTATTACTTTTTATTTTTATTTCTGTGTTAGAATTTCTGTGTAAAATCTTTAAGATACAAAATGTTGTTTTTGGTTATGAAAATTATTATATATTGTTAATTATGATCAGTACCACACTTACTTGATTTGTTTTCTATATATTTTAATAATGTGTTTATATTTAAATATAAAGAGAGTATCCACGATCAATCTAGTAAATAAAACTTTGGTTATCGTCAATAAATATGTAATTGGGAAATATGTATGTATGTTTAAGCTTAAATATGCAACTTGTCTTTGACAAAATAAATAGTTAAATGTACCTTGTAGTTCGTTTTGTTATTATCCAATAGATTACAATATACCAAAGACTTTTTATAATGAAGTTTAAATAGAGAAACATCTATCAAAATTGTTTAAGTTCTTTTTTTAATATAACAATATTTTTACTTAAACACCCTTGTTTTATTTTTAACACATGCATAGAGTTACTATGCCGTAGGCAACTGCTAAGAAAGGATTTCGATATATTCTACCCCCAAGGAGATAAAATAGGGGATAAAAGTTTGTATTAAACTTTGACAATTTTAAACCGATCGGGTTGAGGATTTACATGCAAATAGTTACTATGACGTAGGCATTCCCTTCAGAAATGATTTTAATAAATTCTACCCCTATGGGATCGAATAGGGGTTGAAAGTTTGTATGAAACTTTGTCAATTTTAAACCGATCGGGCGGAGGCTCTTCAAACATATACCTACTATGCCGTAGGCATCTCCTTAGAAAGGACTATAAAAATTCTATCCCCAAGGGGATGAAAGTTTGTATGAAACTTTGTCAGTTTTAAACCGATCGGGCTGAGACTTTGCATGCATATTAAAAAAAAATAAAGAAAAATTCTATGAAGTCACGATTTAGCCATCAAAATTATATGACGTCACGACGTAGCTTTAAAAAAACTTCCCACCTAAAGTTTATGACGTCACGACCTAGCTGTAAAAATAAAATTTCCCGTCATAATTTTATGACGTCACAACGTAACAGTAAAAAAAAATCCCGCCAAAATTATATGAGGTCAAGACGTAGCTGTCAAAAAAAATTCCCACCTTAACTTTATGACGTCACGACGTAGCTGTAATAATAAAATTTTCTCGACATAATTTTATGACGTCACAACGTAGCTGTAAAAAAACTTTCCCTCCATAATTTTAAGACGTCACGACGTAGCTGTAAAAAAAAATTCCCACCAAAACTCTATGACGGCTCAACGTCGCTGTAAAAAATTAAAATTCCCGCTATAATTTTATGACGTCACAACGTAACTGTAAAAAAATATTCCTGCCAAAATTTTATGAGGTTACGACGTAGCTGTCAAAATAAAATTTTCCCGCCACAATTTTATGACGTTACGACATAGCTGTAAAAAAAAAATCCCACCAAATTTTATGACGACACGAGGTAGCTGTCAAAAAAAAACTCCCGCCAAAATTTTATGACGTCACGACGTAGCTGTAAAAATAAAATTTCCCACCCAAACTTTATGACGTCATGACTTAGCTGTAAAAATAAAATTTTCCTGCCATAATTCTATGACGTCACGTCTCATCTGGCAGAATTTATATGACGTTACGACTCAACTGTCAAAAATTCTATGACGTCACGAATCATCTTTCCAAAATTCTGTGACATTACGACTTAGCTACTCCACGCATTTCTTAGAAAAATGGTTTTGACATACAGGCAGACAGACTGACATGTGATCTCATAAGGGTTCCGGTTTTTTTTAAACATAATTTATAATAATACTTTTTAACGCAAGCGAAGCCGCGGGCAAAAGCTAGTCTTAAATAAATTATGTACCTACTCTAACGACTTGCTCCTGGCCACTGCTATTTTAATATTAGATCGTTTACCTAGAGCAAGTCGGTATCATAATATAATTTCAGTATTAACACCTCTGGCGTGTCGTGTAAAAAAACACGTTATAACATTGATTTATAAAAAACCCAAGATGCACATTTTCAAACAAAACTAACAGCCAAAAGTGTCACCAAATTATACATACGCAATAAATACTTATAGTAATATCGTAAACATATTTTTTTTTCAAATTCAATCTTACACGCATGACATAAAGTTGTATTTAAAAAGTAATGCACGTAGAACAACGCGATACTAATTTAAAAAAAGTGCACAATGCGCCTATTTGTTGCGGACGGTTTTGGAAAGTGGAGTGTGTATCTTTGGTTTTTTGTAAATCAATGCGTTATAAGTATTTTATCGGTTGTTTAGTATCTATAGTAAACTTTCTGGTACTACTCTTCTGTAAATTAGACGAATAAAATATAATTAAATTTCAAGTAAAGCGCCGATTACACTAGACTACATGTAGTCCCCTACATAAGGACGTCCTAACTTTTTAGTGTTAGGACGTTCTGTTTACACTGTCCTACATGTGATTACACTAGACTACATGTAGTCTTCTACAATCATGATGTAGTTGCATGTAGTCTAGTGTAATCGGCGCTTAATTTAAATACCAAAAAATAACACGTTGTACTTAGGTTATAAAAGTAATTTTCCACGTTGAACGCGCATCTGTGATACAAATTATAAGAAAGTAAATTTTAAAAAGCGTCATTTGGCAAAGAAATTATTTTATCTATAAAATATAGAGCCATAAATTTCATAAAGCATTGTCATTAACTTTACACTTTCCTTTCTATAGAAGTAATTCAACTTTAGAAAACTCCCTTTACATTTTCATAAAATACAGTCTTCGTTTAATATAGGAGCAACATTAGAGAAGGATGTTGCTAGCTTGAATAAATTGAACAAAATGAGTGTAATTTATATGCATCTTTATAACGGTAACGTTTTGATATTGAGACCAGTGCTATAACGTTATCGTACGAATCTTTTGATTAAACGTTGTCTAATAAAGTCAGGTGTTTTATTCTTCCAAATTAATATCTTTATTTTTCTCTCATAATTCTATAACATTTGTGTGGTACAAGTACGTTTTGTAAAATCTTCGAAACCTTTGAGACAAAATCTTCATCAAACTCTGTACTTAATTAAACGAACGAAAGAGCGAAATATGCATTATACCTACCTAAAATTTCACCTCAGTATTGATTTAAACAAAAATCATATTTGCTTGTATTGGCATAAGACTGATGTAACTGTTGTAAAGAGTAAGTATATCTTAGACCGACGCATAGAATTGGCTTCTGTCCAACAGTACGGTACATTACCGACTCTATATGTACTGCGAAGAAAGCCTCAAAGGTAATTTCTCAACATTCCTTTTTAGGTCATAACAGCCTATTAATGTCCCACTGCAGGGACGGGCCTCCCCCCGTGACGGAGGGATACTTGGCCTACTAATACCACGCTGGCCAGGTGGATTGGTATAGGGTTTAATTTCAAGTTTTCCTACTTTCTATGTAAAGGTAACATTCACAGATTGCCCCTTAGTCGGTTTCTACGACACCCATGGGATGAGATGGGGTGGTGACAGATGAACACTTTATAATAAAAACATTATATTACTACGTTTTATGTTCTTTAGTATGCTTTTATATTTGGTTTGTTCCTGAGTCTGTTACCCCGTCCCGTGTGGATGACCTAATAGATTTATATCTTCCAAGGCAGATTTATAGCCAACGCTGTCGAGCCCCTTGTTATTCTAAACAAAAGCGGTTATACTACATCCTATTATAAGGATTTTTAATTTATTGGTTTAAAAAATAAATGAAATCATTTTAAACAGTCATAGGAACGTGTAGGATGGAAATAGACAGTATAAATATTTGGCAATAATAATGCGAATTAACACAATTATGTTTTATGACTTTTAGGCATTGTAACTGAATGACACTATTGAAAACGGTACTCGTAACAAGTGTCTTGTATGTGAAGTTTGAAGCAATACTTTATTGCTATATCTCTTCAATAAAAATGTGTCTCGAGTAGTCTTAAGAGTAAAATATATGAAACATTCAGAAGTGTTGAAATGTCTGAAGCAACTCTTGAAGTACTTTCGCGACAGTCGCTTTAGTGACAAAGAATTATTACTAACCAAATATGTACATTTCAGTAGATTTAATATAAATATAATATAAATATTTCTCACACATTCATACAACATCTAGTCCCAAACTAAGCAAAGCTTGTACTGTGGGAACTAGACAACGAATATTATTATGCCATTGACATAATATCTACGAGTAGAGTAATGATAGGTACCCGCTTAATGCATTATTTTGTAAGCGTACACTTAAATATTTAATAGGATTAATTTTCTTTCTCTTTTCCTATTTCGCTGAGACTTTTGCACATAAAAATAATGGACACAAAGAACGTCTAGACTTAATACAATTTTTGACCACGTAAATAATTTTTAAGTTATTTTTGGGATCAGAAGCATGAAAATTACATGAAGAAATAGTTTAAAAAAAATGTACAGCATATTTTTTCTCAGTTGCCAACATTTTTACACCACGAAAAGCATTTTTTATCTTGTAAAAGCTAGGCGTCGCTTGAACAAATATATTGTTATGAGGGAACCCGCGAATGCGTATTTTAAAAGCCGATGTTGATTTTTTAAAAGTGAAAGTAATAACTTTGATGACTTTTTGCATTACACCTCTGAAATACAGAGGTGCAAAATTCAAATAAGTTTGCTAGTAATATGTGTAAGTTGATATCATCATAACAGCCCATTAATGTCCCACTGCAGGGACAGGCCTCTTCCCGTGACAGAGGGACTAGGCCTTCTAATATCACGCTGCCCAGAAGGATTGGTATATGGTGTAATTTCAAGTTTTCCCTCTTTTTGTTTCGTAAATTTATATTCACGGATAGATTAGTGCCTAACTCGGTTTTTACCACACCCATGGGATGAGATGGGGTGGTGACATGTTGTATTCCTACTCCGTCACCACACGGATAATATTGTAAGTTGTTATAGTTATCTATAATTATGAAGAGTAAATATTGTATACCGTAGTGGATGTATTATGGTAGTGCTTGTGTAGCCTAATTAACAACGCATCTGGTGTGAGAGCCTTAGGCGATGCGGTTTCGTGTCTTGGCCAGAGCTACATATTACTGGCATTATTATCTGTTTAATTATATGTTATAGAAAACCTAGATAACTGTTTCAAAATAAATATTCACAATAGTAAATGAAAAATTATTTACCGACTAATATACCTTTACCAATCATAACAACCCCTTAATGTCCCACTGCAGGGACGGGCCTCCTCCCGTGACTTAAGGATACTTGGCCTACTAATACGCCGCTGGCCAGACGGATTGGTAAAGGGTTTAATTTCAAGTTTTTCTTCTTTTTATTACCTAAAGATAACAATCACGGATAGTCCCTTAGTTGGTTTTTACGACACCCATGAGATGAGATGGGGTGATGACACACTGTATTCTTACTCCGTCACCACACGGAGATTTGATGACACACCCATTTTTTGAAAAGGGCCTTCTTTTTCCATATAGATGGCCATTGAAACACTAATTTTATGATGATTAAACTGAGAGTAAGATTATTGAACTAAACTTGTCCACATAAAGAATATGTGAAGTATTCCGAAATAACCTTTAAATAAATACAATGTAAGTTCAAATTAGATTTACAAAATGTTAACAACTAAGTAAGATTAATCCTTTTTTCATTCAACTTAAGAAAGTTGTGAACAATTTTAATATCATCGTAGCCCGAGGTCCTTAAAAGTGACAAAGGCTTGTAAAGAAAGTTATAATTCGTGGCTCATCCTAACATTACCACGACTTAAATTGAGTACTATAAAAGAAGAAAATTATATCAATATCTTGCCATTTTTTATGTTTTAGTAATATCCCATTAATATTATAAACGGGAAAGTTTGTAAGTCTGTGGCGCAGTCAATTATTTTTATAATTTAAGAAATATGGGATATAACCAACATCTAACGAAAGATAATAAATGAAAATTATTATTATTTAATTTTGGATAAGTCTGTGAACATGGGTCCAATTTAAAACAGCGGATTTTTCCATTTGTTTAATTGTAACTTTTTTTATGAGACTTTTTTTTTCTTTGTTTTTAACACAATAGTTTGGTTAAATGTGGGATTATTTATACCAAATTTCATTATATTATGTTTAATAATTATTGAAAAATCCAAGAAAACGTTAGTATGAAAAATGAAACTTCTGATAAAATCTTCATAAAAAACGGCAATTTTACAGGTAAAGACCTAATCATTCAAGCTTATTTTAACATAATCATGATACTTGTATCCCTTCGAAAATTTAAGTCCATTGTAAATAAAACATACATTCTAAGTATTTGAAGTCAAATTTAATTCATCATGACTAAACTGAAGAAGTACCAGTTCGTATGTCACTATTGTTCCTGCAATCTGAAACAAAAATTATATTAGTATGATTCAATTAATATTATTTTAATTACTAACTATCTCAACTAATAAGTTAAACTAATATCTCAACTAATAAGTTAAAATAATCTAATAAAATAAGTTAACAAAAAAAATTTCTACGTTCTGTTCATTTCAAATGCTTTCGGTTCTCTCCTACTTATTCTGATCTCTTAGAGAAGTTTTCCTTATGTACTCTTTATGAAAGAAGATTGCTCTGCGATCAAGTAATATTGTATAATATTTGTCACAACTGTTATGACTGTAACCAACTTTTAAATCATATTTATATTCGAATACCAAGTAATTCTCAACGTATTCGTGATGCGTATACACAGCGGTTATTTGCACCCAAATTTTGTCGCACCATTGCAGGTGAACGTGCGCCTTTGCGCCGCATTATGAAATCTTACAATGATTTCTTTGCAGACATAGATTTATTCAATGTTTCAAAAAATGTTCACAAAAAACAAACATCTGTCAAAATTATTGAAATACGAGACTAATTAGTAATTTATATAATAATATATTATGTAGGTAACAATAAATAACTAATAGTATTATATAATAAATATTATAGTTTAAAAAACTTGTTGTTAAAGTTAGTCAGTATGTATTGTACTTATACTACACTTCATTGCTATGATTGTATACTACACTAGTTCTTAAGTTCATCACCTTTATGTTAATTTGGGGGTCACGGTGCTGAGTATACAATTACTCAATTGTTTATACCTACTAATCTGTATAATTGTATTGTATACTTGTTTGTAGCCCTGAATAAAATAAAATAAAATAAATAAATAATCATTGTAAAGAGATAACGATAGCATAGCTACAAATTCATCATCATCATAACAGCCCATTAATGTCCCACTGCAGGGACGGGCCTCCCCCCGTGACGGAGGGATACTTGGCCTACTAATACCACACTGGCCAGACGCATTGGTATATGGTTCAATTTCAAGTTTTCCTTCTTTCTATGTCAAGGTAATATTCACAGATAGTCCCTTAGTCGGTTTCTACGATACGTATGGGATGGGATAGCTACAAAATAAATAGTCAAAATTGTAATAACATTTACACAATCTATACTTATAATAAAACTGTAGAGAGATCAATTCTGTACATTGAATATATGTTCAAAATTAATATTGGAGGATGAATGGTGATCGATACCAATGCCAAAAATGCAATCAATAAATTTTTTGTCTGTCTGTCTGTCTGTCTGTCTGTCTGTATGTGCACGCATGGGTCAAAAAAAAAAAAACTACTGAAGGCATTTTAACCAAACTTGGTACGATTGTAGTCCATACTCCCGGGCAGGTTATAGGCTGTATAACATAACGCTAAGACACATAGGAGCTGAGCAGTGACGAAAAATTTGAAGCAAGTCAGTTGACAAAAAGCGCGTTCTAGCTCTTATCATCGCATACGTTGATCATACGCCAAAAATATGTATTACAAAAATAATGGTCTTCAAAAGATGTACAAAAAAGTCATGAATAGTATAATATCTATATTTTATATATTAGCCACAATAACGTGTTTAATCGTTAGGGTTTTCTTCAAAGTGTATTAAATACATAAATATATTGTAATTTGCATAGACATATCTTTTTCAAACTCCCATATTTCAAAAGTACACTTTAATATCTTATTCATAAAAAAAATAATTATAGAAATCGGTTGATAAACACACAAGATATAGATGAAAGAAAATTTCCAAATGTCGCCGCGCCGGTATGAGTACGGCTGTACGGTTGATTTTTGTTTAACGTCCGAAACGGCCAACCGGTGCATCTATATAATTTCATTCACATTGACTCTTAATGCGAACGGACGTGGTTCTTATTGACTCTTTTTGGAATAAGCGCGCTTTAGATATTAAAATACATAGATACGTAGTTTTTAGGTATTAAGTTTAAAGTAGGTAATCTATCTATCTTCTATACTATAATAAAACTGTAGAGGTCGAAATGTCTGTTCTTTTCGAAAATTCAGATAAAAATTATCTATAAAATCTAGAAAAAAGTCAAAAAGCAACAACACTACACACTTACAATTTTTAGAATTAATGTCTATCTGTCTGTCTGTCTGTTTGTTACCGCACATCTTTAAAACGAATTAAAATATAATCTTAAGACCAATACATTGTATTGTAGCCTTTCTTATTAGGCTTAAACTGAGGTATGTTTTATCAAAATCGGATAAGTATTACTCGAGATATCGCTAGTCTCTTTATTAGAACAGTCCAATACAAATCAGGGGTCATGAAAAATGGATTTTGTTCAATGTTGAATGAATTTAAATTTCGTTTCTTTTGTTCACGAGATGGCGTTACCAGTAGTAATCGTAAAATAAATGAGTTTTTAAATAATCTATAACTATTTTATTATTAAGTGCTATTAATAAGTTATTCCTTTTAAATGTTAATAAAATTAACCATGAATCGTATGTGTAATATCAATTATAAGTCTTATTAAATTAAATCAATTATAAGTTTACTTGATTGTTATATTTTTGTGTTTTTCGTAATTGAAACAATTTAATTAAATATAAATTGTATTAGTAAGCTATTAATCTAAAGTAAAATTATTCTTTTGGTAAGTATTCATTTAGTTTAAACTGTAGTAGTTACTGGTCAGCGTAAAAGTATGCAACAGACTCCACCTGTTTTTATTAATGTAAATAAATACAAATACAAATAACCTTTATTAGTTAATCACAGATACAAAACATCTGACAAAAATAAATAGTCTTTTCCTGTATTGCTAATATTGGCGTACAAACTTCATTTTTTAAAGTTAAACTATACCTATACTTAATCATAAATATTAAATTGAATTAAAATAACATTCCTTTTCTCACAATCTTATTATAACTGCAATTATAACACACTTATATAACTATTTAATAATTAATAATATATTGGTATAATATAACAGACAACATAATAAGTAACACGTTTTTTCTTTATAAAATCATTTTACACATTATTGCTATTTGTCAACAATAAAAAAATACAAAACTGACAATAAAATATAGAAATACAATCACAAAACATTAAATTATTATTCAAAGTGTTTGTGTTTATTTTATTAAGTAATTCAAAAATACTGCACGCAGTTTATTTGTAGATAAGTAATAATAATAATATAGTCGAGTCTAAGTTTAGTCAAATATTTTTTGCTAGATGGTAAAAAGGTGTGAGGTACAATAATTTATCTCAGCATTTTTTTTACAAAAGACAAATCCCACACTAGCCTTTAAAAATATCAATTCATATTTTCTTGATGTTCTTGATGTTCTTTGTGTCCGTTAAATTTAACGGACACAAAGAACATCCAGACTAAGGACAATAGTTTGTGTATCACAATTGTCCTCCATGGGAATCGAACCCGCGACCTCATGCACGCCAGCCATGTAATGCGACCGCCGCGCCACCGAGGCAGGTAATTCTGCCGCACCATAACGTGGCGTGCAAATGTATTCATTCATAATTAATTAGCGATTATCCGTGTGGTGACGGAGTAAGAATACAATATGTCACCTCCCCATCTCATCCCATGGGTGGCGTAAAACCGACTAAGGGACTATCGGTGAATATTATCTTCCAATCTATCCGTATATTATCAACCAATCCGACTGGCCAGCGTGGTATTAGTAGGCCAAGTATTCCTCCGTCACGGGAGGAGGCGCGTCCTTGCAGTTATGATGAAATAAGCGATGTCATTTATTTTAACTTACAAATATGACAACAGATGGCATTGTGCCTGTGACGTCATTTTCAGTATCGCGGTGTTAAGATTTTCCTTGAAAGAATGACGTTCGCTCATGTCTTTCAGTATAAGTTTAGACGCAGTCTTCATAGATATTTTATTTACTATTTATTTACTTTGAAAAGGTTTTGGTTCGTTCGTTAATTTTACAATTCGTTTGTAATGTAGGTATATCTGTTCGTTATAAGGTTTTAAAAACGATTTTTCAGTATTAAATCGAATTGCGAAGTAAGTAACATCCGCCACGCGAACGAAGTCGCGGGCACAGCAGCTAGTTGTAAATAAAAATCAAGAAGTTCCTTGTATTTTTTAAATAACTTGCTAATGAATACTATAATAGGACACCAGATGGACTTTTCTCGTTATAATAAACTTATTTTCCTTGTTTCTGTTTATTTTTACAAAATGATCCCAATTAAATAAAAAACCTTTTTAGAAGATATTTTTGTTTTAAAATTTTGCTGTACTGATTTAAAAAATAAACAATTTTCGTTAATCCTTTTATTTAAATATTCAAACAGAGAATATTGTTCGCGTTCTTATTCATTTATTTCAATCAGATTGACAGCTAACGTTGCATTCCATTTCGCTCTAAAATTCTTTTTATTGACATTGATACATTATTTTTAAATCATTTATTTAATCATATTGTTTTTTGAAAGGCTTATAATGATTGAAGGTAATTAATGATACCTACTATCTTTTCAGATCTACGGTTAATTTGTTTGTTGGTAAAAAGTTGATACTTCATTGGACTTTTTTTTTTCCTCGAGATGGCGATTCATAGATTCCGCCAATAACCAGTAAAATACTTTTAGTAAGCGAACAAGGTAACTCATTGGACTTACAATACTCGTTATTTACTTGTCAGTAAGTACCTTTTTATTATATTTAACGGATTATTTTATTGAAATATGTAATTTTAAAATTATATTTATGTGTGTATACTTATCTATAAATAGAAAACAAAAAGAAATATAAATTAAAAGATAACTTACAGAAAGAACTAGGTCTCTGGTGATGTAGAAGAAATCCAGACCACTTAGAGCAACTACATCTCCGTGCACCTGGTCTAAGAATCTTTGCACCTAGAAAACAAACATAATCAAGTTAATAACTAATTATTATACACTAGCTTTTACCCGCGGCTTCGCTCACATTAAATTCGTGGTAGCACTGTTTCTCTTTCCTGGACACATAAAAAAAAAGTAGCCTATGCTATTCTCCATCCCCTCAACTATCTCCACTTAAGAAATCACGTCAATTTATCACTCCGTTTTGCCGTGACAGAAAGACAAACAGATAGACACACTTTCCCATTTATAATATTAGTATGGATTATAGTTTACAGGCCTAAAGGCATTTAAGGAAGGAAGAAACCGACTTAGGCATAGTTCGCACGTAATTATAATATTAACAGAAACAAAACAAAGAATCCTTAACAAAAAACCCAATATCAATCAGTCAGACTTGCATAGTATTGGCCATGGCCTGTTTTACCCCGAGCACTGTAAGAAGCCTGTCCTTGGAGTGGTTCTTTGTGACCTGATCGATGAAGAAAGAAAAGATGTGCATAAATATTCAACATAACAGCCCATTAATGTCCCACTGCAAGGACGGGCCTCCACACGGGACGGAGGGATACTTGGCCTATTTATACCACGCTGGCCAGACGGATTGGTATAGGGTTTTATTTCAAGTTTTCCTTCTTTTTATTTCGTAAAGGTAATATTCACTTAGTCAGTTTTTACGACACCCATTGGATGAGATGAGGTGGTGACATACTGTATTCTTACTCCATCACCACACGAAGAGTGCATAAATATTGCATTCACAAAATTCCCTAAAAGTTTTCTTCTTTATAAACTTACCTCTTTCGAATAAACACAAGAAGGTATCCTGTACAATGCCGGAGCTGGTACCAAAGAGGCTACATTGACATCAGCTGCCACTATAGCCACCGTTAGAAACTTCAGCAACAAATATATCATAGAATACATCAGATATACGTGGTACTCATACCCTTTTAGAGGACTGGAAAGTAAATGTAATATTACGGTAATGTATAATCGTCACACATTCACACAAAGTCATCTAGTCCCAAACTAAGCAGAGCTTGTACTATGGGTACTAGACAACGGATAAACATACTTAAATACTTTTTTTTTGTGAATACATACATATTATTATACATAGAAAACATCCAGACCAATGCAAACAATCATGTTCATGCACACAAAGATTTGCATTGAGCGGGAATCGAACCCAAACAGGGTAGCAGTCATGTTATTTAACCACTACGCCACAGAGTTAGTAATGATAAATCGATCTATTCGATTCTTTTTTAAAGCAAGTTTATTAACAGATGCTACGTACTAGTACTAGTAACGAGAGGTGTAAAATACAGTTATTATTTATTTTTTATTATTATTAATAAAAAATATATAATAACTGTATAATTATAATGAATAAATTACTAATGAATAAATTATAATTTGCACAATAAAATAATATAATCAAATTTTTACGTGTATTGGTTGTGTACTTACCCACTCGGATAATTTGAACATTGTACATGTTTTGAAGTGAAGCCATTACTGTAAAAATACACTATTTTAATAAATTTTGTGATATTATAATATTAGTCATATAAAATAATATCTTCTGACTGGTAAATAACATCATTTGGATTATAATCAGAAACGGATCCTTGACTATCAGTCTCGTCGTCCATAGTCCCATGAGCTGTCAGTGTAACGATCCCAAACAGCATGTATATTCTCGTACCTCATAATCGTTAAAAATTCGGTTAAGTTTTGTCAAATTTTTACTTTACTTGTCAAATTGTCTTACCTATTACTGACATACTAAAACTACATGATCTTTTTCCCTGCTGTCTTTTGCCGAAGGACTCTAGCCCTCGAAAAATAACCCTAGATCCATCCGATAAACACTCGGACTTACTGAAAAGGATATTTTGAAACAGATAGAGAGAGAGAGAGAGGGAGAGATGTTCATCGCCTTGCTTATAGTTTTTATCTAAACGTTTTTTTAATTATATAGGGTACTCACGCTAAAATATTGAAAATCTGCAAACATACAAAAAAGAGGTTATTAGCAAATGAGATGAATATTAGTCCACTAAATACGTTGTCAAATAATCGGACTAAACGAGTGGCGCGAGTGTAATCTTCTCTGAGTGTACCCCAAATTGAAGGTGGAAGATAGCTCTGAAAATTAGAAGAAATTTAGTTTATTTATTCCATGTGCAAGTTTCAATAATTAATGATGTCGGTGTTGATCTATACTTCTATACTAATATTTTAAAGAGGTAAAGTTTGTGTGTTTGTGACGTTGTAGGGGGTAATCTCTGGATCTACTAAACCGATTTTAAATTTTTTTGCTGTGTTGAATAGTCCATTTATCAGGGAGTGTCATAGGCTATATATTATAACGCCATGACTAATAGGAGTGTAGCAGTAATGAAATATGTTTAAAAAAGGTACGCGTTTTTTTGCCGTCCAACGATGTGGGCACGGGTCAGCTGGTGAAAGATAAACATGGAGCTTCCTATCAAGCAAGTGATTGTATAGTCGTTTAAAAATACTTTATAACAATTTATTAAGTGTGTGTAAAAGATTTAAGTAATAAATGTCTTGTAAACAATAGGTGTTCCCAAAATTATATAACGTTAATAAATTGTTGAATCTCATGAGTCCCCGAATTTTGCAACATGTTGTATGTATTCGTCTTAGTTAACTACCCTCTCAAGACTCATAGTAGTTCCTGTTAATGGGGGAAGACATAACGTTGGGTTTAATATCTCCCATGTCCCTGTAACCACTATAGACCCTTACGTTAGCTAAAACTTATGGTATGGTTATTGTTATCTCAGTATTGAAATTTTTTTGAGATATTTTTGGAGATAATTAATCATGCACGCCCACAGTGCACACCAGTATAGAATAATTGGTTTACTACTAAAGTATCTTTAGACGGAATTAAAAAATATTGAAATGTATAAAACAAGCAAATGCATTAGGATTTGCGTACATTATCGCAATGAAAAATAATCCTAATATCTTTGACAAAATTTCATCAAAACCTATATTAGAGATCATTATGAATTCCTTGCTCATCCAGTACGTATGCCAAATATTATTTTATTTAAATGTGCTTTCTAATTTAAAATTGTGCGACCTAAAATTAATTTGGTTAAACATATAAAATATCATCGCACTTTAGGAATTGGCAGAATTATTGTCGACAGAGGCAAAAATGTTTACATAAAAAAATGATCCTTCATAAAAAAAGTAGATAGTATGATTAGGAAAATATAATAATGATTCTTATTTGTATCTTACCTTATCAGCAGCCAATATAATTCTTTTATTAATTTGATTTAAAATGGATGATAAATATAGACTAATGCACGCAATAAACGCATCTGAATAACTCCATACAATAGATGCTACGACGTTTATAAACTAGAAATTGAAATGAAATTATTATTACGCTTTTAAATATACAGTGAAAAACAGAAATTGTTAACAATGACGACTTCGGTGGCGCGACGGTAGCGCAAGCGGCTGCCATGCAAGGTTCGATCCCCACGCAGTACAATAATTTGTGAGATCCCCAAATTATTGATCCTGGTCTGGGTGTTCTTTGTGTCCGTTAATTGATGTTTGTAAAAGGTCCCCGCGACACAGGGCATGATCCCTAGTGCGGCAGTTGTCTTATTTAGTGAACAGTAATGTCAACTAGATATACCTGCAACAATATCCCTAAGGGCACGCTGTACGGTACTCCAAAATCAAACAGCCAAGAAAATGTAGATCTTACTAGCTCTTCAAAGAGATTATAGTCGTCTTCAATACAATCTAGTACTTGAATAGTCCTTGCTGTTATAAACATGGCATGTTCCACTAAAGAAAAAACAAATGTTATTTTACATTGATCTTTTTAATATCCATCAAAATAATTACAATTTTTCATAGCGTGAACAGTTATTTTGAAAGACTCTTGCGTGAGATTTAATAATCTTAAAAATGGACAACAGTTACGCTCGCTAGATGTATCGGTATAAAATCTCCATCTTTTTATGAAGTCAGTCGGAAGTTTCTCTGCTCTTTAATAGCCACACACCTAAGTTTTAAAACTTACATAATCATAATAATAGTTATAATTTAATAATCCTAATGACTTACGTAAACTCAAAAGCGTTGACACAACAGTAATTATCCAAACTTTTCTCACAACATTTTCATCAACATACTCATCCAGGTTGCAGTTAAATATCTCTTTGATCAACTTAGGCCATTTTATTGCAATACGGGTAAAGAATAACATTGTACACGATATTGAGAAGTAGAAAGATGCTCCCGCTGCAAGAATAAAGAATGTTAACAAGACATAGGAAATACACCGTTCAGGAAAAATTAATGTAAGTAGATTACCCCACATATTGCTGTTAAGCCAACATTGGGTATGCAAATGTATTCCTTAATTTGACAATGTCTTGGGTACCTATAAGATGCGATAATAATATTATGCTACATAAGTTGACAAGCTCTGTAGTGGTTTTACCAACAGTACCCTTAACAGTACTAGTTTGAGACTTGATGGCATGTAAAGACTAGTCATCATTACGGGCTAGATTTATATCTCTAAATGGATATAACAGAAACTAAAATATTTTTTTAATAAGAATGAACACTTACCAAGTGATCTAACAGATACAGGTGTAAGAAATACCATATAGAAACACAAACCAAAAACTATAGTTTCTGCAGCCGCAAATACGAAGGTATATAAAAACATCCATGAGAAAAATGAAAATCTGAAACAAGGCGATTACTACAGACCAAAATGTTAAACCAAACTGTTGACGACATAAGAATGTGTTAACCGTCGCGTGAAATTGGTTAAGACCAAACACATGTTCGAATATCAGTAATAATTTTAATATTTCTAACATTTAATGTCTTTGGTGCTATAATAAAAAGGAAATAAGTTTAAAAAAAAAGAAGTAGGAAGATTGCAACACGAGTGACATGTTTCCACTATAAGCTTAAACTTAGGATGAAAGGTAGAATCTTACTTAATCTTAGATATATCTTTGCCCACCAGTCCCGTTACAGGATTCAATCCAACCGAATGTCCGATCACAAATAGCAAGCTCATAGCTTTTAAGAATAATCTGAATTGAGTTTTTTCCTTGTTTTTGTTATCATCTTTGTCGTTATTGTTATGATTTATCTCATTGTCATCTGTTCCAAAGTGTATTTCATTTATTGCCAAGCTTTTGAAATCGTCTTTCAAATATGATTGTCTGCAAATTGAGGAAAATGAACGTCATTTAAATTTACCGATATTTGATTGGCGTTGTAATAATATAATATTGTTCTTAGTAGATGCTCACTTACTCTAGATCGTTTCGTAATACTTTGAAATTGAAGTTTTCTAATTCTTTAGAAAGTTCTGAAAAAAATATTGTTAAAGCAGATTATTCTTGAGACACACTTACGTACAAAAGGTTTTTCACACATTTTTCAGAAATGTGGTTCACGCCAAAAAAAGTGTTGTTACTGTAAAGCTGATATAGTTTAAGATGTTTCTTCTTGTTAAATAAAAATAATTAAGAATACCAACGAGAAAGGTATAAAATATCACCACATATTGCATAGGTAGTCATTGACTTCAAGACAGAACGATTGCTTTAACTATTACGCCAGGGCTGCAGTATTACTGAATAAAAACTATGCAGGAGTAGGACTAATTTACCAAGACTTCGGATATAATATTAAACTATATAATAATTGTCCGTGTGGTGACGGAGTAAGAATACAATGTCACCACCCCATCTCATCCCATGGGTGTCGTAAAAACCGACTAAGGGACTAAACCGTAAATATTATCTTTACGAAGTAAAAAGAAGGAAAACTTGAAATTAAACTCTATACCAATCCGTCTGGCCAGCGTGGTATTAGAAGGCCAAGTATCCCTCAGTCATAGAAGGCGGCCCGTCCCTGCAGTGGGACATAAATGGGCTGTTATGATGATGATGACGATGATAATATAATAATAATATTTCAGCTAAACTTACCAATTGGTTGCTGTACAATAATTTCGTTTACTTTCATGTTAAATAATGTATAGTATTGTTTGTAGACGAACTTAATGCTCTTACTGCGTACAACATGAACTTTCAGTGACAACTTACAAAAATAATGGGCCATCAAAGTATTAATATTTTATCAAGTTGTTGACTTACAAGGCGTGTGTCATGTGATTTATTTGTCTTTGTTGCTTTTAGAATAATATACTGATTTATTTTGTCTAGTCGTTTAACCCATTTATGCCTGCCGTGCCCAAACGAGGACACCTTAAAATCTACCCTCAACTGTTTTGTTTATATTGTAACTTTGTTAACGGTGCTTTATTATGCGAAGGTATTAATGTGTCTTACGTTTTACATCAAACATTTACCATTATATCATTGTTAAAAGTAATTGCAACGTCATAAATAAAGTAAATCCGTGAGGTGCAGTGATTACCAAATGTAAGTACTTCTTTTTACATATTTTCCGTAGTAAATTCCTAACTATTTGGCATAATTATATTGAACAATTTGTCTTCTTTGTAGTACAATATAATGGGCATAAAATATTTTCTTCACTAAGCTGTAAACACATTTTTTTATTGGTGTCCCCAAATAGGGACAGTGGGCACATAAAGGGTAAAATATTCTTTATTTTTTACAGATTATTATTCAACATAAAAATGTCGAAACGTCACTTTGGAACAATCAACAACTATCGTGGACTTCAGGAAGCTCTTGATGCTGTTTTGGCAGATAGAACTCTGACGTTGAGTTCGATATCGTTGCTCTTCCTCCAGTGACGATGATAATATTATAACCAATGACATGCCGAGAGATATTCCTGGTAACGCTTGGATGCTCCTTAGTGCTGATGGCTACAGTTACAATTTTGATATTTATTGTGGCAAACCGCAAGTCCCTAGCAATGAGCCGTTGGGTACATGAGTCGTAAAAAAACCTTTTGAATAAGCTAAACACAGATCCAGGAGATAACTTTTTCCATGCTTTGCAATGCTCCAAGATTTGTGGCAAGCTGGTTACCGCGCTACAGGAACTGTACGAGAGGGTAGGGCCAGCAAATGTCCCCTCATACCTGTCAAGGAGATGAAATAGAAAGAACGTGCTGACTTTGACTACCGGTTTGACACAGTCAATAAAATATTGTTTGTCTGCTGGCTGGATAATAGCGTTTGTACAATGGGGACAAGTACACTATCGTAGGATAGTGTACTTCCTCTAGGCAAAGTAAAACGTTGGAACTCAGCAGAAAGGAAGAAAACTGATGTAAATATTTCGCAAGTATTTGTGAACTATAATAAAGGCATGGGTGGTGTAGATCAAGCTGACCAGTCGATTTCACTTTATCGTACTTCAATACGAGGCAAAAAGTGGTGGTGGGTGTTATTTACCTATATGTTTGACCTTTTATTAGCAATTCCTGGCGTACACATGATCAGTAATGAAATAAAGATGGATCAGCTGCAATTTCGGCGGAGTATCGCACGTTATTACTTGAGACACAAAAACTATGAACGTACTCGTCCATCAACTTCTGCAGTATGATGGTCTTGCCCACATACCTCAGAAACTTAATAAACAGCTGCGATACACTATTTGCCATAATAAGGCACGCTGGGAGTGCAAAAAAACTTTGTGCATTGAAAAACCTTGCTTCGAGCGATACCACACTGAATGAGCCCAGTGTCCCCATTTGAGGACGGCTATTTTTTTACTACTAAATAAAAACAATTGAAATTTTTTTGTTGTTTTATGTTCAAACACCCTGTTTTCAACTAAATACTATTCGCAATTTCTCAATTTTTCAATTACTAGTACAAGACTAATCTTGGGCGTAAATGGGTTAAATACATTAATCATTAACAAGTTCATTGACGACAAGCAAGTCAGTGTTGTATTATGTACGTATCTGAAGCGCCGATTACACTAGACTACATAGTCTAGTGTAATCGGCGCTTTAGTCAAAAATGTCTGGTTATTCTATAAAATCAGAAATATTAAGACTGATCAGAAAATTCTAAACCAAACTGTTTAGCGCAGCCGTAGGTTAGCTCGTTTAAGGCCCCATTCGCACGAGCGCGTTTATCGCTCGGCGTTGGAAATTGTGTTTTATTTCAAGGAACATAAGAATACATTTGATGTAACTGTATGGCGCTATAGTTACTCTCTCTGACTAAAGGTTATGATAATAGTTCAGTATTTTTAAATGATAAAAAAGAAGGGTTCAAATAAAATAACAACTAAAAATCCTTATTAATTTTTATTTGTTTTAATAAAGAGAACAGAGGTTTAAGATACACAGCCACTAATAAACCACACCCGCTTCGATAATAGCAGGAAAAAATCCTATACGTACTCCTCATTACACCACTTATGAACATTGCTCATTATCAAAATTGCTTATGTTATTTCTTCAAGTAAATGCTTTTCTTCATTTTCAAAAATGCATAAACTGCTGTTCCTTCCTACCGCCTTTTTACCTTTACACAAAGTAAAGTCATTATGTGACTTGCGACTCCATGACGATATTTGGGGTTAAAGCTATTTGCATAAACTGTATCATTTCATATTCAAATGTAAATGTAGTTCGGACTTCTGCCCCCTATTGATGTTGGCATTATGACTATCTACTTCTAAATTTATATATTTTTACTTAAAGTATATGAAACAGGTAAAAATACGATGATTAAGTACTACTAAAGTACTTATCCGTGTGGTGACGGAGTAAGAATACAATATGTCACCACCCCATCTCATCCTATGGGTGTCGTAAAAACCGATTAAGGGAGTAATCCGTCTGGCCAGCGTGGTATTAGTAGGCCAAGTATCCCTCCGCCCCCGGTAGGAGGCCCGTCCCTGCAGTGGGACATTAATGGGCTGTTATAATGATGATGAAAGTACTTAAATGCCTTATTTAATCTATTTATTGAGTTATTGTCTAGCTTCGTATCTTTCCGATGTGATCTTGGGAATAAGGACTAAATTCCTGATTAGGTAGGCTGGCGGTCGAACGGTAGGTATATACCTAGATAATCTGATAACCAGCTTAGTAAAACTAAAATGTTAGTATCTTGTACATGGCAGCCACTTTCACGACCGATTTGGCATCGAGGCAGTATGCCAATTCCAAGTATCCATCGTCTTTATAGAGCCTTGTTTGTTGTAGTTTGTGTTGTAGAGCAGGAATTGTCTCAAAATAGAATATTAAGGCAAAAGAACACCTCAAACCTATAAAATTGCAAATCAATAAATTTGTTGACAAAATTTTAAAATTGAAATGTCCCAGCAGGCGATATAATCACGTTCTATAACATTCATCCGTGTGGTGACGCATCCGTGTGGTGACGGAATAAGAATACAATATTTATGTCACCACCCCATCTCATCCCGTGTCGTAAAAACCGACTAAGGGACTATCCGTGAATATTATCTTAACGAAATAAAAAGAAGGAAAACTTTAAATTAAACTCTATACCAATCCGTCTGGCCAGCGTGGTATTAGTAGACCAAGTATCTCCCACTCACGGGAGGAAGCCCGTCCCTGCAGTGGGACATTAACAGGCTGTTATGATGTGCATTCCGAAGCTGCTCGAAAGCTACTAAAGAATTAAATAAAATTCGTTATTAATAATTTTAGTTAATGCAGTTAAAATTTTGTTTCTCTCAGCAGAACTACAATTTTATTTTATTATACCCTTTCCACTATATTTAACGACATTTGACAGATTGACGTTAGTGACGTTCAGCAGTATCTCGAATGTAATGCCATTCGATTGTAAGCGATTTCGCGATTTTTCAAATTACTTTATTTTACACATTTGGATCCTTACATCAACTTACATTATCATTTTATTATTGTTTTTTTCTTCTATGTTAAGAGAATTAGCCTATAGCTTAAAATGATAAAATTATAGTTAGATTAGGTATTATTTAAAATACATAATTTATCGTGACACATTCGCGGGTTAAAGCTAATCTAAAATATCATATTACATTTTATAAACGTATTATGAAGAGTTCAGGTTTATTCATAGCATTTATTTCTACCGATTATTTGTAATTTGTTTCATAATGGTGCTAATCGTTATGAGTGTCCATCACTAAGTAACCATGGTAACTGAAAAAAACATGGGTACGTCCATGAAATACAATATAATTTGTTTGAAAAATAAACCGAAGTATTACGAAACTTTATGGACGTGAACTGTCAAAAAGCTAAACTTACGCTGGAAGGGGTATAGTCGAAAGATAACCGCTCTTTGGTGTCATAACCATAGTAATTTGAGTCTTAAGTTAAAATTACTTTAGAGGAATTCGCTCTCTTCATTTCAATGATAGCCACAGAATACCTTTTGAATTGTGAATAGTTGCAGTATGAATCAGTATCTGATTGAGCTAAATCTCTATAGCTATAGAGTTATATTATTTGCTTTTAGTTAGGAATTAGTTTTGTATGTCTGTAAAGTACATTACCTACCTTTTACATTCACACTACACAATATACTACCAAATTATGCAATGTTTGGACTATGGTTCCTTACTAGACGATTATGATGAATAATACTTATAAAAATTAAAAGTAACATTTTGTTTTAAGGTCAACAAACAAAACTTTTAAAATTATAATAATATCATATTAAAAATAGACAAGCCTCCCTCATCCATCGGCTTCCCGCCTCATGAGGACGGGGAAGCCGATGGATGAGGGAGGCGCAGGACCGCGCAAGGTGGCAATATTTAGAGGAGGCCTATGACCAGCAGTGGACGTCAATTGGCTGAAATGATGATGATGATGAAAAATAGACAATAAATTACTATTTCACGACGCTACAGATTGTATTTAATACTGTAGGAAATGTATTAACTTCCTAGGCGGCAAGCATTGATGTGTATGAGGCTGTAGTGCATGAGGTCTTCATTTCGAATCCCACGCAAGAATATAACTTTTTATAACAGCCCATTAATGTCCCACTGCAGGGACGGGCCTCCTCCCGTGACGGAGGGATACTTGGCCTTCTAATACCACGCTGGCCAGACGGATTGGTATAGGGTTTAATTTCAAGTTTTCCTTCTTTTTATATAACGTTTGCCATCCATAAATTATTATTGTCTGTAAATAAGTGTGCAAATACAAACGAGTCAAATACAAAACAACAAATAGCTTAACACTTCTATGAACGTAATTTTAAACGCGTAGTAATGTATCAATTTTAATTTTCAAACGAGAAAAGGGTTTTCTCGTTCTTTGTACAAAATAAGCAGTAAATAAGAGGGGAATACATTTTAACGGTATTTTTACGTGACCCTTGTATACATTACTTTGTATTTTATGAAACGTTATTTGTTGTAGCGGCACTATCTCTCGATCATAAACTGAGTTCGAGGGAGACTCTAAAGAAAATTTTTTTGTTTTATTGTTTAGCTTAAAGGATCACATGTTTGAAGTCACTATTTTGTTTTATTAAGTCGTATGATTAGGATTTAATACTAATCATTTTGGACTATCCTTTAGTATTTTTAAGTTAAGCAACTCTAAAAAGGTGACTTCCTCAATTAAGTACTTGCAAGTTAGTCCTATAGAAATTTACTTCAGAACTGATCAAGTAACTTGGTTTTCATATCAAGAAATATGATGGTATTTTTAGGAGTTTCTTAATAGATTTCGTGAGTGATTGTTATTCAATTAATAGTATTTATAAGATTCATAAAAAAATAAAAAATGTTATGGCAAATGGCAGTGTTCGGACAAACCGAATCAGGTTTTTGTATCACTGTGCATGTTTTAAGTTAAGTGTAAATTTTATTGTTTTGTTTTAAATAAATAAATACATAAAATAAATAGTTTTTAAAGATGTAGGAAATAGTATTTAAATATCTAAGTCAACATTATCTGATCTATTAGGGTTTACAAACAATTCAGACAGAGTACATAAGTGGCTCAGAGGCGCATTGGTGATAATCGGTTGCTGTCATGAGGGTAAGAATCTTATGGAGGATAATTCTTTCTGCGTTTCACAAATCATCGATCTGGGTCTAGATATTCATTGTGTTCAATTAATTATTCACTGTAAGAATTATCAAGTTACATACATACATAAATTCACGCCTTATCCCGTCCGGGGTAGGTAGAGACGACAGAACGTCACTTGTCACGATCCTGGCAAACAGGTTGGGCTTTTTACACATTCATTATCAACTATTTTACGAAAATATCTAAAAAGCAATATTACAATAAGTAAAATTGTATCGTAGATTCTATTGGACTATATTCCGCTTGATCAAACTACAAGTAAACGATAAATCCAAATGATTTGTAAACCCACGAAAGACCTACAGATAAAAAATAAAATGTAACTCCCATTCCTAGAGAAATTATGTACGAAAAAGTTAGTTCTAGCGTAATAATTTGTATTATCGAAGCTGAAGAAATATGAAAAGTAGTATTTATATTGGTTATGTTAGTGTTACTTTGCCAAAACTTTCCGAGTGCTTTCAAATAAAATAGGTGTAATGTATTTATTATTTATTTTTGTAGTTAAATATCTACTGGGTGTGAGTAAAGATACTTAATATAAATTGAGATGCATTAATAATCCTCCGTGTGGTGACGGAGTAAGAATACAATAATTGTCACCACTCCATCTCATCCCATGGGTGTCGAAAAAACGGACTAAGGGACTACTGGTGAATATTATCTTTACGAAATAAAAAGAAGGAAAACTTGAAATTAAACCCTATACCAATCCGTCTGGTCAGCGTGGTGTTACTAGGCCAAGTCTCCGTATAGTCTCCTCCCGCGGGAGGAGGCCCGTCCCTGCAGTGGGACATTAATGGGCTGTTTATTAATAGGGATGGGAATTCGCTGCGTGAAGTAGAGGAAAACCTGACCACGTAATACCACGATGGTCAGGATTTGTTTGCAATTTTACTACGCAAATTTTCATTACTTAAAATTTACGACTTAAGTCCAAGTAGCTCTCGGCAGTCGTAGATCTTTTAATAAGCTTCCACAGAATATTGACTCTATAACCATCACTAGTTATATTTCATTAACAATAAAGTAGAATATAAAGCAGAAAAAATACAGTAAATAAATATAACATTTTAGCTTAGTAACAATTCCAAAAAAAAACAGCGTTATTCAGTCTATAGAGTGCTCATTTCCACCAATTTGTAAATATCAATTCGGTTCAAATAAGGCAAGTCAATTTCAGAGCAATTTTCCTTATCTGATCAGTCTGGAATTTTGCATCCCGATTTTGGTCCCCTATCGATAGGATCAGTTAAACTAGCCTTGGCTGGATCTTAGGCTTTCTTATCTTTAATAAAAAGACGCAATCTCTAAAAGATAGAGTAGGATTTACCTTTTTATAAAAATACTGCTTTCTTGTCAGTGCATTTGTGAAATGTTTTATAAATATTATCAACTAAAATAAAAAAATATTATGTATAATTTTGGTTTAAGGTTACATTTTTGAACATAATTCCATGGTTTTTATCGTCTTCACAACACTCACAAAAAGAGAAAGTCGCTAAAAATTAAACCATAAAAAAAGGAACTCTATTACTGCAATAGTTCGATCAGCAAGAGAAAGAATTCTTATAAAGGGCAAGTACTTAGAACTTGTGGAAGCATAATAATCACTTTTTAAAGACCCAATTGTCTGGAGTGTGATTCAAACTGACCTAGGACTAACTAGACCAAGCTTACATTCAACTCTTCAGTAGTTCTATTTTAGCTTTAAAACATTAACTAACAGTTATGATGAATATGTATAAACAAGCCAGAAGGCAAGACCTTATTCCAAGTTAGTTATACAACACAAACTTGTAATTGCAGTTTGCATGACCTTGAAACTTCACAGCGTTTCAAACTATTATGTTAATTACAAAACTTTAGTTATACGGCTAAACTACTAGCTTAGTTTTTGACATTTCGTAAAACTTGAATTTATAATGTGTTGATGCTACGAGTAAGAGTAAAATTGCGTCACTACACTAGCTCAACTAGTAAGTGTCTTAAAAGTTGTCTCTTTATATTTCTACAGACAGACACTACTCCGTGTGATGACGGAGTAAGAATACAATATGTCACCACCCCATCTCATCCCATGGGTGTCGTAGAAACCGACTAAGGGACTATCCGTGAATATTATCTTTACGAAATAAAAAGAAGGAATACTTGAAATAAAACCCTATACTAATCCGATTGGCCAACGTGGTATTAGTAGGCCAACAGTTTCTCCTTCATGGGAGGAGGCCCGTCCTTGCAGTGGGACTTTAACGGGCTGTTATGATGATTTCTACAGAGATAGAGAGTAAACTATATTACCGTTACTTTGCTTAAATATTTCCTCCACCAATCTGTTCTGGCCAGCAGCGTAGTCGGCAAGTTGTACCATTCTTCTAAAGGAGTCCCATCCCTGATAGTGATAAATAGACTGATGTGCTGTAAAATTGTAATATGTAGGCTCGTAACATGTTTTGACGACCTCTGTGGCGCAGTCGGAATATTACATGGCTGCTCCGCAGAGGTCTCGGGTTCGATTCCCGCTCAATGCAAATCTTTGTGTGCATGAACATGAATGTTTGCATTGGTCTAAGTGTTTTCTATGTTATGTATGTATTTTCAAAAAAAATGTATTTAAGTATGTTTATCCGTTGTCTAGTACTACTCTGCGTAGCAGTCATGTTATATAACCACTACGCCACAGAGGTCGTCATCGTCGAAGTATCGCGAGGTGAGATTGAAAATGTCGTCACAGGGACCTGAGCGAAGCCTTACTTCTTTGCAGTCCTGCTTGTCAACAATTTTCCTTACCTATAATACTGCGATCTTCTCTAGAATTCATAATGAGTTGTTATGACAAAATAATATTTTATAATTCATCTTTTTACTTTTCCTAGGTATAATATTCAAATTATAAGAATCTATATCTTCGAAAAATAAAGGTTTTACAAGTAACAATTTGTTGGCAATCGAAACCGAGATTATCCGATATTTCGTCTTCACAAAACAAAATCCCTTTTCTCATATTTCGAAGCCTCATAATGAGAAAATAATTTGCTTTGATGTTGCTAATAACGATTAAGTTTTGTGTATAAAAGGCAGGACCGAATTTGGACTGAGTGCATGGGTGCGTGTACGCATAAATAATTAGATTACATAGTTCGCGGATTATGAAGAGTGAGGAAATAATTTAATTAATATGAAACTTGTTTAAACCTTGATGTTGAGTTAATTTAGTTGTTTTGTGTTATTAAAATTAACACCATTTAGTTAAAGTTTATATTATTTCGCTTGAGGCTTGGTTTCACGTGTAGCAAATTAAGTTTATTTTGTGTTTAAATAACTGTAATTATTACGTAATGCTGGTATCTAACTAGCTTTGAAATGTAAAATTCGCATGAGTACATTTTCATGAAACAAGGACCATACTCGTATAATAATATGACTCAGTTAAAATTAATAGGTATATGCTTGTAAGTGTTTACTTTTAAGAACCTGTAATTAATTTACATAAACGTACTCTAAGTACTAGTTCTTTAACTAGTATTTTTTAGTTTAAAACTTAAATGTAATTGTTAATGTTGTAACTCTAATAATAAGACGCTGGCCCTGATAGGTAGGCATCCATCGGGTGTGGCGTTTAAGAAATCTCTTAACTCTGGTCTAAACTTGAGAAAAGTGTGAATTAGTTATATCAAAATGGCACTTATAAAATGTTTCAGTGAAGTATATATTTTTTAATTTCTTACTTGACAGGCTGGCACTATCGCCATCGTATTTGTACTTATACTCGGATCTATTGTGTAAAAGACAAATAATAATTTTTATTTATATTTACAAAATACGTCCCTGATTTTACTCAATTCACGAAAAGAATCCAACAGGTCCGCAGATTACGAAAATTGGAAGATTTACGAAGCCTTATTACCCCACGCCGGGGAAAATGATAGCGTATTACAATATCCAGTATTATTGTAACAGATAATTCCTTTTGTCATTTATGCCGATATTCTTGTCGTTCTATTCTAATAATTTTGATTTCCATTTAATTTTAATGATATAGTTTATTCTGGAGACAAAATATAATGTTTTTTACTACTTTAAGAATACTATAAGAATATTTAATAAGAAAAAACCTTGACTATCACCTAACAAGAAAGCAGACTTATTATAAAACCTACATCAACTTGTCTAAGCAGCGAGCTCTGTCTTCATCTTAATTTAACTCTTCTAAAAGGTATTCAATTCTGCTGTGTTTTTAATTTAGACTCCTAAGGTTAAGGACACACAGAAATTTTTCGAATGAAATAAATGTAAATGAAACTTTTCATACATTAATATGTATACTACCCGGTCACATTATCTCGAGACCTGGCGTCGATGACGTCACGTCGCGTCAGACTAATCACTGATGCGCCCGTGGCGAGCGCGGGGGTTGAAAGGAGAACGGGACGCGAAGTTCGCATTCCAGCGAGTTCTTTAGATAATGTGACTGTAGTAAAATGTTTCGCCAGTACCAACAATATTTTAAATATTTATTTCAATTCACAAAGTTTATTTTTAATTCTCATTTTAAAGAAACTTGCTTCTTAAGAAGCTAGATTGATACCGATAGACTCTTAAATGCGCCCTCAACGACTATAACATACGTGACGAAACTCTAAAGTACAATCTAAATCGTTGAAGGATTACACGTCATGTGAAAAAAATATTGAAAGTGCCAATATTTTCAACCGTGACAAGACGCGCAAGGAATTCGTGATTGTTTTTGAACAATATGTCAAGATATATCTAATATTGTGAGGAAGTCACTGTTTGAAGGGTCTGAGGTTGTGTTGGATACATTTTATTATTGATAAAGGGGAGGGTAATGGTATGACATGGTAGAGTAAAATAAAAATGAGATAAGATAAGAATGAAAACTTTGCTAGGTGTCATAAAGACAATATTCATCATAAATGTCCATTAATGTCCTACTGCAGGGACAAGCCTCCTCCCGTGATGGAGGGATACTTGGCCTACTAAGACGGATTTGTATAGGGATTAATTTAAAGTTTTCTTTCTTTCTATGTAAAGGTTATATTTATAGATAGTCCCTTAGTCGGTTTTTACGACACCCTTGGGATGAGATGAGGTGGTGACATATTGTATTCTTACTTCGTCACTACACGGATATAAGACAATATTACTTGTACGAAATGAAAATAAGGTTATACCATTCCGTCTGGCCAGAGTGGAATGTGTAGGCTAAGTTTGTCTGTATTACAGAAATGCATGTCCTTATAGTGGGACAATTATGGTCAGTTACAATGGAAAGTAATAATAAGAATTGGATAATGTAGGTAAGGAATCAGTATTGGTATAGTTAAGTTTTCTTGTTTTGATAATCATTTCCTTAGCCGACATTTACCAGCTATAACGATACCAATAGGGTAAGATGTGGTCAGTCTATTATTACTTAGTGTCCGAAACATTTATTTGCTATAAAGAACACATACAACAAATACACAAAAACATATACAAAACAATAAAATAAAGTCTAAATGCCCAATAAGGCTCTGCAAAAACTAAGAAGATTGAGATTATAATAAAAACAAAGGTTTTCTGAATCATTTAATATGGCAGACCGAGTTTTATTACACAGGCACGGAGATACACAATCTGGCTAATGATAAAGTTTTTTCATATATCTAATTGTATCGTAAAGTAATAATTAGTATTTAGGAATCGTACTGTATTAACACCAACTCATATTTTATTACTGCTGCGGCTACCTGAAAAAGATATAATTATATTTATTAATGCGATGAAATGGGAAAAAAGCCTCATAAGGGAAATACTAGACATTAGCCTAGCGATAAAAATAAGGAAGATTAAACATCGATTTACCGATTGGCTAACATGCCTTTAATAGGTCAAGTTCCTGTTCATTACAGAAGTAAAATATAACCTAGAATAACGTTACCACAAAAACATGTAATCACGAATAACGTTACCACGAAAAAAGGCAATCACGAATTTTCATTTTGTCATCGTTTCACACATTGTTGATTGTTGTGTGATTGCGTGTTTTCGTGGTAACGTTATTCGTAATTCCATGTTTTCGTGGTAACGTTATTCTAGGTTCAGTAACTCGGAAATCAGTATGAGAGTCGTAGATTTTAACCGCGGAGAGCATGACCTGTAGAACTTTTCTAGTTAACTATGTATGTGCCGTCATCACTTTTAAGACTTAATCTGTACGACTAAATTAGACTGCTTCGCGTAACGTTCTATGATATGGGGTAGAGACATTCATTCAATATTATTATACCTAGTTTTTAAACGTAACTACGAATACTTACTTCTAATAACAACTGTCTCCTTAGAGAAAAAAATCCCATAGCTGAGAGTGCGACGTAATCATGTGTGAGTTGATATTTCAATCGTTTGATCTGAAAAGAAAATGATTTTGATAAAATTAATAACTGGCGAAACAATACGTAGTAGATCTCTATGGGGTAGTTGCTGTTTCTACGCAGGGTTTCGGTTTCAACTCCCGCTTGTTGCAGTTATTTGTGTACATAAATGTTTACATTAAGCTGCGTGTTCTTTTTTCTATAATGTACTCTCCGTGTGGTGACGGAGTATGAATACCATATTATGTCACCACCCCATCTTATCCCATGGGTGTCGTAAAAACCGACTAAAAGATTATCCGTGACTTTACGTAATAAAAAAAAGGAAAACTTGAAAATTAAACTAACGCCTATACAAATCCGTTTGGCCAGCGTGGTATTAGTTGGCCAAGTATCCCTTCGTCACTGGAGGAGGCCTGTCCCTGCAGTGGGACATTAATGGGCTGTTATGATGATGATGATGATGATGTGGTATCCAAGAAATGTTTTGGATTAGATAAAGTTTTGTGAATGTGTAGAAAATTATTAGTATTACAATTTATCTTTATCTTATTTCGTCTCAACACACATTCTACTTACCTCAATATTGTAAGACACACTAGGACATAAAAACAGGAATTTCAGCGCCTCTTGTGAGTGAAGATGTACGTCAGCAGCCGCTAGTACCACGCTGCAGGCTCTGAACAGCATCCAGCTTAGTGAGAGCAGATAGTAGCAGCGGTTTATTATACTGCCTTTGTCTTTGCTATGTAGAAACACAAAATAAAATGTATTATGTATAGTATAGTCACGAGCTATAATAATTATGTACACATTGTCAATTTATTTAAACTATCTGCACGTTTATTTAGACATTATTATACCAAAATTATTTTGAAATTTAGAAGAGGTTCCGTACAGTTTTGAACTAATCTTCGAATATGCAATTTTGGATAGGCACTGTACTTTATATAACTGTTTTACTAAATGTGAAACTGTCTACATATTATTGCTCGCGACTTGTGTTTTGTCATTAAAATAGGGACAGGACATTCCTGCACGGGATTCAAATCTGAGGTCTCATGAAAGGTAGCGATTGCTAAGTTACACGAGACTATTGTTTAGAGCTAGTGTTTTGACGATTCTAAAAAAGCGTGGCGATTTTTAATTAACATGTCAATTCTCGTACCTTAAAATACACACATCAAAAAAGTCTAAGCAACATGCATGATATTACGAATTTACCATTTATATTAATTTATTTTACCATTTATTTTAATTATAACGTTGTATTTTATTTTTAAAATAATATTTTTAGGGTTCTATGATGTAAAAATAACAGCTGTTTTCTTTATAAGTTCTTTTAATAACAGAAATTAACAATATTAGAATATACAGGTACATAAGAAACTAAACTTTTTTTTTACAAATTGAAATTTCTTAAGAAAATGAATTTATTGTGAAGGTATAGGACAATTTAATACAAAGTATGGCCTCCTCTGCTATTCAGAACTTGTCGGCAACGATTATTCATTGAATTAATGAGACGGTTTATGTCATCTTGCGGTATTCGCTCCCAATGGAATTGTAGCAAATCCTTCAGCTGTTGGGTTGTTGTCACTCCGTCCAAGTCCTTCAAAACACGTCTCTGGAGCATGTCCCATGCGTGCTCGATGGGGTTGAGGTCTGGCGATTGTGCAGGCCAGGGCAATACCTGGATGTTCTCCGTTGCCAAGTATTCACTGGTTCGCCGAGCTGTATGTGAACGCGCATTGTCATGCATTAACGTAAAATCGGAGCCAAAGGTTTGTGCAAATGGATGGACATAAGGTCTGAGAATATCCTCAACGTAATTTGGTTGGTAAAATTATAAAATCAAGACTAAAACGTAGCAATTAACATGCACTCAAATTCAAACAAATTCGCAGTCATTTGAATTTTATGAAAAAAAACAAAACATAATCGAAATTTTTTTTTTACAACCAGCCAGTATGTCATCAATAACAAAAAAGTTTACTTACCTATACACTTTGAGTGAGTAAATACTTAGAAATTAATTAATATAAATGGTAAATTTGTAATATCATGCATGTTGCTTAGACTTTTTTGATGTGTGTAGTTAAAATTAGGTTGATTTAACTTTAAATTGTCAAATTGTCACAGAAAAGGTATTCTTGTCTTCTCCATTAAGAAACATCAAACTTGACGTTTATCAACCGACTTCAAAAAGGAGGAGGTTCTCAATTCGGTTGTATTTTTTTTTTTTTTTTTTTTTTTTGTGTTTGTTACTTGATTTCTCGAAAACGGCTAGACCGATTTGAAAAAATTTTTTTTATAATCTTTATTTAAAACGAAATGTTAAAGGGACCAGAATACCACTTGTGGATTAATTTAAAAAGTTAAAATTAAATTGAATTAAATTGTATGTTACGAGAATTATTGACCTGTAGGTTGTATTTTTAAATGTTTGTGATTACAGAACTACGTAAATGATTTCTTGACTAATTAAAAACAAAACTTGTTTGGTTTGAAATGGTATACTCCCAAGTAAGTTAATTTAGCAAGAATTTCTGTAAATCAAATAATTTGTATCAACTTTGGAGTCAAATATCTTCTAAGTCATGTAGCTAAACATTAAAACCTCTTTTACGCCTCAATGAACGATTACCTATAACGAATACCTACCTATTGAGAGTTATTTCCATTTACGGTAAGCTCATGTTACCCGAAATTAAATTCCACAAAAAAAAAAAAAAAACCTGACAGATAGTCCATAGTCACGATATCCGTTATCCAATATTATCAACTTTATCGTAAAAAAGATTCCATTGTGGATTAATTTTATAAGAAAAGGATTTTATTTACGTTAGATTTCCAAGAAATTTTATACAAGAGAATTTTATTAATTCTTCATAAAGCTGATTCCCAGAAATTTTATATCGTTGTTGACTAACAATGAAATATCAAGAGTTTTAATCTCAATGTTAACTTAATTCTAGTTTAAAAAAGTGTTTGCTTTATTAACCAATTTTAGCAAACACTCTAAAAATTAACATTTTTTTTAAAACGTTCTTTTTTTTATTAAACACTTCACGGTCAAATGACTAAGTAAGTTGAACTTGTTGAAAAGCACCAACACAGTCCAGGGAAGGTAACGCATGGTTATGAAAATGGCTCTGTCATGGCTGTAACCTGCGTGATTACAGGTGGACGATACCAGCTGCAAGTCCAACTCCAGTTTATGGTGGTCCCTACCTAAGCGGCCATTGGACCAACCATTACGCAAGATAGAAATCATCATGTCAGCCAATCGACGTCCACTGCTGGACATGGCCTCCTCCAAGTATTGCCGCCCTGTGCGGTCCTACGCCTCCCTGATCCATCGGCTATATATAAATAAATGTACTTAATTGGAAATTTGAAGGAATGGAAGAATATAGTAGAAAATATGTCTTACTGAATTCCCAGAAACAGCTGTAGCAATATGAAGTACAAATTGTTGATATTGGATAAAAGTACAAGAGCACCAAGCTTGTGGTCTACCATACGGACTAGCGTGGCGTGACGGACGTATGCTTCTCTTAGACGACGCCATTTTCTGGTCCTTAAGTATAGTTCTGTCCCGAGCTGAGAATAAACAATATTGAAATTAGATATTATTGATTTTTCTTTTGTTTCCTTATAGGTAAAGTCAAATGAAAAAGATTGCATCAATCATCGCAAAAGAGATTTAAATAAAAAAAACCATCTAGCAATTCATTTGGCTAATAGACATTCAGTCCGTTACTGAAAAAACAGTTATCTTACAGTGGAGATCACTTAGTTAAAAGATTAGGTAAACTTTAGAATCACCAGTTAGCAGCTAATTTAGTCGTGTTTTACAAATATATTTTAAGCATTTGCCAGGATCAGTTTTACATGGTTGGGATCATTTTGTATTCTTGTGCCAGTCACCACGTAGACTCAAAACCAAAAAGAAATAAATATACTTAATATGTATAATATGTATGTATTTACAAAAAAAAAGTATTTTTAAGTATGTTTATCCGTTGTCCAGTACCCCATAGTAACAGCTTTGCTTAGTTTAGGACTAGATGGCGTTGTGTGAATGTGTGAGGAATAAATATAAAAAAAACTAACCTTAGGTTTATCTCTGGACCGTTTCTCAACTCTAATAACTTGTCGGACGTACAAATTGAGTCTGTGATAACGAGAAGCGAGCCCCATACTTATTAATATTATGATTAAATCTTGGAAATTCCATAACGCTGTAGCCAACTTGCTTACTATAAATATTGGTATCGCAAACCATAAACTATATTCATCTGCAATGAAATATATATTTTTTCATTTTTTTTCAGGTCAATCGAATCAACCATCTATTGGTTGAGGTCTTCTAGGGGTGGCAACATTACCTTGACAGATAATTGCTCGTTCAATTCATCATAACAGCCTATTAATGCCCCACTGCAGGGACAGGCCTCCTCCCATAACGGAGAGATCCTTGGCCTACTAATACTACGAATACCATTAAATAATTATAATATTCACGGATAGTCCCTTATTCGGTTTTTACGACACCACACGGAGCTCGTTTAATTAAACCTCAACAAAATAAAGGGCAGAGCCCACGCATGGAGCACCAATGCGCCATATTCAGTAGCCTGAAGTGCCTGCTGACCTAAGACAGTTATCAGCAAGCCCTGCTCTTAAGGGTGGCAGGTGTTAGTTTCGCGACATTCTCCAACGCCCTGGTGTGGGGTTTTCGGTTTCGACGTCTTTGGTTAACATAACGGGCTTTTAAAACGCGACCGCTTTCCATGCTGTCTTTCTACGAACCATAATTATGATGATAGCTCACAATAATATATAAATTAAACTTACGAGGCTCCAAAAACTGCCCATGAGAAGATAAAATGTATCTTTGAAAAAATTCATAAGCAGGAAAATTAAATCCAGTGCTTGACATCATACTCAGAATATGTTCAACTGAAAATAATATTAATTTTAATTAAATATTTTTTTTTTGTTAATTAACCATTTCTTACTATCAGCAAAACGAAAATTGAAGTAATGTAAAATTGGAAATTGGTATACAAACACATAAAAGATGTACCAACTGAGTCCCACAAAACTTTTATTTGATTTCGGATGTACTGTTAACGCTTGTTTTATTTATTTAAACACTCGCTTTGCAAGGATATTCTTAAAATTTTAGAGAGCTGCCATGAACGAATATAAAATAATTCCAAGAGAAAGGAGATGCACTGTATTTGGCATACAGCAGTATTAAAAGCTGAGATACAGCTTTCGCAATTCGGGCTGCCTGTTTTAGCTACAACTTTAAGAATTTTTAAGTTATGTTCGTTCAACTTCTAAAATATATGGTAGATCAAACATATTTGACATGCACTATTTCCATTTGAAATCCGTTTCCTCAGTACGACTAGACACATTTAATAAAATAATTTTATTATACTTTTAAAAGCTATGTTGGATTACCAGTAGCAACAACGGCAACCATGCTGGTTACAAAAATCAACCTCTTCCTTATCATCGGATCTGGAGCAAAGGTCAAATCACTGGCATTTTCCAAACTTAGCCAAAATGTTGAAAGATCTTTCCACGACCGTACAAATTTTGATGATAAGATCAGTGATAGAACTGCATTGCCATAAAAAATTAAGCCTGAAGCACGGGTTATCAAGCCACCTGAAAAATCATTAAAATGAATGTTTCTTATGGTAAAGGAGACCGGAATTAAGCGACAAAAATGTACGAATGATGATTTTAAAAACCAGTCTAGAGTTCCAGGTACGAATGTATTTGGTTACATCTTGCCTTAATTAATCTCCATTAAGATTCCATGACAGAGCCAAGCCGTATAGCCGCTATATGAATATTTGCAGAAAAAAAACAGGATATTTAACTTAATTTAAGCTGTATGTCAATTCTCGTACCTTATAATCGTAGAAAATTCGGTTAAGTTAACTTTTGTTTAGGTAACTTAACTGATTTATTTAACGATTTTAAGGAACGAGAATTGACATGCTGTTTCAAAATTAATTTTAAAAGAAGGCAAACAGTATGATATTTATGCGCAGTTATGGCTCCTGTTGTTTTGGGACTTCTAAAAATTTAACCACAACTTCTTGTAATTTTACCAACACCATACATTTAAAGTGGTATCGCGAGATTATTTCACTAAATGAGATGATGACATTATGTACCTATTTCAGTCAGCCATTAACAACGAGAAATAAAATTGTACAATTCAAAATGTAAAAGACAAATTAATAACCTGAAATATTCGTAGATTGTCCGCCCAAAAATTTTACGAACTTCCAACATCCACAGGCCTCCATGGCAACCAACATAAAAAATAGTACAAACGTAAAACAAAATGGTAGATTACAGCCATAACTTGCTATACCGAAGTAGCGGGAGTAATTAAAGATGTTATATAATGTTGTTAAATACTCCTGAAAAAATATAGAATTGTTATTATTCAGACAATCCTCATTTTTGTACATTTACAATGTTTAATTCAATTATAAAATATATAATAATACTAACGGCCCGTTCCGTCTTCGCACGGGCATTAAACATTACATTTTGATTTGTTAATTTAAGTAAAGATCCCCATTTAAAAAAAATTAAAATATCATATTGTCACTCAGGAAAAATGTAGCTTTCCAACAGTGAAAGAATGATTCAAATCAGTTCAGCCGTTTAGGATAAATAACCTAGACACCGACTGCAGCGCCATCTGCCGGGCTGATTTGTGAATCTAAACCATCCAGAGCGCCACTCAAACGCATACAGAAAAAATAATTTAATTCGGTCAAGCCGTTTAGGAGGATTTCAATGACATACACACGTACAGCAGAAAATATATAAAGGTACAAAATCTATATCTATATACTTATAATAAAACTGTAGAGAGATCAATTCTGTACATTGAATATATGTTAAAAATTAATATTGGAGGATGAATAGTGATCGATACTAATGCCAAAAATGCAATCAATAAATTTTTTGTCTGTCTGTCTGTCTGTCTGTCTGTCTGTCTGTCTGTCTGTCTGTCTGTATGTGCACGCATGGGTCAAAAACTACCGAAGGCATTTTCACCAAACTTGGTACAATTGTAGTCCATACTCCCGGGCAGGTTATAGGCTGTATAACATAACGCTAAGACACATAGGAGCTGAGCAGTGGCAAAAAATTTGAAGCAAGTCGGTTGAAAAAAAGCGCGTTCGAGCTCTTATCATCGCATACGTTGATCATACGCCAAAAATATGTATTACAAAAATAATGGTCTTCAAACGATGAACAAAAAAGTCCTGAATAGTATATATCTATCTTTTATATATTAGTCACAATAACCTGTTTAATCGTTAGGGTTTTCTTCAAAGTGTAATAAATACATAAATATATTGTAATTTGCATAGACATATCTTTTTCAAACTCCCATATTTCAAAAGTACACTTTAATACCTTATTCATAAAAAAAAAATTATAGAAATCGGTTTATAAACACACAAGATTTAGATGAAAGAAAATTTCCAAATGTCGCCGCGCCAGTATGAGTACGGCAGTACGGTTGATTTTTGTTTAACGTCCGAAACGGCCAACCGGTGCATCTATATAATTTCATTCACATTGACTCTTAATGCGAACGGACGTGGTTCTTATTGACTCTTCTCGGAATAAGCGCGCTTTAGATATTAAAATACATAGATACGTAGTATTTAGGTATTAAGTTTAAAGTAGGTATCTATCTATACTATAATAAAACAATCGGAATCGGATAAGTAATACTCGAGATTTCGCTAGATCTCTCTTTATTAGAACAGTCCAATACAAATCAGGGGTGAAATGAAAAATGCATTTGGTTCAATGTTGAATGAATTTAAATTTCGTTTCTTTTGTTCACGAGATGGCGTTACCAGTAGTAATCATAAAATAAATGAGTTTTTAAATAATATATAACTATTTTATTATTAAGTGCTATTAATAAGTTATTCCTTTTAAATGTTAATAAAATTAACCATGAATCGTATGTGTAATATCAATTATTATAAGTCTTCACACTAGCCTTTAAAAATATCAATTTAACGGACACAAAGAACATCCAGACTAAGGACAATAGTTTGTGTATCACAATTGTCCTCCATGGGAATCGAACCCGCGACCTCATGCACGCCAGCCATGTAACGCGACCGCCGCGCCGCGCCACCGAGGCAGGTAATTCTGCCGCACCATAACGTGGCGTGCAAATGTATTCATACATAATTAATTAGCGATTATCCGTGTGGTGACGGAGCAAGAATACAATATGTCACCTCCCCATCTCATCCCATGGGTGGCGTAAAACCGACTAAGGGACTATCGGTGAATATTATCTTTACGAAATAAAAATGAAGGAAAACTTGAAATTAAACCCTATACCAATCCGACTGGCCAACGTGGTATTAGTAGGCCAAGTATCCCTCCGTCACGGGAGGAGGCGCGTCCTTGCAGTGGGACATTAATGGGCTGTTATGATGAAAAAAGCGATGTCATTTATTTTAACTTACAAATTTGACAACAGATGGCATTGTGCCTGTGACGTCATTTTCAGTATCGCGGTATTAAGATTTTACTTGAAAGAATGACGTTCGCTCATGTCTTTCAGTATAAGTTTAGACACAGTCTTCATAGATCTGTCTTTGTAAAGATCTGTTTTTGAAAAGGTTTTGGTTCGTTCGTTAATTTTACAATTCGTGTGTAGGTAGGTATATCTGTTTGTTATAAGGTTTAAAAAACGATTTTTCAGTAAATCGAATTGCGAAGTAAGTAACATCCGCCACGCGAACGAAGTCGCGGGCACAGCAGCTAGTACTTAATATTATTTTAAAAAGAAGTGTGTGCTTTGATAGAGCACACTTTATTGAAGGTTTACTTTTGTACCTATCCCTGTATTGTTGTAGAAATTTTCATACAGACAGCTGGTCAACGTCGCATTTTAAAACAAATACCATTGTACTTCTATAATATATTGTAGTTTCTCTGAGAACAGATGGTTGATGACGTCAAAATAATAATATGGTTAAATCTTAAACTTAACTATTCTTTTTTGTAGGCTTTCCTAATTTTTATGTGCTGAATATAAGGTAATAGTTTTGCTATTTATTTTGCCCGATTCGGAAATGTTATGTGACGCTTGTTTCATACACCAGTGGAGCGTTCAGTGACTACAGGTACCCATTTCTTGTACTATTTGTTGTTTTAATTATTGTTTTTGTTTATTTTTAGTGTTATCTCTTCCTATCTATTTCATGTTATGTACCTTTTTGTCTCTGTGCCTCTATTTGTGTGTGAATAAATAAATATTCTTTCTTTCTTTCTTGTATAAAAATAATATAGAAAACCTTAACTGTCGAAAATTTTAAAATAGAATTAAAATTAAAATTTCATCAGAAATAGCTTTATTGCTCAATACGAGTATATCCTTTTATCATGCAAATAAAGCAAAATCTCTATTCAAATAAAAACTCAGTAACAAAATTAAAATCCCACTTACGTCAGAACTTTTAGAAGCACCAGTTTTCATGAAGGAATTTAATTTCATATTAGACTGTCAAATAATTCACCACGATCTTAAGTCTGTGGACCTGAAAATAAACTTTTTAATTAGAATAATTTTATGAACTACTTCGACTCAAAGTTTATGAAGATTGTAAAATTTTTATTCAAACAATAGTCAAGTATTTAGTTGTGAAAGTGCTTTAATTTGTCTGTCAATATTAATTTAATATTTTAAAAATGATTCATTATAAAAATCTATTAATGTCTCAGTGCTGCGACGGGCATAAGCTCTAGGTAGTTTTTTTTAAATTTATTTTTATAGGCTTTGTCGCTTAGCGACCACATTGCCTAAATGTGTTGTTGTTATGTGGAATTTGTCTCAGTCCACATAACAATAACACAGGGCAAATAAAGGTCAATGTTATTATGCCCTGCCAGGCTCATTTTGCAACCTTCTGATTCCGTGTATTCTTATTTCATCACAACACCAACACAATAAAATAGAATACATTTGAAGACAACTTACCTATGTTTAGGTCCTCGAACTTTTCTTCTGAAATTAATATCACTAGAGTATAGTTTTTTATACATATTTTGTTTATAACAAAAGAACATTTATCACACTTTACTAGACATACATAAAACATTTTGTCACTTTAACTACAATAATTCTGATTTACTTGGAAATTGTTTTACATTACCAAATTGCATGTTAGAACAAATTATTGAAACGTCAAATAAATAAACTATGTCTAGGGTAATCATGTGTTTTCAATTTAAACCTTTATTTCTCTTAAAATAAAGACGATTGTCGTGTGAAGTGTCAATGTAGAAAATGATACTTTTTCATGAATCACAAATAAAACAATAAAATAGTGCTTTGAATCAATTTTAGTAATTATACCTACATGTAACAATTTTCTGAAACAATTACGGTCGTTGATCGTCGTCATAGGTATGGTATGGTATGGTATAGCGGGCTGTTTTCCGCAACTCCACGTCAAGGCGCGGGTTTTGCGTTAGGGTGGGTGATTTATTCGATCCACCCCAGCTCGTTGAAAAACGCCAACAGGCCTTTCAAGTTGCTGATGGTTTCTCGGAGCGTACCTGGATTTCCTAGGTACTTAGCCCTGTATGTGGCGGTCGCAGGACAGTGTAGGAGCACATGTGCCGCCGTTTCTTCCTCTCCCATGCAGGCTCTGCAGAGAGGGCTGTCTGTGATACCTAGAACTGAAAGGTGTTTGTTAAAGGAGCCATGCCCTGTGATGGCGGCTGTAGCCATTCGAAGTTGCCGTTTGGGCAGTTGTAGTAGGCTCCTTGTAAGTTTATGGTCGGGCATAGGTAGTGCATCTCTACTTTGTCTGCACTCTGCCAGATTTGCCCATCGAGTATTATGGCTGTCCTTCGTTTGCCTGTGTATTGTGGTGCGGAGGTATATAAAGGGGATAGGTATTATGGGTTCAGGGCCCATCACTACCGTATCCGATCCTCTTCTTGCAAGTTCATCCGCAGCATCATTGCCACGTGATCCACTATGGCCTTTGATCCATTGCAAGGTTATGTTGTTTGTATAACCTACTTGGTTTAGTTTGTGGTGGCATTCCAGAATAAGTCCCGAGTTAATAGTGTGGCTGTTTAAGGCCTGTAGCACAGCCATGCTGTCCGAGAGTATTCGGATTGAGTGTCCCTCCACTTTTCTTGACATGACCGCTGAGGCTGCCAGTGTGATTCCCACGCATTCGGCCTGGAATACCGAGCTGTGAGTTCCCAGTGGTTTTGAAATATTTATATTCAGGTCCTCCGAGAAGACGCCTGTCCCGGAGCCTGTACTTGTTTTAGACCCATCTGTGAAGATTTGTAGTTCCGCCTGTTGTTGTGTAGGTTCACAGTGGCGGTCTTCATGGAGTTGAATCTTGTATTTTTTGTCGAAGACAAATTGTTTGGGCACACGGTCATTTATTGCTCCAATTATAGGTAGCTCGTCTGTGAGCACTTTGAGTAATGATGTGTGCTTAGTGTTATTGTTCTTCCATAAGTTTAGCGCTCTTAGACGTGTGGCTGCAGCTGTCGCTTCCTGTCGGATAAACAGGTCTAGCGGCGGCAAACCAAGCATGACTTCCATTGCCGCTGTGGGTGTGGTCTTCATGCATCCAGTGGTCGCCATGCAGGCTAGTCTTTGGGTTCGCTGTAGTTTGTCGGTTGATGTGGTGTATTCAGTTCTTGGCCACCAAACGATAGCACCATATGCAATCGTGGGGCGAATCACGGTTTCGTAAAGCCAGGTGATGATTTTTGGCGTTAAACCCCACTTTTTACCAATCATCCTTCTGCATTGCCAGAAGGTGATTCCGGCTTTTTCTAGTTTCTTGTCAAGGTGGCTCTTCCATGTTAGTTTATGGTCGAGAATGACACCGAGGTATTTGACCTCTTTTGACAGTTGAAGTTCAGTACCGAAGAGCTTTGGCAGTTGGTACTGTCCTAGTATTCGTTTGTTAGTGAACATCACTAGCTCTGTTTTTGCTGGATTCACCGACAGCTCGAATTCCCTGCACCATTTTTCTACGGTGCGTAGGGCTTGCTGGGTGAGATTACAGACTGTTCCCGCTGCCTTTCCTGAGATGAGGATGGTGAGGTCATCTGCATAGCCTATAGTATAGTCTCGGTTTTTGTTCAGCTTTGTGATTAGGTCATCTATGACCAAGTTCCATAGGAGTGGGGACAACACTCCGCCTTGGGGGCAACCCTTGGCTATTAGGGCTGTTTCATCAGCCTCCCCCAGGCGGACCACCCTTTTGCTGAGCATGTTTGTTATCCAGTCTATTAGTACCGGCTCCACTTTGTGTCTGGACAGTGCGGCCTTGATACTTGTAAAGTTAGTTTTGTCGAAAGCTCCTTCGATGTCGATGAAGGTTCCTAGACAAATGTCCTTTTGTTCAATTGCCTCCTCTATCCGGCTGACCACCAGATGGAGGGCTGATTCCGTGGACCTTCCGGAGCTATAAGCGTGTTGGTTAATGTGTAATGGTGTTTGTTTTAAGACCCCATCTCTCAGTTCCCTTTCGCATAAGCGTTCCATGGTTTTGAGCATGAAGGAGGTCAGGCTTATTGGTCGGTATGCTTTAGGGTTTGTGTAGTCACCTCTTCCCGGCTTTGGGATAAAAATGGCCTTCACTTCCCTCCAGCCCTTTGGAACGTATCTGTGCGCCAGGCAGGCTTTGAAGACACGCTCCAGTCTGCTAGCTACTGGCAAGTTACCCCACTGCAGCAGCGCAGGGGTAATCTCGTCTGGACCAGCTGCCTTGAAGGGGTGGAAGCTGCCAATGGCCCACTGGACTCTTTCCAGGGTTACTACTTTATCAGCATACCGCCAGTCTTGGATGTCTGGTGTTTTTGTTTCATCAAGCCAGTTGATCTGTGTCGTTAGGACACATCCAGGGAAGTGTGTTTCTATTAGAGTGCGCCTGGATTCTTCTGGCGATGTTGTGAGTGTATCATCGGGTTTGCGGATGGCTGTCGGAGTAGTCGACTTTTGTTGTGACAGGACTTTCCTTACCCTATTTGCTTGTTGGCATGACTCAATACTTTCACAGAATTTGCGCCAGCCTTGTTTACTACGGTATCTTATGCATTTTTTGTAGCTAGATTTGGCTGAGCGGTAAGCGTCCCAGTCCTCATCTGCACAGGTATTCATAGCCCTGTTGAACGTTTTTCTTACCTTCTTACGCTTGCGCTCTAGTTCGGGACCCCACCATGGTTGTTTGCCCGGTGTACTAGGAGGTAAAGTTTCCGGGCATGCTATGTGGTAGCTGTCCGTTATAGATCTGGTTAGGTGATTTACCTCTTCCTCGATCTGAGTGGTGTTTTCGTCATAGGTATAATTCAGAATATTTTATAAAACATTTTGTTTACACATTATAGCGTGCATAATATTAAATAATTATACAAAATAATAATTATAGTTATTAAGACGCTACTTTGAAAATTTTCGAGTTGAATTCGGCCGTGGCCAGAGGGGCGCGCCCCTCGGCGCGCGAATGAGACGGATATACTCTCGCTCACGCGCCGCCGCGCCGTGTGCGCCGTCGTCGTCCCGCCGGCCCTCAAGGACACGTTATCGCTCTGTGCCATAGTACAAATATATACAGTATTTCAACTTCATAGAAACGGACGACGAAACGTGAGTTTATACCTACACGCTCACGATCGCTGAGGGAACAGTCGCTACTGTGCCGCAGTAACGAGCGGACTGTGTGTTATAATTTGAAACTAAATATATTATTCATATGTCAATTTCAAACAAACATGGCTGATATAAATACCTACCTTACTAAATGACTTAGGTATTTAATATTATAATAGTATTTTGTGTATATCACGAAAACGGTTTGTTGTACTTAGGTCAATAATAATGAAAATTTAGCCCCCCTTTATGTAATCCCCCATGCGTGTCTTTCACTTTGATCTAGGTAAAAAGCAATGACATCGATGTCATTTTTTGAATGGATTGGTGAAGTGACCTCGATGCCTTTATTTTGACGTTAAATAGATCTAATAGACCTGTTTAAAGTTTGGTTTTGGTTATCGATAAATTCAATTTCAAACAAACATGGCCAATATAATAAACACAGTACCCGGCCGTAAATATTACACATCGACTTTTTCTCTGACGCTCTACGAAGCCGAAATTGACCGATTGTATTTTTCTATAGGTTGATATGCAATATAAACGGCCCGGTACTGTACCTACTTTACCGAATGACTTGTTAAGTACCTTCTTAATATTATAATTTAGTATTTTATTTATATCACAAACATGGTGGATATAAATACAAACATATACATGTTTCTTTAAATTAAATGTATCAATCATAAAACAACACGTTTTTTACAGAACACTTGTTATTTATTTAAATATAAAATAGAAAAATAAAAAGTATTAATTTACAATTACAAAACTAAATGGAAACACAAAGTAGATCGCATGTTTACTATTGTTTACGTACCGCGCACCCGTAGGCATTTATAATAAATATTCGGCCCAGTTTGACTACTGGTTATACTGTGACGTCAGTCCGCGGTAGGTAACAGAAAATTCTGTTACAGAAAAACCTACTATCTACCGGTCTATTATGTATATACATGTAGCCCCTATTTTTTTTTTAATTTACACCCGCGCAAGGTATTATGAAGGCACAAAACACATCCAGATTTAGAACAATAATTTGGGGATCACAAAAATAATTTGACCGCCTCGGGGTATCGGTCGCAGTGCACGAGGTCGCTGGTTTGAATCTCACGCAAAATAATAGAACTTTAAAAAAAAATACAATAGCCCCACTATGTATTGTCCTGTGTCGCGGGGTATTTACAAACATTTACTTAGCTGACACAAAGAACATCCAGACTCAGGACAATAATTTGTGGATCGCACAAATAAAATTGTCTTACGTGAGATTTGAACTCTAGGTGATTTTCCACCTGAGGGGCGAGACGAGGCAAAATTTGAAATCTTTATGTAAAAATGAACCGTATTGCTTAGGAAATAGAGTATATATTAACTTTGTAACAAAAACACTCGCTTCTCGCGATAGGCCTATTGTTGTTTGTTGCTACTTTTTGTTTGTGTAAAAATGAACCGTATTATTTCTCATGTAGAGTTCAAAATACATTAACAAGAAACACGCATGTCGCGATGTCAATTTTTGGTGGAAACAGTTCGGTGTGATTTTAATTCTCGTCTCGTCTCGCCCTTTTGGTGGACTCTTCATGCTGACTTACGATTACCGATTACTGCGCCCGCCACTGCCTAAGGCAGACAGTTTTTTTGTGTGATCCACAAACAACAGTCCTGAGTCTGAACGTTCTTTATGTTCGTTTGTTTCATGTTTGTAAACGTTCCCGCGGTGGAGTGCGTGAGAGTTCAAATCTCACGTAAGAAAATTTTTTGTGTGATCCACAAACAACTGTCCTGAGTCTGGACGTTCTTTGTGTTCGTTTGTTTCATGTTTGTAAACGTTCCCGCAGTGGACTGCATGAGAGTTCAAATCTCACGTAAGAATTTTTTTTGTGTGATCCACAAACAACTGTCCTGAGTCTGGACGTTCTTTGTGTTCGTTTGTTTCATGTTTGTAAACGTTCCCGCGGTGGAGTGCGTGAGAGTTCAAATCTCACGTAAGAAAATTTTTTGTGTGATCCACAAACAACTGTCCTGAGTATGGACGTTCTTTGTGTTCGTTTGTTTCATGTTTGTAAACGTTCCCGCAGTGGACTGCATGAGAGTTCAAATCTCACGTAAGATAATTTTTTTGTGTGATCCACAAACAACTGTCCTGAGTCTGGACGTTCTTTGTGTTCGTTTGTTTCATGTTTGTAAACGTTCCCGCGGTGGAGTGCATGAGAGTTCAAATCTCACGTAAGATAATTTTTTTGTGTGATCCACAAACAACTGTCCTGAGTCTGAACGTTCTTTGTGTTCGTTTGTTTCATGTTTGTAAAAGTTCCCGCGAAAGTAAAAAGTATTATATAAATCTTATCAGGAAGTACCTACCTACCTAAGCTTGCAAATAAAATAGGTACGTAATATTATAGTACTTTTCAATTACGTGATCTTGACGAAAACGGTTATAAAACTTATAACACTTGAGCATATAGTCTAAAATCGCTTATATAAACAAACGCTTGCATTATCAAAAGGGTCAACAGTAACTAGGTACTTAGTTGAGTTATGGCGAACTTTACCTAAGTTTTATAAAAGACATAACTACAAAAATATTTTACGATACAATGTTATCGAAATAACTATTATAAAATAATACTATTATTTACTGATAAAAGAGAACAAAGTATTAATAAAAACTTAGGTATAAATATTTTAAACCTAACCTATATATTTTACCTACGATATAAAATTACGCGATAAAATTCAGTACGAACGGTGAGTCGACATGCACAGGTCCGGCGTCGAAGAGGGCCATCGCCCGACTGAATCGTCGACCGTACTCATTCTGTATCGATCGTTAACTTATCGGTATAAGGTCTGAAATTGCGATGCGCCCGCAACGATCCGGAGCGCTTAGAAATTGCTAAAATCTTATTTGATTCATTATAAATTATTGGTTGTAGTTATGTAATGATATTCTATAGTAATACTAATATTGATGTTACGAATGTATTTGAGTAATTCCTAAGCATAATGATAGTGTACTTTCCGTGTAATATGTAAAAAACTGTTTTTGTAGAGGTGTTTTCAAAAATAAATATGATCGAGCCAAAATCAAGCTATCGCGTTTTGGTAATTACAAAAACCTAGTTAAAGGTATCAATTTACCTATATTAAAATTCTAGATCAATAGGTCTTTTCATATTCCTGTAGTAGTTGATGAAAGATAGTGCATTTTATCAATGTATCATCTTAATGGTACTGAAAAGTAAAATATAGTGGTGCTGCAATCCATTGTAACATTAATTTGTTTTTCATATTTACAAGCAATAAAAACTAAATTAATAATAATATTATTTTTAAACTATGAAAAACTGGACTTGGCCCAAACAAGCAAAAAGTGTATTGGAGTCCCATGAAAAGCGGGGTACCAAAACCTACATTGTTCTTCCCTTACACTTACCTAACAGGCAGGTTTACACGGATCGTTCGTATTTGTTATCATTCTGACGGGCAATGACTCGTAGCCCAAGGTAAATAAAGAGGAGAACATGAGAGCGAGATATATCTACTCTCTAACCTACAACGCGGCAACAGACGAATCATCATAACAGCCCATTAATGTCCCACTGCAGGCACGGGCAGGGGCACTCACGGGAGGAGTCCCGTGACGAAGGGATACTTGGTCTACTAATACCACGCTAGCCAGACGGATTGGTATAGGGTTTAATTTCAAGTTTTCCTTCTTTCTATGTAAAGGTAACAGACTAGTGCAAACTGCTTGCCGGCTTCTCATAGAAACCAGAGAGTATTTTAGCTCCAAAGTCTATTGGGATTAAACATTGGATTTTTCTCCTGCTTTACTTTTTCTCTTTCTTCCCGCAGCCGAATGCAACGATTCGACGAACGACGAATAATTTAAAATGAGCATTTACAGTGAGAGAAGATTAGTTCAAATTCAATCTACTAGACAGAATTTTGTATCAATATGATAGCAATGTCAAAATTAGGCTAAACTAAGAACGACGAATTTTAGAATTTGTTTTAAATTCTAGCATAACCATAAATCGATTTACGTAGGCAACATTGTTACTAAAAGAGATCTGTACTCTGTCGCTCTAGCAATGCGTTTTAGAGCTGTTGGCAGTTTTAATTATGCTGCTCCATGTTTGGACACCTTTTACTAGAATCCTAAAAAACTTAAAACTTATTCTTGGCAGAAACGAAGCTATCTGTCCAATATGGTTTTAGTAAGAATTATCTTCGCTAGACAAAACCTATTCTGTACAAGTTTTATCATAACACCTCATTAATGTCCCACTGAAGGGACGGGCCTCCTTCCGTGACGGAGGGATACTTAGCCGACTATACCACGCTGGCCAAACGGATTGGTACAGGGTTTTGTTTCAAGTTTTCCTTCTTTTTATTACGTAAAGATAATATTCACGGATTCATGGACTGTACTAGTTTACTGGCATTATAATTATTTTCAGAAATTTCAGTAAATTTAACAGCCCAGTAAATGCCTTTAATGTAATATTCTAGTTCACTAATCAAGAAACAAAGGGTCAGTGGAAATGAAACAATAGATTAGCCTCTGGTTATATTTAGTTGAAGATTGTCATTACTATCTGTGTCTTTGTTGTCAAATTGTATGAGGACTAGTTCGTAGGTGATTATCGCTCCGGCCATCTGTAAGTAAAGGTTTCATTAGGGTTTATTAGAATTAGGTACGAATTCCACTGAACGGAGCGCGAGGCAGAACATTTCACGTTGATCAGCGAAAATTGTGCCTTGTACACAGTTCTTAAATTTAATTTTTGCATGGAGGAAAAAGTTGCACCTATGCCGTGGCTGCCGGTCTGCAGCGCTCGGATGCCATGCAAAAATGAAATTTATGCACTGTTTACAAGGCTCAATTTCTTTTGGTCAACGTAAAATGCTCTCCGACGCGCTGCTTTCGGTGTAAATCGTACATTACATGACGTAAGAAATACTGTGTTGTCTTTGATTGTGATTTGATGACATTGTTAATTTGGATTCTTTTTGAAGTAGACATTTTTGTATTCTTTTTGTTTTTTTTTGTGTCATTTGTAACGTAGACATAAAGGTCAGCAAATACGCAGTCCGTGTGGTGACGGAGTAAGAATATAATATGTCACCACCCCATCTCATCCCATGGGTATCGTAAAAACCTAATAAGGGACTAACCGTAAATATTATCTTTACGAAGTAAAAAGAGGAAAATCTTGAAATTAAACCCTGTAGCAATCCGTATGGCAAGCGTGGTATTAGTAGGCCAAGTATCCCTCCGTCACGGGAGGAGGCCCGTCCCTGTAGTGGGACATTAATGGGCTGTTATGATCATGATGAACCACGCATGGCATTTGTAATATAGAGGTCATAGTGGGATCGTACAAAATGGGGATTGAATTTAGAAAAATCGATACTCGCAAATGTTTAAATATAAATAGAAAATTAGTCCTTTCCAGTTTCTAAAGGAAATGTATAGTAAATTACGCCTTCGACGCTATCAAAGTAAAATAAGTAGAAAATTTGGCTTTAGTGTTTTCAAACGAAACTATGTACCTAGTTAATTAGGCATTGGCGCTATAAAACGGAAACATAAAATACACTCAATGGAAATAGTGTTGATAATTCGGCCTTCACACTCTCAATCGGAAATGTATAGTATATTGTTGAAATAAATTGGAAGACAATAGAAAATCAATCTATTTTCGTATAAATATAATTGTCTAATTTATTTACTTGAATGTTATGCGAATGTTAAGACACCTTGAGTAGGTTAGGCCACTCTTTTGTCACAATAACAAGTTACCTATGGGCATTTATAGGGCTCACTAGCGCCGCCAATTGAAACAAAATCAAAATTCGCAAAAGTTAAATTTCGCATTCGAAAAAAGAACCGTTTTTGTTTATAATGCAATATTTATTTAATTGAAAAACATTTAAAGTGTTGAGAGTGTGTTATACAAATACTTTATTGCCTTTTGTCAAGACTTTGTTATCAACATTTTACATTATTTATCCTATTTGCGAATTATGTTTTTTTCTATTGGCAGCGCTAGTGAGCCACGTAAAGGCCCTTAAAACAGACATCAAACTATAGTTTAATAGCTATTAAAGTGTTTTGTGACAAATTAACATTGTCTTTCTATTATTTATATTAAAAAAACTGTCAATGTAAGTAAATTTATAATAGGTATCCAAACCTGAAGCAATATAGTTTTATTAAGAAAGAAAAATCCCATTCCGCTAAGAGCTATGTAATCCTTAGTAAGCTGGTCTTGTAGTCTCTCCACCTGAAAGTAATCCTTAGTTTAGATCCACAAATAAACACCTTAAGGCTTTCATAATAAAGTGGAAATTGTGTAAACAGTCGCTTAGTTTTTTGCGGGTTTAGTCTACATTTTCTTGTTTACCTACTTTACTTAGTATTAATTGATAGTTAATATTGAAAGGAAAAATGTGTCGATAAAGATTTGAATCTAAAATTAATTAGCCTTTAATCACTGTCCAGTGCTGGACATCAGTTCTCTTGGAACACAGACAGTTCTATGTGTTTTGCTTTTACAGTAAATACAATTTAGTATAGGCTTTTTATAATAATCGTCAAGATGGTATCATTTGATATTTATTGGAGCTACCAAAAGGATTTTTATTTCTCATTTCAGGTATTAATAATCAAGTAACTGTAGGTATTGTTTCTCACATTTGCGCAATGTAATCTTAGCCCAAACTAAGCAGAGCTTCAATTACATTATTACATATTGATGTTACTATTTTACACGGGTCTTACTCGCGGTATATACTCGGCCGAAACGTCAGAGAAAAACCTAGGTATTTATCCGATTAGTATCTAGGGTAAGTAGTATATACCGCGAGTAAGAGCCGTGTAAAATAGTAGTATATATACAAATCGCGATAGTTTAAATCTATTACATATTGATGATCCTACACGGCGCGGCGGTACACCAATGGATGTGAACGGCACAAGACCGTGGAAGTTGGAGATATTTGGAGGAGGCCTTTAGCTAGCAGTTGACGTCAATTGGCTAATATGATGATGACATACAGAAAGTTTTTCATCAAACAAGAATCGAAACTAAACCTCTACGTAGCTGCTAAAACCACCACAAACCTCCTTACTTCAACATTATACCCATGAGTATCATAAGTGTAGATATACTTGAGTCCCAGTTGAGAATGAACGTTTATATCAGACGCGGCAAGTACGACACTTGTTACTCGAATGCATAACCAGCATAGAGATACGAAGTAGTATGTTTTCCTTAGTGGAGGTGCTTCTTCGCCTACCCTGAAAAAGTACATAGTATGACTTATTGTTTTTAAACAATTGATGGGCCTAAACTATGAATTAAAGTATAGAGCTTGTAGTACAGAGAAATAGACATCATCATAACAGCCCATTAATGTCCTATTGCAGGGACGGGCCTGCAGTCAGTGTCTAGGTTATTTAACCTAAACGGCTGAACTGATTTGAATCATTCTTTCACTGTTGGAAAGCTTATTTCATTTAAAAAAAAGAAGGATCCTTACTTAAATTAACAAATCTAAATGTTATGTTTAATGCCCGTGCGAAGCCGGAACGGGCCGCTAGTGTTATTATAAATTTTATAATTGAATTATCATCATCATAACAGCCCATTAATGTCCCACTGCAGGGACGGGTTCTTCCCGTGACGAAGGGATACTTTGCCTACCAATACCACGCTGGCAAAACGGATTGCTATAGGGTTTAATTTCAAGTTTTCCATCTTTTTATTACGTAAAGATAATATTCACGGATAGTTCCTTAGTCGGTTTTTACGACACCCATGGGATGAGATGGGGTGGTGACACACTGTATTCTTACTCCGTCACCCCACGGATTAGGTGCATAGTATGACTTATTGTTTTTCAACAATTGATGGGCCTAAACTATGAATTAAAGTATAGAGCCTGTAATACAGAAAAATAGACTTATGTGAACAAAATGTATACTTTAGCTTGGAAAGCTATGGACTCATTTGGTTAATGAGACTAGAACTTAGGTTGCTTAGTAGCCGTAGCGTCGACATCGCAGGATGAAATCTGTTTCAAAAATTACATTTTTACATTCATTCATTTACTCATCTCAGCCAATTGACGTCTACTGCTGTGCGGTCCTGCGCTTCCGTCATCCATCGGCTTCCCGCCGTCCTTACGAGGTCGTCGATCCACCGTATGAGGGGTCTCCCCACCCTGCGTTTTCCGGTACGCGGTCGCCACTCTAGAACCTTTCTGCCCCAACGGCTCGGTTCTTTGCGCTATGTGTAGTGCTCCGGATTGCCCGGTTAAAGTGTCGGTGGGTAGGGTACATTTTTACATTGTCAGGAGTAAATTTTATTTCATTATTAATTTTTTTTTTATCTAATACCACTTACGTAATCCCCAAGAACAATTGCAAACAAATAAAATAGAAGTTACAAATACACGAAAGTATAACAAGAGCTCCCAAAGCGGTGTCCATTTTACGTACAAGCATAGCTTGTTGCACATACGCCTCTCGCAGCTTACGCCAGGTATACAGTTTCATGGATTCAATTTTCTGGAAAACAAACAAAATATTGTATGTAAAATTGATCCTATTGAAATTGGCAATTGGTTTTCCTAGGAAGCTTTGATTGGGTTTAGGATGGTATGACGACTTTTGGTATTCTACCTTTGGGAGTTATCATCATTAGCCCATTAATGTCCCACTGTTAATGTCCCACTGCGGGGACGGGCTTCCTCCCGTGACGGACAGATACTTGGCCTACTAATATAGACTACTATGGGACTAATATTACTCCATAATAAACCTGATAAGTTGGTGAAATACACTGGAAATTTAGGGGCCAATCTATCTGACCAGTGTAGTATTAATAAGCCTAATTTATGCATGCATCGATAAAAGAACTGTCAAAAGTTTAGGTTCTTTAAAACAAGATTGAATTATCACACTAAGTGAGAAGTATCATCATCATATCAGCCACTGCTGGTCCACTGCCTGCTACAAATACTGTCACCTTGTGCAGTCTAACCAGGCCGGCCAGGCCTAACCAGGTGTCTACTCTGTGAGGGGTCTCCCTACCCTGCGTTTTGAAGTATACATATAATTATTACGGAAAATATCTTTATTGTGCTTTTACTAAACAACGATTAAATAAAACAAACACTTACTTTATTATTATCCATTTGATTTTTGTCTAATATACATAAATTGGCAAGACACCGGTTCAGCCTGTGATATCTCGAAGTTAATCCAGTGCTGATTAATACAATAAGAATATCTGGGAAGTTCCACAGGAAACAGGCTATAGTACTTACAATAATCAAGGGTATAGCAAACCATTCTGAGTACTCATCTAAAATAATCAATATAAAATTAAATATTTATCAAAATTAGCAATATAACAATTTGTGTAATGACAAAATAAAAAGACATGAATCAAACTTCAGACATGGATTTAACAAACACAATTTTGTCTCGAGCATAAATATCATTATTGCAATACTTTGTGAAGTTTCACATGGGTATAAATAATGCACTTATATTTCAAAACAAATAATTATATTGTCTATGTCTAAGAAACAGTTTGGGCATAGACATAATAAAATTATCCTTTGTGTGTAGAATCCCTAGGACACAAGGATTGACCACTACGTTGCACGAGTTGTATTTAAAAATGGCTTTCAAAGTAGGTAATACATACTTACTTCTTAGAATCATAAATCCATGTGACAACAGTATGTAACGTCGTATTATCATTTCTGATGGACAGTCAAATCCTATCACAGAAATTACACTGAACGAATGTTCAACTGTAAAGAAAACATAAAAAAGAATATTTTAAGAAAGTTAGTAGCTAAATTGAATCTGTTTATAAGTGCCTGAAACTTCGGGTGAATTGCAAACTTGTTCCCGACCTTGGTCTAAAAATTGACACCCTTTCCTATTAGTCAAAGGATGTCTTTATGCTTGGTAAGGGAAAAGATGAATTTATATTAAAAACAAAAGTAGAAACGGACTACCGCTATGAAATATCGCCGCCCGTAATATTATTATGTAAAGACAATATGCATCAGAAATAGCCAAAATGTCAGAGGCAAGCTCAAATGAAGGCAGTTGTGGTTACAACAGTAACTGTGGGTACAAGTTTGTAACACTATAATGCTACAGAATTAATTTGGATGTAGTTCATCATAACAGCCCATTAATGTCCCACTGCAGGGACGGGCCTCTTCCCATGACGGAGGGATACTTGGCCTACTAATACCACGCTGGCCAGACGGATTGGTATAAGGTTTAATTTCAAGTTTTCCTTCCTTTTATTACGTAAAGATTAGTCGGTTTTTACGACACCCATGGGATGAGATGGGGTGGTGACACACTGTATTCTTACTCCGTCACCATACGGACGTAGTTCATTTTCCAGAAACACAATTTTACTCGTTTTGTTACAACGACAAATTTATAACAGTTAGTAGTCAAGGACATTACTTACTCAAAGAAAAAGTCAACATGAATGCCGCAGCCGTATACATACGCCTCTTCAATTTCTTATCAACAGGTACATTCAATATCATCGTACGTTCTACCTTAGCCCATGCTGCAGACAAGTCTTTCCAACTATGACACAGTGTTGAAGCTAAGATAAGGGACATTATTGATACCGAATAAAATATCGTTCCCGCAAAACGTGCTGCTACGCTTCCTGTAAAATAAACAGGAATAAAAATAAAATGCAGCGAATGTGAGAATAGGTACAGAAAATACAAAAACTAGTAATAGTAACTCGTAAAAGACGAATACGGAATGTCGACGCACAAAATATCGATAAATGCTAATACGATGCTACATAATTGCGATGCACGTTACGGCGAAAGATTGTCTCTGCGAAAGCTTCCTTCCACGTACAGTCAGCCCCAAAAGTCGCTGAACACATTTTAAATTCCAAAACTGCTGAACACTAAAAGTGCCATAAGTCAGTGTCGCGGGTATTTCAAAAGTAGCTGAACACTAGTGTTCCAAAAGTAGCTGAACACTAGTGTCTATTATGTTTACTCGTTGGAATAGATACATAATTTCAAGACAATTCACTGAGATTCGATAGCCTAGGGTATAGAACACTCGACTTTGATGAAGTAGACGTGCGTTCGAAACCGGGTTGTGCCAAGTATTTTTTTTGGTTTTTTATTTTTTATTTATTGTATTTTATCTCATAAAAAACAAGTAACTTAAATTCACCGTCACTGTTCACAGGTATTTTAATAAAGTTAAAATATTATTTTTAATTTTTAATTAAAAATTAAATAGTATTTTTATTTAATTTTTAATTTAATGAAGAATGATCATTATGACTTTAAATTGTATGAGAAACATTTTCGGAGATTCGATGATATGAGTTGAAATGTTATGTAAGAAGAAGCGCTCCCTGTTGTGCGACATTGAACTTAATAGTTTTATGACATGCAACTAAAATTAAGTCTAGAGGTGATCAAGCCATTTAATTAATTAATTAATTAAATTATTTAATTTAATTGTCGAATATACATTTTTTTCGTAAACGAAGTCGCGGGTTACAGCTTGTATTGAATAATAATAGTAGAAAACAAAATAAGAAAAAATAAAAATAACACAAAAAGTAATCCGTTCCTCAGGATGGAACCAGAGCTGTTTTCTTTTCACCCAAGCTCTATACAAGCAAAGCTATCGTGTTGACAACTGTTTTGATGAAATTGTTAATGTAGTATTCCGCTTTGAAATTGGCTTGACTTTTGTCTACTGTCAAAATCACTCACTACAACTACACTGAAACTCGACCGCAGATGAGCGACGCAGCGGGCGACGTTGCCGTTCAGTCATGCGCGGCTCCCGTATACTGCACGAGTTGGCAACATCGATACTTCTGAAATACCCGCGACACTGACTTATGGCACTTTTAGTGTTCAGCAATTTTGGAATTTAAAATGTGTTCAGCGACTTTTGGGGCTGACTGTACGTTACCGAAACTTCCATGCACGTTACCGCGAAATATATTCACTGAAAATTAATTTTAGCCATTTCAAACGTTAGAATTTGTTAACCCAGCTTTGTTGAAATTGGCCGAAATTGTACAATTTTCATTAGCCAAAAACCGCTAAACGCAACTGGTAAACTCAACGTTGCTTGTCACCTTTCGTGATCTCGTGCCTTATCTATAAAACTGTCACTCTTATCGATCGATCTTGTTTCTATCTTGTGATCGAGTTTGTCCATACAGTATATTATTATTCCGATCTGTGGAAGCTATTCCAAGAGTAGAAGTTTTTTTTTCCCAAAATGCCGTTTAAAAATCATCTAAAGGTACTTACTATGTCCCGCGGTATCTGTAGCTATACCAGCTAATGCTTTAATAACTTTCCAAGTAGCCATAAATTCAATACCAAGGAGAGCACAGAGAACTGTAATAGTCCATATATAAGATATACATCTTCTTGAACCTGCAACGCCGAATATACACGACATATGGAATATCTTCTGCATGACTTCAAGGAACACCTGCGTAATTAAAATATTCGTATAATAATGTGTACGTCCGTGTAGTGACGGAGTAAGAATACAGTGTGTCACCACCCCATCTCATCCCATGGGTGTCGTACAAACCAACTAAGGGACTATCCGTGAATATTATCTTTACGAAATACAGAAGGAAAACTTGAAATTAAACCCTATACCAATCCGTCACAGTGTGTCACCACCCCATCTCATCCCATGGGTGTCGTACAAACCAACTAAGGGACTATCCGTGAATATTATCTTTACGAAATACAGAAGGAAAACTTGAAATTAAACCCTATACCAATCCGTCTGGCCAGCGTGGTATTAGTAGGCCAAGTATCCCTCCGTCACGGGAGGAGACCCGTCCCTGCAGTGGGACATTAATGGGCTGTTATGATGAAAGGTGAGGCTAGTCGGTATCGTTAAGTAGGTCCCTCGCAACTGACACCATATTACTTTTTTTCTGCACAACACAAGCTCCCTTCTTACTCCGTATTTGCTCCGTATTTAATGCTATGTAGACAGCACAAGATTCGCTTCCTCCAAGAAACTTAAATAAATAGCTGCATTGCCATGCAATTTAAACAACTAGGTTACTAACAACAGCATTTTGGCCCGGATACCCCATCCACATCTCCGTGTGGTGACGGAGTAAGAATACAATATATCACCACCCCATCTCATCCCATAGTTGTCGTAAAAACCGACTAGGTGACTATTATCTTAACGAAATAAAAAGAAGGAAAACTTGAAATTAAACCCTGTTCCAATCGGTCTGGCCAGCATAGTATTAGTAGGTTAAATATCCCTTCGTCACGGGAGGAAGCCCGTCCGTGCACTGAGACATTGATGGGCTGTTACGAAGACCCTATCTCATGTCATGAATAAAAGCATATGTACGGAGAGGGCTCCGAATATTTTTTTATACTTATTAGAGTAAACTTACATCATGATTAGGCTGCTCTGGAAACAGCAACTTATTTTGACGTAAAACACCTTTAAAGTCCTGGTCGAGCATAGTCTTTGAAATACATTCAGAATCACTTAGCTGTATATAATATTACTGCTATAGTACAAGTGTTAATTATATGTTACCTTGTACTTGATGATAGTGTTTTTGTATCGTTTAACTGAATATTATTTGAAAACCATTTTTAATTGAGCTTTTACTGTTGACGGTTTTATTTTATGTACGAGACTTGCCCCCGGTTACCGAATGACTGATCAAGTAAAAATCAACTAATCAAGTGTCAAAACTATCATTTTTAGGAAAACTGTCATTTTAGTTCCTAAAAATGATAGTTTTGATACTTGATTAGTTGATTTTTTTTGTTGATTGTTGACAATGTTGGCATTGTTTCTGTAATGACGAATTAAAATTTAAAATTTCTGCCATATCAAATCCGCATTCAAATAAAGTTCACTGCTGTTGAACATAGGCTTTCTTCTTTACCCAGTATTCACTATTTTCAGAACATTTCATTTTATTATTTAATTTAAATTTTACCTTGATTTTTATCGCCAAACGCCAACTGCAGTGTATCATAAGTTTAAATTTTCAATAAACACTTTGAGAGGCTCGATTTCTTTTTTTTTTAAAGCTGTTAAGAGAGTTTAAAGGGCTCACTAGAGCCGCCAATTGAAAAAAAATCATAATTCGCAAATAGTATAAATAATGTAAAATGTTGTAATAGTATAAATAATGTATAACAATGTCTTGGCAATAAAGTATTTGTGTAACACGCTCTCAACACTTTAAATGTTTTTAAATTAAATAAATATTGCATTATAAACAAAAACGGCCCTTTTTTTTTCGAATGCGAAATTAAACTGCGAATATGCGATCGATTTAGAATTTAAAAAACTGCATGTCAAAACATTAAAATAAATATTGTTAGGAAAATTAGAAGTAGCTGGCCACTTTTTAGTAACATTACCGCTCGACGAGTAAAAATGACATTACTCTATGGTTAGATTTAGATTGTGTTTTGGCGGGAGAGAAAAAAGGGTTGCGCTTGGCGGGAATGAAGGGTTGTTATTTTAGTTTAAAGTATTGGATTGTAATTTAAGTTATTCTAAAGAGATTATAATTTGTAAAGCTTTATAGTTGTTCTTCTTAACAAATTCTCCTTGATCCTAAAATCAGAAGTGGGATAAGAAATTCACGTGTCTAATGCAATCTAAAAGGGATATAAATAAATTCACGTGTCTAATCCGATTTTTGCCGTGCTGTGGTATAAGTGTTGGTGAATCAGGTATAAGTATTGGTGAATCAGGGGATTCAAACAACTTGTAATAAATTTTATGGAAGAAAGCCGTGTTCCGGTGCGTCTGCAAGACGCAACAGCGGCAGCACGCCGTGTACCGGTGCCTCTACAAAGACGCTATCTTTGCCGACGGAAAAGTTATGATAAATCAGATGGATTTCTACTTTGGCATTGTTTAACAATGAAGAATGTGATCATGGGCGCGCGACTCATGGCGGCTTTGTGTCTTGGCTTAAGTGTTTTTGATTTCAGCAATACAGTAATGTCTCTGTGTTTGACACGACAAGGAGCATGGATATCGATACTAGAGAATATGGAGTGCTAATGATCAAAATTAGTTAACATTCAAAATTAGTGATAAATGGGATAGTAAACACCTCACTATAGTGTACGAAGACACCACATGAAGTGTGGTAATAATTATGGAAAATGGCAGATATTGTTGGTGCAAGAAAATAATAATGTTCTAACGCTTATTAATGTTTTTGAAATTGAATGAAGACCCTTGGGTGAGAATGTTCCTTTTTAGATTTAGAGCATAGTGCGATAATGTTATCAGTACACTAACGTAGTACTTTGTAATAAGAATCATTCCATAGGGTTTAACCCTATGACGTTTTTGTTTCAAGTTTTTATTTAACTTGTCGCATCGTGTTAAAATTGACGTTTAACCCTTGATATCCTTTTACGTGTTTTATCTGGCTATTTTTTGTTACTAAATAGAATAACATGATGTTTTCAGCTTTAAACATTGAGAACAATGAAAATTAATTCGTAATGATGACGATTATGGTGAATAACACTGTTGAGTAAAAGTAAGGTAAGATTGAAGAACGGAGAATAATTGATGTCCAATATGTCTGTAAGTTCTATATGTTCATGTACGTATGCCATACTATTACAATTCTGTTTGTTGGCGTGTACCACTGCTAAACGCTGATATTTAACATTATTTTATTGTTGAATTAAATAAACATGATTCAATTGCATTATCGAATTCTAAGGCGTTATTGATTAGCTAAGTCGAAGTTACACCTTCTTTAGAAGGTACCTACGAGTTCTCTGTTTGTGTTACTTTGTGAAAATAACAAATAGGTACTTCACACCTAGTTTGCCTACTCGTGTACTTCGTTCAAAAGTTTGTTATGACATAATATTACATTACCACAAAGAGAAGTGCATTATAATCTAGACTGTCATACCTCTAGAAATTATGAGGATGAGTATTTGTTTATCATCGAAATGTTATTAAATCATGTTTCTCTTAGTTGAAAATAACTCGACTATTATTGATTACCAAGTTCAATTGCTATTTGTTACATTAACGTTTTACTTATTGTGATTTGTCATCTATTGCAATGAAATTATCCAAAGTATATTAAGATAGCCGAGTGGCGGTTACTCTAGGTTTATATGGTGCGTATTGATGATGAGATTAAGGTACAATAATTATACCTTCAGTTAGTTGTGAAGCGGTTTGACGTTGTTAATAAAATTATGTCTTTGGTGCATTGTGTTTTAAAGACTTTGTTTATTTTCAAGTAGAACATAAAGCTGTTGTTTATGTGTAGTGAAAGATACAGAGTAAGATTGATACTATGCAACTAAGTATCGTTACCTACATAAAATGCTAAATAGATACGTGCCCGTAGATTTTGAGTAGGGATTCTTAACCCTTTTACAGTGCCACCAGCAGACACAATAGTAAAACAATTTACGTGTACTATATGTGGTACACTGCACTGGGAACGTGTTAAGAGAAGTAATTGTTATGAACAAGTTAAGTTATTTAAGTAACTTTATAGAAAGAACTTTAGTGGGAATTCTATCGGTCGTAGATGGTCGACTGTACTAGCAGCTAAAACGTAGTCGTTGTCCGTACGTTGAGTGTATTGCCTCTATCGAAAGAAGGGTTAGTTAGGACCCTATGGTGTATTATCAGAGAGAGATTCACACAGTGAGTTGGTGATGATTCGTTGGCTGGGAAAACCATTGTTACAGAGGTCGTTTACTAGTGTAATTTAGTTTACATTGCTGATCTTAAAGTTGATTTATGGTGCTGTAGATTATGGTATTGGTACGTAGCTTTTTGTATTATAAAGTTCTGAATGCTAACGACCAAATAACAAACCCATTAAATGACAGAAATTAATGCGGTTTAATATTTAATTGTTTTATGTTAAATGATGCGTTTATGTTAAGTGTTTTACTGTTCGTGCGGTGTACAGAGAAGTCACCGGTAGTAGTCAGGGTCAGGAACAGCCGAGCAAATACAAAGTTCAAGCCTTGGTTGAGGTCCTTACCACAAAAACGTTAAGCTTGTGTGGGTGATCCACCTGTATGATACGCTAACGTCGTGTCACTGTCATGTAGGCGAGTTTGTGATATGCGAACGTGGTGCCGCCATAATGTGAGTTGTGAGAAATAGGCTAGCGTAGTGCCGGTGTTTTTCACGGTTGGAGATGATGGCTGACGTAGTGCTTCCTCTCTAGTATTTGTAATTATGGTCGGGAGTGGGTCAATGTGTTTTGACCGGTGTCCCGATTCAACATATTTATTTGTTTGTGTTTTTTTTTTTTTTTTTTTTATTTATTTATTTGGTTAACCAACAATTGTTATCACTAATAACTTTAAATTTTTCTACTTAACAAAATAATTCAAAATAGAGTGACACAATTAATTATAGGTTAACACCACGTGACCTTATTAGAGTATCTAAGACGTGAAATAATAACAAATAGTAGTTTAGGTAATCTACATAGCACTCAAATAACAATCAAACCTATAACTATTACATGCAATAAAATTAGCATAAGACATTGTAAAATTATATTATAAATTACTGTAAATAAAATGAAAATAAAATTAATTTAATATAACAATATAAAGGTATTATATTATTAAAGGCAGATTAAAAAAAAATTCTTCGAAATTCAAAATAAATTCATTAAAAATAAATCAATTATTCACAAAGAAATCAATCAATTAGAAATAAATCAATTACTAATCAAAAATAAATCAATTAATTAAAATAAATTAAAAATAATTCAATAAATCAATTAAAAATATATAAATTATAAATCAATTCATTCAAGATAATATAGATCATGCATGTTATTAAAAATTATTAAAAATTATTATTTGTGAAAGAAATTATTAATTATATTGGCAACTATTGTTGCTTTACTGTGATGGTGGATATCAATCATACCTACTACTAAATTCATTTACAATTTTAGACATTCTAGCTATAGGAGAATTAGTTCCAAGTACTGTCCTTCTGAGAGGTGGACACAGAGGTGTGATGTTGTGTCTTGGGTATCGAGCTGGAGCACGAAACCTGAAGAGGCTTAGTATTTTTGGACAATCAGTTATATTCTGAATTACTTTACAAGCAAAAGTACAATCTAGCATGCTTCGACGTATAGACAGTGGCAGCATTCTGAAATATTGCAGACGTGTATTATAGCTGTCTAATTGTTTGTGTTTATTCTCTGAGAAAGCAAGGTGCCACAAGAACCGCTTTTGGGTACGTTCTAATTGCAGTATGTGCACCGCGTAATGTGGCCTCCATACGACGCTGCAATATTCCATCACACTCCTTACAAGACTATAGTAGAGCATAATTTTTGTATTTCTGTGGAATTCTTTGGTATTCCTTAAAATGAAACCAAGCATTTTTGCTGATCTATTACTAACATAATCTATATGTGGCACAAATGTCAATTTACTGTCAAACTAAATTCCCAAATCACGAGTTGTGTCAAGATTCTCAATCCTTTGCATACCTACAAAATATTCAGATTGTATGATTTGATGTTTTCTGGAAAATCTCACATATTTACATTTTTTTACGTTCAACTCCATATTATTAGAACTACACCACTGCGAGACCCGATCTAAGTCCTGTTGCAACAAAGCACAGTCCTCCTTGGTTTCTATATTTCTTGCGAATTTTAAATCATCAGCATATAAAAAATACTCAGATGAGTGAAAACAAGTGGCGAGATCATTAATAAACACATTAAATAAGATAAGTGTTGTGTTTATGTGCCCAGGTGCAAGCGATGATGATGGCGACGCGGCGTAGAGTCCGCGCCCGAGCAAGGTGCTGAGGCTGGAGCAGATGCGCATCCAAGCGAGTCTGCTGTGGAGCCTGTGCTGAGCATCACCCGTGCGGTGTATGTAACAGCAGGAGCGGTTCCGCAGTCGAGGAAGGGTTCCACAGGCAGCCCTGGCAATATGGGGACTGCCGCCCCGGAATATAGGCTTCGGCCTGGCATTATGGGGACCGCCGCCCCGGAATATAGGCTTCGGCCTGGCATTATGGGGACCGCCGCCCCGGAATATAGGCTTCGGCCTGGCATTATGGGGACCGCCGCCCCGGAATATAGGCTTTGGCCTTGCATTATGGGGACTGCGCCCCGGAATAAAGGCTTCGGCCTTGCATTGTGGGGACTGCGCCCCGGAATAAAGGCTTCGGCATTGCATTGTGGGGACTGCGCCCCGGAATTAAGGCTTCGGCCTGGCATTGTGGGGACTGCGCCCCGGAATTTAGGCTTCGGCTTGGCAATATGGGGACTGCGCCCCGGAATATAGCTAGCTTAATCGAGCTAGGAACTTTGATCTATTCAGTATAAGATTGAAAGTCTATTATTGAATGGAGATGTATGTGTCTGAAGCTTGTAAGAGGCGAAAGACTAAGGTTATTTGAACGCTGGCATGACTATATGACAGAGGGCCTTGATAGCGTGAGGTATGAAAACGAAAGCAATTTGTGCTAAATTGACAAGGTATACTAAGCGTTAGTATGACTTGTCATATTAATTTCAGTGTAGAAATGAAGACGCTGAGATTGCAGGACGACGAGTATAGAGATGAAGACGCTGAGATTGCAGGATCTTCATCAGCGCCTGCGGGTCCATCGCCTGCAGTCGAAGATACCACCGAAACTGTGCCCGAGGACGGGGCACTGTCAGGAGAGGCCGTGTTAGGAAAATTAGAAGTAGCTGGCCACTTTTTAGTAACATTACCGCTCGACGAGTAAAAATGACATTACTCTATGGTTAGATTTAGATTGTGTTTTGGCGGGAGAGAAAAAAGGGTTGCGCTTGGCGGGAATGAAGGGTTGTTATTTTAGTTTAAAGTATTGGATTGTAATTTAAGTTATTCTAAAGAGATTATAATTTGTAAAGCTTTATAGTTGTTCTTCTTAACAAATTCTCCTTGATCCTAAAAATATTATAATAGGTCTTTACCTACGAAATTGCCATTTTTATTCGCCACAGTCTTTAGCCTCTATATTCTTTTAAAACATAGTTTTCTTGTATTAATTTTGTAATTTGGTAAATACAGGACATTACCAACAAAAAACAAAAAATAATTAAGAAAAATAATTATTAATTATTTGTATTAGTAATAAGCCCGTAAATATGGGTCCAATTTAAACCAGCGGATTTTACCATTTAAACAAAATGTAACTTCTTCCCTTATAATTTTTTCTTATGATTAAAATGCTATTAGTTAGCCAAAATGTACGCTATTAATTATACCAAATTTTATTCTATGAAGTTTAATAATTATTGAAAAATCTAAGAAAACGTTATTATGAAAAATCAAACTTCGCATAAAATCTCCATACAAATCGGCAATTTCATAGGTAAAGACCTATTATTAGATACCTACAGACATTACTTCAATCACTATTAAAGGTTCACGAGTAATTCAAAAAGCCGTTTTCAATGTATAGAGATGGAGGACAAAGGAAGAAAACAATACCCTCAAATACGCAATCGAGTAATACAAAATAAATGCCAGAGAAGGGTCAGCTTACACTGGTCATATATTATTTGCAATACAGATATCACGCGATCAGATCGTGTCATATATTGCTATCAATCGTGTTTGATCGTAAATGAATAATAACCTTATTGAATATTTCAGCTGTTTTGTACGAAATATGGTGTTTCTGTTGTAATAGGTATTGATCGTATAGTCATTTAAAACTGCATTCGTTGACAGAAAAATGCTATCGCCTTCCTATGGGTGTTATATTAACTTAACATAATCGAAAGAAGAAAACCACACAAGTTTCCCTCGGTCACTGGAGGAAGTCCGAATCATCATCATTATCAGCCAATTGACGTCCACTGCTGATAGTCCTTCTTCAAATATTGCCACCTTGTGCGGTTCTGTGCCTCTCTCATCCATTGATCCACCGTGTGAGGGAAGGAGACCCGAATGGGATGTTATAATTATTATATGAACATATTATTTATTTATGATACCTATATCATTGTGTCAGAAACATTCCATTTCCCATAAATATCTTAAAAACACCTTAGGAAAATTATTTATGAGCTGAAACTGTTTTTTTTTATTTTTTCAACATTTTTTTAGTTTTTTTACTTATTACTGAAATAATTTAAAAAAAATTGTTTTTTTTTTTACAGTTAACTTTTTGTTAAAGCCTCGTGAATTGCTTCGGGAAAAGTAATTACTGATTCTGTCATACTAAACTACGCACGTGCAATCTACTAGGCTCTATAATAAACTGTCTAAAACGTTTTAAAATACAAGGCTTTCTACGTAAAATAGGAGTGTCATATTTCCCGCTAGTTTCGGCTAAATATGAAACCTGCATTTCACCATACAGTTTTCGTTCAAAGGCGATTTTTGTCATCGGTGACACTTTGTCGAATTCGATTCAAAGGCATTTGTTTTGTTTAAGATCGATAATAATTCGACGGATTTTATGCTTAGTTTTTTTTCTCTTTATTTAACCCATACACCATAGAGGTTAAGCCAGCTATGTTAAGTTTTGCTCGAGAAATAAATTGAATGGTCCTGCTGCTCGCCTTCTTACCGTGCGTCAGAAACCCACTTACTACCTACTTGAATCTATCTGTAGAGTTGTATTCTTTTAGTCGCCTATTAATACCTTTGTTTAATAAGATGGCATAGGTTCATGGTGGATGAGATGAGACTTTATTTTTATAGTTAGAAAGATTGATAAAATATTATGGTTGGGGAAAAAGACTTTTCGTATTTTTGTATGAAAAGTCAAGACATTTTTTTCAAAGTTTATTTACATTTATTTACAATATATATGTACCGTTTTGTTGAACAACTTTCTGCCATTTTGTGGGCAGAGACATTATCCCGTTACTGTAGAAACTTTTGGACTTCTGATAAAAAAAACGGGACAAATAGTTTTGGCAGTCCTCTCTTGAGGTCAACCTTACAGAACCTAAAGAATTCTGAAGAGACCGAAACAGGTAAAAATCTGAAGGCGCAAGGTCAGGGCTATATGGTGGATGCACTAGGACCTCCCAGTCGAACTCTCTTAATTTTTGCTGAGTGGCTAAAGATGTGTGTGGTCTAGCGTTATCGTGATGAAAGACCACACCCTTCCTGTTGATCAATTCCGGCCGTTTTCTCTCGACTGCTTCCTTTAATCTCATCAGTTGCTGGCAGTAAAGATCAGAATCGATGGTTTTGCCGGGCGGTAAAAGCTCATAATGAACAATGCCCTTCCAATCCCACCATACACACAGCATCACCTTATTTCGTGTTAGGCCAGGTTTGGCCACAGTCTGTGAAGCCTGGCCAACTTTCGACCACGACCTTTTTCGCACGTTCTTGTCGTACGTGATCCACTTTTCATCGCCAGTTATCAATCTCTTCAAAAACGGCTCGGTTTCATTACGTCTCAATAATGAATCGCAAATGAGTACACGGTTCATTAAGTTTCTTTGAGTGAGCTCGTGTGGCACCCAAATATCGAGCTTTTTTGTATAACCAGCTTTCTTCAAATGGGTCAAAACTGTTTTGTGGTCAATTCCCAGTTCTTCAGCTACATCGTAACTACTAATATGCCGATCTTGCTCCACTCTTTCAAAAATGGCGTCCATTTTATTCGTAACAGGGAGACCAGAGCGAGGTGCATCTTTAACATCAAAATTTCCGGACTGAAAACGTTTGAACCAAATTTGTGCTACTCTTACTGACACTGCATCAGGTCCATAAACATCACAAATTTTTTTCACTGCTTGAGTTGCATTTTTGCCTTTTTTATAATAAAATTTTAAAATGTATTAAATTTCTTCATTAGATTCACTCATTTTTACGGAGAGAAAAACAAATGAAAAATAGCAGAAAACAACTTTTTTTTATTTTTTTCTTTTCTTTATAATGTAAACTTTTTAATGTTACCAAAACCAGCCAGACACAAGTAGTACAGTCAAAGAAATTTTATAATAAGTTTATACCTACGTTATGCGAAAAGACTTTTTCCCCGACCTATTATATACAGGGTGGCTCATTCAAAGGGGTCAGTATGGGAAAGTCTTAAACTATAAGTCATACGATGTTTTGTTCTTAGGAACCATGACACCGATTTTGATAAAAAGAAAAACTGCATTCATACATTTGAAAAAGATACTTTACCCAGCCGGGAATCGAACCCGGTTGTTTTCCAAAAATAAACTTATACTTTTTTTTATTTAAATACCGATTCTGTAGGTCATAAGCAGTAAATAACTCTATAAAACATTATGTCTAAAAATAATAAAAAGCATTGTTTTTACATACTTACATTTATAATAGTAGGTGTTCGATGTGGCCACCGTGCGTCGTTCGAGGTCGCCCGATTTAACGCCTCTAGACTATTTCTTGAGGGATTACGTTAAGGATGAAGTGTACAAAACAAGCTATGATAACTTTGAAGACCATTTTGGTCAGCCATAAAATCAATTTTAACGCAAATTCACCACATAAAGATACAAAATGCAATGACATGATCGTTACCTAAACGTGTTGAATATTGTATTGAAAAAAAACGGTGTCCACTTTGAACACCTACTATGATAAATTAAAGTATGTGAAAACAATGCATTTTATTCATTTTAGCCATAATGTTTCTTAGAGACATTTACTGCGTATGACCTACAGAATCGGTATTTAAATAGAAAAAGTAAAAGTTTATTTTTGCAAAACAACCGGGTTCGATTCCCGGCTGGGTACAGTATCTTTTTCAAATGTATGAATGCAGTTTTTATTTTTATCAAAGTCGGTGTCATGCTTCCTAAGAACAAAACATCGTATGACTTATAGTTTAAGACTTTCCCATACTGACCCCTTTGAATGAGCCACCCTGTATATGTCGCGGAATCTGAGAGATTTGAATCAGCAAGAACGTTAGTGACTTCCGCCATATTGTAGTTTTGATAAATCAGTTCGCACAACCGGAGCTGGCGACGTTTCGCACTACTGATATACCCTCAGAACTGTCATCGTCATATTAAACGTCAATGTCAACTGACATTACAACTCAATACTCAACGCCAATATTACGGTGCTGCCACTACAGTGCTGCCACATACTTCCTTTTAATATTAAGTAAATTACTTTTAAATTATTTTATTCTCCGACATAATTATATGCCTTGCCTTTATCAAAACTTTAAATTACTTAAAGATAATGTCCGTCCATTACGTATTGTAATGAGCATTACAATTCTAAGGAGACAAGATTTAATTTTTAGAACTAAAGTAATAAATTTACTTAACGAGCCCACTTGTTTGCTTCTTCATGAAAAGATGGTCTGTTTGTTCTGTAATAAAATGAACCAGTTTATTTTGATAATTGTAACAATAAATTAACTTTTATTTCATTTAAAAGAAAAGGTATTTGAGAAAAAAGTAGTAAATAATATAATTCTCTACGCTGATTTGAAGTATAATAAAGATGGTATCATCAACTTAACAGCTCTTTGTGCTACTGAAAGAATAAATAAATTAATATTTTATAAATATTATTATACATATATAATATTTTATAACAGTTCAAAATTAAATATCATAAAGCACTTTGGTATTTTACTCATAGTAATCCGTTTCCCATTTCCCTTTGAGATCCAAGTTTCTTGCGAACCCAGTAGCCATTTGACTTCCAAGCCAGTTGTTATGTTCAATGAAACAAACTCACTCATTCGTAATATTCTCTTAGTCGAATGTTGGCATTTGTAATGTTACAAATACCTTAAGGGGTTGAAGGAGCTAAAATACTATAATAATTTGTAAATTTTAAGTTGGATAATTTTGGTTGAGGGCCATCCGTCTCACCACAGCCCGTGTAAAGCGGTCGTCAGAGACCAACTACTCGCGCTCAACAAACAAAAAAAAAAAGTTGGATAAATAATTTTGTTTTTTTTTATTTATTTATTTCACATTTTAATTAAAGGTACAAATAGGTCATTAAATAAGAGCATTACAAAAAACCACTAAGGTTTGTAAAGAATGCTAGATCTAATTCATTAGTGTTGCATTAACTTACTCGATCTTTCGGAAGCGGTTTGTGAAACATGCGTGCTTGCCTGAATAATATAGGTGTATGCACCCTTTTATGTATTTCCTTAGCGTACTAAGATAGTATAACATCGTAATGTTATATTATCATCATCATCATCTCATCCAATTGACGTCCTCTGCTGGATCACATCGGTCACAAGTAAGTCATGTTATATTATATCGATGCTTTATTACATTTGTTCCCAACGAGTAACACCCTCAACGAGTTGTTTGTTTGTTTGTTTGAACGCGCTAATCTCAGGAACCCGGGCGTCTCTTCTGCAAGAATCCGGCGCAGGAATCTCCAGCACTTGCCATGTTCGGTGAGAAACTGCGTCACGCGAAAGTGAGGACATCGTGATGTCTATCCAACCACAAAAAAAAAAAAAAACAAAAAAAAAAAAAAACCGATTTAATTCTTATTTTCATTAAGTTCTAATGGTAACAGTGTGTTCCCATCGAGTAACAGTGTGACTGGTTGGGAGAGTAACAGTGTGACTGGTAGTGTGACCGGTTGGGAATTTTTTCAGAAAAAAATCCCATCGAGTAACAGTGTGACATTTGAGGGTGTTACTCGTTGGGAACATTAGTGCCATGTAACGTTAGTGTGAAAAGTTCTGTTGCGAAAAACCTTACAGCGATTGCTTGTTTGTTCGATAGTTTAATGGTTCTAAACCCCTGTTGTTCCGTGTCATTTAAATTAATAAACTTATTTTGCATCATGGATGACAAGGAAATACACTGCCCTTAATTTTTTTTTTATGTTCATATATTCAAGAGGTATTCGGCTATAACAACTAGGTATTTATGTGTATAAAGCAGTGAAATAAGTATTAACACATTAATAGCCATTAAAACATTAAAGTAATTACATTATAATAATATTTAATAATATCCAATACAATTATCGTACCTTTTCCTTTCCGATGTTATTACATAATTATCATGACAACCACCGAGAGACCGGCATAGATTATTCACTAATACTAAAGAGACTGACTTCCAGTGTCCGCCTCCTTTAATCCTAAGATGATTCATACAGAAGTAATTATATTATATTTTTTGCATTTTTGTATTTTTATTTTATTAAAAGTAAGTTACACATTGGATACAATATTTTATCTGCCAAACTGTATAACAGTTTGTCGGCAGTATATATATATATATGTTACGGGCAACGTGATTAACTGGGCATTATTAATAAGGACCGGTCCTTATTAATAATGCCCAATAACGATGGCCGGTCAAAGTGATAAATTTATCACTTTGACCGGCCCTTATTAATAATGGCCGACGGCCCGTGGTCCATGTAATAAGTTAGTGTTTGAGATAGCTTAAAAAAAAGCTAAAACCTAAAATTAAGCCAAAAGTCAGAAACATTTGGTTAGGTTAGTATGGCGACCACAACGCGCACGAGCCGAGCGAGCGAAGCGAGCGGGCCGCGGCAGCGGCCGGCGAGTGCCAGAAACATTTAAGTAAAATGTTTATTTTTTAACTACTATGTCCAATAGTTTATTTTTTGTTAACTTTTCATGAAAATTTTGTAAGTTTAATTTCATTCAATAAACAAAAACACTACAGTTCACCTATTTTATTACTTTGCCCAAGATAGGGTGGGCCTTATTCATAATGGCCGGGAAAAGTGATTAATTATGCTGTATTAATCACATTGCCCGATGAGTCGGGCATTATTAATACAGACCGGTCATTATTAATAGTGCCCGGACTTATCAAATTGCCCGTAACATATATATATATATATACTGCTACTAATCATTTAATTCTAACTATAACTGTTTTATAACATAATCTAATAAGTGCAATTAAACTGTAATGAATATACTCGTATTTTATCTCTATTTAATCCATTCATTTTCCATTGCGCGTTATATCTAATTACTTATCATTCGTTCCCGTGTTCAGCCAGAGTGCCACTATTAACCTAATTTTGTCAACCTCTTTACGAGAGTACTTTATATGGCTACGAGTTAATTCGCTCGAACGGGACTGAATTGATTTAAATTCATTATAAGCTTTTCGGAATATATGTACCTGAAGAGAAGAGAAAGTTTTAGAAGCTTACAGATAATGATGAATAGGTATTTGCATAATTTTACTGTATGTTTTTGTAGTTCAGCCATTGTTTTCTTGGTACCAATGAACCTAGAGATAATGATTAAAGAATAAAAAAGAGTATGAATACGCCATCTAGTACCAAATTAAACAGTGTTTTAAATGCGTATAAAGTATAAACATTTTTGTATATGTTTTTCCAAATAACACTCATGACTAATGCAAACATTCATGTAAATGCATACAAAGATTTGCATTTAGCGTGAATCAAACACGTATACCTACCATGTAACAACGACTCAATATTCATTTAACAAGAATGAATCCTTTAATTTTTTTTATCCGTGTGGTGACGGAGTAAGAATACAATATGTCACCACCCCATCTCATCCTATGGGTGTCGTAAAAACCGACTAAGGGAATAACCGTAACTACTATTTTTACGAAATAAAAAGAAGGAAAACTTGAAATAAACCCTATACCAATCCGTCTGGCCAGCGTGGTATTAGTAGGCCAAGTACCCCTCCGTCACGGGAGGAGGCCCGTCCCTGCAGTGGGGCATTAATGGGCTGTTATGATGATGATCCCTTAATTTTATAATGTAAGTGAAATTGCTAATCTCTAGTACATGTAGTTAATGTCTCAGTTCGTAACGTTGAACAAAGAGAAACGTAAACTGACCACTTGTAGAAACATTGTGTAAAGGTTGTCGACAGGTATCAGTGAACAAGGTTTACTTTCCTGGTAAGGCTGCGTTCCGCCCGGTGATGCAAGACATATTCTTTTAAATATTGCATAATGCATATTAATATATTTCTTTGTTTTAACAATCTGAAAAACCATACTCAGTAATAGCCCTTTTTACAGCTTAAGGGACACCTTGCATATTTTATTTGCGTCACTTAATTATTCATCTTAGCCAAAAGTCGTCTTTTGCTGGACAAAGACCTCCTAAACGTCTCCATATTCTTCTGTCCTGTGCCTCCTTCATCTAACGGTTGCCGCATACCCAACGTTTACCAGATCGTCGGTCCACCATGTGAGAGGTCTGCCTACTCTGTGACTTCCGATGCGTAGTCGCCATTTGAGTCTTTACAACGGCTATCGGTTCTGCGTGCTACGTGAAAATTGGCATACACCATTAAAATTTAAAAACAAAAAAAAAAAACAGGAACAAAGCTAACAAATTAAAGACTTCTACATAGTTTTTCAAATCTATTGGTTCCCTTTATATCTCGTCACACTTTTGTACTGTCGTAAGTAGTTCCTCAATAAAGCGAGTCTTTCCATATCCGTATCTTTATGAAGTCACCCTTACAATGAAACACGTCGAAACTTTCTGAGTAACTTTGTTATCCTAAAAGTTAATAAAGGAGGTTTTATGTTAACTATGTGTGTACTGCAAGTTATTTGTGACACAAATGGTTGTGACTGGAACTTCCTAGATATTACTACTTTCCTACTGCACGGTCATTCAGGATCTGATAACCTATCTGTCTGTATGTTATGTTATTTTCGGACCGTTACGACTTGGGGAGCTTCAAGAAACGAGTGTACTCCCTTTTTAAAGGTCGGCAACGCATCTGTGATTCCTCTGGTGTTGCGGGTGTCCATGGGCGGCGGTGATCACTTACCACCAGGTAACCTGCTAACTCGTTTGCCTCCTATTACATAAATAAAAAAAAAATGTTTTTATGATGAAACTACGGAAACGATTGGTTGTAAATTGAATCGTCAGGTAGGTAAGAGCCTGGAAAATGATGCAGAGTATCTTTAGAAGATAGATTACGACAAAGTTGCAGGTGAGATAGTTATGGTCAAAATTTAAAAAGGTGAATTCTTATTTACAATAAAATTTACTAGCTGACCCGTGCCCACTTTGTTGGGCGGCGAAAAATACGCGTCCCTTTTTTAAACATATTTCATTACTGCTCCACTCCTATTAGTCATAGTGTGATACTATGTAGCCTAGGACACTTCCCAATAAATGGACTATTCAACACGGAAAGAATTTTTAAAATCGGTTCAGTAGATCCAGAGGTTACCCCCAACAACGTCAGAAACACACAAACATACAAACTTTACCTTTTTATTATTGAAGTTTAAATTCTCACGGATGAGTTCGTATATTTATGGTTTTGGTAAAGTTTTCCTACATGTTTTCGTAGATCCTGCAATCAAACGATAATAATATAATTTGTCAACATTATCCTAGATTAAATACTTGCTCTTGGAGAATGTTGAACATAAGAGGTTGGAAATAAAAACAAAATTTCTTTGAAAATACTTTTTATTTCTACTAACAGTAATTTAAATACACAAAATATTTAATTGAACATCTTTTCAGAAATAAATATAGACTATACACCTATCTAAAATTAATTTACAAAGATTAAAATAATTACTATAATCTATTAAATTCACAGAATTTACATTTAAACACTTATTCTTTAAAAATTGCTTTATATTTAAGTAGTTAAGTACTTTATAAATATATTTCTTGGAAGTATGGAGTTTTCCCCTTTATTCACAAAATAATTTTTTGCTTTGAAGTACTTTTACAATATCAGACACAACAATTATTAAGAATTTAATAACTGGTCATTGAAATGGCTCATAATTGGAAAGACTTGGCGACGCAACTCATCCTCTTTTGGGAGGAGTATTATGAGGTCATAGATTCGAATTACACCACGCAAGACCTTTTATTAAGTGAATTCTTAATTACTTAATTACTTTCAAGAGCCTTTAACGTCATTATTAGTTTGGTTTATAAATTATATCAGAATCAAAACGTGTCAATGCAAGAATTTATTTTCCTCTATCTTTTCGGTAAGCTTGTAAGTGTAGTCATCATCATCATAACAGCCCATTAATGTCCCACTGCAGGGACGGGCCTCCTCCCTGTGTGTAAATGATGTATTTGGTCTTATTTCACATAATATGTCTAATGTTTTTATTTATCTTTGCTTCCTTTACTATACAAATTGTTATAGAAAGAGTTAAAAAATAGTTTAAAAACAAAATATGATTTGTAATAAGTTTGGGATGAGAAGAGATGTTGGCACTGACAATGTTCTTTCTCTCAACCCAGCATCACATTTTCGCTAGCGTGAAATTGATACTATATTCAGGTAGAAGAATACAATAGATATTATAATTACTTAAATATTGGATTTAAAATAATATTGTGCTAAAAGGTAAGCAGTAGCCTGGTGCAGCATGTTCTGGCATTGATGACTTAAAACCCGATTCTAAAATCCGCCATAACATTCAGTCCTTCACTTTCGGTATTCAGATTTTTTAAGTTTATCGGTCAACCTAACAAGGGGCTTCTACCTCACGCTTTCCCTGTCACGATCTACACCCAAAGACACATACAATTACAATTTAATGCATTTAAACCGGTATATAAATGACAATATGTACAAATAAGATCAAAGTATACGTTGATTAAATTGTACATAGATTATACAGGAGTGAACAAAGCAAGTACTTGTAGGTACGAGACACAATTAATGAGTTCATTACAATTTCATTAATTACATTGTATTACACTTTGAATTTATACATTTTCTTGATGAAGTCTGTCGCGTTGGGGTTGTAGTATTTGGGTGTTAAGCAGAGGTTTTGGGTTTGAATTCCGATCAATGAAAATCTTTGTGTACGTGAACACTTATTATTGTCTTTATTGGTCTGGGTGTTTTCTGTGTATAACGTGTTTAAAAAAAAGAATGTTTATTTATTCATTGTCTAGTACTCATAGTACAAGGTGTGCTTAACTTGAAAAATTTATTATTTTTTGTTATTAATATTATAAAACACCCAGACTAACACAAACATGCACGTTCATGCACAGAAAATTTTAGTAGGAGTCGAAACTAAGACCTCTGTGTAACATGAACTAGAGTAAAATTTCATGAAAGTAATATTTTCATTGCTCATTATTAGGTACTGAATTCAGAATTCATTTCCGTGAAATCGACTAGATTTTCCGCAATGTCAGATGGTCGCTTCGTGCCAATATTCATTACAATACATTACTATTACTTTGAAGTAAATTACTACACGGGTAATTTAGTTGGTACTAAACTATCTAAATAGTTGCGTATTTAGGTAATGTATAATAAAGTCAAATAAAAGCATTATTATATAAATATATTAGGAGAGCTGGTAAGAAGAATAAAATAAAGACCATGATAACATTTATCAAAATAATTTTTATACAATTTTACATGACTGTTATTACAGGCTTGTTAAAGTTGTAGAAATCTCCTAAATTAATTTAATAGAACTAAAAATGTACGAAGCTTTTCTATTACCATTTACCTAAAAAATATGAGAGCTGAAAATTTTAGAATTACTATAACTTATTATCTCACCGAGTGGAAACAAAATGATTTCTTTAAAATAATCTTCATGTATTTTTATATAACTTCATTTCATTTTAGTTGATTTCAAAGCAGTTTTACAGATTTGAAATAACAAAACGCTTTTATCTTGGTAGCAGTACTTTTTGGAGAATCGGACATTTTTACAATTTTTTCAACATCTATGATCTTTCGCGCACTCTCTCGAAGTGGCGCCGAGTAGAAAGTGATACATGACGTACAAAGGACCCTCTTTGGAGAACAACTCACAGACGCTTGTGGGCTTGATGGAGAAAGGGTGATTATTTATGATGGACTCATTTCTTCGGAAGCCAGATTGTGACATCGGAAAGAAGTACATTTATAATATCGAAAAAAAAAACAAGAGCAAAATATAAAATACCAAAATATAATATAAGCCGACTTAATCTATACGATGTATGGCTTTCTAATAAACGAGATTAAAAAAAAAAAAACAAAATATAAATGTTTAATTTAAAAATATCTTCATCCTTTACAAATAATTTTATTTGTAACTAAATATAATTGTTTTTCTAACTTTGGCACTTCGTAAAACTTGTGTGACTTAATCTACCTAATCATCACTTAAAAATATTTGGTTTGACGTTTACAAAACATTAACACAATATTGGTAACTATTAAAAGTCAATATACGATTTGAATGTATTAATCATAACAGATCTGTTTCCAATTGGTTTTTATTTAAAAACTAATATAAATTCTAAGAAAGAAAGATTATTTAAACTGTCATGGTCACATTCACTATTAATTAACGAATTATCGGAATATTTACCATGTTTATAGTTGCTGAGTTTCCGATATTTCGGCGCTGTTACAAGCGCCATGATCACGGAGGAACCTCCGTGTATAACTATAAACATGGTAAATATCCCGATAATTCGTTAATTAATAAAGAAAGATTGTTACAAAAGATACATACATACATAAACTCACGCCTTATCCCGTCCGGGGTAGGCAGTGACGACAGAACGTTACAAAATATGTATTTTAAATACGTTGGTATGCAAAATGTACCTACATTATATTATAAAACATTTCAGTAGGTATCTAGTAATAACATAAATATAAAGAAGTATTAAATAATGGAGAGTCCGAGACACAATATTAAACAATCGTTTTTAAAAGACGCCATTTACGCATTTCATCATCAAAGTATTGCCACCTTGTGCGGTCCTGTGCATCTCCTTTACACATTTACTATTTGGTAAAACAAAATGTTTGACTAAATTCATACTTAAGTGATAAAAATAAGAGACGCAATTTAATACCAAGATATACAAAAATGAAGGTGCATAACTAATTAAGATTAAATAAATATGGGAAAACTTGGAAGATCAAACAAAAAAAATGCATTAAGGGTCAATTTATACTACAGCAGAGTCGAAGCGCATCAAAGCGTCAATACAAAACTGAACAAATCAAATTCAACCTTAACTCCACAGTATAACGCACACATTACTTCTAAGATTGTGCGCGAAACCAATTAGCGTTTAACGCGCGAATTCGGAATGTGCGCATCTTTTTAAAATCTCCAAAGTAATGTGTACGTTACGATGTGGAGTTAAGGGGTTAATTTGTTTTGTTAAGTTTTGGATTAACGATTCGATTCGCTTCGACTGTCTGACTGTCTCAGTATAAATTAACCCTAAATTGGTCAATAACTTCTTTCTTTCTTTCTTTAAGCTCCGAGATGAAAGAAGCTGTCAGTTGTGTGTATTTTATATACAACGCAACTGACAGCTTCTTTCTCTTTTTGAAGATTAGTATAATCACAGTCTTGCCAAGCTGAACCGTTGAACGTTGAACAGTGACTTCAGAGTTTTCTAATGCCTTAATAGTTTTGCTTAAAAGCCAGCAAGTATGTGATAATGTAAGTACTTCAATCTTCAGAAGAAACGAACAAATTATTTTTCACTTACACACACCACAAAAAATTCAAATAACTCTAGTTGACCACAGTAAGTTGACGAGATATACATACAATACAATCTTATAAAACCTAGACCTAATACCTAATATTAAATTCTCCTAACGGTGGTTCAATTAATACTGTTTCAGTAGTTTCTGGTTGTGCTGGTGAAGAGGTAGGGATCCCTGAAGGTCGTAATGATATGGCTAGAGGTAAAGCTGATCTGGCGCATAGTTGGGAGGCACCTCTTGTAGAACCCACTGAACGGTAGCGGGTGCAACGGCCACGTCTGTAACAAAATACATATTAGTCACAAGTTATTTATACCATCCCTGTGGCGATGGAGTAAGAATACAATATGTCACCACCCCATCTCATCTCATGGGTGTCGTAGAAACCGAGTAAGGGACGATCCATGAATATTATCTTTACGAAATAAAAAGAAGGAAAACTTGAAATTAAACCATATACCAATCCGTCTGGCCAGCGTGGTATTAGTAGGCCAAGTATCCCTCCGTCACGGGAGGAGGCCCGTCCCTGCAGTGGGACATTAATGGGTTGTTAATATGATGATAAGTAACAACATAATATTAACATAAATAGTCTGCAACATAAGCTTGACCCATAAATCAAAGACCGTTTAGATAAAGTTAACATAAAACGAATCCAAACGAATAACATGATAAATGTAATGGGCCAAATTATTCCACATCAATGAGAAGTTCATTTCCGCTAGTTATCCTGTAGGTTTTTCATCTAATTTACTATTTTGTACAAAAAATACACATAAGTTCGTTTATTTATGTATGGTCACGTAAGTATGAATTTAGTATGGATCAAAGTTTTGTAATATTAAAACCAATATATTACAAATTCTAGACATATAACATTACTTTACGGTATCACAGACGTGATCCACTCTATAAATTAAACTGAATCGTGTAAGAAAACTAAAGCTAGGTTCCCACCGCGAGCGGGACGGGGCCATTTAAGCATATGTTTAACTCGTAAGGACCGCTTACTTGTATTCCTACCTATAAATAGTCAAAAATAGGCAAGCTGAAAGTATTATAAACTAGCTGACCCGTGCCCTCTTCGTTGGGCGGCGAAAAACACGCGTCCTTTTTCCAAACATTACTGCTCCACTCCTATTAGTCATAGCGTGATATAACATAGCCTATGTCACTCCCTGATAAATGGACTATTCAACACCGGAATAATTTTTCAAATCGGTTTACAAACACACAAACTTTACTTCTTTATAATATTATTATAGTGTTTATCAGTCATTTAGCTTATATAAATCAAAAGAATCAACACTTAGTTGGTGGGAATGTGAGACTATAACATTAAAATCAAGCTTTTTCACCGAACCATTGTCTGCAGATTACCCTATCGTAGTGGAAACCTTTTTTAACGCGTGGAAAGCCCGCATGAACTTCATGACTCAGAGGGCTGTCAGGGTCATAGCTGCTGACCCATTGGACTTAAACATAATAAAACAACACGTTTTTCCTAGTTGAAATGTGTCTAAGGTTCCAGATAAAGATAAGAACCCTACACATCTTCGACTGACAGACTGGCTACTTCTAAAGTCGTGGCGTTGCCGTAACCCCGCTGGGCACTTCACCATCGCAGTGTAAACCTACCTCAATGCTTTATACTACAAAACTAACCTATATCTTTGAAAACTTTGATGAAAACTGTCAACAGTACCAGCGGTTGATGTCACAACAATACAACATAACAGTTCACTGCGTTGGACACAAGCCAAGGAAACAATACCAAATGTCTATAGAGAAAGTCAAGGTTAAATGTAGGAATCATTATTTTTATAAGGTTCATATCACATTGGAATGCATAATCGTGCATGGTTTAATGAAACTGATCGTGGATTCCAGTTTTAACAGCGCGTGTCGTTTGCATTTGAAGTTGAAATGGCACCATCATCATAACAGCCCATTAATGTCCTACTGCAGGGACGGGCCTCCTCCAGTGACGGAGGGATACTTGGCCTACTAATCACGCCACGCTCGCCAAACGGATTGGTATAGGGTTTAATTTCAAGTTTTCCTTCTTTTTACTACGTAAAGATAATATTCACGGATAGTCCCTTAGTCGCTTTTTACGACACCCATAGGATGAGATGGGGTGGTGACTTACTGTATTCTTACTCCGTCACCACACGGAGCATCATAGTTGTATATAATCCTTCCTCTACATGCTTTATAAAAGGATTATGCCTTATAGATACAAATGGCTGAATACTCAAACGTCTGTTAAATTAAAGCGGCACTTAAACTAGAAATTCTCATACAAATGTCTAGTTTAAGCGCCGCTTTACTTAAACAGACGTTTAAGTATTCGGCCGTAAGCTAGTCAAACTAGTCAGCTAGTTCCTTCTCTCCTAGATACCTACTATATTTTAGGAGCCTTATCAAGCTCTAGGTTTTTACGGAATGCGTGAATTATCTTCTTTACAGCCAAAGAACATACACCCATTAATAACAAAAAATTAATACAAATTATTAATAATAACTACTTTACTAAAGAATCGTTGGAAGTATTATAATAGCTGAGCAATAAGCATAACATCATTATCGTAAATGTAATGTATCCTTTAAATAGTTAAGTACTTTTTATTATACTTTGAACTACTTTGCTTTTAGATTGAAATGGTAATATAATATTATTATCGTTGTTTCAATCTTTGCTTCTCTGATAGTAGGTATATGTTATGTTATTTTTATTTTATCGTTATTATATAATATTATATTGGTAAAGCACAAAGAAAATAATAATAAATACGATGATAAGAAATTTCAATAAATTATTGTTCTATCACTACACGTCTCTGATTAAATGCTTATATTCTAATGTGTAATATTTACGTCCGGGTATTAAACGTATTCCGATTAGTCTACGTTGCAGTAAGGAGTTTCATACAAATAATACTGAACGGCTCGAGTTGATCCGGTGCCGATCCGTTTACGTTACGTTATAATAATATGTGCTATGACCCTAAGTCGACAAGTACCTATACAAGTTATAATTAAATTTAAAACAATTACACTCGAAATGATTTTGAAAATCTTCGAACTCATTCATGTTTTTGAGGTGATTTAAAACTTTTTTGTTATCAAATATTACTTTTATTTATTATCTGTGAACTTCCCTCGAGATGCATTTCGCAATTATTAATAAAACAAAATACATTTGTATTCAAGATTTCGATTACTTTAGTCCCATGAGCTTTCATTTTAATCACATTCGGCTTAGCCGTAAATCAAGACTAGAGAATTTAGTCAATCAGATTTTTAGATAGATACCACAAATTAAGTTCTTACGTTTAATAAAGTATGATAACGGCTTAAAGTTTTAATAGAACATTGATCTTTTAAACGTTTTGTTATTACTGGAGTTGTTTATTTAAAGTATATTATAGTTTTACCTACATAACTTACATTTTACCATATTTTATGATTATAGGCTAGCTTTTAGTGTTATACTTATTTAGTTTATTATACGTATATTCTAATAAGATATACACATGTATTGATTGCGAGGCTTAGCGAAATTAGTACAAATAATGGAAGGAGAAGGTCTTCATTCATAGTGATGACAATTACAACTGTCAGTGACTGAAGGATTAAGCTTAGATAAAATGCAATTCACACTGCCAAATGTCAATTATTACTTACTAGCTGATACCCGCGGTATTACCCGCTTAATTGTTATTTTGCACCATAAACTACCTATATTCCAAATTTCATCAAAATCCATTTAGTAGTTTTTGCATGAAAGGGTAACAAACATCCATCCATCCTCACAAACTTTTGCATTTATAATATTAGTAGGATAGGATAAGCAAAGGTGTGTTACTTTAGTGCCTAACAAATAAGGTGAATATTATCTTCACTAAATAAAAAGAAGGAAAACTTGAAATTAAACCCTATACCAATCCGTCTGCAAGCGTGGTATTAGTAGGCCAAGTATCCCTCCGTCAAGGAAGGAGGAGAGAATTAATGGGCTGTTATGATGAAATAAGTTGACAATTACGAATTTAAGCTCTCTAGATATAATCAGACCCACAGCTTAAAAACTCGGTCAAGTGCGAGTCTGACTCGCGCACCGAGGGTCCTGTACAAACCTATTTATTTTCCCGCCAAATTGTGATAACGTCAGGATTCAGCTGTTTAAATACTATTTTTCCCGCCAAAATTCAATGACGTCACGACTTAGCTGTCAAAATATATTTTCCTGCCAAAATTCTCTGACGTCACGACTCATCTGTCAAAAATTCTATGACGTCACGCCTATCTGTCAAAATTGACACCTGTCAAAAGTGACAGAGGTATCAAATATTTTCCCGCCAAAATAATATGACGTCAAAAATCATCTGTCAAAAATTCGGTGACTACACGACTCATCTGTCAAAAATTCAAAAACGTCACGGCTCAGCTGTCGAAATATATTTACCCGCCAAAATTCTGTGACGTCACGACTCATCTGTCAAAAAATATTTTCCCGCCAAAATTCTGTGACGTCACGACTCATCTGTCAAAATTCTATGACGTCACAGGTCACGTGACCAAAATTCTATGACGTCACAGGTCACGTGACACAGCTTTCCCGCCAAAATTCTATGAAATCAAAATATAATATGATTGCTAATAAAAAGTAGCCTATGTTCTTTCTCAGGGTCTAAATATTGATGTATGTGTGGACTGAGGGCCCATTTTTTTTTTGCGGTTTTTTGCAGATTAATCAACAAAAGTGCATAGTTATAGTTGTTAAAGAGTTTGTTAAACGATTATCAGAGTTTGTTAAGACTTCATTCAAAAGATATATCGCTTTAAGTGGGTCCCTCAGTTCAAACACAAAATCTCCCATAATTAGATAGGTAATGAATTAAACAACAATTTTTTGGTAAAAATCCTTAGTTAAACATGTATAAAAGTATAAAAAGCATTGAAAAGCCTAATATGAGTAGCTAATAAAAAATAACAAACGTTTTAAAAGGTCCCCGAGGGCCCACTTGAATTTATCTCATAATTAATCAATTATAGCATGAACATTAAATATTCCTAAGCCAAACATTTGTTAAAAGGGCAAGGATAAATTTAAAATTAAAGAAAGATCACAAACAGTGATAATTATTGTTATTTTTAAGTTTTTAAGTGGTCCCTCAGTCCACACACTATGCAAATGCTAATTGTTAAATATATAATTAAATACAACAATTACGAAAATGGGGAGCCTTTCAGTGCATAGTTAATTTTGTATTTTATCGATCTGTATTTATCTTGTGTCTGGTTTATTTATATTTTTTGTCATTTTAACTGTTTTATTAATTTTCATACTAAGTCTGGTGTGGGGTGTCCACGTTTTAAGAAAACGGCTGTATATTTGTTTTTAATGTCATTTATTATTAATTTAGATATTTATTTATTTATAATTAGGATAACCCACGAAACATACACAAAGTCAATCAGAAATAATACAATATTTAAGTAGCTCAAGCAACAGTGCTGATTCCATTACAAGTTGCCACGGCAAGCAAAACATTACACAATATTAATATTAATCAATTAAATGTAAATTGCAATCATTTTTTAAATGTAAAAAATAAAACAATAAAATTTGCAATACAGTAAAATTAAAATGTAATAAAATTTTAAGTTTTAGACAAGTGACAGGTTATATTAGTAATTAGCTACAATCGTAATACATATCTGTATGTCTATACATATTAATAAAATTGAAGTGTCTGTTTGTAACACAAAATCCACAGTTTTTAAGGTTCCGTACTCAAAGGGTAAAAACGGAACCCCAATTATTAAAGCTCCGCTGTCCGTCCGTCCATCTGTATGTCACGAGGCTGTATCTCCTGAACCATGGCAGTTAGAAAGTTGAAACTTTCACAGATTATGTATTTTAGTTGCCGTTATAGCAACAAATACTAAAAACAAAATAAAATAAATATTTAAGGGTTATTTATTTTATATTGGAAAAATAATTTTTGACAGCTAAGTCACGTCGTAAAATTTTTAAAAGATGAGTCGTGAAGTCATCGCATTCTGGCGCGAAAATAAATAATAATATGGGTAAAATAATAATACAATTTTATTTTATTTTAGTTTAAAATTAATACTCGTTACTGAACGAATTCACGATTATCAACAAGCTGACAGTTTACCACAGATTTGAGAGTTCTACTTTCTTTTATATGGTTCTTGTTTTTATGGATTTGAGAGGTACTATATAAATAAATAATTTAGAATAAAACTGTCAATATCTACTGCTATTATAGGAGGTCAGAGTGAAAGTAAAATAAAAAAAATATTTCAAAAGTTATGTAGACTAAATTATTATGTTTTTTAACATTTTTATCAATTTATTATTAACTGCAATACGGGACCATAAGAATTCTATGTCATAATTTTGGAAAATTTAAAGATTAGGTACTTCGTAATATATATTTTTTTAAATCATTAATTTAACAGGAACATGTATTTTTTTATTGTTTGTTTACGTTTGCATCAAATAGCACTCAATTCGGTCCGCATACGGCCCAACACAATTACAACTATTTACTTTTATCTCACACTTTATGACTATGCAGAAACTTTAAAACGTAATGTAACATCATTAATGTATGTAATGGTTCTTGATTATCTCTTGACTGCATGGACACTCTACTTGTACGAAAAACATATTTTGTAAATTTTTCGTAAAAGAATTATAAAACCAGTGATAAGATAAATACAGATCGATAAAATACAAAATTAACTATGCACTGAAAGGCTCCCCATTTTCGTAATTGTTGTATTTAATTATATATTTAACAATTAGCATTTGCATAGTGTGTGGACTGAGGGACCACTTAAAAACTTAAAAATAACAATAATTATCACTGTTTGTGATCTTTCTTTAATTTTAAATTTATCCTTGCCCTTTTAACAAATGTTTGGCTTAGGAATATTTAATGTTCATGCTATAATTGATTAATTATGAGATAAATTCAAGTGGGCCCTCGGGGACCTTTTAAAACGTTTGTTATTTTTTATTAGCTACTCATATTAGGCTTTTCAATGCTTTTTATACTTTTATACATGTTTAACTAAGGATTTTTACCAAAAAATTGTTGTTTAATTCATTACCTATCTAATTATGGGAGATTTTGTGTTTGAACTGAGGGACCCACTTAAAGCGATATATCTTTTGAATGAAGTCTTAACAAACTCTGATAATCGTTTAACAAACTCTTTAACAACTTTAACTATGCACTTTTGTTGATTAATCTACAAAAAGCCGCAGAAAAAAAAATGGGCCCTCAGTCCACACATACATAAATATTGTCTGTACCAAATTTCATCGAAATCCGTTCAGCCGTTTAGGCGTGAAAGAGTAACAGACAGACAGACAGACAGAGTTACTTTCGCATTTATAATATTAGTATGGATTATAACTATTTTATTTGCAAGCTGGAGTATATTCAGAGAAGTACATCGCGACGTCGTCGTAGTGCCAAGAAAAACCACTCATCCATTTTCTCCCTAATGCAAGAGAACTACTTTATCCTCGTTAGACACGATAGTCATTTTCTGTATGTATGAAATGCTTTAGGTTATTTAAAGCCTTTAAAGAAGAAAATTAAACTAATCCAAATATATAAGTAAAAGATATTCATCATCATAAAAGCTCATTAATGTCCCACTGCAAGGACGGGCCTCCTCCCGTGACTGAGGGATACTTGGCCTACTAATACCACGCTGGCCAGACGGATTGGTACAGGGTTCAATTTCAAGTTTTCCTTCCTTTTATTTCGTAAAGATATTGAATATTCACGGATAGACCCGAGTGCATTACCCCAGCAGAATCTTGTCGAAATTTGTAATTTTTTTTTATCAGATTTTTAGATTTCTAGCTCCTGTAAATGTCTGTGTAGTTTTTGGAATTAGTTCAGTCCTAATTTTAAAGATATTTGACAAAAACAGATTCTGCTGCGGTAACGTTACCGCAGCAGAATCTTTTTTGAAATAATGGGATTATTGAAAAAATCTATAGGTACATTTTTAGATCGCTGGACGAAGTAAATGTTTCGATATAATTTGAATTTTTACGTTACCTGGTTTCGGAGATATTCAAGATGCTGCTGGCGTAACGTTTGCGTGTTTGCTGGATCTCCGAAACGGTACAGCGTAATTTCCTAATTTTTTATACACAGCTTCGTCTTAATTAGTCTGAATTAGTTCACGAATAAAAAAGTAATAATAATGCACCGTTTGCAAGTTATTTTAAATTATATAAATACCCCTTTTTGGGCCCTTACTCCTAAGATATGTACTCTGGAGACTTGTTTAAAACGTCATTTTATAGTTTATAGTTAGTTACAGGTCTGTGTGAAGTTTCATTAGTGTACAGTAAGTAATTAAAAAGTTATCACACAATTTAGTTCATTTTGGCCAGCGATGTGCATCGGGTTAATTTAACTGCCTATTAATTGAGTTTCTTATCGATTTACTTGCTGAATTCTGTATAAACAATTAGACTTTTGTGTCACCTTTATACCATGAAATTTTGAGCGTAATCCACTCAATAATTACAGAGATAAGCGAAAAAAAGTCATTACGTATGAATTTTTTTCTATTGTAACCCGACGACTATGGTAACCCGACCATGTATAGATGGTCACAAAAAAACGTCAGTGTAGTACATAACTCTGACCTACTAACATGTAAAGGATAATAAAATTTATATTTGCTTTTTGGTACAGTTTTGTAAACAAGTGGTAAAATAAAACAAAAGTTTATTTGAAAACTTTTATGCACAGGATAGAAATATTAAAACGATCAAAATACCTTGTTGTAAAATCACAGTTTAATAACAATTGCTTAGCAATTACACTATTTAAATGGCAATTAATATTTAACATAAGTATTGATTGTCATTGAATAACTGTCTTTTAAAAATAAAGCTATTGTCTAAAAATCTTAAAATAAGTAAAATTAAGTAGGTATATAAAAATTTACTTTTTTAACTTTATTTATAAAATCACAGTAATTCTTCATTTATAACTAAAAAACCCATTACGCTAAAGATTGTATTTATAATTTAAAAATCACAGTAATTATTCATTTATAACTAAATAACCATTACGCTAAAGATTGTTTAATTTAAAAATCACAGATAAATAAAACAAAACCTCAACATTTAATTACGATAACATTTAAATTTTTGTCATAATATAAAATGATATGTATAAAATGATGGGGTATGTATTTACTTTGTGTATAACATGCATTACGGCAATTGTTCAAAAGCGTTTACGCGGCACAATGGCGCTGCCAATTGAAAAAAAATCAACTCAGTATTTACACAAGGTAATAAAGTAAGTACTTATTTGTGTAACGCACTGTCAGCACTTTGGATGCTTTTAAATTAGCTAAATATTGCATTTAAAACAAAAAAGGCAGTTTTAATTTTAAATGCAAATTTAATAACATTTAAAGTGTTGACAACAATAAAATATTTGTATAACACACTATCAACACTTATGATGCTTTTAAATTAGCGAAGTAATGCATTTAAAACAAAAACGGCTTTTTTATTTTAAACGAATTTAATTTAGTTTCAAGAGCGTTAACGCAGCTCACTAGCGCCATTAAAATTAATTGTGTACGCGTCTGTACCGACATTATTGCATGCATAACGTAATGACTCTTTTTCGCTTATCTCTGTAATTATTGAGTGGATTACGCTCAAAATTTCATGGTATAAAGTTGACACAAAAGTCTAATTGTTTATACAGAATTCAGCAAGTAAATCGATAAGAAACTCAATTAATAGGCAGTTAAATTAACCCGATGCACATCGCTGGCCAAAATGAACTAAATTGTGTGATAACTTTTTAATTACTTACTGTACACTAATGAAACTTCACACAGACCTGTAACTAACTATAAACTATAAAATGACGTTTTAAACAAGTCTCCAGAGTACATATCTTAGGAGTAAGGGCCCAAAAAGGGGTATTTATATAATTTAAAATAACTTGCAAACGGTGCATTATTATTACTTTTTTATTCGTGAACTAATTCAGACTAATTAAGACGAAGCTGTGTATAAAAAATTAGGAAATTACGCTGTACCGTTTCGGAGATCCAGCAAACACGCAAACGTTACGCCAGCAGCATCTTGAATATCTCCGAAACCATGAAACGTAAAAATTCAAATTATATCGAAACATTTACTTCGTCCAGCGATCTAAAAATGTACCTATAGATTTTTTCAATAATCCCATTATTTCAAAAAAGATTCTGCTGCGGTAACGTTACCGCAGCAGAATCTGTTTTTGTCAAATATCTTTAAAATTAGGACTGAACTAATTCCAAAAACTACACAGACATTTACAGGAGCTAGAAATCTAAAAATCTGATAAAAAAAAATTACAAATTTCGACAAGATTCTGCTGGGGTAATGCACTCGATAGACCCTTAATTAGTCGGTTTTTACGACACCCATGGAATAAGATAGGATGGTGACATATTGTATTCTTACTCCGTCACTTCACGGAGTAAGAATAAAAGATATTATTTGTATAATATTTACCTGGTACAGTGGCACCTTAGCAATCTGAGGAATGCAGCTCTGAATGTTCTGTTGAACACTGTGTAGATGATAGGGTTGATGGTCGACGATACGTAGCCCAGCCAGAGGCATATGTCCACTACGTGCTCTGAAAGGTATATGAATGTAATAATAAAAGAATTAAATTTACTTTTTAAATAAACTTACTCATGAATATAGAAAGTTGCTATGTGAGTCCAATAAACGATTGTTCCGAGATTAAATATTGACTGGTTTTATTATCTTAATAACTAAGTAGCTTGTATACAAATCTATATCCCCCTTAGTCATAAACGCCTCTTAAATTTTAGTCAATTGATAAGCTTAAATTCTTACGTTTTTGTTTGGCATAAGGTTGGTTTTACTAATAAAAATATCGCTAAACAGTGATTAAATTTAAGAGGCGTTTATAAGTAAGGGGATATGAGTGTAAGTAAATGTAACAGGGTTTAAATTACTGTGGCAATATTATCTGCCTAATTGACAGTAATACACTAAAGTTAAAACAATCAGAAGGTTTGTTATGTTATACGTGATTCTATACAAAATTAATTTGGCACGTTCGTGTGTACCAGCTGAACAAAACGTTATGTTTGTATTTAAGAGCTTCATCATCATCATCATCATTTCAGCCAATTGACGTCCACTGCTGGACATAGGCCTCCTCTAAATATTGCCACCTTGCGCGGTCCTGCGCCTCCCTCATTCATCGGCTTCCCGCCGTCCTTATGAGGTCGTCGGTCCACCGTGTGAGGGGTCTCCCCACCCTGCGTTTTCCGGTACGCGGTCGCCACTCTAGAACCTTTCTGCCCCAACGGCTGTCGGTTCTTCGCGCTATGTGCCCTGCCCACCGCCACTTTAACCGGGCAATCCGGAGCACTATGTCGGTCACTTTGGTTCTCCTGCGGATCTCCTCATTTCTGATTCGATCACGCAGGGTAACTCCCAACATGGCTCTCTCCATTGCCCTCTGAGTGACGGTAAGCCTTCTGAGAAGGCCCATAGTAAGCGACCACGTCTCTGTTCCATACGTCATCACTGGCAACACGCACTGGTCGAAGACCTTTGTCTTCAGACACTGCGGCAATGTGGACGAGAAGATACGTTTTAGCTTCCCGAACGCTGCCCATCCGAGTTGGATTCGACGAGTGACCTCCTTCTCAAAGTTGGACTTACCTAGCTGGACTAACTGTCCCAGGTAAATATATTCGTCGACAACTTCGAGTGTAGAGCCTCCAACCGTGATTGGAGTGGGTACAACATGGACATTTCTCATGATCTTGGTCTTGTCCATGTTCATTTTAAGACCCACTTGTTGAGAGACTCTACTGAGGTCATCGAGCATTGTGTTGAGGTCCTCCATGGTCTCAGCCATGACCACGATATCGTCAGCAAATCGAAGGTGCGTGATATACTCGCCATTTATGTTGATGCCGAGTCCGTTCCAGTCTATAAGCCTAAAAGCATCTTCCAGTGCAGCAGAAAATAGTTTCGGGGATATGACATCACCCTGTCTTACTCCTCGCTGCAACCGGATAGGGCCAGATAATCCACCCTGGAGACGAACCGACATGGTGGCGTTTTCGTATAAGCACCGCAGCACTTCGATATATCGTTGGTCAACTTGGCACCTTTGAAGAGACTGCAACACTGCCCATGTCTCGATCGAATCGAAGGCTTTCTCATAGTCCACGAACGCCAAGCATAGAGGCCGGTTATACTCATTGCACTTCTGTATAACCTGCCGCAGCGTATGGATGTGGTCTATGGTACTAAAGCCTTTTCGGAAACCGGCTTGTTCGGGAGGCTGGAAGTCGTCCAGTCTGCGTTCGAGACGATTCGCGATGACTCTTGAGAACAATTTGTAGACGTGGCTCAGAAGAGTGATGGGTCTGTAATTTTGAAGTAGCGTTCTATCGCCCTTCTTGAAGAACAGTACTACCACACCCCTGTGCCACGCCTGCGGCGTTTTTCCCTCGAGTATAACGGAATTGAATAGCTTCTGAAGAGCCTTGAGAATGGGTTCTCCACCGGCTTTCAGCAGCTCGTTTGTGATTCCGTCATACCCCGGTGCCTTGTTGTTCTTAAGTTGTCGAAGAGCATCACTAATCTCACACAGACTGACGTCCGGGATTTCTTCGGTATGGTGTCGCGTTAATCTAGCTCTAGGATCGACGGCCAGATCACTAGGTGGCTGTGTTGTAGTATATAACTGTCCGTAAAACTTCTCAATCTCCTCTAGGAGCTCAGGCTTGGACGACACTATTCTGCCATCCCCAGTCTTGAGCCTAAAAAGTTGGCTCTGACCTAGAGACAGATCTCTTGCGAACACTTTGGAGCCCTTATTTTGCTCAATGGCTTCTTTAATACGAAATGTATTAAAGTGCCGAAGGTCGCGAGTCAGTGACTTAGAGATCTGTCTATTGAGCCGTCTATACAGATCAGCATCGTCTGGAGATTGCAGCGTCATCGTACGCCTTTGCTCCATGAGCGAGAGAGTGTGGTCGGAGATCTTTTTTGATCTTCTCCGGTGCTGGATCTTAAAAGCACCGGAACCGACTGTACGGACAGTTTCCACAAACCTTTCGTGGTATTCGTCCACATCAACACATTCGCTGAGGCTCTCGAAGCGGTTCTGTAATATGAGTTGGAAGTTCTCGGGGATTTGGACTGGTGTAGGTCGGAGCGTAGACTTCATCAGCCGACTTCTTTCCAGCCTAGGATTGATATTTAATGTGCCTCTCACCATCCGGTGATCACTTCCGGTTTTCACCGAATTGATCACTGAGACATCATTAAATATATGGCGTTTTGTCGACATGATGAAGTCAATCTCATTCTTGGTGACACCATCAGGACTAAGCCAGGTCCACTTGCGGCAGTTACGCTTCTTGAAGAAGGAGTTCATCATAAAAAGTCCCTCCTTCTCCATGAAGTCCGCAAGCATTTGGCCCCGTGGATTTCTTTGTTCATATCCAAAGAGCCCCACTCTCCACTCATTTCCACTTCTAGAACCCAACTTCGCGTTAAAGTCTCCCATGACAACAGTGTATTGGGTCTTTGAGCTATGTATGGCTCCGGAAATATCCTCATACATCTCTTCTACCTCATTGTCGGAGTGAGCTGACGTGGGAGCGTAAACCTGTATTACCTTCAACGAATATCGTTTGGTAATTCTGACGATAAGGTACGCAACCCTCGAAGACACACTCTCGATCTTCACCACGTTGTTCACGAGAGACTTGTGGACGAAAAACCCGACACCTCCCTGGGACTGTTGGTCGCCCTCCCGGAAATAGAGCAGGTTACCAGACTTAAGGGTTATCGAGTCCTCCCCCTGTCTTCGGACTTCTGATAAGCCGACTATGTCCCATCGTATCCTGCTCAATTCTTCCTCCAGTTCTACGACCTTCTCGTCGGTCCGCAGTGTGCGCGCGTTATATTATGTTGCCAGGGCCAAAGGTCGGTTGTGTTGGTAGCCTGACCTCCCCCGGAGATTCTTCGCACCCCCTACTCCGCCGTTACCATGGCCTACCTTGACCAGGACTAGCAGAGCGACCGGGGACTGGGGGCCATTTGTTGTGTTGCATCATGTCATTATTTTGAGGGTTTCTTGGCCTACTTTACCACGCTGGCCAGACGGGTTGGCAAAGGGTTTGTTTCGAGTTTTCCTTCTCTGGCAGTGATAGTATCTGCGTACATTTGTTTGTTCCCTTAGTCGCCTTTTACGACACCCGCGGGAGGAAACGGGATGGTGACACCCTGTATTCTTAATCCGTCACCACACGGACATTTAAGAGCTTATTTTAGATAAATTATATGTTATAGGTAAAGGTTTTTCTTTGTATATCAGTTCTCATGCAATAGTTTATTTATTTAAACAGGTAATTTTGCTATTTTATAACAATTAAGCATTGTACACACAACAACTGCATATCAACGCGCACCTTCATCTCATTTCTTGTATAGCTTGATATTTTGTTGCGCGTTACTAGTTGGATCTATTACGTAGCTTGACTATTCAGCTCAAGACCACGGTCAATGTTCCGAAACGTCAAGCATAAAATAGGTGTATACCATGCCAAGTTAATACCCCGTTCACGTTTAATGTTTACTAACAAAGCGAGTAAGCAATGCAACATAAAACCTAAACTAATGACATAATATTAAATTGTTAAAATTTTAATTAAATTAAACTTCTCATTACCTGGAACTATACAAGCAGGACACGCAGCAAACAGTATATTAAGAAGAAAAAATGGTGCCCAACAAAGCACAAACGTAAAGAAGACCAATCCAAGAACCTTGGTCGCTTTCTGTTCATTTGCGACAGCATTCGCTGATAACGATCTGCCTTTTTTGCGATTAGCTAGGAACCTGAAACAAAGAGGTTGTAAATATTCCTTTTTGGTATTTAAAGTTGCTAAGATACTGTAAATATTGCTTTTCTGTGCGCAAACCCCCTTACTCATAAACGCCTCTTAAATTTAATCATTGTTTAGCGAGATTTTTGTTTCGAAAATTAACGTTATACCAAACAAAACCGTAGGAAATTAAGCTAATCAATTGACTAAAATTTAAAAAGCGTTTATGAGTAAGGGGGAAAAGTTTCTACCATACTGTGTAGGTATTTGTACATTATTACTCTCTTATATCAGTTTTGTCATTTGGAGTGTGTTTCTTTGTTATGCAACTTTATAAGAAGGAAATAAAATCATAGAACACATGAAATATTTTAAACTGTTAAGTATACCTTATTAATAAAAAAAACTTGAACCTATGCAATTAGTACATCTCTCGGGGTTTTGCGGGGTTAATAAAAAACAAACATAATAATTATGACATACTTACGTATGTGCCTCTTAACAAAATTTATTAATTGTTTTTACAGATCAATGATCCTCTTTATTTTGTTTACTAGACTTTACTGTTGTGCAAATTAAACTATTTTACCAAATCCTGCCTCAAACTTGTAATTATTAATGTAATCTATTAACTATTTAACAAACACAAAGGAAATTACAAATTAGGCAACTGCATTCTACTTCAAAGGTAACTTTAACTAAGGTAGTTAATAGTTACGTTTCAATTCGTCTTGCTTTTATGCAAACTTAATATGCCATGCTCGGAACTTCCTAACGTCCTCTAGGCATTCCACTACAAGTTTCGGCTGCTGCTTAACTCATATTAATTATGTAGCACGTAAACATTTGTGTTTCTGTATTACCTATTAGGATTATTATAGGAATATTGCTTGATATTCAACTGAGAGAAAGTAAATTTGTAAATAGTTATGTTAATTTTTAACACAGAAATGGGAAAATTAAGGAACACGTAGCAAATAACATCAGAGGAAACATAAAATCTCACGGTTTCCTAAACGATACTAAAACAATGTGAAACGTTAGTTGAATTTAGTAAATTAGATCAGTTATAAGTTAGTTATTAGTAAGATTATTTTCCCCAGCTAGGTAGAGCGACGACCTCATAAAGGTCTCTGGGTCGGACTGAATGCGGAAGGCGCAGGACCGAGTTCTTTAACGCGTGGGAGAGGCCTATGTCCAGCAGCAGGAGGAGGGCGGACAATGCCCTCTTTCGGCCACCCTAAATGGGTCCAAGAGCGGCGGACTGTTTAGTCCGTCGCCCCTCCACTCCATGGACCCGAGATGGCGGCGCGTAGTGTTCCACGCGCGCATCTCCAGGTGTAAGGGGAGGAGCACTTCGCTCCATCCTCGAGATGGGGTCCGCTAAGGAGCGGGCCAGCACTAGTCAGGGGCTGCGGAAGAATCATGGGTTCCCGCGGCTCCTGGCACACGTGAGAGACGGAACACCGGGGGGTTTTAGTCAGTAGAAGTCTGACAGACCCCTCCGCCCTCTCCGGGGCGGAGGAACTCCATGAGGATTTCCCCCCGAGAAAAAAAAAAAAAAAAAAAAAAAAAGGCCTATTTCCAGCAGTAGACTGGAATAGGCTAGTTGTTAAAAAAAATATTTTTATATAGTGACAAAATGAAAATAGTTGAAAGCAAATACTTTATCATCTGATCCCAAAGGTATTCTAATAGGTAAGTGAGATCCTTGGATTAAACAGCCAGTATCAGTAGCTTGGCTACGGAGACACAAACCTTAACATCACCCGGTCTGACTTATATGGTATCTGGTCTAACTTCCCCTTAATACCTCCTCTTAATTCCTAATTTCCTCCATCGTATGATATTGGGTCCTTTTAAACGCAGCGTGAAGAAGCATTTTGCCAAACTGGCAAGATGATGACGACGGATTGAAGTTATTTTTAGACTTCTATCCGTTGGCTTTATTTGTGGACTGTACTCGCGCTTTTTCATGAGGTTCGATATAGTCATATAGCCGTGTGTTTTTATATAAAAAAAAGATAAAAATACATTTAGAATGCTCATTACTGCAGTGGGTCTAAGGACTGCTATGATATCAGTAGTAGACAAATCCATATTGCACATTAAATCGAATGTTTTTTCTTCATAAATATAACACTTTATATAAAAAGTAACATTTACTTTATCGAAATCACCGATCTGAAACGACGGTTTTCCGCCCAAAATGTCGAGTGGCCTGTGCGAGCCTCACATAAATGAAGGCCTAATAAGTCCTTTTTCGAAAGCCCAAATCTTGTAAGGTTTTTGTTGGATTGATTGATATACCGCTATTTACCTTTTGATATTCTTAAGTCCGATAAATGGCTGTGTTTGAGTTTGATTTATTTTAAAAGGTGTTATTTATTATCGGTATTGGTTTTATACTCGTAGTACCTTTGGACATATATTTTTACACTGTCTTAATATAATTCTCTAATATTATATTTATTCATTCATTCATCTCAGCCAATTGTCGTCCGCTGCTGGACATAGGCGTCCTCCAAATATTAGACAATTATTATTATTCCAGGGTGAGGAGACCCCTCACACGGTGGACCGACGACCTCGTAAGGACGGCGGGAAGCCGGTGGATGAGGGAGGCGCAGGACTGCACAAGGTGGCAATATTGTATAAATAAAAACAAATGATGCAAAACTGGACGTAGGACCCTATTATATACCTACCCTAATCATAGGTACTTAGGTTATACAACCATTCACCATAGTGAATAGTATAACAATCACTAAAAACAAAACCGAAAAGATACGAAGAATATAAAGCATGACGTCAACGCCCTTTCCTATTGTTAGCTAACCAAACAGACATTGACAACTTTATTAAAACATGGCGTCCCGGATAAATTCAAATTAACTACTCTAGTCCCATACCGTAACACGTGCTCGTAAGAAACTTTTCATTTTAACATAAAATTTCAAATTAGTACAAACTTTTGGGTGAGTAAGGCTTTATCCTCGCCAATAATATTAAACCGCCGATAAAACCAGAGTCGCAAGTGACGGTTAACTTCAAACTTAAATTGGTTCATAAATTCTGTTAATTCGCATCATGCTAAAGTAGTTTTATCAACTAATCTATTGTCTACGAGGATGTGCTCTGGGTTTGGTTGTGTAACCGGTCTTCTGCAGTGATTCCCTTAGTCGATTTTAAGAATACCCACGGATCACGAAACACCCACGGGGTGGTGACAAGGGTACGTCATTTCCACTGTTACATAATATAAAAAAAAATACGAATTTTTACTCATTTTAGTCCTAGTCAAAAACAGTGAGCTAGGATGGCGAAAAAAAAAGCATTTTTCAAGCCGTTGAAGCAAAAGTTGTCTTCCTGTGTCTATAATGCGACAGAAAGAATTTGATGTATGTCGGGGTAGGTAAACCACCTTCAAAATTCTTCACAAAGGCACCTCACTAGCTAGAGATGTTTCCAATAAATGGTAAATATAAATACACAGGATTATATTATAAAGGAGTTATTGACACTCCCTACATCAAATGTAAAACTCGATATCACAATAAAATACAATTTCCATTTTCGCCAAACTACCAATTTCCATTCTTAGGTGTATTTAGTTAACTCGTCAAAACATTTTATTTGATGAGGTGATACAAAAGGCGAGTAGGTACATTCGTTTAACTTTGTACTAACTTTGAACGCTCATTGCAAATGTAAGCGAAAATTTCTTAACAAAAGTTTAACAAACTTTGATGAAGGCCTGAGAAGTGTGATTTGGAAGGCTAAAACAGAATACTAAAATTGCAATCTAAGTCTTTCTAAGTTGTATTTTGTTTTCGTTACTTTTAGATTCATAGAAAATTACTTTGTTATTTCAAAACATACAACTCACGTCGCCGTCGTAGAGATAATATTATAGACTAGCTGACCCGTGCCCACTTCGTTTGGTGGCGAAAAAAACGCGTCCTTTTTTTAAACATATTTCATTACTGCTCCACTCCTATTAGTCATAGCGTGATACTATATTATAGCCTATGACACTCCACGATAAATGAACTTTTCAAAGAAGAAAAAAAAATTGAAATCGGTTCAGTAGATTCAGAGATTACCCCTACAACGTCACAAACACACAAACTTTACCTCTTTCTAATATTAGTATAGATAAGCCTGAAAAGGATTATTTACTTGGTCATAAAACAATAATGACCAAAATAAAAATTCCTCAGTTTTCGTAGTTAATTAAGATACTCCTTCCGAAACCTAATTTAGGCAATTATTTCAGTGGGATTAAGGGACTATTGATAGTTTTATTGCCATATATGACAATAGAACGAGCCTATCTGAATGGCTCTATATTAAGGATTGTAGCTTTTCTTCACATAAATTGGCCCCAACGTACATCTAAACGTGTTTGGGCTTAGGAGATTATAATAAAGCAGTTTGGATTTGTACTTAATTTATTCTACAGATGGTTTTTTCCTTATTTTAACAGTCTTTTTCATGAAGGTACTGAATCGGAAGTCACTCTTGAAGTTTATAGTTGACATTAAATGATGCTTTTCTTCGAGAAGTGCTTCACTAGTTAAATCAGATATTTAGTGTTCGACAAAACAAGGTAACAACCGGGTTCGATTTCCCAGCTGGTTACGGTATCTTTTTCAAATGTATGATTGATTATCTAGCCGACAATAGATTTTGCTCTGAAATAAAACGAATATATTTTGGTTCCTGTTAGTATGTATATCATTAGAAAAATACTAAAAAAAAATCATCAGGTCTAATTACGACAATATGTTTTTTTTTTAATTACCCAAAAATACAAGTTCAAAAAATTAAAATTAGTTTTTTTTTTCACATTTAGACGTCGTATATCGAGTCTAAGCGTTATTTATTGCTGCTATGAGTGTAATGAATTAATCTACCCACATTCTGATTAATAACTACCTCAGTTGTTGGTTTGGTTGAGTAAAGTACCGTCAATTAATGATATATTTTGACATTTTGCATTTACGTCGTTAACTCGTGCGCATCTCAATTGTTTCCCATTGTTTTTGGAATAAATCATTTGATAAAATGTCCAGAAAGTGTAAAAATTCGCCAGATTTATTTTGTTTTGTATGTGGAGACTTTAATCCACGCTCAAGTTCGAAGAAGTTTACGCCGCGACTGTTGGTAGCGTATCGTTCGTACTTTGGATTCAGCGCCGAAGAAAGTCTTAGTAAACCATGGAGTCCGAGTTTGTTGTGTTCAAGATGTTCACGGTACCTCGCAGGGTGGCTTCAAGGTACTCACACACCGTTGCCGTTTACTATGCCAGCTATATGGCGAGAACAACAAAATCATGTGAATGATTGTTATTTTTGTCTAACAAACATTACTGGAATGAAGTCGAGGTCTAAAAATATTAAAAAGTACCTTAGTGATGCGAAATTAAAAGAAGGTATTTTTGTGGGGCCAGACATACGACGAGTTATGAAGGATCAAAACTTTGTTTCTAAACTAAATACGTTAGAAAAAAAAGCATGGCTTTCATTTGTTGTAGTGGTGAAAAATTTTTTGGGTAACACCAAATCACCCGATTATGAAGAACTCATATCAAGCCTATTGACAGATTTTCAGGCTTTAGGGTGTAACATGTCCCTGAAAATACATTTTCTACATTCGCACTTGGATTTCTTTCCTGCCAATTTAGGTGCAGTCAGTGATGAACATGGGGAGAGATTTCACCAAGACATATTAAGTATGGAAAAAAGGTATCAAGGTAAATGGACTCCTAGCATGCTGGCAGACTATTGCTGGACATGTTTACGTGATAATCCTGACTACCAATACAACAGAATTTCAAAAAAGCACAAGAAAATATAAATTAAGGTATTTGTAAACTTGTAACATTCAGTACATTTTTTGCAAAAGCTTTTCTTTTATTTTTCTCTTAACCTGGACCTAGCAATTTTTTTTTATATTCAGATTATTTAAGTAACTTATCAAAGCAACATAAAAAAACAAGTTTGGTTTCAGAGCAAAAAAAAAATGACAATTTTGTCGGCTAGTTGCAGTTTTTCTTTTTATCAAAATCGGTGACATGGTTCCTAAGAACATCGTACTTATAGTATAAGACTTTTCCATACTGACCGATTTGAATGAGCCACCCTGTATACCTATAGGTTTATACGCAACCCTCAGTGCGCAAGTCAGACTCGCGTTTGGTCGGTTATATTTCCCAGTAGTCCGGCGACTCTTTGGAAGGTCGGTCGTCTTTTAAGTTGTCTTTCCAGAGAGTCCGCAGGACCTTATACCTTATGCTTATTATTTTTTTTTCTATTCTTTGATATAATTTGACACAATAACAAAATTGTTAATAATATATAAGTAACTTATCGAATATTTATATGTAACAATTGTTGGGGTATCAATAAATTTCTTATAGTGAAATTTTACTTTACATAATCTTTATATAACTTTTATTTTACATATCAATTGTTTTATTCTTGTCGATCTATATTTTTTTTTTAAAAAGGATAATATTATGATTGTTAACCTAACTGTTAAGAGTTTTGTAGAACTGTTCAACTTTACATCATTAGATGGCGTTGTACTTGACTAAGTGCTTTGTGTATCGCGATGTTATGATTTTCCGTCTGTAGCATATAAGGCCTCAGTATATAGCAATAAGCGTATCTGCGTGCTGAGTAGTTGAAAAGTTGAATAAAGTCAGACTACTTCAGTTCAATTTTCCGTAGGTTTAACCACAGATAACTTAATAGGGTTCAACAATGATCCTACAAGCGAGATTGTCCTGTTTTTGTCAAGTGTTACTATTAAGAGCCTTTTATCAGTTAGTTGCCAAAAAAGAGGTACGACTAATGATCCTATTACATAAATATTTAAATTTTTAAAATAATATGATAATTTAAACAAAACAACAAAATCACACATTGTATTTACTTTTTGTTTTCCAAGGTTCACGAGGACTCAAGACGTCAAGACCAACTCATCTGTCACCGGAGCCTAAAAGATTGTTGTTTCACCAAACGTTGCGTGAGAAAAAGAAAAACTCATAGAAAAACAGAAACATGCACACGCACACGCGCTCGATTGTATTTATTACAAATCAAAATGTCGTTCAAAATATAAAATATTGTTCTTCTTGATTGTTAGGGTTGACACTAATACTAGCTGTAGGTAGTTACCTAAAAAGTAATAAATCAGGAGTAAATAAAGATAACTAAAATGGGTTTTTAAAAAATATTTTATTGTAAGTTTTGTTGCGGAAGACACACCAAGCGAGACATCAATTTATCTGTTTATTCTTGAGGCAATTTTTTAGACCGTGCATCGATAATAGGGGTTCCATACAGTACACAATAATATCTTACTTCACATACAGTTCATGAAGTTAATTTTAGCTGGATTTAAAAAAAGGAAGAAAAATCATAAAATAAATATTAATCATAAAATCTGGAAATGATACTTGACAAGAAATGATACTTGATCAGTCATTCAGATACCGGGGCGGGGGTGATTCACGTAAATATTTAAAAAAAAATGCAAAATGAATTACAAAAAAAATACAGTTTGTGCAATGTGACAGCCTTAGCTATGCTCTATTGACTATTGCAATAATAGGTGAATTTTGACAGTTGATTTTAGTCAAGAATGTCACTGATGTAGGTATTTTATCTAACTGGTTATGCATCTGATAATAATTGGATCTCTTTGATGAAAGAAATTACGAAACTTCTTACTGGCAAGCGATACGTAATTGTCATAAATGACATAAATTAAAGTTTATTGAAGTTTAAAAAAAATATTCGGTAACATTCGACGACGGTCGGCTCGCTGTCGTACCTCCCCTCCGCCGACCCGAGGGGTGCAGAAAGTGGAGGCGAGATGCAAGATGTCGATGGCGGAAACGAGCACGGTAAAATTTCCTAAAATGGTTTTGGGAAAAAGGTAATTGCGTACAAACTTTAGAATGTATCTAGTCAATATAAAATTATTTGAATTTTCGAATAAATAATCTATTCCTAATGCCAAAATATATTTACCTTTATAAACGTTTAATCCTATTTTATTACGCTGAAACTTGTCATAAAATGTGCATAGAATTATGAACTTTGAAGCCTCATAACTTGTAAATGAATATTATTTTACTGTTTTATTAACCAATAAGACTAGATAATAACGAGACAAAACGATATCATCTATAGTTTTGAGTATTTATTATCTAATGAAGGAGCAATTAACTTTCTTTGTTTGTATGGAATTGCGATTAAATTGTTCCCCCTTAATTTAAAATACTTTCAAAAATATTTATGTAATTGAGTATAACTAATTTCAATAATGAACATTGAATTGAATTCCATTAATCCATCTTCATCTACCATTTTTACTCGTACCTGGTAAATATAAAAAGGTTTTTTTTATTATTTTTGCTGTAACTGACGTTTTACTAATTGTAATGGAATACCAGGCCTGACAGATGTTACTCAATATTGAAGGGAGATTTTTCGTATATTTTTGTAAATTTTTATATCGTTTAACATCATTAGTATTTGAATCATATTTCTTTGGGCGGACATTTGATGCTTTTTGTTATCACTGTGTAATATTTAGAAGCCTATTTATTATTTTAATCAATAAGTGTATCTGCGTTCTGTCGTCTCTGCCTACCCCGGACGGGATAAGTCGTGAGTTTATGTATGTATGTATATCTGTCGATCAAGGATCACATTTTGCGACTCGACGGTCTTTACACAAAATTATACAAGGTTATTATTAGTGCGGTCGACTAAATATTATCTGGATGTACTTTGTATCCATGTACCCCCGCGTTCTTAGAGTAAAAGTAAAGAAAATTTTTAGCTTTTGAAAGATATCATACTGTTAAAGACGTATTTCTATTTCACTATATCTACGTCATGAAACTAGTTTAGAACATGCTAGTGTAGAGACAGAGCCTTCCTTATATGGAAAGAGCCAGATCAGATACGACGATAGCTACCCAATTTGGTATTGGGCTTGGTGTCAAATTTATTTTTCTTCTTCTAAGAACCTAGCAATCTCTTAGTTGACTTAAATAATACCCCTTAAATTACGCAGTATCTAAATAATTGGACTAAACTCCTTATATAATAACAACGAGAAATCTTACCTGAGAGGTAAAGCGTTTGAAGTGATCAGAGTAAACTTCAAAGGTCTGTTTGTTGCTCTCCTGGTCTCAGCAGCAACGCTACGAGGTGTTTGGGAAGCCACGTCTTGTCCTCGCCTTACACCAGATCCTCTGCATCCGTTCATGTACCTTAAGGAGATGGTGAAAGATGGTCATCTCTCTTACCGTTTGTTTTTATCCTGACGTTAGTAAAACTTACCTTAAAGTTAATGCATTTGGGGTAGCTAAAGTCAGCTTCAAAGGCCTAAGCCTTGCTCTCCTTGTTTCTGCGGCTATGCTTGGCGGGGTTTGTGTCGCAACATCGCGCCCGCGTCTTGAACCAGACCCAGGGCCTCCGCAGCCATTCATGTAGCTTAGTTGAGGATGAGACACGCTCATGCCGACTTTGTTACGTTGTGTCCTATGTTAAGAGTAATCGGAGTTAGTAAACAACAATAAATTAGTACAAGTCACATTGAAGCAAAATATAACAGCGTAATGTACAAAACTAAATAACTTTAGTATTCCCAGAGGTTCAGATATCCATTAGTTACGTTTAGTTCAAGTAAATACTTTCTCAAATATTTTAAATTGGTTCTATTCGTTCAAACGAATATAAAACGAGCTTATGCCATTTTGTTCTTGTAACAGAAAAACTCAATTAAAACTTTTCACAGACCTGCGATTTAAATGAGGCATTCCAACATTGGCGTTGCAAAACAAGGTCTAATGGCGTCAATATTACTACAAAGGCCTCAACTTCAGAATAAAAATGGCGCGAACTGAGAGCGAAAAATTACCCAAAATGAAAAGAAACGGCCATTTACTAAAGAGGTCAAAAACTTTTCATGTTGTCTCAGAGTCTCCTAGTTACTCTGAAATTATTTTTTGGTAAAAATTGTTGCTTTCTCTTTTACATTGTTTCAAAGTGGATCAATCAAAATGTATACCACATCAATTCATCATAACAGCCCATTAATGTCCCACTACAGGGACGGGCCTCTTCCCGTGACGGAGGGATACTTGGCCTACTAATACCACGCGGGCCAGACGGATTGGTATAGGGTTTAATTTCAAGTTTTCCTTCTTTTATTTCGTAAATATATTCACGGATAGTCCCTTAGTCTATTTTTACGACACCCATGGGATGAGATAGGGTGGTGACATATTGTATTATTACTCCGTCACCACACGTAGGTACGGACATCAATTAGTAAATTTTAATCGTGGAATTAGAACTATTTGCTAAAACAGTTCTCGGATTTGTGAGTGATTCACCCGCAAAGCTCTGCTTAGATGACAGTATAGTGGTAGTTTACTTTGTCTATAGCTTTGTGTCTCTGTATCAGTTCTATTTTAGTTCCCCAAATTATTTGGTCGAATAATGATCTGTTTTTGCTTAGTTTACCTAGGCTGTTTCTGCACTTAGCTACGATGATGAGCAAATTATAAATTATGAGAATTCATTCAATCTCTAGCTGCTATTAAAGCGTTAAGGCGTTGCAAATGAAAGGTAATAATCATCCATTCATCTATATCAGCCTTTAGACGCCCACTGTTAGACATAGGCCTCCTCCAAAAGTTTCAATGTTTTCAAGTTTCAAAAATTTCAATCATATTTGAACAAAACTCTACGTTAGGTAACTAAGCCAGCAGTAAGTCAAATTACTATGCAGTATTATGAGGTACTGCCTAATTTAATCATATTACACAAAACATATCCGTGTGGTGACGGAGTAAGAATAAAATATGTCACCACCCCATCTCATCCCATGGGTGTCGTAATAACCGACTAAGGGACTATCCGTGAATTTTATCTTTACGAAATAAAAAGAAGGAAAACTTGAAAATAAACCATATACCAATACCTCTGGCCTGCGTGGTAGTCGTAGGCTAAGTATCCCTCCGTCACGGGAGGAGGCCCGTCCCTGCAGTGGGACATTAATGGGCTGTTATGATGATACAAATCTATATACAACTTCTTTCAATGCCGTGCTGTTAATCTTTGTTATTAAGATCATAATATTATTAAAGCATTCAAACAGATGTTTAACTTTACTTTACCTTGCAGCACTTGTTATCCTCCATGTTAGTTGCCTCGTCACAGTTCTATCAGGAGATAAATCTGGAGAACTTCGTACTCCTATCCTACGCATGCCTTGTGTAGGCCCGTTGTCAAATCCTCCGCATTGTCTGTGAACAAAAACAAATGGTAATAGTTAGTTGATGGTACTGCACTTACTAGAAGAGTTAGTTCAAAGTTTGTTCCACGTTGTTTTTCTTTCTCTCTTATCAGGACGTCTTCAAACTCTTTACATTTTAACTAAAAATATGTAAAGAAATCAATTTGTAGATCACAAAAATAGTTATCAAAGTCCAACAACCTCGTCGAACCAAACTTAAAGAACTGCAAGATGTTTGAACACTAAGTAGTCATAATAAAAAAAAAAGTTTTTAATTTTTTGTTTTTTTTTTGTTTACACACTATTAATAGTTTTAACAATTTAAGTAACTTAATTATAGCAACACTTTAAAATGATTATGTGCTCATGATGTGTTCTCCTATAATTGAAGGAGCACATTACTATATTTTTAATCATTTAGAATATTGCATGTACACTGTTTCTTTTGTTGGAGTTCCTAAGTTTAAAAAAAAAAATAGTCATTACATATCAAAATAGTGATACGGGTATCTAAATCGATGCGCGTGACTTTACTGTCAACACTAACTTGTTTTATGAACACATTAATTTGTCCCTGCATCCCAGATTAACTTAGTGGGTGGATAAACATTGTGACTAACGGATGACAGAATATCAAAACAATTTCAGACACCATAAAACACTGCAATAAGTAAGCCATCACTGAATGTCACAGCTTAACTATTTTAACGTTCTGAAATTAACTTGGACTTACGTAATCTTTTTTTTACAATACTATTAGTAACAATAAAACTAAATGCTAAACACGTAATGATTAAAATAATCTGATATGCATGTATACAGTTGTTATAAAGCGAAAGAGTTTTCATGATTTTCTCTTCAGTTGTACCTACTTTTGCTAGTATCAGTGAAATACTACTTAAAATATCTCCGTCCAAAATTCAACATCTACCATTCTCGACAGTTTGGTATCTCAAAGAAAAATTTTTCCTCCATTTTTAGTAAAAGTGATTTCTTCCTATAGAACTATAACTTGAATCTTTACTGATTACGTAATCGCTTCTCAACTGCATGTATACTAGGCTGTGGTTTTATCTTCAATTCACCAATAGGTTTATAGATTCTATAAATCAAATCTCTAAACGGCCAAGCTAAGCCAACGTTGGTCCGGATAAACAATTACATTAGGTTTTTAGTACCGATTATAGCCGGCTCTATGTATCGATATTTATGACATACATTTGGCCGGTTTATTAGTAATTTGTTTTGATCTCGTTTGCAATAATGCTGTGAAAGCTGCCTAGACTTTTTTGTTGTACTATTGTGATCTGGTTTAAGCTTGATATATCTCAATATTATCATTTTTCTATTAATAACGCGTCATAGTTTGATATAGCATTGGGCAGGTAAAAACTTAAAGCCGATTTTTTTTCATCCATTAGAAAACCTAAGCTATGTTTATATCGATAAAAAAATACAGCAAGTTCAATACTTCAAAAAATGTTGATTTGATTGTCATTGTTTAAATTTAATAGTTCACTGGAATATTTGCTTCATACCCATTATAAATTATTTGAAAGATAAATTATAAGGCTGTCCTAATACCCTCAATTTTTAAACTCATACGGGTACATTCAAAATACCAAATAGCATGGGAGTGAAGCCAGATCCAAATGGATTTATTGCTCAAATAAACCGTTCTTTACAAATACATCGTAATTTTCATGTCTATTGAAACATCATAAAAGGTGTATATTTCCTTTCATATTGGTGATGTGAAATTTAATAAAAATCGGAAATGAAATATGTTATTTGCATGAATAATATTTTCTTATTTGTAAATTTATTCGAGTATTGGATATTTTGACACCGAGCAGATGGTTGAATAACATGAAATATGACAGGATAATCCTATCAGTACATATTCCTCGTAAACCAACGTGGATGTAAGAGGGAGTAATATAAAGTGTTAGCGTCAATATTTTGGTTTGTAATAAAGGGACTTGATAAAATAGGTACGAGTTTTATGTAACGAATAAAATTGGACTCGACATAACCTCTACTGAAGTAGCTGCAACATTCGTACCTGAAGGGAAAACCACTAAAGCAACTCTTAGAATGGTAAAACATGTCATATAGACGTAAACAGAATGGCGTGTTTGTGATGTCCCCCTGCTAACGTAATAACCCAATTATTCTACTCTCTATTATTGCTTCCGTTTTATTTAAAACGAGTTTTGCGATGTTGCAAAAAATGAAGTCTTACAAAAGCTATTTATTGGCATTCAGCTGAAAGTAACAAATTTATTATGTAATCGACGTCCAATTTTTGCAACTGCTTGCAGTTTAGATTACTGAGATTTATTCCTAGAATACCTATATTTCCCTTTAATTTTCTTTTTTTGTTCAAACGTTTGTGTGTAACGGAATAAGTAGGTACTAAGTATGGCAAAGGAACATGGAAAATATTGAGAAATGGTGTACGTTTTGTACTCTTAGAGAAGATAAGATGATGATTAAATAAAAGATAATTTGCTGATATATAAAATGCTAATATATTGAACTATAAGAATGCTAAGCTAATTATGATATTAATGATGGATGAGTAAACGTACGCGGCGCGTAGCTGTTATTCGTAATTAAGCTCTATGCGTAAGTATTACAAAATGGATGATTTAGCTCTATGTACGGTAATATCGTACAAATGGTGTCGCGTTGATCAGTTAACAAACACCTCGGACAAACATTATTTATTCCCGAGGTAGTTCTAATTGGTTTTTATAGCTATAACTCGAACTTTATCACGTAGTAGTAAAGGAAAGTTAGTATACCTGAAACTAGATTTTGAGGTTTGGTCATTTGTTTTAGTTTTCCTGCAGATCTTTTCATTGATTTAATTGGTCTTACATCTGCTTCCCCAAAGACCTTTGTTTATCAGTCAACATGAGTACCGGATTAATAACATTTCAAACAAAAGCATATCTGACATAATCAATTAAGTTCATTTAGTCGAATAATAGGATTATGTTATTATCTGTCACTGAATACGTATGCAGGTAACGAGATAAATATTTTCAATCGGACAACAATGGTTACGTTAATTCACAACTCAACGTAAATATTTTGATGGGTTGGTACTCTGGCACCGAGGTAGGTTTTTAAAATAATGTTACTCTTTCATGATATTATTCAATTTCTACAAAACTACACAATTTCGACAGTCTTAATTGAGGCAGTAAAACTTACTATTCATATACAAGAAGAAATTAGTAAGCAGGAGAGATATAGTCATGCGCATTTGAGTCCAACTCTGAATAGGTTATATTAGCATTGTAATCAATATTGATGACTTCTGTGGCGTGGTTGTTATATAACATGACTGCTACGCAGAGGTCTCGGGTTCGATTCACACTCAATGCAAATCATTGTGTGCATAAACATGATTGTTTGCATTGGTCTGGGGGTTTTCTATGTATAATTATGTAAGTATTTATGAAAAAAAAAAGTATTTAAGTATGTTTATCCATTGTCTAGTACCAATAGTACAAGCTTTGCTTAGTTTGGGACTAGATGACATTGTGTGAATGTGTGAGGAATGTTTAATAATATTATTGATAAAGTGACAATCAATCCTAAATCATCATAAACCACATCGCTAAATTTATACAAGCAGATAATTATAGGATTATATCATAACAGCAGCTGCATTTAATTAACGTTGTAGTGGTTACCAATTATCCGCCCACTAAGCACAGTTATTATGGAATACGATAGCTCTTACTATAATAAGGGAACATAATATTACGCATCATCATAACAACCCATCAATGTCCTACTGCAGGGACGGGCAGCCTCCCGTGACGGAGTGATAGGTACTTGGCCTACTAATACCACGCTGGCCAGACGGATTGGTATAGGGTTTAATATCAAGTTTTCCTTTTTTTTATTACGTAAAAGATAATATTCACGGATAGTCCCTTTGTCGGTTTTTACGACACCCATGGGATGAGATGGGGTGGTGACACACTGTATTCTTACTCCGTCACCACACGGAGAACTTACTATAATAAGGGAACATAATACGTCCCATTAGTAGAATATTGTTGTATCATCACAAGTAACAAAAATGATTTTATTGTAAATTCGTTATCATAATGACGTAAGCTATCTAATGATATATTTTTTTTATAACTTTTGTTCTATATTTTAAAAGTTATGAAGTTCGAATAAAGTTTTTGCCGCGCGGCATACGTAGAATAACGTCTCACGACCACTTAACGCGCGCTCCCGGCTCCGTGCGTCGCGTTTCTTCATTACAACGCACATTGTTCGACGGAGTCGGCAAGAGTGAGGTGTTGTAACAATGGAAACCGACAGTGGCGATCAAAATGGTCAGAAATCGGTCAGAAATCAATTAAATTATTGTTATTTTGTTTACATACACAACGTTGTTCATTACTATTGAGAATTAAACGTTTAAATTAGTAATAAGAAAATTATTTACAAAATAGAATATACGTAAAATACATAATATTTCATGGATTTTTATAAAATTTATACAACATCCATAAATTTAAATTATATTTAATGGAAAATAAACAATTTTAGTATGTTAATTACATTGTTTTAGGTGTATTACACAAAATTATTGACATTACCACAAAGACAGTATTTAAAATCACATAAAACATTTTTCTACCAAGCTGCCGCATCTTTTTAAAATTAAGTGTAATCCACTAAAATACTTTACTGATAAGTTTCTTAACATGTTAATATACAATGAAGCTTGTCTTATTTGTTTTTCTAATTTTGTAGTTACTTATGCACATATTATATTTTACTACGCATAATTGTATCTTCTTTTCGTCGGTACGTCACATGAAACATTATTCGACCAAATTATATTTTAAAGTGTGCGTCGTAAGCACTTATGCTACTTTTTTTCTGTTAATTAGTTTCTTGTAAAACATTATTCGAAATCTAAAAGTGTTATAAAATTATTAAATACAGTATTAATTGTACACAGCTATTCTTAATATCTAATTTTCGGCTAACTCTACATAAAAACCAACAAATTTTACAATTATATTGGTGTTTCAAAAAAAATCTAACTTCATAGTACACACATCCGTGTGTACTACACATAAACAGTCTAAGCTGGCCGAGCGAATGGTTTCATAATATGTACAACCAAATGCGAGATCAGCTTACACTGATTCTGTATAGGTTGAACGGTAGCAGTGTGTACAATTGTAAACGTCGTTCTACTTGTCGTGATGGACCAGCGGATCCATCGACTCTTACTGAACTGCGTCCTGTAACTCCGTTCCAAATTCAATCTGCATCCAGTTATGAAGCATCATTGTTATCAGTATAGCAGCGATTTTAAGTATAGTATCGAAGATTTGTATACCTACGCCTATGCTATCACCACCTCCGTATCAGACAAAGTGTTATAGTGATTTTTGTCTGATATATTCAGATCAGTCAATTGAATCTGACTTGAGTTATGATAAAATTACATTTCCCAGCAGTCGACTAAAAAAGCGCCACTTGCCAGTCAAACATTCAAGACAAAAAACGTATTTAAATAGTATTCGTAAAAAGTACTGTATAAAACTGCAAGGTATTGAAGAATATTTTTCAGAAGAACATCATTATCCATTCAATTCAGTGAAGCAACCGAATGCACCCATAGCTAAATCTTACTCAAGTCAGTTCAACACTGAGAGTAACGTGATGGCATTACGTGCACTTTCTGATCAAAGTCAATCGCTTTATGGATCGCTCTGTTTCTAATACTGTCATATCACTTTAATCACAAGTGCAAGCTATCGAAGAACGTTCTTCAGAAGGTCCTAATTAGTCTAATTCTATGAAGCTACACTAGCTCCCAAATTGCTCAATCTTGCCCAACTCGGTCAAACACTGAAAGTACTGTGATGGCATCTCCCGCTCCCTCAGCTCAAAGTCAATCATTTTATGGTACAAATAGCTCTGTTTCTAAACTTGCGATACCACGCCAATATGTCGCGATAATTGGACTGATCTAGGAAGGAAACGACAACCTTGGACAGGAGCATTCTACTAAAGCTGGGAACGTATTTAATACAAAACAAATCTATCAAGTGCTTTGATATTAGTTACGTACAAAGCTTAGATATATTTAAATAGTTTTAGGAGTTTTGTGACTGAAAAAAGCAATGAGAGTATGTGTTAAAGTACACAACTAAGAGGTCATGTTGTGCGTACGTGACGTGTTTGGCCAGTTCCTAGATGTGATAGCTGTCTACAATATCCTCAGGAAATCTATTCATACGACGATGGAAAAATTATGGTTTGGACGGGAATTCGTGTGGGTCTTAAAACAGACTTAAGTACGTTTTGATCAGAAGCACCATGACGGCTGAAAAATAGCTTAACGAGGTTGTTTGAGCTTCTAGTTCCAATAATCTACCCCCGTATACTACATTTTGACCAAATGTTTAAGCTCATGGACGATAACACCCATCCGTTTAAAATGAAAGTGTTATCCAGATAGTTGCAGGAGCACGACATATCGGTCTTATCCTGAATCACTCAATCACCTGGACTAAAAACCATAAAACACACGTAGGAAATGTTCCAAAGAAGTGCTTTGATGAATTTTCCTGCAAAAATTGCGATTGAAGAGCAACTTTTTTGCATCCTAGTCGGACATGGAACAATATACCGCACCAAGACCTGGATAACTTAATCCAAGCATGAAAAACCGTTATTTACGTTTTTTGGATGTACTGACTAGTACTAAGTTAAAAACAGATTAATAATCGCTTTTTGTTCAGTTAAGTTTTTAATTTATTTGAATAAAACATTATTTACGCTAAAATAATATCTAGATTGTAGCTATATGCCATTTATATGGCTACAATCTAGAATAAAATAAAATTTTAGTGTATAAAAATATTAACGTATTGAATGTTATCTTCAATAATTTTTGAGTTAATTGAGTAAATACCAAATATCCCTAGACAAAGTTGATGTGTGTATTTAGTCTATAAAAGCCGGATCTCAAATTTAACCAGCACATATTCATGTGATCAATAATTATTATAATTACGTGTACCTTCTTTATAGTCGTAATCATAAAAATTCGGCTTAGTTAACTTTTAGTTATCTGTGTGGTAACGAAGTAGGAATACAATATGTCACCACCCCATCTCATCCCATGGGTGTCCTAAAAATCGAAGGGACTATCCGTGAATATTATATTTACGAAATAAAAGAAGGAAAACTTGAAATTAAACCCTATAGCAATCCGTCTGGTCAGCGTGGTATTAGTAGGCCAAGTAACCCTCCGTCACGGCAGGAGGCCCGTCCCTGCAGTGTGTGTGCAAGTGCATTCAATACTTGGAAATTCACATCATTACTTACGTTAATTCTTAAGACGGGCGAAGCCGGCCGACAAACTAGTATTATATAAAACATCTTCTCGAAAAACATTGAGATAATTTTAGGATTTCGTAAAATATTGTTTTACCTGCACATACAACGTGATTAATTTGGTCAAATAACGTTGCATGTGTTCAAGAGACAGCTCCTGAACTGTTTTCGTTGGCAGTACAATGTTATGTATGCACATGCGACACACTATCTACGCACAGGAATAGTTTTTAGACTAAATAATTATATCATTAATAGCTGTATTTATATCTATGTACACTGTAAAAATATTACATGGCTAAAGTCTTCCGTAAGAAAGTTATAAGCAAAAAATGCTAGCGCAAAACTTCAAATCGCTCTACTGAAAAGTAGACATTTTGTAGATACAACATTGTTCTACTAATGGGACGAATAATATGCATCAGTTTTTGATATTTCAAGTCAATGTAATGGAAGACAAGCCCTCGTTTTTGTCTTGCTCTTTGAAATGAAGTGTACAACATTATTGTAAACATAATTATGTAAAGTTCATGTATTGTTTCTCCTCCATTGGACGACCTCTATGACGTAGTGGTTATATAATATGACTGCTACGCAGAGGTCTCGGGTTTGATTCCCGCTCAATGCAAATCTTTGTGTGCATGAACATAATTGTTTGCATTGGTCTGGGTGTTTTCTATGTATAATATGTATGTATTTATTAAAAAAAAGTATTTAAGTATTTTTATCCGTTGTCTAGTATCCATAGTACAAGCTTTCCTTAGTTTGGCACTAGATGGCGTTGTATGAATGTGTGAGGAGGAGGAATTGTTTCTCCGAGCTTGGAAGGCGCTGACACTTGTGATACAGTGTTCCTCACTAGTACAAGTGTCAACGTTGTAAACTGTCTTGATTAAGTATTTTTAAGTTAACCATAACTGAGATATTGTTATTATGTATCAAACACTTATGTATGTTGTAATTCAATTCAAATTCATTGCATTTTTATTGTAAGCCGCCATAAAATCTTGATAATTTTGTTAAACTTGAAGGTTTTTCTAAATGTTGGTTTAATTTAAGTGTTTCTATTGACTCTGCTAATCTCTACTAATCAGCTAGGAGATTCACGGTTTAACTCACTATTGTCTTAGGTAACTATTTTCTAAATATTTACACCTTTCTAACTACGGATCAAGACTAATAGTCAAAAGTGATAACCGAAATCTACATGTTTTTTAGTCGGTTTTTGTGTGATGAAAACCCTGTGTGTCAAATAAGTTTGTGCTAGGAAAAAAGTAGGTGTGTCTGGTGTTACCAACAAGGTCAAGAGATATCGGACACAAACAGACAAAGCGAGTATTTTCGTTGACTCAGTCACTATTAGTAGTAGTAGTTCTTACATAACTATTTTGCGCTTTGCCTTATTGAGTATCTCTTATGCCCGATTTACACATCGACAAGTACAGTAGCGAGTAAGTAGTATTTTAAGATTAAGTTGATTTAAATAGAGTTCCATCCTATTTTTTGGCGAGTTAAGTACGAAGTAGCCCCCTCTCTCGCGTCTCGCCAACTTAACTTGCCGAAAATTGGATGGAGATCTATTCAAATCAACTTAATCTTAAAATACTACTTAACTCGCTACTGTACTTGTCGATGTGTAAATCGGGCATTAAGCGCCAAATACACTACCCTACATGTAGTGCACTACATCTTGTAGGACACTACATGATGTTGGGCGGTCGGGACTCGCCAATCTCCGATATGTAGTGTCCTAACAGCCTACATGTGATTACACTTATCTAGACAACAAGTAGTGCCCTACAAGATGTAGTGTCCTACATGTAGGGTAGTGTAATCGGCGCTTTATACAAATATCAGCCGATTTCATTATAATGTACACATGCAAAGGCAAATGGCAGAATAAGTATAATTTATAACAGTAGTTTAGCTCTTGTAACTGTTTATTATAGTCGCGTCTGTGAAAACATACGGAATTGAAGTAGGTATCATTAGTATAATAAACAAATTAATATTAATAATTGTAAAACAGAAGATGCCAATATTTTTGGTTAACCACGAAATGGGATCTGGGACTAACCGTGAAGATTATCTTTACGAAAAAAGGAAAACTGGAAATTAAACCCTATACCAATCCGTCTGGCCAGCTTCTTAAATGTTCATATTTGTATCCGAAGATACACGACTATGTCATTGAGAATTGAGACCAATACAAGACAAAGAAACTAGAGGGGTAAAATGAAAGACGTAGCCACAATACTTTGCAAAAATAATCATCAAAACAATTTGCCACTTGCAAATATTTTTAGTGATTTTGCTGATGCAAAACATTGCGATAATAACAAATTCGCATACATAAGATACTAGAAATCGTCAGAACCTTTTCTGTCGTTTAAGAGTTTCCATCAATTCCAATGACTTTTGCAGAAATCAATTTAAAGACAAACCTAAGAATGCTAGCAGAAATTTCATTTGATGTATCGCACTGTCTATCTTTTTTGTTGAACCCATATAAGATGTATGTTTCTCAAATACAAATTCAATATTCACACCTAAGTCTTAACTTGAAGTTTGGACCTTAAGACCCCAAAAAGGGACAAATGTAGTTCCCATGTTTATGTATGTAGCCTGTGAGCATCTTCTTACTAAATATTTATAAGGTCTGGAGAGATCGCGTCCTTTCCAAAAGTTTCATCCGTATGTTTACACGCTAATACTAGTTGGCTTTGATCCAAACGGTTTATAAAGAGGTGGAATAGTAACCATTGATCTTCATGGACAAACGAAACCAGTTTGTTTTTCAGCCCTTTACGGGTGTAAAACCTAGTTTTTGTTTAGGTGAGAATTTTTGCCTTTCATTTGACTTTATTAGTCTGTTGTTTATTAAGGAACAAGTTAGTTGACTTTGAGATTTTTATCAAGTTCAAGTTATTATTTATTGCTATGCCTGCATTAAGCTACTTTTCTCAATATTTAGATTCTTGGAGTTTTTATTCGAGCTGTAGTTAAATTTTAAGGTGAAAATTTTTATGAAATTTGTGTACCTATATGCGTACTTTTCAAATAGTTTACCTATACTAATACTTATAGTTTTATTCTAGTCTAAATAATACAAAAACTCAGTGTTTGGTGAAATGTATGTCTAATCGGCTCCTATTAGCAGCCACGATTAATTAGTGGCCAAAAAATACTCAGATCATAAGATTATTAATAAGGGGAATAGTTTTATTACGCCTATTTATTAAACTCAATAGATTTCTATACCTATATCATATTTATATGTATAATGTAGCACTAAATCTATTTTTCCCTAGTAGACATAATAATATTGAGTTGTCGTAACTGTCAATTTAACCTGGTACATTTGGCATATACGCAGGGACGGTTAAGGATTATCCGTTACCTACGTGAAGGTCTAAGTAAAAGTGCTGACGCAATATTGGGTTAGGGTACGAAATATTAGATATACTATAGTCAAATATTAACTGAAAAGTAGGAAACGGAAAAATGCATGGAAACTGGGACCACTCTCCACTAGTAGAAATATTATATTATGTCGTTGGATAGCTATTTTCAATTGAAACAAAAATCAAGTCAAATGACAAATTTCTTGTAACTGCTGTCCCAATATGCTCATTGTACTTTAATATTTAAAAACTACATTAAGAAAGTCCATTGCGTCTGAAGTAAAATAGAAAATAAATAAAAGGTAAACTCTCTCAAAAATAAAAAAAACTTTCAAAAAAATTCGAACGAAAAAAAAACTAAAAAACTTCAGAACAAACGAAATTCCAGCAAAAAAATATCTCGGACTTAAAGGGGTTTTACCGAAAACTTTCTAATGTTAAATGAGAAAAGAAAATTAATTATGTAAAGGAACTTGAACACTAATTAAAACATCAAAATACCGAAGGCTGAACTATGAACTCCAACTTCAAACTTTGAAGTACTAAAATAGCTTATCTGTATAGGATTCTTTCGCGAAGATTTTGTTTCAGTAATATCATTAGAGAAAATTCAAGATTGCCAATTTCTCTTTTGGGAGAATTGTATTACTTTTTACTTAATACGGATTTGTTTAAAATCTGCATCATTTCTAGAAGTGAATTTGTAAGTAAAGTTACCAATCTTACTTTCTGAAAACCAAATCAATAGGTATTCTTTTTTGCATCTTGAAGAAACGGTGATTGAGTTTTTATTATACGATCTTTTATTTCTCACATTTACGCAAAGCTATCTTAACCCAAACTATTTAGAGATTAGTATACCATAACTACTGGACAGTTTTGATTGATTAACGTTCATCATAACAGCCCATTAATGTCCCACTGCAGGGACGGGCCTCCTCCCGTGACGGAGGGATACTTGGTCTACTAATACCACGCTGGCCAGATGAATTGGTATAGGGTTTAATTTCAAGTTTTCCTTCTTTTTTATTTAGTTAAGATATTATTGAGGGATAGTACCTTAGTCGGTTTTTACGACACACATGGGATAAGATGGGCTGGTGACATATTGTATTCTTACTCCGTCACTTGATAAACTTTTTGTAAATTCCAGAATAGTATGTGACATCCATTTTCATTTCGTATGTATTTAGATGCTTAGCTGCTGAGGCGACCTCATCATAACAGCCCATTAATGTCCCACTGCAGGGACGGGCCTCCTCTCGTGATGGAGGGATACTTGGCCTACTACGAGGCGACCTACCTTCAGCTAAATTTTAAGACTGGTATTTTTTCGATTTTAGGACATCAAAAATGTGTAATTCCATAATAATATATATTATATAAATAACTTCATAATCGGTATAGCTAAAACGCAGAAATTTCATTTTCACTCGTAACTTCAAAGATAGCAAAAATGTCATTCTCGCCTAAGTGACCCGAGAGAAGATTAACCTTTATTTGATTTGGTTCTTATTACGGTCCGTTTTCCTCGTCCCACTAAAATGATTGATGGTTTAGGAATCTTGTAACAAATTCTCAGTTTGTGATAGCTAGTATAAATTGAAATTATAAATGTTTAGCACCTAGTTGTTTTTGTCTAACGAGAGGTAGAATAAACACCCAATCTATCTAATTTAAGAACCAACCAAAAAGAAAAAAAATGATGCAGACTGTCCGATGCTTGAGTCTAAAAAAACTGATTTACCTACTACACCCTTATATAACTAAGCGACCTCTGTGGCGTAGTGGTTAAATATAACATGACTGCTACGCCGAGGTCTCGGGTTCGATTACCGCTCAATACCAATCTTTATGTGCACGAACATGATTGTTGCATTGGTCTGGGTGTTTTCTATGTATATGTATTTACAAAAAAAAGTATTTAATTATGTTTACCCGTTGTCTAGTATCCATAGTACAAGCTTTGCTTAGCTTGGGACTAGAGGGCGTTGTGTGAAAGTGTGGGGAATATTTATTTATATTTATACCTATAATTTAGCTATGCGAAGGGTGCTTGCAGTTGATATCACCGTGATAGATATTGGATAGGAAGCTTGTTAAAACCTATAAGGAAGTATTTTACAGTGAACCACAAATACTGTATATTGTAGTATATTTTTACAGTGGTACATTTTAAGGGCTGATAATGTAAAACATAAGCAAACAAACTGCGTATTTAAATAAATAAATGGTTCAACGTTTAGTTAATCTCTGTTGTAATTGAAACAGTGTTCAGGTGACGTAACCGCAGTATGTTTCGACCTTAATACGGTAGGCAGTTGTGCACCCAACACGGCTCACTGCGCACTGCACGGGACACGGACAAAATGAGATGCGGTTTTTGAATCAAGTCGTGATTCGAATGAGATTGTGAATTTGTAATGAGATTTACGATTTATATTGATTAAATTTCTTCCTGTTTTACTAAAACTAAATTATTTATTTTTAACGACGCAACTACATTTTACTTTTTACGACCAACTTTTTTGTCTTTCATCCTGTATATTTCTTTTCAATTTGTGTGTCTTGTAGACTTTATGAAAAATTAAGGGAATATTCAGAATAAGTTTAATATTTTTGAGGATGACATCATTCTTTATAGTGCTGACGTTCTAGAGTCTGTTAATGGAGGAACATAGCACTTTAGTCTAGTATTTTTCGAACTTAATATTATGGAAGGCAGTTCTGCACCTAACACGGCTCACTGAGCACTACACGGGACACGGACAAAATGAGATGCGGTTTTTGAATCAAGTCGTGATTCGAATGAGATTGTGAATTTGTAATGAGATTTACGATTTATATTGATTGAATCTCTTCCTGTTTTACTAAAAAGGAATTGTTTATTTTTAACAGCACAACTACTTTTTTACTTTTTACGTCCTACTTTTTTCTTTTTCATCCTGTATATTTCTTTTCAATTCGTGTGTTCGTGACTTTATAAAAAATTAAGGGAATGTTCAGTTTAATATTTTTGAGGATGACATCATTCGTTATAGTGCTGACGTTCTAGAGTCTGTTGGTGGAGGAACATAGCAGTTTAGTCCAGTATGTTTCGAACTTAATATGGATGGCAGTTGTGCACCCAACACGGCTCACTGCGCACTGCACGGGACACGGACAAAATGAGATGCGGTTTTTGAATCAAGTCGTAATTCGATTATGATAGTGACTTAGTAATGAAATTTGGGAATTATATTGATTAAATTGATTCCTGTATGTATATTGTACTAAAAAAAATTAAATTTATTTATTTTTAAGACTTTTTTTTTTTTTTTCAATGCCAGCAGATTTGTTTCACCTTCAGAGTCAGTTACAAATATTTTTGTCGATGATAATTGTTTATGTGGTAATCTTTGGTCCAAAACAGATTCTGTTGGTTAAGGATAATTTTTCTATCATCTCATTTTTTATGTTGAAGTTTATAATAAAATTTCAATTCCAATCTAAAATTATAACTCTATAATCTTAAGCGACAAAATTTCATAAATTCCCACACTCTACGAAACGTGAAAGGTATTCGATATGCAAATACCGGACACTTTCACTGAATTCATCACTTAATTTGATTTCACTCGACCTTACAATCAAATCAAGCGAGTGGGTTTATCGGAAATATTATCGTAATTTCATTAGAAATAGCGCCTTTATTGGCCAAATTAGCATAATTTTATAAAGTGTAAAAATGTAGTGTAATGAAAACTAAAGCATAGTCATGAAATAAAATTATATCAAATATAATTTAAATCAAGTAACGGTATATTATTTTAATTACTTCTGAACTAAATAACGACCTCTGTGGCGTAGTGGGTATATAACATCACTAGTACACAGAGGACTCGGTTTCGATTCCCGCTTAATGCAAATCTTTGTGTGCATAAACATTATTATTTGCATTGGTCTGGGTGTTTTCTATGTATAATAATAATTATGTATGTATTTACAAAAAAAAAAAGTATTTAAGTATGTTTAATTGTTTATCCGTTGTCTAGTACCCATAGTACAAGCTTTGCTTAGTTTGGGACTAGATGGCGTTGTGTGAATGTGTGAGGAATATTTATTTATTTATTTTTAAATAAGCAAACAAGTGAGAAAGAAAGTATATGAATGTAGGTAGACCCTTTCAGTGTTATTTTACTTCCTAGCATTACTGGTCATAGTTTTATTGTTAGTAAAGTATTAATAGGCAGTCATTTAATCACACAATATTTACGGAATATTCCGTACTAGTTGCGTCAACGACGTTTGATGCATAAGACTGAACTAATGCCTGTTGACGCGTATTACCGCGTAAACGTCAATGAAACGACTCTTAACCACTCGTCTTTAATTTGCCTATAAAACAAACCAACGTACTGCAATCATGTTGAGTATTATTGATGTAGGCCTCTGGTTTGAATTTGAACTATAATGTGTTAAGAGTATGTGTGATTATCGCTTATTTGTAAAACAAAATGAAATGTTCACTTTATTTGAAGTCTTGCTGTATGAATCCTCTACAGTGATGGGCAGAAATTTGACTACCATATTTATTAGGGTACCATATCGCCGTGTGGTAACGGAGTAAGAATACAATATGTCACCACCCTATCTCATCCCATGGGTGTCGTAAAAATCGACTAAAGGGACTATCCGTGAATATTATCTTTACGAAATAAAAAGAAGGAAAACTTGAAATTAAACCCTATACCAATCTGTCTGGCCAGCGCCGTGGTGTTAGTAGGTCAAGTATCCCTCCTTCACGGGAGGAGGCCCTTTCCTGCAGTAGGACATTAATGGGCTGTTATGATGAAGTAAAAATGTATGCTTCTTCAGTATAAGTTACATACAAGCTCGTTAAGTTAAGCAACTTAGAAATCACTTAAAAACATTTCCCGTTAGAATGTTTTCGCCAAGAAAATTTTCTAAAAGTTAGCAGAGAAACCTGTAAAATGAGAGTTGTAATACTCTTTAATGTTTTGCATCGAAGTTATTATAAAATTATAAAGAAATATTTAAAGTAAAGTAATTATTATAACAGCCTATTAATGTCCCACTGCAGGGACGGGCCTGCTCCCGTGACGGAGAGATACATGGCCTACTAATACCACGCAGACTAGATAAAAAGTTGGCCAGACGGATTGGTATAGGGTTTAATTTCAAGTTTTCCTACTTTTTATTTTGTAAAGATAATAAATTCACATTGAAGTAAAAAAATAACAGTACCTATTTAAAGCGAAATTAATTCCCTTTAATAATAATAGGTTTTAGTGCTAATTGTCGTTAATAATTTGAAGAGGATTGTAAAAAACACAAATTAAATTTTAATTAAACAATTTCATATCCGTATATATTTGGAGAAGGCCAATGCCTAGCAGCAGAAATTGTCAGTTATCTGATAATAATAATAAATACGATGATGAGAATATCGTCCATATATTTCAATATTATTTTAAGTTAGAAATAGTTTCTTTATTTTCTTTCTTTCATAAAATCTATTTCAATAAATTTGGTAATGACAAGTAGTCCAGTCAAAATAGATATCCAGTTTGCATTAATTCCCAACAAGCTGGATTTTTGTGCAGGCCTTGAATACGTCATTACAAATGATATGTCAAAAGTCCCCATCGATCCCGCTTGTGCGTTGTTTTTTATTCGAGGTCAAAGGTCACAAATTTGCGTTTTTTGCGTATATCTCTGAAACAACGAGAGCTATCGAAAAATCGTTTAGGCAAAGTTTGTAGATCGTAAAATTGTCTACAAAAAATGTCTGAACACTTTTCTCCTACAAAGCATCGCTTTCGAGATATCGTGACTTTAGAGCGCAGGAAAGTCGTATTTTCGACTATATGCACACACTTGCTTTTTCCCGCGATTTCGCTCGCGTTTATAAGTATTATTAAAAATAAGGCTTATTTCAATGTATAGTAGCAATATGCATGCTTGGTATCAGCCCAATCGGTTTGAAATTGACAAAGTTACATACAAAGTTTCATCCCCTATCTTATCCCTTTAGGGGTAAAATTTATCAAAATCCTTTCTTAGCGGATGCCTACGTTATATCATCTACCTGCATGCCAAAATTCAGCCAGATCTGCCCAGTGGTTTGCGCTGTGCGTTCATAGATCACTATGTGGTAGGAGTATTCCTACTGGAGAAAACACGTCAAAAAAAAGCGCCGTGTCCTTGATTCAATGTACTGCTGTATTTGATTCAATGTACTGTTGCATTTGATTCAATGTTGGTGCAAAATTGGCCTTATCTACCTCAGAGGTGGTGCAGAAATCTTCTATATTTATAAAACTCAAAGGTGACTGACATAGTTATCTATCAACGCACAGCCGAAACCACTGGACAGATCTGGCTGAATTTTGGCATGCAGGTAGATGATATAACGTAGGCATCCACTAAGAAAGGATTTTGATAAATTTTACCCCTAAAGGGATAAGATAGGGGATGAAACTTTGTATGTAACTTTGTCAATTTCAAACCGACTAGGCTGAGACCAAGCATGCATGTTGCTACTATACATTGAAATAAGCCTTATTTTTTATAATACTTATAAACGCGAGCGAAATCGCGGGAAAAAGCAAGTGTGTGCATATAGTCGAAAATACGACTTTCCTGCGCTCTAAAGTCACGATATCTCGAAAGCGATGCTTTGTAGGAGAAAAGTGTTCAGACATTTTTTGTAGACAATTTTACGATCTACAAACTTTGCCTAAACGATTTTTCGATAGCTCTCGTTGTTTCAGAGATATACGCAAAAAACGCAAATTTGTGACCTTTGACCTCGAATAAAAAACAACGCACAAGCGGGATCGATGGGGACTTTTGACATATCATTTGTAATGACGTATTCAAGGCCTGCACAAAAATCCAGCTTGTTGGGAAGTAATGCAAACTTTAATCATAATTTAGTCTATTTTGACTGGGCTAAAGTGATAGTAGTATAATAAACAATCAGCTCTGTAAAAAGACCTGAACATAGAATATTGTGAAAATGAAAATGAAAATTTTTTATTCTTGGACTCTAATGGATCCTTAACATCAGGCACCATAGAGTCATTCTGGTAGGCCAATTTAAAAAAAAAGAAAAGAAACATGTTTTTATTGTATCTCAAAAAATCCATACATAAATGAACTGAGACTACCACAGTACAGTAAGTTATGAGTATACCTTGTATTGGAGTTAAATAACTCTTACCTTCTCTGAGTTCCGCCAGGTACAGGAGTTGCAGCTAACCGCGCTTGCCTCTTTAACAACTGAACCGTCAATGCGAACGACACGACCATCGTCAGCATAGGAATGTAGAACGCGACCAGGGACCCGAAGATCCAAAACAGTCGATTGTTTATCACGCAGAGGTCTGGAGTCGGCATTATGTTTGAGCGGTTGATGAGTCCTGTCAATTAAAAAATAATTTTACTATTCAATTTCATGTTCGATGGCGAGTGTTGGGAGAAGCTTATGTCCAGTTATGTAGACTGCTGTTAGGCTAATTCCTTGTATTCGTAATACCAATGTATTCGTAAGATCTGAAACCATGCGCTAACTGACTCCGGTGACCAGGTGTTCAGGGTCGTACGTAACCGAACAATGTTGCCAATTGAAAACCACGATGTTCCTCTTTGACATTTAGTCCTGGTTAGGTGAAGTAACGGCATCACTGACGATTTGAATAGGACATAACCCAAGCAATTCGACGCTGCCATTACTAAATTAGTAACAAATCCCCTGAACTATACAGTAATGCATCATCACAAAAGCCCATTAATGTCCCACTGCAGGGACGGGCCTCCTCCAGTGACGGAGGGATACTTGGCCAACAAATAATAATATTAACCAAGTTTTCCTTCTTTTCATTACGTAAAGATAATATTCACAGATAGTCCCTTAGTCGATTTAACGACACCCATGGGATGAGATAGGGTGGTGACATATTGTATTCTTACTCCGTCACCACACGGAGACAACATACAGTAATGCATATCACACAATAATCCGAATATCACTAATATGTTATGTTTCCAGTTCTCGTAAATTCTATTTATAGATTAGTATTAATAGTCTGTTGTTGATTCAATTTTAGATTGATTTCTGTTTTTTGTATCTACGTGTTTACGTACATACGTTGAGTGAAATCATTTTCACGTTAACGCCACGTGTTTTGTACAACGCGTAAGGAAAAAACTTATACCTTATGTCAATCAATTAAAAACGTTATCAATTAAACAAAAATTGTTGAATATATAATATTATTTATAATGTCAGTTTGTACGGTTTGTACACTTGTAGATGTAGACTGTCAGATGTTGTTATGTGGAGTGCAGTAAAAGATGTTTAGTAACTGTTAATTGTTTATTATTATTGTCACACGTAATATTTTGACTGTTATTTTACTCTAATGTGAACCGTAGTAAGTATCGTAACACACTCGTCGCGTTTTAAAATAACATGCATTTATATTACAATTATTACACGCGCTCGCTGGTCGGGACGCGTGGTCAGCAAAATATATATGTACAGTGTTCAAGACTGTACATCTTGGCAACCCGGAAGGGGTCAAATAAACAGGAGAGAGAAAGAACAGCCATTACAAAATAGAAATAAAATAATGTTAATCAAAAGTAAAGGCGATGTTTCTAGTGCCGGTTTTGCAACTCGCTTGAGACCGCGCAGGTGCAGGCTCCGTGTTGCTCGTTGCCGGTGTTGGTGCAGGTTCTCTCTCGTAGCGGTGATTTATTGTTGGAATTACTTGAAGCTCAATTTCTTCATGAACTCGTTGTACAGATGTCGCTTTTTGTTGAGTGTTTGTAATGGCGTTACGACGGCAACGCTTCCTCCACACCACCACGCAGAAAGACACGATGGCTGACGCTAACAAAACGTAGCTAATGACGTATTGGTGTACGTCATGGCTTGAAATCTCTAGGTGTCCTGATTCATGTACCTTTTGTGAAGCAATTTTGTTCTCAATCGCAGAGATGTCTGATTCTGTGTGTTCTGGTTGACTGGCTAGAGGTATACGATAATATGTAATGTTAATTATCTTGTTTATGGAGGAGTCTATAGTTGGAACCTTGAACTCGTAATTCATCTTCACGTTGCTGTTGAACTGACGATGAGCATGGATAGTCAAATCCTTGGCTTGCAACTCACACCCTTGGGATAGTTGTACTATACTTGACGACGTTATTGTATATGAAGTGACGTCATCGAAACACACTGTACGTAGCATGCACTTATCACAACATATCGCTAGCCAGCTGTTAGGCGAGTGTAACTCTATCCATGCGTCCTTGCATGACGCGCGCTTGACGTCACAAGGTGCTGTATTCTGATGAGATAGTAATTTTGCTTCGCATGCCGCCTTATCACTGTGCAGATTAAAAGACGTCAAGCTTTTTCTACATAAATAATTAGTGGTTTGTGGAAGACATTGCTTAAGATCATCTTCCGACAGTGAAATGTAAACGTTTTTGTGAAGGTTTACAGCGATGTATTTGGATGTTGTAGCCACATAGTTACTCTTCTTATGTGTAATACTGAGAGGTAAAGGTATAGCTTGATAAATAGTGAAGTCTTCATTAGATACGAGTGGGATGTGTGTTTCCACGAGAAAATAATTTTCCGTGACTCTGGCTTTCACACGAATCAGCTTGTAAAGCTCTCTGATATTTTCTCTGTAATTCGGTACTGGTAATGACACGGTTTTAGGCAAACTTGCAGTTATGTCATCTAGTTGTTGAATCAAATGAACTGGAGTGATGAGGTGCACGTCTATATGTCCTTGATATACGTTCGTAAGAGTATTAAACAGCATTTCTTGGAATGTTTTCAAGCTGTTAATCAAAAGCAAAGTTGTTAAGGACCCAGAGTTGATATATGTAGTGACTGAAAATACTTCCATTTCAGACTCGATAGATGCTAAGTTCATGTTTGTTTGGTTAACAAAACTGTCAATGAGCTGGAATTGACGAAGAATGTTTTCCTCGTTCTTTTTCATCACCTTATTTTGCAGTTCCACAATGGATGTTTGATTTTTTATCAAATCCCATAGGTAGTTTTCATTGTCTTGTATAGTATTGATATCCTCTTCATATTTTTGTGCAAAATGTTGATCCAATATTCCAAATAGGCTGTTTGCAACGTAGCCTATTCCGTCCACTAAGCCTCGTTTTCTTCTGTCGCTGAGATGCTTGTGAGGGTTCAGCAGGATAGTATTGTAGTAGGTGAGAAGGTCCAGTTCGTGTTCAAGTTGTTCAATTGTTGTACGACAATTAAGTAGTTTCGACTGATAACAGATGTTTTTCAAATTGTCAAATTAACTTCTTGTACGACGAGTACCTTCCCAATAATTTGTTAAATTATAATACATAATTAACATCCAGTCGTCGTATACCATTTGCATTTTACCGACGGTGTCATAATATATCGGCCGCTCATGTTCGAGACTCGTAATATGAGCGCCCACAGCTGTGCGCACTTGTCGCGTGCCTTCTATGTAGCAATGTGAGCCCGATATTATTGTAAACAATGTCAATAGTGAGATAAGGATTGAGGAAATAAATCCTTTTCTTTTCTTTGTATTCGTTGTGAGCTTAGTTGTAGAATCTTGATTATTATCTTCTATTTCAGACTGTAGTGGCAACGGCGATAACTTCACCACAGGTCGTTTGATGATGCCGGCTTGAGTCTTGATGGTGGTTACTCTCACATAGCCGTCAGTTCCGGGATGAGTCAGTAACACTCTTCCCAAAGCCCATTTGCCTGGTGGCAGGTTGTTTTCTTTCACCAGTACAATGTCGCCTTCTTTAATGTTTCTTGTGGGCTTGGTCCATTTACTGCGAGTTTGTAGTATGGAAAGATATTCACTGGACCAATTTTTCCAATATTGACTAAACATATGTTCAATTAATTGCCACCTGCGTCGTAAATCGATATTTTCTATGTTATTATAATCCGCTTGTGGCAAGGATAGTATTGGGCTGCCCGTAAGAAAATGTCCAGGGGTCAAGCAATTGTAAAATTCCTCTGAGTTTTCCGTTAGAGGACACAGAGGCCTGGAGTTAAGGCAAGCCTCTATCTTCGTTAGAAGAGTTGTAAATTCTTCATAAGTTAGCTTCTGGTCGCCCAATACTCGCCGAAGATGGTGTTTCATCGATTTCACGGCAGCCTCCCAGAGGCCGCCGGCGCTAGGCCAGGCAGGGGCGTTAAAATGCCACTCTACTTCGAGTGTTGCTAGCTCGGTGAAGAATGCAGGTGTTAATAATTGTTGAAAGCTCTTAAACTCGTGTTTAAGTACCTTTGCAGCGCCAATGAAATTTGTACCGCAGTCTGAGTACATATGTTTAGGCATGCCGCGTCGCGCGCACAGCCTTTGAAACGCCGCAAGAAATGTCTCTCATCTCTCTGTCAGTACTTAGGTCCGAGACGAGTTCAATATGAACCGCCTTCGTGGCCATACAAATAAATATTGCAATGTACCCCTTCGAGGTCTTGACTCCTCTGCCCTTGTTGTGTTTCACATCTACGTGACCGGAGAAGTCGACCCCTGTATGTGTGAAAGGTCGACAAGGGGTAACACGTTGCTTTGGTAAGTCGCCCATTAGTTGGTAATTATCGGATTTGTTGTATCTGTGGCAGCGTACACATTTTCGTAATATATTCTTAACGGCTCTATTTCCACCGACAATCCAGTATCGCTGCCTTATGTGAGTTAAAGTCAGTCGAGTTCCTCCATGTAGCGTGTATGAATGTGATTGTTCAATTAAAAGTTGTGTAAATCGACCATTGTGTGGTATGATAACAGGATTTTTCATGTTAACGGGCAAGTTTGAGTTCTTCAGACGACCACCGACTCGCATCAAACCCGACTCATCCAGGTAAGGACATAATTTGGAGATGGAGCTCTTCTTTATAAAATTTTCGTTCTTCAAAAGTTGATTATATTCTGAATTGAACTCAGACCGTTGTAATTCAATGATAAGAATTATGTTCGCTGCACTTAGCTCGCTTGTTGTTAGGTACGGAGTATCGTATTTCGTTTTATTACGTGTGTTTGTAACAAAGCGACGTACCCAGGCGACTATTCGTATTATTCTTGTTAGACAGCTGTATTTATTTAATAATGTTGTTATCATAATATTATCTTCATTATGACTTGATAATTTTCGTTTCTTCTCTGCGTTGTATATGCATCCTAATGTTGTTTGGTAGGTGGACGCATGAACTTCTGTGGGTGTGACCATTCGTAAAAATTCTGGGCCTTGCCACCATAAATTGTAATCTATAAGTTTGCTAGGTAACAATCCTCTCGAAGCGCAGTCGGCGGGATTTTGTTCCGATTTCACGTATGACCATTTGTCGGCCGAGATGCTGCGCTTTATTTTTGTAACTCTGTTAGCAATGTACGTTTCCCATCTAGAAGAGTCTCCTTTTATCCATGCTAACACAACTTGAGAATCTGACCATGCTTGTACTGTGACCTTGTATTCTAACAAGGCATTTTTGACTTTGTCAATCAGTTCTGCCAACAGTAGAGCCCCGCAAAGCTCTAGTCTAGGCAAGGTCGTTTTTTGTTGTAGCGGGGCAACTCTTGTTCTTGCGACTAAAAGTGTTGTTATAGGTTCGCCTTGTATATTTAATATTTTCGTGTATATAACGCAAGCGTAGGCTTTCTCACTTGCGTCACAGAAGCCGAGTAACTCAATACTATGTTGTTTTAAGTCACCGATCCATCTGTTTATTTGTATTTTTGTAATGTATGGCAACTCGTTTTTGAGTTTCAGCCACTCTATTTCAATTTCGTTAGGCACTTCGTCGTCCCAACTGAGCTTGCTCATCCATAGCTTTTGAAATAGTAAGGTAAATGCACCAGTGGATGAATCTATAAGGAAGGAATTTACACATTTTTGCACATATCTCCTTAATTATCAATTTTATCGACTTCGAACAAACGCGAATGCATGAACTGGTTCTTCATCCATGATATACGAATAAAACATTGTATAATAATATTTCTATTATTGAGCTATTTCAGTTTTTCACAACCTCTGAAATTGTACTAGTGGATGACAGACAAAATCTCGAATGCCCCAATGTATGACTATGAAAAAACAAAATCGGTGACCCAGTATATGACAGGATGTTTTAGGGATTTCCATAGGTATCTAAGTAGTTATAGAGCTATGTATAGGCCAACTATTGGAGATCGTCTTGGGTGGCAACCTATAGTCATGTGGGTGAGAAGTATAAGGAATTTTGATCCATCATCAAGTAGCTTGTAGGTAACATGCGCCGTTGGTGTTTACCTTTTACTTTGTACAACAAAGTAATATGTGGGATATCATACTTCTTTGCTACCGCAGCCACAGAGATGCCCTATATATACCTCGACTAATGCCCCTAACACGTCGTCCAGACTATATTTATACGTCTTTGGAGGCATATTTGTTTAGCAAAATATCTGAATCCAATGTATGACACTGTAGTCTTGACCCAATGAATGACACCTGTCATACATTGGTACTCCATAGAAAACCAGTAAATGACACCCCCTGTCAGGCACTACTCAAACATCAAATAAAAGTTTTTTGTTTACAGGGCAATTAAAATATAATGTTCTACTTCATTATAATTCAATAATAATGATGTTTTAAAAAATATTAATTTGTACCAGAGAATGACATAGGTGTCATCCACTACTAAACACATATAAGATTACCCAGTGAATGACACCCCTCTAAAATGCTTTATTATTGAATAAAATCAATTTAAAACCGTTTATATTTGTCATTTGTTTAATTATGTAACAATTTCAATAATCACTTACCTATATAACATACAATCCTGGCTATAATATGCACTTTCACTAAACAGTTCCTTAACAAATCAGATAAGTATCGCGATGCACGTCTTACTTAAAGCACTCGCACGCTAAAACTAATTCATTATTCCAAAAATAATGATCCCATCGATGCCAAATTTTGCAAAAATATCTTAGATAGTACTAGTAGTCTATTTAACTAATTTTTTTAATAATATTATTATTGGTTGCCTTATTATTTTATGTTAACTGCAAAAAAGTCATTCATTGGGTACCTGTCAGCCACTGGTGCTTTTACCTTAGTTTAGCTGACACAGTTATTGGTGACAGCCAGCCAAGCGGGTCGTAAAATTTTGAGATGTTTGATAGTAATAACCTCTTTGTAAGACGTTTAGAGTTAGTTATGGGCCAATTAAAATAGAAAGTATCTGTGTTAGGATTCCATCCAATTCCCAATGTCTTGGTAGATTCTTCAGCCTTAAAATCGTAGTTAAGTTGAGTCGAGATTTGATCTTGGCTTAAATTTTCTAGTAAAGCTGGGTGATTGCTCGTCCACTTTCGTAGATTCATGCCGCCTCCTCTTAATAGCTGTATTAGAGTTTGTTGTAAATATATAGCCTTTTCTTTATCGTTGTGACCACTTATGACGTCATCGACATAGCACTCCGTTCGAAGCGTTTGTGCAGCCTCTGGGTACTTGTGACCGTCGTCCTCAGCTAGTTGTCTCAAGGTGCGCATAGCGAGCCATGGGGCCGATTTTGTGCCATAAGTCACCGTTGTCAGCTGGTATTCATGTAGTGGCTCATCGTTGGAGTTTCTCCATATAATTTTTTGCAAATGTTGTTGTTCCTCAGAAATCCAGATGCAGCGATACATCTTCTCGACATCGGCCGTAAAAACGTATTTGTATGTTCGCCACTTTAAAATAAGTGCCTGGATATCCTTTTGTAGGCTGCCACCTTTTTCCATGAGGTTGTTCAAGCTATATCCGTTTGTATTCTTTTGAGATGCGTTAAATACAACTCTCAATTTTGTTGTTAAAGAATTTTCTCGCATGACTCCGTGATGTGGTAAGTAACACGAAATTTTCTTAGTAATTGGAGATGATAGTTTCATGTGACCGAGAGCGGCATATTCTTCTATAAATTGGCGGTACATAGCCAGCAGTTTTGGTTTGTTATTTAAACGTTTCTCTAATTGTAAATATTGTGAAATAGCAATCGACTTAGAATTGCCTAACTTTTGTTCAAAATCAGGATACATAGGCATTTTTACAATATATTTGCCGTCATTCGAACGTTGTACAGTTTCTTTGTAAAATTGTTCGCATTGGTCATCCTTAGAGAAGCTCTTAGATGTTTGGATGTCTTCGGTTTCCCAAAATTTTGTTAATTCTTCTAGGTTGATTGTTGTCACGTGGCAATTAAATGTGTTCATTTTTCCACATAAAATCCACCCGATGTGGGTTTGTTGCGCAACAGGTGAGTCATTTTTTCCTTTCAGGACGCCATCCAAGATTATCTCTGAGTATACATCTGCACCCAGTAACAGGTCGACAGGTCGTGAGATGTTGAAGTCGGGATCAGCGAGCTTCAGATTTTGAAGATGCGGCCATTCAGTTTTCTCAAATGAGGTAGTAGGTAAGTTGGTAGTTAGCTTCTTCATTATAAGGGCTTGCATGTCAAAACAAAAGTCGGAATGAACTGACTGGCAGCTAAGTGTAAGCTGCCCTTTACAGTCGCCAGACACTGCTCCTATTCCTGTGATACATGCGTTAATCCTTGTGCGTGAAAGTTTCAAAATTTGGGCGGCGTTTTCCGTGATTAAATTAACCTGGGAACCTTGATCCAGCAGTGCACGTAGTTTAACATATGTGCCATCAACGCATTTGACTTTCAGCTGTACTGTTGTCAATAAAACTTGCACCGTATTAGTAGAGAGATGATTGGATGCTGGTTGCTGAGATGTCGACGGTTGTTGGCTCATGTTATTTTTCTTATATGGGAAATTTGTCGTAGGAAATTTCCAGTCTGGGTTGTGTAATAAAGTATGATGTCTCTTATTACATTCCTTGCATGTTTTTATGGAATTGCACCTGTTGTTTTCGTGACGATACAAACAGTTTTTGCAAAGCTGCAATTTCGACACCGTTGTATTGCGTTTAACGATATCAAATTCAAGGAATTTGTCACATTGTCGTAAAACGTGATTTTCATTGCACAATGGACATTTTGTATGTACAACATAATAGTTGTATGTTCTTTTTGTGTTAAAGTTAGATTTTTTCTCAGGCATTTGTTTGGTATATTTATTGTTCGATGCCTTGTGCTGGATAGATGGAATGCTTTTCTTAGCACACCTCTTCGTTTCATAGCCCATGAACTCCTTTTCCAGGAATGAGAGAAATTCTTGTGAATTTGGCAGCTCCCGTTTATCTTGTATCTCCTTTACGTAGTTGTCCATGGTTTTGTCGTCTAGCTTCAAGCACATAAGATGCGCGATGACCGGATCCGACGTAGTTAGATCAACGCCGATGTTACTCATACCGTTAAGGCATTCGGTGATGACGTCATGCATCTTCTTTAAGTTAAATGAATCCGGATGCTGTATGTTAGGTAAATCTAACATTGTGTTCAAATAAGACGTGAAGAGGCGGCGCCTATTATCGTAGCGTTGAACTAAGATATCCCAACATGAACTGTAGTTCTCTGAGCTGACGGGCAGATGTTGTACAATACTCTCAGCTTCACCACGCAACTTTGTCTTGAGATGGTGCATTTTCTGAGCGTTATTTATGGTTGGATTCTTGTCAATTGTTTCTAGAAAGAGATCCTTAAAAGAAATCCACTGATTGTAACCGCCAGCAAACTCAGGAATCTCTATCTTAGGCGCCGATTTCTTAAAGTGAGCTGTAGACCAAATCTGGTCGTTTAGTTTCGATTTTAATTCGTCGTATTTTTGTTCTACTTCCAAAAACATCTCGTAGTATTGTTCGTTCGATCCTTTCAGTTTAAAATCGATCTCAGAATGTAGTTTGTCAACAGGAACCCATTTAGATTGCAAAGTAGCCAAATTATCGTCTAACTGCCATTGTTCTGAAATAGGTTTACTGCTTATCTTCGCCATAGTACGGTAAAGCGCGTTGATATTGCATTCCTGCTTCTGTAATAATAATTGTGAATTGTCGTCGCCGTTGTTGAGTTGTATGTCAGTACCGACCAAATCGAACGTAACTTGTGATCGCTTTTCTAAATCTGACAATCTCTTGGTGATATCACTTGTAGTAGAGAAGTACATCTTCTTTGTTCTTTCATAGACGTCGTCTGCGAAGTAGTTCAAAGTTTTGTCCTCTAGTTCCAGAATAAGAAGAGCGTGACGGCTATCAAATTCCTTCCAGAGGCTTTCCAATGACGAGAAGCGTTTGTTAAGATATTCCGCATTTTTTCGTGAAGCAGAATCCTTGCTGTAGTTGACGCATAACTTTTTAATCTTCTCGTAACAAACTGACTGTAGTTCCAGCTTGTCCATGTTGTAAGTTGTAGTAGTTTGTAGACGTACTCACGTTGTAGGTACGGCTAGGTTGTAGAATCTTCGCTATAGTAAATACACAAAGACTTGCTGTTGTTAGCTGGCCAAATCCAACACGTCGTTGACATCGACTGACCTTGAGCTGCTGGTTCGTGTTGTGTCACGAAAACTGTAGTCTAGGATGCTCGTTGTGGTAAAGCTCTTGTTATCCACGTAGTCACTGGTAGAATACTTAGTGTGCTTGTAACCTATTTACGATATGTCCGACTTCTCAATTTAACCTGGGGATTTCCGCTGGTGGAAGGCCAGTCAAACCGATTCGGTACCGTAAATAAGAAACTCACTCACCTCGTATGATCGAAGGACCAAAAAATGTACGGTTTGTACACTTGTAGATGTAGACTGTCAGATGTTGTTATGTGGAGTGCAGTAAAAGATGTTTAGTAACTGTTAATTGTTTATTATTATTGTCACACGTAATATTTTGACTGTTCTTTTACTCTAATGTGAACCGTAGTAAGTATCGTAACACACTCGTCGCGTTTTAAAATAACATGCATTTATATTACAATTATTACACGCGCTCGCTGGTCGGGACGCGTGGTCAGCAAAATATATATGTACAGTGTTCAAGACTGTACACAGTTAATTATTATCAATGTCATGTGAAAGTCTTTTTTTCCTGGAGTCAATCATGGCTTTCAGGGTGGATTGCTACAAATATTCACTGCTAAATATTTTCGTTATAGGATTTACCTTTTTTTTTTTTTGAAAGAAAAATTTTTTTTCCTTGGTACAGACAAAAGACACACAAAAGAGAGAAAACAAGAAAAAACATACATGAAATCTTAAGACTACCTTACACTAATTGAGTTAATATAAACCAAAATTCCTTAAATTATATAGGTCTGACCGGCCAAAAAAAAAAACTAGGACCATCTCAGCATGATGTCAGGCTTGTTTTATAGCCTAACGCTGATCTGACCTTCTTCGGTTTTCATTTGACAATATTGCGAACAGGGAGACTCTTCACGAGATGGAACGGCGACCTAGCTAGGACAAGGGTTAACCGATGGATGAAAGAGACACAGGACCGCGTAGACGGGAAATATTTGGAGGAGGCCTAGTAGCCATTTGACATCTATTGGTTGATTGTTAAATATTGCTTATCTTCTCTTAGTCATCTTTTCACAGGAGAAATAATCAATTTCAATAATCAAAGTCAAGGCGTTGGACACGTACGAGTATAGTCCAGAGACGCTAGTTCGAGTCCCGCCTCGAGTATCAATTTTTTCCCTTGTCTTTCTTAATTAATAGCTGCAATTAAATTGATAAAGTTTACTATAGCAATAGACAAATTGGACGAGATCACACATCTGATTAGAAATAAATCTAAAACTTAACTAGACGTATTAACGTCTTGATTAATCGCAGGTGCCATTTATATAAGAAACGATCGTTTAAAAGGTATAGAAGAAAAATCGGCTGTGATTTGGATGTTTGCCAATGAAAGATTCCTTGGGATAGAAGTTAAGCAAAAAATATATGCTTTTAATAGTTTTATTTTTACAACAAGGTGATTGCTCTTAATATTGATCTGAACAGTAATGAGTAACTATTTGTTTCTTGATTTATCAATAGATATTTATTTATGGATATTTTTTTGAAAAACGTGTTCAAAAGATGTTTATCCTGTCTTTACGTGGCTCACTAGCGCCACCAATAAAAAAAAAATCATAATTCGCAAATAGGGTAAATTATGTAAAATGTTAATAACAAAGTCTTGAGAAAAGGCAATAAAGTATTTGTATAACACACTCTCAACACTTTAAATGTTTTTTAATTAGTTAAATTTCAAATTTGAAAATAAAACGGCCGTTTTTGTATAATGCAATATTTATTTAATTGAAAAACATTTTCAACAAGTGTTGAGAGTGTGTTATACAAATACTTTATTGCCTTTTCTCAAGACTTTGTTATTAACATTTTACATAATTTATCCTATTTGCGAATTATGATTTTTTTTCAATTGGCGGCGCTAGTGAGCCCTATAGTGTGTGTAGCGACGCATGTGGTAAATGCTTTTGTTCTCTTAACCGTAACAACGCTTAGAAAAGGTATGCCATTTTTACTTCATAAGATTGCTTTACATGCCAAAACTGTACTTATGTCTTTAAATTTAATAACAAATACCTTATTTTTTAACGCAATGTAATTTACATTCAATAATACCTAATAGAAGACAGTTCATTTACTTTATTAATAACTTTAAAATTGATCATAATAAATATTATATTGCTTTGTTAACACTATAGACATTAGTAAGGTTTCCGAAATAAACTACTTTATTATTAAATAAAAAAAAATATCAAAAAATCATTTATTCATTAAACACAATTAACTGATGCAAATTAGTTGCTAGGACTTTTAAGCAAAACAATGCCTGTATTGGAAAGCCCTGCTCTCTCTTAATCTAGTTTTAAAATTGATTTAACTCTAAATTTTACCAGATAGGGCCTTTAATTTAATTATAATTCAATGCATTAACCCACTTGTTACGAGAAGTGTAATACCTATCGAAATGTTATAATTTTCTCATGAACTTTTTATTGTACATAATATGTCATGTAAAAAATAACAAAAAAAATCTGTGACTTTTAGAAAAGCCGGAAAATGGTGTCCTTTTAAAAGGACACTCGTAAAATGTACTACTGTCACTTCGCTGATACTAAAATATTAAGTTTCAGAATTAAATTGGGAAAACTCATTGTATTACACAGGTTTTAATAAAAAAGTAAGTAGCTGGTATTTTACTAGGCATTATCATATCTAATTCATGATATATAATAGAAAAATACAATTTTTGCCCCGAATGGATGTTCTCAGAACATTTTTGTTACACGACTTCATAACAACTGGTTGTTCGACGTGAATATATCTTTTTTGTTGTTGAAAGAATCGTCTAATTTTGCTAACAGGTTGAACATTACAAGTATTCGTCGCCACGGTAATGATAATTATTATTATCATGCCACTTGTTCAACAAAACCACTTCAGCACTTGTAGATCTGTATTGAAACATTTCTCGCTCTGATTTAGGCATATCCTTATTAGAAGGTAAAAGACCCTTAGATTCTCTCTTATGATACCAGTAGCTTTCATACCTGTTCCTCCTAGTCCATCAATAAGATGAACAGACGTAAACAAAATGTCAAAGATCAAGCGAAATGGCGCTGTCTAATCTATTGAGCGCAGAAAATCAGAAAATAAGAGAATGACACTAGCGCCTAAGACCAGCTTTTTGTAACTTTCAGGAATGTCTGCTCCATGACCTTGATAAGAATCAAACCATACGACATATCCTAAGCGAGTATCTCTTACTCAGAATTTGTAGCCCCATCGAATCGGTTTGCCTCGTATAAATTGTTTATTCGAAAGATTCTAGATTTGGAAGTGGTCTTTGCCACTTGTGCTAAATGCTCATCATCACTATTGCTAGAAGTCGATGCATCATAGCTATAATGAGCTATTGCAGAAACAACAAACAAACTACAGATCCAGAAAGATTTTACATTGAAACTTAATTTTCGTCACCTGAATCTTCGTCAGTTACCTCGGCATTACAGTTATCAGAAGGTTTAATTGTATTAACACTGTATGATACCAAACTAAACAGATTCTTGGTAAAGAAACCTATACTTTTAGCAATACTATAACTAGATGACGGTATTTCGTCATCATCATCAACCAGTTCTTGCTTCTCCACAATCTCATGTAAACATTATACTCTGATATGAGATCTAAAGGTAAAAAGAGGAAACATTTGAACGAAACTTTCAAAGCGTCATAGTAGGTCATATTACGACTGTCCATTTAAAAGGACGCCATAATAAACTTGAAATATGGCAACTACAATTGTATTGTACATAGTAATAAATACATTAGAAAAATAGGTAAGGGTTATGTTGTTACAGTATTATACGTATTTTGTCGATATTTGGTGACAATTGTATATTCTAGCCTTTTACCAGACATATTGTTTTTATAAAAAAATGTTTTCGGCTAAAACCACAATATAATACACTTAAAACAGCAAAGTAATGTATTAAATGACAGATAAACTCCTAAGCTCGTAATATTTATTAAAAACTATTCGTTATAGTAACCTCATATTTTTAATTATTAAAATTTGAGAGGTGGTCTTTTAAAAGGAGGCTCGTAACAAGTGAGTTAAAAGTATACATATATTTTTTTTTTATTCAGCCCAGGCTAAATGGCTTCGTAGAACTACGTCTGAAATAACTATGCATATAACAGACAGAGTTTTAATAGATTAAAAGGTTTAACATTTTGAAATATAACCTACTATTAATAATTCTCTTAAGTTGTTGACATTTAAAATCCATTAATAGAGCCAATGCAGGTACATGCGGCTTCCAATAGTAAAGGAGAAATTGGCATAGTAACATACCGCGCACTGGACGGAATGATAAATTCTTTTTAGTACACATTTTGTAATCTCAGTTGTTGTTGATACCGACTATAATACTTTAGTTATTTTGTTTATATGACAAATGCCAAATAACTAAACTTATTACAATAAAATGTATAAGACCAACAGGGATGGATACTAATTTAAATAAAACAGTTTTTGTTTAGATCGGTTAATAATTCGCTGAGTTATGAGTAACAAACATTAAAAAAAATACAGAACCTTCTTCTTTTTTAGAGTCAGTTAAAAATGAACCTTGACCTTACTTATTTAATGCACAAAATAATATTAATATAAACAAATGTAGTCATACACAAAAGATTAAAAACACAAAACTGAGTATAATAATTTTAAAAGCAGCACTGCGAACTTCTGAAAATGTATTATTAAATGCAAAAAGCTTTTTGCTATAAAGTCAAATTACACTTTGTACATCAAAATGGCACATCGTAAAATTTATATTGGACATTGTGGGGACAGAGAATACATTATACTATCATTACAAGGATTCTTGATGACAAAATTAAAATACCTCTAAACTAGAGGTTGGATTAATATCCAATCTCTTGATAAAGGTTCAATCATCATCGGATTATTGTGTGATATGCATTACTGTATTATCATAATAGCCTATCAATGTCCCACTGCAGGGACAGGCCTCCTTCCGTGACGGAGGGATATTTGGCCTACTAATACCTACCACAGACGGATTGATACAGGGCTTAATTTCAAGTTTTCCTTCTTTTTAAAATGATAGTCCCTTAGTCGGTTTTTTCGACACCCATGGGTGATCACATATTGTATTATCTGGTGAACCAATTGATGCCACTAGGACGGCTATATCGATTAAATTATTTACGAAAATGTATTTACATTAATTTCATAAACATTTCAAGCCTGTATTGACCAAGAAAAGATCAGGTATAGCTGTATTAGCAAACATTAAAAACAAAAATTAAACGTCCATAATCAATCGCATAATTTCCGACTTTGATAAGCAAAAGTACCTCATTATTTTGTTGGCGCGTTCAGTTAATAACGCTCCCTTAATTGAACCTCTATACAGGTATTCAAATGCATATTTCGGAACTTAGATACGCCTTTGACTTTGAAATTTCAAATTACTACGCATCCTTCTCGAAAGTTTCTCTCAAGGTGAGTTTTGTTAGGTAATAGAAACTTCAAGTTTGGCAAGTTGCCAACGCAACTTGACTTGTAATGTAATTGTTAAGTAGGTGATTATAGTGTCTTGCCTACGTGACATACTTAATTAGTGCTGTTAAATTGTTCCTTGGGGTAACATCACAGTACAATGTGTACTTATATCAACTTCAAAAAGGTTTTATAACCTCAATTCTCAATGATTTTTAACCCATTTAAAAACAACTTTTTCTGTAAAGATATGCTAAAACTTACTAAGATAAAAGAAATGGATTAAAGCTCCTGTTTGTATTAGAGAATTTCGTAAGGGTACAAGCTAGGAAACCATATCTAGGGAACCTAACCCAAGCTAGGGAACCATATCACTCATAATTGGGAAGGGAAATTGCGTAGCACTCGGAACCGACGGGCTTGTATGAAGATGTGTAGATTAAGCAAAATAGGTTTGTATGGATTGAAGCTCAAATTCAAATTTTAAAATGCTTTATTTCATAAAATTTATCACAAATTGTTTGAAATCGTCGTTTACAATTTGCTTAAAATTGAAGCTACAGTTAAAATTATAGATCGACACAGACAAACGCCAAAGCACTAAAAAAACCGCGTTGTATTGTCTAATGTAAATTAGAGGAGAAAAATTAAACCAATCTACTATTCAAATCTACTTGTCTGTCTGTGTTGATCCATAAATTCCAGTTTCCAAATGCATAGAGCTAATGAGAAGAAACCTGGCAAAGAAACAGAGCTGAGTTAAGTAGTCTTTGCCTACTCCTCATGGAAATAAGACGTGCGTTTATGTATGTATGTAAAATAAGAAAAAATAAGGATGCGGTTTTAAAACAATACAATACACTTTAAAGAAAACAATCTATATTGAAATTCAAATCACGTGCATGTAAAATGGCTACCGGAATAAGCATCTCTTACTAAATTTGAGCACTTTAGGTTTATTTGCATAGAAAGTATTCTCTTAGTCGACGTCCTCAACATATTTAGGGTTAAGCGTAAGCTTCTAAGTAAGGAACAATTTTATTTTTGCTTTTTTTTTCATTTCAATTATTTTTAAGGTAGCAAATTTTGGAGGTTAGGTACTTTGGGTTCCCTATTTTTCCGCGAAAGTTGTTGTATCGAACACGGTATCGCAATAATTCAGTAGTACGATGTCATATTATATCGATATAAAATCGACGCTTTATTAGTGCGATGTAAAGTTAGTGCGAAAAATTATCTTACAAAAAACCTTACAGCGATTGCTTGTTAGTTCGATAGTTTACTGGAACAAAATTTTTCGCACTAACGTTACATCGCACTAATAAAGCATCGGTATAATATAACATCGTACTACTGAATTATCGCGATACCGTGTTCGATATAATAAAAACCGAAGCAACAACTTTCCTACAAAAATAGGAAACCCACTTAAATTATAAAATTTTTAGAGGTGGCTTCTCAATCTGGTTGGTCGTAGTTTCAATTAAAACACGACTGTTAATCACGCGATGAGTTAAACACTAGTGAGTAGTATTTTTAATTAACAACTGATTTCACTGTTGACACTGATTACATTACGCAAATTGGTTTACGTGATTGGTTTTCTGACTTATATTACATTTATTTAGAGATAACTTTTTATTTACTTAACCAATTTTGATAAAACAACAATTTGATAATTCAACATGTCAAATCTCATTAGTCGAGTGATGACTTAGTTTTGTGGCCATATACAATAAAAAAGTATTCAAATGAGAATATGGTCATCTTTTTGCAGTGGAATACAAAAAGGGAAATCCTATTTTTTTTTATTGAAAGTTTGTTTTGTACCCGCGAGCGGCCATAATCGGGTACAAGGAAAAGACGGGGATAGGCTAGGAGCGAAAGTCGGCAACTGGGGAATAGTCCATCATATTCAACTTTTTTTTTTACAAGTAAACAAACTAATTGAAATGGCATTCATTTTAAAATAATAAATAGAATAGAAATATGAATGTAAAATGTCTAAATCATATTTTATGCTATAAAAACTGTGCAGCGATAATTTCGAAACCGTAAATAAAATAGAAATCATAGAAAAAATAAGATATAGTTACTCGTAAATAAGATATTGTCCGTGTGGTGACGGAGTAAGAATATAATTATGTCACCACCCCATCTCATCCCTTGGGGGTCGTAAAAATCGACTAAGGGACTATCTGTAAATTAAGTAGTATCTTTACGAAGTAAAAAGAGGGACAACTTGAAATTAAACCCTATACCAATCCATCTGGTCAGCGTGTTATTAGTAGGCCAAGTATGCCTCCGTCACGGGAGGAGGCCCGCCCCTGCAGTGGGACATTGATGGGCTGTTAGGATGAGAAAGCGAACCCTGTGTCGCGGGGATATTAATAACAAGACAATAATTTGAAGATCACACAAATAATTGTTCTGCGTGGTCTACGATCCAGTGACCTTATGGACGGCTGTTACTTACACACCCGCTTAGTAATCAAGGCAGTTGACAATTCTATCAGGAGGAGAACAAATAGATTTTTATATTACTAAAATCAAATAAGGCCAAACACAAAAACCGTTAACATCATTCGATCACGTAAATCGTAATCCTACGTAAACTGTTTATGTGCCTTACAGTAGTCAAAAACATTGTAGCAATAACTAGTGCCACGGAAATTGTATGAATCGATCGTTAGGTAGGAAATTTGTCGGAATTACTAGTAGGAGATCGAGAAAGGCTGTGTTTCCGAACATAAATTGTAGTGACAGTTTACAAAAGGGAAAACTTGGAGGCTATTTTTATCGAATGCTTATTTTGTATTTTTGAATTTGTTTATTTATTTGTATTTATTTGAAAGGGAAGAATATTGTTAGAAAGAATATTGTTTTTAAAAGATCTTATATAAAGAAGGGAAGAGAAATAATAGTTAGTACAAGGTAAGAACTGATATCGTCATCATTGACTACACGGACAATCATATTTTATTTGTTAGTTATTATTAGTTATAGAACACCACTAATGTATTAAGATTAAATGGTAGGGATGTAAAAATAATTAATATAAGTCTTTTTCTTATTTTTAAAAAAGCTCTGAATCAAATTCAATCAAAAGAAAATTATTTAAATCAAATTTTTTTGCAATTCTGTGCTGCATAACTTTGTATTAAATTAAGCTTACAACAAAAATGATTCGAGGTTGACATAGCGACAGTTTATTTTTACTTCAAGAATCACAGGGCCGAAACTTGTCAGTGGGTTAATTACGACAAAGGCATTTTTAGTAAGTACGATAATTATAATAAATATGATATTATATTTTATCTATAGCTTACCTAAAACAGTAATGGAACTTGACACGAACATGCTGAGGAGCCATACTAGAGCTATCTTTATGACAACTACCCTCTTCGTTGAATGGTGACGACTTTTCAGTGGATTACGGATGCCCAGGTATCTGCAAAGAAAAGAATTTTTATTAATTTTCCAATAACTAACAATGCAGAAATACTACAAGCTACATAATAAAGTTTATAATATACACTTAATCCAATCATCATCAGCTAGTGAACCTCCACCTGTGACTCCACTGCTTAACATAGGCCTCTTCTAAATTATAAGTCTTTACCTGTGAAATTGCCGTTTTATTTCTGAGCAGTCTTTAGTCTACATTATTTAAAACATAATAATATATTGTTTAAATATTTTTTATTATTTAATAAATATAGTATATAACCAACATCTAACAAAAGATAATAAATAGAAATTATTATTATATGTATATAATGAGCTTGTAAATATGGCTCCAATTCAAAAACAGAGGATTTTTTATTTTAATTTTTAATTTAAATGTAACTTCTTGTTCTTAATTATTTAATTGTAACTTCTTCCGTGATACTTTTTTTCTGTGTTTTGAACACAACAGTTAGCTTAAACGTGCGCCATTACTTATACCAAATTACATTCTATTAAGTTTCATAATTACTTATTGAAAAATCCAAGAAAACGTAAGTACGAAAAATCAAACTTCTGATAAAATCTTCATACAAAAAGGCAATTTCATAGGTACCTATTATTTATATTCAGCACGGTCAACTTTTCTGAATGAGAGAGGCACCTCTCATTTAGAAAAGTTCGAACTATGTATTTTAATTTATGTTAACTAAAAGTCAAACTTAAAGCAACGAACGGGTCAGGTATAAATTACAAATTCTGTTTACACAGTTACAGATGAACCTAATAAAAGCGTGTTCAAAAGGTAAAGTAGACAACATACGGAGTAATATTAGGAAGTGTAATAAACTATTTTGTTTTTCTATTTTGACAGTTATGGAATTGACAGATACAATTAAACCCAGGCTCAAGACAATCATTTGCCATAATATATGCCGTGTATTATTAGCAATTTATGTATCCAGCAATTTATGTAATATTTTGGTGGAAAATAAAGCATATTTTATTTATTTATTATTTATTATGTATCCAGTAATTTATGTATCCAGCAATTTATCTATCCAGAAATTAATGAATACAGTAATTTATGTATCCAGCAATTTAAAGCTGATAATATATAACAAATATTGATTCGATCGATTAAAATACTGAGTGGCAAGAATGCGGTAAAACATTACGGGATTTTTCTAACGTGATATTTCAATGCCTAAAAAGAGAGTTAAGAACCATGTTAAAATAACAATTATTCTCCACACATTTGCATATCACTGTACAATACTAAACCTTGTACTATGGGTAGTATACGACAGATCAAAATACTTAGTTAAGTATTTGTCTCACAAAAATTTACATTCAGTGGAAATAAAACCCAATACCTAGCAGAGACTTGAGTCCTAGTCGTCTACATAGCAGTCATGTTACAGTAACGGTTACATCGATCATGAAATTGTACCAAATAAGTAACCGTATAGTTTCAATATTTCAATAATGCATTCTGAACACGATACGTACGATCGGACTGCAGTCTGCAACCGCAAAGTCATCGCAGTAAATCTTTTACAAATACCTTATTTCTTAGTTCGAGGTGACGTCGATGTGTTTTAGTATCCAGATAGGGTTGGAGGTGTAATATTGAAGTGGGCACTTAGGTTAACGGTGTTTTGAATTTTTGTAATTATTTTCGTTGTAATAGTTGGGATGAGTTGGAAATAGCGGAAAGTATTGAACTGATTGAAATTGTTTTGACTAAAACTCTAAGTCAGTGTATACAGAGTAATTTTTCAACCGACTTCAAAAACGAGGAGGTTCTCAATTCGGTTGTATTTTTTTTTTAGTTTAAAAGTATAGGTATTTCTACGTTAGCCCAATTGATATTTCATCAAAAAATTGGTTAATGATATTTTAAAAAATTTAAAATATTAATGTAATTTATTCAGTGCTGTAAAATGTGTAGTAATGTCACAGTACAACCAGTAGCCTATCTCGGCCGAATATTTATTATAAATGCCTACGGCTGTGCGGTACGTAAACATGCGATAGGCCTGCCCACCTCCAGCTTTTTAATTACATTTACCTACATTCACGATCGTTACTGCGGCACAGTCACGACTGTTCACTTCCCAAAGCCACCGCTATCTTGAGCGTGTAGGTATAACTCGCATTTCGTTCGTTTCTATGAAGTCGAAATATTGTATATATTTAATTTTGTACTATGGTAATGTGAAGTAAAATTGCTGCTTTGTTTGAGGCTAGGTGACATTGTTTGAATGTGTTAAGAAGTGGCTGTTCTCGTAGCCCTACATGTAAAGTGTTACGGTAGCTCGGGCAACGAAACGATATATTAAAATTATCTTGACACACATTTTTGCTGCAGACTTTGCTAAGAATAGTTTAATAAACTTAAGCAACATATTATTAAAACTACCATTATTTTCGAGAGCTTGACGTCTTTCATGCTTTAAATTGTTATTAATTCAGAGTATCTCCGTGTGGTGACGGAGTAAGAATACAGTGTGTCACCACCCCATCTCACCCCATGGGAGTCGTAAAAACCGACTAAGATACTATCCGTGAATATTATCTTTACGTAATAAAAAGAAGGAAAACTTGAAATTAAACCCTATACTAATCCGTTTTGCCAGAGTTTTTTACTGCACTTATTTGGCTAAGACCCTTTTTTCCCTATAAGAAAACGCTAGTACATAATTAATACAAACAAAAACAGTTGTATCGGTAGGCATTTTATACATAATGCTGTTGAAAATCATTTTATTTAGTAAAGATTAAAATTTCATTATTTTACAGAGAGTTCTGTTTAACTAAGATTGTACCTGTTTTAAGTGAAATCGCTTTAATCTCTTCGTTATAGGTTGAGAAAACTAATATTTTATTAAGTTACAACATTTTAATAGAAGATTTTCTTGAAATTATTAAATTCTTATACTTTAATCCAATCTATTATTATCTTTAAGTTCGGGTTTTAAAGATATCGAACGTTGCGGCACTTTGCCTCTACTAGCCTAGAACAAAGCCATTCATGAAATATCAGAGCGATAGAAAAAGTATCGCTCTGATATTGCGGGCTCTCGATTTTAATTTTAGGTATGTTTTTAGTTAAACGGCGATTGTTAAGACATACAAAGAAAAAATGTAGGGCTTTAAATTTAATTATCGAGGTGGTCTTTGTTCACATGACAATGTTTGGGGAAGTTTTTAAGTAGTCATAGCTTGTGGTATTACTTTAGTACTAAATACTATAAAAAAATAATACCTACTTTAAAAACCACAAATTTATTAAAACTGTACCGCTATCGTACTCCAAGGACCTAAGACTTTTGCTTTGAATCTTAATAATTAATGGCAACACGAAATGGTACGTCAGTCAGGCCCTCGTGGAATTGTGAAGCTCCCAGTCTGTGTGTTCTAGACTCCTTCAGTCCGAAATAATTTTAAATATTTTATTTCACTTTTGAATCTAAAAGTAAGATCACTTAAACTAACGCTAATATTGACTTTGTAAAAGAGTAGTCGAATCTCTTTTAAAAACTTTTTTATTTAGTTATCTGCCAGTGAAAGCACCGTAAAAATAGCTCTGTTTGTAATGAAAATGGAGTCGTAAAGTCAAGCTGCTTACAGTACCACCCCGTCAGAAAATAATTAAATGTATCATCTTCAGTGCACACAATATTTATGCATTTTAAAAAAAATATAATTGGAGGCAAACGAGCTATCAGGTCACCTGATGGTAAGTGAGCACTGCCGCCCATGGACACCCGCAACACCAGAGGAATCACAGATGCGTTGCCGACCTTTAAAATGGGAGTAAAAAAACAGTTGTTCGCGGTAGGAAGTTTCGCGAAAATCGCACAGTGAATGACCGCATACATTTTAATTTTACAAAAAGAGAAGGAAAGCTTAGGTGAAAAGTATATCAATCCATCTGGCTAGCTTGCGTAGTACAGATGAAAAGTTTCTCCATATTTAGCATAAATAGGTAACTATGGATATCACGCAATAAACACATACAAAAGAAAGTTGTCCCTATTACGTCAGCCTTAAGAGATGCTTTTCATCAAAACATGCCATCATCATCATTTCAGCCAATTGACGTCCGCTGCTGGACATATTATCTCCACCTTGCGTGATCCTATGCCTCCCTCATTCATCGGTTTTCCGCCGTCTTAACTATGAAAACATTAGTATTCTAAATTTAAACTATTCTACAAACGCAGATAGTCCTTTGTTCGCACATTTATAGACACTTCTCTGTAGAAGCGGCCCTTCGTTCCAATTCGTGGCAATTTCGCTTGAGGTCTCAATAAACTCTAGAAACTAAAGAATATTCTACAGCACAATAAAAATCATGACATCGTATAAAAGATGACCAATTTGTCACTTTATGTTTCTTACCAATTGAGTGATCTTAAGTACACGCAGCAACACATCAAGTTAAACATTTTCATTTGAAATTGTGTCTTATTTCAAGGTATTAAGGTACATGAGTGTCTAGCTTGATTAGTTGCTGTAGGTACTAGGGGCCTTTACGACCGTAGAATAATGTCCTATTAAATTATAGGACTGTCTTGCACTGTCTGTTACTGATTTATTGCTTTTCTTGGTCGCATTAAGTAAAATGAGATGTCAGTTTATTTGCTATTTAATATTAAGTAATGGTTAATTAATTTGTTCGTCTAAGTTGAGCTCTGGATTTTTATTTATTACAAATACGGCTGTCTACTGTAGTAGCTTACAAAAATCTTTTCAGTTAAAAACAATATTGCCAAGCAAATATTTATACCATGCCATTTACTTTTAAACTAAGCAGAGCTTGTATTATTGGTATTAAGACCAAAAAATAAATGTAAACATGATACACCCAAACCAATGCAAAATCTTGTCAATCTTGTTTATATATAAATATTCCTCACACATTCACACAACGCCTTAAATAAAAAATTTTTTGTTTTTACAAATAAAGATTGGCATTGAATCTCTACAAAACAACTTTACCTACCAATACCCTTAATATCTACGCCACGAAAGTAATCAAGATAATATTTTTAACCCTTTAGGTAAAATCTTAGGCATAGGATCTCCATTTTTGCTAGAATGTGACGTAAAAGGCGAATAAAAGACTACACCCCATTAATGTCCCACTGCAGGAACGGGCCTCCTTCCGTGACGGAGGGATACTTGGCTTACTTATACCACGCTGGCCAGACAGATTGGTAAAGGGTTTAATTTCAAGTTTTCCTTCTTGATATTTCGTAACGATAATATTCACGGAAAGACTACTTAAAACTATCAAAATAGGAAAACTAAATACAAATTACTCGCAACGACGCCTGATTACTCCAAAAGATCCAATATTTAATATAAAAACCAAGCTTAAATGTTTTAAAGAATTAATCAAAAGCATTTTAAGCAAGTTATACCGTCGTTATAATTCTGACATTTTCATATAGAAAGCAGAGAAAGAACAGCTGCCGTAAATTAACTCGAGTTAATTATCTCTTAAGACATTGATGAAACGTTCGCGTAATTTTGAATATTGTTAACAGATTAATCAAAATATTATAAGACTTATTTAACTATTTATCGCTTACTAAGTAATGTAAATTTTTGTATTTGTTTAAGGAAGAATGTGTAAATGTTAAGGTAGTCTACACTGCTACGTTTACTGTACCATGAGATAATAATGGTGTTTTTAAGTTATAATGGTCAACTCGCACATTCATGTAACGCCATCTAGTCGCAAACTAAGCAGAGCTGAAAATACATTGTTGTATTATTTTGAACTATCTTCATCATAACGGTCCATTAATGTCCCATTGCAGGGACGGGCCTCCTCCCGGGATGGAGGGATACTTAGCCTACTAATACTACGCTGGCCGAACGGATTGGTATAGGGTTTCATTTATTTTAAGTTTTCCTTCTTTTTATTTCGTAAAGACAATATTCACGGAAAGACTACTTAAATCTATCAAGATAGTCTATTATCTATATTTACTATCTTACTCATTATTATTGTTTCTCTAAATGTTTTCGGGAAAATATTAATAATTGGTGTCTAAAAAAATCAGATCTAAACTATATCAGATGATATACAAGCAACAAAACCGTATTTACGAGCATCGTCTACAAAAACGACTAACCTAGATAACGTATGGGCCAGCTATTATTTTAGGGTGTGCGCCTACTTTGATTATGTTAGTATTTTTGTTAGGAAAGTGTTGTTTCTTTGAATGTTGCTTTTAATTTTGTGTCTAAGCTAAAAAACAAAAGCAATCATTTAAAATACGCCAAGATAGTCAAATAGTTAGAATGTATTTCTTAAGATTTATAATTTTTATTTCTTAAATATAAAAATATATTAATATTTATTTATTTATTTTATTTATATATACATCGGATCTATATACACCGATACTAATTTTAAAAATTATAATTTTGAAATACATTAAAATTTTGCGTTAGCGAAGTATTATTATTCTTTGCAAGTTCCTTTATTTGGCAAACTAAGCGTATCATTATTGCTGAAAAGCTCAAAAAGCACATTACTGATGGAAAAAAATACTGACATTAAAAATCTTTAGAATCAGATCGTCTAGAAATCAAAATAAGTATTTATTGATTAAGCGTTCTCATAGATAGTTAGTTTTTTTTTCTAATTTACAGTTGCGGTATTTGGTTTCCCACTTCACGCCTTTTTTGTTACACCTTTTTAATATTACACTTTTAATAACACATTTACAGTATTGTATTAATGAGTAATGGAATATAATTATTATGTCTAAAAAATTGCTAAATAAACGTGTACCTATTTATTTTTCCTGATATTAAAAAGTTCAAGGTTTTTTGTATTGTGTTATATTTTTGTATTAATTTTATGGTGGTTTTTACTTACAATGCCCTAGTGAGTCGATAGCCTTATAGTTTGTAGTTGTACGGTTCTATAGATATTCAGTTTGGGCGGAGTAGAACGTTGTTTATGTTGCTTTAGTTTACTATTTTATTTTGTTACGTATTTGGAATTATTTTTGGCAATACCCTAATCTGTAGATTCAGGGTTAGCAAATTTTTAATACCAGATGTAACTATGATTTTTTTTATGTGGTGATCTTCTACAATACACGTTGTCACCGCCTTATTCCGAGGTTACGGGATGGCCGTCTAAGGTATATTTCAGAGATATTATTTACTCATGATAACTATTTAACCGCCTTGTTGACAAAGCGGTATGTATGCGAATCATAACAGCTCATTAATGTCCCACTGCAGGGACGTTCCTCCTCCCGTGACGGAGGGATACTTGGCCTACTAATACAGACGGATTGGTATACGGTTTTATTTCAAGTGTTCCTTCTTTTTATTTTGTAAAGATAATAGTGTCCAGTTCGACCGCGCGGCCATAGCGTTTTTTTTTAAAAAAAACCATGTCAATTTTTTGTAAAAATTTGTAGAAGTTGATTCCCAAAACCATAAATTTGTCAAAGATACGGTTAAAAAGTTATAAGGGTTTAAACATGGCCGCGCCATTGAAACGCGGCGAACCGCGCGGCCACTGAGATCTTTAAAACTAAGCCTTGTAGAGACCTGAAATTTACGCAAATGCAAGATTTAATTTGTAAAAAATTTGTAAAAATATTAAAAAAATACTCAGGTTTATAGTTTAAGAGCTATAACACTAAAACCGAATGGCCGCGCCATTGAAACGGTGGAGAAAACGCTATCGCCTGTATCTCGCTGAAAAAAAATCGCAGAGGTGTGTAGTTTATTGTAATTACCCAGATTTGAATTTGTCGAAACTAGGAAAAATACAACAAAAATTCCTAGGTTTATATTTCAGGAGCTATAAGACTAAAACGATATGGCCACGCCATCGAAACGGTGAATAAAACGTTATTTCGCCTGTATCTCGCTGAAAAAGCATCGCAGAGGTCTGGAGTTTTTTGTAATACCTAGATTTTAATTTGTCAAAACTAGTAAAAATACAATAAAAATTCTTAAGGTTATATTTCAGAAGCTGTAGAACATTATCAGTATGTGGTGCGATAGGGTGACCATGTCTTATTGTTTACAAAATACTTTCTACTTATTGTTACAGAAATTATTTTATTTATTTTAATGGTGTATTTTTAAATTGTAATACAACAAACAATAATAATATTGTACTTCTGGTTTTGTAAAAAATAATGAGTGAGAGGAAAAGGAAGAGAGATTTTACCAGTGGAGTTACAAAAAAAAACTGGGGAAGTACGAGTCGGACTCGCCCATGAAGTGTTCCGTAGTAACAAGCAAAGTTTTGCTCTTAACTTTGTTTTTCATAGTGTTTGTATGAATTACAAAGTAACGTGTGCGGTTTTTGAAATTGTGCTATATCTCAAAAACTTATGATTGTATCTTGTTCAAACCAGTTTTCATTGAAAGTTTTTATTGACATTTACATCAATTTTTTTTTCCAACTTTATTATTTCAAAAGTTAGAGGCGGGGGGGGGGGGGCCCTTTTTACGACTTTGGAAGTGTATATCTTTCAAATGATTGACTTTAGTTTTTTTAGTAATTTTTCCATTCATATAATATTACGCTTAAAGTAAAAACATATATCTACATCCCTGCTAGTTATGATTGTACTTATTTAAAAATGTGGAATCAAAATGATTTACAATCATTTCAAATGTTCTAAGTTAAGTTCTAATTACCTATATGATTTAATAAAACATTAAATAATAATAATCCAGCCTATTATTGTCCCACTGCAGGGCAAACATTATATATTATTATTATTTTTGTTAGTTATTAGATAGTTTTTAGTATTTCATATAAGTTCATATACATAAGATTGTAAATATTTCATAGTAAAATATCTTAACTACACGGTCATCCATACAAATAAAGAGAGAGCTCTAACATAATCATAAAATATTTAAATGCAACATACCTTAATCACTTCTGCTGAATTGTTTACATAATTTACCGAACTGACGTTACACCACAGTACAACACTTAATCGTAATTACACACGAACTGAACATTTTAATAATCAGTAGATCACTTTTTTATCGTGTTAACATCACAACGACACACTGATAACGAAACTCTTACGCTTACGTCGCTGTACCACAGAAAATAAGTACTAACGGCTGTACGCGTCGCACTGACCTGCGGAGGCGCGCGGGGGTGGCGCGTGTGAGATGCAATAGTGTGCATTACTAATCACATAGCTTAGGGGCGGAGTTGCGTCATTTAAACCAATCTTAGGGCTAGTTTTTCGTAAGTCCACACGGACTGTAACTGTATTATTGACTTTTCAAGCAATAAACATAATTGTTTTTATATTTATGGTTTCATTTTAATTTTATTTAGAATCCTTGAATTATAATTTCTGTAACAATAAGTAGAAAGTATTCTGTAAACAATAAGACATGGTCACCCTATCGCACCACATACTGATAATGTTCTACAGCTTCTGAAATATAACCTTAAGAATTTTTATTGTATTTTTACTAGTTTTGACAAATTAAAATCTAGGTATTACAAAAAACTCCAGACCTCTGCGATGCTTTTTCAGCGAGATACAGGCGAAATAACGTTTTATTCACCGTTTCGATGGCGTGGCCATATCGTTTTAGTCTTATAGCTCCTGAAATATAAACCTAGGAATTTTTGTTGTATTTTTCCTAGTTTCGACAAATTCAAATCTGGGTAATTACAATAAACTACACACCTCTGCGATTTTTTTTCAGCGAGATACAGGCGATAGCGTTTTCTCCACCGTTTCAATGGCGCGGCCATTCGGTTTTAGTGTTATAGCTCTTAAACTATAAACCTGAGTATTTTTTTTATATTTTTACAAATTTTTTACAAATTAAATCTTGCATTTGCGTAAATTTCAGGTCTCTACAAGGCTTAGTTTTAAAGATCTCAGTGGCCGCGCGGTTCGCCGCGTTTCAATGGCGCGGCCATGTTTAAACCCTTATAACTTTTTAACCGTATCTTTGACAAATTTATGGTTTTGGGAATCAACTTCTACAAATTTTTACAAAAAATTGACATGGTTTTTTTAAAAAAAAAACGCTATGGCCGCGCGGTCGAACTGGACACAGATAATATTCACGGTTAGTCCCTTAGTCGGATTTTACCACACGCATGGGATGAGATGGGGTGGTAACATATTGTATTTTTACTCCGTCACCACACGATGTATGCGAATGCTGTGCACCTATTCATGGTTTTAAATCCCGCACAATAACTTGAATACCTTAACTTTAAATCAAAAATTACTAATTTGCTAATAAATATTAAGTCATAATTGATGTACTTTCCGCAACATATTATCTCTCACTGTTAATCAATGATCAATATTGTATCTAGTAGTTCTAAAGTGCATCCATCAGTCATACTAATAAGACTATTAGCCATGTAGCCTTCAATAATTCATAATTATCTTTAATTGTGGTGATGGAGTACGAATATTTAGTATCTCCACCCCTTCTTAGTCCGTGTGTATTAAAAAAGGGACTAATAAATATTTCTCAGACATTCTTTACTTTTAATAAATCAAAAGAAAAAAAACTTGACATAAAATAACAGAAAGTCTGTCATAGTAGTGGTAGTAAGTTAAAGTTTTCCTCCTTTACAGGAGGAGGCCTTTCCCTGCAACGGGACATTAACGGCTTGTTATTACGTCAATCAGGGCAAAATGTGTTCTAGTAACCCTAAATTGTTTGTTAAATTAACCTGTAAGTGCACTGTAAAATCAGGAATCTACAACAGAAAAACTAATCGAAATCAGGCTTATAATTTCAAAAATAACCCGATACAAATAGACAAAATAATAAAATCACCGATTTAATGACACAAACAAACACTTCAATTTTATTTATTATAGTCCAACTGCCTAATTTTCTTTCTAAATAATGTTTCTTCGATTCCACAGAAAAATAAAATAATCTTTACTCAATAAAAGAAACTATTTCATTTCTACCAAAAAAAACCTAATTATACAGAAAAAGTATTTCGTAACGAAATCACTTTACCAGACTACGCTTAAAGCGTGACCATCATTACTCAAATAATGGAATTTATAAAATATATTTCAGTCGAGTACCCAACCAATTGAGTTTACATTCCAACTCCATTTCAACGGAGTCACGTACCAACTAAGATTAACTCCGCTTGTCTGAATAAATCGAACCTTAAAATAAATAAAGTGCTTCAATCATTTATATTTAGAGATCCGCATAATGTTAAACCTTGGAATGGTGAAAACATAATTTACGAATGCTATTAAAAGGAATTGTGTTTACAGCCTACTTACCTACTTTTTAATTAATATCATCATGATATTTATTTATTTCTCAATATAAATAAATTTATGTCTCCCTGTGGTGACGGAGTAAGAATACAATATGTCACCGCCCCATCGCATCCCATGGGTGTCGTAAAACTATTTATGGAAATATCCGTGAATATTAACTATACGAAATAAAAAGAAGGAAAACTTGAAATTAAACCTATACCAATCCGTCTGACCAGCGTGGCATTAGTAGGCCAAGTATCCCTCCGCCATGGGAGGAGGCCCGTCCCTGCAGTGGTCTGTTATGATGAAACGCCTATATTTATTGTATTTTTCCTTTAAATTGATGTGTACTATTTCCTGTTCCTTCCATCCATCTTCTCATACCATCATTTGTTTACATCTAACTTATTTTTTCTATATTATTACGATTTACTGGTAGAAAATACCTATCTACGCTCTTTGTAACAATTGCATACTGTTTCAAATACAATTACAATTATGTATTTTCCTTTTACGAACAGCAGGTCTACTCTTGAATTTAATTCCGATCGATCGGGATTGGAATTATGACGTTTACCGCTATTTCATACTCTTGAAATCAACACTAGCGCCAAATTGTTTTCAAATTAGGTGTATATTTGTTGAACTACATGAAATTGTGATTGAATTAAAAATGGTACTCTTGAATTCATTTTGACAGCTCCGTATTGCGTTGAAATTGCGTTCGAATTGCTTGTAAATTGGTATTATTCCAATAGCAAATAAGTAACTTTTTACATATTGTTTTGTGTTTTATGTCGACTTGCGAATATTAATACATCTTTAATATGACTTATTAGTAAAGATATCATTTATTCTACATAAAAAACGTAGATTGGGCTTTAAAAGGCAAACTAAACCTCTATTGCGCTTTGTGTGTTGTATCTATGTACCAAATAAAATATGGCGCCCAATGATAACGAACACTGTTTGACATGACAACACAAATAATTTATTTGTAATTTATTTGTTAAATATATAATTATTATGATAAATATTCAAGCTTTACTTGTTCACAAAGCCACACAAAGCTTTTTAAACTAGAAACACTAATATAGAATTAATAGAATTATTCTAGAATATATCGCACCCTCAGTAATATAAGGGGCCAAGTCAAAATTTTAGTAAACTGAGATTTTAAATGCTAAGGGCATAAAATAGAATTCTTTCGAGAAAAAGGACAATAACGACTCGGTAAATATATTTGTGTCCCTCTCACACTCTCCCAACCCGGCGCCCGCTCTTACTGCTAGAAGGTTATGGTTAACAACTAAACAGTGACAGGGATTTAAATAATATATAGGTTCAATTTTAAATAGTCCTAGTATTTCTTTGATAATTTTGTATCATAAAGGCCTAACTTGAATGCATGTTTTTCAATTAAGTACTTGTAATTTATAGAATTAATGCAAATTTATTAGTTTTCTCTTATTGTTATTTATAGTGCATTTACCAAAGAACAAATCTGCCAAATTTCACATTTTTTAAATAATAAATAAGTAATTTGAAAAAATAGGTGAATTAAAGGAACCCAGAATCTTAAATCGTGATTTCCCAAAAATCAACTTTTTTGGATTGTGCCCTTATAATACTGAGGGTGCGATATTTACTTTTTTACAAGTAAGGGGAACCATTTTTATAACAGACTTGTCTTTGACCCGTCTCATTCAGCCACAAGCAACACAAAATTTTTAAAATGCTAATTTCTCGATCCGAATAATCATAAATAATTAAAAAACGTATATTACAACAATATTTTCCATAAATTGTATTTATTACTTTTGATAATAAGCAGATATCGACCTTAGTAATAATATTTTCTCAATTTAGTATGTAGTTGAACATCACTTCTCCAATGTCATGTGTTGCTAACTTCACACTTTAATAAACAATAGTAAAACAATCCCGATTTCAATCCAATGTTGACAAAATCGCTTTCAAGAGTACGAAATCACGTGACTTTGAAATTGACATTGTCATTAGATTGGTATTAGATTGAAATTAAAATTATGTTCAAGAGTAAGCCTGCAGGTAAGTAAAATCTAATACGACACGCTTAGGTGTATTAAATATTCAAATAACAATTATGTATTAATTATAAATTCAAAGGGTGCGAGCAATTTCATTCAAGGGTTCAGTTTAAATCACAAGCATCTGTTTAAACCCTGAGTGTTATATGTCTAGTGATACATATTTCAATTAATTGTATCTAACCACACATCCCTTCTTGTTTTGTTATTACATTAAGGATTATATTAAATAATGTTTTGTATTTTAATTTTGTAGGCGGTGTAATATAATATTACTTACATTTATTTGAGCAACCTGTACTTCAGCGACATAGTAAAACGTTAAAATCATATGGGATTTTTTTAATGACATAGTTATTTATTTGTTATCATTGAATAATTTGAAAAAACTCTACCACTACACCCGCACTAGATTGCCCAAGGAATTTTCTTTCGAAAGATTTAAACATGTCAGCCCTCGCATACGAAAGTCAAATTTTACAACCAGCATGTCAATTCTTGTTGTTCCTTAAAATCGTTAAAAATTCGGTTAATTTAACTTTAAGTTGTCAAATTGGCATATTATAGGTATTCTTGTATTTATAATTTATTTTTTAATTAATCCTCCTGTAAGTTCTTAACAACATTACCTGTAATTATGCTTAAAACGGCATTCTTGTAATTTTTAAATTGACAGTTCAGTAATCTTCTTCATTAACCCATATAGACCTACTGTACCCTATAATATGGTACAGTAACTTTGAAAAATTATTGTGATTTTCGTGTGGGTATATTCGTATTTTATTTAGTTATACAAATTAGTTCAGAGTGACAGTTGTACATTTACTATAATACAAATAAGTTAAATGCAAGTAATTTTGTGTTTTTATCAACATTTGCTAGCAGAAACGTAAGAAATTATTTACAATATCTCCAAGAAGGCATTTTTTATTTTTTTTTATAAAAAGTTGATTGTTTATTAGTATTTTTATATAGCTTAGAGTACAATAGGTGGTATGACTATAAAAATCTTTGACCTTGGTTATAGGAGTTAGGTTTATTCAATCTCCAATTAGGTGTACCGTATGTGGTACAGTAGGTTTATATGTAAGCAAAATGTTACATAACTATACTTATACAGATCTTAGAATTTTACAGTTCTAGACCGTTGATCTTTCATGATATTGCTACAAATCTTAAGAAAGGTGATGATGCTTATTATCAAGGGCAAGATATCGATATTTTTTTATTTCTACCCGATACTGCGAATGCCTGATCATGCATTAGGCTGGTCATGCCTCTGGTGAAAAGGATGCCCCAGACATTTACCACCAAGTTTGCTACGAACACCAGCAGAAGTGGCTCCTATTAGTCGTTCTAAAGAGCCAGAAGACCTTCGTGATTCTAAGAACCATTGCAAAAACGCGTCTTGAAGTATAACTGGAGACAACGAGACTTTTGACTTAAACGACTACGACTTGGCAACCAATGTATAACGTTTCTCTTGTAAGAAATCCAATAGAATGGTCTTCTGTGTACTTTTCTGAAAACGTGACTTGCTAACAACTGAAACAAATATGTATTTTGTGCAAAAGCTTCTTCCAGCTGCCGATGATTGCGAACCAGCGTTCGTGGTAAAAAGTGGAACATGCCTCTCAATCTTCACTGAATTGATTTATTTTTACAAAACGGTTAGTTGTTTTATAGACATGATGGCAGGCACATGGATATGCTAAACATTCGACGTAGTATCGCAAACACAACCATCGACAGTAACAAGCTACGTGAAAACCTAGTCCTAGTCTGCCCTCGTCAATCAATAATACCTGATTCAAGATATGATGGCTGAGCAGGCTAAGCAGGAGAACAGAACCAGGTGTCGATAATGTCACAAGCAATGCCCTACAAGGTGTGTCAAGTGCAATATTTGAGTTCACATGGAATATTTTTCTATGTATCACACAAAAAAGCTAATAAAAGTCTTTGGTAAAAATAAAGTATTTTGCATACGTATAAGCCTACTGTACCGTATATGGTACGCCCCCCCTATGCTCCCCCTTTTATTGGATATTTTTTTATATATTTTTTTTAGGTTGCTGAGGTGTCTTTTAGCAAGCTTTTGTTGAAAAATTATAAAATATTTACAAAAATTATTGTCGGTCTAAATGGGTTAAGAAACGTCAAACTTAACGTTTATTTTATCATTTAACTTTATTTCAACTTTATTTTTAACGAAATGTTTTAGGACCAGAATACCTCTTTTGGATTAATTAAAAATTAAATTTAAAAAAAGTTAATAATTAAGTTGAATTAAATTGTATGTTACGAGAATTCACCTGCAGTTAAAAGGCAGTTAATTTTTACCAACGTGAAAGCTATAATATAAATTACGTCAGACAATTGAATGTTCAAAATGAATAATATTAGCGTTGCTAAGATGACTTTATTTATGACGCCATAAATTGGGGCTTCCAAGATTAAAATTGAATACTTTTACCTATTTTTTAAGGAGTTTAACATCTTAATTTATTGGGGCTTTATATGATACTACAGGTCGTTTTTATCTAGCTTTTTTTATATTTATGTTCACGTAATGTTGTATGACCAAATGTTTTTAAGTTCTTAAACATGTGGAGGTCGCGGTGGCGTAACAGCACCACGTCTCCAAAGTAATGGGAGGATCCTCCGACCAGGCGAGGGTGATCGTGCCTGGCAGGCCAACTGCCTAACGGATTTGATTGTAGGGGGTAGGTGTTAGCTTGAGTAAGTCGCTAGATGAGGCTACTACTATATTGTGTACCTTATCTCATCCTGCGAGAGAAATAATCTCAGGACTCCTGACCAGTTAAAATCGCTAGCAAAGAAACAAACCTTATCAATTAATCAAAATTCCTAGCAAAGTATACTAACAGTAAACTGTTACAGATGAATATGGATTTATATAATTTTACAAATTAAACATAATTTATTAGTTAGACCCCTCACACGGTGGACCGACGACCTCATAAGGACGGCGGGAAGCCGATGGATGAGGGAGGCGCAGGACCGCACAAGGTGGCAATATTTAGAGGAGGCCTATGTCCAGCAGTTGACGTCAATTGGCTGAAATGATGATGATGATGAGTTAAAATCTAAAAATTAAGGTAATCACTACTATATGAATATTAATTTTGACTTAATAACAATTAAGTAACAAACTTAATTAACGAAATACTTTTCAAATCAAAGAATGCGGAACCATTAAATGGTTAAAACTTTGCAACGATTTCTCTTTACAGAACACAAAACCGTACCCCCGTAACGGTGACGGTCGTTTGATGGTTCAAAATTAATCGTAATTACCCTTTAACTTGAATAATTTTGGCAAGTTAGCTTTCAAAAGAAATTTTACCATTGGAGAATTACCATTGCAGAAGAAATAAATTTTAATTCCTACCTCGTTCCATAAAGAATAAAATTTAATTGCCTTGGTGACAAATTGGTCGAGTATGCGGCGGCCGTATACAAGATTGTGAGTTTTTTAGTATGTTTATCCGTTGTCTAGTACTAAGCTTTGCTTAGTTTGGAACTAGATAGCGTTGTGCGAATATATAAAAAAAATAGTATATTAGATTTATATTCCAACTTTGCACGTAGAAGAAGGATAACTAAAACTAAATTAATGTTTTCAGTGTCAACTAAAATTTATTTATTTAGGACACGACACAACTATTTAGTATTTCATTACAAACCAGAAACTTTAATAAACAGACTTGCTTCCCTTAGTAATATAGGCTAACTAAGCTTTTATGTTAACTAACTTTTTCTCCGTTTGTTGACGGAGTAAGAATACAATATGACACCACCCCATCTCATCCCATGAGTGTCGTAAAAACCGTCTGGCCAGCGTGGTATTAGTAGGATACAAGTATCTCTCAGTTATGGGAGGAGGCCCGTCTCTGCAGTGGGACATTAATGGGCTGTTATGACTTACAAAAAAAGTATGTATGTAAATCAACGGATACTAGAGAACGGTCAAGTAGTAGCGTAGTTTAGTTTGGGACTAAATAGCGTTTTGTAAAAGTGAAAGAAATATCTCCATCTAATGTAGTATTGACGACCTCTGTGCCGTAGTGGTTATATAACATGACTGCTAGGCAGAGGGTTAGGGTTCCATTATTATACATTATTATAATATTATTATAAATTGACCGCGTACCGGAAAGCGCAGGGTGGGGAGACCCCTCACACAGTGGACCGACGACCTGGGACGGCGGGAAGCCGATGGATGAGGGAGGCACAAGACCGCGCAGAGTGGAAACTTTTGGAGGAGGTCTATGTCCAGCAGTGGACCTCCATAGGCTGATATGGTGTGGTATTATAAATTGAAAATTATTATAAACACCCAGACCAATGCAAACAATCATGTTCATGCACACAGAGATTTGCATTGAGCGGGAATCGAACCCGAGACCTCTATGTATTTAAAAAAAATAAAATTTAAGTAAGTACGTTTATCCGTTGTCTAGTACCCATAGTAAAAGCTTTGCTTAGTTTGGGACTAGATGGCGTTGTGTGAATGTGTGAGGAATATTTATTTACTTACATAAAAAATAAATTTCCTATAGATATTTCCGTACATTATTCTAAAGTTTCAATTTACTTTAGCTAACATATCCAAGATAAAGCAATCCATATTGATAAGGTAAACTCCGATAACGATATCATATTGCTGAATATCAGGGGTCGTTTTGTATACAATCGTAAAGTGGAAATTAGGGCCCGGACCTTTGATAAAAATATCACAAACGATAAGGGATACGCTTTTTGTTTTATATATTTTAAGACAAACAGATTTGAATTTTGATTTTAACCATCGTTGAACCTTTGATCTAAAGATGAAGGTTATGGTAATTTTAATAGCAGACTAAAAACGACCCACTGCAAAGACAGATTTCGATATTTTTAAGAGAGCTTGTCTGAAGGTGTAGACTACAACGCTAAGTTCTTGTGTTTTAGTTTAGTTTAATCAATGTCACATATTATGTAGTACTCGGCTGTAAATATCGCATATCGACCTATGGAAAGTGACAATCAGCTAATTTCAGCTTCTTCTAGGCTCCGCCCACTAGAAAGTTCGTGTCTGTGGAATGCGTACCCTTAACAGTTGCTAATAGATACCAGACTGTTTGTATTTCGTGCGACAGAGATGATGCTCTACGAAATTGGCCGATTGTGTCTTTAAAAAAGTCGATGTGCAATATTTACGGCCGGGTAGGTACTGTACATATCCGTAATGAGTAGGTTTATATGATATTGTTCAATAATATTTTTGTAAGTGTTTCTTTTCAATAAATAAAGACTTCACAAAAATAAAATCAATTTCAAAGTTATGAAATTAATTTTCACTTTTCGTGACATTTATGAAAGTCAAAGTATGAATGTATGAAAGTCCTTACCTTCCAATGCTGATGAAGCACATGTGCATGATACTAGCCGAGCAAGCCAGGACATCACATGTGACGTAGACATTACACCAGACGACACCCAACGGCCAGTAACCTGGAAATATTATACAATTAACAACTGTTGCTATAGCATTGATATTTGTTTGAAATTACACCTTACATAGTATAAAATTAAGTTGCTTTTTCTGTCCTTATGTCTCTTTTTATGCTTATGTTTAAAACTACGCAACAGACTTTACGGTTTTTTCTAATAGATAGAGTGATTCAACATGAAGGTTTACATGTAATACATGCATAATATAGAAGAGAAACCCAAATAAATTTAGAGATTTCTAATGTAATCGTCTAATGAAGCTGTACTTAAATGTTGTGTAAGGACATTTTGTAGTACGTGCCCGTGCGGAGTCGGCGCTGGTCCCTTTCTTTTAATAAAATATGAAAACTATAGGTAATGTTTATTTTAAAAGCCTATGAATTTCATATAAGAGGGCAAGAATTATGTCAATAGTTTGTTTCTTGCAAGAATCTCAAATGTTAAAAATAGTTCATACATAATCATTATTTACTATTTACCTACTCGACTGAAGTGGCGACAACCTGTACTTTTAGATATGCACCAATTGAACTATTGTAATGAATGTTTAAGTCTCATAATATTTATAGCATGATTTATAAAATTAAAAAATATTTTGTAGTATTTAACATCAAGCCTTTGTGTTTCAAAACAAGACTGAAAAATAATGTTGTAGTTATTGCAATTAAATTATTGTTATCTTTTAATTACGTTTTACTTCTTTCAAGAAGAAAGTTTGAGAAAGGAGAAAAACGGTGAGCTGTCGGAAAAGCCTTTTTTGAACTACATCTAGCTTGATAAATAAATCCCTTGACACAGTTTATTAAAAGAATAACGTTTAGCTACACCTAATTTGGTTTAAGTCTATGTTTTAGTTACTATTTCAGCCAGTAGAACATAAAAAGTGAAGTTGTTATACATTATATCAATGAGTTTGTATTCAAGGGGGCGAGGGGCACGCTTGCTACACTCTTAAATTTAAAAACAAATAAGTATTAGTTAAATAAGTTCTTTAAGTCTATTCGATAGTTGTGTTTCGATTTCGATAGCTAAGGTAATGTATAAAGCTTACGTACCTAAAAATCCTGGTATGGCTCCCATTGGCATCACGAAGAGACTGACCAACAGATCAGCAATCGCCAATGACAAAAGAAAATAATTAGTAACATTTTGTAGTCTCTTATCTAAACACACAGCCAGACACACAAGAATATTCCCCACGCCACCAGCAATTATAAATAATATCACAAATAGAAAACTCCAATCGTATCCAACTTTACCACTTAATACTGTCTCAGTTACATTTCTATAATCATAGTTACACTGAAAAGTTTCCACTACATTTAACATAGAAGTTTCATTTGCAACGTCAATGTATAACGTCCTGTTATGATTTTCACTGAAGCACAATAGGGTATCCAAATCACAGATATCGAATGTTGGAAGTCGAAGCCAGAGGCTTTTGAGTGCACTTTCGAAAATTATAGTGACCAAGCTCAGCTTGAGTATAGGGCTGCATAAAGTGTCGTTGCCACTAACATTCGTATCATTGCACGAAAAGCAAGTATATGAGGTTTCATTTTGAATATCAATATTCAATTCACAGGAATAGTTTAGCGTTATTCCGTCAGAGGCGCAGTCAAGGCCTGTGAATGCATCCCCGCAACCACTTCCTCGAATAAGGCGACATTGGAATTCTTGTAAAGCTGTGTCTAGGAATGTGAAGTTAGTCATATCCATGACCGCGCTAGGTCACATATTGAAGAGTTTTACGTCCGTTGCTCATTTTAGTTTGATCTGAAACAAAGAAACCCTAAATTAGTATTATGACTGTATGAAATTGCACTCGGGTAAATGGTCACAATAGATGTCCCAAAATTACCGGAAAGAGATTAAACAAACATTAAGTAAGTAAAAATAAAATCCAAAAAAATGTGTAATGTATCAGGAATTAGATAAATACCTACATTTAGCTACAGGTATTATTTATTTCTACTAACAATACCTACATTATTAATTTATTTCGACTAATAATACAGATTTAGGAATGGTAAAAATAAATTCGATGCGTTACATATTATGGATGACATGTGAGATGGGCCGGTAAGCTTTCTGCCTCCTTTAAACTGAATTGTGGAGTGAGACAAGGTGGTATAACATCTCCAAAGCTCTTTGATGTTTACATCAACGACTTGATTGTGGAACTAAGTAACAAAAAAATTGGCTGTCGTATTGACGATGTAAGCGTTAATAACATGTTTAACAACTATGCTGATGATATGGTTTTGCTGGGTCCCACAATCAAGGCGCTCAGGGAGTTACTTGGAGCTTGTGACCATTACGCTGCTGACCATGGGTTAGTGTATAATGTCAAAAAAAGTGAGTACTTGGTTTTCAAGGCCGGGGGTGGTAAATGCCCAGAATCCATACCTCCTTTATTACTTAATAAATGCGAGCTTAAGCGAGTGTATCATTTTAAATACCTAGGGCATTATGTTACCGACGACCTTAAAGACCAAGCTGATATCGAGAGGGAACGTAGAGCGTTGGCGGTGCGATGTAACATGGTGGCCCGCAGGTTTGCACGTTGCAGTGAGACAGTCAAAATTACCTTGTTTAAAGCCTACTGCCAAGTATTTTATACGTGCAGCCTGTGGACGAACTATACGCAGCGCTCCATCAACGCTTTACGTGTCCTATATAATAATGGCTATATAATGCTGATGGGGCTGCCCCGCTTCTGTAGTGCATCAGGTATGTTCGCACAAAGCCATACAAATGACTTATTTGCAATATGGCGCAAAAAACAGCCTCCTTGCTTTATAGAGTTCGGGCCAGCTCCAACAGTATTTTGCGAATGATTGCCGAAAGGTATGACTCGCCTATTTTGAACCAATGTATGTGTAGATGCATGTCCACCGTACAATTGGTAACAAAATAATAATAATTTTAATATTTAAGAATGTTTTTGTTTACTAACATAGTCCTAAGTGTATTGTTACTAACATGATATGAATCCTGTGTTCGAAATAAAAACTATTTTATTTTATTTTATTTATTTATTTTATATTATATTTACCATGTCATAGGTAATAGTGAAACATTCACACGAATAAGAAAATTGATTTAACATTATTCTCTGTCCTGTGCCTCGGTCACAAGCAAACATAAATACTAATCCGCAAATGGCCATTTACGATACAGCATAGTGCATTACAATTTGCACATAGTTTTGCTATTTGGATATAATTTTGAGTAAGTACTTGCTTAATTTTAAAACTCGTAATACTCGTCAATAAACCGCAGAGAAACAGTAGTTCTTTAGCTGTATTTCTCAAAATAATACTACGGATTTCAGTGAACTTCAATACTTTTAGGGCCATACCTCACCGAGATGCCATGGCGACGTGGCCAGCGACGTTCCCATGGCTACGTCTGGTGTCCCTGCGTCGCCAGACTGAGTCGCCCAATCGCGTCGCCAATACATTCAGTTCTGTCTCGACACAGTCAGGAATGGACGTGGAAATTACTGCACTGTATTATTATTGGCGACTGAGTGAGTGACGGAGCATACAAACACGTGCAAACAACTGGCGGCGTCGCTAGGTAGCCAACGTCACCAGTCGCCGCATGCGGAGCGGTTGACTCTGGCTACTCTGGCTACTTGGCAACGCCGCCAGTTGGTCGCCAAGTGAATTATCCGTCATACATCTCAGTATGAACTAGTTGGCAACGTCGCTGGCCACGTCGCCATGGCATCTCGGTGAGGTATGGCCCTTAAACACAGATTTAGTTTATTCTAAATTGAACTTTCCAAAATGTCATAAGCTTTGCTACAGTGAACGTTAGGAATCAGTCGTTGTTTTATTAACGATCTTAAAATATGAACTAGTAAATATTTTTTATAAAAGTTTCCAAAAGTTACTTTATTCTGTCAAATAATAATTTGTTCTTAAACAAATTATCAAAATTTTTGTTCAGCAAATTACGCGGATTATTAGATTTATGACGCAGACGACTTTGAGTAAAAACTTTTATGATTTAATTGATACTTACTTAGTACTTAAATTGATGACTAAATTATGTTAGAGTATTTTACATTAATAGATAAGTAATATTTTAACTATTTTAGATAATATTATGGCAGCCTATAAAAACCCATAGCATTGATAACTTGACTTATTACACGGTCACATTATATAAAGACCTCGCTGGAATGCGAACCTCGCGTCCCGTTCTCCTTTCAACCCTCGCGCTCGCCACGGGCGCAACAGTGATTCGTCCTAGCCAGGTATCGAGATAATGTGACCGGGTTATACTAAATCCACGCTAGTCAGGTGTATGTATATGGTTTAAACTCAAGCTTTCTTTCTTATGATTTTTATTGAGATGATAATTATTTTTAACTTTATGCACAATTAACATTTTTGTACAATGGACGATTAAAGCCTTAAGGCTTTTTATTCCAGCCAACCTTTGGGTGATGCAGAGATAGTAAGGTGGCAGGTGCAGTAATGTTAACTTTATATTTTTTTTTAATAATTTGAGATCTGCCAGCTTTACCTCAGTCTAATTTTAAAAAACCCCGGGATATCAACCCGGGATAGTAACAGTATGTATTCTCACACCGTTATCATAAATATCAAAACCCCATGCAAGATGAAAATGAAAATGAAAAAATATTTTATTTCATATAAGTCAAATCAATGACACTTATGAACGTCGGAGTTTTTATAGTGATCACAGCACGTCTAACTTAACGGCTAAGTTTACTGAGGGTTCGGAACACTACCATGACAGAGAAGACACCCACAAGAAACTCTGCTGGGTTCCTATCGCTCTTTTAGGTGATCACTTCACAAATATTTTATTAAGAAAACAGGACAATTCAGATCCAGGCATTTTTATCGTTTAAGTAATCCTTTACACTGTAATATGATTTCAATATTAACTTATGTTTAATGAAAGATTTAAATTTATTAATTGACAATTCTTTAACTTCCATAGGGAGCTTATTATAAAAACGAATACCATTACCAGCGAAAGAATTACTTATTTTATGAAGCCTAGTGTGGAGAACAGCAAGTTTATTTTTATTTCTTGTATTAACATTGTGTATATCACTCATTTTTTTATATTTGTTTATATTTTTGTGTACATACATTAGATTTTCGAATATATACTGGCAATGCACAGTCATAATCTTAATCACTTTAAATTTGTCTCTAAGAGACTCTCTTGGGCCCATATTATATATACAACGTACCGCTCTTTTTTGCAATACAAATATTGTGTTGATATCAGCCGCACTACCCCACAACAGCCAATTTGAATTGTGTTGTGTTGTGAAGTTGATGTGAATTCAGCAATAAATTCGTTCAACGAAGTCTGTGGCATAGACACTGTCTTGAAAAGGGTCCCTGAATGTATTGAGAAGCGCTCCAGCAATTCGGAAGTCTGTGAAAAGATGAAGAAGTGTATTATTGAATACTACATTCCTAAACATTTTAAAATCACCTTTAAATGTCCCGTTTATGGCCTCAATGACCCAACGGACAAATTGTTACTAGACGGGATTTATTTGGTTATTCATTCGTAAATCTGCGTCCAACGCCCTCAGCGAGTGGTTCTAGAAATGGAGGATAACAGTCAACCCCGAAAAGAGCCAAGGGTTGATGTTTTACAAGAAAAGGAGCCACAAAACTCTCTCGGCAGAGACACCGCTCTCATCTCTGGGATGGCTCTGCACAGTACCTTCCACCATACGACATAACCATACGAATACCATACGACATAACACTATGAAAGTAGCTAAAATAAACTAGCCTAGCTGTTTCTATGTCTGTTAACTGACGTATTTTTTTCACTGCGTATGCTGCTGAAGAAAGCCTACCTGACAAGTTTTCAATATGGGGGCCCCATTGTAATTTACTATCTAAAGTAATACCTAGGAATACTGTAGTGTTAACGATTTCTAATTCCTCATCACTAATCTTAACAATTGGATTTATATTAAGTACGTTTGGCAAGGTAAATTTTACGCATTTTGTCTTGGTTTTATTTAATAACAAATTATTTGAATTGAACCAATACACTATTTCCAAAAGAGAATTATTTATGTAGTCTACCGCAGGTTGTCGTCTATTAATCTTAAAAATAAAGGATGTATCTTCGGCAAACAAAATTATCTCGGGGTTCTTTTTAACTAAATATGGCAAATCGTTTATATATATGAGAAATAGAAATGGTCCTAGTACTGAGCCTTGGGGTACCCCCATTTTAACAACCGATCCAGGCGAACGCTTACCATTTACATCTACTTTTTGTACTCTATCGCTTAAATATGATCTAATAATACCTAAAGCATAATCCCTAACACCATAGTGACCTAGTTTTCCCAGTAATGTCTCGTGTTCGACACAGTCAAATGCCTTAGATAAATCGCAAAAAACGCCAAAAGCATCTTGTGATTCTTCCCAGGCCTCAAATATATGTTCTACTAAATTAGCTCCGGCATCGGTAGTTGAACGACCACGTGTAAATCCGAATTGCTTATCGTGAAGTAATTTATTCTCAATAAAATGACTAATTAATTGATTAAGAATTAGTTTTTCAAATATCTTACTAAACGTAGGCAACACAGATATTGGTCTAAAGTTTGTAGGATCTAGAGTACTACCTGATTTGAACAGAGGTGTTATTTTACTAGGTTTCATAAGATCAGGGAATATACCTAAGTCTACACTATTATTAAAGATGACAGCTAACTCTGGTGCAATAACATCTATCACTGTTTTTAAAATGCTAACAGAGATTCCCCATAGATCAGCTGTTTTCTTAACACTTATTGAATTAAAGATTTTAATAATCTCAAGTGGACTAACATGGCTAAATTTAAGAGTTTTGTTACATTCTGGTACATTTTCTGCTAAGAGAGTGATAGCTGCATTGGATGAGGAGTTCAAAGTAAATCAAGGTAAATTAGTCTCATCTGTAAATTAGTTTCTTGAGTCTAGATATTCGTTATAGGTAGGTACTGTAGGTGACGGTATCTGTAGAAGTCCAGGCGACATAGAACACAAACCCTAGTGCAAGAGTTACCTTTTTTTCAGAAATGAAGTCAAAAACTCACAAAAAAAAATACACTGAAAACAGTATTCCTTTTATTTAAAGAACAATAGGGTACGTATGCTAACAGAGTTATCAACATACGCTCATGTTCTTCAAACACAAAGTTTTCAAACAAGTATAGCACATTTGTGAGGCCGCTTCAAAGGCACAAGAGCACTTACCGCCGCATATTAACGGGGAAGGAGATTCAAGAACGCCGATGCGAAGGCTAAATGTTCAAGTGGAAGGTTATATGGATGAACTGCGCTCGTGTTAAATTGGGTATGTAAGTTCTGTATTATGCTGGTATTCTATTTTTAAATTTTCGTTTTGGTTGAAATATTTTCTATGGTGAATGTTTTAACATTTTGTTCAGCTTTGGACTTGAAAGTCGGACATCGTACTTTCATAATTATACTAATAATATCAGCGATAATCATTAAGAACGACAATTTAAGATCTCAAAATGTTGATGAATGAAGGAACCCACTAAGATTATCCAAATGATTTGGTCAGAGTAGAAAAGTATTAGGGTTTCATAATAACAGCCCATTAATGTTCCACTGCAGGGACAGGCCTCCTCCCGTGACGGAGGGATATTTGGCCTACTAATACCACGCTGGCCAGACGGATAGGTATAGGGTTTTATTTCAAGTTTTCTAGTTCTCTTAGTCGGGTTTTACGACACCCATGGGCTCAGAATGGCGTGATGTCATATTGTATTCTTACTCCGTCACCACACGGAGAATATTAGGGTTTGATATCAATAATTTCTTTCTTCGTTTTTATCGTTGTACAGTCACGAGCATAAATATATTACTATGGGCAGGTTGACAATAACATCTGACATTTCAATGAGTTCAATAATATCTCTCTGCACGAACGCAGCATAAACATCTGATCACTCATTGGCAACATATAATTCTGACAGGCTACAAAGCAAAAATATGTGACGCGCCAGTTTTCTCAAAAATATCTGACATGTCGTCTCGTGCAAATATATCTGACATTTGATAGTTTCTGTATTTCTGCAAGAATTGGTGTGTTTTTCCAGTAGAGTGCATTAATATCTGACTTCAACATGGCGGCATAAATATCAATTACCTTTCTGTAATTTAAATTTATTTGATATAATTTGAGTATTTACATAAAAATAGTTGATTTATATTATATTTATTTATTTTAATAATTAAAATGAATATTATTCCCATTTATTTACTTTAAATAAATACTTTTTCATGATTTAAAGTGGTAATAATATCTATATTCTAAAATAATAAGTATATTTTATTTGTATAAAGTATAATTATAACAATATATAAATAATAATAACAGGGACGTAATTATACCTTCACTGTTTTCATACATTAGACATTAATATTTGTATACTATTATTATTCGTAAATAACATAATGAATTATTTTTATATTTGCTATTGCTCCTATTTATTCATTATCATAATCATCTCAGCTAATTGATGTCCACTGCTGGACATAGGCTTCCTCACGTGCTTTCCTCCTCCTCCTCCTCCTCCTCCTCCTCCTCCTCCTCCTCCTCCTGTGGGGAAACCCCTCACACGGTGGACCGACGACGACCTCGTAAGGACGGCGGGAAGCCGATGGATGAGGGAGGCGCAGGACCGCACAAGGTAACAATATTTAGAGGAGGCCTATGTCCTATTTATTATTCTTACCTAATTTAAATTTATTTGATATAATTTAAGTATTTACATAAAATAGTTGGTTTATATTATAGTAGTAGTAGTTAGTAAACTTACATCTAATTTGTTAGTACTTATACTCTATTAGTGACAAATTTATATTTATTAAGTTGCCAACAATCTGACAATTTCCGCTTTCGGCTATTTCCCTCAGAACATTGTTATCGCTCCCCCGTATTCGGCGCAATAACGAACCTGCTTTTTTGCGTAAAAAGGCACCAAAACTATCCACGCGCAAACTATCCATGTGCAAACATGGCTAAGGCGCTACAAAAACGTGGCAACTTTAACAGTGCTAATGAAATCTTTTAATATAAATGGAACCAGTAATTTGTTTGATAACAAGCCGTGAGACTGACTGTCGTAGAAACCGTTTTTCATGACCACTTTTAGGTCAGTAGTAGGTAAACTAATGGCCACCATACACTTACACCTGAAGCCTCCCTAAATGGTATCTACTTGTTTCTTGTTGGGGATTTAGTCGAACATGTAGTGCACACATGTAATCAGAATAACAAAGTAATTAAATAATTTCGTAATTCGTTGCATCTGTTATTCTGACTTGGTTCATATATAAGTATCTGCTGCAGTATAACAGTTTAATACACAACTCTCACATAGTCCGTAAAAGGTTTCATGGAAGAACTCATACGCTTAAACTTATAGATTTTCCGCCCAGGATCCCGGACTTAATCCTTTAAAAAATTGCGGGGTTTAATGTTCAGCTATAAGATCAATCTAAGGTTCAAACCACAACACAAGGTAAAAACGGTCCCTACGACAATTAGTCTCACGGCTTGTTATTAAACAAATTACTGGATCCATTTATATCAAAATATTCCAATCCAATCCATTAGCTAATGGACGTCTGCTGGACATGGGCTCCCTCCAAATAGGTATTATTGCGTGATACTGTGCCTCACTCATCCATCGGTTTCCCGCATCCTTAACCAAGTCGTCGGTCCACCGTGTGAGCGGTCTCCAATAATTGTTATGCATAAAAGTCCATTTAACAAAGAAGGTTTTAGACTAATAACATAAAAGTAGGACCAATGTATAATAACAAATATTATTATAAAAATACATCATTATGTTATATACTTATTATTTTAGAATATAGATATTATTACCACTTTAAATCATGAAAAAGTATTTATTTAAAGTAAATAAATGGGAATAATATTCATTTTAATTATTGAAATAAATAAATATAATATAAATCAACTATTTTTATGTAAATACTCAAATTATATCAAATAAATTTAAATTACAGAAAGGTAATTGATATTTATGCCGCCATGTTGAAGTCAGATATTAATGCACTCTACTGGAAAAACACACCAATTCTTGCAGAAATACAGAAACTATCAAATGTCAGATATATTTGCACGAGACGACATGTCAGATATTTTTGAGAAAAGTGGCGCGTCACATATTTTTGCTTTGTGGCCAGTCAGAATTATATGTTGCCAATGAGTGATCAGATGTTTATGCTGCGTTCGTGCAGAGAGATATTATTGAACTCATTGAAATGTCAGATGTTATTGCCAACCTGCCCATAGTAATATATTTATGCTCGTGACTGTACAATATATTTGAAAGTTTAAATAAGTTAACTTTTAAGACACCCTTATGATAATAAATATGCTGTGGTGGTACTATCCGTAATACAAGCAAATAAAATATAAATATAATATAATATTTTCTTAAGGTAATTTTATTAGTTTGGTCAACTTTGAACCACACAAGTTGTTCACATAAATATTTACGTTATGTGCACAATACCGTGTGACATGTTTCCTGTTATTCAGTTAATAGTTATGTTAACGGAACAACGAACATAATAAATCATAAAACATTCTTTTTTTTGTGGCAATAGTCAGCGAGTGTAGTTATTATATTCTTTTTTTGTATAAACAAAATTACTTCTACGTGAGAGATCAAGCCCTGTGCCCGGAAGACTTTTAAAGACATGAAGTTGAAAGAAGAAAGACTGTGAAAAAAAATTGGTACTTGAGGCGGGACTTGAACCCACGTCTCTGGACTATACGCGTCCAGCGCCATGACAACTAGGCCACCCGAGTATCCGTCTCGTTTACCAAATATAACCATTTTTTTACAGGGCGCCAACTCAACTGTACAACGCTAAAAGCTTAGTACGACTACATTACTTAAAAAAAAATGAATTAATACGAGAATACCTATTGTGTGACAATTTGACAACTAAAAGTTAAATTAACCTAATTTTTAATGATTTTTAGTTACGTGAATTGACTTACAGGTGAATTCCTAAACCAAAAAACGTGCACAAGAATCTCAAACATTTCGTCACACCCATGTCAATCTCAGGCACGTAAGTAATTTTACGGAACCACAGTACAACCAGTATCTATAGTCTATCTCGGCCGAATATTTATTATAAATGCCTACGGCTGCGGCTGCGCGGTACGTAAACATGCGATAGGGCTGCCCACCTCTAGCTTTTTATTTACATTTACTTACTTTCCCGCTCGTTACTGCGGCACAGTCGCGACTGTTCACTGCGCAAAGCCACCTCTATCGTGAGCGTGTAGGTATAACTCACGTTTCATCCGTTTCTATGAAGTCGAAATACTGTATATATTTGTACTATGACGGAACGTTTATTCGTGTAAAATAAGTTAACCCTATCAAGCTGTCAGTCATTTCCATATCAATTCCCTTGTCGTATACATTATGCAAGGCTGTTCTGAGTTAATATTTGTCTTGGATGTGCGTTCTTCGTGTTTACTCGACTGTGTGTAGGTCAGGGTTAGATCTTTTGTTGCTTAAGTTTTATATTTAGGTCTTAAGGTAGTAAAGACGGAGATGTTTTGTGAGTAAAAAAATATATAGTTTAGTTGCCCCATTTCATTTCATAGTGATCACCAAAGTCGACTTAGGGAGAGTTCGCAGATGTTATTTCTTCGAATAAATAAATTTTCCTTTAAATAGTAATACCAATTATTTTGGTCAGTTAAATATTAATAGCTTGAATTCTGCCGCTGGATGTAGTATATTAATAGGTTGTTATGTTGATTAAATTTTTTGTGGTAATGGATTTAAAATGTAGTTTAATAAAAACCGTAAATATAATTTGTAGCTGCGGAAACAACTGCCTTTATTTTAAAAACGTTGAAATCACAAACTTAATGACCCTAAGGGCTGTCAGAGTCTTGGACATTTTAACTCGAACCGACTAAAACAACGGTGAATTTCCTATTTGTTATGATTGTGTTAACGAAGCAGTATGACCTGGAGAGATCCTCCTTTCTTCTAAACTGCCATACCCAACAGGGTCCATATTGTATCTGAGATATTATAAGTAACACCTTTTTGTAACAAATATGAAGTCAATAAAGATATTGAGTATTGAGGTCTTAGAAAACTTCAGCGGACTTAAAAGACAACAAAAAAAAATTGGTTATGAATACTATTTTGCTTCAAATAATTACAAAGAGAATTATACGCTTCCTACACGTAGCATCTATCCCCTAGAGAGGTACCTAATGTACCGACAATAAAGTGAGTACGTTAAATGATGTTCCCACAACACTAAAGTGTTCTAAAGGGCACGTCGACGGCTACAGAGTGACACTGAGCGGATATAAAGTAGTCATTACATTATAGTGCACTGACTTAATAGCTACGTTACTTACAAGACTTTTCATGTCTTTGTTTCTGTTGTGGTTTGTTATACTTTTAATGAGGCAGTGCAGGTACGGGCTGTTTCTAGTGACGAATGGAAACTAAGCCTAATTATACCACGATGGCTAGATGTACTGGCTTATGGTTGTACGCTCAGTTTTAGGCCTGGCCTATTGACGCATGACAGAGGGAAATAAAGTCTACTCATACCATACTGACTAATCGGATTGGTACAGATATGTTTATTGAGTTTTCTTTCTTTTTTTTCCTATAGTCGACTTTTATTTCGCTTCAAATAATTACTAAGAGAATAATACGTTCCTTGCACGTAGTTTGTCCCCTAGAGAGTTACCTAATGTACTGACAATAAAGTGAGTACGTTAAATGATGTTCCCACAACACTAAAGTGTTCTAAAGGGCACGTCGACGTCTACAGAGTGACACTGAGCGGATATAAAGTAGTCATTACATTATAGTGCACTGTCTTAATAGCTACGTTACTTACATGATTTTTCATGTCTTTGTTTCTGTAAAGGTTTTGTAATAGCCCTATAATGTGCCAATGCAGGTAAGTAGCTCTTTTTAGTGACAGAGGAAAACTAAGCCTACTTGTACCATGATAGCTAGACCGGTTGGTATGTGGTTTTACGTTTTGTTTTCCCATAAACGGCTTTCATGACAGAACGGCAACAGCTGCATTTAAACATTTTATTACAGAACAGTATTTCGCTGCGAATAATTACAACGAGAAATTATACGTTCCTTGCACGTAGTTTGTCCCCTAGAGAGGTACCTAATGTACCGACAATAAAGTGAGTACGTTAAATGATGTTCCCACAACACTAAAGTGTTCTAAAGGGCACGTCGACGTCTACAGAGTGACAATGAGCGGATATAAAGTAGTCATTACATTATAGTGCACTGACTTAATAGCTACGTTACTTAGGGACAGATGTACCATTTTTGGTTAAATATTTTATTTTGAGTTTACCGACAGTATTATGGCAATCGTGCTTATACCCCGTGATATTTAGTTATTTCGGCTATAACGTTATGTTTTCTTTAGTCGTATAAGTACCATACAAAGTTAGATATTTGGGTTCCAAGAGGATCAGGTGAAATGGTACAAATATCCCCGATCCCGGGTCAATTGTACCAGTAATTCTAAGTAATAAAACTCAGTGCTTTAATTAGAAAAATATGTATTCAAAAATGGTAAAACCTCACCAAATTAGCCTTAAGGCGAACCACAAACAAAAAACAGTTAACTTCTTAAAAACTGTTAACAAAAAAATCAAAAACAGGAAACTGAACTTGTCTAGACTTTGAAAAGTATAACCGAAGATTATAAAGACAAAGATTATAAAACAGGGTTTTTAAGTCTTGCAGACTATTCACTTGTACTCGTAGAACTTAGAATTAGCATTAAATAACTAAAATCAAAAAACAGCTTTTTATATGGCGAAACATTTGGAACGACTGTCCCCGTGGTACAATTATCCCCAGCTAGAATATCACCATTTGCTATTACTTCTAGCTAATCAGTCTTCATTATTGGAATAACATCAGTAAATATCTGCCGATCGTTGTAGTTAACGTGCAATAGTCGCCTCTTGGTCTTCTGTAAACACTTTTTTTGATGATTTGTATCCCATTGATATTACAGCTTCATCCGTTGAATTTTCTCTTGAAATAATGTTATGGGGTCAATTCTACCACGGGGACACTTGTACCTGTACAACCGTCCCCGCAAAATTGCTACAATCGTCCCCACTGGATCATTTTATTAAAAAGTAAAATATCTCCTGAATTTGAATTTGAAACTACACAAATTAGTTAACAATGTAAAGCCAACAACACTAGGAAACGATTAAAACCAATATTGAGTAAAAATGTAGCTTAGATTTGCTGTTATAAGGAATTAAAAATTTATCAAAAAGTTACGTTCAGTGCTCGGGAATTTCTATTCTCTGCCACAAGTGTCCGCGTAGAACCATGGGCGCGGCCGATTGACGGTTACTCGGCATGCGTTACAGGGGTCGACTGCGGGGAGGGGAATGTGCGTGCGATGCGTAGTTATTGAAATATTCGCGATGGTACTACCGTACCCTGCTACAAACGTACCCGGTCTACCCCGATTTTTCATGTCTTTGTTTCTGTAAAGGTTTTGTAATAGTCCTTTAATGTTCTGGGGGCGGGGGGTTTCTTTTAGTGACAGAGAAAATCTGGGGCTACTTATGCCATGGTGGCTAAATAGATTGGTAGTTTAGTCTTTTTTTATTGAAACTTTTAAACGTAGTCCATGTAAGTTCCATTGTAACTTAATACTTTATCAATACAAACTTTAACTAATATAAAACCTTTTTTCTTTCGTTTTCCCCTAGTCAGGATTTACGACACGCATGGAGTGACTTGGGGTGAAGACACCGGATAAATTTTACCAAGTGTATTTGATTTTATTTGGTTTTAGGTTATTTATAACTAGCTCGTGTAAACGAGGTTTGGGGGTTGAAATGCAAGAGTTTTTTGCATAATACAAATTATTGTATTGAGGCTTTAGCAATACTAAGGGAGGCATTATTAGACTGTTATAATGATTTAACAGGGGCAGGGTTCAGCAAGCATGAAAGCCTTTTGGTACTTGTTGTATTAATAGCGTTTCGGTGTTACCGAACGTCTCCCCTAACAACAAAGTCTTTCTTAATATCACACTTAAGGCCGAATACTCTAACGTCTGTTAAAGTTAAGCGGCGCTTAAACTAGAAATTCTCATACAAATGTCTAGTTTAAGCGGCGCTTGTGAGTTGAGTTTGAGTATTCTTTAACTATTCGTTTACAGCTAGGTATTCATAAAAATCTATTACAACAAGAGCCATAATAGTCTTTTGATTTTTCTCCAAACTATTACGAATGCATATAATAATCGATGTTGAATAAATAAAAATGTTCTCTATGCGCACACTTCTAGATTATGTGCAGCGCTTCAAGCGCTTTATCTACCAAGAATAATTAAAAGGCTCACAATTTCATACCAACAAAATTGAAATGAACACATTCACTTGTTAATTACAAAGGGACGTAGTGCTTTTGATGCTATTCTGTTTAAGAACTCTGTGCATAAAGGAGTGTGTATGAGTTTCACATAATGCCTACGATGACTGTTGAAAATTAAAAAGAAATTGCTCAAAAGTACTTGTTACGTTGAAGTTAGCGTTGGAGTAAATAAATTTCGTGTTTGCTTTTTAGGCTTTTTATAAATTTTCGATATGGGATGCTTGTGATGCTTTTAATCTATACTAATATTATAAAGAGGTAAAGTTTGTGTGTTTGTGACGTTTTAAGGGATAATCTCTGGATCTACTAAACCAATTTAAAAAATTATTTCTGTGTTGAATAGTCCGTTTATCGGGGAGTGTCATAGGATATATAGTATCACGCTATGATAGGAGTGGAGCAGTAATGAAATATGTTTAAAAAAGGGACACGTTTTTTCGCCGCCCAACGAAGTGGGCACGTGTCAGCTAATTGTAAATAATGTAGTGTGATGTATGTAGAATAAAACGACAAAAATACTTTTCTTCATGTAATAAAGAAAAAATAAGTTTTTATTATAGAAAATTTGTAGTTTTGTATGTTTACTAACTATTTTGTATGAACATCAATATACAATAATGTTAATATATTCTAATAAATAAAAGTAATACACTAAATATTTCATATTCTATCAAAATGTTTACCCATTTACCCACAAAAAACATCATCAAACCAAATTAATTACAATCCGAACAAAATTCGTTAAACTTTTTTTATATAAAACCTTTTTGGTGGCCATAGTGCTAAATGATTCAGGCAGGCGTTATTCACAACAACACAGCGTTGGGTTACCAAGTAAAAAAAAAACATTTTATTCACTCGATCGAAAGCAAACATAATTTAAAAATTTAATTAAGTAAGCGGCAATTTTCTTTGAGCGGAAAATAATTGGTTATTAATTTAAAATTTATTTAGAACTTTCGATAACAGGTGAGCAATATTTGGTATGGAAAATGTGTTAATTATTTATAAGGATACCAGGTAAAAAGCAGCTTACTGAAAAAGAAAGTTGTATTTGACAGAACAAAAGAATAAATAGGTATTACTACCTGTGTTTATATTATTAGGGCTAGTCGGTGCGGTTAGGCCCCGGAAATCATAATGTTGACCACATAGGTTGCATATTGGAGAAGGGCCAAATAAAGAGCACTCGTAAACGACGCGCATGTATGACTCGCATAATGAATGTGGATGAGGCCCAATCTATTTGCCAGGACCGTAGCAACGTCGTCGCCGTCGTAGCGTACAAGTAGCGTTTTATGTGCCCCGGACGGGTTAAGGCATGAGTTTATCTTATGTAATAGAGGTTCGGGGGTTAAATTCCAGGAAATTTTTGCATGATATACAAATTATTGTATTAAGGCTATAACGATACTTATTTTTATTATTTTATTTTTATTTATTATTAGGTTCACCAACAGCTATTTACACTTAAACATTTCTTCCTTAATTAGCTACGTTTAACATTACAAGTGTAATAACTACATAAAGGCGAACACCGCATGCAACTACTTATGATAAGGAAGGCATAATTAGACTGTTATAATGATTGAACAGACTCACTTTCAGTAAGCATGAAAGCCTTTTCCTACTTGTGGTATTAATAGCGATTCAGTGTGTTCCGAACGTCTCCCCAAACAACAAAGTCTTTCATAAGTTGTTATATTCTTAGTAAGTTAAAAAAAGTATAAAATTGTTTTAAATACGAGTATCGGTTTCCGATCACTGTGAGGGTTTGCTCATCTTATTCAAGGCGACTGAATGAAATGAATGAATAAAGTACAGTTGTACCACAGCAGTGCATACATTTTTGTGTGCAGTACATAACATGACAAAAATGATATACGAGTTTACACAAATGTACATATTATCTTACATGACCTTTAAGTGTGACTGAAACTCATAACCTAGGACCTTCTAAACACCATTTAAAATAATGACGACCTCGGTGGCGCGCCGGTAAAGCCAGCGGCTGCCGCGCATGAGGTTGTGGGTTCGATCCCCACGCAGGACAATAATTTGTGAGATCCACAAATTAGTGTCCTGAGTCTGGGTGTTATATGTGTCCGTTAATTGATGTTTGTAAAAGTCCCCGCGACACAGGGCATGATCCCTAGTGCGGGAGTTGTCTTTTCTAAAGAAAAAAAGAAAAAGAAAAGAAAAAATGTCTTAATATAAACACGACAATACATAATCTTACTTACATATGACATACATATCCTAAGTGCATACTCATAGACGCAGTCGGGCGCCATGACAGTAATAAGCGATGCACACAACCATTATAAGTTATGTGAAGGTCTGGTTATAGTAATGTGGTGTAGGGTCTTAGATAAAGCGGAGATATTAAAATACACGACGTGGGGTCGTAGCACATATAACGTAACATAAACGGATCGGCATGTATCAATTCGAGCCCTTTAGTATTGTTTGCATGAAACTCCTTACTGTAACGCACACTAATCGGAATCGTAACGTAATCGGATTTTTGACGTTTGACACCGAAGAAAAAGGCGAGGCGGTGCCGATCCGTTTACGTTACGTTAATGTGCTAGGACCACAAGGAACCAATGATACAAGTCGCTTGCTGAATGGTAAGCCCATAGTCGTTCGAACTAGAAAGTCAATTAAAAAAAGCCTCCAACTAGAATTTAAAAATTATTATTATTATTATTTTATTTAAAAATTTCGATACCCGATTACGATATTTATACAATTATGTTTACAAATTAGTCAAAAGAATTCCAATCATGTTTTTGTCTTAGTAACTAATTGTGAGGTTAATAATACATTAAATAAACAAAAGTCGTGTAAAAAAATCCACTCCTTTTTAAAAAAATTGTTAAAAGGGACAGCTTTACATCAAATCTTCTTACAGTTATGTCTGACAAGCGCGTGGTATTTTTATGCTATTTTTATTTATTAAGTACTGAGAATATCAAACCTGCAGTCATTGATTTATTGTAAATCAATGCCTGCAGTGCGACATCGAGTGATGAAAATCATAAATTCTACAAGAAAACGTTAAGAGAATCATTATCGGCTTTCTATGCTAAGAACTAACTACTTTACTTACAGAGTAGTTTGCTATAACATAAAATATAATTGCGCTATCCGCTTATAATGAAACCCCACTTCTCCGTAAAGGATAATGTTTAGAGCTTAAGATACCTTAATGGAAACATGAAAGCATCTAAAACTATTGCATAAATAACTGAACACATAAACAGAAATCGTATATTATGGAGGTTCATTGCGATACCTTGAAACACAAACATAATTATTAATATACATGTACACAACGCCATCTAGTTCCAAACTAAGCGTAGCTGGTACTATGAGTAGGTACTAAACAACTGATATTTTTTAAATATATATTTTAATGTTAAATATTGAAGAGAACTTATTATTTTTAATAATGCTTGGTTTGCTCTTACACCAATTAATTTCCCATAAAAATAATATGTACCTAATAATAAAACGCGATTATTTAAAAGTTATGTAAAACATAGAATAAATAAAAATAGTTTCTTTATTTCGCTTTCAAAAAATCTTGCCACATTTGTTAATAATATAAATAGGTACATTTTATAAATATCGCTGTCAGTGACTCCATACGCAAAAGTTATGTGATGTACGCAAATGAGAAGATAAAATGCTACTGAAAATAGTTCCGTTTGTTCAACATAAAACAAAGATGTACTGACTTTGTAGAACAATAATAATATGCATATAGTGCTTAATTTCTCCGTGTGGTGACGGAGTAAGAATACAATATGTCACCACTCCATCTTATCCCATGGATCCGTGAATATTATCTTTACGAAGTAAAAAGAAGGAAAACTTGTAATTAAATTTAAGATACCTGCATGTTCATGCAGAATGTCCAGTAGTGGACGTCGATGGGCTGATATGATGATGATGTATTGTATGCATTTTGTACTTGGATTAAAATCTTATTTGTATTTCTTTTAAAAGTTATCTTCGATACTAACGCCACGATTAGTGGTTATATTGGAAGTTTTTTAACCCGGGCAAAGGGAACTATATTCCCACCTAATTAGCAACTCTAACGACCTTGTAATAAAGGTCAAAAACAATGAAAAAACTAAGTTACTTGTGCCCGTTTAAGGGTTTAAGTTTTTTAACCAGGTCTGGTACCAGAAGTTTAATGTTACAGAGCAGAAGACTATTCTTACCACTTTATTGAGTTGCACACAACATCACCTTAATATCAACCAACTAGCCTATTGCAGCCCATTGCTGGACTTAGGCCTCTCACAACACGCGCCACAGAACACGGTCCTGCCTTCCGCATCTCAGACCTTTTTGACATCACCTTACTTATAATTAAACACTAATTAATAAATTATTTAACCAAGGTTTGAAGGTATAATTGACTTTGATAAACATATAATAGTTAGTGTCAAGAATTAAGTAATAATACAGCACCATTAATTACAGTAATAAAGGTACTTTAACGAGCGATAGTAAATATCGAATGTTGGTAGAAAAACAGCTATACCTGGCTCGAGTAGACTGAGATGGGGTACTTTATCTAGTTTTATTTGACACTTGCTCTGCTTGCCTTAGCTTTTATAGTAAACTAGATTTTACTTGTGGTTCTGCTTGCTTACTTTTCGGTTATAGTAGCAAATTATAGAATTTGTTTTATGACTATTCCTAAGCCGTATTAGTAAAAAGATACAGCCAAATCCGAGCAGTAGTTTTTGTGTAAAAGTTTTTCATAGGCATACTTACCTTATTTATCAGATTTTTATGCTAAGAACTATAAATATACATTAGGTAAATAAGACAAGATCTACCTAAATCATCGACTCAAATGGTTTTTTGTTACTATGGTCTTCTGTCAGCGGCCATTTTACTTTACATTTACTTACTTTTATTTTATTTTATTTTATTGGGGAAAACAAACAATTGTACAATGTATCTTATAACTAGTTATATAATAAAAATAGATTAATGTACAATCCACGGCGTTTCCACATCTATATCTATATCTATATACTTATAATAAAACTGTAGAGAGATCAATTCTGTACATTGAATATATGTTAAAAATTAATATTGGAGGATGAATGGTGATCGATACTAATGCCAAAAATGCAATCAATAATTTTTTTGTCTGTCTGTCTGTCTGTCTGTCTGTCTGTATGTGCACGCATGGGTCAAAAACGACTGAAGGCATTTTAACCAAACTTGGTACAATTGTAGTCTATACTCCCGGGCACCTGCCCGGGAGTATAGACTACAATTGTACCAGCCTATAAGGTTATAGTACCTATAACCTTATAGGCTGTATAACATAACGCTAAGACACATAGGAGCTGAGCAGTGACGAAAAATTTGAAGCAAGTCGGTTGAAAAAAAGCGCGTTCGAGCTCTTATCATCGCATACGTTGATCATACGCCAAAAATATGTATTACAAAAATAATGGTCTTCAAAAGATGAACAAAAAAGTCCTGAATAGTATATATCTATCTTTTATATATTAGCCACAATAACCTGTTTAATCGTTAGCGTTTTCTTCAAAGTGTATTAAATACATAAATATATTGTAATTTGCATAGACATATCTTTTTTAAACTCCCATATTTCAAAAGTACACTTTAATACCTTATTCATAAAAAAAAAATTATAGAAATCGGTTTATAAACACACAAGATTTAGATGAAAGAAAATTTCCAAATGTCGCCGCGCCAGTATGAGTACGGCTGTACAGTTGATTTTTGTTAACGTCCGAAGCGGCCAACCGGTGCATCTATATAATTTTATTCACATTGACTCTTAATGCGAACGGACGTGGTTCTTATTGACTCTTCTCGGAATAAGCGCGCTTTAGATATTAAAATACATAGATACGTACTTTTTAGGTATTAAGTTTAAAGTATTACGTTTTCTCCGTGTGGTGACGGAGTAAGAATACAATAGGTACCATCCTATTGTATTCTTCCAACCACCCCATCCCTTCCCATGGGTGTCGTAAAAACCGACTAAGAGACTATCCGTAAATATTATCTTTACGAAATAAAAAGAAGGAAAACTTGAAATTAAACCCTGTACCAATCCGTCTGGCCAGCGTGGAATTAAAAGGCCAAGTATCCCTCCGTCGCGGGAGGAGGCCCGTCCCTGCAGTGGGACATTAAAGGGCTGTTATGATGATGAAATTTAAAGTAGGTAATCTATCTATCTATACTATAATAAAACTGTAGAAGTCAAAATGTCTGTTCTTTTCGAAAATTCAGATAAAAATTATATATAAAATCTAGAAAAAAGTCAAAAAGCAACACTTACAATTTTTAGAATGAATGTCTATCTGTCTGTCTGTCTGTTTGTTACCGCACATCTTTAAAACGAATTAAAATTTATTAGAACAGACCAATACAAATCAGGGGTCATGAAAAATGGATTTGGTTCAATGTTGAATGAATTTAAATTTCGATTCTTTTGTTCACGAGATGGCGTTACCAGTATTAATCATAAAATAAATGAGTTTTTAAATAATCTATTACTATTTTATTATTAAGTGCTATTAATAAGTTATTCCTTTTAAATGTTAATAAAATTAACCAATTATAAGTCTTATTAAATTAAATCAATTATAAGTTTACTTGATTGTTATATTTTTGTGTTTTTCGTAATTGAAACGCAATTTAATTAAATATACATTGTATTAGTAAGCTATTAATCTAAAGTATCAATTATTCTTTTGGTATTAATTTAGTTAAAACTGTAGTAGTTACTGGTCAACGTAAAAGTATGCAACAGACTCCACCTGTTTCTATTAATGTAAATAAATACAAATACAAATAACCCTTATTAGTTAATCACAGGTACAAAACATCTGATAAAAATAAATAGTCTTTCCCTGTATTGCTAATATTGGCGTACAAACTTCATTTTTTAAAGTTAAACTATACCTATACTTAATCATAAATATTAAATTGAATTAAAATAACATTCCTTTTCTCACAATCTTATTATAACTGCAATTATAACACACTTATATAACTATTTAATAATTAATAATATATGGGTATAATATAACAGACAACATAATAAGTAACACGTTTTTTCTTTATAAAATCATTTTACACAATGTTGCTATTTGTCAACATTAAAAAAATACAAAACTAAAAATAAAAAATAAAAATACAATCACAAATCATTAAATTATTATTGAAAGTGTTTCTGTTTATTTTATTAAGTAATTCAAAAATACTGCACGCAGTTTATTTTTTGCTAGATGGTAAAAGGTGTTAGGTACAATAATTTATTTCAGCATTTTTTTTACAAAAGACAAATCACACACTAGCCAATTTAACGGACACAAAGAACATCCAGACTAAGGACAATAGTCTGTGTATCACAATTGTCCTCCATGGGAATCGAACCCGCGACCTCATGCACGCCAGCCATGTAATGCGACCGCCGCGCCACCGAGGCAGGTAATTCTGCCGCACCATAACGTGGCGTGCAAATGTATTCATTCATAATTAATTAGCGATTATCCGTGTGGTGACGGAGTAAGAATACAATATGTCACCTCCCCATCTCATCCCATGGGTGGCGTAAAACCGCCTAAGGGACTATCGGTGAATATTATCTTTACGAAATAAAAATGAAGGAAAACTTGAAATTAAACCCTATGCCAATCCGACTGGCCAGCGTGGTATTAGTAGGCCAAGTATCCCTCCGTCACGGGAGGAGGCGCGTCCTTACAGTGGGACATTAATGGGCTGTTATGATGAAAAGCGATGTCATTTATTTTAACTTACAAATTTGACAACAGATGGCATTGTGCCTGTGACGTCATTTTCAGTATCGCGGTGTTAAGATTTTCCTTGAAAGAATGACGTTCGCTCATGTCTTTCAGTATAAGTTTAGACACAGTCTTCATAGATATATGTATATTATTATGATAAATAAATAGATCTGTCTTTGTAAAGGTCTGTTTTTGAAAAGGTTTTGGTTCGTTCGTTAATTTTACAATTCGTTTGTAGGTATATCTGTTTGTTATAAGGTTTACAAAACGATTTTTCAGTATTAAATCGAATTGCGAAGTAAGTAACATCCGCCACGCGAACGAAGTCGCGGGCACAACAGCTAGTATTACAATATAAGTACAGTTAAAACTAGTTGCATCTTACAATACTACTACTTAAATCTAGGTCTAGTCTAGGTAAAGTAAAAATAAACAAAAATGAATTTTAGGTGTAGGTAATTACTCATGCTGATGAAGCGCTTGCACGATAATATTTTTGAATTCGTTACAAGTGGTGGAGAAAATATCAATGTGAACAAAAAAAGCATTGTAGTTCCTAACCATTACATGGAGGGGTGCTCGCTCACCAGCATTCGTACGACTAGCTGTCGTGGCAAATAGAGGGTAGGCACGTGTCTCTCTTCTAACCACTGTTCTAGGCACAACATAATAAAGAGCACCAACAAGCTCTGTACAATTATAGTTATTGTTGACCAAATCAAAGAGCATCATAGCCTGGAGTAACAATCGTCTCGAGTGCAGGGTAAGCAGATTGTATTTATGAAGTGACTCATTGTATGTGTGCTGTCCGAGCCGACATTTGTATTGCATCGACCGCAGAAACTTACGCTGCACTCTCTCGACTGCATGGTCGTACTTAGCGTAGTATGGGGTCCAAATTACACAGGCATACTCTACCTGAGGTCGCACAAGAGAATTAAATAGGTGTAGGTATGTGGTTGGGCATTTGAAGTCTACAGAGGACCTCATTACAAAGTTATAGATTTTAAAAGCATTGGCGGTAATTTTGTCGATATGTAGATCTAAGTGGAGTTTACTGTCCAAACATCATTTTTGTCCTTTCCTTTTTCTCTTTGTTCATATTCATTACTTCTAGTAAGACGCGTTTCATCCCTTTTCATTTAAAGCAAGACAAACGGTAAGCTTTCATCTTTTTAGTCACTAACCTTACTTTTAAACTTTGCCTAATATATTCATCTCTCACAAACTAAATGCAAGTTGCATGCATAAAATATAAGGACTACTCTTCCCGGATCATAACAGCCCATTCATGTCCTACTGCAAGGACGGGCCTCCTCCGTAACGGAGGAATACTTAGCCTACTAATACCACGCTGGCCAGACGGATTGGTATAGGGTTTAATTTAAAGTTTTTCTTCTTTTTACTTCGTAAAGATAATATTCACGAATAGTCCCTTAGTCGGATTTTACGACACCCGGTTGTCACCACACGAAATAAATTTTCCCGGATATTTGATAATAAATAATTTATTTCAGTAATATTACATTTAGCTGCCTACACGGATAACTAAAAGCATGGTACTATCGTGGCCAAGTTCAGAAAGGCCTTATATTGCCGTTGCACATTAAACATCTAAAAAGATTCCATACTAATAGAAAAATCTTCAACAATCTTCTCAACTCTAACAAGCTGTGAATAAAACCTTTTCAACCTCGTTAGTACAATATTTTTTCATCCGTAGACATTAATTCTAGTAATCTTCGGCCGTTCAGAGAATGCGTTCCTGACACGTCGCGATTGAACTGACGCAGTAACTTTGTAATGGCGTTGCAGTTACGATAAAAATATTTTTGCTGGTTGTTTATCGTTTTAACTATTGATGAGCATTAAAACAACATTATTATATCAATAATTAATGAATGTTATAATGTTGTGTCAAACTGAGTGTCAAATAACTTGGTAAACAATATTTTTCTAAATCTACACTGCGCTATTACAAGGTTATGTCAGCGCTTTATATTTGTAGTGCTGTGCCAACAATAACAGTGAATAATAGTATCGTAATCTGTTCTTATCGATACAGTTATACTTTATAAAATAATACGTTTTGTTTTTCTTTTCAAGAATTTGAAAATAATGGACTTTAGAATAACTTTTATTAAATATAAAAATAAAAGTACATTAAATACAAAGTAGCATTTTTATATTTAGGTTGAAAATGGTAACCCCAAATGGCGTTATGGGCCGCCATTTTGTGACGCTGAAACAGTCGTCTGTTGTCGTTTCGTGCGCATAGACCACGTTCTTCAAGTGTTTGCGATCTGTTGTTATTTGACTTTGATTGTGTCTTATATTGCGTTCTTTTTACTGTTGGTGCATAATAATGCCTAAACGTGGACAAACATTGAAAACTGGAGCCCGTGAGTTAATTATCAAGCTGCAAGATTACTTTGAGCGGGAGCGGCAAAATGGCGGACCCCTGGTTCCTGTCGAAAAAGTACAAGAACGCGTCTCTCAGGCGCTTGGAGTTAGCAAACGAACGATTACAAATATTAATAAAGAAAAGTTCGGCTCTACTGGCATGGAAGATAATATTTTACGTACTCCGAAGAAGAAACGTAGAACTAAACCCGTGACAGATATTGATACCTTTGACGCCGATGCAATCAGAAATCATATATATGGTTACTATTCCAGAAATGAATATCTCAACAGGATGAAGCTTTTGGCGTCGTTAAGAGAAGCTGGACTGTTTAGCGGGGGTAAAACTGCTTTAACGAAAATCTTAAAAGATATTGGTTTTTCGTATAAAAAAACAGACAAAAGAAAAATTTTATTAGAACGATACGACATCATTTTGAAACGGATAAGTTTCTTGAGAGAAGCAAAAAAAATTGATAACTGGGATAATGTCGTGTTCATTGACGAGACATGGCTAAACGCCAATCACACGGTTTCCCGTTCTTGGACGGATGATACACAAGCGTCGACGTCGAAAGTACCAATGGGTAAGGGGGCTCGTCTGATAATATGCCACGCAGGTACTGCAAAATACGGCTTTGTGGAGAACGCTTTACTGGCATTTCAATCAAAAACCACAAATGACTACCACGAGGAAATGAATGCCAGTACATTTAAAGAGTGGTTCCAGAACGTGCTTTTGCCCAGCCTACCAGAGCCTTCTGTAATATTGATGGATAATGCCTCCTATCACTCGTTTCAAATACAGAAACCACCTACCCAAGCTAATAAAAAAGAAGAAATGGTTGCTTGGTTACAAGCAAAAGGCATTGACGCAAATATGCAGATGCTAAAAGCAGAGCTAATTAAGTTAGTGAAAGAAAATAAAGCGGCAAATGTGCGATACGAAATCGATGAAATGGCTTTGGAGTACGGTCATCGCGTTCTAAGAATTCCACCGTATCATTGCCAATATAACGCGATTGAGCTAATCTGGGCTCAAATAAAAGGTTACGCCGCCCGCCACAATACTTCCCCGCCATTCAGCACGAAAAAGATGATGACCCTGTTAAAAGAAGCCTGCGGGAAAGTCACAAGAGATGACTGGGCAAAGGTTGTCGAAAAGACTAAAAACCTGATTATGGAACATTTTGACCGAGATATCAGGATTGATTCTGTAATTGATAATAATATAATTATACATGTAGGCGAAGATGATGATGAAGACACCACCTCCTCAAGCGAATCGGAGTCTGATTAATATTCTGTACGCACATTTAGTTCAATGTACTTTATTCCATAGAAATACAGATTGTAACTTTGTAAAAAATAATAAATAAAACAATTTTATTATATTAATATTCCCTTTTATTGTTTCCACGTAAAGAACTAAAATATAAATTTTAAATGATTCCGCCAATTTAAAACGGTCTAAATCTAATCATAAAAATAACGCGGCGGTTCATTTTGGAGTAACGGTAACGAACTCGGTATAATGTTGTGTCCATCACTAGTCGTGACTAACTGATAAGTGTCAGGAACGCATTCTCTGAACGGCCGGACAATAGTATCTGTTTGACTCTCAGTTCTTACAACTCGCTGACAAAGGTATTTTAATTTACTGGTTCTTGTTGCCTTGTCTTATTTAATTTATGAGAAGCATTGTTTTCATCATATTTTTTAACTAGTACAAAGACTTTTAAAGAGGATTCTTATGAGTAGCTATGTTTTGTGACTACTGCCTTAACATCTAATGCCGCTTTTGTTTAACAGAAGCTTGAGTTTACTGCTTGAAAGATTATTAGTTTTGCTATTTTAAAAGTTGGATAAAGAGACTTAGGGGTTGTTTTTACCCGTGTTCATAAGACCTAATCTTGGCATACCATGGATTTTCCGTGCGGGTGCCGGGTCCATCGCGTGATAGAGGACGGAACACTTGCATAACAGCGTCTGGACTTACGACACAGATGTAGGTTTAAGGAGGCCCCCTTACAACGAGTTAGCGGTCACCTTCACTGTCCGCTATGTTCCGTACAACCGTGTTACTATAGGTCTCAAATTTCACGTAGCTTTTCACATAGACAAAGTTGTGCTGAGGACTTAAAAAGGTAACACGTTCCTTGTATAATGCCCCACGTGTTGGTTCACGAGCAAATAAGTGTTGCTGTGAAAGAAGAAAATCTTTAGCTGAGTTACTGAAATTGAAAGAAAGCTCCAATGGTTTGTGACGAGATAATGTTGAATAGTAGACTGCCGCCTAATTATGTTCTAGTTAAAATAATTATTTACTACTAGCTGCTGTGCCCGCGACTTCGTTCGCGTGGCGGATGTTACTTACTTCGCAATTCGATTTACTGAAAAATCGTTTTTTAAACCTTATAACAAACAGATATACCTACCTACACACGAATTGTAAAATTAACGAACGAACCAAAACCTTTTCAAAAACAGATCTTTACAAAGACAGATCTATGAAGACTGTGTCTAAACTTATACTGAAAGACATGAGCGAACGTCATTCTTTCAAGTAAAATCTTAATACCGCGATACTGAAAATGACGTCACAGGCACAATGCCATCTGTTGTCAAATTTGTAAGTTAAAATAAATGACATCGCTTTTTTCATCATAACAGCCCATTAATGTCCCACTGCAAGGACGCGCCTCCTCCCGTGACGGAGGGATACTTGGCCTACTAATACCACGTTGGCCAGTCGGATTGGTATAGGGTTTAATTACAAGTTTTCCTTCATTTTTATTTCGTAAAGATAATATTCACCGATAGTCCCTTAGTCGGTTTTACGCCACCCATGGGATGAGATGGGGAGGTGACATATTGTATTCTTGCTCCGTCACCACACGGATAATCGCTAATTAATTATGAATGAATACATTTGCACGCCACGTTATGGTGCGGCAGAATTACCTGCCTCGGTGGCGCGGCGGTCGCATTACATGGCTGGCGTGCATGAGGTCGGGGGTTCGATTCCCATGGAGGACAATTGTGATACACAAACTATTGTCCTTAGTCTGGATGTTCTTTGTGTCCGTTAAATTGATATTTTTAAAGGCTAGTGTGAAGACTTATAATTCATATTACACATACGATTCATGGTTAATTTTATTAACATTTAAAAGGAATAACTTATTAATAGCACTTAATAATAAAATAGTTATATATTATTTAAAAACTCATTTATTTTATGATTACTACTGGTAACGCCATCTCGTGAACAAAAGAAACGAAATTTAAATTCATTCAACATTGAACCAAATCCATTTTTCATTTCACCCCTGATTTGTATTGGACTGTTCTAATAAAGAGAGATCTAGCGAAATCTCGAGTATTACTTATCCGATTCCGATTGTTTTATTATAGTATAGATAGATACCTACTTTAAACTTAATACCTAAATACTACGTATCTATGTATTTTAATATCTAAAGCGCGCTTATTCCGAGAAGAGTCAATAAGAACCACGTCCGTTCGCATTAAGAGTCAATGTGAATGAAATTATATAGATGCACCGGTTGGCCGTTTCGGACGTTAAACAAAAATCAACCGTACTGCCGTACTCATACTGGCGCGGCGACATTTGGAAATTTTCTTTCATCTAAATCTTGTGTGTTTATAAACCGATTTCTATAATTTTTTTTTATGAATAAGGTATTAAAGTGTACTTTTGAAATATGGGAGTTTGAAAAAGATATGTCTATGCAAATTACAATATATTTATGTATTTATTACACTTTGAAGAAAACCCTAACGATTAAACAGGTTATTGTGACTAATATATAAAAGATAGATATATACTATTCAGGACTTTTTTGTTCATCGTTTGAAGACCATTATTTTTGTAATACATATTTTTGGCGTATGATCAACGTATGCGATGATAAGAGCTCGAACGCGCTTTTTTTCAACCGACTTGCTTCAAATTTTTTGCCACTGCTCAGCTCCTATGTGTCTTAGCGTTATGTTATACAGCCTATAACCTGCCCGGGAGTATGGACTACAATTGTACCAAGTTTGGTTAAAATGCCTTCGGTAGTTTTTGACCCATGCGTGCACATACAGACAGACAGACAGACAGACAGACAGACAGACAGACAGACAGACAGACAGACAAAAAATTTATTGATTGCATTTTTGGCATTAGTATCGATCACTATTCATCCTCCAATATTAATTTTTAACATATATTCAATGTACAGAATTGATCTCTCTACAGTTTTATTATAAGTATAGATATAGATAAATACCTACTTTAAACTTAATACCTAAAAACTACGTATCTATGTATTTTAATATCTAAAGCGCGCTTATTCCGAGAAGAGTCAATAAGAACCACGTCCGTTCGCATTAAGAGTCAATGTGAATGAAATTATATAGATGCATCGGTTGGCCGTTTCGGACGTTAAACAAAAATCAACCGTACAGCCGTACTCATACTGGCGCGGCGACATTTGGAAATTTTCTTTCATCTAAATCTTGTGTGTTTATAAACCGATTTCTATAATTTTTTTTTATGAATAAGGTTTTAAAGTGTACTTTTGAAATATGGGAGTTTGAAAAAGATATGTCTATGCAAATTACAATATATTTATGTATTTAATACACTTTGAAGAAAACCCTAACGATTAAACAGGTTATTGTGGCTAATATATAAAAGATAGATATATACTATTCAAGACTTTTTTGTACATCTTTTGAAGACCATTATTTTTGTAATACATATTTTTGGCGTATGATCAACGTACGCGATGATAAGAGCTCGAACGCGCTTTTTTTCAACCGACTTGCTTCAAATTTATCGTCACTGCTCAGCTCCTATGTGTCTTAGCGTTATGTTATATAGCCTATAACCTGCCCGGGAGTATGGACTACAATTGTACCAAGTTTGGTTAAAATGCCTTCAGTAGTTTTTGACCCATGCGTGCACATACAGACAGACAGACAGACAGACAGACAGACAGACAGACAAAAAATTTATTGATTGCGTTTTTGGCATTAGTATCGATCACCATTCATCCTCCAATATTAATTTTTAACATATATTCAATGTACAGAATTGATCTCTCTACAGTTTTATTATAAGTATAGATTATCCTAGTACAAGTTTTCAATATCATCATAACAGCCCTTTAATGTCCCACTGCAGGGACGAGCCTACTGCCGTGACGGAGGGATACTTGGCCTACTAATATGATTTAATTTCAAGTTTTCTTTCTTTTTATTTCGTAAAGATAATATTCACGGATAGTCCCTTACTCGATTTTTACGACACCCATGGGATGAGATAAAGTGGTGATATATTGTATTCTTACTCCGTCACCACACGGAGTTATTAATATAAATCCTTTAAATAGACGTGTGTATAATATAGTTAGTAGAAACCTGCGAGTGATATTAATGCATGAATATAGTTTGAGCAGTTCATGAATGCATAATTACTTTTGTACCTGTCAGCGACGCGACGGATCTTTGTACAATAAACATGTGCATGTGAGCTTCATTAATTATGTACCGCACTCTGCATGTCAATTCTCGTACCTAAAAATTCGGCTAAGTTAATTTTAGTTGTCAAATTGGCACACTCTAAATAAAACTTAAACACGACCACAAAAGATTACAATTGCAATAGCAAAAACAAGACAATTTGACAACTAAAAGTTGACTTAACCGAAGTTTTAGGTACGAGAATTGACGTGCTGTTTAAATGTATGGGCTTCCTTAAATTAATAATTATAACCTCTATGTTTGTGTATGAATCGAATTATTTTAAACAGTTATCCTACTTGCATTTTTTTGCGTAGAGATGGTAGTCTTAGGGTCGTAGCGCATATAGCGTAACGTAAACGGATCGGCACTGTATCAACTCAAACCGTTTAGTATTATTTGTATGAAACTCCTTACTGCACTCTAATCGGAATCGTAACGTAATCGGATTTTTGACGTTTGACATCGAGGAAAAAGGCGAGGCGGTGCCGATCCGTTTACGTTACTTTATATGTGCTACGACCCTTAGGCTGCCACCCATAATCTTGGGTCGCGGGTTCATTTTATGGTTGCGATTGAAAAAGTATATATGTTACGGGCAACGTGATTAACTGGGCATTATTAATAAGGACCGGTCCTTATTAATAATGCCCAATAACGATGGCCAAAGTGATAAATTTATCACTTTGACCGGCCCTTATTAATAATGGCCGACGGCCCGTGGTCCATGTAATAAGTTAGTGTTTGAGATAGCTTAAAAAAAAGCTAAAACCTAAAATTAAGCCAAAAGTCAGAAACATTTGGTTAGGTTAGGTTAGTATGGCGACCACAACGCGCACGAGCCGAGCGAGCGAAGCGAGCGGGCCGCGGCAGCGGCCGGCGAGTGCCAGAAACATTTAATTAAAATGTTTATTTTTTAACTACTATGTCCAATAGTTTATTTTTTGTTAACTTTTCATGAAAATTTTGTAAGTTTAATTTCATTCAATAAACAAAAACACTACAGTTCACCTATTTTATTACTTTGCCCAAGATAGGGTGGGCCTTATTCATAATGGCCGGGAAAAGTGATTAATTATGCTGTATTAATCACATTGCCCAATTGAGTCGGGCATTATTAATACAGACCGGTCATTATTAATAGTGCCCGGACTTATCAAATTGCCCGTAACATATATATATATATATATATATATATATATATATATATATATATATATATATATATATATATATATATATAATAGATAGTAGAGCTCGTTACTTTTTAAACTAAAGTGGCTTAATCAATTTATATAAAACTTTAATAGAGGCACCTGACACTATATTGTATCAACATAGGCATTTTTAACCTCGATGAAATACCAGTTAGATGAGGCTAAAAATGTATTTACGGGATTCAGATGTCATTATCATCATCATCACATCATGACGACCTCTGTGGCGTAGTGGTTATATAACATGACTGCTACGCAGAGGTCTCGGGTGCGATTCCCGCTCAATGCAAATCTTTGTGTGTGATTGTTTGATTGTTTGTTTGCATTGGTCTGGGTGTTTTCTATGTATAATATGTATGTAATTACAAACAAAAGGAATTTAAGTATGTTTATCCGTTGTTCCATAGTACAAGCTTTGCTTGGTTTGGGACTAGATGGCGTTGTGTCAATTTGTGAGGAGTATTATATTATAATTATTTATCAGCAAACAGACGCCGACGGTCTCCATTTTCGTAGAAATGCATCGAATTTCAGTCTACCCCTAACCACGGTTAATGCAATTATATTTCCTAACATGTATATTTGCTATACACACAAAGTATTGTGGTACAAAAGCGAATTGTGTCAGTCGTTCAACTCATCTCGTCGTTATAATGCCCGCCTCTCGATGGACGTTGTCCGAGCAAATTGAATGCAGTAAGCAAATATTTACAAGTGATGTAGCTGAATACATATCGATAAATCAACAGTTATCGATAAAAAATCTCGCTTTGTTAAATATTGAACATCAAAAAAGAAGTCCATGGAAAGTAATTTAAAATTGTATTTTCCGTCATTTTAATATTTGTATATTAATTTACAAAACTATACCTTTCAAAGCAGAACACTGTAATAACATTATAAACATACTAGTACAATCTTAATATGATTATTTATGCATTTACAAGTACAAAACATTTGACTTATACTGCTTTTAAAAATTAACTATTGTTTTGGAATAGTATTGTTTTATTTAAAAGATTATTATTAAGTATTTATCAAGCTGTTCATAGGTAAAAACATCACAACATAATAATATTATTATGCTATAATTTGCAGTTTTTTAGCAGGGTTTAACTGTGAACCATGCCTTGTGAATGATTTTTTTTATTAATATGATGGGAAGCAAACGAGCCATCATGTCACCTGATGGTAAGTGATCACCGCCGCCCATGGACACTCGCAACACCAGAGGTATCACAGATGCGTTGCCGACCCTAAATTATTGATATTCGATTCTATGAACACCATTTCTATTTTCATTTCAATATCACACTTACAAATAAACACATAACTGCTACATAACATACTTTTACGAAAGAAATAATTTACAAATAGATAATGTTACCTGGTAGTATCCACTTTCATAGTTTATAGGTACCTCGGTGGCGCGCCGGTAGAGCCAGCGGCTGCCGCGCATGAGGTTGTGGGTTCGATCCCCACGCAGGACAATAATTTGTGAGATCCACAAATTATAGTCCTGAGTCTGGGTGTTCTATGTGTCCGTTAATTGATGTTTGTAAAAGTCCCCGCGACACAGGGCATGATCCCTAGTGCGGGAGTTGTCTTTAAAAAAAAAAAAAAAAATATTACCAAAAATCTGAATACGAGACTTATTCAGCATTATCATTCATATCGCACAACCTTTCGCAGGTTTTATTGTTCTAGTTACTTTGAAAAATTGTTACAAAACCTACCTACTAGGTACAAAAGTTGTAATATTTTCTTTATCGAAATGTACCTTTAATTTAGGGCCGTTTTATAAAATATTTTATTTTATTATATTTTTAATTTTATAACTTTTAGGAAAGCTTACGGACTAATTGATACAATTACTTTACGTTTACAAATAGAAAAAGAGGACAACTACAAGCTTCCCCCTATTGAATTTACTTTTAATTCTATGATTTTTAGGCGTAAGCCCATTGAACTATGTAATGCAGTTTAAGAGATTAAAAGGCTTAGTAATAAATTAACCCATCTAAATCGCCGAATTCCCAATCAAAACAACTGTACTCCGTCACCATTGTCTTTCGCCAAGACCCGATATCATAAGATGGAGGATATGCGATAAAGTTTGTTCAGTAATAATTTAATGTCTTGGCAAAGTGTTTTTATGAAATGTGCTGTTTAAAATTTAAGTTTATCATTAAAAAGTAAGATCCGTGTGGTGACGGAGTAAGAATACAACATGTCTCCACCCATCTCACCCCATGGGTGTCTTAGAAACCGACTAAGGGACTATTTGTAAATATTACTTTTACATACAAAAGAAGGAAAACTTGAAATTAAACCCTGTACCAATCCGTCTGGCCAGCGTGGTATTAGTAGGCCAAGTATCCCTCCGTCACGGGAGGAAGCCCGTCCCTGCAGTGAGACATTAATGGGCAGTTATGATTAAAAAATTTAACTGTTACTAGCTAAAACAATACTAAACATAATATCGATATAAATACAACACTAATAGAACACCACTAGTTCTAACACACTCGATAGCAAAGCTGTCGTCACGAATACTCGACCACGCGAGTACTATTCTACTTGACACATCGATACACAGCTATGTTACTATTTTGTAAATATTGAAGATGTGTGCAGTATTACCTGGACGAGTTGGAATCATCATAACAGCCAATTAATGTCCCACTGCAGGGACGGGCCTCCCCCTGTGACGGAGAGATACTTGGCCTACTAATACCACGCTGGCCAGACGGATTGGTATAGGGTTTAATTTCAAGTATTCCTTCGTTTTATTTCGTTAAGATAATATTCACGAATAGTCTCTTAGTCGATTTTTGCGACACCCATAGGATGAGATAGGGTGGTGACATATTGTATTCTTACTCCGTCACCACACGAGACACGAGTTGGAATATTAGGCTGAAACCAAGCATGCGTAAATTTAGTGTGTTGTTAGTCGCTAAATTTCGGTAGCAGAAATTCTACTGTATTCGATTTTACACAGTAAGACAGGCTGTGCTACATGACGACGCAAAATGTTTAGAAATTATGCAACTCTCAAAATTACACTCGTTTGTTTTCACCTTAAGAGAGAACTTAAAGCTACAATATTTAAATTTTTGTCATAGCTAGCATTACAGGTAAAAACCTATTATAACTTTATAAATATTCAGTCAGACATATGGCTACATTATTATGTGCCACCTCTGTTAGCCAAAAGCTACTGCTTAAAATAAAAATCTTGTTTTTAATGCTAACAGTCATAAGCTATGTGTGTCCCACTAATAGACATAGGCCTCCCCAAGTTTTCCTTCGGTTTCTTTTCTCGTAGTCTTTCGGGCCGGGGAGCGCCCAAGAGAGTTTCTAATAACGTCCCAATCCATCTGCTTTCCGCAACCTTGATCAGTAAGTCTGTCTACCGTTATTGATGTGGCAAAAGCATTTAAAGACCTAATCTTAGCATTCCATGGATTCTCCATGCGGGTGCCAGGTTCATCGCGTGATAGAGGACGGAACACTTGCATAACAGCATCTGGGACTTACGATCCAGATGTAGGTTTAAGGAGGAAGGAATTTAAGTAATGCTGGTGACCAGTCGTAAAGCAAAGTGCGCCACTTCAAGGCTAAAGGTATAGTAGTCACTTAGAGTAACCCATTCATTTTGTATTTCTAGGTTCATTGCGTGCACTCTGTAGCTGTCATTCTCATCTTGGTTTAAGAAAGGTTTTAAAATATCTCTGTCTGATTGACTTTCCGTGTTTCCTAGACCTACTCTACTAGTTTGTGCGCCAACAACACTCGGAACAGATAGTCGCAGAAAGGTACTGAAATGGTAACCTCTTAAATACAGATGCAACATTGACCTCATATCGAACGACGACCTCTTTAATGCTAAGAAAATATTACACCAAGTAATTGTACAAGATAATGTAAGTACAAGGAAATAGAGCAAACATGTTAACAATCTGCATACATCTTTAAGTATTGTTATACAAGCTTTGATTATACACAGTCGTATCGTTTCAACTAATTGTTAACAATACTAGTTATCTCAAATTAGGTCGAACTTACATTATTCTGAATAGGTTTTTATGTAAAAACCTCACACTTACGTCAAGCCCAAGATAAATGATAGTAATGGAACAATTATTTTAGGAAGTATGTGATTATAAATCTTTTTAATTTTTGATTTTAAAAACTTTTTAGTATACTAATGCAAGGACAGCCTCTTTGAGTGATGGAATCATAAATAAGTTTAAGATTTTATGTTTCTTACGCGTTGCTAACGAAAAAGTTAAGGAGCCCATGCCATAGTTATTTGGAATCTCCATTTTACAGCTGGTTATAAATATCATTGAATTATAATTTCCATTTCGAAATTAGAACCGTAAATCACAAATAATTTTACATGAAATCTTAGACTCAGGTCACCAAACAAAAGTTGAAGTAGTAACCTGTAAGTTCACAGTTCTTTCTATAAAAATGGGTTGCAATCCAAATACCTACTTAAATCTTTTTTTAACAAAAGCAATATCAAATAAACACAATGGACAAAACAAACTTGGTAGTGAGTATCGGCTTTCAATAAAAATATCACTTACACACGTGTCTAGGTTACTAAGATAAATTGTTTATTTTACACCTGAGAAAATACCGTGCATTTTGGTGTTACCTGATATTTTTTGATCAAACATTTATAATCTATACTAATATTATAAAGAGGTAAAGTTTGTGTGTTTGTGTGTTTGTGTGTTTGTGACGTTGTAGGGGGTAATCTCTGGATCTACTAAACCGATTTTAAAAATTATTTCTGTGTTGGATAGTCCATTTATTGGGGAGTGTCTTAAGCTATATAGTATCACGCTATGACTAATAGGAGTAGAGCAGTAATGAAATATGTTTAAAAAACGGACGCGTTTTTTTCGCGTGGCCACGGGTCAGCTAGTAACTTATTAAAGTTTTGCATTAAGCAGAAATCAAAACTGAGAGATCTGGGTTGCAGTAATGGACTATAGCCACGACGTAAGAGAACTTTAAAAATGGTTGTTTAATTTTTTTCGTGTGGTGACGGAGTAAGAATACAGTGTATCACCACCCCATCTTATCCCTTGGGTGTCGTAAATACCGACTACAGGACTTTCCGTGAAGATTATCTTTACGTAATAAAAAGAAAGAAAACTTGAAATTAAACCCTATACCTACCAATCCGTTTGTCGTTTATGTCTGTTTATCCGTTGTCTAGTACCCATAGTACATTTTGATTATTTACATTACAATTTGATGGACAAGTACTAACGCCTCAAAGCAGTGTTAAGAACCTAGGGATTTATTTAGATAATACACTCTCTTGGAATAAGCAACTGCAGGAAACCAGTCGTAAACTCTTTGCGGCAGCAGGATCATTACGCAGGTTACGCAACTTTCTTCCAGTTACTACTAAAATTGCGCTTGCACAATCTCTTTTGCTTCCTTTACTTGATTATGCCGATGTCTGTTATCTTGATCTCACAGAGGAGCAACTTGATAAACTTGAGCGTCTCCAAAACTTCTGTATCCGATTTATTTTTGGCTTACGCAAATATGATCACGTCTCTGACTATCGCGATAAACTCAAGTGGCTCCCAATCCGACTTCGCAGGAATACTCATATTCTTACATTGCTCCGCAATGTTTTGTTTAACCCTAACACTCCCTCGTATCTCAAAGAACGTTTTAAATTTCTTTGTGACACACATGCAAGGTCCTTGCGATCCACTGAAAATTTGAGGCTTGAAATGCCAACGCATTCCACGAATTTTTATGATAAAACATTCACTGTCCTAGCTGTACGTTTGTGGAATGCTTTACCGGTAGATGTTCGAAAGGCTCAATCTCTCAGTGTGTTTAAAAATATGGTAAGAAAGCATTTCCTGACATCAAATAAATAATAACTATCATATTTTCGATTTATCTATATGTGTAAATATATATTGTTATATATTATGTATATGTAGTATATATATATATATATATATATATATATATATATATATATATATATAATAGTATATTATGTAGTATATGTATAGTTTAAGGTATGTATTGTAGTACATGTACCTATATGATACTGAGTAATATATAGATAGAATAAATAGGTTGACGAAATTACACTACACAAAATTATAACTACACCATTAAATTGTTTTTATTTTATGTTGTATATCATGTCCATCCTAAGGTTGCCTGGAAGAGATCGCACTTGGCGATAAGGCCGCCCATTGTACATTTACTGTTCTGTTGTATTTATTGTACCTTTATACCTAAACGGTATTTATGTAAGTAGGTGTGCAATAAAGAATTATCTATCTATCTATCTATCTATCATAGTACAAGCTCTGCTTAGTTTGGGACTAGATAGCGTTGTGTGAATGTGTGAGGAATATTTATATTTATTAACTTAAAAACACGTTTATTGTAATGCATGAAAACTTAAAAACGGATTTGTATCTAAACTGCAAGATTTCTATCTTGCAGTTTTAATAAGAAGGTCACACAGATCGGAAAAATAATTGGAAAATGATCTGATGCTTATTTTAAAGATCACAATTCTGAATCACTCCGTGGGCTGACTCAGTAATTACCAACCTCAACCGGACTCTACCTCGTTTTGTGGACGTGGTAAAAGCCGGCTATGGGACATTTCGTAGATATTAAAAAATAAATGTAAGAAAGAAAAATCTTCACAAGTAACTGGTAACGTAACATTGATTTTGTGGTCGGCCGAAGCTGGTCAGCATTGTATTAGTAGATCAAGTTTTGAACTATTTCTTTTGATTATTTAAAAAAAATATATTTTGTTTATTGAAAAAAAAATGTTGTTCTAGAGAACATGCTTTAAAATGCCGTATAGACTTTCACAAACGACATTATAACACTGAAGCTCACGACAACTATGTTTATCAATGAATTTGTGTACGACAGCTGCAAAGCGCATTCGCTTCACGATACTGTTAGAGAATCAAAATAAAAAAAAAATATAAAATATTCTTTACACTTTCACACAACGCCATCTAGTCCCAAACAAAGCAGAGCTTGTACTATGGGTACTAGACAACGGATATACATACTTTAATACTGTTTTTTTGTAAATACATACATATTATACATAGAAAACACCCAGATCAATGCAAATAATCATGTTTATGCACACAAATATTTCACAACAATGCTTTTTCCTTAGCAATACAAAGAAATAAGTACGTACGTCATAATATTACCACAACACTAAATAAACTCTTCATTTTACTTTTACCGAGATAAAAATTGCTATGATAACATAAGCTTCCATTAGCTAAAAGAGTGTTTTTTTTTTTAAATGGTATGATATATTTTCCGAACGAAATCCCTGACGTTCCCTTCAAAACAATTCATTCAAACAACTCATGGAATGACGTATTGGTATTCTGAATGCGTCATGTTCGCACATATAACTTTTTATAACATCCTCTTTTTAAAGATACCTTTTTTAGTTACTGAAATAATATTTTGGTTTCCCGAGAACATTTTTTTCAAAGTGATTACTTTTAGCAAATTTTTTGCGAGTAAGTTCATTTTGACAGAGATGCCTAACAATTTCGTGTAAGAAAATCTGTATTGGCATAGCAAGCAGAGATAGCGAGGATAAAATATAGCAGATTTTATAATTATCTCTTTTTTTTATCAAAAATAACTCCTCAATGACACAAAGAACATCCGATCTCGGGATTATAATTTGTGGACCGCACAAAGAATAATATCCTGCTCGTGGTATTCGAACATGCAACCTTGTGAATGTCAGCCTTTACTGCGACCGCCACGCCACCGAGGCAGTTATTAAAACAAATATGTAGCACACTAATATGATTGTTGAGTGTAAAGGAAGAATGTACAAGAAATGTAAACTTTAGTGATCATGTATGATAAACTGGAGAACAAAGACTTTCTTATTTTGACGACCTCCGTGGCGCAGTCGGTATATTACATGGCTGCTACGCAGAGGTCACGGGTTCGATTCCCGCTCAATTCAAATCTTTGTGTGCATGAACGTGATTGTTTGCATTGGTCTGAGTGTTTTCTATGTATAATATACAAAAAAAAAGTATTTGAGTTTGTTTCCGTTGTTCTGTTACCCATAATACAAGCAGGTTAAGCCTAGCTTACTTTGGGAACAGATGGCGTTGTGTAGAGATGACCGTGGATATTTATTTATTTTATTTACCTTGAAAACAAAGTCATTACAGACTTTCTTATTCAAAATGATCGATCATCACAACAATATGAAGCTACTCACGAAAAATCAGCTTAATAGTAATTACCTTCCAAAAATGTTCCAGGGAAGCCGGGCTATAAATGTGGTAATTTTGGACGTGTGTTTCAAAAGAGAAAAAAGCGCTTTATCTCTTTGATGTGGCTATCAAATTTTACACGTATGATGTCGATAGCTTTTTATTACTCGTGGACGGATTATAACGTAGTAACTGATTGCATCGATTTTTGAGACGAGTAATTATTATTTATAATCGAAATTCCGCTCCGTGTGATGACGGAGTAAGAATACAATATGTCACCACCCCATCTCATTCCATGGGTGTCGTAAAAACCGACTAAGGGACTATCCGAGAATTATTATCTTTACGAAATAAAAAGAAGGAAAAATTTAAATTAAGCCTATACCAATCCGTCTGGCTAGCGTGGTAATAGTAGGCCAAGTAACCCTCGGTTACTGTAGGAGGCCCGTCCCTGCAGTGATGCCAACCTAAAACAATCTCTTACTGAGCTATCTGTATGAAAGTAGCCTTACTACGTCACCACGTAGACAAATAAATGTCACTAAAGGCAACATAGGTGCTTAATGTGACACACAAACAAAATCACAACACATTACTTCCACGCAATAAAAACAAGACTTCAACTATAAACCTTCACAAAATTCCTTTACTAAGAGTGCGGTCACCATAAAATTCTTTATCTGACTTGCAATTTCGTTGACAATAAATTGGAACGGTTTTTAGACTCCTGACATAACGTGCTTGGAATAACGGTAACGTTTTTGATGTCATGCCTTTTTAAAATCACCTAAAACAGGACACGAGTGCAGTAGTCTTTACAAAACAAATCATAGTGTTTTATTCTGTTTTTTTATGAGGCCATAAAGCTGGCGGTTGTCATGCTATAATGTGACAGTGATGCATGGAAACCTAGCTTAGTTATACCACGCTGGCCAGGCGGATTGGTGCCTTTTTTCGTTCAATGGCAGATTCTGAAAACGGCAGATTCTGTAACTGGCAGATTATTTAATCGACAGATTCTGGAAACGGCAGAAGTACTGTACCAAACAACGTCGTAATTCTATACATTATTTATTAAGGGTAATCTTTACAATTAAGATTAACTTAAAATCACGACAACGTTGGCGGTCACTCATGAGACACGGTCTATCATTCATGACACTTGAGTGAGACCAACGATTTTAACATACTTAATGTATAGTTAAAAGGTAAACTTTGATTATGAGTAAGCAGTTTCACTTTGTCAAATGCAGCACTCAATAACGATTAATCCGGCAGTTCAAATTAAAGTTTTCTGTGGCAATGCAACGTTGTCTCTTTCTTTTGTTTTCGGATTGAGATGATCTCAGCAAACTTTCCCATAACAGACTTTCACGTATTATTACTCCATGCGGTGACGGATTAAGAATACAATATGTCACCACCCCATCTTATCCCATGGGTGTCGTAAAAACGACTAAGGGACTATCCGTAAATATTATCTTTACAAAATAAAAAGAAGGAAAACTTGAAATTAAATACCAATCCGTCTGGCCAGCGCGGTATTAGTAGGCCAAGTATCCCTCCGTCACGGGAGGAGGCCCCTCCCTGCAGTGGGACATTAATGGGCTGTTATGATTATGATGACGTATTATTCTGTGATTTTATTCACCACTCTATAAAGTTTAGATAATACAAAGACAAATTGAATTGCTGCTAAAATTGTACTAAGACCTTTAAGTAACAGAAGATATAACTCTACAACTCTCAACCGCAATGGAAACTTGCCTTAAATTAATATGTCTGGAGTCTATTTCAAATAGATATAAACAGAACAATGTTTATTGCTTTGACTAAGATTTTAGGCTATAGCTATGAAATTTTAAGACTGGATGTTAAATGTGAGAATTTACGACAATATAATTTTCTAATAAAATAAACTTCCATGGTCAATAACATTGGTCCGTCCCTTGCTGTGGGGCGTATTGGTTGTTAGGATATTTATAAAACTCTTCATTCCAATAATTATATTCGATCGTATTTATAGAGAGACCGCTCACATGGTGGACCGATGACCTGTTTGGGACGGCGCGTGGGAAACTAATGGATGAGGAGGCACAGAACCGGCCTATGTCCAGCAGTGGACGTCAATTGACTAATATAGTGATGATGATGATGAATGTATGTTCTAAATAAAAGTGAAACAAATTAAAAAATTGTTACAATAAAAGATAACTCTAATAAATATATCTCTAGCCAAAAAACAGCATAATTACCAGCAAAATGCCATAAAAGCAAATTATTTTCACGCTCAACTTTTCACGACTAGCAAAAACCTGTAATTTGTCTTTCGAATAGGTCTTCGATCGAGACTCGTGAAGTTAAAGGCCTATAACTGTCATACAAACAGCCAGTACTCCATAAAAGTGCGATTTTCTCCTAACACTTTCGTAAGATCAATGGGGTTCTTTGAAGGAATGCGTTAGGCTTATACGGATTTCATTTTCTACCCTCATTATGTTGCAATAATGCTTTATGTGAAGCGTAATAGATCTTGTGTTTATTTGAGGCTTTGTTTTACTTGAACTTAACGTTAAGTTATTTTGTTTTATGTTCTTGTCTATCTACTAATTTGTTTTGTTTTGGTTGGAATTTGTGTTTAGGATGTCATTTTTAAGTTGAAATAGTTAAATTTTTTTTTAGTTCGTACAAGTGTAAATAAACTGTCTTTAGCACCAATAGTCTAGCATAAAATTACCAGATAGCTTAACCGAAAATCTCTCTGTCACATGATTAGCATGCAGTAGAATCTATGAATGGAATTCACCATACCAGTCTCAAAAAATGTAAACATCACACATGATCATCTTTACTATGACAACCTATTAGGGCCTATTAGGGGCCAGTCAAAATAACAGCGCTGCAGCTATCAACGTTGCAGCATCATGCTGAGACTGGTCCTAATTTTACACCTCATGTGACTTTTATTATGTTTAGTTTAATTTTTGTTTTGTTTATGTTTTAATTTTAATAATATTAATTATTGTATGTGCAGTGAGGTGCAAAATAAATGTTTTTTCTTTCTTTCTTTCTATTCAAGCCTTTCTTAAAGAACCTAGGATAGTAAGACGAAACCACGTGCGCGGGTAGCGAGATCCGACTATTAACTGTTCTATAAACTTACAAATTGCTCAGCCGAAAAAAAACAACTAATACATCTTTAGATATTGCTTCAGGCAACAATCTAGTGTATGTAATTTATCCTGCCAGAAACGTGACTTTTTGTAAATAGGAAACACCAGTATAGCAAAGTAACGAATTCCCGTATACAAGTCGGGATCATACATTCTAATCTTAACTAGAGAAACACTACTATCTTACACTAGCTTGTACATTCTCCTAAAAGCATTGCAACTTACAAAACATGTACCTATGTATAGAATTGCCAAACAATTTTCTCTTCTCAAATTCAGCGGTATAGAAGCTAGTGCTTGGTAATAAATCCTAGCGCTTCTTACCGCGGCTTTCTAATTTACCAGACGTTGGAATCATAAATGAAGAACTATTTTATGGGATACCTCAATTTATTGTAAGAAAATTATAAAAAAAACTAAACTTGTTTCATTATATTATTATTATCTCTGCTTAGTTTGGTACTAGAAAATGGCGTTACGTAAATAAGTAAGGAATATTCTATTTGATTGGCTGTTATGATTCTATTTAAATTAGTAAGCCTTAAAAGTTGAATGAGGTCTTAACAGAAAATTAAAAAAAATGCTGTGAGTAATTTCATAACTGAGTTTTTTTAAAAAATAACTCAATATTCACAATTGTTTGAGTATGAATTTTGTATTATCTTATACAAGATTTCACATTTAAAATATAAAGCAATTTCAATAAGTTACAAGGTTAATAAATCAAGATATACCTTTGAGTATCCTTTACGCATTTGAAATTCAAAAGTGTATAACTATAAAGTAGACGGTTTACAGTAGGTAAACCCCAACAGTATCGCTTGAATAGGGTCAGACTCGAATCTTTAGAAGTCCCCTGTGTTCACGGGATGAAAGGTAGATACTATCTTCAATAAGTAGGTTACTATAGGTTTAGCTGTTTAGTGCTGGCTTTTCACGAGGTTTTTGTTTCAAGGGTTTTTTTAGTATTCTCTCTTTATTAGTCTCTTGTCCCTGACTTTCACATGTAAATGGCCAATGAGTTCAATAAACAATTTATATACGTCACTTACAATAATACTGTATTTTCCTAAATTACTATAGTGTGACCACAGGAGCTGTGCACCTCCTGAGGTATGCGCGGCGAGGTGGGGGACGAAGAAAAAATAGGTGTCCGTTATGGTAGCATACACGTGATAGTTCTGATAGAAAGGGAACTTTTCTTTTGATAAATTCTTTACGTAAAAATAATGCGTGAAATTCTGACTCAATTAGTTTAGGTAAATGCTTTATGCGAATTCACAGTGGAATATGTCAAAAATCCATGTTAATTTATGTTCATAGTACTGGTACAGATAATATGCTCACAAGTAATTTGAATATGTAATTCTGTTAATACAGTAGAAATGTAACCCTGAAATAACGCCTGTGTAACACTTTATTTCAATACAAAATTCAATATTATCGGAGATATTAACAAGATATTTTCTAGACTACAATTAATTAAAATTCATCTCAGTTCTAGCTATCATCTGCAATTTTCTGAGGGTTGAAACCCGAAATTTTACAAAAGTTATGTAAATTGAACATAGGGAGTTGTGGGGGAGAGCAGAAATATAGAAACATCCATTTCTTTATTAATAAATGAAATATCGGGATATTTACCATGTTTAGGGTTTTCGAGTTTGTGATATTTCGACGCTGTTACAAGCGCCATGATCACGGAGGAACTGAAGTACTTGCGGTTAATGTAGTAGTTTTAGGAATGAAAATATCGTTCTACCCTCTTTCATAGGTTATCCACTGGCGTCCAGTGGTTAACCTATGTATGAACAAAAAAGTGAGTGCACCTAAAACGCGAGTGGATACTGTGAGTGTAGTGTGTCGCGATCGAGTTCGAGTAACTAGTGAGAACAGTGGGGACAATAGTAATCAAAAACGAGTGCGAAAGAGGGTAGAACGATATTTTCATTCCTAAGACTACTACATTAACCGCAAGTACTTCAGTTCCTCCGTGATCATGGCACTTGTAACAGCGTCGAAATATCACAAACTCGAAAACCCTAAACATGGTAAATATCCCGATATTTCATTAATTAATAGTGAATGTGACCATGACAGTTTAAATAATTATATCTATTTCTTTCTTTGGCCGGCCTTGCCTGTGTTTACCAGGAGTTTCAAGCTTTTTATTATTTTTAAATGAGGCCTTATTACGCACTATTGAAAATGAAAGTGAAAATGAACAAATATTTATTTCATATAAGACACGTTAGTGATACTTATGAAAGTCTGCGTTTTTAAAGTGATTACATATGCACGTCTAACTTAACGGCTAAGTTTACTGAGGGTTTGGAACACTACCATGTCAGAGAAGACACCCACAAGAAACTCTGCTGTGTTTCTATCTCTTTTTTTGGTGATCACTTCACAAATATTATTTAATTAAGAAAACAGGACAATTCAGATCCAGGTATTTTCATCGTTTAAGTAATCCTTTACACTGTAATATGATTTCGATATTAACTTATGTTTACTGAAATATTTAAATTTAATAATTGACAGTTCTTTAGCTTCCACAGGGAGCATATTATAAAAACGAATACCACTACCAGCGAAAGAATTCCTTATTTTATGGAGCCAATGTGGAGAACAGCAAGTTTATTTTTATTTCTTCTATTACATTATGTATGTCACTCATGTTTTTATATTTATTTATATTTCATGGACGTACATCAAATTTTCAAATATATACTGTCAATGGGCTAAATTTATATTATTATTTATTTTATGCATTAATGGGCTGTTATGATGATGATGATGATACTGGCAATCCAGTCATAATTTTACTCATTTTTTCACTGCTTATGCTGCTGAAGAAAGCCTACCTGACAATCTTTCAATATGGGTGTCCCATTGTAATTTACTGTCTAAAGTAATTCCTAGGAATACTGTAGTGTTAACGATTTCTAATTCCTCATCATTAATCTTAACAATTGGATTTTTTTTTTTTTATTTATGCAGAGTTTTTTGGCATAGTAACCAACTCGATATAGCCCTTGTGAATGCTACCATAACGGACAACTACCTGCTGTCACGGGTATTGACGGCAGTGACAATTCGAACATTATATTTTTCTTTAAGAATTTCATGTTCTTAGAGTATTTGATACATTCCGCTAGATGTGATTTTTCTCAAAATTACATTAAAAAAACACTAATAAAGTTCCTATTTACGCTTAAAACTATACAATAATGTAAATACTTTCTTGGAGTTTTTAAAAATGACTGTCTTTTAATAAAAAACTGCTACAGCCGCTCGTGTAGCGACCCGTACCAGCCAAATAACTTAAGTATATTGCGTCAGATGTCGCTAGTAGCTACATCATAGACTGATTATTCCATACCAGTATATAACATGTACTCTATATGTCCACCCCCTTCTCGCCGCGCGCATACCTCAGGGGGTGCACAGCTCCTGTGGTCACACTATACCACACATTGAGCCCTTTCGTAATAGAAAAGTTATCGGTAATAGAAAAGTCAATTGAAGAATATAGAAAAAAATACAAGAACGGACAGACCGGTAGAGTGTCAATTGTTTCACCTCGTCAGAGATAGAAACAATTAGTATATGACTGAGTTGATTGCCTTCCTTAATTGATTGAACTGGCATCTTTGAAAGAAAAATAAATACTAACACTTTTGTATTGAGAATGTCGTGTCGTGTTAACCTTGAGTATCTAAAGTTAAGATATTTTCGTAAGAAAATTTAGTTGTAATATCATCATAACAGTCCATTAATGACCCACTGCAGGGACGGGCCTCCTCCTATGACGGAGGGATCCTTGGGCTACTAATACCACGCTGACCAGACGGATTGGTATAGGGTTTAATTTCAAGTTTTCCATCTTTTTATGTCGTAAAGATAATATTCACGGATAGTCCCTTAGTCGGTTTTTACGACACCTATGGAATGAGATGGGGTGGTGACAGGTAGGTCTATAATCAAAATATACTATTGTACTACGTTTCTAATTACAATTACGCGTCTTTAATAGATACTGCCTTACCCCAAACCTGTATTATATGGCTTCTAAATTTTCACCCTGGAGAATGTTTTTTTTGGGCTAAAAAGTCAAAGTCTGTCCCCAGGTCACCAACTAGGTTCATTACAAAGATTGATATGTAAACAACATTTTCTTCTATGGAACCATCAAAATTCGTCCCACAGAAATCTAGATATCAGCTGTTCAAATAACTAAAAGCCCTGTGGCATTTCATACAAAAGTTATTTACTAAAAAGCCAGTCTGTCCCCAGGTCACCAACTAGGTCTATTACAAAGATTGATACGTAAACAACATTTTCTTCTATGGAACCAACAAAATTCGTCCCACAGAAATCTAGATATCAGCTGTTCAAAAAACTAAAAGCCCTGTGGCACTCCATGCAAAAGTTATTTACTAAAAAGCCAGTCTGTCCCTAGGTCACCAACTAAGTCTATTACAAAGATTGATACGTAAACAACATTTTCTTTTAAAGAATCTACAAAATTCGTCCCACAGAAATCTAGATATCAGCTGTTAAAAAAACTAAAAGCCCTGTGGCACTCCAAGCAGTTATCTACTAGTCAGTCTGTCCCCAGGTCACCAACTAGGTTCATTACAAAGATTGATACAAAAGCAACATCTTCTAACGGTAATAACTGGTTGTTAAGAGGTAGGGTACAATCTAGGCATACCGGTTATTTATTAGTAGTAGTAGTATTTTTTTTTTGTTTCACTGGGGTAAAATGCCTACGCATCCCGTTCAGTTGGGGGGACGGAAGGGGTATGTGGGGCTCCCAGGGGGTTAGGCAACCCCCCAGTATACCCACTAAAAGTCCCCAGCCGCACTCCTTCATCGCCTACATAGAGGGGGCCTGGGAAACCGGCAGAGCCTTTGCGTCCAGTCCCCCTCCGACGATCCCCGCCATTACAGGCGGGCCCTATCTAGGCATACCCGTAGTCGAACTAATTACTCATATATAATATATATATATATATATATATACATATTAAAGTCGTCAAAACTATACCTACGTAGGTAGTTAAAATTATAAATGAGGTCATGAGCACTTGCTGACTCGTCAACTCATGTCTCATCAATGCAGACAATATTGGGTTAGAAGCCGTATGTCATTATTACTGCTCCTGGAAGAGTGGCAGACGTACGCTGGGAACATATTGTGCTCATGTTATATCTATTGTATGGTTCTTGGCATGTGCACGATACAGTAAAGCATTAACCATCCAGCACAATCCATGAATAGTATCATTCCTAGATTGTACCCTACCTCTTAACAGCCAGTTATTACCGTTAGAAAATGTTGTTTACGTATCAATCATTGTAATGAACCTAGTTGGTGACCTGGGGACAGACTGACTTTTTAGTAGATAACTGCTTGGAGTGCCACAGGGCTTTTAATTTTTTGAACAGCTGATATCTAGATTTCTGTGGGGCGTATTTTGTTGATTCCTTAGAAGAAAATGTTGTTTACGTATCAATCTTTGTAATAGACCTAGTTGGTGACCTGGGGACAGACTGGCTTTTTAGTAAATAACTTTTGCATGGAGTGCCACAGGGCTTTTAGTTTTTTGAACAGCTGATATCTAAATTTCTGTGGGACGAATTTTATTGGTTCCATAAAAGAAAATGTTGCTTACGTATCAATCTTTGTAATAGACCTAGTTGGTGACCTGGGGACAGACTGGCTTTTAAGTAAATAACTTTTGCATGGAGTACCACAGGGCTCTTAATTTTTTGAACAGCTGATATCTAGATTTCTGTGGGGCGAATTTTGTAGATTCCATAGAAGAAAATGTTGCTTACGTATCAATCTTTGTAATGAACCTAGTCGGTACCTGGGGACAGACTGACTTTTTAGTAGATAACTGCTTGGAGTGCCACAGGGCTTTTAATTTTTGAACAGCTGATATCTAGATTTCTGTGGGGCGAATTTCGTTGATTTTTTAAACATGTAATAAGCTCGATGGTATAAGTCAATGTACAATGGTTACAAACGTGGGGGCAGCAATTTTTATTTTAGCCCAAAGCTCCTAGTAAAAAAAACATTCTCCTTTCTATTTCACGCATATGTAGTAGTCCCTTAGTCATCTTTTTCGACCCCTTCGAGATGTAAAGGGAAGGTGACCCTTGTGTATTCTTAGACTAGAACATACATAACCATAAAACAAATCAAGACTATTGAATTTAATGCTGTATCACTATAAGCTTTCGTGCCCTTGAAATAGAAGTTATTTCTCACAAGAATCTTTCCATAAATCTAAAACGTTTTACACGTCAGATGCAATGGAGTGCTAAAAATACACACATAAATATTACAGCCAAATACAAGAAATGTAATCGTGTATCAAATGTGTACAGAGCAGGACTTAGGTTTAACCACAAATTATCATAGACTATACGTCTATGTCTATCCGTGTGGTGACGGAGTAAGAATACATCGTGTGTCCCATCTCATCCCATGGGTGCCGTAAAAACCGACTAAGGAATTATCCGTGAATATTATCTTTTCGTAATAAAAAGAAGGAAAACTTGAAACAAAACCCTATACCAATCAATCCGTCTGGTCAGCGTGGTATTAGTAGGCCAAGTATCCCTCCGTCACGGGAGGAGGCCGACGGGCCTCCTTCCGTGACTGCTGCAACAATGGGCTGTTATGATGATGATAACCACCTCCTAAGCTCTATGTAAATTGAACACATAGTTCAAAAACCCAAAACTTCACAGATTCTGATTCCGTACCAGTCTTTATTCAAACATCACGAGTTGTATCAGAAATAAATAACCAAAAAGGTCGTAAATTCTCTATGCCACGTCTACATGTCGTCACCACATGACGTACTCGTCAAACAAACTAGATCAAGTTCATGTTCAACTACTACAGCATTTGCATTTATATTAAAATATATATTTTCTGTGTAAAAAAGTTTAACTTAGATGTTTCCTTTTTAATTATAAAAGTCTTTAGTGTTGTCTTTAGTGACATCGTACATTGTTAAAGTCATTATTTTGTAAATGAGATATAAAAATGATTATTGTTTAATTGTTAAGCTGTCAATATTTTATTGATGCTGGAAAAACAATATAACTATAAACCATATCTTTGGGAGCACGTCTTTATTGAGAAAAAATATAATACGATAGTCATTATACAGGAATTATATATGTATTGTAATTATAATGTTGCATGACTCTAGTGTAAGTGTAAAGTCTTTAGTCTGTGGTTGACACGACGCCATAGTTGTTTACCTTTATAAGCAAGTAAGGATAAATACCCTATAAAAGAAATGCCTAAATGCTCACAGATTCCCTCTATGACAATACAAGCTCCGCTCTAATATACAACTCTTTTCACCTATAATGTAATAGGTATCTTTATTGTAACGTATCGGTATAACCTCAGCCATGACCCCTATTAACACACACTTTTCCAGAACATGATAGAAATACAATAAATTACGACTCTCTTTACACAGAATTAAAAACAAACTCTTTGTACCATTAAGGTCAACGATTCCTCACGAGCCATCTGCGAAGTCTTTTTATCAAATTAAAATACTATTGCACCCAAAGCTATTTCGTATAAAAATAAACAATGTTCTAAATTCGATCTACACAAAGTATTTTTACTGGATTCAGCGTTTTACGGATCAATTTTGTACGTATATAAAAGGTGGGAAACTAATGTAATTTTTTGTACTGTGAGATTTTAAACAAATTGCTTTTGGCATTGCAGGCAAACGTGTGCCATACGTTGCAGAAGGAAAGTTCTGAAATGGGGACCGAGTACCAGTAAGCGCAAGATGGGGTAATTCTCACTTGGTGGATAGACGACCTGGTTAGGACAGCGGGAAGCCTATGAATAAGGGTGGCACTAGACTAGGTGGAAATGTTTGGCTAATATGTTAATAATGGTACGCGTACAACTTCAACTCCCGCACCGGGTCATAGTCTGTGTCGTAGGAACTTTTACAAGCAACAACTAAACGCAATTATCTATTGCCTACTAATTGACAATATTCTCCTTTCTTTAAAGCCGAGATAAGAGCATGGAATTACCAAATAAAATACTTAACCAAAATTTCATATAAATAAAAATAAATGCAGTACCGATGTTTACAAAATTGTTTACTTTTTATTGTAAACAGTAACAACGTATGTGGCAGTTTGTTTACTGTGTTTTTTAACAGCCTTGTTTACTTATACTTGATTTTATTGTCAATTGATGGACATGTACCAGAAATGACGTACATCGCCTGTAGGGATAAAATAAACTGCGTGTTTAAAAACTTGATAACACAGACATCTCGTTTCAATCCGTGGGTTTTTGAAAGCCTGATACCTGTGCCTGATACTGTTCTATGTTCTTAAGATAAATCTAACCATTCCGTTTCGATAGCAGGGTTTTACGTAGAGTAGGGCTCCCTCCAGTTGTGGGAAAATAAAGGGTATTTATGACCTCTGTTGCGTAGTGGTTGTATAATATGACTGCTACGCAGAGGTCTCGGGTTCGATTCCCGTTCAATGCAAATCTTTGTGTGCATGAACATGATTGTTTGCATTGATCTGGGTGTTTTCTATGTATAATATGTATGTGTTTACAAAAAAAAAGTATTTATCCGTTGTCTAGTACCCATAGTACTAGTAGCTTAGTTTGGAACTAGACGTCGTGTGTGAAAGTGTGAGGAATACATGAGGAATATTATGTGAGGAATTAGGTCTACATCTTACGTCCACTTTAGCCACTTTGATCAGAATATCTTTATTACTAGAAAATCAAATGTCTCAATTTTTATTCATCATCATAACATCAGCTTAAATACGTTATTTGCAGAACATAATAATAATATATGTATTTTCCAACTACCTCTTTTAGCGCGATTTTTTCGTTATCCTTGATCGCATCATCGATCGGTTCACCACGTGTTTAATTCTATAGTTGCTATCTTAACCTTTCTGTCCCAATCCATACTAATATTATAAATGAGAGAGTGTGTCTGTTTGTCTTTCTTTCACGGCAGAGCGACGAATTGACGTGATTTTTTAAGGGGAGATAGTTGAAGGGATGGAGAGTAACATAGGCTACTGAACGGCTACGAACAGTGCTACCCCAAATTTTACGCGAGCGAAGCCGCGGACAAAAGCTAGTCTTTTATAAATGTCGGTAACTGATTCGTATTTCCTATTATCATAAAATAAATCAAATCTCTTTAGGTATTATTCAAACTTACAAGCCAGGGATTCAGAGACGCCTGTCTTCCCCTATGTGACTGCGGCAATCCAGTGCAATCGATGTCGCATCTACTGGTGTGCCCTTTGTGCCCTGAGCGGTGTACAATGGTCTATCTAAACGCGGCCACTCCAAATGCCATTGAAGTGGCCACTCACTGTTCATAAAATGTTTGAGTTCTCGACCATTGACACGAGAGAAGAAGAACAAGCCAAAACATAGTAAAATTGGATTATATTCACATACAAAAGGCTATTATGCCATCTTTTCACCGTATATACCAAGTGACATCGTACCATATCAAATTATTCAGAACACATTTAGTTGGAGGGCACTTAGAGTGCGGTAGTAGATTGAAATGCATACGATGAATGCAGACAATACGCTCACGTATATAGGCAAATATATATCTATTCGTACAAGTACCTCTTTAATATATTTTGCTATTAAATATATTTTTTATATGGATAACACTGTAATTGTAGTTTTATAAGTATCTTATTTAGGACCCCTTCAGTGATGAAAGTCGACTAATACCACGCTGGCCATATTGTTGGGTAAAGAATTTACTATCTGTAAATTATAGTATAAGAGAGAGACTTCTCAAGTCAACTTTTATGACACCTTGGAGATGATAATGGTGCATGACTGTCTAGCCTATACAAAAGGTTGTTCAGAGACAGCACACATGGGAGTTGTTGTGTCCGTTTAACATAACATTATGTGTGTAAAATTAACCACGTTATAAGTTTGAAACAAACAAAAATGTAATATTTTACAACAAGATAATAAAACTTAAAACTTTTTACACTAAACTTAAAATATATAGAAAATAACTAAATACTCTTTCGAACGAAAGATTTCTACTACGTTCACGAAGACCGTTATCAGTAATGTATTATACTCGTTCAAACTCACAACGACGTTTTGTTAAAACTTACACACCACCTCAATAGCGAACTCCTACAAGTTTGTAGAGAAGCTTTTCAAAGAGTTTTCTTGATGAACTGTCGATAACCTAGTTATTGACTGTTTTGTGATGACTTTGTGAGAGATTATCTAGAAGGAGATCGTTCGCTGGCAGTTCATTGCTCTACTTTATCGACACTTTGAAGTTGTTTTTATTTGCTTATTAAAACACATACATACCCGTGTGGTGACGGATGTCCGTGTGGTAAAGGATATCTCTGTGGTGACGGAGTCAGAATACAATATGTTACCACCCCATCTCAACCCATGGGTGTCGTAAAAACCAACTAAGGCACACTTTGTGCAATGCGGCAACAAAATGCTCTATGCTCTATAGTTTTGACATCAAAACTAGAAATTTTTGGTAACTAGCCATGCAAAAAAAAAGTAAAGCCACCTCATGGAATACAGTTTATTTTTGCTTTAGATCCTACGACTTAGATGTACGTAGAACAGACACAATACATAATAATATATTATGTTTATAGATTTACTTTTAATCCTTCAACCAAGATAATTTACATCTTTGTAAAAGTTTCTACAACTCAAAGCTTAATCCCCGGAGCGAGGAAAGCCTTAAAAAACTAAATTTGATTTGAATCTCTGCAGCTACGAATATCAGCATCTATTTAATTTAACCATATCACTACGAGTATAGTAAAACTACCAAACTAAATTCTAGAATTTAATACTTTTTACTCCAACTCCATACAAAGCTAACTTTATTTGACACATCTTATACTGCAACTTCACGTCCTTGATACTTGCTCTTTTGCGCATGTATACAGGTTTAAAACTAGTTGAGCCTTAATAGAGCATGACGTTTTGTATTACTATAACTTGATACTGTAAGGGAGGTCACAAAACGGGTAGTCTTGAGGGTTTGGTTTAAGGACATTGTATGCATATAATGCATTTAAATTTTTATGAATGGATGTTTCTCTCTGTGTGGTAACGGAGTAAGAATACAATATGTCACCACCCCATCTCATCCCATGGGTGTCGTAAAAACCGACTAAGGGAATATATAAAATAAATAAAAAGAAGGAAAACTTGAAATTAAACCCTATACCAATCCATATGGCCAGCGTGGTATTAGTAGACCAAGTATCCCTCCGTCACGCGGGATGAGGCCCGTCCCTGCAGTGGGACATTAATAGGCTGTTATGTATGTTTAAGGGTGTAGTATATTGTGTTTTGTTAATTTAACAAAGATTTCGTGGTTTGTAAATTGAGTTAAGATAAAAGGATAAATACTGAAAACTACAGTGGACAGATATGTTTCTAATTTGGGCTACGGTGTTTTTCTGTTAATTTTATTACTAAATAAATTTATTAAATAGTTTAACTTTTTTAAACATTTTTTTTACTTATAGTACGTATATTTACAGTATGCTTAAACTAGGTTTCTTTACTTCACGGTGCCAAAAAGGGCCAGCGCCAGCCATGCAGGGCTTTATTGACCTTGCAAGTCAATAATACTACGCCGTAAGAGTATTTTAGTACCTACCTACCTATTCACCAACCATATTTTGGATCAAAACTAACTCCTCTACCTCAAATTTTTTGATAAGTAATAAAATTGAAATGAGATCAAGCACACTCCGAGTTGTTGGCGTTAAAATATTTTTGGAAGTTGATTGAAAAGTTTCAAAAGCAGGTGACAACATCACTCTTATATCCATCCATATAAGTTTTACGTGTGAACATTTTTATGAATTTAATAAAAATAAGTGATATTACGCTGTAAACACGTCTGTTTTCAAAAGGATCGTCACAAAAATATGTCAGATTATATGACGAACGAGATTTACTTTGCTTTCTGACCCTGGCTATTCTATATATATTTTATGTAGCGATAAAACCAGGTATTTCAAATATTTTATATTTACTACTCTTTTGATTTTGTGAAAATGAATTAAATCTCTGAAGTTCTGGTTGCTATAGCAATTAAATTATTAAGTTCCTCGATGGCAAAACTGCCGTCCCCCAAAACTTAATAATTTGTGTGATTCACAAATTATTGTCTTGACCCTGGATTTTCTCTGTGACCGTTTATTGTATGTCTGTAAAAGTCCTTGCCAGGCAGAGCTGGATCTTAAGCCTGGAAATTACCAATAAAAAAAGGTTACCAGCTATAAAAGCTGTCCAAAGATATACACACTTCTGCAGGTAGGGCCATCTCTGCAGTAGGACAGAGAAATTGATTGATAAGATTTTGTGTCAAGTATACCCTTTTTCATGGTAGAAGTGTTAGGAACACGACAACTGTAGTTGACTTTTACGACACCCACAAAATAAGTCGCGATGATGGCGTTTTAAATTTTTCCTGCTCCACCACATTATGGTTATGGTTACATATTATGTACACACACTTATAAATGACATAACACATCGGTGTAATATTTCTCATGCATAATAAGGCCCTGCGCAGACGGCACACTTTTTGTGCGATCGAGTCTGCGGCGCACAAAAAGTCTGCCATACATGGCATATGTTTGAGTCTTTTGTGGGCCGGACTTTTTGCGCGTCCTGTGCGTTACTGCTTATAATTGCATAGGTTCTATTTTCACAGACTAAAAAGTGCGTCACGGATAGTCTGTCGTCTGCGCCGGGCCTAATACATATAAAATAAAACATTTCAAGTATTTGTCAAGCAAAAATAGGTGATCTCCTATTATGTAGAATAAAAAAGTAATAAAAATAAAACTTAAGACAACTACAACTTTTGATGTGAATTCTTTGAGCAATATTGAAACTCAAATTGGCTATTTATGAAGGTCTAGATTTTTCATTTGTTTTTATGTTTTCATAACTCTCTATTTATTGTTTTGTTTTGTAATAAGACCACACTTTTAAATTTATTTTTATAGGCTTTGTCGCTAATGCCCGATTTACACATCGACAAGTACAGTAGCGAGTTAACTTGCCTCATTGGCGAGTTAAGTCACTTTTTGCGTGTGGACGGCAAAAGCGAGTTAAGTAGTAAGTTACCGTTTAAGTTGATTTGAATACAGCTCGATCCTATTTTTTGGCGAGTTAAGTACGAAGTAGCCCCCTCTCTCGCGTCTCCCTCACCCCGCCGGCTCGGCGCTCGCAGCGCCCGCCGTGTAAACGGGCAAGTTTAGTACAGTTCACAAGTTCTATGTATTTATTTTTATTTTTGTCTGTTTTTCTATGTATAATGTGTACGTATTTACAAAAGTATTTAAGTATATTTATGTGTTGTCTAGTACACATAGTACAAGCTCTGGTTAGTTTGGGACTAAATGGCGTTGAGTAAAAGTGTGAGGAATATTTATTTTTTTATTGTTCTAGGTAAACTTTTCTATTAAAATTTTATTTTCAATTTGTTGTGCAAGTGTTAATACCATTTCTCGTATAATAGCGCGTAAATTGGTATTCAATTGTTCAATGTCCATTTTATACAATATCAGGCGACGCACGCCGGCACGCGCGACGCGACTGGTCTTCGTCTCTGATCGGTAACTTATGAGCTGTACTCGCCCACGTGTGAACTGTACTTACTTCTTATTACTTACTACATAACTGTCTATTTTTTTAACTCGCTACTGTACTTGTCGATGTGTAAATCGGGCATTAGCGACCACATCGCCTACAAAAACATAGACCACACTTCTTGTAATGTCCTTAAGGACATAAAAGTTCAAAACGATAATTTAAAATTGGGAACCGCGATCTAGTGCATAGCAGTATCTTAAACGCTATCATATTGATGCGGTTGTTAAAAGCATAGTGTATTTAGTTAGTTACCTAGTTAACGAAAACAAAGATCACCGAGGTTTAAAACAATAATTTTGGATTCACACAAATAATTACCGTATGTGGAGTTCAACCCGTGCCTGTACCGGTTAGCAACTACCGTTTAGCCTCATGCACTACCACTTTGCAATCATGTCATCATCATTATATTAACAAATGCACGTCCACGAACCTAGGTTTCCTCTAAATATTGCCACCTTGCCTGTGCCTGTGCCTCCCTCGTCCTTTGGTATCCCATCAACTTCAAAATATTTATATAATTGCTGGAGAAGAGTACCTACTCGGAAAGCCGGCATTACACATTGTAAGAAGAATACGCTTACGCTGCGCTATTCACTTGGAAGTTTCAAAGAAAAGACATGTTATAATATTCTGTTCCAAGACTTAAATAAGGTCTGTTATAAACTGAGTTTTCTCCTTAGCTCCTTATTAGTACTGAAAAGTTTGCGATATGTGGACTTTGTACAAAGATACCCTACCAAGTTTGAAAGTATACTGTTGTGGTTATTGTCTAACAAAGTAAATTGTGGTCGTAATTTTGTTGTATTATTTTGTATAATGTTCACTGGTTTTGTTGCTAGCAGTAGAGTTATCTTTTAGCGCATTATTATTTGCTTTAAGTTTTTATTTATTGTAAGGTTTTGATGGTGATCATTTTCAGCAATATAAGGGTGATTCTTCGAGCCCAACATTTTCGATGTCTGGAGGTTTTTCTTTGTAACTAACAAACCAACCAAACTGCAATTATTATAATTTTTTAAACATAGTATAGACAGTTACCTATCTTGCACACGTTATTGTTTTTTAATAATAGTTTTTTATATATTAAAAAAAAAATATTAAAAAGCGTTCTTCTGATTAATATGGTGTGTCCGTACCCCAGTTTCTTGAACGTTAGTAACAGTAACATTTTTTCTTATTAACGAATCGATGTGCGTTATAAATATTACGATAGAATATTAGTTGTTTCTTTACACAAAAAAAAATGGTACTAATATTTGCGATAGTTTTTTAATAAAAAAATAAATTGTGAGTGTCCGGCACAAAAGTCTGATTCATATTCGCGCGCTTTACTCGAACGTATCTAGCTAAGTACGAAACATCAGGAGATCCCTTCTAGTGCTGGTGGTAGCCAGGGACTCTGCTGACGTGGTCACGACGTTACATGCGGCTGGTTCGTGTTGTTGCGGAGTTATAAATGTAAATATCTGATTCATATTACTTTGGTTCACCTGTGTTTCTGATTACTATGTTGGCTGTTATAAATTAACTTAAATGGTTTTCAAACTTGAATCTGTTGGAAATATAATTCAATTGGGGACTAAAAGCCTATGTATAAATAGCAATCCTTAATTGTATACGTGTAGTGATTAACCGATGTTAAAAGGCAAAATTTTGATTTATATGCACCTGATTCATACGGTAAAAATACTATATTAATCAGAATTTCACACATATTGTTAATATGGCGGCACGGATAATGATTGATATTGTCAAGTTGTCAATGCTTCTAATAACTAGATTTAGGTGTGGTGATAATCATTGTGATTATCAACTGTGATTTTAATAAATAAATGACTAATTTTTATAACTAGAATTTCATTTTTGTTCCTAATTCTAATTTATATGACCTCAAAAAATTTTAAGTTAATTATCTCGAAAACCATTCCATAAAAAAGTGTGCCTTTTTCAGACATTGTATGTTAGGTTATCATCTTTGACAAAAACATGTTTTATAAACCAAAATGTGAAAAAAAAATTGCCCATATGAATCAGACAAAGAATCGAATTTCGAAGAAACACCCATAACTTTACACCATGAACACTGTTTAACTGGCTCTATCCATGTATCCAGAAAAACAATACCACGCTAACCGTGTCTGTGTTAACAGTTAAGTATATCCCGGTTCCATTATCCCGAGACGTGGCGTCGATGACGAATCAATGATGCGCCCGTGGCTAGCGCGGGGGTTGAAAAGAGAACGGGACGCGAGGTTTACATTCCAGCGAGGTCTCTAGATAATGTGTTACTGTGTTATAATAGTCCAGCAGCTGCATTTTATTATACACTCGGAGTAAGATGAAATTTTAAAATCTGTGTTAATGATATTTATAACAGATTTCAATATAAAACAATACTCTTTAATAATTACGACTTAGTTTAGTTACCTGCTACGAACAAAAATTTCTGAATAAGTAAAGTATTTGTGTGCATTGAATAAACATTTCAGTGCCTTCTTAGCCCTTTCATCATACATCGAGGCAGGGTTCCAACGAGGACTAAAGACTTTTGCAGCTTTTGTTGACCTGAGTGCTGCCTACGACACAGTTTGGATTACAGGCCTTCTTAACAAGGTTGCTGACATAGTCCCCTGCCGAAAAACTATTGCTCTCCTAAAATCACTGCTCCAGCCCCGATATATTACAGTTTGCCTCGGAGAAAAGCAAAGTAAATATAGGCTCATAAAAAAAGGACTGCCACAGGGTTCAGTTTTGGCTCCCCTCCTTTTTAATATTTACATCCGAGATCTTCCAGAAACGACATCTCTAAAATTTGCTTACGCCGACGATCTGGCTCTAGCATTCCAAGCAAAGTCGTTCGAAGAGGGGGAGAGAGCTCTGACCAGAGACCTGGAAATCATGGGTAGATACTATGCAAAATGGCGGCTCTGCCCTAACCCATCAAAGACAGAGGTCTCCGCATTCCACCTAACAAATTGTTTGGCTGAGCGCCAGCTGCGTGTGAAATTTTGCGGAGAGGAAGTAAGGCACAACTTTGCCCCTAAATACCTGGGTGTTATACTGGACCGCTCGCTCACATTCCGACAGCACCTACTAACAACATCACAAAAACTAAAAACGAGACTAAACATCATAAAGTCTCTTGCTGGTACATCCTGGGGTGCCACCGCCTCAGTCCTGCGAACGTCTGCAATAGCCTTAGTGTACTCGGTGGCAGAATATTGTGCCCCTGTATGGTGTCGGAGTGCGCACATGCACAAGATTGACACCCAACTACACGAAGCTATGCGAACCATCACTGGGCTAATTAAATCTGTTCCCCTACCGTGGCTTCCAGTTTTGGCGCACATTCCCCCACCGGGTATATGTAGGTGGCAGGCGGCGGCTGCTGAGTGGAAGAAATGCTGGCAAGAACCAAATGGAAAACCAATGCCAATACGAGAGACACTCGACAACCTACCCGCACGACGACTGATATCTCGATCTCCTATCTGGTCAGACGAAAACCTCCAAACAGACACCAATCCCCTGGAGGAATGGAGAACTACCTGGGAATCTTTCGAACACCACTCCTGGAAGGACCTGGTGCCCGATCCTTTTGTTAAGCCCCCTGGTTTTGACAGCTGCCGTACTGTGTGGAAAAGGGCAAATAGGTTTAGGACTGGACAAGGGCGATGCAACTACCATCTCCACCGATGGGGTCTCAAAGACTCGCCGGGGTGTGATTGTGGAGCTCCAAAACAAACGATGATGCACATCGTCGAGGAATGTCCCCGACGTCGTTTCTCTGGGGGAATGCGTGAGCTCCACAACCTTACTCCGGCCGCAAAAGATTGGCTCCTCCAGCTGGATATAGATGTATAGGGTTCAAAGCAGAAGCCATACGCAATGATGATGATGACATTTCAGTGGTTCTGGATGTATGACATTCTGTGTTTAGCATAATTATTTAATATTTATTAAAACCAAGAATTATTCGCAATAATACATACCTAATATAGTTTTTTTTTCTTTGTTCAGTACCTGTAGTATAGATGCGGCTTAATTTGAGACTATTGGCATTATATAAATATTATATCAACTGAGCAAAACGTAAAATTTCTTCTTACAAACAGTAGTCAACTCGGTCCAAAACATTTCAAAACAAAACAACGTAAAAATACGACTTGGCAATAATATATAATATGACGTAATTATAATTTTCGGCAACGACTAATATTCTTAAAATAATATTGTTCAGCACGTAACTAAGTTCACGCATACATGAATATGGTCAGTTAGCGTTAATATTTTACAAACTGAAGTTACACAAGTATTTTTGTAAAAAAGTTTTTATTCTCTTTGCTAGAAACAAAGAGATCATCTATAAGCATGGTCCTGATGCTTTTATAGTATGACTTTAAAATTTAATAACAGTTAAATAAAAGTTATACATATTAGCAATAATTATGTAATAATGATAAAGAACAGCGTTTAAGGCTGGAACTGCAGATTTGTAATCTATCGTTATAATGATACTCGTATTTGTCAGTTTCATTGTCACCTTCTCTGTAAACTAAACGGCTTAACCAATTTTGAAGTTTAATATGCGATTATAGTTTTTAATCTTATTTAGTTAGGTCTGTTTTTATAAATTAATCGTCAACACTTCTTTCTTGGTCAATATGTAATTATAAATAACAAATCCCACCAAAACACAATTTAAATATAAACAAAAAAACAATGTATTACGTCACAAAAAGTTGGTATAGCCAAGAAATTATTAGAGAACCAATAATGCCCTTCAACAGATTATCCCCACAATTTTGTCTATGGCGTGAAGCCAAAGTGAATAGAGCCCAGGCTTGTAATAGAGGTTAGCTATAATATGATATCTGTAAATACGATTGTTGATGTACAAGTGAAACTATGAGATTACAATCAATAGTTTTGAAGTATTTGAATTAGGTAAAGTAATAATCATATTCCTCAAATTCATAAGTCCTTGATCCGTGAATATTTATATTTACGAAATAAAAAGAAGAAAAACTTAAATTAAACCCTATACCAATCCGTCTGGCCAGCGTGATATTAGTAGGCCAAGTATCAATGCGACATGGGAGGAGGCCCGTCCCTGCAGTGGGACATTAATGGGCTTTTATGATGATAATGTAAAGTTCTCTAAATTCTAAGTTTGTTCTGTGGATAGTATAACTGCAATGCAATGGTATATTTTTCCGCCAGTAGTTTCTATAGTAGTTTCTGAAATAATATCTAAGTACTATAGCAAACTTAAATTTGTAATTGCAACGAAGGACGGACATACAAAGCCCCTTAACTACAACGTGGGCCTATTCCAGGGTTGCTGCTTATCTCCTATAGTATTTAACACAGTAATCAATATTCTAATAGATAGCATAACAATAGATGAAAAAAGGTGGGGATATCGGTTTAAGTCCAATGGTAAGTATACAGAATCCATTCTAGCATTCGCTGACGACCTAGCGATACTTACTCGAAATCCAAAGCAGTGCCAAGAACTACTGGGAAAGGTTGATGAATTCTGTGAGTGGACTGATGGAATGAGAGTGAAACCTAGCAAATGTTATTGTCTGTGTTTAGGTAGGCGGGATACGAGATATACTTAATATGACCCAGGTTTCACTATAGGCGGAGAAAACGTTTCAATAATATCAGAAACCGTGCCTTTTAAATTTCTTGGTAGAAAGATAAACGATAAAGGTCGCTCTCCAGTACTAGACGATGTCGTCAATAGTTTCATAAACGACATTGAAAAGGTAGACCAACAACCGATAAATAACGTAAAAAAAGTCTGGATATACGACAACTATTTAACATCACGTCTCTACTAGCCTTTCCTCGTGTATGACTTAAACCAGAACCTCTTAAAAAACTGGATGCCAAAGTGACGAAAACATTGAAATCGTGGCTTGGGTTAGCTCAATCTGCAGATTCTTCCGCTCTGTATCGAGACACAAATAACTTTGGGATGAAACTAAAAAAACCATCGGAACTCTATAAACATCTAAGAGTCACTAAAATGCAAGTCCTATCAACATCTAAAGACGAAATTGTAAAATCCATCCCAACTGATAAAAATTCATCTGCGCTCGAGTCATGGTTACAATTTTACAAAAAGTTCATGATAGGCGCGCAAACTAATAGAGCAGGTTTTGGAAACACGGAAAGACAATCAGACAAAGAAATTACAAAATCTTTCATAAACCAAGATGAAAATGACAGCTATAGAGTGCACGCAATGAACCTAAAACTGCAAAATGAATGGGTTACTCTAGGTGATTACTGTATACCTTTAGTCTTGAAGTGGCGCACTTTGCTTTACGACTGGTCACCATCATTACTTAAATTCTACCTCAACGCCTTCCAATTGACTCTTCCTGATCAAAGCAATCTTGTAAGATGGGGAAAAGCCACGGACAAAAAATGCACAGAATGTGGCAAAGAAATTGGTACGGCCAGACACTTATTGGTAGGCTGCAAAGTGCTTTTGGATAGGGGTCACTACTCGCAACGTCACGACAGAGTACTAGGGATTATACGCGAGGCAGTGAGTCTATCGATTGCTAGAGCTAAAAAAGGACTGACTACAAATGAACGACAAAACATCCAATTCGTTAAGGAAGGCACCACTAAAAAGACCACCTTTAAGCCTTTTTCAGTTCTGAGCACGGCAAGTGATTGGACACTACTGGTTGACACGTATGAAACACACTATAAAATCCCGGAGAATATCTGTGTGTCGCCGTTAAGACCAGACATATTTCTCTACTCACATTTGAATAAGCGTGTAGTACTTATTGAGCTCACGGTACCGTGGGAAACTAACATCCCGAAAAACCACGCAATTAAGACAAACAAATACTTTGACTTGACAAATGAGATAACCAGAAATGGCTATAGGGTTACTCTATATGCCGTGGAAATAGGTGCGAGGGGTACTCCAGCTAAATCCCTTTACAACTTATTAAAAGAACTAGGACTGCCGAGAACTTCAGTAAGCTCTCTACTATCACGAATGTCCAAAACGGCATTGTTAGGTTCATACCAAATTTGGATAGGTAGAGGGCGGAACATAGCAGACAGTGAAGGTGACCGCTAACGCGTTGTAAGGGGGCCTCCTTAAACCTACATCTGGGTCGTAAGTCCCAGACGCTGTTACGCCAATGTTTCGTCCTCTATCACGCGATGGACCCGGCACCCGCATGGAGAATCCATGGAATGCTAAGATTAGGTCTTATAAAAAATGTGGGTTTATTAACGCAAATATTATTTTGTCTTCAGAAATAAAAGTCAGACCAATGTAAACAAACTTCCGGCGCATGTGTTTTCTACATCCTATAATGTCTGTCCTATAAACGTTGTATGTATGAAGACCAAATATCAGAACGGTGACGAAGTTAAATCATTTTTACTACCTTCCGAAGCTCTCATCATCATCATAACAGCCCATTAATGTCCCTCCGTCAGGAGAGGAGGCCCGTCCCTGCAGTGGGACATTAATGGGCTATTATGATGTCGTGTCCATATTTACCTGACACTTTGGGGTATATGTGAAACACAAATTTTTTGCGGGAAATAAAATACCTACAAAATGTGAGATTGCATACAATTTCTATTGTTTCCCTGTTATTAAACTGCGAGTGTTATTTTACCGCGAAAATGATGTGTGCTTGTTTGGCTTGGTAATAGTTACTAAAGCTTGTCGACGCTAACATAAAGTTTAATCAACGAATTATTCCGCAAACTATGTGTACGGGTTATTCACCGTACAGAACTTAGGCGTCAGCATTATTGCGACAACGCACTGTGTGACGTGATTGCAACACCTTTATTGTAACTTAATTTGTATTTAATTTTAGTCGATATTAGTAGCTCATACCCGACGCGACTCATTTCATCCCATTATTATTATTAATTGATCGGTTTACTGAAATATAAGTATTTTTATAATTGTTTATCTTAGTTTATCTTAATCTCACCCCTAACCCGAACATTGGTCCTTCGAGCCGGATCCGTAGAAGAATCTGCAACTCAAGTAAGATCTTTCTAATTTATCTTTAATATGGCGACACTGGAAGAAATTTTAGCTACTCAGCAGCAGCTAGTCCAAGGTGTGGAGCAACTCTACTCCAATTTTAAGAAAGATGGAGCTGAACGAAAGACTTCTGACTATTTACGCCGCCGATTGGAAACTCTTGAGCAATATGCTACCGAGTTCCATAACAATCATATGAACCTTTTGTCTTTTGACGATAAATCTGATACTTATTTCAGTAAGAATCATTACGATCAGTTTAAACAAAGATATGAACTTATAAAAGCTACTATTAAAAGCTATAAAACCCCTGTCGCTAAGCCTATTACGATCTCTGAATTAAAACCTCCTACCTTTGTACCCTCTTTAAAACCACCATCACCAACCTTACAGGCATCAACCTCTGCCTATCCTCAACCTATTTCGAAAGATAACTCTAATGTTAGTAAAACTGAAGATCTTTTACGTAAACAAGCTACTAATTTTAAGGCATTTATGAGAACTGCTTCAAATATTGACCTCGATCTTATCTCTGAAAAGTGGGAGTTTGAAGATATCCTAAAAATCATGAAAACTCGCTGGGACGCCGTCGACTGTGTTCACTGGGAGCTAGACAACGAGCTTAATGGCTCTAACAGTGAGTACGAAGAACAGTTTACCCAGTACGAGAACTATTACAACAGGATAAAGAGAGACATTAATAAAAAGATGTGGTCCGTGGCACACATTGAAAAATCGACCCCTAAAATACAAATTGCTACCTTTGAAGGAAGGTATAACAATTGGACCTCATTCAAAGATCTTTTCACGGAGACTGTACATAATAACCCTTCTCTCTCGAACGCACAGAAAATGCAATTTCTCAAAAGTAAGGTCAAAGGTGAACCTGAGAAATTAATACAGCATCTCCAAATAAGCTCCGACAATTATCTTGTTTGTTGGAATATTTTAAATCATCGCTATGACAACAAGCGTTTGATTTTCTCATCCCATCTTAATAACCTTTTAAACATCCCTGTAAGCCAGCTACAATCGTCCAATCATGTAAAGCGTATTCATGACACTACTTACGAGAGTGTAAATGCTATAAAGAACTTAGGGATCGATGTCACCTCATGGGATCCGTTCCTTGTATGCATATTATCTCAGAAATTAGACCCAGAGACCTTTGACGATTATCAACAATCACTTAAAAACCCACGGGAAATACCAGTTTTAGAAGAATTTCTTCAATTTCTGGAAACAAAATTCATGACCCTTGAAACATCTCGAAAGAAGCATCCTACGGAAAATATATATAAGCCATCACAATCTTATCAACAATCTTCATCTTTTAGAGGTTATTATAATAATCAACCATCAACTTCTAAAAATTATAATCCTAATAATCATATGAAACATAATTATAACAATCAGAAGCGTACATTTGTAACAAACCAGGTCATTTCACAATCATCAAAGTTCAACGGCATAAGAAATGACAAACAAAAACCCTGTCCAATATGCAATGCAAGTGATCATCGCATATATGCATGTCAGAAATTATTGAATATGCAACCTTATGCACGGAGAAATGCTGTGACGAATTTAAACCTTTGCGTCAATTGTTTGCATTATCATGTAGGTAAAAAATGCATGTCGACATTACTTTGTAAAGAATGCAATAAGGATCATAATTCAATACTACATGATGCTTTTACGTCAAAAACTATGTCACCGGATGTGCAACGATCGGAATCCAACTCAATATTAGTTTCGAAATATTCTACTCAGCAAAATACCTTAGCCGCAATTAAAAATGACCCCTCAGAAGTACTACTCGCTACAGCGATTATAAGAGTACAATCGGTAGATGGAACCTACCAAAAGATGAGAGTCCTTCTAGATCAAGGATCTCAAACCTCAATCATCACTGAAAGCGCTGCCCAGTTGTTGAAATTACCTCGTCATAAATGCAATGGCTACATCTCGGGAATAGGTAACAAAGAAAATAACTGTAAGGGTAAAATTAATATAAAGTGTATGTCATCAATTAACGATTTCACATTCGAGACAGACGTATTTATAATGAAGAAACTTGTCAACAACTTACCGCATTATAATATACCTAAACCTAATTGGCCCGCTCTTGAACAAATCACCCTTGCTGACCCTGAATTTTATAATAGTAGGCCCATTGATATACTCTTTGGAGCCGATATATACTCAATTGTTCTTATGGATGGTATTTGTCGCTCGGAAGGAATGTTACCCGTTGCACAACAAACCCAATTAGGTTGGATACTAAGCGGTAACTGTAAAACTTTTCAGTGTAACGTAATTTTAAATAACATAGAAGACATACAACAGTTTTGGGAAATCGAGGATGTTCACGAGCCCTCTACCTTATCTGAGGAAGATCAAAGCTGTATTCAATTCTATAAATCATCGACAATTAGACATGAAGATGGTAGTTATTCAGTAAAAATACCTTTTAAAGAAAATTTTGAAAAGAACCTTGGGGATTCACGAACTAAGTCGATTGCGCAATTTTATCAATTAGAAAAACAATTAAATAAACGTCCTGAATTGGCACGTGATTATAAATTGTTTATATCCGAGTACATAGCACTCGGTCACATGACACCTGTCATGAAACATGACGATTACTCGGGTTGTTATTTATCACATCATTGTGTACAAAAAGCCGAATCAACGACTACTAAATTGCGTGTGGTTTATAATGCTTCGGCAAAAACTTCAAGCGGACACAGCCTCAATGACCTTATGTGCAGAGGACCCAACCTCCAACAGGACCTTCAAGCACTTATCTTAACGTGGAGGAAATTTCGATATGCCTTCACAGCCGACGTTGAAAAAATGTTCCGTGGTATCAAAATTCATCCAGATCATCAACTATATCAAAAAATTATATGGAGAGATAGTCAATATTCACCTTTACAGCAATACCAATTAACAACGGTTACATACGGAACCAAGTCCGCGCCATTTTTAGCTATGATGACCTTAAAGCAGTTGGCCGCTGATGAAAGGTCTAATTATCCTGATAGCTGTGCTCCCGATATCCTAGAAAACTCATTTTACACTGATGACCTCGTTTATGGGCATCATGATCGAACCTTAGCGAAAGAACTTAAAATAGAAATGATAAATCTTTTAAAATCCGGAGGATTTAATTTAAGAAAATGGACCTCAAATCTCCCTGAATTATGTGATAATGTGACCGATCCAAAGGAAAAGGACTTTTGTTTTAAACAGCCTGAGTCCACTAAAACGTTAGGCCTTCGATGGGACCCTAACACGGATCAATTTATTTTTAATCCTGTAGAATTTATTACTGTAGATATCCCAACTAAAAGACAATTTCTGTCTGAGATCTCAAAGATTTTTGACCCTTTAGGCTGGTTATCACCTGTAACAATAAAGCTCAAAATGTTATTTCAAGAAACCTGGAAGTCGGAGACAGGCTGGGATGAGCCTGTCCCATCAGAAATCGCTTTAGAATGGAATAATATTTCCAATGATATACGCGAAATATCCCATATTAAAATACCTCGTTGGATTGGAACGCAGAAGGATGATCTTATTGAACTTCATGGCTTTTGCGTCGCTAGCACAAAAGCTTTTGCATGTGTTGTATATTGTAAGATACATACAGACTCAAACAATAGCATAATACTGATTGCAGGAAAAACAAAAGTAGTGCCTGTGAAAAAATCTCAAACGATCCCACGCTTAGAGCTTTGTGGAGCCGTTTTATTATCTAAGCTCATGCGTAAAATTATCTCATCCCTGTCAGATTTTAGAGTAGAAATATACGGTTGGGTGGACTCCATGGCTGTGTTGGGATGGCTACAAGGTGAACCAGAGAAATGGAATCCATTTGTTGCCAACCGGGTGAGAATGATAGGTGAAGTGATCCCTAAACATAAATGGCGATACATTAAGTCGAAAGATAACCCCGCGGACTGTGCTAGTCGGGGTCTAACGGCAGTACAGCTGGCGAGTCACTCACTTTGGTGGCAAGGACCAGGGTGGTTATCCAAATACAATCCCAAGGAAGACATTAATAATTTAATTTATAGTACAGAAGAAGAAGTTAAAAAGAAGAGTCTTGTATACACATCCACGTCAGAATATAATCATTCCATTATCAGACAATTGTTAAATAAATATAGTACAAATAGAAAAGTAATTCGAGTATTAGCTTACGTTAAGAAATTTATAGACATAATTGTTTACAAAAGAAACAATGATCATTATATTACTTTACAAAACTTAAAAATAGCTAGAAATATGTTAATTAAATATGTACAAAGAGAATATTTCTATGAAGAAATATCTCACCTTGAAAATGGTGAACCTTTACATAAGAAAAGTCAGATCTTAAAACTAAACCCTATCTTAGATATTAACGGCGTACTACGCGTTGGTGGAAGACTAAAACACTCCAATTTAAATCCTGAAATGAAGCATCCTATAATCATCCCGAATCAATCAAAATTAGCAGACCTTATTATAGATGAATCTCACGAGTTAATGTTTCACGGCGGAGCAAAGATTACTACAGGATTTATCAGACAAAAATATTGGATACTTGGAGGAAATCGAGCAATAAAGAAGAGATTGAGAATGTGTATAAAATGTAGAAAAAATGATCCTATACTACAACACCAGATTATGGGTGATTTACCTCCTTGTCGATCGATCCCAAACAGACCTTTTTATCATACAGGTATTGATTATACCGGTCACGTCATGGTTAAAGCTAGTAAAGGACGTGGAATACGATGTACAAAAGGATATATTGCGGTGTTCGTGTGTATGGTGACTAAAGCTATACACTTAGAGATTGTTTCTGATCTTACCGCGTCAGCATTTATAGCTGCACTTAGAAGAATGTCAGCTAGGAGAGGAGTTCCTGGTCATATGTACAGTGACCAGGGAAAGAACTTTATAGGAGCCAATAGTATTCTTCGACAGGAATATCTTGAAATTTCTAATATCTTGACAAGCCAAGAAATAACTTCCACGATTACCGACATGAATATAGAATGGCATTTTAATGCTCCATCGTGGCCATCTGCAGGCGGGCTCTGGGAAGCTGCAGTGAAGAGCCTCAAGCATCATCTCAAGCGAGTCGTAGGTGAACAAAAACTGACCTTTGAAGAGTATAATACTCTTTTAGCCCAACTAGAAGCTTGCCTTAACTCGAGACCTCTTTGTCCATTAACTGAGGACCCCGATGATTTAGATTTTTTGACACCCGCACACTTTTTAGCTAGTGGCCCCAACCTAACTATTTTTGACACTGAAAAGGATCTCAGGACTAGATATTATTTAACTCAAAAAATATACAAGGACGTCTGGGCTAAGTGGAAGAATGAATATCTCACTCAGTTATCTACAAGATCTAAATGGAAACAATCTCAGAAGAATCTCAATCTCAACGATATAGTGATCATAAAAGACGACAATCTACCGCCAGGGAAATGGGCCCTGGGCCGGGTGGTGGAGTGTCACCCCGGAGAAGATGGACTGACTAGAGTTGTCACGCTTAAAACAAAAAATGGTTACCTAAAACGTCCCACCGTTAAACTATCCCTGTTACCAACTAATCCTAACCAATCGTCTGAGGAGAAATCTTCAAATCATAAACCTCGAAATACTAAAAAGCTTACCTTTTCCGCTATAGTATTACCTCTCACCCTTTTTTTCTTATCGCTATGCTGTTTATCAGAGGCGACCTCGAATTATACTATACTGAAAAACAACAGTATTTATTTTGACAAAATATCCAACATGCAAATTATTAGAGACGATTGGCGATTAATAGTCTATTATGATACATATCCATATAAAGACGGCATTAAAGCACTTATGAAATATATTAAATATCTAAACACAATATGCTCAACAATTAACGATCAAACACCTTGCGACGGTATCATGTTGCAACTCGGGCACGGGTTCGCAGAAATAAAACATTACGATAATATTATTACCGCTAATGAGTCATTTGTAAATGGAGAACACCGGCGCTATCGGGAACGCCGAGGCTTGATAGACGGAGTCGGCTACCTTGCAAATAGTTTGTTTGGGGTACTTGACCAACGATTTGCTGACCAGTACGAAAGGGATATTGACCTTATAAAGGATAATGAGAACCATTTATATAACCTTTGGAAAAATCAAACTTCAGTCATCGAAGCGGAGTACAACGTCATGAAAAGGATGGAGAATACAATAAATACACATCATAAAATGATTAATCAGAAATTCATTTATCTTAAAAATTCATTTCAAAATCTTAATCAGCAAGTACAAAACATATCTCTCCTCACTGACTTCTTAACCTCCGCATTTACCGCCAATAACCTTTTGATAAACCTACGACATATACAAGATTCTATTTTAGACACGGTAACTGATATTTACAATGGCAAACTAGACCTTCATATGATCTCTCCAAAGCAATTGCAAAATGAATTAAACTCGATTTCGAATCAAATACCAAAAGACTTAGCCATCCCGGTTGACCATTTTCATCTCACAGACCTTTACAGCCTTCTTAAAGTAAGAGCTAAATACTCAGGTAAATATTTAATTATAGAAATAAGAATACCATTGATTGAGCGAGATCTTTATGAGGTATTCAGTCTTATCTCAGTACCTCGTATTCTGAAGGACAGAATGACGAGTGTTAACACGATCTCTAAATTGGCAGCTATTAATATTAAAAAAGATTCTTATCTGACAATGACTGAGCTCCAATTACAATCATGCATAAAACAAAACGCTTTAACTATTCTATGTCATTTGAGAACTCCTATACGTAACTTGAAGTATGACCATAATTTATGTGAGACTATCCCTAACTCAAGAAAGTGTAAAACAACAACAAACTCTTGTACAAACTATTGGAAGGAGTTACATACAGAAAATAATTATTTCTACGTGTGTTGCGATGAATGTAAAATTAAATCCCTATGTGAAAATGAAGTTACATCAATTAAACTGAAGAACGTTGGTATACTGAGGGTGGAAGAAGGGTGTGTGATTAAAACAGACGATTTCCTCGTATACACTAGCAAGAGAATGTTTAGTAACCTTCATACTAACTCACAGATTGATGCGCCTGTAATCTCACCGATTAACCATCTTATGAATATCTCGTTCCCCGACCTTGACCTTGAAAACGAGACGGATAACAACCTTAGTTTACATCAGCTTGAGGATATTAAGAAACATATTGACATCATGAAACAGTCTGAACCCATTGGCAACAAGGTATCTTACCATGATGTACACCACTACGCAGCTATCTATATTATCACAATTGTAATTTTGGTAGCTGCAATCATTTATATCTGGAGACGCTGTCGTAGAAACCCTTATCAAGAGAGTCGACCCAGGAATACAGTGGAGATGACATCTGTCGCCATCCCTATGACTGAACCGCCTTCTTCGCTTTACGTTACGGAAAGTGCTGTGAATGAGTGTAGTGATTGTAGGGAAAATGGGCAATTTGTAGTAAAAAGTGATAACAAGACGTGTAGTGTACGTAGGGAAAAAAGGCAATATTTAGTTACAAAAAGTGATCCTAAAGGACTTGCGCGATCTATTGAGTGTGTTAAAAAGGAAGATAAAGCTTCCTCCCCAATCTTTCGTGTCTTTTCCCTCCCAGATCTGAACCAAGAATAAGACTTTTAACTTTGTATCCTAATTAATATTTTTATATGTGTTTCAACGACATGACTAACACTACAACCATATTAATTTAAGTTAAATATTGTAATCATCTTGTCACTCATAATATCATTTAATTTCGTTACTAACCCTCATCTTTTCCTCCCCCGGGAGCATGTACGGGTTATTCACCGTACAGAACTTAGGCGTCAGCATTATTGCGACAACGCACTGTGTGACGTGATTGCAACACCTTTATTGTAACTTAATTTGTATTTAATTTTAGTCGATATTAGTAGCTCATACCCGACGCGACTCATTTCATCCCATTATTATTATTAATTGATCGGTTTACTGAAATATAAGTATTTTTATAATTGTTTATCTTAGTTTATCTTAATCTCACCCCTAACCCGAACACTATGTTTTAAAAAATGTATTAAAGTTATTAAGGATTTTTAAAATTATGTTTACTTAATTTATGTTTAAAGGTTAACCTTTAGATCATAATAACAGACCATTAATTTCCCATTGCAGGGACGCCCAAGTAACACATCAAAGCATTATAAGGGCCGAATAAGAGTATTCTTGTATCCTTTTAGCATTTTGAGTTAGTTTTATAGTCGCATTATAAACGTTTATATGGCTACTGTAATGCTTATTTGGGCACAAATTATACAGCTTTATGCCCTACTAGCTGCTGTGTCCGCGACTTCGTTCGCGTGGCGGATGTACTTCGCAATTCTATTTAATACTGAAAAAACGTTTTTTAAACCTTATAACAAACAGATATACCTACAAACGAATTGTAAAATTAACGAACGAACCAAAACCTTTTCAAAAACAGACCTTTACAAAGACAGATCTATGAAGATTGCGTCTAAACTTATGCTGAAAGACATGAGCGAACGTCATTCTTTCAAGAAAAATCTTAACACCGCGATACTGAAAATGACGTCACAGGCACAATTCCATCTGTTGTCAAATTTGTAAGTTAAATTATATGACATCGCTTATTTCATCATAACAGCCCATTAATGTCCCACTGCAAGGACGCGCCTCCTCCCGTGACGGAGAGATACTTGGCCTACTAATACCACGCAGGTCAGTCGGATTGGTATAGGGTTTAATTTCAAGTTTTCCTTCATTTTTATTTCGTAAAGATAATATTCACCGATAGTCCCTTAGTCGGTTTTACGCCACCCATGGGATGAGATGGGGAGGTGACATATTGTATTCTTACTCCGTCACCACACGGATAATCGCTAATTATGAATGAATACATTTGCACGCTACGTTATGGTGCGGCAGAATTACCTGCTTCGGTGGCCCGGCGGTCGCATTACATGGCTGGCGTGCATGAGGTCGCGGGTACGATTCCCATGGAGGACAATTGTGATACACAAACTATTGTCCTAAGTCTGGATGTTCTTTGTGTCCGTTAAATTGATATTTTTAAAGGCTAGTGTGGGATTTGTCTTTTGTAAAAAAAATGCTGAAATAACTTATTGTACCTAACACCTTTTTACCATCTTTTTTTTTTTTTTTTTTTTTATTCTCCCTCTGGGTCTCTTCGCAGGGGCCCCGGGTATGCACCGTTAAGCATCGACCCCAGGGTCCCCTGCAGACCTCGGCCGCTCTATTACGGCCCCGTCCCTATGTGGGAGAGGATCCCCAGTCCTCTCTACCGGGGGGGGGGGGGCGTGTGTGGGGGGGAGCACCTACACACGCCAACGTCTTGGCCTGCTTCTGCACGGGGCAACGGGCAGCCCATCCGTCCCGTTACCCCCAGGCCCCCCGTCATGGAGGTCGGAGATCGTTGGCATAATGCCTCCTCCGACGCCCAGGACGCGCGGCGACATGCGGGAATGAGGGATCTCTCTCCCGCAAGCCCTCCGCCGCCTCCTTCGCTAGCATTACATGCTCGCAAAAGGTGGCGACGGCCCGCCACGCGCTCTCGCTGGAGACCATGGCCTGAACCATTTTCTCCAGCGAGAGAAATGCCACTCCTAGACCCACAACGAGGTCCTGCCGTTGCCGTGCCCACGCCGGGCACTCCACCAGTGTGTGGAGCGAGGAATCCTCGCTGCAGTTCCGGCAACTGTGACATTCGGGCGTTGGCTCCCGGCGAATACGGTGCAGATACTTACCGAAGCATCCATGCCCGGTAAGCATCTGCGACATCCGGTAAGAGAGGCTGCCATGCCGCCTCTCGAGCCAATCCTCCATGACCGGACTTACCGCCCTGATAAGGGCGTGCCCGTACCTCGGTTGCCCAAGTCGCTGTCTCCATTCCTCCATGAGATCGTCATGGAGCAAGGACCGCTGCGCCTCGACTTCGCGAGGGGCAGGTATATGTCCCTGCTCCAGAGCCCCCCTGTGCCACCGATACAGTGACGCGAGAGCCCTCGCCTCCAGATCCCATGGAGGAGTTCCGGCTAGGAGACTCGCCGCCTCAAAGGAGATCGTACGATATCCCCTGATGATTCTGACGGCCAGCATCCTCAGCGGACTCTGAAGAATAGTCGCTGTGCTGGCCGTCAGGCGCTCCGCCCATACAGGCGCGCCGTATAGCGCCATCGATCGTACGATCCCCACGTAGAGTCTCCTACACGGGGTGTTAGGTCCCCTCATGTTGGGCATAAGCCGCGACAGTGCAGCCGCGGCGCCCTTAATTTTGGGGACGATGCTTCGGACATGTGGTCCGAAGCCCCATCGGCTATCGAGGGTGATCCCAAGATATCTCATCGAGGGCTTGATGCTGATGCTAACACCATCCACCGTGACACTGGAGCCTGGAGGGGGCGCCCGTCTGGGTCCGTGAAAACACAGGGCCTCAGATTTGTTGAGCGCCACCTCCAGCCCCAGCCGCCGGATTCGGGCAACGACCTGGGCAACCCCTACCGTGGCCGCTTGGGCTGCGTCTTGGAACGTTCTCCCTCGTGCTGTCACGAGGGTGTCGTCGGCGTAACAAAACACCGCGACACCTCTGGGGAACGAACCACGCAGCACCCAGTCGTATCCGATGTTCCACAGGAGCGGGCCAAGCACCGATCCCTGTGGAACACCGCACGACACATCTTGCCGACCTGGCCCTAGCCAACTAGGGTAAGCTATGGCCCTCTCAGAGAGATAGGCCCCGACAATGTGGCAGAGGTAGGGGGGCATCCGATGATAATCGAGTGCCTCCCTAATGCAACTCCAAGGCAAGGTGTTAAATGCATTGGCGATGTCAAGAGACACCGCCAACACCACCTCACCCCGGGAGGTCGCTTCCTCTGCCAGGCTACCCACGCACATGATCGCACCCACAGTGGATCGCCCCCGGCGGAAACCAAATTGGTTATCCGCCAGATCTGGCCCTACCACCGTGAGATGCTCGACGAGGCGATCTGCAATGATACGCTCAAAGAGCTTGCAGACCTCGTCAAGCAACACGATCGGTCGGTATCCGGATGGTGAATCCACCGGCCGCCCCGCCTTTCGGATGAGGACCAGTTTCCCCGTCTTCCACACCTTCGGAAACTGACCTCTTTCGAGGCATGCGCTAAATAGCCTTCTAAGTCGGGGTCCAAGCTCCGCAAGGGCCACGACCCATGCACGGCCTGGAATGCCGTCGGGTCCGGGCGCGGTGTTCTTTTTGGCCTTGAGCCGTCGAACCACCGCCCCTAGCTCACCCTCTGTGACTTCGGGCACGTCATTCTCGCTACGACTCGCGTTGAGTACTCGAGACGAAGCCATCGTCGGGGGGACATGCTCCTCCCCTCCCGATGGGAACAAGGCGTCCAGCACTCCCTCCAGACGGTCGGGTTGCAGACTCTGCGTCAGCGGGGGGGCCCTGGGGCGTAGTTTGCCCCGTACCAAAAGGTATGGGCGTCCCCACGGGACAACCCAACGGACAACACGACAACAAGGGACTCCCCGGGACGCGATACGCGCCCGGAACCCTCCTGGGTAGATGTATCCTTATGATAATCTGCCATTGTTTTAAACTTAAACCTAACCTTAACCTAGTACCTAACCTAATACACAGGGACGCGCAGGAGGGATGGTTCCTCCTACACCTCCCTGCGGGGGAATTACTTAATAAAATAAACACAAACACTTTGAATAATAATTTAATGTTTTGTGATTGTATTTCTATATTTTATTGTCAGTTTTGTATTTTTTAATGTTGACAAATAGCAATAATGTGTAAAATGATTTTATAAAGAAAAACGTCTTACTTATTATGTTGTCTGTTATATTATACCCATATATTATTAATTATTAAATAGTTATTTCGGTGTGTTATAATTGCAGTTATAATAAGACTGTGAGATAAGGAATGTTATTTTAATTCAATTTAATATTTATGATTAAGTATAGATATAGTTTAACTTTAAAAAATGAAGTTTGTACGCCAATATTAGCAATACAGGAAAAGACTATTTATTTTTGTCTAGTCTACGTAGGACCCGTTGATAGGGTAATTAGTGGTTTCTTGTTCATCGACCATTCTATTTATTGAAAAATAAAGTTTACTTTCTACTTGTATATTCGACAGTATTTTTTTTATTAATCTCATATGCCTGACTATTGCGAGGAGTTAAAATGGTTAATAATTTTTTTCTGGGCTTTCTAGCGATAATTTTTCTTTCATTTTAACCAACCTAACAAAATAACCTACGTTAGATTTCATAACTAAATCACTACCTTAAACTTAAAAATTCTAATTTCTCCCGTTTTACCAATATTTTCATTCACTGCTGTAGCGTGATGAAAAGTATAGGCCGTTTTAGTTTTACCTAACAGACGCTTCAAAGCTCTTAAAAAAATAGTTTACATTTTTTAAACGCCTGATGAAATTTTAATATCAATGTTCATTGCAATGTTTATATTTTATGTATATAAAATTCTTAAAGGGTAAAACATTTTTTTGTCAATAATTTTTTTCAGGGCTTTCAAGCGATCATTTTTCTTTCTTTCTTGCTTTTTAACATACCTAACAAAATAACCTAAGTTACATGTCCTACCTTAATAGCTACCTAAAACTTAAAAATTCTAATTTCTTCCGTTTTACCAACATTTTCCTTCACTGCTCTGCTCCTATTGATCGTAGCGTGATGAAAAGTATACTATAACCTGACCAGGAGTATGAAGAATAATTGTACCAAGTTTCATCAATATCCGTCAAGTAGTTTTTGTTTCTATAACGAACATACATACAGACAGACAGACAGACAGACAGACAAAAATTGTACTGATTGCATTTTTGGCATCAGTATCGATCACTAATCACACCCTGATAGTTATTTTGAGAATATATTTCAAGTACAGAATTGACTTCTCTACAGATTTATTATATGTATAGATATAGGTTCACAGTAGCTGGTTAATAGCATTACTGGCGCATTATATTAGCATTATTGTGGTCAAGAAAGATGTCAATCGGATTAAAGAAGCATCATTTTGGTCAATAATATTGCCAATCGCATTAAGAAAGCATTAAAATGGTCAATGAGATAGCCTATTGCATTACAGAAGCATTATAATAGCAAAATTATTGATAGAGAAGATGCCAACGGCATTACAAAAGCATTAGACTAGCATTTAAATGTGCTAAAAGAATTATTGGAGCAATTTAAGTGTTCACACTTAGGAAACTTTATATTATTGCGTGTAAATTATTACAATAAAAAAAAGAATAAGTAAAGACGGTCAAAATAAAACAGTGAGTGACGCCATATTATAGTTTGCATCAAAACAAATTCATCGGATAAGTTTTTGACTCGTTTGTTATTTCTTACCTTCAAATATTACTGCGCAGTGTAGTTTACTGTACTTGTTTATATAAGTTTCATTGAAAATCTTCACGCGCCTTCGATATTTTGTGGTTTTCATACAAAATGTTTTATAAAAATGATGTGTGTAAAACCAAAACAAATGTGTATTCCTAGTACAGAATAAGTTTTGAATAAATACAATCATAGTTTTGCTTGTACTGTATTAGATTAAGTTATATAAATATTTAAATGGCAATTCCTTTTATAAATAGGTCCGAAAGAAAATATTTTTTGGTTATAAAATATTTACAAAATGGTGGTCAGCCTTAAGCAGCCCGGTGAGCCCAATTAATGCCACCAGCATTACAATCTACTCACGTGTGATTGCTTAAAGAGCTATTAGCTACACAACGGCACTCAGTTCTTCCTTTAAAATGCAAGCATTATATTGATTCACATTTATGCTGTTCAGCAGCATTAAGCTTTTACTTACCCCTTACAAGTGCTTTTACGTTTGTGCTGTAAAACAGCTTCAAGCACTTATTAACTACTTTAAAATGTCTTTGTAGAACCAAAAGCACTAAAAATAGCTACAGGCTTTACAAAAGCATTCTGATATGCCATTATCCAACTGTTATACAGCGTAAAGCATAACAATGATTTTCAAATGCCATTGTTCAGCTTCAAGACGCTCGGTGAACTTATATAAGAGTTTGTACGGGTCTTCAGCTCTATATAAGTTCACTTGTAGCTTGTTAAAATGCTTTCTGTGTTACTTGGGCGGGCCTCCTCCCGTGACGGAGAAGTAATTGGCCAAAATACCACGCTGGCCAGACAGATTGGTATAGGGTTTAATTTAAAGTTTTCCTTCTTTTTATTTCGTAAAGATAATATTTTAGATATTAAGGAACCTTTAGTTACTAAGGCCAATTTTTATCTGAATTTTGGTTTATAATAGGTATCTTTATTTTCTCCTATTTTTCCGTAGGATTAGGTGTCTCTATTAATTCGTCTATTTACAATGCACCTAAGTTATATGTTTCGTATAAGCAGATATCAAGATTTAATTTCATTGTAATCTATACAACAGGCTGAAAATGAATCTGAAATAATAACTTATTACTAGGCTTCTATGAATTAATGAATGAACAGTTACTTCCCAAAACTATAGCATACAAGCTCTTTATATGAAAAACTACGCCTTAATATCTCACGATCATAAATTACAAAAATATTTTTAGCTTCAAGAAAGGGTAAATTGCTTTGAATTTAAATTGTTAATACGATATTCTTGACTTTAAAGTTAACCCTGAAGGCGCAAAGATAGGTTAAAGTAATACAGGGATTTTCAGCAAGCTTTCATTTGCACGTAAAAGCCTATGACGTTCTCTGGTATGTAGATTTCTTGGAAAATTTATTCGCATAATCATTACTTTTTATAGTTACTAAAAAATACTTTCATATATTATTTAACCCTAGATAGCTAACGTTCGTCAAAATGACGAACATGCCATAAATATCTTTCTTTATCTTTTTAACGTTTTTACCTACACGTTTGCCAATTTAAACCAACTTAGTAAACGCCGAGGTGCATCGAAAGCTGCAGATTGTGTTCCTATAAGATGAGGCGTATGGCAAAGAAAAATTGTAACAGTTGCAAAGCTCCCATTTGTGGTGAACATATAGTTAATTTAGTCCAACTTGTGCCAAAAATAGCTAAATATTTTATATTTATTTAATGTTTATAAACCTTAAACTTAATTATTTAAGAAGAAAAAATAATAATTCTCATAATTTAGTCATTATAATATTTAGAGTGCCTTTTTGATTAAAAAAGATATGGGTCATTAAAAAAATGTGATTTAATACTTAAGAGTGACATAACATTTACTTTTGTATTAATTATTTTTAATTTATACCCTATATTTCCCCTCAGTTTAATAATCTTAATTGAAATATAGTTTTAAACACATAAAAATCTCATTTTAAAAAATGGTCGTCAAAAAGTCGAATGGTTAGCTTTTCATAGCAGTTTAGGAAGGTTAGCTATCTAGGGTTAATAATCTTTTTATCGTTACCTTCCATTTGTGATAGCTCACGTACGATCTACTTGAAAATATTGTTACCTAATACGAGTATACATTGCTAGTACCTAGTTGATAGGTTTAATGAAGCCCGCTTTCAATATTTCGCTTTCAAGAACAGTTCGAGTATTCTGTGATTGTATTGTCGTTGTCTTGGTCTTTTTAGATGACAGAGGAACACTGTGTTTTCTCAGGATTTCCATTTATTAAAAGTTTTTGCACGACAAAAAACAAGTGGATTTCACATTAAAGGTACGCTTCCCATTCAATACACAGACAAGTTGTTTTACCTACTTATGTAAGATATGATAATACCAACAGTACTGACTTGGTCGCGTAGCAGTTGATATTTGGCTACTGTGGACGAAGTATCGGTTAAGGGCATTGCATTGCTCAAACCCCAAAAACACGCTCGGTTTGGAGAAGTTTGTTGACGGATCCTTACATACGTTTACTTCACAAAAAAACATGAATAAACTAGATACTACCGAAAAAACTTTGTATTGATTAAAAACGCTAATTATTTCTTAAAAACTTCCAAAAAAAAATCACGAAATCTGGTATTATAATAACTAAATATCAAATTGTCTATTAAACGGATGATTGATTTTATTCGAAATTTATACAAAAAATGTGCTATATTCTAACTAATAATCTGTATTGATTACTTTATCTTAATTATTCGTTATATTTAAAATAATTGACAAAAACTAGATTTTCATAAAATCCCCGCGCCTGCACCCCCGCTACCGCCGTGACGATTGCTCGGGAGTCGCACATTCAGTGTCGTTACGACTCTTGTGACGGGTGGACTGTACGACCGTATTTTCTTACCGAATAAAACTTTAAACCGGCCAACTTTGAATGAAAAAATATTGTAAATAAAAAGTACACAATTGTTTTTAATAATACTACTTGTAATTAAGTTCTTATGTGTAATATATCCTAGTTTTTAATTAAATTTTGTTTTTTAATCACTCATAGACTATGCCTAAATATAAAAATAAACGTAATGTGAAGCGTGGCCGAGCTCTTCAAAATTATTGGTAAGTACCTACAAGCTAAATATTATACATTTATATTATTTTATACCTTTGTATGCTTTAGTTAGACACGTTTTTATTTAGTACGATGTTTAGATTCATTTTTAGAACATCGGCATTGCTTCGATTAAACTTATATTTTGAGTACCTTGATAGTACCTAGGCTTTCGGTGGACGCCGAAGGTAGGTAGACTTCAGCCATGATGGCAGTACCTACGTAAACCAGCAAGTTGGTACTCGTTTAAAAGAGCTCAGGGAGACCTAGGTGACTGTGAGGGACTGACTTATAGTGGACTCCGCAGGTAGGTAGACTTCAGTCATGATGGCAGTACCTACGTAAACCAGCAAGTTGGTACTCGTTTAAAAGAGCTCAGGGAGACCTAGTTGACTGTGAGGGACTGACTTATGGTGGACTACGAAGGTAGGTAGACTTCAGTCATGATGGCAGTACCTACGTAAACCAGCAAGTTGGTATTCGTTTAAAAGAGCTCAGGGAGACCTAGGTGACTGTGAGGGACTGACTTATGGTGGACTCCGAAGGTAGGTAGACTTCAGTCATGATGGCAGTACCTACGTAAACCAGCAAGTTGGTACTCGTTTAAAAGAGCCCAGAGAGACCTAGGTGACTGTGAGGGACTGACTTATGGTGGACTACGAAGGTAGGTAGACTTCAGTCATGATGGCACTACCTACGTAAACCCAGCAAGTTGGTACTCGTTTAAAAGAGCTCAGGGAGACCTAGGTGACTGTGAGGGACTGACTTATGGTGGACTCCGAAGGTAGGTAGACTTCAGTCATGATGGCAGTACCTACGTAAACCAGCAAGTTGGTACTCGTTTAAAAGAGCTCAGGGAGACCTAGGTGACTGTGAGGGACTGACTTATGGTGGACTCCGAAGGTAGGTGGACTTCAGTCATGATGGCAGTACCTACGTAAACCAGCAAGTTGGTACTCGTTTAAAAGAGCTCAGGGAGACCTAGGTGACTGTGAGGGACTGACTTATGGTGGACTACGAAGGTAGGTAGACTTCAGTCATGATGGCACTACCTACGTAAACCAGCAAGTTGGTACTCGTTTAAAAGAGCTCAGGGAGACCTAGGTGACTGTGAGGGACTGACTTATGGTGGACTACAAAGGTAGGTAGACTTCAGTCATGATGGCAGTACCTACGTAAACCAGCAAGTTGGTACTCGTTTAAAAGAGCTCAGGGAGACCTAGGTGACTGTGAGGGACTGACTTATGGTGGACTACGAAGGTAGGTAGACTTCAGTCATGATGGCACTACCTACGTAAACCAGCAAGTTGGTACTCGTTTAAAAGAGCTCAGGGAGACCTAGGTGACTGTGAGGGACTGACTTATGGCGGATTACGAAGGTAGGTAGACTTCAGTCATGATGGCACTACCTACGTAAACCAGCAAGTTGGTATTCGTTTAAAAGAGCTCAGGGAGACCTAGGTAACTGTGAGGGACTGACTTATGGTGGACTACGAAGGTAGGTAGACTTCAGTCATGATGGCAGTACCTACGTAAACCAGCAAGTTGGTACTCGTTTAAAAGAGCTCAGGGAGGCCTAGGTGACTGTGAGGGACTGACTTATGGTGGACTCCGAAGGTAGGTAGACTTCAGTCATGAACAGTACCTACGTAAACCAGCAAGTTGGTACTCGTTTAAAAGAGCTCAGGGAGACCTAGGTGACTGTGAGGGACTGACTTATGGTGGACTACGAAGGTAGGTAGACTTCAGTCATGATGGCAGTACCTACGTAAACCAGCAAGTTGGTACTCGTTTAAAAGAGCTCAGGGAGACCTAGGTGACTGTGAGGGACTGACTTATGGTGGACTACGAAGGTAGGTAGACTTCAGTCATGATGGCAGTACCTACGTAAACCAGCAAGTTGGTACTCGTTTAAAAGAGCTCAGGGAGACCTAGGTGACTGTGAGGGACTGACTTATGGTGGACTACGAAGGTAGGTAGACTTCAGTCATGATGGCAGTACCTACGTAAACCAGCAAGTTGGTATTCGTTTAAAAGAGCTCAGGGAGACCTAGGTGACTGTGAGGGACTGACTTATGGTGGACTACGAAGGTTGGTAGACTTCAGTCATTATGGCACTACCTACGTAAACCCAGCAAGTTGGTACTCGTTTAAAAGAGCTCAGGGAGACCTAGGTGACTGTGAGGGACTGACTTATGGTGGACTACGAAGGTAGGTAGACTTCAGTCATGATGGCAGTACCTACGTAAACCAGCAAGTTGGTACTCGTTTAAAAGAGCTCAGGGAGACCTAGGTGACTGTGAGGGACTGACTTATGGTGGACTACGAAGGTAGGTAGACTTCAGTCATGATGGCAGTACCTACGTAAAACAGCAAGTTGTTACTCATTAGGTCTTGACCTAGTTGACTTTGAGACATTTACTTAGGTAGCTTTTTTTTACTCCAATGTTTTGATATCGACAAAATTACAAGTACCAATTAAAACAGGAATTATTTTTTTTAAGGAAAATAAGAAAGCAGCAAGGCTCTGAATTACAAAATCAAGAAGATCAACCGCTGTCAAAATCTTACGACACATGCGAACCGTCAGATATGCAAACTGATATGGAAGTTGAGAAAAATGTGGTAAATATAAGTTTATTTTGTTGTTTTTTATGTAAGCTCAAATAAGTGTTTATTTACGGCATTACATTGTAAACGTCTAAAATTATGAGTGCTTTTCATCTATATTATGCATAGTTATTATGAATTCTGTCTGCTGCCTAGTTTTTAAGATTAATGCATACATAAACAGACAAACAGCTGAAAGCTAATTTGTTTTTCAATGAGTAATGATTGCTAGTAAAGCAAACTCGTAACTTTTTCCATATTTCTGATAATCCTCCTGCTACTTGTTTTAGAGTACATTACCGCCACAAATGTGTTATGTACTGTGATTAATACTTGTATTAATTTGTAACATCGACTATTTTATTAAATAAAAATTTTTGTTCTAGCTTGAAGAAGAAATACTACCAAATTTGACTGTAGAAGTGGGGCATTCCCAGGAAGAAACAAAAAATATATCTGGAAGAAGAGTAATAGGGGCCTCCTTAAACCTACATCTGGGTCGTAAGTCCCAGACGCTGTTATGCAAGTGTTCCTTCCTCTATCACGCGATGGACCCGGCACCCGCACGGAGAATCTATGGAATGCTAAGATTAGGTCTCATCTTCTTTGATTAAAATAAAATATTAAACTTACTAAAGCTGTTTTCTTAATAACCATTTTGCCTATTTTACAAAATAACATTTTACAGTTAGTTTCAATTTTTTTCTGTTTCCATCGCTGAAAATCATTGAGTTCAATTCAACCTTCAGAAGAATGTCTGATGAGGATCAGGTAAGTACAAAGTGTAGTAGCATGAGTAATTAAATAGGGAAATGATGAGAACTGGGTTCTTCTAGCTGTTCCCATCGCTGAGAACCGTTGTGTTCTTACCTGGCCATCATCAGACCTTCAGAAGACATAGTGTAGTAGCATCATTAATCAAATAGCTAAATTATGAAAACAGAGTACTTCTAGCTGTTACCATCGCTGAGAACCGTTGTGTACTTACCTGGCCATCATCAGACCTTCAGAAGACATAGTCTAGTAGCAACAGTAATAATAATAAATTCGTTATTGCTCTGAGCGCGGTGAACGTTATTTCCAGTAAAATACGTATGTATAAAATTCGCGTCTCCGAGCGAATAAATAAGTTAGGTCAAAACAATGACAAATTTGTGTCGCGTCTGTGATTTGAATAATCATTAGTTGATTATATCCTAGTATTAATCTCTGTTAGTAGATGGCGCTTTTTCTATAAAAACTGTAACAAACCTCAGATCTTCAAGGTCATTGAGCAATGCAATGCCCTTAAATATCACATAATATTATGTGTGCGATACACAACATACTATCTTTATTCCGGATGTCACTTAATAATATTTCTAATGGAGCATTATCCCTAGAGAGTAGTTGTATTTAAAAAAAATAACAGACCAAACAAAAATAACTGACGTTAAAAAAACTTAAAAGAAAAACACAAATCAGTTTTCAAGCCCAAATCTATTTCAGTGACCTTATATTTTTTAATATAAAATAACACAGAGTATTTTTCTTTAATTTCTCTTGGGAACACGCATTTTATAATTATAAATGTTACGTGAAAAAAAAAACTCGTTAGCGGCGTCCAATATTTATTTGTAGAATACCAAGGGTTTCCGCGTTTAATTTTTTTCAGCTGACAACTTTTTGTTTTGGCCATCATAATATACATTATTATAAGTATATTGCTTTTAAAATAAGTGGTAAAAACGTTACAATTAATTCTTGTGTTCTTTTGATATTTAAAGAAAATAGTTTAAAAGTGCATAGTTTTGATGTACTTGAAAAGTATCTATGATAAGTAACAGTAAATCTAACGATACAAAAAACACTGGGCAAAGTAATCATGGATTTGAATTCCAAAGATTTATCTCGCCACAATATAAATCGTTTTGTTCTGTGAGCTTACTCCATAGTTAAAACACATTGAGGTAATAAGTACTACGTAGTACATATTACCTCAATGTTAAAATATTTATTTTTATATTTTTGCAGACTTATGCATGAATAATTAATTTTATATTTACACACCAATATTACCGTATCAATGTATATCTGATGAAAAACACGAATACAGTGCAAGTATGAAAGCTTCTTCGTATTCAGCTTCTTATCCGCGTGGTGACGAAGTAAGAACACAATATGTCACCACCCCATCTCATCCCATGGGTGTCGTAGAAACCGAGTAAGGGACTATCTGTGAATATTACCTTTACATAGAAAAAAGGAAAACTTGAAATTAAACCCTATCCGCCTGGCCAGCGTGGTATGAAACGGGGTGACATATTGTATTGTTATTCCGTCACCACACGGAGAAACGTAAAAATTTACAAGAGTACACTGCATACCAATAATTAGTATATTAGTATATTTATAGTAATAAATAATCTGAATATACTCTGTGGCGTAGTAGTTAGTGCATGGGCTGTCACGAAGAAGTTTCAGCTACGAGTTTAGCTCAATAGAAAAAGGCATTGTGTCAATGTTAACTGCAACTGAATCTACATTAAAAATATGAAAGAATAATTAATAAAACGTTTCCACTCAAAGTGCTGCAATAATTAATATGGCACTTAATCAACACTACATTGATTTAGTGCTCCATTACCTAACGAGAACTGACTTAACCAGAGGTGAGCTTAGCAAGAAAACTGGAACTATGCCATCCATGCTTTAAAATTTAATCTTATGAATAATGTCGATTGAAGAGGTTTATCCTTGGCGTTTGGCGATAGTTGCACTAGCCTTGATCTCAAGTAACCAATCACAGTCCAGCAAAATAAAGATAAAAAGCATCCTACGTAATTTCTTTTTTTAACACGCTCCCAGTGCAGTGTACCATATATGGTACATGTGCATTCTTTTATAATTGTGTCTGCTGGCGGCACTTTGAAAGCCTTAAACACGACGTTCACACTAGGGATCATGAGTCGATCGCGTGGACTTTAGAAAGATCAATTTAACGGACACCAAGAACATCAAAACTTAGGACGAAAATACGCAAATCGTACAAAAACCTGTTCTTCGTGGGATTCAAATTAGTGACCTCGTGCTCACCAGCTTCTACATAAAGTGATTCCTATGTACAGTCACGTGTATTAATTTAGGACCCACCTAAGGTTGAATATCGTGTAGCAAACTTATGTTACTTAGGAGTTGATATTTTATTCTCATAATGTTTACCTACCATCGACAACTAGTTTCTAGGGCTAACCTAGGGTAACCGGGCAACGACGTCAACTAGAGCGAGGGCTGACGATCATTTCCGATGTTTTCCGAGTAATAATTATTACTAAGGTTTAGTGGGTTTAGGTTACCTACTTGTAACATATTATATCGTAAAATAACTAGCGGTCGCCCGCGACTTCGTCCGCGTGGAAATTTGGATTATACGGACTGGAATCTACAGCTATCCTATCTCTCAAGTTGGACCAGACTGCTCACGGTGTGCCAATTTTATTTAAAATCGGTTAAGTGGTTTAGGGAGTCTATCGCGGACAAACATCGTGACAGGAGATTTATATATATAATTTTTATATTATATTGTTATAAATAAAGAATAACAATATTAGATTGTCAATAATATATTTAATTAATGTAGAAATGTTTAATAAAATACAACTTTTTACTCTTCATACTTATTATGACATTTAGGACAAAAAAAAATCTTAACAATTATATAAACAACATGGTTAGCGGCGCAGCAAACAAACACTATCACCGAAAGCTACATCGTAATTAATAAATTTACATATCTCTTCAGGTTAATATTAACCTAAAAATTCAAAACCGTGTATATCCCCCTTGGTTGTCAATCACAGCCTGGAGCCGGTTATGCATGGATCCGATCAATTCCTGACATATGTTAGTACCCCTAAAACTTTCCCAGACTGTGTGGCAGTGATCTATAAGTGCATCTCTAGTTCTTTCATTTTGATTTGACCATTTTTGAACCATTAAGCCCCTTAAGTTCTCGATTGGATTTAAATCGGCACTCTTTGCTGGCCACGAAATAACACTTAAATTTGCTCTATTATTGTCAAACCAATTTCTAACTATTCTTGCTGTATGAATAGGTGCGTTATCTTGAACAAAATTTATTGGAGCAAAATCTTCCCGGGGATAATATAATTGCAATGTTGGAAGGACACTTTCGTCTAATAAATAGACATAATCTTGAGCTGTGGCTCTGGGTGGTAAATTTACAAGTTCTCCAATGCCGCCTGAACTAATCCAGCCACACATGTTAGCTGTTATGCGACCAGATGCATTGTTTGCTATGACGTGGTCTTCTGTGTATCGCGTCTTGTTAATACGCCACAAATGTAGTCTGCCTGTTTGTGAAGATTGAAAAGTCTTTTCGTCGATAAAAGCCGTAGTCGTCCAATCAAAATTAAGGTATTGACGTGCGAAAATAAGTCGAGCAGCTTTATGGTTGTCCGTCAAAGCAATTTTTTTTGCAGGCCGCCTGTGATGTAGTCCCATATTGTGCAGATGCCTTCTAACTGTTGAAGGGTGAACTTCAAAAGTTTCCGCAAAATGTCTCACTGGCGTAAAGGCATCCATTATATATTGCCTTTGCATCAGGAGGCTCTCGTCTTGCGTTATAACTTGCGGACGATGGTTGTTTCGCCGTAAATCTATAAGATTTTCTTCGTCCCCGTAACGTCGAATCCAACGGCGAACTGTGTTTCGTGTCACATTTAATTGTCGAGATATCTCGTGAATGCCTATTCCTTGTTCATGTAAATCAATAATTCTAAGTCTTATTTGCTCACGATTAGCTGCAAGCATTTTTAATAATTACAAAATTATAATTATTATGTATTAGAAAAGAAAAGTAATAAATTTTCTTGACTGACACTGACATAATCAAATTAGAAGAAGAAGAAGACATTATGTTCATAATTAGAAAACCGTAGTGATAGTCTATTACTAAGAGGTTATCATTTCAAGGGTCGATTCGATAATATATTATACCTAACTTAATACGTACTCAAAGGTGTCATCTTGACATTCAATATTATCGATCTCAAATTTCGACCTTATTGCAATATGAATGTGCAAACAACATTTGATGGAAATGGGTCCTAAATTAATACACGTGACTGTACCGAAATATCTACGAACAATGTTTTCTATGAACAAAGTTTTCGGCGAAACGTGCTTTCTAGGACTAGAGATTTCTATGAGCCATGTTTTCTGTGTACGGTCATATAGTACAAGCGTGGAACGTAATACAGAAAACGTTCCACACTCAAGTTTGTATGATTGGTTTGTTCTCTAATAAATAAATATTTTCCAGGTACAGACTTTAACAGTATTCCAGTTAAAATTCTTTATCCAGTACTTGTGTGAACAACAATTCTCTCAAAACAATTTATTTTTCATTAATTTGATTTAAATTGCTCAGTGTGTCGAACTATTTTAATTTACAAATTTTCTCACAAACGTGGGTAGTTTCAACTTTCAATGATCGTTCGGACATAAATGATTTAAGTTTAATTTGCGTAAAAGAAAATAATAAGAACAAACTAATTTGTTAATTAATTGCATAGTTGGACAAGTTATAATAAGGCTGTTAAGTATGAGATCTTTTATTAATAAGCATTTTTGTTGCCTACTTTCTTAAAATGGTTTTACTAGGTTAGTAGATAAGACAGTATTTCTGGGCATAACTTTAGACGCTAAGCTTCAATGGGGCCCACATGTAGAAGCTCTGTTCAACAAACTTAGTTCTGCCGCCTACGCGGTTAAGAAAATTCGCGCATATACGACTGCCCGCCTAGTCTACTTCAGCTATTTCCACAGTATAATGTCTTATGGCATACTATTGTGGGGATGTGCTGCTGATATTGAGACCATCTTTATATTGCAGAAAAGAGCTGTCAGAGCTATTTACAAAATGGGACCCAGAGAATCACTTAGGGAGAAATTTAAAGAAATAGGTATTTTAACTGTCTATGCACAATATATTTACGAAAATCTGCTTTATGTTCATAAAAATCGTGATAAATTTAATAAAAATAGCGATTTTCATAATCTTAATTTGAGAAATAAAGATGACTTAGCTGTGCCCAGCAGCAGACTCCGAAAAATAGGTAGGTCGTTCTGTAGCACGTGTGTACGCTTTTATAATAAACTACCAAAAGATGTGTGTAACATGTCCATTAATAAGTTCAAGAATTATATTAAGCCTAAATTGTGCAAAAAAGCTTACTATGACACATCTACTTACCTTAAGGATAAGAACCCATGGATATGATGATGCTCCTAGTCGTAAGATTACAATATAAGTTTTAGTTTCACAAGAAACAAAGATAAAGGAGTAATATACTACACTCTTAAAATAATGTACCTATATGAATTAAGACTCGCGGAAAATTACTTTGGTCGATATTTAATGGATGTTACTGTTCCTCACAGATATTGTGTTTCGATCAGCTCATTGCTACTTTTATGCGCGAAACCTAAGCCTATTGTGTAAATCTGTAATTAATGTACCTACTTGATAATAATCGAGCTCGAAACATAATTAACTGTATAATAATGATCACGTATGCGATATTGCGTACAATAATCAAATTATCTTATCAAAGTTAATGCAGTTCTAAGTTTAAACTTTAAACTTAGAACTTTGATAAGTCTGTTACCCATAACACAAGCAAGTTAACCTTAGCTTACTTTGGGAACAGATGGCGCTGTGTAGAGATGTCCGTGAATATTTATTTATAAGATCTAGAAAGCAGGTATAATACTTTTTTGTCTTTAATTTAAAGACAAAAAAGTATGAATCTATAAAACTACTATCATTTCTTTTAAAAAATAGTACAATTTAGTTAACAAAACTATTAAGAGTCAGAACAACTATATGCGGAATAGTTTAATATTTGATTCTTGCACCAATTTTTGCAACCCTTTGTATTTTGGATGATGTCCAAGTCATTAAAGAACTGTAACTAGGTATCCATTGCCTCGACAACATTTGATATTTTCCTCTAGATATCTTTCCACGTTTTACTGATCAAAATAAACATTGACTTTGCGGTAAAATGTTGGATGCCAAAGAAAAATTAAGAATGTATTTTTATGGTATTTTATTTACAAGTTTTTGTTAAGTACTCTTTTGCATTTAATCCGTGTGGTGACGGAGTAAGAATACAATATGTCACCACCCCATCTCATCCCATGGAAGTCGTAAAAACCGACTAAGGAACTAACCGTGAATATTATCTTTACGAAATAAAAAAAAGGAAAACTTAAAATAAAACCCTGTACCAATCCGTCTGGCCAGAGTGGTATAAGGAGGCCAAGTATCCCTCCGTCATGGGAGGAGGCCCGTCCCTGCAGTGGGACATGAATGGGCTGTTATGGTCTTGTTAAGACTCTTTTGCAGTTACGTTAAGGATGAATTGAAAATTCAGATATGAGACAGACTTAAGAAGAGACCACTGTATGTAAACTAAGTAAGTGGAAAGAAAACTCCATGGACCGACGATTTTAAAGAAGAAAGTAGGAGAAAGAAAATGTCTAGATGATACGGACGGGAGAATGATTAACATTAACTTGGGGAGTTATAAAATCAAAATTATGATATCAAATATTATACTTTCTTCATGCATTTCAGATTTATTACATTTCAGATTTATTATTTAATTTTAGGCATACAGTAAAACCCCATATTCCAATATTCTTTATTCCTATTAAATAGAGAGGCTTTACAAAGGTTCATAAGTAAATCTGTTGGCAATTGAGTTGGACTTGCATCTGGCCGGCTCATATTATTATTCGTAACACGATTTACGTACTGAAAATGCTATACTTATAGTAACTTATTTTATAGGGAAATATAAAATATTATAAGTTTATTGTAGTAGTATAGTATAGTATTTATATTTCGTTGTTATTCATTAACAAAAGCAAATATTACAATATTATAACTTTTACGTTATAATATTGTAATATTCAAAATATTTAACAGAATTCAAAAAGTACAAGCAGTTTCTCAGCTAAGTTTTATAATATTATACTCGTATTTGTAATATACGTTACCTTAGAATAAATTCATTTATGAAAATTTAAAAAATGTTTTGTCTTAATATAAAATGGTATGCGTACTTTCATATAAGTCTCATATCAAATTAATACAGTAATTTCTTTGCTAGGCAGTACTGTCTGTAGTCAACATAAATACAATGATCACTTGTTCGAGTTTCTTATTGCAACAATCATATCATAATTATAACAGCCCATTAATGTCCCACTGCAGGGACGGGCCTCCTCCCGTGACGGAGGGTTACTTGGCCTACTAATACCACGCTGGCCAGACGGATTGGTATAGGGTTTAATTTCAAGTTTTCCTTCTATTCTATCTATCTATCTTCTTTATTGCAACAAATTCATATTAAATCCAAAAGGTATACCTGAGTTGTTTTCATATAAAAGTCAGTGTTAATTTTTCGCTTTCCAATTTGTTATTTTTAACATCTCTTTATTTTTAAAAAGGATGCCACATACGTAACAAACACTTTTGACGAAAAATAACTGAGTTAATTTTATGCCCCGGTAATTCATTTTGGGTCTGAAATTCTTTTCACATAATTTGTATGTGTACTTTTACGCAGGTAACCATGTTTTTTAACATTTTTATTTGAATATAAATATCTTTAAAAATGTTGTGTATTTTATTTAAGTCGATTTGGGTTGGGTTATTGTCAAGATTTCCTTCTTTTGGTTTTGTAAGGACAATTATCAATATCTGCGAACTTTCACTTAATACGACACAATGGGGACACAGATATCTACAAGAAAAGAACAATGCCTTATATTTTAAACTAATAAATGATAGCGCTTTACTAATGCCAAGAAAAAACCCTATACCAACTGAGCATTGTAATAAATATTTGATTAAAAACGTTGCGAAAAAGTTTTGTATTCGGATACGATACTACAAGTTTAAGATACTTAAACATTATAAAAATTACCACCCTAAAATGCTTGTCCCACGTAATACAAACTTTCATAATATCGATTTCTAAAATAATAACAAGGTTTCACTAAAAAAAGACAAGTGTACGCGTGTCCTGAATTTTAAGTACATAGTAGCCACAAGTAACACAGATCCGTACAAATTGGTATCGCCTTTTACAAATATAAACATTTCTGGCAAAAGAAATACCGTATCGTGTTACAGATTAAACCGAACAACAACTTTTTGTTTACAAGTTTGTTTGAACAGAAAAGCTAGGATCAAGTAACAAGCATGATGAAGGTTATTTCAAATGTTTTAGGTAAAAATTAAATAAGTTTACTGTGTTATTAAGACAGAAGACTTGAAATACCTATATAATTTCATTTTAGGTTTAGATCTAAGTAAAATAAAAATGAAATTGCATGGTAGAGCAAATAGAGCTAAAGAAAATTGTGTCTTTAAAGAACTATCATCCATCATTTATGTAGAAAAATCAAGAACTAGACGTCTATTTTTTTTCTCTGCGTGATTTATTTAAGGTCAGAGCTTTTGAAATACTTTCAAATTATCAAACTGAAGGGCATAGTGACAGAAACAAAAATATAATTTAAATGATTATACTAAAGAGAAGAGACATACTCTCCAATGAAAACCATGAGTAAACAAATAATAAGTACCTAATTAAGATAGTTGCGGTCGGAGGATGCAAAAAAAATGCAATTAAAATTTAATAACTTTATTTAAAATTACAATATTAATCAGAATGAATTAAAAGTATGATGCCCGATCGATATTAGATACAAGAATGATGAAATTTCCCAAGCGTGGAGTAAGGTTTCCTACGTTGACGTCAATAACTGCACGTTATGCTGACAATGCGCCTCGTGCCAGTTCGTTGTGAAACTTGTTGTTTTAGGTCGATGCAGACTCGGCGGATTTCATACTACTGGCGTGCGTAACACCTCCCCCCGAAGAACAGCGATTATTGAAAACGTGAGTTGTAAATTGAGCTGGAGGGTGTCTAGGATCAATTGTTCTGGTCATCGGGATTGCATAAGTGACTTGTCCTGCAGGTTCTCTTGCTTCATTTGTAATGGTTAGTCTTGTTCGTTTCAAATAGTGTTTGCGGTAGTACAAACCACTAATAAGTACACATGCACTTATTAAAATAACGTAGACTGGAACAATAGTGTAGTAAGTACTGTAGTTAGTTTCAGTTTCCGCTTTCAGTGGATGCTGTAATGAGATTTTAGTGTTAATCTCATGGAGATTTTTCAGATTAACTGAATTTAGTTCGAGCTTCGGTAATGATGATGAGATGGTGGCTGTATTATTCGGTAGATCCATTAATTTCAACACTTGTCCCTTCAAGTGATTATTGATGTTGGATATCGTGAAATAAGGCGTTTCTATGTAACACTGGTGTGGAATTATAGCGACATAACTGCCTTGTAATATTTTGTACTGGTGTTGTCCACAGGATAGATGAGCAGTAGTTGGCTTAGGGAAGCTTAGGGTGTAGTGTACGTCGTCTAGTTCTTCATAAGCTGCATAATTAAGGGTTACAGAGATTGGATTGCAGGTGGCGTTTTGTTGCTGCGTGATTATGAGCTGTTGTATGCAGTCTTCAGATGTCTTTGCTTGAAGATTATGTTGTACTCCGCATAAATACCATTTATTGGTCTTCGGGCATTCAGCCTCTATGTACCTGAATTCGTTCTTATATAGTGCTAGGAATGGGTAGGCCGGGAATATAATTTTATGATATTTATTTGGGACAATAGATAGTTTATATAAATCATATATATGTGGGATAATTATAGGGAATTTAAAAACTATTACTATATCGTTACCTACGTAAAAAGAACCTATTCTAATTATATCAAAGTATTCTCTGATATCCAAGTCTAGTACCTGGTCCTTAAAATATAATGTTCTTAACTTATCTAACATATCTCGTATAGCATTTACAGTTAAAACTGAATGGTGCATGGTGGCTGTTCTAATGAAAGCTAGGATATTCTGTAACTTAATTAATTCCTGCGCTACTAGATCTACATCGTCACTTAAAATAATAAGCACTTGAGCAAGGTGCGCATATTTAATTAAATCATAATCTCTAGTACTTTCTGAATCCCTAATCTTATTTATTAAGTTCGTTATTCTATCTTGATTTTCAAGTAGGTTATCAATAACTTTAGAATATTGTTCTGTCCAATTTTTAGATAGACTAATGTGACTATTAAATTCATTAACTATATTATTTTGCGTGTCCCGGAGGGACTTAAAGACTTCATTATAATGCAGTGCATCAGAATAGTCTAGGTTACCCGTGACGCTTTTAATTACGGATCCAAGACCGTCTATCAAACCGCGTTTAACACGTCCAGACTGAAATGTTTCTAATTCACGGAGAATAGCGTTTAATTTATTTCTAAGATAGATTATATGCGGTTCGAATAAAGAGTTAGTTTTATTATGCAGCTCCGGGCTAATATTAATTAATTGATTGTCCAGTGAGATGATTTTGTTTCTTATGTCCTGTAAATTAATATGTTGAAGGAAGGAATGGTAATGGGATATAATTCTGGTAGCACCCAGTTTAAATGGTAAAACACCGGGTCCATCGTCGAGACTCTCAAGTCTTATCTCTTGCGTTAGACTGGTCCTCGGTAGGGCGAGTAGAATCAACAGGGTTCTGTAACAATTTAGCGGCTTTAGGGGTTCTTTTTAGTCTAGTTTTGGCGACAGGGCCAGTTTTCTTTCGGGTGTAAATGTGAATAGGGAGGTCAGCCATGACTACGTCATGGGTATAACGAGGTGCTAATTTTTGTCGAGATGCCATAGGGTTCTTAATGAAAATGTGTTGTTCGGGAGAATATTCAATCTCAGATTCGCGGCTCTTATTTATATTTTCTGTTATTTGCTCACGTGTAATTCTAGAAAGTTCGTGTATAGTATTATAAGCTAGTGCCATTTTTTCTTTATGATTTATCGAGTATTGTTGTATTAATTGAGAGGAAATGTCTAGATCGAAAGGGTCTCGAGGGTCAAAATGACCTGTTACTACTTCTAAAGGCTTGCATTTAGTGAAACTATGTATACTATTATTATATGCTAACAACGCGTATGGTATTAAATTGAATACTGATTCTGTATTATGTTTTATTTTAAGAATACGGAGATGTTCAAGTAGAGTCGAATGAAACCTTTCAACTATCCCGTTTTCGTTGGGTGCATGAGGAGCTACTCGATGATGATGAATCCCATGAAGCCTTACAAATTCTGCTATTAGTTGGTTAGTAAACTCGGTCCCGTTGTCAGTAACAATGGTGGTAGGCATGCCATGGTGTGTACAGAAGTTAAGCAATGCTTGAACTACGCTAACTGCCGTTCCATCTCTAAGGTAGTAAGCTTGTGCATACTTAGAGAAAGAATCTACGATAGTGAGGTATTTCTCGCTTTGAATAGTTAGTAGGTCTAAGTGTACTAATTCAAAAGGTCTTGTGGCAGGAGGTACAACTTTGTATTTTTGCTGTATGGGGTTACGATCATATTTAGCACGTCCGCAGACCGTACATTCATTTATGAATTTTGAAATGCTGTCTCTCATTTTAGGCCAGAAGTATTTATGGGATAAGGCAAGAAACGTTTCGTTAATACCTCTGTGGTTAGTTTTACCATCATGATATTTATTAATTATTTCTTGTTGCCTAAGGTATTCGCGTACGTTCTCGAGTTCATGTTTAGTTAGTTTAATGTTCATAGAAGAGCTTTTAAATGTGTTTTGTATAATAGGTATGATAGTGTACATAGCTAAGTGTGGGTTAATTAATAATCCAGTTTTAATCTTTGGGTTAACATATTCTTTTATGGCCATTATTAAGTCTTCTTCAAGGTTAGATTCGGATAACTGTATAGAGATTCGAGTATGAGTTTCAAATGGTTTTGTTACAATAGGTCTCCCTTTAATGTCACCAACTACATTAAGTATTAATTGTTTAGTAAATTTGTTCAACGGTTCGTCGGAAATCGGAATTTCTAAAATAGGGTTTTCATTACTAGTATGTGCAGTGGCAGTTCTCGAGTCGTCGTCGGGTTCTGTCACTGTGAGGGTTCTAGAGTCGTCCAAAGTCAGACCCTTTTCGGATGTATTAACTTTAATGGATAGATGCTCTTCGTTGTTAAGTTCTATTCTCGACAGAGCATCAGCGTTCGTATTATGTTTACCCTGTTTATAAACTACTGTAAAATCATACTCGCTTAATTTAAGCCTCCATCGTGTCAATCGCGAGTTAGGCTCTTTAAGATTCATAACCCATTGTAATGGTTTATGATCAGTTAGGATTTTGAACTTGCGACCAAATAAATACGGTCTAAAGTATTTAGTCGCCCACACAATTGCGAGAAGTTCTTTTTCAATAGTGCTGTAATTACATTCACTAGAACTAAGTGTCCTAGAGGCATAGGCAATAGGTTTATCGGACCCTACTGGTCCTTGAGATAATATAGCACCAATAGCTACATTAGACGCGTCTGTAGTTAATAGAAACTCTTTAGAGAAATCCGGGTATTGTAGGATAGGATCGTTTGTTAATAGGGTTTTGCAATGTTCAAAGCAATCAGTATAGGTACGGTCAAAATTAATCTTTGAACCCTTTTTAAGACACTGTGTTAGTGGTTTAGTCACTCGTGCAAAGTCCGGGATAAATTTTCTATAGTAGCCTAATAGTCCGAGAAAACGTTTGATTTCAGTAGGAGTTTTTGGTAGCGGGTAACTTTTAATGGCTGTGATCTTATTAGGATTTGGCTTAACGCCTTCGTTACATATTACATGTCCTAAAAATTCTGTTTCAAGCTTTAAAAATTCCGATTTATCCATTTGGATTTTAAAATTGGATTCGCGTAATTTAACAAATACTTTTTCTAAATTTAAAATGTGTTCCTGAAGGGATGTACTAAAAACAATTATATCATCCAAATAGACAAGACATACTACATTCTGAAGATCTTTTAAAACATTATCCATTACCCGTTGGAAAGTGGAGGGTGAGTTCTTTAAGCCCATGGGCATCCTTAAAAACTCATAGTGCCCATTCTCAACGTTAAAAGCGGTCTTGTGTATATCTTCTGGGTCCATTTCGACCTGATAAAACCCGCTTGCAAGGTCAAGGGTTGTAAAATACTGACACTTGCCAAGTTTGTCTAGGACGTCGGTGATATTAGGGATAGGATATTTATCGTCAACTGTTTTCTCGTTAACTTTCCTAAAGTCGACAACAAGTCGCCATTTAACCTTGCCTGAAGCATCAGCCTTCTTAGGTACGATCCAAATAGGAGAGCTCCATGCAGAGTCAGAAGGTCTTATAATATTTTGATCAAGCATTTTGTTTATTTGGTCTCTCACTTCTTGTCGATGTATGTACGGATACCTATAAGTTTTTGTGTGTACTGGGATTTCGTCAGATGTTCTTATTTTGTGTTTTATCTTGTTGGTGAATGTTAAGGTTTCTCCTTCAAGATAAAATACATCGGCGTATTGCGCACAGAGTCGTTCTAAATTAATTCTTTCTTCTTGATTTAAATGTTGAGTTCGTAAACGGGAAATTACTTCTTTAACGCGGTCAGGCAAAAGCTCAGTACACTCGCTTTCGATATTGAATAATTCTGCTTCTATTGGTCTATCCATTGAGAATATTATATCATTAGATGAGGGGTTAGTAATTTCGACAAATCCGCGGTTGTTAGTCACTTTTGTTAAACAGTCTGAAATTAAACAATTACAAATGGTTTGATTGTAGACTAATACGTCGCCGTCTTGAGAGTTTACGGGTAATCGAATAAGCTTAGTCGAGTTAGCTGGTATAATCTCTTCGTAAAGATTAGCGTTACGTGAGTCATACATATGTATAGGTACTGTAGCGTTTCTGGTAGTGAGTAACTTATTTTTAAGGTCTATATTTGAATCCCAATTGTCTAAAAGGTCTAGTCCAAGTAACCCATCAAAATACTTGTGAAATTTATATACGAATAATTTAATATCATTTTGTTCTAAAAATTCAGAGAAACAAGGTAATGTTATAGAATAATCGTTTTTACTAGTGGCGTGAACATTTGTGACCTCGAAGGGTTCATAATTTAAAGGGACATGACTAAAGTATTTTTCAATTGCTTCAGGGCTAATAAACGATTGGTTAGCTCCTGTATCTATGAGAAATTTTAAAGGAGGATTGCTTATTTGAACATAGCCTAGCTGTCTTTGTATGTGAAAGTTAACCTCTATTTTAGTTTGTCGGATTTCGGTTCCTGCTGAAAATTTTCAGGGTTACCGGTGGTAACGGTATGATCAATTTCCTCTACGACTACAGGTTCTGTATAAGAACACTGTTCTTGATAATAAGAATAGTCGGGGTACTCATTAGTATAGTAATTTTGTTCGTACTCCGGGTAATAATTATAATCGTAGTTTAGGTAATTATTATAATCATAATCTAAGTCATTAAAATTTACTTCGCGAGTTTTAAAATAGTTATTTGGAGGTGGGTTTCCAAATCTACGCCAATCGTGTCCTTGTGACGTAGGCGGCAATGGCTTCGAGCTAAAATGGCTGACGCCACTCATAGGACGGGCCTGATTTCCGTGATTAAATGATTGTTGAGGAGGTCTGTTAGGCAATCTAAAAATATTACTTTGAGGGTTATAATTGTGAGGAGGAGCGCGCATCATTTGTTGAGTACGAGTGGGTCCACGTGGCGGTTGATTAAAAGAAGGGTTATTAGGTCTCCAAGTATGAGGAGGTGGTGTAGGTACCGGATGATGTCGTGATGAACCTGGCATATTAAAAAGTGGCTGTCTCATAGGTGCTCCAAAGGGGACAGGTTTTGGTATAAAATTATTAAGTGGTAAATTAGGGTTATGTGGTAAGTGTGACTGTTGCCAGTCCTTTTTATTAGAACCACCTTCACGCTGTTGCATGTATAAGGTGTTCAGCTCTTCTTGTACAAATTCTAGAGCCTTCTCCATTGATTCCGGTCGCATGCAGCGTATCCTACTACCTAATGGGTCTTTAAGACCGCGAAAGTATGATTTTAGTGTTAATTTCTGATATAAATCTCGTTTCGCTTGTATAGTAGTCGCGACGGATTCGTGCAACGACACGTAAGTCATAATAGTACTAAATTGATTTTGGCACCTCTCATAGAACTCCTGCGGGGTACTAGAGCCTTGATTTTGCATAGCGAGGTCATTATAAAGTGTGGTTTCGTCGCGATGATCGGCGAAATTATTTATTAATGCGCTTCTAATACCTTGCCAATTCTCGGGAATACCGTTGGAGTTAATAAGCCTAGCCGCTGGTCCTGTGACTTTATTCAAAATTCCGTTTATAAGAGCTAAATTCTCAAGTTCATGCCCCGGCACGGTTTTAAAATGCGTTATAACTAATTGATCGCATAAACTTATAAACCTAGTTAAAATATGCTGGTTGCCATCAAACTCAGGCAATAACCTAAGCGACTTATAAATAATATCAACGTTAGAGTGAGCCATGTCTTCCTCTAAGTTTCTAAATTCGTCGATTACGCTAAGCCTATTACTATTAAGCCTATTACTACTTCCTAACCTAATCAGTCGAGATTCTCGCGGATGGAAAATTTTGACACGTTATTCTAGCGTTTATAGAAATAATTAGGTACTACGTTACGATTAGTAATAGTATAAAACACTTTATATAAGACACACAAATAAAAAAATATAATATAGGAATAAAATTAAATTGATTATAGGATAAGTACAGTAAGGAATAGCACTTAAGAAAGATTCAAAGTACTTACAACATTTCTTTCGCTGAATCGAAGTCTGGATTCCCTCGTTCCGCAGCTCTCGTAGATTCAGGATCCTCGTTCTGGTGACTAAATAGCCCCTCGGTGGACACGCGGCCGCGTAAATCGATTTTAGACTACTTTATGCTCGCGTACCGGCCCGCGAGGATCCTACCGACTGCGCCAATTAAGATAGTTGCGGTCGGAGGATGCAAAAAAAATGCAATTAAAATTTAATAACTTTATTTAAAATTACAATATTAATCAGAATGAATTAAAAGTATGATGCCCGATCGATATTAGATACAAGAATGATGAAATTTCCCAAGCGTGGAGTAAGGTTTCCTACGTTGACGTCAATAACTGCACGTTATGCTGACAATGCGCCTCGTGCCAGTTCGTTGTGAAACTTGTTGTTTTAGGTCGATGCAGACTCGGCGGATTTCATACTACTGGCGTGCGTAACAACCTAATTAAGAAGAAGATAATTCGGTATGTACAGATTTTTTTGTTTTTTTTTTTAATATTATAATTATAAAGGTTTACTTACTAATTATAAACAACTAATTTAAGTATTTTTGGTTTTCTAGTTTATTTTTAATGAATATGACGTCATGCGTACTGCTGAATTACTTGAGCAATGAAGGCAGACAAACTTCTGATTTGCCGGACGCATAACGTCATTTAGAGGTCAAATGAAAGGCAAAGTTATTCATGTATAATTGTAAAAATAAACACAGTCTTGAGGTATTTTGCTTTAAAAATATGATTTTATTCCTTAACGATCTAAAATCTCGAAATGGTTTTGGAATCGACATTAGTAAACTTTTACTTTACATACCGAATTATAAAACCTTTCACTAGTTCATCTAGCTAGACACGTCCTGTTTCTCTATTATGACATGGTGTTATGATGATAATATTTTTAGTTTACGCAGTTTATACATAGCAGTTATGTTTACATTTACAAATATTAAAATTAGATTTGTAGAAACAGATATTTCTGATTTATTTTCACACCGTGTTTTAACCTTTCTCGTTTTTACGGTTGAATTATGATTTTCTATAGTTTAAACTGCAGCATTCAAGCTGGAGAACTGTTGCTCTAAGCGATAAAAGCTCTTTGAAATGTATTATATCGTATTCAAAAAGGTCTCAGTTTTATTTTATTTATAACTAGCTGACCTGTGCCTTTTTTAAACATATTTCATTACTGCTCTATTCCTATTAGTCATAGCGTGATACTATTATAGCCTATGACACTACCCGGTAAATAGACTATTCAACACAGAAAGAATTTTTAATATCGGTTCAGTAGATTTTTTTTTTTTCTTTTTTTTTCTTTTTTTAAAAAGACAACTCCCGCACTAGGGATCATGCCCTGTGTCGCGGGGACCTTTTACAAACATCAATTAACGGACACAAAGAACACCCAGACCAGGACATTAATTTGTGGATCTCACAAATTATTGTCCTGCGTGGGGATTGAACCCACAACCTCTTGCACGGCAGCCGCTTGCGCTACCGTCGCGCCACCGAGGTCGATTCAGAGATTACCCTCTACAACGTCACAAACATACAAACACACAAACTTTACCTCTTTATAATAACATTAGTAGTATAGATAACATTATTTAAAAGTACTGTTACAAGGAAATGTTTCCTTCTTTGCTGATAAAGACAAATCTGCTCACTAAGTATAACACTGGCCAAATTGATTTATTATACAATAAATGTTTGTCAAGTTTTGCTGCTTTTTATAGATGTAAAATTCAAACCTTCTTACTCTTCTAAGCTAAACTTATATTTGGTGGGGATTTAAATTTTAAGTTATTTCATTTTAACTGTATTCCCGAGCCCTGTTTCTTTAATAATCAGTTGAAAGGTATTTTACTACAATTTCTGTTTGCTCAAGAAAATATGTTTGATTACATACGCGAACCCTATATTTATATGTTACGTCATAAAAATGTTTATTGCTGTATACGTAATAACAAAATATTGTCTGTCCGTTATAATGAATTATGTTTATTTGTATTAGCTTTATAGTCGTACTAAAACAACTATCTTTGGAAACAAGTAACAGAGTAGTTGGGTTTTGGATCAAAGGAATACGAGTTATTACAATGGGCTATGACAAAAAGGTGTGAAGTTTAAAATACTTACTTACTTATATATTTTACTAGCTGACCCATGCTCACTTCGTTAGAGAGTGAAAAAAACGCGTCCGTTTTTTAAATATATTTCATTACTGCTCCACTCCTATTAGTTATAGCGTGATACTATATTATAGCCTATGGCACTCCCCGATAAATACACTATTCATACACAGAAATAATTTTTAAAATCTGTTCAGTAGATCCAGAGATTACCCCCTACAACGGCACAAACACACAAACTTTACCTCTTTATAATATTAGTATAGCTAGGCGTATATTTATTTTAATTGTTTTCTAATTAAGTTCTGTTGGACTTAGATTGCGTTGTCACTTGAACTCTTTCCTTGATTTCTAATTGATGCTATATTTAAAGATTAGAAAATCATTATCTCCTTTTTAATAAAAATATAAAAAAATGAGAGATAACAAGATATTATTAATAATTTAATTGTTAAGACCAAATAATAATTAAAAAATCATAACATTCGCACAACGTTATCGCAAAACTTTGCAGTGCTTTATTTTGATATACGACATAATTTTGTTTTAAAAACTCGTACAATTTATACAGAGAAAATATATACCTCCAGGGTGTCATCAAAGGTGATTATGAAACTACTCAGGTGATTATGATCTATCTCAAGAGAAAGTATAAAATCTTTCACACAAAACTCGATACCAAGATATTTGCTCAGCGTTGTTGACAGGTTTTATATTGGAAATTTTATACAAGCAGGAGAGCCTTACCTACAGTTATAACTTTTAACCTATCGCGTTTCATTATTATAAATCTATACTATTATATAAAGCTGAAGAGTTTGTTTGTTTGTTTGAACGCGCTAATCTCAGGAACTACTTCTTCGAATTGAATTTAGTTTTCAGTTTTGGATAGACCATTGATCGAGGAAGGCTATAGGCTATATTACATCAAGCTATGTCAAAAAAAAAAAATCAAATTTAGGGGGCCTAAGGGCCTACTCATGGTCCCTCAGAGGGCAATGGAGAGACCTATGTTGTAGCCTGACCTATATAGGCCTACTCAAAAGGCTCATGGTCACTCAGAGGGCAGTGGAGAGAGCTATGTTGTAGCCTGACCTATGGGCCTACTCAGAAGAATCATGGTCACTCAGAGGGCATTAGAGAGAGCTATGTTGTAGCCTGACCTATATGGGCCTACTCAGAAGGCTCATGGTCACTCAGAGGGCAATGAAGAGAGCTATGTTGTAGCCTGACCTATGGACCTACTCAAAAGGCTCATGGTCACTCCAGAGGGCAATGGAGAGAGCTATGTTGTAGCCTGACCTATGGGCCTACTCAGAGGGCTCATGGTCATTCAGGGGCATTGGAGAGAGCTCTGTTGTAGCCTGACCTATGGACCTACTCAGAAGGCTCATGGTCACTCCAGAGGGCAATGGAAAGAGCTATGTTGTAGCCTGACCTATGGCCTACTCAGAAGGCTCATGGTCATTCAGGGGCATTGGAGAGAGCTATGTTAGGAGTTTGCCTGTGTGATCGAATCAAAAATGAGGAGATTCGCAAGAGAACCAAAGTAACCGACATAACCGGTTAAAGTAGCGACAAGCAGGGCACATAGCGCGGAGAACCGACAGCTGTTTGGGCAGAAAGATTCTGGAATGGCGACCGCGTACCTAAAAGCGCTATGAATTATACAAGTTTTTTTTTATTTCAGCTAGTGTTATATAAACGTGCTTGCGACCACGTGTTGTGCTTGTTATATCCCGTTTATATAACACCTTACCTACAGTGCCTGTTATGCTATAAAAAAAGGAAATGTTTTCTAATATTTTTATTCCTATATCCATTTCAATAGTAAAGCTGCAATAGCGGTCAGAATTTTGTCGATTTAAGCCACGCTGCAGATATTCGGGCGATATTCGATTTACGTTTGGCAGTTGCTTATCAGAGTAAAACATCGTGACTGGGTGAATGCAGCATGTCAGTCGTTAATAATATGACTAAATAATGTTGCTAGGAATCATTTTAAAGGGTTTTGTATAAAAAGAATGGAAGGTTTGTTTACTTAGTAGATGCAGGTAAAAAATCTCTGCTAGTTACAAATTTTGACTTATGTTTTATTTATTTAGGTAAGAAAAGGTAAACATAAGATATAAAAAGTTACGTTTTGTAATGCTATATATTTATATTCATGCTTGCTTTTGCCCGCGGCTTCGCTCGCGTTACATTCGGGGTAGCAAAAAGTAGCCTATGTTACTCTCCATCCCTTCAACTATCTGCACTTAAAAATCACGTCAATTCGCGTCGCTCCCTTTTGCCGTGAAAGATAGACAAACGGACTTTCCTATTTATAACTTTGTGAAAATAATAAAATATACAAATTAAGCCTGCACCCAATTTAGTTTCTTAAATAGCTAATAATAATTTTAATACCCACACGTTATTAAGAAAGTTAGGTTACTATAAGCTACGAAGAAATTCCCATAACAAATTCCTAGTTTAACTTTTCTGCAGCTGCTCAGGGCCTGATAAAGGTTTAAATAATCGTATAAACTTACCACCCACATTGATTTATTTTCTCCGTGTGGTGACGGAGTAAGAATACAATAATGTCACCACCCCATCTCATCCCATGGGTGTCGTAAAAATCGATTATGGGACTATCCCTGAATATTATATTTACGAAATAAAAAGAAGGAAAACTTAAAATTAAACCCTTTATCAATCCGTCTGGCCAGCAGTAGCAGTAGGCCATGTATCCCTCCGTCATGGGAGGAGGCCCGTCCCTGAAGTGGGACATTAATGGGCTGTTATCATGATTTATTTATTTAAAACAATTTCTTTAGTATCGCAAAACCCTACAAACATTGATCTTTAAAGTCAAAACAACACCTAAAAACAAGTAAAGAAACGATATCATAGAATATAAATAAACTACTAAAATGTGTAGTTCCAGTATCGTGTCTCGACCTCGTTATATTGTATAAGATTCAGTTGAAAAGATGCTTTGACATTCACTAAACATAGAACCTTAGATGCGGATGTGACTTAGCTCTGAAGATATTATTAGAAAGAGAAATACTCGTACAAGCTATACATAGCTTTTTTTACAATTTTGATATGAGATACCTAATCTAGATCATAACCATCCGTGTGGTGACGGAGTAAGAATACAATATGTCACCACCCTATCTCATCCCATGGGTGTCGTAAAAACCGATTATGGGACTATCCGTAACTTAACCCTTGTAACATAATATACATCTGACATTGACTGTTACTAAGTTAAATTTATGTAGTTAAATTTATTTGTTGTGAAACTTCTTATAAAATATATATAAATAGTTACACAATTACAAGATCTTTACAGATACTTTGTAACATAAACCGCGGGACCCTTTGACGCGGTCACTTTACCTAAAATGTTTACCCACCGTAACATTTCCCCATAACAAGCATTGTACACGACAAATAAAGGGTTACTTCGAAACATGGTAATAGTCAACCAACCCTTTGGGTTAGTAATGTCTTACTGGAAGGCTGGAAGCACTTATTTTACCTATGGGTTGATATTATTTGCCTTGTGCCTTAACCCAAATTATGGCTATAGTAAATTCTAGATTCAATAACTTAATGAGACCATTGCAAATCATTAATCAATTTGGATTTTTTAACCGACTTCATACAGGAGAAAGTTCTCAATTCTGTGTGTTTTTCTTTTTTTTTTTGAAATTCAAATTCATTCCGCAACAATATAAATTCAAATCGAAGTGAATAACATGACCTTTTAATGTATTTTCCAATTCAAACTAAAAACATGGCGCAGGTCTAGTTACATACAATTGATGAATATCTGTATATATAATTCTGCTGTACGTGTGTATGTCAATTGAAAGTCCTCCTAAAGGGCTTTACCGATTTAAATGAGTTTTTCCCTATGCGTTTGAGTACCGCTCTGGATGGTTTAGATTTACAAATCAGCTCGGCAGATGGCGCTGAATAACATATACAGGACCACGTCTGTTAGATCCGCTAGTTAAAATATAAAATTAAACTTTAATAAATGCATATCTGCATCACAATTTAGCAAAATTAGATCCCCCCTTTGAATAATTTTTCAAAAGTTAATACTAACAAAGTTAAAATACTAAATCTTGCTGAGAGCAGCTTGACAATTAATCTTTTTCAACTTTTCACAGCTTACGTTCAACAGGAAAATCTAGAAAAGTTTAATGCATTTTCACATCTATTTAGATTCGTTCCGACAATTTCTGAAGTAGTTTTTTTTTTTAAATGACTCATTCTCACTTGTCTACCAATAGGACTTATTAACCATATCGTGTTAGCAGAAATCAGGCAGTCAAGTGTTTTTGATTTATGGTAATAAAGTAATAAATAATAATCTTTAAGAACTATAGAAGCGACCTCGCTTCTAACCTGGCTGTACTTACAGCTAGAGCCATACGGACAGAGTTCAAACTGAATGTTTCTATGAACCCTGCCAGACTCTTTGACTTCACTATCAAGTTAAGAGTGATATTGTAAAGTCTTTTATAAATTTTAATTGTTTAAGGTGCCAGAACACAGCAATCTGCCTGCCCTTGGCGTAGGTCATATAACCCAGTTATTTCACTACTCATATAAAATACACGTTTTAAATCGAAGTTCATTTAAAAAACAGTAGCCTATTTACTTGTATATATTACACGTTTTATCAAGGGCACAAAAATCTTAAGACGCTACTTTGAAAATTTTCGAGTTGAATTTGGGCGTGGCCAGAGAGGCGCGCGAATGAGACGGGTATACGCTCGCTCACGCGCCGCCGCGCCGCCGTGTGCGCCGTCGTCGTCCCGCCGGCCCTCAAGGACACGTTATCGCTCTGTGCCATAGTATAATGAGGCCACCAGAACCAGAGTGGCCCAGACCCAAAATACAAATATGTGGATATCTGCCAAAAGAGTTTATGCGAAATTTTAAGTTAATGTAACTTAAAAAAAATATATGGACAGTATGTTTAATATTTGTAAAAATATGATGTAGTTATTGATAAAATTTAGATAAACTATTAAAACAATCGGTATTTTACTTATTTACCATTTTATTTGGACATGGGCCACTATGGCATTTAGCATTGACAATAAATTTAAAAATAGTGTAGTGGGTTGGGCCACTAGGTATGAAATTTATAACCTTTTCTTTTGATTTAAATGCAAGTTGGCCTTTTTAAACTTAAATAGGATAAATTAAAATTAAAACTAACTTATTTACTGTGTAATTTTGATTAAATTAATGTTTTATCTTAATTTTTTTTTCTTAGTTTAATTTTGACTTTAGACTATATTAATTTTAGCTTATTTGTTGACTATCACTGGATTGGTGGGAAATAGAAATAAAACGAACTGTTGATTCTTCCTGAATATAACTGGACTATTTATTCTTCCTTGTTCCTTATTACACTTGTTGTTCCCTTGACTGTTGCTTGCCGACTGAGGTACCGTGAACAAACGGCTACCCCTTTTATACAAATTTCTTACATTATTTTGGCGCTGTCTCATTAGTCGGCCAATTAAGGTAGGGTAACATGTACTATTGTTGGCCCCCCTTCAATGATTGGCCTTTTGATCTTTGAAGCAGATTATTAAGGATTGCAAATATAATAAAATGTTTCCAAATTAAAAAATAAAACTCTAATTTCTTACTGGGCAACACAATAAAGAAACTTTTTGATTTCGTTGTCAGCAACACTGACAAAATAATGTTTTTTGGTGAGTGAGTCGCTACTGGGGCGGTGGTCTGCGGATTCTTAGAAAAAACTGCTAAGACTGGGTAAGTTTATTGCTTTATATTTTACTTATTATGAATTAGTATTACAATTGAGCTTTTTTTTTTCATTACTTAGGTTGATAACTTGCTTAATATCTCGAATATAAACTATTAAATAATGTAAAAAAAGAAATATTACGAGGCCAATAATTATAATTACAATTTATATGAAAGTCTAATTGAATGGCATGGCGGCCAATAATTAAAATACTGTTTCACAATATTCTAGTGGATTTTAAGACTTAGATGCATTGTGTCGCATGTCACACTTCTAAAATACGTGCAAAAACCATCAGAAACCTTTTGTAAACAAAAACTGGCAGGGCCAATCATTGTACTTTTGATGCTATTGGCCGCTGCCAATCATTGACTCAATCAAGGCCAATCAATATATCGACTCCCAACAAGACATAGTAGTGATGTGCGCGTTTGGATTAAAAAATAATAATAAATGAATTTAAGTATCTAGGTCGGTAATGCTTATTATGTTTGAGTGTATCTATGTACGTACATACGTAATATGTATGTATTTATGTACGTACGTATGTATGTAAGTATGTTTCTTTGGCATCCCAGAGCCTAAACGGCTTGTCGTTTCTTTTGATCACATTAACTTAGCATCTAGTTTTTTTAAAGTGAGCCATAGTAATAAATAATTTAAATACTATGGTGACATGGTTTCATTCTATGTGTGCATAGTTACATCCTTTGTTGACCCTCGTATCAACTAGCTACTAATTTTGGCTTAGTTATTTATCTTGTTGTTTTATTAGTTGTTTGTTTTATTCACCTACAGATTACCATCATGCCGAAACCGTGCGCTGGCAAAACATATAAAAAACAATATTCTGAAGAAAATCTCACGGCAGCAGTTGCGGCAATTAATAATGGGATGCCCAAACGTGAAGCTGCTCGTAAATTCAATATTCCTAGAGCAACATTGCAGTTTAGGATTACTAACAACCTCATAAAAACACGTCCAGGTCCTTCAACAGTACTAACAGAAACTGAAGAAAATATACTTTCGGACTGGATAATCGCATCAAGTAAAAAAGGATTTCCTAGAAGGAAAGAGGAAGTCCTACATAGTGTGGAGCAATTCATGATTAAGACACCAAGACCGAGTAAATTTAAGGACAACAAACCTGGCGAAGGTTGGTATAAACTTTTTTTAAAAAGACATCCAAAAATCGCAGAACGAACTGCCGAAGCTGTCACCTCAGCAAGTGCTAACGTGTCAGAGGAAAATATTAGGAAATGGTAAACAGGGAAAAGTTTTGGCCGAAAAAGGCTCCAGGGATGTTTATGAAGTGGATATGGCACCAGCAAAATCAAGCATAACGGTTATGTTTACATTTTCGGCAAGTGGATCAGTAACACCACCTTTAGTGATATATCCACTAAAACGGATGCGCGCAGATATCAGGGATTCAGTTCCCTCACATTGGGGAATATCACTGTCTGATAATGGGTGGATGACAAAGGAAATATTTCTGCAATACATGACGAACGTTTTATTCCCGCACCTTGTGAGTACCAATGTCAAATTTCCTGTGATTTTGTTTGTAGATGGCCATAAAAGTCATATGAATTATGAGCTCAGTGCAAAATGTAAAGAATTGGGTATAGTACTAATTTCACTATATCCAAATGCAACTAGAATTTTACAACCAGCTGACGTATCGGCTTTTAAACCAATAAAACATGAATGGAGGAAAGCTTTACTCGAATGGAGAAGACGCAATTTTTCCACTCAACTAACCAAAGTAGACTTTGGACGAGTCCTTACAACTGTAGTCGGAAACATAAAAAAAGAAGTTATAATAAATGGGTTTAGAGCTTGTGGATTACATCCTTGGAATCCTGACGCCATTAACTATGCCAAATGTCTTGGACAACAAACACAGACTGAATCGGTACCGAAACATGAAAAGAAACTGACAATGTCAGATTTTCAAAACCTTGTTGGACCAGATATTCTTTCTTGTCTTCGAAACAACGTTTCCAGTGAAGACAATCGTTTTTACAAAGCTTTAGACAACATTTACAAATATCTTACAGATGAGACTCTTTCTGACGATGTTTCTAATGATCAGAGGTGTATACATATTGGAGATGAATGGGTACCAATAGATGATGTCCCATTTGTAATAGTACCAAGCCATTCACTAGAAAGAGTTGAGGAAATTGACAACTATATGCCATCAGAGAAACAGTTTAAATGTTCAGCAGAAACAGCTCAGGTCGAAATATATGAAAACAAAACTGATACAAATACAAGTCAAGATAATTTTAAATTAAAAACCAGCAAAATTACAGAGGACGAAATAAACAAAAAAAAGAACAACACTAAAGAAACTAAACACGTCACGGATTTAAAGAGATACAATTTGGAAAACAGAAACACCGACCTTCTGGAAACTGAAATGATTAAAGAGAATAACGTATACACAGAATACCAGGAAATTGACAGTGACTTACTACCAGTAAAAGTCAACACAACAGTTAAAATAATAGACAACATGCACATTATTAACGTAAGAACAGGCCATAAGAAAGTTATCGAGGAAGATAATAACATAAAGTTTGAAATTGATAGTACATTTCGGAATGAAGAGGTAGAGGAAAATAATGTGGAAAAATTCAAAGAGGATGATTTAGATAATATTAGTATCAAGACAATAGAAACTGAAAACACTGAAAAAGTACAACACAACGTGAAAAAATTAGAGCATATTCTCGAAAAACTTGATACTAACCTAACCTAACTACTTTTTAACCAATAGGAATTCAGCAAGCAATCCGTTTACTGTAGCTTAGGTAGCGCGCAGTATTACCGGAACGTGGGACCTTATTTTTTGCTTGTTGAAATCCTACTGCAAGTTTATACATTTTTATTTAAAAACCTATTATTTTTCTTTATTAATATAAAAACATGATATAATTTGAATATTTAACAACTTTATAACTTAATCTAACATTTTAAAATATTCTAAAAGTGCCGTCGGGCGTAAACTGTGAGAAATCTTTATTTAAATGCTAATAAACCACTAAAAACTTATGTTAAAGTAGTATTTACACAGTATTATTGCTATATAATTGTAATTAATTATTTAATTACTATAAAAACTATAAAATAACTATAAAAACACTACTTTAAAGACTATTTAACAAAAATCCACTAATTAAAAAACTGTCCCGCTCAATTGCTATATAAAGACATTATTTACAAAAAACTAATTAAAACAGATATATTCACTTATTATTTTAAAACTGTCTTGTACACAAATTCACTGAAAAAGTCTATCTCGCACATTTCTCCCGCGCCGTGCAGACTATGTTGCATCTTCTCTCGGTGCGAGCTCGACGTCTGTAGTCACGGGCATGATCACCAGCTTCCTCACAGGTCTCCGCAGCACTCCTCCTTTGGTCTGGATGTCCACTGTTCGCACGATGTCATCTGGGCCTGGATACGTCGCTATCACTCGACCTCTGATCCAGACATTGCGGGGTAGGTTGGCATCGACTACTTGCACGAGGTCGTTGATCTTCACAGCTGGTCCTTTTCCATGAGGCTCCCGCCGGTATTGAAGCTCCGGGAGATACTCCTTTACCCAGCGGTTCCAAAAGATGTCCGCTAGGCGTTGCGCAGATCGCCAGCTACCTCGGGAAATAGTGTCCTTTTCATCGAATGTTCCCGGTTGTGGTACTCTTCCATTTCCTCCCAATAAGAAGTGATTAGGAGTTAAGGCTTCAGGGTCTTCCGCACTGACAGAGACATGTGTTAGTGGTCGGCTGTTCACTGTGTACTCCACTTCTGCTAACAGCGTTGAGAGTACTTCTTCTGTCGGATATCGTTCGTGTAGAGTCGCTGATAATGCTGTCTTAACTGAGCGAACCATACGTTCCCATGCACCTTCCATAAATGGTGCTCCAGGTGGAATGTAGCGCCAAGAGATTGTTCTCTTAACTGCTTCTTCTGTTGTCGCCTCGTCGATGGCTTGTCGAAGTTCTTTGTCCGCTGCCTTCAGGTTGGTGCCGTTGTCAGACCAGATTTCAGTTGGGCACCCGCGTCGTGCTATCATTCTTCTTAGTGCCATCACTGCAGAGTCCGCGGTGAGTGAACCGGCGATCTCGAGGTGTATGGCTCGAGTGGTGAGACATGTGAATATTGCAACATATCTCTTCTGTCGAGCGCGTCCCACTGTCACAGTCAAAGGTCCGAAGTAGTCGACCCCTGTATAGGTGAAGGGTCGTTTATGGTGAGCTAGACGGCATGCAGGTAAGTCCCCTGTCCTGGGAAGCGGCGGTGTCTGTGTCTTCATTCGGCAGAAAAGACATGCACGAAGTAATGTACGCGTGATGGGTCGTAGGCGTAATACCCAATACTGTTGTCTGCACTCGTTGACTGTAGCCTCGACACCAGCGTGATGTAGTTCGCGATGTATTGCTTGAATCCACATTTTCACCACTTTATGTTCACCGTCAAGTATCATAGGGCTTTTAATGCTATTTGTCACTTCTTGTACTGCTTGGATTCTACTTCTAAGTCTGATGACTCCGTTGATGTGCTCGATGCTCAGCTGACGTAGTCGACTCTCTTTGTTAATTGGCTTCTGTCTTTTCAGTAATTCTATTTCTTCTGTAAAGGAGTCTTCTTGAGTCGATTGCATCAGAAGCCTTTCTGCCTGTTTGAGCTGCTCCGCGGATACTGGGATGAACTTCTTCCCCTGTGACGGTGAGGTTTTCTTGACAGCTGATTGTGGCTTCTTCTCTGTTGGTTTAGCCACTCTGTTCCAGCTAGGATCCTTTTCTGTATTCTTCTTGGTTTTTCTATAGTTGACACTTTGTTTTAGTGTTCTGCACAACTCTATAAACTGTAGAACCCTTGCTGTCGTATGTCGTAGTCTTGTCCAATTGGAAAATCGTGACGCGTCCGGTAATCCTTCTGACAGATTTGGTCCCGATCTGTTTGTCACGTTATTTATTCTTTCTTCACCAGAAGGTTCTTCTGTAACTATTGTTGATGTTTCTGTAGGCCAGAGCTCTTCTACTTGACATAAGAAGTCAGGTCCTTTATACCAACGGTGATCCTTGTTGAAGTTCAATGGGACATCTCGTGTTGCGTCATCTGCTATGTTCATTTTTGTGGGAATCCATCTCCACTCGTTCACTTTTGTGCTGTCTTCTATGGCTGCTAGACGATGCGCTACATATGGTTTATATGAGCGTGAACCAGTGCGTATCCATGTGAGAACTGTCTTACTGTCAGTCCAAAACACTTTGCTGTCAGGTTTCCTTTCGTGTTCTTCAACTATTGTTTCTGCAAGTCTGGTCCCCATAACTGCGGCTTGAAGCTCCAGTCTTGGTATGGAGGTCAACTTCAATGGTGCAACTTTCGCTTTCGCCATAATGAGTGATAAATTGATCTCGCCGCTTGGTGTCACTGTTCTCCAATACAACACTGCAGAATAGGCTGATCGCTTGCGTCGGTGAAAATATGTAGTTGTATATTGTCGGCATTGCTGTAGTTGATATATCTTCGTGGGATCGTCGTGTTGCGGAGATTTTCCAGATGATTCATCCAGATCTTCCACTGTTCTGCCAGGTCTTCGTCGATCATGTCGTCCCATGGAGTGCCTCTGCGCCATACTTCTTGTAAAAGTTGTTTCGCCTTTATGGTGACTGGTGATGCCAAGCCAAGTGGGTCAAATAATGACATCACGATGCGCAGCGCTTCCCTCTTCGTTGGTGTCTTTCCTTCTTTAAGTGTCTGCGGGATACGAGCCAAATTCAGGTTGAAGGTAAGCTCGTCACTGTTGATACTCCAGACAACACCAAGGACTCGTTCTGTCTTCTCTTCTGGCTTGTATAGATCCACGTAGTCATTTTGAACATCTTCCCCAAGAGCTTCTAATAGTAGCGGAGAGTTGGATTTCCATTGCTTCAATTCAAATTTGGCCTTAGCGTGCACTTCACGCACACTCTTCGTGATGCGTATGGCGTCTTCAATGTTTTCAAAGCTGTCTAAGTAGTCGTCAACATAGTGTTTCTGTATGATCGCTGCCACGGCTTCAGGATGAGTATCTTCATGCTGCTTGGCGTTCAGGTTCTTGACGTATATTGCTGTAGACGGGGAACTCGATGCACCAAATATCAACGAGGTCATTCTGTATTCTTCTGGAGGTTGGTCATCTCGTCGGTTTCCTCGCCAGAGATATCGAAGGGAGTCTCGGTCTTCTTCTCGTAATTTGACTTGCATAAACATTTCCTTTATGTCTGCAGTCACTGCTATCTCATGTTGCCGGAAGCGCATGATCACTCCGGGTAATGATTGAAGAAGATCGGGTCCTTTCAGCAACATGTCGTTGAGTGCGATTCCTCTTGTCTTGGCTGCAGCGTCATGGACTACTCTGATTTTGTCAGGCTTCATCGGGTTGATTACAGCGAAGTGTGGTAGATACCAAATCCTTTCTGGTGTCTTCTGTTTAGGTGCAGGTTCGCTGTATCCCTTTGTTATAAGAGCTTCCATCTGTTCTGTATATTTTTTCTTCAATTCAGAGTCACGATCTATCTTCTTTTCTATGTTCAGGAGTCTGTTCAGCGTATTCCCGTAGTTATCTGGGAAGCTAATGTCTTCTTTGCGCCAGAGAAGTCCTGTCTCATATCTTCCTTCTTCTGTCTTCTTAGTTGTCTTTTCCAATATGCGTAGTGCTTGTTCTTCTGGATCTGACTTCGGTCTTCTGTTATTCAAGCATAGCGAATCCATTTCGAAGTACTGCTTCACGAGGGTTTCTAAGTCATCTGTGGTTTCTTCTGTGACGTGTGACACATAGTCGACGGTGTGTCCGATGGTCCTTGTTTGACTGCCATGTAGTACCCAACCGAGAGGCGTAAGGGAAGCCACTGGTTGGTTCTTGTCTCCTTTTCTTACTTCAGTTGTCAGCAGAAGATGCCAGTTGTCTTGTCCTATCAGCACTTGTGGTTTCACGCTGGCGTATGTGAGATGATGCTGAATATCTTCTAAGTGTTTGCAGCCTTCAATCACTTCTTTTGGCACTTGTTGCGATGAGACTTGCAAGTTCTTCACTGTGCGCGCTTGTATCCGTTTCTCTTGATTGTTCACTCCTTTAATTTCAATGGTGACTCTTCTTGATGTTAACTCTGACGTCTTCATGGCGTTGATGCTTTCTATCTTCAGTGGATCGATAGGTCCTGTGGCTCCGACACGCTTGGCCATGTCGTTGTCTATAAGTGTGACTGTTGACCCATCATCCAGTAGTGCGAAAGTGTTGGCTTTTCCTGCTGGCCCCTTTATTTGAATTGGAATGATCTTCAAATATGACTGTTTCTTCTTCAGGGTCCAGGCAGAGTTAATTGCTTCTGTTGCCATCGTTTCTTCTTTCGCCTGTGTCTTCTCTGTTGCCTTATTGTGGTGCAGCATTCTGTTGTGGAAGTATTTGCAGTTGTCCATGCCGCATGTCCTCGCTTTACATGTGTGTGTCTTGTTTCTATAGCGGAGACACCGGAAGCAGAGACGTTTTGACTTGGCCATGTCCCATCTTGCATTCACTTCCATGTTCTTGAATTGTTCACAGGCTGTTGTGGTATGTCCTGTCTCTTCACATACAGGACACTTGGCGACGTAAGTTTTCTCTGTTACGTTGTGTATCTTCTGTGGTCTTCTTTGTGCTGTACTCGTATGTGACGCCATTTGTTCTGGTAGAGCATAAGGTCCGCATAATTCAGCTTCTCTTCTGAGGAATTTTTCGAGCTTCAGTAGGTCAGCATCTTCTCTGGGTTGTACTGCAGCGAAGTCGTAGTATCTGTAGCGCAGGGTTGGTGTGAGCTTGTCTACCAGCGCCTTTGAAATTTCTGGATTGTACATATAGTTGATGCAGCTTAGTGTCTTCAGAGTTGCGACGACATTGGAGATCTTCGTTGAGAATATACAGATGTCCCGTGGAGATTCTGTGAGGCGAGGTAGTCCACGAAGCGTTTCCATTTCCATCATAGCAATGGATTCTGGTCTTCCAAATCTTGATTCCAACGTCTTCATGATTTCTGCGGGCTGTGCACTTGTGATGAGTAGACCTTCGACTGCCTCCTTTGCTTTTCCTTTGAGATTTCTTCTAAGTCTGTTGATGTTTTCTACTGAAGAGAACGTTTTTTCTGTTTCGAAGTATGCGGCACGGAAAGGCAGCCACTCTTGATGAGATCCATTGAAGATAGGCAGCTCTATAAACTTCGGTCGCTGAGCGGCTTTGATGGCTTGTGTGATAGCTGCGGCCAGTTCTGTAATGTCATTTTTCACTCCCGCCGGTGATGAATGAAGGCGCTGTGGCTGTTAATGAAGCTCTTCTGTTGTATTGGCAGCTGGTTGTTCTGTACGTCGTAGCGGCGCGGTGACTACCTCTGTTGTAGGTCCATCGGCTTGCTCTTCCAACCAGTTGACAACACGTTCATTGACTTCTGTCTTCGATACTATTGAAACTTCATCATTTTCTTCGTCTTCGTCTTCGACTTCCAGCGAGGCGAGGCGCGCAGCTGCTAACTCGACTTGTAACTTCAGTAATTCTTCTTTAGCCTTCGCTAATTTGTAGGCCTTAGACTTGCTATGTGTTGACCCCCCCCTTCCCCCCTTCTTGCTGTGGGGACGGGAGAGCGTCGGTCCGGGTGGCACTGGTGGGGTTTTCTTCTTTATTGTCGAAGTTTCTGTTTCTTGATATTTGACGGCGGCGTTTCCCCCCTTGCCCCCCTGTGTTGGCGGCTTCATGGGTAGCGTAGGTGCGGCGGTCTGGCCCTCGGACGGCGTGATGACGGTGGAGACGACGGGTGAAGGCTCTGTCGTCGCGGAGGTGGCTGTAGTTTCGGTACACTCCGTGGCGGTGGTTCCCGTCTCTTCACTCGTACCAGTTGCCGAGGTTGTGCCAGTTGCCGACGTCGTGGCTGTGGCTTCGGAGGACGTCGGCGTCGGTTCCGTCGGTCGCTTGCGCCCTTTACCCTCTGAACGGGTGACCGGCATCGTAGGTCAAGCTTCTATATATATCAGGAACAATTCTTCAATATTCAGGAACAATTCTTCAATATTCAGGAACAATCTTCACTATTTCCCACGTAGTATCCGGCTCGAAGGACCATAAATGTTGACTATCACTGGATTGGTGGGAAATAGAAATAAAACGAACTGTTGATTCTTCCTGAATATAACTGGACTATTTATTCTTCCTTGTTCCTTATTACACTTGTTGTTCCCTTGACTGTTGCTTGCCGACTGAGGTACCGTGAACAAACGGCTACCCCTTTTATACAAATTTCTTACATTATTTTGGCGCTGTCTCATTAGTCGGCCAATTAAGGTAACTACTTTTTAACCAATAGGAATTCAGCAAGCAATCCGTTTACTGTAGCTTAGGTAGCGCGCAGTATTACCGGAACGTGGGACCTTATTTTTTGCTTGTTGAAATCCTACTGCAAGTTTATACATTTTTATTTAAAAACCTATTATTTTTCTTTATTAATATAAAAACATGATATAATTTGAATATTTAACAACTTTATAACTTAATCTAACATTTTAAAATATTCTAAAAGTGCCGTCGGGCGTAAACTGTGAGAAATCTTTATTTAAATGCTAATAAACCACTAAAAACTTATGTTAAAGTAGTATTTACACAGTATTATTGCTATATAATTGTAATTAATTATTTAATTACTATAAAAACTATAAAATAACTATAAAAACACTACTTTAAAGACTATTTAACAAAAATCCACTAATTAAAAAACTGTCCCGCTCAATTGCTATATAAAGACATTATTTACAAAAAACTAATTAAAACAGATATATTCACTTATTATTTTAAAACTGTCTTGTACACAAATTCACTGAAAAAGTCTATCTCGCACATTATTTATAAACACTTAGCGCGTCTTAGGACAATCTGGTATGGTTATTTATTTAATAAATAGGTTTAGTTTAGCCTTTTAAAATAAAAAATAACATTTCATTTACGTGGGCAAACCATACATTGAATAACACGTAAACACTGCACTTAGACAACTAGTTTCGAATCGTTTCCAATCCTATTAATAAATATATTAGACTATTTTTGAATGTCAGAACATTGTAATAAACTAAATAAATAAGGCTTCTAATGATAACATCGTACTTTTGGTAATTTTTAGGCTTACATGCAAAATAATGGATAAAAAGTGCCAATAATCGAATGCAAATATTAAAGATTTTATTAGCCAAACTATTGGAGTAAGTTATATAAGTTTTTCTTTTTTATGACTTAAACGCTTGATTTTTTTTGAAAAATTGGCTCAATATCGAATAATTAGACTGACGTAGTAAATGTTCCGAAGGATACATAACATAATATAAGACTGGCGTCTCAAGATCCGATACAACACAGATTAAGATAAATAAACGATTTCTGTGACGAGGTATAGTTAATGGCTGCTAAGCAGACGTCTCAACTTTATTAATTTCATTAACTTATTGATTTAAATTTTATTCTACTTAGTCTAAGTTTACACAGTTAAAAATTACTAAACTTTGCCACCGCTGTCTAGGTAGTAAAGAAGAAGGAATATTTACTACAAACTCTATTACTGCATTTTTCAGACGTCAGTTTCCATTTTACATTTCAATTTACAAATGTTTACATTCGTCTCGTATTAAATAAATCAATTGTGAATAATAAAAAAACATTTAAAACTCTGGTTTGATTCCCTCTTAAACTAAGTTTGCAAGCTGCTGGCGCTGGCCAGACGGATTAGTATAGGGTTTAATTTCAAGTTTTCATTCTTTTTATTTCGTAAAGACAATATTGACGGAAAGTCTCTTAGTCGCTTTTTACGACACGCATGGGATGAGATGGGGTGGTAACATATTGTATTCTTAATCTGTCACCACTCGATTTTTTTTTATTATAAATTTCCAATTAAAAAACTTACTTAAGCTAGAGATTAATTATTGGTATAATGTAATGGTGTTCTTGGTATTACATAGTAATAAATTACTAAACCTATTCTAATAAAATTGCCATGAGACTAATCTGAATGAAAACTCTTTCTCTTTCTTTCTATCTTATCAGTTTATAATTGACTGAGTTATGAGGTTCCAAACATGAAAAAAATATTCGAGTCGGATAAAAAGAAAAGCTTAGTTACAGGAATTTGATGAGGGAAAACTACAAAGTAATTATTACAAGTATGTAATAATTACTTTGTTGTGATAAGTATATTATATCTTTGTAGTCTGTGATGGCCTAATATATACTTAATTTATAATCATAAGATCATATATTATAGTTAGCTTCTTACCCGTCTGTAACGCCCCTACATTTAAAAACGATTTTTCAAATTAACTATTCAAGACCCGCGAAAAACTTCATACCTACTTACATTGTTTTACTACGGAACTCTAGAAAGATAAACTTGCCATTTAAGTCAACTTCAATGTAGTAAGTAGATTTATTCTTAATTACACTCATTGTAACTCCAGCTAGATCTATCCTAAACAAAAATACTTTAAATTATGGTAATTTATAAGTTTGAATTAGTTGCCGCCAAAAAACAAAAAAATATTGACTAATAAATTTATATTCTTCCCTTTAAACTTATTGCACTACTGCAAACTTCTTGAACGCTTACGTAAAATAATGACAAATTTATACACGCTTATTTCTAAAAAACACTATTCAGTTAATAATAAGTACAAAAATAATAATCTCTACTCGTAAAAACATAAGTTTCAAAACCAGAGTAACTCATGTCACATGAGCCAAAATGGCGCCGAAAACCATAGTGACCCAAGTGATCTGGGTCACTGTGCTCTATCGCTATTACTTTAAAATTCGAAATGGCAAAACTCTTTTTTATAACGCCATCTATGATTTTATTTTAAAATTAATTTAAAATCATTTTGATTATAAACTTAGGGGTTTTAAGGGGGCATTGCCGTGCCTAACTAAAAAAATCACAAATTGTGGTCTGGGCCGCTCTGGTTCTGGTGGCCTGAAATATATACAGTATTTCAACTTCATAGAAACGGACGAAACGTGAGTTTATACCTACACGCTCACGATCGCGGAGGGAACAGTCGCTACTGTGCCGCAGTATCGAGCGGACTGTGTGTTATAATTTGAAACTAAATATATTATACATATTTATGTCAATTTCAAACAAACATGGCTGATATAAATATCTACCTTACTAAATAACTTAGGTATTTAATATTATAATATTGTATTTTGTGTATAGTCGAAAACTAAATGGCTTTATCACCTCTAGAGTTACTGTTAGTTGCATGCCATAAAACTATTAGGTTCAATATCGCACAGCAAAACATCAGCTAAATCATGACGCTACTTTGACATATCAGTTCTCTTGTATTAGCAAATAGTCGTTAGGTATTTATAAAAACAAATAGTAAAGTCAACGTTAGTGACTGTTACTAAAGCATATTTTCGGTAAAACGTTATAATCTAATGAATTTCTCTCTTTTTTCCTTCTATGTCCATCCCTATCATTTCTTGTATGACGTCATGGGCGCATATTTCAATTTAAAGTTTTCGTAATTTTATAATTTAAAACAAATTAGGGTAAACCACCTAATCGTTAGAAGTCCTACAATTATTGGCACTTAAGAGTTAAAAGTGAGTAAAAATAAAGAAAACACTATAGATTATTCAAGTTCAGTATGATTATTCAAGTTCAAATATTATTTATTTAATATTTTTATCATATTTTATTTATTTCATGTGTCAACATAGCAACAATAAATTTATCAGAATCCTTTTATTGGCAATAGTGCCAATAATATTTTTTTAATACTATGCAATCATATAATAATGATTAAGTATAAGCAAAGATTAAAGTATTTTTTCATTTTATGATATTTTACATTTTAGTCTGACACGAAGTCCACTCTTAAGGTGCCAACAAGTGGGTGGCTTACCAGCCAATATTTGAATTCTACATTTTCAGTTTTTCTGAAATGACAAGCTTGTAATGTCACAAGTAACAAATTGACTTTAGTTTTAAATTATTTAATGGTTTTTCACATACAAACTCTATAGTTTAATTAGTGACATTTGTATTATGTTAGTAGATTTTATTATTTATTGCGTTGAAGTGAAAGTTTAAAATAGATTGCACTTTTAATCTAAGCAAAGTTTTGAATACGGTCAACCAATGACGTCAAGCATATACGCATAAACATTAAATAACGATCTTAATGAATTTGATTTATGATAGAAGTTTTTGTCAAAACTGATAAAGCCATTTCGTTTTCGACCATACCTATATCACGAAAATGGTTTGTTGTACTTAGGTCAATAAAAATGAAAATTTAGCCCCCCTTTATGTAATCCCCCATGCGTGTCTTTCACTTTGATCTAGGTAAATTTAAGCAATGACATCGATGTCATTTTTTGAATGGATTGGTCACCCATCCATAAAGTGACCTCGATGCCTTTATTTTGACGTTAAATAAATCTAATAGACCTGTTTAAAGTTTGGTTTTGGTTATCGATAAATTCAATTTCAAACAAACATGGCCAATATAATAAATACAGTACCCGGCCGTATTATATTACACATCGACTTTTTCTCTGACGCTCTACGAAGCCGAAATTGACCGATTGTATTTTTCTATAGGTTGATATGCAATATAAACGGCCCGGTACTGTACCTACTTTACTGAATGACTTGTTAAGTACCTTCTTAATATTATAATTTAGTATTTTATTTATATCACAAACATGGTGGATATAAATACAAACTACATGTTTCTTTAAATTACATGTATCAATCATAAAACAACACGTTTTTTACAGAACACTTCCTATTTATCTATATATCTATGTATATAAAAGAAAGTCGTGTTAGTTACACCACTTATAACTCAAGAACGGCAGAACAGATTTGGCTGAAAATTGGTAGGGAGGTAGCTTAGAGCCAGGAGAAGGACATAGGATACTTTTTATCCCGTTAAAAAAAAAAAAAAAATACTGCCATTAATTCCAAGATCTACGGCTGCCGACGAAATAAACGCTTGCCTCAAATCGTCAAATCTATGGCGCTATGTGAAAAAACTGCAGCTGACAACAAACATGAGAGTTACATTGCTTAATGATAATATATCTGCTGAAGATTTCTCGGAGAAATTGCTGACTATCGGTAATGGTCAAGTATTATATATTATTGACTTATTATTAAATTATATTATTATTATATATTATATATTATTATATTATTATTATATATTATATATTATATATTATATATTATTGACTAGCTGACCCGGCGAACTTTGTTCCGCCTTAATGGCAATAAATAAGCTGTTTTTTTGTTTATTTTTATTTGAAAAAAAATACAAAAAATATGAAATACCTACATTAATCATTCATCTGTATTTTAGTACATAGGTTGCTCTTCACTGAAGTACCTTGTGATACACGACATTTATGTTTTATTATCAGGCGCAAAAACAAACAACGCAGATGGTCTTCCGACCCGTGAATATGCCACGTATAATTGACCATGGGAAAAACATGAATGTTCTAGATTTAAACCACAAACTTTTAAGGACTGGCCTTGTGATTTGTTGATGGTCATGGCAAATGCAAGACGTATCGGAAATTGAAGTCTTTTAAATTCAAACGGCATATCGGTTGGGATCATCGGGATCCTCGGAATGAGAACTTCCTCACCTTTGAATTTTCCTATCTTTATCGTAGCGTAAATGACATTGTTCATCAATTTTCTAACCACCAAACGCGTACCGTTGCACAGTTTTGGTTGGTTTATGTTTCGAAGCATGATTACTACGGAGCCAACCTTTAGGCGTAAATTATGCGGTGGTAAGCCAGGCACGTCCAAAGAGCTTAAAAATTCAATGGGATAGTTGGTGGCTTCATCTTCATTTGTGACGCAGTCAATAGATTTGAATGAATGCATTGTTCCAATGATCTTATTTTGAATTATGTAGTTCAGGTCATCTACATCTTTATTTTTAGCCGCTAAAATTGCTCGCTCACTCAACCATTCATTATTTTTGTAGTTAGAAATAATGTTTGGAAATACATTGTTTATAAGTTCGTCTTTTGATGAGACAAAATTACAGAAATTATTTGGAAATGATATTAATCCGCTCGATTCATCGACAGGTACTTGACCATTACCGATAGTCAGCAATTTCTCCGAGAAATCTTCAGCAGATATATTATCATTAAGCAATGTAACTCTCATGTTTGTTGTCAGCTGCAGTTTTTTCACATAGCGCCATAGATTTGACGATTTGAGGCAAGCGTTTATTTCGTCGGCAGCCGTAGATCTTGGAATTAATGGCAGTATTTTTTTTTTTTTTTAACGGGATAAAAAGTATCCTATGTCCTTCTCCTGGCTCTAAGCTACCTCCCTACCAATTTTCAGCCAAATCTGTTCTGCCGTTCTTGAGTTATAAGTGGTGTAACTAACACGACTTTCTTTTATATACATAGATGAACCGTATTGCTTAGGAAATAGAGTATAATATATTAACTTTGTATTAAAAACACTCGCTTCTCGCGATAGGCCTATTGTTGTTTGTTGCTACTTTTTGTTTGTGTAAAAATGAACCGTATTATTTCTCAATTAGAGTTCAAAATACATTAACAAGAAACACGCATGTCGCGATGTCAATTTTTGGTGGAAAGAGTTCGGTGCGATTTCAATTCTCGTCTCGTCTCGCCCTTCTGGTGGACTCTTCATGCTGACTTATGATTACCGATTACTGCGCCCGCCACTGCCTAAGGCAGACAGTTTTTTTGTGTGATCCACAAACAACAGTCCTCAGTCTGGACGTTCTTTGTGTTCGTTTGCTTCATGTTTGTAAACGTTCCCGCAGTGGAGTGCATGAGAGTTCAAATCTCACGTAAGAAAATTTTTTGTGTGATCCACAAACAACTGTCCTGAGTCTGGACGTTCTTTGTGTTCGTTTGTTTCATGTTTGTAAACGTTCCCGCGGTGGAGTGCGTGAGAGTTCAAATCTCACGTAAGAAAATTTTTTGTGTGATCCACAAACAACTGTCCTGAGTCTGGACGTTCTTTGTGTTCGTTTGTTTCATGTTTGTAAACGTTCCCGCGGTGGAGTGCGTGAGAGTTCAAATCTCACGTAAGAAAATTTTTTGTGTGATCCACAAACAACTGTCCTGAGTGTGGACGTTCTTTGTGTTCGTTTGTTTCATGTTTGTAAACGTTCCCGCGATGGAGTGCATGAGAGTTCAAATCTCACGTAAGACAATTTTTTTGTGTGATCCACAAACAACTGTCCTGAGTCTGGACGTTCTTTGTGTTCGTTTGTTTCATGTTTGTAAAAGTTCCCGCGAAAGTAAAAAGTATTATTTAGATCTTATCAGTAAGTACCTACCTACCTAAGCTTGCAAATAAAATAGGTGTAAGTAATATTATTTCTTTGATTTTTTCAGTTTCACACAACTCCTAGGTATTGTCACGGAGACTTTTACAAAGAACATCCGAACTCAGGACAGTAATTTGTGAATCGCTCAAACAACTTTTTTGCTTGGATTCGAGAGCGCGACCTCGTGCACGCAAGCCACTACCGCGACCGCGCCGCACTGCCCGCGCCACTGAGGCCGTTTCAATTACGTGATCTTGACGAAAACGGTTATAAAACTTATTACACTTGAGCATATAGTCTAAAATCGCTTATATAAACAAACGCTTGCATTATCAAAAGGGTCAACAGTAACTAGGTACTTAGTTGAGTTATGGCGAACTTTACCTAAGTTTTATAAAAGACATAACTACAAAAATATTTTACGAACCAATGTTATCGAAATAACTATTATAAAATAATACTATTATTTACTTATAAAAGAGAACAAAGTATTAATAAAAACTTAGGTATAAATATTTTAAACCTAACCTATATTTTACCTACGATTAAAAATTATGCGATAAAATTTAGTAGGTCCGGCGTCGAAGAGGGCCATCGCCCGACTGAATCGTCGACCGTACTCATTCTGTATCGATCGTTAACTAATCGGTATAAGGTCTGAAATTGCGATGCGCCCGCAACGATCCGGAGCGCTTAGAAATTGCTAAAATCTTATTTGATTCATTAAAAATTATTGGTTGTAGTTATGTAATGATATTCTACAGTATTACTAATATTGATGTTACGAATGTATTTGAGTAATTCCTAAGCATAATGATAGTGTACTTTCCGTGTAATATGTAAAAAACTGTTTATGTAGAGGTGTTTTCAAAAATAAATATGATCGAGCCAAAATCAAGCTATCGCGTTTTGGTAATTACAAAAACCTAGTTAAAGGTATCAATTTACCTATATTAAAATTCTAGATCAATAGGTCTTTTCATATTCCTGTAGTAGTTGATGAAAGATAGTGCATTTTATCAATGTATCATCTTAAAACTGTCTCTCTCTCTTCCCAGCTATGTATCTCACATGGTGGGGGGTCAGCTTTCCTTACATTGCTCTTCCACTTAGCTCTATCCTCGACATCATCGTCAGTTACGTCGCATTCTGTCTTGTCCTTTAGCACTACATCCTTTCACAGTCTTAGGTCGTCCTCTAGGTCTTTGACAGGGAAGTTCAAGCTGTGGTGCTAAATTTCCGACGTAGTCTGGTGGCCTCCTTTTCACGTGACCATACCATCTCAGCCTACTTTCCTTCAACTTGTCAGCGAAATAATTAAAAATCTTAAAACATTTCGCCGAAAGACATTTTTATTTCTAAAACATCACGACATCAATCTCGTTAAAACTTTGTTTAACCCAAATTACTACTTAATTTTGTTTATTCATGACGAGCCTAATTTTCACAGTAAAAGTTAGAAAAGCGCAATAAAAACGTGAAAAAGAAATCCCGGTACTTCTCGTAAAGTAAGAAAAGCAAGAACTATGTTGTGTAACTCAACCGAACATTACATTAAGAGGCGTTTTATGGTTTCTTACTCGAAGTGGACTTAACTAGAATTATAGCCCAATTTATTTGAATCTTCTTGATATACTTGCTTTGTTATAGGGAAACTTACGTAGCTTAGTACTTGAAGGGCCTGCGATGTTGTTTCCTTATTAATGGTTGAAGTCCTGTTTAGAACATTAATACTATTATTGTAATGTCTGGGGATTTGCGAGATAGTTAAGTCTGTGTTCCTCAGGGACTAGTGTTGCTAACCTAAAATAATATTATTTAAGAACTTGAACAGGGATCTTCAAAGTAAACATTCGTATTCTGTATTTTAGTTATTTCCTGTACGATATCTCTATTACTTATTCGAAATTTTTGATCAAACATATAGTTTTTCTTTGAATTTGTACTTCAATAGAAAAACATAACTCAATTTATGTTTCTGTCATCCTATTTACATTTGCTTGTAAACAATATCTCATATTTTTGAACGTCAGACTACCAGTGATTGCCTTTTCAACTTAATTTCCTATTTCCAGAAAAGGAAATTGATGAAACGTTTGTTTAAAATGACGTGATATCATTTGTGAACAAAGTAAGAGAAATGAATAAGAAGAATTGAACAGATTAAGGGACAACTAAATAAATAAGAAATATATTTTTGAGAACAGTTACTAATCTATTAATAATGGAAGTTGGTTTGTTGCAGCTGCATCACTGTCAGCGTAAGGTTTACCACGGCATCCCGAAATGCAACTCGATTAACTGCTGGTCGAAAAAACTACGCTTATTTTGATAATTGGCCGAATAAATGATACATCACTTAACGATTGGTCGAAAAAACTATTTGGTTTAAGAAAGGTTAGAACCTCGACTAGTTAAATGGCGTTTGGCGCTAATAGAAGTCCCCTGCTGGACATAGATACTCTTCCAAACGTTTTCACCATTCGCGATTCCGTGCCTGCCTTATCTTTAGACCTTTCGCTACGCAGTCGCTAGTATATTGGGAAATCTGCCCACTCTTTGTTGTCAAATTTTCCGAAATTTTCTTTCTTAACTGTAATTATTTTTGTACAGCTGCAAATGCTGTTCATGAAGCTTCTGTAGACCTTGGAGTGTTCATTGAGCCTAAAGTTCTAGGCACTACCTCGGATGTATTATCAAAATCAATGTTAGTATTTAGCAAGCAGTCGAATAATACAGTACAACTTTAATGAAACCTAAATTCAAATGTTTACATTTCTCGAATAAAGTTTAGCTGTCAAACTGGAACTATACAACTTCAATAAATTCGTAATAATGATGTCGATTTAACAATTGAGCTGAATATTTATTTGTGGTAACTATACTAAATCAATTTTGGTGAAAACGTTGAATAAAGTTATCCGGTACATCGAACAAATTACACTGAAACAAAACTTCTTTGTGGGTAAAGGGGTAAAGTGGGTAAAGTAAAAGGTTTGTATACATAGGTTTATTATATTGATCTTGTATCTTTGAAGTTCTCATCAGGGCTTAAACATTTGAACAATGTCGAACTTAAAATACATCAATTACGTAAAACGGTTGCTGTTTTAAGAAATATAGACTTTGTAATACTCTTTGAAAGTTTTGGAAGACTGAAAATCTAAGTTAAAGATAAAAGAAAGGAAAAAGATATAAAGAAAGGATAAAAGCTTTTAAAGAAGTTGTTATTTATTTGTTGGTTTTTATTTTATTATTATAAATATATTTATGGCTAGTCAAGAACTAATCACGGTACATATTGTCATTGTCTTAAACATTGTCATCACTGGCGTCTATTCACAAAGAGTCAAAACTCCATCCTTATGGTTTATTATAATTATTAAATGTTTTTAAAATAGAACGTAAGTAGAACAAACCAGTACCTGCCACTTAAATACTTACAAAACAGATACAAAGTTTAATTTATTGAATACATAGCGAAACTTCCAACTAAAAATGCAATATGTTGTCAAACAAGACAAACCAACAGTTTGTCTTCAATTTGGCAATTTGACAATTTATGACGAGGGCAGTGCAGTGAAACAGTTTCCTATTTCTTATAAATATATTTTTACAAGCCATGCTAAATTTAAAAATGTATTATTTCTAACAGTTTTTAAATAAATCTTTATTTTTTGTTGTCTTTACAAGGTGTATTGTAAAGTATTCAAGTGTGTAATGTCAGAAATGATTTATTTCTTGTCCACCTTAGACTTCGTATGTAAGTAATAAGTTTTAACCCGGCGCCAATGAGGTGAAAATAATTACGAGAACTATGACGCCGGGTCATGGTGACCCGAAGATTATTAGCATTTCTTTAAAGTTACGTGATGTTTACTGTTTATTTTGTTTGATCTTCTGTTAGTTTTTCTCATTGTTTTGAGGGTAAAATAACAAAAGAATGCAAGATATTTCTTAAATCCATCGTTATAGTCCTTCGTCAGAAACTATGGAAAATCAACTTTGAAAACATAACTTCAATAACTATTCAAAATAAGTAATAACAAACTTTATAAAACGTAATAAAACAAATCTATTTTACTAAAAGGGACATCAAACTTCATTATAAATTCCACTAATCCGTCTTCAGCTTCCTCCATGGAGCTACTGCAACTTTCGTAGTAGGAGTGATTATTTCGGGCGATTTTTTTAATTATTTATATATTGCAAGCATGATAAAGTGTAGCTAGATTTTTATCCTTTTTTAAAGGACACACCTGACATCTCCTATGAGTTTTAGATACATTCGCGGATGTTTCTCAAGAGCCACTGTCGAGAAATCAGCAATTCTCTTGCGCAATTGACGAAGCAATTTTACTCAAGTTTCTTGTTCCTGTCAGTGATACTGAATAATGCAAACTCCTTCTTTCTTCAGAAATGGCCTCTTTTCATCACAATCTAGCTTGCATCTTGTACTACTGCCACTTTGGCTGTATTATGAAACGTGATCATCAACCTCGTCTTATGAAGAAGTTTTTTGTGATTCATTATTGGAGTCGGATTTATCTAAGATCTGTAATATTCTTTCCGGGCTTTATATCAACAACCTTTTTGATAAATTCTTAAAAACAACCAAGAAAATCATTACTATAAATAAAAAATACAAAGAAAAATATGTCACAAAAATACAACGCTTTCGATGACGCTGGGTCATATTGACCCGTTTTTGCTTCATGCACGTGTATCTGCTTGCCTTTGCGACGAGGCACTGAGTTCGTGATCGGAGTGCGTGAGGAGATACTGTATCTCCAGCTACTAGAACAGTCAAAACCACAAAGCACGCCTAATTTGAAATATCGCTGTTTGAAATCATCTCGGGTCATATTGACCCAGCGTCATCAGACTTAAATTGACTCCAAGTGTTGGAAAATCCGCCAAAATCAGTATTTATGATAAAATACTCAAATACCAAAAATAAGCATCCACTAGCAAAGACCAACAATGAAAGAAAGAAAAAATCATTTATTCACGTAAGATATAACAATACCGCTTGTGAAGGTCGTTTTATAGTGATCACATAATATGCTCGTCTAACTTAACGGCTAAGTTTACTGAGGGTTCGGAACACGACCATGTCAGAGAAGACACCCAAAAGAAACTCTGCTGGGTAAAATGCAAATGGTAATGCTCCTCTTTCACCTATTCGGCGGAGTAACGAAAGGCAGATGCATTATGAAACTCATAACGCCATAATTTCATAATCTCACAAAAACCAACCACAATAGAGCCGAGTCCATTACAGTATCAAGTAAACTGTATCACTCAACGTAATGTAAAACGATAAAAATAAGAGGTACTGCTGTCCCTGTATATCATTGCTGCTCTCAAAATTATGTTGTTCCATGCCACCAAATACCCTGTAAACCGAGCATTGATACCAAGTAAAATATGCAATGTACCGTGTAGTTTATGTTGATTACTATAAAACCTAACCTTAGCATTCCATGAATTCTTCGTGCGGTTGCAGGGTCCATCGCGTGATAGAGGACGGAACACTTGCGTAACAGCGTCTGGGACTTACGACCCAGACGTAGGTTTATGGAAGCCCCCATACAACGCGTTAGCGGTCACCTGCTATGTTCCGTCGTCTACCTATCCTTTGGTATTATATTTCTAATATTATAAAAGCGAAAGTTTGTGAGGATGGATGGATGGATGTTTGTTACTCTTTCACGCAAAAACTTGTGAATGGTTTTTGATGAAATTTGGAATATAGGTAGTTTAGGGTGTAAAATAACAAACCTACATAAACAACGCTGGTGAAGCCGCGGGCATTAGCAGCAGCTAGTAATTTTATCATTTTGAGATAAAACCTAGCTAAATGACTTTCAGCAATTTTGTTTTTTTTTTTTAAATTTTAAAGTTGATAGTAAGTAAAAATAAAGACAAGAATAGAAATAAGAACATATTATAATAATTAATATTACCCATTTGGCCAACAAATCGCTATTATTGTCAACAAACAATTCAGATTATTCGACTAACACTGTATCCTGCTTTATGAAGATATAACTTTTTTATATACGAGTACATTTGCCTTTTACAGTTATAGTAGCAGTCATTTAACCTCTACACTTTTAAAAAAACATAATAATAAAAACAAACATCACGAAAGTACATATTTCAACAAGATTTTTGTAAATACATTTTCTTTTATGTGGTACAACAAAGCTTATAAAAAACCTTTACAGAATTTTCACTTTAATAAAGTTCACCACAATTCGTAGATCCTTTACTAAATTATACAAAACATTTTCCACAATCATCTTTTTAACTCTGCCAAGTTACAACAAGAGCCTAAGGGCGATTGTACACGCTAAGAAAAGTCGCCGGGCCTACGCAAGAATTCGTGTCGTTTCTAAGCACGACCTGTGTACACTGCGCCGGCGATGAATAAGAAAACAATCTTGTCTGCGCAAGACAAGACACGGCGAACGTTGTTGTGGAACGGCTAGGAGCGGTGTAATAGGGTATTATACTTTTTTGCTTTAAAGTTAACATTTTTACTAAAGGAAACTCACACTGATTATCACACTTGTTATTACTTGCGCGCCCTACGCCCGTCTGACGACTGCACGAAAAAAATCCTGTCGTGTACACGTTTCGATTGGTCTTGTCTGCGGAAGACACGAAAAGTTTACGTGTGTGGAACAAACAAAATTCTTAACGTCTACACGAAGATTTGTCTTGTCTGTCGCAGAGACGGTAAATTTTCTTAGCGTGTATAAGCGCCCTAAAGAATGATGTTGCAGTTTTATTCTTCATAACGTTTCTCTTTTATTCCTCGACCATGATAAATATTGTATGAAAGGCATTCTTATGAAGATTATCCTTGTTTTGGAGGTCAATGTTAGTTTTCATTTTATTTATGTAGATATATAATTATAATGACAATGACTCTTTTGTAAGCTTAATGAGTAAATATTATTAAGCTTTGAATATGTTAAGTTAGAGAATTTATTATCTGAATATCACGTTTAATTGAAAAAATATTATTAAAGTTTGACAGAAGTGTAGTTTGATTAATATGTATCAATGAGTTTTGCAAATAAAATAAATACATTTTCCTCACAAATTCACACAACGTCATCTAGTCCCAAACTAAGCAAAGCTTGTACTATGGGTACTAGACAACGGATAAATATACTTAAATACTTTTTTGTTGTAAATACATACATTTTATACATAGAAAACACCCAGACCAATGCAACCAATCATGTTCATGCACACAAAAAATAGCGTTAAGCGGGAATCGAACCGGAGCCCTCTTCGTAGCAGTCATGTTAAATAACCACTACGCCACAGAGGTCGTAATAAATTATTTAACTAATATTTTTGTTTTTATTAAAGTTTCTTAGCATTGATTAACCCTAAATATAGTGTTGATATCATAAAAGAACGAGCACAAGGCATGGTAGCGCTGTGCCACTACCACACTTCCCAGGCTGATTTGTCATTGGCACTACTACTACACCTCCTTGTGGTGACGGAGTAAGAATACGATATGTCACCACCCCATCTCATCCCATGGGTATCGTAAAAACCGACTAAGGGACTATCCGTGAATGTAATCTTTACGGAATAAAAAGAAGGAAAACCTGAAATTAAACCCTATACCAATCCGTCTGGACAGCGTGGTATTAGTAGGCCAAGTATCCTTCCGTCACGGGAGGAGGCCCGTCCCTGCAGTGGGACATAAATGGGCTGTTATAATGATGATGACTACTACTAGAAAAAGTATGATGAATGTGCCAGTACTTACTGAAGACAGTTTAAAAAGAATACAATAGCGTCCCATTTTTAATAGAAGGAATGGTAAAAAGAATATCAAATTATTAAATCCAATTAGTTATTTAACGAAGACTACTTTAAATATTGAACAATGTTCGTACAATTTCAACATAGCCAGACCACTTATCGAGACACATTTTTCAGTGAAAAACGTGTTATTCTTATATTGGTAGAGAAGTATAATGGAATATATTGAACAAGTAAATTGCATCGTCATTCACTGAAAGCCCTGCGGGTAACACGTTCGACACACACTAAAATATAACGACATTTTTTTACGAACTTTAATGTAGGTACACTCGTATATTTTTTTCGATCGATTTTAGATTTTTAGATACGTCAATAGTATTGTAAATAATGAGGTCAGAAGATTTATTTTTTCTTATCTATACTAATACTATAAATAGGTAAAGTTTGTGACGTTATAAGGGGTAATCTCTGGATATACTGAACCGATTTTAAAAATTCTTTCTGTCTTGAATAGTTGATTTATCGCGGAGTGTCATAGGCTATATAGTATCACGCTATGACCAATAGGAGTGGAGCAGTATTTAAATAGGTTTTTTATGTTTCGATATACAGAAACAGTAGATGGATAACATAAATCCATTTTTCGCTGAAATAGAAACAAATTGACGTACCTAAATATTTTGGCGTTTCTAGGTTGGTTTATGACTTAGGTAAATTATCATTGCATGGTTATCTGATTGATTGCTGCTACATTACTGGCAACAATAGTCCGATCAATGATGATAGATCGGTAGAAATGTAACACTATTATTATGGTCAAAACACAAAATCACGGCAATTGCAATCATCTGTGTGGTGAAGGAGTAAGAATACAATATGTCACCACACCATCTCATCCCATGGGTGTCGTTACCGGCTAAGGGACTATCCGTAAATATTATCTTTACGAAATAAAAAAAAGGAAAACTTGAAATTAAACCCTACACCAATCCGTCTGGCCAGCGTGGTATTAGTAGGCCAAGTATCCCTCCATCACGGGAGGAGGTCCGTCCCTGTAGTGGGATATTAATGGGCTGCTGTGATGAATCCTTGCAAGGCTAGATAATCCTCAGTGTCGTGAAGTCGATTAAGGATACCCACACTTCAAAAAGACAAGAGAATTTTATAGAATACCATTGATAAAATTAATTTGATTAAATACTTAATTGAGTTGCATATTATTTTATCTTATCAATAGTTGGTAATACCCTTGTATGTTGTTTCTGTTATAAGCCATACTAAAGTAACATAAATGTTACGGCATTTATAAACCATAATGTCAAGTATGATTGTTTAAACTAATAAAATATCAGCCTATGAGTTAAAAAGTTTATGACTGACATGACTTGCAATCCGTAAGCTGAAATGGCAGCGTGTTAGGCACGTTTGTCAGACTGAAATCCTTTGGAGCAGACGAGTCTTTGAGTGCTGATGCATTGGAGACGTATAGCAGAAGGCCGCTCACGCCTAAGATATAACTAAACATATTGTTCTGTTATACCTAATAAAAAATATTCATCAGAGTATAAGCTCAAAAGAGTTTAGGAAATGGGCTCCTCCTTTGTTGGAAAGAAACTTGAATATACTTAAAGCCAAACGCTTTGCAATCGGGCTTTTTGTCGAGTTTTTGTTCTTTGCCAAATATTAGGTATAAATGATACTGATAGGACCCTCGGACTAAAATCGGGTGATGAGAAAGATAAAATAAAGGAGTATTTAAAGCATATTGAAGGAACAATAGTGTTACTGAAATATGTTAAATACGCCTAGCGCTACTTTGTTCCTGCCACACTCGAACAGTCTCAGTAAACACTTGTCAGAAAGTATAAGTGTTTGGACGTATTTCTATGCACATAATAGAGAACGAAATTTAGATTCATTATTTTAAAACGGAGTACATTTGGTTCTTATTTGATTACAAATATAATGAGTTTGAAGTAAATTTTGATGGTAGCAGGTTTTGTTAACGATATAGTGACATCAAATGTTACGACAATAATAATTTTGCTAATTCAAAAAGGATTACCCTGAGCCTGTATGTGGTGTCTGTTAAATTGACATTTGAAATCCGAAATACATTTTTATAAAAAGACTTACTTGATTATCTAAAAAAATATAACTAGAATATTGCAAGACTGTAAAAATAGTTCCTTTAGATATAACAACAAAATTACAACTACAGAGAAAAACAAGTAGGTAGTAGATACAAACATAATATGTATAGGGCCATAACTCGCCGAGTCCATTATTTAAAACGAGAGTTATGTGTACCAAAAGTCAACTCTAAATCCACGTTGAATACCAACAAAAATTATGACATACGTGACGTTTAGAATTAACAAACAGTATTTATAGAACACCGGGCAGAATTAGGAACAATTTTATTACATAATCATCATAACAACCCATTAATGTCCCACTGCAGGGACGGGCCTCCTCCAGTGACGGAGGGATACTTGGCCTACAAATACCACGCTGGCCAGACGGATTGGTATAGGTTTAATTTACGTCTGTGAAGTTAGCACCCCATGTTTTAAAATTATATATTTTTATTAGAGTTCCTATTGCACCCCAAAGAGTTCTAGAGTTCTTGATAAAATTTAGAAATAGTTCTAGCGGATTAACATAAAAAACCTAATTTCAAAGTTTTGGGGTGCTAAGTTCACAAAATTGAATCAGATTTTTTGCGATAACTTTTTAATGGCTGCAGCAAACGAGTTACATGTTAAAGACTTTTTAAAGAACTCTTGAGGGGCTACCAGGAACTCCAGTCAGAATAAAAAACTAAAAAAAAAAAAAAAAACATATTTTCAAACGGCTACAGAGTCTTTATCTTTGGCCGCAGCTCAACCATCACTACAGACGATCGATAAAACTCCTCAAGGTGCCATCAGAACTCCGGTAAAACCATTAAAATTATGCAAAAAAAAATACCCTTAAGGAACTCAGTACATTTCACAACATTTGTGTTTTCCTTAGGGGTCTAAGGAACTCAGTACATTTTGAGTTCCTTAGGGGTCTAAGGAACTCAGTACATTTTACAAAATTTGTGTTTTCGAAAGGCTACAGTGTCTTTATCTTTGGCCGCAGCTCAACTGTCACTACAGATGATCGATAGAACTCCTCGGGGTGCCATCAGAACTCCGGTAAAATCATTAAAATTATGCAAAAAAAAATACCCTTAAGGAACTCAGTACATTTCACAACATTTGTGTTTTCGAAAGACTACAGTGTCTTTATCTTTGGCCGCAGCTCAACTATCACTACAGATGATCGATAGAACTCCTCGGGGTGCCATCAGAACTCCGGTAAAACCATTAAAATTATGCAAAAAAAAAATACCCTTAAGGAACTCAGTACATTTCACAAAATTTGTGTTTTCAAAAGGCTACAGTGTCTTTATCTTTGGCCGCAGCTCAACTATCACTACAGATGATCGATAGAACTCCTCGGGGTGCCATCAGAACTCAGGTAAAATCATTAAAATTATGCAAAAAAAAATACTCCTAAGGAACTCAGTACATTTTACAAAATTTGCGTTTTCGAAAGGCTACAATGTCTTTATGTTTGGCCGCAGCTCAACTATCACTACAGATGATCGATAGAACTTCTCGGGGTGCCATCAGAACTCCTTTAAAACCATTAAAATTATGCAAAAAAAAAATACCCTTAAGGAACTCAGTACATTTCACAAAATTTGTGTTTTCAAAAGGCTACAGTGTCTTTATCTTTGGCCGCAGCTCAACTATCACTACAGATGATCGATAGAACTCCTCGGGGTGCCATCAGAACTCCGGTAAAACCATTAAAATTATGCAAAAAAAAAATACCCTTAAAGAACTCAGTACATTTCACAAAATTTGCGTTTTGAAAAGGCTACAGTGTCTTTATCTTTGGCCGCAGCTCAACTATCACTACAGATGATCGATAGAACTCCTCGGGGTGCCATCAGAACTCCGGTAAAACCATTAAAATTATGCAAAAAAAAAATACCCTTAAGGAACTCAGTACATTTTACAAAATTTTTGTTTTCGAAAGGCAACAGTGTCTTTATCTTCGGCCGCAGCTCAACTATCACTACAGATGATCGATAGAACTCCTCGGGGTGCCATCAGAACTCCGGTAAAATCATTAAAATTATGCAAAAAAAAATACCCCTAAGGAACTCAGTACATTTCACAAAATTTGTGTTTTCAAAAGGCTACAGTGTTTTTATCTTTGGCCGCAGCTCAACTTTCACTACAGATGATCGATAGAACTCCTCGGGGTGCCATCAGAACTCAGGTAAAACCATTAAAATTATGCAAAAAAAAAATACCCTTAAGGAACTCAGTACATTTCACAAAATTTGTGTTTTCAAAAGGCTACAGTGTCTTTATCTTTGGCCGCAGCTCAACTATCACTACAGATGATCGATAGAACTCCTCGAGGTGCCATCAGAACTCCGGTAAAACCATTAAAATTATGCAAAAAAAAAATACCCTTAAGGAACTCAGTACATTTCACAAAATTTGCGTTTTCAAAAGGCTACAGTGTCTTTATCTTTGGCCGCAGCTCAACTATCACTACAGATAATCGATAGAACTCCTTGGGGTGCCATCAGAACTCCGGTAAAACCATTAAAATTATGCAAAAAAAAAAATACCCTTAACGAACTCAGTACATTTCACAAAATTTGTGTTTTCAAAAGGCTACAGTGTCTTTATCTTTGGCCGCAGCTCAACTATCACTACAGATGATCGATAGAACTCCTCGGGGTGCCATCAGAACTCCGGTAAAATCATTAAAATTATGCAAAAAAAAATACCCCTAAGGAACTCAGTACATTTCACAAAATTTGTGTTTTCAAAAGGCTACAGTGTTTTTATCTTTGGCCGCAGCTCAACTTTCACTACAGATGATCGATAGAACTCCTCGGGGTGCCATCAGAACTCCGGTAAAACCATTAAAATTATGCAAAAAAAAAATACCCCTAAGGAACTCAGTACATTTTACAAAATTTGCGTTTTCGAAAGGCTAAAATGTCTTTATGTTTGGCCGCAGCTCAACTATCACTACAGATGATCGATAGAACTTCTCGGGGTGCCATCAGAACTCCGGTAAAACCATTAAAATTATGCAAAAAAAAATACCCTTAAGGAACTCAGTACATTTCACAACATTTGTGTTTTCAAAAGGCTACAGTGTCTTTATCTTTGGCCGCAGCTCAACTATCACTACAGATGATCGATAGAACTCCTCAAGGTGCCATCAGAACTCCGGTAAAACCATTAAAATTATGCAAAAAAAAAATACCCTTAAGGAACTCAGTACATTTCACAAAATTTGCGTTTTCAAAAGGCTATAGTGTCTTTATCTTTGGCCGCAGCTCAACTATCACTACAGATGATCGATAGAACTCCTCGGGGTGCCATCAGAACTCCGGTAAAACCATTAAAATTATGCAAAAAAAAAATACCCTTAACGAACTCAGTACATTTCACAAAATTTGTGTTTTCAAAAGGCTACAGTGTCTTTATCTTTGGCCGCAGCTCAACTATCACTACAGATGATCGATAGAACTCCTCGGGGTGCCATTAGAACTCCGGTAAAACCATTAAAATTATGCAAAAAAAAAATACCCCTAAGGAACTCAGTACATTTTACAAAATTTGTGTTTTCGAAAGACTACAGTGTCTTTATCTTTGGCCGCAGCTCAACTGTCACTACAGATGATCGATAGAACTCCTCGGGGTGCCATCAGAACTCCGGTAAAATCATTAAAATTATGCAAAAAAAAATACCTTTAAGGAACTCAGTACATTTCACAACATTTGTGTTTTCGAAAGACTACAGTGTCTTTATCTTTGGCCGCAGCTCAACTATCACTACAGATGATCGATAGAACTCCTCGGGGTGCCATCAGAACTCCGGTAAAATCATTAAAATTATGCAAAAAAAAATACCCCTAAGGAACTCAGTACATTTCACAAAATTTGTGTTTTCAAAAGGCTACAGTGTCTTTATCTTTGGCCGCAGCTCAACTTTCACTACAGATGATCGATAGAACTCCTCGGGGTGCCATCAGAACTCCGGTAAAACTATTAAAATTATGCAAAAAAAAAATACCCTTAAGGAACTCAGTACATTTCACAAAATTTGTGTTTTCAAAAGGCTACAGTGTCTTTATCTATGGCCGCAGCTCAACTATCACTACAGATGATCGATAGAACTCCTCGGGGTGCCATCAGAACTCCGGTAAAACCATTAAAATTATGCACAAAAAAAATACCCTTAAGGAACTCAGTACATTTCACAAAATTTGCGTTTTCAAAAGGCTACAGTGTCTTTATCTTTGGCCGCAGCTCAACTATCACTACAGGTGATCGATAGAACTCCTGGGTGTCTTCAGAACTCCGGTAAAACCATTAAAATCATGCAAAAAAAAAATACCCTTAAGGAACTCAGTACATTTCACAAAATTTGTGTTTTCAAAAGGCTACAGTGTCTTTATCTTTGGCCGCAGCTCAACTATCACTACAGATGATCGATAGAACTCCGGTAGAACCATTAAAATTATGCAAAAAAAAATACCCTTAAGGAACTCAGTACATTTCACAAAATTTGCGTTTTCGAAAGGCTACAGTGTCTTTATCTTTGGCCGCAGCTCAACTATCACTACAGATGATCGATAGAACTCCTCGGGGTGCCATCAGAACTCCGGTAAAACCATTAAAATTAAGCAAGAAAAAAATACCCCTAAGGAACTCAGTACATTTTACAAAATCATCGATTTTATCATATTCGGAATGTACAGTCGGGGTATTTGTCGATACGTGGGCGTGCCACGTATCGCATGCGCCGCGTGCCAAGCGATTCTCGCCTAAGGGTGGTCGAGCGGCAAATACCCCGACCGTACGTCTAAAGATACGTGTGCTACATTTTTTTCATATTTTCCTTGCTAAATTTGACAAATTTATACAAGACATTAGTTTTGAAATTGAAATTAGTTTTTTTATTGTGCAATTTTATTGTTAATAGTACGAACTTTAATTGTATCCAAAAATATAATTAGTATTTTGTCTAAATTAATAAATATTAAATACAAAAAATGCATTTGCTTTTTTTCCCTATAGTCATAAGCAATAACTCAAAGTAATATGTGTTAATATGCAGCAAACATTTCTATAACATATATTATAATGGAATAAGTACTTAATTACTATTGTTTACTTCTGGTTTCTAATCAAGTCCCTAAATTGAAAAAAGGGGTAAGTACAGCTTATACATTACAAACATAATTTTTTGCAATTTTGAATGCAGTAATCATACTTATACAACCATTAATGTTCATACTTACAAGTTCATAACTGCTTTAATACAACATACTTTTTAAATATATTTTACTTTTCTGACAAAGTCTGTCATAAATTTTGATACTCAAAATGTATTATTTTTTTACATTCTGAAAAATAGCATAACAATTTATTTTTACAATTCCTAATAAACTATAGGTAAACATTAGCACTAACTAAAATACAACACGCAGTACACGATTTTTTTTTTTCCTTTTTTTTGATATAGCAATAATTGTTCTACGTTTGAAAATAAAGTAAATAAGCCCATAAATTTAGTTTTTTCGCCCTACTGAAAAATCAGCATTTTCGTCTTATGCCTTTTTTCCACTGAGGGTGCGATATATTGATATGTTCTATAATAATGCAGAACATTATTTGGTTCTATCATTCATAGTTTCCGTAGAGCATGCTATGAAACACATTACATGTCAATGTTTTATACACCCTGGCTAAAGTTATAGAAGTTTTTGATATTTTAAAAAATGGGGAATAAAAACATATAGCCTGTATGTTACTCAGGGATAATGTAGCATTCCAATGGTGAAAGAATTATCGAAATCCGCCCAATAGTTTTTGAGTTAATCTTGTCAAACTTACAAAAGTACAGACTTCCTCTTTAGAATATTAGTATAGATATAGAAATATAGATAACTATTATAGAATATTTGGTAAAAGTCAAAATTTGCTAAAAAATTTAAACATGTAGCCTTTCAGCGGCTAGGTATTTATGAAGGATAAACAGCAATGGCTTTTAAACCGTAAAAATTGGGGTATTTTTTTTTGCATAATTTTAATGGTTTTACCGGAGTTCTGATGGCACCGCGAGGAGTTCTATCGATCATCTGTAGTGATAGTTGAGCTGCGGCCAAAGATAAAGACACTGTAGCCTTTTGAAAACACAAATTTTGTGAAATGTACTGAGTTCCTTAAGGGTATTTTTTTTTGCATAATGTTAATGGTTTTACCGGAGTTCTGATGGCACCGCGAGGAGTTCTATCGATCATCTGTAGTGATAGTTGAGCTGCGGCCAAAGATAAAGACACTGTAGCCTTTCGAAAACGCAAATTTTGTGAAATGTACTGAGTTCCTTAAGGGTATTTTTTTTTGCATAATTTTAATGGTTTTACCGGAGTTCTGATGGCACCGCGAGGAGTTCTATCGATCATCTGTAGTGATAGTTGAGCTGCGGCCAAAGATAAAGACACTGTAGCCTTTTGAAAACACAAATTTTGTGAAATGTACTGAGTTCCTTAAGGGTATTTTTTTTGCATAATTTTAATGGTTTTACCGGAGTTCTGATGGCACTGCGAGGAGTTCTATCAATCATCTGTGGTGATAGTTGAGCTGCGGCCAAAGATAAAGACACTGTAGTCTTTCGAAAACGCAAATTTTGTGAAATGTACTGAGTTCCTTTTTTTTTTGCATAATTTTAATGGTTTTACCGGAGTTCTGATGGCACCCCGAGGAAATCTATCGATCATCTGTAGTGATAGTTGAGCTGCGGCCAAAGATAAAGACACTGTAGTCTTTCGAAAACGCAAATTTTGTGAAATGTACTGAGTTCCTTAAGGGTATTTTTTTTTTTGCATAATTTTTATGGTTTTACCGGAGTTCTGATGGCACCCCGAGGAGTTCTATCGATTATCTGTAGTGATAGTTGAGCTGCGGCCAAAGATAAAGACACTGTAGTCTTTCGAAAACACAAATTTTGTAAAATGTACTGAGTTCCTTAGGGGTATTTTTTTTTTGCATAATTTTAATGGTTTTACCAGAGTTCTGATGGCACCCCAAGGAGTTCTATCGATCATCTGTAGTGATAGTTGAGCTGCGGCCAAAGATAAAGACACTGTAGCCTTTCGAAAACGCAAATTTTGTGAAATGTACTGAGTTCCTTAAGGGTATTTTTTTTTGCATAATTTTAATGATTTTACCGGAGTTCTGATGGCACCCCGAGGAGTTCTATCGATCATCTGTAGTGATAGTTGAGCTGCGGCCAAAGATAAAGACACTGTAGCCTTTTGAAAACACAAATTTTGTGAAATGTACTGAGTTCGTTAAGGGTATTTTTTTTTTGCATAATTTTAATGGTTTTACCGGAGTTCTGATGGCACCCCGAGGAGTTCTATCGATCATCTGTAGTGATAGTTGAGCTGCGGCCAAAGATAAAGCCACTGTAGCCTTTTGAAAACACAAATTTTGTGAAATGTACTGAGTTCCTTAAGGGTATTTTTTTTTTGCATAATTTTAATGGTTTTAAAGGAGTTCTGATGGCACCCCGAGAAGTTCTATCGATCATCTGTAGTGATAGTTGAGCTGCGGCCAAACATAAAGACATTTTAGCCTTTCGAAAACGCAAATTTTGTAAAATGTACTGAGTTCCTTAGGGGTATTTTTTTTTGCATAATTTTAATGATTTTACCGGAGTTCTGATGGCACCCCGAGGAGTTCTATCGATCATCTGTAGTGATAGTTGAGCTGCGGCCGAAGATAAAGACACTGTAGTCTTTCGAAAACGCAAATTTTGTGAAATGTACTGAGTTCCTTAAGGGTATTTTTTTTTGCATAATTTTAATGGTTTCACCGGAGTTCTAATGGCACCCCGAGGAGTTCTATCGATCATCTATAGTAATAGTTGAGCTGCGGCCAAAGATAAAGACACTGTAGCCTTTTCAAAACGCAAATTTTGTGAAATGTTCTGAGTTCTTTAAGGGTATTTTTTTTTTGCATAATTTTAATGGTTTTACCGGAGTTCTGATGGCACCCCGAGGAGTTCTATCGATCATCTGTAGTGATAGTTGAGCTGCGCCCAAAGATAAAGACACTGTAGCCTTTTGAAAACACAAATTTTGTGAAATGTACCTACTGAGTTCCTTAAGGGTATTTTTTTTTTGCATAATTTTAATGGTTTTAAAGGAGTTCTGATGGCACCCCGTGAAGTTCTATCGATCATCTGTAGTGATAGTTGAGCTGCGGCCAAACATAAAGACATTGTAGCCTTTCGAAAACGCAAATTTTGTAAAATGTACTGAGTTCCTTAGGGGTATTTTTTTTTGCATAATTTTAATGATTTTACCTGAGTTCTGATGGCACCCCGAGGAGTTCTATCGATCATCTGTAGTGATAGTTGAGCTGCGGCCAAAGATAAAGACACTGTAGCCTTTTGAAAACACAAATTTTGTGAAATGTACTGAGTTCCTTAAGGGTATTTTTTTTTTTTGCATAATTTTAATGGTTTTACCGGAGTTCTGATGGCACCCCGAGGAGTTCTATCGATCATCTGTAGTGATAGTTGAGCTGCGGCCAAAGATAAAGACACTGTAGTCTTTCGAAAACACAAATGTTGTGAAATGTACTGAGTTCCTTAAGGGTATTTTTTTTTGCATAATTTTAATGATTTTACCGGAGTTCTGATGGCACCCCGAGGAGTTCTATCGATCATCTGTAGTGACAGTTGAGCTGCGGCCAAAGATAAAGACACTGTAGCCTTTCGAAAACACAAATTTTGTAAAATGTACTGAGTTCCTTAGGGGTTTTTTTTTTTTTTGCATAATTTTAATGGTTTTACCGGAGTTCTGATGGCACCTTGAGGAGTTTTATCGATCGTCTGTAGTGATGGTTGAGCTGCGGCCAAAGATAAAGACTCTGTAGCCGTTTGAAAATATGTTTTTTTTTTTTTTTTTAGTTTTTTATTCTGACTGGAGTTCCTGGTAGCCCCTCAAGAGTTCTATAAAAAGTCTTTAACATGTAACTCGTTTGCTGCAGCCATTAAAAAGTTATCGCAAAAAATCTGATTCAATTTTGTGAACTTAGCACCCCAAAACTTTGAAATTAGGTTTTTTATGTTAATCCGCTAGAACTATTTCTAAATTTTATCAAGAACTCTAGAACTCTTTGGGGTGCAATAGGAACTCTAATAAAAATATATAATTTTAAAACATGGGGTGCTAACTTCACAGACGTGTTTAATTTCAAGTTTTCCTTCTTTTTACTTCGTAAAGATAATATTCACTGATAGTTCCTTAGTCGGTTTTTACAACACTCATGGGATGAGATGGGGTGGTAACATAATAATATTGTACTCCGTCACCACGCGGAGAATGGCCCTATATTACATTTTTTTTTTGATGAATGTAGCGTTATGGGGTTATGGCAAAGCCCCTTTAAGTTAAAGGTAAATAGTACTTTGAATCGTGAGATGTTACTTTATGGTAACATTTCATTATTGGTAGATGATGATAGTATATAATCTATCACGAAGACGAAGCTGTGACCTCGCATCACCAGTCAGCTTGCGACCACGGCCAGTGCAACCTGTGCCGAAACGTCAAGTAAAATAAAGGTAAATAAAATGCGCATTAATATCCCGTTCATAGTACTTTGAAGGATCAGTAACGTGCGTGTGATAAGTACCTCTAGTGTTGCAGGCATCCATAAACTACAGTAATTCTCCCACCTCATCTCATCCCAATAGGTGTCGTACAAACCGACTATGGGACTATCCGTGAATATTATCTTTACGAAATAAAAAGAAAGAAAACTTGAAATTAAACCCTATACCAATACGTTTGGCCAGTGTGGTATTAGTAGGCCAAGTATCTCTCCGTCTCGGGAGGAAGACCGTCCCTGCAGTGGGACATCAATGGGCTGTTTGTTATGATGATTTGTTACTTTAGATCTCGGTCATCTCTTGACTCACATAAAGCAGACCTTTTCTATAGAACCAGCTTAGAAATTTACAACTGAAGGCATATAATAATAAACTAAATATAAATTAATTAATTATTAACTAATTTTATATTTATATTTAAAAATGTAAATAAATGTGAAAAATGTAAATAAAGAAACTAAATATTACTTAAAATTCATTACGAATAAAAGCACAATTCATCACAACAACAAGTCAACAGAAAAAAAAACAAACTACAAACGCATTTAAAACCGTCAATATTCTCTTATTTCAAAGCCGAACAATCATGAACCAATCAATCAATCGCGGCTGTCACCAACAGCAGGACAAAGCGCTTTATTAAATCCAGCTGTATTATAATACACCGCTTTTTTACATACATTTTAGCTTCGTAAAAACTACTTCATTTATTTTGACAGCCTGTCAGTCTCGGGTGTGCCAAAGTGTAATATGTATCGGATTAAAGAGAACTACTTCTCAACTGCCTTATATGAGGCTAAAACTGCGTTAATACACAAACAAAATCGCTTGGTATTAGCCTTATCCTACTGTTCCAAGAGTGTTCCATGCAGCAGAATTAACGAGGATATTTTAAAAGGTCCCCATACCAAGGTGCTAAAAACGTTAATAATTAACTGCATCAGACATTAAAGTTTATTAGGTAAATAGCTACTGTTACGTATTTACCTGAATTTTAATACAAATTTCGACGCTGATAATGTAAAATGTTTTCGAAAAGCGTTAAATAATCTAAGCCTACATAATATGCATTGTAAGCCTAATCTAGTATGCAAATGTAATGTTTATTTGTTGTTCCGTCAGCGAATTACCTTTGATTTTGTTAACTACTAAAATGCACCTGAAAATGTACTAAACATTTCCCTGCATAGCTTAGTGTAACATTTTGCAAAAGGCTAGGCTCTGCCTAGATAATTCAATCTATACTACATGGCACTTCACTGGCTACTTCACGGCACCCTCAGCTAAACCATTAAAATGGGGACTATATGCAGGTGAGAACTTAAAGTTTATTGATAAATTTGAAGCATGTGCACTTAAATAGTTAACATTTGATTTTAAAAACTTAGCTAAATCATTACATGCCCCTACAAAACATGTACCGTTATCCGGCTCGAAGGACCAAAATGTAGAACTTGCAGATGCTGGCAGCGAGGTGGGTGAACTTGTGATATTTTTACAGGCCTTTTAATGAAAACGCAATTTTCAATACATAAGTAATGACTTTAATGCCTGAACTGAATTACATTAACGAAAATTATTACTAAATTAATGTGACGTGCACTGACTGATGTCGATGGCGCAGTGCGGCGTACGGGCCGAGCGGACTCGCCCGGCAATAATGGTATCGCCCTTCGAAGGTGCGCACCCACGCCGCGCAGGTAATGGTATCGCCCTACGCGTCGCTGCCCCGCTGATCGTCGTCTCCCGCTACCGTGCCGTTTGCGTGTGTGAGTGTGCGCTCACACATGCTAGGCGTCAACAAGTGTATTATATAAAGCTTAAGAGTTTGTTTGTTTGTTTAAACGAACTAATCTCAAGAACTACTTTTTCGAATTGAATTTGGTTTTTAGTGTTGGATAGACAATTTATCGAGGAAGGCTTTAGGCTATATAACAACAAGCTACGTTAATTTTTTTTTTATTTCGCTACTACCAAAAAGCCGGCCAAGTGCGTTCCGGGCTCGCGTACAAAGGGTTCCGTACCATTGATTTATGAAATTAAAGGAAAATATAAGTTATTTGTATGCAACATTACGCGATAATGAGCGGTTTAGTATTTACGAGGTATTAAAAAACCTACTTACTAGATCTTATTATATAAACTTCACACTGATACTTAAGAGAACTCCTTCAAAAACTGATTCAGTTTTGATTTATAACCAATACCTACTCGAAACTGCTACCTTCACCATGATAATATTCTAATATTAACTATCCGCTATGAATGTCTTGTTCAATATAATACCCAATTTCGTTAACTCGGATGACATCTTCATCTAGCCTAACGCAGTGCACTGCTAGACATAGGCCTCTCCAAAACTCGTCATAAAGAACACGGGCCCTGCGCCGCCCGTCCGCATCAAGGCCGACACAGAGAACTTTTTGAGGTCGTGGGTCCTACACTTTGTTTGCGATGACATATCAAACTGTTTGAGATAAAAACTGAACCTGCCGAACCAATTTTGTTAAAATAACTAACCTTTAAATAAAAAAAATAGACGAAAAATTATGACGTATTTACCTAATTCGTTCTGCTACAACAAATATTAAAAAAACCGAATTCAGAACCTTTTTCTTTTTTAAAGTCAGTTATAAAGAATAACCGTGGTAATAAAGTAATTATTTAACATAAATTACATAATATATTTTTAACTATAAAGTTAGGTACAACTAGAAAAATCCGAAAAGAAGAAAGACAATGGAAAAAATTGGTACTCGATGCGGGACTCGAACCCGCGTCTCTGGACTATACGCGTCCAGCGCCATGACCACTAGGCCAACCGAGTAACCGTCTCGACTACCAAATTTAACCATTGCTTTATACGGCACCCGGGCCGCAACTTAGAACTCAACTGTACAACGCCATCTAGGCGCGACAGCCGTAGGTAAAAATATATGTAATTTAAAACAAATAATTAAAAATATGAGGTTACTGTAACAAATAGATTTTGATAAATATTACGAGTTTAGGAGTTTATCTGTCATTCAATAAATTACTTTGCTGTTTTAAGTGTATTATATTGTGGTTTTAGCCGAAAAAGTTTTTTTAGAAAAACTATATATCCGGTGAAAGGTTCGAATATACAATTGTCACCAAATATCGACAAAATACGAGTAAAACTGTAACAACATAACCCTTACCTATATTTCTAATGTATTTATTACTATGTACAATACAATTGTAGTTGCCATATTTCAAGTTTATTATGGCGTCCTTTTAAACGGACAGTCGTAATATGACCTACTACGACGCTTTGAAAGTTTCGTCGTTGCAAATGTTTTCTTTTTTGCCTTTAGATGACATATCAGAGTATAATGTTTACATAAGGTTGTGGAGAAGCAAGAACTGGTTGATGATGATGACGAAATACCGTCATATAGTACAATTAAACCTTCTGATAATTGTAATACCGAGGTAACTGACGAAGATTCAGGTGACGAGAATCAAGTTCCTATGTCAAATCTTTCTGGATCTCAGTTACCAGTTTCTGCAATATAGTGCATCATAGCTCTTTATAGCTATGATGCATCGACTTCTTCGCAATAGCGATGATGAGCATTTAGCACAAGTGGAAGAGACCACTTCCAAATCTAGAATCTTTCGAAGAAACAATTTATACGAGGCAAACTGCTTCGATGGGGCTACAAATTCTAAGTTAGTGCTACTCGTTTAGGATATGTCGTATGATTTGATTCTTATCAAGGTCAAGGAGCAGACATTCCTGAAAGTTACAAAAAGCTAGTCTTAGGCGCTAGTGCCATCCTCTCATTTTCTGATATTCTGCGTTCAATAGATGAGACAGCGCCGTGTCGCTTGGTCTTTGACATTTTTTTACGTCTGTTCATCTTATTGATGGACTAGGAGGAACAGGTATGAAAGCTACTGGTACGACAGGAGAGAATCGTGTATCTAAGGGTCTTTTACCTTCAAATAAGGATATGGCTAAATCAGAGCGAGGAATGTTTCAATACAGATCTACAAGTGCTGAAGTGGTTTTGTTGAACAAGTGGCATGATAATAATAATCATCGTTACCGTGGCGACAAATCCTTGTAAAGTTCAACCTATTAGCAAAATAAGACGATTCTCTCAACAACAAAAGATATAGTTTCACGTCGAACAACCATTTGTTATGAAGTCTGTTGTTCTGAGAACATCCATTTGGGGCAAAAGTGGTATTTTTCTATTATATTATCATGAATGAGATATGATAATACATGGTAAAATACCAGCTACTTACATTTTTATTAAAACTTGTGCAATACAATAAGTTTTCCCAGTTTCATTGTAAAACTTTATATTTTAGTATCAGCGAAGTGACAGTAGTACATTTTACGAGTGTCCTTTTAAAAGGACACCATTTTCCGGCTTTTCCAAAAGTCACAGATTTTTTTTGTTATTTTTTACTTGACATAATATGATGTACAATAAGCAGTTCATGAGAAAATTATAACATTTCGATAGGTATTTCACTTCTCGTAACAAGTGGGTTAAAACCATTACGTATACTCTTCAATTGCAACATTGAAAGTTTACGGCTGTCGCGCCTAGATGGCGTTGTACAGTTGAGTTCTAAGTTGCGGCCCGGTGCCGTATAAAGCAATGGTTAAATTTGGTAGTCGTGACGGTTACTCGGTTGGCCTAGTGTTCATGGCGCTGGACGCGTATAGTCCAGAGACGCGGGTTCGAGTCCCGCATCGAGTACCAATTTTTTCCATTGTCTTTCTTCTTTTCGGATTTTTCTAGTTATACCTAAGTTTTATAGGTAAAAATATATGTAATTTAATACAAAAACTTAAAACCATTACGTATACTCTTCAATTGCAACATTGAAAGTTTACAGCTGTCACGCCTAGATGGCGTTGTACAGTTGAGTTCTAAGTTGCGGCCCGGTGCCGTATAAAGCAATGGTTAAATTTGGTAGTCGAGACGGTTACTCGGTTGGCCTAGTGGTCATGGCGCTGGACGCGTATAGTCCAGAGACGCGGGTTCGAGTCCCGCATCGAGTACCAATTTTTTCCATTATTTAACATAATTTTTATTTTGAAATTTAATACCGACTATACTACCCTTAATAATACTTCCGGAATTCAGTGTAACTGACTTTCTAGAAATTCAACATTTATTTCTGATAAAAACTAAATCTCTTTACCAATTTTCCCAAAAATTTTACACATATTGTAAGGCACAAGAGTAATATTTTATTTATTTAACTCTTCTCTGAATTTGAAATATTTTAACAATTTTATAGTGAAGTGCCATTACGCTTTATTACATAGTTCTGCTATTGTGTCTGCCCGTCGTACTATGAAAGGGTTAAATAATTTAAAATCCTTATATTTGTTACGATATTGTCCTATTCCGTGTGGTGACGGAGTAAGAATACAATATGTCACCACCCCATTTCATCCCAGTGGTGTCGTAAAAACCTATTAAGACTAAAAATTTGGCAGATGGGTAGATTTCTTAGGCTTTGTTTTAGACTTTGTCACACCTTACTAAATATGGTATTAAACTACAAGTTAAAAATGAAAATTATATATTAATAGAAAATAATAATCCTCAATAATTCCATAAAGATCGAAACTAAAACGAGCTTATACTATGGGTAATAGATAATGGAAAAACATATTATATTTTTGTAAATACATGTATATTATACCTAAACATTAAAGACCCCATAAAATATTATATTTAATGAATAAGAAGAATCTACAGAAAATTATGTATTATAACAGCTGCAAGAAGCCTAAATTAAATCGTACAAATTAATAAAAACTAAAATAGAACTCGACATCACTCCCAATGGGTGAATCAAAGTTTATGTTCGAGTAAATAGAAACTAAATTTATCTACAGTTGGAGTTCTGAAGCTATAGGTATAACTAATAAAGTGAATTATTTAATTTCTAATTTTATTTGAGTTTAAATGTGAGATATTATAAATTATTTCAGGAAATGAAAATAGTTTTAGGATTAGTTCAGTTTTACGTTATATATTTGAAATAAGTGTGTTCTCGGAAATATTCCCATTAGGTACTTAGTATGAATTTTCATCAGTAACCTTAGTTCAAATTTGTAAATTCCAATTAATATTTCTTTAATGTAAAAAACATCCAAATAAACACTATTTTTCAAAAAAAAATTTGTGTAAAATGACAAAACTGCAGGTTACCTATTTTTATTTTTTTTATTTACCACAACTAAAAATAATATACTTAGTAGGTTATCAATTTGGTTGTAAAAAGGGTTACATTTAAAATTGGTCCTATTTAAGTTTTATCAAAATTTGTTAATCATTGGTTTGTTATTTATTGTTGTTTTAATAAAAAGAACTTGCATAAATTATCCATGTAGGTAAATTAAATAATTATCCAAGAATTAATGTCCTGTTTGTCGAATTTTATTCAAAAGTATAAAAGAAAACTACACGTTATGTTTTATTTAAATTAAACACAGCAATGCCAAACCATTAGCAAAAATTAATTACAATTCATTACTATTTCTTAAGTAAAAACCGCAATTGTTTTATTTAGTTTTAAATGAAATACGATTCGGACCCGCTCACGAAAAGGTATTTTCACAACCAAAACCACAAAAAAATACTGGATTTCTTTAAAAAATAAATGTTATTTTTCTTTTTGCTTCAAATTGAGTTGGCCGTTTATTAAATAAACACATGAAACACTGTAAAACATTGTTTAATTAAGCTCATTTTTTTTTTGTCAAAAACCAGTTCTTATATTTTGTCTTTAGTAAACTGAGATTTCTATTGGGTTGTGACTATCTCTACAAGTTTCTTAAGTATTTTTGTAATACAAAAATAATAAGGAGAACTAATATGAATTGCTATCCCTAAGTATTTTAAATAGGGTTAGTATGTAGTTCTAAGGAAAGTCAAATACCTGATTTTCCTAAGTAGATTCCTTCAGGAAAAGAAACCTTGGTAGGGTGAATCACCCCACCAAAATTTCTTTTCTTTTCTTAGGAAAATCACGCCTGAAGCCCGATTTACACATCGACAAGTACAGTAGCGAGTTAAGTAGTAAGTTGTTGATTAAGTTGATTTAAATAGATCTCTAAGTTAAGTACAAAGTAGCCCCCTCTCTCGCGTCTCGCCAACTTAACTTGAAATCAACATAATCAACAACTTATTACTTAACTCGCTACAGTACTTGTCGATGTGTAAATTGGACTTTATTCGCATAGGTAGAGACTAGAGCACCATTTTCTACCATCCTTAGAAACCTGCTGTGCTTTTCCCTTCAATGATACATCATTCTAGGAAAAAGAACTTCGATACCATAGACAAACTATAAACTTATACAAGACCTTATTTGTTTAAATTAACGTAATCATAAATTGACGTCAATTCTATTACTAGTATTGAATAAAATACGTCCATTTTATTTTAATAAACAATAATTTTATGATTCAAAAGTAAACAAAGGTTTTGTTAAATATTTGCTTGGAGTTGCATTAGTACACATGGAAAATACATGCTATAATGATTATTAAAAGAGTTATTTTATGAAAATGAGGATAATTTAAATATTATACCTACTATTCTATATGTGGTGACAGAGTAAAAATACAGTGTGTCACCACCCCATCTCATCCCATGGCTGTCGTAAAAACCGACTAAGGGACTATCCGTGAATATTATTTTAACGTAATAGAAAGAAGGAAAACTAGAAATTAAACCATGTACCAATCCGTCTCGACAGCGTGGTAATAGTAGGCCAAGTATCCCTCCGTCACTGGAGGAGGCCCGTCCCTGCAGTAGGACATTTATGGGCTGTTATGATCATACCTATTATAATTATGTCAAGCTATGGCGTACCTAGTGGTTGCATGGTTGTGATGCAGTTTTAGTTACTATTCTATACTTTCTATTACCTCTGTAACAATGTCCTAATATAAATCCTTAAATGAACTAGGAATGTTTTTATTGGTCTAAGTGTTTTCTATTGTTATATGTATGTATGAATGAATATAATAGGTACCTATGAAATTGCCCTTTTATTTCTGCATAGTCTTTAGAGTCTATATTCTTTTAAAACATATATATTGCTTAAATAATATTTGTTATTTAGAAAATATAGGATATTACCAACATCTAACAAAAGATAATAAAAAAAAAATATTTGTACTATTAATAAGCCTGTGAACATGGGTCCAATTTAAAAAAGGGGATTTTCTCATTTGTTTAATTGTAACTTCTTCCCTGATACTTTCTTTTTCTTTGTTTTAATCAAAATAGTAAGCTTAAATGTGCGCCATTACTTATACTAAATGTCATTCTATTATGTTTAATAATTATTGAAAAATCTAAGAAAACGTTAGTATGAAAAATTTAACTTCTGATAAAATCTTCATACAAAACGGCAATTTCATTGGTAAAGACCTATTACAACAAAAAAAAGACCATCCGTTTTCTAGTACCTCATAGTATAATACTCTTCTGTACTTTGGGATTAACCCATTTAGACCTACCGTATCACATACGATACGGTAGAATTAAAAAAATCTTGCGAACTACCTACTATTACGTTTCAATTTATACAACGTGTTTTATTATCTTTAGTTAGTGCTCCACATTATAAAAATATTTTTAGTGCTAAAAAATTAGTAAAAGGCTGTTTTTTTAGATGATGAAAATTGAGATTTGAAGATGGTTTCACCGTAATGACATCAAAGAAGTAATATAACATTTTTTTTCAACATAGGTAATCTTTTATGTCACTAAATTACATGCTTGAATATATGGCTACAAAATAGACATATATATTAGATCCATTACGTTACCTATGTGGTAATTTTCAGGTTTGAGATCTGGTGTATCCTATACGATACAGTAGGCTTATGAGTATTTAAATCTTACGGAATTATAAGTGATTTTTCTTACTGTGTTTACTATTCTGTTTCTAGTCTTTGACAATACCGCGGTGATTCAATAACGTTAGAATACATTATTACGATGTTAAAAGATGTAAATACAGAATGTTCTGACTTGGGAACAGACATTTTTTTTATCACCACCTAATTATCTGGTGGTAAGCTAAAAATCTTTGTCGGCGAGTTCAGCATTGGCTACTGAACTTACTGATGAAGAAGGCAAAGATATTGTACTAAAGAAACAAAATGGAAACCAGCCACATCTGTCTTTCAGAAAAGATCTCCTTTGGAACTAATTCATAGGACTACACTGTATTCACAGCAGCATAAAACAGAAGATAATGGTATCCCAGTCACATCTGAGACCCCTATGTAATCAAAACATGCGAGGAGTTGATCGTTCTGATCAGAATACATCGACGTACCGAACAAGCATCCGCGACATGAATTATCATAATAGTATGGCCCATGTTGCTACATTGCATTGATGTGGCTGTATAAAAAGCTTGCTTTTACTTTGGAAGGATAACGGCGGATCATAAGACCTCCTAACTTAGACGTCGGATTACCATCGTTGTTATTGAAGAGAATAATACTCGACAGAGACTTGGACCAAGCAAACTATCTTCAGTGCAGCAAGATGTAAGATACGATGGCAAAGACTATTTTGTTCTCGAGCAGAAATCTCGACCAAGGTGTGCACTTTGCCATACATTTTGACCTTCCAGATGCATAAAATGCATGTGAAATGTTCTTGAAATACTATTTCAAGTAATAATTTTTACCTTTAACTACCTTTATTTTATCTTATTTACATCTTTTTTGTTGTTTTGTAATGAATAATAACAATATGAATATGATAAATGAATAAACGACGATTCATGAAATTCTTGTATTTTTTGTATACCTAGGCGTAAGCCTACTCTATCACATACGATACGGGTGGTTTTCAGCAACCCTTACAGCAAAGATTTTTTTTAATCACTGTTATACCATATTTGGGACTATTTACTATACGAACTATAACAAAAAATTACTGAAATATAGAAAAAAATAGTTTCAGGTCTAAATGGGGCGTTGTGCGAATATAATATATGATAAGGAATGTAAAATTTTCATTAAGTACTATTATCTTTTTGACATTATTGCCATTTTTATCTGTTATTATAAAGCTGAGATTATGTGACATTAAAGTGTATTAAATAAAATATTAATAAGCTTTCAAAATGATGGATGACGAGTAAAATGTATATTATTACAATTTATAATACTAGCTGATGCCCGCTGCTTCACCCGCGATGTGAAGGTAGCTTAAATGTTGTTCTACACCCTAAACTACCTATATTCTAAATTTTATCAAAATTTATTTCGTAGTTTTTGCGTGAAAGCGTAACAAACATCCATCTATCCATCCATCCATCCATACATCCTGACAAACTTTCACATTTATAATATTAGTAGAGTGGATTAGTAGAATATGATAGGATAATACTTCTCACATATTCACACAACGCCATCTAGTCCTAAACTAAGCTACCATGGATGAAATTTTCACAATTTTCCGACTTTTACTCTTAGCCTAATCATTTTTACACAAACTATTTTTTATTTTATTTTATTTTATTATTTTATTTTATTAGGAAAACCAACGACTATAAATACACATTACAAGATTATCAGTAAAAAACAGAAAGTCATTTATAGGTTTCCACAGCTAGTCGCACTTTAGGTAGATAATACAAAGGTGTAAGCTTAAAACATGCACATCACATCATCTATTCTATGGTTACATGACACTGTACATAGGAAATAAAAATATGAAATAACAAAATAAAAAAAATAAGAACAGGAACAATTTAAGCTTCACTGTGTAAACCATTAATGCACTACATAACACTATTGATTAAGTTTTCGCCTCGCCAACACAACGCCACTGTTAAACAGATCTAAATCATGGATTCTAGCAGATGAATTGAATTTACTACTAGCACGCCGGATAAATGAGTTTTGCCTGTAGTTCGTAGAGGCATACGATAAATCGAGTGTGTCTCGTCTACGTGAGCCCAGACGAGGGACCCTTAGGTTAATTAAAGAGAGCAGTTCAGAACAGTCAAGCAAGCCACTAGCAATTTTCATTAAAAGTAATATGTCTGAAACATCTCGTCGCTGAGACAGTGGAAGGAGATGGTGCTTTCTGGCTAAGGTGTCATATGTGTCTGAGCTGTAATTCTCCTTAGTTCTATAGCAGAGGTATCTAACAAATTTACATTGGATACCCTCGATGCGAGAAATGTAAATATCATACCTGGGATTCCAAACTTGTGATGCATATTCCAAATGACTTCTAACGTACGTACAATATAGGATTTTTAGTGTTTTTATTTCTTTGAAGTCTCTGGACATACGCATAACAAATCCCAGTGATTTACGTGCCTTAGCGACTATGCTATCAATATGTTGATCAAACAATAGTTTAGAATCATATATAACGCCAAGGTCACGTACACTAGAACTCCTCTGCAGGGTTAAGCCCTTAAGTCTATAGTCGAAACTAACCATGTTGCGCTTACGTCCATATGACACAACAGTACACTTTGATGAGTTTAAATCTAAGTGATTGTCGTCACAATACTGTTCAAGGCGCTTAAGATCTGATTGGAGCAGTTGAGCATCGGATAGATTAGAGATAACTGAAAACACTTTCATATCGTCTGCGAAACATAAAACTCGAGATGTCTCAAGGCACTTATCGATATCGTTTACAAAGATCACAAACAACAGGGGACCAAGGAGAGAGCCCTGCGGGACTCCACTGGGAATATTAATCCAACCTGATATATAATTATTGACCACAACAGCTTGTGAACGATTTTTTTCAAAATTAATTAATTCCTTAGTTTTCTTTTGCAACATCCTCGAAAAGAGAACTACTTTTTGTCTTTATTCTGTCACCAAACATACATTTTAATATCCAACCAGCTCTTTGATATCCCATTCGAGAAATTTGTCAGGTCTTCTTTAATTGCTAGAGGAAAAGTTGCCCTACTGATACGAACCAGTTAAAGTTGTTTCATGACTAGAAGTAAGTAGCTCTCCAGATGGTAAGCGGTAACCTTCGTTCATGGTCTACAACAATGCTAGAGTACTTACAACCTAGCTGCGTCTAGACAAAAGTTGTTATGTCTCATAATGCCAAATAATATTTAATACTAGCTGCTGTGCCCGCGACTTCGTTCGCGTGGCGGATGTTACTTACTTCGCAATTCGATTTACTGAAAAATCGTTTTTTAAACCTTATAACAAACAGATATACCTACCTACACACGAATTGTAAAATTAACGAACGAACCAAAACCTTTTCAAAAACAGATCTTTACAAAGACAGATCTATGAAGACTGTGTCTAAACTTATACTGAAAGACATGAGCGAACGTCATTCTTTCAAGTAAAATCTTAATACCGCGATACTGAAAATGACGTCACAGGCACAATGCCATCTGTTGTCAAATTTGTAAGTTAAAATAAATGACATCGCTTTTTTCATCATAACAGCCCATTAATGTCCCACTGCAAGGACGCGCCTCCTCCCGTGACGGAGGGATACTTGGCCTACTAATACCACGTTGGCCAGTCGGATTGGTATAGGGTTTAATTTCAAGTTTTCCTTCATTTTTATTTCGTAAAGATAATATTCACCGATAGTCCCTTAGTCGGTTTTACGCCACCCATGGGATGAGATGGGGAGGTGACATATTGTATTCTTGCTCCGTCACCACACGGATAATCGCTAATTAATTATGTATGAATACATTTGCACGCCACGTTATGGTGCGGCAGAATTACCTGCCTCGGTGGCGCGGCGCGGCGGTCGCGTTACATGGCTGGCGTGCATGAGGTCGCGGGTTCGATTCCCATGGAGGACAATTGTGATACACAAACTATTGTCCTTAGTCTGGATGTTCTTTGTGTCCGTTAAATTGATATTTTTAAAGGCTAGTGTGAAGACTTATAATAATTGATATTACACATACGATTCATGGTTAATTTTATTAACATTTAAAAGGAATAACTTATTAATAGCACTTAATAATAAAATAGTTATATATTATTTAAAAACTCATTTATTTTATGATTACTACTGGTAACGCCATCTCGTGAACAAAAGAAACGAAATTTAAATTCATTCAACATTGAACCAAATCCATTTTTCATTTCACCCCTGATTTGTATTGGACTGTTCTAATAAAGAGAGATCTAGCGAAATCTCGAGTATTACTTATCCGATTCCGATTGTTTTATTATAGTATAGATAGATACCTACTTTAAACTTAATACCTAAATACTACGTATCTATGTATTTTAATATCTAAAGCGCGCTTATTCCGAGAAGAGTCAATAAGAACCACGTCCGTTCGCATTAAGAGTCAATGTGAATGAAATTATATAGATGCACCGGTTGGCCGTTTCGGACGTTAAACAAAAATCAACCGTACTGCCGTACTCATACTGGCGCGGCGACATTTGGAAATTTTCTTTCATCTAAATCTTGTGTGTTTATAAACCGATTTCTATAATTTTTTTTTTATGAATAAGGTATTAAAGTGTACTTTTGAAATATGGGAGTTTGAAAAAGATATGTCTATGCAAATTACAATATATTTATGTATTTATTACACTTTGAAGAAAACCCTAACGATTAAACAGGTTATTGTGACTAATATATAAAAGATAGATATATACTATTCAGGACTTTTTTGTTCATCGTTTGAAGACCATTATTTTTGTAATACATATTTTTGGCGTATGATCAACGTATGCGATGATAAGAGCTCGAACGCGCTTTTTTTCAACCGACTTGCTTCAAATTTTTTGCCACTGCTCAGCTCCTATGTGTCTTAGCGTTATGTTATACAGCCTATAACCTGCCCGGGAGTATGGACTACAATTGTACCAAGTTTGGTGAAAATGCCTTAGGTAGTTTTTGACCCATGCGTGCACATACAGACAGACAGACAGACAGACAGACAGACAGACAGACAAAAAATTTATTGATTGCATTTTTGGCATTAGTATCGATCACTATTCATCCTCCAATATTAATTTTTAACATATATTCAATGTACAGAATTGATCTCTCTACAGTTTTATTATAAGTATAGATAGATGTAGAATTTAGGAGCTTACAAATTTAATTTAATTTTGAATTAATTTCAAAAAGGATCAGTATCGCAATCTGACTGAACTGACCTTAATGTATATTTGCATGCTGAACTAGACGAAATATGTTAAGCTATATTATTATTACCAAATGTAAAAACTAAAAAGTACCATATTTTAGGCAAATTTTCTTAAAAAAGAAATACCCCAGTAATTTCACTAACAACTCTACCTGTACAGACGCAGTAAAAATAACATACTATTGCTTGGAGGTGGACAAATTGAACACAGTGGCCGGCCTACGGTCTTTTGAAGAACGGACCATAAACCTGATAAAATTCATTTTAAGTGTACTTCTTTTGCTATATAATTGTGTAGTTTTAGTAGAATACCTATCTAAAAATATGTAGTAAAGTTTTGTTTTAATTTTGTACGGGTTTTCCTAGTCCCTATATTCTTAATAAATATTAAACATTTAAAAATCTTAAAAGCTATGTAAGTATAATAAAATATTTTAAAAAATAACCTGTATTTTGAAGATGTATCTCCTTAATCCAACTTCAGCGACACTAATCAGCTGTCACTTCTCAAAACAACAAAAACAATATTCACAATTTTTTAATAAAACAATACTGTCACATAAATTAGAATGTTTTTAAAATTCGAAGCTCGTTATTATTGCTTACACGTCAAAAAGTATTAAACTTTTTACAAGCCATAGACTTTCGCGCGCAAATTTATATTTAGAACGTCTTACGTCATGGTATGCGTCCACAGCATTCGCGCTCTCGCGGGAAACTGGCGGGAAATCTTGTACGAGAGTGAAAATTTGCAATGTAGTGAATGAAGCTGCGAAAATATTTTATTTGTGTTTGAGATTAATGTTGAAAGTTATTTGATTTACCTGTTTTTTTACTGTGTAGTTATGAGGTAAGAATACATACGGAATATCGTGGCTCCACCCCATTTCACCATTGTAAACTTTGTATCTCATAAGAGGTTACTTCTTGGTTGTTAGGTTGCATGTAATCGTCGCGTCATGTAATGTCGTAGGAAAAACATGGTGTTGTACCTACGGCTAGTACCTACTTATTTTATCAGGTATACGTATTTGTGATTGGGGCGGAAGGCGTTCGGGGGAATTAAATACTGCGTCCAAATACACTTAGCGGAATTTAAAACTTAAGAGTTTTTAGTAATACAGTTATCGATTGAAAGCTTGATTCTATTATCTTCAGTATATAAGATACTTGTTCTCAGGGAACTTTTATACTCCAAAACCAGAATATAAATTAACATCGTTTAATAAATCAGTTTTTATAACAATTTGACGACCTCTGTGGCGTAGTGGTTATATAACATAACTGCTACGCAGAGGTTTCGGGTTCGATTCCCGCTCAATGCAAATCTTTGTGTGCATATTGTTTGGACATGATTGTTTGGATTGGTCTGGATGTTTTCTATGTATCTTATGGGGCGGAAGGCGTTCGGGGGAATTAAATACTGCGTCCAAATACACTTAGCGGAATTTAAAACTTAACAGTTTTTAGTAATACAGTTATCGATTTAAAGCTTGATTCTATTATCTTCAGTATATAAGATACTTGTTTTCAGGGAACTTATATACTCCAAAACCAGAATATAAATTAACATCGTTTAATAAATCAGTTTTTATAACAATTTGACGACCTCTGTGGCGTAGTGGTTATATAACATAACTGCTACGCAGAGGTCTCGGGTTCGATTCCCGCTCAATGCAAATCTTTGTGTGCATATTGTTTGGATTGGTCTGGATGTTTTCTATGTATAATATATGTATGTATTTACAAAAAAAAGTAAGTATGTTTATCCGTTGTCTAGTACCCATAGAACAAGTTTAGCTTAGTTTGGGACTAGATGGCGTTGTGTGAATGTGTGAGGAATATTTATTTATTTATATTTACTTTACTTTTTTCTAATAGAATTATTTCAAGAGCAGAGCGCTGCGTGAGGCGGATACCCGTAGCACGAAGCAATTAATAAGCTTTTCTCAACAACACATAAATGTCACTCAGTCATTTTAAACAGACGATTTAAAAATTACCTAAGTACTAACTAAAGTGTTCGTTCCCATTTTACAAGAAACTCCGTAGGCGATGTAAAGCAACAATAGTGAGGATTGTTCGCGTTCTCACAACCAAACGCATCTCTTTAGAGATTACTCTCAAGTAGAGAGCAACATTTAGCAAATTGCTACATAACACCCGCCATCTTTACTAAAGGAGGACTTTTTACGTGCCAGTTGCTTCGTAAGTTTTCATTTTTGAAAAAACATTGTTTTGTTTTTTTTAAATAACGTGAAAACTCCGTGTGGTGACGCAGTAAGACTACGATATTTCACCACCCCATCTCATGGTATGGGTGTCGTAAAAACTGACTAAGAGATTATCTGTGAAATTATCTTAACGAAATAAATATAAGGAAAAATTTAAATTAAACCCTATACCAATCCGTCTGGCCAGTAGGCTAAGTATCCCTCCGTCACGGGAGGACGCCTTATAGAAGCTCCAGTCACAAAATTATCGTAAAATTTTAAAGCGCCAACAGCTCCATAACAGCCCATTAATGTCCCACTGCAGGGACGGGTCTCCTCTCGTGACGGAGGGATACTTGGCTTACTAATACCACGCTGGCCAGGATTCGTACAGGGTTTAATTTTAACTTTTTCTTCTTTTTACTTCGTAAAGATAATATTCACGGATAGTCCTTCAGTCGGTTTTTACGACACCCATTGGATGAGATGAGGTGGTGACATATTCTGCCGTGGTATAACTAAAATGCCGTTATCTACCGAAACCACTTTTTGAGATATACGCGAAAAACGTGGGAAAAACTTTAGATTGATGTAACTCATTAATGACAACACCTAACTGAGAATTAAAAATACCAAAAGATAGATGAATTGAAGTACTTTTAGTTTATATTTATGAATTTTAGTACCTTAGAATATATTTATATTAAAAAACGTTTTATGCGTTTTAGTTTAACATTGAAAATAGAAAAATTTCGTGAGGTGTTAGCTAAAACACCGCTACGCATAGCGTAACGGCATTTTAGTGTAACACTAACAAAAAAATGTATAGTCCTATAATATTCTTTAAAAAATTACTATAATATTTAACTATAACGCCGTTACAACACTTAAAGTCGTTTTTGCTAAACAATAAAGGTTATGAACCTGGTTAATGTTAGATTTAAGTGCAGCTAATGTCATTTAACCGCTATTAAGAATATTATCATAAGCAGATTGCTAAGAAATGTGAAACATTGTTAAACTTAAATGCAGTTAAATTTGGAACCTTAAATCTTAACGGCAGTATAGAGTCACAATGCAGAGAATATAAGTGACCAAATTTATCACACCGTAGTTAAGTGTAAAAATAAAACAAAAAATATTATAATCAAATTGTTGTTTTATTGACCAAATCAGTCTTTAAATTACCACTTCGTGGCATAAATTGAGCAAAATTATAATTTTTACTTTTAAGTAGCATAATTATAATAGGAACATTCAAACTATCAACATAAGCTTTAAATTAAAAATAACAACAGTTTCTTGTGTCTAAAACTTATAAAAATTATCACAATCATGTAAATCAATCAAAGGTAATAAAACATTTATCAAGTAGGTAAAGGTAAGGTATGAGATCAAAAAATGTTAAACAAAAATAAACTTCTAAATAAAAAGGTTTCCTTTTTGGGTCACTAACAATTTTCCTCTTTGGGACTGCTACACAGGTATGTGAATCAACAAATGCATGTTGTTCCTGCCATGTCATTTCCCAATATGCATCATTAATGGCTTTCCTATCTTCTTGAGTTAAATTATCTCCACATTTTTTTATACACTTAGCATTGCATCCTGGTTTAACTTTATGGTCACTCTTTCTTTTATTTTTTTTTTCTAATTTACGTTCTTGTAAGGGAATGGTATATTTCTTTCGTTTGAGGGATGGTTGTGATGTTTCAGGCTCTGGACTACGTAGAGTATTATTTGTAGGTAAAATTACATCACTATTTACATCAACGGTATTTCTACGTTTTCGTTGGAGTCGCCATGTGGTTGTTTTTTTACATACATCACTAAGTGAATAACTGCGTCTTACCCGTAATGTACCGTTAAGAGTAACTTGAGTTCTAGCAGCAGTTGTCAGACTGGTTTGTGGACGTTTCCTTTTTTGTAACGTTTTAGGCACATTAGGCAAAGGGCTTTCCGGTATTTCATCAGAAGAATCATTAGATGGACAGTAATCTTTATCACGAACGGAATCATCTGAATCAAAATCAAGTTGGACGTCTGCAGGCAAATTGTAATTGGAAACATCATTACTGCATGGGCTACTTGGCGGCATTAATTCATCACATATTAAATTTATATTCGCAGGAGTACTCGACTCAAACAGCTGTAAAGAACTAGGTTGAGGATATGCTGCATGTCTATCATCAAAAGTATTATCGATCATTAAAGCCTGTTTTAAATTATTTATGTCTAAACTTAACAAATGATGAGAGTTGTTTGTAGTTTGAGTATCACAAAACGTTTCAAAGACGGTGCTGGTCATTGAGTAAGGCCTAGTGTATATATTATTAAAATAGTTTGAACATCCAGGATTACTAAAAGATTCTAAATCGGTTACATTCGATGTCTGCAAAATTTTGTTCATTCCAGGCTCAACATCTGGATTTATAGCCATTTTCAAAATGGCTTTTGATCTTTGAGAAACAGTAGATACAGCAGCTGAGCTTCTGTAACAAGATAAATAGTACTTTTTATTTTATTTTGTATATTAGTTGATGAATTATTTGGTAAGTTGTAGTTTTAATGTTATATTTATTTAGGGTTTTTGTTGTAAGTAAGTATATACTTAAATTTAAACGACTAAGTTTTGGTCCCAGGGAATTCTTTTGCATAGAATTTTAACATTAATTCAATTCAAATTCAATGTCCAAATTTATTATAAAACATAGAATACTCAAAATTAAAACAATTAAATAAACTTACTTGTACTGACGAGACGGCATCGTAACAATATTGGCGGGAACCGCACGAACCACAGCGCATCCTCGTCTCACAAGCGCTTACGCCGCAGTGCGAGAACGCAGGATTATCCCCGATCGCCCCGATCATCCCCCCCCCCCCCCCCCCGCGAGATCATGTAGCGGCGTTGTAGTGTATTAATTTCGGATAACTGCAATTTAGTCTCACTCTTGTTACCACTTTGTATTTATTTAATATGTAAAACGTCGCTACAGGCGCATAACAAATTTATTCAACGAATTTTTTTTACAACAAAGTTAAACTATAAAGCTGTTAAGAATCGTTAATCACATTTATGTCTAACTTTATCAGTTACCGGCGTTATTGTTCAACATAGCTTAAATTTCTATTCATAACTTGAGTAACTATAAAGCAGTAAATGTAGTTTAATCACATTAAAGCGAATTAAAATTCGTTAACCGCAATCTAGCGAAACAATCTAAGGATTTTTTTTTTGTTAAATTTAGATTTATTTAACTTCAGCGGCTATATAGACTAACAAAGTCACTTGACGGCATTTTTGGAAAATACATAAGAAAAATAAAATCTAATAACGGCTTTCTTACTTTTATTATTCCAGTAACTATTCTATTTAGAAAAATACTGCAAATACAGATCGACAGATAATTTTTTTCTGAATAAAATGGCATCAAAAAGTAAAAATTGACAAAATGTTAGTTAACGGCGTTTTAGTTATACCACGGCAGTATTGTATTCTTACTCCGTCACACAGGTAACGGCTTAGCAAACTCAATTATGTACTAAATTAAATAATCGAGCGAAGAATCTAGAATTCGCAAATCTCATAATACTGCAAAGTTGCAAAAAGATTAGACTTAACATTATCAAATTTGCTTATTAACCGCTTACCGATCAGTAAACGAAACAGTTAAGGAACGCCGGAGGAAATTTAAACAATCTTTATTGATTTTAAACACCCAAGTTCTTAACTAATTAGATAACTTTGAGGAAATTGCTCACCAAACGGTTAAATTAGCCAACTCAATTTAATAATAAAAACAACCCTTATAAATCACCTCTGAATTATATAAAAATAAATACACGAAAAGATTGCGTCGTAAAATGAAAAGAAGGAAAACTTGAAATTAAACTCTATAGCAATCCGTCTGGCCAGCATGGTATTAGTAGGGCAAGTACCCCTTCGTCACGGGAGGAGGCCCGACCCTGCAGTGCGACATTAATGGGCTGTTATGATGATTACAAGAGGTTGATGCCAAAAAAATGAATGGTGTATAGTCTTTAGTGAGTCTAGAGCAATAAAATCCGTCTAAAACTATTTATTAAAAAAGAAACAACAATTTATTAGAGCTTGAAATAATTTTCGTGTCAAATAAGACAACAACTAATTTTCATCGTAAAGAAATTAAGCCATAAACTTTATGTTGTCCGCAATCATAAAGGATATCGATAACTTTTTATTTTATAACTCAACATAAAAACTATTTGCCGCTGATATTTCATTTTATAAGTTATTTAGTAATAAAATAATGTAGTTTCTTTTTTGGTGATAATTTATATTATTATTTCTTTTGTTAGTTTATGATTTTATGTTATAAAATCATAAATAAACAAAAAATATAGTTTAGAAGTTTATTTAGTTCATTGATTCGTTTTCATGACCTGTGATTTCTTGTTTTACGACCGCAGTGCACAATAGTCACTTTTTTATTGCTTTTAAATGGCAGATAAACTTTCGGGCGCATGTGTGGTATATGAAGGCCAGTACTGCTAGAGCACAGCCTGCCAGGCTGCCTACCGTCAAAAGTTGTTCAATTTAAATTGATGTGCAGTGACTTTTTTTTTTTTTTTTTTTGTGAGGACGAGTAGCCGGTCTCAGACGACCATTACTACTTTACGCGGGCTGTGGTGGGGCGGATGGCCCTCAACCAAAGACATTTAAGTGACGTGACACAGGGGCAACCCCTTTGGGGTACGAACCTCGGCCTGGACCGTCACTGACTAACAGGACGTGCGGAAGGCACGCCCTCTAGGAGCGAACGCGGCGCGTATTTCGGCCTCGACGGCGAGGACGGAACCGCGGACGTTTTGTTGTGGCTTCGCGAGCCGTGTAAGCTCTACGTTGAGCGATCGTGATCCTATCGTCCGGCTCTTCGAGAGCATGCCTAGGTCTACGAATTTTGCTAATCTTGGAGGGGATGTACCCGGACGCCCCGACCACTAGTTGGTTGGGGTGAGTGGCAGCCGAATCAAAGTAGCGGCGGGAGTGCAGTGACATGACTGCACACAAATTTATATTTAGCTACTACTCCTTTCATCTAAACGTAGTATCATTTGCACATAATTTGGAAGTGGATTAAGAGCAAACAGAAGCATAGAAGCGCAAGGATCTCCTAGACGAAGGCGACGCGATGTTATTCTACACCCTAAACTACCTGTATTCCAAATTTCATTAAAATCCATGCAGTAGTTTTTGCGTGAAAGAGTAACAAACATACATCCATCTGCACAAACTTTCGCATAATATTAGCAGGATGATGAAATGACTAATGTTGTGAATTGAATAAAATATAAGATTTGTGTAGGTATGTACCTAATTATGTAGGTATGTGTCTTCGCACAAAATCTGGCTAAGAATATAAGCAAGCACAACTTCTTCTCATTCGATATCGTAAGTTGTTATTTTCGATACTTATCGAATGGAATTAGCTAGATATTAATTATTTGCATGCCCAAGTTGGACGAAACATGTATGTAGATCAACCACTTTTGTACTACACCTTGTAATAACATGTTTTTGCAAATAAAGAAATTATGAATGACAAGAAAATAATATAATACTTAGTCACAGTCACTGTTGTGGTTATTATAATATTATATGAAATGTAATATTTAACAAAGAACAGTCTTGAAAAAACAAAAAAAGGAACTTTAAACTTACCTACTCCGTTTAAGTAGTTAATTAGTACATAAAGTAGTTACACCAATTGCATTGGTCCACTCCTGAAGATGAAAATAAGGAGGGCAGGTGCGCGTCGCGAATGAACGCAAGTAAAAGTAACAATACAGTTTTATTATTATTACTGAATAATTTTATTATTATTATAATAATTGCTTCAACTTTACCTAAAATAAAAAAAACCTAAATAAATTCCTAGGCATTTGCATTCAACAACCGGTAGTCATACATTTTAATAATGCAGTATGATGAAAGCCTATATCTGCTAGTTTTAAGTTCTGTAAAACATTCAGAAAAGCAGAAAATTTATAGATAGCGCCATCTGTTCATACTTTTGTGAACTATTATGAAAGCCAAACAATTTGAAAACGTTTACAAAGTTTTCCACTGTTCGATGTTTAAATTACAGAAAGTTCCTTCATTAAACTTTAGATGGCGTTGTAATATATATTTGTAATGGAGCGAAAATTGACTTTTTTTACTATTGCTGTAAGGATTTTGTTAGACAAAAATGTGTGCTTCGGTTATATTTATCAAATTAGTATGAATAACTTTATTGAACTGGGCAAAAAAAAAGGTTAGTGTACTACTGTAACATGCCCAGTGAGGTTTTTACGATATGCTCGTGTTCATACAGCGATACTGTAGTTCAAACATTAAAGACAATGGGTCGAATTCACTATTTGCCGATATTCAGTAAGTATAACAAGTCCTTTATTGTAATTAATATAGTATGTAACCGTCTCAATTTACCGACTCCAAAAGAGAAGTTATCTTGTCTAGTTATAGGAAATTTAATTCAAAATAGAGTTTAATTATATTTTATATTGAAAAAAAATTCATCATGCACTACCACCTGACTAACTCGATTTTTTTATTTGATAATTATTATTTTGGTAATAAATAATATAAACATTCCAAAAAATACTTTTATTGCCTTATCAAAACTTACATTCAGTACTATCTGTATCGTATTGAAAAACATCTAATAAAAATTGTTTGTATTCTTCTGCTTTGATGGTGTATGCTATTCTAACATTTGCATTTTCTAATTGTTCAGGCTCTTCTTTAAATTCATTTGTCACAATACCTCTCTTCTCACCTAAAAGTTAAGAAAACATTAAATTGAATGTGTTTTACAAACAGTATCTTATTTTAAAAACAATATGTTTAATATGAAACGTGTGGTCTGGAAAATGCTCCACCATAGTTCTATATCAGCCTATATTAATTCACCGGTTCACCTTATGAGGTCTGCTCTACGAAACTTGAGCACAGCATAAACTAAAACACAAGATAACTGAAACTTTTAACAGCCCATAAATGTCCCACTGAAGGGACGGGCCTCCTTCCGTGGCGGAGGGATACTTGGTCTACTAATACCACGCTGGCCAGACGGATTGGCATAGGGTTTAATTTCGGTATTCTCTTGTTTTCTCTAATTTCATTTGTAATAATATTGTTTGCCATAATCGTCCTCGGTCATAATATTCATTTGCCATACCACAATTTATGGTTAACACCTCGGGTTAGAGCAATCTGACTTGGATAGGTTAGGTTAGGTTTATTTTTTAAACCACGCTAAACTATGAGACCCGCGGAGCGGGGCTCCGTCGAGCTTATTTGGCGTTATGTCTAATGATATTATGGTAAATATTTTTATGGCATATGAAATTATGGCATTTAAAATTATGACAAACATTAGAAAACCTTTAATTTCAAGTTTTCCTTCTTTCTATGTAAAGTCCCTTAGTCAGTTTCTACGACACCCATGGGATGAGATGGAGTAGTGATATTGTATTCTTACTCCGTCACCACACGGATATACTACTTAAACTTTACTTACCGCAAATAATAATGTCGTTTTTGGAATACTTGTATTCCTCAACCAGATCTGGTTTTAAGTATAAAGCAATGACAGCTGGATCCAATGCTTGCCATGTTGATTCAAATTCGATCGCAATTTTCTCAAATTTATTTTGGAATTTCATTATATTGGTATCCAGAGCTCCTAATACATTTAATCTCCAGTCCTGAAAATAAATAGTTTGTTTAGTAATAAAAGTTTGTTTTTTTATTAAATAGATTGTTTTTAATTAAAGTATGAACTGAAAATAAAAAGTTATGAATTCGGGGGAAGATGTGACCAAATGCGGAATTGGTAATAGACGTTAATGTTCGTATAAAACAAAATTAAATTTATAATCAAAGTATTTAAATTAACAAATAGGGACCTCCCTTTAAAACATAAATATTTAAACCTACCTACATAAAATAATATTACCGCCCTAAAATGTTATCTGGCGATAAATAATAATTCTGATATAAATAATTTAAATATTATTTTTTTAATAATTAAATTGTTTTTATCATTATAAAATAGTCACTATTTAATGCTGTAGTTTATGTTTAATTATGACAGACACAATAAAAAATAAATTAATGCCTGTTAATTATGGCCCTAATAGCGGTTATAGTGTTCTTTTTAAAAATATCTACCTATATGTATTTTCTGTTAAACTATTACAATATAATCAATTTTACTTAAATCTAATTTACTTGTTAATTTTATACTAAAGAGTTAACGAATCGTTACTTAATTGTTCTTTTAAATTGTCATTAGTGTCTTAATTAACATAGCAATCATAGTTCTTTATCAAAATATGTACCTATTATGTGAATAAAAACTTATATTCGAGCTATATTTTTTCTTGTCTAAGCGTCTTAAAACATTATCTTATTCATCTTATTCATCATTAATTTGTTTTCTACTTCTCCTATTTGAATAATTCTTAATCAATAATTACCTTCATCATAACAGCCCATTAATGTCCCACTGCAGGGACGGGCAGTTGGAGGGATACTTGGCCTACTAATACCACGCTGGCCAGACGGATTGGTATAGGGTTTAATTTCAAGTTTTCCTTCTTTTCATTTCGTAAAGATAATATGCACGGATAGTCCCTTAATCGGTTTTAACGACACCCATGGGATGCGATGGGGTGGTGACATATTGTATTCTTACTCCGTCACCACACGGAGAAATAATATACTATTATATATTAATAATAATTACTTACCTTGGTAAAATTTAAATGTTCCTTGACTTGTGAAAATGGAAAAACGGTAACTTTATTTGAATTAGCATTCTGAGCTATAATATGATAGGCTTCCACATCCATGTGTGCATTGAATTCAGGTTCTGGGTATTCTTCGTCTGAAAAGATACAAGATAAAGTAAACTTTTTGCTAGGTTTTTGAACATAAACAGTGTGTTAAAGATTACTAATCACTTATTAAGCAGTTTAAAATACAGTTAAACTGCATGTCAATTTCCCGTACCTTAAAATCGTTACAAATTCGGTTAAATTAACTTTTATTTGTCAAATTCTTGTTTTTGCTATTGCAATTGTAATCTTTTGTGGTCGTGTTAAAGTTTTATTTAGAGTAGGACAATTTGACAACTAAAAGTTAACTTAACCGAATTTTTAACGATATGAATAAATTATGAATATTATACATAATAACTAGCCATTATGTATAAGGGCTACTCAATTTTGATAAAGTGATTAACTCATAAAATTTTACCTTTTATCTGCCAAAAGTCAGAAACAGTTGGTTAGGTTAGGTTAGTACGGTGACCAAAGGACGCAAGGAGCATTTTTAGGAGGGTTTTTTTTCTATGTAAAACTAGAATATAGTACATATTACTATATTCTAGCAATCGCCGGCCGCTACCGCGGCACGCTCGCTTCGCCCGCTCGGCTCGTGCGTCCTTTGGTCACCATACTAACCTAACCTAACCAACTGTTTTTAACTTTTGCCTTAATATTGTATTTTTGCCAGTTGAAAGGTAAGGTTTCAATAAGTTTTGACTAACATCGATGGTCAAAAACACTTTTGACTGAAAAAACCAGTCAAAAGTAGTTATGAGTTTTGACTATAACATATATAATGGCTAGTTAATGGGATTAATTCTGCGACATTTATCACTTTTTCAAAATTGAGTAGCCCTTATACATAATGGCTAGTTATTATGTATAATTTCATATTTATTACGTTGGCTGTAACATGATATATACGAGAATTGACATGCAGCATGTCAATTCTTGTTCCTAAAATTCGGTTAAGTTAACTTTTAGTTGACATGTTTTTGCTATTGTAATTCTAACCTTTTGTGGTCGTGTTAAAGTTATATTTAGAGTGTGACAATTTGACAACTAAAAGTTAACTTAACCGAATTTTAGGAACGAGAATTGACATGCTGGTTAAATGTTAGATGACATAACTGGTTTGATCTAATTAAATTAACTAGTTAACAATAGTAATTATTAGTTAAAGTTACCTAAATGTTACCTGCATGTCAATTCTCGTTCTTAAAATTCGGTTAAGTTAACTTTTAATTGTCAAATTGTCGCACTCAAAATAAAACTTTAACACGACCACAAAAGGTTACTATTGCAATAGCAAAAACATGTCAACTAAAAGTTAACTTAACCGAATTTTAGGAACGAGAATTGACATGCTGGTTAACTTAATTTTAACTGATTAACTATCAAATTTGTAGATTTATAAAAAAATATCTGCAAACTTACTGTGTATATGCCCAGCTCCAATATATAAATGTTGTAACCTGCCCAAAACATTTGGATCCAGACTTATAGCCATAGCCACATTAGTAAGAGCTCCAATTGTTATTACAGTTAAGTTACCTGTAATTCAATGATACACTTATGAATAAGTAATACATAGTACTCTCTAATCTATACTTACACAAAATTATTATTAAAGAGGTAAAGTTTGTGTGTCTGTGACGTTGTAGGGGTAATATCTGGATCTAATGAACCGTTTTTAAAAATACTTTATGTGTTGAATAGTTCATTTATCGGGGAATGTTATAGGCTATAAAGTGTCACGCTATGACTAATAGGAGTGGAGCAGTAATAAAATATGTTTAAAAAAGAGACACATTTTTTTTGCCGCCCAAAGTAGTAGGCACGGGTCAGCTAGTTGCTTATAAAAAGAAGATAACAATAAACAGACAAATAGCATTTTTAGTTTTCAACGTAATAAGCGTCCACATCTAGGTGGAGCGACGACTTCATAAAGGTCTCTGGGTCGGACTGGATGCGGAAGGCGCAGGACCGAGTTCTGTGGCGCGTGTTGGGAGAGGCCTTTGTCTGGCGGTGGACTGCGATAGGGTTTGATTGAAGCGACAAAATCAACAAATCTGATTTATAAAAAAAATATTACGAACCTTCATACTGTTTGGAGTATTCAATAAGAGCTAATATTGCTGATTGTTCCTTCGGTGGCACTAGATCAGTAAAGACATGATTTGTGTCCCCCAGTCCATCTTTACCGTAATAATCATCCACAATTGGAGTCCTCACTATAGATTTTTTAGATCCTCTGTAAATTGGCACCTGAAATTATATTCATTAAATAAATAAATAAATACTCGTCACACATTCACACAACGCCATCTAGTCCCAAACTAAGCAAACCTTGTACTATGGGTACTAAACAGCGGGTAAACATACTTTTTTAACCGACTTCAAAAAAAGGAGGAGGTTCTCAATTCGGTTGTATTTTTTTTTTTTTTTTGTGTTTGTTTCCTGATTTCTCGAAAACGGCTAGACAGATTTGAAAAACTTTTTTTTTGTTCGTATGGGTATGCTTCCCATTTGGTCCCATTGTCACCAGATCTGGATCTGGATGACGGGATCCCAGAGAAATCGAGGGCATCTCTTGAAAATTGTAGGGACGCATTGTGTAAAATCTTGTCATACATGTGCATCTCTGACGTCACTACCAAATAATCAAGAGTTAGAACTGGTCAGATCCTGGAGACCACCGAGAATCGAGGGAACACCTCAACGGCATATAGCAGCTACCTTGTGTTTGGGCTTATTTTAATTGTATTGATGGAAACTTTACACAACTTTACACAAACATGATCTGATGATGAAGACGACTGCAGAAATTTATTTAATACTAATCTTAGAAATTGTTATCAGCATGGTTTTTAACCGACTCCTGTTGAAGTCGGTTTTTTAATTAGAAAATTATTTTGTAAATATACATAGAAAAAAAAACGAAAATATGAGCTAAACAGATAGAGTACAGACATGGTTTTCCGTGACCTCTGCCTTCTTTTATAGAAACAACGGATGATTGTACACATAGGAATACATATTTCATTCTATTGTAATCTATACTATTTAGTATTATAAAGAGGTAAAGTTTGTGTGTTTGTGACGTTGTAAGCTGTGGATCTACTGAAGTGATTTTAAAAATTCTTTCCGTGTTGAATAGCCCATTTATCGGGGAGTGTTATAGGCTATAGTATCACGCTATGACTAATAGGAGTGGAGCAGTAATGAAATATGTTTAAAAAAGGGACGCTTAACGACGTTTTTTTCACTGCTGAACGAAGTGGGCATGGGTCAGCTAGTAATTAATAAAAACGTAATAAAAATAATTGAAGATAAAATAAGATCTTTAAGAGCAAGTGTCAAAGTTCTGCAAATTGAGATAAGAGCTAATGAATTATAACATTTAAATATGTGATTCATGGCTACATAAACTATGTAATGATTGCTCTAGTGTTATTGTTTATTGTATTTATTTGGGTCACATGCGTAAAATATTACTATCTAGAGTAATATTTTAAGGTTTGCAATTTACATATTTTAATTAAACTTGTCTCCTATATTTTGTTTAACTCTAGTCGTGCAGCAACTGCTATAAGATATCTGGTCTTTCCGTAACTCTGGGAGCGGCAATCTTTTTAGGTTTTTGGTCTTGATAGCAGCTAAACTACCTAATTCTTTTCTGGAACGTGAACACTAAGCATACGAGGAAAAAAACCCCATAGCTTTGCACTTTAATATCATGTTGGGGCTTAGCCGCTATATTTTCAGTTCGTGTTATCAGACCAGCAACTAATGGTGAAGTAGTGTAACCATTTGATGGCAATCATCCGTTGAATAATTTCCTTTCAATAAAAAATCGCTATATACAAAGTATTTCAATAAAACATATTACTCACATCTTGTCTGTTAGCGATCTTCAAAATTCTTTGGTTATTGTAACACACGTTATCTTCCGCTGTGTTGCCGTTTCCTGTGGTTAATGCTACTAATTCAGGTCTGAAAAAATATTAATACTCATTATTAAAACATCATCTATGTATTTTTTAAAGACTTTAATAGACCCCTGCGCTAAGGTCATGCACTGTAAAAAAAAAGAACTAAAAGCTGTATGCTATGTATGAGTGACCAAAAATACACTCCTCTTTTGTCTAAGGGTTTCGTGAAATGTGATAAGGCTTATGAAAAAATTATTTTTTATTACTTATAAAGAGGCAGGCAGTTGTTGCAAATGATATTGCCCGCATCCCGTGTATCAACTGCATATTATTAGTATCAATTTGTAGACTTAATAAACTCGACTCAAATTCTGTACCTACAAGCCCGCGCCGTCGCTGTACTAATAAACCAAGTTATCTTCCACCATAGCAAAAGGAATATGAAATATTAATACATAGAAATAAGTTATTCCATCCATCCATCCATATCAGCCTGTGGACGTCCACTGCTGGACATAGACCTCCTCCAAAAGTTTCCACTCTGCGCGGTCTTGTGCCTCCCTCATCCATCGGCTTCCCGCCGTCCTAACGAGATCGTCGGTCCACCGTGTGAGGCGTCTCCCAATGAAATAAGTTATTATTCTGCCTCTTTTGTGGACAGAGGTGATCATATTCCCACCTAATTAGCAACTCTAATAACCTTGTAATAAAGGTCAATAGCAATGAACAAAACGAAATTTCTTGGGCCCGTTTAAGGGTTAATTTAACTTAATTTAATGACTTTATTTAATGACTACAATATGGTCCAATATCTTATCAAGTAAGGATTAGTAATCCTTAAGCGCTAAATGTTTGCCTCACAAGCAACGACGTCCAATGCCTACGCACCGGCGCATCATGCTTGTCGGCCAAGACTTGTAGGATGCTGTTAGCGCTGGTTCTAGATCTGCAACGAGGCAGCCTTCCTTCCGTTAAGCAAAAAATAAATAAATTTAATACTAACCCATTAAAATGTTTTTCATATAACAAGGCTAGAAATATTGCCATAGCATCGTCGCCGCCTGCATCATTGTCTATTATAAATTTAGACTTATTACTGCTGCTACCTTCACTGAAAATCAAAAATTAAAAGTTTATTAAACCCCTTAAAGAGATTTTTTTAATGTCATGTGTATATTTAAAATGTCAATAATTTATAAATAGATTTCTGATTGTTTTTTTAAAGTATAACTCAAAATAATTGATCACAAATATCATTAAACTTAATGATAACGATACGGAAGGTTACATCAACACTCATTATTCCTATTAATTTAAAGTATTTAATTTGAACAATTTATAGAATAAATTTTAATAATCTTAATACTTTGCATACTGAAAGGTCCGCCGTGTATCACCACAGCATCTTATCCCATGGGTGTCGTAAAAACCGACTAAGGGACTATCCGTGAATATTATCTTTACGAAATAAAAAGAAGGAAAACTTGAAATTAAACCCTATACCAATCCGTCTGGCCAGCGTGGTATGTATAGTAGTAGGTCAAGTATCTCTCCGTCACAGGAGGAGGCCTGTCCCTGCAATGGGACATTAATGGGCTGGTTGTGATGATACTGAAAGGTGGCAATGAAATGGTGACATTTTTTTTAAACATTTATTAGTATTAACAACTATGTAGTGGGTGGACACCCATATTATGAAAATAAATGTTTTGATTTGATTTGAGTTATCTGCCTATTGCTGACGATCTATGATAATCCCCGTATTCTGACGATCTATGATAATCCCCGTATTCTGACGGAAACGGTCACGAGTTATACCTACTCAATACGACAAGATTAAAAGATAATTTAGTAATATTACTTTGTTTTCGTATTGATCTCTGTTATCGGAACATAGTAGAACATTGACGTATCTTATTTCATGAATGTGGTAAAAACTGATTGAGGAAAAGATGTCAAAAATTATCTCTACAACAACAACCTTAACTAAAAAAACTTGACATGTATTTATGTAACTCTATTTTAATTCGTGTAATATACCGACTAAGGGACTATCCGTGAATATTATCTTTACGAAATAAAAAGCAGGAAAACTTAAAATTAAACCCAATACCAATCCGTTTGGCCAGCGTGGTATTAGTAGCCCAAAATCCCTCCGTTACTGGAGGAGGCCCGACCCTGCAGTGGGACATAATTGGCCTGTTAAGATGAATATAAATATGCCTATTGGTCCTATATTCCTACATTGGGGCTACTACTATGATAATAATTAGTTTTGTCTTTATCTTTATCATATTTATCACGAATAAATAAATCGAATTTGATTTATTTCTAGGTAAGTCTGAACTGCCAGAATTACTTCTTTAGAAATTAGTACTAATTTTATTTAGTTATCTAATTACAAGTCAAAATGTTACTAAGGAAGAATTTTAGACAACTTTAAAAATAGTAAAAAACCTACCTAATAACACACACTAAGGTAAATAAACACACAAATATAATTGTCAAAGTGGACATGACAAACACGTGCAGTTTGTCCCGCGTCTCGAGATGAACTAATCTTTATTTTGTTAAGACTATTTTTGTTTATCTATAGAAGTGATCTTATACGTCACTAAAATTTTACTATGTTAGAGTTAGTTGAACAAATAGATTGGTTAATTGATTTCAACATTCGAAACAAACATTTTCTGATTAGAATTTTATCCTTCTGTGAGGTTAATACCTACAGACAAACACAAATCCAAGGTTTTTTTTTCATAAGGGGTATGTATAGCATAGACCACTGAGCGCCTAGATGCTTACATACCGGGTACTCCACACTTTCGCCCTGTAGCAACCTTTGACGTATTGTGTGGCGACCAGCTTATAAGTTGAAAATGTCATTAGATTTCGTTTTAATTTTTTAAAGTCATTTGGTTTTTTTTAATATTATTAATTTTTATAATAATATTATTACCTCTTACATAAAAAAAATAATACCGATTACGTCGAATGTCTTACTACTGGCACAGCTACTGGTAACTAAAGCGCCGATTACACTACCCTACATGTAGTGTCCTACACAAGGGCCCTACATCATATAGTTCACTACATGATTTAGGGCCCTACATGATGTAGGGCGGTCGGGACTCGCCAATCTTCGATATGTAGTGTCCATCCAGATCTAAATAGAGCTAAGAAAAATTGACGTTTTTGACTTTTACACACAGTCGAATTGGCGAGTCTCGACCGCCTACATCATGTAGTGCCCTACATGATGTAGGGCACTACATGTAGGGTAGTGTAATCGGCGCTTAAGTTGTATATTTTTATTTGTGCTTACTTCAACTTTGGTCACAGACTTTGTACTTAAAATATAAACATTATTTTAAACTTAGTTTAAAATAATAGTTTAGCTAGTAGTAGTTAGTAAGTCGTTCATGTATATTTTTTTCATTTATCTATTAATTTGTTATAATATTATGTATCACTTGGACTTTGCCCTCTGACAACTCTACCATACAGTCCACTTTTGGAAGAAGTTAACTATAAAAACCCTGTTTTAAAGTTAAATTTTTGTTTAAAACGTACTGAACCCAACAGCTATTTAAAACTTTGTGAATCACACAAGGCATTGATCTGTGTGTAATTCAAATCCACTACTTCATAAACAGCAGAAAACTAGTACTCGTAGGTCCCCATTTAAATTTATAATAATATTACAAATAACTTATACTTACTTACAATACAATTTATTACTTAAATAATTCAGTGTAATGGACCTAATTTATATCACAACGCATCATAACTAAAGACCAACGGTGCATAAGAGACAATCTGCGGATATTCATGACGCAAAATCATGACCCCTCTGTTTATAAAACAAGAACTTGGGGCAAGTTCTGCACTTTTTCCCACATATTCATTATCATCATCATTGCGTATGGCTTCATCTATATCCAGCTGGAGGACCCAACCTTTTGCGGCCGGAGTAAGGTTGTGGAGCTCACGCATTCCTTCAGAGAAACGACATATTCATACAAAACCATTTAGTTCCAGACTAAGTAGAGATTGTAGTATTTTATAGATAAACATAACAACGTCTACCTTTTTTAAATGTAATTAATATTTCAAACATAAATTGTCAATTACATGTACATATGTTTTTTTTTATGTAATGGGAGGCAAACGAGCCAGCAGGTCGCCTTATGGTAAGTGATAGCCGCCGCCCATGGACTCCCGCAATACCAGAGGTATTACAGATGCGTTGCCGACCTTTTAAAAGTGAGTACGCTCGTTTCTTAAAGCTCCACAAACAATGGTATTTCAATTTATACAATACATTCAATTGATTTATACATTCTATTTGTATATTCTCTAAAATAACAATGCTGATTGGTTATGTTATCGCTGACGAAGTGTTTCGAAGATAAACATAACATCCTTTTTTATCAAAATTATTTTATCTATAATCTTTAGGTGGGAGATAGTGAGATAAGAGCATCTCTCTTTGCGCTGCTCCTTTCAGTTCTTCGTCTGTTTTATTCAACCATCTCTGTGTCCTTCTATAAAAACATCATCATCATTAGCCAACGGACGTCCACAGCTGGACTTAGGCCATACTAAAGCATCATCATAATCATAACAGCCCATTAATGTCCCACTGCAGGGACGGGCCTCCTTCCGTGACGGAGGGATACTTGGCCTACTAATACTACGCTGGCCAGACGGATTGGTATAGGGTTTAATTTCAAGTTTTCCTTCTTTTTACTTCGAAAAGATAATATTTACGGATAGTCCCTTAGTCGGTTTTTACGACACCCATGGGATGAGATGGGGTAGTGACATATTGTATTCTTACTCCGTCATCACACGGACATTTATATAGGTAGGTACATTATTAGAGCATGCAACTAACCAAATAAAAAAACACTACATCCAACTATTAATAGATCAAAACATTGAACAAAAAAGTAAACTTACGTATTTTCACCCATCGTTAAGCAAAACTGTCTCCCAAATACAATAATCCAATAAATATTTTACACAAGTAACAACACTTCACTTATTCAACAAAGACTTTGTTCACTTATCAACATGATTTAATGCATTTAGATTACTCATACAATAAAACCGAACACGTGTGGGGCGATGGCAATGACGTCCGTACCGTATGACGGTCGAGAATGAAATGTAAATTGTATGCGTTAATTCCCCGGTTCCCCCTCTTGTTTGTATTCGTATCTCTTTGTTGTCATTGTCAGCTGATTGAAAGTGATAGGACATAAAACTGTATTAAATAGATAATGGAGATAGTCATACTAATTAAATTACCTATTATTAAATATGTATTAAAAATTTCCTGGAAGACTGACTAAGTATACAGTGTACATTGTATACCTTTTCAAAATAACTCTACACAAAAAATAAGCTTGCCGTCTGAACGGTTTCATTCAACAGCGTTTAAAGGACGGCTTCATCTACATAATAGGAAAATAAGAATGCACTCTCTTCTTACATACGTTGTAAAAGGATCTTTGACCACTGTCAGAGGCCTGCTGGTAACTGGCTCTGGATAACGGGGCGCGCTTCATGCTAGAATGGAGGGTTTCGTGAGCGTTATATTTTGTACTCGTAGGATCCGTCTAGGCGAGCCACCTGGCGGCACACCTCGTAATCCTAACCGATCTATGGTTGATTAATAAATACTATGGCCAAGTATGTGAATTTTTTTATAGTAATGTTAAATAAAATTCATGTCATTAAATTTAAATTGTTTTTTTATATTTTAGAAATTGTTATAAATAAAAGTCATCATAAATATCATACTCCCTTTCATAATGTTTCAAAATGTTCTGAGACATAGTGATCGAGAGCGAAGTCTATGTGTGCATTGCTTATGCACTTTTGTACTTATTTATCTGCTTAGAGGCGGCACAGCCGCATTCTTATTTTACAGCTCCATATGACAATATCTTATGCGCTAAAACTTTTTAAATAATAAATAATAATAAATATTAAGACGCATTAATAAACAACGCTGAATATTATTGTCTAAATATGTCTTGTTCCTTTTAATTGTTCTTTTTTCCAAGATTCGTAATTTAGTAATTTAGCTAAGTACTATGGATATAACTCTGCCGAGTAAACGTCAATTAAAAACTGCTTGTAAATTTCAACATTTCCTGAGTAAAATAGCCGGGAATTAGCTTGTGAGGTTGTAAAGTTGTTTGTGTTAATACCTCGCTTGTCTCCTGAAACAGAAAATCGATTTTAGTTAATGTGTTGATTAGACCTTATATTTCGGTATTTACAATGGGTTTAGTAACAAGTATAAGAAAGAAATTAGAGCCAAACTTCCCTCTTCTATACATTCCTTACCTTATATATTTCACGGTGCTTAGCGAGGGAAATATAAAAGGACATTTAGCGATCGAATCGATTGTTTTTAAATGCTCAGAATGTCCCACAAAAATAACTTGATATTTTTTTTACTTTCATAGATTGATTTATGTTCTTATTGAAAATTACAATACGTATTATCTAAACTGAAATATATTTTTGAAGTCTTTTATTGTCAAACATAAGATACGAGGACAGTAATATCATGTTGAGCGATAATGATGAGCGAGTTAGACTCTTTTGTAGACGCTTGGCAATATGCCAGTTACACCTCGGTTGTCTCTAATCGTCTTAATTGTAAAGTTGAGTGATTTAACATTTTTGAAACATTGTTGTTAGATATAAATAAATTTGTAATATACTAGCTGCTGACCCGTGCCCACTTCGTTCGTTACTGCTCCACTCCTATTAGTCATAGCGTCATACTATACAGCCTATGACACTCTCCGATAAATGGACTATTCAACACAGAAAGAATTTTAAAATCGGTTCATTAGATCTAGAGATTGCCCCCTACAACGTCACAAACACACAAACTTTACCTCTATAAAATATTAGTATACTTAGATTATTATTCCAATCAATCTCTTTGGCGTTGCATGCATTTATTTAGAGCTGATTTAACTGTACCAAAAATAAAGTATTGATTTTAAATAAGTTAAATAATAATGTAACGTACCACACAAAATAATACTGTTCTTTGTATTCCTATATTCTCTCACTACTTTTTTATTTAATGCTATAGCTGCTACAGCAGGATCCAGGAGATCCCAGGAATCAGACGCAGCAAAAGAAATGCTCTCATATCCATTCAATGCTCTTATCATAGGTGTGTCTATAGTACCCAAAACATTCGCTCGCCATTCCTGAAAATTAATTAATATAATTACATTACTGAATTCCGTGTGGTGACGGAGTGAGAATAGAATATGTCACCACCCCATCTCATCCCATGGGTGTCGTAAAAACTGACTAAGGGAATAACCGTAACTACTATCTTTACGAAATAAATAGAAAGAAAACTTGAAATTAAAACCTATACCAATCCGTCTGGTCAGCGTGGTATTAGCAGGTAACCCTCCGTCACGGGAGGAGGCCCGTCCCTGCAGTGGGACATTAATGGGCTGTTATGATTATGATGACATTACTAAAAGCTTTATGACAAGTTAATAAAATAATTAGGTACTTAATAAATTGTTAAGTACCTAGTTACATTTTTTTTTTTTTTAAAAGACAACTCCCGCTCTATGGATCATGCCCTGTGTCGCGGGGACTTTTACAAACATCAATTAACGGACACATAGAACACCCAGACTCAGGACAATAATTTGTGGATCTCACAAATTATAAACATTAGTAGTTAATAAAATATATTAACTTCTTAACAAGATTCAATCAATCGACTAGCCTTGCAGTACACTGATCGACATAGGCCTCTCTCAACACACGCCACAGAACTCGATCCTGCGCCTTTCGCATCCAGTCCGACCGAGAGACCTTTTTGAGGTCGTCGGTCCACCTAGCTGGGGGCCGTCCTGTGATTTTATTATTCTCGTATATTTTTACAAAATTTATCCAGGAATTAATCAAAGAATGAATTACATTTGATAAGGACACAATAGGTCTTGGTCTGAAACAAAGTTTTCCCTTCCTTTAAAAAGATATACAATTAGTTAAAATTTACATGGCTTTTTTTCTATTTTATTGCGGTATCCTTATAAAATAAAAGGTAATTTATAAAATGTTTTAAGCGTAGAAATCGTATGCTCTTAGTATAAATATGACAAAAAAAATATGACAACGACCGTATTACTAAATTGATGACATTATCAATTTTTGGAAATTTATAGAAAGTATACTTAACTAGCTGACCCATGCCCACTTCGTTGAGCGGCGAAAAATACGCGTCCCTTTTTTAAACATATTTCATTACTGCTCCACTCCTATTAGTCATAAACATACTATTCAACACAGAAGGAATTTTTAAAATCGATTCTGTAGATCCAGAGATTATCCCTTACAACACAAACACAAACTTAACCTCCTTGTAATATTAAGTACTTATAAAAGAATATTATATAACTTACTTTAGAAATTTTGAGAGATGTCTTAACTTGCGAGTAAGGTACTATGGTAACTTTGTCTAGTTTGGCGCTTTCTGTTACTATGTAGTATGCTTCAGGGTCCATTTCCGCATTAAATTCTGGATCTGGTTCACGTTTACCTAAAATTAAATATAATATCTATTTTATAATCAACTGTTTCGTGTTCAGACTATTTATGAAAACCTGTAACACTATAAATATGTGATTACTCTGTCTGTTATAAATTATGTAGGAACTTAGGCATATCAAAATAGTATAAATGTGACTTTGTAGTACATACTTCATTAGATAAAAGGCTTAAAACTGCAGTTGATAACAGATGGAGAAGTGCCAGTTTTCCTAAAACTAACTTTTCGCAAACTTGAGTATCACTAATCTAAAATGTCATAAAACAAAAATGTTTAAGCATTACAAAGATTTTTGTTAAAGTTTACACAAAGTCATCTAGTCGTAAGCTAAGCAGACATTGTATTAAGATACTAGATGATACTAGAGTACACTTATTTACTTTTTTGATAAATATGTATTAAACGTATATAAATCACCCAAGACCAAATCTAACAGGCGTTTTCATTCACCACAAATGTTTGACTTCTACGGAGATTTAATCCGTGATAAAATAATCCGTGTAATGACGGAGTAAGAATACAATATGTCACCACCCCATCTCATCCCATGGGTGTCGTAAAAACCGACTAAGGGACTATGCGTGAATTTAACTATACGAAATAAAAAGAGGGAAAACTTGAAATTAAACCCTATACGAATCCGTCTGGTATTAGTAGGCTAAGTAACCCTCCGTAACGGAAGGAGGCCCTTCCCTGCAGCGGGACATGAATGGGCTGTTATGATGATGATGACTTACTATAAATATGTCCAGCGCCAAAATAAAGGTGTGCTATTCGATCCAGAAACTTAGGATCCATTCGTATAGCCAATGCAAGGTTTGTTACAGGGCCTACTGCCATGACTATTAATTCACCTGAAAATATTTTAAAGGGTATTAATAAACCTATTAATATTATAAATAGAAACATTTGCAAGAATGGATTGATGATTTTTACTTTTTCACGTAAAAATTAATGAATGGTTTTCAATGAAACTTTACAATCATAGCATCCACATTAAGAATAATACAATGACTAAAATTATTATAAAATATGTAAGTGTTTAATATTAATAACATTATCTACAAATGAGAATAAAGGGGAACTTGAGTTTAATGTCAACTTTGTTTTAGAGAGAAAATAAGTATACTGGAATTTTCCCTGATTCATCTTCGACTACACCCTTTACATAAAATTTAGTTTATTAACTTCTTTCTTTACAAAGGTTTACATAATATTAATGTACTTAATTCCTTTTCAGAAAGTTAGATTAAATGGTAATACCATCTAGGGTCATAGCACATATAACGTAACGTAAACGGATCGGCGTCGCCTCGCCCTTTTCTTCGGTGTCAAACGTCAAAAATCCGATTACGTTACGTATCCGATTAGTGTGCGTTGCAGTAAGGAGTTTCATACAAATAATACTGAACGGCTCGAGTTGATACGGTGCCGATCCGTTTACGTTACGTTATATGTGCTACGACGTATTCGCACTTTTTCTCCCTTTTTTTATTTTTTTTTATTTACTGACATCAGTACACAGCGCCATCTGTTCCCAAAGTATACATAGAAACACTCAGTCCAATGAAAATACTCATGTTTATGCACACAAATATTTGCATTGAGCGGGAATCGAACTATACAACCACTATGCCACAGAGGTCGTCAAAAAAAATTTCTAAAATCAAAAATCTCTTTAAATACCTTCATATTTCTTAGAAAGTTCAATAAGAGCATAAGCAGCAGGCTCTTTCTTTACATGAACGTATGGACGTGTATATCCGTCGTCACCCAGTCCATCATGGCCAAAAAAGTTATCTGATGGTATTCCTGAGATCAATGTTCTTTGAGCACCAGCATAAATCGGGATCTGAAAACCATTGAAGTTTATTATATTAGCTGAAATGTGCGTCATTGCTTATGCCAAAAAGATTTATAATTATTGAAAAATCCAAGAAAACGTTAGTATGAAATATCAAACTTCTGATAAGATCTTCATACAAAACGGCAATTTCATAGGTAAACCCCTATTACCTATATTATCATTAAACTTTGGCGCGTATTGGAAGAGGTCTATGACTAGCTGTGGACTGCGATTAAAGTTACTAAGTATTAAACATCTGTTATCTTTCTTTTGAAATAGACAATTCCTATACTAAATTAATGGACACAAAGTATATTCCTGCTCAAGAATATGAAGTATTTGTGGATCACTAAATAATATTTATATATTTATTTTGGCTTTGAAGCCAAGATCTTATACACGGATTACTTTGCCGTAATGAATCATTGAGATAAGAGACAAAAATATTTTTTATTCAGTACTTAATAACCATATTTTGAGATTTTTTAGAAATAGGTATTAAGTGACTGCCGAACATTTTCGTTCTCATTTTCTTAAAAAACAAACTTACATCACATCTGCCGCATAGGTCAAGTATCCTCGCACTGTTAATTACAGCTTGAGTTAAATTGACATTTCCATACGTTGTCGTTAGAGCCACTACCTTTGGCCTGAAAGAGAAAACAGTTTTTTATAAGTATTACTAAACGTAAATTTACAAAATTAACTAGATATCGGAAAACTGTCATAGCTTAAAAATTTCGGTAAAAGAGTTGTTTGTATGTAGGTATTTATATTTTAATTCAAATAGTGTTTCAAAAAAGGATTTTATTTTTAAAAACATATTGTTTAAATCGAAATTTAATTAATTTAGTAATTAAAAAAAAACATTTCCAAAAGCAGACTAGATAAGATAAAATACTTTAGCTGTATTGTGAATGAGAATTTCCCACGTCAAAAAAAATGATATTACTGGCGTCTGTGTGCAGGTGCAACTGACTATAGTGTGACCACAGGAGCTGTGCACCCCCTGAGGTATGCGCGGCGAGGTGGGAGACGAAGAAAAAATAGGTGTCCGTTATGGTAGCGTACACGTGATAGTTCTGATAGAAAGGGAACTTCTCTGTTGATAAATTCTTTATGTAAAAATAATGCGTGAAATTCTGACTGAATTAGTGTAGGTAAATGCTTTATGCGAATTCACAGTGGAATATGTCAAAAATCCATGTTAATTTATATTCATAGTACTGCTACAGATAATATGATCACAAGTGATTTGAATATCTCGAGAACTACAAAACATAGGTACAGTAATTCTGTTAATACAGCAGAAATGTAACCCTGAAATAACGCCTGTGTAACACTTTATTTCAATACAAAATTCAATATTATCGGAGATATTAACGGTTCTTAGGGGCCGGGCTGGAGTTATTTCATTACGCTATAATATTAAATCTACAACAACTATTTTTTTTAAATGTAGGTACAGTCTGTCTATAAAGTCCTGACAAAAAATTAGGGTGCTACTGTGCTACACGTAGCAACCCTATTTAGTCTGACAAAATAGTTTTCAAAACAATTATGTTCAAATAACACTACACTATTGGAGCACTTATAATACTAGGGCCTTTCTTGTAGGTTTTAAGACTACAATTAAAATCCATCTCAGTTCTAGCTATCATCTGCAATTTTCTGAGGGTTGGAACTCGAAATTTTACAAAAGTTATGTAAATTGAACATTTGATTATACCTACAATAAATTTAGGCATAACTAGAAACAAAATACAGGTAAAAGAAGAAAAATGTTATATACCTCTTTTTTACTGTAGAACATAATTGTATTTTGTGGGGGAGACCAGAAATATAGAAACATACATTTCTTTCTTTGGCCGGCCTTGCCTGTGTTTACCAGGAGTTTCAAGCTTTTCATTATTTTTAAATTTAATAATTCTAATGGAATGGAAAGAATAACTACAATACCCAACTAAAATTTATTCAGTGTTAAATACTAACCAACAAGATATCATTTAACATGGATTTACTAACTAATGATATAAAATTTAATAAAATATTGCAATTAATTATTTTTTGTAGACAGACCAGTCGATGCGAAAGTGACATAGTTTAGTTATCAATATCAACCGTAATATAGACATAAAGCAATTAATTCAAATTCAAATTATGATAAATCTTGAATGAATTATACTAATGCAACTGATAATGTATCAACAGAAATGGTCGTACTACGATTTTTCTTACTTACAATGAATATCTAACCTAAAAATGTGCTATATACACAATGCCTGGTTTTGGTCTATAGATCTCAAATGGAGTGAATTTATTACTTGAGACAGATTAAGAAAAACAGTAACACGATTACATACCCATCAAAGTTGCAGTTCGCCCATAAACATCATCCAAATCGCATAAAAGTTGACCAGAATCGTGCTCCGCTAAACATCACCTTATAACTTTAAAAATCACTTCCCACGTGCCACTTTGATTCACTCTACTCATTGTTTACATTGTTCTTCGTAAGTCAGTATTAGTTTATTGTAGATTATTGAACTAATAAAAATTACAAATTTGACGACTTTATAGACATAGCTGTAATATATTTCACATACTTAGTTGATCACAATGTAACCCAAATATACTCATATTTTATTAAAAATATGCAGGTGATAAATAAGAACTCACCCCTTACTCATAAATGCCTCTTAAATTTAATCACTGTTTAGCGAGATTATTATTTGTAAAATCAAACTTATACCTAACAAAACCGTAAGAATTTAAGCTAATCAATTAACTAAAATTTAAGAGGCGTTTATGAGTAAGGGGGTAATCTGTATAAAGTAATTCCAAGGAATACTGTAGTGTTAACGATTTCTAATTACTCATCATTAATCTTAACAATTGGATTTTTTTTAATTTTTATTTATGCAGAGGTTTTTGGCATAGTAACCAACTCGGTATAGCTCTTGTGTATGCTACTATAACGGACACCTACCTGCCGTCACGAGTTTTGACGGCAGTGTCATAACAATTCGAACATTATATTTTTCTTTAAGAATTTCATGTTCTTAGAGTATTTGATCCGCTAGATGTCATTTTTCTCAAAGTTACATTATAAAAACACAAATAATGTTCCTATATACGCTTAAAACTATACAATAATGTAAATACTTTCTTGGAGTTTTTAAAAAAACTGTCTTTTAATAGAAAACTGCTACAGCCGCTCGTGCAGCGACCCGTACCAGCCAAATAACTTAAGTATATTGCGTCAGATGTCGCAAGTAGCTACATCATAGACTGTTTATTCTATACCAGCATATAACATGTACTCTATATGTCCACCCCCCTCTCGCCGCGCGCATTCCTCAGGAGGTGCACAGCTCCTGTGGTCACACTATATCAGCTGTGCCGCTTGCCGCCTTCATGTTAATATATAAAACTCTTACCACTTACCCATTAAAATATTTTTCATACAGTATGCTCATTGTAATAGCCAATGCATCGTCAGCTCCGCCATCATGATCTATCACTAGTTTAAGTCCAGGCTTCACAACGCGTGAACTAGAAAAAAAAAGAAAGTTTATTAAAGGAAATGTAGCCTTTTCTCTGTATCTTGATGAGGGGTCCCTTGAGGCATTGAAATGCAAAGAAAAGTTATTTTGGTTGCATGTAATGTCATGTGCTATTATGATAGAATTTTCATCATTATCGAAACAGCCCATTAATGTCCCACTGCACGGGCCTGCTCCCGTGACGGAGGGATACTTGGCCTACTAATAATCACGCTGGCCAGACGGATTGGTATAGGGTTTAATTTCAAGTTTTCCTTCAGCGTGGTATTACTCGTAGTAGGCTAAGTTGTGTTACTTTCTATAACTCTTGTTTTATACCCTTTGCCATAATAATATTACATTCAAAATAGTCACAACAATAAATAGTCACAAAAATAGTAAAAATATAATATTTATGTCACCACCCCATCTCATCCCATGGATGTCGTAAAAACCGACTAAGGCACTATCCGCGAATATTATCTTTACGAAATAAAAAGAAGAAAAACTTGAAATTAAACCCTATACCAATCCGTCTGGCCAGCGTGGTATTAGTAGGCCAAGTATCCCTCAGTCACGGGAGGAGGCCCGTCCCTGTAGTGGGACATTTATGGGCTGATATGATGATAAAGTTTATAGTAAAGTAAAGTCATACTAGTTACTTCTACTTACTACTTTATTTTTTATCTATCGCGTATCGGTCGAGTGAAATGAATTATGCAACTTTTTATCAGAGCAGTTCATTGACATTATTTACTTAGTATGTTAATAATATTCATTCATTTTGTTTAACACAATTTAGTAGTTACAATATTATGCATAGTAAACGCCGATTAACTGAGCTGGCTTGAAGTTGTTGCAATAATTAGCTGCGTAAATCAGTCAGTTTTTGAACTAACTGGCGAAGATCGAGGATATTTTGGCAGGTATTTTATTATGTTTCTGTACACGCACGAAAACAAAAGAGAAAAAAGCCGATCCCTTATAATTGATTTAGATGACATTGAGATTTAAGGTAACAAATATGAAAAATCACTGAATTTTGTACATCCTTGTTTTGGTGATATTTAATTTGTAAATAAACGCTAAATACACCACATAGGTACACAGGTGTTTTTTGAGGCACTGTAAGGTTTTTTCTAAACATAAGTGTCACAATAGCAGTTAACCCATCTACTATATAAAAATAAGTCAGGTTTTCCTTCCTGACGCTATAACTCCAGAACGCACGAACCGATTTCCATGATTTTGCATTAGTTTAAAAGGTCTCTGGCTCCGTAAGGTTTATATCAAAGAAAATTCAGGAAAAATTGCAATAGAAAAGCGGGAAAGTAATGCCCGTGCGAAGCCGGGACGGCCCGCTAGTAAAATTATAAAAGGCTAAATTAATCCCACATAGATTTTCTTATGAAATACTTATATCAGAAAACAACAAAATTAATCTTCCATTTACTACTTATACACACAATTTAAAAAAATCTTGTTCTAGAGATGCTTCTACTGTATTTGTTTATATCAAACTGGTTACTATTTATAAGTATTTTTTTAATTTTATTTTTATCTACCCACATGAAAATAATTATTAAAATGTTTTGGATGTTTTTGATAGCAAAAGTTAGTTTATTTTAGAGTCAGTTTACCAACGATGCGATTGCGCAAGTAATAAAAAAAAATTGTATATTATTTTATAAAAAATATTGTTGAGTGACATTTCTGTATTAACAAATGCAATTTTTTTATAGAAAATAAAGTGATGGCATACCTTAAACAACACATAAAATGTTAAAATTAATTCTACGAGCACAAACCAGGTAACAAGTCTACAAACAACTGCTCAATTTAACCGTCAATTATCTATACTAATATTATAAAGAGGTAAAGTTTACGTGACGTTGTAGGGGGTAAACTCTGGATATAATAAACCGATTTTAAAAATTCTTTCTGTGTTCAATAGTTCATTTATCGGGGAGTGTCATAGGCTATGTAACATCACGCTATGACTAAAAGGAGTGGAGTAGTAATGAAATATATTTAAAAAAGGGACGCGTTTTTTTTCGCCGTCCAACGAAGTGGGCTCGGGTCGGCTAGTTATAAATAAAACTTACTTACCTTACAAATGTCGCAAAGAAGATAACAAAAGATTTTATTAACATTTTCTTGTCTGCATTACTAACTTCACTAACCACACAAACACGTATTTAGAAGAATATTAAATGTTAACTGTTTCCACAATTGATACAAACTCGAATTATTAAAAATGTATTAAAATCCAATTAATTTTCTCTTCCGTTTACATAACAAACGTGTTGTTCATGACCAAGTTAATATTTATCTAATATCATTAAACTCAACAATATTTAGTTCTTCAATAACAGCTGTAATATTTTATGTACCTAATTTATTTTACGATCATTCTAATGACAATTTTATAAGTACTTTTACATGATTTTTAAACTATCGCGTTCCTTGATTATCAATTTTTAACGTAAACGGGAGATTAAAGCGGATACGATTTTCATTTAATTTTTGGTTACACTGCTTGTGGTCTCTAGCTGACTGTCATCTTGATACTACAAGTCAGTGTAACCTGTATCGAAACGTCAAGCATTAAAGAGGAAAATAGTTAACTGCGTTAATTTTCCATTTACGATTGATATTTATTTATAGTTTTAAAATATAGCGTTTATTTAATTATTTTTATTTAGTGTACGTACTAATCACATAGTTTTATTTTATTTATTTATTTATTTTATTAATAAATGAACGTATATTAAACAAATTAAAAGTAACTGCTGTTAAAGTTAAACTAAAATGAACGATATGCCAATGATGTTCAGCAATTTATTTGCAAATTGTTATAAATTTATCTTCGAATAGTTACGTGTTTCTTGATAATGTTAATTAAACAACGATATTCTTTGGTATGCCCCTTTTCCAAGCGATATTTTTTTTCCACACATTCTTTAATCAAAATAATTGTTTTATTAAACAATTATTTTGGATAATGGAACTATCTGCATAATTGTAATGAATTTTATAAGTATATATTTATTTTATTTATATTTTTTATGTAACTTTCACGAATGGTAAACAATTTTCTACATCCAGTCTGTATACTATACTTATAGCATATTATTTTAGGTATGCACCCATGAGTTCTTTACGACGTTTCGGCCGACTTGTAGGGGCCGTGGTCGCGGAAGGACTGTTAATTTATCATCTCAGCACCATCGTTGTGAAATGCGGGTTCTTAGCTTAAATATTTATAATAATTAATACTTAAGTATCGCGAGTTAGATCCAGTTTAGAAAATGTAAAAATATAAATTGATTTATTATACGTACGACTATCGTGCGGGTATTCTGCCCCAAATAACTTTGGTTTTATTTAATTATGTTTTCGATTTGAGTCCCATTTTGAGTCACCATGTAATAAGAACTATCATTGATTTGAATTGAATGATTGTTTGCATTGGTCTTAATGTTTTCTATGTATAATATTTATATATATGTATTTACAAAAAACAAAAATTATTTATGTATGTTTATCCGTTGTCTACCCATAGTACAAGCTTCGCTTAGTTTGGGACTAGATGGCGTTGTGTGAATGTGTAAGGATTATTTATTTATTTATTGATTGATATGATAATGATGATTCAATTAATAAATATTTATTGGCTATCTATGCTATCAGTTACTTACTTGTCATACCATAGTACGAAGTATAATGTGAGAACGATCGCCACAAGTATTAACAGCACGAGAAGCAAAACACCAAATATGAGATGTTTTCTGCCCAACATTGATTATAAGAATCAAATCATTTGTAGTTTCTGAAAAAATAGGAAAATGTTTTAATTTGTGTATGAAGATTTTTCGAGTATTTAATTTTGTGATCTAAAAACTGTAAAGCCCGATTTACACATCGACAAGTACAGTAGCGAGTTAAGTAGTAAGTTGATTTAATTAGATCTCCATCCTATTTTTTTGCGAGTTAAGTTGGCGAGACGCGAGAGAGGGGGCTACTTCGTACTTAACTCGCCAAAAAATAGGATGGAGATCTATTTAAATCAACTTAATCAACAACTTACTACTTAACTCGCTACTGTACTTGTCGATGTGTAAATCGGGCATAATGGAAAAAAATCTTAAATCAGTTAAAATACTTTAATGTAGGTTTAATGTACTTTAATGTAGCGTAACTGAAAAACAAAGTATTGTTTTTCATTTACGCAGAAAGAAACAGTACCTAAACAATATAATAGAATATGTTAGCAATTAGTAAGCACTAATTTAAATAACTATGTACAGCGAACCATTGTATTATTTTGAACTTGACAAAGTATTGAACTGTTGAAAGACAATAATTTTCTAATTAAAAAACCGACTTCAACAGGAGTCGGTTAAAAACCATGCTGATAACAATTTCTAAGATTAGTATTAAATAAATTTCTGCAGTTGTCTTCATCATAAGATCATGTTTGTGTAAAGTTGTGTAAAGTTTTCATCAATACAATTAAAATAAGCCCAAACACAAGGTAGCTGCTATATGCCGTTGAGGTGTTCCCTCGACTCTTGGTGGTCTCCAGGATCTGACCAGTTCTAACTCTTGATTATTTGGTAGTGACGTCAGAGATGCACATGTATGACAAGATTTTACACAATGCGTCCCTACAATTTTCAAGAGATGCCCTCGATTTCTCTGGGATCCCGTCATTCAGATCCAGATCTGGTGACAATGGGACCAAATGGGAAGCATACCCATACGAACAAAAAAAAAATTTTTCAAATCGGTCTAGCCGTTTTCGGGAAATCAGGTAACAAACACAAAAAATAAAAATAAAAAAAAAAATACAACCGAATTGAGAACCTCCTCCTTTTTGAAGTCGGTTGAAAAGAAATAGAATTTAGTTAACTTATTCTAAACAAAATAATCCTACTAATATTATAAATGTGAAAATTTGTGTAGATGGATTGTTGTTTGTTACTCCTTTACGCAAAAACTACTGAATGGAATTTGATGAAATTTTGAATATAGGTAGTTTAGGGTGTAGAATACCATTTAAGCTAACTACACAACGCGGGTGAAGCCGCGGGGATTATCTAGTACATTATATCATTTATCAAATAAAAGAATGAGAAATAATATTAGAATAATAAACTCATACCTTTAATTTAAGTTATTGTTATAATTACTCAATTAAAAACATAATAAGATAAGAGTAATTGTGACAATAATGATCATCAAAATAACAAAATGTATGGAATTGGGTCAATTTATTTATTTCATCATAACAGCCCATTAATGTCCCACTGCAGAGACGGGCCTCCTCCCATGACGGAGGGATAATTGGCCTTCTAATACCTATTTATTTGTTGCTGTCTAATTTATAAATTACACACACTAATCATTTCATCATTACTTTCCTGAGTTTCAATAAAGAATTTGGGTTTAAGTTGGCTGTCGATTGGTATGCCCTGAGCGGTGTATCCGGTGGCCGGTGGCCGATCTTTAAACGGCCACTCCAAATGCCATTGAAGTGGCCGTTAACTATGCTAAAAATGTTGAGAAGAAGAAGTAAAGTAAATGAATATTTTTAACCAAGAGGAGTGGTCATCAAAATAAGCAGATCATCTCATGGATTAGAGGTAAATTTTGCAATAAATAGAATAATATCTCTAAAGTGGCAATAAGCAGACAAGGAGGTACGATAGGTAGACCATAATTAGGGCAGATCCAACTTGCAACGGTATGGTTTGTAAAAGACGACGATATTGTTATGTCAAAGAAATGAGACACTACACTTTGAAGGGGTCGTGTTATTCGAGGTCGCATGACTTCGTTGCTAAGCTATTCGTAGTGGCGTGCATTCGTTGTTACGTGATTCGTAGTAGTAAACTTACGGGGTCGTGGTATTCGTTGTTTTTACTTTTCGTTGTTGCATATTACACCCCAACAAAATAAATAAAACTATGAAAACTTCTCCTTTTACACAAAAAAATCAAAATAAAATAAAATAAATGAAAATCTACCTAAACTTTAAAAAGATAAAAGAGTTACTTCTAGATTAAAATATTAATAACTATACCTAATGTATAAAAAAACAATTTAAGATTTTTTAAAGATAAAGATAAAGATATTTTATTTCGCAAATAATGGGTACAAAGGTGTTACAATAATAAATGTTCAGCCATATTTTACCTCAAGGCATGCGAAAATTACACGTAGATCTTATTATAATCAACTTAATTACAGTTTAGACTTAATGAAATAAACATAGGGTAAGGTTTCGATCATTGGACTAGCGCTTTGTTTGGACCACTTCAATATTTCGCGATCTATTCATATTTGAACCCGATATTTGCATCGAAAGGATAGCTTTACAACCCCCCACACCACCCTCCAACCGCCAGTACCACAGCAGGCAGCATGACGGATGGACGTACTTTACTTTGTTTCGCGGACCTCGAATTTAATTTTTACGCTGCAAATAACAGCATGTAAGTACTATTACATTAATTATTTTAATGTGATTTTTTTTACTAGTATAGTACAGTAATTAAGAATACATTCTATCGTAAATTTTTGTTGAGTAACGTCCTACTTTTTTTTAAATAAATATTTTAGTGGATGTTAGTGAGTTTCTATCAATGGGCTGGCACGATGCTCTTTCATTGAACCGGTCCAATCATAGCAACTTCTATAATATGTGTTATTTAAAAAAACAAATCTTTTTGTTTTAGCATCGCAAAAAGAGGAGGAGAAAGAGTCGAGTATTAAATTAGCTTAGGGAAAAAAGAAGTTGGATTGGATGAGGTAATCAGAATGTTTCGAGTGCTAAAAGCGACGTTAAAGATAAGATTTGACGTACCAGAAATAAATAAATATAAATAAAAATTGTTTATTTTGCACAACACAATAGTACGTTACAATACGGTACTTAACTTAGTAAAGTTAACATAAATACAAAGCACTTACAATATCGTACATTTTGTTTCTATGGATGCTGGCGTCTGAACTAGGCCTAGCCTGTATCTCAGACGCCAGTTTTCTTCATGTGACACAGTTCTGTTCACTACACACAATACTATAAGTACACTAAATAATAATTACGTTCACATACACAACACAAATTTATTTATAAAGACTATCATAGTTAAGCCAGACTCACAAAAACAAAATGGCATGTACTAAATAAAAGAAACATTGCGTGGGTAAATGCAAAACTTATTTTATATATACCCACACAGTGCTCAAATAAAACATGGCACTCACACAAAATGGCATGCAAAATCACAAAATATTTTTGTGATTTTGCATGCCAAATAAAGAAATATAATTAGAGTCGACTAATTAATGTAACTATCTATTTATTGTCGAAAATAAAAATAAAAGATAAAAAAATGTTTTACTTTATTAATTTTTTTACATGCACCTTGAATGGACCAGCCACCTATAATGCCCTAAGTCCAATTATAGCAACTAAGTGGTCCGATGAATGAGACGGTGGTTCAAACAAGGAAACCATCACATAGTTTTATTTTCTTCTTTTGTGACTATATACATAATAAAATTAACTTAATTATGTTAGTTACTAATAATTGAATATACAGACTACTCGCTTACACAGATTTTGTTTTATTTCAAGCTCTAATTTAGATACCACGTCTGTTTAAAATAAAGTGGTTCAATAGTCGCAACCTTACCCTAATTAAATTTTTTAACCTTCATGTCAATTCTCGTTCCTTAAAAACGTTAAAAATAAAGTTAATTTAACTTTTAGTTGTCAAATTGTGACGCAATAGGTATTCTTGTATTTATAATTTAAAATCTTTTTAAAATTTTGTAATCGTACTGTAACTATTCTGTAATTTTTAAAGTGACAGTTGTAATTTTCGTGCTATTCTTGTCATTAAGAAACGTCAAAACCTTTGTGTTTATGTTAGGAGCGGCAGTGCGCGTGCGCGAGGGAAGCGAAACGAGCGGGAAAACAAGTTAGGGATATCGCATTATTGCATTCAAAGACCCTGATTTTAATTTTTTTTTTCTTAGAATAGAATTTTACGGAACTTATAATATTTTAATTTACCGAAGATAATTTCCTGTAGTTGATTTATATATTAATGTTTTATTTCTACATATGGCGTGTTAGAAAATCTATTAAAATTTCCAATCTTTTAAATTGTATACCGTAAACTGGCAACTCTGATATTTAACTCTTTTTTGCCATTTAACTTAATTTTAACTTTTACTTTACCGGACAAGAATACCACTTTGGGTTAATTAAAAATGAAATTAAAATAAATTAAAAATTAAGTTAAAATAAATACTATGTTTCGAGAATTGGCCTGCTTATTAACAATTAGGTAACATTTTTAATAATAACAATTTAAAAAATAATAAAAATAAACTTACCATAAAGAAGGTAAAATGTATCTACCTACTTACTGCAAACTGCCATAAGAATTGCCAATTAAAAAATTAATAAAAATAAACTTACCATAAAGAAGGTAAAATGTATCTACCTACTTACTGCAAACTGCCATAAGACAAAAAAATTAAGAAGTAGTCACAATCAAGTTTTATTCGTCGTGAATTTGTGTCATAATATAACTATTTATTATCACTTTTCACACATTTTAAATATACTAAGAGAGAGTTAAAAATCTCTTGTTATCTCTTGTGTATAGCCTTATGTTGATTCTCAAAACAACATTCGAAGAAGTTATAATTAAAGCACTAATTACTTTATAATTAAGATAATTACAGTTATAATAAATTGACACTGATTATAATACCTACACTTTTATTTACTTAAATGATTCACTGATCTTCTCAAGGTATGTCGTTAAATAGAACCAAATTACTTATAATTTTTTGAACGAAATATTTTTTAAAATACTTTTACCTTATAGATGTTAATAAAAGCTTAAAATACACCATTTGTAACAAAAAGATTATATTATTTTAATAGGTCAAGAAGTCACTTAATTAAATGTAATAGACATTATTAAGAACTTAAAAGAATTTAGAATTTTTCCCTCTTTTTGGAAACAGTTTTAAGGACTACAACTATTCTCGAAAGTTTCGTAATACTAACCTCCTGAGTCAAAATCTATGTCTACGCACGTCAAATGCTTGATAAAGTTAAATGATAAGTGACGATGGAAAAATAAATAATCAGAATGTAATGACGATGTAATCAAATAATCCTTATTGTAAATTACAACATAAATAACAATGCCACAATACAACCAGTAGTCTATCACGGCCGAATATTTATATTTATATAAATCCCTACGGATGCGCGGTACGTAAACATGCAATAGGGCTGCCCACCTCCAGCTTTTTAATCACATTTACCTACTTTCCCGTTCGTTACTGCGGCACAGTCGCGACTGTTCGCTCCCCAAAGCCACCTTTATCGTGAGCGTGTAGGTATAACTCGCGTTTCGTCCGTTCCTATGAAGTCGAATACTGTATAAATTTGAACCATGACAATGATAATTTTATTCTCTTAATTAAATTATAACGATTAGATTCAGTAGGCTGAAAATTTGTGTAATGTGACGCAATAATTTTATTGCAACGCACGATTGCAGTTCAAATACCTACCTTCTGTGAGATAAAAGCAGCATGACATAAATTCTGCTCTTGACTATTTTTACACCGGTAATGTTTATGCTCCGTGTGGTGACGGAGTAAGAATACAATATGTCACCACCCCATCTCATCCCATGGGTGTCGTAAAAACCCACTAAGGGACTATCCGTGAATATTCATCATAACAGCCCATTAATGTCCCACTGCAGGGACGGGCCTCCTCCTGTGACGGAGGGATACTTGGCCTACTAATACCATGCTGGCCAGACGGATTGGTACAGGGTTTAATTTCAAGTTTTCCTTCTTTTTATTTCGTAAAGATAATATTTGCGGTTAGTCCCTTAGTCGATTTTTACGACACCCATGGGATGAGATGGGGTGGTGACACACTGTATTATTACTCCGTCACCACACGGTAACTTAATATTATACTTTAATATTATCTCCGTGAATATTATACTTTACGAAATAAAAATAATAAAAACTTGAAATTAAACCCTATACCAATTTGTCTGGCCAGCGTGGTATTAGTAGACCAAGTATCCCTTCGTCACTGGAGGAGGCCCGTCCTTGCAGTGGGACATTATTGGGCTGTTATGATGATGAATGCTCCTCAACCCCAAGTTTTATGACAAAGTCTCAGTTTAGTTTCTAATTTGACGATGTAAATAATTTATATCATAGTAATTTATGGTGACTGATGTTACTGTTTTGTTAAACTTATTAAAAAAGCTTCTTAATACCTAATACATAATATTTATACCCTTTACTCATTACCGCTTCTTAAATTCTTACGGTTTTGTTTGGTATAAGGTTGGTTTTCCTAATAAAAATCTCGCTTAACAATGATTAAATTTGAAAGGTGTTTAAGAGTAAGGTGATAATTATTAAGGTCAAGACTCAGTAGGCTTAGTTTTTGTATAGTGATGCTGCATAAAAATATACATTAGATTTTTATGTAATGTTTATAAAACCTCCATATTTTATACCAAATACCGTCATAATTTATACCAAAGAAAGAGGTTTTTTCCTGCTAAGTAGAAATTTTATAAACTGACAGTAGTTGAATTTTACAGTAAATAATATTTTGTTACACGCCATCAGCTGAAGCCTTGAATAAACTAAAGCAGAGAACGTAATCTAACGCGTTTGTACCAAATAACAAGCATAGCAGACATGTAATATACCGACTGCGCCACAGAGTTCGTCAAAATGTAAGTTGTGATGAAAAAAACACATAAATAAGGTAAGTTTGTATACCAATAACCATAAGGTTTTGAATTCCTTATGAGCGTTTACAGGGCTAGGTTAATAAAATCTTTCGTTGTTCATCCCATAAAGACCAAATGAAATGGGATCATCGTGGTTTGTACCTACCGCATTTACTATGTATAGAAAAATACTACTGATTTTGTATTAAACAAGTAAATTATAATGATTTCGTTTTAAAGCTTTAAAATGTATAGGTAGGTACGTACATAAGGTATACATAGACCAAAGTATGCCCGTCACGCCGGAGACCGCAATTTCGGTTTTGATTCTCACCGTAATCTATATCTATATCTATCTATATACTTATAATAAAACTGTAGAGAGATCAATTCTGTACATTGAATATATGTTCAAAATTAATATTGGAGGATGAATGGTGATCGATACTAATGCCAAAAATGCAATCAATAAATTTTTTGTCTGTCTGTCTGTCTGTCTGTCTGTCTGTCTGTCTGTATGTGCACGCATGGGTCAAAAACTACTGAAGGCATTTTAACCAAACTTGGTACGATTGTAGTCCATACTCCCGGGCAGGTTATAGGCTGTATAACATAACGCTAAGACACGTAGGAGCTGAGCAGTGACGAAAAATTTGAAGCAAGTCGGTTGACAAAAAGCGCGTTCTAGCTCTTATCATCGCATACGTTGATCATACGCCAAAAACATGTATTACAAAAATAATGGTCTTCAAAAGATGTACAAAAAAGTCCTGAATAGTATATATCTATCTTTTATATATTAGCCACAATAACGTGTTTAATCGTTGGGGTTTTCTTCAAAGTGTATTAAATACATAAATATATTGTAATTTGCATAGACATATCTTTTTCAAACTCCCATATTTCAAAAGTACACCTTAATATCTTATTCATAAAAAAAAATTATAGAAATCGGTTGATAAACACACAAGATATAGATGAAAGAAAATTTCCAAATGTCGCCGAGCCGGTATGAGTACGGCTGTACGGTTGATTTTTGTTTAACGTCCGAAACGGCCAACCGGTGCATCTATATAATTTCATTCACATTGACTCTTAATGCGAACGGACGTGGTTCTTATTGACTCTTTTTGGAATAAGCGCGCTTTAGATATTAAAATACATAGATACGTAGTTTTTAGGTATTAAGTTTAAAGTAGGTAATCTATCTATCTTCTATCTATATCTATACTTATAATAAAACTGTAGAGAGATCAATTCTGTACATTGAATATATGTTAAAAATTAATATTGGAGGATGAATGGTGATCGATACTAATGCCAAAAATGCAATCAAGAAATTTTTTGTCTGTCTGTCTGTCTGTCTGTCTGTCTGTCTGTCCGTCTGTCTGTATGTGCACGCATGGGTCAAAAACTACTGAAGGCATTTTAACCAAACTTAATACGATTGTAGTCCATACTCCTGGGCAGGTTATAGGCTGTATAACATAACGCTAAGACACATAGGAGCTGAGCAGTGACGAAAAATTTGAAGCAAGTCGGTTGAAAAAACGTGCGTTCGAGCTCTTATCATCGCATTATGTTGATCATACGCCAAAAATATGTATTACAAAAATAATGGTCTTCAAAAGATGTACAAAGAAGTCCTGAATAGTATATATCTATCTTTTATATATTAGCCACAATAACCTGTTTAATCGTTAGGGTTTTCTTCAAAGTGTATTAAATACATAAATATATTGTAATTTGCAAAGACATATCTTTTTCAAACTCCCATATTTCAAAAGTACACTTTAATACCTTATTCATAAAAAAGAATTATAGAAATCGGTTTATAAACACACAAGATTTAGATGAAAGAAAATTTTCAAATGTCGCCGCGCCAGTATGAGTACGGCTGTACGGTTGATTTTTGTTTAACGTCCGAAACGGCCAACCGGTGCATCTATATAATTTCATTCACATTGACTCTTAATGCGAACGGACGTGGTTCTTATTGACTCTTCTCGGAATAAGCGCGATTTAGATATTAAAATACATAGATACGTAGTTTATAGGTATTAAGTTTAAAGTAGGTATCTATCTATACTATAATAAAACAATCGGAATCGGATAAGTAATACTCGAGATATCGCTAGATCTCTTTATTAGAACAGTCCGATACAAATCAGGGGTCATGAAAAATGGATTTGGTTCAATGTTGAATGAATTTAAATTTAGTTTCTTTTGTTCACGAGATGGCGATTACCAGTAGTAATCATAAAATAAATGAGTTTTTAAATAATATATAACTATTTTATTATTAAGTGCTATTAATAAGTTATTCCTTTTAAATGTTAATAAAATTAACCATGAATCGTATGTGTAATATCAATTATAAGTCTTCACACTAGCCTTTAAAAATATCAATTTAACGGACACAAAGAACATCCAGACTAAGGACAATAGTTTGTGTATCACAATTGTCCTCCATGGGAATCGAACCCGCGACCTCATGCACGCCAGCCATGTAATGCGACCGCCGCGCCACCGAGGCTGCCGCACCATAACGTGGCGTGCAAATGTATTCATTCATAATTAATTAGCGATTATCCGTGTGGTGACGGAGCAAGAATACAATATGTCACCTCCCAATCTCATCCCATGGGTGGCGTAAAACCGACTAAGGGACTATCGGTGAATATTATCTTTACGAAATAAAAATGAAGGAAAACTTGAAATTAAACCCTATACCAATCCGACTGGCCAACGTGGTATTAGTAGGCCAAGTATCCCTCCGTCACGGGAGGAGGCGCGTCCTTGCAGTGGGACATTAATGGGCTGTTATGATGAAAAAGCGATGTCATTTATTTTAACTTACAAATTTGACAACAGATGGCATTGTGCCTGTGACGTCATTTTCAGTATCGCGGTATTAAGATTTTACTTGAAAGAATGACGTTCCCTCATGTCTTTCAGTATAAGTTTAGACACAGTCTTCATAGATCTGTCTTTGTAAAGATCTGTTTTTGAAAAGGTTTTGATTCGTTCGTTAATTTTACAATTCGTGTGTAGGTATATCTGTTTGTTATAAGGTTTAAAAAACAATTTTTAGTATTAAATCGAATTGCGAAGTAAGTAAAATCCGCCACGCGAACGAAGTCGCGGGCACAGCAGCTAGTACTATAATAAAACTGTAGAGGTCGAAATGTCTGTTCTTTTCGAAAATTCAGATAAAAATTATCTATAAAATCTAGAAAAAAGTCAAAAAGCAACAACACTACACACTTACAATTTTTAGAATTAATGTCTATCTGTTTGTCTGTCTGTTTGTTACCGCACATCTTTAAAACGAATTAAAATATAATCTTAAGACCAATACATTGTATTGTAGCCTTTCTTATTAGGCTTAAACTGAGGTATGTTTCATCAAAATCGGATAAGTATTACTCGAGATATCGCTAGATCTCTTTATTAGAACAGTCCAATACAAATCAGGGGTCATGAAAAATGGATTTTGTTCAATGTTGAATGAATTTAAATTTCGTTTCTTTTGTTCACGAGATGGCGTTACCAGTAGTAATCGTAAAATAAATGAGTTTTTAAATAATCTATAACTATTTTATTATTAAGTGCTATTAATAAGTTATTCCTTTTAAATGTTAATAAAATTAACCATGAATCGTATGTGTAATATCAATTATAAGTCTTATTAAATTAAATCAATTATAAGTTTACTTGATTGTTATATTTTTGTGTTTTTCGTAATTGAAACAATTTAATTAAATATAAATTGTATTAGTAAGCTATTAATCTAAAGTAAAATTATTCTTTTGGTAAGTATTCATTTAGTTTAAACTGTAGTAGTTACTGGTCAGCGTAAAAGTATGCAACAGACTCCACCTGTTTTTATTAATGTAAATAAATACAAATACAAATAACCTTTATTAGTTAATCACAGATACAAAACATCTGACAAAAATAAGTAGTCTTTTCCTGTATTGCTAATATTGGCGTACAAACTTCATTTTTTAAAGTTAAACTATACCTATACTTAATCATAAATATTAAATTGAATTAAAATAACATTCCTTTTCTCACAATCTTATTATAACTGCAATTATAACACACTTATATAACTATTTAATGATTAATAATATATGGGTATAATCTAACAGACAACATAATAAGTAACACGTTTTTTCTTTATAAAATCATTTTACACATTATTGCTATTTGTCAACAATAAAAAAATACAAAACTGACAATAAAATATAGAAATACAATCACAAAACATTAAATTATTATTCAAAGTGTTTGTGTTATTTTATTAAGTAATTCAAAAATACTGCACGCAGTTTATCTATAGATAATAATAATAATATAGTCGAGTCTAAGTTTAGTCAAATATTTTTTGCTAGATGGTAAAAAGGTGTGAGGTACAATAATTTATTTCAGCATTTTTTTTACAAAAGACAAATCCCACACTAGCCTTTAAAAATATCAATTTAACGGACACAAAGAACATCCAGACTAAGGACAATAGTTTGTGTATCACAATTGTCCTCCATGGGAATCGAACCCGCGACCTCATGCACGCCAGCCATGTAATGCGACCGCCGCACCACCGAGGCAGGTAATTCTGCCGCACCATAACGTGGCGTGCAAATGTATTCATTCATAATTAATTAGCGATTATCCGTGTGGTGACGGAGTAAGAATACAATCACCTTGAAAACAAAAGTGGCATTATGCCAAAAACGTTGATTTTGAGTTAAGGACACAGTCTAGTTTATTTCAAAAAAGCGCTTCGAATGCAAAGACATACGTTCTAATAGTTCCAATAGTTTTGCCTAGATGTCGGTAGTGTCAGTTTTTACTTTTAGGTTAAGTGACGACGTGGTAATTGAAAAGGTGGCACTATATCAGTTAGAGCCAAGCATCCCAGTGGAAACGAACGCTGCGGTGAGTAAAAAAGTGACATTTTATGTTTAGTGACATTTTAAACCTAATTTACGTAAATTAATTCTCTACATGAAGCAATACATAATTGGCACTTTAAGTATAGTGCCGTTTATGTAGTTTAAATTTTGCCGAAATAAAATATTTGATTAATTAAAAAATGACATTATATGTTTAGTGCCTTTGTTAATGTTATAGTATTGTAATAATCTTTTAAACGAATAAATACATAAATGGCAAAATACAGTACTAATTACCGTATTTTGATGATTTTTAAATAAAATAAATTTAAATAAAAATTTACAGAGCTTGATTTGACTAAACGATCAAATAGAAACTCCAGAACTTCAGCCGCTTTATCTGAGCAAATTGGAAACCGTGACCCTTGACCATAAATTTGTCGCAATACTTCGAGAGATCATCCACAATCGCCGCTCTCAGGTCTACCTTCTCTCAGACTAAAGTCGTGGGAGATCACAGAAGAATGGCCTACCATAAGGTAGCGTTCTGGCTCCGCTTCTTTTTAACATTTAAACCAACGACCAACCGTCGTGTCCTAATACATCCCGCTTCTTATACGCTGACGATCTCGACGACTAACAAGCAACAAACTTCTCAACTGGCGCTTGCTTTCTCGGCTGGAGAATATACGTACGCAGTTTGGAACCGATCAGCTCTAGCTAGGGTGGTGGATACAGCTTTGAACGAAACCTGCCGGATTATTACAGGTTGTCTCAAACCAATACCGGTCAGACTGGTGTACCATGGCTGGCATCGCGCCCCCAACGATGGGATGTGGCAGCCTCCCTTGAGAGGAGCAAAGTGGATAGCGACCCCTGGCACCCTATGCACGGCTATGATCATATCCTATCACAGCAAAGGCTGAATAGCCAAAAGAGCTTTATAAAGTGCGTCCACCCTTTACCCAGCAAATGCGAGGTGCAATCTTGAAAGGGTGTCTCTGCCGGAACTGTTTGTGCCACTCTCTGAGAGGCTTCCGCCCGGACATGAGTTACCATGGGCTACCTGGAAGTTCTTAAACAGATTGCGAACCCAGGTATGACGAAGCAAGAAGAACATGCTCCGGTGGGGCCTCACGAACAATCGCGGACTGAGTTGCCTGTGCGACGCCCCCCAAACTATGACCTACCTCTGTCCTGGATGCCCTAACACCTGCACTCAGGAAGAGCTAATAAATGACAGCTATAACGCAGTCAGTGTCGCAGAGTTTTAGGGTACATCAATTTATTCCACACGTTTTGCCACCGATACGCTAAGAAGATCCTTAATGTTGATTATTTTTCAATTGTACTGATTGTAACTTACTTTACTTTTGTCAAATAAACATTTTATCTTAGTATTATCTCATAATTTTGTTTTATTTATGTAATTATTATCATAAGATAAGCTATAAATTGCGTTTTTATTCTAAAACAGTAACTAATAAAAAAATCAAAAGTGGCACTATACTGATATTTTTTTTGAAACAGATTTTTCTAAATAAGTAACTTAATTACTCGCATGTTTTCAATAATTATCTAAAAGCCAGATAGTCAAACTGTTAGATGAAACTTATAACCGTGTTATATTTCAGTTATTTGTATTAGATATTGATCACGGTATTAAACCAAAACTTTAAAATGGCCGTACTGAAAAACTACTGTTTTTGTATAACGCCACTTTTGTTTTCAAGGTGCGATATGTCACCTCCCCATCTCATCCCATGGGTGGCGTAGAACCGACTAAGGGACTATCGGTGAATATTATCTTCCAATCTATCCGTATATTATCAACCAATCCGACTGGCCAGCGTGGTATTAGTAGGCCAAGTATTCCTCCGTCACGGGAGGAGGCGCGTCCTTGCAGTTATGATGAAATAAGCGATGTCATTTATTTTAACTTACAAATTTGACAACAGATGGCATTGTGCCTGTGACGTCATTTTCAGTATCGCGGTGTTAAGATTTTCCTTGAAAGAATGACGTTCGCTCATGTCTTTCAGTATAAGTTTCGACGCAGTCTTCATAGATATTTTATTGACTATTTATTTATCTTGAAAAGGTTTTGGTTCGTTCGTTAATTTTACAATTCGTTTGTAATGTAGGTATATCTGTTCGTTATAAGGTTTTAAAAACGATTTTTCAGTATTAAATCGAATTGCGAAGTAAAATAAGTAACATCCGCCACGCGAACGAAGTCGCGGGCACAGCAGCTAGTATATAAATATAACACTTGTATTGTGAACTGTTTGGTTATGATTTGTGTGATGAATAACATAAAATATAAATTTCAACACTCTATTTCTTAGAGACACAATTAATGGTTATATTACAAGAAAAGGAAAAATGGAAACAAATCCTATATTTTTATGACATACCTAATAGTTCGACTTTTTTGGTTCAATTTTGTACTACTTATCAATTAAAGGTTATAAAAATTCTTACACAATGTTTTGAAAAACCTGTTACCCTACCTACCTAGTCAGCATGATAGAACATTAAGTTTCCTTCCATCACATACGCATGCCTGTATCAACAGAACTTTAAAAATCTAATAACCAGACCTCATACAAAATATTTGACTTACTTTTCATCGAAAAATCCGATACGAGGATGCTTAATTAAATTTGGAAGTTGTAGCAAAGTTTTTCATTAATAATATTACATCCAATCATCGATCAGGTTCTTTATATAATATGTTATATGAATATGTATCTCTGTGTGATGACGGAGTAAGAATACAATGTCACCACCCCGTCTCATCCCATGGGTGTCGTAAAAACCGACTAAGGGACTATCCGTGAATATTATCTTTACGAAATAAAAAGAAGGAAAACTTGAAATTAAACCCTATACCAATCCGTCTGGCCAGCGTGGTATTAGTAGGCTAAGTATCTCTCCGTCACGGGAGGAGGCCTGTCCCTGCAGTGGGACATTAATGGGCTGTTATGATATAATATGTTTATAAGACTAATAGCGTGCACGTGGTTCACTCGCTTCGATAACACACAACAAAAGCAAATGATTGATTATGCTTTATATGTATATGTATCTATCAAATCGAATCATTACTCACGGCGCAGTCAGGCTTTGTGTTTACAGCCTGTTTTTACATTGAAAACGATGAAATTATATTTGCCTTTTACCTCAATTTTTCTGCGAATTATTTTAAGCTTTTATTCTTGATTAAAATAAAATTGACTTCCAAGAATTATAAGAATAAGAATTATATACCCGATTCGCTAAAAGATTGGTTAATAGATATTATAACAGGTATGTTTTTAATTTAAGTAAGTGTTTTTAAAGTTACACTGAATTAGTAATGCGTAATGACACAATTTTTACTAAGCTTAAGGATTTCTTAGAATTAATAAAAATTTAGTAAAAATTTATTCCAAAATTGAAATCTTCTCTTTAATTCTTCACAGATAAATGTAGGTAACAATATAACAGTGAAGTGGTCTAGCAGTAAAGATGGCTGTAGCGCTTATTTTCTATAGGTACAGAATAAGTATATCCGTGTGGTGACGGAGTAAGAACACAATATGTCACCACCCCATCTCATCCCATGGGTGTCGTAGAAACCGACTAAGAGACTATCTGTGAATATTACCTTGACATAGAAAGAAGGAAAGATTGAAATTAAACCCTATACCAATCCGTCTGGCCAGTGTGGTATTAGTAGGCCAAGTATCCCTCCGTCACGGGAGGAGGCTCGTCGCTGCAGTGGGACATCTGTTATGATGATAGTATCAAACATGTAACATGCTATTTAACATTAGGCAGAAATGATAAACACTACTAATAGTGATTTAATCATATTCCTTTTCCAAAAAAAAAACTAGGTTCTTTTATTATCTTTACGTACCACACACACAATATTTTACCAACTCAGAATTGATGGGTCATATTGTCCATTGTATTTCAGTAGCATCTGGTCACGAACATAACCGATACCGAGGGCTTAGCTTTACGACCTACCCTTCGAAAGCCACTCCTTTATTCGACAAGAAAATATTGAAAGTATTTTTTGAACAATATATTTTCTTTTCCTGGTGAAATGAAATTGGAGGTAGGTACTTCTACCTATTTACTATCGAAACTTATTTTGATTAAAAAAGGAGTTTATAGGATCTTATTTCAATTTTTAGTTTAAATTTCTTGTTTTCCTTCTTTTTCTTTCATTTAGATAATATTCACGAATAGTCCCTTAGTCGGTTTTTACGACACCCATGGAATGAGATGGGGTGGTGACATATTGTATTCTTACTCCGTCACCACACGGAAATAAGTCATGACATGCGATATATTTACACCTGTACCTGACACTTCACACAAACATAGTTTTACTCTTTTCAATGGAATCGTTTCAATATGAACTTTTCATTTATGAAACACTCTGTATATCATATTGTTACGTACGTACGTTATGTGGTGACAGTAATTACAATGATTAATTAGTTTTGCTTGAACAGCCTGTATGTTCAATGAATTGGCGATAATTGCATTCTATTTTTGCTGTAGTGTTAATTGGCTATGGATTTATGAATTCTGGTTTTGAGTCAAGGTTGAAAGGTACCGATACAAAAATACCAAATATGTAGGTGGGTTGAATAATAATAATAATACTGGGTGAACAAAATTTTATCTCTATTTAATATGGATACATCATCATCCAATTGACGCCCACTGGTGGACATAGGCCTGCTCTAAATATTTTCACCTTGCCCGGTCTTGGATACAGAGCAAAACTACGTCATAAAAGCAACTTGACATTAAAACCTACACCAATCTGTCTAACCAGTTGTTATTAAGGCCCTTTACGTGGCTCACTAGCGCAAAATTTCGCATTCGAAAAAAAACCAGCTGTTTTTGTTTATAATATAAGTACTCGTACTTTATTGCCTTTTCTCAAGACTTTGTTATCAACATTTTACATTATTTATCCTATTTGCGAATTATGATTTTTTTTCTATTGGCGACACGCTAGAGCCCAATAAACGCTCTTAAATTAAGTTTTACTCTTTCACAGGTAAAGTCATTACCTTATGTAGGACATAGAAGGGCTGCTATGATACGAACGCTGTATTAATAATATTAGGTACCGTAGTCCGTAAAGCACAAGTAAAAAAAGCAGTGAGGCAGGGAGGTGACATTATTTACTACACTGACTGTACCTAAATGTATAACAACAGTAAAAAAAACAGAATTTAATAAAAACCTAAATCTAAAAGTTTAAAATTACAATGAATTCCAATCCAATTTAATTTTTTCCTACCGAATATTAAATAATAACTTGAAAGGCAAATTTAGTAACACCTCCATAAGGAAAAATCAGTATCGAAATTGGATTATCTTTTTTGAAAGAAGAATAAGAAGAAACCTACCGTTAAATTGTTTTTAAACTTTTACAATTATAAAGCTAAATCGAATTTTTAGAAAAATAAAGTTATTGAACGGCAGAATCTTAAACAGCCCGTAATGACCTGCAAGCGACGGGCGTTTTCCCACAACGCAGAGAAATTTAGCCTACTGATTGATTCATCATCATAACAGCCCATTAATGTCCCACTGCAGGGACGGGCCTCCTTCCGTGACGGAGGGATACTTGGCCTACTAATACCACGCTGGACAGACGGATTGGTATAGGGTTTAATTTCAAGCTTTCTAACTTTTTATTTCGTAAAGATAATATTCACGGATAGTCCCTTAGTCGGTTTTTACGACACCTATGCGATGAGATGGGGTGGTGACATATTGTATTCTTACTCCGTCACCACACGGATAGCCAGATTGATTGGTAATAGGTTTTCTTCTCTTGTTCTTTACGCATTTGTCGGCAATGCGTGTTTACAACAACTTTAGGATGAGATTAAGTAAGTGATGTCACTGTACTCTACTAATATGTGGTGTCAACTATTTGGAAGTAAATCTAAAAGCTTTTGTGATGGAGTTCAAATTTTCGCATAAACAGGTAGCTAGAGTAGTTTCATTTAATCTTTTTAGCCTGACTGCAATGCGGTTTGACTGGCAGAGGATTTTACTAAGTGCAGTCATATAACACTATCGGTTTGATTGAAGTAGTTTGAGTTCACGGTAAGCGTTCTTTGTTAAAACACTGAGCAAAAATTACTTCGATGATTTACGTCTTACAGAAAAGTAAAATAATTATTACTATAAAATAAACTGCAGGGACAGGCCTTATCCAGTCTCGGAGGGATACTAGGCCTTCTAATACCACGCTGGTCAAACAGATTGGTATAGGGTTTACTTGCAGGATTTTCTTCTTTTTATTACGTAAAGATAATATTCACGGGTAGTCCCTTAGTCGGTTTTTACAACACCCATGGGATGAGATGGGGTGATGACACTACCTTTACAGTCCATCATTTTCCTCTACCTAACTAAATTGGTTTTAAAATATTAATGGGCTTAATTCGCATTTATAGACATACCCTATTAAAGAGCTCACTGAAGTTCTCGCCAGTCGTAGTTCTTTAAAAAGGAATTTAGCTAGCATATTTAACTTTCGTTTTTTTTAAATACAAATCCCATGTTTACAATTTGTGGCTCATAAAGATTTAAAAAAAAACATCTAAGATAAAAAAAAATACCTTGAGTGTGATTTGAACCCATTACCTCGTACTCTGTTGCAGTGCAACAACAGTTTGGCTTGGCTAGGTTTGGCAAACAACAGTTGGGCTGCCTCGTTTTTCCTTTATGCTAGGTTATTTGTTTTTGAGGAGTCTACTGAATAGAATCCAAAAGTTTTAGAAAACAAGGCTATATTTTATCCAAGTTAAAAATTTCCTTCTCCAGTGTACCATATATGGTACACGTGCATTGTTTTACTATTGTGTCTGCTGGCGGCACAGTGAAAGGGTTAATTAAATTTAGAAAACTATTACCCAATGGCATGGTTTTTTTATCAATTTACTTTATGATGTTGCTTGTTTAAAAGCTTACTTTTCTATTAAAGTAATGTAATATTCACAACACAGTCATTCTCGTTCATGACGTCGTGTTCACAATGAACACAAATGAGGAGGCTGGCACTTTTGTGTGACAACAATGCACTTGCTCATACACTAACTGAGCTAATGTTATGAGTAATAAGGCTGAGTGTGCATGTGCGAATTGTTGCTGTGGTTATGTGTATGAGCTTTTATACTAGTTTATTTTATATTATGATTAATATTTAACCATTGCTGTCCCTGCAATAGGACAATAATAATTTGCTGTGAGAAGGTACCTATATTAACTACATTTAGAAAACTATTACCCAATAGCATGGATTTTCTATCAATTTACTTTATGACTGACTATCACCTGCTCTAGCTCATATCTTTATTTGCATTTCTGCTCCATAAAAAAGCAACTTAAAGTTTCAATGTTGCTTGTTTAAAAGCTTATTTCTCTAAAAAAGTAATGTAATATTCACATCACAGTCATCCTCGTTCATGACGTCATGTTCACAATGAACACAAATGAGGAGGCTGGCACTTTTGTGTGACAACAATGCACTTGCTCATACACTAACTGAGCTAATGTTATGAGTAATAAGGCTGAGTGTGCATGTGCGAATTGTTGTTGTAGTCATGTTTGTTTGTAGGGAAATTAGTAATTTATTATAATATTCCTCATCGTCTTCGTCATTTAGCCCTAACGCATAGCTTGTAGTTTGGGTACAAGACAACTGATCGTTTTTGTGAATATTTTTTTATTCATAGAAAACACTCAGACCTATCCAAACATTTCTGTTAAAGCAGTAAAAGTTTGAGTAGGAATCGAACAGGAGACCTTACAGTAGCAGACTTTAATTATAACTACGCCACATAGGTAGTTAAATAATAATCTTTATGCTGCTAGAAATTGTAACTAAGTTTAATTGATATTGTTTAAAATTGTTGCCTGTTTTTTTTGAAAAATTTTTGCAGTACCTATAATTATTATTTTTGTAGTCTCTACATACTATATCTCCGTGTGGTGACGGAGTAAGAATACAATATAGCACCACCCCATCTCATCTTGTGGGTGTCGTAAAACCGTCTAAGAGACTTATTACTATTTTACACGGGTCTGACTCGCGGTATATACCTACTATATACTACCTACTTAGTCTAGATACTTATAGGATAAATACCAAGGTTTTTCTCCGACGTTTCGGCTGACTTGCAAGGGCCGTGGTCGCGGAGGGACTGGTCCGTCTAAGGGACTATCCGTGAATATTATCTTTACGAAATAAAAAGAAGGAAAACTTGAAATTAAACCCTATACCAATCCGCGCGAATCCAGATCCAGAATCCAGCGCGCAGCGTGGTATTAGTAGGGCAAGTATCCATCCGTCACGGGAGGAAGGTGCTGCAGTGGGACATTAATAGACTGTTATGATGATGAGTCTCTACAAAAGCGAAGGAAAACTTGATATAATTTGAAAATATGTCTGCTTAGTCTAGTATTTCTAAACTAATTTATTCTCCTTTGCTTTTTGTTCTTTCCCGTAAGACAATTAAGTGAGTTTAATAAGTCTTTTACTTATAACACTAATAATAATTATAACTATTTATTCAAATAAAACAACTAAGCATTAACAAAACCGAGATTAAAATGTTTTCAGCTATAAAATCGTTTTAATACCTCTTGGGAATAATCACAGTGGTTTTAACAAAGAATATTAACCTCATTTTAAACAAATATTTAGTAAAAGTCATTAGCTTAACTGCGTCTTTATCATTCTTACCTTTATTTAAAAGGTCGATTTAAAAATTAGGCATAATTTATCTTTACGGTTGACCTCTCTTTTATTTTCATTCACCTTTAAAAAAATAAAAGAACTGAAAAAAATAATTAATCATATACCCTAAAGTTTTGCAGTTGTAAGTTTAATTTATTTTTTATTTCCCTCGTGACCTTAATTTAAAACTTAAAAGAAGACTGCCTAAAATGAAGGCCTTTAGTCATAAGTTAGATTTTTTTCTACCTACGTGTGTTACTAAACTTGTGTTCTTTATTTAATTTGTATAATAACAGCCAATTAATGTCCCACTACTAGGACATGCCTCCTCCCATGACGGAAGGATACTTGACCTATTAATACCACGCTGGCCAGGCGGATTGGGATCGGGTTTTAATTTCAAGTTTTACTTCTTTTTATTTCGTAAAGATAATATTCACGGATAGTCCCTTAGTCGGTATTTACGAAACCCATGAGATGAGATGGGGTGGTGACATAAATATTGTTATCTTACTCCGTCGATTTGTATCAGTCTTTATTATCTAACAAGTCGTGTCGTTTAACAATTTACAACGTTAGACCATCGCATGTGTTGTACGATGGTAATAAACAACACTATAAATTTTCAACTGTCATTAAAAAAAGGAAAAACACTTATTTAGAATTTCTCTACACTTTTTCAAACAACAAATACCTTTTATAAAATTAAATAAAAAGTATAGTCACAGAATACTTAGGTAACAAATAAATTTAGTCCTAAATACTATATAGAAGACACTCGTAACCTAAAATATAATTCTTCGCAAAAAACTTTTTCGCATAAGACGTTGTTCTGCGAAACAGCCGACCGTAGCGAGTACTCCAAATATATGGGTAAAGTTACCCTTTATTCGAAACTTTGTAAGTGTACCTACTTTTGTACTTAAACATGATATGTTTTGTAAGCAAATAAACGTGTTCCCATATTCTATAATACGAGTTGGAAAATATAAGGACTTATAAAATTATTTTATTTTGGCTAAAGAATACAGTGTGAAGAGGAAAAAGCTTCTAAGATATTGTTTGCAAAAAACGATGGGAAAAACAATTTATGTTTTTAGAGTTGCTTATCAACTGCAGACGAACCTCATAAGGGTCTCTGGGTCAGACTGGATGCGGAAGGCGCAGGACCGTGTTCTGTGGCGCGTATTGGGAGATGCCTATGTCCAGCAATGGACTGCAATAGGCTAGTTGATTGATTGATTGATATCAACAGCAGTTGGCAAACAATCCCATCCTAATTTTTCGGATCAGCTTAACATCTTGGTGTCAGGTAAACAACTAACATCGGCGGAAGCTTTATAGAAACGAATCTTATCAATCATAACAGCCCATTAATGTCCCACTGCAGGGACGAAACTCCTTCCATGACGGAGATATAGTTGGCCTACTAATACCACGCTGGCCAGACGGATTGGTATAGGGTTTAATTTGAAGTTTTTCTTCTTTTCATTTTGTAAAAATGATATATTATTCACGGATAGTTCTTAAGTCGGTTTTTACGACAGCCATGGGATGAGACGGGGTGGTGGCATATTGTACGAATGACTCTTATATAAATTATATAATTTCGTAATTAATTAGATAGATCTCTTCAGAAGCACCTATATCTTTCTTTTTTCTTTTATAGAACTAAGTAAGGCTAAGCTACGCGTTGTAAGGGTGCCATCTTAAACCCAGGTACATCTAGGTCGTCCCGACCCCCTACAATGTCACAAACTCACAAACACACAAACTTTACCTTTTTATAATACGAATACTGGTATTAAGTTTAGTAACAATTTGTAACAACCCTCGCTACACGAGTCACAATTCCTGCGGGAGTTGTCATTTCCAAAAATAGAAATAGGTAAATGATTTTCTACCATTTTCTTTTATATATTTACCAGTTCTGCTCAAGGCAGGCAAGACAAAACAACCAGTGGTACAGTTACTAAGCAGATTACTTACCTCTTTGTTCATTTGATGCCAAAGCATAATCGTGACGTTAATCCTAGTACTGTCAATCAAACGCCTCGTTTCCTTTGATTAAGTGTTTTAATAATAAACGTTATTTAATTAACAATTTACTGCCAATTATTGGAGCGCCCTTCCTAATCGGGTTTCTAATTAAGTTGTGTTGCTAATCTTTTTTTTTTTAATTTACTGTTTGTTCCTGTATTTGCAGAGGAGAATGCGGGTTTAGGGTAGAGTTTATTTATAGGACTCTTACCTATTCTGTATTTAAGTGAATTGAACAATATTTGCTTATTGGTTTTGTTTTAAATTTACGCCCGTTTATTTATCCTTTACTCTTGGTATTTATCGAAATAATCCTCAGACATACATATTACATTGTACTTGTTCTGATTGTACTAAGAGCTTTTAGGTAATAGATAAACATACTTTATATCCTGTTCCTGTTTTTTCGTAAATACATACGAGCAAGTACATAATAATATATTTAATGCTAATAGTCTATTTGTGTATATTATGATAAATGAGCGCCGCAGAATTTACAGCAGAAGTCTGTGAGCTATACCTACCTTTGATTTAAGATTTGCATGTATGCACAATACATAAAAATCATATTATATTATATACGGTCAAATTGAGAAGCTTCCTCCTTCATTTAAAAAGGAATCACGGATAATTTAAAACTTACAACCCAATTTATAGTTAAGTACCTGACAGGGTTACTTAACTATAAATTGAAAAAGGTTTGACACCATTTATTTACGAAACAAATTTTAATAAAGCTAACCTAACTCAAAATAATACATTATAAGCAAAACTTTGTGACATTACTAGGGTACCATGTTGATTATAACTCTGTGAATGGGTTATATTCAAAACAAACTCAATTTGACGGGTATAAGGTAATATAGGCCGAGTTAGGAGTTCGATCTGAAGTTTGGCAATACATTAAATAAGTTTTGCGATTTATATTTTACTTTGAGCTAAACTGGTTTTAAAAGTGTATTGTACACTTTTACTAGCGACCAGCCCCGGCTTCGCACGGGCACCAATTAGGTACAGAATGTCCAAAGAACGTTAAGTATAGCTTCATTAGAAAGGAGAATGAAACCTTCACTAAGAGTTTTGGGCCAAAATTAAACAGAAATGAGAGTATTATCAATTTATAGCTTCACACTTATCAGTCTCGTGCTAAATCTTTTGTTAGTTTTGGCAATCTGAAATCCAAGATAATTTTTTTTTGAAGAAGATGGAAACTTCTGGGCTAAAGCCTGTACATTACTGTACAGAGTAAGGATATGCCCTAAAAATCTTTTCTATTTTATTCAAGTTCGAAACCTAATACAATTGAGTAATTTTAGTATTATTTTATTAAAAAATAGGAAAGAATTTTAAGGCATTTCCTTACTCTGTACAGTAATGTACAGGCTTTAGCCCAAAAGTTTCCATCTCCTTTCTATATTAACACAGGTTTCTCTACTATGTTATGCATGTGTTATACATAATATATAAACCTTCCTATTGAATAACTCTATCTATTAAAAAAAAAAAAAATATGGCTTTTAAAAATATAGCAAACCATCCTAATTATTACAGAAAGTAAAATGTTAAATAACGACCATACCCCACCAAACATTTTCTAGAACAATAACATAACACTTTTTTTATCTACGTTACAGTACGTTTAATACGTTACGTGTCCCGACTTGATAATAAGTTAGCCATTTTGATATTTTGTTTACGTCATAAGATGAGGAACGTAGGCGTTACAACAAAAACACAAAGATAAACAAACTCATTTGTTATATTCCTTACGTGTTTGCCTCTTTTGTGGTTGTTGAAAGAATATTTTCTCGTGATAATATATTATTTTATGGAGCTCATAATTTTCGGGGCGCTTGATTAGTTACATGTAGCGATTAAGATTTAGGGTTTAGGATAATGCTAAAGGAATGTTATTGTGCCTTGGCTATTGTTTGAGTGTTTCTAATTACTATAACTATATCATATTTAAGCATTTTTAAAAAGACTTTTGCAGGCATCGTAGCACTTTATCAGGTGATCTTTGACATACACGAAATTATAAAACACATAGTAGGTAAGTACGTCAAGACAAAAAACAGTCAGTTATGTAAAGGGGAGTAAAAGACCGTGTTGATAAAACAATACAACAGATTATACAATTTTCCCTTTTCGGAGTAGATAATAAGTCGACTCAAGGAAGTTTGATCAAATTATAAGAGTCCAACATGCAAAAAGCATTTTCTTTATAAAAAAAACCATCGAATACTAAAGCATTTTATGAAAATTTACTGCTTTTAATTTCTTTTTATAGGCTGTGGTCGCCATTATAGTCACACAAACTTTTCCAAACATTAATTAAACGGACACAAAGAACATCTAGATTCAGGACAATAATTTGTAAATTACACAAGGAATTGTGAATTATCCGTGTGGTGACGGAGTAAGAATACAATATGTCACCATCCCATCTCATTCCATGGGTGTCGTAATAACCGACTAAGGGACTATATGTGAATATTAACTTTGCATAGAAAGAAGGAAAACTTGAAATTAAACCCTATACCAATCCGTCTGGCCAGCGTGGTGTTAGTAGGCCAAGTATCCCTTCGTCACGGGAGGAGGCCCGTCGCTGCAGTGCGGACATTAATGGGCTGTTATATGATGATGATGATAACACAAGGAATTGTCCTAAGTCAGAATCAAAAGCGAAACCTCATGCACGACAGCGGCTTCCGCAACCATCGTGCCACCGAGGCCATTTTGGACTAGCAGCACAGAGACAGTTACTTTTATTATCATTTCAACTATTTATTTTAAACCAACGAAGTTAATAAATTGAGTTTCAATATCATTTCAGCGATGCCGCATAATTACAAGAATACACAGTATACTTTAATAATTTGTCAAATCGTCTCAGCAATTAAGTTAAATCAATATCGTTTACATTAAAACACAAATCTTGTTTGTGAACTCCTATAATTAATTCTCTGTGGTATAATTTGATTATCAAAGTTACTTGAACCTGCGTTTAATGGTTGAAAAATAAGTACTTTAGATAATTATATTTCCATTTATGTCTATTTCATTTAATATTGTAAAAGACACAGTTTTTGAACGTGAATCAGTGAAATCAGTAATTAGGAGCTCCGCAAAAACGACAATGGCTACAAAAAAGGCTAAAATTACAGAATTAAAGTGGCATGCCGCATAATTATGCCATGAAAAACCCGTAACGAATAGGACCTAAAATTTTTAGATTCGGAAGCAGTAAATCTTTAAAGAATACCTAAATTTATCTGTAAATGTCTTTCGACTGATATAGCTAGATATTATAAATAGAAAAAAACATATCGATAATATTTTGAATTGAACCGAGAATGGAATTTTTTTCATAACGCCGTAAAATACTAAATATTTTTTTATTAATAACAGAGTAAACAACAAATCCGCATTCTTCCGTGAAACAAGCGTTTCCAATAAAGTTCCTTTCTCGATTCATTTCCCTTTAACCACGAGGAGACATCCTTTTTCCAGCCTCATGTCCGTTCTCTTGACGGTATGTTGCTTATTGTTACCTATAGATTGATTTTGTATTTATTTAGTTTTTATTTAAGTAATTTAAACGGAGGACTAAGTTTTTTACAATTATTTAGACTCGTACTATACATATTCTATGTTAAACGTTACATCCCAGTGGTTTTTAAATAAATAAAATAAAATAAACATTCTTTATTTCAGAATTTTACATTCCTTAATATTAATATTAATTTTAATTTTTACGACCCATGGGATGAGATGGGGTGGTGACATATTGTATTCTTAGTCCGTCACCACACGGACAACATAGGTGATTACATAACCGTAATTAGTAGCAACAATTGTTGAATTTAATACACAAGAAGCGTTTGGCATCTAGCCAGCAGCAATACTGGCCAAACATGTTATACCCAAAAAGGTAATTAGCATAGCCATGTACAGTACATGGTCTTATAGTGTTAACTACAAAGTGATTAGAAAGGGCATGATATTGTGTTAATTTGAAGATAATTGTCTCTACAAAAGCAAACGAAATAAACTTCTTTTGGTCTAAGTAGAATAAAAAGGTTATCATAAAAGCCTATTAATGTCTCTCTGCATGGACGGGCACGTGATGAAGGGATACTTGGCCTACTAACCAGACCGATTGGTAAAGGGTTCAATTTCAAGTTTTCCTTCTTTTTATTTCGGAAAGATAACATTCACGGATAGTCCCTTAGTCGGTTTTTACGGCACCCCTGGGATGAGATGGAGTGGTGACTTTTTGTAAGTATTTTTACTCTGACCCACCAAGTATAGGGTTAAGTTTCACACAATGACTGGAGGTTTTGTATTTGGTAGTTAATTTATTCTTTTCATTTTAGCTTAGGTATAGAAATTGAAGTCGTTCAATTAAAAATTTAGTTTGGTGCCTGATTTTTGTGAAAGCAAATTCCTAGGGCCTAGTTAGGCGTTAGCAAGATTTGGGGAGCTTCAAGAAACGAGCATACTCCCTTCTTAAAGGTCAGCTACGCATCTGTGATTCCTCTGGTGTTGCGGGTGTCCATAGGCGCCGGTGATAACTTACCATCAGGTGACCTGCTGGCTCATTTTCTCCCATCATATAAAAAAAAGCAAGGATCTGGTAACAAGTAATGGCAAACTGAAATAATTATGAAACCTTGAATTTTTAACTCTACCCAAAATCAGTAACTCTAAATCCCACTGTAACCAAAATACTTCAAAGAATAATACCATTATTGTTATATTTCACAAACAACACAATACCTATTGTGGTTTCTTTTCCAGTACGAGACAAAATGCAACAACAAAGAGAAAAATATTTTGTTCCTGTCCCATCCACAAAGCAGCTCAACCCTCACGTATGGATGCAATTTAGTAATGTCCACAATATTTTATTTATAGTTCAAAATATCGTGGTTTTGAAGAAATTCTTTGAGTCTGATATGTACCTATTTTATTTGTTATTGCCAGACTATTCTGAACCTTAAGCTATCTTAAGAGGCTTTTGAAATGTGTGTAGTAATATCTGAGGAATAGAAATGCATGAGCAATAAATATGCACATAAATACTTTTTGAAACATGAGGTGTTGGTATTAAAGATGTGTATGTATGAGGCTTTTGCTATGACTGTAGATATCAAACTAGTTATTTTTATACCTTTACAAGACCGTTAATATTCTACTCAAGGATCAAGTCACCCCAGTTATTGAGACCAATTTAGTCTACTAATACCACGGTGGCCACACAGATTAGTATAGGATTACAAAAATTTAACAAAATATACCGAAAGTTGTTTTTTGATTATTTTATACGCTGATTTTTTTTATAAGCTTTGTAACAGTTGATACAAATAACGCTTCAATTCGGGAATTGTTAATATTTAAAGATTAAAAAAAAACAATGTTCTAAATAAGATTCCAAATTCAAGTTGGTCAATCCTAGTGCATGTCAACCTCATTCGTGATCGCTCCGGTTCGCATGTGTTCTGGTTTTAAATTGTCTACCTGAGTTTGGCAGTCACTAAAACTGCAAATAGAAAAGTTTAAAAATAAATGTAAGAAGTTTAATATAGAGAATAAGACTAGAGCTTAAAACTATATACTTATTTAGCTTTTCAATCAAACATGTCACAGTGTAAAAGCAAACTATCCACATTAAATTACTTACAAGGTTTATATAGATAGATTTTGTTTCCATAATTTTTAAAGTATCGCAGTTCAGTATTAAAACTTTCGACACAGGTAGTACTTCCCGTTGTCATTAGCATGCGCGCTAATCTTCAGTTTATATAATATTTATTGCTTTTGTTTATCAAAATAAATAAAAAAGTAATGAGGTTCGAGAGGGGTAAGAGTCCCGCCGCGAGTGCTAATTTTTTCCATTGTTTTCCTTCTTTTCGGATTCTTCTTTTCAAAAAAGTAACGCTCAAAATTTATGAAGCTCGAGACAGGGATCAATCCTATGTCTATAATATTTGCCTCAGACTTATTACCCGATAGGGCACCCAAACCGTTACGTTTGTATCCAAAAAAACCATATTTATCCTACAATTCAAACAAATGTTTTGAGTTCAATGGCCCGCTAGACGATTGCACTGCGTTTTGATCCTTTTGGGAGTAGAATTAAAAATATAATGTTTGAATTAAACGTCTACTATCCTATCTACTTGAAAATAATATATTTATAAAGCTACTTAGATGCATTGTCTGAAGTGTAGCAGATAGATTGTCTACCGAATTTCGTTTGTATTTACAAAGCGAATAAACTTTTAATTTTTTTATTAAAATTATTTTTTTACTGTGCATCGTAAATAAGTAAACAGTCTATTTTAGTTATACGTTTAATTTGAACATGTAATAACTGAAACAAATGGTAGATTTGATCAGGCATTAATACAAAATCTAGGTAACTATCTACATAAGATCTTATTTTAATTAATATCATAATAACTACAATTAAGACTTAATTGCGATTACCTACCTATCATTTTACCACCGAGACGCCAGCAACAGAAAACAAAAAGGGTAAAGTAATGCTTGTTATCAAAATAATAATACAACACTTACGCAACAAAATTTAAACGCGCGAGTTAAAGGTACGTAAAATTTTAATGAAAAACTTTACTTTGAAAGTTGTATAAATTTAAGAAAACAAACACAACTGATTTAAAGTTAAAATATTCTGTCTTCCAGTAGCTTCGTAATTATTCAACTTGAAGAAACATGTGACATGCTTAGCGCTCTTAATTGTTAAGGAGATTGTACATTACATTTTGGAAAAGTTATAAACTTAAAATTAATGAAATGAAATTTAGAAAATCTCCGTGTGGTGACGGAGTAAGAATACAATATGTCACCACCCCATCTCATCCCAGGGGTGTCGTAAAAACCGACTAACGGACTATCCGTAAATTATCTTTACGAAATAAAAAGAAGGAAAGCTTGAAACTAAATCCTATACCAATCCGTCTAGCCAGCGTGGTATTAGTAGGCCAAGTAACCTTCCGTCAAGGAAGGAGGCCCGTCCCTGCAGAGGGACATTAATGGGCTGTTATCATGTTATAAAATTCAACGTTTTGTGAATACTAATTTTTTGTATAAATTAAAAAGGGGTGGTAGCTAGGTTTATTACACAACATAAGCTAATACTTACAGGTGTTTATTACCGTTTTTCTTACACATTTTAAATCTACTCCAAAAAGATGCAAGTCAAAATAGAACCTACTTAGTGTTTTTTTTGGGGTTTGGGTAAACTTTAATTTTGTTTTTTATTTCATTTTTAATTAAAATAGTGACTACGTTATTTTGAATTCTTTTTTCTAGTCCCAAACTAAGCAAAGCTTCTACTATACTTGACAACGGATAAACATACTTAAATACTTTATTTCCAGAACACTGCAGTCATGTTATATAACCACTACGCCACAGGGGTCGTCAAATGACATAGCTACTACGAGTATGTACTACAGTTTATTATAACTAATAGAATATTACAGTTTACTTATTTATTTCTTAATTTTATTTCGTTGGGAAACTGTTAGATGTGACTGTCGAGGCCTTTTTCCAGCATGGGATGTTTGTTAGATATGGTGATGACGATCATGATTTATAAAGTAATATTGAACGAATAAAAAACAAATAAGTAAAACACAAATTAGTCGCTAATCCATACTAATATAATAAATGGGAAAGTGTGTCTGTCTGTTTGTCTTTCTTTCACGGCATAACGGAGCGACGAATTGACGTGATTTTTAAGGAGACAGTTGAAGGGATGGAGGTTAACATAGGCAACTTTTTTTTTGTCTTCTGTGTTCAGGAAAGGGGAACAGTGCTACCCCAAATTCGACGCGTGCGAAGCTGCGGGTAGTGGCTAGTAGAAAATAAACTTATGAAAATTCTGTTTTCTACTTCTAATTATATTTAAAATCTAACTTAAACTTAAACAAGTAACAGGTGTACAATACTATCAAGACGACAGCAATATTAACTTGTTCTCAACTTATGTGACTTACAATTAATATTAGTTATTCTGCATGTACTACATGTCACACACTACAGTTAGTTTATGTGATAAACTGAAAGCGCTGTTTATTATAGTTATAATGTTTTTATCGTTGATAAAAAGACAAAAAAAATAAAAAAAATCTATAGGACAGAACAGACACTATACAAATTATTAATTAATAACCTGCTATTTAAATCATAACAGCCCATTAATGTCCCACTGCAGAGACGGGCCTCCTCTCGTGACGGAGGGATACTTGGCCTACTAATACCACGCTGGCCGGACGGATTGGTAAAGAGTTTAATTTTTTACGACACCCATGGGATGAGATGGGGTGGTGACATATTGTACTCATAGTCCGTCACCATACGGAGAGCAGCTATTTAAATAAATTTAAAAAAATCCGAAACCATTTAATTATGCGAGAAAAAAATGATAGATGATGAGTCTGGGAACAGCATGGCGATGAATTTCTGCTAGAGCCATTCTTGATATACCGTTGAATAAAGCTAATCCGTGTGACTAATGAAACAGGCTTTCCATTGTTTTATACAAAGACTGTCATTAAAAGAACTCGACCTTTCTCAAGTCACCTGTCAATTCCTTGTAAGATCTTTCCCCTAGGTCTTATTCACACTATACCTACTCATAATCTCCCAAGGGTTTTCTCTACTTGTACAAACTATCAGTCAGCAGGGAACAGCAAAACTTAGTTAAGCGTGAATTTTAAGCATTCACGTTTAATTTATGCTTACTAAAACGTTCGACTTTCAAAAGGTGTGACAACCAAACGTTTTATGATTGCGGCTTAACACGGCTTTAAGTCCGGAGTTAAATATTAATGACATAAAATGCTTGAATGTTGAAAATTAATCTTGAAAATATATTTCGTATGTAAATTAGGGTTCATATTTAATAATGTACAGGGTATTTAGAAAGGTTTTTGGGTATTTAGTTTTAAGGATGAGCTTAATGAGTTGTTTGGTGGGTCGTTTATAGGACACTGTATGTAATTTTTTGTTTCATCGTCACTACAAAATTTAAGCAGTGACCTTGTCATACTTTCGTTGTTTGAAGAACAGTTATTTTAAATCTCTTTCCTTAAAATGGGAACTAGTAACAGAAAAAATAAGTCAAATTGAAAAAATGCAGCGAATGAAACATTTCGTTTGCAATTTATGTTAAGTTAAATATTAAATGTCCTGCGCGGGATTCAAATCCACGACCTCGTACTCGGCAGCCTCAAGTACGACCGTCTTGCCACCAAGGCACAAGTAATTATTGATACGAATAATACCAAATTTTATACGCGATATCACTTAATTGAGACCGAGACTCGGCAAACGTAGTATAGGACACCCTCCACCTAGGTGGACCGACGGCCTCATAAAGGTTTCTGGATCGGACTGAATGCGGAAAGCGCAGGACCGAGTTCTGTGGCGCGTGTTGGGAGAGGCCTTGTTGTCCAGCAGTGGACTGCAATAGGCTAGTTGATTGATTGATTGATCACTTAAGAGCGTTTATAGGGCTCACTAGCGCCGCCAATAGAAAAAAAATCATAATTCACTAATAAGATAAATAATGTTAAATGTTGATAACAAAGTCTTGAGAAAAGGCAATAAAGTATTTGTATAACACACTCTCAACGTTTGAAATGTTTTTCAATTAAATAAATAGTGCATTATAAACAAAAACGGCCGTTTTTTTTTCGAATGCGAAATTTAACTAATTAAAAAACATTTAAAGTGTTGAGAGTGTGTTATACAAATACTTTATTGCCTTTTCTCAAGACTTTGTTATCAACATTTAACATTATTTTATCTTATTTGCGAATTAGGATTTTTTTTCTATTGGCGGCGCTAGTGAGCCACGTAAAGGCCCTTAATTCAACATCACTCGATAGTTATTTTAACAATTGAGCAAGGCCACGTTTTAAAACGCAAATAAAATAAAAGAGTTTTATTGTTTTTACTGAAACACGGTCACGCCTTGTATTAACCAAATACATGAAAGCAGTTTTATTCAAAGCGATGACTATAACGGAAAATAAATATATTTATTACGTTTGTTATTTTAAACTGTAATTTCAAAACTGCAAATTTCAATGTTGATTTTAATAAATAGGTACCTAAGTACTTAAACACAGTTTAAATAAACAATATATAAACTTTATGTAAAAAATAATAGAAACTTTTATTCTGTGACGTTGGTATTGAGTAAATAATTATACTATTGTACATAAAAAATACACAAAACAATGAAAAAGTACTCATGTCATAGACTAAATAGTTTGCTTAGAATGGAAATCATACTTAACTATGCTTGCGTTGCTACGCTCATGTGACACACGACTTCGTCACAGAGATCGTCGAAAATTCATCGCTTAAGCCCGATTTACACATCGACAAGTACCTACAGTAGCGAGTTAAGTAGGTTAAGTAGTAAATTGTTGATTAAGTTGATTTAAATAGATCTCCATCCTATCTTTTGGCGAGTCGCGAGAGAGGGGGCTACTTCGTACTTAACTCGCCAAAAAATAGGAAGGAGATATATTCTAATTAACTTAATCAACAACTTACTACTTAAATCGCTACTGTACTTGTCGATGTGTAAATGAGGCTTTAACTACGTTACTTATGCTACACCTACCCCTAAATATGATTTGTAATTATATGCTTTTCCATGTTTTCTTATTTATTTTTCATAATATTATAAATATAAACTCCTTTCGAATCTAAAATGGTGATACATATTCTGTTAGATAGTGTTACCAGCATAATAAAACATGACACATGTCTATCTGATACAGAGGAAAAATACCGTGATTTTATGAAAGAAAAAAAAATAAGGTGTGTTTGAAATCCTTTGCTTACCGCCTCGTTAGACAAAGGCACACAACCTGTGTTTGTGGAGTGCGGTTGCCGTTTTCAGCTTTATTTTTATTTAATACCTTTGTAGGTGTTTGTTTGTAAAAAAATTAAAAATAGACGTTATTTCTTAACTTTTTTATGAAGAACAAATTAATGTTCAGTACTAGGGATGCAGTTTTGAGGGCTGAGAACGGAAGCAGGCTGCTTGGACCCCTTGAATCAGTGACCCCCAGAAACGAGTTAAAAAGACAGAGTGGTATTCCAGCAAAAAAACAATAATAATGTATTTAACCAATCACACAATGTCGTCTAGTCCTAAGCAGGACTTGAATTATGGTTAATAGACAAAAATATTGCTTCACATAGGAAACACCCAGACTAAGGCAAACATTTATGATCTACGATAATAAATAATAATAATAAATAAATCATTTATTTCTCTCAAAAAGGTAAGTACATTTGAGTTTTAAAATAGATAGTGTAGACATTAACCTTAGTGTAAGCTGGAGTTTGTAAAAGGTTCCAAACCTGTGTGATAAATCTCCAGGCTCTCTCATAAATAGTGATGACACAACATAAGTTACAGATATTATAAATAATACTTTACAAATTTATACTTTTTTAGAAATAGTTTCTTTTAATAATTTGAAATAAATAAAAAATACTAACTACTAAAAATAAGTTACGTTACAAATGTTTACAAATACAGTAAATTTTAGTTTACTTACATTATTTATAAAGATAAACTCAATATCGTGTACAGTTACATTAATCATAATAATTCTTATAACACAAAGTAGCAAATCTTTACGGTAGTTGATGGATGAACATGAACAGAGGGTTAACGTCGAGTTTTGGGACACCCTGTATATCAATGCAATGCAATAAAATATATCACAATAATTTTAAACGAAAAATATACAATACAAAAATTTCCAAGACCATTCTATTGTATAAACTCACGTTTTCTTTTTTCAAGTATACTTTCAAATCAAGTTGAAGTTGTAACCTTTCGTCGAGTTCCGCCATGAGTGTTGAGAGGCCCACTTGTACCTCTCTTTGAATTTCCTCTCTCTGTATACGCAGACACCTTTTTACGTTATTCATCAGTTTGTGAACGTAATGAAAAGAAAGGAATCAACATGTTGCTTTACGGTGTGATTTCACTTATTTATTGCTTTATATATACTCCGTGTGGTGAGGGAGTAAGAAAACAGTGTGTCACCACCCAATCTCATCCCAGGGGTGTCGTAAAAACCGACTATCCGTGAATATTATCTTTACGTAATAAAACAAAAACAAAATAAAAAAAGAAGGAAACTTGAAATTAAACCCTCTATCAATCCGTTTGGCCAGCGTGGTAATAGTAGGCCAAGTATCCCTCCGTCACTGGAGGAGGCCCGTCCCTGCAGTGGGACATAAATGAGCTGTTATGATTATTGCTTTATTATTTTTTGAATTTTTAATCTGTATATAATATTTAACTTCCTCGGGTACCTGCGTGGCGCTCCCTCTAGCGGCTTACGTGCTAGAGGTCGCGGTTTCAAATCCCGTACACCAGAACAATTTTTTTGAGCGAGCTGACTTTGGATATTCTTTATTTGTTTAATGTTTGTAAAGTCCTGGCGACACTTGGCATATTCTCTGGCGTGGGAGATATCTTATAATGTAAAAAAAATACATCGAAAAAAACTACGTAGTATTTAGTATTGTCTTCATTAATGAGGTCACAAATAAAAATAGTACTGGTCAAATAAAGTTAAATCACCCATATTACCACTATGAGATACAGGGGAAGGCGTGACAGACTAAGTACATAATAAATAGACAATGCAAGAAGTACTTCAAAATAAATTTCATAAAGATGCTTTTCGATTGCACAATGTTCACACAAGTAGGTATAGCTTGGAACAAAGTGCAAAGGTGCACTCATACTATTTCTAAGAAACAAAATCTTTCTACAATACGACCGGTATTCTTTGATTCGTATATTTGAATATGGAAAAATGGAATGCAATTTTCGAATAGGTTTTCTAACAGATTTCTGCGACCGTTCGGTTTGAGTTTTGAATTTTGTAAAGTGCTTTTATATTTGCGTTAGGACAAGCTTCGGATTGTTAGGGAATTCTATGTTAATATATTTCATACAGGACTTGGTTGGTGGACATGGTTGTGTTTGTTTGCATGGCTTTTTTAGGTAGTATAAATTATAATGAATGGGTTTTGAATAACTTTTGTGTCATTAATGTCCCACTGCAGGGACGGGCCTCCTCCCGTGACAGAGGGATACTTGGCCTACTAATACCACGCTGGCCTGACGGATTGGTGTAGGGTTAATTTCAAGTTTTCCTTCTTTTTATGTAAAGGTAATATTCACAGATAGTCCATTAGGCGGTTTCTACTTCGCCATAATAACTCACAATCACTGAAGGAGGTTTATGTCTGCAGTGTGCCATGATAAATTATATATTTTATTAAATTACACTCGAAAGTAATATAGATAATATTATTATAAATATTTAATAGTATTTATCTTTTCAACTAATTTGTATGAAGTACCACATTGGGCATACATTATTGTTTTTAGTTTAATTTCATTGAAATAGTTTGATTATAAATTCTCGTAAATGAAATAAACTATTTAATTAACTTCGATGTTTGTTATTAACTTACTTGTTTTAATTAATATGTTTGAAGTATAGGAGTTTGTCGAACTATGATTTGGTTTGTTAATGTATACATTTTACTTGTGAATGACTTTTCACTTCTAAGTATTTAATTCAATATTTACTCGATTGTGCCAAAAGGAGGGAAATGTTTTTTTTTACAGAGTATGTATGTATCTCTTAATCGCTAAACTCTTATTTTGTATTTTGTTTTACGTAAAATAATGTGAAAACAGGAATGCATTTTAGTATCACCAAACTTTTTCTTACTTATATTTGCTATAATCTGAAGAATTAGAAAACCCCTCACACGTTGGACCGACGACCTAGCTAGGATACCAGGAAGCCGAGGCATGAGGGAGGCACAGGATCGTACAAGGTGGCAATATTTGAAGGAGGCCTATGTCCACTGTCCAGCAGTGGACGCCGATTGGCTGATATGATTTTTTATAATTTAGCATGTAAAGAAACACTTTCGAGTCGCTACCAGTGGCCATTTTTCTTTGTAACCGGCTTGGAGGACACCATTGAAGACCTTACAATCGGTCAAGCAAACCTAATGAATTAAAAATATAAAAGGGCCTAGCGTGGTGAGATTAGTAAATAATCGATGTATATTGCGATACAGCCATTTTATGTCATCATTGATTTACGACGTTACGTACGATCTTACACTTTCAGCTATACTTAATGATTAATCGAGTTCACGCAGTGTCTTTATACTGTCTAATGATTAATGATGCCGAACTCATTTAAGACTATGTCTTGACATGATGGTGACGGAATTTTAATGTAAGTTACGCAGTTCAGGGTTGAAATTAAGAATCCAAATTGTTAGTTTCCTACCAAATTTGGATAGCTAGAGACGGAACATAGCAGACAGTTAAGGTGACCGCTAACGCGTTGTAAGGGGGCCTCCATAAACTTACATCTGGGTCGTAAGTCCCAGACGCTGTTATGCAAGTGTTCCGTCCTCTATCACGCGATGGACCCGGCACCCGCACGGAGAATCCATGGAATGCTAAGATAAGTCTTACTTTAGTTAATTAGTTTTAGTGTGTATCTTACTGACTTCTTCATGTTTTGGTCTGAAGCAAATAAAGTCTTGTTTTTCAGCCTATCTATCAGCCATCTCTTAGAACATCGTACCTACTAAATTTGCACTTTAACAATTTGAAGTCTAATGAGCTAAGCAATTAGGCTTCATGTTATTTTACATTAAGGCGATCTCTGTGGCGCAGCTGGTATATTACGTCTGGGGTTCGATTCCCGCTCAATGCAAATCTTTGTGTGCATGGACATGATTGTTTGCATTGGTCTGAGTGTTTTCTAAGTATAGTAATGTATGTTTTTACAAAAAAATATTATTCAAGTATGTTTATCCGTTGTCTAGTACCCATAGTACAAACTTTGCTTAGTTTGGGACTAGGTGGCAATGTGTGAATGTGTGAGGATTATTTATTTATTTAATATTTATTCATCTGTAGAACAGCTTTTGTGTTTCCCTCATTTCTCAGTTCTTGATCCTTCAAGAGAGGCGTAAAATGTTCTTAGTAACGACCACCTGTGCAGTTATCAGAACGCTTATTGTGGTCAATATTGATTCACTTTACTGATTGGTTAATAGCAAACTGTAACTTGCATTCTCACGAGCTGTTTTGAATAATTGTCACAGTAATTATGAGAGTCTTGATTTATCAATAAAATTTCTTAGAAAAAAATAAATTTATGGTATCAATGCCATTAATCATTATCATCATACTAGCCCATTAATGTCCCAAGTTATATTATAAGACATGAATTTAGGGCTAGCTACCATTCGGACACATGATGATTCGGACACAAAATGTTATGACACCTTAGATTATGGATAAAAAAATTATGAGACAAAATAGAGAACCATACCACGCTGGTCAGACGGATTGGTATAGGGTTTAATTTCAAGTTTTCGTTATTTTTATTTCATAAAGATATAATAACGGGTAGTCCCTTAGTCGTTTAGATGAGATGGGGTGGTGATATATTGTATTCTTACTCCGTAACCACACGAAGGAATGTATATTTATAATTTTTTTGCCATAAATATTTTTCTTCAACACCACACATTTTTAATCAACAACAATTTTTATTTACATTACTACAACTAACCTATCTTAGCGTTATTTTTCAAAAGAGTAAAAATAGTACGTACCTACATACCTAGCACGAGACCAACGTCCAAATTGCACATTCAACTAGCTAACTAAATTGTCGCTTGCTCGTAACGCTAATAGAATGTGTAACTACAGAATAACTACATTAACTTTGCACAAGGAGCCATTTTAGATGCTTGGTTTGTAGATTTTTTAATAACTTACATAAACATCACATACATTTGTTTATTTATTTATTTTAAGGGTCTCCAACAAAGGCAATACACATTAGAAATTAATATAAAAAACTACATAAACATTTCGTGTATTCCTTCAAAAACAGGAAACCACAGCATGCGAATAAAAAAACAAACTAAAATAATGACAAACTCTAAATTAAAAACAAATATTAGACATATAAATTTAAAAAATTAATTAAAATAAGAAATCTAATTAAAGATGTAGGTAATTTATTAATGTTTATAAACTTTTCTAAATATCTTTTAAATTTCATTGAGTACGAGCGATATTGTTCGACCGCAACGGTCGGACTTAAAAACAACAAATACAAGTTTTAAAATATTTAAACTTGTCTTTGTGAGGTAAAATGTAACCTTATCTTATAAGCTAGTTTTTTAAATATAATACTGAATTATTAAACAGTTTCACACATTAGTACTAAGAATTAGTATATTATTATCTTATCGTATAATATTATCTATTACCCCTTATCAGATGTGTTATGACTAAAATATTGCAGTAGGTAAGCCGACTGAAAATAAAATAATTAGCAATAACAGTCTGGACGACGAAAAACATTTTAAGCCATAATAGGATAGTTCGATCGGAGTTGAACAATCTAAAACTTTACTACTCCAATAAAATTTGTATTAAAAACTAACTAAAACTAACAAACTAACGATACCTTTTAGTTTTTAGTAACGAAATACAAAAACAGAAATAACTATCCGTGGATTATCTAATTAGAGTTTATGTTTCTAACTAGGTTGTTGGTAAATATTGATATAGGTACTTAGTTGTTTGTCTAAGTTCTGAAGAACCTACGTAAATAAAAGATTTTAATTTAAGTCTTTGTAAACTGGATTTACTTTTGTTGCCCTAGCGAACGCAGAAGCGACGCAGAAGTCAACAAGTGAGGTAGTATCTAGACCAGGATCTACACGAAAAAATACACGCAAGCGAACATCAACGGATAGGGTTTCTCCGATTTCTCCAGCCATATCGATCTCACAAGAACCGGTCCGAACGGAAAAAACACCTCAAAAACAACAAATCTGTATAATAAGTAGCAATAAAACTAATAAAATTTTATCCATAGCTGAAGAAACATTCCCGAATCACCAAATATGTCATTATTTGACACAAAACTGCGGAATAAGGACGCTCATAAGCGGCTTACAGGTAAAACTTAAAAACTATACCTTAAATGACCATTGTGTGATACTTATTGGCGAAGAGGACTTTAGATGTTCAAATAATTATGTGGAGTTAGTGTACAGCATACGTGAAACACTTTCAAAAATAAATCACACAAATATTATTCTGTGTGTACCTACTTACAAACTAGGAGACCTAAGAAATATGTATAATTTTAGAGTAGAAACATTTAATAACCTTTTATATTTAGATATGCAGACTTATAACTACGCCATTTTATTTGATTCTAATTTGAACTTAACTTGTGATTATGAAATGTTTAAAATGTACAACGGAACTCTCAACAATAATGGTATGAGAAATTTATTTAAAAATCTTTATTTTATAATATGTGATAATTTTAGTTTTATAAGAGAACATGATGCATCCTCCCCACACTCATACACAGATGGAAATGCAAATGAATTGTTTTTTCTCTAACAAATTTGTTAACACCTTACACCAAAATATTGCAGGCTTAATAACTAAAACCGATGATCTCATTGTATGTCTAGATGAACTAGTGATAAAACAAATAGAAATAGATATTTTGTGTATTACAGAGCATTTTATAATAGAAGGTCATGAAAATAATTTATGCGTGCCAAATTATTGTCTTGCTGCATGCTTTTGCAGAAAAGATAAGAAAAGAGGGGGAGCATGTATCATGGTCAAAAATTGTATTCAGTGGAAGGCACTACCACAAATAGCAAAGTTATCTTCACCTGGGAAATTCGAATGTTGTGCTATTGAACTTATAAACTATAACATGGTAATTGTATTTATCTACAGAGTACCTAACAATAATAATTTGAATGACTGTCTTGGTATACTTGAAACTCTCTTAACTAAGATAGTAAAATTACATTATAAAAAAGTTGTTATTGCGGGAGATTTTAATGTTGATGTACTGAAGCATAATAATCATACAAAAGATCTGGAATGTCTACTTTTAAGCTTCAATCTCGAATTGGCAATTAAACAACCAACTCGCATGGCTAGTTTGACCTGTATTGACAATTTCGCACATAATTTTAATAAGGTATGTAAAACTGAAATACTGGAGTTCGCACTATCAGATCATACCGCACAATTAATACAGTGTCCAGTACCTAAAGTTAGCAAGATACCATTTTGGTATATATTTCGTAGAGACATTAATAATAAAGAGAACATAGATAAATTTAAGAGCTATATAAAAAGTATGTCCTTTTCTGATGTCTATAACACTGAAGATCCTAATCAAGCGTACAGTGCTTTTATAGATACATTTAAACTACTTTACGAGCAATGCTTTCCTATTATAAAATTTAAAGTACATGCAATAAAAAGGCCTAAATGGGTATCAAAAGGAGTTAAATTGTGTAGTAGGAATAAAAGAAAACTATTGTGGAAAGCTAGACTTAAGCCTAATGCTAATAACAAATTAAAATACAAAAAATATTGTAGGTTATACAGAAAAATTATGAACTTGACACAAAAGTCACAAAATGATTTCAAAATCAAAAATTCAGAGAATAAGTGTAAAACAACATGGCAAATTATTAACCAGGCTAAGTATAACATTCCCAAACACTACATCAAACAAATACAGTTGAATAATCAGACAATAACAAACACACAGACTATTACAGAGTCTTTTAATAATTATTTTGTGGATAAAATAAAGCCAACTATAGCGTCTAACACGAAACAAACCCATAGAAAAATAGACAGTCAGTTTAAATCAATGTTTATGGCGCCTTGTAATTCAATTGACATACATAAAATAGTTATGTCCTTAAGAAGTACTAGCAGTGTAGGCTATGACGAGATTAGCACAAATATCCTAAAATGTGTAAGTGAGGAAATTTGTGGTCATCTAAGCTACTTAATAAATCTTAGTATAGTTGCAGGTATTTATCCAGAAGCTCTAAAAAAATCTATCATAAAGCCTTTGTTCAAAAAAGATAATAGAGAGTTAATGGAATGTTATAGACCGATTTCTCTTATTCCAGTAATTTCAAAAGTCTTCGAAAAATATATTTATAATGAATTGTACAAATATCTAGAAAAAAATAACATTCTGTGTGATGAACAGAAAGGATTTCGTAAAATGAGATCTATAAATATGGCAATTTACGAATTTATATGTAATATCACTAATAATGTAGATAAACGAACACCTGTCTGTGCAGTATTCTGTGACATGACCCAGGCGTTCGACTATGTAGATCACGGCTCCCTTGTAAACAAGCTAGATGCGTATGGGATTAGAGGTAATGTTCTCAATTTGTTCAAGTCATATCTAGATAGCAGGAAACAGATAACTGAAATTAGTAGAATTAATGTAGTTAAAAAGGTTGAAGAGATATTTCATTCATCAGAACGCATTGTAAATTATGGCGTCCCACAAGGAAGCGTCCTAGGACCACTTTTATTTATTCTTTACATAAATGATTTACCAAAATATATACAGCATTCTTTAACGCTTTTTGCCGACGACAGCACGATCACAATACCTTGTGAAGATACAAATACATACGAACAGGACATCAATAACTCTGTACATTCAATGGTAAGCTGGCTAGACAGTAATAATTTAATAATTAATTTAAAAAAAACGAAAATTATGCACTTCAGTCAACGTTCAATGGTTTCAAATAATCTAAATATCCAATATAATCATGAAGCAATTGATAAAGTAGAAAACATTAAATTTCTTGGTTTACAGATCAAAAATTAATAGATCAAAAATTAAACTGGAAACCGCATATAGAATCCCTTTGTAAAAAAATAAGCTCTTCAAGCTATGCTCTTTTCTCACTATCTCGAAAAATTAACACAGATGCACTTTTAACTGCTTACTATGGTATGGTTGAAACCCACTTACGATATGGTGTAATATTTTGGGGCAATTCAACTGATAAGGAGATCGCATTTAAGGCCCAAAAACGATCCATACGAGCCATGTTCAATTTAAAAACTACTGACAGCTGTAAATTATTTTTTAAAAGTCATAGAATATTATCTTTGCCCTCATTATATATTTTAGAAATGGCCCTATTTGTAAAAAGGAATCCACAATATTTTACACGGATGGCTGATATCGTACCTCGAAATCGGCGTGACGATACGAAACTATCTCTTCATCCTGCGCGAACCACTTTAATGCGCAAAAGTGTCTGCTGTATGGCACCAATAATTTATAATAAGATTCCTAAAGATTGGAGAAACTTAGAAAATATAACTCAATTTAAAAAAACTTTGAAAAACTTCTTAGTTGACAAAGTGTATTATAATATTGACGAGTTTTTGGTTGAAAAGCATTTTGTATGATTTTTTAGTTATGTTTATGTTTTAAGTGTATAATTTTATTGTTATTATTTTTTATTTTATTCTGATTCACTTGTTATTTTGTAATAATTTTATTTCAATTGTTATTTCCTTTTCTTATTATTTTTAGATTTAAGGTAAAAGTACCTACTTAATATGATTTTTGCATGCCGAATGGTGAAATATGGCAGGTCTAAATAAAAACTGTACCATCACATTGTATTAACCCATATTTGCAAAATAAATATCTTTATCTTTATCTTTATCTTTATCTAGTCTTCTAGGCTAGATTTCATAAACACGAGCTGTTAATTTAATTAATTGAACACGCAGCACTTAATAATTTATTTTTATTCCGAACCACACAGCTTAACTAATAATAAAACAAATGCATAAATAATAGCTACTGCCCGCGTGGTGACGGAGTAAGAATACAATATGTCACCACCCCATCTCATCCCATGGGTGTCGTAAAAGCAGACTTAGGAACTATTCGTAATTATCTTTACAAAGTAAAAATAAGAAAAACTTGAAATTAAACCCTATACCAATCCGTCTGGCCAGCGTGGTATAAAGAGGCCAAGTATCCCTCCGTCACGGAAGGAGGCCCGTCCCTGCAGTGGGATATTAATGGGCTGTTATTATGACACAGCTTAACTAATAATAAAACAATTGCATAAATAATAGCTACGATTTCTGCTTACAGATAAATCTAATACAGAATTATCACTAGTATTAAAATTTGATTATCCCATAGCAGAAGAAGCCTTTAACCCTTTAGCGATGAATGCGAGTTCATTCTAATACCACACCGTTATGTTGGGTTGGTAAGGATATGTTTTGAGATTTCCTTCTCTTTGCAATGTAAGATAAGGTTTATGAATTTAACTTTGCTAGGAGATTAAAAAAGGTGTCCAATAAATTAAAAAATTGATTGGAAATATCTTAGTAAATATTCGCAATGAGTAATCCGCAATGCAGTCGTCAAATAAGAAAGAACCATTCCTTATATTACCTAACCAAATATTAGGCTACCTGAGTAAAATAGAGTCATGTAATTTAATTATAATTTGAAAATCAAACTTAATACCTATTAATAGAGTTCAAATTTGAATGTTACGTTGGTAACCTCTGCCTTGGGAAATTTTATACTTTTAACAGAAAATTTTAGAGTGCCACGTTCTGGAATGAGGCTCTTCCCCTGTTATTAGGTAGTTACGAACTAATTAAGTTGTTGAAAATGTTATCGTTGTAGGATTACATTGTCATTCGCTTTGTACGTTTGCATATCTATGAGGGCATGGGGCATATAGGTATTTGTTTTGGTACCTATATCTGAATGGCTCTGTATAGTTTTTATTTATTTATTTATCAATACCAGAAAAATACTGCAACAAAAATAATAAAAATGTGCTAAGGCTAAATCAAAAATATGTTACTTTCCAGCATTTTTTTCAAACACGATATTAAAAGTATGTTCATATTTGAATCCCAATTCTTTGTTCGATCCCCAAATTATTATCCTGAGTCCGTATTGATGTTGGTAAAAGTCCCAGGGCATGGTCCCTAGTAAAAACTTAAAAAAATAACTATAAAAGCAATACATACCTACTTAAAATAACTCTACTAAAAGTCTGACAGTATCCGCCAAAAAGACGTCCACTTTTATATTATACTAGCTGACCCGTGCCCTCTCGTTGGGAGGCGAAAAAAATGCGTCCGATTTTTAAACATATTTTATTACTGCTCTACACCTATTAGTCATAGCGTGATACTATAAAGCCTATGACACTCTCCAATGAATGGACTATTTAACACAGAAAGAATTTTTAAAATCGGTTCATTAGATTCAGAGATTACCCCCTACAACGTCACAAACACACAAACTTTACTTTTTTATCTATACTAATATTATAAAGAGGTAAAGTTTGTGTGTTTGTGACGTTGTAGGGGGTAATCTCTGGACCTACTAAACCGATTTTAAAAATTCTTTCTGTGTTTGATAGTCCACTTATCTGGGAGTGTCATAGGCTATATAGTATTACGCTATGCCTAATAGGAGTAGAGCAGTAATGAAATATGTTTATAAAAGGGACGCTTAAAAACGTTTATTTTGCTTTTGCTGCTTAAACGTCTGGAGATATACTGAAATGATGTATTAGAGAATTGTACCTTAAAATAAGTTTTACAATTAGGTCAAAGATAGCATATATCTATCTATTAAGGTTGACTCACTACGACCTTTTTTATAATAATCAAATTTGATTTAAAGAAATGCATTGTTTGTAAAGGTATTTTATGTATTGACCCTTATCAAAATAAATACGTTTATCATTATATTTATTTAATTTTAAACAAAATTGACCTTTACAGCGTTGAGATCCGATTATTAGTTTGAAAGATATCTCAGTTTTCAAATAATGCGCGAATAACGTAAAATATCTGTCTCGCGATGTCAGTAGGTATCCGCTCGCTTGCATACGATTTTAATTTTAAATACCTGTAGTATAAATTAATTCTACCTCAAAAAGATCGCTTCATTATCATCATCATCATAACAGCCCATTAATGTCCCACTGCAGGGACGAGCCTCCTCCAGTGACGGAGGGATACTTGACCTTTCTAATACCACGCTGGCCAAACGGATTGGTATAGGGTTTAATTTCAAATTTTCCTTCTTTTTATTACGAAAGATAATATTCACGGATAGTCCCTTAGTCGGTTTTTACGACACCCATGGTATGAGATGGGGCGGTGAAATATTGTATTCTTACTCCGTCACCACACGGAGAAAAAGATTGCTTGGTCGGACTAAATTCGGAGAGCGGAGGACCCTGTTCTGTGGCGTTTGTCGGGAGAAGCATTTATTCCAGCAGTGGACTGCGATAGGCTAAGTGGTTTATTGATTAATACCACGTATTCTTAATCCATCGTTACATAGATAATACTCTATACTAATATTATAAAGGGGTAAAGTTTGTGTGTTTGTAAGTTTGTGACGTTGTAGGGGGTAATCTCTGGATCTACAGAACCGATTTCTAAAATTCTTTTTGTGTTAAATAGGCCATTTATCGGGGAGTGCCATAGGCTATATAGTATCACGCTATGACTAATAAGAGAGAAGCAGAAATGAAATATGTTTAAAAAAGGGAAGCGGTTTTTTCGCTGCCCAACGAAGTGGGCACGGGTCAGCTAGTTATAGTATAAACAGATAGGTCTTCTTCATTATGTCTTCTTAATGTTGTCCTTTAACTGTAACATTATAATGACTTTATTATTTCTTAGATATAATGTTGAAATAACAGTATTTCTAACATAAAGTCTGTTTTATCTCGGCTCATCCTTCTCAGACAAATTACAAACCGCTGCATATATCACATCCCTTAAACCTTGACTTTGTTGACTCGCAATAATTTAACGAACCCCCATTCACTCATTCTAATTCAACATTTTCTTTAGATTAATACAGAACACATCGCTTGATGGTTTAAACGATGTTTATGTTTTTAAAAGGATGTTAAATATTTTGGAAATAAATTATGTTTTTTTTTGTTGTTACTTGATTCATTCAGGATTCATCATAACAGTAATGTCCGCTGCAGGGACGGGTCTCCTCCCGTGACGGAGGGATACTTGGCCTACTAACACTATGCTGGCCAGACGGATTGGTATAGGGTTTAATTTTAAGTTTTCCTTCTTTCTATGTAAAGGTAATATTTACAGATAGTCCCTTAGTCGGTTTCTACGACACCCACGGGATGAGATAGGGTGGTGACATTGTATTCTTACTCCGTCACCACACGGATATTTTTTTTAAGGATAACTTTGAGCATATAGAACCTGATGGAAAGTATGAATACGGGTCAGAAAAAAAGGCAACTGAAGAAATAAAAGTACCTTTTCATAAAAAACTGCTAACTGTTGTCTTCTTTTTGCAACAATAAGACTTTTTTTGATTTGATCCGTATGACAATGGATTAAAATTTTGAAGCTCAAGGCAGCGTTGAATTTGCTTTATAGATGTATGTTATGACGTTGAAGCATACAATCATAAAAAGATTAACTAAAGAATAGCTACCTATTCAAAGAATTCAATAAAAGTAAAACAAACAATGGAAATGAGGAGATTCATAATAACTTGAGCAAAGGAGCGAAAAATATTATTTCTGTTCAAGCTTTTAAGCAAATGCATTCCAATTGCCTGTCGACTTTGTCAATAGACACCTCAATTGAATAGATATTGAAATGTTCGAAGCACGATCAACCTTTTCAATATAAAAATGTTTACAAATATAAGGTTTTATAAGTCGAGAGTAGAATTTTCATAATAATTCATTCGTAACAGCCCATTAATGTCCCACTGCAGGGACGGGCCTTTCCCATGACGGAGGGATACTTGGCCTGCTAATATCACGCTGGCCAGACGGATTGGTATAGGGTTTAATTTCAAGTTTTCCTTCTTTTTATTTCGTATAGATAATATTCACGGTAGTCCCTTAGTCGGTTTTTACGACAGCAATGGGATGAGATGCGGTGGTGACATAATCGTACAACGATTCTTACTCCATCACCACACAATAATTAATTATTTTTTTATTGACCTTTGTTTTTTTATGATTGAATATGAAAATTGATCGTACGTACTTATTTTTAGCTGAACTTTTTAAAAAGAGAAGAGAAGAGGGTTTTTTAATTTTGTCATATTATCTTGTATCTTAAAATAAATGTTGTTGATTTGTCTACTTGCCTGCCGCGTATACGGCTGCGTGTTCGAATCTCGCACAGTGTAGTTTATTTGAGCGATCACCACACAATAATTAATTATTTTTTTATTGACCTTTGTTTTTTTATGACTGAATATGAAAATTGATCGTACGTACTTATTTTTAGCTCAACTCTTTAAAAAGAGAAGAGAAGAGGGTTTTCAATTTTGTCATATTATCTTGTATCTTAAAATGTTGTTGATTTGTCTACTCGCCTGCCGCGTATACGGCTGCGTGTTCGAATCTCGCATAGTGTAGTTTATTTGAGCGATTTACAATATTATGGTCTAAATCTGGATATTCGTTAAGTTCATGGTTATAAAAGCCACAACGGCGTAAGATCAAAATCCAGGGTCGTAATTATTTTTAAAGACAAAGTAGGTTTATACTTACGTAAATCCATACTTAACAATTATAAATGAGAAAGTGTGTCTGTCAGTTTGTCTTTCTTTTACGGCAAAACGGACCGACCAATTGACGTGATTTTTTAAGTGGAGATAGTTTAAGAGATGGAGAGTAACATAGGCTACTTTTTGTGTTACTTTTAGTGCTACCCCGAATTAAACGCGAGCGAAGCCGCGGGCAAAAGCTATACTTCTGTAATAAATATGAAAACAACGTGTCAACCAAGTAAAAGAACAGCGTATTAAATTCAATATCAACTTACTTTTAAAGACAAAGTAGACACAAATGCAACTACACACTAAAAACAAAACTAACACAAAAACTAAGTCTTCTAAAAAGCACTTGCTAGCCAACCAGTTTCACTATAAAACAAGAGGTAAAGGAGCTAACATCAGCAAAAACACGTAACTAACCGCACGCCACGCCAATTCAATCCAGATTGCCTTTTAAACCAGCACGTTACCTGCAAAATATTTCTACTCTATCTATGTGCTTCTATTGAAAGCGGTTTTAGTTGATATTTTAAGTTGTTTGGGATGGGAATAATGTCACGTTAAATTATTAGGAGTTATGATAATGTAGATAGTATATAGGTACGATTATAAATCACGGATTTTATTATCATAATTATAACAGCTCATTAATGTCCCACTGCAGGGACGGGCCTCCGTGAAGGAGGGATACTTGGCCTACTAATACCACGCTGGCCAGACGGATTGGTATAGGGTTTAATTTCAAGTTTTCCTACTTTTTATTTCGTAAAGATTATATTCATGGCTATCTATGAATATTATCCCTTAGTCGGTTTTTACGACAGCCATGGGATGAGAGGTGGCAATACTTGGAGGAGGCCTATGTCCAGTAGTGGACGTCGATTGTCTGAATTATGATTAGGATTTGACATATTGTATTCTTACTCCGTCACCAAGCAAACGGGCCACCGACAACAGATTCCGATTAGTGTGCGTTGCAGTAAGGAGTTTCATACAAATAATGCTGAACGGCTCGAGTTGATACGGTGACGATCCCATTCCGTTTTGATATGTGTGCCACGACCCTTATACAGGTACTTGTCATTACCTATATTATGATAGTAACATCGATCGCATACAATACACATTTATCACATCAGGTATACATGCAGTAACACATGTACCTAATACATGTTGCCGTCACATTACATTAGACCTTACTCACGATCTCATAACGAATGCGGGTTTAGGGCAATCTGGTAGCTAAGAAACAATATTATAATATTAGGAAGACAATGAAACCAAATATAGATTACCAAGTATGTAGAATTTTCTGAAACAGGTGATGTTCTGACCTGGAGCCATATTATGACAAAAGAAGAATATATAAATATTCCTCACACATTCACACAACGCCATCTAGTCCAAAACTAAGCAGAGCTTGTTCTATGGATACTAGACAACGGATAAACATTGATTGTAGAGATTGTAGAACAAGATTGTAAATACATACATTTTATACATAGAAAACACCCAGACCAATGCAAACAATCATGTTCATGCACACAAATATTTGCATTGTCCGGGAATCGAACCCGAGACCTCAGCGTAGCAGTCATGTAATATAACCACTACGCTACAGAGGTCGTAGAGAGAACAACATCTGGTTTTTGTCAGTTTGAGTACGACATGTTCATGTCCACTAATGGGGGCTAGAGAGTAGCCTGGGTTCAAAGGTGTTTCAGCTGCCCTGAAAACGTGGCTTACAGACTACTGTGTGACAGTCGATAACCAGGAAAGGCTACTTAAGAGCCTTCCAAGAACAAAATATAGACTCACATGAAATACCATTAAACGGTCACCCATCAATTAAAAGACTTCGCTAATGTTGCTTAACTACTGTTTTCAAATCCGTAATCGTCATTGATAGTAAGTGATGATAAAAAATTTAAGCTCATAAACTAAATTGAACAATAGAATCCGAACTTATCAAACATTAATTTCGCAATTTAATATTTCAAATTGCAAGCGCAATTACCTATGTAAATTTGGATAATATTAAGTGTATTACTATTGCACGTTTAGCTATTAATGCATTTGCATTTGAACAGTTTGCTGATGACTAATGTTTGTGTTAAGTATTTAACGTTTTGTTGTTTAATGGCCGTGTTTGTTGGTATCGATAAATGGATTAAATGGTTTAGTTGTTACTTGGTTTGGTCGAAGTTAAATCTGGACTGTAGTCTTTTATTATTACAGCAATCTGAATCAAACGCAGTGTGAAGAAGCATTTGGCCAAACCGGCAAGATGATGACGACGGCTTGAAGTTATTCTTAGGCTTCTATCCGTTGGCTTCATTTGTGGACTGTACTCACGTATTTCATCAGGTTAGATATAGTCATATTCCCGTGTTTTGTATATAAAAAAACTGAGTATAGTTCTTATTTGAATTCTTCAGAGGCAAGACATAGAGTTTAAGTGGCCATATTTTTAAGGTTCACAAAGAAAGGAGTGGACTAACTTTCTCGTACTTACACAAACACGGTGACTTAAATCAACACGTTAATCTCACACAGAAGTACTAAAGTGAAAACACAACTGGGCTAAAAATTGTTCTTGACGGTACTGACCCATGACATTGACTGATTTGCATTGAACGGGAATCGAACCAGAGGCCTCTGCGTAGCAGTCATGTTAAATAACCACTACACCACAGAGGTCGTCAAAAAATGTGACTCAGAACTCCATGGTTTTGGAAACCCTTGGCAATCATCAGCAGCTTGCTAAAAACATCGACCAAATATATAACAGTATAAGTTAATTTATATCTCCGTGTGGTGACGGAGTAAGAATACAATATGTCACCACCCCATCTTATCCCATGGGTGTCGTAAAAACCAACTAAGGGACTATACGTGAATATAATCTTTATAAAATAAAAAGAAGGAAAACTTAAAATTAAACCCTATACCAATTCGTCTGGCCAACGTGGTATTAGTAGGCCAAGTATCCCTCCGTCACGGGAGGAGGCCCGTTCCTGCAGTGGGACATTAATGGGCTGTTAAGAAGAGAAAATAAGTTTATGTTATTATTTATTTCATTGTCCCAAACTACGGTAATAAGTTACAGGTTCAACAAACTTTACCTAAATTACACCAAATAAAATAAAAATGTACTAACCCCTGAAAATATTATCTTCAAAACTTTATTTCACTTTTGACCCCGTATCGAGGTTTACGAGAACAACAGCCTTGACTAAAAATATAAGTTCAGTCATATTTGAAAAGTACAAAGCATTTTTGGAACAAAAGTTATGTAGGCAATATCGAAGTTGAATTATTATGAAACATTCATTTGTTTAATCGAAATACTTAACTTGTTGAAATACATTTTTGGCAGTTTCCAAAAATAGAAAAGTGAGTCAATGAAATAAAAGACATTCCTTGTCGGATTTAAATAGAAATAAAATTTATGAACCCTGCTTGTGACGTTAAAATCGACTAAGTAAGAAACTATGTGGATAGTTACTAATAAGGATTGTAATCTTTATCGCGTGTGAATATATTTGCACCGGAATCATTGTTTAGAGGAGATACTACCAAGTCCATTATTTCTTTAATAAGCCTAATTGTATATTGAATTTATCAATGAATATCTAAAATCAAGACTCCAAAATTTTGAGTCTTGGTTTTATTTTTATATTGGTGTCTATGAGTAGGTATCATCATCATAATAATTATATCCGCCAATCGACGTCTACTGCTGGACATAGGCAATAAATTAATCATTATGGTATATGTGACATCAATTCCCATCAGAATAAAACTTCTAATCACTTTGGCCTCAACGGTTGAATCAACAAAATCTATCATTTCTAAATTGTTAGTCCTAATCTCAGGGGACTATACGTTATGGTTCATTAGGCAGGTGCCGAACTTTTAACTTGTAAACTTGTTGGACAGTCCAAGTTAAACAAAATGTACTAAGTTAGGGGGTCCTTGTGAAGTTGTTGATAAATTTGTGTATTTATGTAATAGACTAGTAATGTCAATGGTATCGATTGAGTTTAGGTTTAAGATCGGAAATAAATTACTTGGGCCATTGTAACTCAATTCAAATTAGTAAAAAATATTGATTAAAAAACCTTTATCACTGCCTATTTGTTAAGGGATTATCCGTGAATATTATCTTTACGAAATAAAAAAAAAGGAAAACTTGAAATTAAACCCTATACCAATCCGTCTGGCCAGCGTGGTATTAGTAGACCAAGTATCCCTCCGTCACGCGAGGAGGCCCGTCCCTGCAGTGGGACATTAACCCTTAAATTGATTTGGTCCGTTTTAAAGGACACAGAGTTTAAACGCATATAGATGATAGTATTACGTGATCCCACCTCACGCGCGAGACATATTATGTTTTGTAGACTATATCTTCCGCACTCACGCATTTAGTGCGTGCAAAAAAGCTAAATAGTCATTTATTTCACCGATTTGAAAAAGTGCAACAGGCGGGTGGCGTTACACTTCAGATAAAAGTTTATGAAAAGGTGATTTTTTCCTTTAAATTGTGCATTTTTTTGTTGTATATAATTAAAATACAGTATAACGTATTAGATAACATAATTTATTTCAACAATATTACTATTTTTAATTTCTAATTTCGTCAATTAAAAGTATGTCATTTAAAACGGACCTTGCCAATTTGCTCTATGAACTAGTGTGTTTTTTGTTTGTCCCATGCAACGGACCTTGCCAATTAGACCTTAATATGTTTTTCTATTAAATCACCTCGATGGCGTGGTGGTAGCGTAAGCTACTGCGGTGCCGTGGGTTCGAATCCCACGCAGGTTTATTATTTGTGCAATCCACTACAGAATGTCCTTAAACCACGTTTAAATACAGCTTCAATAGACGATTACATTAGAAAACCATAAATTTATACGGGTTTCTCTACTATATTATACATGTGTTATACATATAAACCATCCTCTTAAATCACTCTATTTATTTTAAAAAAACCACCGCCACATTAACCGCGCAATCCGGAGCACTGTGTCGGTCACTTTGGTTCTCCTGCTGATCTCCTCATTTCTGATTCGATCACGCAGAGAAACTCCCAACATGGCTCTCTGCATTACCCTTTGAGTGACCGTAAGCCTTCCGAGAAGGCCCATAGTTAGCAACCACGTTTCTGTTCCATATGGCAGCACTGGCAACACGCACTGGTCGAAGAGCTTTGTCTTCAGACACTGAGGCAATGTAGACGAGAAGATACGTTTTAGCTTCTCGAACGATGCCCAACCGAGTTGGATTCGATGAATGATCTCCTTCTCAAAATTGGATTTACCTAGCAGTTAAATATATTTGTCGACAACTTCGAGTGTAGAGCCTCCAATCGTGATTGCAGTAGGTGCAACATGGACATTTGCCATGATCTTGGTCTTGTCCAAGTTCATTTTAAGACCCGCTTGTTGAGAGACTACTGAGGCCATCGAGCACTGTGTTGAGGTTCTCCATGGTCTCAGCTATGACCACGATATCGTCGGCAAATCGAAGGTGCGTGATATTCTCGCTATTTATGTTGATGGCGAGCCCGTCAGTGCAGCGGTAAACAGTTTTGGGGATATGACATCACCCTGTCTTACTCGTCGCTGCAACTGGATAGGGCTTGTTGATTTACCCTGAAGTTTTCGTATAAGCACCACAGCACTTCTATATATCGTTGGTAAACTTGGTACCGTTGAAGAGTCTGCAACACTGCCCATGTCTCGATCGAATATAATAAAAATAAATTTATTTTAATTTTTTACTTACCAAAACGGTGAGAAGTTGGTTTTATGTTTACCAAAACGGTCAAAAGTTGGTTTTAAGTTTTGTTTGTAACATTTGATGTATGATTTTATACATTTCTTAACTGAAAATTGATCTCATTGTTATTTCGTGTTTATTTTATATCAAGTAACGTTGATTCAGAAGTGAGCTTTTAGTTCTTTTAGAAAATAATTCTTTGCTTTGTTTTGGCAATGTCCGTTTAATGTGACATATATGAGGTTACCACTCAGAAGCAGGAAATGGGCAATGTCCGTTTTAAGTGACATACGAAAAAATATATAAAAATACATATTTTTTCAAAAAAAATGAAAAATTCTTCTTTTCTATCCCTATTACCACCCAAAACGTAAACTTAAATGTAAATAAATCTAAAGGATCAGTATGTGACAATTTAAGGGTTAATGGGCTGTTATGATATCACTGCCAAGTAGGTCTATAGCTGCACTGACTGCACTTTAGCTTAGTGCAATACTAAAGGTCTTGAAAATGAAGGGTTTTCAAGGGATTTAGTTACGACAAGAGAGTTTTTGTTGCAGGCGTTTATAGGTTACGGTAGCTATTACTAACCATGAAGAATACCGTATGCCTGTTTCCTACCAACGTGGTATAAAAAAAATACTAGGACATGTTACACTACATAAACACAGTATGTAACATTTACACCCTATCGCTTGCAGATGGATTACAACGGATAAGCATTTATTTTTAATCAGCAATTTAAAACACGATTAGAAAAGAGTATTACCTACAATGACGTAGTTATCGTCTCAACGACCCTAAAACGTGGCTTGGTGATTAAATCAGTAATGACCTGACTAAAGAACCTTCCCTTTTATACAAAATCGATTTAAATGCATTACGATTAATCAATAACTATTATGTTCTGTAAGTTCAATATTTGTGTTAGTGTGAGTTAAGAAATGTTGTATTTTAACTATTTTATAATCAACAAGCTGACCTGTGCTCACTTAACGAAGTGGGCACAGGTCAGCTATATAATCATACTAAATACTAAAACTATTTAGTATGATTATAGTCAAGATTGTGGATGTTTATTAAGCAAAATGCAGATTTTCTCAATAGTTACAGACAACAAAGCAGTCATCTATCTAGTTTTAGACGTAAAAGTTTTGACATGTCAGAGAAGACGGTACCGCTATTAACAGCTTCGATTTCTGCCTCGAATTTGAAATTTAAACCATTGCTTTTTCATTAATTAAATAAAATAAATGAATGAATATTGACACACATTCACACAACGTCATCTAGTCCCAAAGTAAGCAGAGCTTGTACTATGGGTACTATTTACTACGGATAAACATACGAATATACTATTTTTTTGTAAATACTTACATATTATACATAGAAAACAACCAGACCAATGCAAACAATCATATTCATGCACACAAAGATTTGCATTGACCGAAAATCGAACCCGAGACCTCAGCATAGCAGCCATGTAATATAACCACTACACCATAGAGGTCGTCATTTTCCGTAAACAATAGCAAACCTAATCTTATTAGCTAATTACGTTTGTAATAACGAAAGTAGTCCCATTACAAAAAGAACCACCGCAGGCTCTATCAGAGTGAATAAACGGTAAAACCTCTTTTCATAACAGGGGTAAGCAAATGACTTAGTTATTTTTAGAAAAGCACTTTCTACGTGTGTATAAAGCTATGAATAACACAGTAGTTTGTTTCTAAACATGTCAATTCAACTTGTACAAGAGTTTTAGTTGTAGGGAAATGGTTGATTAAAATCAGTGACGAATGTGTAACGAACAATTAAGCATTTATTATGGGTAATCTATAGGATGATCTCTGTGTTATTTATTTGTTTAAGATACATCTATAACAGCTCATTAATGCCCCACTGCAGGGTCGGGCCTTCTCCCGTGACGGAGGGATACTTGGCCTACTAATACTACGCTGGCCAGATGAATTGGTATAGGGTTTAATTTCAAGTTTTCCTTCTTTTTATATCGTAAAGATAATATTCACGGATAGTCCCTTTGTCGGTTTTTACGACACCCATGGGATAAGATGGGGTAGTGACATATTGTATTCTTACTCCGTCACCACACGGACGGTTAAGATACATAATTAACTATTATATTTCTAACAACAAAGAAAAGTTCTGGAATGGCGACCGAGCTCTGGAAGGGAGACCCCTCACACGATGGACCGACAACTTGGTTAGGACGGCGGGAAGCTGATGGATGAAGGAGGTACAAGACAGCGCAGGATGGAAGTGTTTGGAGGAGATCTATGTACAACAGTGGACGTCCATAGGCTGATATGGATAACCAACACACGTCATAATAGTTAAGGAACATTGTGTGTCCAAATTAGATCCGTTCGAACTTTGTGCTTTACAAAATACTAGCTGACCCGTGCCCACTTCGTTGAGCAGCAAAAAAAACGCTTCCTTTTTTTAAACATATTTCATTACTGCTCCACTCCTATTAGTCATAGCGTGATGCTACATAGCCTATGACACTCCCCGATAAATGAACTATTCAACACAGAAAGAATTTTTGAAATCGGTTCAGTAGATCCAGAGATTACCCCCTACAACGTCACAAACACACAAACAAACAAACACACAAACTTTACCTCTTTATAATATTAGTATAGATAAAGCTTTACCTATCAATCAATTAACTAGCATAATGTAGTCCACTGCTGGACATTGGCATCTCCCAAGTTTTACCTAAGTGCCTCTTAAAGTCCACACTGTGTTTGTTATTCTAAGGGCCAGATTCAGAGACCGCACTTTGACTTTACTTTAGCAAAGTCTAGTTATTTTCTCTGAATTTGAAAAACATTAAAGTAATTTTTCGCATGAAAAAGTTTACTTTCATTATTTATTACTACAAAGTAAACTTTTCATGCGAAAAGATTACTTTAATGTTGTTCAAATTCAGAGATAATAACTAGACTTTGCTAAAGTAAAGTCAAAGTGCGGTCTCTGAATCTGGCCCTAAGATAAGCTTAAAGTCCCTTAGCTCTTTAATTGCCGTGGCTATTGTACTCGTCATCCTAACATTTGAAACATCTTGGAGGTGGTTTAAGTAGGCATAATACCACCAGAACTACCTAAACCGTCTTGGTGACGCGCCGGTTACAAAAAACACCGAATACAGGGGATTATCCGTGTGGTGATGGAGTAAGAATACAATATGTCACCACCTCATCTCATCCCATGGGTGTCGTAAAAACCGACTAAGGGATTATTTGTGAATTACCTTTACATAGAAAGAAGGAAAACTTGAAATTAAACCCTATACCAATCCATCTGGCCAGCGTGGTATTATTAGGCCAAGTATAATTTCGTCTCGCGAGAAGGCCCGTCCCTGGGACATTAATGGGCTGTTATGATAAATTTTAGTTTTCTGGATGTGTTTTTAGTATGTTATAATGTAACTATTTAAAAGTCCCCGAGACCCAGCGTATGAAATCTAGTGTATGCTTTACATGATATCATTATGCCTTTAAAAAAACAAAAAAAACCTTTTACACATAGCGTAATATTAAAGCCAAAATTGCCTGAAATGCAATACATGATTTTATTTGATGACGTAGCAAGAAAATGGAAATCGCTACAACAAATGTTGTTTCCCACGAAATAAATATCTTTATTTGACCATCGAGTTTGGATCCTTAATGGGCTATTACTGTCTTAGTTTTAGACGAGGGTCTTCGAAAGGCTTTTGTGATATTGCTAGCGGTATTACTTGACTTTTAGATTTTGTTACAAAATGTTTTTTTTAATCGCCTTACTGTAACAGCCCTTTAAGGTACCATTTTTATGTGTTAAAAAATTAAAAAAAAAACAAAATATACAAGGTACCTATGAGGTATACTTAAGGCCATAGAATGGCAGTAATTATTATTTTTTAATCTTGACGTATAAAACCAAAAACAATTATGTTAAGTTCTTGTGTAGGTACTAAATGAATATTTATTAATCATTATTCTATTATGCAGTTTATGTTATAACATACAAATAAATAGTATCACTTAAAAGAAAACTGCAACACTAGTAGTAAAGTAACATTAATAAAATATCTATTATATAAAAGAAGACTGTCCGTGTGGTGACGGAGTAAGAATACAATATGTAATCACCCCATCTCATCCCATGGGTGTCGTAAAACCGACTAAGGGACTAACCGTACCTAAATATTATCTTTACGAAATAAAAAGAAGGAAAACTTGAAATTAACCCCTATACCAATCCGTCTGGCCAGCGTGGTTTAATGGGCTGTTATGATATAAAAGAACACAGGTATGTGAAATTTCCTTTAGTTTAAGAGATTCGCGGAAGTTCAATCTATTTTCCTTGCTTTGATATTGCATTTTCGTTCAAAGCTCAAAGGATTTGTGTGTCCTTCTTAAGCAACAATAAAAATTTAAACACAATTTTCCTCTTTATTGTTTGGAGCAGTCAACTACAGAAGTAGCTTTATGCTTTATACGTTGCATAATGGCATAAGCTACTAAGTGATGGAAAATTCACATTTGACATCTTTGAAACCTAGGTCCTTGCAGTAAAGGAATATTCGCAGAGGTCTCGGGCTCGATTCCCGCTAAATGCAAATCTTTGTGTGCATGAACTTGATTGTTTGCATTGGTCTGACTGTTTTTTATGTATAATAAGTATGTATTTACAAAACAAATATACTAAAGTACAGCTTTGCTTAGTTTGGGACTAGATGGCGTTGTGTGTGGATTATTTATTTAATTATTAATGATCCCTTAAAATGTAAAAAAAAAATTGGCTCTCTTAGATAATGGCAGTCCACTCACTAGCTGTTTTTGTTGATTTTTTGTAGAACTTTTTCATTTTTCATTGTCGTGCCAAGTTGATATTGAGGGATAAAGTGAAGTAAATTCATTCAGATTATTCAAACAATTTTTTGTGCTGAATCCCTTCCAATTTTAAATCATTTAGGCTTAAATTAGATTGTATTATTTAATTGGAGTGGCTTTATGTATCTTTCTTCTACGTGCAAAGTCCATACTATAGAGTCCACACTCTACAGAAAGAAGGTAATGTGTATCATTGTATAAGAAAAGATTAGCCACTCGTAATGGTGTTTGTCTTCGTCTACTTGGATTATGTTTTTTGTGCTCAGGGTTACCTGGGCGCCAAGTCAGTTTAGAAGTGAAGAGTATAGGGTTTAATTTCAAGTTTTCTTTCTTTTTATTTCGTAAAGATAATATTCACGGATAGTCCCTTAGTCGATTTTTACGACACCTGTGGGATGATATGGGGTGGTGACATATTGTGTTCTTACTCCGTAACCACAAGGATACCTCCCTACCTTAGCTTACACTTAATTTTACTCCATTTTCACAGCCGTGTAACAAAAAAATTATTCGTAAAACTGTAGACATTTTCGCTTAAGGTAGACATAGTAATGTGGATTGGCATTTTACACTACCTTGTTGCTTGCCTACTGAATAAATAACGAGAAAACGGTATATTTTAGACTCGGTGCTATTACCGTTTTATATCAACGTAATGTTATAATAGTTCGCTACTTAATTACATAAACGTGGTACTGACGTTGAATAGGTTAAGCCGACGGTAAATAAACATGCTTAGAACTAATACATGTTGATTGAGGATTTTGTTTAAGTATTTTATAGTAAAAATATAACTTGGTTTATAGTACAATAATAACTTTACAGGACCACCAGGGTGGTGGGTCTGAAGCGATTAGTGTCACAACACTATTAGTTGGGGGGGGGGGGGTATCGTTACGTTTGAAAGATCCACGATACCCCTGGTAGTATCGTCAGGGGTATCGTAGGGTTACTTTTATAAAAAAGATAAATCCTGCACTAATAAGCGAGCCCTGTGTCGCATTATTTTCTGGACCGCAGCAGCATACATAACCGCTGTGCCATCGGTTTACACATTCACTAACTAAACTAAATAAGTATACAATGCTATTAAATATACCTTGGTAGATTAACACTTTACATAAAATTATTCATATAAATACTTTTCTTATACAAAAATATCTGACATTGTATTTCGTTTTTACAGCTGTTTACCTTGAACTTTATTCACGGGTCCCGGGGGGTGACAATTTTACATAATACCGTCGTTGTGTAGTTAATACTAAACTGCTGTAGTTAATCCTATACTACACTTTTATTATAACCTGGTGTAAAAACTCTTGAAAGAAACTTTGATCGGAATAATTATTATTTCATCATTGAAAAGCTAAATTAAGAAAGTAAACTAGACTTTAAACCCTGTACCCTTCTGTGAAAGCATCATTGTATTATAGTAAGAGCTGCTTTACGCCACAGAAACTTTTTTTTCTTTTTCTTTTTTTTTTGCGTGGGAAACCTTCCACCGGCCACCCGCCGGAGTCCCGAAAGACGATATGTTATACGAAAGATGATATATTACTCTATCATCCTTCAGTGCCGAGACGGCGCGCAGAAGACTGGCATTACTCGAGCCTTCCCGGAACCTAGTCTATCCCTGCAGTTGGAGATTAATGGACTGTAATTATAAAAACATTATAAAGTTTACAAACAGTTTGCTAGAACAGAAAAAAAAATCTTAAATCTACAAGCAGAATCTAAAATCGCTTTCCGCTTTCATTATCGCATAGCCTCTAGCTTTGAGACTTTAGCGGAGAGTAAAGCGGTTAGTTGGTAAATTGTAATCTCCCGTGAAGGGCCACTTCGTCATTTCGACTTTTGGCCGTTGTCCTATCCAGAGATGGGTGAACCCTACTACGGCTTATATGTGTTATTTTATTTACCTTAGGTAGGTTTAGTGATCAGTTCTAAAATCTATACTAATAATTTACTTGGAGCTGGTATTTGGTGACAGCCTTGGTACCCTCGCTGACGGCGTGCTTGGCGAGTTCACCGGGTAGTAGAAGTCTCACATATGTCTGCACCTCCCTGGAGGTAATTTTCGACCTCTTGTTGTAGTGAGCGAGACAAGAAAAAGAGGTAAAGTTTGTGTGTTTGTAACGTTGTACGGGGTAATCTCTGGGTCTACTAAACCAATTTTAAAAATTATTTCTGTGTTGAATAGACCATTTAACGGGGAGTGTCATAGGCTATATAGTATCACGCTACGACTAATAGAAATAGAAATAGAAAAATTATTTATTTGCAGCAAAACATACAAAAAATGAAATACTTAGTAGCTACAATAACTTATATCTAATTTGCCGCAAATCAGACTCAAGTCAGCAAATACTGGCTAAAGATAACCAGCGCTGGTCTTCCCCTGAGACTGGTTGACGAGTGACGTACGGTCTACACATACAATTCCAGACCCATGAACACTTATGAACTAAAAGGCAAACAAATATGACGTCTTGTCAACCACAGACCATACTAAGTCTATAGTTAGACTTGGTCTTTGACCTTTGTGAAAAATTTTTAATTAATTAAATAGTAAAATTCAAGAAAAATAGTGGTTAAATCAAAGTACCTAATAATTTATCAAGACAAAATAATTTTGTTATAGCATACCTACATGTCTAAAGCTACTTTACATAAATTTTCATACACATCAAAGTAAAATCAATCAATGCACAAACTAGTGAAATTGTGAAATTGCAAAATGTACCCAGTACATATTTGTTTACAAAAGTAAGTTAAATGGATAGCATAAATATTGTTATCTCTTATTTTCAACAAACGATACTTAAACCTATATATATATATACACGGAGGATTCACAAATACACAAGCACACAGAGGTGAGTACGAATGATGCTGGTTCCCAAAATAAATACATAAACATAATCAATTAATATATTATAAATAAATAAATAATTATAATTATTTGCCAGCGCCTACAAAGCACTGGTGTCATTAACCAGAGCTTCCTCGTTTTTTTGGTGTTTCAATACAAAAGATCTTATTTGTTTTTTAAACGCATATATGCTTGGCAAGTTCCTGATTGGCGGTGGAATATTATTCCAACACTTTGAAGCAGCATAACGGAAGCTTCCCCTAAAAACAGTTGAACAATGCCGCTGAAGCCCCAACTGTACTGAGCAAGCGCGGGATACACCGTTCCTATGACTCGAGCGCCAGGAAAACTTGTCATATAAATATTTAGGTTCCTTAAACTTAATGACACCGAACAACAGGCATGACAAATGACACTTACGACGGTGCTGCATTTTTAGTAAACCGTATTTATTCAAAAAAGGAGTAACATGAGACCTAAAGGGTATGTTAAAGCAAAAACGCGCGCAGGCATTTTGAACCCTCTGTATAACTTTTTTTGTTTTCGCTAACAATCGTGGGGCAACAACGACATCCATATAATTTAATTTCGACAATACAAGGGTTTCCGCCAACTGTACGCGTAGTTCCTCTCCCAAGAAAGGTCTCATTTTGTAGAGCAGCCTCAGTCTATAAAAACAAGCTCTTACACAACTATCCACATGTTTCTCATACCTCAAGTCACTATCCATAACAAGACCCAAGTTTCTGGCTTCGTACACACGTTCAATAGGATGTCCCATGAGCATAAGCTTTACAGTAGGATTGAGACTAGTCAGCTGCTGCCTGCTACCAAAGACAATGTATTTAGTTTTGGCAGGATTTAGCAACAGGCAGTTTTTGGAGGACCACTCAGCTATCTGGCAAAGATCCTCATTGAGCCTACCGATCGTCTCATCTACATCTTGCGGCTTACACGACAAGTAAATCTGGGTATCATCAGCGTAGATATGGTAATTAGCGTGCCTGATGTGGGAAACTATATCAGCTGAATACAGGGAAAAGAGAATAGGTCCAAGGATAGAACCCTGAGGTACGCCCGATTGCACGGCCATTTTATTTGATACGGCATAGGAACCATCACTACGACGCAACTTCACGTACTGATACCGGTTAGTGGTGTAGCTATCAAACCACTTTAAAGATTTCGTGTCAAAGCCATAAAATTTTAGTTTGGACATTAGCAGACCTATATTTATGGAATCAAACGCCCGGGAAAAATCCAATAGCACCAAAACCGTACACATCCCCTTATCACGAGCAACCAGTATATTATCAGTTACATCAAGCAAGGCAGTTGTACTACTACGTCCCACTCTGAAACCCGATTGCAACTGAGGCAGAATATTGTTATTTTCAAGATACTTATTCAGCTGCAAACAAATAGCCTTCTCCAAAATCTTTGATAGACACGGTAAGATACTAATAGGTCTTAGGTCTTTTAAGTTAGCTGGGCTTGAACATTTGGGTAATGGTCGTACAACTGCCAATTTCCATAACTCGGGAAATGTACTCGTGTTAATAGAAGTGTTCACTAGAACCCGAACACAATCCAAGGATTGAGGGAAAGTCATGAGTAGCATTTCTAGGGTGATACCGTCACAACCCTCAGCATTAGACTTAAGTCCCCTAATTATCGTGATAAGTTGTTCCATACTAATTTCACTCATCTTAAATATGGCATCAGTAAATCTATGGGTGTCGTAAAATCCCATTACGTCAGAAATATTACCTGAACTAGGTGGTATGTCAAGAAAATGTCCGTTTATTTTATCTGGGTCGTCAAAGATTGAAGGCAGTGTAAAGTCATCATGCGGTAACAAGGTGTTCTTTATGTTTTTCCACAACAATTTAGGTTTATTGATGTTACTGTTGATATTATGCCTATAATATGCATACTTCTCATGATAAAGAGCCTGATTAACAGTGGACTTCAAGCTTTTGTAGTAGTCCTTTTTTGCGTCAGTCTTAGTTTTATTGTAATCAGCTGCCGCCTTATCTCGGAGTCTCATCATTACCCTCACAGTATCAGTGATCCAGGGATATGAGCGATTTCTTAAATTGACAGTTTTAACTGGAGCATAGCAATCAAAAATAGACAACACGAAACAGTTAAATGCATTAACCATGAGATTAACATCGGTACACTGCGATATCTGCTTCCAATCGATAGTATTTAGATCATTGTTATAATCTGTCAAAGTTATGTTTTTTATAGGCCGGTAAGTCATTATCTGTGGAGCTATTTTATCCCGCTTAATGTCAAACTCACAAACAACAAGACAATGACCTGTGATGGCTCCTACAAGCTCCAAAGTTATTTTCTTATGCTTTAAATCAGTGCAGACCACGTCAATCAATGTTTGACTAGTGCTAGTAAAATGAGTTGGCTCAGTGACTAGTTGGTTTAGGTTAAAATGAGAAAGAAAAGCTTGAAATTTCTTCGTGTTATTGTTATTTACATCCAGATAGTTAATATTAAAGTCACCTAGAATAATAATGTTGTCACATCCAGGCATAGAACTCAAAGAATCAGTGATGGCATCAAAAAACAGTTCAATATTTACCCAGTTTGGCCTGTATGCAGTGCCAATCATCAGCCTCCTGCCGTTAACATTAAGACTAAGCCACATTTGTTCGACCACCGTGTGAAGTGGGTCCACGGGATGCTGCCAAGTACGCACAGTGATTCCATGCCTTACAAAGAAACCAACGCCACCACCACGCGTGCGGTGATGTTTTGGTCGTGGCTTGTGTCTAAGTCTATAACCAGGAATAACAGGAGCTCGCCCCTCCTCCCCAGAATGTATCCAAGTTTCATTCAGGGCCAAAACATCAACACCACTGCGAGCAACGGCTGCTATAATACTGTCATGGTTGGTGCCGAGGGAACCTGCATTGTACAGTCCAACTCTAAGACATTTAGGTGCCATTACATTACATACACACATACACACAACATATAACCATCAGACACAAAGACATAATGCTCAGACACAATCAACCAACAATCCCTATCTGATTTTGTTTTAATACTAATAATTACAAAAAATATGCAAAAGGAAAACACAAACCCATCACTCGCACTCACCATGTATGTCCAAACATTAACCAAACTTATTACTATTTTCTTGACAGGGCCTATACCACACAGGTCACCGACTCACGAAACACACAATCAACAGCCGCACAATTAACTGATTTTACCAATTTTGTACTTTTATTTCACTTATAGGGTATGACTATAAATATTAATTCACTATAAGTTAAGTGTTTTTGTATTTTATTTACGTTTTTCTTTACAACTTTGATCGTCAACACTAATTTGCTATGAGTCAGTTAACTTTATAACAATAAACACATTTGTTTTTCACTAACTAATTTATTTTAAATTTTAAAACTTTAATAAACACAGAGCGTAACAGCTGTTCTTAACGTCCGTGACGTCACACATCCCCGTGACGTCACACATCAAATAGTCACACACAATAATAGAAGTGGAGCAGTAATGAAATATGTTTAAAACAGGGCGCGTTTGTTTCGCCGCCCAACGAAGTGGACACGGGTCAGCTAGTATTAAATAAACACACTTACCTATAACTATCACTATTTTAGTGTGGTGACAGAGTACACCGACAGAATATAGTAATAAATTGTGACCACAATATCATAGTTCATTCTATGGATACAAAAAGGAAGTTGGCTAATATTTATGTTGGAAACAAAAGAAGGAATCCTTGAAATCACTATACCAATATATCTGTTCATTGTAGTATTAGTAGGCCTAGTGCATTATTGCAGTGGGATAATGACAAACAGTTTTATTTGTTCTTGTTACAATCAAGTCTTTCACTGTGTAAGTAATAATCTAGGTAAGTCCTAACTTGGACTTACCGGGTCCAGGATAGCCCAAAAGTACTCGTGATCTAGTCCCAAGTCCATTATAAGTATATTAGAATAAAAAATATAGCCACAGACAGTTCAATGATAAGTTAAACTATAATGTACCACATAAAAATCAAACCTTAAAAACCGATTGAGCTTAAAGAAGAAACAAACATACACACACAATCACAAAATATGACCTTTCATCATAACAGCCCATGAATGTCCCACTGCAGGGAAGGGCCTTCTCCCATGATGGAGGGATACTTGGCCTACTAATACCACGCTGGCCAAAGGTTTGGTACAGGGTTTAATTTCAAGTTTTCCTTCTTTTTATTTCGTAAAGATAATAGTCACGGATAGTGCCTTAGTCGGTTTTTACGACACCATTGGGATGAGACGGGGTGGTGACGTATTGTATTCTTACTCCGTCACCACACGCAGAATGGCCTTTACTACTTATTTATATTACCAGGATAAAGCATTTTTCAACAAAGCAACCTACATTTTAATTTGTCTCCTACAAAAATAGCTTTCAAATGAATAACTTAAACGTGAATAGACGACCTCGACGAGTCAAAGTCACATTTTCTAATAAAATTCTATTTAGTTTTAAGTCGTGACGTAGGTTCAATATAATTTTCAGTACCTATCGTTGAGGAAGTTAAAAATAGTTTGCAACCGCTTCGTTTTAATTATTAAATAGTTTTCACTAAAGGTTGAACTAAGTAAGGGTTTTCTCGACCACGTAGCTCTTTAAGGTATCAAGAAATACTAATTACTTTAAAAATAAGAGTGATAATATTTCAGTACAATTCTTGCTGAAGCTTAGAAATTAAAACAATATCAAAAAATATTACTAACATAATACGAAAAATATTCTGTTAAATAAAAGTAAAGTGAAAGCTACATAGGTAATTTAATTTGTTATTTAAAACAAAACATTGCTACCTTATAGAGTTTGACCACATTTATTGGTTTGAATCACCTGGTTATAGAGGGTGGTAATGGGTTAAACTTTGTGAAAATCAATTGAACTGTTTTAAATAACAAGTGTATCGAGTATCGAATTGTTACTCTTACAGTTTTTATTAACAGAGTATTCTGTCCCATAATTCCAAGCTTGGAAGTATAAGTAAAATACTGTGAATTTTATATTATGCAAATTGTTTTCCTTGTTCAGGACTTTGACACACCTTTCTTCCGTCGAGTCAATTAATAGCTAAACGGTTTTATATTTAAAAGTAGTAAAGCATATTTGCTGACAATGATACTAAGGAAACTAAGTCACGGCTTATAATGAATTAGCACAGCTTTTCCGCCGTCATAAGGAACAGAACTTTTAAAAATAAAATAAACTTTTTAAAATTAATATTCTTGTAAAGAAATAGGTTAAAAAATAATTATACTCCTTGATTTAAAATAAAGATTGGTAAGTGTGTATAACTTTAATTTTAATTCATATCATCCTAGTGTTCCATTTTTGAAACGGTTTCTTTTTATTTTTTTATTCGAGTTTTTGAATATGTAGTTTTTTAAATTATTTTCTTTTTATATTGGTATTACTGAGATATCCCGCTGTCAGTTAAAATTAATGTCATTTTATTTTGCACGGTTTTTTCTAGATTGAAAAATATTTTATCGTTGTTATAAGTCCGGTATCAAAAGGAAAGTGGCAAACTCTTTCATTGATTTATGACTAAATTCGCTGCAATTTTCGGTTAAATTTGGCTCATTTAGATACTTTAGTTTTTTCCCTAAACTCATCAAATATTTTACTCGGTTGTATTAGTGGAGTTACGCTGAAGTTACAGGATTTACTTCAAAGCTGTTTACTGCTGCGAGTTAAAAACTTTAACTTTTTGGACTGAAAGGACTCTACATTAAACAATCCATGACAAGGACATCCTTGAAATGACGATGGATGATGGAAGAATAGGATGGCATACGATAGAATCTTTTGAAGGAAGGCTTAATTTAGCAGAGAACATCTTTTGTCTGATCTATAGGCGACAGCATTGACAAATAGCTCAATAAATAATTCTTTAGCACAACATAATACTAGCAGTTCATACCCCATTTCACTTATCTTTATTAAAACATCGTAGACTTCCAATATTACTTTGCTAAATACAAAAGCCTTTCTATTAAACGATGTGGAACAACATTCTCATGTTAGTCGAGTAATAATATTATGCTAGACTAGGTAAAGCACGTTTGACCCGTATACGTAATCCAATTTCGTAGACTAACAGACTATTAAACGTAAACTACCTTGTTGCACTCGATTGAATATTCTGTAAAGATTTTACGGTAGGTGTACGGTGTTTTACTGGTCTATGGTCCATATTCCTTGTGATTGTAGAAGATTTTGACAGTATTCCATTAAGTCTTCATTGCAGTAAGCGATCCCATGATATGATTGGGTATTTCCACGCTATGGACGCTGTACATATTCAAATTATTTTTTTTCGATTTTTTTTTCAAAATTTATTTTTTTACTCAACCAACACTATTTAGTCTAAAACTAAGAAGAGTTTTACAACACGTACCTACTGGAAAACTAATAAATATATATTTAATAATATTTTGAAATGCATTCGCAATTGCTTAGAAAAGACGCAGACCAAGGGTACATTTATACTGAAGGAAGTCTTGCCTGTGTAGTAGCAGACCTGTGCCCACTTCGTTGGGCGGCGAAAAAAAAGCGTCTTTATTTTAAATTCATTCCATTACTGCTCCACTTCTATTAGTCATATGGTGATAATATAGCCTATGAAACTCCCCGATAAATGGACTATTCAACACAGAAAGATTTTTTTAAATCGGGTCATTAGATCCAGAGATAACCCCCTACAACATCACAAACTCACAAACACACAAACTTTACCTCTTTATAATATTAGAATAGATAGGCTAGCTGTTTATATTATTTCTTTATCTACGTCGTAAAAACTTCTAGTTGTGATATCATATAATATGATAACTACTAAACTTCAAAAATTCAAACACTTCAATATAAAATCCAATAAATATGTAGTCGACATGAAATTTATCACATTTCTGACGCGATTCCTTATGGCATATATGGCAACGCGTTGCGTTGTGAGAATTTAATAGGTATCTAGTTGCAACTTCAGGAACTTAATAAAACATGACAGGTAGGTGTCAAGGTGCATACTTATAATTTAAAGGAAAACAATAAGGGTGCTCTTAAAAACGGGGACTAAGAAAATTTTGGGAAAATTATTTTGACAACATCGATGTCATCTACCATAATCATTATCATCAACTTATTAATATCCCACTGCAAGGACGGAACTTCTCCCGTGATGGAATGATACTTGGCACGGATAAGTATAGGGTTTAATTTCAATTGTTTTTATTTCGTAAAGATAAAATTCGACAAATTTAATAGTCTCTTAGTCGGTTTTAACAACGACACCTATGGAATGAGATAACAAAGTATGAATACAATAGGAGAACACGAGATTATTCCTCTACAACGTCACTAATACGCAAACAAACGAACTTTACCTCTTTATAATATTAGTGTAGATTAAACGAAAACAACATAAGATTTCCAACATCATCGTAACAGCCCATTAATGTCCCACTGCAGGAACGGGGCTTCTCTTGTGACGGAGGGATACTGGATCTACTAATACCACGCTGACCAGACGGATTGGTATAGGTGTATATTAGCAACATGAATGCAATATAATATTTATGCTTTCACTGCCATTTACTTATACAATACCAAATTTATTGTGGGCATCTGTATCTAAACAGAAAAATACGAAATCCAATAAGATCAATAGGATTTAGATCCAATTTATACAGTGAACATTAATGAATTCAGCCAGATGTCAAAGATTACGATGCGAACGAGATAGTAAAAATAATAATGGTGGACATACACGATCCTCCCTATCGTCCAATCGGCATGACACTACAGACTTGATCCAATCTGTAGTTCGTTCACATTGTGCATACACGATCCTTCTTATCGTCCAATCGGCATGAACTACCGATTGGATCAGTTATACTTTAAACTACATTTTAGCTCATGGTGGCCATACACGATCCTTCCTATCGTCCAATCGATTCGATGGCTACCATTACGAGGTAAAGTGGAATCAACCATTGTATTTTTCTTATTTTTTTTAAGCTTTTCGTTTTTTTTACTCTGTCATAAACATTTTGAAAAATACAACTTATCAAAAACAATAAAGCTAATGTTAAAATTTACCTTTGTCAATGAATAAGGTCTTTTTATATCTTGTTCCTTTTATTTTTTGATTTATTAACTTTAGTTGACCCACTAATAAAATCTAATAAAAAACAACACACATTTTAAACATTTTCAACAGTTATAATCATCAAAAAAACATTACTTGTGAATTCTCTAACACACCGATAAAAAGTTTCAATTCAGGCATTTATCAAACAGATTTTATCGCAGTTCGGAACTTTGAAAGGGGAATTAATACCTACCGTTTTGTAGCAATATCAGTAATGAAAATTTCAAACAAAGCGATAAATCAGGCATAGTTTTACAATACATTAACCTGTATTATAAATGTGACGTCAATCATTTTGTCATTAGTTAAAGTGTTGAGGATAAAACTATAAATGAATTACGATTTGTCTGCGTTCTAATTTATGTGCTACTAACGATTATATATTATTATTATTATTCCCCCAGCTAGGTGGTCTGACTGGATGCGGAAGGCGCAGGACCGAAATCTGTGGCGTGTGTTGGGAGAAGCCTATGTCCAGCACTGGACTGCTAGTTGATTGTTTGATAACGATTATTATTAGTAATACGCTAAGCATATCAGAATTTCTTATTAGGCCTTTAGGAGTAAGATTACAATATGTCACCACCCCATCTCATCCTATGAGTGTCGTAAAAACAGACTAAGGGACTATCGTAACGTAATAAAAAGAAGGAAATCTTGAAATTAAACCCTATACTAATCCGTTTGCCCAGCGTGGTATTAATAGGCCAAGTCTCCCTCCGTCACTGGAGGAGGCCCGTCCCTGCAGTAGGACATTAATGGGCTGTTATGATGACTTTTTTACTTTTGTAGTTTTTATATCTAACTCATTTCTTGACAATAAATTTAAAAAAGTAGGTATAAAGGGAAACTCCCAAGATGGTTTCATTTTGTCAAAATTTGTTTTTAATTAGAATATTATTAAAAGGTTTCTAAGGGATGACATCGATACTACGACAATAATAATTCAAGCGTTTTTTTACCGAGACATTTATATTGTCTCTTGAATAGAAATATACCACAAACTATACACGACAAAATTAAGCTGGACGCGTATGGTCCAGAGACGCGGGTTCGAGTCCCGCCTCAAGTACCAATTTTTTTCATCTTCTTTTCGAAAACTGAGCTATTTTTTCCAAATTATATTATATTTATTTATATATTATATTATATATTATATTAATCGTAAGAAGTAGTTCTTAGTAAAATATTATCCAACTACACTAAGTGCATTTTAGTAATTGCTTTACTTTTAAAATTTTACAAAAGAGGTTGAATAAAGTCCTAACCATTTTACTTCTGCGGAACTTAATTTCACGTGACAGCTCGTTTTCCACGACAATGACAAATCAATAAGAACTCAAATTTGCGGATGAAATATGAGTTTGTTCAAGGCTGTCTCAAGTAAATTTGTCTTCATTGCCACAGCCACAGCTACACTGTTCGAGTTTTTATTCGTTTTTTAAGTCTTTAATTAACTAGTCTAGTTTTTAACAAACTAAATGAAAATTTTATTTTTGCAGAAGTAATTTACGGTTATTTAGAATTTAATATTATAATTGTTTACGATAATACCTACTAACATACTCGGAGTTAGTATTTTTTCACCATATTATTTATCAAACAGTATTGCAAGGTAACGTCACTAAATAGTACGGATAAGCAGCCACAACTAATAATTAATCCTTAATAAATTGCAGACAAACGGTGTTTTTAATTCAAAGTTAAAATGCTTACTGTACTCTCACTTCAAAAGAATTGAAGATTTTGTGAAAATCAAGCTTCAAGAAACGAGCGTACTCACTTTTAAAAGGTCAGCAACGCATCTGTGATTCCTCTGGTGTTGCGGGTGTCCATGGGCGGCAGTGATCACTTACCATCACCTGCGGGCTCGTTTGCCTCCTTTTACATAAAAAAAAATCAGTTATAGTACTTAAGTAAAGTAGGCAATGTACCAAGGCAGAAATATTTTTCTACTTAAACTGTAGATTTAAGTATTGGCTTAAACGAAATTATCTGATAAGTACACACATCAAAAAAGTCTAAGCAACATGCATGATATTACAAATTTACCATTTATATTAATTTATTTTACCATTTATTTTAATTATAACGTTGTATTTTATTTTTAAAATAATATTTTTAGGGTTCTATGATGTAAAAATAACAGCTGTTTTCTTTATAAGTTCTTTTAATAACAGAAATTAACAATATTAGAATATACAGGTACATAAGAAACTAAACTTTTTTTTTACAAATTGAAATTTCTTAAGAAAATGAATTTATTGTGAAAGAATAGGACAATTTAATACAAAGTATGGCCTCCTCTGCTATTCAGAACTTGTCGGCAACGATTATTCATTGAATTAATGAGACTGTTTATGTCATCTTGCGGTATTCGCTCCCAATGGAATTGTAGCAAATCCTTCAGCTGTTGGGTTGTTGTCACTCCGTCCAAGTCCTTCAAAACACGTCTCTGGAGCATGTCCCATGCGTGCTCGATGGGGTTGAGGTCTGGCGATTGTGCAGGCCAGGGCAATACCTGGATGTTCTCCGTTGCCAAGTATTCACTGGTTCGCCGAGCTGTATGTGAACGCGCATTGTCATGCATTAACGTAAAATCGGAGCCAAAGGTTTGTGCAAATGGATGGACATAAGGTCTGAGAATATCCTCAACGTAATTTTCAGCGTTCATGTTTCCATTTACAAAAACGAGCTCAGTTCGCCTGTTCTTCATAATACCCGCCCATACCATAACTGTTGAGCCGCTGTATGGATGAACTTCCTGAACGCACCTGAGTCTTTCAGTATTTCCGGGTCGACGGTACACTCGCACCCTTCTTGTATCAGGCCTAAACCCGAATCGCGACTCATCGGAAAACATAATTTTATCCCATTGTTCCTGGGTCCATGTTATGCGTTCTCTACACCATTCATTTCGACGAGCGCGATTCCCGTGACGTATCGGTGGGCACCTGATAGGGCGTCGAGCTCGTAGGCCGTACTCATGCAGTCGATTTCGCACAGTTTGGGGACTTACATCAACACCACTTGAATTTTGTAGCCTCAAACTTATCTTTCGAGCGGTTAACATCGGCTGGCGTCTTGCAGTCAGTTGAATGTACCGGTCTTGCCGAGTGGTTGTACTCCTTTTACGGCCTGGATGCTGTTCAGCGGGTTCCCCTGTATTATTGTAGCGCTGCCAAAGACGACAAATAACACTTCTATGAATACCAAAATGTCGAGATACCTGAGATTGATTACTTCCCGCTTGCAACATCCCTACAGCTCTTTGCATTTCATCTGCCGTCAAATGACGTCGCTCCATGACGTAAAGAATATCTAACAATTCAATTTTGTCGCCAACTGTATTTAAATGGTTGGTAAAATTATAAAATCAAGACTAAAACGTAGCAATTAACATGCACTCAAATTCAAACAAATTCGCAGTCATTTGAATTTTATGAAAAAAAACAAAACATAATCGAAATTTTTTTACCTATACACTTGAAGTTTACTTACCTATACACTTTGAGTGAGTAAATACTTAGAAATTAATTAATATAAATGGTAAATTTGTAATATCATGCATGTTGCTTAGACTTTTTTGAAAAAAAATCAGTTACAGTACTTAAGTAAAGTAGGCAATGTACCAAGGCAGAAATATTTTTCTACTTAAACTGTAGATTTAAGTATTGGCTTAAACGAAATTATCTGATAAGTATTAACAAACTGCTAAAATATTTTTTGGAAAACTTTAATATTAGTCTATTACAGTTATATTTCTTAAATCAAATTCAATAAATTGCGAACCTTAACATAAAGGGCTTGATATTTTCACATTTCCTTAGACCTTCGAGATTTGGAGCTCAATTGTTTGGTAAATCTTCGCAGTCCGTGAATACTATTGGCGAACAAAAAGTAATATTCAACAATTTCTATTCTTAAAATAAATTGCGCATTTTCCTGTCCGTTATATTCTTAGAAAATGGTTGGGTGTGAATCGGATGTTCTAACTGGTGGTTAGATGTAAGTTGTGGTCGCAAATGTAACGATATAAATTTTTATATTTTTACCATAAAACTTAAGTTAATAATATAATTTAAATGTGAAATAATTCCATGGACTTTTCTATGGACACTTTTCCGTGTGGTGACGGAGTAAGAATACAATATGTCACCACCCCATCTCATCCCATGGGTGTCGTAAAAATCGACTAAGAGACTATCCGTGAATATTATCTTTACGAAATAAAAATAAAGATAATGCAAAGGGAACTGCTGTTGCATAGGTAATATAATGGAATTACAACCTTTGTAGTTCCCAAAGACATATTATAGACCATGAAACCTGAGTTTGGGGTAGGGATTGAAAACGCCAGGTTTAACTGTGGTTTTCGATGAATTTAAAAACTGCAATCCAAAATGTATTTTGATATGTACAGTGCAAATGATAATGTTTTAAGCACTTGGTCCTGTTATAATTGAAATCTTTGTTGGGTCTAGAGTTAATTAAGGCAGGGTCGGGTCCCACTAAGCCTTACAGACAATAGGATTTACTCGATATTGTAATTTGTATGTAAGCTGATGTCGTTTTAGTACAGGTTAGTTTTTATTATACTGATTCAGACACACTCGTGGAACGTAGATTACAGCTTTGCATAGTCTTAGAGAATATCTGGCTACGTTAAGAAAGAAAATCGTCATTTAATTTTGTTTTAAAGATAAACATTTTAAGGTAATTATCTCAAGATATTATATGACGTCATATCCCAACGATAGTGTGATAATACCTAAAAGAGATAAATATTTTTTTTAAAGTGAAATATTGCTACAAGCCCGTAGAATTGTAGTAAATGAAAAAATCTACATAACTCGCTTTTTTAAACATTCGTACTTAGATAGATAACGACATACGACAAAAGTATTGAGTATGGGTGCTATTTATTCCTGATACTGAATCAAAAGTACCATGTTTTTGTAGTATAACTTTATAATTGACTAACTAAAAACTCATTCCGAACAAATCGTGGATACTGATTTATAATACACACGCAAATTTGTTTACATGAATGATTCATAGAAACTTATTTTTTTCTTTGAAAAAACCAAATACATAAACGATTTTTTTCTATAGGACCAACTTGGAAGTATACATTTACAAACGAAAAAAGTTTAAACAAAGAAATTACTGAGTTCTGAAGTAACAAATAAAAATAAAATACACCCTAATTGAAAATCTCTTCTACCGTTTGGAGTCGGTCGAAGTATTTGAAACACATTTAAATAAAGTCAAATCCATGTGTCGTAAAATTTTATTGTATTCGAGCTCATAAGGTAATCTTAGTTTTCTTTCGTTACTAGTAGATTGTCTGTGCCTGCATTATGAAGTTATAAATAAGATGGTCCACTTCCTGCGTCGATTTGAAAATAAAATCGATTCTAAACGATTCTCAAATGATAATAAAATATGGCTTTTTTTATAAACGACACGGAAATATTGCGACTATAATCAAACGGCGGAAAGCGCGAATTCAGTACTCGCGAATCGGTTATTATTTTGCCAATTTGACCACAAGTTTAATGTACGTTAAATGCACATCGGCTGAAGCTCGACAGGATATTTTATGACTTTCTAAAGACATAGTCTTATATTTACAAAACGAATAAAAGATCTCAACAAAGAGATCTACATACCCAAAACAGCAGAAACTGAATATGTTTTGCAACATCCCTCTAAAGATTAGTCCTTGTCACAAAAACAACTGGGAACAACATTGTCCGGCTACCTCCTTCGTTAGATTAATATATAATGACCACAGCCGTCCGACCGAGCTGGCTAGAAAAACGAGCAAGAACCCTTACAGTAATAACACAAAATGGTTTCGGGTTGATTACGATGGACAATAGAAAACTATCCTACTGTTTAATTTATCACATCTTATGTAAGAAGAAAAATATTCGATTGTTTGTTGGTAAGTATAATAATTTGTGGTTATTATTATTTTTATTAGGAACCTGTTCGAGGTTGGCTATCCAGAAACAGGATTTGAGGACTCTAAAAATCTACTACAATCTACTTAAACTGTATAACCAGTATATGAATCATCAAAGTATTTTTAAGCATTGATGGCCAGTAACAAGAGGAGCTTGAGAAAACATTTATAAGAGCTTTAGATAGAATGACGTTTGAATCAATATTTCCCAGAAAAGCGTGCTAACATTTATTTTGTGTTTGGTCGTATTTTTGCAAACAATCTGACCAATATTTCTAAAAAGTGTTCGGAAGCGGCATGTATACAGATACATGCCGCAAAACACTTTTTTGTTGCTTCTGTAAGCGTTTACGCGCCGCGATCGGCTATTCACTGCATGGCAGGTTGTGCGCTATTGCCAAACACGAATGCCACTTTGTATTTGGACACACCTCAATAATTCTGTATTTAGATTTTAACTGAAGCATAATAACTTAAGCTAAGTTTAAATTTACGCTCTTTGCAAGCTCTTGTCTGAGCCAGGTCTTTGTTCATCACAAAAACAGCAGGTTCTTATGTTCAAAACATTCGATTGTACTCGTAAACGGAAAATCTTGAAGTACTTTATAAACTAATTTTGAGGAAAATAAATGTGTAAAATCAACTTCAAGAAAATCAAAAAAAGAGTGATCATATTCTTATTTTGGTAAGTACTTTATACGTATATAAGTAAAGCGTTTAGTTTATCTATCAGCTTTCTATGTTACCTAGGTCTCTGGTCCCCGAAGGTGCCTTTTTCATCAAAGTTTTCCAGCCACCTTGACTAGGTTATCTGTTCACCATGTAAGAGTCGAGCAAACAAACGAAAAGAAACTTATCATTAGTCCGTATATTAATCCGTCTGACTAGCATAGTTAATGGTAGGCCAAATTATCTTCCGTCGCTAAACGAGGCCCGTGCCTACTGTGGTACATTAATGGGCTGTAATAAGGATGAACGTCCTTCAAGATTATCTTTCATATATCATAGACTGAGCTTATTACTATTTCTACAATCCGAATCACAAAGTTGCTATACTCCTTGAAAATACATTGTATTTCAAGACATCTACAAATAAGAGAGTCAAGTCATATTCTAGTGCTGAAAATGACGTCCGGATCCCAACGGATCTGTTATAGTTTCAACTTCCATTGTCTGAGTATTATTTTAATATTCTCTCTTTAGTTTGTAAAACGTTTGTTTCAACTAAATCTCTGTTGGGTATGCCGCGTCAGTTTCGAAAAGCTTCTGATGTTTTGTTTATTTGTTTTTGTTGCGGTACACTGTCAGTGTTAATCCATAGTTTTTAGTTTGAGATTGGTATAAAAGTTATTTATATATTTGCTAATATTTCGTTCATCATAACAGCCCATTAATGTCCCACTGCAGGGACGGAGTGGACATTAATGGGCTTAAGACATTAATGGTTCTTTAAGACCTCCTCCCGTGACGGAGGGATACTTGGCCTACTAATACCACGCTGGCCAGACGGATTGGTATAGGGTTTTATTTCCTTCTTTAAGTTTTTTCTTAAGTTTTCTTTCTTTTTATTTCGTTTAGATAATATTCAGAGATAGTCCCTTAGTCAGTTTTTACGACACCCATGGGATGAGATGGGGTGGTGACACAGTGTATTCTTACTCAGTCACTACACGGAGATATTCTATTATATAATATTTCGTTCAATGCGTAATAATTTTTTTCAAACATATTATAGTAATGTAAACAATGATAGTAACTTATGAACGAAATATTACTCCGTGCATTGAGAACAATCTCGCGTACGTCCGCTTTGTTTCGGTCTTAAACCGTCTAAAATTACAAGTTTCATTTTGGTCATCCTATCTAAAAACGAGCTATCTAAAAGATATATCTAGAGAATATTGACTGCATACATTATAATATTCTTATGATTTTTTCACCGGGATAAGGGCAGTAAACTTTCGCTTCTATGAGTGCTACTGTCACCCTGGTCTGCATCTGTAATGGTCGTCGGGCAGACCCAAGTCTAATAATGTCTACGATAAATATGGCCCACGAGTAAATACTATTATCAGGAACCTAGGGTGTGACCTGTGGAAGAAAAGGATGGATATCGATTTCATCATAACAGCCTATTAATGTCCCACTGCAGGGACGGGCTTCCTCCAGTGACGGAGGGATACTTGGCCTACTAATACCACGCTGGCCAAACGGATTGGTATAGGGTTTAATTTCAAGTATTCCTTCTTTTTATTACGTAAACATAATGGACACCTATGGGATTAGATGGGGTGGTGACACACTGTATTACTCCGTCACTACACGGAGACTCCGTCACCACACGAAGACTCCGTCACCACACGGAGATCTGTATCGTTAACTCTTCGGCATTTCCATAACTATCACACCGTATTTTTTAGAAGAAATTAGAAATACTTTAGTAAATATAGCGTAAGCATTATTTTATTATTTTTTTTGACGACCTCTGTAGCGTAGTGGTTATATAACATGACTGCTACGCAGAGGTCTCGGGTTTGATTCCCGCTCAATGCAAATCTTTGTGTGCATCAACGTGATTGTTTGCATTGGTCTGGGCGTTTCCTATGTATAATAAGTATTTACAAAAAGAAAGTATTTAGGTAAGTATGTTTATCCGTTGTGTAGTATCCATAGTACAAGCTCTGCTTAGTTTGGAACTAGATGGCGTTGTATGAAAGTGTGAGGAATTTATTTTGATACGATAATTTCTTTCTGTGCGAGCGTTTACTTATTTCTCTGTCATCACGGCCACACTAAACAGTTATAGGTGTAAGGATAAAACTTAGTAAGATTATAGGTATCAGTTCCGAAGATGGTTACAGAACAAAGGCACAAAGACATCAAACATTGCTAGCGGTAGCGACTAGAGCCAACACTCGGGGCCTTGCGAAGCACAAATCGTAATTCTTGTTCAGTTAATTAAGTGTGGATATTCCTAACCGATTTAAACAAGCTCGTTACGACGATATTTTCGGACCGTTACGACTTGGGGAGCTTCAAGAAACGAGCGTACTCCCTTTTAAAAGGTCGGCAACGCATCTGTGATTCCTCCGGTGTTGCGGGTGTCCATGGGCGGCGGTGATTACTTACCATCAGGTGACCTGCTGGCTCGTTTGCCTACTATTACATAAAAAAACACACTAAAACAAAGCGAATTCATGTAACTAATTTAACACAAAAATATCTAAAAATCGAATCAAACACTTACGGATGAAAATTCAAACAGTACCACTTTACTCCAGAGTGTATTATGAAAATCTCTCTAAGACGTAAAACCAGTAAAACTTTCAATTCCATTTTATTAATACGTAAAGTTAGAAATCTCATTTAGTTTGGACACTTGTGTGTTATGGACCGGTGTGGACGGGTGTGGGTGTGATTAATCGTGCCGGGTACGAAGTCGGGTGTTTGCGGGCGTGACGAGTGACTTGACTAGGGCGTGCCAGTGCCACGTTTCACAGGATATTTTTTTTATTTAAAGGTTTTCTTGTTCTCGCATTCTTTGCTTTTCTTGCTATTACGTTTTATTCTATTTACCAGAAGTATTTTAAAATAAAAGTTTGTTTTCTTTCAAATATTTCAGAAAAAAGTTTACTTATGTAAGTAACTGTTGTTGCAATAGTTTAAAAATTAAATAGATCTTTCGTACAAGCGATCAGCTAGGTAAAGTTGACCGCTTTATTAAACGCTTCACGTTGTAAAGACGCCTTAAGGTTAACCCTACAAGTTGTCGTATGTCGTAGATACAATCAAGATCACAAAATGATTCTATCTCAATATCCCTGTAGAATCAGCACTAAAGCTCACCTATAAAAAGCAGATTGAATCTTCGTAGTTGCATTTTGTAAACATAACTTCAAGTCTTTACATCCTTAATGAACTCTTAGATGAGAACGTTCTGTGCAAGAGCAATAATATAGATTATTAGTCAAGGCATGGTTTCATAACTTTAAAATTAGGTATTCAATGAACAGATAATATTTTAGCTTAGGTCATGATAATTAAAACATAAAAGCAATCACCAGAAACACAATAAGGCCATCAAGCTTATCTCCTATTGTAAGTAGGTAACTATTTACGTGAAAAAGAAAAATTAATGCCTTAGAAACCAACAACATCCCATTTACTGCGGGGAAATGAGCATAACAACATGATAAGACGCCTATTACCAGATTTTTTATCAGGAAATGAATAGCAGAATAGAATTTCAGTTTAATGTACGCCATTTTTCACAAATTATTTTAGCCCCTGATGTTTTTCAGATAGTGATAAAAGTTAAACGGTTTTTATTATGTTTCAGAATGCTTTAAATAAATCATTTTGTATGTGACATCCATTAGGTTTCTTTTTACCAGCTTTTGTATATATGGCCTCATTGGCGTAGCAAATGCTAGTCGTCATCATCGTCATCATAACAGCCCATTAATGTTCCACTGCAAGGACGGGCCTCCTCCCGTGACGGAGGGATGTGGCCTACTAATAACACGTTGGCCAAACGGATTGGTAGAGGGTTTAATTTTCAGGTTTTCTTCTTTTTTATTTCGTAAAGATAATTTTCACAGATAGTCCTCGGTTATTACGACACCCATGGGATAAGATGGGGAGGTGAAATAATTGTATTCTTACTCCGTCACGTAATTTATAAACAGATTCCATGATATAGTCCGCTAGTTTAAATCCGCCGTAAAATAATTATCAGTAGCTATATTTTAAACGCTTTATTATAGCGTGTATATAATATAGCGTACTAACATCTCATCCGAAGCATTTGTTGTAAGATATTTTGTAGGGTACCGATTTTGAAAAAACGGAACCCTTATAGGATCACTTTGTTGTCCGTCTGTCTGTCAAGACCATTTATCTCAGGAACGCGTGGAGGTATCAAGCTGAAGTTTTCACCAAATACTAAGATCTGTTGCCTCTTAGAGGTGTAAAAAAATCAAACAAATTTTCGACGAGCAAGTCAAGATCAGAAGAATCAGTCAAGACAAGTATGTACTCGTGATTATTATGTAGATTGTCCTAATAATTTATTGTCTATGTATAATTTCCAGCAGTACTGCTTTTGGCACCCACAAAACTTTTTTCCAATCAGAGAGCCGAAGGTAATTTGGGAAAATGGTAGATAGAAATGTTAATTTTGGTTAAAACATTATGCTTTGGATAGGATTGGGCTTTAACTTTTTAAAATAAACTGAAAAAGCATGAGCAACAATTTAATACACAATAGGCCTCGAACGCGGCTTTGCATTAAATAATGTTATTCTGTTTTATGTTGTTTACGAATTGGAGGACTGGAGTGAATATTGAAATTAGTTAAAATTTGTCACTAACAAAAAATTCTCCGTGTGGTGACGGAGTATCAATACAATATGTATATCCCATCACATCCCATGGGAGTCGTAAAAACCGAATAGGGGACTATCCCTGAATATTTTATTTACGAAATAAAAGGAAGGAAAACTTGAAATTAAACCCTGTACCAATCCGTCTGGCCAGCGTGGTATTAGAAGGCCAAGTATCCCTCCGTCACGGGAAGAGGCCCGTCCATGCAGTGGGACATTAATGGGCTGTTATGATGACTAACAAAAAATAAATAAGTAACTGAAAGTATATAGGAGGCAAACAAGACTAGTCATCTTACATAATTACTTAGTCAAAGTCAAAACAGATGATTTTACATGAAATCTGGATTTGTCTCGTTTAAGTATTAAACCTTTGGACACATTTCCAGTAGGTACTTAATAGGGTAGTACATTTTTTACCCAAAAAAGACTTGGGGGCGGACTGTCGCTGCAAAAGTGAAGGGTATTGGGAAGACTTGAAGCGAAATAAAGCACGAAGCTCAAGACCGACCGGACTTAGGAACATAAGTCAAGTAGGTCACAATTTTTACCATGGTTATTCTTAAAAAAAATCTTGGATTACTCACTCAAATATACGCCCAAAATTAATATTATAAAAGGAACATCTGTTTTGTAAGTTTACAATAATATTTGCAATACATAAAACCAGCATGTATTGGCACAATAGAATGGCATAATAGCCAAGTAAGTTACCGTACAATAAGCCAACAACAACTTTAACATAAACAGTGTTGTTTATGACAAAATTATTGGTATCATAAACATACTAAATTCACATTGTAAAAATCTATGTTATGCTTGGTTATGTCGGAAAAAGAGAAAACTACTTCCGATAGTTAGAAGAACGATAGATGAATTGATTAAAATAATTTAATTTGTTGTTTCGAGGTAAATTCAAGCCACTATTCACCCTACCTTATCCGTGTGGTGAGGGAGTAAGAATACAATATGTCTCATCACATGGGTGTCGTTAAAACTGACCAAGTTCTGAGTAACTATTCGTGAATATTATCGTTACGAAAAAAAAGAAGGAAAACTTGAAATTAAACCATGTACAGTCACGAGCAATAATATGTACACATTTTCAAATTTTCTAAACTATCTGCACGTTTATCTAGACATTACAATATCAAAATGAATTCGTAATTTAGAAGAGGTTCCGTACAGTTTTGAATTAATCTTCGAATTTTCAATTTTGGATTGGCAGAACTTTAGATAACTGGTTTACAAAATGCGAAAATGTGTACATATTATTGCTCGTGACTGTACTAATCCGTCTGGCCAGCGTGGTATTAGTAGGCAAGTATCCCTTCGTCACGGAAGGAGGCCCGTCCCTGCAGTGGGACATTTAAGTATCCCTTCGTCACGGGAATAGGCCCGTCCCTGCAGTGGGACATTAATGGGCTGTTATGATTTAAATGTTAAAGAATTAAACATTATCTCATCCAATGACTCATGAATCTGAATCATACAAGTGTGATAAACAGTATAAAGTCGAAACGAGCTCTTCTTAAATACATGTTCTGAATATAATGTTTTCTGCAACGTTTCCTTTGTAACCGCATAGAGGTGAATACGGCTGATTAAACTTTAATCATACTGCAAAGATTGTATAAGTTTTTCAAAGTGTTCTTATACTTCGTGCAGTTAAGATAGTGTTTATCTTTGTACTAAAGTAGTTTCAGGAAACTGGAACTTGAAACTAGCCAACAAGGGAATAACATTTTTAATATGCTGGCCTAACTATAACATAAATTGTATATTAATAAATTTTGTGTTCTCCGTGTGGTGACGGAGTAAGAATATAGTGTGCCACTACCCCATCTCATCCCATATTATAGTGAATATTATCTCTTATCAAATTAAACCCTATACCAATCCGTTTGGCCAGCGTGGTATTAGTAGGCCAATTATCTCTCCGTCACAGGACGAGGTTCGTCCCTGCAGTGGGACATTAATGGGCTGTTATGATAAAGACATTTTTATAAAGAACTTATTTAAATTACTTTCCACTTTCATTGTAACTCAGTTTCAATTCTCCGACTGTCTTAACTGTCCGTCTCTAAACTGAATAGCGCTGGGCGGTCGTCTGTTTTCACAGGGTCGTTGTGTACACTCAGTCTTAAGGTAATTCTGAATTTGTCGGTTTGTATTCGTCTTCTGAGACCTTACCTGTGGAAAATTATTTTTATACTTCGATTGGCAAGTACAACAGAATTGGTAAATTCAGTAGTTTTTGAGTGAAAGAGTTACAAACATCCATCTATCGAAACATCCTCAAAAACCTTCGCATTTATATTATTAGTAGGATTCAGTTAAAACTTACCTTAACATCAAGGCTTGTCTTTTATTTACCTTTTCCTGTCTGATACGTATTGCTTAACACAACAACGCCAACAGTAAGCTTTTTCTCTGTTATGGTAGCCATACACGATCCTTCCTATCGTCCAATCGGCATGACGCTACCGATTGGATCAGTTAGAATTGACCGTGTGTGCGAGTGGATCGGCATGACAGTTAGAATTGATGGCAGGATCAAATTTCGTTTCTTTTGACTGAGATTGGATCAAGCCAGCAGTTTCATGCCGATTGGACGATAAGAAGGATCGTGTATGCCCACCATTACTCCATAGTTACCCATACCCATGTTTCGAAATGTTGTTATTTTCTATTTAGACTTAAAGCACAGGTTATTTTGCTCCACTCCTTTCCTTCCTTTTACAATAATCATAACAGCCCACTAATGTCCCACTGTAGGGACAGGCCTCCTCCCGTGACGGAGGGGTACTTGGCCTACTAATACCACGCTGGCCAGACGTATTGATTTAATTTCAAGTTTTCCTTCTTTGTACTTCGTAAAGATAATATCTACGGTTAGTCCCTTAGTGGGTTTTAACGACACCCATGGTATGAGATGGGGTGGTGACATATTGTATTCTTACTCCGTCACCACACGGAGTACCGTTACAATATTCGGGTTTTATTCATCATATCAGCCAAAGAACGTTTACTTCTGGATATAGGACTCCATAAACTACATTCATAACAAGTTTCACCATAGTGTTATCCTTGATGATGTATCACGGATGATAAGCATATCAGCAAGTTATAACTCTTTTATAATTAAACTAGCTATATAATACCGGGGCGCGTGGGACTTGGCCGCCTCCTCTTTCCGGCCATTGATGCTGGAGGGGAGAGGCGTAGGAGCCCCACGGGTGGGATACCTCCGCGCTGGTGCGTCCCGGGCAACGGGGGCGACCACGCGGTCTTCAGGGGAGGAGCACGTGGTCGTCCGCGGCAGAAATCCTGCCAAGGGGGAGGCCTTATAGGCCTTTCTGGGTCGCTCCACCTGTGCTCTGGCCTATCAGAGCACACAGTGTGGAGCAACCAGACTAGGGCGACGGGCTCGTCACCGTTGAGCTTATCAGCGGTGTCGAGCACGGTCTCACAAAGACCACCGTTCGGCCGACCCGTAAGCCCGTCCATAGACGGGTCCGGGGGCTCCCTGGAGCCTCGAGGAAGGACGCCTCTATAAAAAAAAAAAAACCACCGGGCGGGCGGGTTCGTCGTTGCAGGCTTGTCCAGTGACGGCGGACATGGTCTGGCACAGACCACCGTCCGGCCAAACCGTAGCCCTGAACGGACAGGAGCGGTGGCCACTCGTGGCTGCGAGGACGGAAAACCTCTATAAAAACCTAAACCCAAGTTTTTGGCGCCCGGCAACGGGGATACTGGTCAGCTTCGGCAGGCCGCGAGGGCGCCCGCAGGGAGGTGTAGGAGGAACCATCCCTCCTGCGCGTCCCTGTGTATTAGGTTAGGTACTAGGTTAAGGTTAGGTTTAAGTTTAAAACAATGGCAGATTATCGTAAGGATACATCTACCCAGGAGGGTTCCGGGCGCGTATCGCGTCCCGAGGAGTCCCTTGTTGAGACCGGTTCTCGACTGGCTGATGACCAGTCGGGTACCGGCCTCTTCGGTCCCGGGCCGAGTGAAAACACTCGGCTCGTATCTGGGCGGGACCACCATTGTTCAACGAGCCCGGGGGTGTGCTCTAAAACCACCCCCAACCCCGACGCGGAGGTCGCGTCGACCGACGGAGCCTCGGTTCCTTTGCCGGGGCCCCAGATGTACACCCAGGATGGGGTGTCCGTTGGGGACTCCGACACGGGGAGCGAGGCTCAAACAGCTGCTTCTGGGCGCGGTAGGAAGAGGGGGCGCCCAGAGGAGAAGGAGACGTTTTTGTTCCGTACCGGAAGCCGGAGTCTTTCCGGCTCCGGTATGGAACTAACATCTGGGGAGGAGGCGGGTAGGCCTGCGGCACCCAAGGTGCCCGCAGTGAGGACTGGGCGTGGGAGGGGTGCCCCGCTCAGGGGACAGAGTCGGCCGAAGGCACCGTACGTGCCACCGGCCGACGGAGCAGTACTTCCTCCGGGTCTGGAGACACTTCTGGCCAAACTAGCCGATGCGGCTAGGGGCCAGAAGGGGCTCTCACAGACCCGGAAGAAAATATTTGCGGAGGTCACGGAGGCCGTCCGCAGGGAGTGGCGGGCTCCTCCGTCCCCGCCAGCCTCGACTGGTGAGGCAGGGGTAGTGGCGGAGCTCAGGCGGCAGCTGGCGAAGAAGGACGCCGAACACGCTGCCGCCATAAAGCGCCTGGAGGAGCAAATGGCTGCCCTCCAGGACGAGCTGAGGCAGGCGCGGAGCGGCGGCGTGGCAGTGCCGCAGCGCCCTGCGGCGTCAACATCATCCGCTCAAGATTTTGAGCGGATGATGCGAGAGATGGAGACGCGCATTATGAAGCGCATCTCCACTCTCGAAGACATAAGGCGCCGCCCGCCGCTGACGTCGGCCGCGGGGGCGTCCTGCGATGAGGTGGCCCGCCCCAAAGCTGGAGAGCGAGCGCCTCCACCTGCGGCTCCTCCGCCGCCTGCAAAAAAGAACGTGGCTGCTTCGGCCCAAAAGCCGAAGCAGTCCGACAATAAGAAGGGGAAGGGGAAGAAGGCCCCCTCTGCCCCCCCTACGGTCGTAGATGGGACCCCGGATCCCTCCCTCCCTGAAGCAGAATGGAGGGTCGTGGGGTCCCGAAAGAAAAAGAAGAAGAAAGTCGCCGCCGCGACAAAGGCGCCGAGGCTCCGCGCCCCACGGTCCACCGCTGTCGTCCTGACGCTGACGACAGCAGGCGTGGAGAAGGGCGTGGAGTACGCCGAGGTTCTACGGAGGGTGAAGGCCTCCGTAGACCTTAAGGCCCTCGACATTCAGGGCGGGCTCCGGTACAAAACGACACGTACCGGAGCAAGAATGCTCGAGGTCTCCGGCGCCACCAGTGGCCCCAAGGCAGATGCCCTAGCGGCTAAGCTGCGGGAGTCACTGGACGCAGAGGCCGTCCGCGTCACCAGACCCAACAAATGTGTTGGCGTGCGCGTGTCTGGTTTGGATGACGCGGCCACAACGGAGGAGGTGATCTCCGCCGTTGTGGAGGCGGGCGGCTGCCCACGCGACCAGGTGAGGGCCGGAGAATTATTCTTTGGTCCCACAGGTCGCGGGACGGTGGTCGTCCACTGCCCGGTCGCGGCGGCCAAAAAGGTAGCGGATGGACGGAGCCTCCTGATAGGAGGCTTCCTCAAGGCGCAGGTGCTCCTTCTGCAGCCCCGCGAAGCCAGGTGCTTTAGGTGCCTGGGAGCGGGGCATGTAGGAGTGCAGTGCACGGCGGGAGTTACCGTGGGGGACCGGTGCTTCCGCTGCAGTCAGCCCGGTCACAAGGCCGGATCATGCACGGCCCCGCCACACTGCTTCAAATGTGTGGCGGAGGGCAAGGATGCGGCACACCGGGCGGACAGCAAGTCCTGCGCCGCCTCAAGGCCGAGGCCCCGTCCCCGTCCATCCGCAGGTAGAGAGGCCCCAGAGCGGCCCAGTTCGCGGCGGGAGGCGGAGATGGACACTCATTAATGGGTGCCCATGTCCGCTTCCTGCAGGCGAACATAAACCACTGTGCCGGTGCTCAGGATCTTCTGTACCAGAGCGTCGCACAGTGGTCTATCAATGTGGCCGCAGTCGCCGAGCCGTACTGGGTACCACCGGGCGCCCCGGTGGACTTGGACGGCTTGACGTTCCTTATCGGGGGAACCGCCGCTGGCTCCTCCCCCCTTGCTGTTTTAGCAAGGGGACGAGGATGCGTCGCGGCGGATTATGAGGGGATAGCGGTGGTGGCCGCTTACATCTCGCCGAACCGAGACCAGTACCAGTTTGAGCAATGGCTCGCTGGACTGGACGTCGTTCTCGCTGCGTGTCGCCCCCGTCCGATACTGGTCATGGGAGACTTCAATGCCTGGTCACAGGCTTGGGGCTCCCGAGAGACCACGGTCAGGGGGAGGTTGTTGGAGGACTGGGTCGCTACGCGCGGCCTGGCGATCCTCAACCGGGGGACTGTTGCCACCTGGGAGCGAGGGCAGCTCGGTTCGGTCGTGGACGTAACGTTCGCGACCCCTGCGCTTGCCCTTCGCGTCCAGGACTGGCGTGTTGTGGAGGAGGGGGAGACGCTGTCCGATCACAGATACATTCGGTTCAGCGTCGACCCCGATGCCTCTGCACCGCTGAGGATTGACAGCCCTCCGGATTCTCGTTGGGCACTCAAAAAAATGAGCAGGGAAGTCCTTCTGGAAGCCGCTACCGTGCAGGCCTGGGTACCCGCACCGGACAGGCCTGTCTGCGTCGATGACGAGGCAGAGTGGTTCCAGAGGGCCATGTCGCTAGTCTGCGACGCGGCGATGCCAAGGGTGAGGCGCACCCCGGCAAGGAACCAGGCGTACTGGTGGAACGCAGAAACGGCGCAACTCCGCGAGGAGTGCGTCCGTGCACGCCGCCAGTGCAAAAGGTTCCGCCGAAGGCGTCGCCGCCCAGACAACGCGGCAACCCTGGAGACGGAGCTCCATGAGAGGTACAGGGCAGCCAAAAGAGCCCTCCAGGCGGCTGTAAAACGGGCCAAGCAATCAGCTCGTGAAGAGCTGATTGGGACTCTGGACCAGGATCCGTGGGGACGCCCATACCTTTTGGTACGGGGCAAACTACGCCCCAGGGCCCCCCCGCTGACGCAGAGTCTGCAACCCGACCGTCTGGAGGGAGTGCTGGACGCCTTGTTCCCATCGGGAGGGGAGGAGCATGTCCCCCCGACGATGGCTTCGTCTCGAGTGCTCAACGCGAGTCGTAGCGAGAATGACGTGCCCGAAGTCACAGAGGGTGAGCTAGGGGCGGTGGTTCGACGGCTCAAGGCCAAAAAGAACACCGCGCCCGGACCCGACGGCATTCCAGGCCGTGCATGGGTCGTGGCCCTTGCGGAGCTTGGACCCCGACTTAGAAGGCTATTTAGCGCATGCCTCGAAAGAGGTCAGTTTCCGAAGGTGTGGAAGACGGGGAAACTGGTCCTCATCCGAAAGGCGGGGCGGCCGGTGGATTCACCATCCGGATACCGACCGATCGTGTTGCTTGACGAGGTCTGCAAGCTCTTTGAGCGTATCATTGCAGATCGCCTCGTCGAGCATCTCACGGTGGAAGGGCCAGATCTGGCGGATAACCAATTTGGTTTCCGCCGGGGGCGATCCACTATGGGTGCGATCATGCGCGTGGGTAGCCTGGCAGAGGAAGCGACCTCCCGGGGTGAGGTGGTGTTGGCGGTGTCTCTTGACATCGCCAATGCATTTAACACCTTGCCTTGGAGTTGCATTAGGGAGGCACTCGATTATCATCGGATGCCCCCCTACCTCTGCCACATTGTCGGGGCCTATCTCTCTGAGAGGGCCATAGCTTACCCTAGTTGGCTAGGGCCAGGTCGGCGAGATGTGTCGTGCGGTGTTCCACAGGGATCGGTGCTTGGCCCGCTCCTGTGGAACATCGGATACGACTGGGTGCTGCGTGGTTCGTTCCCCAGAGGTGTCGCGGTGTTTTGTTACGCCGACGACACCCTCGTGACAGCACGAGGGAGAACGTTCCAAGACGCAGCCCAAGCGGCCACGGTAGGGGTTGCCCAGGTCGTTGCCCGAATCCGGCGGCTGGGGCTGGAGGTGGCGCTCAACAAATCTGAGGCCCTGTGTTTTCACGGACCCAGACGGGCGCCCCCTCCAGGCTCCAGTGTCACGGTGGATGGTGTTAGCATCGGCATCGAGCCCTCGATGAGGTATCTTGGGATCACCCTCGATAGCCGATGGGGCTTCGGACCACATGTCCGAAGCATCGTCCCCAAAATTAAGGGCGCCGCGGCTGCACTGTCGCGGCTTATGCCCAACATGAGGGGACCTAACACCCCGTGTAGGAGACTCTACGTGGGGATCGTACGATCGATGGCGCTATACGGCGCGCCTGTATGGGCGGAGCGCCTGACGGCCAGCACAGCGACTATTCTTCAGAGTCCGCTGAGGATGCTGGCCGTCAGAATCATCAGGGGATATCGTACGATCTCCTTTGAGGCGGCGAGTCTCCTAGCCGGAACTCCTCCATGGGATCTGGAGGCGAGAGCTCTCGCGTCACTGTATCGGTGGCACAGGGAGGCTCTGGAGCAGGGACATATACCTGCCCCTCGCGAAGTCGAGGCGCAGCGGTCCTTGCTCCATGACGATCTCATGGAGGAATGGAGACAGCGACTTGGGCAACCGAGGTACGGGCACGCCCTTATCAGGGCGGTAAGTCCGGTCATGGAGGATTGGCTCGAGAGGCGGCATGGCAGCCTCTCTTACCGGATGTCGCAGATGCTTACCGGGCATGGATGCTTCGGTAAGTATCTGCACCGTATTCGCCGGGAGCCAACGCCCGAATGCCACAGTTGCCGGAACTGCAGCGAGGACTCCTCGCTCCACACACTGGTGGAGTGCCCGGCGTGGGCACGGCAACGGCAGGACCTCGTTGTGGGTCTAGGAGTGGCATTTCTCTCGCTGGAGACAATGGTTCAGGCCATGGTCTCCAGCGAGAGCGCGTGGCAGGCCGTCGCCACCTTTTGCGAGCATGTAATGCTAGCGAAGGAGGCGGCGGAGGGCTTGCGGGAGAGAGATCCCTCATTCCCGCATGTCGCCGCGCGTCCTGGGCGTCGGAGGAGGCATTATGCCAACGATCTCCGACCTCCATGACGGGGGGCCTGGGGGTAACGGGACGGATGGGCTGCCCGTTGCCCCGTGCAGAAGCAGGCCAAGACGTTGGCGTGTGTAGGTGCTCCCCCCACACACGCCCCCCCCCCCCCCGGTAGAGAGGACTGGGGATCCTCTCCCACATAGGGACGGGGCCGTAATAGGGCGGCCGAGGTCTGCAGGGGACCCTGGGGTCGATGCTTAACGGTGCATACCCGGGGCCCCTGCGAAGAGACCCAGAGGGAAAATAAAAAAAAAAAAAAAAAGCTATATAATACCCACTTCGTTAGACGGCGAAAAAAACGAGTCCCTTTTTTAAACATATTTCATTACTGCTCCACTCCTATTAGTCATAGCGTGATACTATATAGCCTATGAAACTCCCCAATAAATGGACTATTCAACACAGAAAGATTTTTTTCAATCCATTCATTACATCTAGAGATTACCCCCTACAACGTCACAAACACACAAACTTTACCTCTTTATAATATTAGTATAGAGGTATAGATAAATAAAACACTATAAATACGATTTGATCGTTTTACTAACTTAAACGATAAAATCATTACGTAAACACCATTTTTATAACATTCTCATAAATTAATTTTATTTACAATTTATTGTTTAAATATTATTTATATTATAATAATTAATAATATGATTTTTTTTTTAATATATATAATTTGTATTTACATTTATTTTTATGTGAAATGACTAGGTAGGTATTAATAGTATTTAGTTCGACTATCTAACTTACTTAATTAAAAAAATACAAAAATTAAATAGTTTTTGTAAAGTACAGTTAACTATTCAGTTATTTAGCTATAATACATTTTTGCAATTAAATGTATCAATGGTCAATGCGGCTGTCGTTGACAATAGATTGGAATTTCAGAGAATTACCCCTAGTTTCCGAATGACTGATCAACTTAAAATCAACTAATCAAATGTCAAAACTGTCATTTTAGTTGCTGAAAATGATAGTTTTGACACTTGATTAGTTGATTTTTACTTGATCAGTCATTTGGAAACCGGGGGTTAGTGATTGTGATCCACTAGTCTTTGCCCTAAATTTTTATTTCGTCGTTTTATTTCATGTTTGTAAAAATAAATCATAACTAAAGACCTTAGCAGTATAATGTGACCGGGTGTCACATAATCTCGAGACCTGGCGTCGATGACGTCACGTCGCGTCGGACGAATCACTGATGCGTCCGTGGCAAGCGCGAGGGTTGAAAAGAGAACGGGACGCAAGGTTTGCATTCCAGCGAGGTCGCTAGATAATGTGACTGTAAAATATTGATTTATTGAACTATAAAAAACATGTTTTTTGTTTTATTAAATATTATAAGAACCGATAAGTACCTACACATTTGTAACGGCACCATTGACCACTGTGCCCGTCATTCGTAAGCGATGATCACTTAACATTCAAAGCAGGCCAACGAGATTTCACATTATAAAAAAATACACTTTCATACATTTTGATTTAAAAGAATGAAAATATAAATAAAAAATTAAATAATAAAAAATAAACAAAAACATAGAAAAGTATTTTTTTACAATATTTTATATTTCTATTTTAATATTACTTATTCATTTTCATTTTTACAATCGTTAAATATAGTATTTTTACATAACATCACATCAAATTAATATAAATATTTATTGTAACATAAGTCTAAATTTCTAAAAGATGGGATTTAAACGAACGAAATGACTACGAACACAATATATTAATACAACTACACACAAATATAATTATGGTATTAATTAGAAGGTGATAAATTATCTAATTTTTAGTCAATGACTCTGCAACATATTTTACGTTAGTCATGATGTACATTGACATAGCAATATGTTGCTTACAACGCAGGTTTTAAGAGCGTTAGTAGGGCTCACTAGCGCCGCCAATTGAAAAGAAAAACACTTTAAACCTTATTCAATTAGTTAAATTATAATGCGATATTTATTTAATTGGAAAACATTTAAAGTGTTGAGAATGTGTTATACAAATACTTTATTGCCTTTACTCAAGACTTTGTTATCGACATTTTACATTATTTATCCTATTTGCGAATTATGATCTTTTTTCTTTTGGCGGCGCTAGTGAACCATGTAAAGGCCCTTATGACATTTTATTTATATATAAAATTATATATAAAACTGCATTAAATTTGATTTTAAATAACAAAATTATTAGCTGAGAGACTAAAACTTTGGAATACAACTTGCCTTGCCTCCCAAACCCGTGGGGGTTATAAAACACGTAAGGCCTTAGAGCCTCATTTTCAACTTTTAAACTTGGTAGCAGGTTAACTAGGTAGCGATCACCTCACATTTCTTGTTGTGACGGAGTAAGAATACAATTTGTCATCATCTATTTCTTCCCATGGGAGTCGTAGAAAGCGAATAAGGGACTATCCGTGAATATTATCTTTACGAAATAAAAAGAAGAAAAACTTGAAATTAAACCCTATACCAACCCGTCTGGCCAGCGTGGTATTAGTAAGCCAAGTATCCCTCCGTCACGGGAGGAGGCCCGTCCCTGCAGTGGGACATTAATAGGCTGTTATGATGATAATTATGATGATCACCTTATACTGCAGTGAAAAGTCCTAGAAACATATTTGAATTTTGTTTACAGGGTTTATTCTATTGTCATCAAGCGTCAAGTCATACCCGTAAGATCGGACGATTTGCCCCATAACCCTAAATAAAGGCCAATCATCGATAAAAATTAAATTAGATACAGTATTTATTGCAGAATCATTGATTATTATTTTTAACATCGCTTTTACATTCTAAAACAAACATGCTCAATTACTTGTATTCATAATCAATCGCGACTCGTTATTTTTTCTAGATATACAATATTAAACCATACATATATAAGCATAGAACACAATATTAAACTTTAAACCAGTTAGACATGACTTATTAAAACAATCAGTCTTAAAAAATAAGTCCTTTCTTCAGTTTGTCCTCTTATACAAAGTAAAACAAAATAATGGCTATTATTATTGCTTGATGATAATTTAATTAGTTGATTTTACAATTTATGGCAAATACACATCAAAATCCATATTTAGATTGCAACATTGCATCCAAAATAACACTTTGTAAAGAAATTACAATGGATATTAAAAGTAGTACAGTTTGTAATATTTTTGACCAATGATAGTTACGTAGTTGCTTCGGCAAACAGGGAAAATTAATGGAAGAAACAATACTTAAAAAAACATTAGTAAATAAAATAGATTCTTAATTCTTTTTACATCAAGATTTTGCTCAGCATGTCAATTCTCGTATCTTAAAATCGTTAAAAATTCGGTTAAGTTAACTTTTAGTTGTCAAATTGTCTTACATAATGTGTGACAATTTGACAACTAAAAGTTAACTTAACCGAATTTTTAACGATTTTAAGCTACGAGAATTGACACCATCTCAATTATTTTCTACGTGTATGTACCTAGTATTGTACTAAAATAAACTAAAGAAGTACTAACACAAACCAAATAACTCCATGTTACACAACACTAGTTTTACATGAATTATTAGAAACTACGTAGTAAAGTAATGAGGTCAGAATTAAGGCAAATATTTCTATTTGTGCGCCGCAATAAACTAAGTGGTAGGTACACAGCACTATCATTAAAAAAATAAACGTCTACAAAGCCCCACGATAGAGGCAAACGTTGCTATTGAAACTTTTATGGCGTTAGTTCACATATCATAACATGAATATTCTTAGAAATTATATTCCGATGTAACTATTTTTACATACACCAAATTTGTTTTATGTAAGGTGGGACAAATATTGTACACTTAATATTAAACATCAGTAAAGGTGTGAGTATTGTTATTTAAAATCTAAAAGTATAGGCAACATTGATTTATATACTTCGTTTACAAAACATCCATAAATGTCTCTTTCACATCAAAAAAGATACTTAATTTATAGCCACTAACGCGTACTAAAATCTAGAAGCGTAATATCTTAAAGCTCTTTTATGAGTTCATACAAATTGAGATCGTATATTTCTGTTCACTGAGAGCGCACCAAGACCCGGGTCCGAAGTCGGGCGAACACGCTCCCAGGGTGCAGGCTACCTTCTCGACTTACAATATTGGCAGAGAAGCACCTTCTTAAACGCTTGTCTGAACACTTTATTAAATATCGTATAGAATATAGGATTAACCATAGAACTAGAATATCCCAACCACAATGCACAATCGAAAACCCAACTCGGGATTCTCTCTTCGCATTCAAGACATAAAGCAGGTACCATATTTAATACAAAAAATGGTGCCCAAAGTATAACGAAAGTGAAAAATACAACTCCTAATACTTTAGTAGCTTTTTGTTCTAAACGCAAAATTCTACCATGACGTGAAGAATTTCTTGATATCACACTAGAATTTCTAGAATGATGTGTTCTGGGTGTTTGTCGTTGAGGACTTGCTGTCACTTGTTGCGACCTAGCTATAGTTCTTTGAGCACGAATGCTTCGAACTGGAGTCGATAACGTAGTTCTGGCTCCACCAAAACTAGACCCTCTTCGAAAACGTCGGGCTTCGTCCCATGTTACCATGGAAGCAGCACCACGACTTGATCTTCGAAAGAACGGAGTGGATGACTCATCTTTTATATTCCCATTTCTGGGATACCCATTACAACCATTAATCTCCCCGCCAGGAACTATAATTACTTCTGTAGTTCGTCTTGGAGGAGTGGATTCAGAACCGAAGTACGGACAAGTACAAGGTGGAGGAAGTAACAGACCATCTTCGGAACTACGAGACTTAGCTGTTAAAGTCGTAGGCGCAAGTAGACCTTCATTACTTTCATCGTCAGAAGCACTTCTAGGCCTGTGTACAGGAGTATTCTGATCTCCTGCCGAAGAAGGACGTCGTCGATCTTGCAGCATAGATGATGGTGAACTTGATGAAACGCTGAGTGACCCTGGTGTAAGCATCCCGCCCCGTTCAGATATATTTGTCCTGTAAAAAATTAAGCTGATTAATTGTTTCATTCTCGTGATGTGTTGATGAACCTGAACGTTCGTATAAGCCAATCACCAAAATGGGTTAATTTTGAAGCGTACAAATAATGCCAATTGTTAGATACCCTCTGTATTGTGGCTTTGTCGCCGCAGAAGCTTCCAAGCCGCGAGAAAGACGCAACATCTCTGCCCCAAAGTGATGCAGTGCAGACATTGCTGACGGAGCAGGCTCGCTGTGCAACACAACACATAATGTATGAGGACTACACATTGACATACACATGAATGAGCATGTAAATTGTAGTATAGGTAAGTACATTAAACAGACAGAAAGCAAGCTCTGATTTAAATAATATATTATGATGGAAACATATACCAATTTAGTTAGACATTCACAGTTATATTGAAAGTATGTCATTGTAATGACGATTGAAAATAAAATAACATCGAAACATTTATTTGTGCGTTCTTCAATATTAATTATTTCATTAAAATTTTCACGTTCATTTATTTGTGGGCGAAGCTCGGTGCGTCGTTGTTTACCGGTTTACAGACATTTTAATAAAAAAGTTGTTTCTGTATTCAAAGTAGCTTTTCATAAATTATGCTTAAATTAGACTTTAAGCATTCCCCGAGATGGTTTTTAATTACTCATTATACGAAACCATAAAAAAACAAGTCTTACAAATCGTTTTGTTTTTCTTCAGTAAGGTTTTTATTAAAATTACGAACAACTTAAGATTCAAACGATAACATTGTTTTTTTTGTTAAAAAATAAAAAAGAAGACTCTGTTTTATTAATTACTACAAACGATACCACTTTACTCCGTACAGTTTAATTTTAAACTGTTTCACAACGGGGTCATCAGATGACGATTATATTCATTAAATTTCGTAATAACGTTATAAATTAATATTGATGAGTTGCAATGGAACCTCACCGCGCTACAAATTATGGATACATTTAAACATCAATGTGATTTGAGCCCGCTGTCAAATGAATACCAGCCTTAATTACTCATTATACGAAACCATAAAAAAACAAGTCTTACAAATCGTTTTGTTTTTCTTCAGTAAGGTTTTTATTAAAATTACGAACAACTTAAGATTCAAACGATAACATTGTTTTTTTTTTGTTAAAAAATAAAAAAAAAGACTCTGTTTTATTAATAACTACAAACGATACCACTTTACTCCGTACAGTTTAATTTTAAACTGTTTCACAACAGGGTCATCAGATGACGAAATTATATTCATTAAATTTCGTAATAACGTTATAAATTAATATTGATGAGTTGCAATGGAACCTCACCGCGCTACAAATTATGGATACATTTAAACATCAATGTGATTTGAGCCCGCTGTCAAATGAATACCAGCCAGGCTTCAATGAATTTTGTACTTTATGCTAATAGCGTAGAATTTACAATTCAAATGATTGGATCCTTTGATTTAACGGGATTGAACAGCGATGGAAGGGAGATGACTGCATGATGGCTTTTCAAGACTCTGTGAAATCAAATAAAGGCATTCAGTAAGATTGTACTGATTTAAATAAAAATACATTTCTAAAGATGATTATTAGTGAAAGCTTTGTAGAAAAATGTTTTTGTTTCTTCCTTATACGTCTGTCTTTAAAACGTTTTATTTTATTGTCATTTATTGCTAATTAATTTACTGTGTTTATTTATTTATTACTTTATTTTCTAAGCTGACTATTAATTAATTCCTAGGAGTAGATTGATATTTTAGCATAAATGTTCTACTACTATCTTAAAATTTTTCTTTTTGTGATTATCCTAACACCAACCTAAGGTTATTACTTAATACACGGCAGACATTATAGTTATTGTGAAAGAAGACGAGACAAGTATCAGTACTATGCGTTTCAAATAAGAATGGACGCGTCATCTGTCAAAGCTCCAATAAAAAGTACGGACGTCCTATGAGTTTGTTTGAATCACGTCATAATATAGCGCAGGCTCTTCTTATAAAACGAGTAGTAAGTGACAACCTAATACAGGGTTAATAACAACCCGAGTCTGCGAAGTAGAAGTTTCTAGACTTAAAATAAAAGCAATATAATCATCATCCTTTACAAGAAAAGTCAGAGATATTCAGCATTATACTACCTAGCATGAAGAAGACAAAGAAAATAACTTCACAATAATTTAGATATAGTAAAATATTATTAAAGTTAGCATTCCTAAGTTTAGCATCTGCCAGGCTACATTTAAAAGCGATTATAGTAACAAACGAAGTAAAAGCATGTCCAATATATAAACATACAAAGCAGAACGCAACAATTTTCAAAATGTATTTGTATCTTTAGTATACAAATAGATTTGAACCTAAAAACATAAGAAAGCCCGATAACATAACTTAAAAGCTGTTCAAAAGTAATGTTTTTAAAGAAATCCTAAAATACTGGACTATAAAAAAGGATTATTTTACTTTAATGCCCGAAATTACTTATGGTATCACGAAATGGGTACCCATTTTACCCGCAATAATAAATATTTATATTGATTTGATACAAATATGGCACAAAATATTTATTTTGTGCAATTTATTTGTAAAAAGAGGCCAGGAATAGCATAGCCAATAAAATTGCACAATTATTTCATTGAGATAAATCATTATTGTAAGCCGAGAAGAGCAAAATCCAATAAAACTGCACAAACCTTTTGTACAATTTGTTCCGTATATGTATTTATTATCAGATTTTAAATATTAAAAAAAAGCAATTTAGCAAATCTATTTTAACTTTGGAGATGTTTTGTCCAAACAAAATATAGTTGTTAGGAGCGAAAAATCTCTTACAAAAACTCTAGTTAGTAAATAAAATTGCAGTAATTTGGTTTAGTTGAATCGTCAGAATGAGAATGGATTAAATGCACAAACTATTTGCACAGTCTTATCTCACTCTGAACAGTTAATAAATCAATACTTTGTTTGTTTTTTCATATAAATCGTTGTCACGAGAGAAAGTCTATGATGGATTATCAGGATTTCTATCATCTTCATAATTTATTGCGTAAGTTAAAGAGTTTGTCACGTAATTTTAGATATTTATGTTACTAAATACTACGCCTACGAACTAAAACGAGATGAGCTACTTAAATACCTTGTAAAATAATATATTCTGCATTATATTGAAACCCACAGACATAGCAACAGGCATACTACAAAAAAAAACTTCTTAAAAATATACATGATTTTAAGTCAACAGTCTTTTAACTTCCACTGCAAGAATGGACCTTCTCCAATAAAGAAGAAAAAGTTAGCTACCAATGAGTCTATAATTGCAAAAATCAAGACGTAGATAGAAACGATGTTGTAGGACCTTTTCACACATTAAAATATGAAAACTACAAATAAATCTACTAAAATAAGTGCTAGTTTATGTAACCACAATAAGGCCTAGTTTACGGAGAAGCGGGGCGTCGGGCGTAGCGTTGAGCGGGGCGGCCCGCACTGCCGCCACGCTTCTCTATGAACAACGTCATATTATATATTGCTATAAGTTTGTGTTTACGCGTGCGATGATGCGTGCCGCTTCACGCCCCGCTCCAGCGTAAACAGAAAAAACGTCCGACGCCCCGCTTAAGGCGTGTCCAGACATAGCGCGGCGAGTGCGCGGCAGCATCACGCGGCATTCGCGAGACACAGCATTGCCGCGCGATTAGTGTAGACAGCCCAAAAATATGTGCGCGGCAATACTGCGCGGCACCAACACGCTGCATTCGTGCGCGGCAGCCGCGCGCGATTGCCGCGTTATGTTTGGACACGCCTTAAACGCCACGCCACACGCCACGCCCGACGCCCCGCCTCTCCGTAAACGTGCACTAAGGCAGATAATAAAAACTTTAATAACTCCTTTCTATACCGATCGAATAAATCTACTAACTCTTTTAAAACATTTTGTCCACACAATAAGCACAAACCAAAAAGAAACAACAGTCAAAAGTCCTAGAATTGCGAGATCGTCGGATAAGTTTATGAATATTAAAAAACTTTTTTCATAAAAATATATTTTTCTATAACGTGACGGTTTTACTTTTTGAGATAAAAAAAGGTATTCATTTTTTAGAAATAAATTACTGGGAATGGTTGAAATTTGTAAAAGGAGCCACCTGTTGAATTCTAATATTATAAATGTGTTTAAAATGTTTTAGAATTAGTTACAGAACAGAATAAACCGACGAACCGAATGAGCGAACTACGAAATCTAATATTCTTATTTGTTAAAATTAATAAGTGTGATGTGTGACAAACTAAGAATGCAAGATGTCTCCAACTATCTTAAATGTGATGTAAATAGTGACTAAGAGACGAGTTAACAATCAATAATTTATTGGTAACTTTATCCCTAAATATACCATGCAGACTCTATACGTTGGTATAGGGTTTTGTGTCAAACTAAACTTTTATTAGGACTAAAGCTTAATCAGTAATCCCTTAGTTGCTTATAACGCTATCCTTAAGGCAAAATGTACATGACACCCTGTAGTTTTTATTCATAGACTAATAAGTCAGATAATAATATGAATAGCATTAATTGATCAAACAAAGTATAATCATAACAGCCCATTAGTGTCTCACTGAAGGGACGGGCCTCCTCCCATGACGGAGGGATACTTGGCCTACTAATACCATGCTGGCCAGGCCGATTGGTATAAGGTTTAATTTCAAGTTTTCCTTCTTTTTACTTCGTAAAGATAATAATTACAAATAGTCTCTTAGTCGGTTTTTACGACACCCTTATAATGAGATGGGGTGGTGACATAATGTATTCTTACTCCGTCACCACACGGACATGTAGAATGTATTCGGACAAAATATTGAAAAGAGTAGTCACCCACAGAGATGCCTTAAGATAGACGTCGTCACTGAGGCAGATCGCAAAGTTGCTGGCTAGAAACTACAGATAAAATGACCAGAAATCGGCAAGGACAGGGACACAAAGCAATGGGGATGACCTTTGCCCAGTTCCCAGTACAGGATAACAACATATTGTATTCTTACTCCGTCACCACACGGATAGTAAATATGCAAACAAAACTATACCAGTGTTACAATATACCTATACGTATTAAGTATGTAAGTGGCTTAATCAAGTACTCGGTAACCACAACAATAGACACTCGATTATCTCTCAAAGCGTAATACACTAAATGTAATAGTTAATCATTACCCTTGTACTAGTTTGGATATCAATTATTGCACAATCAAGACTGTAATAAATACATACGGATTGAATTAGGAAAAATTAATAGGGAATTCGTTTGATTTTGAAATTGTTTTTGTATCTGATTAATGACTTAAAGAACTAAGGCTGACCCCACATTAGGCGTAGGCGTCCCTTGAGCGCCGACGCGGCGCTCACGCAACGTAGACACAGCGCTCACGCGGCGTTGGCGTCACGTTCTTACCCCTTTGATCGCTAACCACGCTGTCTGTTTTTGTTTTAGTCAGTCGTAGCATGGTTTCTAAAATTACTCGACTAAAGAGGGTTAAGCGACAATTGAACGTCGCGTACATGCGATTTCAACGCTGATCGACCGCGGCATAGACGATGCGTCGAAGCGGCGTCAACGCGGCGTGAGCGTCGCTCATACTCCAAGGAACGCCGACGTCCAATGTGGAGGAGGCCTTACACAAAAGTCAAAATCGAAATAGTTTTTTTATTGTAGGACACTTATCCGGTGGTATGTCTATTAGACAGGCATTCTTCAACGTTTTTGTTGATCGAGGGGAACAAGAGCATTCTACCACTTTTTGGCAAGCGCGTGCATATGGGTATATACTGCCCCACTAAAAGTTTTCGGCAAATCTTGTCCTGACTGCTACGCAGAGGTCTCGGGTTCGATTACTGCTCAAGGTAAATCTTTGTGTGCATAAACATGATTGTTTGCATTGGTCTGAGTGTGAGTGTATTTACAAAAAATATTTAAGTATGATTATCCGTTGTCTAGTAGGTACCCATAGTACAAGCTCCGCTTAGTTTGGGGCTAGATGACATTGTGAGACTAGGTGTCGTAAAACCGACTAAGGGATATTTCGTGAATATTATCTTAACGTAATAAAAAGAAGAAAAACTTGAAATTAAACCCTATACCACTCCGTCTGGCCAGCGTGGTATTAGTAGGCCAAGTATCACTCGGTCACGGGAGGAAGCCCTTCCCTGCAGTGGGACATTAATGGGCTGTTATGAACTTTGTCTTAGTCTCTCGATCACTAGAAGAAGACTGTCGCTATGATGATTAATTTAAGGGTTGCATGAAATTGATGAATCTATAAATTATAACACAGTTTTTGAATGTGTGCCTATAAGACTATAATTAACAGTTTCCCCATTAATACAAACTATATAAGCTTCACCGCACACTACCATTTGACAACAATCCTCTTAGTTATTTCCCTTAATTGAAAGCAATTCAATTTATGTTTCAATTAGCTATTTTAATACACTATTATACATTGTAAGCAGCTGTATTGTTTAATTTCATTTAATTTCAATATATGAGCTATTAATAATAATTATGTTATGTTAAATCTAGTCGTATAGAAAACGCTCTCCATCAACATAGTACCTATTCATAGCAAAATGAACAAAACGCAAAATAACTATCACACGCAAAATGTACAAAACGAAAAATGAACAAAAGAAAAATGTTCAATATGCTTAATGCACAAAACGCAGAAAGTCCAACACGCAAAATGACTACCACACGCAAAATGCACAAATCGTAGTTTTAATTTTAAATCCAAAGTTAGATAATTGTTGGGTATTCAATCAGCTTTATAAAATATCACATTAATAACTGTTTGTTCTGTTCCTATATAATATGTATGGTGACGGAGTAAGAATACGATATGTCACCACCCCATCTCATCCAACGGGTGTCATTAAAATCGATTAAGAAACTATCTGTCAATATTATCGTTACGAAATAAAAAGAAGGAATAGGGGAGACCGGGTCAAAGCCGTATAGCTAAGGGTCTCAGGCTCTGGATGATATAAATAAAAACACTTTTGTTTCCAATCAACAATTTTAATTAGTTAGTCTCTTAAGGTATAATATCAGGTAAACATATTTCACAAAATCACAATATAAGCAGTAAAAAAAAAGAAAAATAGAACCTCTGCTTTTTCCGATTTTGCCCCGACACATGGACAAAACCGTATACTGTGTACGATATTGCCCCAATATCTAACATGCAGCGACACATCCCATGCACATGAAGTCATCCAAGTCTTCTGAGTTATGACTCAAGCTCATACCCTGTTCAGCCTTCATGGGCCCAGCTTTTGCATCCCGTACATTAAACCCAGTCTTCATTCATGCTACGTTTACTGAATTCTTCAAGACAGTATAAGCAATTGTCATCATTAATGTTTTTAGCATGTTGGGTGTTGGTTTTAGGTGGCTGGCTTAATTCCAATTTCGTCCTTTTATAACTACGTGACATCTTTGTAATATCTGTAATAAAAAAAATACTTTGTAAGAAAATCAAATAATCGGGTCAAAATCGTATATATACAGTTTTACCCCGTACGGTTTTGACCCAAAGTACACATGTGTAAACATTTTACTCACAACTACATAAACAAAGTCAATCGTTGAATTAAATATAGTATTTATTTATGCAAATACATAACTTTAGACAAAATAAATATTAAACTTACCTGTATTAGATGCAAACTTCACAGTAACACATGAAATTTTCATAAAAAATAGATAATTGTCACTATAAAACAATAAAATAAAATATTTTGAAAACGCGCATGCTTGCGGCGACTCGTTTTGGTTGACAAGTAGTTCTGATTGGTCAACAATCGCTGAGCATACCAAACGCGGTAAATTTCAATTATTACAAAAAATAGATGGGGTGTACTGTTTTACCCCGGTATACGGTTTTGTACAGGTTTCCCCTACTTGAAATTAAACCCTATACCAATCCGTCTGGCTAGCGTGGTATCAGTAGGCCAATTATCACTTCGTCACGGAGGAGGCTAGTCCCTGCAGTAGGTCATTAATAGGCTGTTATGATATGATATAGTATGTAACTACGACTTATTTTCATGTGGCCAGACAGATACTACTAAGAGCTATGCAACACGTTACGTTACAGACAAGTTTCAATTACTTCGCACAAAACATCTATCCAAAAGTTTGTTATCTACCTTCTTTGATATGTCTACTTTATCCTAATGTTGATATTTCATACTGATTTTCGAATCACTAAACCCCTAATAACGTTACCACGAAAACATGCAATCACGAATTTTCATCGCACTGTTGTCGTTCTAACTTAAGCGCCGATTACACTCGATTAGACGGTCGGGACTTGCCAATCTTCGATATGTAGTGTCCTAACAGCCTAAATTTGATTACACTAGACTACATGTAGTCTCCTTCATGATGTAGGAATACTACATGTTGTCTAGTGTAATCGGCGCTTTAATCTTATCTTTCGACAATGTGCGCAAAGAAAATTCGTAATTGCATACCCCTAATATTTACTGGTAGAAAATTATTCTTCCGGAATTAGGTCCACGTTAGTGCATTATGTACATGGAGATTTAACTAAACATAGAAATAACTTAAACTAATAAATCACGAGAAACAAAACAATGAATTTTAGTAGCAATAACCTCACCTTTTGTAATTAAAATTGCTGACATTGTGATGTTTTGAAGGGTCTCGAAGGGTATTTAATTATAAAGCCTAATGGGTCAAAGATAAACTAAGTTGCACTATATTATGACAGCCTGTCAACCTCCGGCTTATCTATTAGAAACTCTTTCCCCTTGACCGGCTTTTTGACAGGGGTGTAGCAATTTGTTACGAGTCATCGTATAGGTACTATAAAATAAGATTGATTTAAATGATATATTTATATATCTCATACTTTCACACAACGTCATCTAGTCTTAAACTAAGCAGAGCTTGTACTATGGGTACTAGACTACGGATATACATACATAAATACTTTTTGTTTGTAAATACATACATATTATTACATACATAATGGAAATAAGTTTTATAAGATAAGTTTAAGTGATTTTTCGGTGTGGTGATGGATTGGAATTTATGATTTCAAAATGGTATTGCGTAGAATAATGATTTTTATTTGTAGATCAATTTGTATTGGAATTATCTTGACAATTTCAAAATACACACATCAAAAAAGTCTAAGCAACATGCATGATATTACAAATTTACCATTTATATTAATTAATTTCTAAGTATTTACTCACTCAAAGTGTATAGGTAAGTAAACTTTTTTGTTATTGATGACATACTGGCTGGTTGTAAAAAAAAAATTTCGATTATGTTTTGTTTTTTTTCATAAAATTCAAATGACTGCGAATTTGTTTAAATTTGAGTGCATGTTAATTGCTACGTTTTAGTCTTGATTTTATAATTTTACCAACCATTTAAATACAGTTGGCGACAAAATTGAATTGTTAGATATTCTTTACGTCATGGAGCGACGTCATTTGACGGCAGATGAAATGCAAAGAGCTGTAGGGATGTTGCAAGCGGGAAGTAATCAATCTCAGGTATCTCGACATTTTGGTATTCATAGAAGTGTTATTTGTCGTCTTTGGCAGCGCTACAATAATACAGGGGAACCCGCTGAACAGCATCCAGGCCGTAAAAGGAGTACAACCACTCGGCAAGACCGGTACATACAACTGACTGCAAGACGCCAGCCGATGTTAACCGCTCGAGAGATAAGTTTGAGGCTACAAAATTCAAGTGGTGTTGATGTAAGTCCCCAAACTGTGCGAAATCGACTGCATGAGTACGGCCTACGAGCTCGACGCCCTATCAGGTGCCCACCGATACGTCACGGGAATCGCGCTCGTCGAAATGAATGGTGTAGAGAACGCATAACATGGACCCAGGAACAATGGGATAAAATTATGTTTTCCGATGAGTCGCGATTCGGGTTTAGGCCTGATACAAGAAGGGTGCGAGTGTACCGTCGACCCGGAAATACTGAAAGACTCAGGTGCGTTCAGGAAGTTCATCCATACAGCGGCTCAACAGTTATGGTATGGGCGGGTATTATGAAGAACAGGCGAACTGAGCTCGTTTTTGTAAATGGAAACATGAACGCTGAAAATTACGTTGAGGATATTCTCAGACCTTATGTCCATCCATTTGCACAAACCTTTGGCTCCGATTTTACGTTAATGCATGACAATGCGCGTTCACATACAGCTCGGCGAACCAGTGAATACTTGGCAACGGAGAACATCCAGGTATTGCCCTGGCCTGCACAATCGCCAGACCTCAACCCCATCGAGCACGCATGGGACATGCTCCAGAGACGTGTTTTGAAGGACTTGGACGGAGTGACAACAACCCAACAGCTGAAGGATTTGCTACAATTCCATTGGGAGCGAATACCGCAAGATGACATAAACAGTCTCATTAATTCAATGAATAATCGTTGCCGACAAGTTCTGAATAGCAGAGGAGGCCATACTTTGTATTAAATTGTCCTATTCTTTCACAATAAATTCATTTTCTTAAGAAATTTCAATTTGTAAAAAAAAAGTTTAGTTTCTTATGTACCTGTATATTCTAATATTGTTAATTTCTGTTATTAAAAGAACTTATAAAGAAAACAGCTGTTATTTTTACATCATAGAACCCTAAAAATATTATTTTAAAAATAAAATACAACGTTATAATTAAAATAAATGGTAAAATAAATTAATATAAATGGTAAATTTGTAATATCATGCATGTTGCTTAGACTTTTTTGATGTGTGTAGTACATAGATAGGAGTACCTACCGATTTGTTTTTATAGGCGTTCTTGCATATTATAAATGATTTTTTTAACTCTAGTTTGATAAAAAGGTAATGAAAATTAAATATAGTAAAAAATAAAGTTATATTTTTTTCCAATAAGATTAAAGGCAATCTGTAAGTATAAAATAAATTCCTTTAAAATTGCGCTACATTCAACGATCAACCATAAAGTAGACAAGAAAAGGCAGTGCCAATGGCGGCAACACGCCATGTTTCGTAAGTAAAATGTGACATTGAATCATCAATAACTCCTATTCCAAAAGTAAAAAGCAATTTCATTGAATCGATTATCAATAAAGAAATGTCGCCCATCCCTGACGGTGGACAAATGACATTACGTAAAATAGTCATCTATTTATTAGAACACAATAACTTACAAGATTTAATACAGTTAGTGTCAATAAAGGCAAGAACTTTCGCACGCGAAATTCCGGGAACGTTAAATTTATTTAATTTGTACTTACTAAGGCTGAACCCATATTTGGCGTCGCCTTTTTCGGCCGCTCACGCAGTATTAACAGATAGATAACAGATAGGTTTTTTTCCTCAAACTTTCACACAACGCCATCTAGTATTCAGTAGTCGCGTCGCGAGATTAAGCCCCTCGCCTATATAACGAATTTTTGTAGCTGTCACATCTCCGAATCAACACAGTCATAAAGTGGTTACTAGCTGTGTACCCGCGCCAGATTCAGACGCAATGCAAACCCAAATCTGTAAGGGCACAAAATATCTGATTACCCCCCCTTTGTTCATGCCCCGGTTTCGTACGACACGGCTTCATTGTAGTCGCGTTGCTGTACCGCGTTTATTAAATGAACCCCAGAATTGCTACAAAAAGATGTTGTGTGCGAGGGCCCTTATCCCTTGGACTGCTATCCACGCTGCCCGATTTTGTTTCGGTCAGTCATAGCAAGGTTTCCAAAAAGACTTGAATGAGAGGGGTTAAGCGTCGCTTGACCGCAGCGTCTATGCCGCGTGAGCGTCTCGCACGCCCGAGTAACGCCGCCAAAAGTGAAGAAGGCCTTAATTGCGTCATATTGAATAATTGTGTTTTGGTTTAAATAAGAACTGAAATCAAATCATGGCAACTAAAAGCTTAGCTAATCGTTTAAATGTCATTCTCTCCCTATCTACCTCTAACTGTTTCAGTTTCGCTTCTTAGAAATGTCGCGAAAGCGGATTATAACAACTTGAAGTAGCGCTCAGTGTTGTAGAAGACTTTCTGAAGGATTTATCGAATAGTATTATAATTGTTGACAGTAATTTCATTTATTACCTTCCAATTCCTCTTTACTACCTATTACCAAGATGTCGTAGGTAATGTTTGTACGTAGTTTTGAATAAATATAAATATATATTCCTCACACATTCACACAACGCCATCTAGTCCCAAACTAAGCAAAGCTTGTACTATGTTTACTAAACAACGGATAATCATACTTTAATACTTTTTTTTGTATATGCATACATATTATACATAGAAAACACCCAGACCAATGCAAACAATCATGTTCATGCACACAAAGATTTGCATTGAGGGGAAATCGAACCCGAGACCTCTGCGTAGCAGTCATGTTATATAACGACTACGCCACAGAGGTCGTTAATTAACTTAGGACGACACACTTTAAGATCTGTTTCCATGTGAATCATGTACGTTTTGTAAAGGAAAACAAATAATTGTAATATGCAAAGTATTTACACCTCCTGAGAATGCTTCCTGGTAGGGCGAAACGTATTAATCATAACAGCCCATTAATGTCCCATTGCAGGGACGGGCCTCCTCCCGGGATGGAGGGATACTTGGTCTACTAATACCACGCTGGCCAGACGGAGATTGGTATAAGGTTTCGAAACGTATTATTTTGGGCGAATATACGTAATGTCGTATTTATTAACGAGTAGTGGAGGCAACAGGGCTAGTAAAAATTAAAACTTAATATTGTATTATCATTAATTAAGCTGGACTTCCGTAAAATAAAGCCTGATTCTAGAATCGTTGTTTATAATGTCATAATGAAAAAATCGATCGTATTCTAAAAATCAGTAAGAACTAAGAAGAAAGAAGATTTTCCAGTAGATAGTTATTTACGTAAGTGAATATTGTTCAATCAATGGTTTATTTATATAAAATTCCACGAACATAGATTTAAAACGAGATGAAATTAATCTACCGTAGTTGAAAATAGAAACGTTCCATTAACTAGATCAAAGATTAAAAACCTTTTCAACGATTTGCAAATAAAAACAACAATTTCCTACGTTTTGTAACGTTTAGTAAATATTTAAATATAGCGCATTACAAGGGGAACTTGACCGCGACCGAAGGTTTTCAGGGTCTTAAATGTTTACAAAGCGTCGCGGACATCGATTGTACAAAGTACGTCATTGACGGTATCGATTTACTTTGTAATAATGGCGAGGCGTTTATCGTTTATGCAAAAATTTTAATATTCCATTTACCGGTAATAGCTTCTGCTAATAATACATAAAAGTCGAGATAGGTACTAAAATAAAGTGTGCTAATAAATACTGTAAGCAATGATGTTATCTACCACGTCATTTGTATAGCTTAACATTTCAAATTAAGATCCTAAACATTATTATAAGTTACTAGCAAAGCAGAAAGCTGAAGAAGTTCTATTAAAATAATGGGAAAGATATATGTTTTTTAAACGGTTTTATTTATTAAACGGTATTATTTAGCTCAACCCGTTTGTTTTATTCTAGGGTCAAATTTAGTAATTCAAATTTCACCGTCTTCCTGTCAACCGATTAATCTGAAATTTTGTATACACTTTGGATTTTGGTGACAATACAATTATGTTTATTCATTATCATTATAAATCCAAGATAGCGGCCGCTACAAAATGACGGATAACGTAGGTTTTATAAATTCCATCAATATGGGTATCAAATGAAAGTGCTCAACCAGTAGAATACAAAGTACTATGTAAAATTAAAATCCAAAATGGCGGCCTCTACAAAATGCCGGATAACTTAGGTTTTATTAATCCCATCAACATGGGTATCAAATGAAAGGTCTCAACAAGTAGAATACAATTTACTATGCAAAATTGAAATCTAAGATGGCCGCCGCTACCAAATGGCGGATAACAATTTTTTATCAATCCTAGCAATATGGGTATCAAATAAAAGGGCTTGACAAGAAGAATACTGTTACAGTGCACTATAAAATAGGGTGGATCGTCAATGTATAAAAAAACATTGTTATCAAATCAGTTTCGAAGACTCGCAAAAAGTTGTACTTATTTACTTAAATTATAAGTAAAAATATAAAAATTTTACCATTTAGACATATTTTTTAGTACTTACAGTAATGTGACTAAATTCTTCGTCACATTTATTAATGTACAAAATGTAAATGAGAGCTAATATTGAATGTTTTTGGCAGAATGCTAATAGTAAAACACTTCGCCGTCCCCAACGAACACTATGGTAATAGCTATAACCATTTTTTTTTATTATTGCATATTCGCTATCCACAGACTGTATTACATTACTCAAATTTTTTTTAGGGCCCTGCGATAAATACTTTCTAAGATAATTAAAAAAGTAATGATCTTTAAGTTATTGTTCCAGGAACACTTAGTAGACAATTTGAAACGATTATTACCGCAAAAGCATATTACCAAATCTTTTGAATCAAAGTTGTAGAGTAAGCTACTATTACCATATTGCTCAAGGGAAAAATGACAACGCCGTGGCCAGTAATCGCCAACAAAATATCGTTCGGATGAGAACTCGCATTCATATTTATCGCAATGTGTTATTGCTCTCTCTCACACCCTACGTGACAGACAGTTTTATTACATTACGATTGAAGGACGAAGCATTAGGCATGCTTCGTCCTTCAATCGTAATGTTGAAGAAAAGAAGCGTTAATAACAATAACAGGTAAAGAGGTAAATCAGAGTAGGTATATTTGTTTTTATTTTGTTGTTATTTTTGATTTTTAACTAAGTACCGGCACATACCAGACAGTTATTTACTGTTGTTATGGTTTCTACTCTGCTCAAGAAGTTAGTACAATGCAAAAGAGTATGATTAGTATACGTGTTTTAATTTTATATACTAATTATAACGTTTAAACTATGCTAGTACGCGTTTCATTATTATAAATATTATATAAAAGGCATATTAACGCGCATTTTATTTAACTTGACGTTTCGGCACAGGTTGCCCTGGCCGTGGTCGCAAGCTGACTGGTGATGCGATTAGATTATTATCATCTACCGTCGTATCTTGAGATGTTACTTTAATGGTTCTACACATAACACTGACCGAATAGCTGTTCTGTACGTTACCCGACCGTTCAAAAAAGGGAAGTTTTGTGTTTGAAATCACTGGATTCCACATTGCTGACAATTAGAAACCGTCATTCCGGTTAAAGCTCCTAGGGGACTTTTTGATTTCGATGGCCTCGCGCACAAGTCTTAAGTATAATAGTGGCAATCGGTGGCGATTACCCGAGGTTTATGAAATTCTATCTAGTGAATAGCGCCAGCGTTCACCAGGTGTTCGGCGATTGCTGACTTGTTGGTCTGTCGGTTCTTTGCTTCCGCTTTGTTTGCCCAATAACAGAGCTGCCACAGCTACAGTGAATCTTGTACAATCCAGGACATTGCAAAAGAAGGACATCCTTTACTGAACGTACTATACTATTAACCTTGGCCTCCGGGGTGAATATAGTGTTTATAGAGAAGTTTCTCAACATGGAGCCAATCTTATCTGTCACGCCTTTCAGAGACGTACGCAGGTCCTGTTCACTCTAGGATGTCTCTCCCTTTTCATTGGTCCCTTTACAATGGATGAATAATGGTAAATACGCAAGAATAATGATTCTTAAGTGCTATGGTATAGCTCTCGCTATACTATATAGGTGTCGCGGGTGGTGATAAGACGTTGCGTGTAAATACCTGTCCGTGTGTATAGGTTTACTGTAAACACTGTGTGATATGGACCCATATAGTTAGTCTTATGGCTAGTTTGACATAAGAAAAACAATGACATGTCCGCCTCCATTTCATACGTTAAAAGCATCTTTAAATGGAGAGTATTAAGATGTGCAATATATTGACCTACCTCCTGCTTGCTTCCTTTACCTATGCTAAAGATGTCATCAACATAACGTTTTCAAAGCCTGATAGTTTTTGGGCCAAGGCTCAGGGCCTTCTCTTCGAAATGTTCCATCCAGAGATTAAGCAGTACCGGGGCTACTGAACTTTCCATTGCGACGTCATCAATCTAGAGGTAGTATTGACCTTGGAAAGGAAGTAGTTGCCATCCAAGCAGTGTTTTAGAAGATTAACATAGTTGTGGGGCATATCATTGTCACTTAGTTTGTCTCTAACTACCTCAACGCATTCTTTGATTGGAATATTGGCGAAAAGAGATTCTACATCAAAACTCACAACCAGTTCGTCAGGTTTCAATCGTAGATTCCTTGTTGACTAGACAAAGGGGCGCGAATCCTTCACAAAAGACGGTGTTTATCACAGGTGGCTGTAATACTAACGTAACGTACTTCGCAAGGTCGTAAGTAGAAGAAGAGATTTGACTTACGAAAGGCTGCAATGCTGCCGTCAATAGCATAGTTGCAGTAAGTACGCTTTATATAGTTTTGAGAAAAACGCGGTTAAAGTTTTGGGTTGAATTTTCTAAATAAATCCTTTGTTTGAAATCGGATCACAATGGTTGATACCTTAAATGATAGAAGACTTCAGCACCTATCTATAACTTATTAAAAAACTAAAACTGAGTAATTGTAAGAAAAAATAAACACATTATTGTTGTTATGCTAAATATTTCCTAAAGGCTCTTTGATAGGGAACACTTAGCATAAGTACAGTACAAACCTTTGCCTCATTATTAGTTTGTAGGGTTACTTAGCTTAAACACAGTAAGTGAGTGTTTTACTGTATTTAAGCTAAGTAACCAAACAAACTTATAATGATTCAAAATTTTTATATTATTAGGTTACAGTGATAATAAAACAACTAGTTAATGGTTTTAACATTGTATTTAAAATAAAGAATGTAGCATATTATACTCTCCAAGTACAACTTGAAACTTGAGCTTAAATCACTGTTTACAATATTGACAAACGAAAAGAGTGTCTAGTTCTTGTTTTGTGACGAACAATTATCTGGCCAAATCACCAAGTGACTTTTATTCCGATGGTGTATAAAAAAAGCTCTGAATGTTGAAACAATATCATAAACATTTCGGCCTAAAATCGCTTCATGCCATAAGACAGCGTAAGGATTATTTTCTTTATTAGATTTACATAAAGGAGCAAACGTTTTATAACGTAACGCAATAATTCGAGGACAGAATATTGCTACTTTGTAGCTGTCCATGCGAGGTAGCATTACCACCTTTTGAAGATCTACACACACTTAAACGGTGTCATTATACACTTCTCATCAAAAAAATCGAAACAGTCTGCAAGTTTGTGTTTTGTATGAATTATGAGAAAAATTTGTATATTTAGGAATACATGTTATGTCATTTAATAGGGAATTTAATGAGGTTTTCAAATAATAATGTTAACGTTCTAAATTCAAATTTAATTTTCGTAGATTTTGTGTTTTGTTCAACAAGTCGTTTTTACCCTGTACGTAGTTTGACGGAAATTGATAAAATTATGCACATACATGAAATAAAAGCTAGGAAGCGTTTATTTAATGGCTCATATGTCCCTCCCCAAGGTCTCATTACTGATTCTGTACGGTTCTTCATCGATCGGATGAGAGTCACGATAAAATATAGTGGCGTTCTGTTCTATTCCTCTTGGATTATATTTTACAGCTGGCTAAGTGTTTTTAAGACATGATCTCTTGCACTAATTCGTCTTTTTTACTTATTGCATAGATGGTAAATTGGATTCATGTCCGGGCTTCTTGCTGGCCAATCAATAATAGAGATATCTACTACGGTATCATAATCTCATACGACGCTCGCTGTGTTTGCCCTAGCATCCTTGTGCGTAAATGTAAAACCGCGGTCAATAAAATGTGCATAGGTGATACCCTATGCACATTTTATTGACCGCGCATGAGCTTCAAGACACTGTTCAATGTCCCTATGACTGTTAAATAAGGGGAGACGTGACCCAAAAACAAAGACAAACTCTGTTTTGTCGTTGCCGCTAATTTTTCCCCAAATAGTCCACGAACCACCACCATGGATGACCTTTTTTTTAATCCAGCATGGTGCAAAGTATTATCCATCTCTTTTGTAGACCTTAGTCCTTCCATCCTTACCATACAGTATAATTTAACACTCATTAGAAAGGAGAAATTTGTTCCACTAGATGTATGACCATTTTAGGTAATTGCGTGAAAAGTTAAGACACGCTTTTCGATGATCTGCAGATAATTTCTCCATATTTGCTGGCTTGTATGGTAACAGTTAACGTTCCTTCAACCTTTTTCTAATTAAAGAGTCACTTATAGCTACCATAGGTTCATCATGAAGCTGCTGCTGCGGTTGAAAGACATTAATGCGTAGATTTTGTAACGAAGTTATAACAATAAATCGATCTTTTCGGTCAGAAATCATCTGTTTTCTGCCAGATCACTAGATGCAATCTTTCAGCTGTTACACGCTGACTAAGTCTAGAATTCAGCAATGCCACCACTTGGCGGTTTTTGCGGGTGAACATCGCATGGATGCGTTAATAAGAGGTGCGAGGAACTCTGGAAGCGGGTTACGGGTTATTAAATAAACGCTTTCTAGCTTTTTTTCATTTACCTGCGTAATTTTATCAATTTCCATCAAACTACGTACAGTGTATAAAAGACTTGTTAAACAAAACACGAAATCTACGAAAATTAAATTTAAATTTAGCATTATTATTTGAAAACCTCATTAAATTACCTATTATGACTTATAACACGTATTCCTAAATATACACATTTTTCTCATTATCCATACAAAACACAAACTTGCAGACTGTTTCGATTTTTTTGATAAGAAGTGTATTTATGTTCTTTTAAGTTTTTCTTATCTAATTTGTAAGCCTTTCTGCTGCCTATACAGACAGCAGAAAGGCTTACAAATTTTGGCTATGTATAAACAGACTTTGGCGATGTATAACATAATTATTACATGTAGCACAAATTGTATTTGGAGTTTGTGACCATTGTGACCCGATAGCAAACGAAAGATTTGTGTAAAAATTTCGATCCAAAACTTTAACCACCTTTTTCTCAAAACCCCGCGCCCTCCTCGCGCCCTCGTAGTAGGGTATGTAATATTACATTATGTAGGTATTCGGGGAACAGATTATTATATAATTTATTATTCTTTACTGCTTGTAATAAAAGAGAAATTGTACGACTTTTAGTTACAATAACATATTACGTTCACAGTGAAGCAACTTTACTGCAGTATATTCATGACGTGGTATAATATCGCAGCTATGTAGACATACAAGACCTAGACAAACACTTCTTACAATTAGTAGCAAGATCATATTATACATATGTTCTGCTTAGTATGAGTACAGTATAGCTAATTTACTGTTCACGTGATTTGTGCACCTGTCCGCTATCGCTACATCCTGCTGTCTAAACATGAACACAGGATGGCTACATACTGTCTGTATAATAAAAGTAACCATTACGTTAGATTTGATTACGTTACTTAACATAAAATCAATATAGTATCATACTGTCCTTGTGGTAAGTATTAAGGAACCAACGCTAAGGATCAATTACTAAGCATACATGCAGTATCGCTGCATACTGTTTGTAAGACTAGATACACACTTAGTAAATATTGGGAAGCTGCTTAAGATCAAAACAGTATATCTTCTTAAAGCTTTTATGATTGGCCTATTTTCTATTTTTAAACTGTTAATGACCAAACATATTAGCAGTATATATGTCATACTGCTCTTATGCAGTGAGAATCTAAATGAAACTTTTGCCGTAAGTGTACAGACTGTAATCATGCTTTGTGATGTAAAAAAATTGGTCGACTTACTGCAAATTTCTAATTGTTAACTTTGGATCAAAACACGATACAAATAAATGAGTTAGATACAGTTGTAGATCTCGTTATCGTGATCACGGCTGTATACCTAACTCAATTTTGACAAAAACCCGACTTACTGTAACTATGCTATTGACGGCAGAATGGTACGTTAGACTTATGTATTTTAGGTAGCCCATATAACTTAGGTGGCTACTGCGATTTTGGTTTATTTAATCGTTCGTACTCGTCTTCTGTGAAAAAGTCCATGATCTTGGATTAGTGAGCGTATTTTTCGTGGCACTCTGGCCGTGGGATTGTATGATACAAGTTTGTATACCTTATCATCACTTAGTAGTACCCCTATTTTACCGTAATAATCAGTTGTGTTCATCACTACGGTGGCGTTTCCCTCGGCCCTAAAATGTAAGCACTCAAATGATAGAATTTTCCCTGATCTAGATCTTGACGCTAAAAGCTAGAACGATCGCTAAAATACACTTTGTTTTTTGTTGGGTGTTATCTACTTTGGAGTGACAAATTATTGGTATAATAATAAATATGGTATAATAAGAATAAATATAATAATTATCCATTGTCTTCCTTTCATTCGCATTTTTTTTTTTGTATGTAATTAACGCTTACCTTCCTTAACGTCTGAAAAAGGATTATCGAAGAAGCGCGTTATATATCTTTACCGTAATTTTGAGCTCAGTTAAATCATCGAATAAAATTGATAAGACATTTTACGAATACAAAGTACATTTATATTTCCCTTCAACAATATCACAATGCACTATAACTATAGCAAGACCGTTTTGTGATTTCAGTCGAACACTATGGTAAAGTTAGTTTTCGTTAACATTCTCCTTTATATGAGTCGGTAATAGACATTTTCTTACTTTTCTTATAATAAATAAACATTTTTCATAATAAATAACTCATAATCGGATGCATAAAAAAACACCCAATTTTTGGTACCAGAAAGTTTTTCTTTAGTTTATTAGTTTTTATGATATTTAGTTTTTATGCCCTCCTGTAAAATTGTCATTTTCCTATTACGGTTTTGTTCGTTGGGGACGGCGACTTGTTCTTTAAATTGGAATCATTATTTAGAAAAAAAAAATAATAATATTCAATTTAAAAAACAAAAATGGAAAAAAAATAAAAATTCGTTAAAATTTTCAGTTTTGGGTAGGTATGTACAGGGAAGTCTTTTTTTTAGTCTCAAATTGTGGCATAATTGGGTGAGATTTAACTTAAGAACGTATACGTACAATATATAAAATGCAGGGCAGCACTGTGATCACGCAGTCGTATTATTAGGTGCGAAACTGTTTGAAGAAGGTCAAGCCTACGTGGCTCTTAGTAGAGTAAGATCTTTGCAGGGACTACGTATAGAGAAGTTGGACTGCAATAAACTAACGGGCAAGAAACCTTGCGATAATGAAGCACTAAATGAATTAAACAGAATGCGAAATAAAAACTAAAAACTAGAAAATAAAAATAGGTAAAAAACCTTTTTAAGTTAAACGGTTTTATGTTAAACACACTCGTACATTGCAATATTTAAGATAAATGTACTAAAAACGAAAAAATAATAAAATAGATACAGTCGTTGGAATTATAAACATATGCATAGACTAGACTAAAATAAAACCGTGGGGCACGTCAATTGTCTACAACGACGGATAGTCCCTTAGTCGGTTTATACGACACCCATGGGATGAGATGGTGTGGTGATATTCTGTATTCTTATTTCGTCACCACACGGAGAGTAAAAAGTAAAACGTAAGATCAAAACTTGAAAAACCATAAATTCGTTATTACCATTACTGAACCAAAAGTCATATCAAAACTTTTAATAAGAGTCTTAAAAATAACTGAGATGGAACATTTTAATACAACGATGAGCCACTTATAAAGAGCTCGTATCAACGAATATTATGGCTGTCTGTTGCAGGTATCGGGTGAATTAAAAATAAATTCAATGTTTGTGTAAAATAAAGCCCGATTTACACATCGACAAGTACAGTAGCGAGTTAAGTAGTAAGTTTTTGATTAAGTTGATTTGAATAGATCTCCATCCTACTTTTTGGCGAGTTAAATACGAAAAAGTTCTCGCGTCTCGCCAACTTAACTCGCCAAAAAATAGGATGGAGATATTTAAATCAACTTAATCAACAACTTACCACTTAACTCGCTACTGTACTTGTCGATGTGTAAATCGGGCTTTAATAATATTTCAGCACTTGAGATTGAATAGTAAGCCAGGGACAGTCAAGTTGTTGAACGAAGTAGATCAATAAACTTTTTTGAAATTGGAATCTTATTCTGTTGATTACTTTATTACAAAAATGTTTGCTTGCGTTTGACATATGAACAATGAAAATCATAAGAATAAAATCAATAATAGTTTATGTTTTTTTTATATAATTGATAAGAGGCAAACGAGCACCTGCATCACCAGAGGAATCACAGATGCGTTGCCGACCTATAAGAAGGGAGTACGCTCGTTTCTTATGTATAGATATTTAAAAAATCTAACGGAACACGAACTTCTCAACAGATGGATGAGGAGAGCACAGGACCGCGCTGGATAGAGATATTTGTAGGTTGCCTAAATGTTGGTAGATAATTTAAAGTAAGTATTTTATATATGTTACAGCCAAAGTAATAAACATGAGTATTATACATAATAACTAGCCATTATGTATAAGGCCTACTCAATTTTGATAAAGTGATAAATGTCATAGAATTAATCACATTAACTAGCCATTATATAGGTTATAGTCAAAACTCATAACCACTTTTGACTGGTTTTTTCAGTCAAAAGTGGTTATGAGCATCGATGTTAGACAAAACTCATTGAAATTTTACCTTTTAACTGACAAAAATACAATATTAAGGCAAAAGTCAGAACCAGTTGGTTAGGTTAGGTCAGTATGATGACCAAAAGACGCACGAGCGCGTGCCGCGGCCGGCGAGTGCTAGAATATAGTAAGTAATATGTACTAAGTATATTCTAGTTTTACATAAAAAAATACTTCTTGCACTCGCCGGGCGCTACCGCGGCACGCGTCCTTTGGTCACCATACTAACCTAACCTAACTAACTGCTTCTGACTTTTGCCAGTTAAAAGGTAAAATTTAATGAGTTAATCACTTTATCAAAATTGAGTAGCCCTTATACATAATGGCTAATTATTATGTATAATATTCATATTTATTACTTTGGCTGTAACATCTACATTTAATGATGTATTATGACTATAATAAATATCTTTTGTAGTACTGGGCGCTCAATACTCTCTACTTGCACCCATTGAACGAGGCATGAGTTTATGTACGTATGAATTTTAAAATCCTATTTTAAACTTAAAATACAAAGTAAATATAATATAAGTTCAATAAACTACCCATAGAGCGACGTCAACTGGACCGTGACTTTGACAACGAGCTATTACGACGACACATTTCAAAGAAAGTAATAATGCCTGTATTGCATGTTGAAACAACATTGCAATATTAACTAAATACAAAACATTACACAGGTTTCATAGAAATGTAATTATGCAGTAAAGTGTTCTTTGTAATTTTGTATGAAGTGCTTTGAATAATGTGTGGTTAAATGTTATTTTGTGGTCATTCGTTAGGGTTTTAGTGAGAATGCAAAGCTCTGAGAATTATTTGTGTGTTTATTTATTATTCAGTGTTTAAGTATCGGCTTTAATTTCTATCTTTTATTCAGCTTTTATAATTTTCTAAATGCGTTTATGGCCACATCTTGTCCTATTAAGACGGAGTAAAAATACAATATGTCACCATCCCATCTCATCCCATGGGTGTCGTAAAAACCGACTAACAGAATATCCGTGAGTATTATCTTTACAAAATAAAAAGAAGGAAAACTTGAAATTAAACCCTATACCAATCCGCCTGGCCAGCGTGGTATTAGTGGGCCAAGTATACCTCCGTCACAGGAGGAGGCCCGTCCCTGCTGGCAGTGGGACATTAATGCGGTATTATGATGATGATGATTTCCTAGACGTTATTTTTTTAGTAAGATTTTTACCTACACAACGTCTTTTTGGCTTTTATCTAATTCGATAAAAAATCGTACTCTTTACTGTACTTAAAAATGACTAATCAAAATGTTTTAATAAAAACCATAACAGCTAACTCCTTCATAAAACACGGAAGCAACAGATTTATGACACACCGTCGCTATAACAAAAATATACAGAAACAAGCGTCGTTTGACCTAATTCTGTATTCATTATTCAACGGGCTGCTACTTTGAAAGTAAATGCCGTTTTCGTTACGGGAAAAATTGAAAAAAAACTCTGCTGCTGACTAACTTTTTAAAAATACGTATCATAATAACATAATATATTCTAAGAACCTAACTTTTTATAGGAAACATTGAGATAAAACGTATTTGTCAAACATAATATTAGAATTTTTGTGTATAATTGAAAAAAGCGATTACACAAAATATTTGTATATATGTTACAGTCAAAACTCATTGCCGGTCAAAACCCTTTTTAACTGCATAAAACAGTCAATAGTGGTTTTGACCGACGTGCTTAGTCAAAACCCTTATTGACTGTTTTTTGCAGTCAAAAGTGGTTTTGACCATCGATGTTAGTCAAAACTCATTGAAAATTGATATTTAATACATATTAAGGTGAAAGTCCGAAACAGTTGGTTAGGTTAGGTTAGTATGGTGACCAAAGGACGCTAGAAACATTTTTTTTAATGTAAAACTAGAATATAGTATTATTATATTCTAGCACTCGCCGGCCGCTACCGCGGCCGGTTATGAGTTTTGACTATAACATATACAGGGTGTCCCAAAACTCGACGTTAATTCGAAACCGGGTGATAAGGCAACTCACGCTGGTTATCAGAAAAATATAAAAAAAAATCTAAGTCGCATGGTTGTAAAGTTATAGGCATTTGAAAAAAAACGCAAAAATTCCCACTTTGTGACAGTCTTTGCCCTCCTGTTGTCACAAATCTTAACTTTTTCCAACTTTTTTTACTGCTGTGTTACCCTGAATAGTGCCTCTTTAAACTCTAATAAATACACACCTCAACAAAGTCTAGGGATATTTGGTATTTACTCAATTAACTTTAAAATTATTAAATACAACATACAACATATTTATATTTTTATAAAGACAATTTATTAGGCTACAATCCAGAATTAAATAAAAGTATTATTTTTGCATAAATATTTTTTTATTCAAATAAATAAAAAACTTGGAAAATTAGTAAAACTAACAATGAATGTGTTTCTTAAGCAAAAGTAAAAAATAAGCAAAAATTAATCTGTTTTTAACTGTTATGTGAGTAATCAGTAGTCAGCACATTAAAAAAACCGTAAATAACGGTACTGCAATGGTTTTTCATGCTTTTATTATGTTATCCAGATCTTGGTGCGGTATATTGTTCCAGGTCCGACTAGGCTGCAAAAAAAGTTGCCCTTCCATCGCAATTTTATGCAGGAAAAATCATCAAAACCCTTCTTTTGAACATGTCCTTCGCGTATTTTATGGTTTTGAGGTAAGGCGATTGAGTGGTTCAGTATAAAATCGATACGTCGTGCTCCTGCAACCAGCTTGTCATCACTCTCGCTTTATGCGAACGGGTGTTATCGTCCATGAACTTGAACATTTGGCCCAATTGTAGTCTACGGGGGTAGATTATTAGTACTAGCACCTCGTTAAGTAATTTTTCAGCCGTCATGGTGTTTCTGATCAAAACGCGCTCTGTTCTTCGTCCGACACGAATTCCCGTCCAAACCATAATTGTTCCATCGTGGTATGAATAGATTTCCTGAGGATGTTGTATACGGCTATTACAACCAGGAACTCGCCAAGCACGTTCTCTACGTGAATCCGAGTGGAAACCGAACCGGGACTCATGTGCAAACACCACTACAGATAACAGGTTATCTTTGCAGAGCAAATGTTCACGAACCCACACTAGTCGTCGTGCGCGATTCGCTCAGCGTAGTCCTGGAGCTCAAAGCGGTATGCGAGCATAAAGGTAGAATTCATGCCGACTTCTTCTGACAGTTTGGTCACCCGCAAGAGTCTCCACCAAGAGCTGGAGCCTCTAAACCAGCTGTATGGTAATAACATTTTGCTGTCTTTTCGCGGGAACTTGCAAAAATCGATCATGTTATTGAGTGATGATAGACTTTTTGGTGTGGTATCTTTCAGCCACTTCACCAGTAGCACAATTACGTGACCATAACCTTGATTTCATGTTTTGTATCGTTCCAATCTCTTCAGCAATACTCCGCTAGTACGCGCAGCTGGAAGCATGTCTACTGCCCTTAACATTTCCTCTATGATGAAATGGCGCCGCTGCTTAAAGCACACAATATCAATTATTCGAAATAAATGTTTAAATTGTTATAGAATTTAAATTTTACACAAAAAAGCAGTCAAAACTTACTGTTGGTAAATGCAATTTTCGAACTTGACTACGTTGAAGCCGCGTAAATCTTTTATTTTTAATTTTATTTTTCAAATTCAAATTTAGAATGGTTGAAAAAGGTTAACAAAGTAAGTTTTCATCAAAAAAATTAAAAAAGAAACAAAATTACAAACCAAATTTTTTGAGTTTCACAACTTTATACAAAATATCCCTAGACTTTGTTGAGGTGTGTAATTTAAAACCAGCTGGTCTAGTTTTCATATCAATAGGACTTATTTCTTAGAATAAAATTTATAATGAAAAAAATGTCGAGTTTGAACTGACTGTAGTGAAAAAAAAAAGTACTACGCGAGTTTGGCAAGTTACGCCAAAAGTTGGCGCATTTAGTAAGGATTCGAAAATGGTATAATACTTGGTAAATTGTCGCTGCTATCATGGACAAAAAAATGCTTTTTAGTAAAATTTAGGAGCCGATTCCAATGCTGAATAAGTACAACCGCTAAGTAGTTGGACCGGAAGGAGTCACCATATCAAGTGAAAAGTAGTAGAAACCGTGGTATTAGTTGAAAGTGTCAAAAAATACCATACCCATCGTATTTTAAAAACACACGAAATTCTCCCGTACCACGTTAGTACTGCGAGTACAATCGTTAGTATCCGGAGACTACCAACATCGAGTAATTTTTTCCCGGACAATATTGAAGAGGTATTGAAATAACTCGATTTAAAAAAAAACAGTTTTAGCCTAATAATTTAACATTAAAAAAGACAGCAACATGAACATGCATAATTTGCATGAATGTAATGAGTGTAATTCGTGACTTTTTAAAATTGCGATGGGCTGTACTTTTTGGCACTTTCAACTAATACCACAGTTTCTACTACTTTTCACTTGATTTGGTGACTCCTTCTGGCTCAACTACTTAGCCGTTTAACTTATACAGCATTGGAATCGGCTCCGAAATTTTACTAAAAAGCATTTTTTTGTCCATGGTAGCAGCGACAATTTACCAAGTATTATACCATTTTCGAATCCTTACTAAATGCGCCAACTTTTGGCGTAATTTGCCAAACTCGCGTAGTACATTTTTTTTTCACTACAGTCAGTTCAAACTGGACATTTTTTTCATTATAAATTTTATTCTAAGAAATAAGTCCTATTGATATGAAAACTAGACCAGCTGGTTTTAAATTATTTATTAGAGTTTAAAGAGGCACTATTCAGGGTAACACAGCAGAAAAAAAAGTTGGTAAAAGTTAAGATTTGTGACAACAGGAGGGAAAAGACTGTCACAAAGTGGGAATTTTTGCGTTTTTTTTCAAATGCCTATAACTTTACAACCATGCGACTTGGATTTCTTTATATATTTTTCTGATGACCAGCGTGAGTTGCCTTATCACCCGGTTTCGAATTAACGTCGAGTTTTGGGACACTCTGTATAATACTTAAAAATACAAATGAGTTAAAAAATAAATAAAAAGGAAAATAAGGGCATCTTAAACTGTAAAATTAATCAAGCTTAGTTAAAGATACGAGAATTCAAAACGATGATGTCAATGGCTTCTCAATATTCAGTTGTTGAAATATATACTCACATTCATATTTTTATATAAATACGCAAGTAAAACAATACCCTACTTCTGAACCAGCGCAGTTACTTAAATGATGTTTCAAAGAATGATAAAAAAAAAATGTGAAGAATTATGAATGGAGGGAAGGAATTACAAATGCCACGGCGTATAACACGTTGGTCCCGATTGTTGTCGTATTGTCTTAAACGGGAGCACATATTATATACCTAAATTAAAATACTTTAGCTTATAACACCTACATAAGACACACACATAAGAACACCTAAATTCAAAATACCTAATGTTTAAAACACTTACATTCAAAATAATTAATGTTTAGAAAGGGTCGATCTCGACTCGGACAGGTTAGGTCAATAGGCTAAGCTTCCTTTCGTGGTTTTTTTTGAACTTGTATTTAAATGTTAGGTGTTTTAATTTTAGGTATTTAGCTATGTACCCGTCTTAAACACACCAGCAGCCTATAGCCGACTAGAGCAACTCTTGACAAATTAATAATTTCCCAACCACAAAATATTTATATTGCAAAAACTTTTATATTCTATCTATTTTGTGTTAAAATTGTGATGTCTGTGTCGTCGACCGTTGACTCGTACACTATTACTGGATAGCGTGATCAATGATGCAGCAAGCAGGTTTTGTTTCATAAAATAAATAAAAAATGTATCGAAACTATTCAAAATGGTTTCCTTGTACCAAGAAACTATATGTAAATCACGTCGGTTTTATATTTGGCTTTAACTTTAGCCTATTATGCCTAAAGCCTAGTTTCAACCACTAACAGAACGGGCCTATTAGGGACTCTTTTTAAGATTCTCAATAATAGTTTTCAACTGGAACTTCCCTAACGAATAGAAATCATCATAACAGCACATTAATGTCCCACTGCAGGGACGGGCCTCCTCCCGTGAAGGAGGGAACCTAAAATTTAACCCTATACCAATCCGTTTGGCCAGCGTGGTATTAGTAGGTCATGGCCAAACGGATTGGTATAGGGTTAAATTTCTAGTTTTCCTTCTTTTTATTTCGTACAGTTTACATTCACGGATAGTCCCTCAGTCGGTTTTAACGACACCCATGGGATGAGATTGGGTGGTGACATATTGTATTTGTATTCTTACTCCGTCACCACACGGATGAGAAGATTCCCAATAATAGTTGTCAACTAGAAATCACCTAACGAATAGAAACAATCGAAGGCAGTTAACTCGGTAAGACGCTTTTCCATTGCAATGGAGAACAGCGGATTGAATTCTTAGTTGGTAGAAATGCAAAGTTATTTCATGAATAAAGGAGTCCGTTTCTATAAACTATTTCTTGCACATGAATTACTCTTTTGCGGTAAAAGTATTTTAAGTTTTCCATTTTAAAATGAAATTAATCTGTTGCTGAAATTAGATTGTGGGCTTAAGTTTTTTAGCTATACTAATATTATAAGGAGGTAAAGTTTGTTTGTTTGTGACGTTGTAGGGGGTAATCTTTGGATCTACTGAATCGATTTTAAAAATTCTTTCTGTGTTGAATAGTCCAATTATCGTCGTAGTCATTAATAGGAGTGGAGCAGTAATGAAAAATGTTTAAAAAAGTGATGCGCTTTTTTCGCCGCCTAATGAAGTGGGCACGGGTTAGCTAGTTTTATTATATGTTGCTGAAATTAATATTAATAATTAGTTCATACTACATCATAAAATAAATAAATAAATAAATTTATTCGTTTTTATATAAGAAATATTACGGTGTATATCCATTCTATCCCTTAATGTATCCAACATTATTTATTTTAGGTATGGTTGGGTACAATGAATTAAGAGTCAGAAGGGAACTGGCATTAATTTTATATCTATTTAAATTATTAAGAGGGAAAATAGACAACCCTCAGATGCTAGAGCAGATGTATCTCAATGTACCGGACGGATATGTAAATAGAAGACGGATGCCACAATTGTTATGGGTACCCCGAGCGCGCACCAACCTCCTACAGGAGGCGCCTCTGACCCGCGCACGCAAAACCCTCAATCGAGTGGCTATTAAACTAGATCTATTCTGTTGCACGCTGACTGAACTCACAAAGATAACATTATTTGAAATTTGTTATACTTAGTTAGTTTATTAAGTTATTTTAATTTTATTTTTAATTGTAGTATAGTATGTAGGCAACACTATTGTATTAGGGTGTACCCTGTAAGAATAGTGATAAGTAAGTTGAATAAATAAATAAATAAATAAATCATGCAAGGTAACAACAACAAACAGTACATTCTCGATACTATACCTTGAGTCCTGTATCCAAAGATCCCTCGTGTCTATTGGAGGTAGTTCTGTCTCCGTTGATGCTGCTGAATGTTGAGGAGTTCCACCACGAGGTCCAAGAAACCGTCGCCAGGTACAACGACGACCTGTTATTTGTAAAAATGATAATTAAAATTAAAATTTAAAAATAGCGGTGGTGAAATAGTTCTTAAATTACTGTAGTGTTGAAATAAAAATCGTTACCTACGTAATATTACGTTAATCCGTATGGTAACGGAGTAAGAATACAATATGTCACCACCCCATCTCATCCTATGGGTGTCGTAGAAACCTACTAAGGGACTATCTGTGAATATAACCTGTAAAACCACGGAAAACTTGAAATTAAACCCTATATTAATCCGTCTGGCCAGCGTGGTATAAGTAGGCCAAGTATCCGTCTGTCACGGAAGAAGGCCCGTCCTTGCAGAAGGACATCATTGGGCTGTTATGATGGGTGAGGAAGGCACAGGCCTGCCTAAGGTAGAAATGTTTGAAGAAGTCTAACTGTAGACGTCAATTCGCTGAATAAGATGATTAATCTAAGTTCTAATGAACCTTGTAAACCTTTCACCGTCTTCACTAGATATCCGCTATTAATAATTAATTAAACTAATTTAGAACAAACATGCCTTCGCCTATGGCTAACTTGATTAATTTCATCTAGTTATTGAACAGTAGTCTTGAAATTAACACAGTAATAACTAACAATACTAAATAATATTGTACAATCTTTAACAATATAAGGTAATAATGAAACCTATATTCTCCGTGTGGTGACGGAGTAAGAATACAATATGTCACCACCTAATCTCATCCCATGGGTGTCATAAAACAGACTAAGGGACTATCCGTGAATGTTATCTTAACGAAATAAAAAGAAGGAAAGCTTGAAATTAAACCCTATACCAATCCGTCTGGCCAGCGTGGTATTAGTGGGCTAAGTATCCCTCCGTTACGGGAGGAGGCCCGTCCCTGCAGTGAGACATCAATGGGCTGTTATGATATGATGAATGAAACCTAATTTTGAAATAGTAGCTCTAATTGTTCAACATAATGTACCTACATGCAATGTTCTTGAACTGAAAGCCTTGCCTAAAATATTGGTACATGATTTTGCCAAGCTTTACTTTTTTTTTCGTACATAATATCAGCGAAGTTTTCTTTGGTATTTTTTTACGACACCAACATTATGGTGTCACAACTCCATCATAATATATGTTGTGACTGATGTTAAAGCCGACTATTTCCTCTAAAACAAAAAAGAAGACTAATCCTTCTAGCCGACTTAAAAGTTACTCTTCCCAGTTTTTCTTCTTAACTGGATATTAACGCCATGTTTTAATGATATTTTATGACGACGTATTTTTCTACTTTTAAAGAATTCTTTAAATAAGACTTCTGATACATAAATACTTTCAGACTTATTAGTTTGCCAAAATAATGGGTATTTATATTGTCTACAAACTAAGATACACATAAATAAGATAGAAAAGCCAAAGCCGCACGTCGCAACGTTTTCTTGTCGATTGATAATAATAATATCCTGTGACATTGTTTTCTAATGGAAGCTTGCCTGTTCACTCCGAGTTTGTTGTACCTACCTAGAGTAATTTATTATAGAAAGATCTTGTTATGCTATAGGTTTAGTTACACTTGAAAGGTGGCTAAATGGCTTTTATGATTTGTCATTGGTATGTTTAAAAAAAATAATTAAGCTATTTAGTTTTGAATTATTTGTAGCCAAAAATAAGTTTTTACGCAACGAGCCAAAAACTTTGTTGATTCACCTTGTTATTATTTTTGTTGCAAAACTTAATAAAATATTTTTGATCATAGGTGCAGTTGTTGAAGCCGTAATATTTATGTCCGTGTGCCACTGAATCCAAGCAGTTGCTATCCCAAGGTGTCGTAGTCAGTAAACCAAAGAATCTTCTAAATAGTATCACTATCACTGAAGGAAAAATTAGCATTAAATCCGGATAAAAACCCTTCAAATCATAAATTAAAGCTCTACGATTATGAACAAGTCCCATCCCTTTAGAGAAATATTCAGGTGTAATTGGGGCAGCTGTAATAATATCATCAAAGTCGAACAAAAACAAAGAAAAGTATAATCTATTTATTCTTTAGTATAACTTGAAGTTAGCAACAAGAAAACTTTCTGCGAGAAAATGCCACAGCTAACATCTTACGGAAGTTAGCTGCAGAGAGGATATGTCAATTGAAAGAATTTCCGCTGCCTTCATTGCGTTTGCAAATGTCCTGAGAAATACAAAACGCAATGTCAATTGTAAATTAATTTTTTGTTTACCTGTTTTTATTGAAGATTCTTAGAAATGAGCTATTTTTTTGTGTTTATTTTTGCTATTGTTTACAATGTAAATTATTGACTTAGTTATAAGATTGAAACCCTAGCTATAGTGTTGCAATCTTGCAAATTTATTTTAAAGTTTAAAAGCCGCAAAAATGTCTAATATTTTTTCATCATTACTAAAGCGGATTAAAATAGGATTATCGTCTAGTGTGAGGGCTTAATAACATGAATATTAATAACAAAAAAAGGCAAAACATAGCAGCCTATAACAACTACTATTAAGAGTAATATTTTTGTTTGCATACTACGAGTATGTGCATAATTAAAAATATTATGCATAAATAATGTTAGAGGAAAAAATCTATCGACGATTTTCAATATTTCAATTCAATATTTTCCTTTTAAAAATTATTAATTTTATCTTTTAGTTAGTTGAAAGTAGGTATCAAGTACTTTTACCGTATTTTTTAATAACGGCAAAGTGATATTGATGTAAAAACATTTTATTACTATTTGTTACCTATTTCTATATTCGGTTATCTATACACCTTATCGGTACCAAAACTCCTGCGTTCGCAATTAAACTTAAAACCGTTGATACACGATTTTTTAAAGCGAAAAACAATCAAATTAATTTCACATCACCTATTACCGAATTGGTTTTTCCCAAATGTCATTCTTCCAATACGAGGAGACAATAATTGAATTGATTCTCTGTAGTCTACGTTCAATTAAAACAGATTAAAAAGCGCAGCTTATATGTCACGATTGCATATCGGAAACGATGGGTTACCATGAAAATTGTATACACTGCCAAAAGTTTTAATTAATTCATTATAAGTACAGTTTGTCTGTTTGTAACGTTGCAGAGGGTAATCTCTGGATCTATTGAACAGATTTAAAAAATACTTTCTGTGTTAAATAGTCCATTTATCGGGGAGTGTCATAGGCTATATAGAATCAAGCTATGACTGATAGTAGTGGAGAAGTAATAAAATATGCTTAAAAAAAAGTGACGCGTTTTTTTCGCGGCCTAACGAGCTGGGCACGGGTCAGCTAGTATTATATCATCACGTAAAAATCCTTAGTTATAGATATGAAAACCAGGTCTGTGACCATAGCGCCAATACTACGTGACAGTCTTATTAGACAAATATGGATATTACCTAAGACCAAAAGAGCCTACAGGCAGCTAGGGCTATTCATCAGAGAATACTGGTTTAAATTCTGTCTAGATCTTAATCTAAAAACCTGTTTCGATAGCAACACCTTTGTATAGTAGTCATACGTTCAAACAAGTTAGAAGTCGTTTAGCTGTATGTAAACACTCTTTGATATGATGGCAAATGTCAATAACTGCATCAAACATAATGAATAGGTATGAATGAATAAACCAGGTTTCACTCATAATGAAAGCGACTGACATTAATGTACGCACGTCTCTACAACCAGATAATAAGACATTAATTATACACTTTCATTTCGATATCCGTGTGGTGACGGAGTAAGAATACAATATGTCACCACCCCATCTCATCCCATTGGTGTCGTAAAAACCGACTAAGGGACTGTTACTGAAATGGTAGTTTTTCTCGAACGTACTTAAACATAATTTATGAATGTTGTTACATTGTGATCTCAAGTGGTCTGACCGATTTTAAATTTTAAGGTCTCATTTGGAGACTGAGGAGTTTTAAGCAAAGGACAACAGCAACAACAGAATTGGGAAAATAATACATCCCTCACATCACACATGTTAAATTTATATATTTTTTATTATTTGTTTATTTTATATGTCTGGGGTATAAGAGATGTCAGGACTATTTATTTTATATTCAATTATAAACACTACTCAATTTTTAAATGCTAATTTGTAGGTATAGGTACTATGGACTTATGTAATATAAATATTAAGTCAATTTAACCTAAGACAGAAGTACGTAAATAACTCAAATTAAAACCACTTGTCTAAATCAAGACAACCATAAGTACTTGGAAGTAAGCTAATTTTGTAACAATTCAACTCATACTACCCACAAAATGGTTCCTGAAGGAAATTAATACGAAATCTTGTAATAAATCCTACAAACAAGAAACTTTAGAGACTGTACAAACATTGTACATTCTAAAATTGTGTTGTATTATAAGGTAATAAGGTGTACTTACGAATGACTCGATTGAGGCGGCTGCTAAGTTAAACTGAATCAGTATATTATGATGGCTGACAAAAAAAAGCCAACCATTACCCATCTTATCTCGAAAAGTAAAAGACGAGCGTGCTGTCGCCCGGTGTTAGGTGATGCAATTACTAAGTCACGGTGTTACGAGTACGTATACGTCTTTTACAGAAGACAGCAGCTTGCTTCAAAGTTTTTATAATTGGGATTCTAAGTAACCCTCTACAGTCAAATTTATACCGTTCTGATCACAGTATTAAAAAAACCATGCGTTCAAATAACTTAGCTTAAACATAACCAAGATGTCACAGCGACTAATAAACTACGAATTTTCACTAACGATTTAATTAAATAACTATTATACAATATTTTTTAACAAATCCATTTTTTTTATCATCAAACCCAAAGGTAATGCGAACATGATATCTTTAAGCTAAGTATATATCCATTCATATTATGGATTGTGTGTGATATTTATGTCCCTGCATTGTTACGCTTATGGGTTGCCACTATGAAAAGAAGGCACAAAGTTTATTGTCAATATTGTGATATTTGGTTAAATGCTAAGGCATTTATAAAAATGCCTAGAGGTGAATAATGAAGGTCGTTTTTTCATAGTTATTTTTAGAAATAGGGGAACGTATTTAATGTTCTGAAATAATTTATCAATCAATCTAAATATTGATAGATTGGTGTTTGCGAGTTTGTATTCAGAGGGAGTTTCACCCCATCAACAGCGTGTTATATTTTTTTGTTGTATGTATTTATCTACTAGATAAAAATAAGTCTGGTTTTCCTTCCTGACGCTATAACTCTAGAACCCACGAACCGATTTCCACGATTTTGCATTCGTTGGAAATGTCTCGGGCTCCGTGTGGTTTAAAGCAAAGAAAATTTAAGAAAAATTTGAACAGAAAAGCGGGAAAATAATGCCCGTGCGAAGCCGGGACGGACCGCTAGTAAAGGTTTAAATGTAAGTTACTTTGGTTCCCATGTAGTTGTAACGGTTTAATGAATTTTGGAGTAGGTATTTCTCTTTAAAATTACTTTTCCTTCACTAATGATAGAGCCCTGTATCGCGGGTTATTTTACAGACATGAATTTAATCTTCATTATAACAGCCTATATGTCCCACTGCAGGGACGGGACTCCTCCCGTGACGGAGGGAAATTTGGCCTACTAATACCACGCTGGCCAAACGGATTGGTATAGGATTTAATTTCAAGTTATTACGGATAGTCCCTTAGTCGGATTTTACGACATCCATGGGATAAGATGGGGTGGTTACACTCTATATTCTTATACATAAAATTAATGGACGCAAAAAATAAAGACAACAATTTTGTGAACCGAAACATGCATGACTTACACATCATCAAAAACGAATGACCACGACCCTGTAGAGAACATTAAAGATCGGTTAAGCATTTTAATTCCTCCTGTGGTGTAAGATTTTACAATGTCACCATGGAGTTGGCCATCGATCTTGGCAGTAGAAACACGAAATAGCTATTCGGAAGGATTATACTATTTATGAACGACCTCTATGACATTGTGATTATATTATAACAGGACTGCTACGCAGAGGTCTCTGGTACGATTCCCGCTTAATGCAAATCTTTGTGTGCATGAACATGCTTGTTTGCATTGGTATGGGTGTTTTCTATGTGTAATATGTATGTATTTCCGTTCCGTTATCCGTTGTCTAGTACCCCTAGCCGAAGCTCTGCTTAGTTTGGGACTACATGGCGTTGTGTGAATGTGTGAGGAATATTTATTTATATATTTAACAGTGAAGACCTTTGAGAAACACATATAAGTACCATATCAACCCCAAAAGTATTAAAAGACTCCTAAATCAGTTTCATTTAATGTCCCCAAATATTAGCCGAGTGCCCTTTAAGAAGAAGGACAACATAGATTTACTTCCAAATATAAAGCTTTCATCGGATTAATATTGACGTAGGTACAAATACTTTCATCTTGACTAAATATTTCTTCGATATCGAATTCGGATGAAATGTAGTTTGGTTCCTTGCAAATGTTATGTAGGTAATCCTATTCCGCTGTATTAGTTGACGGTTCATAGATGGATGATTTTTATTCGAATGGAAAAACAACAATGCTGTCGCTTATAATACAGATAAAGTTTTGAAATGAAATGAAATGAAGTCTTTATTCGTTTAGAAATGTTGTGTATACAATGATAATTTGATTGTTAGTTGCGCGTCACATTTCGCCTTTAATAGGCATACGAATCTTATATTACATAGTACTTAATTTATATAATATTTGATAATCAGCAATATTTTTATGCGTATTCTATATTTTAAATAATATTATTCCATATTCTTTAATTTAAGCATCTTATTTATACTACTTAATAAAATTAAACTATATGTCAATAAATAATGTCAATACTATATAATTAAATTATAATATCTATTTAAATTCCAAATATTCTCTTATAGTATAAAAACAATTATCGATCAGCCATTTTTTTTAAAATACTCTTAAATTGAATGACAGGTAGCTCTCTTATGTATTTAGGGATATGGTTATACACTGTAATGATCATCATAGAGCTATTTTTCTTATGAAAACTACTTTTACATGGTTCCATTTTTAGCTTTGTTGGGTCCCTTGGTTTGTATCTACAATTTTCGCTAAACTTAACAAATAGATGGCTTTGGTTACGTACAAACATTCCTATTTCCAATATGTATAAGGACACCAAAGTCAGCACACCCAGTCTCCTAAAAAGTGGCCTACATGTCTCAAGCGGCCCGACACCACCGATAGCTCTTATACATTTTTTTTGTAATATAAATACTCTGTTTATATCTGTAGAGTTGCCCCACAGTAAAAGACCGTACTTTAAAATTGATCCAACGTGGCCATGATAGGCAGTGAGTGCAACTGATTCATTTGCAGACCTTTTTAATTGTCTCAAAGCGTATACGAAGCTGTTTATTCTTTTACATATAGTGTCAATGTGCATCTTCCAGTTGCAGTGCTCGTCTAGGGTAAGTCCTAGAAATTTTATATTACTCTTTTCATTTATTTGTGTATTTTCAATTATTAAGTTTAAATTTATTGGTATTTGTCTATAATTTTTAAATTGTATGTAATGTGTTTTATTTAAATTAATTTTAAGGTCGTTTTGTTCTATCCATTTAAGTAACTGATTTAGTGTCTTATAAACTTCCTGCATATGATCGCATTCTGGAATACTACTGATACGTCATCAGCAAACAATACACATTTATGAGGAGTGACGTTCGGCAAGTCGTTCACATACAATAAAAACAGAAGAGGCCCTAGAATACTGCCTTGTGGTACTCCTGACGTAACATACCTATATGGCGATTTGTACTGCGTCAAAATAAATTTATTATTGATTCGCCCTATTTCTACATATTGTGTTCTTTTATATAGATAGCTTCGAAGCCATTCTAAGGCCGGACCACGAATGCCATATCGCTCACATTTGTCGAGCAACTTATCAGTATTTACGAGATCGAAAGCCTTGCTCATATCTAGGAATACCGCAGTAGTTGGATATCCTTTATCAATCCCTTCCGTTACAGACCTTACCAGAGAAAAAGCTGCTAAGGTTGTAGACTTCCCTTTTTGAAAGCCGTTTTGCTCTTCTTTTATAATATTATATTTGTTTAAGAACTCTGTTAGTCTACAATGCATAACCCTTTCGTAAATCTTTGATAGAATTGGTGTCAGTGTTATAGGCCTATAGTTATTCATGTCTTGTGTGCAGCCTTTTTTAAATACAGGCTTTACAACTGACCTTTTTAAATTGTTAGGAAAGGTGCCAGTGGCTAATGATAAATTAACTAAGTGGCATAATACCTGTGATAATACTTCTGAGCTAGACTTTATGACATAAGTGGAGAGTTCGTCGTATCCCACAGATTTTTTATTATTTAATGATGTTATAATTTTAGATATTTCTGATGGCGTGCAGGGATGTTTTAAGATGTTTTATATTGTATATCTATTTAAATACTAAAGTTGCTATGGTTTTTTTTATAAAATTGTTGTAAGTAATATTTTTTTTTTAACTGCATGCTTAAGAACCCTGTACTCGGTGAATGGACTTCGGCTCAGTCGAGGTGTGTTTATCTTTATAACTTTTGCCGAATTATCAGCTATTGGAGAGAAGATAATATGGAGAAAAGTAATACAGGCCGAAATTTTTAGTCATACATAGTTTTAGGGCTTGTTATTGTTGGCGACAGCCTGAAGTAGAGATCAAGGGCCACGATATCTTTGAGTTGGCTAATGTGTGTGAAATTGCACAAATTGTCAATGTAAGTAATCAAAATATTTTTAAAACAATATAAAAAAAGGAAGAAATTCAAATTAAAAATCATTTCGTAATCTGCCATATTTAAATACGAAACCATTTTATGATAAATATCAGAGACCGAGATTGTAGAAGCAAAAAAACGTTTAAGCGACGATAAAAATCTACTATGTGGGCTCATGATAAAACACCTCTGCCTACCTCGGTAAGGATTACAAGGGTGACGGCTATTTATTTGCTTAATCCGCTATCTTTTTGGACGTTTTGGCTGTGGCAAAAAAGATAACTTAGCTTTGCTTTACTTGTCTCTTTTTTGCTTTGCTTTCTTTTAATTTTTTAACATTAAAAATTATCTGGAAGTTGAAGTACTAAAATATTATTTTTTCGTAAAATATTGTAATACAATCTTAATTGTGTACATGCGCGGCGGTGATAACTTACCATCACTGCTCACCTGCAGGCTCGTTTGCCTCCAATCATATAAAAAAAATTTGCTAATACCTTTTTACTATCACCGATCACCATGTTTTACTGCGGGGGTGAGTCTTCTTCAATGATTAAAGCTGACTTGGTAATACAGTACCATCCTGGCATACTAGAAATGGGGCTGGCCCTATAGTTGCAGTAGTAGAAAGTCCTATGCCGCTGGAACTTTTGCAAATGTCTAAAATGGCCCCAATATAAATCTATTACTATTTGAAAAGTCAGTTAAAAATAAAATACCGTACATAATTTCATAATATCACTATCCATGTCAAACGAGCGAAGTAAAATGTGCGACAATATCAATTTGATGAACAATTTTTGACGTTAAATAACTCAGAATGGTTGTGAATTTGGATGAAAATTTTATCGAATACCGTTCAACTTCGAATGGGTAAGTACCCACTTTAAAAATTTTGGAATTATTCGAATTTCATCGTATCAAATTAATTTCTGTTGTGTTTTATTAGTTCAACCGTATGAGATACTCAGTAGACAATGTCTATGTTTTAAACAAAAGCTCATAAGTAGCTAGAGAAGAGACTACGGTGTTTTCTTTTTAACGGCTTGCTTCACTAGTTACTGGACTCCTTCACCCAAAATCTTATTATGTATTTCATCCATTAAGGATGTCTATTAGTAAACATATATTTTACAGTTAATTTTATCTTTAGCACATTAAGGTATAAGCCACGGCGTCCCAGCAGGCCAGGTAAGAAGTGGTGAGACGAGCTAAAAAGGACCTAAAATGGTAGCTTTGATTAGCCATAAACCGAAACACGTAAAAATTTAGGGAAGCCCCTACCCTTACCCCAAATATGATGCAGACTAACACTAACTTTAGCACAAAAAAGTTGACACAAACAAACTGAAAAGATTTACTTTAATAACGAAATTTTATTTATTAAATTCAAATCTACCATAAAAAAGAAGATACTAAATGAAACAGTAATAACTTCACAAAATCCAATTTAATCCTAATATGTAATCCAAAAGCTTCGTCAAATATTTTCTTAACACGAAGTTTATCAATACGTGGATAATTCATAAAGAAACCCCGAAACCTAATCCGTGGATTGACGCACGTATCCTATCCTATCCTATCCTTTAATTACAAACGTAAGGGATTTTATCAAAAAGTATTTTTATGATCCATATTTATTACATCAGGAATATATCTTTAGGATGAATGAAAGTGCTTATTTGGGTTGAAAAAGAAAAATTTGGGACACACGAATGATTTACTACTTATCAGTATTATCGAAATTGGATTTTAACGTGAAAATTTTACCTGTATATTGTTAGATTACTGGTAAACGAATTATGATTTATTTTTTATTATAACTATTTTTCACGATAAATATCTGTAAGGACGAACCTTTTCCAGTGACGGTAGGAAACTTATTGTTCCTTACACTACGATGGCCAGACTGATGATATCATCATCATAACAGATTTATGTCCCACTGCAGGGACGGGCCTCCTCTAGTGACGGAGGGATACTTGGCCTACTAATACCACACTGGCCAAACGTATTGGTATAGGGTTTAATTTCAGGTTTTCCTTCTTTTAATTTCGTAAAGATAATATTTACGTATAGTACCTTAGTCGGTTTTTACGACACCCATGGGATGAGATGGAGTGGTGACACACTGTACTCTTACTCCGTCACCACACGGAGAGATGATATAATTATGGTTTAAAGTCAAGTTTTCGAACATAATGTAATATCAGCGAAATTTCCTTTAGTTAACTTTTGCGGCACTAACAGGATGACTGTATTCTTACTAAATAAATAATAATAATATTAATAATCCTCACACATTCACACAACGCCATCTAGTCCCAAACTAAGCAGAGCTTGTACTATGGGTGCTAGAGTACGGATAAACATACTTAAATACTTTTTTTTTGTAAATACATGCATATTATACATAGAAACACTCAGACCAATGCAAACAATCATGTTCATAAAGATTTGCATTGAGCGGGAATCGAACCGGAGACCTCTGCGTAGCAGTCTTGTTATAGAACCACTACGCCACAGAGGCCGTCGATCTTTTACTGCGTCAGGGATAATATGTTTATTAGTTTAAAGAATAATGATGTTTAGGATGAACATTACTTGCTTTTCAACTTTTTATATCGTAAGCTGAATTTTACCGCTTTAATACCGATCTCTACTGCTTCCCTAGCGCAATAAGCTATTTTGTTGCACTAGGGAAATCACGGCGAGTAGTAATGTTAGCATAATTTCGGTGTTCAAATGTAAGTAAAGTGATAATTTACCATCTTATTACCTCTTTATTCTCTTACTATACTTATTCATTATATTAATAGTTGTCATTAGATATAATGTCAGAGATCGTCCGTGTGGTGACGGAGTAAGAATACAATATGTCACCCATGGGTGTCGTAAAAACCGACTAAGGGAATAACTACTAACGTAGCTACTATCTTTACGAAATAAAAAGAAAAAAAACTTGAAATTAAACCCTATACCAATACGTCTAGCCAGCGTGGTATTAGTAGGCCAAGTAACCCTCCGTCACGGGAGGAGGCCCGCCCCTGCAGTGGGACATTAATGGGCTGTTATGATTAGATACAAAAAAAGTATGAAATTAAAGAGAAAAACAATGTTTATTTTATAAAGTGCAAAACGAGACTCCTACTCTTATCCGCCTACGATGACTTTTATTTAATGCTCTCTTAAATGTCAATTGCTAAGGACTATTATTCAGTATTGTTAATATTCCGTTCTATTTTAAGTTTATTTTTCCTATTTATCAGTAGTAATTCTCTGCAAATATAAATTTATGTTAAAGTTCGTGTTACATTACTTATAATGTTAATAGTTAGTTTACTTATATTTAACGTAACTGGAAGTACGTAGGATTTTTTTCTTTATGAGTTGGTTTGAGCTAAAATCAGTGTTGTGGTAATACCTGTGCAAGGTATGACCTTTTTCAGCTTAAACAGTATTAATAAATAACAAAAAAATGTGCTACAATTATGTTTTTGTGAACTCTACGTAAGTATTTTTCCTCAGATTGAAAAATTCTTTGTTTGAACTAAATTAATGTTATATGAAATAACTCATTCCCATATCAATCAATTAATAATCCTATCGTAGTCCACTGTTGGACATAGGACTTTTTCTTGTTTTGACTACATTTTGCCTTATTTAAGAGTAATGTCGTGAAATAAAATATTCTAAAGTTACGCCATTATGGATTTCCAAGGCAGAAATCAGCTTTCAGTTTACGTAAACTTCTTCTTGATAATAATTAGTTTTTAAAAGTTTAAGTGATCTTATTTTTGTGTTGATAGAATATTATGTTTCTACAACAAAAATACTTGATGTTTTTTTTTTCTTATTAGTAGAATTATATTTTTAAGCCAAAATAAACATATTTGCTAAACTAAGGATATACCATCAACACTCTATTGCTAACCAGAAGTAAAATAACGATTATTCAAAAAATTCTGATAAAAGTAATAAAATATTAAAAATAAAACGAAACAAAACATACCGATAGGAGGCGCACCAAGCCAGCCTGGGGCCCATCCAGCACCAAGTCCCTTCCTCTGCCTCGCCAGCAGTTGTATTGTAAGCGCGTAAGTCAACAGCATAACTCCAAGAGGGATGTAGAACGATATGATAGAGCCAACTGCTTTGTAGAGAGGATCAGGCACTTGACATGAACCGTCGATGAGAACTGAATCTGGGTTCTGAAACAAGACATAAACAGTTTTAGTTTATAGTCAAAATAACTAAGAAATATTCGTGTGGTGACGGAGTAAGAATACAATGTTACCACCCCATCTCATCCCATGGGTATCGTAAAAACCGATTATGGGTGGTATCACAGGTGCGCCCGTGGCGAACGCGGGGGTTGAAAGAAGTACGAGACGCGTGTTCGCAATCCAGCGAGGTCTCTAGATAATGTGGCCGTGTAGTAAATACTTTTTTTTTCTGTAAATACATACATACTAATATATACAGTATAGTTTCTCCATAATTCTACTTACATGACAACTGAATACTTAGTTGGCATTGCTTATTAATACGTATTCTTTTGTAATAACAATAATAACACCACACCTTAATTAACGCTACCTATGTAAAGAGCTTTAGAATTAGACCAAAACCCTCCAATTGAAAAGAGAGAACAACAGAAGTCATTATATATAGGAACATTTAACGTAACACCCTCCGCCACCACAACAAAACCAAGATCTAAGCCTGAACAGCCTAACAAAAAACACATGTGTAACAAACAAACAATGCCAGACAAGGCAAGAACAACACCAAAACACAAAACCACAACCGAACCCCTACAAACCAGCACATACAATGTAAGAACATCATCAACAAGGGAATATGCTCAAAATCCAACAAAAAGAAATAATCAAAAACTATGTATAGCAACTTTAAACACAAGGACTCTCAGAACAGATGATAGACTATTAGAACTGGAATATGCATTACAAAGATTAAACTGGGATGTTATAGGATTAAGTGAAGTACGAAGACTAGGGGAAGAGGTGAGGAACTATGAAGAATACATATTCTATTACAAGGGGGAAACGAAAGGGTTACATGGTGTAGGCTTTATGGTCAAGAAGCATCTACAAGAGGCTATAATACAATTTAGAAGTAAATCGGAAAGAATTGCTATTCTGGATTTAACTATCCAAGACGGAAAACAGCCATGGTCCATAATACAAGTATACGCGCCTACAGAGAATGCAAGTGAAGAAGAAAAAGATATATTTTATACATCACTAAAAGATACTATGGAAGAAACTAACAAAAATAAAATTGTAATGGGAGATTTCAACAGCCAAATCGGTAGCCAACAAAATGGAGAAAGTAATACTATAGGACTGTACAGTCAGGGTAGGCGCAATAAAAATGGACAAAGACTCGTTAATCTTGCTCTTGAATACAATTTAAGGATAATGAACACCTATTATAAGAAGAAAACAAGCAGGAAATGGACATGGATCTCACCTGATAGTAAAACCAAAAATGAAATTGATTTCATATTAACAAACACCCCAAGATTCTTCAATGATGTAGGCATAGTAAACCAGCTAAACTTCAGTACAAACCATAGAATGGTCAGAGCCACTCTAACATCCACAAACAAGAGAACTAGAAAACACATAAAAAACAAATCAGATCAAATAATAACCCCCATTCCAGACAACATCCTTAATAAAGTAAAAGGACAGTTAAAAAATATCAAAAATGATAATTCAATTCAGGATAAATACAATAGATTTGAAAAAATACTAACTAACCTAGGAACCGAAATGACACACATAAGCAATTTAAACAAAACAGACAAAATAGGAAATAATGCAAGAACCCTTATAAAAGAAAGAGCAAAATTGTTTGTAGACAGAAAAAATAATATTAGAAAAATAGAAACATTAAGTAAACAAATCACATCAAGTATAAGAGCCCATAAAAAAGAAACACGCTTCAACAGTATTAAATCAGAAATTGAAAAAACAGGTGGAATCAAAAGAGTACTGAAGAAACTTAAAGATCATTCGAATTGGATACCGAAAATGAAAGGAAAAAATAAAGAAAACAAGGAATATACAACATCAAAAAGAACAACCATCAGCAAGATAGCGACGAATTTCTTCATAAATCTTTACAGTGCACCTGAGTTATCAGCACCACCCGAAAACCTAAACATCGAAGAAGAGGTCCCTCACATACTTGAAAGCGAGACAAGGCAAGCCATATTAACACAAAAGAATTACAAATCCCCTGGAGAAGATAGAATAACCAACGAACTTCTAAAAGCGTCACTAGGTGCTATAGTAAAGACGCTTACTAGTCTATTTAATGAAATTATAGATAGTGAAATTATCCCAGAACAATGGACAAAGTCAACTATAATACTAATCCACAAAAAAGGTGATAAAGACAAAATAGACAACTATAGACCCATCAGCCTCATGACTAATATATACAAAGTCTTTTCAAAAGTGATACTAGGCAGGCTCATTAAACAACTAGATGCAGAACAACCAAGAGAACAAGCAGGTTTCAGAGCTGACTTCTCAACAGTTGACCACATACATGTAGTTAAACAAATAATAGAGAAATACAACGAATACAGAAAATCATATTATATTTCTTTTGTGGACTATAATAAAGCATTTGATTCCCTATCTCACAACTACATATATAAAGCCCTGGGTAATCAAGGTATGTATAGAAAACAAATATATAAGACTTATACAAAACATATACACCAACAGCATGGCCAAAGTACAATTAGAAAAAGTTGGAGAGGAATTTAAAATCCAAAAAGGAGTCAGACAAGGGGATCCCCTTTCTCCCAGACTTTTCCTAGCAGTGTTGGAAGAAATATTCAGAAACCTAGATTGGGAAGGAGAAGGGTGGGGGATAAACATCAATGGAAGAAGAATGTCACACCTACGATTTGCAGATGATTTGATACTGTTTGCAGAAGACCCAAACACCTTGCAGGAAATGCTTTCACAACTAGCAACAGAGAGTCTAAAAGCAGGCCTAACCATGAACACAACCAAAACAAAGGTTATGACCAACTGTCTTCAACAAAAAATCTGTGTAAATAACCATGAAATTGAGTATGTGAAGGAATATGTCTATTTAGGTCAAATAATAGCACCAAACTTGCAGATGGACAAAGAATTGCAAACACGAGTAAACAACACATGGGCTCGCTACTGGTCACTGAAGGAAATATTTAAGAACAGAAACACCCCAATGCCAATTAAGCGCAAGGTGTTTAACATGTGTCTCTTACCCATACTCACTTATGGATGCCAAACTTGGGGTCTCACAAAGGCTCAGAGTCAAAAGCTTAAAGTTTGTCAGCAGGGAATGGAAAGAAGTATGCTCCATATTCGACTGCAAGACAGGTGGAGACTGACAAAAATAAGAAAAATCACAGGGGTAGCTGATGTTTCAAAGAAAATAAAAAGGCTTAAATGGCGCTGGATTGGGCATGTCATCAGATCTCCTAAAGAGAAATGGACTAAAGAAGTCGTCTCCTGGTACCCACGAGATGGAAAAAGAGCCAGGGGACGGCCACAAAGAAGGTGGGAGGATGACCTGCCTCAAGGTTGGCGCAGATCCGCATTAGATCGGCAAGAATGGCGAGGGTTGGAGGAGGCCTATGTCCAAGAAGGACAACCTGATTAACGAAATTTAACATATAATACCAAATACTTTTATAAAAACATGTACTAAATCAGAGAATAAAGGCTATTTTTATTTTTTATTTTTATTTTTTTATTTTATTTTATGTAAAGAGCTTGAGTAAGTATATCATTTGGTTAAAGCAGTCAATCAATAACATTCTTGTTAACGTAAGTATTTTAATTACACAAAATTTGTATTCCATATTCTATTGAATTATTAACTTACAAATACTTATTTGTAGCATAGTCAAAAATATAGCTATAATTATAAAAGTAAATAGTAGATTTTAAGACCAAACAAGCAGCGTTTCATTTTGTAAATACAGAAGATTAGTTACCATAAAATAAAATACTAGGAATATAATTAAATGAGTAAATATATAGTTTTTGTTGTGTAAATAATCTTTAACTTTTGTGCTGGTTAGTCGGCGGGTGGTGCAGAGCTCAGTTTGTATTTCGCTAATAAGTGAGTAGTACTTATATTTTGATATTTATTTATTCATATATTTTATTATTTCTTATATTATAATGTCATCGAATGATGATTCTTCCTTTTATTCTGCTAATAATTCGTCCGTTTCGTCCTCCGATGACAGTTTTGATTCTTCTAGTGGCACGTTAGGTGACACATTACTTCAACAATTTAACAACAATAATTATCTTAATGTTTGTCATATAAACGCACAGAGTATTCCGAGTCATTATAATGATTTATGGGATACTTTTGCTAACTCGAACATTCATGCTATCCTGGTCTCAGAGAGTTGGCTTAAACCTAATCTTCTTTCAGCTACTTATCCCCTTTCCGGTTTCGTACTCGTCCGAAACGATCGGATAGGTAGGAGGGGAGGAGGGGTGGCTATTTATATCCGTAGTTGCTTTTTATACAATACCATAATCTCATCTGACTCACAGGGAACCTCTTCCAGCACTGCGGAGTATCTCTTTCTTGAGGTTTGTGTTGGTGTTACTAAGGTTCTACTGGGCGTGGTTTATTGTCCACCCTCAGTTAATTATTTCACCGACTTGGAGTCGGTTTTAGAGTCCTTGGGGTCTGATTATGAGCACCACATCATCATGGGCGATTTCAACACCGATCTCGTTTCTAACCACTCATCCCGTTCCCTTAAGCTCCTTTCCTTAGTTGAGTCCGCCAGCCTTCACATTCTACCTCTTAAACCCACTCACCACAACCCGAATGGGGAGGACACTTGGCTGGACCTAATTATTACTTCTGACCCTACTCGTGTTTGGCAACATGGCCAATATCCTGCTCCCGGTTTTTCCCATCATGACTTAATCTTTATCTCCTATATCCAAAAACCCCCTAAGTCCCGTCCCAAGACCCTGCGCATGCGTTGTTTTGCGGGACTTGATATCGAGAAGTTACAAGACGACGCGTCTAAAATTGATTGGACGCCTATGATTAGTGCCGCGTCTGTGGATAATATGGTCAACACTTTTAATGCTCTCATAATGCAATTGTATGATAAACACGCCCCCATCAGAATTGTAAAAGTCAGACGTCCACCGGCCCTTTGGATAACTGAGGAGGTTAGGGTGGCTATGAAGAGAAGGGACCGTGCTCTTTCAAAATTTAGAAAAAATCGTTGTGACGCCAACTGGCTTATCTTTAAGGCTGCAAGGAATAGGTGTAATCAGATGATTCGTAACGCTAAACGCCGACATATTCATAATAACATAAATTCTAGCACTCCTGTCAACATTTGGAAATTTTTGAATTCTATTGGGATCGGGAAGTCACATCAAGCGGAGTTCCCACCGAATATTAATGTTGACGATGCTAATAGATTCTTCGCCAATGTCGTTTCCCCGGCCGTGGCCACGGTAAGGAAAACTACTGAGTTTATTCGTGACTTACCTTGTCACAACATAGACCCCTTTCATTTTTCTCCTCTTGCTCCAGGTGAAGTCAAAAAAACTATCCTGTCCATTAAATCAAAAGCTCTTGGTTTTGATGCTATCAGTCGTCACATGATCATTCTTATCTTGGATCAAATACTTCCCGCTATTCTTTACATCTTTAATTATTCTCTTCGTCTGGGCCAGTTCCCATCTTCGTGGCGTAATGCCTACGTTCGACCTCTCCCTAAGATTTCAAATCCTACACTTATTTCTCATTTTCGTCCTATCAGCATTCTTCCTTTCTTGTCAAAAGTACTTGAAGCTGAGGTATATAGACAATTTTCCGGATTCGTAAATAATAACAATTTATTGTCCCCGCTCCAGTCTGGGTTTAGACCTGGTCATAGTACAACCTCAGCCCTGCTTAAGGTGACGGGCGATGTGAGGGCGGGAATTGAGGAAACTAAGATTACAGTGTTGGTCCTAGTTGACTTCTCGAACGCCTTTAACACTGTTAGTCATGATATTCTCATCTCTATTCTGTCCCATCATAAGGCTTCACCTGCGGCATTGGATTGGTTTTCTTCTTATCTTCGAGGTCGTCAGCAGTCTATTCGTATCGATGAAATTACTTCTTCTTGGTGCACTTTAGATGCTGGCGTACCTCAAGGCGGTATTTTATCTCCTCTATTGTTTTCATTATTTATAAATTTCCTAACTACAGAACTTTCCTGCGACTATCATCTGTATGCCGATGACTTGCAGCTTTACACCCAGGCTAGTGTTGATCATCTTGATTTGGCTATTGACGCGCTTAACAAAGACTTAAAGGCGCTCCAAGATTGGTCTTTAAAATTTGGGCTGTCTGTGAACACTGACAAATGCCAGGCTATTTTAATAGGTAGTTCTCGTCTCGTAGCCAAGATTAATTTAGACACAGCCTTACCAATTATATTTAATAGCTGTTTCATACCTTACAGTAATGTGGTAAAAGATTTAGGGTTATATCTTGATAGTACGCTAAGCTGGCAATCTCAAGTTAAGGTTGTAAGTCAGAAGGTTACTGGTACCCTTCGTTCCTTGAATCGCCTTAGGAATTTCCTACCACATAAAACGAAAGCAATGCTTGCGCAGTCCTTAATTTTCCCTCTCATCGACTATGGTGATGTGTGCTACCTTGACCTGAATGCAGATCTGCTCAATAAATTGGACCGACTTCTTAACAACTGCATTCGATTCGTTCACAATCTCCGTAAGTATGACCATGTCTCCTTTTACCGTTCAGAGTTGAATTGGTTGCCTATACGTCAACGACGTAATCTTCGGACGCTGACAACGCTATTTTCCCTGCTTACTTCTCCTAATGCTCCTTCTTACCTCATACCACATTTTCAATATCTATGTTCCAGTCACAATAGACACCTCCGGTCTTCACACAATCTTCTGCTTCTTTGTCCTTCTCACACCTCTGCTCTTGTTCACTCTTCTTTCATGATACAATCCATTCTTCTATGGAATGCCCTCCCTCTCGAGATCAGGATGACTACGAGTCGTGCTGCATTTAAAGTTAAAGTTCGCCAACTGTGTACTGGTTATTAGCAGAATAATTTCCTTCCTTCATTCTTCCTTATTTATATATTTAGTCTTACATATGTATACACATATTTATATATAAATATATATCTCTTTTTATTTTTATGTATAGTGTGTATTATTTATTATTTAAACTGTTTTAACTATTTGTCGTTTTGCACCTACCAATTTACTTTTCTCTGCATCACCCAATGGTTTGCTGGAAGAAAATGCCTTAAGGCATTAAGCTTACCCTTGTACATCAATTTTATTGTGTGCATAAATTATAAAATAAATAAATAAAATAAATATATAGTAAGTCAATAAATTTTAAGATTATTTATAATTCAACTCACTTATTTGACAAGTACAAGACAATATTGAAATAAGTTTTACGAGTGTGTTAATACTCGGACTACAAGTGCTGTATAATACCTACCTATACTAAAACCTTTCAAATCAATTGTTTTATACAAAACTAACTGATTTCAAAATAATAACAGTAACTATTACAATAAAAAGTACATGTAACATTTATTATTTACATAAATAAAGTCCCACCAACAGTTCCTACGATATTGTTATAATTCGTAAAGATTACATAATAAATTGTCCTTTACACAAACACGATAATAACGCAATGAATTAAAAGTATTATAATGCTGGCCATTGAATAAAATGGCCACGTAAATCATGAATGAACAATAAAACGTTTCCTGTTACAAAGAAAACAAAAATAAAACAACTTGGTCAATGTATGCCTGCCTACACTTATATTTTATCGTTCCGCACCTTTAAAAAGGTAGAATTTAATGTTAAAGAGCAAAATATTCTCCCGGGGAATATTTAACCCCGAACTATTCATTCAAAAGTAAAACTTAGAGTATCTCGGCGCTAGAACACAAGTTGCTAAGGACTGTAGCGATGTATTTTTCAGCACTATCATAACAGCCCATTAATGTCCCACTGCAGGGACGGGCCTCCTCCCGTGACGGAGGGATACGTGACCTACTAATACCACGCTGGCCAGACGGATTGGTATAGGGTTAAATTTCAATTTATCCTTCTTTTTACTTCGTAAAGATAATATTCACAGATAGTCCCTTAGTCGGTTTTTACGACACCCATGGGATGAGATGGGGTGGTGACATATTGTATTCTTACTCCGTCACCACACGGATGACGATGAAATAATTTACCACTAACAAAAATCACAACGCAAACCAGGTTAATCCTCTTTACAATACTCCAATATTTATTTACTACATCATTTTCATTGAAAGTTGTGGTAAGTGTCTCTGATTGCCAATTCCGATATTTCTTGGCACTCGAGAAAGCAATACCATAACGTTATATTGTTATTGGTACCCAAGAGTCATGTTACCGTGAATCTGTAATAACGTCATCACTATAAATATTACAGTTAAGATGTTTTCCATTAAATGTTATATTGTTGATTTTCAATAATGTTATTCGTTTTCTGAATGTAAAATTGTGTGTTTGTTATTTGCTTTTACTCGTAAGTTAGTCATCGGAAGTTTGTTTAAGTAAGTAAAATTTTAAAAAAATCTAGGGAACAATAATAATTATAATATTGATCAACCAATGATATTAATTGAGTAGAAAAAAGCATAAATTATTTTTATCATACTTATGTACTTCTTTTTAAAAAAAGAAAAAAACATTAGGCTAGTAATACCTCATAGTAAAACGTAAATACATTTTATTAAAAATATTTTTTGTGGATATTGCTTATTATTTTTTAAAATAAAAGTAAGCCTAGTTCGTAGGATTATACCATCCATATAATCAATAAAAATAGTACATCAAGGATTAAGATAATAATCACTCTGTGGATTACTGAAAAATTATGTTACATAAGATTCAAACCCTCAACTACACCACAAACAGCATACACAACCTCTTTGCCACCTAGACAGTTAATGTTATTCAGACAGTAGGTATTTACTTAAGTAAAGCCTTAGTAACTAGCAAGGTTAACAGTACCTTGAATTATAAGTAATAATAACACAGAGTTATCGATTTGCTTGTAATAATTAATTTTCTATGACTGTTGACATTCCCATGCATGAAACAATTTCAATAGTAGTTTATCGTCTTTTTTATGTCTCGCTTGCTTTTATACAAAAATGATTTTAGTATAGGGTTGTGTTTCATCATCATAACAGCCCATTAATGTCCCACTGCAGTGACGGGCCTCCTCCCGTGACGGAGGGATACTTGGCCTACTAATACCACGCTGGCCAGACGGATTGGTATAGGGTTTAATTTCAAGTTTTCCTTCTTTTTACTTCGTAAAGATAATATTTACGGATAGTCCCTTAGTCGGTTTTTACGACACCCATGCATGGGATGATATGGGGTGGTGACATATTGTATTCTTACTCCGTCACCACACGGAGAAGTTTGTTTTGTGTTTCATATTCGCCATTAATTATATTAAGCTTACTTAAAATACCTTGTACGCAGTGTGACGGACTAAAACCGCAAGAGTCACCATCTCAACTCAACTGGTTGTTGTTGGGAAAGCAGCAACTTTCGAACGAAAATAAAAGCTTTTTAAATTAGTCAAGATATATGAATACATTTATCAATGGATGAGGAAGGCACATAACCGTACAAGGTGGCAATACTTAGAGGAGGCCTATGTCCAGTAGTGGACGTCGATTGGCTGATATTAATGAGGAATAAATGATGACATGCAAACAAGTTTTCAAAATATACTGATAAATTTTTGTCATTGTCTCTAATCATTGCATTGCAACCGTTTATTGGAATATCTGACGAGGTTGTTGGCATAGTTGTATTAATGGAACGACGACTAAGTTGATTAGAAAAATAAAAACCTTTTAGTGTCAGAAGGAAATTATTACTTTTAGTTTCTTTACAGAGGAAAGAACTAAGAATTTTTGATTGTTGCTAATTAGCAGAACACAGAACCGACTGCCGTTGAGGAGTAAAGTTTCTAGAATGATGATGGCGTACTAGAAGAGGCAGGGTAAGCAGGCCTGTCACAAGTGAATCGACGATCTGGTAAAGATGGCGGTCAGCCGATGGATGAGGGTAGCACCGATCATAAATAATAAATATTCTTCACACATTCACACAGCGCCATCTAATCCCAAACTAATCGGAACTTGTACTATGGGAACTGGACAACGGACAAACATACCTACATAAAAACCTTTTTTTTTGGAAATACATACATTACATAGGAAACACCTAGATCAATGCAAACAATCGTGTTTATACACACAATGATTTGCATTGAGCGGGAATCGTACCCGAGACCTCTGGGTAGCAGTCATGTTATAACCACGTGAAGTGATAATATGTATTCTTACACCGTCACTCGTTATTTGTTATCTTAATAGGCAATACTGTACATTTGTATAGTGTCATAACACAGCCTTTTTATTTCGTCAAGATACTCCCTTAGTCGGTTTTTACGACACCCATGGGCCGAGATGGGGTGGTGACATATTGTATTCTTTCTCCGTCACCACACGGAGAATAATAATGAACACAAAGAACAATCAAATTCAACACCTCCGTTTCTGAATCGCACAATCATTTCTCTGTACAATTCGAGTGCGCAATCTCGGGTACAACAGGTGCTCCTACTAATCGTGACAGCTACTGCATCAAGGCTTTCAAACGCAATGTGGAAAGCACTTTACAAACTCCGAGGTTGTGGACTACGAATACAAATAATTACCAATCCGTTTTATTCAAAGGGTATAGTAAAATACTTTCTATATAAGCAACCTCTGATAGATAAAACTGTATTTTGTAGTATGTCATAAGTATAAATAAACATGATTGAAAACTAGACAAAATATTATGCCTATGTAATCTATACAAGTGTACAGTACCCGGCCGTAAATATTGCAGATCAACCTGTGAACCCAATTGGCCGATTGTCTCTTTACAAAAGTCGATGTGTAATATATTTACGGCCAGTTACTGTACAATATTGGCTGATATGATGATCGAAAATAACGTGTGTAAGAATACACGGTATCACTTCCCTGTCTCTCATTCTACGGAGGTCTTATTTTGATGATAAGCGGACTATTACATAAAAGTTAGTACAAAGACATCACCTTGTTGAAAACTAAAGACGGTAAACTTAAGCTAAGTATTTGATCCCTACAGATGAATATTAATAGGCTATTATGAAACTACAAAACTGTATATTTATTGTTACCAAAGTTTTATAAAAAACAATTCCAAAGTCATTTAATTTGATAAAATATGATTGCAAAAGTTCCAAGTAATGCGTGTTTGGTTAAAGCAAATTGAGTCTCAAATTGGCAATTATTTGCTAATACTAGAGGCTTTATTGTTAATTTATTGTTTAAGTTTGTTTGCGAAGCTATTTCGAAAAATACATTGGAAAATAGTAAATAATTGTTGACTAAAGAAGATTGCGTTCATTGGTTTCTAAGCTCGAAATGTCTTTATTGACTCTTTGAAATGAAAATTATGAAAAAAGCAATCAGAAGTCTGCATTAAGGCGTGTATATTTTCATTTTAGTTTCTTTTTCGAATATTTTTTAACTGGCTTCTTATTTTAAATCGAACATCTGTTTTGTGGAACAAGCTTGCTGGGGCGATATTCCCGGACCGTTACGACTTTGGGAGCTTCAAGAAACAAGCGTACTCTCTTCTTAAAGGTCGGCAACGCTGTGATTCCTCTGGTGTTGCGGGTGTCCGTGGGCGGCGGTGATCACTTACCATCAGGTGACCTGCTAGCTCGTTTGCCTCCTATCATATAAAAAATTCAATACCCTGTGTCACTAGAACCCCTTCAACACTAGGCCGCCTCAGCTCTCACGTCGCTGTCTAAAATATTCACTTCTAATCGCGTTAAGTCTGTGATGCCTACTATTATAATCGTCAACGTTGCAATGTTGCATGACATTGAGCTAAAGATGTTTTATTTTTGTACTGCATCTATTCAAATACCTACATAAATGATTTCAGGTAGCATATCAGAGAATGCAAAGTAGATTTTTTTAGATCAACTTTGTGTATGGTCCAATAGCGTCATTAACATTTATTGGTCACTCAGTAAAGTTGCGGGCTTAGTTCATAATAAATAATATAGCAAATATTAAGGAAAACCCTCAAAGGAAAAGATGCTTCATACATATTTTTATGTCTTACTAATCAACACACAACTTGGTATAATTATGTTAAAGTTGCCTGACCTTCTTCAAAGCCGAAATCTAAGCGCATTTGTATTCATCCCTATAATCCGAACTAATCCAGAAACAATCATGGTTCATCGAATTCATACGTATTCTGAGAGCGTTATTTATAAGAGTATTCATTGGTTTCTCCAGTCACGCAAAATGCAATATATCGTGAAAATAATTTAGCTCCAAATAGGTCTTTAATTTTTCGGTTCATTTGTAATTGGAAAGTTATCGCTTAGATTTTGGTTGAACCTTTCACAAAATAGATGGCGTTAATCAAATCTTACCTGATTCTAAAATGTATTTGTTATGTCTTTAAAAGAGTTAAAATGAATACTGAAATTCGTCTATTTATCTGCTCGTTTTTGACAGCATTATTAATTACTTTGCTTTATTACGTCCCACGTACGTAAAAAGAAGCAATCTACATCATCTAAAGTGGCACATTTGTATTTTGGTTTTGTGTTTATAAGTTGTCTAGTAAACGAGAGGATTACTGATTTCCGAATTACTGAACCTAGAATAACGTTACCACGAAAACATGCAATCACGAATAACGTTACCACGAAAAGTACAAGCTCTGCTTAAATTAACACTCGATAGCGTGATATGATTGAATTGTTGGGCAGCGTGGTTACGGCTACTCTATTAATATTTTTAATTAGTTTTTTGCTTTCACAAACATAGCTCATTTCCATATTAACGAGAAGTATCTACTTTAAACATTTTCATCGTCAATCCTTCAGAAAATTCTTCTTCGATTTTCACGTTCAGCTGAGATTAAAATAATTTTTGATGAACTCAATTCCATTTTGAAATACTGTTGGTGAATATTAATCTTTTCACAGTACCTTGGTAGAATATAAAACGTTATTTTCGAAAGGGAGTTTATACCAAAGGTAGAAGATTTGTTAGTTTGGCTAATTACGTTTTTTTTTTAAATAAAGATTACTTAAGGGAATTGTGTTTTCATAAGAGTTGAAACAAAATATGATTGTAAAGCTTTACCATTGCAGAGAAATTCAACGCTTAACAATTAAAATGTAAAAGAAAGAAAGAAAGAAAATCTATTTATTCTGGCATAGCCACACTTCAGTACAATGAACATTTATCATGTCTTATTTACTAACAAACAAATAAAAAGCAAGTAGGTACTCATGTGTAGGTTTGTCAGAAAGGGTCACCAGCTCAGCATAAGCTGCGCGTATGACGCCCAGCGCTGGTTTTCAGCTGGCAACCAGAAACAACTCATCATAATATATATACTCATATTTTTTATCTTTGCACTGCACCCCGCACCCTAGTTAATCCCACAGTTCTGTTATGACAACATTAATAAAACCTTAAAAAAAGAAAACTTGCATTTATAAATATTCAGGATACAATAGAGTAAGTCAATTGGGACAAAAGTCTTTAAATAGATAAATAAAAAGATTTACGCTTGAAATTTCAACAATAACAGACCTATAGTAACTGTTTAGGTACTTTAAGGTCAGCATATTAATTCAATTATCTAGCCTGAACAAAAGAACAATTGAAACCTTTTTAAAAGCAACTAAAAGACTACATGGACATAATAGCTAAAACCCTTATACACCTAATGGCTTTATCTGATCCTAAACTTATTCCAGTTATTCGAACACGATTTCAACGTAAATTCGAAGGCTAATAATGCATACAAAACACAGGAAAGGTACTCCATCCTTTCTTCAATTGCAAGATTGGTATTGAACAACATTTCCATAGTAAAGCGTAAAAAATTCGAAATCAATTCCAAAAATCACAATAGATAGAGTAGTCCTTAATTTCACGGTCTACGGGTATTGGTTCGCGTCGTCGCTTCGTAATGTCGAAGCTACTTTGTTATGGGATCATTTAAAGAGCACGTATTTAGATATTTGGACAATGATTGTGATTTTGTGAAATGGATTGTATTTTAAAAATGTTTTAAAAGACGATGTTGGCTAATGAGATGTAAAGAAAAGGCTTTTCAATGTTCTCGCATCTATAACCATGGAGGCCGTAAAAAGCGACCTGAGGATCTAAATACCATTTTTCAACTGTTGGTAGGTTCTCAGCTACTAGTGTAGTGGTGTGGTAGTGCCTTTTATTAGGTTCGATAAAGTAATATTAGGTACAGAGTACTTTATTGAAAACAAAAATTCTGACAAAACTCGTTCATGTCGTCTAAAATTTGTTTGTTTAATAATACAAATAAATGCTTATAGGGTATAAAAGACAAGGTAAACAGATATCATGCAGGAAGTCACGAATTTAAACTCACTAGCGGAAAAGTCTAGTGAGTAAATTTTAAATATTGTGTATCTATGAAAAAAAAAAAACAAATGAAATAACAGAGCTTTAACCTTTAAAATCTTGTTTTTAAAGGTGACGAACGCACTGCAAAGACAGCATAAGCTCTATATGAATTTAAAAAGCACAGAATTCTTCTGAATCAGATAACGACAAGCATGATGTCAGGCGATCAAATTATTTATTTTGTTACCTTCTAGTATAAAAAAAGGTTGAAACAAAAGCTTGTAACATTATCTCCAAAACATATTACAATAAAAGAAAATATAAGTCTAATCGTATATGACAGCACTTTTGAAATATTAATGTTTCTCTTTCGAGACTTTCAGCAATGTGTATTTTTCAATTACGTATGTGATACGAATAAGTACGTATCGATAAAACGATTGGGAATTCCATGATATATGTTTGATATTTATGTTGTTTTAATATTTATATGTTGGTACTTCTATTTTTTCTTTTCATCCATAATTAGATTAGTTTTTGACTGCTGATTTATTGATTTATTGGTTTCGTTCACTTGTTTTCTATTGCTTTTTTCATTAATCAATCAACTAGCCTATCGCAGTCCACTGCTGGACAAAGGCCGCTCCCAAAACGCGTCACAGAATACAGTGCTACGCCTTCCGCATCCTGTCAAACACCTTTTTGAGGTCGTCGGTCCACCGAGCTGGAGGGAATCCTACACTACGTTAGCCTAGTCGCAGTTATTGTCTTCAATACTTAAATTGTTTGCTATAATAGTCCTTAAAATGGGATGAGACACGTTTCATTCTTCGTCGTTCATACAATACATAATGATCACCTTAATTATTCTAAATGTTTTTTTTTTATAAATGATGGGAGGCTGCAGGTCACCTAATAGTAAGTGATAAATAAAACTTATAAACAATAACTACATTGATTCCCAGAAATTATAAAAGGATCGTTAAAAAGAGTTTGATTGCACTATTAACCTAAAGTAAAGGTTCAAGGTTTAAGTTCTTGAACAATTTCTGAAAAATGTACCAAAAAAACTATTTCAACACTGCTTTGATTAATGAAGCTTTTAACCCTTAAATGCACATTGTTAAAGTACATTATTCTTTAAATACTTGTAAAGAGTTTATTTCAAAGAATATTATTTACGTAAATAGCAAGACACATTTCAATAATATTTTCAATTGTATATAAAGTTAAAATATTTTGTTAGAACTTGTGAATGTTTTCTTTAACTTCATTTTAGCCTTAAGTTATTTGTAAAGTTATTTCGACTTTAAAATACATTTTGTTTATTTTGCAAAAATAATTTACGAGTTGTGCCTTTGTTCGGTATTTTAGAACATTTTTTCTTATTTAACGCAGCTTTTGTGAGATACTTTTAAATGTATTGCAACAAATATTTAAATACATAAAGATATTTTAACAAAATTTGTATAATAATCTAAATGTAAATCTAATCCAATCATAATCTCTGTAGGGACGGGGATTCTACTGCGAACGAAGAAAAACTTATTAATATATTATTAAGACGGTGGGATAGCGATGGATAAAGGAGGCACAGGGCCGCGCAAGGAGGAGATATTTGGAAGAGGCATAGCCCAGCAGTGGAAGTCCATTTGCTAAATGATGTTGATGATGAAATTGTAATAGCCATGATGCAAATAAATGCAATAGCTCCCTTAACCCTGCATACGATTGGGACGACTCCTTCTAGTTTAAGATATTAAAAATTTATATTAATCATTTAGTATTATAATCCTTGTAACACACCTATTATTAGAATAAGATAAACTGATCTAGTATTGTATTCATCATAATTAGTTTGTTAAGTTTTCACTAGATGGCGCTGTGCCATAAAATTGAATTGCGATGTTAAGATTCTCCGTGACTGCATAAATATCTAAGGATTTTTAATTGTTGTGAAGAAGAATAAACTTTTAGCTAGCAGTCAGCTTCAAGTTGCATCTGGTGATCACGTCCTACTTGGAATGGTCTATCGGGACTTCTTGGATCTATACCGTATTCATCCTTACTTGATTTATTTTGTCAACAAACATCACATATTGCAAATTCACTAGGTTTTACATCAATCGCACACTTTGATATGGATAAAAGTTTCTGGAAAGTAGCATTAAACGTTTATGCAATAGAAAACACGTAAATCACTTTGATTTATCCACTATCTTTCTTAAATTTTAAATAAACATAATTTTTTCCAACGAAAAATTTCACAGATAAAATTAATTTTATGAATTGACATTTGTAGATTATAGAATTTTGTCCTTGATTCCTATACATTTTTCAAAGACTATAGACTAAAGTCTTTAGTCTGTGGTTGACAAGACGCCATATATGTTTACGTTTTAGAGCAAGTCCGTTTAAATAGACAGTAGACTTAGTTATGTAATCTGTTCAGGTTGCATCTGGGGGTTACGTCCTACTTGGAATGACCTACTGGGACCTCTTGAACATAGTTAGTATTTATTCGTAGGTATCCTTAGGCTGCCCTTTAGGAACACATAGGCTAAAGGATTATAAATATTGTCAGCACCTAAGTCGATCTCGAACCTACTACAATCTGACGACCAACGAAGGGACCTCAAGACTATGATTATTGTTACCTAACCAACAATAAACATATTTTTCCACTCTGCGTGTATTTTATTACTGCATCGGCTAAAAGAACCTAATTACATCCTTAGTTTTTATATGGTGTACATGCTGCAAACATAGTCATCGTCTATGCTTGACCGATCTTTAGTCACAGGTAAAATAGCCACCATTCTTATTCTACAAAAGTAGTGAATGAGTGTGCAGTGACACATTTTATTGAATGCAGAAATTTTTCACATCAATAAATTGGAAAAGTTCTGCTCTGTAAAAATCTACAGTTTGCTTTTAAAATGTTCTCAGGATGGTGTAAGTAGCATTATGTATTTATTTCTGTTTTTATTCTATAATCGTCTTTACTGTTTACAAGCAACGATGTGCCCAACTCTTCTGACTTAACGGTATTTTTGAGTCTTAGTATTGGAAAAACTATGTCAATATAATTAAAATATATAATTGTACAAGCTACATAAGTTCATCAAATATTGAGAAAAGTATTACCAGTTATGCTTTATATTTAAATTACGCTTTTAGTAACCGTTAAAGCCTAGTTTAAAGGTTTATTTTTTAAAATAATCATTAGCCCTTGTCTAATAAAATAAGCTCCATTAAAACATGAACACCGTACGACTTTTCAAAGCAAGTCAAGATTGATTAAAAGCAATAAGCACTTTACCTCACAGAATGAAATTACTTTACAAGAAATAAATAAATGGCGGGCGCGACGTCTTGACTACCTTACAATTTAATAATATGGGAAGGCTCTGGTGTAATATTGTGAAATACATACGACAACTCATGCGTCATGATCACTGTCACCGTCTAAAAATGTCGTAGCTTTTCGTTTTGTACATTAAATTCAATTACTTTATTATGTAATTGTAATGGAGTGTGTTATGTGAAAGAAATTATGTCTTTTACACGATATGTTTTTGAAAAAATAATTAATTATAAGTAATTATATTCTAATGGAGTGAAAATACTACAGAGTCAGCACTAGAGCATCCGAGCAGACACAAAAATTATCTAGGCTAGAATTTGTAAATCAAAAAGCAAGACATAATATAGATTATTCGTTGTCTAATACACAAATTACAAACTCAATTTCTCTAAGGACTAGATGGCAATGTGTCAATACGTGAGGTATCTTAATTATAACACGAAAGACACCTAGCAAAATATTTGTGGATTATTTACACGAGTATTTTTTCTGCGTGGGACGTGAGTTGCTAACCGTAAGCAACAGACAAATTAGAAGCCTTGTATTCGTATTATTTCACCGTCATTCGCGTCAGATATCATCAATACCTCTGTCGAATTCTGTCACCGCGTGGGTTTACGCAATACCCAGTATTTATGATATTTGTGCCGACCCTAAATAATAGCACTTTTCCCAGAATTCAATAATCTACCATTTTGAAATTAAATTAAATTTTCCACAAATTCTCAAGTACGGTCAGTGTTTAATTAATTTTGTATTTCGAAGGAAAATAGAATTAAGACAGATTAATTCATTTACACGTAGTTTGTATTGAATAATTTAGTAATTATTAAATTATTTATTAAAAGCTTTTTACCGCGACTTGGTTCACATTTATTGGGACATTCGAGATTTTATCTGTCATCGACTGGTACAATTTTAGAGGTTGTGAAAAACTGAAATAGCTCAATAATGAAACGTTACGTAAACGCTTAAATAATATTATAAATTTTTTTATTGGATGTAGAACCAGTTCATGCATTCGCGTTTGTTAGAAGTCGACGAACTTACTAACGTTAAATTTACATCGGATTTTTTAGATCAATGTTTCCTTACCTTAGAATACTTGAGACTGAGGGGAAGTGTCATGGCAGAAGACAGGATCCAAACAAACACGATCTTGACTGTCACCCTTTTTCTTGTTTTGTTTCTTCCAAACCTCATGGGATATCGCAGAGAGAGGTACCTGCAGCAAAAACATTTTATTTCAATGAAAATTTCCATGTGAATAAGGAGGTTATGTTTAGTTCGTACATCACGCAATCCCGATGCAAAATGAGCCATTCTAAAAAAATATATCATCATAACAGCCCATTAATGTCCCACTGCAGGGACGGGCCTCCTCCCATGACAGAGGGATAATTAGCTTACTAATACCACGCTACCCAGACGGATTGGTATAGGGTTTGATTTCAAGTTTTCCTTCTTTTTATTTCGTAAAGATAATATTTTACGGATAGTCCCTTAATCGGTTCTTACCAAACCCATGGGATGAAATGGGGTGGTGACATATTGTATTCTTACTCCGTCACCACACGGAGAAGAAAATGTATATGTGGGAAGGTATTAACCCCCTTACTCATAAACGCCTCTTAAATTTAATCACTGCTTAGCGACAATTTTATTACGAAAACCAACCTTATACCAAACAACGTAAGAGTTTAAGGTAATTAATCAATTGACTAAAATTTAAGAGGCGTTTATGAGTAAGGGGGTAAATAATTATATTTTGGGGTTTAGTTGGTACACTAATACGACCCAGTTCCGGTCCCTTCTTGACACTCCTGGCCAGCTACGGATGGTAGATGATCGTAAAAAAAGTGTTTCTTTCCTTTTTTCACAGAGACCGTTATTTAACAGCTTCATTTTTAGTCACATTTTACGACACCTTTATTATAACTCTATCATTACCCAGAAAAACACATTTATTCACAACTCGTACAAAAGCCTTATAACAATACACATTTCTGCAAAACACACTTCAACGTTAAACACTCATAACGTAACCTATTGTGTGTTCCTGTTTCATTTAACGTTGACAGAACTGACCTGGAATAACTACGAGTAAATACATAATTAATTATGCGACGTATGCTAGCGGTAGCGGCTGTTGTTCACGAGGTTGCGGGTTCGATTCTCAAGCAGAACAGCTCTTTGCGTGATCCACAAATTATTGGAACATAAGAAAGACAATGGAAAAAATTGATACTCGAGGCGGGACTCGAACCCGCGTCTCTGGACTATACGTGTCCATGACCAGCGCCATGACCAACTAGGCCACCCGTCTCGACTACCAAATTTAACCGTTGCTTTATACGGCGCTGGGCCGCAACTTAGAACTAAACTGTACAACGCCATCTAGGCGCGACAGCCGTAAACTTTCAATGTTGCAATTGAAGAGTTTACGTAATGGTTTTAAGTTTTGTATTAAATTATATATAACTTTTTACCTCCACAAATTATTATCCTGAATCTGGGTGTGTGTCCCCGCGACATAAGGCATGATCACTGTGTAGGAATAGTTTCAAATGAATTTAAAATGACCTCTGTGGCGTAGTCTGTAGTACTGTAAGACTCAGAGGCCTCAGGTTCGATTCCCGCTCAATGCAAGTCTTTGATTTGATGATTGTTGCATTGGTCTGAGTGTCTATATTTATTTGTAAAAAAGGTTAAAATTTAAGTATGTTTATATGTTGTCTAGTACTCATAATACAAGTTCTGCTTAGTTTGGGATTAGGTGGTGTTGTGTGAATAGGTTAGGAAAAAAAATAAAAAAATATATAATGTTTACTAGCTTACCTGTCGACGCTTATGGTACATAGATGCATAATAGAAGCTGTACAGAGTAGTACGTCCAGGCAGATCCAGGTTAAGCAGTAGTTTGCAGGCAAGGGAAAATAACCTGAAACAATAAAGGAAGTTTTGATATATTGGTTTTTAAACTGGTAATCTATACTTATAATAAAACTGTAGAGAGATCAATTCTGTACATTGAATATATGTTAAAAATTAATATTGGAGGATGAATGGTGATCGATACTAATGCCAAAAATGCAATCAAGAAATTTTTTGTCTGTCTGTCTGTCTGTCTGTCTGTCTGTCTGTCCGTCTGTCTGTATGTGCACGCATGGGTCAAAAACTACTGAAGGCATTTTAACCAAACTTAATACGATTGTAGTCCATACTCCTGGGCAGGTTATAGGCTGTATAACATAACGCTAAGACACATAGGAGCTGAGCAGTGACGAAAAATTTGAAGCAAGTCGGTTGAAAAAACGCGCGTTCGAGCTCTTATCATCGCATATGTTGATCATACGCCAAAAATATGTATTACAAAAATAATGGTCTTCAAAAGATGTACAAAGAAGTCCTGAATAGTATATATCTATCTTTTATATATTAGCCACAATAACCTGTTTAATCGTTAGGGTTTTCTTCAAAGTGTATTAAATACATAAATATATTGTAATTTGCAAAGACATATCTTTTTCAAACTCCCATATTTCAAAAGTACACTTTAATACCTTATTCATAAAAAAGAATTATAGAAATCGGTTTATAAACACACAAGATTTAGATGAAAGAAAATTTTCAAATGTCGCCGCGCCAGTATGAGTACGGCTGTACGGTTGATTTTTGTTTAACGTCCGAAACGGCCAACCGGTGCATCTATATAATTTCATTCACATTGACTCTTAATGCGAACGGACGTGGTTCTTATTGACTCTTCTCGGAATAAGCGCGATTTAGATATTAAAATACATAGATACGTAGTTTATAGGTATTAAGTTTAAAGTAGGTATCTATCTATACTATAATAAAACAATCGGAATCGGATAAGTAATACTAGAGATATCGCTAGATCTCTTTATTAGAACAGTCCGATACAAATCAGGGGTCATGAAAAATGGATTTGGTTCAATGTTGAATGAATTTAAATTTAGTTTCTTTTGTTCACGAGATGGCGTTACCAGTAGTAATCATAAAATAAATGAGTTTTTAAATAATATATAACTATTTTATTATTAAGTGCTATTAATAAGTTATTCCTTTTAAATGTTAATAAAATTAACCATGAATCGTATGTGTAATATCAATTATAAGTCTTCACACTAGCCTTTAAAAATATCAATTTAACGGACACAAAGAACATCCAGACTAAGGACAATAGTTTGTGTATCACAATTGTCCTCCATGGGAATCGAACCCGCGACCTCATGCACGCCAGCCATGTAATGCGACCGCCGCGCCACCGAGGCTGCCGCACCATAACGTGGCGTGCAAATGTATTCATTCATAATTAATTAGCGATTATCCGTGTGGTGACGGAGCAAGAATACAATATGTCACCTCCCAATCTCATCCCATGGGTGGCGTAAAACCGACTAAGGGACTATCGGTGAATATTATCTTTACGAAATAAAAATGAAGGAAAACTTGAAATTAAACCCTATACCAATCCGACTGGCCAACGTGGTATTAGTAGGCCAAGTATCCCTCCGTCACGGGAGGAGGCGAGTCCTTGCAGTGGGACATTAATGGGCTGTTATGATGAAAAAGCGATGTCATTTATTTTAACTTACAAATTTGACAACAGATGGCATTGTGCCTGTGACGTCATTTTCAGTATCGCGGTATTAAGATTTTACTTGAAAGAATGACGTTCCCTCATGTCTTTCAGTATAAGTTTAGACACAGTCTTCATAGATCTGTCTTTGTAAAGATCTGTTTTTGAAAAGGTTTTGGTTCGTTCGTTAATTTTACAATTCGTGTGTAGGTATATCTGTTTGTTATAAGGTTTAAAAAACAATTTTTAGTATTAAATCGAATTGCGAAGTAAGTAAAATCCGCCACGCGAACGAAGTCGCGGGCACAGCAGCTAGTTAGTAATAAAAAGAAGGAAAACTTAAATTACACTCTATACCAATCCGTCTATCCAGCGTGGTATTACTAGGCCAACTATCCCTCCTTCATAGGAGGAGGCCCGTCCCTGCAGTGGGACATTAATGGGCTGTTATGATGATGACTGGTAATTAGAATATTATCGCGATACAATCACATTTTCTTTTTTATAACTCCTGCATATACGACCTCTGTGGCGTAGTGCTTATTTAACATGACTGCTACGCAGAGGTCTCTGGTTCGATTCCCGCTCAATGCTAATCTTTGTGTGCATGAACATGAAGGTTTGCATTGGTCTGAGTATTTCTATGTATAATATTGTATGTATTTACAAAAACTAAAAAGTATTTAAGTATTTTTATCCGTTGTTCTGTCACCCATAACACAAGCAGGATAAGCCTAGCTTACTTTGGGAACAGATGACGCTGTGTAGATATGTCCGTGAATATTTATTATTATACGATATCATAACAGCCCGTTAATGTCTTACTGCAGGGACGGGCCTCCTTCCGTGCCGAAGGGATACTTGGCCTACTAATACCACGCTAGCCAGACGCATTGGTATAGGGTTTAATTTCAAGTCTTACTTATTTTTATTACGTAAAGATATTATTTACGGATACTTCCTTAGTCGGTTTTTACGACACCCATGGGATGAGATGGGGTGGTGACATATTGTATTCTTACTCCGTCACCACACGGAGACTGTTTCCTATGTACATTTTATACTCCACGTGTTCTGATACACGTGTTCTATTTTCACATCAAATGGACAGCTTGCCAATAATAAATATTTATCCTCCTGTAGAGGCATAAAACCTTCGGTAATACGGAGCTGTATTTCAAATATGAAAACCGTTAAATGGATCGTCAAAAGTTACATTATTTTTCTGGTACACGCAATTGGAGATATTTTTGTAGAAATATTAGGTACTTTACAGCTCCGTGTGGTGACGGAGTAAGAATACAATATGTCACCACCCCATCTCATCCCATGGGTGTCGTAAAAACCGACTAAGGTACTATCCGTGAATATTATCTTTACGAAATAAAAAGAAGAAAAACTTGAAATAAAATCCTATACCAATCCGTCTGGCCAGCGTGGTATTAGCAGGCCAAGTATCCCTCCGTCACGGGAGGATGCCCGTCCCTGCAGTCGGACATTAATAGGCTGTTATGATGATTAATTACAGCTTTATTAATTAAAATAACAATCAATTTAATAACAAAAAACAGTTTTATCAAAATACTCCATCATTAAATAGCGTGTCTAATAATAAGGAAGAGAAATAGAAAAAAAAATCCTTTAATCATGACATCATTAGACCTGGCAAACAAATGACTCCCCAGTGACTAAATTGCTTTATTGTATCAATAGCGTGGTAGCAATTAAGGGCATGCTTTTAACAGAGATATTGAACCTTTTTAAACGAAGCCTTCGTAAAAAGCCTACGTGATATTGTGCCTCATTTGGAACTATTGTTATTGAATGATACTGCATTTTGCGCGTTGTATCGATGTTAGCAGAAAGGTGGTTCGCAAAATACTTTTATTTTAACTCTTCTAGGAATTATTACATTGTGAAAAGCTTAATGTTATTATAAGCTGTTATATTCCATAGCTATGTGTAGTTCGCTATAATTTTAGGTGGTAAATCGATAGTATTGCTTTAATCTAAAATAAAAATATGGACCAAAAGTACATAAAATACAATAATTTATCGATAATCTCTTGTAAGTAATAATTTGATGGCGACTCTATTCCCTAAATTAAGACTCTATTTTTAACACGATAAAGCCTAAATTGAGTAAACACATCAGAATTTCAATCATCTAACACCCACAAAAGTTTATTTCAATGAAAAAAAAATCACGCCCGTCCTCCGTCCCATAACCATTAGCTAAATAAAGTCCATTGTCGTTTTTAACTGAAATATTTGTGTTTACCCTTTTAACAAATTTTGTCAATATAGTGATGGGAGCGGGCTGGACAAACAAAGAACAGCCATAAACATCGCTCATTAACCTTCTATCGATGTTTGTTTAATACAAATTATTAGTGATAGTGTCTTTTGAGTTTTACTGCTATTATTTAGGCAGTCGATGACCTCTGTGGTGTAGTGTGGTATATGATTGTTACGCAGAGGTCACGGGTTCGATACCCGCGCAAGACAAACAGCTGATTTGGTTTGGGTGTATTTTAGTATGATAAGTCTGTGTATTGATGTGAGCGGCATAATCAAATTGTGACAAAGCTCCTTAATTAGGATTTAAAAAAGTAAAAGTATTCTGGACATTTGAATTATATGGTGAAGATTTTGAGTATAACACGTTTTTTTAAAGCCTTCCAAAATGACTCTATGGTGCTTGATGTTAAGCATCCAATAGAGTCCAAATGCCAGCTGCAATATTTGTAGAGGCATGAATGTCTCCACTATGGCGGCTTCAGAAGATGCTTTGGGGTAAACGACACGTTGGGTAAACGTGTTATAATGTATATAAAAAACGTTTATCGTTTGTCTTTACCATGCCATGCTGCCCGTAGCCATGCTTAGACTATGTGGCGGTGTGTAAATGGGTAAATATAGTCTAAAAATAATTATAAGTAAGTATACAAGAAAGTCGGCCAAAAAAGATTTAAAAAACTCCTTTCTTTAACACTTACTTAAATGCCAATAAACTACATCAATCTATAAATAAACATTCATCGCCATGGTATAAGAAATTTCCCAAAGAAAAAAAATTAGAATAGTTTAAAAAGTAATACAACAATAATCAAACAAATTTCCTTCTCTGATTTCTAAGACATGTATCAAACAAGACATATACAAGTGTAATATCTAAAGTAAGAGTCATTTCTTTGTTCTTATGATATCCTTTGGGAAATCAGATATACGATGCCGAACCTTTGTCTATTTCACGTCACAGGAAACGACAATAACTCTTTTGTATGGACAATACATAACTAGCATTTGACATTAAACTGAACATTGTCTTTACTGACTTTTTTACGTGTGTAAATCATAACTTTTAAACTATCGCGTTTCATTATTATAAATATTATATAAACGGGATATTAACGCGCATTTTATCAGCTTGCGACCACGGCCAGTGCAATCTGTGCCGAAACGTCAAGTAAAGGAAAGACAACATAAGCGAGTTCAGGATATTGTTGGCAAGTCACAAAGCTAGTTTGTATATGAAAAACTAAAAATTACATTAAAATATATTGATAAGAGTGTATCTATTTGAATTGCATTAAAGTAGCAAACAATGAATCTGACACACCTAATGGTAAATGGTAACTACCGTTCATTGACGACAGCAAAGTCAAAGCAACAATCTGTGACTTCTCATAGCCATTTAATTTCACTAGCGCTATTATTGTGCTCAGGAGGAAGCGTACAGTAGCTTTTCCTCCTAAACACATGGCATTTTACACTGACTGCTTGGAGGTAGATTAAGCGGGAATTTCTCATAATGTCACAAGACAAATGTTTCTCAGAAAAACAATATATTTTGTTCATAAAAAGTAAAGCAGCGTGACGCAAAAATATGTCACGAAACGTAACAAGGACTAAAGAGAATAATGAAACATTATTACTCTTTCTTTTTTAGGGTTCCGTACCGATTTTGGAAAAACGGAACACTTATAGGATCACTTTGTTGTCCGTCTGTCCGTTGAGTCGTGCCGTCATTGAATTTTGGCGGGAAAAATAATATTTAAACAGCTGAGTCCTGACGTCATCACAATTTGGAGGGAAAATAAATAAGTTTGTACGGAACCCTCGGTGAGCAAGTCAGACTCGCACTTGACCGGTTTTATTTTTTTGCTAAATCATTAGGTTTATTACTTGCTCATAATATAAAGAATGTAATAACTTTTATTAGTAGATTTGTTTATTATCATCACAGTTATTTAAACTCCCAACGTAAAAATGGGGTGTCTTCAGAGATGAAAGAAAAGAAGGGCTAAATGATAAATATTAAAAAGTAAAGTATTTTAAGGAATAAATTAATCCTTACACATTCACACATCGCCACCTAGTCCCAAACTAAGCAAAGCTTATACTATGGGTAGACAACGGACAAACATACTTAAATACTTTTTTTGTAAATACATAATAAATTATACATAGAAAACACTCAGACCTATGCAAACAATCATGTTCATGCACACAAAGATTTTCATTGAGCGGGAATCGTACCCGAGATCTCTGCGGAGCAGTCATGTAATATAACGACTGCGCCATAGAGGTCGTCTAACGTCGTATGGAATTCAAGTTTAGGTATTTTTTTCTTTGATTTTTGTATAAATAAATTATAATATCAACAAATTATCTGCTAATGTTCTTTTACGCCTTTCATTAATACATTTTCCTGTGTTTAGGTAAAATTCTCCTGCCCTTCATCAGAACAGCCCACTAATATCCCACTGCAGGGACGAGCTTCCTCCCGTGACGGAGCGATACTTGGCCTACTAATACCATTGGTATAGGGTTTAATTTCAAGTTTTCCTTCTTTCTATGTAAATGTAATATTCACAGATAGTCCCTTAGGCGGTTTCTGCGACACCCATGGGATAAGATGGGGTGGTGACTTATTGTATTCTTACTCCGTCACCACATGGATACTTTAGAGCTGACTTTGAGGCCAGCAAATTGTTCCTCTCGACTCTTACTAGAAAAAATAGTTCTAATGCGATTTCTTTAAATAGTTGATTAAAACATTATGGCGTAGTTAGGTTATTATACTATCTATATTAATATCACCTGTTTCTATTATTTGATTATAGACAAATATATTCTATATGTTAGGTATAGTTACACTCCTCAGAACAATGAGTAATTATGTTGACAATATTCTGTTACTTACTCCTTGATATATTATTCATAAACGTTGTGTTACATGTATTATAGATAAAGTGACGTATTATAGTAGTTAACACTGTAATACGTTTAACTATATTTTAGTCGCCATTACAGGCAGGTGACATCCACTTTTGAACTTGATACCTCCTCAAAAATATACTTTTCTAGTAGTTTTCTCCCTCATCTATTAGATTTGCGCTGGTTTTACTACACCTTTTGTCTGCTCTGTATTTTACTGAGTCATTCACTTCGCATTCTATTATTTTAAACACTAATTTTAATAAAAAATAGGATTTTCATTGATTTTTACTTATCTTATTACAATTTCAAATTAAGTTGATTTTCATAAACCGAATTAAAAACGTCTTTATATGTTCAGTAATTCCCGAGATAGAATAGAATAGAATGTAATTTATTTCTCTTCCACAAAGGTGTATTAGGTCTAAGTATACATAATTGCAGAGTTACAATAATCCTTTGTGGGAGGCTGGTATCTGCACTAGGAAAAATCCTGTCACGCCGATTACTAGATACAACTTGACCTCTAAGCTAGTTCACTAACTTACAAAGCAGACACCTTCTAAGTTATTTGGGGTTGGTTTCCGCACTTAGTCCTTGAGGTGGACCATTGTACGTGAGGGCACTTGTCATTCCAGCCAGCCCACCTCCCTCCAAAAGCGTATAAGGTGTCTTATCTTGTTTAGGCATTCTGTGATTGATTTCGGGGCTCCTAGTGTGTCTTTTCGTATATCTGCGACACCCGTGCACTCAATGAGCACGTGTGACACTGTTTCCTCTGCCTCCATGCATGCTCTGCACAGGGGGCTATCTGTTATGCCTATGGTGTGAAAGTGTTTATTTAGCGAGCAATGACCGGTGATGGTTCCAGTCACCAGCCGCAGGCTATTTCTGTCCAGACGCAGTATGCGCCTGGTCAGTTTGTCGTTTAGGAATGGCATGGCTTCCTTCGACTGCCTGCATCCTGGTGCTGCTGTCCAGTGCTCTTGTGTTTGTTTGCGGGTATACTCTTGTAGCCAGCTGCGAACTTGGCTGAAGGGGATGGGTGTGATAGGCTCAGGTCCGAAGACCGTCATATCAGATCCCCTTCTTGCTAGTGCGTCAGCCGCATCGTTTCCCGGTGATCCACTATGTCCTTTTATCCATTGCAAAGTCACTGAGTTTCCATTGGAAGTCGCAATCCGCTCTAGCGCCTTGCGGCATTCCAATATTAGTTTCGAAGTGACATGGGTTTTATTCAGAGCTTTGAGTGCCGAAGCGCTATCGGTTATTATGCGGATTCGAGAGTTCGAAATCCTTTTTGACTCTATGGTGTGGGCTGCCAGGATAATCCCTACGCATTCCGCTTGGAATACGGTGTTGAATTTGCCAAGCGGTTGGGATAGGTTTATATTGAGTTCGCTTGAGAATACCCCTGCTCCGGTGCCTGAGTTTGTCTTGGAGCCGTCGGTGTATATTCTGAGCTCATTTGGGATTGAGTAATCTCGTGATTCCTCTACATATTGTATGTTGTAGTGCTTATTGAAGTTGAACTTTTTCAAAGTCCTGTCGTTGGGGGATGTCAACATGGGTTGATAATTTATCATTCGCTGACGTATACGTGTGTGTTTAATTCTGGAGTCATTCCCCAGTGTGTCCGTATTTTGGAGTCTAAATGTCGCTAGCGCTGCTTCCTCCTGTACAACTAGGTGCAAAGGTGGTAGCCCTAGCATAATTTGAAGTGCGGCTGTGGGTGCGGTTCTCATGCTGCTTGTGATAGCCACGCAGGCATATCGTTGTACTTTTTCTACTGCTTTTTGACCGGTAGGCTGGTCTGTTCTGGGCCACCAGACCAGGGACCCGTATGTTATGATCGGTCGGATAACTGTAGTGTATAACCAGTAAGTGGTTTTGGGACTGATGCCCCAATTTTTCCCAAGCAGTCGCTTGCATTGCCACAATGCTATACTGGCTTTTGTAGTAATGTAATCAGTGTGTTTAGCCCAGTTCAGCTGTTTGTCCAAGTAGACGCCCAGATACTTGGTTTCTGATGCTAGGCTAAGAGTGGATCCGTAGAATTGTGGTAATTGTATGTTTGTCAGTTTCCTTTTTTTGGTGAAAAGGAATAGTTCTGTTTTGGTAGGGTTAACTGTTAGTTTGTGCTCTTTGCACCAGTCCTCTACTATTTTCAAGGCTTGGCGCATTAGGTTGCACAGTGTGTTTTCGTGAGTACCATTTATTATGATAGTTAGATAATCGGCGTAGCCCACGGTGAAGTAGCCTTTGTCATTTAAACGGTGTATCAGGTTGTTCACGACAAGGTTCCACAGGAGAGGCGAGAGAACACCCCCTTGTGGGCATCCTTTCGCTACAATAGCTCTCGTTGTGTCGTTTACCGTTACCTGAATGGCCCTCTGCTTGAGCATATTGGTTATCCACCCGCGCAATGTCGGGGCTATACCGTGTCTCATGAGGGCTGTGTCAATACTGTGGAACATTGTTTTGTCGAAAGCGCCCTCGATATCTATGAAGGCAGCCAGTGCAGAGTTTTTGTGGTCTATAGCGCATTCGATCTTGGAGATCACGCTATGTAAAGCTGTTTCTGTTGATTTGCCTATGGAGTATGCGTGTTGTTGTTTGTGTAGCGGTGTTGTGCGTAGAGGTCCATCTCTGATGTATCTATCGCATAGTCTTTCCAGGGTCTTTAAGAGGAAGGACGTTAGGCTTATAGGTCTATAAGCCTTTGGTTGTGTGTAGTCTGTTTTCCCTGGTTTAGGAATGAAAATAACTTTCACTTCTCTCCAGGCGTGGGGTATGTATCTGTGTGCAATGCAGGCTCTGTAGACCTCTACCAGCCAGGGGGTTAGAGGGTCTATGCCCCACTGGAGAAGGGCTGGCAAAATGCCATCGAGGCCTGCAGATTTGTATGGTTGAAAGGACTCGATTGCCCAGGTTATGCAGCAAGCAGCAGCAAGCAAGCAGACACCTTTCTTAAAGATCACTTTTACTAAAGCAAAGCTCCAGATTTAGCTTTAAATAAATATATAACTATAACTCAACAACAATTAAACTAACCGAACGTCGACCCAAAGCGCGAGGGTCTTCGTGTTACAACCGAACTAATGTAATCCATTAATTTTAGGGATAGGATAGGATAGGTAAGGTACGTTTTATGTTTCAATTATTGTAGAACCCGCCCTCTGTAATTGTTCTTGTGGGGATGTTTTCTTGTTGGAAGGATGTATGTATATTCTAAGTTTGTCAACAATCTGGTCTGTGTTTGTTTCAGAGATTAGTTTGTGTTTAAGTTATTACGAGTATGTTTGTTTGTTAGTAATTACGTTTTGTAAGAAAACTGATACTTATAGTACATTTTTGTCTTTATACTACGTAGTGACTATAAAATACTGATGTTAGGTGCTACTTTGAAACTTTTAGGTCTTACTCGCGGTATACTAATTAGCCTAGATACTAGTAACATAAATACTTAGGTTTTTCTCCGACGCCGACGTTTCGGCCGACTTGCAAGGGCCGTGGTCGCGGAGGGACTGTCTGACTTCGGAGAAAAACCTAGGTATTTATGTTACTAGTACCTAGGCTAATTAAATAGTATTATAGCCTAATGACCATACCCTATACGATAACTGTCTTCACCCAACAAGACAGCTCGATATCCCTCAAGCGACGCTTACTTCAGTAAACAACTACTCCCCATGTCAGTCGAGGTTAGATTTCCATACGTTAAGACACAACAAGAGGGAGGATCAATGGCTAAATTTGCAATGTGTGAACACCTGACCATATTGACGCTTTCGAACTACATACTCATTTATTTACACTACACTAGCTAATTCTCGCGGCTTCACTCGCGTTGTATAAGTAGCTTAAATGTTATCCTACACCTTAAACTACCTATATTCCAAATTTCATCTAAATTGTGAGATTCCTCGCTATTGCCAAAACGTATATTGTATAGCCTATGTTAGACTTATAGTAGCATTTTTTGATAACCGAATAATAATTATAATTAAAAAAACAGCGTTATTTCATTAATTAATTAATTATTCGTAGCTTTAATCGACGTAGTGCAAACCAAAATTGAGTTACTCGTTCCCTTCACCGAAGTTCTCAGGGTTTTCGTTCAAATTTGATTGCTTGAGTTAAACTTCAAACACTATTTTCTGTTTGAGAAATCAATTTTGTTAATCTTTTGAACTTGCGAATAATTAGACGCGTTGCGGTTTTGTTTTAGTTTTAACAAGATTTATTGTTTTATGGGTGTTAAAGTTAAGGATTACAAGAACATTAAGGTTTCAGCAATTACCTATCTAAGGATTGACACCCAGTGCCGCTATGAATTTAGCCAAGATTACATTTACATGGGATAAAAACATTGATAAAATCTATACTAATATTATAAAGAGTTAAAATTTGTGTATTTGTGACGTTGTAGGGGGTAATCTCTGAATCTAGTAAACTGGTTTTAAAAATTCTTTGTGTGTTGAATAGTCCATAAACTGGGGATTGTCCTAGGCTATATAGTATCAGGCTAGGCTATACAGTATAGTATCGCTATGACTAATAGGAGTGGAGCAGTAATGAAATATGTTTGAAAAAGTGACGCGTTTTTTCGCCGCCTAACGAAGTGGGCACGGTTCAGCTAGTCACCAATAAATCTAGAGTGATGCAAAGTAAATAAATGGTAGGTGCATTAAGCTAACACCATGTGGTTTTGGTCGGGTCAAGCCCGACATGTCCACGGCACTACCAGTTCTCCGTTTCCTGAAGACTGTTTGGTATTTTCACACATTCAAAAAAACATGGCGTACGGAAGATACACACTCCACTTCCCAAAAACGTCCGCAACAAATAGGCGCATTGTGCACTTTTTTTAAATTAGTATCGCGTTGTTCTACCGGCAAACGTCAATCATTAAATTTTATTGCTTTATGTGCATTACTTTTTAAATACAACTTTATGTCATGCGTGTAAGATTGAATTTGAAAAAAAAATATGTTTACGATATTACTATACGTATTTATTGCGTATGTTTAATTTGGTGACACTTTTGGCTGTTAGTTTTGTTTGAAAATGTGCATCTAGGGTTTTTTATAAATCAATGGCGTACGGTGAAATCATAGTAGTTTTCTATGTCTAATATATATCTATTTACAAAAAGAAAGTATTTTATTATGTTTTTTCGTTGTTTAGTACCCAAAGTACAGGCTTTGCTTAGTTTCAGTCTAGGTGGCGTTATGTGAATGTGTGATAAGAATATATTAAGAATATTATTACTATAGTAATCTAGAAATAGTACTTACATAATTAAATTTATCAAACAAAATGCAAACAATAAAGAAGGAAAGAAGTACCATCCCACCTGGGTCATATTAAAAACCAAAGTTATAAATCATAACTTAACTTAATCCAAAAATATCAAAACGCAACTCATATAAAAGGGCTTACTTTATTAGTTGAACCGTAATATTTTAATGTGCTTGTTTTTCCAAAGTAGCTATGAATAACTTTAAGTTTGCCTTGTGTTTAGGCAAATCGTTTATTTACTTGAGAACTTATACTTTGATTACAGTGTTTGTAATATACCTTCTAACTAAGTTATTGTTTGTTTGGACTGGGCAAACTTTATTAGGCTTTCATTATTTGCTGCTGTTATTTTCAATAATTTTGCTTATGTATTTCTCATAACGGCCCATTAAAGTCCTACTGCAGGGACGAGCCTCCTCCCGTGACGGAGGGATACTTGGCCTACTAATACCACGCTGGCTAAACGGATTGGTATAGGGTTTAATTTAAAGTTTTCCATTTTTTTTACTACGCAAAGGTAATATTTACGGTTAGTCCCTTAATCGATTTTTACGACACTCATGGGATGAGATGGGGTGGTAACATATTCAATTCTTACTTCGTCACCACACGGACACTTATGTATTTAAACTCATTAAATTAGGCAGATTATGGAACGACGATTTAGTTGCTGACAAAAAAAGAGCGAGGCAGAGGACTAAGAAAGATGTACAAGACATTAGCCAGAGCCCTATGCTCACTGCTGTTGACTTGAATTGCTTAAAACTGTTACTAACATAATAGTTTAAGCCACACTTTCTATAAATGAAATTAATAATTAATAAAATAAATAAATATTCACGGACATCTCTACACAGCGCCAGCTGTTCCCAAAGTAAGCTAGGCTTGTGTTATGGGTAACTGAGCAACGGATATTAATACTAATATACTTTTTTTTGTAAATACATACATATCATACATAGAAACACTCAGACCAATGCAAATAATCATGTTCATGCACATAAAAATTTGCATTGAGCGGAAATCGAACCCGAGACCTCTGCGTAGCAGTCATCTTGCATAACCACTACTCCACAGAACCCATCATAATAAAGATTATAACCCGTGCAAGTAATTGGCTAAGAATTCAAAGTAAGAAATGTTAAACACTTTCGTTCTATTGAAAATGTTGTCGGTAGAATAAATATTCTTAGATATATCTCAATGTATATAAACCACAATTGGTAGAAAGATTTCTGATCAAAGATGCCTTATTTCGTGGAAAAGATTATTGATAGAATAATCATAAGTAGAATATCGGTTCATAGGTAATTCGGTTAGCAGAAATCTTTATAAACAGATAAAAACCACTGTGTTTATGTTAGGATGTCTATAGAAAAAAAACTGAGTAAATTTTTTTTTTTCATAAATGTAGGTAATTTTTGCTTCCAAATTTTAGCCAGTTTGCTGTGTAAACTTTACCTTTTAATACGAAACTAATTAAAGCATCTGTAAACAGTAATTTGTTATACTAAATTACAAATTTAATTTCATTGTCAACAGTTATAGCCCAGTCAAAATAGACAAAATTATGATTAAAGTTTGCATTAATTCCCAACAAGCTGGATTTTTGTGCAGGCCTTGAATATGTCATTACAAATGATATGTCAAAAGTCCCCATCGATCCCGCTTGTGCGTTGTTTTTTATTCAAGGTCAAAGGTCACAAATTTGCGTTTTTTGCGTATATCTCTGAAACAACGAGAGCTATCGAAAAATAGTTAAAACAAAGTTTGTAGATCGTAAAATTGTCTACAAAAAATATCTAAACTCTTTTCTCCTACAAAGCATCGCTTTTAAGATATCGTGACTTTAGAGCGCAGGAAAGTCGTATTTTTGACTATTGCACACACTAGCTTTTTCTTAGTTTTTATAAGTATTATTAAAAATTAGGCTTATTTCTATATATATAGTAGCATATGCATGCTTGGTCTCAGCCTAATCGGTTATAAATTGACAAAGTTACATACAAACTTTCATCCCCTATCTTATCCCTTTAGGGGTCGAATTTATCAAAATCCTTTCTTAGCGAATGCCTACGTTATAACATGTACCTGCATGCCAAAATTTAGCCAGATCCCACCAGTGGTTTGGGCTGTGCGTTGATAGATCACTATGTAGTAGGAGAATTCCTTCTGGAGAAACCACGTTAAAAAAAAGCGCCGTGTACTTAATTCAATGTACTGTTGTATTTGATTCAATGTACGGTTGTATTTGATTCAATGTTGGTGCAAGATTGGCCTTACCTACCTCAGAGGTGGTGCGGAAATCTATATATTATTTAAAACTCAAAGGTGACTGACATAGTGATCTATCAACGCACAGCCCAAACCACTGGAGGGATATAGCTGAAATTTGGCATGCAGGTAGATATTATGACGTAGGCATACGCTAAGAAAGGATTTTGATAAATTCTACCCCCAAGGGGATAAAATAGGGGATGAAAGTTGGTATGAAACTTTGTCAGTTTCAAACCGATCGGCCTGAGACTTTGCACGCATATAGCTACTATGACGTTGGCACCTCCTTAGAAAGGACTTTGATAAATTCTACCCCCAAGGGTATAAAATAGGCGATGAAAGTTAGGACGAGACTTTGTCAGTTTCAATCCGACCAGGCTGAGACTTTGCATGCATATAGATATTATTACGTTGGCACCCCCTTAGAAAGAACTTTGATAAATTCTACCCCCAAGGGGATAAAATAGGCGATGAAAGTTGGTATGAAACTTTGTCAGTTTCAAACCGATCGGGCTGAGACTTTGCAAGCATATAGCTATTATGACGTTGGCACTCCTTTAGGAAGGACTTTGATAAATTCTACCCCCAAGGGGATTAAATAGGTGATGAAAGTTTGTATGAAACTTTGTCAGTTTCAATTTGATCATGCTGAGACTTTACATGCATATAGTTACTATGACGGTGGTACCTTCTTAGAAAGGACTTTGATAAATTCTACCCCCAAGAGGATAAAATAGGCGATGAAAGTTTGTATGAAACTTTGTCAGTTTCAAACCGATCGGGCTGAGACTTTGCAAGCATATAGCTATTATGACGTTGGCACGTCTTTAAAAAGTACTTTAATAAATTCTACCCCCAAGGGATTAAAATAGGGGATGAAAGTTAGTATAAAACTTTGTCAGTTTCAAACCGATCGGCTTAAGGCTTTGCATGCAAACAGTCACTATGACGTAGGCATCCCCCTAGAAAGGACTTTATTAAATTCAACCCCTATAGGGATAAAATAGAGGATGAAAGTTAGTATAAAACTTTGTCAGTTTCAAACCGATCAGGTTAAGGCTTTGCATGCAAATAGTTACTATCACGTAGGCATCCCCTTAGAAAGGACTTTATTATTATATTAAAGTCCTTTGACTTTGATAAATTCTACCCCCAAGGGAATAAAATAGGTGATGAAAGTTTGTATGAAACTTTGTCAGTTCCAATACGATCGGGCTGAGACTTTACATGCATATAGTTACTATGACGGTGGTACCCCTTTAGAAAGGACTTTGATAAATTCTACCCCCAAGGGGATAAAATAGGGGATTACAGTTAGTATGAAACTTAGCTTCTCTCATGGACTGCATGTTTTATGTTGCTTGCTCACGAGTAATTTCTCTCAATAGCTTAATAGTTTTAGCCCCTAATAACAGATTAATTATTAAGAATATGTGTACAAAGAAGTTTTGTTTTGTTTTGTTTTTGTTTATTTTAAAACACGCTAAAAAAAAATAAGCCTAATTAAACATAATACTTCTGAACGCGAGCGAAGCCGCGGGCGACAGCTAGTCTTCTATATATATAAAACTTAAAGGTGACTGACATAGAGAACTATCAACGCACAGCCCAAACCACTGGTGGGATCTGGCTGAATTTTGGCATGCAGGTAGATGTTATAACGTAGGCATCCGCTAAGAAAGGATTTTGATAAATTCGACCCCTAAAGGGATAAGATAGGGGATGAAAGTTTGTATGTAACTTTGTCAATTTATAACCGATTAGGCTGAGACCAAGCATGCATATGCTACTATATACACACCTCAACAAAGTCTAGGGATATTTGGTATTTACTCAATTAATTTTAAAATTATTGAAGATAGCATACAACATGTTTATATTTTTACAAAGACAATTTATCAGGCTACAATCCAGAATTAAATAAAATAATTATTTTTGCATAAATAGTTTTTTATTCAAATAAATAAAAAACTTGGAAAATTAGTAAACTAACAATGAATGTGTTTCTTAAGAAAAAGTCAAAATAAGCAAAAAATAATCTGTTTTTAATTGTTATGTGAGTAATCAGTAATCAGCACATTAAAAAAACCGTAAATAACGGTCCTGCAATGATTTTTCATGCTTTTATTATGTTATCCAGGTCTTGGTGCGGTATATTGTTCCAGGTCCGACTAGGATGCAAAAAAAGTTGCCCTTCCATCGCAATTTTATGCAGGAAAAATCACCAAAACCCTTCTTTTGAACATGTGCTACGCGTATTTTATGGTTTTGAGGATAGGGGATTGAGTGGTTCAGCATAAAATCGATACGACGTGCTCCTGCAACCAGCTCGTCATCACTCTCGTTTTATGCGAACGGGTGTTATTGTCCATGAACTTGAACATTTGGGCCAATTATAGTCTACGGGGGTAGATTATTAGTACTAGCACCTCGTTAAATTATTTTTCAGCCGTCATGGTGTTTCTGATCAAAACGCGCTCTGTTCTTCGACCGATACAAATTCCCGTACAAACCATAATTTGTTTTATCGTGGTATGAATACATTTCCTGAGGATATTGTAGACGGTTATCACAACCAGGAACTCGCCAAGCACGTTCTCTACGTGAATCCGAGTGGAAACCGAACCGGGACTCATGTGTAAACACTACTACAGATCACAGGTTATCTTTGCAGAGCAAATGTTCACGAGCCTAGTCTAGTCGTCGTGCGCGATTCGCTCGGCGTAGTGCTGGAGTATAAAGCGGTATGCAAGCATAAACGTGGGCTTCATGCCGACTTCTTCTGACAGTTTGGTCACCCGCAAGAGGCTCCACCAAGAGCTGGAGCCTCTACACCAGTTGCATGGTAGTAACATTTGGCTGTCTTTTCGCGGGAACTTGCAAAAATCGATCATGTCGTTAAGTGGTGATAGACTTTTTGCTGTGGTATCTTTCAGCCACTTCACCACTAGCACGATAACGTGACCATAACACTGATTTTATATTTTGTATTGCTCTAATCTCTTCAGCAATACTCCGCTTAGTACCCGCAGCTGGGAGCGTGCCTACTGCCCATAACATTTTCTTTCTGATGAAATGGCGCCGCTGCTTGATACACACAATATCATTCATTCGAAATAAACGTTTAAATTGTTATAAAACTTAAATTTTACACAAAAAAGCAGTCAAAACTTACTATTGGTAAATGAAATTTTCAAACTTGACTACGTTTAAGCCGCGTAAATCTTTTATTTTTCAAATTCTTTAGAATGGTTGAAAAAGGTTAACAAAGTAAGTTTTCATCAAAAGAATTAAAAAAAAAACAAAAACACAAACCAAATTTTTTAAGTTTCACAACTTTATACAAAATATCCCTAGACTTTGTTGAGGTGTGTATATAGAAATAAGCCTAATTTTTAATAAGCTAGTGTGTGCATATAGTCAAAAATACGACTTTCCTGCGCTCTAAATTCACGATATCTCAAAAGCGATGCTTTGTAGGAGAAAAGTGTTTCAGATATTTTTTGTAGACAATTTTACGATCTACAAACTTTGTCTGAACCATTTTTCGATAGCTCTAGTTGTTTCAGAGATATACGCAAAAAACGCAAATTTGTGACCTTTGACCTTGAATAAAAAACAACGCACAAGCGGGATCGATGGGGACTTTTGACATATCATTTGTAATGACGTATTCAAGGCCTGCACAAAAATCCAGCTTGTTGGGAATTAATGCAAACTGGATATTTATTTTGACTGGACTATTAGTATAAGAATTTCAGGGCTGTGTGTTAAGGAAAGTACTGTTCCTTTATTAATTTATTCATTATCGTCATCTACAGCGTCCTGTTTAAGATTTATTGCTTTCGTTTATTTACCTTAATCTACTTTGAGATAAAAATATTTAAAACCTTAGCGTTTTATAATATAAGTAAAATTAATAATAGCAAATAATCATAATTTGGAAAAGAACAACGAAAGTTAACTGATTTTTTTATACTTAAGACAAGAATTTAGAACCTGAATCTTCTGAGAATACGCCTTAAGGCCATTGAGTGCTTGGCAACGATAAATATATTAACATACTTACTAATATTATAATTTGAATCTCATGAAAGACAACTTCTTCTCCGTGTGGTGACGGAGTAAGAATAAAATATATCACCACCCCATCATCATCACCACCCATGGGTGTCGTAAAAAACAGTAAGGGACTATCCGTGAATATTATATTTACGAAATAAAAAGAAGGAAAACTTGAAATTAAACCCTATACCAATCCGTCTGGCCATCGTGGTATTAGTAGGCCAAGTATCCCTCCTTCATGGGAGGAGGCCCGTCCCTGTAGTGCGACATTAATGGGCTGTTATGATGAACGACAACTGGCTGAGTTTTCCACATATGACTGACCTAAGACTGGATGTTCATTGCATCAGTTAAACTCATGTTGTACAAGTCCTCGCGACACATACAATAGTCTCTCATACGGAAATTATCTCTAAATAATATTTTATTAATAAACTCTTACCTCGAACTAAAGTCAAGATTCCAAGCGGCATAACCAAAATCGCCACCAAAAGATCAGTAATAGCCAATGACATCAAGAAATAGTTCGTAACATTCTGTAGTCTCCTTTCCAAATATATCGCCAGGCATACCAACACATTGCCAGCTGCTGTTCCAACTACCAACATCAACGCTACTAAAGCCCACCAGTTATTAACTTCATCTTCATTAAAAAGTTCTGTTTTATTCCCTGTTTCATTACTTAATACGCCAAAGTAACTTTCTATAGTATAATTGACTATTTCATCATTTAGTAGATTGATATCAGGTACATTGATTGATAAAGATGTATGGCTCTGTTCATGCATTGTGTACGATTATTTCCTTTGTTATCAATCTCATCTTTGGTTGTACCACATTCATCTTATTTCGTAAATGTGGATCGCCTGCAGATACATTTTCTTTGGATTTTAATTTACTTTGTTTTTATACAGCATCTGTAACAATGAAAAAGATAATTTTAAAATACAGCTTGATATATAAAATTAGGTGGGGAGACCCCTCACACGGTAGACAGACGACCTCGTAAGGACGGCGCCAAGCCGATGGACGAGGTAGGCACAGGACCGCTCAAGGTGGCAATATTTGGAGGAGGCCTATGTCCAGCAGTAGACGTCAATTGGCTGAGATGATGATATAAAATTTTAGTAATGGTGAAGAAGAATTTCCTACTCGATAGGCGTTGTAAAAGCCAGTGGAATAGCTAGTAGGTACGAGCATATAAATAAATAACCTTCACACACATCGCCCACCTAGTCCCAAACTAAGCAAAGTTTGTACTATGGGTACTAGACAACGGATAAAAATACTAAATACTTTTTTTTTTGTAAATGCATACATACGTACAATTAATACATAGAAAACACTCAGACCAATGCAAACAATCATGTTCATGCACACAAAGATTTGCATTAAGCGAGAATCGAACTCGAGACCTCTGCGTAGCAGCCATGTAATTTGCCGACTGGTCGTGAAATATAATATACCAATGCGGTATTAGTATTAGCGAAGCTACCTTTGTAATCTATATCTATACTTATAATAAAACTGTAGAGAGATCAATTCTGTACATTGAATATATGTTAAAAATTAATATTCGAGGATGAATGGTGATCGATACTAATAATGCCAAAAATGCAATCAATAAATTTTTTGTCTGTCTGTCTGTCTGTCTGTCTGTATGTGCACGCATGGGTCAAAAACTACTGAAGGCATTTTAACCAAACTTGGTACGATTGTAGTCCATACTCCTGGGCAGGTTATAGGCTATATAACATAACGCTAAGACACATAGGAGCTGAGCAGTGACGAAAAATTTGAAGCAAGACGGTTGAAAAAACGCGCGTTCGAGCTCTTTTCATCGCATACGTTGATCATACGCCAAAAATATGTATTACAAAAATAATGGTCTTCAAAAGATGTACAAAAAAGTCCTGAATAGTATATATCTATCTTTTATATATTAGCCACAATAACGTGTTTAATCGTTTGGGTTTTCTTCAAAGTGTATTAAATACATAAATATATTGTAATTTGCATAGACATATCTTTTTCAAACTCCCATATTTCAAAAGTACACTTTAATATCTTATTCACAAAAAAAAAATATAGAAATCGGTTTATAAACACACAAGATATAAATGAAAGAAAATCTCCAAATGTCGCCGCGCCAGTATGAGTACGGCTGTAAGGTTGATTTTTGTTTAACGTCCGAAACGGCCAACCGGCGCATCTATATAATTTCATTCACATTGACTCTTAATGCGAACGGACGTGGTTCTTATTGACTCTTCTCGGAATAAGCTCGCTTTAGATATTAAAATACATAGATACGTAGTTTTTAGGTATTAAGTTTAAAGTAGGTAATCTATCTATCTGTACTATAATAAAACTGCAGAGGTCGAAATGTCTGTTCTTTTCGAAAATTCAGATAAAAATTATCTATAAAATCTAGAAAAAAGTCAAAAAGCAACAACACTACACACTTACAATTTTTAGAATTAATGTCTGTCTGTCTGTTTGTTACCGCACATCTTTAAAACGAATTAAAATATAATCTTAAGACCAATACATTGTATTGTAGCCTTTCTTATTAGGCTTAAACTGAGGTATGTTTCATCAAAATCGGATAAGTATTACTCGAGATAATATCGCTAGATCTCTTTATTAGAACAGTCCAATACAAATCAGGGGTCATGAAAAATGGATTTGGTTCAATGTTGAATGAATTTAAATTTCGTTTCTTTTGCTCACGAGATGGCGTAACCAGTAGTAATCATAAAATAAATGAGTTTTTAAATAATCTATAACTATTTTATTATTAAGTACTATTAATAAGTTATTCCTTTTAAATGTTAATAAAATTAACCATGAATCGTATGTGTAATATCAATTATAAGTCTTATTAAATTAAATCAATTCTAAGTTTACTTGATTGTTATATTTTTCGTAATTGAAACGCAATTTAATTAAATATAAATTGTAATAGTAAGCTATTAATCTAAAGTATCAATTATTCTTTTGGTAATAATTTAGTTTAAACTGTAGTAGTTACCTACTGGTCAACGTAAAAGTATGCAACAGACTCCACCTGTTTTTATTAATGTAAATAAATACAAATAACCTTTATTAGTTAATCACAGGTACAAAACATCTGACAAAAATAAATAGTCTTTCCCCGTATTGCTAATATTGGCGTACAAACTTCATTTTTCAAAGTTAAACTATACCTATACTTAATCATAAATATTAAATTGAATTAAAATAACATTCCTTTTTTCACAATCATATTATAATTGGAATTATAACACACTTATATAACTATTTAATAATTAATAATATATGGGTATAATATAACAGACAACATAATAAGTAACACGTTTTTTCTTTATAAAATCATTTTACACATTATTGCTATTTGTCAACATTAAAAAAATACAAAACTGACAATAATATATAGAAATACAATCACAAAACCTTAAATTATTATTTAAAGTGTTTGTGTTTATTTTATTACTGCACGCAGTTTATCTATAGATAATAATAATAATATAGTCGAGTCTAAGTTTAGTCAATTATTTTTAGCTAGATGGTAAAAACGTGTTAGGTACAATAATTTATTTCAGCATTTTTTTTACAAAAGACAAATCCCACACTAGCCTTTAAAAATATACAATAGTTTGTGTATCACCAGCCATGTAATGCGACCGCCGCGCCACCGAGGCAGGTAATTCTGCTGCACCATAACGTGGCGTGCAAATGTATTCATTCATAATTAATTAGCGATTATCCGTGTGGTGACGGAGTAAGAATACAATATGTCACCTCCCCATCTCATCCCATGGGTGGCGTAAAACCGACTAAGGGACTATCGGTGAATATTATTTTTACGAAATAAAAATGAAGAAAAACCTGAAATTAAACCCTATATCAATCCGACTGGCCAGCGTGGTATTAGTAGGCCAAGTATCCCTCCGTCACGGGAGGAGGCGCGTCCTTGCAGTGGGACATTAATGGGCTGTTATGATGAAATAAGCGATGTCATTTATTTTAACTTACAAATTTGACAACAGATGGCATTGTGCCTGTGTGCCCTATTTTCAGTAAGATTTTCCTTGATAGAATGACGTTCGCTCATGTCTTTCAGTATAAGTTTATACGCAGTCTTCAGAGATCTGTCTTTGTTAAGGTCTGTTTTTGAAAAGGTGGTTCTTTCGTTAATTTTACAATTCGTTTGTAGGTATATCTGATTGTTATATGGTTTAAAAAACGATTTTTCAGTATTAAATCGAATTGCGAAGTAAGTAACATCCGCCACGCGAACGAAGTCGCGGGCACAGCAGCTAGTAACTGAAATAAAGGGGTTCCTGCCATGGTGGTTTTAATTAGATGCAGTAAGCGATTATAATTATGGAAAAATAATCTGGTCGGTAACAAGCAAAGAAGTCACTAATATATTTTTATAATGGATTATTATTTCTCTGTTATACAATAATCAACAAATAACAATAACAAATCAATTTACTTCAAAGATTTCACAACAAGATTAATTTTAGATCCTGCAGACATTTTTTTTCTATACCTTTGTGATAAAATATATTGTAAAAGCAAATATGTGGAGATTAAAAGATTGATGTGAACATATTTCTTTGAAATGGTATTCGTATTCAGCTTATTATAACCTTAGAGATAAAATTAGAAATTCATTTCTAATTCCGGAAAGTTCCATACTTATTTTTCAAAGAAGAGATGATAAAATTGTATTATTATTTTTTATGAGACGTAAAACGCGTATGTTTATTTTCATTGTAATTATATTATTTCTAATTTGCATCGTTTTATTATGAGTTTAAATATTATAATCATTTCTCAATAGTGTAAGGATCAATAGAGTTTTGTATTTATTTCATACATCGCTGTATGGGGACAGGCCTATATCCAGCAGTCGACTTCAATAGGCTAGTTTATTGCTTGATATTGATGGGTGTATGAGTCAGAAGCCCCTAAAAAAATTCAAACGCGTTGAAAGTCTACTTTGGGTACATATTTATGGTTGCTTGTTACAGCTTAAAATAAAATAAGGGGACCTTTCTCATTAGGTTCCTTTCTTAAAATAGGTATTAGATGCAATTCTTTACTTTTAATTTAAAAGACCAAATTGTACTTATTAATAAATGTAGCTCAGCTCCAAGTTCTTACTTGCAAGGTATGCATGAAGCTGTTTAGAGCAGAAATAATACTTTCTATAAAGAAATTTTACACTATACAAATACACACAGAAGAAGTCACAATATTAACCTTATATTTTAGAAACCTATACAAATAAAACATAGCATTTTGTAGTTTGTGTTTGATACCAATTAATTTAATAGCGTTTTCCTTTCCACGGGGTACGGCTACGGGCAATTATTTAAGGTGTAATAATGGTTGCTTGTTTGGGTTAAAATCTATTGAGGATTGAGATTGCTATTATTATAACAATGGGTTTCAAGATTATAGATTGCGTATTATATAACAATTGTGTAATCAGGAATTCTGTTATTATATTATTATTTGTAGTGAATATTTGTGGCTGGGTTTAGGCAGAAATAGAGCTTGAAAAAGCCATGAATGTTTTCAAGAATCCAGGTGTTTTATGTGACCGTGTGGTGACGGAGTAAGAATACAGTGTGTCACCACCCCATCTCATCCCATAGGTGTCGTAAAAACCGACTAAGGGACTACCCGTGAATATTATCTTTACGTAATAAAAAGTAGGAAAACTTGAAATTAAACCCTATACCAATCAGTTTGGCAAGCGTAATATTAGTAGGCCAAGTATCCCTCCGTTACTGGAGGAGGTCTGTCTCTGCAGTGGCACATTAATGGGCTGTTATGATGAGGTTTTTATGATAACTATTTATACAAAAAAGAGCTTATAAGTATGTTGTTAACGCACGGCCGTGCGCTCGCGCCGCGCCGGCCGGCGTCCTCCGCGTCATAGATTATTCCGCCACGGGCCGTCTTAACGGTCACTCGCGCACTCGCGAAATAGCTATTTTTATACTAGATTAATCTCAAGAATATAGTTCTAATAACTAATAAAGTTCTAATAATTACACTTCGTGTCGTTATTCAACAACCCTCGTTAACAATGTTTATTTGTTCTTTAGTAGCTAACATAGTACAAACTTTGTTTGGTTTGAGTCTAGACAGTGTAGTGTGAATGTAATAAAATTAATTGAAAGTGTTTCTAATCTTTGTTTTCAAAATAGTATTTTAGAGTTTGTGATTCTATCTAGAATTTCCATTTTCGTACCTTAAAATCGTTAAAAAAATGGTTAAATTAACTTTAGTTGTCAAATTGTCTTCCCTATTTTGTGACAATATGACAACTAAAGTTAACTTAACCGAATTTTTAACGATTTTAAGGTACGAGAATTGACATACACATTTAAAAAAAGTTTATTTCGTAGTTCTCTAGGTACCTATTGCTAGTTCTTACTACACTTTAGCAAGTCTTGGGTTACTTGTAAGGTTTTAGTAGTCTGTGTCTTAAGTTTTGAATAAAGGGATAACCTATGATTTTATATCATAACAAATATCTTTCGTTATGGTGACGGAATAAGATAATAATAACAATGTTACCATGCATCTTTTAAAACGACCAAAAAGTGTTTCGGCGAAAAATATGACACTGAAAACAATAGTGTTCGGACAAAAAGCTTCTGCCAATCGGTCTTTGCAGTTGTGTTGATTGTGGGAAAAGTTCCTGTCCGTAATTATAGAAAACCTGAGCCTGCCGACAATAATAACAAGAAATAAAATGACAAGTTGAAAATAGTTTTACTTCAGCCATTTTATATAGAAATAATGGATGTGACTTTTGTAAAATATTGACAAACGTGAGAATATAAACACGCTTTGAACTTGACAATGAAAAACTCAAGGAAAAGGAGTCGCGTAGGTTTTATATTCTATTCTCGGTATTTTATGGCAATTTGTTCAGGGTGAAGCTATAGTACTCGTATAATTAACTTTGAATTGGTTTGAACTTTAACCTAAGTTGTAGTATGGTAAAATCAATTAAGCGTTAAATGGAAAGAACAATACTTTAATCATAATATAGTTAAATTTCCTTTTCCAAATTCCATGGAGTCCGAAACTTAGCCATTGTAATAGTGATAGCAGACAACTAAATTTGAGTAAGAGGCCTATGTCTAGCAGTGGGCTGCAATAGGCTAGTTGATTGGGCTTTTGTATTGTTACCGTAACAATCAAATCAATCAAATGTTTACCCTAATTATTTACACTAAAGGTTGATTGACGCGGGAATTAAATTGGCCACCTCCGACGTGGCAGGACAAATTTATTTAATAGACTTTACTCGCGTGGCGAATGCCCGAGAAAGCAATAAATTACAAAATTCTATGGGCTATGTATTATTTCTTATCTCAATCAATCTTTGTCCCAAAACCCATAAAATTTAAACCTGTCTACGATTAGTTCCTCTCTCTTAATTTTCCACCTGTGTAATTTTACTAATTATTTATCTTTCATTAAATACAAATGACGGACTCTTTTGAATGACTATTAGCGAAGAACTCTGATTTGTATGCAAGTTATCCAACAGTAAGGTAATAGCACATTTTGAGAACAAACTAACTGATTATAAAACATGCTATGTTATTCCATTGTTTCATTTTTACTACAAGAATACTTTATTTTTATTTTAGCTATATAGAGAGCCATTACAACTGAAGAAACATATCGCTACTGAAATCCCTGGATGAAACCGTTATCTAGTTTGATTTCAGTAATTTTAAAGCATCATAAAAAAGCCCGTACCCACTGCCCTTAAATATATAATCATTAACACGCTAAATATTTTACAGCAAGCTGAAATAGCATCTCATTATGAAAGATAAAAGCAAAAACACGCATACTTGAACGTGAGAACACTACACCTTCAACTAAACGCGGCTGATGGCTGCTAATAATTTATAGCATCATTTTCCGCAAGCCCCCGTTATCCAAGATGGCCGGCGTACTGCGATAAAATGAGACCTTTAAAATAACTAGTTAAAAGGAGTTTTTTGTAGCAAGGGATAAGCGCAGACGGAGACTTAGTTGTTGAACCAACTGTAATGGTTGTAATAAATTCTTTGGAGATGCTGTGAACGAAATGAATTTGGCGTTGTTCGTATTATGTTGAAGTTTTATAGGTAAATAATGTTTCTTGTTGAATATGATAAGACATGGAAGTTGTTAAACAAAAACAGCAATAGATTTAGCTATTTCAATTTAAGCTAAATAAATATTTGTTGTTATAATTCTCGGATATTACTTTTGTTGCGTGGCATTTGAACCCTTGACCTAAGGCAAGTCAGTAACTTTAAAGGCACCTGCTTTAAGGGGCAAATCATCTTTTCCACACGGAAATAGAAGTAGTGGAGAATTACTAACATTACGGCAAGCGCGGTGACTTTTTGGAAAATGGATATGTTTAAATGATAGGGGTCTCATATCCTGCCTGATGTACATATTGCTTTCATCAGCTTATTTTAATACATTTGACCTGAAAGACTTAGTAAAATTTTATACGACAACCGCCTTACAATAACATAAAATATTTTAGTTTTTAATAGTTTGTATATCTGTTGTCTAATAACCATATTGCTAACTCTGCATAATAGTCTGAAACTTGATAACATTGTGTCATCAATCATAACAGCGCATTAATGTCCCACTGCAGGGACGGGCCTCCTCCTGTGACGGACGGTTACTTGGCCTACTAATACCACGGTGGCCAGACGGATTGGTATAGGGTTTAATGTCAATTTTTATTTTTTTTATTTCGTAAAGATTATAATTATTTACGGATAGTCCCTTAGTCGGTTTCTACGACACCCATGGGGTGAGATTGGGTGGTGACATATTGTATTTTTACTCCGTCACCACACGGAGTAAATATTTGTTTATTGGTAACAAAAAATTTAACTCGAAATCGAAGCACAAAGCTACGCAAACTTAGTACATTATAAACTTAAAATCAATAATCCTTTATGAACCGCACAACGTAAGAGCAGATAAATATCTAATAACGATGGAGTATAAACCAATAATGGACGAAATGGGAAACGGTAAAGGTCGACCTTCAGCCGTACATATTCAGTCTATTAGTAAGTCGTTATAATAGAACATTTATATTAATTTATGGTGAAGTAAAGGATGATATTTATTGTATGATTAATGGTTGGATGAGTTGGGTAGAATGGGGAATGAATGATGCGAATTGGGAGAGGTTGTGTCTAGCAGTGATTCATTCACGGGTGGGATAGATAGATAGTTATACTAATACTCATATAACGTCGTCAAAGTGATACAAATAAAGACTGGCTTCATTCATTTTAATAAATAAATATCTACAATGTATTCAGTTCCTTTGATGAAATACTACTTAGATATATTTTTTCATAACATATTAGTTTTTTTCCAATCTAATATAGTTTCTAGGATGTTTTCAATAAAGAGAACAAAAGTGTCTAGACTGACGGTCTACCCACACGATCTAAATGTAGGTTATACGTAAATAGTTTCATTGGTTTGTTACTGATGGTATTTCATTGAGTGTGGAACGTAATACAGAAACACGCTTGTACGATATGACCGTACACAGAAATCATGGCTCATAGATATCTCTATGCCTAGAAAGCACGTTTCGCCGAAAACTTTGTTCATAGAAAACATTGTTCGTAGATACCTCGGTACATAGGAATCACTGTTAACAGATATCACTGTCCTTATACAGCACTAGCACCCCCGTAAAAAAGTATAACTCTAACACATTATTTAAAAATACTAGTAAAAGGAATAATAAGAGCAATTCACTAAATAAAACTACCCAAATATGTGGTCACATTTACTTCCACAACATTCACATTAAAAACAAAAATAAAATCCACTTTGACTTCACTTAGAAAGTTGTTAGTTGCTACGTGTGTATACTGTACATATGTTAGAATGGCGGTAGTCTTCAAACTTAATTAAAACTAGATACCTTGTCTATATTATAAGTAACTAACGTAGAACATTGGAGTCTGGAGGCTCAATTAAATGTTGATGTACTGTAGTTATTTATAAACATTAGATGCACGGGAAAACCGGGTAAAAATTTGTGCAGGATCTTAGGCGCGTAAACACGTCACGCCGACGACGTCTTCTGTAACGATCAGGTGGCAAATCCCACCACTAAGAGATCCTCGACATATCCTAGCGCTTATTGTGGAGCAAAAGAATGGTATTTCTGTGTTATAATTTTTGTTTCCTTGTCTTATTATGATTTTAATTATACAGTAAGTTGTTAATTTTTTCATTATTAGTAAAAGAAATCAAAGTCCAATCTTTTGATGTCATAAAAAAGAAGAGTCTTGGAGAAAAATATTGTTCTTTACAACTCAAAATACTACATTTAAAAATACTTTCAAAAGAAACGTCACTGACTACTCTTTTACCCAAACAAAATTACTAAGAGCATGGTCATATTTACTTCTACAACACTCACATTAAAAACAAAAATAAAATCCGCTTTGACTTCAATTAGAAACTTGTTAGTTGCTACGTGTGTATACTGTACATACGTTAGAATGGCGGTAGTCTTCAAACTTAATTAAAACTAGATACCTTGTCTATATTATAAGTAACTAACGTGGAATATTGGAGTCTGGAGGCTCAATTAAATGTTGATGTACTGTAGTTAATTATAAACATTAGAAGAATGGCCAATAGCTTCTATAAATTCACTGAATTACGGAAAAAATATAATGATTTATGGTCGGTAAAGTACTTTTTATAAAACAATTTTTCAACTATAACAAATTTTAATTACAGATAATTTGGTCTCCTCTGAAAAATTCCATAGTCTTTTAAAAAAACAGATCATTTCAAAAGCGTCAAAAATATTCTGCAAAAGAAATTAAAACACTCTCTGTAACCAAATAATATTACCAAGAGCAGTGATCATATTTATTTCTACAACACTCACATTAAAAACAAAAATAAAATCCACTTTGACTTCACTTAGAAAGTTGTTAGTTGCTACGTGTGTATACTGTACATATTATTATGTTAGAATGACGGTAGTCTTCAAACTTAATTAAAACTAGATACCTTGTCTATATTAAAAGTAGTTTTTAACTAAGTTGTTGGTTAGCAGGCCAGATGAGGGAGGTACAGAATCGCGCAAGGTTGTTATAAGAAATGGTCTATGTCCATCAAAGGACATCAATTAGCTGATGGATGGATATACAAGTATACAAAAAAATCTATCCAAAAAACACAGTCTATGTCAAAAGCGTCAAAACTACTTTCAAAGAAATTAAAGCAAGTCACCAACTAGCCTTATAACAAAAATAAAATTACCAAGATCTATAGGCATGTTTACTTCTACAACACTCACATTAAAACCAAAAATAAAATCCACTTTGACTTCACTTAGAAAGTTGTTAGTTGCTACGTGTGTATACTGTACATATGGTACAATGACGGTAGTCTTCAAACTTAATTAAAACTAGATACCTTGTCTATATTATAAGTAACTAACGTGGAATATTGGAGTCTGGAGGCTCAATTAAATATTGATGTACTGTAGTTATTTATAAACATAAGATGAACAGGAAAACCGGGTAAATATTGCCTAAAATTTAAATAATAAGCGTTGTTAACTTAATGATAAGTAGTTTTTTTGTGCGTATTAACAAAAATTATATAATTTTTGTTAATACGCACAAAAAAACTAGGGTTGAGTTCTTTGCACGATAACGCAGATTTGAATCGCTTGAAAAGAGCTAACTACTTGGGCGAGCTACGAAAACAGGTGCACTACATTGCGTAGGTAAAGGTAGCAAGTTATTAGATGAAAAACTAGTCGTGATGGCGTGAAATTGATGAACAAAGTGGACATATTTGGTAGCTTACTTAATACATTATCCGTAGTTATGATTATGAATGTACAAAACTTACTTTATCAACAAATGTAGTATCTTCTAAATAGAAATAAACCACCAGAAATGCAGTACTAAAACAATGTTATACACCTTTAAACGTTTTATTTTTATCGCGTCAACAACAACGTAACTAAAATAATATTCTGCAGAACAGCTTCCAAGGGCTTTGCGGTGTTCGTATTTGCGGTTAAGCTTGCAGCTAACACATGCTATTTATGTGCTCCGAAGAAAGGGACTACCATGGAGCACTATATATAATAATATTATAAAACAAAATATAAGAGATATAAACCTGCTATAAATTCATAGCGGAGATGCAATATTTCAACAAAACAGAGAGAATTTTCAATACAAAGATAAGAATAATATATTCATTAAATAAATTAAATAGAAATTTTCAAAGCGTCCACCCGGATGATATCAGTCAAACGAGATAAGAAAAAGTAATTTGTTGAAAAGTATCAGTTTCTGTTTCATTAGTCTAAGTAATGTTCTAAAAGGAGCTTTCATATAATGATCTCTTGTACAAAATATTTTAAGTCGATTTATTGAACAAAATATTTTAAAAGTCACACCGTGAACAAAATGGCATTAGCGTATTTCTTAAATAAGAGTTTCGACGCTTGAAAGGCAAAAATGACCAAGCGACATTTTGGGTAGTATTGAGTTATATATATCACTGGAATCGGAAAAAAAATCTGCATCGATTGATCCTGCTCTCATCCCGCTAGGATGACTTTTTTGTCGCTTGGTAATTTTAAAATAGTCACATTTTTACTGATTTCGGTGACTAACCGACAAAAATATAACCAATTTCTGAATAACTTTCAATTGGTAGGTATTGAATTTAAGTTTTTACACTTAGTAATGTCTGCTTTGACTCAAATCAACACGTTTACACATTTAGTAATTTTTACCTAATACTGTCTACGGAATGAATAATACTTAGGAAATTTTACCTGGATATTTTTTTTATTTATTCAATATTAAAGACTTTTTACCTTATCGTAATTATGTACTTATTTTCATTTAGTATTTTTTTCGTAAACGCAATGCACTTATAAATATTAAATAGTAGTATTTTCCTGCCTAAAATAAATATAATTTTGCCGTTTGGTTATTCTTTACCTGCCGTTTTTTTACTATTTTTGTCATTTGGTTAACAATTATAGTTATGAAATTTGTATTAAAACAAGTTTAGTCAGGTTGCATTTATTTTATATTGTCGTTTAGACGCGTTGTAACTAGTTTTTTTAGTGGCGGTTGGTCAGTAAAATATCGATTAGTGTTCATCGAACTGTTGTATGGATGACCCGCGTGCACTCGCGCTCTGCACTTAGTAGGAAAATAAAATAAGTAAGATTAGAATAGTAACATTAAAAAAAAGTAATCTTTCAAAAGTATCTGTCAAATATTCCATGAACAAATCATCTGAGTCAAGCGTGGTTGAAATTCAATCTAAGACTAGGGTCCCTCTAATGCCGTGCTACCATTCACGTCTACCGATAGCAAAGGCCAAATATAATGACCTTGTTAAGCTATGCAAGGATAAAGTTATACCTGCTCAATTTCAAAAAGAATTTACTGACTTACCCTGGTCTGCATCCGCAAAAGATATTTTGCCTGAATCAGACATCGAAGATGAAGTACCGCCTGGTGGTGCAAATTAATATTTGAAGCTTGATTTATTTTGATTTATAATTATTTTAGTACTAAGTACATTATTTTTTTCTATATTTTACCAGTACGAGTACTTTACTTCTCAGTAAGTTAAGGATCTACTATGTACCTAGGTTACTAATAATATCTCATTCTGTGATGTGTGAATTCGATGGATCTCCTTTATAATCATAGTAGTTTTTGTTCTTATACTACATCTATTAAGATTAGTAACTACACAGGGTTAAGTATTGTTTGATTGTGATAAAAAAGTACAAAGTAATAATATTTTCTATGTGCCATTATGTTATGTCTTACTCGTATTACAAAGTTATTGATAAGTTTACCTAAAGTGCCAAATATATCTAAACTTTAAATGTGGGAACTTGATACTAATAATTATTATTGTTTTATTTAAGTATAGTTTATTGAAATATTTCCTCCTGTTTTGTGTTTCATTTGAGAAACGTTTTTGTTATTTTTAAAACTTGTAGCCAATATTTTTTATGTTTTTATAAGTACATAATTACGTGAATTATAGTTATAATGTTACTTGAAAAAAAAACTATTATTCGTTTGTAGTTCTATTTTAGGTTTGTTATGACAATATTTTATGATTCCTAAAAAAGACTGATTTCAACATTTTTTTAAATAAATAATTATCTTTAATAATTACAATGCATTTTTATTTTAGTTAATTTTTACACTCTACTAATTAAACTCATACTTAATTAAATAAATTTATCTATAATAAATATGACTTGAAAGATCACGACAAGATCTTTGATTTTGTGTACTAAAACCTATATTCATTGTTACTTGATCAATAAAAACCTAAACGAACTGTATTTAATATGTAATATAACTAAAATTGCCTGGCAGGAAAGTGTTTCTGTTTTCTGTTTATATAATTTTACCTAATCGTGAAACGTGCATTACTTCTGGATGTCTCGTTTTACTTTGAACACAATCTTAAAGTAATGGGATTTAGATAATTTTACTTATTTGTTTATGAAATTTCTTCGCCGGTTGGTAACTATTACCTGTTTGTGATTTTGACAAAATTTATTACTAACCGACACTATTTCATAAACTACTGAAAATTTTTATTTTTGTTAAATACCAATTCATGAAGTCTTTAAAGTATAACTCAAATTCGTTGGAATTATATCATTATGATTAATAGGCGATTTTTAACGATTTTTTTTGTGAAAAAAAAAACTTTAAACTGCTCTGGTATGAAGTTACCAATATGTCGCTTGGTAAATTTTTCCTTTCAAGCGTCGGTTTCTAAAAAGATAACGTCAACAAAAAAATAATAATTAAGTAATTTGGTTTTTATCTATTCATCATAACCTAACAGCCCATTAATGTCCCACTGCAGGGACGGGCCTCCTCCTGGGACGGAGGGATACTTGGTCTACTAATATAACGCTGGCGAGACGGATTGGTATAGGGTTTAATTTCAAGTTTTCCTTATTTTTATTTCGTTAAGATAATATTCTCGGATAGTCCCTTAGTCGGTTTTTACGACACCCATGGGATAAGATGAGGATACATTGTATTCTTGCTCCGTCACCACACGGAGATTGAAAATCCTGAATTTTGTAATTAAGTTTTATTACAGGTGACCTGGTTGCATTTGGTTCATTCATCACGATAACAGTATTAGTGACAAAGTGACCTAAATTTACCTCAAGTGATCACGTCACCTGCCAGGTTGTCATGTTTAAATATCATACAATGCAAATCATATGTCAAAATGCAAATCTATACTTCTATACTAAAATAATTATTATAAAGAGGTAAAGTTTGTATGTTTGTGTGTTTGTGACGTTGTAGGGGGTAATCTCTGGATCTACTAAACCGATTTTAAAAATTCTTTCTGTGTTGAATTGTCCATTTATCAGGGAATGTCATAGGCTATATAGTATCACGCTGTGACTAATAGAAGTAGAGCAGTAACAAAAAATGTTTGAAAAGGGACGCGTTTTTGCTGACCCGTGCCCACTTCGTTGGGCGGCGAATAAAACGCGTCCTTTTTCAAACATTTTTTAGTTTAGTTGTATATAAAAATATGTTTGTCAAAAGTATTCATACATAACAGAAGCAATTTGACAAAGCTATTTCCAAGAAAAACATAGTTAAACCCTATTTCTATACCAAAACTAAGTAATAACAAAAATAATACTATAATGAGGGACCAAGCAACGATCCCTGAGGGACCCCTAAGTCCATATCAGATTGCGGTCAACAAAGTCCAAGTTTGAAAAAATAATCCAAACGTCTGAGCAAAAAGAATTACCGCAGACTAAACCACATCTCTTAATTAACGAACTTTCTTTCTACTACTAATTAAAACGGCTATTGCACTTCTATTCACGTCGGAACAAAAGTTCGTTGAAAAGTATAAAATGAAATTAGAACTAAAATAAGTTTCCAATCACGGACAACCCTTTCTGTAGCCATCGAACTAAATTAAAAAGTTCTCTTTTCTATTTTTTTTATCTTCAGTTACGTTAGTTTCGCATACGTGATAACTGAATTTAATTTTTTAGACTAAATTAAGTATCTTCATCAGCTATTTTAACCTTAAAGTATTTTTGCTGTGACGAGAGAAAATCCAATTTTATTGTAAATGGTTTTGTTTATCGTATTGCATCTTTCATGTGCCAAGTTAAGAATGCAATGTGTATTATTGTCAAAGAAATAAGTTATAGATAGCCTGAACTTATACCATGCTTGCTAAGTTCAAGCTTACCTTTTTTTTCGTAGAGGTAATGCTTTAGACATACACACCCTCACCTGAGCGTGCTGGTGAGGTGTTTATATCAAACGACTTCCATGGACCGGTCTGCTGACTAAAACCTCCACGGTAACCATCTTCGGGGTATACGAGGAGTTCCGGGAACTAGAAATAGAACATTCGAGATCTCCCCACCCTTGCTTTGCTTAGGCAATGCACTCCAAAGGGCTTCACATTCAGAAAATATAAAGTTCAAGCTTACCTACTTTGAGTAAAATATTGCCAGATAAATAGTAATAATTTCTTGAGTTGCCTTATACGCTGTCTATGATTGGTCGTTACATTGCTTATGTGAAACATACATACATAATATTATTATTAACTCTAAAAACAGGTAACGAAAAACCAAGTATCAAAATTTGACCAAACGATTCTAAAACAAATGAAAATAAAAAACCAAACCGACTTCAAAAGCCTGCAGAGTGACTTTCACTTACTTTACACACTTTAGTTCCTGAAAGTGATAGTTAACAAGAGTTTTGACACTTGATTAGTTGATTTTTACTTGATCAGTCATTCGGAAACCGGGGGTTAGACTCATAACGTCTAAACGATATGTAATTATAGTCCCTATGTAAACAAAACTGTCTTTTCCTATGTGTACCGTACGTACTTTAATATACGTAGAAAAGAACTCTATTTCCTATTCACGAGCTTACCGAAGAAACGCTCTGATGAAATTTTATATGGAAATTGCTTGCACCCTAGGGATAAACATAGGTTCTTTCCTAAGTTGGAAAAGTCTTTGGAAAGTTTTCCTTTAACGCAAATCCATGGGTATTTTTATGTTTTGTTAATTTATTTTTGTATTGTTAATGTAGATTTTAATATTCAACAGCCTTCTAATTCATTTATTAGTAAGTAAGTTTTAAAATTAAATAGTTGTTTACAGTTACTGTTATTTAATTTAAAAGTAAAAAAAAATGTCTTTAAAAAGTCCTCAAACTTCAAAACAGTGCGATATGTAAACAAGGTAAAACATTAGAGTAGAGCAACACATCGTTGTATCGGTCATTTAACTCGTATTTTGACAAATTGTGCTCGGCATAATATCAGCCCTCAAAACATTTATTATCAAGCGTAAGGTTGCCAAAAAGTTGAAGCTAAACAGACCTACCCCTCAATGGGTTAGAATGCTCACTGGTAATACCATCAGATATAATGCCAAGAGGCCTCACTGGAGGACCAAGCTCAAGCTGTAAGCTTGTAGAAATTATATCTGACTAGCTGACACGTGCCCACGTCGTTGGACGGGGAAAAAAACGCGTCTATTTTTAATCATATTTCATTACTGCTCCACTCCTATTAGTCATAGCGTGGTACTATATAGCCTATGACACTCCCTGATAAATGGATTATTCAACAAAGTCACAAACACACAAACTTTACCTCTTTATAATATTAGTATAGATTAAAGCTAATAAATTTCTCATATTATAATTATTTGTCTAATATCTAGCAGTAAGAAAGTTAAGTTAGATCAGTTCGCACAGGCTTATAGAACAATTACTAACTAATATTAGGGGGCCAAGCTTCCCTCGGTCCCTAATAGAGGCCATTAACACTTTGTCATTTTACTGAAATATTTTTTTAATGTTTCATTCCAAAAGAGTCTTTTATTATTTATGATAAAAAGTGATAAAAACGTTACTTCAATGTTGACAAAGAAGCAAGATTGACAGTTTTGGTAAAAACATAATATGACAAGTAAAGACGGGACCTAAAATAATTTTACTTTTATCGTGATTGTAATGGAACGGTTGATTGATGAAAAATATCAAATATTTAAGTACTAACACGACCAGGAACTTTGAAATGTTTGGAAATACCTACTTTACCGTGGCAAAGCCCTAACTGCCTAGGCAAAGCGATCGTGTATAATAATAATAAAATAAGGTTGTGAGTTCGAATCCCACGGATGACAATTATTTATGCGATATTTAAATAATTGTCTTGAGCCAAGAACTACTCTATTAAAGTCACTGTCTTTGTGTTAAAATATTGATATTATAATAAAAAAATATTCCTTACACTTTCACACATCGCCATCTAGTCCCAAACTAAGCAGAGCTTGTACTCGGATAAACATACTTATATACTTTTTTTTCTAAATACATACATATTATAAAACACCCAGTCCTAGCAAACAATCATGTTCATGCACACAAAGATTTGCATTGAGCGGGAATCGAACCCGAGACCTCTGCGTAGCAGTCATGTCAAATAACCACTACGCCACAGATGTCGTCAAATGATAATAGAATAAGAATACAAAATTAATCTTTCAACATTTTCTTTTGCCTTCATCTCATTCTATCCTTGTCGTAAAAGGTGACTAAGGAATATTCTTAAACATCCTATCTTTCTTTATATTATTATTACCGGTGCCCCCTACCCTCCTGTTGGACATTCAATAGCTAATAAAACACACTAAACAGGGTAGATTTATTTATAACATTTTCAATTTAAGCTATAAATAGATAAATTATCGTGAGTACCTACTTACCACAAATATGCCTATCTAAAGGAGACGGTTTTTTTTTCGCACCACCCTAAACAGTAATGTATATTATTCATACTACTCACAAAAATAGTTATTATCTTAATATAGTTAACCGAACACAAATTATACTTAAACGATGAGGGAAAAATGAAATAATAATAAAAATGGATTACACCTAAAAATGCTTGTTTTGGAACGTTCTTAGGTTTATTTTAATGGTTAATACAAATTATCAAGTAACGTACTTTAAAAATAATCGTAGAACGAAACGTAAATAATAGCCAATAGCAGATACTCTGTAGTACAGTTTCAATCAGTTTGACATTGTTACAGAACGTTATTGTTTCAGATTTTATTAGATAAATGCATGATTTATTTGTACTTTTATATTTTATAAAAATGGCATCTTTAGATAGAGTGCATAATACACACTAAAGCTGTTCTTGCTGGATACTGTTGTTATTGCTTATTGAGCACAGGTACAGTCAATGTTAGCTGCTGTGCATTGTGTAAAGTGTGGTTTTTATCTTGGGCTCTGCTTTTAGGTGAGCTTGAGCCACCTGCGTCTATTTAAGATGAAATACTGCTTTAAGATATGACTGTGTTAATTATAATTGTGAACAGTAATAAATATTTCTTGAGTCATATATATAGTGTATTGTTTCTCTTTAACTACCTTATTATTTTAGATCTACAAGCAATAGCCAGCAAAAACTGCGTTAATTCGAGAGGTCTTGGTTGCCTCATTAGTGTATATTCATTAGACAATAGCTGTTGTGAGATTTTACGTTATCACGTGAGTCATGTTTTGATTGTCGTATTTCAGAGTATCCCCTTTAGATAAAGTTTTGATATGTGCAGACTGTTTAACTAGAGATTATAAGGAATAAACCGATATGCATTTCATTGCTAAATGCCACAATTTGTGGTGGTGGCCTATTCGCCGAACAAAAAAAAACCGTCTCCTTTAGAACAAATTTATTTGTTCAAATTTAAAATAATGATTTTTAAACATCACTTAAATTCTGGCTTACGATTTCTATATAAAACCGAAATAAATTAAAAGGGTTAAGGGAAGCGGCTCTAAAACGACTCTAATTTCATTACGTGATTTCATTTATCCTATTTGAATTCGTTACGTAATAAAAAGACCAAGAGATTCCTTAAATTGAATAAAAATTGAGTTTTAAAATTTCGTATAATTTTTTTTTAAATCTCTGAGAAAGTATGATTTGATTGGCAGGGCAAGAAAGTAAATTACGTGTTTAAAAGAATACCTTTTTAGAAGCGGAGTCTAACAACCCTGATTTCCATTACCAGGTCAATGAAATAACTACCCTGACGCAGTCCACTGTTGGACATAGGCCTCATCCAAACGATCATATTATTTGATATGTGATCAAAATCCTACGCAGGTCTCTAGGTTGGATAGACTTCAAGGGCTTACTGTAGCCTATCATAAGAGCCCATTAATGTCTCACTGCAGGGACGGGCCTCCTCCCGTGAAGGAGGGATACTTGCCCTACTAATACCACGCTGGCCAGACGGATTGGTATAGGGTTTAATTTCAAGTTTTCCTTCTTTGTATATTGTAAAAATAATATTCACGGATAGTACCTTAGTCGGTTTTTAAAACACCCATGGGATGAGATCGGGTAGTGACATATTGTATTCTCACTCCGTCACCACACGGAGACTGTAGCATATGACATAATGAAAACCCCAGAGAACATTGTGTGGTTTTAATTGGTCCTAGTCCTGCACGCCGATGACCCTAAAAACTCACTTGTATGTTAATTAAATTGATATAATTCTTGTAATTTTATAATGCATAATATTGTGATAGGCTATGGTTAATTGGTATGCTCCCTCGTGTATTTAAATTGTACTGTAATAGTATGTTAATTGTTGCTTATCCTATTAAAATAAATAAACATAGTACTCTATAGGTACCAATCCTTCTGACCAGTGTTAGTTTTACGGCACTTACTATATTACATACTAGCTGACCCGTGCCCACTTCATTGGGCGGCGAAAAAAACGCGTCCTTTTTTTAAACATATTTCATTACTGCTCCACTCCTATTCGCCATACTGTGATACTAATAGTCTATGACACTTCCCGATAAATGAACTTTTCAAAACAAAAAGAATTTTTAAAATCGGCTCAGTAGATCCAGAGATTACTCCCTACAACTTCACAAACACACAAACTTTACCTCTTTATAATATTAGTATAGATGTAATGGTGCACATACAAACTCACGCCTTATTTCCATTAGTAATGGCAGAGTATACTATTATGCCATGTACTAAGATTCTTTCAAACTTCCGAGTGCTATGCACTTGCTCTTTATAGGATGTCACCTATTATGGTGACTATGATTATGTCCATATAAGTCTTTATAGTGCATACCCTAACGTCGTTACCTAATACATTCACGCTTTAAGTTTCCTTTGTAATAGTGTAATATAATTACACATAGTAATATAATAAATCATCTTTTAAACAACAGAAAATAAAACTAATTCATAAGCTTTTATTTTCGTATCAAATTCTAAGAAAATGTAAGCCCAGCGAGCGGTAAAATTTTAAGTATTTTTCATTATTTTCGTTTGTTTGTTACATTATATTCAAATTGCTTGTGCCTCAGCCATAAAACAAAATAAAGCAATATCCTTTTAAATGACTTCTTTATAGTTAAACTCCTTTAATAACTCTACGTAATAAAATGAACGTTTTTAAATTTAAAATTCGTTTTGACGTGAATTAAGGAGTCTTTGTTATTTTTGTGCATAATAGTTATTTGGACAGTTAAAACTTACCTACATTGTTTTTTTTTATTTTTAATAGAGCTTTTACTGTGAAGTACTTACTAGTAATTCAAGGTTCCCTCCGTCACTCTAATAATATAGGTCTGTTCAAAATATACTATATAAGTAGAATAAAAATACAAATTGTCACCTTCCCATCGCTCATCCTATCATCGCTGCAACTAGGATACAACCGTGACGAAATAGAAATTAGTGATAAAATGACTAAGCTTATATTGTTGACCTTGTTTTCTTTCAAGTCTTCGTAGAACACAGCAAGTAAATTATTGCTTGACCGAAACACAAATGTATAATAATGACATTATTGGTTATTAAATATTTAATAAAACTCATACCAAAAATGTTCTTTTTGATATAGGTTAAACAAGTATAAATTACTTCCAAAAAAAGTCAAATAACTTTGAACAAAGAGCGCCGGTATTTTATAAGAGAAAATAATGGTAATAATAAATTCATTCCCACCTTTCCGTTGGAATTAAGGCAGACAAGAGAAATCTTATTTCGTAATATTGAAAATAAAAGTGATGTACAAAAGGAAAAGTAATTAGATTCCTGCTGTACCTAAATGTAATTTTGTTTAGTACTTACATAATCCAATACATTTTTTAATATATTAAGTTAGTAGTAGCCCTATCGCGGTGTCCTACGTGGGCGACGAAAGCGACGCGAGCGACGCGACGTAATGCTACACGCGACAAGTGCCTTACATTATTACGTCACGTCTCGTCGCAGACGATCACATAGGACTCAATCAGGGTACCGCGTAAGGGCTCGTCCCGGACGGCACGAAACGGCTAAATTAAAAGAACTTGCTATTGTGTGTATTTGTGCTATTGTTGCTTTTTTGCTGTGATCTGTCTCCCCCTAAGATTTAACATTACTACAGATCAGATGGGATAATTACCTTGATGCCCACCACGTACCAAGATTTGTGTAAAGATCTTTTAAATTATAAGAAATAAAGAATTTTATTCTGAAATAAACTGTTGGATTTATACAATGGTTCTTAGTTATTGTCTTTTGCAAATATTACATAAGCAATTGAAATATTGAGTTTACCTTGTAACATGGTCTTGCTGTCTAATAGGAGAGATATCTTTAAAAAAAAAATACTGTTCTAGCATTAAAAAATCGTAAGTTCAAGATAAAAATATTCAACAAATATTTCACTCGTTGGTAAATAAATTATTTCAAACTTCATAATAATGCTATATCAAATATATTATTATATAAAGTACGTGCTTGGCTGACTAGATAGTGACTATATTAAAATTCTGGCTTCGCAGTTGGTAAATTGATTGCTCCTCAATCGCTCAAAAGAGCTCTTATATTGAAGGCAATATCGGCGTCTAGAAATTTATATTCCTTATAGTATAAGTGTACTAGTAGTACTCACATCGATAATATTAAACTATTTTACAATAGCTATAGGGAAACTATATTGAATAAAGAATATCATCATCATGACAGCCCATTAATGTCACACTGCAGGGACGGGCCTCCTCCCATGACGGAGGGATACTTGACCTACTAATGCCATGCTGACCAGACAAGTTTTCATTCTTATTATTTAGTAAACATAATATTCACGGATAGTCCCTTAGTCAGTTTTTACGACACCCATGGGATGAGTTGGGGTGGTGACATATTGTATTCTTACTCCGTCACCACACGGATATTGCAATAGCTATAGGGAAACAACATTGAAGATAGAATATACTTTGTGGCAATAACCCCAGAAAGATAACCTACGTCGAAACGACGCACAGTGGTTCATGTAGTACGGGAATGCGGAAAATATTATTTTTATCTGATAATACGTTGCATATAACTATAAAACTTTAATAAAATGATAAAATGAATGTATCAAGTGTATAAAGACAAAGATTTATTAATGTACATTAATCATTTTTTTAACATGGTTTTTCGTGATACAATATAATATCATAATTACTTCAAACTTATATTCCTATGAATTGCATTACGAAAAACAGGATACATTTAAGCAGAATTATAAATTAACATTATAAATTGATTAATAATACAGAAAAAATATGTATAGATGGGTGCTATCCACTAATAGAGCTTTGACATTATCATAAAGTGGATAGTTTTTTTACAAGGTACTGCACGTAAATAATGACTTGGAATTTCCAAGGTCGCAAATAGTCGCAGCTAAAATTGATGTATTTATGATCTATAGGGTCTAATGAATCTCCTTATGCATATCATTGTCTAACGGTCGGTAACGGAAACGAGTTATGGCCTCATAATGAAAAAGAAATGGTTCCAAATTCTCTACTTTATTAAAAGTATAAAGACAAGTAAATAGTCATTATATCAATTAAAATTTATACGTTTTATTTAATAACACACATTAGAGCTACAATCAAACAAAGAATAAAAGCTAAGTATAGCAATATTTCGGTTTTATTCGTACTTGAAACAAGACAATTTTTTGCACGAAATTTGTTAATTGTCGAACACTCTACTTCTTTGCATTATAAAATTAAAAAATCTGATAATGTAGTCGTATTTTTTGTATGTCTCGTTTCTAATAAGATTCTAGTATATGTGTATTGTGTACCAAATTGTAGACATTTAAAACAAAATTAATAAAAAAGACTTTTTTCCGCCCCTGAACCAACGTGCGACGTAACCGATTTTGAAAAATGTTGTTTTCTTGCTCGTGTGCCGCAATATCGGGCTTACTTTTTCCGCCACCTTAGCCTGCCCACAGAGCTTGCAGGATACGACTGTACTTTTTAGGTAAGTGCATTATTTTCCTATATATTCGTAAATATAAATCTGCTGCACGTCGAAATGACGTATGGTTATCTTTACCGTAATTTTATTTTCGATTTAGATATTCGTATTTTATTGTTTTTGTTACGTTGTTTGATTTAATTATGTATGTATTCATTTTTTACTTGTATGTTATCATTACCACATCACAAGTTTGATCTATTTTTGTCGCCAGGCCATTTGTGACATCAGATAAACAACTTTTGGATTTGCGAGGTTGTTGACCTTGTCCGATGTATATTCCTAAAACCCAAGACTGCCAAACCGACTGCAAAATAATAAGATATGTGCCTGTACCAAAGAAAAGAAGATTATATGCTTTTTGACCTACAAAAATAAAAAAAATGACTATGTTCTCTTTGATAAAGTCTGTTTATGGACAGCAAAGGTTTAGCGCTTACACTAATTGCCTTTGAGACTCAAATTAGAAAAAAGGGGTTTTATTTTGGGTTAAAGGTATTCTATAGATTGTAAAACGGTGATTATTAAAAAAATATTGCAATAATTATAAGACTGGAGAAAAGATCAAATTTTTGTAAAGGAAGCAATATCTGTTTTTGTTTACTTATTTTTTTTCTTTTACATAATATGCAAAATATACTATAATTTTGTTTTATTTGAAAGGTACTAACATACCCAAAAAATTAATTTGAGTGTAAATGGACATATTACATACAAGTCTTACGCTATGTGCATCTTAATATGCGCACGTCGATTCGACGTATGGTTATCTTTAACGTAGCACAGAATATGGTTATCTTTCTAGGGATAAGGACGTACTGTACAGTAGTGGTTGTAAACCATAGTTGTAACGTAGAGGTCTCGGTTTCGATTCCCGCTCAATACAAAATGTGTGTAGAGTTAAGACTAAGCGGTCACTAATAATTAATTACGTCATTAATTGACGACCTCTGTGGCATAGTGGTTATATAACATGACTGCTACGCAGAGGTCTCGGGTTCGATTCCCGCTCAATGCTAATCTTTGTGTGCATAAACATGATCAGGTCTGGGTGTTTTCTATATATAATATGTATGTATTTACAAAAAAAAAACAGTATTTAATGTTTATCTGTTGCTTAGTTGTACAAGCTCTGCTTAGTTTGGGACTAGATCGTGTTCTGTGAAAGTTTGAGGAAAATTATACTGCATTCTTAAAAAAAATTTAATAACAGAGCTTACCATTAAAACTGTATTCGCAGTAGCTAAGCTATCAATTACAATCCTTAATTATATCGTAAAATGAACCGTATTTACATAGAATTAAGTAACATAAAAATATAAAAGTTTCATTATAAAAACACTTTTTAAAACCCTAGTACTTTTATTGAAATCTGCGTCAAATAAATAACCGAATGTTAAGTAATAAAGTAATTAAGTACTAGTTAAAGGTATCCGTGTGGTGACGGAGTAAGAATACAATATTATGTCACCACCCCATCTCATCCTATGGGTGTCGTAAAAACCGGCTAAAGGACTATCTGTGAAATAATATCATATCATAGCATATTATTATAGTTAAAACAGAATTTCATGAAATTTTAATTTTAATTTGTTTGTTTATTACCTACATTAAAACTCCTAATGCATAATTTTTAAGCCTTAATTTGAGTTTTTAATTATTCGTATTTTTATAACTTCACATTTAAATCACTGAAGGTTTTTTACTCATTGCAACATGCATTTATTGCGTGTCCTGCATTTTCTATAGTTTCTAAGTTCAGGCCTTGTAGGTCACTGTTATAAGCTAATTGGTTTTCTAAACATTTTATTAAAGACTGAATTTCAATAATTCCTTATGTTAGAATTAATAAGAATTTGATAATTATGCCCTGTAAATGTCTACACGAAGCTTAGTTAACAGTAAATAAAAATGGAAAAATGATCTTTACAAGTTCACTTAAAGTAACTTATCAGACGATGAGTAAAACTTAGGTTAAAGTAGGAGAAGTAGTGTAAGTGAAGGCTATAAAAACAAGGCTGTCAATTGACTGCAAGGAACTCAAAAAAGCAACTAACATTTCGGACATCATCTGAGAAAAGCTAAACATTTATTAATAAACTAGCTGACCCGTGCCCCCTTCGGTGGGCGGTGAAAAAAAACGCGTCCCTTTTTTAAACATATTTCATTACTGCTCTACTCCTATTAGTCATAGCGTGATAATATATAGCCTATGACGCTCCCCGATAAATGGACTATATAAAACAGAAAGAATTTTTATAATAGGTTCAGTAGTTCCAGAGATTACCCCCTACAACGTCAAAAACACACAAACTTTACCTCTTTATAATATTACTACCTAAAACTTTCATTAGCTCACATGCTAAACTAACACAATGGGAATACGTTGTAGGAAATAACGGACATAGTCTCTCTAAATTAATAATTACGTTGTTGCGGTTATATTAGTGTGTAGCGTATGTAATCACCAACAAACACCCAGTGTGCAGGAATAAGTTAATGCTAGTTATTACATTGTGTGTAGGGTTTTTTTATAAACTGTCCTACTAGAATGACTCTATGGTGCCTGATGTTATTCATCCAATAGAGTCCAAGAATCGCAGGAGTTTTTTTTAATGAAATTACATAAAATTTATTAGACAGGCAACTTATTAAAGTAGTATTTTGATAATTCATCATGAGTATTAAAAACAAAAATTGGTTAATATATATATTATATTACCTTGAAAAATTCCAAACCCCAAAACAGCATAGATACAAGTAAAATCGATTATTGGTAATTAATTATAATGAAGACTAATATACTTTTGATTACCAATATTGATGATTTGTTGCTACACTAGTTAATATAATAATATTATGTTTCTATAATAACATTGTTTTCGGACGGACCGCACAGGGTGGCAATACTTGGAGGAGGCCTATGTCCAGCAATGGACGTCGATTGGCTGATATGATGATGATGATGATATTTAAAATAACCGTATATATCTTTTGCAAATAATAAAGTTATTTGAGAAAATAATGCCATTAAGAACGTATTACTTAAGGTAAATATAATAGATTTATTTTAATTCTTTGAAGGTCAGTATTTTACTAGATAATTAAGATATCAGACAAGTAATTTAGTTTATTAGGAAAAATGTTACAGATTTCTCTTTGTAGCGTAAATTAGGTCGTCTATACCATATTGAGTATTTATAGGTTCAATAAAATAATCTTGGTTTAATTTTTTTTCTTTTTCAACCGTATTATAATTCTGAAATAACATAATTTTTTTTTGTTATCCCTGGGGTAAAATGCCTACGCATCCCCTTCCGTTGGGGGACGGGAGGGGTATGTGGGGCTCTCAGGGGGTTAGGCAACCCCTCAGTGTACCCACTAAAAGTCCCCAGCGGCACTCCTTCATCGCCTACTTGGAGGGGGCCTGGGGAACCGGCAGAGCCTTTGCGTCCAGGCTCTCTTCGGCGATCCCCGCCATTACAGGTGGGCCCTACTCTTCTTGAGAACGGCCGTGAGTGCTCCGGCCGTTTTCACTCCTTCTCACCACCGGAATGCAGGAGGTTGCGGTACGTCTGCCTTTTCCTTTCCCTCTCGCCTCCTCCGATGTAGCGGTGCGAGAGGGTCTTCTATATTCTTATGCAATAACATACCTTAGTTGAGCATTTGCAAAAAAAGAAAAAGCCCGTGTAGGTCTCTTTACAAAGTGTTGTTTAATCCTACTCCAAACAGTAGAGTGCAATATTTAAAGAGATAATATATACGGATTGCAGGACTTAAAGGCTTGTGCTGATACAAACAAGTGTGTTACAACTGATCATTTGGTTGTTCATTTTGGTTATTCGTACAGAAAAATCCGTGGATCTAAAAATGGACTGATTTATTTGTATTCTCAATCCTTCACCACAGCGGTATAAAGGTAAAGTTTATTTCCCTCGTTAGGACTTAATGTTGATAACGTACAGAACAATAATTGGTTCTACAATACTAAAAGGTTGTGATTAAAAAGTTTTATTGCAAAAAGCAGCGTCGCGTAACACTTAAAAAAACATTAAACTAACAGAATAAAATTAATAAGTTGGCGTTTAACACGCACGTTGATGCTACCTAAAAACTAAAAAAAGGTTTATTTTAAGCAACGTAAAAGATAAATAGATTCGTTTATGAAGTTCCGTCTGGGATCTACAGGGTGACGGAGTAAGAATACAATATGTCACCACCCCATCTCATCCCAGGTGTCGTAAAAACCGAGGAAGGGACTATCCGTGAATATTATCTTTGAGTAATAAAAAGAAGAAAAACTTGAAATTAAACTATACCAATCCGTTTGGCCAGCGTGGTATTAGTAGGCCAAGTATCCCTCCGTCACGGGAGGAGGCTTGTCCCTGCAGTGGGACATTAATGGGCTGTTATGATGATGATTATGAAGTTAGAAAACCCTGTGTTGATATCATAATATCTTACCCCATGGATGTCTAAACAAAATGAAGTAAAATATGACATTAAAATTCTATAGTAATTCGACATCTGATCGACCGAAGCACGGTTCTTTAATAACGTCGTCTACTCGCTCTGTATCTGCCTATTGTAGGTTCCGCTAAAACCTAGAGGTGTCACTACCTGAGCCTTTGATAAAATTATAAACCGAAACAAGGTGCTTCAAAATTTTCAAATAATAAAACGCCTTTTTTAAATTAAAAATGCATTCAAGACTATATTTCAACCAGTACTTTTAGTAATTAGTGCGTTTAAACAAACAATAATTTTCTTTAATGTAAGTTTAAATTTAATTTTATATTAGTACATGCACCCTGTTAAGCTTCACGTGATCAATTAAGCCACATCGTATATCTCGCATAATCAGTATTTAGCACCACACCACACGGTCTCAAAGGACTTGTACTACAGATCATGAATAATGCAAGATACAGAACATTATTAACCGAAAATGTGATAACTAGAGTTAAAGCTAATAGCATTGATTTATTTTGGAAGTATTTAAAATATAATTTTCTTATTAACGGATCGATAATTGTAGTATTGAATATAAAACACAAAATTAATTTCTAAGCGACCAATTCTGAGACTTTGAGGACCCTATTTATAAATATGTTATAAAGGTATAATTTATTAGAAAAAAAATTAAATATGTATTTAAATACTTACTGATTTTTTTTTAACATTACAAATCATGTTACCTATAAATTAAATGTGGAAGACGGGAGAGGCCTTTTTCCTGCAGTGGGATAAAAGAGACGAAAACAACCGCTAAATAAACAATAGTAATGTTTCGTATTTACATACATACATAAGCTCACGCCTTATCCCGTCCGCTGTAGGCAGAGACGACAGAACGCCACTCGTCACGATCCTGGCAAACAGATTGAGCCTCGTCCACATTCATTAAGCGAGTCATGTTATTTCGTGGTAGGCAGGAATTCTTTTTTAGAATACTCAAACAAAAACTATAGTCGTCCCCGATACAACCTTTAAACTGTCGGTATTCTAGACATATTTGAAACAGTGAAATATTCTACCACAGACTGAATTTAGGTTATTTTCTAGCTCAGCTTTGTGTTAAAGTCTACCGGAGTGCCAGACAGTTGATGTTGAACTTTTTTACTATATTTATACAAGCATATTTTGTTGCATAATAAAACTAAAACAATTAATGCTTTGATATTTATAATTTGATACTTGTACAGCCAATCATAACAGCCCATTAATGTCCCACTGCAGGGACGGGCCTCCTCCCATGACGGAAGGATACTTGGCCTACTAATACCACGCTGGCTAAACGAATTGGTATAGGGTTTAATTTCAAGTTTTCTTTCTCTTTATTTTGTAAAGATAATATTGACGGATAGTCCCTTAGTCGGTTTTTGCGACACCGCACCCATGGGATGCGATGAGGTGACACACTGTATTCTTATTCCGTCACCACACGGATAATGCCCCACTGCAAAGCCTTCTTTATTTATGTAGTTAAATTTAACCTACGAAAACCATGCTAACTCTACGCGACGGGGAAGTATTGGATTTTGTGTAAAGATTTCTTTAGCTTGTTAAGTTGACTGTTAAGTAGCAATCCCTTAGACGCCATCTTTATTCCGACAGTCATGGGATGAGCTGGGGGTAGCTCCACTTTCCTTTATTACATTAAAGTATATAAACAACCGTTTTTAATAAACTTTATTAAAATAAAACCGGCCAAGTGCGAGTCTGACTCGCGCACCGAGGGTTCCGTACAAACCTATTTATTTTCCCGCCAAATTGTGATAACTTCAGGAGTCAGCAGACTGTTTAAATACTATTTTTCCCGCCAAAATTCAATGACGGCACGTCTCAGCTGTCAAAAAATATTTTCCCGCCAAAATACTATGACGGCACGACTCAGCCTGTCAAAAAATATTTTCCCGCCAAAATACTATGACGTCACAACTCATCTGTCAAAAATTCAATGACGTCACGACTTAGCTGTCAAAATATATTTTCGCGCCAAAATTTTGTGACGTCACGACTCACCTGTCAAAAATTCTATGACGTCACGCCTATCTGTCATAATTGACAGCTGTCAAAAGTAACAGAGGTCTAAAATATTTTTCCGCCAAAATAATATGACGTCACAAATCATCTGTCAAAAATTCTGTGACGTCACGTCTCATCTGTCAAAAATTAATAAACGTCACGGTTCAGCTGTCAAAATATATTTTCCCGCCAAAATACTGTGACGTCACGAATCATCTGTCAAAAATTCTGTGACGTCACGACTCATCTGTCAAAAATTCAAAAACGTCACAGCTCAGTTGTCAAAATATATTTTCCCGCCAAAACAATATGACGTCACGACTCATCTGTCAAAAATTCAATGACGTCACGACTCAACTGTCAAAAAATATTTTCCCGCCAAAATTCTGTGACGTCACGACTCATCTGTCAAAATTCTATGACGTCACGGGTCACGTGACCAAAATTCTATGACGTCACAGGTCACGTGACTCAACTTTCCCGCCAAAATTCTATGAAATCAAAATATAATATGATTGAAGTAAAAATTTAAGATTATCGGAATTTTCCCATTACATGTTCAATAAGACCTTGCTTCATGCCAAATTTCAAGATTGTAGGTAGACTGGAAGTACCCTGTAGGTTTTTGCCTTTACCCCTCTAAATTTGAGACAAAAACGGCTATATCTCTTGATTGCGTTGGATTAGCAGTTTGATTTTTTTACGGCACTAAGAGGCAACAAACCTTAGTATTTGGTGAAAATTTCAGCTTGATACCTCCACACGTTCCTGAGATAAATGGTCTTGACAGACAGACGGACAAACGGACAGACGGACAGACGGACAACTAAGTGATCCTATAAGGGTTCCGTTTTTTCAAAACTGGTACGGAACCCTAAAAAGAAACAGGTAAGTAAAAAATAAATGAGTATTTACATCTTATAAATAAAGTCTCTGACTAAAGATGGCTGCCGTATTACGCAAATAAGTAAAATAACTAACAGAGGAACATTTAATCACTGCCTTCTGAATATTAATAAGCACTATTTGAACATTATACTCGACAAATATTTAGATTTGTACAAAGATTTTCTGTTTATATTACAAATAATTGAGTTATTAATTACAAGATTTGCAGGCGAAGCGAGGTAGTACCCAGATATATCAAGCATAAGATAATGTCTCTACGATGGCATTAGGCAAGTGTAACGCAAAAGAAAAGTAGGCGGTTCTGTAATGACAAACATTTGCTATAAAAATCAAGATAGGTAAACTTTTTAGATAGGTAAATTTTATTACAAGCTACAGCGACCACACTTCAACTAAATGGAACCTATTCAAAAATCCTGCATCGCAAGCTGACATCCGACAGGTCAAAACTACATTCAAAAGATCTTTTGTTAAATCGTTTCTCAGATAAAATGTATTTTGTATTCTTCAAAATGTAATGTACTACAAAAGTTATTCAGTTGACGCCAGGCTTAAATAATGCCTTAGATTTTGTAGTAGATATTTATGTGACATGCGACCGGAACATAATGCTTGACGGGTCGTATGTGTAAAAGTAAGTATGTATAGATGTATAAGACCACTCGAATAAGAATCTAACACGTAAAAACATAAAAACAGAGACAGTGATAAGTAAATACATACTTCATCATCATAAAGCTCATTAATGTCCCACTGCAGGGACGGGCCTCCTCCCATGACGGAGGGATATTTGGCCTACTAATACCACGCTGGGTTTAATTACAAGTTTTCCTTCTTTTTATTTCGTAAAGATAATATTCACGTATAGTCCCTTAGTCGGGTTTTACGACACCCATGGGATGCGATGGGGTGGTGACATTATTGTATTCTTACTCCGTCACCACACGAAATTCTAAATGTATGTTATTTAACATTGTATTGTATTTATTTTAAAATGTTTTTATTATCTAGTAGATAACATCACAAACTCGGCTTAGTTTGGGACTAGGTGACTGAACATTTGCATTGATCGGGTATTGAACCTGAGTCCTATGCTTAAGTATTTAAGCAATCTATAACCACAAAGGCCGTATTAAAATACCGTTTGTTGTATACCTAGTCTAGCCATAAATATTGTTACGAAGAAAAAACATTTTTTTTTATTGCAATTAATATTTATTACTTTTACAGTGTGTTAGTTTAATACATAAATATAAAACAATTCAAAATATAAAAAGCTTATTCGAAGTGGTCTCCATTGGCTGCAACACAGTCCTTTAAACGTTGAGGCCAGTTATCAATAGAAGCACGCACTCTTTCCATGGGAAAATTCTTCACTGCCAATCGTATGGATTGTTTTAGGGACTCCAAATTATCATGGCGTTTAGAGCAAGCCATACTCTCTAAAACTGACCATAAATCATAATCCAGCGGATTAAGATCGGGACTAGACGACGGCCAGTCTTCAGCTCTGATGAAGTCCGAAACGTTCATTTCCAACCAAGACTGCGTGGACCGAGCTTTATGACCCGGCGCTGAGTCTTGTTGGAAGGACCATACTTGGTTATTGAACATGGTGTTGTTAAGGGGTTTAACTACCTTCTCAAGAATGGTATCTTGATACACTTGTGCCGATGTTTTGATACCTTTTTCACAAAAATATGGCTCAGTCACTCCTTCATAGCAAACACCCCACCAAACCATCACTGAAGTCGGATAATGCCCACGTTGCACTCTGTCGACTAATTGGGAAGCTTCCTTAGAGCTTTGAGCATAAATACGGTCATTTTGTTTGTTAAAATGTTGCTCAACTGTAAAGATTTTCTCATCCGTAAACAAAATTTTTCTGTGACCTCCCTTTGCGTACCGCTTCAGTAGTTGCTTCGATTTTACCACCCTATTCTTTTTTAAATTATCAGTTAAAAAATGACCAGTGCGTCTCTTATAGGCTGCAAGTCCTAAGTCATCTTTTAAAATGCGTGACATGGTTCTGGGTGCTATCTTCATCTCCCGAGATAAAATCTTTTGCTTTCGGACAGGATTTCTTCGAATTCTTTCCCTTACTGCTTTGACCACCATTTTCGTACGAACACTACGTGGACGGCCAGATCTTTTTCTGTCACAAACAGAGAAGGTCTCATTGTACCTATTAATAGCCCGGTACACAAACATTTGACTAATACCAAGCGTATGGAGAGTTTTAAAAATTACATTCGGCTCCATACCAACTTTGTGTAATGCAATCACAGCGATTCGGTTTTCTTTATCACCCCACTCCATTTTAATATAGCAAAATATTGTACAATGTATTGGCGCCAAAATTAGAAAATACAATGAACAATCGTATAAAAATGACAGATTCCAAATTCAAATGTAATATCTTTCTTATTTTTAATTGTAACAGTATTTATGGCCAGACTATGTATTAATAATTACATGAAAGACGCCTTACAAACGCGTCCTCTTTTAATTAGGGGGAGAATGATAATTAATTATCTACACACACATAACATTATATTTTACCTAATTAATTAATTACGAAATTTGATATTATGGTGAACATGGGGCTGATTTGGGCCTTAATATTAAGAACAACAGAAAAACAGACAGCCATTTGGGCAGAAAAGTTCTGGAATTGTGGCCTTATACTGAAAGTGGGAAGAACCCCCACACGGTGGACAAACGACCAAGTAGAGACGGCGCGGCGGAACACCAATATAAATATTTCTCACACATTCACACAACGCCATCTAGTCCCAAACTAAGCAAAGCTTGTACTATGGGTACTAGACAACTGTAACAAATAAAGCATATTATAGTATACAAGAATATATTAATGATAAAACTTAAAAACCGAAATTCCCTAAGAAAAATATAAGTACTTGTATATAAAAAAATAAATAAAAAATAAAAAATTAATATTAATACTTAATTGAATTTTTTTTTATTTAATTTAATTTTATAAATAAAATAAAAAAGTTAATAAATAAAAATTAATAAAAAATAATAGAAAAAGATGAATTAAATAGTAGTAAGTTTTAGATAAAGTAAGTAAATATTGTAATTTGGTGGCCACGCTTCCTCTCTTCTACGTTTGCCTTACCCGACAGGGTCCATAAATGTGCTTTTTACCTATGTACTACATCTTTGTAAATCTTATGGTGTGCAATAAACGAATTGAGTATTAACATACTTAAATACTTTTGTTTTTTGTAAATACATACATATTATCCTAATAAATATGATTATAAACAAGTATAAATATTATCATCTACTATAATTATAAAAATAAGTCGGGATTTCCTTCCTGACGCTATAACTCCAGAACGCACGAACCGATTTCCTTGGTTTTGGCATTCGTTGGAAAGGTCTCGGGCTCCGTGAGGTATATAGCAAAGAAAATTCAGGAAAAATTTTAACAGAAAAGCGGGAAAATAATGCCCGTGCGAAGCCGGGACAGGCCGCTAGTTTCAATTTTATAAAAAATGAGCACTAATTTCTATACAAATCGACTGTCTAGCAAGATATTTGATGGCCTAATATCATTTCACTAAACGAGAAGCCTAATCTCACCAATTCGGGATGTAATGAGGCATTAAAAAGCTGTACCAAGAAACTGTTTAGAACTAATGTATTTTAAACAAAAATACTTAAGCAATTTTAACGAATTATGTTTGAATAAAGCTGCTTACTCTTTTATGTGAAAAGTAAAATGAGGTGTTTTATTTTATCGGATTTTATAGAGCTCACCAAAACATTTTTCGTCATAATATTCTTCAAATATCAAGCAAGGTGGTATTTATCTTCTGAGGAGTACTAATTGATTTACAATGGTTACTTTTTTTAATAAATTTAAAAATGAATTTTAGTAAAAATAAAAAAAAATCTTTCTATACCGACGCGACGACCTAGTTATACCGGTGAGGACCGTGTTCTAGGGCACGTGTTGGGAGAGAGGCCTATGTCCAACAGTGGGCTGCAATAGGCTTATTGATTTATTTACCTAATTAAGACGGCGCGGCGGGAAATTAAACGATGAGGAAGGCACTGGAACTCACAAGGTGGCAATATTTAGAGGAGTACTGTGTCAAGCAGTGAACGTCAATTGGCTAAAAATTATGATGATGATAATGATTATTTTTTCTTATTTTAAAATGCGAAACTTTTAAAAGATTTTGTTTTACTGAAGAATAATTTACAATTATTTAATTTTCTCATGCTGCTAGTGGTTTTGGCTATATTTTATGGCCGGCCGCCTGCCTAACGCCAACCTCCCTTGGAAATGCTGTTGTTGGTGGTTTACCCCCAACCAAGAGGTTGACCCGAGGTGCTAGGTGATAGGCACTAGGTCGTCGTATCCCTTAGTACTCTTACGACACTCACGGGAGGAAATGAAGCAGTCCTATTATAACGACCAAAGAAACGATGGATGGATTGTGTGAAAGAAGATAGGGCTGCAAAGAGTGTTACTTGTGAGATGACGTCCGATAGGGAAGTATGGAAGAAGAAGACATGCTGCGCCGACCCCAAATTAAATTGGGATAAGGGCAGGGGAATGATGAGTTTACTAATTACCTTCATTTTGCAAGGTAATATCAGAAGCAATATCAATTGGTAATCACATTAAAATTAAATAATCTTTTACTATAAGAAATTAACGCTTGCTATATACAAATACATACATTAGCTCATTACCCTTTAATGTAACGTTGTTGTTAAAAGCCTTCCTTTGGCACCCTTCCTCTCCCTCCGTTAAGGTCGTTTTTAGATAAATTTAAATTCGTTTATCTCGGTTTATTGTTGTGTGGAAGAATAATACCGTATCCTTTTTAGGTGTAATTTCATTTGAACTGAATAAAATAATATTATGTTACTTCTGTGTTTTCATGAGAGTTTAACACTGTAAAAGCGTAAGTGATATTAGTTCATTTTTCACGGTTAGGTATTAATAATATTTACCTATTATAAAATTCAAAATATTTATTAAAATATTTAATTTTGTTTACAAGTCTTGTTGTCTTGTATGTATGTCTAGTAACTACCAGCTATAGCACAAGGGTATTAAGCCTAGATGGCATTATGTGTAAAACGTTTCACCGTTGATACAAATTTGACTGCAAGTATTATTAGCAAGGCCATAGAATCTATACAAAATGTTACTTCAGTAACAATAGAGTCAAAATTGATAACTGCTGTCGAAATATTCATTTAAAACCTCGAAGCGATATAACTTTGCTTCAATACAAAGATAGGATCTCTAAAGCGGGCTCGGTAAAGTTTGAGTAGCTGATAACATCAAACTAAACCTGGCTGTAGAGAATCAACTAAGCCTGATACCTGGCTATTTAATCTTTGGATTAACTAGTAAAAGTACTCATTGAATTTAGTTTATGTTAAATTGATTTTAAAGAGTGAACTTGCGGGATTATATTTCTTATCAGTTGGTTTTTCTCTATGTTTTTTGTTTGGTTACTGTCAAAATAAAAAGTGTCGCTATCGCTACGTCATATTTTACTCCGAATTTCAATGAAAAGGTGACCAAGTAACGTTGATTAAGGTTATTGAGACTTGAGACTGTTTTGCGGTAAAGTTAGTTATAAGTTATTGTGTTTTTTCTTTTTGTAAATGTGTTATTGTCTAGCTTTACTGAGAATAAATTGTTTTTCCTTCTTTCTTTCTTTTTTTTTTTTTTTTTTTCGTGTAGATAGTATAGTACCGAAATTTATAAGTATGTTTAACCGTTACCTAGAACTCATAGGACAAGCCTGTTTAAGTCTAGATAGTGTCACGTGTAAAATATTTCAGCATAAATAAATGCAAACTTGACTGCAAGTATTAGATTATAGCAAGGCCATAGAATCAATACAAAATGTCATTCGGAACTGCCGTGCATGCAAAAATACAAAAAAATAAAAATTGTGTTATTTATTTATCTGTGGTTCATTAGGCAAGGAATTTAATTGGAAAATAAAAACTGCAAATAAACAAAACAAATTAAACATAACTGATGAATCAAAATTCCATCAAATATTATGATCACATAGATAGTTACAAAAGTTCATTAACCTAACAGATACAAATACATAAAATTTGAGAACAAAGGAATGAACTAAACTTATAAAACTGAAGGTATTTTACGAGGTGAAAAATCTCTACAGATATAAGTACTTTCTCTGAGGAATGAGAGCTGGTTTATGAGGAGCATTCCAATAAAAATACACTACGACTGTGAGTCTGTCGAACAAATTGGAAAAAGGTATTTCTTGTCAAACAATAGGTACTTCTCCGATTTCCGAGTGATGCTCTAAAAATAAATAAAGGAATCGGATTAGAAAATTTAGATTAATATTGCTGTTTATTTGCTTCTTGTTTGTTATTAGCCTTACAATGAGAGTAATAGAATAGAATACAATAATCATTTATTTGTCAGAACATGGTATACATGTTATTGCAAGGTGTTGATATTATAGGTACATGAGACGTTCACATGGTCGGCCTGGTCAAGGCGTACAAAAATTAGGTTATATACCTGTAGATTAACATAACATTAAAAACTATACAATTCAATAATAACAATAGGATATACGTAATAAAGATGTCACTAGATTTAATTTATTTATGCATGCATATTCAATGAATGATATCCAGATACTGAAATAATCCGTTATCCGTGTGGTGACGATATCCGTGTGGTGACGGATTAAGAATATAATATGTCACCACCCCATCTCATCCCATGGGTGTCGTAAAAACCGACTAAGGGACTATTCGTGAATATTATCTAAACGAAATAAAAAGAAGGAAAACTTGAAATTAAACCCTATACCAATCCGTTTGGCCAGCGTGGTATTAGTAGTCCAAGTATCCCTCCGTAACAGGAGGAGGCCCGTCCCTGCAGTGGGATAATAATGGGCTGATAAGATAAGATAAGACTGAAATAAAGGGTTTGCCTTTTACTTTTCTGGTGACTGGTGATAATATTAAGCTTATGTAGCACATAAGTCAACTTTAAAAAAAAGGAAATTGCAACTCAATTTTTACCTAACTGTAATTTCTATATTTTTATATATTTTTTAATTTTTATATTATTAATGTAGTCTATTTATAAGTCTTCTATAGTCTTTTTATTACAATTAACTAGGCTCCATTTTATTGTATTAACGAAATTACCCTAGTCAGTACCCATCACTTGGCCGATTTGAATGCATGAGGGTCCTGGTTCAGCTGATTCCCGAAGTACAGTGGCCCATCTGGTGTCATCAACCATTAGTATAAAATTGCTATGTACTTAATAAAAAGTGACAAGCCGTTATCAAAGTAATGTGGAAGCACTTTACGCTATAAAGTTCCTCGAGAATACTTTATAGCCGTCACACAGAATAAGGCCAGACACTGTTCTCTTGGTAGTAAATGTAAGATAAGTAAACAAGACTTTTCTGATTCTCGTAAAAATAATAAATATTATGTTATATTCGATCGTTGTTCCGATAGTACTTTCGGTAAATAGACTTATTCCAAAGAGCATCATCAACATCTAAGGAGACTCGCGATTGGCAGTTGGATCATAGGTCTGATGCAGAAGGCAGTACTGCTCGACACGGCACGCATTGTGAGGAGGTTCCTATCTCTGGAGCCCTAACAAGCACCAGTAGCGTGATCCTTGTATCCGATGCTGGTAGGTCTCCTTTTTTATATTTTTAAATGTGTTTTAAAAACTATATAATTTTGTTTAATATTTATATTTATAAATGGAAAATATTGTAAAAAATTATCTTGTTACCAAATTGTTAAAACATAAAACGCTGCAGAATTAACCAAAAGACTTTCCTTGTTAAAACTTCAGGACTGTTCTGCTCAACTTTTTCTTTAAATACTTTGTATCTAATTAGCATATCGCATACATTATAACGAGTATCATAATGTTACCTAGAGTTCTCTCAAACGGGTGTATGTTTAAACTTTTTGTTAGATAACAATGTTGTAATGAATGCAGATCTTCTTTTCAAATTAAATTCGTAGAATAATCTGCTTATGTAAATGTATGAGATATTTTTCGAAGGCATTGGAGCGGAGTTTGTTGTGTATGTGTTATTTTGATTTCATATATTTTTTTAGCATTTACGCACAAAAATGTTAAAATGATTCGCATATAAATATGGATCTGTTGTTAAAATGGGCGCCATTTTACTTGTTAACTTTTTCACAAAATAACTACTTTACTTAAAAACTTTATTGGGTCTCTTTTTTTTAATTTTCCTAGTGCTTTTTGTCTTTAGGTATTTTTACAATTGATGTTTGAAAGAAAACTGTTTTATAGTTCAAATCAAACTAAGAGTTAGAAAAAAAGATCAATACATTTAAAAAAGGACATATTTTCTAAATACCTGATTTTATTTTGTTACAAATGAAAGAGTACCTTAAAATCAAATCAAATAAAGACCATTAATTCAGTCAATTTCAAACTCAGTATGGCTAATTTTCCACATAAGTAACCAAACAATGAATAACGAATCAAGTGACCTAAATAAAAAGCTCAAACATATTAATTTCATTTGTTATTGTAATTTAAAACAAAACAAACTTCGAAATCAAACAATTGAGGTTCCTTACCAATTATAATTTACTCAACAAATTGAACCCCTTTCTATCTATTTAAGACCCTCAATCATTGTACTCTAATCCAAACCATGTGACATAACGGACCCCAAGATTTTAAATGAAACCAATTCCGATTACTGAAGGCACATCATTAGATTTCAGATAAGGAAACGATTCCAATTATAGAAGCTATTCTCGAAACAATCGAAATCAATGTCTATTTGCTTTGAGTTCAATAGCATAATAGAGTCTTTGAAAAAAAGTTAACTACAATACACAGTCGTTACCTCAGGCTCCTCGAGAATTGACCTCGTTTGTAGGCGGTACCTTTATCTATAATAATACTAAGATGTAATAGTTGTTTTAGATATACAATTGTATTGTGTTTCCCTTATTTTCCATTGATAATTTTAAACCATTATTTTAACGTAGTATAGGACGCCCCCTAGCTAGGTGGACCGACAACCTCATAAAGGTATTTGGGTCGAACTGGATGTGGAAGGCGCAGGACCGAGTTCTGTGGCGCTTATTGGGAGAAGCCTATGTTCAGCAGTGGACTGCAATAGGCTAGTTGATTGATTCAATCAATCAATCAGTTGATTGATTACTGAGTTTGAAATTGACTGAATTAATGGTCTTTATTTGATTTGATTTTAAGGTACTCTTTCATTTGTAACAAAATAAAATCAGGTATTTAGAAAATATGTCCTTTTTTAAATGTACTGATCTTTTTTTCTAACTCTTAGTTTGATTTGAACTATAAAACAGTTTTCTTTCAAACATCAATTGTACCTCACATGTTATGATGTATTATAATATCCTAAAATAATAAGAGAGATAATACAATATTTAGAGGTCTCGGGGTCGATTCCCGCTCAATGATAATGTGTGTGTGCATGGCATAATTGATTGCATTAATCTAAGTGTTTTAAAAACTATGTTTATCTATTACCCAGTGACCTAAGATACAAGTTCTGCTTACCTTGAGACTTGATAGCGTAGTGTTATGGCGTAATTATGTTATTTATCACACGTGACATCAAATCATATTATATTATCTCATCAAAATCATAATACATCTTGTAATAATTGTAATATTATAGTAGTAAATATATTGACGACCTCTGTGGCGTAGTGGCTATATAACATGACTGCTACGCAGAGGTCTCGGGTTCGATTACCGCTCAATGCTAATCTTTGTATGCATGAACATGATTGCTTGCATTGGTCTGGGTGTTTTCTTTGTATTCACAAATAAAAAAAAATCTATACCTATATGTATATCCGTTGTCTAGTACCCATAGTACAAGCTCTGCTTAGTTTGGGACTAGATGGCGTTGTGTGAGTGTGTGAGGAATATTTATTTATTTATTCATCACATTAGGAATAAGTCCTATAATCTCGTCCGAAACTAACCAGTTTTTACTTTTTTCTTTAACATTTGATTTTCATTAAAACCTAATAAATCACTCCCAAGAATGTACATTACCAAAATATTATTGTAACATAAAGTTTAGGGACTTACTAGATATGCGAATGAAAGAGCCCGAAGACCTCTAAAGGCTTTTCTTCATCCTGATTACCTGTACGACAAAAGCAAATCTCAAATAAAGAAACGGTCCCATACAAAATACTAAGCTCGTAATTTATCATGCACTAGCTGATGTCTTCGACTTCGTCTTCGTATTTTGGACAATTTATCTTTATAAATTAGCCTATATATTATTCTGATGTATATTATTATTATTTATTTATTTAAGGCTTACCAACTAAAATACATACTAAGCAACTATTACAGAATATGAAAACAACAATACATGTATGATTTTAAATTACAGGTTAGCACAACATTTGTATTATCACTATTTTAATTCAGATCAACAAGGACAGCGACAACCATTAATCCATAAAAATTTTAAAAGTAAAAAGTAATGTTAAAAGTAAAGTTATATAGGTACAACAAAATATACTAATAGGCCAAAAAAAAACATAAACATAAATTAGGCACAATCCAAAATCTCAAAAGTTTAATACAAATTAAACATACATTCATTTATTACTGAACTTAATGTGACCGCACTTTTTAATTTTCTTTTAAAAGACTCTATATGTGAAGAGAACACATCGATATCAAGCTTGTAAAATATTTGATTACACTTCTTTAAAATATATGACATAGCTGTATTACTGCCATATTTATTACGACTAGACCTAATAAAGAAAGGCTTAAAGTTAACCATTATTTGATATATTCGTCCGTGTGGTGACGGAGTAAGAATACAATATGTTACCACCGCATCTCATCCCGTGGGTGTCGTAAAAACCGACTAAGGGACTATCCGTAAATATTATGTTTACGAAATCAATAGAAGGAAATCTTAAAATTAAACCCTATACCAATCCGTCTGGCCAGCGTGGTATTAGTAGACCAAGTATCCCTTTGTCACGGGAGAAGGCCCGTCCCGGCAGTTGAACATTAATGGGCTGTTATGATGATGATGATTATTGATATTTTATGCAGCATTTGTCTTATTTGAGTTTCTACTGATCTTTTTCAGCGTATATCGAATGCTAAGCTCATTTTCTTTGCTAAATTTTTGTTGATCGAAGTGTATCAGCTATATCATTGTAAAGTTTCATTTAGATCCATTCAATAAGTGAGTAGTATTTTTTCTTTTTCTGTGGTCTGTGTCGGCTTTATACCATTCCCGCTTTTTCAAACATGGGGACTTTTAGAAGCATTAATTTAACGTACACAACCAGACACAGGAAAATTATTTGTAAATCGCACAACAATTTATCATACGTAGGATTTGAACCCGCGACCTCGTGCACACCAGCCGCTTAAGCAACCGTTCTGCCACCAAGGCAGTAAAGTTTCATTAAAATCCATTCAGCAGTTTTTACGTAAAAGCGTAACAAACATCCATACTTAAAAACTTTCGCATTTATATGATACACATTAATAAAATTACTCTTACAGGTGTGCTTATCCGTCTATGCATTTATCTCTGTCAAAGCCTAAGTACATGACAGCATTCTAACGAAATTCACGTCGTGTAATTAATGTTTTATGGCTTTACGTGAAATGTTTTCTGTGTGGTGAAATTGTTAAGAGTTTTAAATCTTACCAACCCCTTTTTAGGATTATGGGTGTTGTTAATCATGGTTCAAGGGGTATTTGAGAAACACAGTGCTTCTTAGACATAAAAAAGTTGGCATAAAACTCTAGTTACCCTGTACTATAGGAGGAAAAAATAGGTTTGCAAGGTGATATGACTCTCTGGTGATAGGCCCTCTTGGTATCATTGCTATGGCCCCTTAATCAGTCACTAGCGTAATAAATTTACCCCCTTACTCATAAACGCCTCTTAAACTTAATCACTGTTTAGCGAGATTTTTATTAGGAAAACCAACCTTATACCAAACAAAACCGTAAGATAAATTCTTACGGTTTTGTTTGGTATAAGGCTAATCGATTGACTAAAATTTAAGCTAATCAATTGACTAAAATTTAAGAGGCGTTTATAAGTAGTGAGTAAGTGAGCGGGAATCGAACCCGAGACCTCTACGTATCAGTCGTGTTATATAACCATTACGCCACAGAGGGTGTCATTCAAGTAATTTAACTAAGTTTCTCTTTATTGTCATACTTTTGCAAACTAAGCACTGCTGCATAATATTCTTACATTTTTTAGAGTGTTTTCTTTAGTTACCTTAATAACAAAAGCCACGTTCCATCTTTATATAAACTTTAATAATATTACACATTTTAACAACATATTATTATGCAAAGCGTGTCTTGAGAATGTAGCCTGCAGTGTTGAAAAGTGTTTCACATTTTATAAGGACAAAGCTAAAAGATGCATAAGGAATAACTCGTGGCGAATTTTAAATATGTCTCAAACATTAATGTGCTTTATAGTAAAAGAATAACATAGTATTTAGATTTATTCAACTGCAGTTTATTTTTATGACTGCCTGTTACTTAGTCTTAGTACGTTCTATTTAAAAAAAATATGCATACAATTCATTTCTACAAATCAAACAGTCATAATAATATTTTACACACAAATATTTGGCTTATCCGTGTGGTGACGGAGTAAGAATACAATATGTCACCACCCCATCTCATCCCATGGGTGCCGTAGAAACCGATTATGGGAATGGGACTATCCGTGAATGTTATCTGTACCTACGAAATAAAAAGAAGGAAAACTTGAAATTAAACCCTATAACCGTCTGTCCAGCGTGGTATTAGTAGGCCAAATATCCCTCACGGAAGGAGGCCCGTCCCTGCAGTGGGACATTAATGGGCTGTTATGATGATGATGATGATATATTTGGCATATGTGGGTGTAGGTTCAATATTTCCTAAACCTATTGCGTACAAAACATAATATTATTATCCCAAAAATATATTTATACGGCATATTAAAAAGAAATAAACACGTCTAAAACGTAAATACCAAAAAGTACAGCCACTTTGACGGTACAAAACGACACTAAAGATACAGAGTCTTTTGTGAACTCCCAAAGGAGCTCAAGACAAAAGATTTATAAGCAAGGTTGAGTTTATTTCCTCCTGTATTAAAAATGATTAAATGAATAATGTTCTTGGATTTTAGATCTGTCATGGTAAATCTGTTTTTGTTAAGAAATATGGAGATAAACTTATTACTGTCATCCTATATAGGTATTTGAATGTTTTAGAATGAGATAAAAATAGAGATAAGTATGAATCGTAATAGGTAGGGAAAATGTATTTTCGTATTTTGACCCCGATTATGAATTCGGGTGAAGATGCAAGTTTCCTCCAATCGGGACAAAGTATTCGGGGAAAACTGGGAATAGACCATTTTTAGTGGCAGTACTGAATGTAACTGGTTACTTACTTAAACGTTCAGATTCTAAAAATGTTTTTTTTGGCGTGTTTAATAGCTAGGTAGTTTGTGAAAAAGATAATTAAGACTCTCGAGATGTCTTTTTTAACTTTTTTCGAACTGCATGTTTATTTTTCAATAGGCTTAGATCCAGTCTTATTATAACTGTATCATTAGGTATTACAATAACTATACAGAAAGATCTACTACATCTTAATTTGATGTCAATCTACTATTGTTGATAAACTAACAACATTAGGATAGATCGATTGATTCGATTAGTAACAATTATATCAAATGGCATTCGAATTAACAGCAATCGTTCCGTAGACTAATCGAGTACTTAATCAATCACTTAACTTCACTTGTATCGGCCAAGTTATCTGTAAACATACTAACAAATCTTTGTTGGTAGCTAACGAGACGTAATTTTTGCGATAATGTCGCTTATGGGTCATGTCATAAGGTACATGCATACTTGCGTAAATTTACGCCATGTTTCTAATGAGTCTCCGTGTGGGGACAGAGTAAGAATACAATATGTCACCACCCCATCTCATCCTATGGGTGTCGTTTAAACCGACTAAGGAACTATCCGTGATTATTATCTTTACGAAATAAAAAGAAGGAAAACTTGAAATTAAACTCTATACCAATCCGTCTGGCCAGCGTGGTATTAGTAGGCCAAGTATCCCTCCGTCATGAGAGGAGGCCCGTCCCTGCAGTGGGACATTAATGGGCTGTTATGATGATTCTAATGAGGGTAGGCAGAGCCAGCTGAGTACCATGTACTACGACCTTTACAAACTTTTTTACTTCGTCTACATTCATATCTTTTATTAAATGCTTGTCGTAAAAAGCGTTTCTACAAGATGCGTTTCATCATAACAGCCCAATAATGTCACACTGCAGGAACGGGCCTCCTCCAGTGACGGAGGGATACTTGGCCTACTAATACCACGCTGGCCAACGAATTGGTATAGGGTTTAATTTCAAGTTTTCCTTCTTTGTATTACGTAAAGATAATATTGACGGATAGTCCCTTAGTCGGTTTTTACGACTCCCATGGGATAAGATGGGGTGGTGACATATTGTATTCTTACTCCGTCACCACACGAATATGCGTTTATAGTCACTTTATTATGAGAATTATTGCTTCACATTTAGGTACAGATATACTGTATATATGACAGTGCAGAATAATAAATAATATAATATTCATTACTATCTACGTTTAACAAATAAAGTTGATACATCCACAAGAACAAATTATTTTCAATAATTTATTTCACACCAAATTAAAACTAAAATATAAAGCTTATAAATGCCCGTTAGTTAGACACTACCGTAACCAAACTTCTCATGACATTAAATGTCACTTTGACACTTAACACAAATAACCCATTTGGAGAGACTCAGATGTTCAAGTTGTGTAAATAAACCTAATTCCTAAATCCATAAGCTTACCAGAAACTGTCATTAGGAAACTGTACGGACTTACAAACTCCTTTGTGAACATGTACAACCCTTTTAAAATTTTCACTCCAAGAACTACTTGTAGTTTGCGTGAGACTTGCATACAAAAGACGCAAATAGGTAATGTCCTTATTAAGTTTTCTACAGGGTTTAAATGCCTGCGCATACGAGGTACAATTTTTTAGCATAGTAGACTATAAAATGTCTCAATCCATGTTCGAGGTAAACTTAGCACACAGTTGCAAAGCTGCCTAGAAAGGTTTATGCCTTTTATTTTGTCAAGTTTTTTTTTAAAAAGTAAGTAGTTAGAACAATCCTCGTCGTGTGGTGATGGAGTAAGAATACAATATGACACCACCCCGTCTCATCCCATGGGCGTCCCTTGTTATCTTTACGAAATAAAAAGAAGGAATACTTGAAATTAAACCCTATACCAATCCGTCTAGCCAGCTTGGTATTAGTAGGCTAAGTATCCCTCCGTCACGGGAGGAGCCTGTCCCTGCAGTGGGACATTGATAGGCTGTTATGATGATAATTTAGTCAAGTTTTACTTTAAAAGTTAGAAGGAATACTTGAAATTAAACCCTATACCAATCCGTCTAGCCAGCTTGGTATTAGTAGGCTAAGTATCCCTCCGTCACGGGAGGAGCCTGTCCCTGCAGTGGGACATTGATAGGCTGTTATGATGATAATTTAGTCAAGTTTTACTTTAAAAGTTAGTAGTTACAACGTCACTTAGTCTTCTTTTACCACACTCTCAGGGTGGAATAGAATGATGACTCCCCGTAACCTAAGACCATCATGACAGAGAAAGATTGCTTACATATTTTTTTGTCCTTCAAAAAGATCCCTCACAACTATAGAAGTAGAACTCACACAATGGATTTAAAGTACCTCGTATGAAGAATCCTCCGGACAACTACGGACATCGATCGTTCCGGCTAGACAAAGGACATGACAACACAATGTAGTCTGAGAAAATCTGTTTCAGGAACGTGAGCTTTACTAGATTTCCAAGCTTTAATGTCCATACACTTTAATATACGTTCATGGCAATTTATAAGAACTAAAATATTTTATGTGCATAATTTCATCATAACAGCCCAATAATGTCCCACTGCAGGTACAGGACTCCTCCCGTGATGGAGGGATACTTGGCCTACTAACACCACGCTGGCAGACGGATTGGTATAGGGTTTAATATCAAGTTTTCCTTATTTTTATTTCGTAAAGATAATATTCACGGATAGTCTCTTAGTCGGTTTTTACGACACCCATTGGATGAAATGGGGTGGTAACATAATATTGTATTCTTTCTTCGTCACTACATCGTCAGAGAAAGATTGCTTACGTATTTTTTTGTCCTTCAAAAAGATCCCTTACAACTATAGAAGTAGAACTCACACAATGGATTTAAAGTATACCTCGTATGAAGAATCCTCCGGACAACTACGGACATCGATCGTTCCGGCTAGACAAAGGACATGACAACACAATGTAGTCTGAGAAAATCTGTTTCAGGAACGTGAGCTTTACTAGATTTCCAAGCTTTAATGTCCATACACTTTACTATACGTTCATGGCAATTTATAAGAACTAAAATATTTTATGTGCATAATTTGATAATGAAATATTCTCATATAAAATGTAGTAAAATAAGTGTTTATTTTTATTTTATTTTATTTATTTATGGACAACCAACAAGACATACACAGGATTCACTTAACAAAAATAGTGTAAAGTGTTGATTGCAGAGGAAATATAACCAGACTTTCTCAAACTAACTAACGAAAACAATAGGCGAGTTAGGTTAGGACTTTTTTTTAATTTAATAATGAGGATATAAGGATATTCATAGTTAAGTTAATACTACCTACTCATTTTAATAATACTCTGAGATTATTGTCCTCTGCAAAAAAGTCCATCGTCTGCGCACGCCTTAAGCTAGGCAAATTAAGACGTCAACATAAAGGTGACGGCGTAAAAGAAAGTGGCTGTAATTTGAACGAAGCTAGCAATGAAGGCACGCAATTATCACAGTCGTCCTATTGAGATTGGGGCCATTAAACCAGCAATAAATGTTATGTCTAGTGTTGTAGGGGACAAAGTACTTATTGTTAATTTTACGTAGTTTTGTACTTTTGAAGTACAAACAAGAGTATTTAAGCTTGAATTAAATTTGAATAAAATACGTTTATTTTCTTTGTTCATGTTTTTTATGTACGGATTTTAATTGAGGGAAAAGTAATTGCATAAGAGGGTGTTGTACAAAACAATTATTTGTACTGAGCACAAATTATTACTTTGAATCTGGAAGCATTTTTCTGGAAGGATGGAGATCTATAGTACAGGCCTAGGCTTAGTTTAGACTCCGGATCTCCCACAAATTACTTGATAACTTGTTTTACCTTTCTGTCAACTGTATCTATACATGTTATTTGTGGTGATGAATAAATGTTTTTATTATGTTTTTTATTACTTTGTTTTCATTAATTTCATGTCTGCAAAATTTCCGCAATACGCCAATGTGGTGTCAAACCTTCCTATATTTTTACCAACCACGGGCAGAAACAGAATGATGACACTATATCAGTCAGAGATGAATTCACGCCCTATTTGATGTATACTTCATACCCAAGACCCTTTTAACCTCCTACAACACACCAACTAGCTGTTCGGCCCTGTTACGACAAAACACTGCAACCCGGGTTACAGCGTTTTGTCGTAACATGATTCAAAATAATCTGCTGCATGTTAGTTAGCTACTAGTTCAATCAAAATTTCAATATCACTTTTTCTTACTGAAATATTCTAAATAACATTTTACTGCAACCCAAAATTTCAACTAAATATATTGACAAAACGCTGCATGCTAGACTGCAGCGTTCTACCGAAATTGTAGCGAGCGGCGAACGTCTTATTATTTTAGCATAACGCTGCAAACTCGGGTTGCCGCGTTTTGTCAAAATAACAAACGAAAACTTACTAAGCAATTGATTTAAAGTTAATTACACAGTTTAACTACGTACAAATGGCTATCGGTTTCGGTTTTCGGTACGTTTGGGAATTGGCTTATTTACTGTAGATATGCAGAAATGTATAACCATGCCAAAATTGTATATTATAATATGTAAGTAATAAAGATTTCTTCTTTAGCAGAAAATTAAATTTGTTTAATGAAACTTTTGCCAGTATAGGTAAAGGAAATAAAGCAGTGACGACTATATTGTGGCACGAAGGTGAATCTGGCCGAAGCAACAGTATGTTTTATTTATAAAAAAAAACTCTGTAGAGATTATAAAAAAATAGTTTTATACGCAGAAATTGCAACACCCAAACATTTGACATGATCTTGGTATTGTTCATGTTCATTTTAAGACCTACTTGTTGAGAGACTCTGAGGCCCCCGAGCATTGTGTTTAGGTCTTCCACGGTTTAGGCCATGACCACAATGACATCGGAAAATTAGAGATACGTGATATACTCACCATTGATATTGATGCTAAGTCCGTCCTAGTTCAAGAGCCTGAAGGCATCTTCCAGCGTAGCGGTAAACAGTTTCGGAGAAATAACATCCCCCTGTCTCACTCCTCGTTGCAGCTGGTTAGGCCTCGAACGTCAATCTTGAAGACTGACCGACATTGAGGCGTTTATATATAAACACTGCAACACTTAAAGGTGCCGATAGTCAATTTAGCACCGTTGGAGAGTGGAGAGTCCGTAACACTGCCCAAGTCTCGATAGAATTGACAGCTTCCTCATAGTCAACAAACGCCAATCATAGAGGCTAGTTATACTTATTGCACTTCTGTATAACTTACCGCAGCGTATGAATGTGGTATTAAAGCCCTTTCGGGAACCGGCTTCTTCGGGAGGCTGGAAATCGGCCAGTCTACGTTCGAGACGATTCGTGATGACTCTCGAGAACCATTTGTAGACGTGACTCAGAAGAGTGAAGTGTCCGTAATTCTGATCACAGACACATCACTCTTCAAGATTAGCACCACCACACCTCTTTCTCCTACGCCTTTGGCGTTTTTCCCGAGAGTAATGACGGAATTAAATAGCTTCTGAAGAGCCCGATTCTCTACCGGCCTTCAGCATCTCGATTGTGATTCCGTCATCCTCCGGCGCCTTGTTGTTCTTCAGTTGTTGGAGAACATCACTAATCTCACACAGACTGACGTCCAGAATTGCGTCAGTATGGTGTTGCATTAATCTAGCGCTGGTGAATTCTATCTCAGTTTTTGTGACAATATCAGGACAAAGCCAGGTCCACTTACGGCAGTTACGCTTCTTGAAGAAGTAGTTCATCATAATAGGTCCCTCCCTTTCCATGAAGTTCGCAAGCATTCGGCCCTGTGGATTTCTTCGTCCATACCCAAAAAACCCACTATCAACTTCCAGAGCCCAGCTTCGCGTGACCACGGTGTATTGGATATGTATGTATGGCCTAGGAAATATCCTCATACATCTCTTTCACCTCATTGTCGGCATGAGCTGATGTGGGATCGTAAACCTGTATTACCAACGAATATCGTTTGGTAATTCTGACGAGCAGGTACGCTACCCTTGAAGACACACTCTCGATCTTCACTACGTTATTTACGATTACGATTACGACTTATGGACGAAAAACCCGACACCACCTTGAAACTGTTGGTCGCCCTCCCGGAAATAGAGCAGGTTACCGGACTTCCGATAAGCCGACGATATCCCACCGTAACCTGTTCAATTCTTCCTCTAGTTCTACGACCTTCTCATTGGTACGGAGTGTGGCGCGTTGTATATTGCCAGGGCCAAAGATCAGTTGTTTTGTAGCCTGACCTCCCCCGGAGATTCTTCGCTCCCCCTACTTTTTGTGTGTTATCATTTTGAGGGGTTTGTTGGCCTACTAAGAAGAACACACCAAAAGGTATTTCTCAAAAAAATAAAGATGATTTAAAAGATTTATTAAAATTTATAGCCACGTCCAGGCACCACTTTTATTATAATTTAACAGTCAATGTTAACATAACTAAAGATTTAGATGAGACTTCAGAAATATTTATATTTGAAACACCAGTAAGCTCAGTGTTTTTATTTAAATTTTATCCTAACTTATTATTTTCTTCCTATACTTATCACAACAAAACGCGGTAAGCTCAGGTTGCATCGTTATTTGACAATACTGTCGCTTACTGGCCAATACATGTTATCGTAACAAAACAATTTTTCTTAAATTGTGAGGTTTCTAATCAAAATTTGATAATGTTATGTTCTAATGAAAGTTAGCAAACACTAATAACAAAAATTTAAAAAAAAAATCAAACGCCTATCTATACTAGATGTAATTTGGTAACGAGTTGAATATTAAAACTTAAAACCGCGTTTTCTGAAACTTGCCACTTCAAAGTTTACAGCATTTTGTCGTAACAGGGCCGTGTTAGTATAAATTAGTAAAGTTATAACATTTATTTAAAACTCATAATGTGATCTTAACACACAATCGTAAACTTGCAAGGTCTTACCGTACCTTAACATTAACGCTAGCATAAAGGTAAACCTGGTCATATTATACACATATTAACAGTTATACAAACAACCTAAGTATACCCTAATATCTTAAAAACATTACTTAGTGTCTCTTATCTTTGTACCTAGCATTTAATACTTAAGATTTTGACCGCTAAGGCGTACACTGTGGTCTAGAATTCGATCTCGATGCAGGACAATTGCTTTTACGATTTATAAATGGTTGTCTTAACCTTAGGTTAGGTTAGGTTGACGTAGGATTTGTCTTGACTTTCCAGGATATATTTCTGCGCAGGATAATAACTTTGTAGTTTTAAAATTCTTGACTTGTAGGTAGGTACTTTTTGTTCGTTATGCAAGACTATTTACAATTCCTATCTAAATGTCTTAAATAATTTCATAACTTGATAACCTATACCGCATTTTTATAACGGTAAAAATAGTGTGATATTGCCAGCACCTTTGTGGATGTTCGAATACAACTTCTACATTTTTTATCGCCCATGAAAAAGAAAATATTCGCAAAACAATGTCTTCAAACATAACACACAGATTTAATCTACCAAAAAACAGCAATAAAACCATTGTCCGCGTATTTCATAGCCACAAAAACAGACAGTAACAGTAAATCAAGTGTCCACTATCATACCTGTACCTTTAAGGTCCGGAGCCCATTAATTGCCGGTGGCACTGGTCTACTCAACTTGTAGAGATCCTTATACTCAACTTGTAGAGATCCTTATACTCAAAACTTTTATATTGTCAGTTGAGGTTTGCTCGTGTATGGTTAATTACTGTATAATAATATTACTATGCTAAAACAACACCCATTAAGGCAACAGGATAATATAACTTTTAGAAATAATTGGTAGGTTAAGGATGCTTCATAATCGTCCACACAACGTCACTCAGTCCCGAACTAAACAGAGCTTGTACTGTGGGTACAGTCACGAGCAATAATATGTACACATTTTCGCATTTTGTAAACCAGTTATCTAAAGTTCTGCCAATCCAAAATTGAAAATTCGAAGATTAATTCAAAACTGTACGGAACCTCTTCTAAATTACGAATTCATTTTGATATTGTAATGTCTAGATAAACGTGCAGATAGTTTAGAAAATTTGAAAATGTGTACATATTATTGCTCGTGACTGTACTAGACAACGGATTAACATAAATACTTTTTTTTGTAAATACATACATATTAGTATATAGGTACAAGACTTACGTATATACATACATAAACTCACGCCTTATCCCGACCGGGGTAGGCAGAGACGACAGGCTTACTACTTGGTGGTGAAAAACATTCTAAATTATGAGTTTAAATGCACGCACTTTCCCTCTAACGTGAGTCGCTTTTCAATATTTTAGTACTATCATTCATCGCTAGTTCGAACTTCGAAATTCAGCATTTCGGTCAGTATCAACGCTTTGGTGAATGTCAGTTTAAAATAGGAAATATTATACAAAGTAAAAACTAACATTTACAAAGTAGGTACGAGTATTATAATAGTAGTTGTCGACAACTAAGCATTATCTTATCACAAATATTCAATAGCTTATTGCTGTAATATGAAATTGAAAATGGTGCCTATAATATATTACCTTGCCCTGATTACTATTTATTACCCTATAAACCCATTTTATTGCATTTCTTTATCCTGTGTGACTATAACTTGGCACGTCTAATAAACTGATTCCGAAAGAAATTACGAATGAGCTGGCAGTCGAGTACACTGCTTTACCAACCACTAATATAAATTATTATGTTGAAAACTTGATCATCATAACAGCCCATTCATGTCCCACTGCAGGGATGGGCCTTCTCCCGTGAAGGAGGGATACTTGGCCTACTAATATCACGCTGGCCAGACGGATTGGTATAGGGTTTAATTTCAAGTTTTATTTTCTTTTTATTTCCTAAAGATAATATTGACGGATAGTCCCTTAGTCGGTTTTTACGACACCCATGGAAGGAGATGGTGACATATTGTATTCTTACTCTGTCACCACACGGAGAAATACTTGATACAATAAAAAAATTGATATGTAAACGTTTCGAAAATTATAAATTGTTGGTACGACGTAAAAAATGAAGATTTTATACAAGGCACTGCGATTAACACCGCCGATTTATTACCGCTATAGGTACCTTTTCCAATTATACGTAAACTAAAACAGTAAAAAAACATATGATTAACCCTTTCACAGTGCCGCCAGCAGACTCAATAGTAAAATAATGCACGTGTACCATATATGGTACACTGCACTGGGAACGTGTTAAAATACACAGAAATGCTACTAATATTATAAATACGAAAGTTTTTGAGTATGTACAGATGGATGTTTGTTACTCTTTCACGCAACCACTGAACGGATTACGATGAAATTTGGAATATAGGTAGTTTAGGGTGTACAATAACATTTAGACTAGTAGTTCGACATAAAGCCGTCTAACCTTTGTGGTTTTAGTAAGTCAAGGCTAGTTTTTTTACAGTAGGAAGTATGTAGACTGCATATGACTCAAACGCCTTTCTCAGAAAACATTATAACAACATGGTAATATTATTTTCCTTGGGGACCTTTATAACATGTTAAAATGAAAAAGTATTTCGTGTTATTCGGTGTTTAGCTATTTTAATTCATAGGTGCGCCATACGAGGTAAGGTTAATAATGAATACTTGCACTTAATATAAAGTCAACTACATTTTTATAGCATTTTTAACTACAATGTTGAGGTTTCAGTTTTATAGTGGAAGCACTTAAATTCGTGCCGAAACACGCGAATATCTGTTACGTCAGTAAGTTACATTGTTAGACCATTGAGTGTTAGGGTTTATAGGAAACTGAACAATGTAAAGATCAAGCGTTACTATGGAAACGATTATAGTAAGGTTCTGGAATAGCGACCGTGTTACGAAAGACTTAAGGTGGAGACCCTTCCTATAGTGGATGACTAACCTGATTGAGGGAGCCACAAGCCAGCAAATTACTATCAATGTCAAATTAATGTCATCATAACAGCCCATTAATGTCCCACTGCAGGGACGGGCCTCCTCCCATGACGGAGGGATAATTGGCCTACTAACACCACGCTGGCCAGAAGGATGGTATAGGGTTTAATTTTAAGTATTCCCTTTTTTTATTTTGTAAAGATAATATTCACGGATAGTGCCATAGTCGGTTTTTACTACACCCATAGGATGAGATGGGGTGGTGACTTATTGTATTCTTCCTCCGTCACCACGGACGGATGATTCAATTTAATGTAATAAATATCAAAAACCATCTGTCAAGCGAACATTATATACGGTATTATCACCCACTGTGATACTTAATTATGAACCAAATGATTTTAAAGTTATCTGTTTCTAAAACACCTAACAAAAAAGTTTTGAAATACTTTTTCTACACCGAATCTTTTTTCTACAAAACGTTGAGTTTCGTTTATGCTCACTTATTTCTGTCATTTAGTCTTAACGACTTTGGAAAAGGGTCCTTTAGCGACGAAAACTCACATTTTATCCTACTTTAGGACAGTAGTTTCTCAACTTGTAACGATAATTCCTTTGGACCTCTATAACAGAGTACAATGGGAGTAGAAGTAGTATACTGTAAGCAATTACACGATGAAGTTTAACTTACTTAGTGTGTTTGATAATCTGTACAGGTGCTTTGGTTACATGTGTCTTTACAGTTGTAATTTTGAATTACTATTCCTTGAAAAGACAGTTTTATCTCTACGTTTACAAGTTACATTTTAAATAGAGAAGAGGTGTTCTTATTTCAAATATTACAAGCTTTTGCCCGCGGCTTCGCTCGCGTTAAATTTGGGGTAGCACTGTTCCCCTTTCCTGAACACAGAAGAAAAGGTAGCACATGTTACTCTCCATCCCTTCAACTATCTTCACTTAAAAAATCACGTCACTTCGTCGCTCCGGTTTGCCGTGAAAGAAAGACAAACAGAGAGACACACTTTCCCATTTACAATATTAGTATGGATACTTCATATGAAAAACTTTATAATCACTTTACATTAAACTGCAACAAAGAAAATTTACAAAAATAACACGCGTGTTTTATCTAGATGTAATTGATGAAAATGGTGCTAACATTGATCTAAATCGTTCCGAGTTCTTATCGGTTGTGTGCAAATTATGTTTATTTTGGATTGTGTTGTCGTGAGCATTCATTTAATTACCTCCGTACCTTTATTTTATTTCTGACATCATCATAACAGCCCACTAATGTCCCACTGCAGGGATGGGCCTCCTCCCATGACGGAGAGATACTTGGCCTACTAATACCACGCTGGCCAGACGGATTGGTATAGGGTTTAATTTCCAGTTTTCCTTCTTTTACTTCGTAAAGATAACATTATTATTCACGGATAGTTCTTTAGTCGGTTTTTACGACACCCATGGGATGAGATGTGGTGGTGACATATTGTATTCTTACTCATTATCTAAATATGCTTTTTTTATATTACTACATTTTAAAAGTAATTAGTGTTTAATTGTGAAATAAAACTATTAATAACCTAAGTGTTTCTTAAATCAATAAAATCGTTAATGAATATTTTATTTGATCGCATCAATTTATTCAACTGTTTAACCGAATCGAATTTTCGCTTTGCACATGACTGTCTTCATAAATTCGATTAAATTATAATTATAGCTAACGTTATCGCGAGTTTACAGCTTGATAATTTAATATAATAGTTTAGTTTAACGAAGCCACAATTTCAAGTTATGTCTGCTTTATGTCAAGATTATTTATGTCTACTATACTCGTAGGCTAGTTTTTGCCGCTAGATGTGTTTTTTTGGTTTCACAAAGGATTATTACTTCAAGATAAACCAATATTTATGATCTTGAATACGTATTACGCTTATCGCTAATTAAACTTTAAAGGTATTCTTAATAAACAAATTACACTACAATGCTAAAATGTTATCATGTAGGTACATTTTAGTAGATTAGTCGTTTCGATAGAGAGCTTGTAATTTTACGCATCCAGAAAAGCAGAGTCCAAAGGAGAGTTTTTTGCTCTGCAATGGGACAGTACAGGCTTTTAATAATTAAGAATAATAATATTGTTTTAAAAGGCCATGGAAGTACCTAGCAACAATGCCCATCAAAAAAGGGCTAAGGTGTAAGTTGATGTTGAAAATACCAAAGGACTGTTCACGAAAGAAATTGCTAAAGAAAGAAAGATTTTTTTTATTTTGTTGCACACAAGAAACCACTACATATCCGTGTGGTGACGGAGTAAGAATACAATATGTCACCACCCCATCTCATCCCATGGGTGTCGTAAAAACCGACTAAGGGAATAACCGTAACTACTATCTTTACGAAAAAAAAGAAGGAAAACTTGAAATTAAACCCTATACCAATCCGTCTGGCCAGCGTGGTATTAGTAGGTCAAGTAACCCTCCGTCACGGGAGGAGGCCCGTCCCTGCAGTGGGACATTAATGGGCTGTTATGATATGATGATGACACAAGAAAAACATACAATAAATAATTTTAAATAAAAAACATAAACGTACACAAAATAGGACCTAACTTAGCTAATTGCTGTAGCGTCATAGACACTAAGACACTATAGCGATTTAGGTTAGGCCCATAAAGGAGAATAAAAAAGCCTTATAACTGAGCATTAAGTTCTGAGGATAATATTTTATTCTCTAATCACATAAACAAAAGTTATAAATTTAATAAACCTAATACACCATTTAAAACCACTTTAAAATTATTACTAAGAACAATAGTTAACTTGATTTAACTGAATGTACTATTAATTACATATAAATGATACAAACGTTTAATAGTACTTTGCCATGCAACGGTTTTATACGATTGTACTATAGCTTAGAATTTAGTACCACCTGCAATGCGCTATTAAGATTATAATTTAAATAACTACATGGGTGATCACATTAGAATAACATTATGGCAAATAACTTAAACATAACACTTTTCGTATTCCTGTAAAACAATTTAAAAATAAAAAACTGTTATATCAAGTATCCATCTTATGATATCGGGACCAATCATAACAGCCCATTAATTTACCACTGCAGGACGGGCCTCCTCCCGTGACATAGGGATACTTGGCCTACTAATACTACGCTGACCAGATGGATTGGTATAGGGTTTAATTTCAAGTTTTCCATATTTTTACTTCGTAAAGATAATAATTACGGTTAGTCCCTTAGTCGGTTTTTACGACACCTATGGTATGAGATGGGGTGGTGACACATTGTACTCCGTCACCACACGGACAACAGTGCTCATAAAGAATAGTAATTTTACTTTTACATTCTAAAAAAAATATTCAGTGATTACTCTTCTAGTTTATCCTGACCCCAATCCTACTGCAAAAGCTACTTTAATTTGATGAAATACCCACATCGCAAATTGAAAAATTAATATCTCGGATTGCAATGGTGTTTGAATATTTTCATTTTCAAACGCTAACCCCTTTTTTGCATAAAATATTAATATTGTTAGAAAAAATATGAGATGGGTAAAATACGGTTGTATTAATAGATTCAATAAAATAGCAATCTCGGAATGAAACCCTAAGAGTAGTGAATTAACTACATAAATCTATACTAATATTATAAAGAGGTAAAGTTTGTGTGTTTGTGACGTTGTACGTTGTTGAGTAATCTCTGGATTTAATGAACCGATTTAAAAATTCTTTCTGTGTTGAAAAGTCCATTTATCGGGGAATGTCATAGAATATATTATATGACTAATAGGAGTGGAGAAGTAATAAAATATGTTTACAAAACGGACGCGTTTTTTTCGCCGCGCAACTAAGTGGGCACGGATCAGCTAGTAGCAGGATTAAGTTGAAACTGTTTGGGAAGGCTTTTCTCTTCCTATGAACATATTTCAGGCAATATTATACCGAATTTTGGCTTGATTGATGACGTATGGATCAGACATGTCATTGTGTAGTGTATAAACAAAAAAAAAGTATTTATGTATGTATATCCGTAGTCAAGTACCCATAGTACAAGCTTTGCTTAGTTTGGGACTAGATGGCATCGTGTGAAAGTGTGAGGAATAAACGACAAATCGGTTAAATATTAAACATTGTAACATACTAAAATATGTTAGTTAAATATTAAACAGTTAGTTTTCTTAACGTTTCGACACAAAATCATTATTTATTAAAAAGTGTGTGGAAAGTCAAACTTTTATGCCTTTAAAAAGTGGCAGCGACCAGATTGTAATTAAGCTCTGAGAAAGCCGGTAAAGGAAGGCAGGTAAAGGTGTTAATAGTATAGCAGGCATTTTGTCTTGTAAATAGTAAACTTTATACATCCCTGTACACCCAGTTGTAACTTGTAACCCTATAGTGTTGTTTACACTGTAGGGTTACAAAGTCAAAAGACTGAGTAATCAATACGACGTAACTAAGATCTCCAGGTGTATACTGTCGATAAAGTCATTTCAAAGTTTACTACAGCCTACGAGTGGTGGCTTCATCATCACGTGAATGTCGAGGCTATCTAGCTCCTCGATAACACGGGACAAAAGAACTCAGCCCTTCAAGTTTGTGTAGTGATTTAGTGTTAGTGAAATAAGTGTTTAGTGAAAGTGCTAAATTATTGGACACAAGAACAAAGTGCCCTTAATAATAAACTCTAAGATGACGTCAATGGACAATCACTTAGTTGTAACATTATTGTAAACGTTTAAGTTAAATTAAAATTACTTATTAGTCTTAAGACTAGATTGTAATAATTGTTTTGTATTTTTCTTATAAACTATTTTGTTTAAAGTATTTCGTTTATTGAGCAAAGTAATTTTGCCTATATTAAGTCACAATGATATTTTTTCACATGTGATATTATAGTTTTCCATGCGCCTAGTTAAGTGTTAATATAGCCATTTGAATTTCTTTGTCACTGTACAGGTTATTATACTTTATCAATACATAGCCATACACGTAGATATGTCTAGAAGACTAAGCGATTACTGCGAACATGGAGACGTAGGTAACTAATTGACAATGATGAATGTTCCGAGTATGAAGCATGGAGCACCTCAGAACATATCCCGACGTGTACTCATAACTTCACAGACATTTATCGATGATCTGATACTTGTGTTTTATGGAAGACGTTTTACAATAAAGTAATAATTGCATAGGTATACTATTAGCGTTTCGACAATGCCAATTTATTGTTGAAAAATATCTGAGTAGATATTGTTTAGAATAATTTTAATATGATTTTTTATTTTGAGTACTTCGTTTATTGAGAAAGGTCAAATATAATAACTTATTATAACATTAATGGAACCATTACAGGACAACCAACCAGAAACTATGTTTTTAAATGCTCTTTTTAAGTAAACAAATATTATAATATTATTTACTACTTTTAAATTAGGCCAATAAATTCCTAAATTCTACGTAACAAACATAAAAAGAGGTAAAATAAAAGAAAATTGAAAACCTCCTACTTGTTTTAGAGTAGGCTAAAAACTATCCGACTTTAACTAAAGGTACATGAGTATTATGTAAATGAACTAAGAACGCTTTGTAATTAGTCAACTTGACGGATTACCGAGCAAAAGCCAATGATTAATTGTAAGAGATTAGTAAGTAAGTAATGATGAGCCCTTAGTATCTTCTCATTCTAATATATAGTATACAATGCCTGGGTAAATAAGCGATATGTACCCATGAAGTTGCTGTGCTCAAAATTGCCGTTTCAAATTTTAAGCAAGGCAATTTTTGAGCGAACTACAGATTTATTTTACAATAATCTTGTCTGTACAATTTCCTCATATATAGACTAAATTTCCAATTAATTATTTTCTGGTAGGTATTATTTATTAATAATATTTTCTAAAATTATTTTTTACCCATTAAAAAAGCTGACTAATGTCAATGTGTAACCAACCAATATGTCTATAAAAACAATTTATTGTTTATAGTTTTGTTTATTAGTAACAAATTATTTTACATATTATAATACATCAGTCTCACAAAACAGCTGACGCTGTTTATCTGTGAGATCAGGAACTACCATCATACTTTTCCTACTTAATATTAAAAATGCGAAAGTTTGTGAGGATGTATGGATGGATGGATGTTTATAAAACGTGTAAAACTTTGCAGCCAAACATTAATAACTACAACTATCACAAATCCTAAACATTTTCAAGATCATTTCAACAATCGCCATATTATTTAATGAAATCATTCTTCGATTTCATTCAAAACGTCTACATTAACGTAAGAGTTAGTCATAACAATCTATGAAGTACTCAAAGGGAATCTTATGTCACGTTTCCTTTCTTCTTTACGCTTTGCATTTGTATTGTGTTGACACTGGCAACAGCTTTCAGGTGCCTACTTTCTTTTTATTAGGGTTCCGTTGCTAAATGGTAAAAAACTAACTCTGTCTGTCCGTTTGTCACAGGTACTTTTTTACGAAATTTTGGGAACTGAACTGTTGAAATTTGGTAAGTAGAAACTTGGTAATTCTGTGAATTCAATAAGATTTTCACCTAAAATAAAAAATAAAAAAACAATCAATTAGGATAAAAAATTTGGGTTCTCCATACTTAGAATTAAACTAGGTAAGTATGTGTTTTTTCCTTCAACCCATGTAAAAGTATCAATGAATATGACTTTAAAAATTATAATAAGGTTTTTAATTATTTTAGATTAAAGATAATTTTTTCACGTCTAAAGCATTAACATTTTTCCCGCTTGTAATTTCTAAAATACTAAAAAAAAAATGAATAATTAATGAAACCATACAAACTTTCGGATCAACGGAACTCTCCATTGGCGAGTCCGCCTCGCACTTGGCCGCTTTTTTATTATGATATTGCGATCGTCATTTGCCTCTAGCAGGTAATGTTTTGTTGTATACGTTAAAAAAGGATTACTTAAGTAAATGTTTTTGTAAAGGAAAGCTGGCATTGAATAAAAATAAACGATTACAATGATACTTAAGCCTTTAAATGTATTACTAGAGGGGTGAGACCTTCGAAATTGGAGAAAACTGTTTATTTTATTGTTGTTTGTTTTAAGATGGTAGACGAACAAGTGGCATTCCTGGAGTTCAATGGTAAGCTCTTCTCATAGTCGTCAGCAATGCCAAAGCTCTGTTTCTGCCTACCTAAGATTTAATAGTCTCATAGCGCTGTAATTTTACTAGATACTGTACCCATACGCTTAAAACACAGTAACATTTTTACTCTGAGGGCTCGGATCCAAATGCATTTTATGCGTGCTGTATATAATATAACTGTTAAAATTCTTCCCACGTTTTGATAAATTCGACATTTACATTGTACGAAAATAAATGTTCATTGCAAAGAATTTTTAATTAATGTACACATTAATATTTCTAAAAAAAAATATTCACTGATATCTGTGCATCATTCTAGGTAGATTCTCTGGTAAAAAAGTATAGACGCAACAAAAAAAATTGATACCACAAGTAAATGGGAAAAGGGCAGGCGAATAAGAAGACTCTAGGTTGACAGCATTAAATCCATCTTCAATTTTACATACATACATAAATTCACGCCTTATCCCGGCCGGGGTAGGCAGAACGGCACTTGTCACAATCCTGGCAAACAGATTGGGCCTCGTCCACATTCATTAAACGAGACATAATACATGCGCGTCGGTTACGAGTGCTCTATAATTTTAATTGTTCTTACTAAATAGGTTTAAATAAATTAAATTATTAAGTTATTTAGTAAAGTAATAATAATGTATACCAAGTAAAACACTTTCTCTGTCACAAACCAACTGGCATGTTTAGAATTTCTCCGTAAATATTTCAAGCATTCTTGTGTGAATTCCCGTGCCGTGTATTTATAGAGCCTCTTTACATGTACGCGTAGGTAGAACGATAAGTGCGTATTTTAATTAAATTGACATCCGATATTGTTCTTGAAGTGGATATGATAACTATCGAATTGAGCCCCGAAATATTTATATAATACACTATGCTTTTACGTTCAAGTACACGTTATGGTTTTACTATTTCGCTAGCAAAATAAATAAAAGAATTAACGGCCTATATCTCGTGTCTCATTGCGTCACTATACGTTTGCCATTTTTCTATCCTAATTAATTCTTAAGTTAACTACTTAACTCTTACATCTATAATTACACCATTTACACACACAGGTATGTCATAAATATTTAAAGTAAGTTGAAGCTAATTATTCCAGAAAATAATGGAAACCTTTTTAAAACACAATAAGAACAAGACAATCTTAACAATACAGTAGAAACAACGCTATACAAATTTCTGAATCCGTCAGCTAAAAAGGATTAGCTTCATTTATCACGGACTAAGGCTCTGACGTCACAAAGGTCTCGCCAGCCTCTCTAATGAACATTCCCAAAGAGAAGAAATTGCATTTTGCTAGAACTTTACTCTTCAGAATTACGTTTCTATGACTATGCAGTTTGTTCCTTTTCAAAGTGTGATTCTATGTTTCGTTAGAGTTGTAACGAAACATAAAACTTTTAAGTTTTTGTTGAATGCAAAGAAGATTACAATTATGTAAATGGACTTATAAATGACAAAAAAATAAGAGAGGCAAGGAACGTAAATGTTAACCGGTAAGGTTTACTCTAGGAAAACCGTCTTTAGTATTGTATTGACTTTTGGCCCAAAATAGGTTATCTCTAACCAGTTTTAATAACTTTTAAAACTTTTCTATGGACACGTGATCGAAATAAGTTGTTAGGACTTGGGGAGACTATAATAAGCAGGGTCTTAGGAACTGGTAGCTAAGATAGAAAGCGCATTAACAATTTTTTGAAACTTAACTAACCCACTTTCCGCAAAATGCTCACCCTGTAAGCTACCTTAAACGTGACTTTGCAAAATAATCAGAGCATGACACTCAAATAAGTCCCGGGTAAACTTTAACTCTCTAATTGTTGCTATTTATTTCTAAATAACATAATCTCAATTTAAATTTAAAACTTTTATCGTAAAATGCCAGAGAAAGAGCAATGAGCATGATTGCTAAAACCAAAACAGCAGGCGCGTAGAAAATAAATTCACAAATAGGAGCTAAAATTTATCATCTTCTAATCAATTCTTAACAGTTTGCTTTATGTATAATTCAAAACGTTTTAATGAATTTCGACGAGTTTCAATCGCTTAAATATTTAAGTTCAATTTGAAAAATTACGCGCCCGTTACAAATTTAACTGTTTTAAATAAATCATTGTTCAGTATTCCCTCTTTTGTTTATTTATAAGAAGATCTTAAGCTTAGTTTTACAATCTTGATTTAATTACAAGATATTGTAATTAAATCAAGACTTTGTCTTGATTTAATTACAATATCTTTAGATTTGAAGGACTATTCTTTCTTTCGTTTTAGGTTATTTGTCAAACACATTCCTATGCTTTTAGGTACGTAGTATAGTTCGATAATATATAATTCATGAACGATTTCATGCATTATTGGCTGATTGGCTGACAACACTGCAACTTATCATAAGTTGTCTACGAAGTTTTCCCAACAAAAAAAGTAAATCTAATTGTTACTGTTGCAATTAATAGATTTTCTTTTCCTTTATTTCTAATACCGTGAAATTTCAGTGTAAAATAATAAGTATTTTTTGGCGAGTTAAGTACGAAGTAGCCCTCTCTCTCGCGTCTCACCAACTTAACTCGCCAAAAAATACGATGGAGATCTATTCAAATCAACTTAATCAACAACTTTCTACTTAACTCGCTACTGTACTTGTCGATGTGTAAATCGGGCTTAAGTTCTCTAAGAATTTTTCCCAAAAAAAAGAAAAAGTAATTGTTACTGTTGTTAGGTAATAGCTTTTCTTTTCCTTTCTTTTTAATACCGTGAAAGTTCAGCACAAAATAATAAGTATTTTAAGCCTAATTTACACATCGACAAGTACAGTAGCGAGTTAAGTAGTAAGTTGATGATTTAGTTAATTTAAATAGATCTCCATCCTATATTTTTGCAAGTTTAGTATGAAGTAGCCCCTTCTTTCGCGTCTAGCCAACTTAACTCGCCAAAAAATAAGGTAGAGATCTATTCAAATCAACTTAATCAACAACTTTCTACTTAACTCGCTACTGTACTTCATCATAACAGCCCATTAATGTCCCACTGCAGAAACGGGCCTCCTCCCATGACGGGATATTTTGCCTACTAATACCACGCTGGCCAGACGGATTGGTATAGGGTTTAATTTCAAGTTTTCCTTCTTTTTTTATTTCGTAAAGATTCACGGATAGTCGGTTTTTACGACACCCATGGGATGAGATGGGGTGGTGACATATTGTATTCTTACTCCGTCGCCACACGGATAACCGTGAAAGTTCAGCACAAAATAATAAGTATTTTAGGTTGTCACAGTTCTTTGTAATAACATACACACGAAGAGTATTTTTAGTCCGTTACAAATGGATAATACATTTTCCTACTGACAAATAATTCAAATGAATTATGCGCATATTTTACGTAGGCTAGCTTTCAGTAAGAAAATCAATATCAACATATATTATCATAACATTTATGTGTTATACATAAAAATGTACATTCCCTATACTTTTAGGATCATATTTTGGAGTATTTTCTTTTTGGTAAAGGCTTTGGCTGTAGGCCATCTATTTATAATACCGTTTCTATGTTGAAAGACTAATGTTCTCAGTGGCGTAGCGAGCCTAGTCGGGGTCCCGAATAAAAAAATTGTTCGAAGGCCCTAATACGGGGGTAAAGATTTCACAAAAGAAAAAAAAAATTGTGAAAAGAAATATTTATCATAACATAATTTAACCATTTTGCAAATAAAAATCAAATTTTAAATATTCACTCTCCTTGCCTTTTTTTGGCAAACTGATGATGATTTTAGCTTTTCTAAAGTTTCTGCCTCTATGGACAATAATGAGAGGTCTGACAGCCGTTCTTGTCCCGTCGACGTACTTAAGTAATTTTTTATCAGTTTTAATTTTGAAAAACTTCTTTCAGCTTGACTTTAGCTAGCTAGACTTTGGGGGCCCCAGTGGCCCGCAGGCCTCGTATAACTGATACGTCAGATACGGCGGTAGCTACGCCTCTGAATGTTCTAGTATGTAAAGTCTTTTGTATTCTGCGTTACAAGTTGCTATGGGCAGGTTACATAGCACGCAATTGAAAGCTAAGTTTGGAAATAGGAACACTTGACAAACAACCTGTGTAGCCAACAGGCTATTATTCAGACAACTTTTCCTTCGTCACTAGAGCCTTTACATGCCGGGCTGTTTTCACACTTAGCCGCCTAGATGGGTCATTTTAATTAAACTTATTTATGTTATTCTTTGTATATTTAGTGTTTTAATCTGTAAATCTATTCCAATTAACCCAGACTATCCCAAAAGCTGGCAGACTTTTCAGCGTCCTGCAAACTTCTGGTAGCCATGCTAGAGATTGAAGAATCTGCCATGGACATGGATATGCCACGCTGCGAGTGCTTGCTATGCCTTTTCTTCTGCCTCTATGTATCCTCTACAAAAACATTTTTATGTGATACCTATGTCCCGTGTTGTATCTCAGTCATAAAAACGTCCAATGTTAGACTAGTATCCCTAAACCATCTCCATCTTCCTCTGTCTTGTGCATCCTTCATCCATCATGTCTGTAACCTCACTAGTCTGCTCACTTTTCGTCTTCTAGTACGCGGTAGCCATTCCAGAACCTTTTCCAACGTCCTTCGGTTATGCATGCTATGTTCCCAAAAATTCTCTTGAGTATTTCAAGTATAACATATTCATTTTCGTAACAAGACTGCACTGCACCACAATCGATTATAACTAAGTTATTCAATAAGGCCAAAGTCAATTTAATTTTGATCCTCTGAGGCCGGAATTTAGAACAACAGTGCGTATAACGTAACGTCTATTATTGCAGGTATAGAATACCATTTCTATTGATTTAATTAACTGAACTGGATTTGGTATTTGACGTTATATTCCATAGGGTAAAGTCAAATTTTAACGTCAGCTTCCGTATGTAGGAAGTCTGGTATGTAACGTTCGGATGTGAAGTCCGTAGGGGATTTTCACGCCGTACGCCTGTCACGACGCTGTTCTAAATCACGGTGCCCGTTTTAACACTGTTCCAACGCATGTCCCAATGCTTATCCCGACCCCCATGCCTTTCGATGCACGTCCAGATACCAGTAACGACGCCCGTCCAGACACATAACAACCCATACCGGCGTTCATAACGACGCATACCCTTTCCGACGCTTGTCCCGAAGCTTATTCTGACACACCGACGACGGCGACGCGACGCCCAGACACTACCCATAATTAAACCAGCGTCACGACACTCGCTCTGAGAGATGTCGCGACGCTTTCCAGCGGCAAAGTTTACATGCATAAGTTTGAGTAACTACGAGTATACATATGTAGCGTCATCTACCGACAACTCAAGCTAACACCTACACTACATCCTGAATCGCGATATCAACATTCGCACAGCGATTCCGCATATATACAACGTCCAACGAACAACTATCGGGCAGTTGGCCCGCCAGGCGCGATCACCTTCGCCTGGCTGGAGGATCCTCCCTTTTCGTTGGAGGCGTGGTGCTGTTACGTCACCGCGACCTCCACAGTGGTGACCCCGACGTGATGAAACCAACCTTCTCGGAGCGCACCAGCACCTTCGGTCTGAACAGGACTACTCCATATGCTCGCCGTCATGACAAGCCTGGGGAAGCCTGCGACCTCATCACCCATCATCCGACTCACTGGACACACCCCGACTCACTGGGGAAAATGGGGAAGGTGGACACCGCAGTCCGACTCACTGGACCGGCATTTCAGTTCCGACTCACTGGGACTCTGGCATCAGCTCCACAAGAAGTCACATCAGCAAGTACGACCTCCGGTCTTCCGGGGGGAGTGGTGTAGCGTCATCTACCGACAACTCAAGCGAACACCTACACTACATCCTGAATCGCGATATCAACATTCGCACAGCGATTCCGCATATATACAACGTCCAACGAACAACTGTTGGGCAGTTGGCCCGCCAGGCGCGATCACCTTCGCCTGGTCGGAGGATCCTCCCTTTTCGTTGGAGGCGTGGTGCTGTTACGTCACCGCGACCTCCACACATATAACATTTATTATTTATACGTATCTAAAGCGTTGTACAAAAAATCTATTGAAATAATGTACAAAGTCTATTTTATTTCAAAAGTAATGATGACAAAATCAATAAAACATTTAATTTTTATAAAAGTGATTCCTAATAAAAGAAAAGATACGTCGAACAATAACATTTACCTTACCTATAAAAAAGGAGTGCCATTCCTATAATTAACCTTTAAACGACAAAAGCATAAATCTATTTTCTGGATGATTGATTGCTATTGTTTTCGGGAATTAGTTTGAACTCATAAGCCACTAGCAACGATTTATTAGACAACTTAATTTGTTACAGTACTAGTGTGCGTTTATTGGACAAAGGGAAAATGTTTATGGCTTTAAAAAGAATCAGATTTAACTATTACTTAGTACCTAAGTACCATAAGTTTGTTATTCGTACTAATAAATAATTATTCCTCACACATTCACACAACGCCACCTAGAACACAACCCAAACTAAGCAAAGCTTGTACTATAGGTACTAGAAAACGGATAAACATACTTAAATACTTTTTTTAAAATACATACATATTATACATAGAAAACCCTCAGACCAATGCAAACAATAATGTTCATGTACACAAAGATTTGCATTGAGCGGGAATCGAACCCGAGACCACTGCGTAGCAGTCATGTTATATAACCACTACGTCACAGAGGTGGTCAACATGTCCATAGAAAAAGGTTTTACATTTCTTGCTATAATTGATGTTGAATCTAATCATGTTATCCATTTTTTTTAAACTCACCACACTGTTAGTTGAATGTAAATAATCTGTAAAAGAGTCGGTAAAATAACAATAATAATGAAATCATATTGTTTTCTCTGTGTAGTGAAGAACTTGGAGTACCTGGTTCACCACCGAATCTCAATTAAAGTTCATTGAAGATAGTTTTTTTTTTCTATGAAACAGTAGAAATTAGACATAAAACCATGTACTAAAATACGTCTGGCCACCATATTAATAGACACAATAATATTGATTGGATTCTACTAGTTCATCGCATATTTTAAAGTCTTAAGAATTTATAATAACTTAATTTGAACTTAATTCTAAACGTTAAAGTTACTTTAATTGCAATAGCAACTTAGTATTCTAATCTTAGACAAAAATCGAATTTCTTTTTTGAATCGAAACGAAATCGTGACTTGACAACTGATGAATACCAAACATTGGTTTTCTCGTAAATTATATTTTGATTATGATCATGAACCGAGGGATTTCTTTTCTCTTTAGGAATGAGGCAGAGAAAAATATTTGTATTCGTTGTTGTATTTGTAAGTAGTTCTGTCTCTAGCTATACTTTTGACGACCTCTGTGGCGTAGTGGTTTTATTACATGGCTGTTACGCAGAGGTCTCAGGTTCGATTCCCGCTCAATGCAAATCTTTGTGTGCATGAACATGATTGTTTGCATTGGTCTGGGTGCTTTCTATACAAAATATCCATGTTTTTACAAAAAAAAGTATTGAAGTATGTTTATCCGTTGTCTAGTAATCCTGAGACCTCTGCGTAGCAGTCATTTTATATAACCACTAGGCCATAGAAGTCGTCAAATCGTAATAGGTTGTTTCTATGGATTGACATTAAGATATTTCTATTATTCTTTCACAACAATGTATAAGTTTTTAAGGTCGAGCTTAAAAATAAAACTACATTATCTATGGAAAAAAGGCCATCATTTGGCCGTGTGGTGACTAATTTATAGATTGGTACACGGCTACGGCTACAATATTAATTGATTCCTCGCCGAACCCCTTAATTTTACACCACGAGTGACGTAAGCAATGACGTCATACTAAAGAATAGCCCAGAATAGCACTGATTAGATTGAAATAGTGAAGCAAAGACTATGTAAATAGAGTAACAAGTTGCATGTCCTGCCAGTAGCCACAATAGTAAAACAATTTGACGACCTCTGCGGCGTAGTGGTTATATAACATGACTCCTACGCAGAGGTCTCAGGTTCGATTCCCGCTCAATGCAAATGTGTATGAACATGATTGTTTGCATTGGCCTGAGTGTTTATGTATAGTATGTATGTATTTAGAAAAGAAAAGTATATAAGTACTAATATCCGTTGTTCTGTTAGTCTGTTACCCATAACACAAGCAGGTTAAGCCTAGCTTATTTTGGAAACAGATGGCGCTGTGTAAAGATGTCCGTAAATATTTATTTATTTATTAAAAAAAATGCAAATGTGTCATATATGATACACGTAACAGGGAAAGACATAAGTTATAAAAACGTAATCATAACAGCCCGTTAATGTCCTACTGCAGGTACGGGCCTTCTCCCCTGACGGAGGGATTCTTAGCCTACTAATACCACGCTGACCAGACTTCTTTTTCTTTAATTACGTCAGCACTGGCGTGATTAAAGCAAATCGATAGATCTTTTTTGCAAACAAATCTATTCCCATGCTAAGTATTGATAACTTCTATAATGTACTCAGTATAATATATTTGTCGTGTAGGATAAGGAGTATAAGTGCTATACATTCGGAGAAAACCTTTTTAACAAAATGTAACGCCCACATATTAACAAAGATAACAGATTGTTTTATTTTATTAGTTACATATTGTAAGCGTGGGTGTTGTACTAACTTACAACTTTAACTTTGTTTGAGTCAGCTGGGTAATATCGTCAAAAAGTTTTTCAAATCTTTTGGTACTTTATTGTAGGAGCTGTTTACCGCGACTTCGTTACGAAGAGTTTATTTAGGTACTAGCTTTTGCCCGCGGCTTTGCTCGCGTTAATTTCAGGGTAGCAAATTCAGTTCCCCTTTCCTGGACACAGAAGAAAAAAAAAGTAGCCTATGTTACTCTTCATCCTATCAACTATCTCTACTAAACAACTATATTTTAGAGAACGAATTAATGTAAATATGCAACTGTCTGATTCTTATGTTGTTACATGAAAATTATACAAAAAAATATTAGTCACAAACCAATTTCAATTTTAAACGTAAATGTATAAAGTTTGTAATCTCTTAGCACAAAATGAAATTAATTCACAGCAGAATAAACAAATATTGACTTACAAAATGTGTGTAACAAACTGTTTGTATGAGTCACAATAATAATATGTACAAAGTAAATATTTTAATTGCTGTTTGGTTGCGAACTTTCTTTGTATAAATATTAAAATAGTCTCTTTGAATAAGCAAAATGGTTAGCTTCATCATAACAGCCCAAACGGATTAGTAAAGGGTTTAATTTCAAGTTTTCCTTCTTTTTATTGTGTAAAGATAATCACGGATTAGTCTTAGTCGATTTTTACGACACCCATGGGATGAGATAGGGTGGTGACATATTGTATTCTTACTTCGTCACCACACGGAGATGGTTAGCTTAAATATTTAAAAATCAAATTAATAGACTATTTGAAGAAACTGATTTTACAGCGTAATGTTCCTTTAATGCGAGTCAGATGATTGGTAGGGGTTAATATGTCAAGTTAACCTTTTAAAAAATATATCTCCTGTATCAACGATTGAGCCATGTGTCGTAAAGTTACACCCAGGCTTATGACAATGATTTGATTGCACAAATGATTGTTTTGTATGTGATTTAACCCGCCGCTAGCAGCATAATATAGAACCACTTTGGCGCTATTGCATTGTGACGACCTCGCGTGCTTTCTTTTGACGAGTACCTTTTACGTTACTAATTTTTTTACCAAATCTATTTGCAAAACTTAGGTAAAAAAAACAAACTTAGGTAAATAAATTTTCAACCCTTATTAATTCACCATTCTTTTATACTTTCAATGTTTGACTGTACCAGAAACTTAGCCTTACTTCACCATTGCAGTAGTTGCAATAAAAACTTTGCAACCCAAATTCCATTTCTTGCAATGCAAAAGTAATAAATCAATGAATTTCTCAAGATATAAATATCATTTCGATCGCAAAGTATAAAACCTTTACGACAAGATTTATTATTGTCGTATTGTTATGACATATAACAGAGGCTTCAACCAATCGCGTGCTGCCATCGAAGTGAATTCGTTCGCCTAATAAAGATTCTGGTTTATTTTAGAAATAGCGACGATGTCTGAAGCGCTTTTCTTTGTTAAAATAAATTACTATTTTGGTGGCTAATATTTTATTGTATTGTATTTGTAGAATAGAGTCGGATTAAAAAAGACGTCGTCGCCGGTGCAGAATAGCCATAAAATGCTGATGCTACGATTTAGATGTCTAGAGTAAAACTCGTTCCGTGTGGTGACGGTGTAAAATACAATATGTCACCACCACATCTCATCCCATGGGTGTCGTAAAAACCGACTAAGGAGCTATCCGTGAATATTATCTTTACGAAATAAAAAGAAGGAAAACTTGAAATTAAACCCTATACTAAGCTTTCTGGCAAGCGTGGTAATTAGTAGGCCAAGGATCCCTCCGTCATGGAGGAGACCCGTCCCTGCAGTTGGGCATTAGTAAGGCTACTAATGCCCCACTGCAGGGTAGGCACCCCGGACAGGATAATTCGTGAGTTACTGTTTATGTATGTATGTAGTATAAATCGGAAAAGAGTAGATAGTAAAGCTAAATAGGTTAATAAAAATAAGAATATTTAGATGTAAGTAAAGTAATTTACATTACAAGTAAGTATTCATTTAACTCCGTGTGATGACGGAGTAAATAAAAACCGACTAAGGGACTATCCGTGAATAATAATATCTTTACGTACCCAATGAAAAGAAGGAAAACTTGAAATTAAACCCTATACCAATCCATCTTGCCAGCGTGGTATTAGTAGGCCAAGTATCTCTCCGTCATGGGAGGAGGTCTGTCCCTGCAGTGGTGCATTAATGGGCTGTTATGATGATTTATTTTACTGTAAACTCTTTATGAAGTAACTCCGGCTACTTTGTCACCACCACTACAAAGCACGATTAGGAACATATCAACCAGAAGGCGTCCACTGGTGGATTTCCTTCGGACACTCCTCAGACTATTAATAGTAGTCGCCTTTTTAAGTTGTAGATCCTACTCCTCTAAGAGAGAAATACCTTTCAGTACGGATTATCTATTTCACAACAATGATTTTGCGTTGTTCTGCGCAAAAAAGCCTTAATAAGTAGGTACTTCTAACTTAATATCGGCGCTAAGTGGTATCGTGCTACGTTTGTGTCAGCCCGTAAAATTAAAGGGTAATATCGCACCTTGCCGTCTATGTCGTGACGGAGTAAGAATACAATATGTCACCTTCCTATCTCATCCCATGGGTGTCATAAAAACCGACTAAGGGACTATAATCTTAACGAATTAAAGAGAAGAAAGACTTGAAATTAAACCCTGTACCAATCCGTCTGGCCAGTGTGGTATTAGTAGGCCAAGTATCCCTTCGTCACGGGAGGAGGCCCGTCTCTGCAGTAGGACATTAATGGGCTGTTATGATGATGATGATTGGAACTTTACTTTTCTAGTCTACGTTTATTTCCCTTTCTCCACTTTAGCAAAGCGATTCCTATGGCTTAATAACAGCAGGGTCTAAAACCTGAAAGATCTTTCAGCCCTTTATAGGTGCAAAAAAATAGCCTAGATACTTTTTACTTAGTCTAAAATTTTTGCCCCAGGGCGAAAAATTATTATTACCCGTCTTTTATTACAGCAACAGTAAATATCTGTTGCTGTAATAAAATCTGTTGCTGTTATATATGGGTACCATGCTTCGAAACGTGGTACGTGTAACGATAAAGATAATGTAAAAGAAAATGAACAAGTAATAATTTTCATAATTATTCCTAATTTTGATTTAAAATAAACTAAATTAAAGCTTAAACTAAATTAAATACAATTAAAATATTACTCAATACGCATAGTAACTATACTCTTACCTAATGGCCCATTGCAGAGACAGGCGCCTATGTCGATGATAAAGAGAGTATTTGATTGTTACAGAAAAATTTCCTTGCATTCGAGGATAAGGGATATCAGTCTTTCATAAAGCTCAGTAAGTAGTCAATGATTCCAAATCGTTCTGAGTTTGATTTTCCAACTCACATAGCACGAGACACAGTGGTGGCATTGTCCATTGTTGGTCCAGGTTGCTGATTCTATTGAATACATACGCGCAATTTGCTGACTTAGTAATATAATTAATAATATTTTGTAAATTATGTATGTGTAGTAGATATAAGTTAGTAATTAAACATTAAATTATTATGTACAAACTACTTCGGCATTATTTAAAACAATGTAAATTTTAATGTTTCTTGAACAAATTATTTGTATTGTAAGCTCATCATCCCATGGGGAATACATTAATAGACATAGTAAAGTACGGTAGTAAAATCACATACCTTAAATTTCATTGGTAGCCAAATTACCACTAATATTATGAAGAGAAAATTTCAGATGAACTTACTTAAATTTTTCACATTGATATTGATTTATACACACCTAATACTAAATCCCAGACAGAAATATAATTTAATTCAAAGATTTCCTTCAGCTTACAAAAATTCAATTTCTATTCAAGAAATAAATTACTTACATATTAAATTAAATCTAATTTATATCAAAGCAAAACATACCTTTAGAAAATCAAGTCCATATTTTAATGCCACAACACTTATCGAAAAAAAAAATTGTATAACAACTTAAAAACGGTCACTTACGTCACTTGCACAAGCACTGTTTGAATAAAGAAGTTTTATTCGCGGAGCATTCAAAACGCGTGCACACGTTCCGACGGTCGGCGCCGAATGAGGACCGCACCTGTTGTGTTCACAGTTTTACGTTAATGACATACTATCAAAGTATAAATCGGTTTTAGGCTATCGCGAGCTTCACGTAATGGGAATCAAAGTTTTTCATTTGGGGAATTAAGTTCTGGAATTGATAACGAAGTTCATTCAGTTGTAAAAGCTTATTGGATATTGTAAAATGGTAGATTATACCTAATTATAAGTGTGAAAAATATAATATAAAGAAGAGAAAATTACATGGATCTAAGGTAAACTATTGGGTTTTAAAATATTGATATTAACGACTTAGTGAATACGGGTGGACATCGATGGAGGCACAGGACCGTAATATGTGGAGATATTAGGAGGAGGCCTATGACCAGCAGTGAACGTCCATTGGCTGATATGATGAAGATGATAATTTATAATTTATGGTTGGATAATTGATTGATCATTAGCTCTATGAATGAATGAATGAATGAATTTATTTATTTCTCAGTATATGGCACAGCGAGTTCTTAAATAAATACAATTGTTTCACATACACTACCATTTCTGGTGTAGAAATATTAACAAGTTATATTATTATTATTATAGTTGCTATGGTAGCTAATTTAATTTAATATCAATATACAATTGAATACATTAATGACATGCACAAAAATTATACACTTCTCATCAAAAAAATCGAAACAGTTCCAAGTTTGTGTTTTATAAGGATTATCTGAAAAATGTGTATATTTAGGAATATGTGTTATATATCATTTAATAGGGAATTTAATGAGGTTTTCAAATAATCATGTTAATGTTCTAAATTCAAATTAAATTTTCATAGCTTTCGTATTTTGTTCAACAAGTCGTATTTCCCTGTACGTAGTTTGACGGAAAATGATAAAATTAGGCACGTAAATGAAAAAAAAAAGCTAGAAAACGTTTATTTAATAACCCGTATCGCGCACCCAGAGTTCTTCGCTCCTCTTATTACTGCGTCCATGCGATGTTTACCCGCAAAAACCGCCAAGTGGTGGCATTGCTGAATTCTGGACTTAGTCAGTTATTACGGCTGAAATATTGCATCTTAGTCTCTCTTCTCTTCATAGAATCTGCTAACGCTATCAAGAGACTGGTTTGTTCACCCGCCGTTAGAGATCTGGCAGAAAACAGACCGAGTAGATCGATTTATAGTAAAACCTTTCTTACAAAGTCCACGCCTTAATGTCTTTCAACCGCAGCAGCTTCATGATGAACCTATGGTGGCTGTAAGTGACTCTACAATTAGAAGAAGGTTGAAGAAACGTGGACTTGTACCATACAAGCCAGCAAATAGGGAGGAACTACCTGCAGATTATCGAAAAGCGCGACTTAACTTTTTACGTAATTACCTAAATTGGTCATACATCTAGTGGAGCAAGTTCCTCCTTTCTGATGAGTCCAAAATTGTATTGTATGGCAACGATGGAAGGACTAAGCTCTACAGAAGTGATGGAGAACGCTTTGTACCATGCAGGATTAAAAGAAAAGGCCATCCATGGTGGCGGTTCGTCGACTGTTTGAGGAGAAATTAGTGGCAACGACAAGACCGAGTTTGTCTTTGTGTTTGGGTCCCGTCTGCCCTTTTTTAACAGTCATCGTACATCGAACAGTATCTTGAACCTCTTGTGATGCCCTATGCACATTTATTTGACCCCGGTTTAACATTTATTTACGAGGATGCTAGGACAAACACCGCGAGCGTCGTATGAGATTATGTTACTGAAGTCGATATCTCTATTATTGATTGGCCAGCAAGAAGCCCGGACATGAATCCAATTAAACATCTATGGGATGAATAAAAAAGACGAATTAGTGTAAAAAATCATGCCTGAAAAACACTTAGCCAGCTTTAAAATGCAATCCAAGAGGAATGGAATAGAGCGCCACTATTTTTGATCGTGACTCTCATCCGATCGATGAAAAACCGTGCAGAAGCAGTAATGAGAGGTCGGGAATGGTATCCGAGTTATTAAATAAACGCTTCCTAGCTTTTTTTTTCATTTACGTGCCTAATTTTATCAATTTCCGTCAAACTATGTACAGGGTAAAAACGACTTGTTAAACAAAATACGAAATCTATGAAAATTTAATTTGAATTTAGAACATTAACATGATTATTTTAAAACCTCATTAAATTACCTATTAAATGATATATAACACATATTCCTAAATATACACATTTTTCAGATAATCTTTATAAAACACAAACTTGCAACTGTTTCGATTTTTTTGATGAGAAGTGTATAACAAGTACTTTAATTAGACTATTATTCGAATTATAAAAATCATTAATTAGGTAAATAATGTCAGACAGTAAAAAAAACATCAAGAAAATATAAAAGGAAAAAAAAAAAAAAAATGTGTCTTTTACAGTAGCCATGAGAACGTTTTACGTTTACGTTTGTCAGTATAAAATGCAGTAGAAATAAATACGTGATCAATTAAATGTCATCACAAATACAAACGGCGCCCTTTGGCAAGCTACAAAGCAAAGGTGAAATGAGATGCAGTGCAAAGCTTTGTGTTTATGAACATGAACGTTTTCATTAGTCTAGGTGTTTTCTGATAATGTTGTTATGTTAAAATTCACATAAAACAGTATTTAAGTATGTTTATTCATAGTCTAGTCCTCTGTGCAAACTTAGTATAGTTTGGGACTAGATGAGTTGTATGAATGTGTGTATTATTTTAGACCTCAGATGGCGGAAAGCCGATGGAGGAGCGGCACAAGACTGCGCAGGGTGGAAGAGCTTGGAGGAGGTCATGTCCAGCAGTGGACATCCATAGACTAATATGGATAAAGGTTTTTTCTTTTAGTAGTGATAATAAGTTTGTTTGAATTACCTTTAACGACACCTACGGAACGAAATGGGCAGTTATTTATTTCCAGTCTATGACCACACAAAACATTAGTAATAACATGTTTAAACGAATTCACTAACTACAAGTGTTCCTAAATGAGTAAATGTATTTACAAAAACAAGTATTAAGAGATTTTGCAAACTCTTTGACGATATTAGCCAGCTGTTTGCGTCAACAAAGTTAAAGTTGTGAGTTAGTACTACACCCACGCTTAACAATATGTTACTAATAAAATAAAACAATCTGTTTTTTTTCTTAACATGTAGGCGGTGTCTTGTTAAATAGGCTTTTATACGACTGATCTATTTGTTTGTTTTAATTAGAATCTTCTATAATAGATACACATAGATTACTGCTTTATAGGTAGGAGTTGCATACTTCTTCAATGAATATAATTATGCCATAGCGTACTTAAAAGCATACTTCATAGAGTTTATCCTCTCAAGCACTGTTAACTTGTTTGGGTACCTAATTGTTTTATTTGACTTTCATGGAAACCCTCGGGATAAAATACAACGGCTGTTAAAAGTATTTTTTTATTTTACCACTACACAAGACATTAGGATCAACACGTCTTTTACCGAATTTACTAACTACAAGAGTTCCTAAATGAGTAAATGTATTTACAAAAACAAGTATTAAGAGATTTGCAAACTTTTTGACGATATTAACCAGCTGTTTGCTTCGACAAAGTTAAAGTTGTAAGTTAGTACAACACCCACGCTTACAATATGTTACTAATAAAATAAAACAATCTGTTATCTTTGTTAACATGTGGGCGGTGTCTTGTTAAATAGGCTTATATCCGACTCATCTTACTTTATCTGACTTTATTTGTTTTCAATAGTTTTTCCAATACCAATAGTATACACGTGGTTGTTTTTTTAAGGTATCCTATACAATGTGTGTAATTATCCGTGTAGTGACGGAGTAATAATACAATATGTCACCACCCTATCTCATCCCATGGGTGTCATAGAAACCGACTAAGAGACGATCAGTGAATATTACCTTTACAAAGAAAGAAGGAAAACTTGAAACTAAACCCTATACCAATCCATCTGGCCAGCGTAGTATTAGTAGGCCAAGTATCCCTCCGTCGCGGGAGGAGGCCCGTCCCTGCAGTGGGACATTAACGGGCTGTTATGATGATTGGTATAGGGTTTAATTTTAAGTTTTCCGTCTTTTTGCTTTGTAAAGATAATATTTACGGTTAGTCCCTTAGTCGGTTTTTACGACGCCCATGGGATGAGATGGGGTGGTGACGTATTGTATTCTTGCTCCGTCACCACACGGATGATAAATAGCACTCGTAAATAGTACTTACCCAACTTTAACGTCAACTTAAAAGATATACCTAAAAGGCAACAGCCTTCCTAAAAAGAGAGTCTTCATTCAAAAAACTATTATCTCTTAAAGTAAAGTAATCAAAACAAGTACTAAACAACAAAGTTTACATTAAGAAGTCTCAGTTTAGTTTTCTACGCACGTCCGACTTACCATTATTATAATATAGCAACAATTAATACTGTTTCTATGTAATGTATGGATTTACAAAAAAAAATGTAGGTATATAAGTACTAATATCCGTTGTTCTGTTACCCATAACACAAGCAGGCTTAGGCAGCTTACTTTGGGAACAGATGGCGCTGTGTAAAGATGTCCGTAAATATTTATTTATTTATTTAACTCGTGTTTTCTTCTACTTACGACCTCGAACACTTCAAGAGTGGCGTTATCATCTCCTAAGCCTACCGAAGAGGGACCTTCAGATTATAATTAATTGCAAGTGGCATGATTGACAACATTCATAGACTGGATATTTATTTCTGAAGAATGTTACTAAAAATGTCCCTGTTAGTCTTTCGAGTCCGTGTCACCTAATAGATTTGAGTTTTAAATTATTTTGTGATTTTTTATCATCATCCATTTTCTCAATGTGTCTAAACCACATTAACGCACTTTTGTCTTGTATACATACTGCTACCATTTTCAAACCCGTCATTTAACTTTAGCTCAGTAGAGTGTAGCAGTGAGTGTACCATGAAAAAACATAAATATGAAAGTTATTTATTAATAAGTTTTAAGTCACGCACTTCTAAACAGTAAATACTGATTCTATTATCTATTTAATTGCTAAGATAGTACAAATATTTAAATAATTTGCTACGATCTTAGTAAGTCTACGAAAAGCTCTACAGATTCTACGAAAGCTCTACGACGTAGCAAATTTATAATGTTTTACGAAAACACTCGCGATCATAATTTATCAGTATTCAATATTATATCTTTACGCCATCTTTTCCAGGAAAAAAATTCTAAGGAAAGTTGGATAAATATAATAATACTAGCTGATGCCCGCGACTTTGCCTGCGAGTTTTAAAGAATTCATTAAATATCCTTATACTCGTACATTGTAGTCTGTAATATTCTGATGTTTACCCTATAATATTGTCAAGTTTCACTAAAATCCATTCAATAATTTTAACGTGAAAGAATAACAAACATTTTTAATTGGTTTTTGACTGTGACTTTGATATTAAACTTGACTTAGATTTTGACTTTTACTTTTTTTGACCTTGATTGATTTTGAACTTTTCTACGTATATTTATACTTAAATTATTAGGGAATCGAACTCAAGACCTCCTTGTGCTTACCTAAAACTAAAACCACTATGCCACAGAAACGTCCAGAAACTTTTATACACAATGATAATAAAAATAACAAGCATCTAGTACATAAAGTGTCAAACGTTATTTCTATTTAAAAAATGTGTTATTTACGTGGTCACTTTGTCACATCCCGTTCGACACGAGGGGTCACTCAATTGAGAATGTCTCAATTATCAAAAGGTGTTCGTGTACACGTACAGTCGGAAACAAAAGTGTTTTAAGAAATATTTTAAGTGTAAGGCTTAGGATATAATTAGCCTAACCTATCTTCTCTACCTTACCTAAAACTAAAACCACTATGCCACAGAAACGTCCAGAAACTTTTATACACAATGATAATAAAAATAACAAGCATCTAGTACATAAAGTGTCAAACGTTATTTCTATTTATAAAATGTGTTATTTACGTGGTCACTTTGTCACATCCCGTTCGACACGAGGAGTCACTCAATTGAGAATGTCTCAATTATCAAAAGGTGTTGGTGTACACGTACAGTCGGAAACAAAAGTGTTTTAAGAAATATTTTAAGTGTAAGGCTTAGGATATAATTAGCCTAACCTATCTTCTCTACCATAACCGTTTAGGTTGGAAAAGACGACTGAGAGTCTACAAACATGCTTTGTCTTTAGGCGGTAGTTAAACCGAGTTGAGACGGTGGCATGGTCGCCAACGCATCTGTGATTCCTCTAGTGTTGCGGGTGTTTATGGGCGGCGGTGATCACTTACCATCAGGTGACCGGCCGTCTCGTTTGCCTTCCATCATATAAAAAAAAGACGGATACTTGGCTATAAATCGGTACCACTGTATTTGGACAAGATTTTGGGTTTATAGTAAGCAAAGTGTCTTCTTTCTAATAAATAAAAAAAAAATACAACCGAATTGATAACCTCCGCCTTTTTAAAGTGGGTTGATAAAAGAGGACGGAACTGCGGCAGGGCATTAATTAGGTATTCCAATTGTAAAGAGAGAAGTATGAATTAAAAAGTTTTTAGCGACCTCAAGTACGATCGAGTTAAAAGACAATGGTGATATAACTATTCACATTCATGGGTCGATCTCCAAATCGGGCGTATTCGTGTGATCGCTCTGGTGCTTTTCAATCTTGATATTTTTTGGTAATTATGTATCTCATTGAAAATAATGATATTAAAATACTACATTTTTACTATTGGCCTTCATTTTTGACAAACAGTTATGGAAATATTTAAGTTCAAACATTTTCGCGTCCAGAGCAATCATGATAGGCGCTAGAGCGATCATAAATGGTGAAACAAAAAAAATAAAATTGTTAATATATTATTTATATAGTCATTTTTTGTTACAAGATTATATGATTTTATGTTTAGGGGATATATCTAGAGCTTTTTGAGAGCTCATCAGTTGGAAACTTGTTCATTTTTAGGGCAGCGTACCGATTTTGAAAAAACGGAACCCTTATAGGTTCACTTCGTTGTCCGTCTGTGAGTCTGTCTGTCTGTCTGTCAAGACCATTTATCTCAGGAACGCGTGGAGGTATCAAGCTGAAATTTTCAACAAATATTATTAGTGATGAGACGTGACGTCATAGAGTTTTTGACAGATAAGTAAGCCGTGACGTCACATAATTTTGGCAGAAAAATATTTTTTGACAGCTGAGTCGTGACGTCATTGAATTTTTGACAGATGTGTCGTGACATTACAGAATCTTCGACAGATGAGTCGTGACATCATTGAATTTTTGACAGATGTGTCGTGACATCACAGAATTTTTGACAGATGTCGTGACATCATAGAATTTTGGCAGGAAAAATAATATTTAGACAGCTGAGTCCTGACGTCATCACAATTTGGTGTTGTTATTGTTACTTTGTTGTCCGTCTCTCTGTCAAGACCATTTATCTCAGGAACGCGTAGAGGTATCAAGCTGAAATTTTTACCGGTCTGTTGCCTTTTAGTGCTGTAAAAAAATACATCTATACATACATACATAAACTCACGCCTTATCCCGGCCGGGGTAGGCAGAGACGACAGAACGCCACTTGTCACGATCCTGGCAAACAGATTCGGCCTCGTCCACATTCATTAAGCGAGTCATACATGCGCGTCGGTTACGAGTGCTCTTTATTTGGCCCTTCTCCAAAATGCAACCTATCTGGTCACCATATGTTTTCCGGGGCCTACCGGCACCGACTCGCCCTTTCACACTAGCCTTGTATACTTGTTTCGTCAAACGCTCATCATTCATTCTCTCAATGTGACCAAACCAACGCAACATTCCTTTCTCGATTTTGGTCACTATATCATCTTTCATGCCGCAACGTATTCTTATCTCATCATTCCTTACTCTATCTATCAGTCTTAATCCACATATACTTCTCAGTAAACGCATTTCTACCGCATTAATTCTACTTTCATGCTTCTTCTGCCATACCCAACTCTCGCTACCATACATTAAGGTTGGTGCTAGCACTCCCTTATGAACATGTAAAAAAATCAAACTTCTAATCTAACGAAATCAAGACATATTATAGCCGTTTATGTCGCAAATATTCGATGAGCAAAGGGTAAAAAGCTACAGGGTACTTCCAGTCTACATACAAACTTGAAATTTGGCATGAAGCAAGGTCTTACAGTGCATGTAAAGGAAAACTTCCGAAAACTTGAAATTTTGACTTCCATCATATTATTTCCATCATTATATTTTGATAATTTCATCATAGTCATAATAATTTTGACAGCTTAGTCACGTGACTAGTGACGCCTAGAATTTTGGTCATGTGACACGTGACGTCATAGAATTTTGACAGATGAGTCGTGACGTCATAGAATATTGGCGGGAAAATATTTTTGCAGGGGAGTCGTGACGTCATAGAATTTTTGACAGATGAGTCGTGAGCGTGACGTCACAGAATTTTTGACAGCTGAGTCATGACATTTGTCGTTGTAACAATCTAGTATTATTACTTAAAGTAGTTTTATAACGTACAATTATTGCAAAATATCATCGCTCTGGTCTTTTAGACAGAGCAATCATAGCCATAGCGATCAAAAAAAGTCATAAAAGCTTTAATATAGCCCAAAATAAAAACAGTAGAAACTTGTGTTTACGTCTCATAAAGAACATCATTACTATCACTTAATTCACTTAATAAGCACATTTACAGCCTTACTACTTAATTTAAAAAACATGCCATATCAATCATCAAATTCGATAACCAAACCCAGATAAATCATAAACTTACCTTCGCAATGTGGGAGCGCGGGAACGTGGCACACACGTATCATCCTCTGAGGTTAGACCACTACTACCACTACCCCGGGGGAGGGGAATAGAGTTTCTATTTCGTAAAATGAGGGATGAGCGCGATGTTTTACTCCAGCGCAGAGCGATGAGATAAAATGCCAGGTCATGACGATAAATTTAAATTGTGCCAAAACTATTGTTAATATAATTTAAAAAAAAAAATTACAATGAAGATTAACTATTTGGCATGTAATATAAAATAACATCGGACATATGAACCTTCTCAATAAAAAGTTACACAATGTTTTCTCATTCAATCGGGAGTTAGGTCAACCCAGAGCAATTAGGATTTTAGGGTTTATGATTTTTTTTTAAATATTTATAACAAACTAATTCATAATTTCAGCCCTGCACCACATAGATTAGACACCTCTCTCTCTCTCTTCCCAGCTATGTACCCCACATGGTGGTGGGGTCAGCTTTCCTTACATTTCTCTTCCACTTCGCTCTATCCTCGACATCTTCGTCAGTTACGTCGCATTCCCTCTTGTCCTTTAGCACTACGTCCCTCCACCTAGTCTTAGGTCGTCCTCTAGGTCTTCGACCGGGAAGTTCAAGCTGTAGTGCCAAATTTCCGACGTAGTCTGGTGGCATCCTTTTCACGTGACCATACCATCTCAGCCTACTTTCCTGCATCTTGTCGGCGATGTCGCGTACACCAAGGCTTCCTCGTACGTATTCGTTTCGGATTTTATCGAGCCTGGTTACTCCGCACATCCACCTAAGCATCTTCATTTCAGCAACTTGGATGGTATGTACGTTTTTTTGGGTTGCGGGCCATGTTTCGCTGCCATACATGAGAACTGGTCTTATTATAGTTTTATAAATCAGTCCTTTTAGTCTGACAGGCATTCTCTTGTCGCAGGTGACACCAGTTACTTCTCGCCACTTCAACCATGCCGCGGCTATTCTATGTTGGATGTTGTATTCCAAATTCCCCGATCTGTGCATTATACCACCCAGATACTTATATTGATCGCACATGGTTACGAGTTGACCTTCGATGTTAATCGGACTGTTGTTACTAAGGTCTGGGTCATTGAAAGACATGTACTGGGTCTTCGTTACACTCAACACTAGGCCACCGGTCTGTAACTGTTTCTTCCACGACAAAAGTGCTTTCTGTAACTCATCGCGGCTCTCGGTGCAGATAGCAACGTCGTCAGCGTAGATGAAAGTCCACGCGGCTGAGAGCTGCGCTTCTTCAGTAAGCAAGTCTAATACTAGGCAAAACAGGAAGGGACTCAACACCGAGCCCTGATGCAATCCCTCTGTAACCGCTACTGATTTTGTCTGCCCCACAACTGTTCTTACCGTTGATCTTGCACCCTTGTACATGTCGGCTATGATATTAATATAATATTCTAGGACGTTCTTTTTGCGAAGGCTCCACCAGATTGTATCCCTAGGGACGCGGTCAAATGCCTTTTCCATGTCCAAGAATGCAACATAGAACGGCTTAAGTTTTGCGCGATACTCTTCAGCGATGGTGTTAAGAGCAAACATAGGATCGGTGGTAGATAAGCCCGGTACAAAGCCATAATGATTTTTGGACAGTGAACACTCTGCTCTTAGGCGACTGTCAATCACTCTTTCGTATAGCTTCATAGATTAGACACCAAACTGTACATAAAAAAATGTAATGAAAACGTTTATCGATTTCAAAATGGGTTTCTCCAGTCCGACACGATAAAAAATGCCTCTGGAGATCTACCCCCATACATTACTTATTACTTTGCTACCTCTAAGTAAAAGACAAGAGGTAAAATCTAGTTAAATAAGCAAAATGTGAAGTAACTCTGCGCCAATCGGAGTGTAAACTAGATTGAAAATCAATCGTTTGTTAAGCGAAGACTTGACTTTAAACCTTTTTACAGTATTTTGTGATCTGAGTTTGATAGAACTTTGAAATTGATGATTTATTATCATAATTATATAGTTCTTGGTAAGTCAACCTAAAAGGAGGATTCTTTTATCTATTCAGTATCTTTTGAAGCTTATAATTTTATAAAGTTTTCTTAGAACAATTTTCCAGAATTGTTATTCTGTCATGTAACTTTTTTTTTTGTATTTTAATACTAACTAATACTGATTCCAACTTGAGCAATAAGTACTTAAATACTTACGCTATAATTCTGCCCCCGTTAGTTAAAAGGGCGCATCTAACACTTTTTCCATATTTGAGTTATATACATTGCCGGAATCAGGAAAAAAAGGCGCATCTGCCTCTATTTTTTATATTTTGCTAACACCTTCCAGTTCGGTGTTAGCATAACAAAATAGGGCGCTTCTGCACATCGTTTTACACCCGATTGAAGATGAAAAGGCGAATTTATCTGAAACTTAATTGAAAAGTCGCATTTACGTAGATAATGACCTTATACGTTGTGATTTTTTCTATAGTTCAGTAATATAAAAGACGCATCTTCGTAACAGGAAGCTAATAAGACGCAAATAAGTATTCACGTCTAACTCGTTCATAAAAAATACATTCACTTTAAGAAGAAAGGTCGCTTCTACCACTTTACGCCCAATCTACTTCGTAAAATAGTTTTAGCATTGGCACATTTGCCATAAGCGTCTTAAGATTTAGTATGATATGAAATAAAAAAGGCGCATCTGTGTAGAAACGCCCTTTTTTCCTAGTATTGTGAACCAAGCGGAGATTGGAGCGGGGGTCGGGCGGGGTATGTTTAGTAATGGGGAGTTGCGCCCGAGTTTCTGTCGGAGTTGAGGTGAGTTTGAGATTCCGTCCTCTCCTGGGGCTTTCCTAGGGTTGGTACTGAGCAGGGCCTTTTGTACTTGCAGGGGGCTGTAGAGCTGGATGTTGTCTTGCGTGTCCTGGTACTCTTCTCAGTGACTTTTGACAGTGACGGAAGATCTCTTTCTCAGCGTCGATCAGTCTATTTTCACATTTGTCGCCTCTGTGTTCCCAGAGGGCCTCCCGGACCCGGGCTGTCAGGGTGTTGTAGACTGTCTTGTCTGCCGGGTGTCTGGTGATTATCCACTTTTTTTTTACCGGTCTTTTTCTCCCGTAACAGCCTATGCAGGTGAGCGGGGAGGGGCTCTCTTCGTTCCGACGGTGGCACGGTGCGTGACGACGCATCCAGGGCGTCTTTTATGGCCGTTGTTAGGCTGTTGGCGGCGTGGTCGACCTCCTCCGGTGTTCTAACCAACTGGGGGCGACTTTAGGTGGACATCAAAAAGTAAAACCTGTAACCAGTTGGTTATGTTCCTGGGTTTAGGTGGGGCAGTGACGGCCGCCTGGTTTTTCGGTCGATGATCGGACGGGAGGTCGGACAAGACTTCCTGCGTTGGCGGTATGTCCAGACCTTTGTACACTAGGATGTCCAGTACGTTGTCTCTTCTCTGGCTGTGCAGGTCTATTCTAGTAGGCTCCCGCGGCCCGAAGACTTCGTAGTTGCTTGTGAGGGCATCCTGGTACTGCTTCTTGCCGGCGGTGTCGCTGGTAGCGCAGTGCCAGGTTTGGTGTTTCGCGTTCAGATTGCCTGCGATTAGCGTGCGTGGGGCTGATTGGAGGAGTTTGCAAATTTCCCCCACGTCGAAGCGTGGCCTTGGTGGGCGGTAAGTCGCGAAGATGCGCGTCTCGTGAACCTGACGCCCAAAGCATAGATGGTATCCAGCAGGAAGTGGTCCACGAGTTGGTGGACTATGCCTCTCCGCACCAGCCCACGAGCCCACGGAAGGCGCCTCCTGTCGGCGAGACTTCATCTATCTTGATTGTCTGTAGACAATGTAGCCTGGGATGGTGAGTGGCTTGTTGGGGTTGAGGTGCGTCTCGCTCAACAGCATCACGTCGACCCGCTGCCCCTTGACGAAGGGGCAACTGGATTTTGCCGTTGAGAGTTTGGGCATTCCAGTGCACCACTCTTAGGGGGGGGGCGAGCTATGCGTTGGTGGTCAGTTTGTTGAGCATTTCTTGCGTATCTATCGCGCCCTCTCTCTCCTTTGGGCGAACAGGGTAAGGAGCTTTGCGAGCTGCTCCCTTTCATGCTCTGCTGGGGTGCTGGCCGTCTGGTTTGCGTGCTCATTTGCTTTGGTAGTAGGTGGGGTGGTTCTTGGCTGTGGTGTTGGGGCTGGGACCTGCTTATTCATTCATTACTGTGCCATAGGGTAGTATTGTTTGTTATGTAAAAGTAGTAAAAGTCAAATAAAAGAATTTTAAATAAATACTTGACTATAATAATTGGGTTTATTTACGAATAATATATTTGGCTATTGCTTATTATGATAACCACGAACTTATTGTACTATTTTGCTCAGATATACTTTAGATAAGAGGATAATTAAATAATTTTGGACCCTTTATCTTAGCCAAGGGTATTCTACATTTTTAATTCTTAAGAAAATTATCATATGCGCCCAGTACAGCCAAAGCGTTTGAAATTGAAAGGACGCATATAGCCATTTACGTCTTTTCAATTTAGGATGTAATTTGTTTCTTAATTTTTTATACTAAGATGAAAAGGTTTTTTTATAAATTTTAATGAAATAATGTATAAAGTTCACGTTATTATTAAACCAAGTTAAAGCCTCTAAAATCACGCATTTTTTTCAATTTTTAGAATTTTGATACTACAATTTACTCGACGACAGCAAAGAATTTCCCGTTTAATTCATTAAAACATTTCTTTCTCCGTTTTTACTTTTTGTTAGATACGTCTTTTTAACTAACGGGGGCAGAATTGTGTACAAGTATAATTAATAGATTGCTTAACTATTATACCCTTTCAATCAAAAAACATTAAAATTTATTTAAATTGATCACGAAATAAAACTTAGTTTTAAGGTAGATAATAAACAACAGAAAAAACACTACCAAATTCAAATGTTACTTTTCTTTTCGTAGCAGGTTACAATGTATTTCTAGATACAGACAAAGTTATATAAGTCAACTAATGTATCATAAATCTATTTGTTTCTGGCACTTACTATCCTCCGCAAGTATTCCCAATAGTTCGTAAAATAACTAACTTGGACGTTACTTACACCTGCGCGATGAAATAACTACTTTCAAGGTTGATATTAGTTAAAAGGGAAAGAATATATTCGACAGCTGTTACGTTGATTTATTACTTTATTAAAGTATATTATTAAAACGTTGTATCCTTGTGTCCTTCATAGCATTATAATTAACTAGCAGATGCTCGCGGCTTCACCCGCCTTTTTTAAGTATCTTAAATGTTATTCTGCACCTAAACTACCTATGTTCCAAATTTCATCAAAATCCATTCAGTAGTTTTTGCATCCATCTGTCCATACATCCTCACAAACCTTCGCATTTTAATATTAGAAGGAGTACGGTTATATATAATTGAGTCAAATCATTTAAAATATGTACATGGCCTTCTCTAAACGTGTGAACAGTGTACGATCCTTGCCTTCTCCATCTATGTGATTTGCACCACCTTTGACTGGCCATCAGTGTTATATTAGTGTGCAACTCAATACGCTTAAACCAGCAGGTCAATTCTCGTAACATACAATTTTAATGTAACTTTTTTTAAATTTAATTTTTAATTAATCCAAAAGTGGTATTCTGGTCCTCAAGCATTTCGTTAAAAATTAAAAGAAATATTTTTATTTTTTCGTAAAATTTAAAAATGATAAAATAAACTCAGGAAAATCAGATTAAAGATTGGTCAAGGTTTTATTCTGCTTGTCAATTCTCGTACCTTAAAATCATTAAAATTCGATTGAGCTAACTTTTAGTTGTAAAATTTTCACACTATAGGTTAGACAATTTGAATACTATACCATTTTTCAGATCTTATGGGTACGGTGACGTTTAATATTTGTCATTACTAGAGATGTAGTAACACTAAAATCGTTTTTAAAAATACCGATTATATATCTAACCGATATAATTTACAAACAAGAATAAATCGATTATGGGTACAAAATAAAAAAACTTTATTTTTTCAAAAATAAATTAATTATGACGAATCAAGTGATTCATCTGATGAATTACTTGATTCGTCACTGACATGAATAATTAACTTAAAATCGTCTGAATTTTCGAATCTGATGTCTCTTTCCCAGTCATGGAGTATTAGATCTTTTGTTTTTAACACCACTTTCTTCCAATCATCGGCAGTTACGTGATCACAGGCCTCTTTTAATAATGCCATCATCTTGGTTGTCGTAAATGATGGAGCTGTATTATTTCGTGCCGCGTGTCCTGGAATAAAATAAATTAAACACTAAGTATTTACTAAAATAATAAACTAATAGTCATAATCAAACACAGTTATATTATTTATTACTAAATTTAAATAATGTGAAAAATTAAATACCTTTCACTTGAGCCCATATCATTTCAATGGCATTGTACTGGCAGTGATAAGGGGGAAGCCTAAGTATGTCATGACCACGTTCTCTTGCCAATTCATCTAGCTTGTATGTTTTTTGGGGCTTGTGCATGTTCACTCGTTTTAGTAATTCCACCTTAAACAAAGACGGATCGGCTTCTATATTATTAGTGTGAAGCCACTCTAGTATTTCGCGTTTGTTGTTGCTTGATGTTGGTGGTTTATTTAATTGAACGGAGTGGTAAGACGCATTGTCCATAATAATTAGGCTGGGTTCTTCTAAATTATTTAACATATTCTCAAACCACTCCGTAAACACTTCAGCATTCATATCCTCATGATATTCGCCCGTCTTTACTGATTTAAATGCTAAAAGGCTATTTGGCACAAAACCATTAATTGTACCTGCATGACAAATAATAAGCCTTTGCCCTTTACCTTCTGGTACTTTAGTTGACGAATGAGCAGTATCGTCGGTCCATATTTTGGTGACCGTGTGATTGGCGTTAAGCCAAGTTTCGTCCAAAAAGACTACGTTGCTCCAATCGACAATGTTTTTGGCTTTCTTCAAAAAAGTTACCCGTGCAAGAGCAACATCACCCCTTTCCATTATGATTTTTCTTTTATTAGCTTTTTTAAATCGGAAACCAATTTGATTAAGTAGGCGCCGCGCCATAACGATGTAACACTCCCATGAAATAAGTCTGCGTCTTTTAAAGGTTTTACCAGCTTCAGTAGAGTCGGCAATTGGTTATGTTGATAGTAGTTGTATATGTGATTCCGGATAGCAGCGGTATCAAAACTATCTATATCTGTTACCGGTGCTTTATTAGATCGCTTCCTATTTGGGGATGATAGTTTGTTTTCTTCAGTAGAAGAAGCACCATATTTCTCCCGAGTGATTCGAGAAACGGTATTCCGGCCAATATCTAACGCACTTGCTACTCGGTCCAAAACATTGGAAAGAGGCAATAGCGTTCCGCCATTTTCTCGTTCACGCTCAAAGTAGTCCCTCAACCGGATTACAAATTCACGGGCTTGACTGCCCAGCACAGCCTTCTTCGTTATTTTTGGCATGTTACCAAAATATCAACGAAATAAAACCAACAGTAAGTTAAATTCAAAGCACACAACACGGACAGTATACGAAGCATACGCAATCGTACTGACATATTAACAATATAGAGCATGTGACGTATTTTTCTTTTTCTTTAATTACAATTTATCTTTGGCCTTATAGCCATCAGCTTAATCCAAAGTATAAATTATTCTCTCATAGTTAAACCTTTAATCACCGACCTATACGTCTCACAGACGTCACAGTTTTGCGAACCCAAATAAGATTAAATTTCAACTCTACAAGAATCGGAAGTTATCAATACTAGGGACACTATTGTTCAAAAATTATGTAATTAGTCTAATGTGATATTTATTTTTGTTTTTCTCTTTTTATCATTATATAATATTGTTTTATTTCATTTTAATGCGATTGCTTTTAATTCTCTTGTTTGTAATGTATAGACATTACAAACAAATTTTATTTTTATTTTAATAATATAATTGTTTTTAATGCCAATGACTGTTTGTAATGTTAATAATTTTTAAATTTCTATTTTATAATTTTAAATTTTTATTTTAATTGCTTTTGATTATAATTGTTTTTTTTTGTAATATTTCAATTTTATAGATTATTTAATTTAATTTAATAATGTGAATGCTGTATACACCTTCGAAGGTGTTCCACACAGAACAATACAATTATGATATATTATTTGTAACCATATATTGTGAAATGCCAATGGTGTGTCTTTTTTAAATAAATAAATAAATACTACTATGCGTTTTAAATAAGAATAGGATCGCACTTGCTGCCAACTTCATGTGGCAACTGTCATTTTAGTACGACCAACAAAAAAATTCGTAAAATAATTTAAATAAAAATATTTAGCCTTGAAAATTCCGATAGAAACAGATTGTTTAATTCAACGAAAAAAATGTTTCTTCGTTTTTTACCGTTTTATTTGTTTGTTACATTGAAACAATAACATAAAAAACCTTACGAAAAAACCGGTTTTATTGAAAATTTTGCAGCTTGTTTCACATAGAATCTGATTCGGATGAAGAACATATAGCTATGATGCCATAAGTGGTGTGGAAGAATTGGATTCCAATTAAAATTTAATTTATTTAAAAATGTATATAACATATTGAAGTAAAAATTAATAAAATTTTGTGTTTATTTTTTTCCTACCGTACATGACATTCATGAAGTTCGTTAGAAATGCGAAACAAGATGGCGCTCTGACAGTCCTATTCTTATTTGAAACGCCATAGTATTACCAGTTTTCCGATTGAAATTGAACAAGATTGTGAAGAGGGTGATTAAGGTAAGAAAAGAGCGGAAAGGCTCAGTTCATAGGACTGAGCCTTTCCGCTACTATTATGGTAGAAGTAGATTTAAATTGCGCGAGGATTAGTTTTACCTCAAATGAAGCTGCGCGTCTATAATGAAAGGATTCCAGTCTCCTCCACCTGTACAGCCTCCAAACATGCAAGGTATAATTCGGAAAACCTGTACTATTATGTTTTAGCCGCCTAAAAAGACGAACAAAATACTTTCGCTACAAATCCAATACACCAATGTGTCTTATCCACCAACACGATACCAAACCAAGATACCATTCCATATAATTTCACAAAAACTTATATTTATAAGAATTTTGAAATGTAATTAAGGAATATTTAAAAAAAATTAATCGATTAATCAATTTAATAAAAAAAAAACGATTTTAACAATTTTATTGTGTCAATCTCTATTGAGATTCGTTCCGAGTCGCGCATACGATTTTAAAATTTATGTTTATATTTTACATAATAAGGTTGAAGATGGGATATAAACCAAATATTTCATATAATTTTATTAAATAATAACGTCTAAATAATATTTTTATTTTTCTATCAGTTCGGGTTCATAAGTTGATAGCTTTTATTTTGAATTTCTACAAAAGTAAACTAAGTAACACGGAAAAGATCAAATGTCACCGTACCGTTCCTGTCTGATAATAACTATAAAAGTTAACTTAACCGAATTTTAATCGGTTATAAGGTTCGAGAATTGACATGCTGGTAGGTATAAAGTTAGATACGTGGACCTTACTGCCGCAACCACGGTCAAGCAATGTTATGTTTGACATTTTATTAGTAAATACAAGTCTATTCAAAGGGTTGATTTTTCTGCAGACTTCCTTCTTTTTACTTTTTTCAATCACGGCAAAGAAAGTCCAAGTATAACTTAGATTAAAAGCTATTTATCATTGATATGAAATTGCTGTCATGTTCATAAAAGTAAATTTTGCTTATGAATGATTTTTTTTCTTTACGTACCAAGTTTTGGAAGCTTTCAAATTGAAAATTATTCTCGGAAATATTATTATTTATTGTATACAATACGGTTGTTCCTTGTTACTTATAGCTACAGGTTGTAGCGTGGGATGACATTTTAATAAAATATTGTATTCTTGATTTTCTTCAGTAAGGGATCATCAATAAGTTACAGACTTATTGAAGACAGGTTCTCAATTCGGTGTAAAACTGAGGTATTTTTTTTTACCAATTAAAAAAAATTAAAAGAATATTTACTTTGTAGCTGGTACTATAGAAATTCTACAAATACACTGAAAAAACACGCAATTTGCTTTTTATATAAAAAAGATGCAAGTGGTGGAATTTATCCAAGTTTTTGGTTTTAGATTCAGTTTTTTAATATGAGACCCTGGACCGTTAAAACCGGAAATATTTATAAAAAGCCGATGTCAATTGACGTTCTTAAGCATTGTTATGATGTAAAAACTTTACCTTATTCTACAACAAACTGAAGCTAACAATATCCTACATATCGAGTCTTGCACGTAACAATGCAATACGTAATAACATAATCAGATTTACTGAATAATCAATGACAATAGACTTAATAGTACAAACCTTGTAATGCAACAATGCCTGGATTAGTTTTAAACAACTATGCACTTACATGATGTCATCAACATTTATCCCGTGGCGTAGTGGTTTTATTACATGGCTGCTACGCAGAGGTTTCGGGTTCGATTCCCGCTCAATTCTTTGTGTGCATGAACATGATTGTTTGCATAGGTCATAGGTGTTTCTATGTATAATATGTATTTACAAAAGAAAAGTAGGTAATATAAGTATTAATATCCGTTGTTTTGTTTTCCAAAACACAAGCAGGTTAAGCTCAGCTTACTTTGGGAACAGATATACATTTATTTATTTTATTTATTAAAGTCTAACTGTCAGAACAGACCTTCTCCAGTAATAAGCTTTATTGCATGGAAGACCATACTTAATACCTTACCAATTTAATCAAATTCAATTAGGTGTATGTAACTGATTTTAAAATTATTCAAAAAATGATTAAGTTCCAAAGTTAAGAACCTCCTCTTCTTTTAAACTTATAAGAACTGAAAGCATAAAATCTTACCAGCTTATAAGCTAATCACTACCTAACTTAGTATCTCAATAAGCTAAAACCGACATGTTAAACCTAAATACCTTAATAAAATTGAACTTTAATACCCAACATTGTAATTTTAAAAACTTAGGTGTTTTCAAAGCCCATAAGTTACTCAAAACAGATAGGTAGGTACCTATTTTATTTATAAAATAAGTGTTAAAGTAATAGCAAAATTAAATGTAAACATTATTGTATGTTCTTATACTTCGGTCGTCCTTTACAGTGAATGATCTGTTGGCATAGCGCCCACGTAAAAACTCGTTTTATTAGAAAAAACATAAGTTTGCTTATTTTTATATTGTTAGCTAATATTTTAAGAGTAACCACTGGAAACTTTAGCTATTGTAGTATAGCGAATCGATAGTAATAACAAACTTAGTTAAATTGTACGTATAACACCGTTTTTTTTTCATGGCGTAGGTATATTATATTAAAAGACCATTGACTTCGGTCAGTACTATCATCATGCCAATCATATTATGTCCACTGCAGGCATAGCCCTCATACGCTGTCGGTACGCTAGCTATCATTATTATCATAACAGCCCATTAATGTCTCACTGCAGGGACAGGCCTCCTCCAGTGACGGAGGGATACTTGGCCTAGTAATACCACGCTGGCCAAACGGATTGGTATAGGCTTTAATTTCAAGTTTTCCTTCTTTTTATTACGTAAAGATAATATTCACAGATAGTCCCTTAGTCGGTTTTTACGACACCCACGGGATGAGATGACTTATTGTATTATTACTACGTCACCACACGGAGAATGAATATAGACGAAGTAAAACTTGTTTGTAAGGATCATTAATACATGGCGATTATGTATACATGTATATATACCTAACCTATTTAGTGCATAAAAATGTATTGTGTACTAACTGGTACTACAAGTACTGTACTAAAGCAATGTAGTCTCAATAACGTACCAGAGCGTCTGTTGGCTTCAGGCCAACAAGTTATCGTTTGAGGTTTATTGCGAGTTTAAATGCTATACAGAAGTGACGCTTAAAAGCAGTTGATTATTCTAATTACCTAGGATACCTGCAAATTTGATGACCTTTATGTCTTACTAGCTGACCCGTGCCCACTTCGTTGGGCGGCGAAAAAAACGCGTCCCTTTTTTAAACATTTTTTATTACTGCTCCACTCCTATTAGTCATGGCGTGATACCATATAGTCTATGACACTCCCCGATAAATGGAATATTCAACTCAGAAAGAATTTATAAAATCGGTTCAGTAGATCCAGAGATTACCCCCTACAACGTCACAAACACACAAACTTTGCCTCTTTATAATATTGGTATAGATTAGTTGAAGCACACTCAGCTATCTTGTATTCCTGCTCAATGCAAATCTTTGTGTGGCACTTCTTGTTTATCGTTGGTTAGTGGCTAACCTGGTGTCGAGATTTGTTTAAACCGCCCGTAGAACTCTGATGTGACTTAACGACTAAAAGAATAGGTAGATGAAATACAAATAAATGGTTACCCATCTTTGTAATCATCATCATAACAGTCAGTCCAGTCCGACCCAGAGACCTTTATGAGTTCGTCGGTCCACCTAGCCGGAGGGTGTCAATGGCAATTTATTTTTAATTCTTATAAGATGCAAAGCCCTTCTAGAGAAAATAGTTTTTTAACTCCCATTTGTCAATATCGCTATGAATTATTAGTGACATCTGTCAAAGTCTCTGTCTGTGGTACCTAGCGATATCACGGCATCGCATTAAAGTTGCTAAAATGCAATATGGCTAACATGTATCAGCTGTGAAAGAAATAGTGATTTATAATCGAGAGATTTATAAAATTATAATAGCTTATTAAAATACTGCTGGGGTCATGGATTGATATAGAAATAATATAATAAAATAAAATATTTATTTCTAGGTTTGAAGTACTATCATACTAAGAAGAGTTTTTTAATGTTTTTTTTTTGTAGAAAACCTTTAAGCAGACTTAGGCCCAAGCGAGCAGGTGTATTGGATTCTTGGAAAGATGGAGCAAATACGGTTTGTACCAATTAAAACCCATGCGGTTCCTCTCACCCATAAGGAGCAACGATGGTAAGAAGACGCATCACTCAAGCAAAACCACCAAAATGTATTTCTACTATATCGCTTCACAAAGATTACAATACTGATTATTTAAAGTAAATTTATTATCACTATACTCAAAGGTAATGTAAATCATATTAATATATTCGATAAGTTTAACTACTCGCAAGGGATGAGAACATGTTGTAAATAATGTTAAGCATGTGTTCGTGTAATAAATAGGCGACTGATATGTCATATTAATGAGTAAATATCTACCAAATTAAGGCATGTTACTTACTAACATGAATAAAATATATTTATAAGCAGCCTAATATAATATTTACGTATACTTGTGCCTTGGTTGATACTTTATTTTTAAATTAATTAAAATTTTCAAATTTAGAATTTATTTTTCGTTTTTAAGACAGAGTTTGGACCTACGTTTTTTAAGTTTTTTTTTTTTTTTTATATGATGGGAGGCAAACGAGCCAGCAGGTCACCTGATGGTAAGTGATCACCGCCGCCCATGGACACCCGAGGAATACACCAACACACAAGATAACACCAGAGGAATCACAGGTGCGTTGCCGAACTTTTAAAAGGGAAGTAAAGAGAGGGGGAATGGGCTACCGGACTCTCACTCACCGGACGAAACACAGCAATGACAAGCACTACTATTTTTCGCCGATTTTCTGTGAGAGGGTGGTATTTCACCGGACGAGCCTGCCCATGCGTGCCGCAGCCAAAGACTGACGACATGGCTCTACCACTCGAACGCTACGCTTTGTATGCCTTTATATAGCTCTGAAAAAGATACCTCTATAAGGAATTCTAGTCTTTTGTCACAGCGGAATACGGGAAATATGTAAAAAAAATATAGGAAAAAAGAGAGTATGTGTTTGTACGTCACATCAATAGGGCTCAGTTGAAAACTAGCTTTGAACACACAAAAAGCCTAACTTAATCCATTTTTTTGTTCAAACGTACAGCACTTTTGGTTGTATTAGATGTAAGACGTGTGTGTTGTAGTGTGAGTGTGTTTTTGCGCTTGTGCTTCAAATAGTTATGACAACATTAAGTAAACTACTACGTAAAATTTCGAAGTGTTAACAAAGTAAGAATATAAAAGTTTAATATGAAGGAGAACTCTATTTTATCCCATGAGTGTCTCATGAGATAAAATAGAGGTTGTCATGGTGCCTAAGAGTAAAATTATATTATACTAGCTGACCCGTGACCACTTCGTTGAGCGGCAAGGAAAACGCGTCCCTTTTTTAAACATACTTCATTCATTACTGCTCCCCAATAAATGGACTATTCAAAACAGAAAGAATTTTTAAAATCGGTAAATCCAGAGATTACCCCCTACAACGTCACAAACATACAAACTTTACCTCTTTATAATATGAGTATAGATTATCGTTTTAAAATAGAAGAAAGAAAACGTAACAGAAGATGAGGTTGAAAGTTAAAGGAAAAAGTCGATTGTGTTAGATTATTGGTCAACAAGTCAACAATTTTCTTCTTAAAATAATAACATGGTATTGTGTATCTACCCGTATAATTAGGAGCTAACAAAATTCACCCTTAACGATCAAATTCATTCGACATCTACAAAATTTCTACACGAACAGATATTCAGTCAGATCGTTCATTCAATGAAACATCAAAAAGCCTTTATATTGAAAATAAAAGCATTTTGTTAAGAATAACCATTGACAAATGACGTATATAGATAATTATTTATTTTATTGAATTTCATTTTCATTTTGTACGCTTTGATCATTATGCTTTAGGAATTCTTGTATATTGTAATAATATGAGATGGTACTTAAGACTTAGTTCCTATTTAATGTACCTAGATGATTTAGGCAATACTGTCTGATGCTGAATCCTAGACTTAAGAACCTAAATCATCAGCAGCTCTTGCTCTGAAGACTTAAGAGCCTTGTAATATATTTTCAAGCTGATTTTGGCCATGGTCATCATAACAGTCCTTTTTCGAATACAAACACACGTTCGCTCTTCATAACAGCCCATTAATGTCCCACTGCAGAGACCGGCCTCCTGACATGAAGGAGGGATACTTGGCCTACTAATACCACGCTGGCCAGACGGATTGGTATAGGGTTTAATTTCAAGTTTTCCATCTTTTTATTACGTAAAGGTAATATTCACGGATAGTTCCTTAGTCGCTTTTTACGACACCCATGAAATAAGATGGGGTGGTAATTTATTGTATTCTTACTCCGTCACCACACGGAGAGTTCGCTCTTATTACAACTAAATTTTAAGAGTATTTAGAAACATTTTAATTAGCTTAATTGTGTTACTCTGATATCTCCTCTCTAAATTGTATGTTTAGTTTTACTGTGAATACTATGACTTTGCGTACAATAGCATTTACTGAGTAGCTACCGACAAAATAAACTCGGGATTAAACCAGGTCAGTGGGACATATCTTTGCTTCGGGTTTTTTGTATTATAGTCGATGTGAAATAGAGTCTCTTTTCAGTAACAATTAAAGTATTGTGTAGTACAATTATTTAATTAAATTAACCTGCATCATCATCATAACAGCCTATTAATGTCCCACTGCAGGGACGGGCTTCCTCCCATGACGGAGATTACTTGGCGTACTAATACCACGCTGGCTAGACGGATTGGTATAGGGTTCAATTTCAAGATTTCCTTCTTTTAATTTCGTAAAGATAATATTCACGAATAGTCCGTTAGTCGGTTTTTACGACACCCATGGGATGAGATTGGGTGGTGACATAAATATCGTATTCTTACTCCGTCACCACACGGTTATTTACCTTAGCTGTTGTAACCAAAAGTTTATGTACCAAAAGGAACTAATTTAAAAAAAATTAACAGTCTAGCTTTTATCTACAATGTTATTAAAAGATCTCAAAGATCAAAAGTTTAATAGGCTTATAAGACCATTCAGGGTTTTTTAAGGTATCATTGCTTGAGGCAAATATTAATAATCATAACGAGTTTCTAGTCTACTTAACAGAGACGACCTCTATGGGGTAGTGGTTATAAATATAACATGCCTGCTAGTGAATAAAATATCTTTAGACCCAAACAAAAACAAATGGTGTTACTATATCTATTATATATTTAATTTTCTGAAATCCACTTCAATAAAATTGAAAACGTTGGTAGATTAAATAAGGTTTGTTTGTCTGAAATATGGCAGATGGGATTTAAGAAAATAAAATATGTTTTGGATGTGGCAAAATAGCATCACAGAACAGATATATGACTCCACTTGTAAATAAATTTTCTACATTACAGTGAACACAATAAAAGCTTTCACACTTTACATAAAACCTTTATAATTACCGTGGCTGCACTTAGAATTCAAACGTCATCTGTACTTGCCAAACCTAAATGAACCTTATTCTATAATTAAGACAATAAGATTTTTTTATGAGGTAGCTATTTATTTATTATATGGGTCTCCAACAAAGTCAATACGCATTAGAAATATATTTACAGGAAAATAGCGTGTATTCATTATTGTATTAGCTAATTATTATACATAATAAAAAAAGATATTAAAAGTAAATTCAATAACAGGCAATCGTCAATAGATTTAAAAAGACAAAATATAGTAGGTTATTATTTAAAAACCAATCACCCAGGAAAAATATATCCCAATATAAAAGTTACGTACTTTGTAAGCCAATTTTCAACATGATAAAAACCAATTACGATATCATAAAAAATAAGTACACACGTTAACAACTTCTAATTTATTATATTATAACAAAAACGATTTAGCTAACGCATAAGGTGTAAAATAGAACCGCATAATCAGTAATCACTACTTAGTATAAAACTCACAGAGTTGCCTAGTCCTTAACTTTACAGACCCCGTTCTATTGTTACTAGGCAATAACTCACAAATCTTGTTATCTAAACTTTTATTGTCAATAAATCCTTTCATATTTATCATACCAGCCCATTAATGCCCCACTGCAGGAACGGGCCTTCTCCCGTGAAGGAGGGATACTTGTCCTACTAATACCACGCTGGGCCATAAGGATTGGTATAGGGTTTAATTTCAAGTTTTCCTTCGTTTATTTCGTAAAGATAATATTAACAGATAGTCCCTTAGTCGGTTTTTACGACACCCATGGGATGAGATGGGGTGGTGACATATTGTATTCTTACTCCGTCACCACATGGAGATAAATACTTTCATTTTACGTGTTAGTAAATAAATGTGGGTCATATTATACAATAAGCATCCTAAGCTTGAACCGTGCTACATAACACATAATATTCAAAACTGTGTAAATGATTAACTTTCAGTATTCGCTTAACTTCACATAACTGTCTTCTCATTGTCGTTACATAAAACTTAATAGACCATGACGGGTTACGCTTGCCTATAACCCGCAGGTTTGTCTTTATTTATACACTATAATGTGGTTCTATATTACACCTTATATGCGTAAGTCTGTACAAATAAAACCTTATATTTTATTATTTCGCTAATAGCGGAGAATCTTAAGATCGTCATTCAAATTACAACATACAAACGCCATATATCGAACATCTGTGTCAACTTTGGATCTATCATCGTTTTTTAAATAGTCTTATTTACGCCTCATTGTCGTTACATAAACCTTGATAGACCGTGACGGGTTACGCTTGGCTATAACCCGCAGATTTGTCTTTATTTATACTCTTTTAGATGGTTCTATTTTACACCTTATATTCAATAGGAGATGCTAGGTTAAGAGATAAATCGTTTTAGTTATCATCACTACAGATGTCCTTCCACTTAAATATTTAAACTACGCAACAGATTTTCAAGTGTTTTTTTTAAATAGATAGTGATTCAAGAAGGAGGATTATAATTATGTTTAACGCTTATGCAAAGCCGAGGCAGTCGGTAGTAATAGAATATAAATTTTATTATCACACATAATATAACTATTATTACAGGTACTTATAACCTAATGCAATAGCCTATGTACAAAAATTAAAACAATTACAAAAAATATCAATAAATTACAACTTAAATAATAATTAATCTTTGTGTAAACACATAACACAATAAGCGACCCGTGTGAATTCGTTCAATGTACACGAGAAGAGATCTATCTCATGGGCCAACGTATTGAGAGCTCGGAGCGCGCGCGCGAGCCTAGTGTGCTGCAGCTGGCAGGTACGCGCGCGCGACACGACCAGCAACTCCGGTTGCCGGCGCCGCCCTATGTACTCGTCCGGGACGCTCAGCTGCATAACTATATAAATATATTCTATTACTTAATTCTATTATATAATATATTTATTTCTTTGTCATTATTTTAGTTTGTCTTTTTATTATTCGCATGCTGTGGTTTCCTATAATTGAAGGAATACACGTCATGATTCTGTAATTTTATAAATTAATTTCTGATTATTGGTTTTTTTCTAATTTAACTTTGTTTTTTGTCTTTGTTGGAGACCCAAAATAAATAAATAAGAGTTTTTAACGTATGCTTATTTTTATACTAGCGACCGGCCCTGGCTTTTTATGGGTACGAGATGGTGTTTTCTTCGTTTTTTCCTACAACATAGTTACGACAACTTCATAATAACGTGTATTGCCCACATTTAAAAAATTTAATTAAACAAAAAATATATGTACTTGCATACATTTATAAAACTTGCACACTACCGTCTAATTTAATCCTTTTATTTTCCTACTTCTCTCTCGTTTCACATAATATAAATTTGGTTTCGCAAACATTGCAGGGTTGTAGGGTATTTTACTTTATTTATAAGCTCTATATTTTGTAATTATGTTAACGTATAACTGTTAAATGTTCCTTTTAAATAAATAAATTTATTCTTTGTATCACAGTAGAGTTTACTAGATTACCACATCTATTAATTAAACCTTATTGTATAGGGACAGCAGCTGGCCGAGTTGCGAACAATGTCGCCCCACATCGGACGTATGGGCACCTCGTTGACGTGGATTAGTCCCATTTTTATTTCTAGCCCAATTTTTCAACGAATCTATCGTTTAAAACTTTCTGTTCTCAGATTTTGTTTTGAATTAGTAATGTGTAGAGTAACATAGATAGAATAGGAATGACTAATAAAATGTACTAGGTACTTAACCTGCATTAGGCGGGCAGTAGGAGATGGCGAGATGACCTGGACGCTTTTAAGCGGAATTGGCATACGGAAGCCACGGATCGAGAGAAGTGGAAGTCTGAAGGTGAGGCCTTTGCCCTGTAGTGGGACAGTACAGGCTAATAATAATAATTATTATTAATTATAAATTTCCTTAAGTCAATTTTTAGAACAAATTTATCATTGACGTGCTAAGAATACAAATTGTCACTAACTCTTCGCCTAATGACTGTCGTAAAAGTGTTTAAAAAGAAATTTAACAAGTGTAGAACAAACAAAATTAGGTACTGTTTAAGTAGGAAAAGTAATAATTCATTATATCATCATCATAACATCCCATTAACTCACTTGTTACGAGCGTCCTTTTAAAAGACCACCTCTTAAAAATTAATAATTAAAAATATGAGTTTACTACAACAAATAGTTTGTGATAAATATTACGAGTTTATGAGTTTATCTGTCATTTAATAAATTACTTTGCTGTTTTAAGTATATTATATTGTGGTTTTAGCCGAAAAAGATTTTTTAGAAAAACAATTTATCTGGTGAATGGTTAGACTATACAATTGTCATCAAATATCCACAAAATACATGTAATATTGTAACAACATAACCCTTACATTTTCTAATGTATTTATTACTATGTACAATACAAATGTAGTTGCCATATTTCAAGTTTATTATGGCGTCCTTTTAAACGGACAGTCGTAATATGACCTACTATGACGCTTTAAAAGTTTCGTTACAAATGTTTCCTTTTGTTGCCTTTAGATCACATATCAGAGTATAATGTTTACATGAGATTGTGGAGAAGCAAGAATTGGTTGATGATGATGACGAAATACCGTCATATATTACAATTACACCTTCTGATAACTGTAATGCCGAGGTAACTGACGAAGATTCAGGTGACTAGAATCAAGTTTCTATGTCAATTTTTGCTGGAACTCAGTTACCAGTTTCTGCAGTAGCTCATTATAGCTATGATGCATCGACTTCTAGCAATAGCGATGATGATCATTTAGCACAAGTTGCAAAGAGACAACTTCTAAATCTAGAATCTTTCCAAGAAACAATTTATACGAGGCAAACCGCTTCGATGGGGCTACAAATTCTGAGTTAGTGGTACTCGCTTAGGATTTGTCGTATAGTTTGATTCTTATCAAGGTCAAGGAGCAGACATTCCTGAAAATTACAAAAAGCTGGTCTTAGGCGCTAGTGTAATTCTCTCATTTTCTGATATTCTGCGTTCAAGAGAGACAGCGCCATTTCGCTTGTTCTTTGACATTTTTTTTACGTCTGTTCATCTTATTGATAGACTGGGAGGAACAGGTATGAAAGCTACTGGTACCATAAGAGAGAATCGTGTATCTAAGGGTCTTTTACTTTCTAATAAGAATATGCCTAAATCAGAGTGAGGAATGTTTCAATACTCATATACAAGTGCTGAAGTGGTTTTGTTGAACAAGTGGCATGATAATAATAATCATCGTTACCGTGGCGACAAATCCTTGTAAAGTTCAACCTGTTAGCGAAATAAGACGATTCTCTCAACAACAAAGAGATATATTCACGTCGAACAACCACTTGTTATGAAGTCGTCGTGTAACACTAATGTTCTGAGAACATCTATTCGGGGCAAAAGTGGTATTATTCTATTATATAAAATGAATTAGATATGATAATACATGGTAAAATACCAGCTACTTACTTTTTTATTAAAACCTGTGCAATACAATGAGTTTTTCCCAATTTCATTCTGAAACTTAATATTTTAGTATCAGCGAAGTGACAGTAGTACATTTTACGAGTGTCCTTTTAAAAGGACACCATTTTCCGGCTTTTCCAAAAGTCACAGATTTTTTTTGTTATTTTTTACATGACATATGATATACAATAAGCAGTTCATGAGAAAATTATAACATTTCGATAGGTATTACACTTCTCGTAACAAGTGGGTTAATGTCCCACTGCAGGGACGGGCCTCCTCCAATGATGGAGGGAAAGTGACAATTATTCTGTACTAATCTTAAATAGAACTCTGAAAGAGTGGAATACGAGGGCAATACAATAATGAAAAAGATAGGAAGAACGTTTTTAATTCCTCAACAGCTGACTAACCACTGTGTGGTGACGGAGTAAGAATACAATAATATGTCACTACCCCATCTCATCTTCAGGAATCTTAAAATTAAACCCTATACCAATCCGTCTGACCAGCGTGGTATTACAAGGCCAAGTATCCCTCCATTACGGGAGGAGGTTCGTCCCTGCAGTGAGACATTAATGGGCTGGTATAATGAGACTAACCACTCCAAAGGAGATAATGCAATATGTCCTTAAAATACTGACAGGTAGTGTCTAAGCTAGTTTGTACTGAAAGCCACAGTTAAACTGTCTGACCTACTTAAAGTCAAGATTTTCACGATCGTCGGTGAGGGCTTCTACCTGGTGTTAGGACTTTGTAAAGACTGTTATCGTGTATATTTATTTATTACCATGTATATCTTCTGTTTATACAAAGCACTAGCTATTTCTTGAAACTTCGTAACAAAAAGTTTGTGAAACTAAATTAACAAACTGCAGCACAAAATTTAAAAAAATATTCATAAGTTCCGTATTAAAAATAAAAATGTTTATTCCCTTATTTAACAAGTAAGCGTAAATTAGGCGGTACTAAAATTTAATGGCATAAATGCGTAATCCTTAAAAACTAATACATTGTAATTTCCTCTTTGACAAAACAAAATACGCCTCTTACACTTATTTCTTTTCCTCAATTAACACCAAACCTTTTAACCCGTAAGCGCCACACCGAAAAAAAATCAATCGTACGCCTTCCGTGTATCGTGCACATTGAAGTTGCCTTCTGAAAAAGATTAACGTGCTATCTATTGGGGTCAACGGTCGTATTGTACAGGCATACAAAGCCTCCGTTATAAATCATGGTACAGGTAATTTCCTACCATTACGGTTTTTCTAACGATCAGTATTGTTCCGTGTTGTATGCAAGCGAAAATGGCCAGCTACGGTACAAATTACCCCCGTGTGCGTTGTAGGGTTTTGTATCTTTAATTTTGATGGAAGAAAAATATAGGTAATTATTGTGTTGTGTTTTGTTTTATGACCATTCAACAATGTTGTGTGTAATTAGGCTCCTATTTATCGTGTAGTAATTTTTGTGAACAGTTTTCGATGGAATTAAATTGAATGTCATTAGGGAATTAATAGGCACACATTATATTTAGTTTGGGCAGAAATGTGCTGGAATGGCGACCGCGTACTGGAAAACGCAAGGTGGGGAAACCTCTTACTCGGTGGACCGACGACCTAGTTAGAACGGCGGGAAATTGATAAATTACCCTTAAGGGTACAGCTCAAGGGTAAACAGGAAAACAAGCGATGCGGGAGGCCTATGCCCAGCATTGGACGTCAATTCACTGATTTGATGATGATTATGATAATATTTCGATATTATGATAAATATCTCCGTGTGGTGACGAAGTAAGAATACAGTGTGTCACCACCCGATTTCATCCCATGGGTGTCGTAAAAACCAACTAATGGACTATCCGTGAATATTATCTTTACGTAATAAAAAGAAGGAAAACTTGAAATTAAACCCTATACCAATCCATTTGGCCAGCGTGGTATTAGTAGGCCAAGTATCCCTCCGTCACTGGAGGAGGCTCGTCCATGCAGTGGGACATTAATGGGCTGTTATAATGATTATGGAATTAAGGTCAATAGAAAATTAAGTAAGGGACTGTTAATAAGTAGAGTTATTGGTAGTAAAAGAACGTAATCTTTACCCTCTCTTCGAGGAAACTGCTTTTCTATTACTCGGATTTATTAACCTATTTTATATTAAAGTAAGGTATAAATTATTTTAGTAAGGTATAAAACAGTGGTCTGACTAAAGTGTCAAAAGCACATCTGGGTTAAGACCCAGAGTTCAAAACAGTAAAATGTTACTTCCACAATTACATAGTCGATTTACCAAACTTAAGGAGAATCAAGAAGGATTTTATATCAAGTTTTATAAAGAACATTTTAAGGAGACCCAGTGACCTTGAAATGTATAAAATATGTTAATGAAAATGATGAATCCTCATCAAACGATGTAAAAAATATGAGTATCGGTTTTGCTTGCAACGAAGACGATTGTTTAAGATAGCTTAACTACAACGTACCGATAATTTTTGACGACCTCTATGGCGCAGTCGGTATATTACATGGCTGCTACGCAGAGGTATCGGGTTCGATTCCCGGTCAATGCAAATATTTGTGTGCATGAACATGATTGTTTGCATTGGTCTGAGTGTTTTCTATGTATAATATGTATTTATTTTATATAAGTATGTTTATCCGTTGTCTAGTACCCATATTACAAGATTTGCTTAGTTTGGGACTAGATGGCGCTATGTGAATGTGTGAGTGTTATTATTTTTTAGTTTTTGCAAATAGCTAAGACAGTCATTAGTTTTATGGTCAAATATAATACATTTAATTTTCATCACTTTTTTATTTTTATTTTGAAAAAAGTGTTAAATAAGAATGATACCATGAAGTATTTCATAGTATCAAGTTTGTTGTAGTCCAAGGTATTTTTTTTTTTAATTCTAATGTACTGGATGACACTTTACTTACTAACTAAGAGCGGTGATGACGATTTAGTTTTCTCACCGTAGTCTGGTTTTTACTGGTCTTATGCTTGACGACCTCGGTGGCGCGACGGTAGTGCAAGCGGCTGCCGTGCAAGAGGTTGTGGGTTCGATCCCCACGCAGGACAAGAATTTGTGAGATCCACAAATTATTGTCCTGGTCTGAGTGTTCTTTGTGTCCGTTAAATTGATGTATGTAAAAGGTCCCCGCGACATAGGGCATGATCCCTAGTGCGGGAGTTGTCTTTTTTAATACAATACATAGCTTTAATACATGCTATGCGTACAGTGTAAGTTCTTTATACATTTTCATGAAATATGTTCAGATAAAAAGTATTTGGCAAACTGTATCTATTATTTGTTTTCGTTTTTATCAAACTTGACTTAATTTCACTAGTACAAACACAGATATCTGATTTAGATTTCTGTGAGTACAAATGTCAACCTTTCAACCATGGTTTCAACTGTTTGGACTTTTCTGGATCGTTTCTAAGTGTAACTATACGTATGTACCTTAAATTACTGACAATAAAGAAATTTGAAATTGAAATTTGAAAAAATAAAATAATAAACTTGACTTAATTCGTATTATTTGTTCTTTACAGAGCCATTTCATTACTTATCATCATAAAAACGTGCAGAAAGCAATAAAACTTAACTTTTCTAAGCCCGTAATAGGAAATAGATGAAAACATCAAAACGAAGCTGTTAATTTTACTATTTCAATTAAACTCTCAACATCTGCCTCAACGTCTTTTTTCATTAAACATTATTAACGTATTTAGATCAAGTACATTAAAGATTTTTTTGGAATACCTATCAAATCATAACAGCCCATTAATGTCCCACTGCAGGGACGGGCCTCCTCCCGGGACGGAGGGATACTTGGCCTGCTAATACCACGCTGGCCAGACGGATTGACCAATCCGTCTGGCCAGCGTGGTATTGAAATTAAACCTTATACCAGTATAAGGTTTAATTTCAAGTTTTTCTACTTTTAATTTCGTACAGATAATATTCACGGATAGCCCCTTAGTCGGTTTTTACGACACCCATGTATTCTTACTCCGTCACCACACGGAGAACCTATCAAATACTAAGCTCTAAAGACCATTCTATCGTAAGACATTAAAAGATAAAATTGTTATTTGTATATCTCTTTCTTTCATACAAACATTTATATTATGTTTATTTCTTTCTGGCATAGCGTGACAAACGATCATTCTAGGAAGTTAGCAACGAGTTTGAGATTGAACAAATTTGATGAGAATACATTGAACGAAATGGGCTATTTTGTGCGAATCTTCCTTATATTTTGTTACTCGCTTTCTTTAATCATTGAATGAGTTTGCTGTTAATAAGTAGGTACATACTACCGTGAATAATAATTATATTTAGGAAATAAAAAGAGAGGAAATCTTGAAATTAAACCCTACACCAATCCATCTGGCCAGCGTGGTATTAGTAGGCCAAGTATCCCTCCGTCACGGCAGGAGGCCCGTCCCTGCAGTGGGACATTAATGGGCTGTTATGATGAAGTACTATTAAACAAATAGATGCAATATCATCCTGTGCATACTTGTAAAATAACCTTGATTTAATTATGCAAATCTCATAACTGCAATATCCTATTGGATTCCATTCACGACTCTCAGAAAGATTCTTGACGGCCTCTGTGGCGTAGTGGTTATACAACATGACTGCTACGCCGAGGTCTCGGGTTCGATGCCCGCTCAATGCAAATATTTGTGTGCGTGAACATGATTATTTGCATTGGTCTGAGTATTTCTATGTATATTATGTATGTATTTATAAAAAAGTATATAACTATTAATATCCGTTGTTCTGTTGAACAGATGGCGCTGTGTAGAGATGTCCATGAATATTTATTTATTTATATTTATTCAAAACCAGCGGTAGACATGTTTAGCATTATGTTGAGCCAAGCCCTATTGGGTGCAACATTATTGTGTATTATGAGGATATCTATTGTGTTTTCTTTGCAACTTAATGGTTCGGTAACAAAGTTATCGGATCTTTATTGGTTTTTCTCTCCCATGACTCACTCGATGAGATAAATTTAATAAATGTGTTGTAAAACCACGACAAAATATTCCTTTATTTGTCGTGGTTTTAGGGTACGCCGTAAAAAATAAGTCAAACAATATTTATTATTGCTTGATATGAGTAATTGTGTTAGTGTGTATAAGAAAAGTTAAAATGTATATGTACAAGCATTTAGCAGCGTTCCGTTGACATCATAATTATTTAATTTTTTCACTATCATAGATTTTGTACATCGGTTTTTAAATGGGGGTTTAATACTCTAGTTCGAATGACGTTACCTCGATGGTCATTACCTCGATGTCTCTACCTCGACGGTACACTTCCCCGATGGTTCGTTACCTCGAAAGGTAACGAATCTCGAAGGATCTCTTCCTCGATGGGTCTAATGGTATAGAGATAGTATAAGGTAAAAATGTTTAACATCACAACATTTGAATGGTGAAAATGATCGTAACATCATAACACTGTGCTCAGTTTTATACATCTAGTCCAACCTAGAACCTAAAGCTCCATCTATCTCTTTGATGTATCAGAAACAAATTACTCTGGCACCAACTCCTCATAAGATGTTGAGTTACTTAATCTGTCTCGGTTAATACACGAGATAACAAACAGAGTAATAAACTACTTATCTTAGATGTACATATTGCTTCACGTCTGCGGAACTGCACAAAATTGTCTACACTCTTACATATACATCACTATGATAAAATTGTGTGGTTTAAACAGAAGCGGTGAGAGTATCGCCAGGACTATTACGCGTCAGCCTTCGCTGGTGAAGGCTTTCTTTATGTATAATTTTACAGCTAATTAAAGCTATTTTTTTTAAGCTTCACTGGTTTTTATGTCAGTATTTTTTTTATCTATTCTGTGAATATTACCTTTACAGGAAAAAAGGAAAACTTGAAATTAAACCCTATACCACTCCGTCTGGCCAGCGTGGTATTAGTAGGACAAGTATCCCTCTGACACGGGAGGAGCCCCGTCCCTGCAGTGGGTCATTAATGGGCTGTTATGATTTTGTTTATAAAATTATGTGAAGCTAGAAACTACTGCCTAACATTTGTGTGAGGTATTATAGTTATTAATTGGGATTATAATATGACACCAATATTCTAATACTTAGACAACATTCTTTAAAAAGTGTAGCAAAATTTCGCAAATCGTCAATCCCTTGAGCTAGATCTAAATACTTTATCAGTCTGGTTATCTTTACCTGCTTTCACGAGATTATCTTATATCAAGATGATAATCGATAAACATTGCGTAGATTAAGAAATTATTTTTCTATTATCTAAAACAAAACTCAATCGATAAAAGGCTCAATAAGAAATGTTTAACAAATACGAAACTAAGATAGGGTACCGATTATTTCAGAACTATTTTCTTACGTATAATTTTTGCTATTTGGTAGCAAGTACGTAGCAAGTATTTACTATTGGCAAAGAGATAACATGGTACAGTGTAAATAATCAATTCAAAACAAAAAATAAAACACAAAAATACTAACAATGTGTTAATTGTTTATCAATAAAATAATTGTATAAATTAAAAACGAGATAACCAAAAAAAAACGATTATCTCCGATATCACTCCCGCTGCATCTTATCACCCCGCTTATCTTTCTTACCTTGCACCACGCGTAACTACGTCACTTATCTCCGAATACAACATAGTGTACTATCATCGCAGTCGTGGGATGTAGCCAGTGTAATATTAATCAGAAAAAGTGCCTAAGTTTCGTGTTGTGTTTTAAAAACAATTAAAACAATAGTGTAGAATGAAGATTAGTAATTATTTACATAAATATTTTAAAAAAAGCTAAAAAAAACCTTACCCAAATATTTAAATAAAACAAAAATATGTTTATCAAAAATAACTGTATCAATTAAAAACTAGATAACCAAAAAAAACGATTATCTCCGATATCACTCCCGCTGCATCTTATCACCCCGCTTATCTTTCTTACCTTGCACCACGCGTAACTACGTCACTTATCTCCGAATACAACATAGTGTACTATCATCGCAGTCGTGGGATGTACCTAGCCAGTGTAATATTAATCAGAAAAAGTGCTTTAGCTTCGTGTTGTGTTTTAAAAACAATTGAAATACTAGCGTAGAATGAAGATCAGTAATTATTTACAAAAATATTAGGAAAAACTAAAAATAAAACATAACCCAAATATTTAAATACAACAAAAATATGTTTATCAAAAATAACTGTATCAATTAAAAACTAGATAAACAAAAAAAAAAGATATCTCCGATATCGCTCCCGCTGCATCTTACCACTCCGCTTATCTTTCTTACCTTGCACCACGCGTAACTACGTCACTTATCTCCGAATACAATATAGTGTACTATCATCGCAGTCGTGGGATGTAGCCAGTGTAATATTATTCCGATAAAGTGCCTAAGTTTCGTGTTGTGTTTTAAAAACATTTAAAATAGAAGTGTATAATGAAGACACCTTGTATTTTACCTGGATGTTCTGTTATCGTAAGTGAATTAATTATCAATTTCATTTTGCTGTAATGTTTGGTTATGAATGTGTTATCAGGAAAAATATTTTTCTTTGCAACATCGTGCATTAAAAATTTTAGGAACACGTTGGATAATGATTCTTAAATTTTTGTGTTAAATCTATGTGCTCTATTTTTTGTGATTTGCATTTTATGTTTATTAAGACGAAGAAAACAGTTGAAGTAATATTGGTAATCAGCTGTCTGTTTTGGTATACACAACATAGCATTATACTCCCTGTGCAACTTTTTGTCACAATTTATTAAACCAACTTAGCATGATATTATACAAATTTATTCTAATTGTGGGAAGTTAAGTAGGTACTGTTTTTTTTCATATCCAAAACACTCTTTTTTTCCACATTTTCACACAACGCCGTCTAGTTCCAAACTAAGCAGAGCTTGTACTATGGGTACTTGACAACGGATAAACATACTTAAATACTTTTTTTTGGTAAATACGAAAATAATATAGAAAACTCTTAGACCAATGCGAACAATCATGTTCATGCACACAAAAATATGCATTGAGCGGGAATCGATCCTGCGACCTCTGCGTGGCAGTCATGTTAAATAACCACTACGCCACAGAGGTCGTCAGTCTAGGTAATCCGTAAATAAATTAACCTAAGGGCAATGGTTAACCGTTTCATACTATGATTCTTTGATTTGTATAAATATGTAGTAGTAGCCTAATTTACAAATTTTACTTTAATTCCTTTTCCTCAGAATGGAAACAGCCCGAAACCTTCTACTTTTTGGTTTAGCAAGCTATTGTAGTAATAGTAGTAGTTTGTTTTTTGCAGTTATAATCATCATCATAACAGCCCACTTAGGGTTTGATTTCAAGTTTTCCTTCTTTTTGTATTAAACACAAACACAAATATCTTATTTAATTCACTTTTATTTCTGTAAAAGGAAAAACAACCTCAAAATATTTACGTGGAAGTCACAAGGCTTTTTTTACACAAGAATCCTTTTAAGAACCGAATACCATGAATGAGAGGAAAAAGGTAAAATTACATTGAAAAAAAAAACCATCACAGGTTTTATTTTATTTGTCAATTATGTCCTTAAGTATTTATTTATGTTCTATAAACGAGTCTACATGAGTAAAAGTAACTAAACAAAGGGACAGAAAAAGTGACTTCATTTTGTATAGATAAAATAAATGTGTACAATTTTCTTTTTGATTAATGCCTTAAGTCAAAGTGTGTATCAATAGCTCTATATTTTAAAGTGACCTGTAAAACAGTTGTAAAAATATGACGAATAGTAAATAGCTTGAGCAAATTATGTTTGGCTCAATATTTTATTTTTATTCTTATTTACTTTAATGTATTAAAATTATCGAGCTCACGTTCGAGTACCATGCAGAGTCATTATTTGTTTTTATCCTCTAATTATAGTACCGAAAAATTAAACTTTTTTTTTATTTTCTGCAGTAGATTTAAACTCCTAATCTCGCATATACTCGTAGTTTATCTCAACAGCTATCGCCACCGATGTAGGCTATATTATTATTGCAACAAACAATGACGTAGATACACATAGGTACGTCTTCGCAAAAACGATCCAGTACAGTGTTTTTCACAAGTTCCTTACATAAACATAGTACTCCGTTACTCTACAACAATATTCTATAGAACTATCAAATTTTATAAAATACTCTATAAATAAAGAATCTATTATCTTACATCTAAAAATAAAACCAGACACCTCATGGTTCTAGTTCCTTTTAATTGTTTACTGTTTGTGCTAAATTTAGTTGAGAATAATAATCAAGATGTATAAAAATAATCGGTTCATTTACCTACTTATAGATTAGTAAGATTTTGTTTGTTTTTTTATTAAAGATCCGTGAGTTTTCATCGTATGTGAGTAATACATACGTAGTCGGTATAGAGTACTGTTTTGGTAACAACGTGGTACGGTGAGACTCTGACGTGGAAATCTGTTGGTAAATACAGGAGTTAATTATATACCTGCTTGCTTTTGGTATTTTATTTGCATAAAACATGTTGTCTGAATACCAGTAAAGCGCCGATTACACTAGACTATGTAATCAACTACATCATGTAAGAGACTACATGTAGTCTAGTGTAATCACATGTAGGACAGTGTAAACAGAACGTCCTAACACTAAAAAGTTTGGACGTCCTTATGTAGGAGACTACATGACTGTAGTCTAGTGTAATCGGCGCTTAAATCATTTTTTTACAGTACAGCATGTCTACTCAAACACAACGTAGGATGTGCAGAATTTAATAGATTTAATGTCAAACTAAATAGACCAATTTCAAAAGAGGAGGTTCTAAGATTCTTAGCTAGTTTATTATGTTTGTTACCTCAAAACTCAGTTATCTAAACTAGCTAAAAATAGATTTTGACGAAGGATAGATTAGTACCATTACTAGGCTTAAGGCCTGTATTTCAGACAACTGGGAAGAGAATAATAGAATACCTATAATATAAGATCATAATAATATCATATCATATAATATAATATCCAAAGATCTATCTTAGTATTTATAGGATATGTTAAACTCTTGGTAGATAAGATAATAGATAAATTTACTCAGTCAATATTTATCCAAATTGTGTGGCCTTTAACAGTTGAAGACTTTCGGTTTCTTAAGTACCTACAGTTACGCTTGCCTGAGTCAGTTGTTCGAAATATTAGCATTAGAAATGCTAATAAGACTTTGTTGTTACATAATTTGTTGATGAAAGATTTAATCATTTTAATAATTATTGAAACGTGCAATAATATAATACATAAATAAATACAATAATAATAAAATTATATTCAGTTTTCAAATAATCTTAAAGTATTTTATATCAAATTAGTCTTTCATTTTTATAACTTGTTTTTATTATAGACATTACATTATACCACAGTTTGTTCTACGTAGCCGGTCTGTTTCATTGTGCTGTGGCCTAAGCTAACTCAGATCTGTGAAACTCTTGATACCACGCTGTCTGGACAAGATGTGTCTCAAGCAAAATCCTATTAGTCGGTTTTAAGTGCACTCTTATTTGGAAAAGGGCAATCATCCTGCAAAGAGTTTTATAGCGGCGATTGAACTAATGTTACTGGATTTTACAATTTATATTAAATAAATTATAAAGTTATTGCAAAGTAACATATTATTAATTGTACTATCCGTGTGGTGACGGAGTAAGAATACAATATGTCACCACCCCATCCCATCCCATGGGTGTCGTAAAAACCGACTAAGGAACTATCCGTCAATATTAATCTTTACGAAATAAAAAGAAGGAAAACTTGAAATTAAACCCTATACCAATCTGTCTGGCCAGCGTGGTATTAGAAGACCAAGTATCCCTCCGTCACGGAAGGAAGCCAGGGACGGGCAGTGGGACATTAATGGGCTGTTATGAATTGTACTTTTGCAAGTTTACTCCTTAATCTATACCTAGCTTTTACAGAAGCTTATTTATAGCAAACACCATAACTCCAGCTCATAAGTCTTAGTCTAATTACCAGTCTACATAAACGCTATTCAGCATTACATTTGTAGACTAACAATGTTCTAGTTAGTTTGATTTTATCTGAATACATTATTGCAACGGTATGGTGATTGTGTGGAACAACGTTGTATGTACGTTCATGATCTTTATCGAGTTTGACATAAAGATACCAGAATTGCTAGGGAATTGGGAGTGTTCTATGTTTACTTTGAAAATTTACTTTTTTTCTCTTCGTTCGGTAAGAGGACAACCTGGTATCGGAGAGTTGTTTAAGACACCTATAAGCCTCTGAGGTGGCTTAACTACTATGTCACTGTGACAAAATCTTGAACTATGGTTACTATACTAGCAATAAACACACTTACATCCTTTTTTCTGCAAATTCTATTAGATCCTCTTAGATTACTTATTAAAATAATTGCATATGCTAACGTCCGTCTGTGTACACACATACAAAGATTTGCATTGGTATTAAGCCGATACCTTTCCGTAGATTTTAATGTTTAAATAGACGATGCTAATTTAAAATAAAAAAACTAACTACTTACCAAAGATAAGTATTACCTTGGAATTTCCGTGTGATTTTTCCTTTAGTTAAAATAATTATCTTATCTGTAGTTTTTATTTTATTTGTGACATTATTATAATGTGAATCACTGAAAACTTAATAATCATAATCACGTAATTCAAAACCAACACAATTGTCTAGCGGATTAAAATATTATAATAAAATACGTTTTATGGAAACTCCGCAGATGATAATAATAATATTATAGTAATTCTTACACATTTGCACAATGCCGATGAAGTTTGAGGATAGATCCTTAAACTGAGCAAAGCTTGTACTATGAATATTAGACAACGAATAGACATAGGTACATTTATACACTTTTTTAAACTACGGTCATGCACCCCGAGGTATGTCTGGAATCTAGAACCGAACTAGTGTCCTCTTCGTAAGCATTGACTGTAACACACAACCCACTGGGATTATCAATGAAACGAATAAAAACAGTTAAAATCTGATCGATACAGATTTTATCAAAATAATTAATACAATGACATACATATTTACACAAATCCGTCCGGCCAAAGTGGTATTAGCAGCCCAAATTTCCTTCTGTCACTGTAGTAGGTCTGTACCTGCAGTGGGACATTAATACACTATCCTACTTAACATGACAATTTACATCACGCAATACAAGTAAAATGACATGCTTCACACTCCTACTAACAAGTGTAACAGTATATAATAACTAAACTAGAGTTAACCGCTCATCCACGAATGACGGTAGCCATTCCCACAATTATTAAGGTTAACGACCAAAATATGACGTTCCAATTAACTTCACAGCCCAGTTGATTAGGCTGTCTATACTCTTGGCTATTTTTAGTTTGCGATTTTAGTACTTATGGCATCATTCTACTAGTTGTTCTTAACTTGACAGATAGGGTGACGTCTAGTTAGAGGTTTTTAAGGATAAGAAACCAAATTGATAATTAAAAAAAGACAAATTCATACTAGGGATCATGCCTTAAAAAACGACTGTCGACTCTGTGGCGTAGTGGTTATATAACATGACTGCTACGCAGAGGTCTCGGGTTTGATTCTCGCTCAATGCAAATCTTTGTGTGATGAACATGATTGTATGCATTGATCTGGGTGTTTTCTATGTACAATATTTATGTGTGTATTTACAATAAAAAAAGTATTTATGTATGTTTATCAATTGTTTAGTAACCATAGTACAAGCCCAGCTTAGTTTGGGACTAGATGAAGTTGTGTAAAAATGTGTAAGGAAAAAAAATATTTCAAAATTATTCAAAGTACTCGTATCGAAAAAAAAAATATCCTAATTATAAAACTAACTTCAAACTTGAAGCCTGTTACCCATTACTAATGCCCATTTTAATAGGCACGGATTTTCGTTAATTAGGATGTATCACAGTAATTTCATAATTAACATAGTTTCACATGTTGAAACACAACGGTAAAATATGTAATTACCTGCATTGAGTTCAGTTACACAATGTTAAAAATATTTGAAATAATATACCTATTGGGTATTTCGAAAAATCATTAATTTGTTAATTGTGAAAGTGAATTCAATTACAAAATAAACCAATATTTTATTATGTTTCTGGTATACCATTATTATTTTCACAGACGTTTGTGATTAAAAAACAATTGCTAAATAAATCCCACGCTAGCCAGTCTAACCTCTCACTGGAAAATGGCGGAAAATGGGCCATCTGACCAGGATATTTTAGCCGCCTTGCCAGCCTGGGTTAAAATGCTGACCAAGGTTAGCAAAAAGCAAATTTTCTTTATGGCATGTTTTAGTATATTTTTACTTTGCTACCGGAGAATATACTTCTCACCGGTGAACTCCAGGCTCCGTCCATTAAAACAGGATAATTCTACTACTTCGTAAGATGTTAAACTTAAGAGAAAACCCCTCTAACCTAACGTTCTATCTATCTTAATTGTCATCTACCAGTTAACAAGATACCTGTAGGCAGCTTTTAAGCAAAATATCTCATTGTCAGAAAACAAAAATAAACCTTACGCAAATGCGGCCTAATTAAAGTAACACAACATAAACCGGGACACAAAACCTGAGTCAGATAATGTGTAGCCATCCTAATTTACAAGTACCTTATTCTGCTAATACCGGTGGCGCAGTTATAACAAAAGGCTTATTACGTGTACTATCATTTTGGCGTGTATGTTTTGTTCTTTTTATTTAGTATAAAACCTTTTTGCTTTGTTCCGGTCACAGTGTGATAGTTAGTGCTTAAACACGTTGACGGAGCGCTGGCGAGCGCGGTGACGAATTATAAAACATAATAACATAATGCAATATCTAAGTGTTAAGTTCATCGGTGTAATATCTAAGCACTAAGTAGCGTGCAATCTACCGAAATCGCGGGCGTCGTGCTCGCGGCGTTATCAAATAAGTAAAACGTTTGTTCGCGCGATTCACCGTCTACTGCGGCATACGCGCGCATTTTTTCCTCCATGCAAAAATAAAATTTAAGAACTGTGTACAAGGCTCATTTTCCTTTGGTCAACATGCTTGCAGTTCGACGCGCTCATTTCAGTGTAAACCGTACGTAAGTAAGGTAAGCGGCGAATGTGTCACGCTCGCGCTCCCGCCCCCGCGGCCGCTTGTTCCAACGTGTCCAAACCCTTACTTTGATATCGTTTTGTTGTCCGTCAATGAGTTTTGTTATAATCTGACGTTTAGTCAGTGGTTGTGTGGTCAAAATGTACGGTTGTTTAAGTGCGAAACATAATCGGAGACTGCTTAAATTAGAGGTAATTGATATTTAGTTCATAATTTTTTTTGATTTTACACCTTTACCTGTTTAAAATTAATTAAAATGAAATTTATAACAATATTTTTTTTTAAACTGATTATATTATAATTAAAACAGTTTTTAAATAAAATAGGTACTTGATTGCCTAACTACTATGTTTGAAAATTGACTTTTGAATTAATTTAAAAAAAAAGATACTTACCTTAAAATAGAATAATCAATTGAACTAATAATCCTAATTCATATTTAAACTTATTTTATAATTTTATTTAAATAAGTAATGTGTAGTCAACGCATTTTAAAAAAGTGCTCTAAAGTATATTTTGAGAACCAGTGTAACATATTTTAACTTTTATAAGAAATAATCTAGTGCAATATTTATTATTAAATTAAATATGTAATGTTTGATAATTAGTGTTTGAAATTTAAGTCATTCATATAATAAAAAAATACCTATATTAAAATTGAATCTTATTTTATAATGATAATTAAGTAAATAACAATTGAATAGGTATTTCGTACATAAATGTATGCATGGAATAAAATTTTAAATACTTTTGTTAATTGATGTAAAGTACATAAATGATGAATTATTTTTAAATACTCAATAGGATATCGTATATTATTATCATATTGAAATGCTTATATTTTTACACTCTACCTTGTATTATAATGGACTTCTTTTATGACACTTTTACATTAGAACGTAATAGAAAAACCTAACCACCACCAGTCCACCTCAAATCAAAATCCAATTCAAATTCAACTTACCCTTATTCTTTAACTAACCTATTTACAGGGGCATAGGCTTTTCCAAAAAAAAATATTTTTGTTTCCGTTTTCTTGTCTTTTGTTAACAAGATTCTATTCTGTGCCTACATTATCAATAAGTTTCTCCATTTTGCATCTTGGAGAACGAAGAATGCAGAATTAGCGTTACTTTTTATATATAGCGTTATAAGGCTTATAGCCTTAGGCCTATACCTCTAATTCATATTTAAATATAGACAAAAATTACTTTACAATACAATTCTTTATTTGCGAAATATGGGTTTACATAAGCTCTTAAAATTAGATTATGTATCTAGGTTTTACCATACATCAGCCTTCCAGCATGCAAAGTAATGAGTAACTTTAGTACTCGTAAGCCTCTAGATTAGTCATAATAATAATAAACCTCTAAGCTTACAAAAGTAATTTTAAAAATATTGTTAGTGTATTGTATAACACATACCTATAAGTAAATTTCAACTATATTTTTAAGTTATGAATGGGCATTAGTCTGCTTACTTCACAACCTAATATCATTGCTCTAGGGTTAAGAGAATATTTTGCAAGTAAATCGCGGTCTCAGTATTCTCAAAGGGCACATAGTAGAGAAAAATATTTTTTTTCGAGCTCTACTGAAAACATGATTTTCTGAGGCGATTTATTTTTCCACAGGTGGCAAAATTACTCTTCTAGAAATATTTTTTAAAAAGACCTGAGTCATATAATTTTTACTCTACTCACGTGCGCATAAAATATTAGTGCTTCAGGCTTCATATCTTGGGGCTTGAAGAATAATTTTACATAGAAAAATAGTTTGGTACAACACTTTTTGGGCTGTGACAGAGTAGCATGTGAATTGTGATGTCGCGACACCATATTCTCCCATAAATGGCGTAAAGCTGACGAAAGGAGAATTCATTGGCATTAGCTGTTCAAATACAAAAGTAAGAAAGTGTGACATAAAATCTGATCTCCTCCAGATATAGCTAGCTAAATGAGTATATAAATAAATATATAAATAAACATTCACGGACATCTCTACACAGCGCTATCTGATCCTAAAGTAAGCTAGGCTTAACCTGCTTGTTTTATGGGTAACAGAACAACGGATATTAGTACTTATATACGTTTTTTTTGTAAATACATATAAATACTGAGACCAATGCAAATAATCATGTTCATGCACACAAATATTTGCATTGAGCGGGAATCAAACCAAAGACCTCTGCGTAGCAGTCATGTTATACATATAACCACTATGCCACAGAGGTCGATATTTATTACTTCTCTTGTACCCGTCGTACAAGTTAATTTTTATTGTGCACAATTTGTTGATACACCTTTAGTTTTGATACAACAACCCATCGACAACCTAATTAGTAAGTAAGATTAATAAGTCTCTCTCACTCCAATCACGGTTGGAGGCTCTACACTCGAAGTTGTCGACGAGTATATTTACCTGGGACAGTTAGTCCAGCTAGGTAAGTCCAACTTTGAGAAGGAGGTCACTCGTCGAATCCAACTCGGATGGGCAGCGTTCGGGAAGCTAAAACGTATCTTCTCGTCCACATTACCGCAGTGTCTGAAGACAAAGGTCTTCGACCAATGTGTGTTGCCAGTGATGACATATGGAGCTGAAACGTGGTCGCTGACTATAGGCCTTCTCAGTAGGCTTACCGTCACTCAGAGGGCAATGGAGAGAGCTATGTTGGGAGTTTCCCTGCGTGATCGAATCAGAAACGAGGAGATCCGCAGGAGAACCAAAGTGACCGACATAGCGCTCAGGATTTCCCGGTTAAAGTGGCGGTGGGCAGGGCACATAGCGCGGAGAACTGATGGCCGTTGGGGCCGAAAAGTTCTAGAATGGCGACCGCGCACCGGAAAGCGCAGGGTGGGGAGACCCCTCACACGATGGACCGACGACCTGATTAGGACGGCGGGAAGCCGATGGATGAGGGAGGCACAGGACCGCGCAGGGTGGAAACTTTTGGAGGAGGCCTATGTCCAGCAGTGGGCGTCTATATGCTGATATGAAATTAATAAGTCATAACAAAATAAATAACAAGTAATCATTGTCTTTTAAGATAAATGTAGAGTTAATGAAACGTAATGAGACACTAATGGCCTATTAATGATTGTATTAATCTGTATATTTAACAACTACGTATATTTTATTGTTTGTTTGATTAACCGATTACAAAAATAGGAGGAAGTTCTCTCATTTAATTGTATTTATTTTCGATTTTATTATCTCAGAACTTAGCCCTTTTTCCACAATAAAAATACTTACCTTATTTTAAAGTATATATTTTTAAGTAGGTCCCTAAGAAATTATATCAAACTTAGGTAAAAAATTAAGTTTCTATGTTTAAACTATAAAGTTTTACTGAACCAATAATCAAGAAAAACTTATCAGTATCTGAATTCAAACCCTGAAGTCGGTTTTTAATTTAACAATAATTGTTACAGTCTAATATTGTGTTTTGTTTTTTTTATGTTTTGTAATATTGCGTAAATACTAAATCCAGCGCCTGACTGCATGATTGCGGCAAAATGAACAATGAATGTTCGCTTATCGTCAAAAAAGGCCGATAAATATATGTTTCTTTTTATTGCGTTTATACATTTCTTTTAAAAAATCTGAAAAATACCATAATGTTATGTAACTAACACCTTTATGAGGAGGCAACTTACTGAGGGAAGGAAAACGGAATACCTAGTTTCTACTCATTTTTTTCTGTTAAAAAGGTATGCGTGATATTATATTTACTCTTTATTCTGTTTTGCATAATTCGAATGACACACTGGAGATGGCTTAGTGTGGAGGAGTGAGGTGGTGACTGCCTAGGGAGCTAGTGTCATTACATCAAAACACTTATTTTATTTCTTAGGACAGTTTTATTCCTACTTTTAAAACAATCTTGACAAAGAACATGAAAATTTAAAGCTACGTGATTGATTGGCACTACATACTTTGTCAGTGCACGTAATTTTAACATTATCACCTAAAATGCATCCACGGCTGCACATAACCAATCTCCAAACGGTCAAACTGCGCTATCTATCTTTCTTCGCATCGTCGTCACCTTGATCAGGTCTGCGGTCTATCGCTATATAAAACAAGTTTCTTACTGACTTATCGAGTACTTTATGTAGCTCCGTGTGGTGACGGAGTAAGAATACAATATGTCACCACCCCATCTCATCCCATGGGTGTCGTAGAAACCGACTAAGGGACTCGTACTGTTGTTATAGTCTATTTTTTTTTTAAATCATTACAATTAAATAAATAATTTGGTTTACTTTTAAATATTGTTGTAACTTTTTGAATAAGTCTGTATTTTTTATTAAAAGATTATTTCGTCCGTTATCACATAGGTAATAAATATGCGAAGAATAGAGTGACAGCTATATAAAGTCTAGATTGTGTCTGTCTATTTGTGCATTTGCGTGTACAAGGCTGAATGAATTGGTGGAATGGGTTGATATTATTAATCTTTTATGAGGTTAATTCAATTTAAAACATTTTCTTCACACACTTAGGACTTACCTGCGTTATTGCTAGTACACTTTTAATACTTGTTTACCTATTGATGTAACTCGAAAATTATTTGTTGTATTATTGTAATTATTTTGGCTGATAATGTTGATATTACGTGCACAGACAAAAAATGTAGTACCATTACTGTAGAGTATGTATTTATCAATCACGAAGCTTTAATTTTCATGTACACACAGCAACTAATCAAGCTAGACACTCATGTACCTTAATACCTTGTAATAAGACACAATTTCAAATGAAAATGTTTAACTTGATGTGTTGCTGTGTGTACGTTGTCCTAAATAACGGTTGGTCATGGGATTTTTGCATTATTTAAATATCGAATGAACCAATTGTAACATAAATACGTCATACTTATAATCTATAACTCTACTCGTTCTAATATGGCAAGGAAAAAAAGAAATATGTAATGGAAATAAAATAAAAAGAATATAAAAAAAATGTTTAAAAAGTCTTAATTTCAATGGTCTTTTCTCACAGATGGATTCTTTTAATATTTTTCTTTGTTTGTGCTATCATTTATTATGATGGTATGATTATTATAATCGTCATAATAATTGTTATGATAATGCAACATTTTATTTTTTTATTATCATTTCTCACAATACATAAAGTGAGTAGCTATTGCACATAATGATCATAACAATAAAAATTCTATAATACTAATATTAATTTGTGATATTAATACACGGTAGCGATATTTTATACATTGACGTTATCACCAAAACTTGTTATCTGCAGCGATAGTAATGATAAATAAAAAAAAATATTAGTTGATTTATTTATGTATTAGAATTGAATAATAAAATCGATATTGCGTGTAGTCGATGTATAACAACAAACAATGGCACACCTTCTACAATGTCCTAACTGCCCACAGAGCTGCACAGAGAAAGACCTAAAGAACGTGGCCAAATTCAGGCTGGTTATGTGTAAAGAAAAAAAAATTGTATATCTACGACTCGAAAGAAGAAGAAGTCGATGTATATTTTTTTAAATTTAGTTTAAAAGACAATTCCAACGCCAGGGAACAAGTCTTGTATCGCTCAGGACAGGACAATAATATAACCTTGCGTAGGATTCAAAACTGCGACCTCTTGCTAGACAGTCGGTTACACGACCGCTTTACTACTGAGGCAGTGACGTAAAGTAGTGTGTAATGTGTTTTAGCTATTTACAATACTTAGAAATCATGTATTCATCATCATCATCATCCTTTTGCCCTTATCTTAAATTTACTTGGGGTCGGCTCAACATGTATGCTTTTTCCATTCATCTCTGTTTCCTGTTATCTCAACGTAATCGTATTCTTATAGGTAATAATCCCTATGATGTTCTGTCATTTTATTCATTAAGATTATGATCGAAACTAGTTAAGGTCAATTAATATTAATTATTATTGTCAGTGTGATGACAGACTATGAAAACTTATTTCAATACTTTTACCGTTTTGTGGGTTTCGTAAAAGAAGAGAAAAGAGGTCATCCTCATGTCTCTATTTTAATCGTGGAAAGTTAGAACTTAATTTATGCACATATTTATGGAACTACTCGACTCTCTATTTCAGAACTTACGAATATAGGTAATAAGCTGAAGTCGTCATCATATCAGCGTACGTCCACTGCAGCACATAGGCCCTTTTCATATATTTTCCCATTTTTACCCAGTGAAATTATTTGACATTTTTTTTTAGAGTACAGTCACGAGCAATAATATGTACACATTTTCAAATTTTCTAAACTATCTGCACGTTTATCTAGACATTACAATATCAAAATGAATTCGTAATTTAGAAGAGGTTCCGTACAGTTTTGAATTAATCTTCGAATTTTCAATTTTGGATAGGCAGAACTTTAGATAACTGGTTTACAAAATGCGAAAATGTGTACATATTATTGCTCGTGACTGTACAACTACAAAAACATTAGAAGGAATACTAAGCTCAGAGTAACATTACTATAGTTGGTACCATTAAGAATTTTTATTTCAACAGCACACGGCGTTGGAATAGTTTTATCATAATTGAATGAAAAGAATAGAATTCAATACCCATAATATTTTTTTTATTTTCATAATCTATATTATTTTCATAACACTATTATTCTATCAGCATTCCTTCAATAACACATCACTAGTTCCCTGAAGAAAATAATAGTTTTAGTATATTTGATTAGTTAACTATTCACATCACTAGAAAAGGAAATATAGTTTTTCTTTATCTCGATTTTCAACGGTGCTCGATACTGACTCGTAACTCTATTCGTTCAATTCGTTATCGCGATAACAGTTTTATTCGCAGGATAAGTAGACCAATTGGTTAGGATATCAAGTGCTTTGCTGTTAGGGAGACGTGCGATCAATATTTTTTTATTATACTTCTTTATTGCCTGTCATTACCGTGGGAGAAATGGTAAATATTGTTTTTATTTTTCTTTACGTTTTGTCTGTTGATTTTTAATTAATTGTGTGTTATTGAAAACGTTATCAAAATCAAAAATAATCGTGTCTTACGTAGGTACATTTTAAATTCGTTTATATAAGATTTATTATTTTTTTAAATTTCTTTTACAACATTTGTGTTGCACAAAGAAAATCATAAACTTAATGGCAAATATTATATTCTATACTTTATGGTGAGACAAAGAAAACGCAATGCAAAAGTAGATGTAAGAAAATATTTTGTTAATATTAATATGCTTTTTATTATTTTATGCCAGGACTTAATTAGTTTTCAATCACATACATGTCAATTTAGGTACAGTTTTAGGCTATTTTAAGCCTGAAAATGCATAACAATAAGCTCTTATATTGTTATTGTTAGTTGGATTTAGTGTTAAGCTACTTTGTCTTTTATGGACGATCAAAATAGAGAATCTTATTAAATGTTTGATAGGTTATTAACTTTTAGACAAAGGCTTAAAATTCTTTAACATTTACATTTAATGCAATGCCCTTAGTAAATCAACATCGAATTAAATCGTTTCTCGATATCGTATACATTGTTTGTATTCGATTCAGTCTATCAATCAATGTTTATTTTTATTTATGTTAATGGCATTTCGCTTTAATAGCCTGAATATTGTGTAAAGATATATCCATGGTTTTTTTAATTGTTATCGTAACCGTTTTGTGAAACGTAGAGAGAGAGCAGTAATGTCGTAGTTCAATTTTAAAAACCTTTTAGGGTTTTTAAAATTGAACTACGACATTACTGCTCTCTCTCTAGTATATTTCTATCGTAACGCAGAAATACATTTTTGTTTCCATTTACACTTTAAGTGCTAAGTTACCCCGTTTTATTTAGTTATATTTTTATCAAAATCATTTGCTCTAAAACTGAACTTTTAAATAGCAGAGATTAGCTCATTCGTTTATACTTACAATAATTTTAACTTGTATGTGTTTCAATTTCAAATCAGTTCAAGTGAGTTTTTTTTAAATGTTCTTATATAATATTATGAAGTTGTACTTACTAAGCTTTAATTTAAATTAAGTAATACTTCGTCTAATAGTCTAAGAAAGCTTTAATAGAAAATTTGAAGTCCATTTATATAACCTATGAACTGAGGTATTTTATTGTTAGGTATTTAGATATGTACCCGTTACTTATACATATTTATATATTGATCCTCTCCAAAAGGTAAAGACAACAGTTTTTGTCATTTTACTTAAAAATATTGTTTTTAATTAGCTTTGTTTTTCACATTTTGTATGATAGACAAATCAGATTAATGTTTGTGTGTTTTGTATAGCTTTATGTTTTACCTTTTATATACTTACTTTTATTTTTAACTTACTGTAATATTCTACATATTTTTACAACTCTACGTTATTTTACTGTTGTAGATCTTTTTACTTTTCCTACAGGCGATTTTAGGTGATGACACTAAGCATTCTTACTTAATCCGGAAACGATTTAAAGGATATAAAAAACAAATAATTATCATGACTAAAGTTTCAAGTAAACAAAGAAACAGGAACAATAGATTATCGTGTTATATATAAATAAAACTATAAATTCACAGAACGTTATCATTATCTAATCTAAACATACCAATAAGTGACATTGCTAGTAATAATCGTATAATAGATATTCGATAGTTTATTTTATGACCAAATTTTTAAGTAATTAATAAATAAAAATAAATAAATATCAATATTCCTCACACATTCACACCTCGCCATCTAATCCCAAACTAAGCAGAGCTTGTACTATGGGTACTAGACAAACGGATAAACATACTTAAATACATTTTTTTAAATACATACATATTATACATAGAAACACTCAGACCATTGCAAACAATCATGTTTATGCACACATAGATTTGCATTGAGCGGGAATCGAACCTGAGACCTCTGCGTAGCAGTCATGTTATATAAGCACTACGCCACAGAGGTCGTCAAAATATACTTATAAATAAAACTATAAGTCCACAGAACATTATCATTATCAGCTAATCTAAAGCATACCAATAAGTGACATTGCTAGTAATAATCGTTTAATAGATATTCGATAGTTTATTTTATGACCAAATTTTGAAGTAATGGTATTTATCTATTAATGTAAAGTATATGAGGGTATTTATCTATTATTTCAAAGAATATGACATAGCTATTACAAGTACTTACTTAGGTATATTTTATTAGTTTTTGATGTAAAAAAATGTATGACAACGTTAATAGTTTTCAAAATAATAAACCATAAATCTACGATTATTTTTCCAAATAATAGAGACACACGGTGGCCTTTGATTAAAACTAAACAGAAGAGACTCACATACAGGCCACTTCTATTTAAGTGAAGTTGACTGCTTAAACACTATTGCAATTACTTCGTCATACTGCCTCTAATTTCTTCTAAGTATTGTTACGCGAGATCCAGTTGTTCTATTTTAATAGTATAACAATTGATTAAAATATGATATCAGTTTAAAGTATCATTGAATATCCGTGTATAGACAAATAGGATGCCAAATACAAAACGTCTATGAATTAAATGTAGAATTTATTATAACTAATTAAATTTCTTATATCTACAAAGAAAATAATACACACCATAAGCTAAGTGCTTAACGCCGTCAGCGATTCCAGAGTAATGCCCTAGACACAAACTGTAAAATTTTTTAGCCCTGTAATGTCACTAGCTAAATTATTATTTTTGATCATATTATTTAAAACTATTAATCATAGATTAATAATAAAATGATAGTAAATACAAAAATATCCGTGTGGTGACGGAGTAAGAATACAATATGTCACCACCCCATCTCATCCCATGGGTGTCGTAAAAACCGATTAAGGGAATAACCGTGACTACTATCTTTACGAAATAAACAGAAGGAAAACTTGAAATTAAACCCTATACCAATCCGTCTGGCCAGCGTGGTATTAGTAGGCCAAGTATCACTACGTCACTCTACGTACGGCTGTTTTGATGATTTAGAGATTAATAATAAAATGATAGTAGGTATATACAAAAATCTTATCAAAAACGTTTAAATCCAAATAAATAAAAACTTTTAAGACAAAGAAATAAATGTTATAGGTACCTACTCAAAATGTAAATTGAATTGTGTCTTTGAAGATACAATCGATTTTATTGAACTGTTAAATCAGTATTTGAGTCATAATGAATTTCTTTGAAGAAAGCGCAATTATCACCTTTAGTACAAAGAAGTGTCAAATTTTGATAAAATGATAAAAACTAAATTAAATGATAATATCATTGTTAAAATTAATATTTTAGTAATGATAATTTGTGATTTATTATCGTATTACTTAGAAAGTTTTTACCTGAGCTATTAGTAGATATTATTTTAGTTAAAGGGAAGAGAAAACAATAAATTAGAATCTTTTCTCATCTTTTTAATTTAATTTTATAGGCTTTGTCGCTTAGCGACCACATCGCCTTTTTAAACTAACTAACTTTTATTTTTTTATTTTTTTCTCATCTTAAGGCTGTCATTACGCCGACTAAGGAAAAACTCACTAAAATTATATCTATAAAAAAGCAAAATAATTAAAATTAATTCAGAAAATTTACCCAGATGGCAAGTCTATATATTTAGTATAAGTCATATTACTTATTTCCTTCTCTAGCCAAATGTTATTCAGAAAAGGTCGGTATGAATGACTACAAATGATTTTAAATATTGATATAACTCATAAGAATGAAATAAACAATCTTTGTTGATTAATAAGTAATTCAGTAGTATCAAAACATAATTGTTTATTATCAAATTACTTAGAAAGTTATAACTAAAAGCCATTAGCGGATAACGTTTTCATTTCTTATGAAATGTGTAAGCGAGTTATTAAGAAAGATTAAGTTATTAGTGAAAAACTAGTGACTCAGTCTGAAGAAAATTATAGGCAGGAACTGTGATAACACAACCTTGAAATTATAGAGTACTATTATGAGTAAGCGTGGTACTTTAGAGTAATTGAAGGTTATTAATAGGCAGTTATATTTTGTATTTAAGGTTATAAATAGAGCGTTTGGTGAAATAGTAATCGTATAACTTTATGTCACTACTATAGATCGTCCTGTTGATGACATCAACAAGCGGCTTGTCCTCAATAGGGATGTTTGTCAAATATAATAGCACAAGAGAAGGATAACTTTGAGCGACCCGTATACCTAGCAACCTGACAGACCAAGTATAATTAATTATGACTATACAACAGACGCCCGACTGTTGATACTGTAAATCGGCGTATAATTAGTGGTAATAGACCATTTAATTTATCACCTAGACTGTGCTTGAAGTGTACATGTCACTTAAAAGTTATTAGAACAAATTTCATATTATCTGAACACTGAGTGAACTTTAAGTCCATTTCGCTAGCAGTTGCTTCCAAAAAATTAAGAATTTGACTATCTATACCAGCACTAAAAGCTGACAAATATATTATCGGCTCGACATAAGCCTCCTTCAAATGTCTACTACTGCTCCAAAGGTCGACTGGTACTTTGCCTATCTCATCCATTGGGGCAGAAAAATTAAGGATGGATTCCCACGCAGAGTGGGTAGGTTCATTACAGATTGTTCACAAATAATCTGGCCAAGGTGACCGTAAATCGTTGAATATAGTGCCTTCTTAATCTTTTATGAGCGTAATAGTGGAGCAAAGTTTGCGTCCGTTGAAGACTCTAGAGTGTAGTTACGTAGTGAGGGGCACTCGTAAACCAGTACATAAGTGGTCCTTATGTTGGTTTAGGTGTTAAAATTTAATGCTAGGGTAATTTGTTAGTGCACAAGTACAATTGCTCTAATTATAATTGTTCAGCAGACTAGGTTTGTCAATTTTAAGCTTCAAAGATTACTTTTTTACTTACCCATTTTTCGAATGTTTACTACGTTTTCCCAACCCAACATTTTTTACGTTAATAATTATGCTAAGAATAAAATGTACAAGCACAAGAAATATCCTAATTTCTTGAAAAAATGTGTAATCATTAAGATAGTGGATATTGACGTCGATCATATTTATGCAGACTAAACGCTTATCTGTAAAGTAGAAAGATAACTAATCCAAGTATTCATCAATTTCAGAGCAAACTCTTCACTTCGAGGTCCAGCGAGTTCGAACTCGACGCACTGGAAGTACACAATGCACTCAGAGCTGAACATGGAGTAGCACCCTTAGTTCTTAACAAAGAAATAACTAAACACAGTCAAAAATGGGCAGAAGAACTAGCAAAAAGAGATTCAATGGATTACAGCCTAAACGAAAATTGCGGAGAAAATGTTTATTGCGGCTGGTCACCTGATCCCAGTACAAAAATAACTGCCAAAGTATGTGTCGACAAATGGTACGATGAAATAAATGACTTCTCATTTGGAAAGGAACCAGATCAATTGACTTGTGGTCACTTTACACAGATAGTTTGGAAGAATACGAGAGAATTAGGTGTAGGAAGTGCTAAAAGTAAATCTGGAAAACTTTACGTGGTTGCAAACTATTATCCACCTGGGAATTATAGCGGACAATTCACCAAAAATATTCTGCCACCTGGTGCCAATCAGTTTAGAAGCGCAGTTAGAACATCAAGCAATACCTTAAGTCCCCCATCACCAAACCAAAGAATTAGTAAAAACTTAAGTGACATTGCATTAGATTTAGTTGGAAAATTCAAGTCGACTACAATATCGAGTGACAATTTCGATGACGACTTTCTGAAGACACACAATGAGTACAGAAGAAAACATGCAGTTCCTCCAATAGAGTTAAATAAGAAACTATGTAAATACGCAGAAGAATGGGCAAAAACACTAGCAAAACGAGGTGAAACTGAACACAGAGACCAGAACGAATACGGTGAAAACATTTACACGGCTTGGTCATCAGACCCAAGTTTCACAATTTCTGGCGGTGATCCTGTCGATAAATGGTACAGTGAAGTAAAATATCATAAATTCGGTGTAGAACCAACTGATTTAAGTTCAGGGCATTTTACGCAAGTTGTTTGGGAAGATAGTAAAGAAGTTGGAGTTGGAGTCGCAAAGTCTAAAGATGGTCGTATTTACGTTGTAGCGAATTATTTCCCGCCTGGTAATGTGATAGGTAGCTTTGCATCTAAAGTAAAGCCGCCTGTTGATTGATTTGTTTTAAGCGTTATGTTAACACGAACCAAAGAAACATTCCTTTATTAACAAGTAAGTTGTAGGCGTGTTAGTCACTCCAGTATAATTATTATTCTTGTAATAAAAATAAGTTTTTACTATTATTTTAGAGAGTAAGGAAAATATGATGGTACCTTATAGTATTGCTAAGTAAATTATTTTATAATTTGTTTTCAATTGTGTACATTAAATTATACATTTTATAGACAATTTTATTTTGATTTTTTATGATCGCTTTACTTCAGTGAAAATAAAAATACACAAGTTGTAAAATGTATTTGTATGTATTTTCTTTTCTTTCTTTCAAAAGTTTTACAAAAAATTATACTAGTATTGGGTGTTATACACTGCCAATGTAGTGTAGCTATGTGACTTCAAAAAGCTAAAGACTAGGAAATAAATCTATTTTACAAGAGTTATGCAAACGGTTCTTTCCCATTTATTCACTGCTTCCTGTAAACTACAGTTTCTTAAAAATAAAGCCATTTGTTTTCAAAGTAAAACTATAAAACTAAGTTTTGTTTGAAACACTACAATCTGAAAGCAAAGTTATTTTAACAGCTTAAAATAAACGGAAGAAACTTAGACACTAAATGCTAAACTGTTAAAATATGGCCGTGAAAAGGTTACAAGCGTGAAAGCTACTTCATATCGGCCTTCAACTGTTCGCTTCGAGAACTTCCACAAAATAGATGTAGATAAAGCATGAATCACTGCAAGGGTATACACAAGCACACTCTATTGCTAAAATTTTTACGTTACCATCAATTGGAAATTGAACGTTATATCCAAAGGGATAAACCTCAATTTGGTTAATCATTTAATTTGCTACTAACTAAATAAGGTGCCGATTTTTCGAAGAAATTTCGTACTATTCGTTTTGTAAGACGTGTTTCAGTTGTTGAGAACACTCATTTAGTGGGGCCCTAAATATCTGTCAGAACAGTTTGCTACTATTTCGACGGGTCCTACGTAGACTAGTATAAGTGCAAAAACACAAGTTTACAGGAGAGCAATTCAAAGGTTCAAAAGCTTATAACTTTGTCAAAGTTCTACAGAAATTACTGAAATTTTGATAGGTTATACCTGGAAATAAAAGGAAAAAACCGGACTAAATATATTTTTATATTTCTTTGTATTTTAGAAAATAGCTGTACTTGCATTTGTTTAACTTGTTTTGATCAAAGTATCCAAACAAGTAAACTGTTACAAGTAACCACTTGTACTAGTTTACAAAGTTCTGACTTAGTTTTTAAATAATGAAAATAAAAGAAATACACATTATTAGTCATACATTATGAGTGTAATTTGTAAATCATGAAACCTCGAAATATGGGAAAATAATTTAATTTATCTACTTTTAGCACTTGCACTACTTTACAAGCTACTAAGAACTAGTTGTACCAATAATTTATGTAGTTTTGTAGTCATGAACCTGATTTTTTTATGGAAAAATGAAACAACAAACGTAATAGTTTAATAAAATATATACTTGGCTTCATCTTTTTAGTAATAATAATTATACCCCTTCCAGCGTAAGTTTAGCTTTTTGACAGTTCACGTCCATGAAGTTTCGTAGTACTTCCGCTTATTTTTCGAACAAATTATATTGTATTTCATGGACGTACCCATGTTTTTTTCAGTTACCATGGTTACTTAGTGATGGACACTCATAACGATTACCACCATTATCAAACAAATTACAAATAATCGGTAGAAATAAATGCTATGAATAAACCTGAACTCTTCATAATACGTTTACAAAATGTAATATGATATTTTAGAATAGCTATAACCCGCGAATGTTTCACGATAAATTATGTATTTTAAATAATACCTAAGCTAACTATAATTTTATCATTTTCAGCTATAGCCTTATTCTCTTAACATAGATAAAGAAAGAAACAATAATAAAATGATAATGTAAGTTGATGTAAGGATCCAAATGTGTAAAATAAAGTAATTTGAAAATTCGAAAAATCGCGAAATCGCTTATAATCGAATGGCATTACATTCGAGATACTGCTGAACGTCACTAACATCAAGCTGTCAAATGTTGTTAAATATAGTGGAAAGGGTATAGTTAAAGTAATCAGTGCTTTCTTTACCTTGTTAATAAAATAATATGTATCTATAACAAAATGTTCGATTCTTTTTAGGTAAGAACTGTACGACTACTAAGACTAATTAAATAGTTGTCTTACAGACTCATCAAAATAAAATATACATTGCACAATTAATTTTGTACCACAACAACAATCTACTAAGTGGTAAAAATAACTAAAAAAATAAGACTTCTATTAAAATAAAAACCTAGTCAGATACGCTTACGTATATATAAAACGTTCTAACGTTTTATTTTATTACAAGAAGGCGTGCAGGATGGCCATCTTTTTGTTTAGTGGAAACATTGTTGTCCCTCCAAGTGGATGTACTGGGAAAAGTTGTCAGATACTAATTCTCCCGTGATATCTTCTCACTCTTTCACAAGATCGATTGAATTGCATAATGTCACGTATAATTCACGGCTGTGCTAATATACAAGTGGTTACAAGTGATGACAAATTTATGAATGTGAGATTTTTTTTATGTATTAAACAAAAATGTCTTAGCTATATGGCTCTGTAGAATTATATTATCTATAAAGTAACGTTGCCTTATTGTGGTAGCTATAGCTGCAAGCAATTTAAGCTCTAACTTGTAAATAATGCAAAAACTAACTTTTTTATGTTAGAAATGTTAAGTTTATTTGCTCCTATGAGTTCTTTCATTGCACAGCTAACGTAAATTTGAGCTGCTTATTTATTCATTTACCCACAATTTATTAAAATATATAAAAAACCAGCAAAGATTTAAAAATCAATAACGTGTAAAATTTTATTTAAAATATTCCCCATAGTTCTCTACTACCCATTCTCCTACCAGGTGTTATAATACCGATCATTTTCCAGGTTTCCCAGAGGACCAGGATTACTTTTTATCTAGTTTTTCCAAAACGTTAGTGACACAAATACCAACATATCAAATTTTTTTAAAGATCTGAGACCCTTAATAGTTTCAGGAATATCTGGGTTAATTGACTCCGAGAACGCTTCATACTTATTATTATTTTCACTCATCATATACACTAAAAACGTTGTAAAAATATGAATAGTTTTTAGAAATTCAATACATAAAGTAAAATTCGTTGCAGTTACACCCGTATCGTACGTACGCGCTGTATCGTCGCCGCGCGTATACTGGTGCAACGGCCACTTACACTCACGCGTCACGTAGATCGTAACCACGTAAACTAATGCAAGTAACTTATAACAGTTTTGACCGTCTCCTTGCATTAAATTGTGTTACTTACATCAGTTTACGCGTTTGTATCGCCGAAACTAAAAGAAATTTTAATTTTTTTCTTACTGATTTGAGAAGAATAGGTTATTTTAAGGCCATTCAAGCAAAAAAGTCATATTCGTCAATTTGCGGGTTACATTAGTATACGTAGGACCCGTCGATACTAATGTAACCCGCATGACTGATTGTGTGACTGACTACTATGTGATCAGGTACCACACCAACACATCAAGTTAAACATTTTCATTTGAAAGTGTGTCTTATTTTAAGGTATTTAGGTACATGAGTGTCTAGCTTGATTAGTTACTGTATGTACACTGTGTACTACTATTTACTTGGTTCTGTGCATAAAAAATGTAACCATATAGAAGTTTTAGTTGCTAAATGCAAGTTTTATCAATGGAAATGAATGCCAAGTAGTAGCTATGTAATATTTCTAAGTATTTTAGTATAATATTCTTTCGTTGTCAATAATTCTTGAGAAATTGGAACAAAAACTCCTTTAAAATCTGTCCAACTTGGACAAGTTTTAAAGTAGTTTTTTTTTAAAGTGTAGAAATTCCTGAAGTACTCCTAATCTTAAGCCCAATTATTGTAGTTCAAGAAAGGTACTGAGGAAATGAAAAATGGAGTTTTCAAGTTGTTATCAGCATCATGATGATTCGAGTTATATATTATCATATATTACTCACTATAGGGGAACCTGGGGACACTTGATCCTTAAGGCAGACGAGGTACACGAGATTTTCAGAACTTGTATGGGTAATATTAAATTTTATGATGGCAATATCGGTTGTCTATGGTACCCGCTTACTTTCTAAAGTTGGTACACCTGTCAAATTTGACGCGTTTGTAAATGGCGGACGACCGAGTGTTTGTTGTTGCAAAGAGAAAATTTCCGTAAGTTTACATTTTGATTGAACATTTATGTAAATATAGCTTTTAGGTGTGTATGAATTTTATTCGAGGCGTTATCTATATAAGTAGCGATTTGTAGCGTAGAAAAGTGGTAATCTAATAGACGTTTGAAAATATTCTTGTTTATAACCTCAAACTGTTCAGGGTACACTTGGTCCACTTAGCTAAGGGACACTTGATCCGGGAGGTAAATGTTCCTTAACTACTTTTAACTTTTATTTTTCAATTAATTTCAGATTACCGATATGCCCAGAATATACAAAACAAGAGAAGGTGCCAGAAAAAGAGTACCAATCGATAAAGAGATTATTTTGCTAGAATACCTAAATGAAGCTTAAACGTAACTTGAAATTTTGTTTTACATGTCCTGGGTTCAATTCAATAAGACATTGTTTCAAGTCTATATCTTAATTACGTTTAAATTTTATTCAGGGTGTGATTGCGAGACATTTGAGTTCTTTTATTATTGAAGATATAATTTTGTTTTGAGTTTGATTTTATTTTTTTAATACAAAACGGAAGTTTCACATTTAGCAATTGATTTATGTATGGAGACGGTGTGATATGCCTATGTTATGTGATTTTGAAAACAATATAAAAAAGATTATCATATTTTAAAAACATTTTTTATTTATTTCCTTAGTAATAGTATCATGTGAACCTAGATATTGGAGACTTGAACCCCAGGACCAAGTCTCCCGTATATACGGAACACTTGATACCATTCCCTATTTTTACTTTTAGTCAAATAACTATTAAATTTAGGCACTTATATCTTTGGGTCTTACATCAATTATTAGGCAAATAAATTTCACGTATTTCGGTACCAATATCTTTTAAAATGGATAGTCACTAAGGAAATTAGGGATGAAAAACAAAAGGGGGGATCAAGTGTCCCCAGGTTCCCGTATAACTCGAACAAATATCGAATATTAGTACTCTCTTTTGAAGATTTGATAGAGTAACGTGTTTTTATTTATCGTGCGTGATAAATCTGTCAAGATTGTTCACCCGCTTTGGCCAGTAACGAAGAGACCATTTACCAACTAAAACCACAGCTTTTCTCTCTTGCCGGCAAAGTTCCAGTACCATACAGAAGTTACTTGAGCTGTCAAAGTAGGTGCTGGTCCGAAAAACATGCTCCAATAATCAGAAGTGTGTGTTGGATTCGTAAGTAGCCCTCAAAGCCTACAAGGTATTTTAATGGCTTCTCACGGTATTTATAATGTACTTACATACGCTTATAAGGTATAAAATTTGTAAAAAAGGAAAATAAATGTAAAAATTTTTTTTATTATCTAAATGCAACAAAACTATTTCTTCTTCAAACGTAGTGTTGGACGCCCCCCAGCTAGGTGGACCGACGACCTCATAAAGGTCTCTGGGTCGGACTGGATGCGGAAGGCGCAGGACCGAGTTCTGTGGCGCGTGTTGGGAGAGGCTTTGTCCAGTAGTAGACTGTAATAGGCTAGTTGATTGATTGATATTTCTTCTTTATCACTATTCCATTGGTGGTTGACGTCATTTTGGGTTTAAAAGCAAACTTCACAATCCAACGCCAAAAAATAAACATTAATAAACGAAAATACTCCAAAATGTAAGTATTTTCGGTGACATAACAGAAATATTCATCTGACATGTACTTAGAATTGACTTGAAAAACAATCTGCAAATTACTGTAAGAAAACATTGCCTCTCATTTCACGGTGTGCGTTCAATATTACACATCCTTTGAGAGTTAATGAGAAAAGTTTTATTATTCTACTTGTAGACATGTTGACTCTGTAGTATTTTTTTATTGTGTTTCAAAATGAAATTATTGGTGATTATACTTATCTACGGATGCATCGTGGTAGGTAGTATTTTTATCAATATAAGACCATCGAAAAATGTCCTAATAACAAAATCGATAATAGTTTTGGGGACCGATAATTTGTAAAAACAGCCTTGCCCTAATATTTTGTCCTTTTTCTCAAAGAAAATCAATTATGTATATTATCAAAATAATTATTTTTGACAATATTATCTTGATATATTTGAACATGTGACCTTAAGCACGACAGTGATACACACGAGCCATTGTGCTACCAAGTCAAGGATATTAATGTCCCACTGCAGGGACAGGCCTCCTCCCGTGACGAAAGGATACTTGGCCTACTATACTACGCTGGCCAGACGGATTGGTATAGGGTGTAATTTCAAGTTTTCCTTCTTTTTATTTAGTAAAGATTATATTCACTGAATGATAGTCCCTTAGTTGGTTTGTAGGGCACCCATGGGATGAGATGGGGTGGTGACATATTGTATTCTTACTCCGTCATCACACGGAGATTTCTTCTATTACTATTCTTCTTTCACCCTCAGTAAATCTTATTTTTATTTATTTCAGAATATCGTTCTGGCTGCTAGATATCCCCGCCATAAAAAAAGAATGTTTAGATCAGTAAGTTTTATAACACAGCTCTTAGTTTTCTTACACTGATTATATTATAACTAACTTCATTATAACAGCCCATTAATGTCTCACTGTAGGGGCGGGCCTCCTCCCATAACGGAGGGTACTTGGTCTACTAATACCATGCTGGCTAGACGAATTGGTATAGGGTTTAATTTCAAGTTTTCCTTCTTTTTATTTCGTAAAGATAATATTCACGGATAGTCCCTTATTCGGTCTTTACGACACCCATGGGATGAGATGGGGTGATGACGTATTGTATTCTTACTCCGTCACGGAGATATAACTAACTTAATTTAATTAATTATTAAATATTCAATTAAAACATTATAGTACACTCAATCGCTATCGCAGTCCACTACTGTACATTATGCCTCTCCTAAAACGCGCCACAGAACACGGTCGTCCTAGATGTTACAGTCGTCATCAATCATAAAAAAAAACCATTTTACATAATTTCTATTAGGAAACACAGAAGTTCACCTGTCATTACGCTCTGTAAATATTATAATACTGCAGCTAAAAATAGCTCAATAAATATCAATCCTTAAGGGATGTAGAGTACCTTTATAAAAGCATCGGTTAACGTTACGAAATATTATCTTCTATTTATAAAAGTGATGTTTCCGTCCTTTTGCCTTTTTATGACGTAAAATGTCATGTTTTATCGTAATATTGAGTTTGAATATAAATGTGTAAGACAGTTTTTGGTTATCCTTATTTAAATAAACAAAAGGTTATTTTATGATTACATAATTGTACCGATGTAATATCGAATGCGTATGCTACAGCTGTAAGTGAAGTTATAAGTATTAGAGTTGAACATAATGACATATTTATGCAATCTACATAATATGAATAGGTACTTGGTTCAACAGCCCATCAATGTCCCATTGCAGGGACGGGCCTCCTACCGTGACGGAGGGATACTTGGCCTACTCATACCACGCTGGCCAAACGGATTGGTACAGGGTTTAATTTCAAGATTTCCTTCTTTTTATTGCGTAAAGATAATATTCACGGATAGTCCCTTAGTCGGTTTTTACGACACTCATGGGATGAGATGGGGTGGTGACACACTGTATTCTTACTCCGTCACCACACGGAGACTTAGGATAGATAGGTACTTGAATTTTACTTAATTTTAACACAAGCTAAGAGTTTTACACAAAAAGCGACTCTAAGAAACTTAACGCAAACAAACGACTAAGCACTCATTGGAATGTTTGTTTATTATTTCAATCTTTGAATGTCATCTGCAGAACACATGAAATCTTTAAAAACTTAAAAGGGTTCTTAGTAAATAACTTATAACTTGTATTGCCTTTCAGTAGAACGTTGAACTTCAAACATGAAAAGGCAATGACTCAATCGTGCATTGCACTATAATAATAAACTTTTCTTTTTTTTTATTCACTCACGTCTGAATCTGTTTTAAAACCTATATTACCATTTGTTTCCTGTGCTACATAGCAGAAACTATTGTTCAACTTACTTTCTACTTCCAGAAAAAAAAACTTTTTATGAAGTACTTGCCTAATCCGTATGTTAAGGACATTTTTGTATTTGTATTTACTCACACAGCAATACTGCTTCCCATCTTACAATAACAGCAAATACATATCTTCAACAACATCACTATATTATTATCTACAGATGAACTGAAATTTAAACAAATATAGACTGAACATACAAACTTAAACATGCAAATACTCCGTCTCTAATCTCCCGAGATTCATACGTTTCCTAATCCGTGTCGCTTGTAATACGAAATGGGAAATTCCCATTGCTAGTAGAAGTTTTGTCACGTTCAAAGTTAGATCGCTCAATCACTTTTAACTACGCCATAAATGATAATAGGCCGAGTTGGGAAATATGGGAAAAATACGTGTGCACCCATTTCTAGGTGCTGAAACGCATGGACCGTGTGAAGTCGTTGTTACAATTAAAGGGTGTGATAAAGTACTGGTGTAATGTGGACCCTTCTATTCGTTCTAACGATGTAGTATAAATCACTTCTGAAATATTTGACAAGCGTAATCAATTCTTGAATAGTTCACAGGTTCTTTCTCACTCTTCATGAGTGTATAGGGTATAGGATCGATAGGGTAGGGGGTCCTTACTTAATAAACTTTGTAAACAAACACCACATATTGCAAATTCACTGGTATTTACATCAATCGCACACTCTAATATGGATGAAAATTTCTGAAAAGTAGCATTAAGTAAACGTTTATGCAATAGAAAACAGGTAAATTACTTTGATTTGACCACTATTTTTCTTAAATCTATACATATAATAAATCTGTAGAGAAGTCAATTCTGTACTTGAAATATATTCTCAAAATAACTATCAGGGTGTGATTAGTGATCGATACTGATGCCAAAAATGCAATCAGTACAATTTTTGTCTGTATGTCTGTCTGTCTGTCTGTCTGTATGTTCGTTATAGAAACAAAAACTACTTGACGGATATTGATGAAACTTGGTACAATTATTCTTCATACTCCTGGTCAGGTTATAGTATACTTTTCATCACGGTACAATCAATAGGAGCAGAGCAGTGAAGGAAAATGTTGGTAAAACGGAAGAAATTAGAATTTTTAAGTTTTAGGTAGCTATTGAGGTAGGACATGTAACTTAGGTTATTTTGTTAGGTATATTAAAAAGCAAGAAAGAAAGAAAAATGATCGCTTGAAAGCCCTGAAAAAAATTATTGACAAAAAAATGTTTTACCCTTTAAGAATTTTATATACATAAAATATAAACATTGCAATGAACATTGATATTAAAACTTCATCAGGCGTTTAAAAAATGTAAACTATTTTTTTAGAGCTTTGAAGCGTCTGTTAGGTAAAACGGCCTATACTTTTCATCACGCTACAGCAGTGAATGAAAATATTGGTAAAACGGGAGAAATTAGAATTTTTAAGTTTAAGGTGATTTAGTTAGGAAATCTAACGTAGGTTATTTTGTTAGGTTGGTTAAAATGAAAGAAAAATTATCGCTAGAAAGCCCAGAAAAAAATTATTAACCATTTTAACTCCTCGCAATAGTCAGGCATATGAGATTAATAAAAAAATACTGTCGAATATACAAGTGGAAAGTAAACTTTATTTTTCCATAAATAGAATGGTCGATGAACAAGAAACCACTAATTACCCTATCGACGGGTCCTACGTAGACTAGACAAAAATAAATAGTCTTTTCCTGTATTGCTAATATTGGCGTACCAACTTCATTTTTTAAAGTTAAACTATATCTATACTTAATCATAAATATTAAATTGAATTAAAATAACATTCCTTATCTCACAATCTTATTATAACTGCAATTATAACACACCTAAATAACTATTTAATAATTAATAATATATGGGTATAATATAACAGACAACATAATAAGTAACACGTTTTTCTTTATAAAATCATTTTACACATTATTGCTATTTGTCAACATTAAAAAATACAAAACTGACAATAAAATATAGAAATACAATCACAAAACATTAAATTATTATTCAAAGTGTTTGTGTTTATTTTATTAAGTAATTCAAAAATACTGCACGCAGTTTATCTATAGATAATAATAATAATATAGTCGAGTCTAAGTTTAGTCAAATATTTTTTGCTAGATGGTAAAAAGGTGTTAGGTACAATAAGTTATTTCAGCATTTTTTTTACAAAAGACAAATTCCACACTAGCCTTTAAAAATATCAATTTAACGGACACAAAGAACATCCAGACTAAGGACAATAGTTTGTGTATCACAATTGTCCTCCATGGGAATCGAACCCGCGACCTCATGCACGCCAGCCATGTAATGCGACCGCCGCGCCACCGAGGCAGGTAATTCTGCCGCACCATAACGTAGCGTGCAAATGTATTCATTCATAATTAATTAGCGATTATCCGTGTGGTGACGAAGTAAGAATACAATATGTCACCTACCCATCTCATCCCATGGGTGGCGTAAAACCGACTAAGGGACTATCGGTGAATATTATCTTTACGAAATAAAAATGAAGGAAAACTTGAAATTAAACCCTATACCAATCCGACTGACCTGCGTGGTATTAGTAGGCCAAGTATCTCTCCGTCACGGGAGGAGGCGCGTCCTTGCAGTGGGACATTAATGGGCTGTTATGATGAAATAAGCGATGTCATTTATTTTAACTTACAAATTTGACAACAGATGGCATTGTGCCTGTGACGTCATTTTCAGTATCGCGGTGTTAAGATTTTCCTTGAAAGAATGACGTTCGCTCATGTCTTTTAGCATAAGTTGAGACGCAGTCTTCATAGATCTGTCTTTGTAAAGGTCTGTTTATGAAAAGGTTTTGGTTCGTTCGTTAATTTTACAATTCGTTTGTAGGTATATCTGTTTGTTATAAGGTTTAAAAAACGATTTTTCAGTATTAAATCGAAATGCGAAGTAAGTAACATCCACCACGCGAACGAAGTCGCGGGCACAGCAGCTAGTTTTAAATAAATGTAATTTTTTTCGAACGTTAAATTTCACAGATAAAAAATAATTTCACCATTTGACATTTGTAGATTCAAGAATTTGTCCTTGATTCCCCTACATTTCATAAAGGTCAAGACTAAAGTCTTTAGTCTGTGGTTGACATGACGCCATAGTTGTTTACCTTTCTAAGCAAGTAAGGATAAATACCCTATTGCCTATTTGCTGTCTAGTCTCCTATATTGTCAAGTGGGAAGTTTCCCCAACACCTTTGTTTTTCCTGTGATGTAATTCGTTGCTAATTCCAAGACTGTTTAGATTTTCCTTGGACTGTCAAGATCCAATACTTTTGCGCGGTTTAATAATACTAAAAGATATGTAACGTTAATATTCACTTGTGTGTTTCTCATTGCCGTAAAAGTAGCTGAACAACATTTATCCACTCGTTTGCTACTTTATCTATACTCTATCACTTTATCTATACTACTATATCTATTTACTTTATCTATACTATACTATATGTGTGTGTGTATATATGTATATATATATATAGGTATATGTTATGTATATGTATGTATATATGTGTGTGTGTATGTGTGAATACATATGTATGTTATGTGTATATATGTATTATTGGTATATGTATATATACTAATAATATATATTTATACAGCACTATTATAAAGATTAAAAATACTGAAAAATGCTTATGTAAATATGCATGTTATAATTATATATTTTATTAGGTTATGACGTTAAATACTATTTATATAGTGTGCTGATATACCTAGTTACTAGTAAACTGAACTTCTTATTGTTAAAATTATATGTAATTAGATATAAGTAAGAGCGCCTTTTTCGCCAACAAACTGTATTTACAGTTTGGCGATTCTGTTTCCTATGTAAAACCATTGTATATTTATTTCGAAATAAACAATTAAAAAAAAAAATACTATTTTGACATAATTGTAATACTTAATCATTCACTTTAATATCATTATTATAGTTTAATACATACCTATTGTAAATATTTGTATGCCATTCGTGGTAAAACATGGTTGTTACTCATTTTGTAAATTTAAGAACTATTTATTACCACACATGTTTTATGCAAATAAATATTTTCTTTATTTCTATATTATAAAGAGGTAAAGTTCTGTGTTTGTGACGTTGTAGGGGGTAATCTCTGGATGTACTGAATTGATTTTAAAAATTCTTTATGTGTTGAATAGTCTATTTATCGGGGAGTGTCATAGGCTATATAGTATTACGCTATGACTAATAGGAGTGGAGCAGTAATGAAATATGTTTAAAAAAAGGGACGCGTTTTTTTGCCGCCCAATGAAGTGGTCACGGGTCAGCTAATTGTTTTAATATTATTCCAACACCAATTACCATGTCCATGTAAAGAAACTAGCAAAAACTTTGCCAAAATTTTGAATAACTTTTAAACAGACAACATGTTAAGTTTTTGAATCAGTTTTATTCATTAGGTACACTCAAGGAATTTAATTGTTTAGCAATTTGCTTAATTTTGAAATCGGTCAGGTTACTATTTACCGACTACAGACGACGGATGACGAACCCCGACGTCTTGGGAGTCGTAAAATTAATTAGACAAGGTATATATACCTAGCCTTTTCTATCTATGACAGACAGGTATTTTGTGTTAAAATAAAATTCTTCAATTTTATATTGTTGACAGACCAAAGTTAAGTCAAACTAAACTAGACCTTATCTACCATCTCCATCAAACAGTATCCTTAGTCCGAGTTTGTGTCACTATTAACAATAAAGTATATCGAGTAGCATTCGCTGTTCTGATTGGTTCAATGCATTGTATTGATAATACTGTCAAAATTTTATTTTTACTCTTTGGACAGAATGGTGGAAGTTTGTAAACAAAGAAGTTTGAAGTGCAATTCATACTTATTGGTTATATTTTATATTATGTCAATTTTGAGGTGTAATATCTTTCAAATTCGCTAGGATTATTTTGGTATATAATACGACTAAATTACGTAGGTTGTGTACCTGCTAAACAATTAAATTCCTTGACCGTACATACCTTTGCGATGAGTCTGCAGGTCAATTCTCCTTACATAGAATTTAATTCAACTTAATTTTAACTTTATTTTAATTTAATTTTTAATTAATCTAAAAGTGGTATTCTGGTCCTTATACATTTCGTTAAAAATAAAGTTACAATAAAGTTAAAATAAAGTTAAACGTCAAGTTTGACGTTTTTTAATGGAGAACTGTCACTTTAAAAATTACAAGAATGCCGTTCTTATCATAGTTACAGTACGATTACATTACGATTACATTACTTTAAAAATATTTTAAATTATTAATACAAGAATACTAATTGTGTGACAATTTGACAACTAAAAGTTAAATTAACCGAATTTTTAACGATTTTAAGGAACGAGAATTGACATGCTGCTTAAACTTTGTCAATCAAGTCGTGACACCAATCCACACGATAACTTCTAAGTTTCAAGAAACTGTTCAGTCAGTGCAAAACTATTCTTCTCATGCAAAGGTGTTTGTGTGGAATGTTGTAATCACTTCCCGGTTCTATATTCATTACTTTATGTTGAATCATTACATTCATTCATTCATCTCAGCCAATTGACGTCCACTGCGGGACATAGGCCTCCTCCAAATATTGGCACCAATTTGAATGATTACATGCCACAATAAATATTCCAAGCCCTGCAGATACCAAGTGGAGCGTAATTAGAAAAATATTTCACGATAAGTCACTTTTAAAGAAACTGCTAACTTGTTTTTTAAGGTCAAAATGAAGCAATAGTTTGAAAAGTAAAACAACACCACGTTGAGATGAGGCATCGCAAAAAGAGTACCTATCGTATTCAAATAATCTTCGCATATTTTACACTATCGTAACGCATTAATACAAAGAATCTATTACTGAAAGAAGTTTTAGGTATTTGTATATACTAGAGAGATGAAATAAAATACTTAATTCCTTTACTGTACTATACTTTTTATTATGCTCACGGTTAGCGAGCGACGACACATTACATAGTTAACATAAATTACACGTAAGCATTATTATACATACACCTACACATACACCCTACAAAGTATTTTATTTTATTTGTATTTTTTTTTATATATTTTCTATTGCTGACCCAAGCCCATTTTTTTTTAAATCTTTATTAAAGAAAATTTGTCTTAATTTGCTAAATCGCTGCTTAAAATCGCTACCTGATAGTCACATTATAATATTTGTATACAAATATTTTTAAATTACACTAAAAAGATATAAGCTATACAGACTTTTAGCTAGCTCTGATTCAGGGTTGGCTAAGATAGTATTACATTTACCAACATTGTAAGTATCACTGTTAAATAAACGTTCTCTACATAGCTCGGTCCTAACACATTTCAACAGAATATGCTGTATGTCCTCCACTACTCCACATACTTCGCAATTAGGAGATGGTGGGTAATATACCCATAAGGTAGGTAAATGTTCTTGTTGGGATGTGTCCGGCCTAAGCCCATTACAATTTTGTAAAATAACTATTGACTTATTTTAAAATTTATTAAAAAAAAGCGATTATCAAAAAGTTTTTTTAGTTTTTTATACTCAAAATAAAAGTTAATTACTTTTGTTAGGTGTCGTTTGATAAATTGAAGTTTAAAAGGTTTGTATTTGATTAAAGGATCAAGTTTAAGACTCAAGTCATTTTACAGTGCTAAAAGCTAGTAAAGTGAAAATAAATTGTAAATATCTTTATATTCGGCCATTTAGATTAAAATGTTTGATCTTTTTATAAAGTTAAAACTTATTAAATTTAATGTAATTAATGTAACGTGTGGTGACGGAGTAATGATGGTGGTATCTCATTCCATGGGTGTCGTACAAACCGACTGAGAGAATATCCGTGAATATTATCTTTACGAAATAATAAGAAAGAAAACTTGAAATAAAACCCTATACCAATACATCTGGACAGGGTGGTATTACTAGGCCATATCACTCCGTTACGGGACTCCTCCCGTGCGCTGTAGAGACGGGCCTCCGCCCGTCCCTGTAGTGGGACATCAACGGGATTTTATGATTAATGTAACAAAAATTTAATTTATTTTAAAAAGTGAATTAGCATCTCCACTTCCTTAGGAGTTGGTTCAAAGTGCCTAATTGCCTATAACCTAACATTGAACCAATCAGCAGCACATTGTATTGGATCTAGCTACATCTTTTCTACTATGTTTTTTGTAAACATGCTATTTGTCGTCGTATCTTCAGCGTGGTAGTTTTTCCGTAACGTTAAATTTCATCATAACAGATGGGCTGTTAAATAATATTAATAACACCTAAGTCGTTATATTACATATATTTTTTACCTATAAAGCTTAGGTCTAGAAAAATCCGAAAAGATTACCGTAACGTTTACTCGTATAAAGCAATGGTTAAATTTGGTAATAGAGACGCGGTTACTCGGTTGGCCTAGTGGTCATGGCGCTGGACGCGTATAGTCCAGAGACGCGGGTTCGAGTCCCGCATCGAGTACCTACCAATTTTTTCCATTGTCTTTCTTCTTTTCGGACCTAAGTCGTTGTCAAATAACATTAATAACATTACTACAAATTGTATTAAGTACCTACTTGAAATATAAGTTGATAGCAAATTGTTTAAACATTCTTAACAACTACAGTTAGAACACAACAAAATGCCTCCTTAAACTAAGCTTAAAGTTAAGGTAAGAATCCAACCACATACGACCAGGAAACATTCCTCATACTTAGTTGTATATTATGAGGAAAAGGGTCATGGCAGATTTTTAGGGTAACGAAATTTAACTTGAAATTAAACCCTATACCAATCCGTCTGGCCAGCGTGGTACTAGTAGGCCAAGGATCCCTCCGTCATGGGAGGAGGCCCGTCCCTGCAGTGGGACATTAATGGGCTGTTATGTTATGTTTCAATACTGAGAATGAGATGAAAAGGCGACAACATGTATTCTTCCTCAGTCACTACGGAGATAACTTAACGAAAATTACTTAACCCTAATGCAATAAAAAACTTTCCTATCTTAAGTAATCCTATAAACAGCTTCCGATAATTCTTAATAAATATTAAACGACCATCTTGCCATTTATTATTAATTTAACTAAATTTAAGAAAAGCTTACAAAATATAAATATAAATATCTCTCACACTTTCACACAACGCCATCTAGTCCCAAACTAAGCAGGGCTTGTACTATGGGTACTAGACAACGGATATACATACATAAATACTTTTTTTTTGTAAATACATACATATTATACATAGAAAACACCCAGACCAATGCAAACAATCATGTTCATGCACACAAAGATTTACATTGAGCGGGAATCGAACCCGAGACCTCTGCGTAGCAGTCATGTTATAAAACCACTACGCCACAGAGGTCGTCAAAACATAACAATGTAATTTCGTTGAAGATAAGATGTTGCTTGTCTTGTTCCCGAGGACCTTTCATTAATATTTAATGAAAGCTGCCAAGGCTCTTAGAAGGCTTATATTTGTGGTGACATGGGTCCTACACACAACATGTCCTTGGGGACTTTTAGTCTAAATGGGAATTGTAAAACGATTACCGTAACCTTTACTGGTAAATTTTACTAGTGAAGTATAAAAATAACTATTGTTATTGTATGTATGTGTGTAGGAGGAAATAATAAATTAGTAACATTTTAGTGGTATTGTTAAAAGCATTCTTTTATATAGTGTGACCACAGGAGCTGTGCACCTCCTGAGGTATGCGCGCGGCGAGAGGGGGGTGGACATATAGAGTACATGATAAATACTGGTATAGAATAAACAGTCTATGATGTAGCTACTAGCGGTATCTGACGCAATATACTTAAGTTATTTGGCTGGTACTGCTCGCTGCACGAGCGGCTGTAGCAGTTTTCTATTAAAAGACAGTTTTTTTTAAAACTCCAAGAAAGTATTTACATTGTTGTATAGTTTTAAGCGTAAATAGGAACATTATTTGTGTTTTTATAATGTAACTTTGAGAAAAATGACATCTAGCGGAATGTATCAAATACTCTAAGAACATGAAATTCTTAAAGAAAATATAATGTTCGAATTGTTATGACACTGCCGTCAAAACTCGTGACAGCAGGTAGGTGTCCGTTATGGTAGCATACACAAGAGCTATATCGAGTTGGTTACTGTGCCAAAAAACTCTGCATAAATAAAAATAAAAAAAATCCAATTGTTAAGATTAATGATGAGGAATTAGAAATCGTTAACACTACAGTATTCCTAGGAATTACTTTATACAGATTACCCCCTTACTCATAATCGCCTCTTAAATTTAAGTTAATTGATTACCTTAAATTCTTACGGTTTGGTTTAGTATAAGTTTGATTTTACAAATAATAATCTCGCTAAACAGTGATTAAATTTAAGAGGCGTTTATGAGTAAGGGATGAGTTCTTATTTATCACCTGCATATTTTTAATAAAGAATGAGTATATTTGGGTTACATTGTGATCAACTAAGTAAGTGTAATATATTACAGATATGTCTATAAAGTCGTCAAATTTGTGATTTTTATTAGTTCATTAATCTACAATAAACTAATACTGACTTACTACTGATTTTTAAAGTTATAAGGCGATGTTTAGCGGAGCACGATTCTGGTCAACTTTTATGCGATTTGGATGATGTTTATGGGCGAACTGCAACTTTGATGGGTATGTAATCGTCTTACTGTTTTTCGTAATCTGTCTCAAGTAATAAATTCACTCCATTTGAGATCTAGAGACCAAAAACAGGCATTGTGTACATAGCACATTTTTAGGTTAGATATTCATTGTAAGTAAGAAAAATCGTAGTACGACCATTTCTGTTGATACATTATCAGTTGCATTAGTATAATTCAGTCAAGATTTATCCCAATTTGAATTTGAATTAATTGCTTTATATCTATATTACGGTTGATATTGATAACTAAAGTATGTCACTTTCGCATCGACTGGTCTGTCTACAAAAAATAATTAATTGCAATATTTTATTAAATTTTATATCATTTAGCTCTTAGTGAATCCATGTTAAATGATATCTTGTTGGTTAATATTTAACACTGAATAAATTTTAGTTAGGTATTGTAGTTATTCTTTCCATTCCATTCATCATCATCATCATCATTTCAGCCAATTGACGTCCACTGCTGGACATAGGCCTCCTCTAAATATTTCCACCTTGTGCGGTCCTGCGCCTCCCTCATCCATCAGCTTCCCGCCGTCCTTATGAGGTCGTCGGTCCATTAGAATTATTAAATTTACAAATTAATAGATTTAAAAATAATGAGAAGCTTGAAATTCCTGGTAAACACAGGCAAGGCCGGCCAAAGAAAGAAATGTATGTTTCTATATTTCTGCTCTCCCCCACAAAATACAATTATGTTCTACAGTAAAAAAGAGGTATATAACATTTTTCTTCTTTTACCTGTATTTTGTTTCTAGTTATGCCTAAATTTATTGTAGGTATAATCAAATGTTCAATTTACATAACTTTTGTAAAATTTCGAGTTCCAACCCTCAGAAAATTGCAGATGATAGCTAGAACTGAGATGGATTTTAATTGTAGTCTTGAAGTTCTACGCAAAACTTTAAATGCAATAGGCTTACCTACAAGAAATGCCCTAGTATTATAAGTGCTCTAATAGTGTAGTGTTATTTGAACATAATTGTTTTGAAAACTATTTTGTCAGACTAAATAGGGTTGCTACGTGTAGCACAGTGGCGCCCTAATTTTTTGTCAGGACTTTATAGACAGACTGTACCAACATTTAAAAAAAAAAGTTGTTGTAGTTTTAATATTATAGCGTAATGAAATAACTCCAGCCCGGCCCCTAAGAACCGTTAATATCTCCGATAATATTGAATTTTGTATTGAAATAAAGTGTTACACAGGCGTTATTTCAGGGTTACATTTCTACTGTATTAACAGAATTACTGTACCTATGTTTTGTAGTTCTCGAGATATTCAAATCACTTGTGAGCATATTATCTGTACCAGTACTATGAACATAAATTAACATGGATTTTTGACATATTCCCCTGTGAATTCGCATAAAGCATTTACCTACACTAATTCAGTCATAATTTCACGCATTATTTTTACATAAAGAATTTTTCAAAAGAAAAGTTTCCTTTCTATCAGATCTATCACGTGTACACCACCATAACGGACACCTATTTTTTCTTCGTCCCCCACCTCGCCGCGCATACCTCAGGGGGTGCACAGCTCCTGTGGTCACACTATAATACTAGCTGACCCGTGCCCATTTCGTTAGGCGGCGAAAAAAACGCGTTCTTTTTTTAAACATATTTCATTTCTGCTCCACTCCTATTAGTCATAGCGTGATACTATATAGCCTATGACACTCCCCGATAAATGGACTATTCAACACAGATTTTTTTTAAAAATCGGTTTATTAGATCCAGAGATTACCCACTACAACGTCATAAACACACAAACAAACAAACACACCGTTACCTCTTTATAATAATAGTATAGATATAGATTACTTCAAAAGTATTATGCTATTAATGTTTATGAAGTAGAAAAATATTCCTTAGTACATTATACGATGAATATAAGCTGCGATTTTCGGTAAAAGAAATCACGCAAAATCTTATGTTTTATTAAAAGTATTTATTAATGCCACAATTAAATTCACTCCAAATGATTTACCTAAAGTTTATTTTACCATTACATTTATTTCTTAAATATTTAATTAACTCATAATATCACCTTTGTATAATAATTGCATGTAAAATGAGAGGTTCTAAATAACAGTCATTTATAACATTTCTCAAAAAAAAATCTAAACCTCGGCAAAAAATTCTACAAAGTTCTTTTAAATTAATATTGTTTTGTTTAATAATAAATCTCTTTCTATACTAATATTATAAAGAGGTAACGTTTGTGTGTTTGTGACGTTGTAGGGGGTAATCTCTGAATCTAATTAACCGATTTTAAAAATTCTTTCTGTATTGAATAGTCCATTTATCGGGGAATGTCATAGGCTATATAGTATCACGCTATGACTAATAGGAGTAGAGCAGTAATAAAATATGTTTAAAAAACGGACGCGTTTTTTTCGCCGTCCAACGAAGTGGGTACGGGTCAGCTAGTATAATAATAAAAACAGCTAAAAAAGGTTACTACTCTCTAGTTCACTTTAATTCTAACATTATATTTTAATAGAAGTACTTTATTTTTAGATTTTATATTCTTCGTGTCAGTTTAGTGTGTCTGGGGCTTTTCCCTTTGACGCCAGCTAATGTATCAATTTACACAGTAACTACCATGTTATAAACAGTCAATGTATTATGAACCTTATATGTAAACATTACGGTTTAAATTTCTTTTATATTAAGCATCTCTTTGAAGTAAAAAGGGTGGTTTGAGTGTTTTATTTTTTTCAAGATTGTGTAGTTTCTCTAATAATTTCTATGATAATGTGATATTAATGTTAAAAGGTTTTGCTGTTGAAAACCTTTTTAAAATATTCTACTTTAATAAGGTATGATAAAGTTAGATATCCAAACTCTAATATTAGTAGTTATAGTATAGTAGTTTATTGACGACGAGGAATCGGCGTATTACATTGTTACTGGTACCCATTGCTTTTAAATGTCAGCAATTTTGAAATAAAAGTACGCATCACCTACACCAGGTATAAGGGATATAGTTTAAAACAGGCACCAGGTATAAAGTTTCAATTGGGTAGCAGTGAAAACCACTTAACACGCTCTAATCTGGGGTTTTACCCCATAATAAATAAATAATCCTCACACATTCACACATCGCCACTTAGTCCCAAACTAAGCAAAGCTTGTACTATGGGTACTAGACAACGGATATACATACATAAAATCCTTTTTTTTGTAAATACATACATAGAAAACACACAAAGATTTGTATTAAGCGGGAATCGATCCCGAGACCTCTGCGTAGCAGTCATGTTAACTACGCCACAGAGGTCGTCATATCATGTTATATTCAAACTAAATTGAATATGAAAGAAAAATCCTTACTTCATCATTAATGTTTCCGTTTTATTCTCTACCAAAAACGTAGAACTACACAATTCTACTTCACCTACAGTGTTGGTGCGTTGCTAACAAAACTAATACAAACTCTCTAAAGCTCTTAGCAAACAACTTCCCTTCAAAACTAGTGTACAAACATTTCAAATACGTTTCACAGTTTTCGAGTGAAAATTCGTGTAGAACTGTTAAAATCCTTTTATCTTTCCGCAAATTACTAACGCCGGTTGATACAGTTGAGGCCAAATTATTTTATAGTTTTGTTTATTTTCTTTTTGTTGAGATAACTTCAAAGCCTAATAGCATTTTTTTAAAGTAATCAATTAATGCCAGTACCGGTTTGTTTAAATTGTATAAATAAAATTATCGAAATTTCAAATAAAAAAAAAAACAAGTTTAAATTTTCAAAAAATGCGTAAAAAGTTCTTTAATACCTTTCAGTCGAGTCAATTTATATTGAATATTGTTGAATTGTTATTTCTTTGCCAATCGATTGTCTCAACTCTTAAAAAGCTTACTACTTTTAACTTGTTCTTGCTTATTGTTGGCTTCTTGTAGGACTTTGCTGCGCATGTTGCAACTATATTATAAGTACTAAAGATTGCTATTAGAATTTATTTATTTTGTAAAATTTTTAAAGGAAAAAGTAAAAAAAAGTAATAATTCAAGGCCTATCCGATCACATATCACGCGGAAACATTCAAATTTATCCCCAAAAAAAAAATGTATCGCAAATCCCCGGTAATAAACGACCAAAATATATTTATAGACATTAGTTTGTACATGTTTTCCCTAGTAATAAAAACGATGCCAACAATACGGCTAGCAGTGTACGCAATCTATCACCGCTATAAAGCAAGCCGAGCGGGGACGACAGCGGCAAATCTGTTTTTAGGATTTTTTACATCCGGATATTTTATATTTTTTCGTAGAAAATACCGTCCTGTTTACTTGTTGAATTAAAATTGTCTGGATATTTTATGCTAAGTATTTGGTATAACACTTTTTTATACTGAATAGTTGCATGTTTTTAAGAAAATGAATTAATCTTTTTTGTTTCGTTATTCAACCCAACTATTTCGTTTACTATTCCTTGAATTAAGAAACGGTATATGTGTAATAACGTAGTTTTTATAACATTAATCAGATAATTCAGATCCACAGCAGGTGTTTTAATTTATTTTAAACACTAAGCAAATTCACAAAGCTACTTACTTTAAAAAAAGATAAATTAGTAAAGTTTCTGTAAACCGACTTAATCTTTACGATGTATGGCTTTTAATTAAGAGATATAAAATAAATCTGCTAAAAAAAGTGTATGGGATAACTAAATAAATCTTTAAACTAAATTATATTTCAAGAACATTTCAAACTTGAACAGAAACTAATTTACACGTTCCTAATGGGTATACTCGTAGACTAGTACTTATCTTATTGTATTATAAGAAATAACCGCTTTACAAAGTGCCTGTTATGAAAAATAATAAGAGTGCTGACGTGGTTTTTATCGTTCATTAATGTCAGAACACAATTTACGTCAAAAAGTAATTTCATTGCCATTAAATGTCTATGGATTTTTGTTTTTAGATTTATCAAGAGATAGAGCAATATGCTCCTTTAAGAGCGTTTATAGGACTCACTAGCGCCGCCAATTGAAAAAAAAATCATAATTTGCAAATAGGATAAGTAATGTAAAATATTGATATTAAAATAAATAGTGCATTATAAACAAAAACGGCCGTCTTTTTTTAATGCGAAATTTAACTAATTGAAAAACATTTAAAGTGTTGAGAGTCATCATCATCATCCTCCTGCCCTTATCCCATTTTCACTCGGGGTCGGCGCAACATGTATGCTTTTTCCATTCATCTCTGTTTCCCGTCATGAGAGTATGTTATACAAATACTTTATTGCCTTTTCTCAAGACTTTGTTATCAACATTTTACATTATTTATCCTATTTGCGATGATTTTTTTCTATTGAAAAAAACTAGTAACTTTAACTTTATTAAAATACAGTACGTTAGAGCAAACGTGTGCTAGAGTCGAGACTGCGACTCAGCAAATGTAGTGTTACTAATTTTTGAGACAAAACCCAAGTAAGTAATTATACAAATTTTAATAATAACTCTATGATTAATACTTTTTTTGTAGCGTCATTCGCCGAAAAAAAGAGTGAGTCGTCAGGGAGTTACTGACACCTCGCCAGTTCCGGGACTGCTAGATGCGGCACCGCCAGAAAAGGGACTCCTAGATGCGGCACCGCCAGATGTGGGACTCATAGATGCGGCACCGCCAGATGTGGGACTCCTAGATGGCCCCGAGTCAAAAGCAGCACCGCCGGATGACCCCCAGCAGGAACCTGCTGATTTACCAGGCCATTCTTTAATAAATCCTAAAGACACGCTTGAATCATCGTCAAAATATCCTAAAGATCCCAAAAAATTGGTATATGGGAACTTAGACAACATAAGCCCCTCGTAAGTCTTTTTACTTAGTTTTGTAGTCATAAATGTCCGTGTGGTGACGGAGTAAGAATACAATATGTCACCACCCCATATCATCACCATAGGTGTCGTAAAAGCCGACTAAGGGACTATCCGTGAAATAAAAAGAAGGAAAACTTGAAATTGAATCCTAAGTATACCAATCCTACGCAGAGATACTTGGCCTACTAATACCTCGCTGGCCATGAAATTGATGATAACAAAATCCCGGCGATAATGAGTAAGATCCCATGTGCGGGAGAGATCTTTAAACAAAATATCTGTTAATGGAGTCTGCCCACTACACCGTACCATACCATGACCGTATCAGGCACGTAAAGTGACACAAAGATGGTACTGGCTGGCTACAGAATAGTCTAGTGGGCTTAGTCTCATACGTTTTATTACAAAGAATACTTTTCTGCGTACGACAGACACCTCTGTGGCGTAGTGGTTATTTAAAATGTCTGCTACATAGAAGTCTCGGGTTCGATTCCCGCTCAATGCAGATTTTTGTTTGCATTAGTCTGAGTGTTTTCTATGTATAATATGTATGTATTTGCAAAATAAAAGTATTTAAGTATGTTTATTCGTTGTCTAGAACCCATAGTACAAGCTCTGCTTAGTTTGGGACTAGATGGTGTTGTGTGAAAGTGTGAGGAGGAATATATATTTGTCTGACACGTTCATATGAGTAGCAAGGTCCTAGCACTGTTCTGATACAATGTAGTGGGTATACTCTTTAATGGTCATTTGAGGAAAGTGCTAATAATTAATTTTGAATTTGGAACATCTCAACTACTATAGGCCGACCGTTTATCTCAGTCCCCGCCTGCGGTATGAAAGGGACGAGGGGGCGGGGTAGCGGTGTCCGTTATGGTAGCGTACACAAGAGCTATATCGAGTTGTTTACTATGCCAAATAAAATAAGTTTTTACAATAAAAAAAAACCGACTTCAAAGACAAAAATTGCACTAAAAAGTAAAAAATAATTAGTTGTATTTTGGTTTTACAACATTAAATCAGACATTATTTTTACTTAATTATAATCTAAAGAAAAGGTTCTTTTAATTATTGTAAAAAGTATTGTTAAGGATATTTCTTGAAGAGTCTACAAATATATTTATTGAAGATTCTTTAAAATATAATCAAATTATTACAAATGATGTAATATTATTGTTATTTTTGGAGTAATGTGACAGCCACGATAGTTATATTCTATATTTTATTCCTGACTATAAATTTAAAGAAATATGATATCGTGTTATACACTGACTAAAGACTAAGATGAGAAATAAGTACTACGAATCAAAGAAAAAGTAAAAAATAATTAGTTGTATTTTGGTTTTACAACATTAAATCAGACATTCTTTTTACTTAATTATAATCTAAAGAATAGGTTCTTTTAATTATTGTAAAAAGTATTGTTAAGGATATTTCTTGAAGAGTCTACAAATATATTTATTTGAAGATTCTTTAAAATATAATCAAATTATTACAAATTATGTAATATTATTGTTATTTTTGGAGTCGGTGTCAGCCAACGAAATACGATAATACATAAGCTAATGGAATGGCGGCGGCGGATATTTTGAATAAGAATGTTTTGAAAAAAATAACATTTAGTTACTTAACCTTTAACTGGTGACATGGTTATTATGTAACGTAACTGGTGACGTGCGGTCTGAGAAGCCGCTGCACTGTTGGGTCTATAACATGGAAATTAAGTATGGTAGCTTATTATGGTATTTAAAAATAGTATAATCAACTACTACTGGTTCAAATAAAACAAATAAGTTAACTCTGAATATAACTTTTATTAGGAACTTGGCATCACAGCTATAAGTAATATTTTAATCAACCAAACATAGATGAGATCAATAATTAGTAATAAAAAAAAAAAAATTCAACATTTTAATTAAAAAACACTTTTTATTATAAAGATTAGATAGTAATTAACTAAAAAAAAAATTAAACTGAAATAAAAAAATAGAATTGACAAAATTGACAGTGGCCAAACTTATGTCATCTTATTAGAGGTTCATCTCCACTATCACTTCCGGAAGACCGTTTGTCCTAAGTTGACATCTGGCTCACAGTGTGGTGTCTTAGTGGTTCGTCATCTTCAGAATTACTTGGTTCCGTTTCCGAGTTATGATCACTTAGCTCCAGGTGTAAATTTTCGGGAACGTTTTCGGCTTCCGAACCACTTAAATCTTCCTGTGCCAATTATTCCTCAATTTGATATTGTGTTCTAGTGCTTGTCACTGCTCCCGACTCCCTGCGCCTCTTTTTTAAATGTTCACAGTTGTCCATGTTGTAGCAATAACTGTAAAAATAAGAAGAAAGCAAATAATGAAAAATTTTACATTTAGTTACGTGAGTGGTGACATCGTGCCTGAGAGGCCGCTGCCGAATTTTAAATCACTGTAACTTACCTATTTGGGTTCGTGCGACGCAACTTTCTTCCTCTATGTCGTAAATGGGACTAGACTTGAAGGTATTTGGGAGTATAAACAAATGAAGCACGGGGAATGGGGTGTAATGACGAATCACTGACGCCGCTCGGCCTGTGAGACCGCATGTCACCAGTTAAAGGTTAAATAAGTTTTTGTTTAATTTGTGTAGTTTTAAGATATTATATTGCTATAATTTGCATATCCGATGTGGATAGACTGTTGAGACTAATGTATTCATACACTAACACCTGATATACACAGTTTTGTAATAAATCTTTATCTTTAATAAATATATTTGTTATTATACGAATGGCTAATTTAAACTATAAATATAATTATAACTAAAGTCTTAGAAAATATTTACAAATAATAACAATTGTACAATCATAAATTATATATATTAAAATCACAGTATAATCACATTACAATAATCACAGTTTACATTAAAACAGGTATGATTTAAACATATTAATTTGTAAGAATCAATCTTAGAAAATATTTACAGATAATAAGAACAATAATAAGAGCTTTTTTATTTTTACACGCTACCATAACGAGCACCTAGTCAGTATGTCAGTATGACACTAGTGCAGTATGCTAGTCCGTCTTCCATACAATTTACAAATGTCAAAGATGGTGGCGTCATCTTGGCACTAAAACTAGTACTTTCTTAGAAAAAATTATGCAATCTAAATTATTACACAATTTAAAGCCTGACCAGAAAAATAAAACAACCTCTCCAGGTATTTCAATTGCTTTAGGGTATAATTTTAATTTTTCCTTCTTTTTATTTCATAAAAATAAGCTAGCTAAAAATTAGAGCTGTGTTGTGATGTAATGTAGTTCGGGTCACAGTATCTGAGATGGCGCCGTTTTGGCAAAAAATCAAGAGATAGCTCTCTCCTTTGTCCTCGCCCCCCGCGCACCTCTATTACCGCAGGCGGGGTCTGAGTTAAACGGTCGGCCTATACTTACTATTCATATTATTCATATTTTGTTTCTTTGTACACAGAGTCGACAGAAAAGGTTTTAAATACAGTTTTTCTGGCTTTAGAAAGAATAATCTGATGGCAAGTATCACAATTTTAATTTTAATTTCTTTTATTGTCCATTAATAAATATCTATAAAAATCTATACTAATATAAATGTTAATAACAATCAAAGCCATAGGTTTTCTAGCATAAAGAGGAACATTATATTGTTATCATTATACACATTAAAACGATGATTGATAATGATATTGTTGTGGTTGGTAAAATAAATTTTCAATAACGCAATCAAGAAGAAATTCAATTAATTAACCAAAGCTTTAAAACTCGAATGACGAAGTGCCCATTGTTATATTTTGTACATTGTATTGTTCCGATTGATAAAAAATATAAATTTCAGGAAGCTATTGCACAAGCAATTAAAAACAGAAATATGGAAAGTCTACAAAAGTAAGTACTTAGTTTTGTTATATTAATAAAAACTTTGTATTCTTGATATGAAGAGTTCTGTGGCGTAAGGTTTATATAGACTAGCTGACCCGTGGCCACTTCGTTGGGTGGCGAAAAAAACGCGTCCCTTTTTTAAACATATTTCATTACTGCTCCACTCCTTTTAGTCATAGCGTGATACTATATAGCCTTGACACTCTCCGATAAATGGACTATTCAGCACAGAAAGAATATTAATAAAAAATCGGTTCATTAGATCCAGAGATCACCCCATACAACGTCACAAATTCACAAACACACAAACTTTACCTCTTTATAATATTAGTATAGATAACTGCTACGTAGAGGTCTTGGATACGATGCCCGCCCAACGTAAATATTTGTGTGAATGAACTGGTGATGAATTGGTGCAAAAGGTTGTTGTTCACCTTGACTATACTTACATTTTGGCCATTAATTTCATGCCTGTAAAAGGCCCCGCCATGCAAGAACAGGAGTACTCTTAAAAAAAAACTAAAAGTAAATTTTACGGGTTTAACTGCCTCAGTGACGCGACGGTTGCGGAAGGGACACTATTTTTTTTTTTTTGTTGAGGACCATTAGTTGGTCTCTGACGACCGCTACTACTTTACACGGGCTGTGGTGTGACGGATGGCCCTCAATCAAAGACATTTAAGTGACGTGCCTCAGGGGCACCCCCTTTGAGGTAGGAACCTCGGCCTGGACCGTCACTGACTAACAGGATGTGCGGAAGGCACGCCCTCTAGAAGCGAACGCGGCGCGTATTCCGGCCTTGACGGCGAGGACGGAACCGCGGACGTGTTGTTGTGGCTTCGCGAGCCGAGGGACACAAAGTCGCAGGTGTGACTCCCACGCAGGACAGTTCTTTAAATGTTTTCTTTATGTCCCTTACATGTATGTTTGTAAAGTCAAATCACAAATCTTCAAAAATCGACTGTACCATTTATCAAAAAGGTAGATTTCTCACATTTATTAAAAAGACGTCGTCATTATTTACAAAACTAAACAAACTTATCGTTTTCAAAAAGCAAATTTATTCAAGGATAATAATAAGGGTACAAGGGCCAAGTCACCTGTAAAATTTAATATCAAAACCTTATATTAAGTAAGGAAGATGTGTAGGCTATTTTCATTTTAAGTTAACTTTAATAAAGGGTAGCTTTCGACCCTAAAGGATATTAACAAAAGTATTTATACATATAAGTTTGGTGAGCCTACGAAATACAAGGATATTTTCTAAAGAAAATAAATACACTTTCTTAAATTTTATAAGTTTATGTTTGACTAAGTAAGAGTAATGAATCTGTCACAAAATCCCACGCAAAATGTGGAAGGTTGCGTAAAAGTCGCGGTTTTGATTCCCACGTAAAACAAAAAATTTTCTGTGCGCTTATTGTTTTTTTAAGTCTGGCTTATTTGTGTCCGTAACATTGTTGTTTGTTAGTAAAATCTTTGCGATACATAACATAATAAGTAAATGAAATATTGAATAATTAGTAGATTGCCAAATGAATAACTGGATTTTGTTGCAAAATTGGAATTTTATTGATTTTTTATTGTATAACGAATACCTACACACCGTATTAGTTATCAAGTAATTCTTAGTAGTGAATTCGTTGTTCTGTTATTTGAGATCGAATGACTTCGGTGCTTTGTTATTCATTGTGGCGTTTATTCCTTTTCAAGTGATTCCTATTAATGAAATAACGGGTCGTGTTATTCGAGGTCGCATGACTTCGTAGCTAAGATATTCGTGGTGGCGTGCATTCGTTGTAGTAAACTTACGGGGTCGTGGTATTTGTTGTTTCACTTTTCGTTGTCACGTATTACACCTGTTGATGTATAGTTGTACATCTGTGTCGGTTCTACAAAATTACCATCATGCTTTTTAACTATATTACAGTCTATCATGTATTAAGCTTTTACTCCTTAGGGAAGCAGCTTTTAAAACTATAAAAATATCAACATTTACTTATAATATAAATGTTTTACAGGAAATTGTCTATGGTAAATATTCATTTTAATATCAAAATATAATTTGTATCAGGTTTGCGTTAGTACTTATTAAATTAAATTGAAATGAGAAAAAATAAACTTATCATTTTAAGTTATTCAATTAAAAAGGTAAACACGCGACTAGTCTTTATGGTCTCATAAATTTTGTTTATAGAGTTTATAAGTTGATGATTATTATTATTTAAATTACAGGAAATATAATTTTCTTTTTTCTTAAACTATTTATATTAAAATCTTTTTTCCAGTTATATGTGCTTCTAATTTTTTAGATCAGTACTTAGTGGTTTATTAAAATAGATTAAGGTTTTTTTATTCCAATTTTTTTATTCTACAGATCTTTCCAACAGAGAAGAAGTTCTCCAAAAAAAGGTAAAAAGTTTGTAATTTCTTAAGCATAATTTAAGTTTTAATACTTTTTCATCGAACTATTATTATATAAATCATTCACATTGACGACATTTGTGACATAAAAATCAAAGATTTTAATCTGCGTCAGTGAGGTATCAGTTTCGATTCCCGATCAAATATTTGTGTTTACATATACATAAATAAATAATAAATATTCCTCACTCTTTCACACAACGCCATCTAGTCCTAACCTAAGCAGAGCTTGTACTATGGGTACTAGACAACGGATAAACATACTTAAATACGTTTTTTTTTTAAATACAATATACATAATTATACATAGAAAACACTCAGCCCAATGCAAACAATCATGTTCATGCACACAAAGATTTGCATTGAGCGGGAATCGAACATAATTTTGTGAATTGGTCATCGTGTTTTTGATGTGTAAAATGTAAAATGTATAAAAGTTTGCAGTACTTATGCATATGTTTTATCTACTATGTACAAGCTCTGCTTAGCTTGGGACAAGATAGCGATGTGTAATTATTTGAGAAATAAATATTATACTTACTACATTTTGTTTTTAAAGTACTACTTTAATTTCAGCAAGAATAAACAACCAGAGTTGTATATTTTTGGAAGCGCAGCAGATCAAGTAAGCTACAAACTATTTATGACCTAAGGTGAAGAGACTCCTCACACGTTGGACAGACAACGTTTTTAGGGTGGTGGGAAACCGATGGGTAAAGTAGGCACAGGACCCCTTCACAAGCTCGCTGCGACGGTATTTCCGGACCGTTACGACTTGGGGAGCTTCAAGAAACCTTTTTAAAGGTCGGCAATGTATCTGTGATTCCTCTGGTGTTGCGGGTATCCATGGCCGGCGGTGATCACTAAAGCCCGATTTACACTTCGACAAGTACAGTAGCGAGTTAAGTAGTAAGTTGTTGATTAAGTTGATTTTAATAGATCTCCATCCTATTTTTTGGCGAGCTAAGTACGAAGTAGCCCCCTCTCTCGCGTCTCGCCAACTTTTCTCCCCAAAAAATGGGGAGTTAAGTTGACAGAGTAAAAACGTATTTTTACTCCGTCACCACACGGATGTATAAAATTACTTGTGATTAATTATTGCCTCATTACAGGATAAGATTCTAAATGAAATTAAGAAGAATAATAAACATAAAGAGTAAGTATTCAAAAAACACCACTTTCATTTAAAAAAATACCATAAATTAATTACGTTAAACCTACATAAGAATTATTTTTAACCCTTTATCTGACAGATGTGATTATATTGCCACTTAATTAGCAACTTTAATAACCTTGTAATAAAGGTCAAAACCAGTGAAAAATTAAGTTACGTCGTTAGAAGTCCTACAATTATTGGCACTTATGAGTTAAAAGAAAGAAAACACTATAGATTATTCAAGTTCAGTATGATTATTTATTTCATATTTTTACCATATTTTATTTATTTTATGTGTCAACATAGCAATAATAAATTTATCTGAATCCTTTTATTGGCATTAGTGCCAATAATATTTATTTAGTACTATTCAATCACATAATAATGATTACGTATAAGCAAAGATTAAAGTATTTTATCATTTTATGCCACACACATGCTACGGTTAGAACGTGTCCAGAAGCGGTTTATGTGGCACCTGGCATTTTGTGAAGGAAAGGCTAAGAGTTTACAATCCTATATACCACGCCTGGCTCACTTTAGGGTACAGCAACTATCCACTCGTAGGGATGTTACAGACGCAGTGTTTTTGTATAAATTAGTACGTGATAAAATAGACTGCCCCAAATTGTTAAATCTCCTTAGGTTTCGTGTACCATCCAGATATCCAAGAAATGCCATTACACCTCTTTGTCCCCCGTTGCGTAGGACTATTCTTGGTACAAACTCTCCAATCCCAAGGCTGTGTAGGATACTCAATAGCCATAGCGACCTGGTAGACGTGCACTTTGATAGCATCAGAAATATTTTTAGACCATTTACTCAAGACAAGCAAACTGTTATGCAAAACTTAGACTTCGTCTAAGTCACCTGCAGTAATTTGGAATTATAACAATTATGTAATAATTATTGTAATATAATGTAATGATATAATTAATCTATATTTTTTTTGTTTTTGTTTTATATAATTTTAATTTAATTATTTCTTTTTTCTGTTTTATTATATTATTATTATAATCAATAATGTCAATAATTAAAATATTGTTCACCGGGAATTTGTACATGCGGGGTTAGCCAGTAAGTGGTTGTTACACAAGTAAATGTAAATATGTAAATGAATAATACAATATGTAACTGTGGAAACAATCGTTGGTTGACCTAATAAAAATAAATAAATAAATAATTTAACACCGAAGTCCACTCTTAAGGTGCCAACAATTGGGTGGCTTACAAGCTAATATTTAAATTCTACATTTTCAGTTTTTCAGAAATGACAAGCTTGTAATGTCACAAGTAACAAGTTGACTTTAGTTTTAAATTATTTAATGGTTTTTCATGGTTTTTCACATACAAACTCTACAGTTTAATATAGTGACATTTGTATTGTGTTTAGTAGATATTATTATTTATTGCGTTGAAGTGAAAGTTTAAAATAGATTGCACCTTTAATCTAAGGATAGTTTTGATTACGGTCAACCAATGACGTCAAGCTCACGCATAAACATTAAATAACGATCTTAATGAATTTAAATTATGATAGAATTTTTTGTCAAAACTGATAAAGCCATTTCGTTTTCGACTATACAGAAACTAAGAAAATGATCAACTATGTTAGCGCGTACTGTACTATTGCGTAACTATTTTAGTATTATTATCACCTGATTAATTGCAAAGAAAATAATACTTTACAGTGTTTCATCATCGGTAAGTTTTGTTTATTATACATTTTAAAAATAATAAAACAAAGAAAATAAGTATTAATTACTAAGGAACAGTTTCAAGACATAAACTAGAATAGAATAATGTTTATTCACAGAAAGCTAAATACAATTTTCTATCTCACATCATACATTCACGTAGGAACAATATAAAGTACAAATTAGACAATATTTTGTGAGATAAAGTGAACGTCAATGTCTGCGCTGGTATTAACTGTGTCACTGACAACTATTGCAAAACTAGCAAAAATAATTATATTTGAATAAAAAATACTCAACGGAGTCTTGTTTGTGTCATTGGTCATAGTAGTAGATACAGGTAGGTCTACATTAATTTCATCGAACTTGTAGGCTGTCGTATTCGCAATTTATGGTACCTTTATATTTAAATGGAGTTCATTACCAGTACAGAAATAGCTTACTCAGCCAAGGTCTTACTGTAACAACTGTCAATTATGCAAAATACGTACGGATCGAAAGGTCTTTAAGTTATCAGCATTCATCAGAAATTTACAATAATTTATTAGTCTAGCTTAATTTTTTTTAAAGGGTTACTTTTGTTGCTATCCCGATACAAACCAAGAGTATGTGTTTCCCCCATCCATTGGGTTCTTTAACCGTAGTGTGAAGAAGCAGGTAAGACCGATAATAATGATGGCAAAAACTTACTGTCTTCAATGTTCTTGTACTGCAACTGTACTTAATATCACGTTATATAGTGATGTATTAAAGGATCAGCATGCCAATTCTCGTTCCTTAAAATCAAAATTAAATGAAAATTCGGTTAAGTTAACCTTTACTTGTTAAATTCTCACACAATAGGTAAGACAATTTGACAACTAAAAGTTAACTTAACCTAATTTTTAACGGTTTTAATTTGATCAATCTTAAAAAAATAACTAAGAAATAAACAATTGCCAACGATTGGAATTTATGTAGCGAAAACATTAAAGAAACAAAACAGTAAAGATCTATTTATTTACAGAACCCACCTGCACCACATTCTACAGCACTAGAACCTTTTCTGAAATATATCTTGTAAGTTTTCGTTATTATCATTATTTTATGTTTTTGTAATACTAGATTAGACAAATACACGTGTAAAAAAAATATAATCATATTTGTCTACAGAAAAAACCTCACACTTAGTACTATGAAAAATCGAAATATAAACCCAGTGAGTATTATTATTTCTTGAAGACATTTAATTTTAATTGTGTTATTCGTCATCATTATAACAGCTAATATACACCCAATGCTGGATATTTTATAAGCATGCTATAAAGATTTCCACGTTTTGCAGTTCAGTGCCTCTCTCATCCTTAGGTCCCCCATTCCGCCACAATTACTAATTAAGGCGATCAAATGAAGGGTTTATTAAACTTTATTTATATTCATTTACTCATGTTATCTAGCAATCACAGTAAAAGTATAAAGATATTATTGATCTTTTTAAATGTCCCACTACAGAATCGGCCTTCGTCCAGTGACGGAGGGAAACTTGGTCTACTAGCACCACATTGGCCAGCCGAACTAGTAAGTATAAAGGCAAAGATGAACTAGGGGACAAAATTGTTTCACAACACGTTCGCCAGACAATACCATTATGTTAAGTGGGAATTGAACTCCTAGTTCGAGCTCGCGACATCGCACATTATAACTGCTTTTTAACCAACATGTCAATTCTCGTACCTAAAAATTCAGTTAAGTTAACTTTTAGTTGTCAAAATGTCTTGTTTTTGCTATTGCAATTGTAATCTTTTGTGGTCGTTCAAAGTTATATTTAGAGTGTGACAATTTGACAACTAAAAGTTAACTTAACTGAATTTTTAGGTACGGTAAGACTAATTTAAATATCATAATAATCTATTAATTTCAATATTATTATTTTCTTTTAGGTAAAAAATAAAAAAGAAACTTTTATGCTTCAAAATTTGTAAGTGTATTTGTCTGATTTATTATAATGATAAATAAAGCACTGCTTATTGTGGTAAGACTTTTTACCGAGCCCAAAAAGTGGAAAAGTTTTCCAAAACATCACATACCTACCTAGAGCGAACAACAAAAATCTGGGACACATTTTCTATAATATTAGGTTCTGTAAGTGTAGTGTTTATCCGCGTGGTGGCGGAGTAAGAATACAATGTCACCACCCCATCTCATCCCATGGGTGTCGTAGAAACTGGCTAAGAGACTATCTGTGAATATTACCTTTACATAGAACGAAGGAAAACTTGAAATAAAACCCTATACCAATCCGTCTGGCCAGCGTGGTATTAGTAGGCCAAGTATCCCTCCGTCACGGGAGGAGGCTCTTTCCTGCAGTGGGACATTAATGGGCTGTTATGACGAAGTGTAGTGTAAAAAAGCAAATGGCAAAACGAGGATGAACGGTGAAGTTAATACTCGTTTTGTCCTCTCTGTTATAGGATTACAATGGTGCTTAATAACACTAGGATCGTTGTCTCTTTGTATTAGTTTATAATAAAAAGTTACTCAGTTCGAAAATAATGATAGAAATAATTTTTAGGGAGGACATATATAAAGCAAGACAAATACAAAAATTACTCAACCAGAAGGTTCAAGTAAGTTAAATCATTTTTATCACACGTATTAAAATTAAGTAAAAGTATTCAAATAATATTTTGGATGTCTTGAATGTCGCCCTGCAGGGACAGTCCTCCTACAGTGACGGAGGGAAACTAGCTCTGCAAACACCACAATGGCCCGACGAATTAGTAAGTATAAAGTTCTATAATTATAATATTCTTCCTTCTTTTTCTTTCGTGGTGATATTATCTCTCTGTGTGGTGACGGAGTAAGAATACAATATATCACCACCTCATCTCATCCCATGGGTGTCGTACAAACCGACTAAGGGACTATCATCTTTACGAAATAAAAAGAAGGAAAACTTGAAATTAAACCCTATACAAATCTGGCCAACATGGTATTAGTAGGCCAAGTATCCCTTCGTCACGGGAGGAGGCCCGTCTCTGCAGTGGGATATTAATGGGCTATTATGATTATCTGCTAAAGATTTCTTAGTCCATCTTGTAAGAGCCTTTTAAACTTTATTATTATTTTGTTACAGGTGAAAAATAAAAAACAATCTTTTGTGCTTCAAAATTTGTAAGTGTAAATTACCTATCAAATGGATCTTTTAAATAAGGAACTGCTTGTGTGTTAAGACTTTTAATCTGCGTGTCAATTAATTCTCGTACCTTAAAAACGTTAAAACTTCGGTTAAGGCTCATAGCACATATAACGTAACGTAAACGGATCGGCACCGCCGCCTCGCCTTTTACCTCTGTGTCAAACGTCAAAAATCCGATTACGTTACGATTCCGATTAGTGTGCGTTGCAGTAAGGAGTTTCATGCAAAGAATACTAAACGGCTTGATTTGATACGGTGACGATCCGTTTACGTTACGTGCTATGAGCCTAAGTCATTAGTTGTCAAATTGTCACACAATAGATTAGACAATTTGACAACTAAAAGTTAACCTCAACGAATTTTTAACGATTTTAAGGAACGAGAATTGACATGCTGATTCCAAAAAGACGACATAATACCCAAAATACGACATGCATAATTATGGCGAGTAAAAATATATTTGACAAACTTCCAAGCAAATGGTAAAACGAGGGTGAAAGGAGAACTTCAGCCCTCTTTTGCCCTTACTGGTCTTGGATTGGAATAGTAATTAATAACTCTAGGTTCGTTGTCCTGTTGCATCAGTAAATACCTACAATAAAAATTAATTAGCTTGCATAATTATTATTGATAGAATGCATTTTTAGGGAGGACATAAATAAAGCAAAACAAATACAAAAATTACTCACCCAGAAGGATCTAGTAAGTTTAATTAATTGTTTTTATTTAAACCATTAGGTATAATACTCGTACTAAAAAATGTTGAGTAACTTTTGGACAATTCATGAAGATAGTTAATATAACTGTAAGTACATTAATTTTTGGAAAAAAACTTACCACTCAATATTATAAACTTTATCGCGGTTGTTTTTTAATATTTCACAATTCTGTCTATGTATAAAATAGTTGAAAATTCTATTACATTTTAACAGGATGGATTTGATATGAAACCTCACCCAAATTTGTAAGTATATCTGTTACAGCCAAAGTAATTAAATAGATACTATACATAAGGACTGGTCATTATAAATAATATCCAAATTGAGTAGACAATGTGATAAATTGACGACCTCGGTGGCGCGCCGGTAAAGCCAGCGCCTGCCGAACATGAGGTTGTGGGTTCGATCCCCACGCAGGACAATAATTTGTGAGATCCACAAATTATTGTCCTGAGTCTGGGTGTTATATGTGTCCGTTAATTGATGTTTGTAAAAGTCCCCGCGACACAGGGCATGATCCCTAGTGCGGGAGTTGTCTTTTAAAAAAAAAAAAAAAAAAAAAAAAAAAAAAAAAAAAAAAAAAAAAAAAATTAATCACTTCATCTAGATATTATCTATAATAGCTGATCAAAGTTAGTCAAAGTAATAAATACGGTATAACCAACTAATTATTACCTTAATTATTATGAGTATTACTATATTCTAGCACCGGCCACACTAGCACCACAACGACACTAGCGCCGGCCGCTGCCGCGGCACGCTCGCTTCACTCGCTCGGCTCGTGCGTCCTTTGGTCACCATACTAACCTAACCAACTGTTTCTGACTTTTGCCTTAATATTTTATTTTAGGACATATTACTTTATAACAAGAAAAAATAGGATATTTAAACAATTATAGTACCCTATTTTATGACACACAAGTATTATAGGTAAAGATTAGGTAATATACGATTTCATATATATTATAGTAAATATATCCTTATATAAATAGTAACCACAGATAAATCAACCGCTCCGTATCATATAAATATCTAGTAATCTTTACCTACTTATTTTATTACATTGTCTGAGTCTTTGAAGATATTATTTATAATGGCTGGTTAATGTGATTAATTCTGCGACATTTATCACTTTATCTAAATTGAGTAGCCATTATACATAACGGCTAGTTATTATGTATAATATTCATATTTATTACTTTGGCTGTAACATATCCATTTACTAATCCTAAATTTTGCATCTACTCATATAATAATATATCACTGTATAAATAAATGAAAAAAAATATCAAAATTTAGCATACATATATTAGTTATATCCATGGCCCCATACTAGGCAAGCCTGTCCTGTGGGTGCCAAGTATGATTAACAAAACGATTACAAAATGCACACTCGGTCGACATCAAGAAATCAAACATTAAAAATAAAGAAATTGAATAAGACTAAAAGAAACTTCCTTGTAAACTACACATATAATAGTTACAATTTAAATCCGCACTAATCATAATAAAATGGGCGATAAATATGCATTAAGCAATCGAGATCCTAAAAATACTATGATGGCTAGCAGTGGCGAAGGGTGGATTTTTATAAAAGGGAAGCCGAAGATTCCGTGGACTTTTGTTCTACTTTATATTACTATTATTCTGTAGTTCATAGGTATTCGTGAGAAAATGTTTCGATTTTACCTAGTTGTCCCGAACTCATAAACTTAAAATACGAAAATGTTTCTCTGTTTGGAAGACTTCTTTGATCAATTAGATTAATTGTTTATATTGCTATATCCTAAATGATTCTACATACCTACTTACTTACTTTTAGAACCTGAGAATACTGTCTGTAAGCCACTTACTTATACGTATCGAAATGAGATAATTGTATTAAAATGTTTCGTAAATCCACAGCGCCGGCGTTTCTTATATTTATAATTCAATTTCGAGAATGATGTTTTATCGCACATCACATAATAGGATAGTCAATATAATATAACACTATTAACCTGTCCCTTATAACAACAAACTATTAAATTTGCTGAAAACAATACAAACAAGTACTTACAAAAATATTCCATAGGATCCCAACGCACTACGACAAAAATAAAGTCAACCAATGCACAACACATAATACACAATCATAAATAATTAAACATACAAATTTTACTACTTTAAACAAGAAAGCGAATTTTATAACCTATTTGCAGAAAATAAATACAAATATCTGTTTTTTCTTCAAATGGTCCTATCGTTTACCGATGATTCTGCCAAAGTCAAGACGCAAGCCGTATAAAAATATAAAAACAAATAAATATAATTAAAAACTAAAAATTCAGAAGAAAGGCTGATTTCTATCAGATTTAAATAATTGATAAAAACAAAGGAATGTCAATGGCAAATTAAGTACTTAACGTGAAATGAAATGAAACTTCGTTACAATTGGTCGGTCCACTGGTTGCAATAGTGCTTTCTCGCTCTCGCAATGTTGTAGTTGTATCTTTTATCCTTGTCATAAGCCGATGGCCACCGGCTTATATGGTACCTTAGATCGACGAATACAAAGTGTCACGTGACCGTACGATTTCCGTACAGTCTGTTGTACTGGATTCCTAATTTCGCGACCGGCTTACTGCGCTCCGCGCATGCGCGCTTTAAGTACTCTCTGACTGAACCATAACAAGTTGTTAGTTGACAACCTTTAATTACAAGATGGCGTTATGAGTACGTAAATAATTATATTGAAAATTATTATTACTGTAATTATTATTGCGATTTACGTAAGAGAATACTTTTTTGTTTTATATTATTTTGTATTGAGTGGATGTTGCGTCATTGATTTATAATTGATTAATAGACAATGCTAAGCGGTTTTTGCAAAGGTAAGCCGGTAGGAATCGAGTTATATGGACACTTCGCCACTAATGGCTAGTCAGTTATTAATAGATATACAGGTTGTCCAGTAAAGAATGAATTATCTTGAAACACCTCAATACCTACTAAAGACTATAAAAAATATTTATACCCCATCCAGCGTAAGTTTAGCTTTTTGACAGTTCACGTCCATGAAGTTTCGTAATACTTCCGCTTATTTTTCTAACAAATTATATTGTATTTTATGGACGTATCCATGTTTTTTTCAGTAACCATGGTTACTTAGTGATGGACACTAATAACGATTACCACCATTATGAAACAAATTACAAATAATCGGTAGAAATAAATGCTATGAATAAACCTGAACTCTTCATAATACGTTTATAAAATGTAATATTATATTTTAAATTAGCTATAACCCGCGAATGTGTCTCGATAAATTATGTAGGTATTTTAAATAATACCTAAGCTAACTATAAGTTTATCAATTTAAGCTATAGACTAATTCTCTTAACATAGAAGAAAGAAACAATAATAAAATGATAATGTAAGTTGATGTAAGGATCCAAATGTGTAAAATAAAGTAATTTGAAAAATCGCGAAATCGCTTACAATCGAATGGCATTACATTCGAGATACTGCTGAACGTCACTAACATCAATCTGTCAAATGTTGTTAAATATAGTGGAAAGGGTATAATAATAAATTTACTGGACACCCCGTATATCAAACCGTAGATTTAGGCGCTCTATGGTTGTACCTTATAAACTATACCGTTACATTTTTAGAATTTTAGAGGCGTTTATGAGTCCCTTACTTATAAACGCCTCTAAAATTTTAGTCAAGTAATGAAATTTAGAATATAGGTAGTTTAGGGTGTAGAATAACATTTAAGCTACCTATACAACGCGGGTAAAGCCGCGGGCATCAGCTACTTATTTAATATTTACCAAAAAAATAATTTTTAGGGGGGACATTGAAAAACAAAGAAAAATACATACTCTACTGAAAAAGAAAGGCCAAGTAAGTTAAAGTTTTTCTTTTTAATAAAATCATTACAAATTATACCAAGTGATGGTCATCCACTCTTGAACATTTCAAAAAAACATACTTACGTATTTGTTGCGAGAAGAAGCCCTTTTGTTTTAACTACTACTCTCATGTTAATCTATAGGTACTAATATGAGTATCTATAGGTACTAATAAAGTAGAGTAGTTTGTGATTGTGTGTTTGACGTTGTAGGGGGTAATCTCTGGATCTACTGAACCGATTTTAAAAATTCTTTCTGTTTTGAATAGTCCATTTATCGGGGAGTGTGTCATAGGCTATATAGTATCACGCTATGACTAATAGGAGTGGAGCAGTAATGCAATATGTTTAAAAAACGGACGCGCTTTTTTTTCTGTCCAACGAAGTGGGAACGGGTTAGCTAGTACTGTAATAAAATGATAAATGACTAACGTCAAATTAACGGGCACAAAGGACATCCAAACTCCAGAAACAATTTATATCTGAATAGCACTTAAAGATAGCGACTACTTATACCTACTATCTGCACCTGACTGTATACAGTACAAAAGATGGTTCAATCAAAACAGTAATCATTGAAAATTTGATTGCCATTTTAACCAATTTATTATAAATGCAGGTTGAATTTGACATGACACCAAAGAATATACTGTAAGTAAAAGTATTTAATATGTACTAACACAACGCACTAAATCCTCCCCCTAATCAATTAAATACCACTTTCTAAACAAAAGAGCATCAATCGATGGAGGGAAATTGGCCTGTTAATACTTTGCTGGCCATTCGATAGTATCGGCCAGTTGATATAGAAAAAAAATATAAAAAGTATAATATTCCTCACACTTTCACACAACGCCATCTAGTCCCAAAATAAGCAGAGCTTGTATTATGGGTACTAGACAACGGATAAACATACTTAAATACTTTTTTTTTTGTAAATACATACATATTCTACATAGAAAACACCCAGACGACCACCAAACACCAATGCAAACACACATGTTTATGCACACAAAGATTTGCATTGAGCGGGAACCTAACTCGAGACCTCTGCGTAGCAGTCTTATTAAATAACCACTACGCCACAGAGGTCGTCATGCAGAAGAATATACAAGAAAGTACACCTTCAACACAATCGTCTGTTTTCAACGTTGCCGTCGTAGCAGGAGACCGTCTTTGTATACGGACATAAATGTTGTTAAATAGCTGTAAGTTATCGACTGATTTTGTTTTATGCAGTATATTTTAGTGCCATAAAATTAAACTATTACATACGTTGCATTATTATAAATGAAACGTACTTACACCGATGTAAATTAATATAGTTTTTTATTAATAAACGAACTATCGGGATATTTACCATGTTCATACAGTATCCAAAATGATGATATGTTATTTATTTATAGGGATGAAAAAACTAAGAGACTTGAAAATTTTTTGAACAGTGAAGCAAGTGTAAGTTAATTTACATTAAATTATTTCCCAAATCGCACCTACCGTGGTTAGTTACGTTTTCCTTTCCTTTGGAAAGTACTAGTTTGGTCACCAAGCGCTAGAACAACTAAGGCTCAATTTATACCGCCGCGGAATGGAAGTTTTTGTACATCGCATAATGAACTTTATCTCAAGTGTATAACAAACAAACCAGACGGTACCGAAGAATTCTCGAAAATGCGCGAGGATTCAGCGGAAGGCGCACGAACTTTTTTTAGGCACGTAGTTAGGTAGTTTGTTTGTTATACACTTGACTTAAAGTTCATTATAATACGATGTACAAAAACTTACATTCCGTTCCATTCCGCGGAGGTATAAATTGAGCCTAAGGCATGTTACCAAAACAGACGCACGTTCGAATCCTTCATCAAGCTTCAAGTTTTTCTAATGTTTTTAAGTTTACTTCGATTTTGTTTTTAATATAACCTGTACCGAAGTATAACTTTTTATGTTATTTTTGTGATTAAAATTTTCTTAAGAAATATTTTATTTTATTGTCAATCCTGAAGTTAAAAAAATATAAAAGAAATGAATTAATTTTTATAAATTTACTTATTTAACATAAAAAGCTATTTATGTTCTAGATGACGAGTATTAATATTCCTAATGTCGATGGAAATTCGTAAGTATTTGTTTACTCAGTTCCTAATAAACATACATCATTATTATTTTTGTTAGTACATAATAATATCTATTATAATAATATTATAAAGAGGTTAAGTTTGTGTGTTTGTAACGTTGTAATTCTTTCTGTGTTGAATAGTCAATTTATCGGGGAGGACTATATAATATCACGCTATGAGTAATAGGAGTAAAGCAGTAATGAAATATGTTTAAAAAACGGACGCGTTTTTTTTTGCCACCCAACGAAGTAGGCACGGGTCAGCAGAGTAAATTATAAATTGAAAGCACTCTAAACCAATTTAACATTCTTGGGCATGCACACAGTGATTTGCATTAAGTCAGAATCATACTCGAAACCTTTGGGTTGCAGTCATGGACTATAAATGTTACGCCACAAGACAAAACAAATTTTACATTTTTCGGATATTGTTTTCAGAGGAATTAAAGAAATGTTCAAACAACCCATAGCAGTAAGTAAGAAAAACAAATATTAATACAAATAGTATTAACTATTATAATAATTTTAATCGCACTGTCTTAATTATTTAATCGCACAAAATTACATCCATTACTCACTTGTTATATTAACGTAACATTATAAATAAAATAATTATATTTTATATTTTATGTCTATAAAATCGGCAAAAATTGTCTTGGTCCTAGATGAACCATGGAACCAACTTAACATCATTATCTTATTTTCTCGTGACTACAACAATAAGATCTTAACTCGTTTAATTGTTCTTAATCACTGGACGTAATGTTGTTTAAATTTAAAATGCCGTAAGTGCATTATCTGCGATAGACCAAAAAGACCTATACAAATTGTCGGCAGTAAGTCTCAGAGGGTAATCGAGAGAGCTACGTTTGGAGTTTTTGTGCGTGTGTATAATTGTGTTTAATTTCATTTATCATCATCATAACAGCCCATTAATGTCCCACTGCAGGGACGGGCCTTCTCGCGGGACAGAGGGATACTTGGCCTACTAATACCACACTGGCCAGACGGATTGGTATAGTGTTTAATTTCAAGTTTTTCTTCTTTTTATTTCGTAAAGATAATATTCACGGAGCTTATGCCACAGTAGTAAATTTTAACTCTTATTTATTTATGCCAGTTACATTGACTCTATGCCTACTAACAGAAAATAATCAGTGAGGTCCTTAAAAGCCCTCACCCCGAAAAGACCGAATTTCGACTATATTTCAGCATGTATTGTGCACAGTATTAACAGAGAGTAATAACGGTGCATACCCCTATGCGGCAGAGTGCAATAACTTTTTTATTGGAAATGTGTGCAAGATACATAGATGCATTATTATCGACTCTTTGCTTAATTCATTCATTCTGAATTAAGCAGAGGGATAGTTGGCCTACTAATACCATGCTGGCCAGAGGGTTTCAAGTTTTCCTCCTTTTTATACGTAAAGATAATATTCACGGATAGTCCCTTTGTCGGTTTTACGACACCCATGGGATGAGATGGGGTGGTGTGGTGACAAACTGTATTCTTACTCCGTCACCACACGGAGTATGAATACAGATGCTTTACTCATGTTAAAGTGGTTTAGTTTCTTTTTACTACATCTTTTAAATAAGAAATAGAGGTGATAATATTCTTTTTTAGTCACAATGCGGTCAAAGTAAATGTTGTAAGTAACTAAATTTTTACCTTTTTTCTAGACAGACGAACCTAAAGTTCCTTTGTGAGTATTTATGAAATCAGTAGGTATCATCTAAACTAAGATTAGTCGTAACTTAAAAAAAAACATTGAAAAAATTTTACTCTTACAAATACTTAACTCGTAAAAAAATACTTTTATTCTTTATGTCAATTCTCGTTCTTTATTTGGTTTAGTTAACTTTAGTTGTCAAATTTTCATACAATAGGTAAGACAATTTGACAACTGAAGTTAACTTAACCGAATTTTAAAGAACGACAATTGACATGCTTATTACACTTATTTGAATTTGTTGTAAAAAATATAGATTCTTTGCATATACACAAATACACGCAAATACACAAATTATTTTATCTAATTAAAGAATTAAACGATTTTTAAAAAAATAATTTCAAAACATTATTTTTCTTTTGTTATTTAGAGAAGAAAGAACGAAACAAATAGAAGACTTTCTGAACAAGCCTCAAGTAAGTTCATTTGAACTCATCTTTTTTTTTAATAAATATAAATTTAAAATTAAAAAATAAATTAAAATATTTTCGGGTTCTAAGAATGGATAAAACCCGTTCTTGGTTGGGTGCTTATTGTATTTGATCATACAATCGAATTTAAAACACTAAATATCATAGCACACTTACTTAAACGTCTCTGCTCCAGCACCGCTCCCACCCAACACAGTATACTAAGACGATTGCTCGTAGTCTCCGCGGCGATAGCTAGCAGGCACCCAGCAGTCCACGCAGTAACTCTCCTTTGTTAGCAGACGGCCAGACTGATTTGTGATACTGACCGACTGAGCGGCGCGGGCGAGCGACTGCTAGCAGTGACCGCACCGACGACCGCTAGCCTACAACGAGTGGCCAGCTAGGCGTCAACTACCGAGCAGCCTGGCTCGGTAACCTGCTCGGTAAACTCGCTGCCACCGAGCTGTCTGATAATTTAGGATGCCAGTGTATGATGTGTATAACAATATCTGAAGAGCAATATTTAAAACCCTTATTTGAATTATATTCTTTTGCCGGGTGGGAGCAGAGTCGTTTAAATATGCTATAACCTTTATACTTACTTATACTATAGTACGTCGTCGTAACATGATATCTTAGTCCGTCACGGCACAGAGAAAAACCTAAATAATTAACACTAGATAGACAAGTAACCAGATTAAAAAAGTAATTTACTTGATTAACTTAGAATTTGATAAAGTAAATAGAAATTACGAAGCAATTATCTAAAGTGCACGAATAACACGCCTGCTTTTTGAGCTTTTGCATTTAATTTTTTAAATGTGTAAAATAGCTGCAATACCAATAATACAGGGTCATGTATGTATGTGTTATAGTTTAGTTATAAATTTTGTAACTGATATTTTGATAACATAATGGTATATTGTGCAATGAATAAATAATAAACATCTCTTTTTTTAATTTGAATTATTTTAAAAGCAATAACTTCTTTTTGGACAACATTTCATTTTTTGCCTATTATTTTTATATTTCACAATTTTATTTTGCCTTATGGTGCACAAATAGATTGTTACATTCTTAATTTATTTATTAAATAGCTACTAAATTAAAAAAGTTTTATTTATTATTTTTAGCAATCTCATTACTGGGATGGGTAAGTGGTATTATTAAGTACCTCACAATTTCACACTTCGCCATCTTGTTTTAAATTAAGCAGACTTTATACAATGAGTCAATTAATTAATTAAGTAGGCTATCGCAGTCCACTGTTGGACATGATGCCTATGAACCCTCTCATAACCTAGCCTAACCGCTACAGGACCACGCCGAACAGGCCTAACACGCACCACAGAACACGGTCCTCGGTGTTTCGCATCCAATCTGACCCAGCGACCTTTTGACGGCATAAGTTTTACTTTTAAAAATAAATTAAATAAAACGATTATAATTTTTATAAAAGCTGTTTTTCATTTCAGTAATAGCTTGAAGTACTTTCATGGAAATATCATTAATTCAGTAAGTTTAATTTTGACCGGTTAAAAACCTCCTACTCATTTTGGAATCAGTTATATTTATATTATACTTGATTAAAATCTTACTAGCATTAATTAGTCACTACCAAGTGTGCTGGTTTTTTTTTTAAATACTAAATTAATCTGATTTCAGAATAATTTACCTCAAACACTCGACAGTTTTGCGTAAGTATTATTATTATTAAAAGCCTATACAGACCCTATATCCGTGTGGTGAAGGAGTAAGAATACAATTATTCGCACCACCCCATCTCATCCCATGGGTATCGTAGAAACCGACTAAGGGACTATCCGTGAATAATAATTATTATCTTTACGAAATAAAAAGAAGGCAAACTTGAAATAAAACCCTGTACCAATTCGTCTGGCCAGCGTGGTATTAGTAGGGCAAGTATCCCTCCGTCACGGAAGAAGGCACGTCACTGCAGTGGAACATTAATGGGCTGTTATGATGAAAAGCCTTTACTGACCCACATAAAGGCCTCTCCTTCGGCCTTCCTCTAAAATCGATTAGTGGCTTTTGCTTACCAATTTTTTTTAATGCATCAAGTTCATCCCTTCATCAGTGTGGTTGCAGACGATACTAATTTAGGTAGGTAAATAATTATAATCAATCAATTCAATTTTCAATAAATAAATAAGCAATCAGCTGTCACCTTTCAATTACATAATATATGTATGTATTTACAAAAAAAAAGTATTTAAGAGCGTTTATAGGGCTCACTAGCGCCGCCAATAGAAAAAAAATCATAATTCGCAAATAGGATAAATAATGTAAAATGTTAATAACAAAGTCTTGAGAAAAGGCAATAAAGTATTTGTATAACACACTCTCAACACTTTAAATGTTTTTCAATTAAATAAATATTGCATTATAAACAAAAACGGCCGTTTTATTTTCGAATTTGAAATTTAACTAATTAAAAAACATTTAAAGTGTTGAGAGTGTGTTATACAAATACTTTATTGCCTTTTCTCAAGACTTTGTTATTAACATTTTACATTATTTATCCTATTTGCGAATTATGATTTTTTTTCTATTGGAGGCGCTAGTGAGCCGCGTACAGGCCCTTAAGCATGTTTATCTATTGTCTAGTACCCATAGTACAAGCTTTGCTTAATTTGGGACTAGATGGCGTTGTGTGAATGTGTGTGGAATATAATAATAATTTTCTAACAATTTTTCTTACCTATAGCTTGAAACCCGATCTTGACAGTAATACGCTTGTAGTAAGTATAATATAATATATTTATTTTATTATGGGATGTACACAATTAAGACGAGGATAAAATTAAGAGGATAAGATTAAAATTAAATATAAGTAATTATTTCATTACTACTTCACTCCTATTAGTCATAGCGTGTTTTTAAAATCAGTAAATTAGATTCAAAGATTACCCCCTACAACGTCACAAACACACAAACTGTACCTCTTTATAATATAAGTGTAGTGACGTTATATACCGTTAAAATAATTATATTAATATTATTTACAGCTTTAAAGTCAAAATTTTTATTATATAAAATCAATTTAAATATTCAAAAAGACAAACAGATTTTTATTGTATATAGTTAAAAACTCAACCGCTATAAAACGAAAACCGAACGTCGCTTTGGTATGTTACCATAGCGACCGCAATAATAAAATTTAAAAAAAATTAGATTATATATTATTAGGACTGGTGTTTCTTCTATCTTGTAAACTGTTATACTTTCTTTCTGTCTGTTACTCCTTCTATTACTTCGTGTGTGTGGTGTACATAATAAACTTTATTCTACTGTGAACTTTAAACTGTTTCTTTTCTATCTCCTACTACACGCACCTACATAAGTATAGATATTATGTTCTCCTGCGTTCTATGTTTTCAGTTACACCGCAGGTTTTGTATGAAAAACTATTAGTCGTTTCACTAAAGTAATTATTACTTAATTTTCAGCTGGATGAGAAAGAAAATAATGGCCAAGAAGAAGAAGATCAGTAAGTATTAATACCTTTAATATAATGATAATAAATCTACGAAGACATTTAAGTGCTGGTTATTGCAGCAAAAGGCCTCCTGCAATGAAAGAGGTTAACTTGGTCGACTAATACCATGTTATTTTTACAGTGTAAGGTTCTTTTATTTAAGAATTATAATTAAATTAATAAACTTTAAATAATCGATAAATAAAATCATTTGAATCGATTCGATTTATATCGAGTGACATTTATTTACTTGGCAACACCGACAGAGTAGGAATCGTGACGAGCGCCGGCGGGTCGACTCAGGGCAGTCTCGGTTGGACGTTCATAGCTGATGGTCGTGTTATAAAGAACAGAGTATACATTCCGTGAATAAACTTAGTTAAAAAAAAAATAAAAAAATTGCCTGAGTTTGACCGTTCTAATAGAATGTATGTATGGATTAGAAAAGTAAACGAGTATGCCTCTGTCTACGTTTGGGACGACAAAATAATAAATTTCTCTATACAATGCGATAGGGCGATGTAAACATGCGATAGGGCTGCTTACCTCCAGCTTTTTAATTACATTTACCTACTTTGTGTTTCCGTTAGTTTTGTAATTGTGAATTTATACTTTTTATTTTTTCTATTTTATATTTAAATCAATAGGAAGTGCTCTAAAAACAAACTTTTTATAATTGATAAGTTTAATTTAAAGAAACATGTTTATGTTTGTTTTTATATCCACCATGTGTGATATAAATTAAATACTATATTATAATAATTATTAAGTAGGTACCTAAGTCATTCGTTAAGGTAGGTCTTGATATCGGCCATGTTGGTATGAAATTGACAAATTAATTATAGTTTTAGTTCCAAATTATAACACACCGTCCCCTCTCGTTACTGTGGCACAGTCGCGCGACTGTTCCCTCCGCGAAGCCACCGCGATCATTGCGTTTAGTCAGTTTCTATGAAGTCGAATTACTGTATAATAATATATTTGTACTATGATTGTGGTCAGTCCTTGAAGGACATGTTGAAACGTTAAAAATATAATGAGCCGATCGAAAATTATTATTATGAGAAACTAGCTTTTATTAATTAATGTGTAATCACGGGCAGGCGCGCTGTAGTTTGTATTATACATGGTTTCAGTGACAGAACTGTTAAATCAAGTACAGCATTGCGTTGTATACTCGACAACTTTGCATTGCGTTGTATACTCGACAACTTTTTAGCTTTACCACCCTTAGAGTAAATGGTAGTTGTGTATTACAAATCAATTTGGTTCAATATCGTACAACAAGAAAGTAGCAAAAGTATGACGTTGCTTTGACATATCAGTTTTATTATATTAGCAATAAATAGTCGTTAAATAGTATAAAATAGTAAGGTCAACTTTATTGACTGTTACTAGAGCATATTTTCGGTAACACGTTTTATTCTAATGGATTTCTCTCTTTCTTCCTTCTATGTCTATCCCTATAATTTCTTGCGTGACGTAATTGACATGCATTTCCTTTTAAAATTTTAGTAATCTTATTATAACACAATTGGGTGGCTTACCAGCCAATATTTGAGTTCATTAACATTTTCAGTTTTTCTAAAATGACAAGATAGTTATGTCACAAGTAATAAGTTGACTTTAGTTTTTAATTATTTTATGGTTTTTTACTTAAAAACTCTACAGTTTTAATATAGTGACAATTGTGTTTTGTTAATAGATATTATAATTTATTATGTTTATTTGAAAGGTGAAAATTGATTGCATTTTTAATCTAAGCATAGTTTTACTGGGGTCAACCAATGACGTCAATCTCACGCATTAACTTTAAGTAACGAACCTTTGAATTATGATGGAATTTTTGTCATAACTGATAGCCGAAACGTTGTCGACTATACAGAGCCCGATCGGTTGCTGCAGTTTTTGCTTAGTAATAAAGAGCATTCGTATCAGTTCTATATTAGGAATAAGAATACTAATTAAAATTAACATAATAATGAAGGTGGTCGTAAATGTAACATACCTAGCACTGGATTATTTTGCTTTAAAAAGGGGTTCAGTCTTTAGGGTCGAGGACAATAACTTTGTCAAATAACGGTGTTGTTGCTACAGTTGGTTGCAAGGTGGTTGACGATGGGTTGCTTGACAGTTAGTTAGGCAGTCATATTCTTAACAACCTCTTATTATTATATTGGCTGTTAAAGACTACGAAGTTGCGGTTCATTAATGTTGGTACAGAGACTCGTTGTGATTGCTTTGAAGATGAGAAGCGTCCAATTAGGGTAAGGCTGGTAGGGTTTTTCTCTGATGTACGGATTAGCTAGTGTGAAATCCATAACGGGATTTCAGTTTAGTGGAAACTACCTCTTGGAAAGAAATTGTAGGTAAACTTAATGAACAGTTTGTAGTACTTGGCGGTAATTTATGTAGTCAAAAAATAAAAAAAAATCGTAAAAAGTTAAGGTTTAGTTAAGAACACAATAATAAAGTAAAATACATGTAAACTTCGTAAGTAGAAACTTTAAAATTAAAGTATAAACTTAAAATATTGTAACTGTATTGTATTGTGTGTAGTAAATGTACAAGATAAGAACAAGCTTTTTCAATTATTGCTACGTTACCAGCACTATTATAAATATTATATTAACGGGATATTAACGCGCATTTTATTTACCTTTATTTTAATAAAAAAATTATAATAATAATGAAACGCGATAGTTAAAAGTTATAGTTACCAGCACTGTTCTGTTTCTGACTTGACTGAACTAGGGTGTACCGATGTCACGGAAATGCAAACGAGTTAAGCAGCACACGCCTCTTGGTATATCATCCCTATAAGCTTTTGCACCAGGAACGTGATAAGGTTCGCGATATGGTAGATAATATATTAGAAGCTGGGGTAATACGAGAGTTTGTACCAAATCATTTAAGTCCGTAAAATGGACTCAAAACATTGATCAGTTTTCGGCTATTTTAGTATCATCTCAGAAGCTTTGTATATACAGTGTGGTACCCATACCTGGTTTTGAGGGTACGAGAAATAAGCGCAAAAAACTACAGTAGCTTCTGATCGGATGGAGCCATGGATACATATAGCTTCTTTAGAATTAGATAGTGATGATGCAGATATAGCGAAGGGTGATAGTGATTCATCTGACGTGGATGAATAAGAAATAATAATTATGGATAAATTATTGTCATGTTAAATTGAGAATTGATGTGTAAATTGAGACACAGATTATATTTTCAATTATAAGTTTATATTCTGCATAATATGATTATGTTGTTTCAGGTCAATCACGAGACTTCGTGAGCGAGCGGGTTCGTGACTTGACTTCGTTACATAAGAGATTAATCCTGTTAAGAGATCATAGAGTGATTGACATAGTCAAGCGCGAGACTACGTGAGCGAGCGGGTTCGCGACTTGAGAGAGCGAAGGCAGTTAGACTACACATGATTGCCCTAGCTAAGACTTGAGAGATATGAGAGATATGGCTGTGAGACCACGTGAGCGAACGGGTTCATGGCCCTCATTTATAGGGAGTTAAGGCAATTAGACTGCACATAATTGCCCTAGCTAAGACTTGAGAGATATGGGCATGAGACTTCGTGAGCGTGCGGGCTCGTGACCCTTAGTTATTTGCTTACTGTAATTGATTTTATAAATGTAATAGAGGTTAAGGCAATTAGACTACACATGATTGTCTTAGCCGAAAAGGGAGATATGGGCATGAGACTTCGTGAGCGTGCGGGCTCGTGACCCTTAGTTATTTGCTTACTGTAATTGATTTTATAAATGTAATAGAGGTTAAGGCAATTAGACTACACATGATTGTCTTAGCCGAAAAGGGAGATATGGGCATGAGACTTTGTTAGCGTGCGGGCTCGTGACCCTCAATTAACCTTCTTTTTGCTGATATATCTAATTTAAAAAAAAAAAAAATAAGAATGTATAATTGTAGATTCAACTAGATTATTTTTAAGATTATAATAAGATCACGTTACATTGAATTGCATGATAATTTAAAGTAATCAGACTGAAATTAAGTATTACTCTCTAAATTTTATGAGTGTATAAAGTAACGACTAATTTATTATGTGTTTATAAATGCAAAGTAATTTTTCTGATGTTATCAAAACTAATTATTGCCGATATTATTGTTGTTACTACTGATTGTTATTGAGATCACTTAAAACCCGTGAAAAAAAAACCCACCGAGGTTTCTTGCTTGTTCTTTTACTCGAGTTGGGCCGTATAGGGTTGGAACAAGTGTAAACTTAGTTATAAGAGAAACAGTTGCAATGTGATCTATTGCTGCCATGAGTCGATTAGCCAAGTGTAAGGTTCTCACTTGAGGCGTGTATGAGGTCATACACGTTATCAGGATGGTCGAGTGTAAGGTTCTTTTATTTAAGAATTATAATTAAATTAATAAACTTTAAATAATCGATAAATAAAATCATTTGAATCGATTCGATTTAAATGATGACATTTATTTACTTGGCAACACCGACAGAGTAGGAATCGTGACGAGCGCCGGCGGGTCGCCTCAGGGCAGTCTCGGTTGGACGTTCATAGCTGATGGTCGTGTTATAATAATACAAGTATAATTATTTAAAGTAAAGTACCTCCTTGTCGATTCGAATAAAATATAGCATCAACTACAAGCCGAAGTTTTATTTAAGAGTTCCTGTTTTACAACAGATTAATGTTATTTATTTCCATTTAAACTTAAAACTTGAAATTTAACCAATCTATGGCATGGCCAGCGTAGTATTAGTAGGCCAAGTATCCATCGGTCATGGGAGGAGGCCCGTCCCTGCAGTGGGACATTATTGCTGATATGATGATGATGATTTGCATTTTTATCGAAGATTTTGCGCCTGTACTAAATTAGCCAATATTAAAGAGCCAAAATATAATTAAATTTTTTACTTTTATTCGTGCTAAAACTTCAAAATTTTGCTAAACTTTGATTTACATACCTTTGAAATACTTTTAAACAGGTTCAATTTGTATTTGCGAACTTATAATGCTATTATAGAGGTAGTTATTTAATTTTAAACCTTAACTTTTGTTTTTATCAGGGTCTCGGCAGAGGCTGATGATCTCGAAGTCTGGGTAAATATAACAAAGTCATAATCATTTTTTTTTAATGTAATAATTTTTAGGATGTAATTTATTATTATTAATAAGACCTTAGCCGTTTCGTGCCGTACAGCCGCCGCACGTTTTTCGAACGGCAGCCGTACGGCAAGATTTGTAAGAAAACAAACGAACGTTGCTTTTGCCGTTCGAAAAACGCACGTCAACCGTTCGGCACGAAGAGCCTAAACTGAAGGAGCACTTAAAGTAATGTACCTTTTTATGAAAAATACATTGATTGGACATTTTTGTCATTTCTCCCCACTACTTAAGGTTGACTTGTAAAGAATGCCTGTAGGAACAATTCAACTGTATTTATTTTTTATTACAACAGAACCCAGGCTTAAGACGAAGTAAGAATCCAGAAACGAAATACAGGGACAGGGAAACAAGATATGATAGTTCACATGCAGAAGTTGAATCAGATTCCGCAGATTATGAGAAAAATCCAGGAAATCCTTACACTATACATAAAAATAAATATCAACAAAATTGGATGTGGAACCATGTTGTAAGTTTTTAAAAATTATAATATTTCTTTTATTTGATTGAGATTTGTCTTTTTTGATGTTTATAACCGACTGAAAAAAAGAGGGGAGGAGGTTCTCAATTCGATTGTATGTTTTTCTGTTGTGTTTGTTACCTGAATACTCAAAAACGCCTGAACTGATTTGATAATTTTTTAAAGACATAAGTACCTACCTCCAGAATGATCCCAAAGAAATTGTGATCATAGAAATATAATTTTAAGTTAATAGTTAAATTAATTTAATTTCCTTATTTTAAGAACATTTAAAAAATATTGTTTAACTTATAATTTATATTATTTCTATTTGTAATAAGCGTACAGTAGCTTTATCTGTATACTGCTTCTTTACCACTTCACTTATCATATTTTCTTAGATGGATGGCGATCATATGAACATAAATCCACTTGGCACCAAATTTGCTTCGTTAGGGCCCACAGCAGCTGAAATGTTTTTTGGTAGAAAATGGTGGTACTTCAACCAAGTGAGTTCTTACTTAGTTACTTGGATATTCTATTTTTTGTTGTGTTGTTTTCATACTAAGTTTATTTAGTATGTTATGTGGAAGAAAATAATATATTATTATGACATATTAAGGTAGCAAAATTAAATCAATTAAGCGTCAAATTCTCCGTGTGGTGACGGAGTAAGAATACAATATTTCACCACCCTATCCCTGTCATCCCATGGGTGTCGTAAAAATCGACTAAGGGACTATCCGTGAATATTATCTTTACGAAATAAAAAGAAGGAAAACTTGATATTTAACCCTATTAACAGGCCAAGTATCCCTCCGTCACGGAAGGAGGCCCGTCCCTGCAGACGGGACATTAATGGGCTGTTATGATGATGATGATTAAGCGCCAAACCAAGAGTTAGAAGACCCTTCACTCGCGAAGTCGATGTTTAAGGAAAGCACTGGTTCACGCAGTGCAAAGGCTTTGAAGAGAGATATTATGTCCAGCACTCCTCCTCATTCAAATCTTATGATGATAATGTGGTCACCGCTTGACTAATTAAATTGTATTTATTTTATATTTGTTATTTATTTACTCTTGATGTTTAAATTTGTCTAGTTCATGGATAACTGTATTCTATTTTTAAACGTATATTTTATTTGCAGGATGACTACAAACCTATGAGATAAATAACTACTACTATAAGAAAACCTTTTAATAAAAATATGCCATAATAAATGTATAATTATTTCAACACACTGTTATCCAAAAATGAGACTCATTACAGGGGATTATAGTCTAAGAAGGTTTAGGTTGATGTATTATGTCTACAACACAATTAGCACAAAATATTTCTAGCTGATTTTCGCATTACATTCGTCATCATGCACTTGAAGATGAGTATTGAACGGGAATCAAACCCGAAACCTTTGCGTCTAACCACTCCGCTACAAGGGACGTCATGAAAGTGATGACGATGATTTTACTATAAGAATATTTGTTGTTGTACTTGTAATATTAATACTCGTAGTACATCTATTGACACGCCAAAAATGTGAAAGGAAATACTAACTCTTAGAAAAACCTAAAAATCCAATATCTTGATAAGATTATACTGGAACCACAAAACTGCTATTGAATAAATCTAAATAATAAATAGAACCTACATTCGGTATACCTTTTCTTCACAAAAAAAATGTCAAATGAAATAGGCATTCCGGCTATACTCGTATGTAGTTTTGTAAGGATTATCTGTATAAGATCTTTTTTTTTTAGTTTCATTTGAAAGCGTTTTTTGTTTGTTGGAAAAATGATTTCTAGATGACCAGATGAGCAAATCGACTTTATTTCACACATGCCTTTACCAGAGGCAAAAAAAACCTTGTGCTTTTCAATAAAGTTTGTACTTGCTATCCTTCCACCTAAATACCGTAGCACACTACTGCAGGTGTTGTCCATTTGTTGCTAATTACAGATACATGCGGAGATATTTCTATGTTTAGTAAGAATCTTATTAAAAAGGTGCGTAAGTTTTTTTGGACGTGAAGCACAGCAATCGTTTTTGTTTCTTAATATTGAGGTGGTATTGAAGGTTGTCATAAATTTCTGATGACACCTCGATTCTTATATTACTTCTTACTTTATACTTACTTTATAATCCATTAGAAAAACAACTTCGAAATATATAATAGAGACTTGAGAAGAATGACCAGATCTGTCTGAATGAGACGAAGGAAGAGGACCGGAAGGAGTGGTGCAAACTTGAAGAGTTCCCTGCTCAGCAGTGGACCGCCTATAGTTGAAAGATACAATAAATATTCAATACAATTGAACTAGCGAGTTAAATTTATATTCGAAATTAAGGAAACTTATACATTTCGTGTTCACGACACCTGTAATTGGGATTGACGCGAACACAGTGCTCGTGTCAAACTTCCTGGCTTTAGCCCCGTCAAAAACAATGTGAAGTTGTGCTACATTGAATAACGAAAATAGGAAGACATTTAGGTATTTATTTATATATGAAAGACATGAAAGTGTTTTATATCCGTGTGGTGACGGAGTAAGAATACAATATGTCACCAACCCATCTCATCCCATGGGTGTCGTAAAAACCGACTAAGGGACTATCCGTGAATATTATCTTTACGAAATAAAAAGAAGGATAACTTGAAACAAAACTCTGTACCAATCCGTTTGGCCAGCGTGGTATTAGTAGGCCAAGTATCCCTCCGTCACGCGATATGAGGCCTGTCCCTGCATTGGGACATTAATGGGCTGTTATGATGAAATGTCCTTCAACTAATTAGGCCATTAGATAACTTGATGATTTACAATTTTTATACATTTAAATAGAACGCAAAGTTAGAAGCATCAACAAATTCATTTTGCTAAACATAAAAGAACCTTACAGATAAAGAACATTGTTTAAAACAAAAGCTTTCCGATGAGCAAGAAGTAATTGAAACTAGACAATTAAATATTGAATATCAAATAATTTTATAACTTCACTATAAATATGGTACAAATCATAAGCGCATGCGACAACACATATTGGTCTGTCAAATGACCGTTTGGAACCTGATACGATTCGGAACCTTGAAATGTAAATGCGATCCAGGATCCAGACTTTACATAGTCACAACCAGTTAGTTGGTTTGACCAAATGTTTTTTCAGACTTTTGATAGACCCACATAAATGTAAATAGGAAAGGATAGACCCGTTGCCATAAAAAGGAAGGTACACATGCTTTGTAAAATTATTTTAGCGTGCGTTGTTTCAAATAAGCAAGATAAGCACGAACGAAAGCGACGTACGCGATCAAATCAACGGTGTGCCCTACTCGTGTCCTATGTGACCGTCTGCGACGAGACGCGACGTAATCATGTAGAACACTTGTCGCGTGTAGCATCGCGTCACGTCGCGTCGCTTTCGTCACCCACGGAGGACATCGCGTATTTTCTTGCGCGATATCTTTTAATTTAGACCAACGTCTATTAATGCTAACACATCCGACGCGGTGCCATTAGCAGACTAGACTACTGTTCCACCTACAATTTGTATACACCTATAAGTTGGTTCAAAATTTCATAATTCTGTCAAGACTTCCTTGACACAAAACTTCATTGCCAATTCAGAGATGGAATTTTGATGCAACATTTAAAAGACTGTAAGTCTGACATTAATAACATCTATGTGAGTTTTTACAGTATTTTGAAAATAGGTTGTTACAACGGAAAAATGAGGTAAGAACAAGATTGTGGAATATCCCAATCAAACGGGCTCCTTCTCTTGAAGTATTTAACAAACAGATAGTCAATGGGACAGGAAATACAGAAATAGCAACCGTTAAGACATTGATTGGGCAGATCTGTATATTTTTTTTTAATTTACTTCCATCGTAGCACTGAATTAATCCCTGCTGTAAAACAGATAACAGTTTATTTATTTCAAAGCACTACCACATCCTAATTTAAAAACACTGGAAAAGAATAAAATATACAATGTATTTTATCTGATATATCTACTCGTATATGACACTTTTGTCCGTGTGGTGACGGAGTAAGAATACAGTATGTCACCATCCCATCTCATCCCATGGGTGCCGTAAAAACCGACTAAGGGATCAACCGTAAATATTATCTTTACTAAGTAAAAAGAAGGAAAACTTGAAAGTAAACCCTATACCAATCCGTTTGGCCAGCGTAGTATTAGTAGGCCAAGTATCCCTCCGTCATGGGAGGAGGCCCGTCCCTGGAGTGGGACATTAGTGGGCTGTTATGATGATGATGATATGACAATTTCGGTATTAACAGTTGATCCCTCAAGATCACTGAATTAGTTCTCCATAGCATCCATTATATCGTTTATGAGTCATTAGACAAAGACACTGTACATTGTGGGCGGTGTTCATTGGAGCGCTATCTATATCCTATTTGAATGTTCTGAAGACATGAAGCATACTACAATAGAGTATATGCAACCTATTATGTTGGTATAACGTTTATATTTTAATACTTACTCTATATCAAATGCTCTTTTTATAAGCTAAAGGAAACCTTATGTCAGAATCGTGTATGAAATAAACTAAAATTTCAAAACAGATGAAACACTACGTGGACCTATAATGCGAATACAAAATGCCAAAAAAGAATTTTGACTACTTTTTTGCATATCCTAAAACTTGAATAATGATTAGGTACTGGATAAGCATAAAACCAATGCTGAAGAAGTAAAAGCCTAAATAATAACACCTGCATAAATTCGTATGACAGGCGATGCATCATTCTTCCATTTTAACACTTGACTAATCTTTGCTACAAAACAGATAACAGTTGATCCATAAAGCGTATAGATCACTGAATTAGGTTTCCATTATATCGTTTATGAGTCATTAGACAAAGACATTGTACATTGTGGACGGTGTTCATTGGAGCGCTATCTATATCCTATTTGAATGTTCTGAAGACAAGGAGTTTACTATAATACAATATGCAACCTATTGTGTTGGTGTAACGTTTATATTTTAATACTTACTCCATACAAATACTCTTACATATTTATAAGCTAAAGGAAAACTTATTTCAGAATCGTGTATGAAATAAACTAAAAATTACAAAACAGATGAAACACTACGTGGCCCTATGATGGTGACTGATTAAGAATACAAAATGCCAAAAAAGTATTTTACTACTTTTTCGCATATCCTAAAACTTGAATAATGATTACTGAATTAGTAAAAAACACCTGCATAAATTTCTATGACTGGTGATGTATCATTCTTCCATTTCAACACTTGACTAATCTTTGCTACAAGACAGATAACAGTTGATCCATCAAGTGTACAGATCACTGAATTAGTTCTCCATCACATCTATTATATCGTTTATGAGTCATCAGACAAAGACATTGTACATTGTGGACGGTGTTCATTGGAGCGCTATCTATATCCTATTTGAATGTTCTGAAGACATGAAGTATACTACAATACAATATGCAACCTATTGTGTTGATGTAACAGCTTATATCTCAAAAGTTGTTAAATATTTTTATGCTAAATATAATGTCTCCATGTGGTGACGGAGTAAGAATACAATGTGTCACCACCCCATCTCATCCCATGGGTGTTGTAGAAACCGACTAAGGGATTATCTGTGAATACCTATTACCTTTACATAGAAAGAAGGAAAACTTGAAATAAATCCTATACCATTCCGTCTAGCCAGCGTGGTTTTAGTAGGCCAAGTATCCCTTCGTCACGGGAGGAGGCCCGTCCCTGCAGTGGGATATTAACGGGCTGTTATAATGAAATATAATGTTTATTTATGTTAGATTATAAAAGCTCCTGAAATACTGAGACTATTGAGATAACCAGCTTCTGTAATCAAGAGAAAGCTGGTTATAGCACAAATATGCTAGAACAACTGCTTGACAAAATTGAATAACAAGAAAGCTTGGGTTGAGGCATTAACTAAAAAGTAGCAGATTCAAATCTAGTCTGTGCTTTATTTGTCCAACTATACCTACTCTTAGGCGCAAATCTTTGAATTGTCGATCGAACCATTCATATCCGGGATGACAAACAGCTACCTAACCAGGCGCCATCTACTATTTCACGAAAAAAATGACAATAGTTTTAGAGAAAATGTAAGTATTTATACTATTATGTATTGTCAAATATAAGCTAGTAACCATATTAAAGTTAAAAAAGTAAACCCTTAATCGGATTACTACTTAGAACTTAAGAAAGCAAAAAAACCTAAGCAGTACAACACGAGAGGCTTCTTGAAAACGAAATAAATAAACTTTTTAAGTAGGTTATACTTTAACTTAGCCAAGTTTTAATTTCGTTTCAAAGGATTCTTGTTTTCAAGGAAATGTTTTGAGTTATGAAAAATAATATTAAATCCTTAAAATTAAAAGTTTGTTTTGGTAACCTTCAAACGACTTAGGTAGACATCAAAATATTTATTAAGAAGTCAGTGTAAGTAAAACTTTATTAAAGAAATGTAATTTCCGTAAGAGATAATGTTTTACGTATATGACCCATGAATTTATTATATTACCATTAGGTACATCTCATGGTTGTTGTAAAACGCGACTAAAGAATGTTCTGTTTATTAGCTACTGTGGCACATGAATGGGCATGAAGGGGCTGTCATGATAAGAATATAATTTTAAATTCACAAGTTTTTCTCCGTCCCAAAAGAATCAGGTTACCTTATAGTTGTCGTCTAACAGATTAAACTCAAACAAACTCTTTCGCTTAGTATTAAAAGCTGAGCCCGTAGTTTTATCTACCTTTTAAGGTTTAAGGTTTAATATCTTTATTATCATTAAGACAAAATATGTCACTTATATGATAACACAGTTTTATACTTGACGGCGCTTCTGCTTCCGCGTATTACCGGAAATAGTCAAAGTCAATTTAAGAGGGACAGCAGCTGTCACTGTCCCTCTAGCGGAGCGTCGTATCGATGTTAGCGGGGCGGCCATCTCGTTTTCGACATTGTTCGTACGGGAGCCGCAGGCGCAACACGTGTTCGACGAATCGCTTTATATTCGGCTGATCAGTGCGCGTTACGTTATAATTAGCTATTATAAGAAGTCTTGCGACTGCGTGCTATATGCTAGAACATTTATTTCATTGCCATTGTATTATCGCGAGTAATTAAAACGGTTGTATAAAGGTATCGCTATCTTTAAGTTGATGTCGATTCCGTGTGCGGCCACGCCCTCCGTGATGAGCACTTCTTGAGGAGGTCGTATCATACTTAACATTTTATAGGTTGTCGCCTTTACTATTGTTTATATACCTAATTATAAACTATTTGTCTAGTAAACGCACTTAACAGGTTTAGCGTTACACTAAAACTTTAACTCAATGCTAGCAAAAACAAACGACCACTTACCTACACTGAAAAGTTACACAGATACAACTAACCCAATCCACATAATATTTGTATATATTTATAGTTTATTCTATAACTACCAAGTGGAGCAAAATAGACAAATGTTCGTACTTATATGTGTCTATAGCATTTTATTATAATAATTAATTTTAAGTACATAGTAAGAATATATCTAATGATTTAAAAACAAAATGTAATTAGTTACTTCGTCCAAATATTGCCTATTTGTACGATTAACTTAGTATTAGTTTTGTAATGTGCAGCAGACAGCTAGGAAATAATATATAAAGTACTAAAAACCTGTGTAGGTAGCTACTTGGTATTGCAGTAGATTTCTAATAAGTAAACATAACGATTCAGAGCCAGTTAATAGGTATTATTATTTTGTTTGTGGTCATTAACATTTAAAAAGCTAGGACAATAAGTAGGTATTATGTATGTATATTAAAACGTACTCACACGGTCACTAATTTTGGAGTTCACTTCACACTACGGCAACATAATATGGGTGAAACTAACCACTATTACACTTCTTTTTTATTATCAATTTACTAATAACCACTAAGTAAGTACTTCGCTACTACTTACTACTACTCTCATGCCCGAATACTCAAACGCTAGTTAAATATTTATCGGTTTCTTAGCTACAAAGTAGCTCTTATCCTATACACAAACCACAATTTTAAGCAACGATTTATCTTAAATTTATTTGTACTTAAACGCCGACTTAGTAATAAATTCGTATACTCAAACGTTACTTAACTTATTTAGCTGTCAAATGACCTGCCAAATTGATTAAAGTAGCTTAAAAACTTGAGAGTGGTGGCAAGGTCTCTTAAATCTCCAAAAAGTTAATAAACAAGACTATGATGATTTAAACAGTGGTTCAATGTCTGAAAATCAGTAAAGTAAGCGTCAGTTGCCGCACTAGCGGTAGAGTAAAAGTATACAGGCTGTTAAAGTCATTAAAAATCTCTGGAAAACCTCAGTTTTAAACACATTTATAAATAAAATAATCGTCAGCAATATGCAGCTAAGGCGGCTTCAACGTCAATCGGATTCGATTGAGAAAAATATTTGACGCCTAAAAATAGGTCATGATGTTTACAATCTAATATTGCTATAAAAAAATCATCAGGCGTTATATAAATATTTTCACTCTAATTTAATGGACTTAACAACCCCTCTCGTCCCTACAGCTGACGATTATCGCTTTAATAATCAAAGAAGTGTATTCATTCACCGAATTGTACATTAAATGACAGCCAAAACTTTGCATTACAAATGTTATTGCAAGATGGCTAGGTTCCGAACATGATAGCACAATATTAAATGACTTTCCTCTATGTGCACAGTTAGAGCGTGGAGATTTTCAAGCCATGAGACTCTACTTGGTTATAGCGGTTATCTGTGTCGACCGTACCTGCTAACCCCATTATAAAACCCACGGACACCAACAGAATAAGCTTACAGTAGAGCCCAAATAAGCACCAGAAATCCTATAGAGGCTTTTTGGTGTACTAAAAAGGAGATTTCCCTGTCTTCAACATAGAATGGGTTTAAAAATTAATATTATTCCACTAGTTATTGTGGGGTGCGCTTTGTTACACAACATAGCGCTGCGTAGGCGAAATGGGATCTTAGAAGAGGATTCACTTTCTACCGTAGAAGAAAAACCTGTAGGTACCACAGCCTAGAAGCCTTTATACTAATCAACATTTTATAACAAGGACTACTTTAATAAATACACACTTTTTTAATTATAAGTAGTTTTATTTATATACAACATAATTATACAAGATTATTATTTTCAATTTTTCCATTTCCATTTCTATTCTGTACTTATTGATTTATATTCTGTTTTTATTATTTTTTGACTTCTGTTTGTGTTTCTCGTAAAAGTGTCGCAGTTGTTGCCATGATCTGAAGCCACTCACAGCAACGGCATTACAGTGCTGACACACAAATTCCCAGGTCTCTCGCTTCTTATCATGTAGCCGTTTATTTTCTTATTTTCTACAATATTTTGATATCTGGAAAGTCATTGTTGATTGAATTGAATCACAAACTTGCAATTTAAAAAGAAGTATGTTAAAATGTGTTCACATTAAATTGTCTCATTTTCGTATTACGTTCACATTTCACTCACTTTTTAATTATTTCTAAATGATTTCATCTCTTTTCGAAAGTAAAAGATTCTTTTTAAACATTTTCAAGCTGATGAAAACTCGCGCTTTGTCGTGTTGTGTCAGTGTCACTGAGTAAACGTTTCGTTCTTTGTGCAATGATCGTGTCAATCATATATAAAGATAATAACCAATTATAGGGATATTTAAAAATAAAGAATGGTGTAATTCAGTTTGTTTATTGAAATTGTAATACTTATGTCTGAAAATTTCCAAGTGAATATTCAATTACAATCGTAGTATGCAGCACATAACTGATTATTCTTTTCCATTTTCTGCGTAAAACGAAAACACAGCATAGGGTAATTAAATTTGTAATTGAAAACATACTTTATGAGGTGAATGTTACCAGTACGCAAACATTTATCGGCTGTTTAGCTAATCAAAGATATGAATGACTTAAGTGGCGTTTGTGTATACCGAAAAAAATTTAAGGATCCAAACGTTTAGGATGCCGTTTATTGTTAGACGATTTAAGTGACGTTTGAGTATTCGGGCGTCATCAATTATGTATTGGGCTAATTTCTTTTTAAATACACAAATAGAATTCACTTTTTTTATAGTGGAGGGTAATCTATTATAAAGCCGCGCACCGTCTGTTGTGATCATTGATTTGCCGAGGTTTGTACGATGTTTAGGTATGACTAGGTGGCTCGCTCGCCGCGTTTGACGACTAAAGACCTGTTTACGTTTAGTGAACGTTATATTAGTGTGGATGTTCTTATTTAAGTGAGCTTAACAATTTTTATCCGTGTGGTGACGGAGTAAGAATACAATATGTCACCAACCCATCTCATCCCATGGGTGTCATAAAGACCGACTAAGGGACTATTCGTGAATATAATCGTTTCGAAATAAAAAGAAGGAAATATTGAAATTAAACCCTGTACCAATCCGTTTGGCCAGCGTGGTATTAGTAGGCCAAGTATCCTCCCATCACGGGAGGAGGCCCGCCCCTGCAGTGGGACATTAGTGAGCTGTTATGATGATGATGATGATGATGAACATATTTTATCTCGTTTTTAAACCTATTGGAGCAGAACCGTGCAGGGTGAAAATGTTTGGAGGAGCCATATGTTCAGTAGTGGACGTCCATAGGGCTAATATGGCTGATTGTTGACCAAAACATTGTATAATCTATAAATTTATTTAATCAACGGACTATTCAACACTAAGCTTGTAGTTTCTAAGAATGGCGTGTTAACCACACATCCAAAGTCGTTCTCGAAGGACGATTATTTAGTCTAGTAGTTTTGCTAACACGTTATTACTAAATTAATGCAGGACCAACAATTTGAGCTTTTTGTAAGAGGTGCCTATTGTATACAATTACGAAAACAACAAAAAAATTATTTTTGAAAATAGCACCCTACATTTTAAACACTTTATTTTTATCAACATAATGTGCTTATACTTAACTCTTAAATATTTTATGAACTTAATGAAAAACCATCGTAAATCAATACCAATAACACAACACAGTACAATAATCTTCTATTTTTTTGATTGACATTTGACAATAATTCATTTATAATTAAAAGCATACTTCATTTATAATCTTTATACAGTATTGATAAAGTCATTTCACGGCAATGCTTTTACTTTTTTATATTGAGTTTTCAGTGAGAAAGCATGATTTGAACTATGGATATAGTCACTGCTATTTTGATAACAGTGGTAAGGAATTTTATTATTCTTTTACTTAGTTAGTATTCCATTCTTTCTAGTGATTTCATTTTTTAATTTAAGTAACTGGTGTTAAAACAACTAGGTTGTGATAAATAATATTGAGAGAATTGTTACTAACATCACTCCTTGAGGCAGACCTTCAACTCTATCGAGATCCAATATTTTGAAACAATAAACTGGTGTACAAGAACTTGATAAAACCTAAAAGTTTAAGTAAAAACAAAGATTTTATAAAACTTTGAATTATAGTATTAGGAAGTTAACTACACAACTGAAAGTAAAACCACTTACTGTTTTCTCCGCCACCCACAACGTTTGATCGCATCACAATATGAATACGTTTTGTAATCGTAAAGATGATAAGATCAGGTTATCTCGTGACCATGGTTGGTGTAACCTGGTCTAAACGTCGAGAGTCTCAAAGGTAAATTATTACATATTTACCATAAAAATAATTATCGTGTTCATACCAGTTTATCTTATAATATTATAAGATGATTGTTTTATTATTACAGAACATTTTACACAGCGATGGAGCTACGTTAGAAGATCAATTGGATCATATTGCGGTAATAACATTTTTTGCTATTATTGCACCAATGCGTTATTATGTTAAATGGTGTAAAATTATAATTGCTTTGTTCATTAAGCTATATTTGTAACTTTACTACAATCGTATCAGAAGGTGAGATTATCACATTTCATGGTTTTGGCAGTCTTCTTCTTTGCGTGTCAATGACAATCAGACTGTGTCAGCCCAAAATTTTGCCACGAGTATTGCATTCTCAGTGGCATGCATGTGATCTTCCATTGTGCATGTGTTAGGTCCTAGAGGACAAGACAGCAGTTGTTCCATTGTTTGTGGAACAGCACCATACATACATTCCTGGTCCTCCCCAAACCCCCACCTAAATAAGTATTGGCAGTCAAGTAAAATCACATCATTTATTTTTCTTTGTTCAGTGTCATGATTCTAATGGTTCCCATTTAATAAAACTAGGATAGACAATATTCTAGCCAGTAATTCATGAACATATTTCCAGAAAATACACGCAGAAAACCAAGGCTACCATGAAGATACGTTTTATGTAAGTGTATTTTTTTTAACTTATTTGCTACTTAAAATATCAGTAATTATACTTACTGCTAATTAGTAACAATTACCTGGCTATTTTAAGTAGCATTTTTTAGGCACCACAAAGTCATGGATCCTAACATCTAGACCGATTCAGTCTTAAAGTTTAATTTGTAGAGAAGGGTTGCTTAAAGTCAGGACTGTTATAAAATTGTGGAAATCTCTTTTCCAATCAAGTGCAAAAGTCTCTCGCAGAGAAAAGGCTGCATAATATTAAACATTTCGCAATTAAAAATATCAAGACGCAACAGTAGTACATAAGTAGGTATATTTATATCATTTAATAATCCGTTTCATCTTACAGAGGCGATTCGGATCTTTTCGCTATCCGGAATTGGACCACGTACTCGGCGCACCCTCTGTACCAAGCCATTTACCGGAGGCCGAGCCAATTCTGCCAGGACACACTCTAGTCCGACCATCTCTTGGCATGCTCAAATCTGCTGTCAAATTTCCTCACAAAGAATTAGAAGACGGTTCTGGAGTTTATGGAAACATTGACAGTTTAAGTATAACGTAAGATTCTTAGATACCCCCTTACTCATAAACGCATCTTAAATTTAATCACTATTTAGCAAGATTTTTATTAGTAAAACCAACCATAAGGTTGGTTTTACTAAACAAAACCAAAAATATTTACGCTAATCAATTAATTAAAATTTAAGAGGTGTTTATGAGTAAGGGGGCTAGTATCTTACCATATTATAATTAACACGCAAATAATAATGGCTAATTTCTTAGCCGTTACTCACGTAGCACACAAGTTTCGTAAGAGAGGAAAGAAGTTTATTTAACGACCATGTCATTGAATGAAAAGGTTCACAGCAAGCAAGCTAAATGATTATAACTATCCCCAATGGTTGGGGTTTTGTGGTCGTCTTTGATTCAAATGTAGCTCATTTAGTATTAAATATAAAATATCTCAAACTAAACAAAATAATCAATAAATCAACGACAGAGTAGCTGCAGTTTAATTACTTTCTATAAAATACTGATAATTAGGTATATCAAATTAGCATTTAAATAATCTAGGAATTCCTGTTCACTAGTCGCTCAAACGAAACTGACTATATAATAATACGAGTATGACAATTTGACTACCCATTATATTGAAATCTGTTATTTCAGTTGGGGGCCAACAAGTCAAAGAGTTTTATACACTGGGTTCCGTAGAAACGGCAATGGTGATATACAAGTAAGATTTTTTGGATTTACATTAACAAATATAATATATTTTATTAATAAAAATTTTATACTTGTTTCAAATTGTTTTCGTTTTCAAACTAAGCAGTTTGTACCTTTCACAGTTAGTACCTGCTGAGAAGCCTACACGTCTGTAAGTTTCATAGTTGCGTTGAAGACAATCTATACTTACTTAATGTCATAAAGAGGTAAAGTTTGTGTGTTTATGACGTTGTAGGGGGTAATCTCTGGATCTAAAAAAACGATTTTTAAATTTCTTTTTGTGTTGAATAGTCTATTTAGTTATCGCTGAGTGTATAGTATCACGCTACACTTATTAGTCTAGCACTCCTATTGGAGTGGAGCAGTAAAAAAATATGTTTAAAAAAGGAACCCGTTTTTCGCCCCCCAACGAAGTGGGCACGGGTCAGCTAGTGTTTTATAATTTAAATTTGGTTTTTAAGGTACCTACTCGTAAATGAAATAACTTATAGAAATTTTAATATAACACTATTTAATGATTTTGGAGTAGATGTTTTCATAAACGTTACGTTTAATTTACAGTATACTTTTAGTTTTGAAGAAAAAACCAGAATCAGAGGTACGTATCACTTAAATCTTTATTTATATTTTTCACATTAATTTACATTTTTAAATATAGATATAAAAATAAACACATTTAAAAATATAAAAAAGGTAGACCTACCAGCATCGGGTAAAAAGACCAAGCTACTGGTGGTTAGGGCTCCAGATATAGGAACCTCCTTAAATTATTATTAAGTTGGCATACAAGATATTTTCTCCTAGGGTAGAAAACTATCAAAGAACATACGTTGTCTTGTAACATTATTTAGAAAAACAGTCAGTGCGATTAAAATTAATTAATTATTTTAAACTGTACATTATTGTTAAAACAGCAATATACTGATGACTTTATTTCTAAACTACGGGAAATTTTGAGAAGGAACAAACGACGACGCAAAAAGCCTAAAAGCAGGTGAGCAAGTTTTTTTTTTATAATTTCGATGATATCTCACACACACCTTGATTTATCAAAATTTAAAGATAGGACACGCTTAAACGCGTTCTTTATGCAACTTAATCACTTCAACTTAACCACAAGGTAAAAGAAGAGCTAGACATTTATTTCAATTTAATTCATGTCGAAAAACACTGTTGAACTTAGAAGTATTTAATAAAAATAGAAATATTAATTTTTAAAATTTTTAATGAGGCGTAGGTAAGTTTATGAATGTATGAATTTACTAGATGTATATTTATAATCGAGTAGACTTACAACATTGTCAACAGATCAAAAAAAATCGTAGCTTTTATAATGTCTATAAAAAAATATATTTAATATTTATAAACTTGCAGACAAAGGTATAAGGTAAGTGAAAAGTCTAATTAAGTGATTAAAAAAAGTTTTAAAGAATCATCATAACAGCCCATTAATGACGCACTGCAGAGACAGGCGTCCTCCCGTGACGGAGGGATACTTGGCCTACTAATACCACGCTGGCCAGACGGATTGGTAATAGGGTTTAATTTTAAGCTTTCCTTATTTTTACTTCGTAAAGATAATATTTACGGTTAGTCGCTTAGTCGGTTTTGACGACCCCCATGAGATGAGATGGAGTGGTAACATATTGTATTCTTACTCCGTCACCACACGGAGTCTACTCATATTTATACTGACTAAATCTGAAATTTTATATTTAAGCTTCTTAAAGGACAGGTACGTATTACTTGCAATCTGTGGTCATATAAATGAAGGGAAAGCTAAAAAGGTTTACTAGGAACGTAATAGATGGCGTTGATTAGTTTTTGTTTTTCAACAACTCCCGCACTAGGGATCATGCAAATATCATCTGCTGATATCAGACTCAGAATTAAAGAAATATATGTTAGACTCGTTGTGATTTTAGATAATGATAATAAATTAAGTATAAAGTATAAATGTAAATTGTAATAATATTAAGAGAATCAATGATGTCACAGTCAAACCACGCAAGCACTTTTGCGAGGCAATTTTTTAGATATATGAACTTTCTTAATGTAATAAATGTTCCATCCATCCATCCAACATCAACTTAAAGGACTCAAAGAATATCCAAACTCAGGACAATAATTTGTGGATAGCACAAAGAATTATCCTGAGTTGGGAATCGAACCCGCGACCTTGCGCACCACCCAGGCAATCAACAGTATGTATCTGTGTATAAAAAGAAAGCTACATAATACACTCAAAGAAACGTACACAAAGATAATATATTAGGTTGGGGAAAAAGTCTTTTCGTATTTTTGTATGAAAAGTCAAGACATTTTTTTCAAAGTTTATTTACATTTATTTACAATATATTATATGTACCGTTTTGTTGAACAACTTTCTGCCATTTTGTGGGCAGAGACATTACCCGTTACTGTAGAAACTTTGGGACTTCTGATCAAAAAAACGGGACAAATAGTTTTGGCAGTCCTCTCTTGAGGTCAACCTTACAGAACCTAAAGAATTCTGAAGAGACCGAAACAGGTGAAAATCTGAAGGCGCAAGGTCAGGGCTATATGGTGGATGCACTAGGACCTCCCAGTCGAACTCTCTTAATTTTTGCTGAGTGGCTAAAGATGTGTGTGGTCTAGCGTTATCGTGATGAAAGACCACACCCTTCCTGTTGATCAATTCCGGCCGTTTTCTCTCGACTGCTTCCTTTAATCTCATCAGTTGCTGGCAGTAAAGATCAGAATCGATGGTTTTGCCGGGCGGTAAAAGCTCATAATGAACAATGCCCTTCCAATCCCACCATACACACAGCATCACCTTATTTCATGTTAGGCCAGGTTTGGCCACAGTCTGTGAAGCCTGGCCAACTTTCGACCACGACCTTTTTCGCACGTTCTTGTCGTACGTGATCCACTTTTCATCGCCAGTTATCAATCTCTTCAAAAAGGGCTCGGTTTCATTACGTCTCAATAATGAATCGCAAATGAGTACACGGTTTATTAAGTTTCTTTGAGTGAGCTCGTGTGGCACCCAAATATCGAGCTTTTTTGTATAACCAGCTTTCTTCAAATGGGTCAAAACTGTTTTGTGGTCAATTCCCAGTTCTTCAGCTACATCGTAACTACTAATATTATGCCGATCTTGCTCCACTCTTTCAAAAATGGCGTCCATTTTATTCGTAACAGGGCGACCAGAGCGAGGTGCATCTTTACCATCAAAATTTCCGGACTGAAAACGTTTGAACCAAATTTGTGCTACTCTTACTGACACTGCATCAGGTCCATAAACATCACAAATTTTTTTCACTGCTTGAGTTGCATTTTTGCCTTTTTTATAATAAAATTTTAAAATGTATCGAATTTCTTCATTAGATTCACTCATTTTTACGGAGAGAAAAACAAATGAAAAATAGCGGGAAACAACTTTTTTTTTTTCTTTTCTTTATAATGTAACCTTTTTAATGTTATCAAAACCAGCCAGACACAAGTAGTACAGTCAAAGAAATTTTATAATAAGTTTATACCTACGTTATGCGAAAAGACTTTTTCCCCGACCTATTATATAAATTATGGCTTAAGTTATTCACATATGTATCATTTTATATTCACAAGTATTTCTTAAAAAAAATATTAGCACACGTCAAATCTGTCTACTTATTTAAGTTGTATTTATTTGTAATCATTTTGATTTTAAATTATAGAAGAAATTGCTCAATATTTACCAAAATGGACCTTTTGGTTTTGGCAAGTAAGTATGATATAGCTATTTATTATTTATTTATTATATTTTATTATTTATTTATATTAAATTTATTTATTAATTTTATTTTACAGAAAGCTTACGGACTAATAATTAAAATAACTAATACAATACAATACTTTATAGCATATTTATTTATTGCTCGTCATTATATTAAATTTTATTGTTTACCTATTACCTTCCTAGGTTTACTATCAAAATAAATCTCAAAATATTTAAGATCCAGGTTCGATTCCTCCCTCAAGCTATAATTCTTTCCCATAGATTTTCGATAGAAGATTAATGCAACATGCAATTAACCTTTATTGTTTTTACAGAAAAGCAACATTTTACGTAAGTCCGAAAATCATTTTTAATTGCTTACTTTAACTATGTATACCAGCTTATTCTTTGTATCATTGGCGATAAAGAGACACCGCGTAAAATCATTTAAACCATACTAATAAACGTAAGTCATCCTTTAAAAGTCCTTGTGGTGACGGAGTAAGAATACAATATGCCACCACCCCATCTCATCCCATGGGTGTCGTAAAAACCGACTAAGGGCCTTTCCGTGAATATTATCTTTACGAAATAAAAAGAAGGAAAACTTAAAATTAAACCCTTTACCAATCCGTCTGGCCAGCGTGGTATTAGTAGGCCAAGTATCCCTCCGTCACGGGAGGAGGGCCGTCCCTGCAGTGGGACATTAATAGGCTGTTATGATGATCATACAGAATTGTAAATAAACTTGATTGTACGAGTTCTGTGTGGTTGGGAGAAGTCCAGCAGTGGACTGCGATAGCCTAGTTGATTGATTGATCCTTTGAAAGGTGAGGGTTGATCTCCTATTGACCAATAAGTATAATAAATAAACGATTTCTACTTCAGCCTGGACAGGAGTCGGACATTGATAAAACACTTCGCCGTGAAAATGAAGAAGTCTCGTCTGAAGCATTAGTCAACAGTACAGAGATTGATGATGAACTGCCTCCCGTAAAGGATAACATACCATCGAAACAAAAATGGTTTTTGGATAGTCAGGTAATACATACATACATAATCCTTACATATTTACAGAACGCCATCTAGTCCCAAACTAAGCAGAGTTTGTACTATGGGTACTAGACAACGGATAAACATACATTAATACTTTTTTTTTGTAAATACATACATATTATACATAGAAACACTCAGACCAATGCAAACAATCATGTTCATGCACACAAAGATTTGCATTGAGCGGGAATCGAACCCGAAACCTCTGCGTAGCAGTCATGTTATAAACCACTACGCCACAGAAGTCGTCGTAATTTTTTGCCTTTTACTCTTGGCAAATTCTCTATTTCTCTCCTTCGGGGTATAACTTCCACATGGTGGTGGAGTCAGATTTATCATGTTCCTCCATTACACTATCTTTGAGCTTCCTGTCAGAGAACTCGAACTTTCCCCTAACCTTTAACATCTCTCGAAAGAATAATCCATTTAAATGACTTAATTCACTAAATGTATCACTCACTCAAGCTTCATTTGCAATAATTTATCAAAATTAATAGAAAAACTTTTGAAAAATCTGATTTTTTCAATAGTTTTTAATTGAACTGTATTAACTATTAAAAAAAATAGATTTTTACAATAGTTTTTCGATTTGACATACGCAAAAACAATGGACCGATTAAGATAACAAGTCAAAGGATTGGACATTTTAGCTGTCCAAAGCAGTATTTAGATTCCAATTCTTCCCTATGTCTCAGTTATTTTCTTTTTTTTCGAATTAAGTTTGAAAACCTTCTATCTAACCTGTTCTTCTTATTCTGAAAGTTATGGTAAAAAAGTTAAGTTCGTTAAACATTCAGAATTTTTTTCCAGGGTTTGTACAATCACATCAAGATAAATCAAAAAGCACCTGAATGGAACGCATTGATGCCTGGTGTTCCCGAAGAAGAAAGACCAAGCTCGTGGTCTTATTATCCCTTAGGTAATAATAATAATTAAAGTTAACAGTTATACCTAAAGCCTTCTTATTTATATACCATCCGTTCACAGCAATGACTTATTATTCGCAAAAATAACATGAATTTCAAGCACATAATATTGTTGCAGGTAGTCCCTTTCTCTCCGAATATCGATCGTCCGAAAATCATAATCCCAAACACGTTTACTATAATCATCACTTTCCATAATGTTAGCGTATACGAAACCGTATAATATTATCGTCTTTACTAATAATACTTGTCTGTCATAAAATGGGGTTTTATAATTATTATATTATGTTACAGCCAAAGTAATAAATATGAATATTATTTATTTATTTAAACAATATGGAAGACTTACAGCTAATATTACAAATTAGTTTATAAAGTGGTAATCTGAAAGCCAATAACAAGTCTTCGCTTATAGCTAACATTACAGAAAGTGGAGACAGATAGAGGATCCGCCACTGTAACAAACATAGGTTTATACACACTTAATAAATTAAAAAAAAAAAAACAGAGAAGAAAAAAAAACAAAAAAAAGAAAAACGATACATAATAAAAACTTTGTGCTCAAACTTAAAATTATACAATAAAAGTAACTTATCATGAAGAGAAAAATTGAAGGCTTAGACATCTCTTTGCCGAGTTGTCATAACTCGGCAAAGAGATGTAGCCTATAAGAGATGTCTAAGGTATTAACGCCACTATTACACCATTCTTTATTTTTAAATATCCCTATAATTGGTTATTATCCTTATCTATGATTGACACGATCATTGCACAAAGAACGAAACGTTTACTCAGTGACACTGACACATTACGACAAAGCGCGAGTTTTCATCAGCTTGAAATTTTTTAAGAAGAATCTTTTACTTTCGAAAAGAGATGAAATCATTTAGAAATAATTAAAAATGAATGAAATGTGAACGTAATACGAAAATGAGACAATTTAATGTGAACACGTTTCAACATACTTCTTTTTAAATTGCAAGTTTGTGATTCAATTCAATCAACAATGACTTTCCAGATATCAAAATATTGTAGAAAATAAGGAAATAAACGGCTACATGATAAGAAGCGAGAGACCTGGGAATTTGTGTGTCAGCACTGTAATGCCGTTGCTGTGAGTGGCTTCAGATCATGGCAACAACTGCGACACTTTTACGAGAAACACAAACAGAAGTCAAAAAATAATAAAAACAGAATGGAAATCAATAAGTACAGAATAGAAATGGAAATGGAAAAATTGAAAATAATAATTTTGTATAATTATGTTGTATATAAATAAAACTACTTATAATTAAAAAAGTGTGTATTTATTAAAGTAGTCCTTGTTATAAAATGTTGATTAGTATAAAGGCTTCTAGGCTGTGATACCTGCAGGTTTTTCTTCTACGGTAGAAAGTGAATCCTCTTCTAAGATCCCATTTCGCCTACGCAGCGCTATGTTGTGTAACAAAGCGCATCCCACAATAACTAGTGGAATAATATTAATTTTTAAACCCATTCTATGTTGAAGAGAGGGAAATCTCCTTTCTATTACACCAAAAAGCCTCTATAGGATTTCTGGTGCTTATTTGGGCTCTATTGTAAGCTTATTCTGTTGGTGTCCGTGGATTTTATAATGGGGTTAGCAGGTACGGTCGACACAGATAACCGCTATAACCAAGTAGAATCTCATGGCTTGAAAATCTCCACGCTCTAACTGTGCACATAGAGGAAAGTCATTTAATATTGTGCTATCATGTTCGGAACCTAGCCATCTTGCAATAACATTTGTAATGCAAAGTTTTGGCTGTCATTTAATGTACAATTCGGTTAATGAATACACTTCTTTGATTATTAAAGCGATAATCGTCAGCTGTAGGGACGAGAGGGGTTGTTAAGTCCATTAAATTAGAGTGAAAATATTTATATAACGCCTGATGATTTTTTTATAGCAATATTAGATTGTAAACATCATGACCTATTTTTAGGCGTCAAATATTTTTCTCAATCGAATCCGATTGACGTTGAAGCTGCCTTAACTGCATATTGCTGACGATTATTTTATTTATAAATGTGTTTAAAACTGAGGTTTTCCAGAGATTTTTTAATGACTTTATCAGCCTGTATACTTTTACTCTACCGCTAGTGCGGCAACTGACGCTTACTTTACTGATTTCCAGACATTGAACCACTGGTTGAATCATCATAATCACTTGTTTATTAACTTTTTGGAGATTTAAGAGACCTTGCGACCACTCTCAAGTTTTTAAGCTACTTTAATCAATTTGGCAGGTCATTTGACAGCTAAATAAGTTAAGTAACGTTTGAGTATACGAATTTATTACTAAGTCGGCGTTTAAGTACAAATAAATTTAAGATAAATCGTTGCTTAAAATTGTGGTTTGTGTATAGGATAAGAGCTACTTTGTAGCTAAGAAACAGATAAATATTTAACTAGCGTTTGAGTATTCGGGCATAAAAATATCAAAATCATAATATTGCTTACACAGTTTATTGAAATTACGACTCACTCGCACCACGTAACTGTTCTGTCTATAATTAGTAGACGCTGAGGGTACACTAATAGGGGGATTATACCGCGTCACTTTACAAGGTGTTTTAAAGGAAAATTTTGATAAAAGGTCCGAACAATCAATTTTATTATTTGTTATTTTTAACAAAAGAATACAATCGGCTATCTACTTAGAATAGAATACTTTACACAAGTCAAAATAGTTATCAGAATTATATGGTATTTTTTGATGAAAACATAAATACATTATTTACAGATTATACATAATTACTAGCCATTATGTATAAGGGCTACTCAATTTTGATAAAGTGATAAATGTCGCAGAATTAATCACATTAACTAGCCATTATATATGTTATAGTCAAAACTCATAACCACTTTTGACTGGTTTTTTCAGTCAAAAGTGGTTTTGACCATCGATATTAGTCAAAACTCATTGAAATTTTACCTTTTAACTGGCAAAAATACAATATTAAGGCAAAAGTCAGAAACAGTTGGTTAGGTTAGTATGGTAACCAAAGGACGCACGAGCGCGTGCCGCTGTAGCGGCCGGCGAGTGCTAGAATCTAGTAATATGTACTATATTCTAGTTTTACATAAAAAAATGCTTCTTGCGTCCTTTGGTCACCATACTAACCTAGCCAACTGTTTCTGACTTTTGCCAGTTAAAAGGTAAAATTTAATGAGTTAATCACTTTATCAAAATTGAGTAGCCCTTATACATAATGGCTAGTTATTATGTATAATATTCATATTTATTACTTTGGCTGTAACATATATACTAATTTTTCTTTCATTGATTGCAATCAGTGATTGCAACTGGCTTTGAGCGCCTTTAAATGATGAAGAGATTTTGTTTGACTGATCTGAAATTACGTGAAATTAATGAGAAATTAATTTGTAATGTGTAATAGTATTAAAACGATACAACCATAACAATCCATTAGTGCCGAAGAGTTCAGACCCCATTCGGTTTGTTTCATCAAAGTCCTTCAATGAAGCGACATAATACCCCAAGGAGTACCTGGAATATTTTACAGCGTACCTCATACACTATTCATGGGAAATTCACGGGCTCTATTTAATAGCTCGTCGCAAAAATTGGGATACTGAAATGCCCAGGAGAGTGATTCAAGTTAAAAAGAAGTGTTAGTCGTAGTGACCGGTATTATAATTTGAGGTTATTTAAAATTGAGAGCGTTTTTAAAGTGCAATTAAATATTTGTTTTTTGCAATTAAGTACCTTACTATTGAATTTGAATTGTTTTTTGTAAAGTTAGTGTCCAAATCATACCAACGATGCTGTAGCAATTTTAGTAAGTAGTAATAATATATTAATTATTATCTGCGTGTGGGCACAAAGTAGTGACACATTTAGTCATGGCTTCGTATCAAACTATGGACGCTGTGAAAATTGACTAATGGCAGCAAAGTTTTTTTTCCATTACCATTAAACCTTTCACAGTGCCGCCAGCAGACACGATAGTAAATCAATCCACGTGCACCATATATGGTACACTGCACTGGGAACGTGTTAAAATGCAGTTAGTAAAAGCAGTAGAATTTCGGTTATAAACAAACACAATTTAATTTTATTTCCTAAAGTCAAATATTGTTTTATGCTAAATCATTGAAGCAAAGCTTACATTGCATTTCGCCCTGAGATGACTGGCAATGTTCATGGCGTCAATTCACATGACCTACATAGAGTGGCATGAAGTCCCTCGTGGGTACAAAACAATTACGTAATGTGTGTCGTTAACTAATGAAGATTAGAGATTAAATGCAGTTTTGTTGTTTACATTTTTATGCAGTAAGCCCGATTTACACATCAACAAGTACAATTAGCGAGTTAAGTAGTAAGTTGTTGATTAAGTTGATTTAAATAGATTTCCATCCAATTTTTTGGCGAGTTAAGTTGGCGAGACGCGGGCTGTGAAGTAAGAAATAGTGAAAATTAAGGTAGTACTCAAACTAGTACTGTTTGCCAATGTGACGGTCTGATTTTGACAATTGACACATGAAACACATTTTTAACTTCAGTTTTACAAATAATAGGAGGTATTGACATAAGAAATATTCAGCTTAATCAATAATAATCAGAAATAACAATTAAGCAAACAACTTTAAATCTAAGGATACGGACAGTATTAACCCTCCGTCGCTGTATATCATATTCTCAAAAGACCACATGCGTAAAACATCACATTCGCAAAACATGATATTCTCATAAGATCATATTATGAAAACATCATAATCTCATCCCATGGGTGTTGTAAAAACCGACTAAGGGACTATCAGTGAATATTATCTTTACGAAATAAAAAGAAGAAAAGCTTGAAAATAAACCCTATACCAATCCATCTGGCCAGCGTGGTATTAGTAGGCCAAGTATCCCTTCATCACGGAAGGATTCCCTTCCCGGCAGTGGGACATTGATGGGCTGTTATAATCATAATCTAGTGGCATAGACACAGTAGCCAGTATTGTCGACCAATAACTTGTTTGAAAATATAGTTTTATGGATACAAGATACGGCTATAAAGATGATACCCGGTCAGATTCTCGGAAATGATAGTGTTACATTGGATGGCTAACGATCTATCATTACTGACATTATTGTGTTAGATCGATCAGATCCTTACTACCAACAGCTTGGTCCTTGTGACTTGTGACCGAGGCTGGTGGTTGTAACTTACTTTGTCTTTAAATGTTTAAAAGACGTATCTTGCTCTGTGGGAAATAAACCCTATGTCCCAACGACAGTGACGTCTATAACATAAAATATATAGAATTCATTTGCTCCAGATGCAACCCTAATAAAACTCATAAACTAAGGACCGACTTTAGACAGGGTACCAAGACTATAACATAACAGATATTTACTTAGTTAAAAAACAAAAATGTTGTATTTACTTATAAAATCAACAGATTCTAAAGCCCGTATCGCCCCCATCGACAAGTACAGTAGCGAGTTAAGGAGTAAGTTGTTGATTAAGTTGATTTTAATAGATCTCCATCCTATTTTTGCCCCCTCTCTTGCGTCTCTCCAACTTAACTCGATGTGTAAATCGGGCTTAACTTTGAGTCAGCCAGATATAATTTTGTCTGCTCTTTTTGTTTGAATAGGTTAAAGTATCATAAATAAATGTGTTTAAAATACAGGAAGATAACAATTAAAATACAACAATAATTGCTTTTCCAATATTATTTTGGTTACCTTAAATTGCGGCCATGTTACATCGCAACTTTTTTCCTGTCCCACCGCAACGTTTTGTCGTAGATGTTAAAAATAAAAGCGCATCCACTGTTATTCCTTAAAATGGTCTCTTTTGTTAGCTTGACCCAGTTACCGCTAATGGAAGTAGTGGTTTTTTATTCTAAAAGATATCGTTTTCTTCTTATTGTGATATTCTTTAATGTAAATTATTCAACAGAAACATGAAACAGGATTTCATTAAATACTAGCTGACCCGTGCCCACTTCGTTAGGCGGCGAAAAAACGTGTCTCTTTTTTTTAACATATTTCATAACTGCTCCACTTCCATTAGCCATAGCGTGATACTATATAGCCTATGACACTCCCCGATAAATTGACAATTTAACACAGAAAGAATTTTTAAAATCGGTTCAGTAGATCCTGAGATTACCCCCTACAACGTCACAAACACACACACTTTACCTCTTTATAGCATTAGTATAGATTTATAGTATTACTTTATTAATGCGTTTGCGGAGAATCATTTATCTTGGACACTTAAAAAATGACAATTAGTTTTAGAATAAATAATAAAAATAAGTTTTATAAGAGAAAAGTATCAATCATTGTGAAGAATTACAGTCCGTTAATGTGCTTCTCATAACAAAGGGTACACATAATATACACATATTATACATACTTTCTAGTACCACATTGGGTATGCGGTTGTTTGTAAGTTTTCCATTTCTCTCCATTTTTTGTAGAGATGATATGTACGAACTTACAGTTAAAAACCTTGTATGTGTGTTTTACAAAATCACCACAAAATGAAAAGTTACACAACTTTTTGACGACCTTCTCTGGCGACCTCTATGACGTAGTGGTTACATAACATGACTGCTACGCAGAGGTCTCGGGTTCGATTCCCGCTCAATGCAAATCTTTGTGTGCATGAACATGATTGTTTGCATTGGTCTGGGTGTTTTCTACGTATAATATGTATGTATTTACAAAAAAAAAGTATGTTTATCTGTTGTTTAGTACACATAGTACAAGCTTTGCTTACTTTGGGACTAAATGGCGTTGTGTAAATGTGTGAGGATTATTTTTAAATTCAACCATACCACATAAATTTTATGCATCAACGTTTCTGCAGCTGGATCAATTAAACATTTCAATTAATTCAAGAACAACATACTCGTAACTTGGAAGACTAAGTTACTCTATGTTAATCATACTAAACTTCAGCAGAACTTACATTTACTGATCCAGTTAGGAAGTTCACCTGTTCTGGAGTACACATAAAACATTCTAGCTGCAAGTCTTGGTATTCAATTGATGTACTTCAAAACCATATCCAATTTGAGGCGATTCTCTTTGTGTGTGGTCCAAGTATATTTTGGTAAACGATGATTAATTGGTGATCAGTGATCGTTTACGGAACTCTTTTGTATTGTAATTATAGGTACTAGAACTCTCTGGTTTTATTTTACGCATTACTGGCTAGTCGAGTATATTTTTACTTATTTCATGATAATTTTAACGGTTCTATACCATACCAAGTATTGTACGAAAATAATAATAATTTTGAAAGAAGCCCGAAGTACAGACATGTAACAGAAGTGCTTCAAGTACTAATGTTACAAAATTCTTGTGAAAATTCCCGTACCACAGGGCATCATCATAGTAAGACAAACTTTTACATCAGAATAAGTATGTTATTTGCGATCAAAAAGGTTCTTAAAAATCTTATTTAAGTTTAATTTTACTTTGATAGTTTGAAAGGAATAAGCTTATGAATTTAATTTTTCTTATTTTAAGGGTTGCATGATAGAAGTTAATAAAGTTACATAAAACTTAATTTATCTATGTTTGCATTATAAATCGCTTCAACTTTTATATTAAACCACATATCATAAGCGGACAGTAGGATTGTCTAGCGATATAAAGCGATGAACAGAGATACCTGTGATAGGATACCAAATAGCCTATGTTCTACGTAGTCATAGCTGTGTATCATAGTAGTAGACGTGGTAGTAATTAGCTCGTGTATATACCTTTTTGTTACTTTAAGGGTTAAATAGATTCATTTTTATTTGAAAGTACTCTTAAATAATTTTTGTGTAGTAGTTACATGTCATAATTGCAGCTAGCTTTTTCAGAAAATATGTCGCTTACTGGGTTTTAATTTAGGACAGCCGTGCTAGAGACATATATTGTTTCATGCAAATTTTTGTGCTCATATACATAACTGTACGGAATTGTATTTTCGTTGTGTATTACCTATAGCACTTTATCGATAGTTTTAAGACTTACACCAACTCGCTTCAACTTCTCAATTGAACCACATACCATAAGCGGTCAGTACGACCGGCTAGCGACGTAAAGCGATAAACAGAGATACCCCTCGAGCGACAAAGGCTCTAACATTTAGACTAAGTGCAGAGCATAGAGCCGGCGCACGCTTTACATAATTTATGTGATTCCAGTTTGTGGGAGACGGTTTCCGATAGCCGTACGCTACGTTTAGCATAGCTTTGTGTTCCATTAGACGTGTCTGGTAGAAATTAGCTTATGAATTTACTTTTGTATTACTTTGAAGGCTGTAATATTAATTATTATTTATTTATCGATTTCTTGAAAGACAAACATACTACGAGTAAGCGAGAGTGACTTTAGAGGTAATTAATTTAAAGTTAAACAATTTAAAAAATATTATATAAATGGAGCTCTCCAATTGATGTGATTTGAACACATTAATTACAAACAAATATCTAGAATTATCTTCTGATTGATATCAGAAGATAATTTTAAATAGTAATTTCATTGATCAAGTCAACTGTTATTAGCTTTTCAATTGTAATGATGTCTTTAGGTAGTTTCTTAGCCACTAAGCTCAAAAGATTGCTCTTCAGTACAAACACACCTGATGCAATAACACGAATTGAGAAAAATAAGGGAAGAAGATTTCATCAAAATACAGCATACAATCAAAAACTTATTACATCTTACACAATTTTATTCTTCTAAATAAATACATTGTTCATATGAAGGCCAAGTCCATTATATATCCCAATTTTAATATCCTATCCATCAACGGCGTAGATACTCATAGTAAGAATATGGCGCATATTCATAGGAGTATGCCGCGTAAGGATAGTCATGATAGTCGTAGTGGGTGTAAGATACTGGTGCGGTGTAGGCGTCGTGGTCGTGGTACACTGGGTATTCTATGACCAGTGGCTTTGGCTTGGCGGCGGCACAAGCTAGGAGAGCGGTGAACAGCAATACCTTGGAAGTAAATATAGCTTAGGTTATTGTTTGAAAAGATAATAAGGTATGGTTAGCTTAATATAATTATCCCTCACACATTCACATAACGCCATCCTAATCCCAAACTAAGCAAAGCTTGTACTTTGGGTACTAGACAACGGATAAACATACTTAAATACTTTTTTTTTTTTGTAAATACATACATATTATACATATAAAACACCCAGACCAATGCAAACAACCATGTTCATGCACATAAAGATTTGCATTGAGCGGGAATCGAACCCGAGACTTTTGCGTAGCAGTCATGTTATATAACCACTACGCCACAGAGGTCGTCAAAACAAAGTTGTAACTGTCTTTCATGGACGTTAGCTATCCTGAGGAAAGCTAAATTGCTGCCTACCCTGGACAAAACTTGTTGTCACATAGCCCTATTATTTCACTAGCTATTGAAATCTCCTACCTAAACATTTCTTGCTTGGAATTGGATTAAGCGGAACACTTATTATAATTGTTTTTAAATAAGTAAATAGAATTTACACAATCTACTGCTTAAAAAATTTAATCTGTAACCAGAGCGTTATTATCAAATACAATAAGTAATTTCGTTTGTATGGATTAATCATAAAAAAAATTTTTGGGTTAAAAATCAATATTACTCAAAGCTTTAGCAAAAGCTTAACAATATTTCAAAATCGGCAAGACAAGAGAACATGCAAAATAAAAATAAAACTATTTCTAATCTTTGAGATTAAATACTTTTTAACAAAACACGAATTATCCTAGGTACTAACAGCAAACAATAAAAAAAAACACTTACAAACTTAAACATCTTTCTTTGATTTTCCTTCGACGTGTTGATATCAAGACTCAAGTTGAATGATGTGTGAATGCATACATTGGAAACCCTTTTATATGTATAGTAAACACAGGATAAAGTTAACTATAAGGTGTAAAGACTTACTAATTAGTTAAAATTATCCTCCTACTTGAGATTGTTAGTAGGCTCACGTCCAACCTTCGATAGTGTCATCGGACGATATAGTTATTGGGTCAAGGGTACGTATCGTTCAATGATGCTAGTGGAAATTGTTGATGTTGTATCCTGATCGTTTGATTGATTTGATCTGTCGTATTTAGTTAGTTGTTTAAGTGTCCAGTGTTTATAATTATAATAATCTAATCTTTTTTGACGACCTCTGTGGCGTAGTGGTTATTTAATATGACTGCTACGCAGAGGTCTCGGGTTCGATTCCCACTCAATGCAAGTCTTTCTGTGCATGAACATGATTGTTTGCATTGGTCCGGGTGTTTTCTATGTATAATTATGTATGTATTTACAAAAAAAGTTTATCCGTTATGTAGTGCTCATAGTACAAGCTCTGCTTAGTTTGGGACTAGATGGCGTTGTGTAAAAGTGTGAGGAATTTTGTTGCCGTGTGGCTACGGACTAAGCATAAACAATGTCAATTACGTTTTTCGGCTTGATCGTATTCTATCTTAAAATATGCCAAAGAGCCATCCTAAAAGAAGAATAAAAATTTGATTTTTTTAACGAACGGGATTTTTGTTTGTACTAATCACAAATGATTATCCTAAGCTTGGACATTCTCTATGTTTGTAAAATTGATCTTTATAATTTCTTTTTTACATCACGCAGTGCAGCATATCATAACAGCCCATTAATGTCCCACTGCAGGGACGGGCCTCCTCCCATGACGGAGGGATACTTGGCCTACTAATACCACGCCGGCCAGACGGATTGGTATAGGGTTTAATTTGAAGTTTTCCTTCTTTTTATTTCGTAAAGATAATATTCACTAGTAGGATAGTCCTTTAGTCGGTTTTTACTACACCCATGGAATGAGATGGGGCAGCTTGAGCTGTTAAAAATCATATTGATTTTTTTATTTAGACTAAAGAATATATTTGTTAATAAATAAAACTGTTTATTAAGGGTTTTAAGGTAGATTAACATTAAATTATGTGCGACGAAGCGTCGTCAAAGTACCAATTAAGGTAGGCTTGCTATCATCTATTACATACTAATGATTTTGACGTATGACTCAGCTGTCAATGGTAAAGAAATTTGACAGTTAAAACATGCAATGCTTGACCGATATTATTTTCAATTTATTATATTTAGAAAAGCTTTTGAGTTTATTCATTACTTGAGTTTTTGTTTCTTATTTACTCTACAACTGATGTACACTACCAAATATTTATTAAAATGCACAACATGCACTTAGCTATCCGCTTAAAACTAAAAGCTAAAATGTAAACAATTTTAATGAGCTAGAATTGCTAAATACTTAGATCTTATAACTTAGATAAATGTTAGTTTATGAATTATTAAAATAACTTAAAATTATAAAAATGGTATTGGCATTATGTGTATAATATGTTATGTTGGTGGGCAAATAGAGATTCAAAGATGGTGGTCTCTTTCCACAAAGTAATACGTAAAATCAGTAACAAACAAAACTTTGTAATTTATTTCCTGCAAGATCTTAAAATAAAATAGGTATAATTTTAACGTAAATTTTGAAACCAAACACAAATAAAACTACCCAAAGTTTTTGATTGCCGATTAACCTTAACTGAAAACTCCAAGTAATTAATAAGTTTCAACAATTTCTAAAAAGTTTTTGACATTTAACGAGTACTTAACTAGGTAAGAGTTAAAAAACAAGGCCTTCAATTAAATATGACGCTAATAAAAGGGTTTGTTTCTCAGAAAATTGTGGCAAATAATTATAATTGTGGACGAGGCTGAATCTGTTTGCCAGGATCGTAACAAGTGGCGTTCTGTCGTCTCTGCCTACCCCGGACGGGATAAGGAGTGAGTTTATGTATGTCTGTAATTATTAAGAAGGTATTTTAATGTCACGCAGTAGCGTTGATTCTCCTGCAACAACATTGGAAAACTTGACCTTGATCTCTTTTCCAAGCTGACACTCTGCCTTGTCTTTACAGTTGGACATGGATTAACTTGATAATATTTGACATTACACAGGACCGCACAAGGTGGCAATACTTGAAGGAGGCCTATGTCCAGCGGTGGACGTCGATTGGCTGATATGATGATGATGATTTGACATTACTACAAAATAGTAAAAATAGCTTACAGGAGTTAACATAGTATTACCTAAGATTCTCGTGTAAAGTCTGAGTAATAAGTAAAATTAATATTAATACAGGGCTTATCCACTCTCTCACTAGGTATACCCAAATCTGGCTGGGTAAACCTGGGTATATGATCATGTGGTTAGGTTATGTTAGAGCTGTGACATGGAATTCTAACATCATTACCATACAATAAACAGTGTAAACATAAAAAATCGTTTAGTTATACACTAAAAACATCATCATAACAGCCCATTAGTGTCCCACTGCAGTGACGGACCTCCTCCCGTGACAGAAGGATACTTGGCCTACTAATACCACGCAGGCCAGACGGATTGGATTAGGGTTTAATTTCAAGTTTTCCCTTATTTTATTTAGTGAAATAAAATGAACCGACTAAGGGAACTCACGGATATTCCCTTAGTCGGTTTTTACGACGCCCATGGGATGAGATGGGGTGGTGGCACACTGTATTCTTACACCGTCACCACACAGAGAAAAACTAAGTACTATTCAAGTTTAATTAAGTAAACAACATAAAAGATTCGTTTAGTTAAACTTCATAAGCAAACTAAAAACAATTTATTACATTACAAATTGCAATTGCTATAAGCTATGCAATTAGACGTAGATATTTAAAAAACCGGACTGCTATTAAGCTTCTTTAATTTAGTACCCGCTAGCAATCTCAGTGGAAATTACCTCCAACTCGATTAGGGTAAACAGATCTAGTAATTATGTTAAATTATTTGATGTATTTAATTGTTGCATGCTTAACAAGCAGTCTATGGTGAAACTTATGTAATTTTAATAATATCTCTGTAACCCATATTCGCAATAAAATGATTGATTGATTGATTGATTGATTGATCTACTGTATATCACGTAGCATGTTTTTCTTTCGTCTATTTTTATGGTCTGTTTTTTATTTGTCGTTGGTAGTTCGGGGCTAAGGAAATATGGATTGACGACCGAATTTAAAAAAAGGGAATGATAGGAACCAGACTCTTGATAAATATAGGAAGTCGTTACGTTCTAAGCCCGATGGTCAACATTGACTGAAAAATGAGTGGGAAGGACATTTAAAAATCATAAAATACACTATTACACTAAAACCCGGTAAGCGTAGTTTTACTAAGTCAATACGTTGTTATACAATGTAATAAAATTAAAATATTCAGTTTTTCTTACGCAAAACATGGCCACATTCTACATAAAAGTACTTACATTTAAAATTAGTGGTAATATTTAAAATACTATTTTTTTTTTTGAAAGACAACTCCCGCACTAGGGATCATGCCCTATGTCGCGGGGACCTTTTACAAACATCAATTAACGGACACCAAGAACACCCAGACCAGGACAATAATTTGGATCTCACAAATTATTGTCCTGCGTGGGGATCGAACCCACAACCTCTTGCACGGCAGCCGCTTGCGCTAGTAGCGTCGCGCCACCGAGGTCGTCATTTATTTTTATTTATTTAATAGGTTCACCAACATTTGTTTACACAAAAATATACAATATTACACGTGCTTAAAAGAAAAAAAACAATAGTGTAACAAACACTTACAGGTAAACACCACATGTAATTATACAAAGTAACTATAAGGTAACTTAAAAATAAAAGATTTTTCAACATTTAGGTATATAAATACATTGTTCAGGTAGCTCATTAATTAATGCAACTTTTAGCTTAGGGACAGAGTCAGCATGTAAATCTATTCGATGGCTTGCACTGTTTATAACTTTGCACATCCGTACGATTGGGGAGTTAGCGCCTAACACCGTTCTTCTCCTAGGTGGACAAAGTGGTGTAATAGCGTGACGGGGCATTCTTGCTGGCGCATGAAAATTAAATGAGGCAAGTAGTGGTGGGGAATCGATCTTTTGGTTTATGAGCTTAACTGCAAACATGGCGTCTAATAGTCTTCTGCGCTTGTCCAGAGATACTATCTTAAAATATTCAAGTCTAGCCTTATAAGAGCGAAGACTCCTACACAAACCACTGGCGTATGTTAGGTGAAATTTACATTTATTAACTACCCAAATAAAAAATATTTATGGACCTTATTCTAAAAAAGAGAATGGGTAAAAATATATGGAGCTTGGTCCAAATTTCCACCATCAATAAGAACTATGACATATGGTGGAACACTGCGTTCTGAATCATTATCAGAAGACCGCAACCCAAAATATTTACTCAGTAAAAAGCTATGACCCCATGAGAACTTGCTATTTAAAAACCTTTTTACGCTTAATTATTTCACTATATCTTTTAAACTACTCGATTGATTTAGGTGTATGACATTTCTTTGTAATTCATACGGTATTCTGGTTGATATAAGCTCTAAGAGCCAAAATATGAACAATGTGGCGGTCGCGGTAGGTACCTCGCTACGTCAAAAAAATCAAACCCTATCAATCAAATGAAAGGACTTATAGCTACTATCTTTACAATGCTTATGTTTATTTTAAAATATTTGTAATACTGGGAAGAATGTAAACACAAAAATATCACACAAGTTTTATTTATTCCTGTCTCACAGTGTGGAGTCTGTCCTTATAAGAATACATCTCATGTCTTCACCCACAATAACATTGTCCAAATTCGCAGCTGGAAGTAGAATTGTGGGTTGGTGTCTCGCCCATCCAAAATAACAAATAATTACCATGACATGGGCTTAGCACCCCACAGTTCGCATTCCAGAAAGACAAGAACAGTAGTAGTTTGAAATGGTTTTTCGATTATGGATCATTACATACGTGTAGTGTTGTCTTGCACGTGTGAAAAATACTTTTAGCACGATTGCGAACCGTGACGATTACATTTTTATATGAGTAGGTGCCCTAAGGTTATCATTGTATACTTTGCAGACGATTTGAGCGCATTACAGAACAGGGGGAACCCGTCTACCATGTTTTTACTGCTTGAAATGTGGCTATGTGCGAAAAAATTAACAGTTAAATAACTAAAAATACGTATTTTTAAAACAGTCATAACTTTTTTCTGAGTGAATATATTTTTTTCACCTAGTAATCAAAATTGTATGGTATTTAGTTGACTTTAAGCTTACATAGCCCCCCCCCCCCCAATAGTGGTGGAAATTTGGACCACTTCTGCTCATTGTCCTTTGTTGGAATTAGTCTTTATAAATGTTTCTGAGGTAACTTCGATTTATTACCAAGAATTAGAACTCGCGTTTTATTTCAAAATAAAAAAGTGCTTATAATATTATATAAATATTTTTGAATCGACGACGACGGTTAGTTAACTCATACATACAGTCACTAAATGATATGAGGAATTACTTATTCTTCCTATGTTTCCATATAACTATGCGACCACCATGTATCCAATATCTTACAAAATACATAAGTACTTCTCCTAGATATGTACGTATATTTTAATATACGAGCAGGCGTGCGTTTGAGCGTACTACGGACATAAATTTTACATAAATATTCCACTTGGTAAGTTTAGAATAGCTTAGGGGAGTGAGATGTTACCTTTTATGGTTTATGCTAAGAGGGGACTTGATCTATTGTGCTAGATTGTTTCGTACATTATAACTATTTGTTTGTTTTAGATGTTTTTGATATTAAGACAGTAGAATGGCACAACTCTTAATAAATTTGTCTGTTAGTAACAACAAAGTCAGTTTACTAAAAACAGAAAAACACTAATCCCAGAAGTCAAAATTAAAATAATTTTACACTGAAACGTTTTTTAATAGTATCATTGGCAAGTACAGGCTTCTTCCAGATATGAAGGCATTTTGTCCTAAACAGGCGCTGGACAGACAAGTTGTTTATACCACAACTAGAATATTGAAATAAACCTAAAACCAATAAACAAATTAGAAACACGAGACAAGAGATTAACTTGCTTCCTTCTTGGGGAAGCACTACTTTAGTGCTTTACCTTTACCCCAAGAGCGCCCAAGAAGAAAAAGATTCTATTAGAAATATTTCTCGTTCTTCGTGGTAACTACACTACGAAATACTGGTTCGAAATTCTTTTAAAGGCATAAGATGATAATCATCTGTCTCTTTTTCATCAATAACCACTCGATTTTAAAGCCCTAAAGATACTTATTGTCACTACAAATTGCTAAATTTTATTGATTTATTTTCTATTTCGACAGAACTGAAAGTTAGGACGGTTTACACCGCATTTTGCAAACGTTTGATCGGAAATTAAAACCTAGAGGTTACTTCCCGTTGACCTATAAACATGGTATTTGGCAACGAGCTGTAGTAAAGTAAAAAAAGTTGCTATTTATTCATAAGAATATATCGGGAAGGTGATGAAGACGGATTCAGGTTATTTTTTGACTATAAGGTTAAAATTAATGTGGGTAATAATCGTAATTTAACAAACAAAGATATTCGACGACCTCTGTGGCGTAGTGGTTATATAACAATACGACTGCTACGCAGAGGTCTCAGGTTCGATTCCCGCTCAATGCAAATCTTTGTGTGCATGAACACGATTGTTTGCATTGGTCTGTGTGTTTTTAATGTATAATAATATGTATGTAAGTATATACAAAAAAAAAAATTAAGTATGTTTATCCGTCTTTGCTTAATTTAGGACTAGATGGCGCTGTGTGAATGTGTGAGGAATATTTATTTATTTATATTTATATGTCGGATTGATCAATAAAGAAGAGCGTCTTTGCAATATAACTTATATATAAATATTAAAATAACTCTTAAAATATATTTCTGAAAACTTCTCAACTTACATCTGATATACCATTTTGAACGAAGTTTTAAAATTCTGTGAAATCCTTCAACAAAAGCTTTGCTGTCGTTGACATAGACCAACTAGTTGACTGCATATTCCCGTGGAATATTTAGATTTTAGAATAATATTCTATATTTTGATAATATTCAGGAAATCGAAAATATTGTTAGGTGTTGAAGTTAGATATTCTGCATAGTTTGGTTAATGGCTAACCAGGTTTCTAAGTACGTGTCAAGATTTATTCAAAGCCGCCTATTGACGCGCGGCTAACGTGCACGTTTGGAAGTAAAGAAAATGTTGATTGTTTTTTAGTGGCCATGCCACATCTAATTTTAAGATTTATCATGTCTTATTACGAATATCAATAAATAAATAAATAATCCTCACACATTCAAAAATCGCTACCTTGTGCTATGGGTACTAGACAACGGATAAACATACTTAAATACTTTTTATTTTGTAAATATACATATTATACATAGAAAACACTCAGCCCAATGTAAAGAATCATGTTCATGCACACAAAGATTTGCATTCAGCGGGAATCGAACCCGAGACCTCTGCGTAGCAGCCATGTAATAGACCGACTGCGCCATAGAGGTCGTCAAGTCACCAGCCAATCACCAAGTGAGATCAATAATTATCCAAATACAGGTATTTGCATTCAGCGGGACACAAAGATTTGCATTCAGCGGGAATCGAACCCGAGACCTCTGCGTACTGCCTACTTTGATTATAAAACTGAAAACATTCCCGCGTAACGCAAGAACAACAAAAGTAAATTTACGCGAAATGTACGGAGTTAGAAACGATTTTAATAGCTACACCATTTTGCTCTACCATTCTAGTGTTATGTCATAAAATTTTATCATCGGATCGCGAATGGATATCCATTATCATCAAAAATCATATTTTACCTCTGTTATTGGCTATTAGAGATCAAAACATTGTGATAATAAAATAGTTAGGGTCAATAAACGATAATAGCTTATGTCATACTCATGTTTTTTGTGGTGGACCTTCACTGGAATAATTTGATTTGTAATAGAGGTTTTAATCGATTGTTTGCTTACTTTAGTGATGTTAAAAGCAATTTGGTATGTAAAGATTTTTTTTGGTATTTTTATTATAAGGGATTATTAATTATAAACAGCTAATTTGAGTATTTTTGGTTTCCTACCTATAGTTTAGTTTTAATAGGTCACATATTGTATTCTTACACCGTCACAACACCGTTTTATAGTTAATTATATTAAGAACACTTTGAGTATATGTAATTTAAAAAATAATAAAGTGAGTTTATAAAGTCTGATATCCAGTTTTTAATTAATTTAGCTGTATACTACTCAACCGCACATTACATTTTTGATTTATGAAGCTAGAAAAAGTAATACCCCTTTTTCATTTTGTCGTGACTTGGCTCACGAGTAATTTAAATTTATGAAATTTAAATTGACTTGTATTTCGTACTAATATTAAAATAACATGAACCAAAATGAAATCTTGTTTTTATTTTGTAACATGACAACAAAATCGAGATGAAGTATTAGCTAGCTTTATTTATAAATATGTTTCTCACAAACTATGTACAGTCACGAGCATAAATATATTACTATGGGCAGGTTGGCAATAATATCTGACATTTCAATGAGTTCAATAACATCTCTCTGCACGAACGCAGCTTATACATCTGATCACTCATTGGCAACATATAATTCTGACAGGCCACAAAGCAAAAATATGTGACGCGCCACTTTTCTCAAAAATATCTGACATGTCGTCTCGTTCTGTATTTCTGCAAGAGTTGGTGTGTTTTTCCAGTAAAGTGCATTAATATCTTCAGCTTCAGACTTCAACATGGCGGCATAAATATCAATTACCTTTCTGTAATTTAAATTTATTTGATATAATTTGAATATTTACATAAAAATAGTTTATATAATATTTAATATAATATAAAGTACCATATTTTTAGAAACATCCGTTTTGCATTCTAACATCTTTATTTGTTATTATAATATGTAATACAAAAGTGCCATATATGAATTGCATCTTTTCTGTATTCCAATAATAATTGACTGTAATCATGTTTTTTAATACAACACTAGCAATTTTTTAAAATACGTCCCTTTACCATTGAAATATACTAGAATAAATTAATATTTTTTGAAATTTTGTGTTTTTTCATAAATAATAATTACTATTTTGATGTTTATTTTGTTCTGTTGTTATTGTTTCAGTGATGTTCCGCTTAAATATTGTTATTTTACAGATTACTTGAAAATGAGCAAAGCACAAAAAATATTAACAATGGCAACCTTAAATGTATCAGAACAAAGCTCATTACCTGTCCACAATAATGTGCTAGATTATACTACCTATTAATTCTTCAGATACAAATTCTGTAGCAGATAGTCAAGCTGACCTTAATCTATCTATCAATATTGGACAGCGAAGACAGTGATGGAAGCTCTGTAACAAATACCAAAGTCACAAATAGGCCAAAATAGTTTTTGGGCAGAGTGACTTAAGAAGCGACACTGTCGCTTGATGAACATCTTGAATTGACAATCTCAAAACAACATCAAATCCCGATTTTTCTGCAGATGACAGTTTAAGATCCTAATTTTCTACCATCTCTTAAAGCATTTTCCGATTCTGAAGGAGATGTACAGTCAACAGTAATTACCAAACCAATTTGTATTTCACCTCAACCTGGACCTTCTCGAGTAGAACCTCACTTACTCACTGATAACCTACTAGTTACGAAGTTAGTCAATACGCGAGGCAGCGAGTCTGTCGATCGCAAAAAGGGATTTATTAAATATTTTGGTATTTTTTTATTATAAAGCTTAATCATATTACTAGCTACTTATTAACAAAAGTGACCGCTCACACGGTGGACTGACGACTTGGTTAAGGAGGCGGGAAACCGATGGTTGAGTGAGGCACAGGGTCACGCAAGGAGATACCTATTTGGAAGGAGCCTATGTCCAGCAGACGTCTATTAGCTATTGGATTGGATTGGAATCTTTTGGTATAAATGGAACCACAACACAAGGTAAAAACGGTCTCTACGACAATCAGTCTCACGGCTTGTTATCGAACAAATTACTGGTTCCATTTATATTAAAAGATTTTATTAGCCAATTGACGTCCACTGCTGGAGATAGGCCTCCTCCAAATATCTCCTTGCATCAATTAACGGACACAAAGAACACCCAGACCAGGACAATAATTTGTGGATCTCACAAATTATTGTCCTGCGTGGGAATCGAACCCACAACCTCTTGCACGGCAGCCGCTTGCGCTACGTCATAATTCAGACAGAGGTCGTCATAATAGGTCTTTACCTATGAAATTGCCGTTTTTTTTCACCGCAGTCTTTAGCCTCTATTTTCTTTTAAAACATAAATTGCTTGTATTATTTTTATAATTTGGTAAATACATGGCATTACCAATAACTAACAAAAGTTAATTAAGAAAAATAACTATTATTTATATTAGTAATAAGCCTGTAAATATGGGTCCAATTTAAACCAGCGATTTTTACCATTTAAACAAAATAAATGTAACTTTTTCCCTTATATTTTTTTTATTATGATTAAAATGCTATAAGTTAGCTAAGATGTGCGCTATAACTTATACCAAATTTTATTCTATTCAGTTTAATAATTATTGTAAAAACTAAGAAAACGTTAGTATGAAAAAACAAACTTCGCATAAATTCTCCATACAAATTGGCAATTTCATAGGTAAAGACCTAATATAAAAATATATCACTATGTTATTTAAGAATAATAATAGTATCCAAATATTAATGTCTAATGTATGAAAACAGTGAAGGTATAATTACGTCCCTGTTATTATTATTTATATATTGTTATAATTATACTTTATACAAATAAAATATACTTATTATTTTAGAATATTGATATTATTACCACTTCAAATCAAATCATGAAAAATATTTGTTTAAAGTAAATAGATGAAAATAATATTCATTTTAATTATTAAAATAAATAAATATAATATAAACCAACTATTTTTATGTATGTACTCAAATTATATCAAATAAATTTGAATTACAGAAAGGTAATTGATATTTATGCCGCCATGTTGAAGTCAGATATTAATGCACTCTACTGAAAAAACACACCAATTCTTGCAGAAATACAGAAACTATCAAATGTCAGATATATTTGCACGAGACGACATGTCAGATATTTTTGAGAAAAGTGGCGCGTCACATATTTTTGCTTTGTGGCCTGTCAGAATTATATGTTGCCAATGAGTGATCAGATGTTTATGCTGCGTTCGTGCAGAGAGATGTTATTGAACTCTTTGAAATGTCAGATATTATTGCCAACCTGCCCATAGTAATATATTTATGCTCGTGACTGTACTTATTATTATGAGTATAACAAGTAGATAGCTTAGTATAATAAGTAGCTAGTTAGTGACCAAGTTTAAGTTCTCATCACAGATTAAAGCAGGCTCCTGCATTGCATCATTGAAGTGCCAGAAACAAAACGTTTTGAATCAATGCCTTAAGAGATTGTTAAGAACTTAAACTCATATATTTCTATTGCGTAATAAATAAACTATACTGATGGCACAAGACTTAAAAAGAGTTACCTATCTACCTAATCCCATATGTGTCGTGAAAGACAGCTTAGGAAAAGTGTTAAGGTTGATAAAGATGGGTTCCCTATTTTACTGCGAAAGTTGATAGTTCGATTTTTATTATATCGAACACGGTATCGCGATAATTTAGTAGTACGATGTTATCGTACATCGATGCTTTAATGGTGCGATTTAACGCTAGTGCGAACAATCTTACTACGATTACTTGTTAGTTCGATAGCATATCGGTTCGAGACTCCTATTATTTCATGACGTTAGCGTGTAGAACTTATTGAGCTCACGGTACCGTTGGAAACTAACATCCCTAAAGACCACGCAATTAAGACAAATAAATACTTTGACTTGACAAATGAGATAACCAGAAATGGCTATAGGGTTACTCTGTATGCCGTGGAAATAGGTGCGAGGGGTACACCAGCTAAATCCCTCTACAATCTATTAAAAGAACTAGGACTGCCGAGAACTTCAGTAAGCTCTCTACTATCACGAATGTCCAAAACGGCATTGTTAGGTTCCTACCAAATTTGGATAGGTAGAGGACGGAACATAGCAGACAGTGAAGGTGACCGCTAACGCGTTGTAAGGGGGCCTCCTTAAACCTACATCTGGGTCGTAAGTCCCAGAAGCTGTTACGCCAGTGTTCCGTCCTCTATCACGCGATGGACCCGGCACCCGCACGGAGAATCCATGGAATGCTAAGATTAGGTCTTATCTTAAACGTCATGAAATAATAGGAGTCTCGAACCGATATACTATCGAACTAACAAGTAATCGTAGTAAGATTTTTCGCAATATGATTTTTCGCACTAGCGTTACATCGCACCAATAAAGCATCGATGTACGATAACATCGTACTACTAAATTATCGCGATACCGTGTTCGATATAATAAAAATCGAACTATCAACTTTCGCAGTAAAATAGGGAACCCGATAAGATTGCATGTGTCACCCGCTTTATTTTTTACAATGGATTTTAATACACTCGTTTGTTCTAAAAGATTCATTTTTAAAATATTTTCGGATTATGGATTAAAGTGGACATGAAAGTGTAAAAAGATTCTTCAATGGATCTTTTTAATGGATCTTAGTGGACATAGGGAACTTTAGAAGTACCTACGTATTACAATTTTTCAATAATAATCTAAATAATAAAAAAAAATAATAAATAAAAATAATAAAATAATTTATTCAAAAAAACATTATTACATTTGTATATATAATGCCGACGTAGTTTGTACATAATAATTATACGTCTAATTACTTACTTATATCTATTACAAAAATATAACTTATTTAATAATTATATTACTAAGTCAGCACAAATTGCTTGAATGTATTCATTTGAATCAGCAACCTACCTGACCTAGGTTTATACCTGTGTTTCAGGCTAACGGATTACTTATTACATAAAAACATTTAGTAAAAAAATTATATGTTAATCAAAGAAATATAATAAAACATCAATATAATAACACTAAGACTATTTAAGAACTACCATTAAACTCTCCGTATCATTATAATTAAGGTTCCCTAGATGTTTAGTTAAAGTTACACTACAATTTTTATGACTTAGACTATGAAGGTGCAAAGTTTTATTTAATTTATTGTATATAAAAGGGCCTAGAAATATATAAAATCTATTTACAAATGCATGGTTTGTTTGTGTCTTTATACAAACCATGTACTTCCTCCTCTTTTCCAGTACAGTTTTGACAGAAATTTCACTATGTTGTCTCAGTAGGATGTTCAGAACAAATAACTGCCGTACGGTTAGTACCTTGCAGTCTTCGTATAGCTGTTGTGTTGGATACATAATAGGTCGAAATGTGGCCACTTTAAGAATGGCTCTTTGGGCTCGTTCTAGAGGCAGCAAGATTGATTTAGCAGCGCCACCCCAGGAAGATATACAGTATCTTATCACAGATTGACATAGTGCTAAATATACTTGTTTTATTAAATGGTAATCAGCAATGTTTCGTAAGTTCTTAAAAATGTATATTAGTTTTCGGACTCTAGAACATAATAAATCGATGTGTTTGCGGAAGTTTAAGTTTGAGTCTAGTGTGATACCTAAATATTTTATTTGTTCCGTGTTTTGTAAAGTAGGGCAAGTGCATGTTTTGTTAGTAAGCATTTTACAATTATGTGCGTAAATATTGAGGTTAGTAGAGTTTATGTTAGTGTTATTTTTAATTTTAAATGTAACATATTTGGTTTTTTCCGTATTTAAGGAAAGAATGTTTTGTTGAAGCCATCCAGTAACAAGATTAAGACCCTTTTGAGCATATTCATAAAGATAATTACACGATTCTGCTGTGAAGAGAAGCACTGTGTCGTCGGCATAAGTTATAATGATACCATTTTGAAGTTTTAGGTTACAAAGGTCATTAATGTAGATTAAAAACAATGTTGGGCCCAATATACTGCCTTGTGGTACAGAATAGCTACCAATTTCTACTTCAGAACTCAAGTATTGTCCTATTTTTACGCGCTGTTTGCGATCAGAGAGATAGTCTGCAAAAAGTTGTAGTTGTATACCCCTGATCCCTAGGTTTTCTAGCTTGTTCAATAGTCGGGTACAAGAAACAGAATCAAATGCCCTGGCAAGGTCGAGGAATACACCCAGCGTGTGTTTGCCCTCATCCAGGTTCCTGACAACGTAATCTGTTAGCTTGTTAACGGCCTGTTCGGTTGATTTGTTGGACCTAAACCCGAACTGTGTATCTGATAGTAATTTATTATCCTCGAGGTATTTTACTAGTCGAATGTTTATTAGTTTTTCTAAGATTTTTGATAGTCCTGTTAGTACTGAGATGGGGCGATAGTTAAATAAGCATTTTTTGTCGCCAGACTTGTAAACGGGCGTTACGATAGCTTTTTTAAGAGATTTTGGAAAAACACCTTGAGATAAGCACAATTGAAAAATGTGAGTTAATGGAGGAGCGAGTATATGTTTAAATTGTTTAAGCACTCTGTTTGATATGTTATCCCACCCAATGGCACAAGTATCCTTTAACCCTGATATTAACCTTAAGACTTCGTCAACGTCGGTGTCTAATAAAACAAAAGAGTTGAGTTTAGAAACAGAAGAATGTGAGACTAGATTATTCTGAGACATTCCCTTGGTATTTAAAATTTTTTCAGCTAGGTCTTTACCAATATTTGCAAAATACTTATTCGCTCTATTTAAGACTTCCGATGGATTAGTTTCCATAGCAATTAATTCAAGTGGGACGTTTTTGGTTTTGTTTGTAATAGTGTTAGATTTTATAAATCTCCAAACAAGTTTAGGGTTTTTTCCTGCCTGTAGTAATTGAGCCTTGTCGTACTGTATTTTAATTTTTCTTAAAAGAGTGTTGCAAAAATTTCTGTACCTTTTATAGGTTATAGAAAAAGTTGCATTTTCAGGAGCTAATTTAGACTGCAAGTGGAGTTTGTCTCGTTGTCTTATACAACGAACAAGGCCTGGTGTTATCCAAGGCTTTATAGGTTTATACTTGTTCGTAGTTTTAACACTGCGCGTATTATGCAATATTGCGGTTTGTAACAAACAAATAAAACTGTTTAAAGAAATATTTGCGTCGTGGGATTGAAAAATAGGGTCAAAATTTATGTTTAAAATAGCATATTCTAAATTTTCCATATTAATTTTCGAGCGGTGTTCTTCGTACTTTGTTTTAATTAGTTTTAATGGTAAAGTTAGTAAAATAGCATGATGATCTGTTAAAGTTGAGTTAGTGACTAACACTGTGCTGGCGAATCGTGATTTAATGATAAAATGATCTAAGCATGACCCGCTTTGATGAGTAGGATGATAGTGAGCCGGCAGCAGTCCATAAAATGAGCAAATATTTAAGTAATTATGTGCGTGAGAATCTCTTTTTCCCTCAGCAATATTAATGTTTATGTCACCTGTTAATATAATATTCTTGTAAGATGCGAGATTTTTCAAAAGAGTTGAGAGCGATTGTAAAAAAATATCAATGTTTTGAGAAGGTGGTCTATAAATAGCTAAGACAGCAGTATCAGTATCTATTGTAACTAAAAGACAATTACTGTTTAGTAAAGTCGGTTCTTTTACATTTACATTTAAATTTTCCTTAATGTAAAGGACTATGCCATCATTTTGATTTATCTTAGTTTGGGTTTTGTGTGAAATGTAGCCCTTCAGAAATGGTAAATTGACTATCTGGTTAGAAAGCCAACATTCTGTTAATACAATTATATCGCATGATAAACCCATTCGATGTAAAAGTACGTCTAGTCCATTTATATTACGATTTATGCTCCGTATATTTTGTGTTAATACTGTAAGGCTATTTTCACTAGATGGCAAATATTGTTTACATTCTTCAACATTGCAAATTTTTGTTTCAGACATTGTAAAATTATCCAAGTCGGAAATTAATTGACTTGACATTATTTTGCTATTTTAATTAAAATACTAAAATATAAATATAAAAATAAAATAAAGTTGTTAACTTACAGTTACCGGTTAGAGCTAAATAAAGTAATTATACTTAGAGCGCTCTTAGGCGCCGTCATAATCTATAGAATTTATGTATTTTTCCTCTGCAAATTTACGGGCCGGGCAGCTCACATCACCAGTTTCATGATCACATTTCTTTTTGAACTGCTTACAAGTTGCACAGTTTGGTGCAGAGGTCTGGTTCTTACAGTCCTTGTGTTCATGTCCAGCGTCTCCACAGTGACTACAGATCGGTTTGGTTTCACGGCAAAATTTCCCTACGTGTCCATATTGTTGACAGTTAAAGCACCTTGTTACCAAAGTAAAATCTCTAACAGGGCAGGAGGTCCAATTAATAAACAAACGTTCTTGATTAATAATAATTTTCCGAATGTTTGCAGGAACTTCCAAGATATAATTACACGTCGTTAGATCTTTTTTCCCCGATTTGTGGCTTAATTTTATGCTTGCTAAAAAGGAGTCTCGTGTAGTGTTTGGAAGTTTATCTGCTAAATTTTGCTCGTAAATGCATTCAAACACATATTTTTCCGATAAAGCTACAGGTACGCCAATTATTGCGATTTTAGGACGGCGCTTTAAGGGTTCTTCAACGGTAAAACCTGACGACAATAGTTTCTCTGAACTCCTTAACTTTTCTATGTCGCTTTTTCCTTCTGTGCTAATAATAACACCTCCGTTGGCTACTTTTCTTAGTCCTCGTACATGAAGCTTTAACTCCTCAGGTGAGATAATGCTTTGAACAAGCGTCTTTGTATCGTCGCTTGTTTTGCTCTTATCGGTCGGGTAGATGGCCACAGAATTGGTTTTAGTAGGGCGAATAAAGTCGCTGGGTCCCTTTTTAACCATGTCGGCGAAAGATGTTGATACAGATGGTTTTAACTTCTCTTTAACAACTTCCTGAAATTGTTTTAGGGATTTTTCCACATTTTGCTGGGTTTGGAGGTGCTGTATTGTGGTATGCGCTTGTATGGTTTTTTGTTTCAGTGCTTGGTAAACAACGGCCATTTGCGACGAAGCTGATGTTACCTTACGGCATAGATTGGAGACACGAAGTTTTTGCTCGCTGTTCATTTTCCCTTCGCTAACAATCGTGCATACACCGTTCAAACAGTCCTCAATAATACTCATCCATCTCTGGATTTCAGATGTGGGCAGTACTTCTTCTGGCAATTCCTTTGGTATAACTGCAGCAGGCATATCCTCAGCAGGAGGCTCGGCTGACTGCATAGGTGTTGGCGTAGAAGGAGGACTTCTTTGCATCAATTGGCTACGTCCAAAAGGGCTCGACCCTGAGTTAAACATTTTTGTCAATCACACAATTTTAGTTCATGATTCACACAAGTCTTTATACTGTTGAGTCATTCGTGACACAGATTTATTTTAACTTATATAGCAAAAAAATAATATTAATTAACATAATAATTTACTAAACATTTATACAACTAATAACACGACCGCACTTTACGACTGCTCAAAGAGATCCTTCAATGAAAATTGTAACGAAGTAGGATCAAAATAGAGTCATTAATCTATGCATACCACGTATCATTTAAAAAAATGGTTTATAAAACTCTAGTGTTACATTAATGGATTTTGTTGATAAAAAAAAATATATAAATTTAAAAATGTTTTAATAAAAAAGAAAAAAAATATCAACTATATTTTATAAAAATACACAAAAAAAACTTTATTAAATTCACATTTTAGCTCAGCTACGTAGCTAAAGCAACTTTTATTTTAATAACAAGTAATGTAGGATGACCTTTACAAGAGTTTAAAACGACGCACGCCTTTGACCACGGCTTAATTACATTTACCTCGAAAACAGCATCTAATGAAAATATGTTTGTTTAAGCTTTGATTCAAAGGATTACATTAATTTTACGATATATAGGGATAATATATTTTATAAGCCAGGTCTTACTTGCGGTATAAGTATATCCCATATCATATGAGGTGGTTATCCGTGTGGTGACGGAGTAAAAATACAATATGGCACCTCCCCATCACATCCCACGGGTGTCGTAAAAATCGACTAAGAGACTATATATATAAATTAATAATAATATTATCTTAATAATATTATTAATCAATATTATCTTTACGAAATAAAAAAGAAGGAAAACTTGAAATTAAACCCTATACCAATCTGTCTTATTAATAGGCCAAATATCCCTCCGTCACGGGAGAAGGTCCGTCCTTGCAGTGGAACATTAATGGGCTGCTATGATGATGATATCATATGAGGGAGATACAGAGGGACTATTACCCTCAGCGACCACACCCCTTAGAAATCAGCCATATCATCAGGTTATTTCAGTTCAGCACCAAGTGGAAGAACGAATCTTCTTTAGCGAAGGAGGGAAATCCTCGCCTACCAAAACCATTCAGGCAGCAATTTTTTTTTCTCTCTTTTAATTTCTTTGTGAACTTTCCCTTAACGAGTTTTGACGACCCTTGTCGGTTTATACGAAACCCATGGGATGATATGGGGTGTCACCACCCCATATCATCCCCCATATTGTATTCTTACTCCGTCCCCACATGGACAATATTGTACTGCGAATAAATTCAACAACACATTAAATTCTCAAACATTCCCTTAAGTTAAAATAACAATCAATACACATAGCCTATAATTTATTAAACTGATTAACATAATGGAAAAACTTCATCAGTCCGCGGTAACAGTACAATCAACGTTCTAATATTTCAGTAGAAGCGTTTCTAACGAAGTTTGTACTACAATGAGGACTAATGAAATTACTCTCAATTTTAATAATAACATTAAATCTCGTGAGCTTTTAACCGCTTTTCATTGACATTTATTTTCTTTCGTATTTAAGTGGAAAAGCATTATTAGTTTTAAATACAATGGATTAAAAATACATGGTGTTATATATAACCTTAGTTCATCTCATGGGCACAGTACAACCAGTAGTCTATCTGGGCCTAATATTTATTATAAATGCCTACGGTTGCGCGGTACGTAATAAACATGCGATAGGGCTGCCCACCTCCAGTTTCGTCCGTTTATATGAAGTCGAAATACTGTATATATTTGTACTATGTCATGGGTGTCGTGATAGCTGATTAGGAAAATGTTCGGAGATTATCTCAAAAATAAAAATGTAGAGTTTTCATTAACCGTTTTGCAAATAAATATCTAATAGGTATCATCCACTAACTGTATTGGCCTTTTCATGATAAAAACATATTGACTATGCCCCAAACATTTTCGTAGTTTACGTTTTCAAGCCGCAAACATAACTAACAAAAGTTTATAAAATGGAACACGAGAATGGCGTACCCGAATATAAATTTCCGAATTGATTCTGATGGAATATTGGATGCAACGAACATTTCCGATCAAAGTCGAATATTTCCGAATGGTTGACATTGTTCCGGCAATTGTCTAAAGCTATTAATACACGTTGTAGTTTAAAAATTGTGTCTAGTAATTTTTTTATATAGACTCGTAAACTGAGATTATCGAACCTGATAAAGCGCGAATAAAGTCTAGGTTCACATCTAGACTGTATTCTAGACAGTCAATTTTAATACTAGACTGTATTCTCGACCGTTTAGGTTCATCATCATCATAACAGCCCATTAATGTCCCACTGCAGGAACGGGCCTCCTCCCATAACGGAGGGATACTTGGCCTACTAATACCACGCTGGCCAGACGGATTGGTATAGGGTTTAATTTCAAGTTTTCCTTCTTTTTATTTCGTAAAGATAATATTTACGGATAGTCCCTTAGTCGGTTTTTACGACACCCATGGGATGAGATGGGGGGGTGACATATTGTATTCTTACTCCGTCACCACACGGTTTAGGTTCATACCTAGACTTAATTTGCAATTTTTCAACTGCTTTCATAAGAAACAAATGATAGTTATTGAATAGCTTTACTCTGTGGATATGGCCTGTACACAGTAAAATCAAATAAAAAAGGTGTATCCAAAACTGCGCAGTTGATAAAAATCTTTAATAAAAAACAGGAAGTAATAAAATTCTACGGAGTTGTTGATATTAAATAAGTTTCGGAAATAAATATGGACGACTTTTTCCGAAATATAAAAAGCCAAGATTAAATAATATGCCGGATGTTTAATCTTATTCAACGATTCTATGAAAATACTCATAAACATCCACAGCTGCGGGCCAAATTCATCTTATACGGAAAAAACCTTGACGTGAGATTAAACATCTTTTCAAAGTGGTGTAACTAAGAAAATACTACAACAATATTGAAATAGGTATCGCAATGGCCTGAAAACCTGCCTATTAAGCCTGTTTTTATCATCAATTATCATCCTAAATGTAAGTATAGACTAAAAAGTAGTGGCAAAAGTTTTGGAAACCTAAAAAGGCCATTGTCTTGAACTTAAACATTTCTGGGTTACCCACGATATATTTTTTTTGTAAATCAAAACCTTTTTCGAGTTAAAATTTGTCCATTGTTTATCATTTTATGTAGTCAAATTATAGCAAAAGTCGCAAAAGGTAAACGGTTATATAATAAGTGGTTATTATTTAAGTATATTATATAATTAAAGGTTGCACGATACACAATGTTTATTCTGAGGCTAAATGTCTATTTTGATGTACTCGTATTCTATCCGCATTATTAGACATAACTATAGTACATACATTTTCTGATTAAAATGAAAAAAACTTGTTTACATTTTGACTATTTTAAGGCTTTACTTATAATGGCTTATACCCTAGCTTTTACCATCCAGTTTATTTATAATGCTTTAAAATAGTAGACGACAATCTAGTGGTAAAGGCAGAGCACTACCTACCTCTTGGCACAAAAGCTGGTATATCCCTTAGCACCGACATTTCACTAGTTAAACTATCGCTGTTCTATCGAGAGGGACAGTTGTTTACAAGCAATTTTAAGCTGGGAGTCTGTATTTTCAAGGCTTAACTATTCGTGGAATAATCTTACTCTATGATTCATTTCGACATACCGGTTAGAAGCAGAGTGTCGGCTTTGGTGCAACTGACAGCGGTTTTGAAAATAAAGGATTTACTTTTCATTGCGATTTGTACTCCTATGATATCTTTAGGTATTGCTATTAAGATATTAACACTGGATATCATACAAGAAGGAAAGTACAGGGCCACATAATGTAAAGGAAATTAGAGGGAGCTCACGTCTTGCAGTTGCCCTCTGTCTGGTATGATAATGATGATAAGCACTGGAAGTTATGCAGGATGTGCTGTTATAAATAAGTATATGTTAATTTTTATTTTATTCTAAAATGCATTGTTTTTTGTGCATTTAAATAAACAGATATACAAGGTAATACAAAAACAAAAAACTTCTAAAATCGCTCTCACTCGCACCTGTACTCAAACATGGACGACTTAAGTTTCCGACGTACATGCATACTGCACTCCGTAAACTTCATGCATCATACACCTCGATGCACACAAACAAACTAAAATACAATGCATAATATAGTTCATACACGGTAGCTTATATACGACTTATGAAAGCAAACATTTGTTTGAAAATGTATTGTATTTTAAAGTTATGACCCAAAAAAGTTTATAACAAATTCAGGGACATTAAAAATATTTAGTTTAATTAATATCATTATTAAATTTTGCGTTTATGTGCAGTTTATTATATTTTATTTACATTTTCATGTATATAAAGCCTAAGTTTTCTTCCAATGAAGATGGACTTTTCACAAAGAAGAATTTATGTAGGTACCTATACAACTAAATAATATCTAAGTACTAGCTAACCCGTGCCCACTTCGTAGTGCAGCGAAAAACACGCGTCCTTTTTTAAACATTTTTCATTACTGCTCCACTCCTATTAGTCATAGCGTAATACTTTATAGCATAAGACACTCTCCGATAAATGGATTATTCAACACAGAAAGAATTTTTAAAATCGGATCAGTAGATACAGCACAAAGACAGATTAAACTTACCTACATCTAACCTATCTTTACATTTAAACAGTCCATTAATAACATCCATAAAAATATATATAAATATATTTAATTTTTTATGATGATATGGAAAATAAATTAAATAAAAAAATAAGAGAAGAGCAGAATATACACATAATACAAATAATATGATACTGTAAAGGTACTGTTTTATATATACTGTTTTATACTGTACTGTTTTAAGCTTAAAAATGTAAGTAATATAAAACATGTTAATATGTGGTATAATACTCCACCATTATTAGTCTTAAGTAGTAATTACTTAACTTAAAAGGTTATATATTTGAGAGTTTAAAATTAATTTAATGATCTCACAATGTCAGGTTAACGATAAAATTGTGTCAAGTTTCCTATTTTTTCTAAAAAATTTAAGTTTAAAAAAAAAATGTACTCCACCATTATTAGTCTTAAGTAGTAATAACTTAACTTAAAAGGTTATAATTATATTTAAAAGTTTAAAATTAATTTATATGATCTCACAATGTCAGGATAATGATAAAATTGTGTCAAGTTTCCTATTTTTTCTAAAAAAATTGAGTTTTTAAAAAAAATGTTTAAATAATGTTGTGCCCGACAGGGTCCATACGGAACTTAATGTACTCTGTACCTATATTCAACACATGTACTTACCTATGGAATGCAATAAACAATTTGAGTTTGAGTTTGAGATCCAGAGATTACCCCCTACAACTTCACAAACACACAAACTTTACCTCTTTATAATATTACTCTTTAAAGGAGTTGATATACCATTAAAGACCGTTATTGATTGAAAACAGACTAAAGAATTACTTTTAAATTTACCCCTGCAGAATAAACTAAGTAAATCTTTTATATTCACCACAGAAGAAATATCGTTTAATCCCACAGAAGCCTTTCCTTGTTACGGGATGAGGTGGAATTACAAAACACACTTATTTTAACACAGGATGAGCGTGTTCGGCTCGTTCTTGGAGCAATACGTCATCGAAATTGGTAACAAGAGCCTTGAGTAGGGCGACCATGAGCTTATCTCGGATGTTGTTTTCCTAGTTACCAGGACTCCTCGTATACCCCGAAGATGGTAACCGTGGAGGTTTAGTGAGTAGACTGGTCTATGGGAGTCTGATATAACCACCTCGCTGGCCCCCCAGGAGTGAATGTGCATAAAGCATTTCCTTCACGAAAATAAAGGTCGACCAGTCCATGATTACACATTTAATTTAAAATTATGTTCGTAATTTAATTTTGAAACAAGAAGGTAGTTTTAGTGAACGTATGTCAGTCAATCAAAGATTATTATTTGAAAATATTATAAGCAACATTAAAAACATATTCATTATCGTGTTGCCATTGCAAATGCACACAAAACTATACTTTGACGGCAATTTGGTAGTTGCCAAGGAAGACAGGAAAGTGTGACCAGTATAGTCTACAAAATATAAAAACTACGTTGCCAACCCGTTACCATGTACCTATTCAAGATACTACAAAATGTTTGCACTAAGAACTAGAAAATCTTATCAAAGATCTCTACATAGATCGTAGAATACTATCCTGGCTTGACTAAAATCCTTTTAAAACTAACAAAAATTATCCTCCAAACCCTCGTAATATGGACACCCTAATTATAGTGGCCGGAGTGCTAAGATTTATCACAACACGTGCTAACGTTGGAAATAAATATCCTTCACCACTTATATCAGAGAAACTCTTTCGTTTTTTCTCTGGCCGCTTGAAAAATAACAAAAGTTTGTACAGTCAACTACATAAGTTGTTTAGCACATTCAATATAACAATCTTGCTTTTCGTGTTTAACTACATATTTATGGAACATTGACGCTCAGTTTAAATTCGACATTACTACCTAATGATAAGACCATTTTCTCTTCACGTCACGATACTTGCATATTGAAACTTTTAGCGTTGAGATGTTTTATAATATTGGATATAATAATATTTTTTTGTTGTTGACTGTACATAGGAATAAAGTATGGGCCTTGTAATAAATTCTGGGTCTGGCCCTTTTCTGGCTTCATGTTATAGGGTCTATCTAGTTTTGTAAAGCATCGTTATGCTATATTCATTTTGTTGCCTTGTTTTTTGTCTTGAATTGATACAGATCCATATGAGGGTCGGGTTCTGAATGACACAAAAACTTCAAGAAACTTTGTCGATAACATGATGGGCCTGTAAAGTAAAAAAAGAAGAGACATAAAACATAAGCGTAAATATTTTTGTGTGCTTACTATGTTTTTAATTGTAAGTTTTTATAATATTACTATGCTTAGAAATAAAATAAAAAAAAACACACACAAATAAATTAATCAGCGTTTCTCTTCCAAACATAAAACTGTATAAAAAATGTTAAAAGCTGACGTAGGTCCAAAAAAATTTCACGTCACGTGTCGTGTAAAAGTCCAATTAAAATAGACCCTTTTTAAAACTACGTCCTTGTACTCATATTTTTCGTTTCTACACTCGCCACTGGAATACAGAGAGTCCGATTATGTTTAGTAAAAATATTCTCGAAATAATTTGTACGAAGTACTTGCTTGCGTGAGAGATTGTGCTAAATTAAAAAAAAAAGATTACAGTATTTTCTCGTTAGAACTCAAAATAATTTAGGTCCGAAATTTATTTAGGAAAACATTTTTTTGTTCTTGTTGGTTTAACCGAAATCTTTGTTCCTCTTTGATTAAATTTAAAATTGAAAAAGTAATATTCTCCTCCTTTACCATAGATAATATCTATATTTTAATTTATCATACAGAAGTAAAATAGATGCCAAAATATCTGTCACAGATAATTAAACAAACCTTTTCTTTTCACTTTTGTATTTCTATTATTGTACTAACTATTTAAGTCAACTAACTAGATCAAGTCCAATTTGTATGGTCGAAAACTAAATGGCTTTATCACCTCTAGAGTTACTGTTAGTTGCATGTCATAAAACTATTAGGTTCAATATCGCACAACAAAACATCAGCTAAATCATGACGCTACTTTGACATATCAGTTCTCTTGTATTAGCAAATAGTCGTTAGGTATTTATAAAAACAAATAGTAAAGTCAACGTTATTGACTGTTACTAGAGCTTATTTTCGGTAAAACGTTATAATCTAATGAATTTCTCTCTTTTTTCCTTCTATGTCCATCCCTATCATTTCTTGTATGACGTCATTAGCGCATATTTCAATTTAAAGTTTTCGTAATTTTAAAATATAAAACAAATTAGGGTAAACCACCTAATCGTTAGAAGTCCTACAATTATTGGCACTTAAGAGTAAAAAGTGAGTAAAAAGAAAGAAAACACTATAGATTATTCAAGTTCAGTATGATTATTCAAGTTCAAATATTATTTATTTAATATTTTTATCATCTTTTATTTATTTCATTTGTCAACATAGCAACAATAAATTTATCAGAATCCCCTTATTGGAATTAGTGCCAATAATATTTATTTAATACTATTCAATCACATAATAATGATTAAGTATAAGCAAAGATTAAAGTATTTTATTATTTTATGATATTTTATATTTTAGTCTGACACGAAGTCCACTCTTAAGGTGCCAACAATTGGGTGGCTTACCAGCCAATATTTAAATTCTACATTTTCAGTTTTTCTGAAATGACAAGCTTGTAATGTCACAAGTAACAAGTTGACTTTAGTTTTAAATTATTTAATGGTTTTTCATGGTTTTTCACATACAAACTCTACAGTTTAATTAGTGACATTTGTATTGTGTTAGTAGATTTTATTATTTATTACGTTGAAGTGAAAGTTTAAAATAGATTGCACTTTTAATCTAAGCATAGTTTTGAATACGGTCAACCAATGACGTCAAGCTCACGCAAAAACATTAAAAAACGATCTTAATGAATTTGAATTATGATAGAATTTTTTGTCAAAACTGATAAAGCCATTTCGTTTTCGACTATACATACAGGAAATATAAAAATAAAAAAATATTCTGTTTAATAATATTCTAATTAAAAACCGACATTAAAACCAACTCCGTGTGGTGACGGAGTAAGAATACAAATTTTTAACCACCCCATCTTTAACCAACCGACTAAGGGACTATCCGAAATTAAACCCTATACCAATCCGTCTGGCCAGCATGGTCTTAGTAGGCCAAGTATCCCTCCGTCACGGGAGGAGGCCCGTCCCTGCAGTGGAACATTAATGGGCTTTTATGATGATGATTGATGATTACGATAAAATCCAATAAAATCAAATACAAAGGCGTTTTCTCTAAACTCTAAAAACCACACTTTACTTACTTTTTAAGTTAAAACAAAGGCAGATTTATGAATAAAATTTTAATTGCGTTAAACTATTTTACCTATTTTAATGACATCAATAATACGCTTAATTTTGATTACTCAAACGCTAACACAGTCCAAAGAATAACAAAATTAAATAATAATTCAGTTAACAAAGCAATTTGCTTTTGCTGAAATTTTATAAAATTATTCTAACTGCGTTTCTAAAATTAAGAGATAGCCCGATACGATAGCCATTAAAATGCGCGTCTATTTTAAATTTTGTCACTAAATTAATGAAATTTACATAACGACCCGTTCTGACCATGATGGATTTACGTAAAGAATATTAAGATCTATCTCCAATTGCTTTGGGACTCGTGACAGCCGAGTGACTGTCAATTGTTTTAGTGTTGAGTACGGTTAAACCCTGATGAAGAGATCTGAATATATTTATTTTAAAATTATTAGTTAAGGATTTATTATACTGCTTGCTTTTTGTGGTTTACGATTAAGTCAAATTTTAAGGGTGTTCCCATTGGTATGTTATGGCTGCCACATAACCTAACCAAGGTTAGTTACGGGGTCAAGTAATAAAGTTAAAGTGTAGAAGTAGAAACCTCCTTTGATTTATTATTTTTTTATTAGGTTAATACATGACAACTGTATAAGGGTCGACCCCTCCGCCCTGTGTCTCTGGGACTTTTACAAACCTCAAATTAATGGACAATAATGACGAATAATGAGTACATCAATGACTATTTCGTTAAATTTTTTTGATGGTTTCTTGCGTAGGATTCTTTCTAACTAACAAGCACACAGCATGTATTATATTGCATATGTAGGTACATAGGACTTGTCAAGGAAATCAAACAAAACGGTACACCAGTATAACCCAAAAAGGAAAAAAAGTATAGGTTGTCTAAAAGGAGGCTCCAAACACAATGCATTGTAAAGAAAACCTTATAGAACAAATAAACTATTTTTCATTTTTTCATTTTTTTTTTTCATAATATTTATAAACTAAGGTTATAACATCCGACTAAACTACAAAAGGTAACCGTCTGTGTATAGTTAGTCGGATGTATCCTAAAAATAATATGCTAAGATAACATAATAATATTATGAATTACCGTGCAAGCTCTCAATTACCACGCTAACTTACTAGATACTAAATCTAAGTCCAAGAATAGGCTCCTATAAATTCAATAAGGTTGTGTAATAAGGCGCATAAGTCGTCCCTTATCAATGACGATTTAGTTCTAATACAGCTGTCGCTAAAGCCGTTACGATCCCTTTCTTACGTGACTTTAGTACTAAATAGCTGTTGTGTTAACTCACTAGCGGTTAGTAAAATTAAATATGTTAGGAAGACTAAGTACTAAGTTTATTTTACTGACTTTTACATTATTATTAATTTAATTTTATTAATAGTGTGAAACTTTTAAGATTGGTTATTAGACCTACCAACCCTAACCTATCTCAAAGGATTCACACTATTAATAGATGTCCGTGTGGTGACGGAGTAAGAATACAATATGTCACCACCCCATCTCATCCCACGCGGGTGTCTCAAAAACCGACTAAGGGACTATCCTAGAATGTTATCTGTACGAAATAAAAAGAAATAAAAAGAAGGAAAACTTAAAATTAAACCCTATACCAATCCGTCAGGCCAGCGTGGTATTAGTAGGCCAAGTATCACTCTTTCACGGGAGGAGGCCCGTCCTTGCAGTAGGACGAATAGGCTGTTATGATGAATAATAATGTGAATCCTTTGAGATAGGTTAATAGAGTACTTTAAAATTAAACTTATAAATAAATAAGTTTGTGTTTGAGTGTGTGAAAGTGGGTGTGAGTGTGCGCGTGGAGGCGTATGAATAAATCATAGAAAAACGCTCTTCTGTATACTTGTATGATTGTGTGCGTGCATATTCCTGTACTTGAGTGTGAATGTCATTGTCAGTGTGACTGATTTTACAGGTTAAAAATGTATAATGAATGACCATATTTTTGACGACCTCTGTGGCGTAGTGGTTATATAACATGACTGCTACGCAGAGGTCTCGGGTTCGATTCCCGCTCAATGCAAATATTTGTGTGCATGAACATGATTATTTGCATTGGTCTGAGTGTTTCTATGTACCTATATGTAAGTATTTACAAAAAAAGTATTATGTATAAGTACTAATATCTGTTGTTCCCGCTCAATGCAAATATTTGTGTGCATGAACATGATTATTTGCACTGGTCTGAGTGTTTCTATGTATATGTAAGTATTTACAAAAAAAGTATATGTATAAGTACTAATATCTGTTGTTCTGTTACCCATAACACAAGCAGGTTAAGCCTAGCTTATTTTGGGAATAGAATATGACGCTGTGTAGATATGTCCGTGAATATTTTTTTTATTTTATATACAAGCCTGAAAAAAGATGAAAAAATAAAATATTAGAAGATAATAAAACTAGAAACAAAATAAGTAACCATAAATATATCATATCTTACTGACACCTTCATAATAAACTGTCAAGACTTCCTACAAGTGTAAGTTAATTTGCGACAAAAAATGTCTTGAGTAGCCGAACAACGTAGGTCGCATTATTAAATCGGTTCTTCCGACATCGACGTCACTACGTGTGTCGAATACTTACACTTAGGACACGTCCTGACTTAGCAAATTGATTCTGACAAATAGTTAATTTGTTACCTATGAAGATTCTGTACTAATACTGGTTGGTGATGGACTGACTGCAATAATAGCGTATAGAAGGTTGTGTTCTCTATTAAAAAAATAGGAATCATCATTAAATTAAACAATCAAAGTAAAATTTCAAGATAAAATAATCATACCTGAGACGGTAAAACACAAAAAAAATCATGTCGACCAATCATCGACCAAGTTATCCATAGTCTATGGCGGCGCGTAATCCTATAAGACACGAACGCAGGATAATAAAGTAGTTATTTTTGTCCAGTATGGATATTTCCTTAATACATAAATGTACAGTTGGAGTATAATTTGAGTTATCTATTACCAGTGCTACCTGACTTGAGTAATGAACTAGTGAGTCCAAAAAAATAATCTTAAACAGAGCAGAGGTACGGATAAGAAGCAAGACAAACTGCACCGGCGCGGTGCGGTGGCAAAGTAGTCGTTTATTGGGCTGCTTATGTGTGTACCTAACAAACATTATCAAAAAAAAAAAAACTTTCTGTTGATCCTTTTTATGGAATTGATTAGAAATACTACTTTAGTATTTGAGCCTTCTCAAGATTACTCACCAACTTTCAGATTTAGCAAAACATTTCTGCTCACCAAGAGATGCTTTTAAAAGTTTCTAAGCAAACTACTCGTTGTTAATGCTTCTTATACCTTGTGTTATATGTTGCCACAAAATTAACGACTTATTAGATATATTGGATCATTTTAAGATACTTACGTGGCTTTTAACTTTATTTTAGCTTAACCAAATAGTAAAACAAGACTAACTTTATACTCACAATCCTTAACTCCGTGCGTTTCAATGGGTTTTATGGGGAAAAGATTTGCATGGAGACTGTTAAAATTAATTAGGTACAAGTGGAGTGGAAAAAAGAAGGAAATCTTTTTCTCGTAAAGATAATATTCACGCATAGTCCCTTAGTCGGTTTTTACGACACCCAAGGGATGAGATGGGGTGGTGGCATATTGTTTTCTTACTCCGTCTCCACACGTAGAGATATAGTATAGTATAGTATAATAATTATACATAATATTGTAATATGCTTATACTTTTGGTACCAAATAAAGAACAATTTATTTCTGTTTATAAACAAAAACAAAAGCTTTTCAACCCACTATACTTAACTATTGTCATCAAAAGGATTAGTAAGATAAACATTGATTGTAATTAATTACTTTTCTGTCCACTATTAATGTTTAACGAGGGATTTTGTGATAATCTAGGATTACGATAGCTCATTATACCTTCGAGGTTTATTTTTTTATTTTATTTTGGATTCTTGGGTTCTTTACTTCTTTTTATTGTAGGGATATTATGGGTTCTTTTTGTTTTATTTTCTATTCATTTTAGAAGAACCAAGTAATAATTAATGTATAAACAGGTATATGAACTACAATGTAACACGGTGTTCAATTTTTCTGGTATTTTTTCTTATTAAATTCTGTTAAAATTAAATGTCAGGTACCTTAACCGAAGAGTTACAATTCATTCTCAAGACTAAAGAACTAGAAAACAGAAACTAAGTAACAAAACACAGCTTGGTGTTAAAAATGTTGTCTCTTTCTTAGTAAATATGTACCTATGCATAAACTTTATGGAACATTTTGTTACAAGAAAAGGTAAGTCATATCTTTTAGATTGTGAGACAACGGTTCCTTTGAGAACTTTAAGTTTGTAGGGGTTGTAATGAATATATAGTGCATTATAACCTAGACTATTAATTAACTGTGTAACAATTTAGTGCAGTGACGGAGTAACAATACAATATGTCACCACCCTATCTCAACCCATGGGTGTCGTAAAAATCGACTAAGGGACTATCCCTGAATATTATCTTTACGTAATAAAAAGAAGGAAAACTTGAAATTAAACCCTATACCAATCCGTCTGGCCAGCGTGGTATTAGTAGGCCAAGTATCCCTCCGTCACGGGAGGAGGCCCGTTCCTGCAGTGGGACATTAATGGGCTGTTATGATCATGATGATGATATGATATAATTGATGACTTCTGTTCTCAACTCTATCTTAACGTATCGCAAATAAAAATGAATGTAGGTTTAATTCGAGCTTGGGAACTCTCGTAAGGCGTAGTGTAAGGTGTATGAAAGCAGGAGCTTACACTACTGATTTACTGATAGCTCAAACTTTATTAAAAAATAAATATTTAAGTTCCGCAGAAAATAATAAAAATCATGAAAAAACCACCTACCTAAAAAAACTTTGTCAGTAACGGCTAGTTTCATAATAAAAGCAACCTAAACTTCTAAGACATCGATATGTCGCAGGGAAATGAGGAAACCAGGGATTTCACGAAATCACTAGGGATATCACGAAATCCCGGTAAATGTCGAAAATGCCTTGCACTTCGGCGGCCGCTGCTGCGGCACGCTCGCTGCGCTCGCTCGCCTCGTACATTATGGTCAAAGTACTAACCTAACCTAACCTATAGAAGTTGGAATCCTTGTGTTTTTTAATCTACAAACAAAAATATAAGCATTTCTTTTCTAGTACAAACGGGATTTCGTCATATCCCTAGTGATTTCGTGAAATCCCTGGTTTCCTCATTTCCCTGCGACAGATACATAACAAAAACAATGTTCTTAAATCATCTTTCTTTAGCTTGTACAATCTTTCATGTTTCCCTTGTATTCACAACACAAACATTTATTTTGGAAAAGGCCCAAATCCCTTATTTATGTTCTGTAAGGATATCGGGTCAGAATTAAGTGGATTTGAATAATCTTAAATCGATTCAGTATTTCATTTTGTTATTTGATCGTGTATTTTGAAGATAAAGGGAAATTGTCTAACCTACTTAGTTAATGTAATTTAGCTTAAAATATTCACACATTGCCATATACCTAATAGTCGCAAACTAATAAGCAGCACACTGTTTGGATTGGATGAAGGTTAATTAAGCTGGCACCAACCTAAACCACCTATCGCTGAAACAACCTACAGATCGATACTCTTTGTATTTTGTAATAAGTATTGTTACTTTGTTTTCCTAGAAACAATAAATACATATTATACATAGAAAACACCCAGACCAATGCAAACAAAGATTGGCATTGAGCGGGAATCGAACCCGAGACCTATGCGTAGCAGTCATGTTGTATAACCACTATGCCACAGAGGTCATTAAATAAGTACGTTACTTCGCTAAATACGGATTGATACTTTTTGTTTTGTGTAAAAAGTATTGCTACTTTGTTTTCCTAGAGATAAAATACCAATTACCACTCATAATTTAAATATAATTAAAATTACACGTAAGCCGGTCTTACAGTGATTGCTAGAATTTTTAATTAAAACACAATTAATCTGATTAAATCTCAAAACAATTTTAATGCATATCTACCATAAAAACTCATGTAGGTTCGGACAATTTATGTTTTCCCGAAAGTCCAGTAATGTGGAAAATTAAGTATTGCTTACTAATCGTTGGTCGGCGAAAAAAACGCGTATGTTTTTAAACATATTTCATTACTGCTCCACTCCTATTATTCATAGCGTGATACTATGTAGCCTATAACACTCCCATAAAATGGACTATTCAACACAGAAAGAATTATTATTATCATTAGAGGGTGTAATCTCTGGATCATTAGATCCGGAGATTACCCCCTACAACGTCACAAACACACAAACTTTACCTCTTTATAATTTTAGTATAGATGTTACAGCCAACGTAATAAATATGAAATTATACATAATAACTAGCCATTATGTATAAGGGCTACTCAATTTTGATAAAGTGATAAATGTCGCAGAATTAATCACATTAACTAGCCATTATATATGTTATAGCCAAAACTCATAAGTGGTTTTGACTAGTTTTTTCAGTCAAAAGTGGTTTTGACCATCGATATTACTCAAAACTCATTGAAATTTTCCCTTTTAACTGGCAAAAATACAATATTAAGGCAAAAGTTAGAAACTGTTGGTTAGGTTAGGTTAGCATGGTGACCAAAGGACGCACGAGCCGAGCGAGCGAAGCGAGCGTGCCGCGGCAGCTCTTTTAATTACCTTACCAAAATATAATTTAACAAATAAGTTTCATTAAACTTTAAACATTAAGCAGACTACAGGTTTACGCACATTCAATGGCCCTTAAGTTATCAAGTGGGCGGTGTTACTAATTTGATTGCAGCCCGTGTTCGGTGCATATCTGGTGCAAACCACATCTAATGCTCTCATAATATTAACACAGCTAGGAATGTTCACAGAATGTTACTAATTGAACGCCTACACCAATTTCCCGATGAGGTATCCGTGTACTGTCCTATATGTTGTGATGCTATACAAATATTTACTTTGCTGGTCAGGCTAATGTATGTTATTATTGGATTCTTGTGGTAAGACGGCAGTCTGAGATAATTATAATATACTCGTAACTCACACATTCGCATAACGCTCGGCGCTTGTACACGCTCTGAAAATTTGCCGTGTCTACGCCAGACAAGACAAATCTTCGTGTAGACGTCAAGAATTTTGTCTTTTTCGTACACGAAAACTTTTCTTGTCTTCCGCAGACAAGACAATTCGGAACGTGTACACGCCAGGATTTTTTTCGTACAGTCGTCAGACGGGCGTAGGGCGCGCAATTAATAACAAGTGTGATAATCAGTGTGAGTTTCCTTTAGTAAAAATGTTAGCTAGAAAGCAAACAAGTATGATACCCTACTACACCGCTCCTACAAAAACCATGTCGACCAATCATCGACCAAGTTATCCATAGTCTATGGCGGCGCGTAATCCTATAAGACACGAACGCAGGATAATAAAGTACTTAGTTATTTTTGTCCAGTATGGATAATTCCTTAATACATAAATGTACAGTTGGAGTATAATTTGAGTTATCTATTACCAGTGCTACCTGACTTGAGTAATGAACTAGTGAGTCCAAAAAAATAATCTTAAACAGAGCAGAGGTACGGATGACAAGCAAGACAAACTACACAGGCGCGGTGCGGTGGCAACGTAGTCGTTTATTGGGCTGCTTATGTGTGTACCTAACAAACATTATCAAAAAAAAAAAAACTTTCTGTTGATCCTCTTTATGGAGTTGATTAGAAATACTACTTTAGTATTTGAGTCTTCTCAACATTACTCACCAACTTTCAGATTTAGCAAAACATTTCTGCTCACCAAGAGATGCTTTTAAAAGTTTCTAAGCAAACTACTCGTTGTTAATGCTTCTTATACCTTGTGTTATATGTTGCCACAAAATTAACGACTTATTAGATATATTGGATCATTTTAAGATACTTACGTGGCTTTTAACTTTATTTTAGCTTAACCAAATAGTAAAACAAGACTAACTTTATACTCACAATCCTTAACTCCGTGCGTTTCAATGGGTTTTATGGGGAAAAGATTTGCATGGAGACTGTTATAATTAATTAGGTACAAGTGGTGTGGAAAAAAGAAGGAAATCTTTTTTTCGTAAAGATAATATTTACGCATAGTCCCTTAGTCGGTTTTTACGACACCCAAGGGATGAGATGGGGTGGTGGCATATTGTTTTCTTACTCCGTCTCCACACGTAGAGATATAGTATAGTATAGTATAATAATTATACATAATATTGTAATATGCTTATACTTTTGGTACCAAATAAAGAACAATTTATTTCTGTTTATAAACAAAAACAAAAGCTTTTCAACCCACTATACTTAACTATTGTCATCAAAAGGATTAAGTAAGATAAACATTGATTGTAATTAATTACTTTTGTGTTCACTATTAATGTTTAACGAGGGATTTTGTGATAATCTAGGATTACGATAGCTCATTATATTTTCTTGGGGTCTTTAGTCCTCTTTATTCTGTGGATATTATGGGTTCTTTTTGTTTTATTTTCTATTTATTTTAGAAAAACAAAGTAATAATGTATAAGCAGGTATATGAACTACAATGTAACGCGTTGTTCAATTCTTTGTTTAGGCCTTTAATTTAATCCTTAGAATTTTATAAGAAGAAATACCAGTGTATTTCTTCTTATAAAATTCTGATAAAATTAAATGTCAGGTATCGTAACCGAAGCACTTACAATTCATTCTCAAGACTAAAGAACTAGAAAATAGAAACAAAGTAACAAAACACAGCTTGATGTTAAAAATGTTGTCTCTTCCTTGTAAATGTGTACCTATCTTCGTCATCTATATAAGTACCTAAGTATCATTAATTATAAGTACATAAATAAGTAAAATAAAGTTATTTTTTCTAACGCACGGCACCAGGTAGATTATCACCTAATGAGGGGAAAACTAGAAATCTTTATCAGGCACCAGAGATGTGCGAGGATGTGTTACGAGGAATGTGTTCGCAACGCATCCTCGCACCACACATGAATACGCATTTTCTCATCTCCGCTACACCTCTCGTACGACACATTTTCTCGCTCACCTCTGTTGGAAAAGCAGCCTTAATGGTTGACGGTCATCCACTGTGCGATTTTCAAAAAACTTCCTACCGCGAACAACTGTTTTGTGAAACAAGCTAGCTGCGCGATATTTCCGGACTGTTCAGACTTGGGGAGCTTCAAGAAACGAGTATACTCCCTTTTTAAAGGTCGGCAACGCATCTGTGATTCCTCTGTTGCGGGTGTCCATGGGCGGCGGCGATCACTTACCATCAGGTGACCTGCTGGCTCGTTTGCCTCCCATTACATAAAAAACATCATCACAAAATAAGCCTTAGGTACCTTTTTGATAGTATTGAAATTTGACCGCATCGAAACTCAACCTGAAATGGAATTTAGTATATTATTTCATATAAAAGCAACCTAAACTACTAAGACATCCATACATAACAAAAACAATGTTCTTAAATCATCTTTCCTTAGCTTATACAAACTTTCATGTTTCCCTTGTATTCACAACACAAACATTTATTTTGGAAAAGGCCCAAATCCCTTATTTATGTTCTGTAAGGATATCGGGTCAGAATTAAGTGGATTTGAATAATCTTAAATCGATTCGTATTTCATTTGTTATTTGATCGTGTATTTTGAAGATAAAGGGAAATTGTCTAACCTACTAAGTTAATGTAATATAGGTTAAAATATTCACAAATTGCCATATAATAGTTGCAAACTAATAAGCAGCACACTGCTTGGATTGGATGAAGGTTAATTAAGCTGGCACCAACCTAAACCACCTATCGCTGAAACAACCTACAGATCGATACTCTTTGTATTTTGTAATAAGTATTGTTACTTTGTTTTCCTAGAAACAATAAATACATATTATACATAGAAAACACCCAGACCAATGCAAACAAAGATTTGCATTGAGCGGGAATCGAACCCGAGACCTATGCGTAGCAGTCATGTTATATCACCACTACGCCACAGAGGTCGTCAAATAAGAACGTTACTTCGCTAAATACGGATTGATACTCTTTGTTTTTAAAAACTTTGTTTGTAAAAAGTATTGCTACTTTGTTTTCCTAGAGATAAAATACCAATTACGACTCATAATTTAAATATAATTAAAATGACACGTAAGCCGGTCTTACAGTGATTGCTAAAATTTTTAATTAAAACACAATTAATCTGATTAAATCTCAAAACAATTTTAATGCATATCTACCATAAAAACTCATGTAGGTTCGGACAATTTATGTTTTCCCGAAAGTCCAGTAATGTGGAAAATTAAGTATTGCTTACTAATCGTTGGTCGGCGAAAAAAACGCGTATGTTTTTAAACATATTTCATTACTGCTCCACTCCTATTATTCATAGCGTGATACTATGTAGCCTATGACACTCCCATAAAATGGACTATTCAACACAGAAAGAATTATTATTATCATTAGAGGGGGTAATCTCTGGATCATTAGATCCGGAGATTACCCCCTACAACGTCACAAACACACAAACTTTACCTCTTTATAATATTAGTATAGATGTTACAGCCAACGTAATAAATATGAAATTATACATAATAACTAGCCATTATGTATATGGGCTACTCAATTTTGATAAAGTGATAAATGTCGCAGAATTAATCACATTAACTAGCCATTATATATGTTATAGCCAAAACTCATAAGTGGTTTTGACTAGTTTTTTCAGTCAAAAGTGGTTTTGACCATCGATATTACTCAAAACTCATTGAAATTTTCCCTTTTAACTGGCAAAAATACAATATTAAGGCAAAAGTTAGAAACAGTTGGTTAGGTTAGGTTAGCATGGTGGCCAAAGGACGCACGAGCCGAGCGAGCGAAGCGAGCGTGCCGCGGCAGCTCTTTTAATTACCTTACCAAAATATAATTTAACAAATAAGTTTCATTAAACTTTAAACATTAAGCAGACTACAGGTTTACGCACATTCAATGGCCCTTAAGTTATCAAGTGGGCGGTGCTACTAATTTGATTGCAGCCCGTGTTCGGTGCATATCTGGTGCAAACCACATCTAATGCTCTCATAATATTAACACAGCTAGGAATGTTCACAGAATGTTACTAATTGAACGCCTACACCAATTTCCCGATGAGGTATCCGTGTACTGTCCTATATGTGATGCTATACAAATATTTACTTTGCTGGTCAGGCTAATGTATGTTGTTATTGGATTCTTGTGGTTGGGCAGTCTGAGATAATTATAATATACTCGTAACTCACACATTCGCATAACGCTCGGCGCTTGTACACGCTCAGAAAATTTGCCATGTCTACGCCAGACAAGACAAATCTTCGTGTAGACGTCAAGAATTTTGTCTTTTTCGTACACGAAAACTTTTCTTGTCTTCCGCAGACAAGACAATTCGGAACGTGTACACGCCAGGATTTTTTTCGTACAGTCGTCAGACGGGCGTAGAGCGCGCAATTAATAACAAGTGTGATAATCAGTGTGAGTTTCCTTTAGTAAAAATGTTAGCTAGAAAGCAAACAAGTATGATACCCTACTACACCGCTCCCCGCCCCTCCGCAACAACGTTCGCCGTGTCTTGTCTTGCGCAGACAAGAAAATTTTCTTATGCATCGCCGGCGCTGTGTACACAGGTCGTGCTTAGAAACGACACGAATTCTTGCGTAGGCCCGGCGATTTTTCTTACCGTGTACAAGCGCCGTTAGTCTCTAACTATAGTTCTAGACAACTATAGATATCAGAACATACACCGGATAATCGTTATTATATATTTTTTTTTGTTAATACATATTATTATGGAAATCTCTCAGACTAAATGCATACATGGGTATGAACACAAGGATTTGTATGCATGGGAATCGAATCTTAGACCTCTGCTGAGCAGCTATAGCGTATAACCAGATCGAGATTAAGTTCAAACACTTGTATCACTTGTTTTACTAGTTTTAGTTAGTGAAATTATAAGAATTAACAGCTTATCTATTGTCTAGAGTAGGCAACGGCTTGGCTATAGGTACTCTGTCAACATACTTGAACAGCGATTACCACAATGTTTAATATGGTTTAACATTTAATTCATAAAACAGCTCAGTTAAATTTTATAAAACAGCTAGACTATTAGACTAATATAAGTATAATTAGAAATGCTATTTAAATTTGCGTTTAAACAAGAAAGTTCATTGTAAATTTATACAAGCAACTAAGTTTAAATGACCAATTTCAATCTATATTTACATCTAGATCTTTGATGGTATCTAACAAACGAGAGTTTGCTGACTGGGCAACGGTTGGAATTAATCTAAGTAGAATAAAACTATATGAATTATATGCACAGAAGCAGAGTAATACTTCAGAAGAGTTTCATAGGTATGTTAGGAATTATTCAAAGATTTTTAAAAAAGTGTGCATTCAGGCAAAATCTTTTTATATTAGGTCGAAGATAACATCAAGTCATAACAAAATCAAAGCAACTTGGAATGTTATCAATGCTGAAACAGGAAGACTCCGCTCCAAGGTTACTGAATTTAAACTGAGCATTGGTGGAAATATAATTACAAAGGAACCAGAGGTAGCACACCAATTTGAGACCTTCTTTACTAGTGCTCCAATTCTCTTGACAAAAACACTTGGTTCTTCTACCTCCCTATCAGAAAATTTGTTGAAAGCAAATGTAGCTAGATTTGATGAAGTATTTATATTTAGGCATGTTAGCGCACAAGATATTCGTAGAGTGCTTAAAGAAATCAATCCCAAGAAAACTAAAGACATTTGGGGGATTTCTGTACCTATTGTTAAATCTATAATTGAAGTTATTATACCTCAGCTTGTTGTTATATTTAATAGTTGTTTAGATTGTGGAGTGTTTCCTGATTTAATGAAAATTAGTAAAGTGATTCCTTTGTTTAAATCAGGTAGTTCATTAGATCCCTCCAATTTTAGGCCAATATCTGTTCTACCAATATTAAGTAAAGTGTTTGAAAAACTTATTTTAAATCAACTACTCAAACACTTTCATGATCGCAATCTGTTACATAACAAACAATTCGGTTTCACTAAAAGCCGATCGACAACTGATGCGGGTGTAGCCCTGATAGAAAACATATTTGAAGCCTGGGAGGAGTCGCATGATGCGTACGGCGTATTTTGTGACTTATCCAAGGCGTTTGATTGCGTTTTACATAACACATTAATAATGAAACTTTACCACTACGGTGTAAGGGATGTGGCACTCAATTTAATTTCATCCTACCTTAGTGGCCGGGTGCATAGTGTAGATATAAATGGAATACGTTCCCCTGGATCAATTGTAGACATAGGGGTACCCCAGGGATCCATATTAGGGCCTTTTTTATTTTTGGTTTACATAAATGACTTACCATATATGGTAAGGGACAATCATGGTATAGTATTGTTTGCAGATGACACATCCTTAATATTTAAGGTTAAGAGACAGCAATCTAATATTGACGATGTGAACAATGCTCTTGATAGAATAGTCAATTGGTTTAGTACAAACAATTTGCTACTTAATAGATTAAAAACAAAGTTAGTTAGATTTACACTTCCCAATGTAAGGCAGGCTAAAACTATAGTTAAAGTAAACAATGAGGAAATTGAATTAGTAGATAAGACAGTATTTCTGGGCATAACTTTAGACGCTAAGCTTCAATGGGGCCCACATGTGGAAGCTCTGTCCAACAAACTTAGTTCTGCCGCCTACGCGGTTAAGAAAATTCGCGCATATACGGACGTTGAGACTGCCCGCCTAGTCTACTTCAGCTATTTTCACAGTATAATGTCTTATGGCATACTATTGTGGGGATGTGCTGCTGATATTGAGACCATCTTTATATTGCAGAAAAGAGCTGTCAGAGCTATTTACAAAATGGGACCCAGAGAATCACTTAGGGAGAAATTTAAAGAAATAGGTATTTTAACTGTCTATGCACAATATATTTACGAAAATCTGCTTTATGTTCATAAAAATCGTGATAAATTTCATAAAAATAGCGATTTTCATAATCTTAATTTGAGAAATAAAGATGACTTAGCTGTGCCCAGCAGCAGACTCCGAAAAATAGGTAGGTCGTTCTGTAGCACGTGTGTACGCTTTTATAATAAACTACCAAAAGATGTTTGTAACATGTCCATTAATAAGTTCAAGAATTATATCAAGCCTAAATTGTGCAAAAAAGCTTACTATGATACATCTAGTTACCTTAATGATAAGAACCCATGGATATGATGATGCTCCTAGTCGTAAGATTACAATATAAGTTTTAGAGTAATATAATGTACCTCTAAAAATAATGTACCTTTATGAATTAAGACTCGCGGAAAATTACTTTGGTCGATGTTAAATGGAGGCGTCCCTCTGCCATTTTTATCTTATTTCTTTTTTGTTGATATTATTGTCAGGACTCGTCATGCTCACTAAAATGTCATTGCTTGTGGTGGCGTGGGGGCCGGGTCAATCCCTTCCCTACAATATGGCGAGGGGGTTGATGGCTGACCTCTGTGTTATACTCGTGAACGGGTGCTACTTGGGGTGACTGGTCGACCTTGACATTAATCAATTTACATTTTGGTTCACTTCTAATAATTTACCTAAAGGGTTATTTGGCTGAGCGACGTCTTTATTACTGAATTGTTTATGGATGTGATTTGGTGCTCCCACTTTTATGTACTACCTGCATGACGCTACCTTTATCATTTTATAATAAAATCCTTCGTTGTATGGATATGTATGGTATACAATGGTTGCAGCGCCTGATTACAGTTATCTACAATGTAAAAAAATTGACGTCAAGAAAATGCAGCAGTAGAGTTTGTTTCGCCGCTTCTTCTCTACTAGCGCTTTGGAGGCGGTGGTAAAGTTTGCTAAACTTTTACATGTATTTAAACTTAGATTAAGTAGTTTAAAGGACGTCAAGAAATATATAATGAGAATTGTATTTATCTTGATTAAAGCGTTTTTGACTTTGACTTTGACTAAGTAATTGGTTAGTTAAAAAGTTAGTTTTACTAACTAATTTGTTATAGAAACTAATTCTATAATAGTGTAAGCAATAGTTTTAGTGTTAAATTTTAATACGTTTTCTTAGAATGTGTACTCTGGATAACTATTTTCTTTATTAATAGCTTTATAAACTTTTGTGTTTGGTAAAACTTTTTGATGTTTTAATAAGAAATTTTAATACTGATAATAGGTTTTGAACGCGTATTTATTAGAACTTTTTACTTTGCTTCATTTTTAGGATTTTAACCTATGTTTAACCTTTTGATACAGGTTCAAGATGTATTACATTACAATATCATTTAGGTTTTTTTAGCGAAGAAACTATTTTTTAAAGTATCTAAACTATAAAACGAATATTTTTTCTTTAATTTGTTAATACATATAATAACCCAATGCATCTCAATGTGTCTAATTCTAATTTAGGTCTCTATCACCATGACTCACATCGCTACATCAAAACTAGAAATTAAACCCTATACCAATCCGTTTGCCCAGCGTGGTATTAGTAGGCCAAGTATCCCTCCGTCACGAGAGGAGGCTCGTCCCTGCAGTGGGATATTAATGGGCTGTTATGATGATGATGATACCTATGTTACGTGCCTCCTATCTGTTCAATATCAAAGTAAAACTTAAAGGAACAATGTTGTACAAGACACTGTGTGTACATAGACATATTGTCGGACGTAATATCTCAACTTTAATCTCAACTGCGTACAGTGAACAAAGCCTTATAACAAGAATAACAAGATGAATACAATGGCCTTCCTTTCATATTTTACTGAAATAATTTGAAAAAAATCTTTTATGGATCACTTTGCAGTTTATACCGTATTCATCCTTACTTGATTTATTTAGTAAACAAACACCACATATTGCAAATTCACTAGTTTTTACATCAATCGCACACTTTGATATGGATGAAAATTTCTGGAAAGTAGCATTAAACGTTTATGCAATAGAAAACACGTAAATCACTTTGATTTATCCACTATTTTTCGTAAATTTTAAATAAATGTATTTTTTTCCAACATAAAATTTCACAGATAAAATTATTTTTACGATTTGACATTTGTAGATTATAGAATTTTGTCCTTGATTCCTATACATTTTTCAAAGATTAAAGACTAAAGTCTTTAGTCTGTGGTTGACACGACGCCATATATGTTTACGTTTTAGAGCAAGTCTGTTTAAATAGACAGTACATCGTTTAATGGCTTGATAGAAAAGAGGTATGCGAATGCTGTGTTTAAGGAAGCGGGTTCGGATTCCATTATCATAACAGCCCATTAATGTCCCACTGCAGGGACGGGCCTCCTCCCGTGACGGTTACTTGGCCCACTAATACCACCCTGACCAGACGGATTGGTATAGGGTTTAATTTCAAGTTTTCCTTCTTTTTACTTCGTAAAGATAATATTTCGGGTTAGTCCCTTAGTCGGTTTTTACGACACCCATGGTATAAGATGGGGTGGTGACATATTGTATTCTTACTTCGTCACCACACGAATTGATAATGCGTTCCGCAAATTATTGTCTTGATTGTTTGTGTTTTTTCGCAACCAAGCCATCATTTGACATGCCTGTAAAAGTTTGCGACGTAGGACTCGAGGCCCCGTTTTTTTTCGTGAATGAATGGAGTTTTACCACCCTGTCTCATCCCATTATTGGCCGGCTACAAGGCGTCCGTCAAAGGCAGAATAATACATTGTCTACTGTGTGTTAATTTCTTTTTGGATTTCCTAGGGAGTACGACATACGCAATTTTCCTTAGTTGGTTTTTACGACACCCAAATAATGAGATAGGATTGTGTGAGCCAAGAAGTCACTTTTTCTTAAAGCGTTAACAGCAAAAATGTAATTTCAAAGTCGGGTAAACTGTAAATTGAAAAAATGAGGAACATTATAACAAGTTTACTAAACCCGAGGAGAAAATGAGTATCAAGTTATTTTTAAAATTTGTTTGCTGAACGCTAACTAAAATTACTTTCCGGGTATAAAATTAGAACACATTTTACTTACATTTAATTTTATAAAGTGTTTAAAAATAACTAAAACTATTGACAGATGTGTGTATCCGTGTGGTGGCGGAGTAAGAATACAATATGTCACCACCCCATCTCATCCCATGAGTGTCGTAAAAACCGACTAAGGGACTATCTGTAAATATTATCTTTACGTAATAAAAAAAAGGAAAACTTGAAATTAAACCCTATACCAATCCGTTTGGCCAGCGTGGTATTAGTAGGCCAAGTATCCCTCCGTCACTGGAGGAGGCCCGTCCCTTTTTCACGTTCAATTTCACGTTTGCGACCGATTCTGTAGTAAAAATTTCATCATCATATAAGCCAATCGATGTCCACTGCTAGACATAGGCCTCCTCAAAATATTGCCACCTTGTGCGGTCCTGTGCCTCATTAATTTACTTAGCCAAAAGCTATACACAAATTCCATGGCTATTCATGAATGATTAAGTATTCACTGGAGGAAGAAGCGTCTTTTACTATGTAAAGGAAAATTCTTTCCTACAGATACCACGCTTTTTTGGTGAATTTATTTTTAGTTTATTTCTTAATATTACCGCAGTGACCACAGTCCTCTCAGAGGTCTCTAGTTAATTTCCCACTCCAGAGACCTCTGTGTGTCTTTCCAGCCAGGTGACGTCTACTGTTGGACATATGCCTCCACTTAACGCGATCCTGTGCCTCCCTCATCCATCATTTCCCCGCGCCGCCCTAACTACGAGGGTCGTAGGTCGTCACCGTGGAATTTCATATTAATGGTTCATCATAATTAGCAACGTAATGATTTAAAAAGTTTTTATTAAAAAGTTGGTAATTACAGTTTAATTGTTTTAATTTATGTGTACGCCTGGGGTCAAATTTTCGTGCACTCTGTTATATTAATTTAATGAGGGGTTTTAATTAAAATAATTTTAATAACTTTTAACAAATTAAAATGAAATAAAAAGCGTCGCGGTTGTATGTTATTGATACTTATTGCCGCCAGTCAATTTATCAGCATTTACAAGTACCTACTAGCATTAACAAATGCAATCAATCCTAATATTCATGATTCTGATATTCATGTAAACAATTTGTTGCTGCAGGAATCGAACCCTAGGACAACCACGGACACGTAGGGGACTCTTACTCTTGCCTACTTGAAACTTTCTGGTCACATTATAAGTTTTCATGAACGAAGAATAATACTTATAGGACCTTAACAGTATGGATCAATACTAATAATTATTGTCTTAAACAATAGATTGTGAGCAGAGGGTAACAAAAATGGAGGTCGATTCCTACGCAGCACAAGTCATTATGTGATCCACAAATTATTGTCCTGAGTCTTGGTTTGTTTTGTGTAAGTTAAGTTGATGTTTGTAAAGACGCTGCGTAATTGACGACCTCTGTGGCGTAGTGGTTATATTACATGGCTGCTACGCAGAGGTCTCGAGTTCGATTCCCGCTCAATGCAAATCTTTGTATGCATGAACATGATTGGCAGGCATTGGTCTAAGTGTCTATGTATAATATGTATGTATTTACAAAAAGAAAAGTATATAAGTACTAATATCCGTTGTTCTGTTACCCATAACACAAGCAGGTTAAGCCTAGCTTACTTTGGGAACAGATGGCGCTGTGTAGAGATGTCCATAAATATTTATCTATTTAACTGCCTCTGTGGCCAAGCTGCGACACACCCTTATCGGGCGTTATCCCTTGTGCGGGAGTCTTCCTTTCATAAAAAGATAAAGTTAAAGTCTAGTTTAGTAACTAGAATGTGTGATTGAACAGTCTAGAGTGTTTTTAAAAAGATTTTTTATATTTTTTTTAAAAGCTGGTGTGTTTGATTATAGACAGAAGTATATCTACGTGGTTTATAAAACCCCAAGATCAATGTTTGTAAAGAGTGTGGTCAACCAACCTAAGTAGAAAATTTTACACATTATTGTAATTTTGAGCAATGAATTTTAGCTAGCATATTATATTTTAAAACCGCATACAAATAGGTACGTGAACACAACCGCAGCTAAACATTCAACAGGTTTATTTAATTTTCATGTACAAGAATATTATTGAATACGACGACTGGTTTAATTACAAACTTAATTACCAATAATATAAGTTACATTTGCTACTATTTACAGAAATCAAGCGAAATGCTAGTTCTAGCATTTCGCTTTATTTCTTTTTAATAAGTCATGTTAATAAGTATTGTTAAGTTAGGTTGTACAATTTTCTAGATAACACTTACCTATACAACAAAAGTAGGGAAACTTGACAGTAATCCTATTGGTACCAATCCGAAAGCAATAAGTTTATTTATTACTAGCTGTGCCCGCAACTTCGTTCGCGTGATGGGTGTTACTTACTTCGCAATTCGATTTAATACTGAAAAATCGTTTTTAAACCTTATAACGAACGAAAATACTACGAACAAATTAAGATATAACGAACGAACCAAAACCTTTTTAAAATCAGACCTTTACAAAGACAGATCTTTAGAGACTGCTTCAAAACTCGTATTGAAAGACATAAGCAAAAGTCATTCTTTCAAGGAAAATCTTATAGATTCATATCCATTAATAAGATATTATTATAATGAATTTGCATGATTTAAAATATGTTTTTATGTTTTTCACTTAGGTATGTATATATGTAGATGATTTATTTTACTTAGAATAATTTAGCTTTCTACTGATGACTTACCAAGCTTCATTTTAATTTAATTTATTTTTTTGTTTTAGTAATAGAAATCAGACTAACTTTTGTATTTTCAGTTTTTATTAGGGACCGGGCATTTTTCTTTTTTATACTTTTATTCTCTCCACCTTGACGTTGGCAGAATCATCGGGGAACGATGGGGGCCATTGAATTAAAAAAACAGAACAGAAGGAAAATCTTAACACCGCGATACTGAAAATAACGTCACAGGCACAATGCCATAATTATGTTGTCAAATTTGTAAGTTAGGATAAATGACATCGCTTATTTCATTATAACAGCCCATTAATGTCCCACTGAAAGTACTCCTGTGATGGAGGGATACTTGGCCTACTAATACCACGCTAGCTAGTCGGATTGGTATAGGGTTTGATTTCAAGTTTTCCTTCATTTTTATTACGTAAAAATAATATTCACCGATAGTCCCTTAGTCGGTTTTTACGCCACCCATGGGATGAGATGGGGAGGTGACATATTGTATTATTACTCCGTCACCACACCAATAATTGCTAATTTATTATGAATGAATACATTTTTTGCACTCCACGTTATGGCAGAATTAATTGCCTCTGTGGCGCGGCGGTCGCATTACCTGGCTGGCGTGCATGTGGTCGCGGGTTCGATTCCTAGGAAGGAAAATTCTTTGTGTGATCTACAAACTATTGTCCTTAGTCTGGATTTTCTTTGTGTCCGTTAAATTGATTTTTTTAAAGGGCCCCGCTAGTGTAGGATTTTTTTTTTTTTAAATCTCATTTATTTAAAAATAGCCATACATCATATAGATTAAGTCGGCTAGAGTAGGATTTGTCTTTTATAAAAAAATAATGCTGAAACAAATTTATTGCAACACCTTTTATATACCATATTCTAGCAAAAAATGATTGATTTAGACTGGACTAAGTATATTATTATCTATAGATAAACTGCGTGCAGTATTTTTGAATGACTTTAAAAATAAACACAAACACATTGAACAATAATTTAATGTTTTGTGATTGTATTTCTAATTGTCGGTTTTGTATTTTTTAAATGTTGACAAATAGCAATAATGCGTAAAATGATAAATTAAAATTAATTACATTTTTTTTAGTGTAGTAGTTACGTGGAACAGTAACTACTACAGTTTAAACTAAATTATTACTAAAAGAATAATTGATATTTTAGATTAATAGCTCACTAATACAATTTATAATTAATTAAATTGCGTTTCATTTACGAAAAACACAAAAAAGTAACAATCAAGTAAACTTATAATTGATTTAATTGAATAAGACTTATAATTGATATAACACATATGATTCATGGTTAATTTATTGAAATTTAAAAGGAATAACTTATAATTAATAGCACTTAATAATAAAATAGTTATAGATTATTTACAAACTCATAAAAATGAGTATGATTACTACTGGTAACGCCATCTCATGAATAAAAAAAAACAAAATTTAAATTTATTCAACATTGAAACAAATCCATTTTTCATGACCCCTGATTTGTATTGGACTGTTCTAATAAAGAGATCAAGCGATATCTCGAGTAATACTTATCCGATTTTGATGAAACATACCTCAGTTTAAGTCTAATAAAAAAGGCTACAATACAATGTATTGGTCTTAGGATTATATCAATTTGTTTTAAAGATGTGCGGTAACAAACAGACAGACAGACATTAATTCTAAAAATTGTGGTTTCGTGCTTTTTGACTTTTTTTCTAGATTTTATAGATAATTTTTATCTGAATTTTCGAAAAGAACAGACATTTCGACCTCTACAGTTTTATTATAATATAGATTATTGCTTAACCTTATCCAAAGCTTAAGTAAGTTAGGAGGAGAGACCTTTGCCCAGCTTTGGGATTGTAGAGGCTGGCACTAACTAACCATAAAATAAAATAATAAATTAATAAGTATTGGGTATAGAAATCAGTAATTATACTAGCTAATATGGATATATTATTATAACATTGTGAAATACACACATCAAAAAAGTCTAAGCAACATGCATGATATTACAAATTTACCATTTATATTAATTAATTTCTAAGTATTTACTCACTCAAAGTGTATAGGTAAGTAAACTTTTTTGTTATTGATGACATACTGGCTGGTTGTAAAAAAAAAATTTCGATTATGTTTTGTTTTTTTTCATAAAATTCAAATGACTGCGAATTTGTTTGAATTTGAGTGCATGTTAATTGCTACGTTTTAGTCTTGATTTTATAATTTTACCAACCATTTAAATACAGTTGGCGACAAAATTGAATTGTTAGATATTCTTTACGTCATGGAGCGACGTCATTTGACGGCAGATGAAATGCAAAGAGCTGTAGGGATGTTGCAAGCGGGAAGTAATCAATCTCAGGTATCTCGACATTTTGGTATTCATAGAAGTGTTATTTGTCGTCTTTGGCAGCGCTACAATAATACAGGGGAACCCGCTGAACAGCATCCAGGCCGTAAAAGGAGTACAACCACTCGGCAAGACCGGTACATACAACTGACTGCAAGACGCCAGCCGATGTTAACCGCTCGAGAGATAAGTTTGAGGCTACAAAATTCAAGTGGTGTTGATGTAAGTCCCCAAACTGTGCGAAATCGACTGCATGAGTACGGCCTACGAGCTCGACGCCCTATCAGGTGCCCACCGATACGTCACGGGAATCGCGCTCGTCGAAATGAATGGTGTAGAGAACGCATAACATGGACCCAGGAACAATGGGATAAAATTATGTTTTCCGATGAGTCGCGATTCGGGTTTAGGCCTGATACAAGAAGGGTGCGAGTGTACCGTCGACCCGGAAATACTGAAAGACTCAGGTGCGTTCAGGAAGTTCATCCATACAGCGGCTCAACAGTTATGGTATGGGCGGGTATTATGAAGAACAGGCGAACTGAGCTCGTTTTTGTAAATGGAAACATGAACGCTGAAAATTACGTTGAGGATATTCTCAGACCTTATGTCCATCCATTTGCACAAACCTTTGGCTCCGATTTTACGTTAATGCATGACAATGCGCGTTCACATACAGCTCGGCGAACCAGTGAATACTTGGCAACGGAGAACATCCAGGTATTGCCCTGGCCTGCACAATCGCCAGACCTCAACCCCATCGAGCACGCATGGGACATGCTCCAGAGACGTGTTTTGAAGGACTTGGACGGAGTGACAACAACCCAACAGCTGAAGGATTTGCTACAATTCCATTGGGAGCGAATACCGCAAGATGACATAAACAGTCTCATTAATTCAATGAATAATCGTTGCCGACAAGTTCTGAATAGCAGAGGAGGCCATACTTTGTATTAAATTGTCCTATTCTTTCACAATAAATTCATTTTCTTAAGAAATTTCAATTTGTAAAAAAAAAGTTTAGTTTCTTATGTACCTGTATATTCTAATATTGTTAATTTCTGTTATTAAAAGAACTTATAAAGAAAACAGCTGTTATTTTTACATCATAGAACCCTAAAAATATTATTTTAAAAATAAAATACAACGTTATAATTAAAATAAATGGTAAAATAAATTAATATAAATGGTATATTTGTAATATCATGCATGTTGCTTAGACTTTTTTGATGTGTGTAGTATGAAATTTTCGTAAACCTCAAATTTGCGGTTTAGTCTAATTAAGCACGTGCTATTAGGTCGATTATACACATTGTTTAGATGCATTGATAGGATAACGTAACATTTCACGATAACAACAGTAGGTATGATAAAAGCTCATTATTATCTCATTGCAGAGAAAGACTTGTGAAAGATGTAAACTTGACATACCTACTGACTGGGCACGTAAAAAACCGTTTTGGTATAGGGTTTGGTGTCTTAGGTTTAATGTCTTAAAAATAATATTTGCGATTTTTTGCTTAGTTACACAGGTTTTCGACACTCATTGGATGAGATCTGATGGTGGCAGCATGTATTTTTATTCTGTTATTAGGCGAATTGAACCAACATCGAAAACCTGTATTCTCCATATAGTAACGGTTCATCATAACAGCCCATTAATGTCCCACTGTAGGGACGAACCTCCTCCTCCCATGACGGAGGGATAATTGGCCTACTAATACCATACTGGCCAGACGGATTGGTATAGGGTTTAATTAAGCATTGTTAATAAAGCATTGTCACAACCTACCTCACTTACTAGGTGTCGAAAGTTTCCCAGTATTAAGTGGAAAGGTAGAGTAGGTAGTGAAATTACAGGGAACAACTTAACGACTTGTATTTCAGAGCGACGAGCGTAGTACAAAAACAATCTTAGGTTTATATAATTTGTAAATTACCTAAACCGGCTAAAAAATATACCATCAAGAAATTTTCATGTATGAAAACCATAATAATATAGGTACATAGTTTAAAAGTGACTCCAACGCCCCTGATGTTAAGAACGATTATAATAAAACATTGTTGATAATTTTGACGACCTCGGTGGCGCGGCGGTAGCGCAAGTGGCTGCCGTGCACGAGGTTGTGGGTTCGATCCCCACGCAGGACAATAATTTGTGAGTTCCACAAATTATTGTCCTGAGTCTGGGTGTTCTTTGTGTCCGTTAATTGATGTTTGTAGAAAGTCCCCGCGACACAGGGCATGATCCCTCGTGCGGGAGTTGTTTGTTTGTTTTTTTATTTAATGGACGATTAAGTCGTCCTGCAACCTTTAAGCATTATTTACTATGTATTCTGCTTTACACTACGGTGTACATTTAAATGAAATTTTAATTATTGTTAGTTAGTATTAATATTACATTTATAAGAAAGAGTAAGAAATTACTGCATAATTTTAAACAAAGTCGCAGTCCTTCCGTCTATGCATATCTTTTAAAAAACGCAACGAATTTTCAAGAGGTTTTTTTAGATAGACTGTTTCAAAAGGAAGGTTTATGTAATACATGCATAAAATATTGTAGAAAAACACTGATAAATTTAGAGGTTTCTACTTTATTGTCCAATGAGGTTGTATTTAAATAAATGTTGTTTATAAGGACATTCAGTAGTAGATACGCTCATTTAGTGCTAAGCATAAATGGGGCTGGTCGCTAGTAAAATTAAAAATAAGTTAGCACCAAAAAAAAAAAATAGCACATTCGAAACTTGAACAAAAGCAGGGGTATTTAAATAATTATGAAACAAAAGAAGCTCTCAGTTGGGTACAAACGAGCGTACAATTCACTATCGCGAATAGTACAGGCAAATGAATTTAAACGTTTCTTTGTGCCCTCATTAATGCAAGTTCTGTTACTCTTATATTTTCTGTGTTGAATGGAGTAAATGGAAGTCTTAACTTTTAGTTTTATTTTGTTGGAAATTTTAATTAATGTTATATACTAAACTAGCTTTTCCCCGCGGCTTCGCTCGCGTTAAAAAGTATTATTTTAAATTATGTATCACTTTGTTGTCCGTCTGTCTGCCTGTATGTCAAAACCATTTTTCTAAGGAATGCGTGGAGTAGCTAAGACGTAATGTCACAGAATTTTGGAAAAATGATTCGTGAAGTCATAGAATTTTTGACAGTTGAGTCGTAACGTCATAGAAATTCTAACAGATGAGACGTGACGTCATAGAATTTTGGCGGGAATTTTTTTGTTAACAGGTATATACGTCGTGACGTCACACAATTTTGGCGGGAAAATTTTGTTTTTACAGCTACGTCATCATGACGTCATAGAGTTTGGGTGGGAAATTTTATTTTTACAGGTACGTCGCGACGTCATAAAATTTTGGTGGGTTTTTTTTACAGCTATGTCGTGACGTCATAAAATTGTAGCGGGAAAATTTTATTTTGACAGCTACGTCGTGACCTCATAAAATTTTGGCGGAAATATTTTTTTACAGTTACGTTGTGACGTCATAAAATTATAGCGGGAATTTTAAGGTTTTACAGCGACGTCGTGGCGTCATAAAGATTTGGCGGGAATTTTTCATTACACCCACGTCGTGACGTCATAAAATTATGGAGGGAAAGTTTTTTTCACAGCTACGTTGTGACGTCATAAAATGATGTCAAGAAAATTTTATTTTTACAGCTACGTCGTGACGTCATAAAGTTTAGGTGGGAATTTTTTATTTGACAGCTATGTCTTGACCTCATAAAATTTTTGCGGGAATTGTTTTTTACAGTTACGTTATGACGTCATAAAATTATGGCGGGAAATTTTGTTTTTACAGCTAGGTCGTGACGTCATAAACTTTAGGTGGAATTTTTTTTATAGCTACGTCGTGACGTCATATAATTTTGATTGCTAAGTCGTGACGTCATAGAATTTTTAACAGCTGAGACGGGACGTCTTTGACAGATAATTCCTGACGACATAGAAGTTTTGACAGATAAGACGTGAAGTCATAGAATTTTGGCGGAATTTTTTTTTGACAACTTCTTTGAAATTTAACAGCTGAGTCGTGACTTCATAGAATTTTTGGCAGCTGAGGCAGAATTGATCAAAATCCTATATTAGCGGACGTCTTTAACATAGTAGCTTATGCATTATAGCTCATCTTTAATTTCAGTTCAATCATTCGAAAATGTAAGAAGATTTATACAAACTTTCATCCTATTACACCCTTTTAGGGGTAGAATTAATATAAACACTTTAAAAGGGATCCCTAATTCATAGTAGCTATCTGCATGCAAAGTCTCAGCCCGATCGGTTTAAAACTGACAAAGTTTCAAAGCTTACAAACTTTCATTCCCTATTATGCAGAGCCTCCGAGCCCGATCGGTTTGAAATTGACAAAGTTTCATACAAATTTTCAACCCCTATTTGATCCCATAGGGGTAGAATTTATCAAAATAATTTCTGAAGGGGTGCCTACGTCATAGTAACTATACGCATGCAAAGTCTCACTCCGATTGGTTTAAAATCGACAAAGTTTCATAAAAACTTTAATCCCCTATTTTATCCCCTTGGTGGTAGAATTCGTAAATATCCTTTTTATGGGGATGCCTACGTCAAAGTAACTATATGTATGCAAATCCTGAGCCCGATCAGTTTGAATTTCACAAAACTTCAAATTAACTTTCGTTCCCTATTTTATCCCTATAGTGGTTGAATTTAATAAAATCCTTCCTAAAGGGATGCCTACGTCATAGTAACTATTTGCATGTAAAGCCTCAACCCGATCGGTTTAAAATTGACAAAGTTTAATACAGACTTTCATCCCTTATTTTATCTCCTTGGGCGTAGAATATATCGAAATCCTTTCTTAGCAGATGCCTACGTCATAGTAACTATATGCATGCAAAGCCTCAGTCTGATCGGTTTAAATTTTACAAAATTTCAAACTAACTTTCGTTCCCTATTTTATCCCTATAGGGGATGAGTTTAATAAAGTCCTTTCCAAGGTGATGCCTACGTCATAGTAGCTAAATGCAAGCAAAGTCTCAGCCCGATTGGTTGGAAACTGACAAAGTTTCATACAAACTTTCATCGCTTATTTTATCCCTTTAGGGGTAGAATTTATAAAAGTCCTTTCTAAGGGGTTTCCAACGTCCTAGTAGCTAAATGCATGCAAAGTCTCAGCCCGATCGGTTGGAAACTGACAAAGTTTCATACAAACTTTCATCGCTTATTTTATACCTTTAGGGGTAGAATTTATAAAAGTCCTTTCTAAGGGGTTTCCAACGTCCTAGTAGCTAAATGCATGCAAAGTCTCAGCTCGATCGGTTTAAAACTGAAAAAGTTTCATACTAACTTTCATCCCCTATTTTATCCCCTTGGGGGTAGAATTCATCAAAATCCTTTCTTAGCGGATGCCTACGTCATAACATCTACCTGCATGCCAAATTTTAGCCAGATCTCTCCAGCGGTTTGGGCTGTGCGTTGATAGATCACTATGTCAGTCTCCTTTGAGTTTTATATATATAGATAATATAATATGTATGTATTACACTCTCCGTGTGGTGATGGAGTAAGAATACAGCGTGTCGGCACCCCATCTCATCCCATGGGTGTCGTAAAAACCGATTAAGGTACTATCCTTGAATATTATCTCTACGTAATAAAAAGAAGGAAAACTTGAAATTAAACTCTATATCAATCCGTTTGGCCAGCGTGGTATTACTCGTAGTAGGCCAAGTATCCCACCGTCACTTGAGGAGGTCCGTCTCTGCAGTGGGACATTAATGGGCTGTTATGATGGTAGGTAGTCTTATTACTGTGATTTGGAAATGGACTGCTTTTGTCTTGGGCTAATATATTCTTACAGTAATGTTAAGGTGGAAGGGTACAGTAGCTAGTGAAATTACTGAGCAATTGGGCTTAAGTTTTTGTCAGATGACAAGCGCATTCCATCGATGGCAATCGTGTAATTAAATACACCAAAGAAAACATTTGCATGTAAATTATTTATTCATCAATAAAACAAAAGGAGGACTACTTGATATAACACCCTAATCAATCCGTCAGACCAGCTTAGCATTAATCGGTCCTTAATGAATAAATAAATATTCCTCACACATTCACACAACGCCATCTAGTCCCAAACTAAGCAAAGGTTGTACTATGGGTACTAGACAACGGATAAACATACTTAAATACTTTCCTTTTTTTGTAAGTACATACATATTATACATAGAAAACACCCAGACCAATGCAAACAATCATGTTTATGCACACAAAGATTTGCAATGAGCGGGAAACAAACCCAAGACCTCTGCGTAGCAGTCATGTTATATAACTGTTACGGGCAACGTGATTAACTGGGCATTATTAATAAGGACCGGTCCTTATTAATAATGTCCAATAACGATGGCCAAAGTGATAAATTTATCACTTTGACCGGCCCTTATTAATAATGGCCGACGGCCCGTGGTCCATGTAATAAGTTAGTGTTTGAGATAGCTTAAAAAAAAGCTAAAACCTAAAATTAAGCCAAAAGTCAGAAACATTTGGTTAGGTTAGGTTAGTATGGCGACCACAACGCGCACGAGCCGAGCGAGCGAAGCGAGCGGGCAGTGCCAGAAACATTTAAGTAAAATGTTTATTTTTTAACTACTATGTCCAATAGTTTATTTTTTGTTAACTTTTCATGAAAATTTTGTAAGTTTAATTTCATTCAATAAACAAAAACACTACAGTTCACCTATTTTATTACTTTGCCCAAGATAGGGTGGGCCTTATTCATAATGGCCGGGAAAAGTGATTAATTATGCTGTATTAATCACATTGCCCAATTGAGTCGGGCATTATTAATACAGACCGGTCATTATTAATAGTGCCCGGACTTATCAAATTGCCCGTAACATAACCACTACGCCTCAGGGTCAAATTTATCTCTTTTACTGAACCTCATCCCTGCAGAAGTACACTAAAGAGTCATTATAATATAATTAAGGACTGAATAACGTAGGTACCTAGAGCACGTATATTTTCCAAGACACAAAAATACTGAAAAATAATCTAGATTCATGACTTGAGTCGGTGTTGATTGATGTTTCTAGACATTCTTTTTACAAGGACAGACAGAATCGTGACAATTTTACGTCAGAAAATAAAACAGAAAATACTTTTTTACTTTATTTCGCTTGTTTAGTGACTAACCAATTAAACACTGAACTGGGAAGACAAGAGCATGCTTGGACAAGGAGGGCTTGGAAAAAAATGGCCGTAAATGAGGACAGGGAACAGCGCAATGCATAGAGTTGTCTTAGATGCATTGTTTTGTATATTTTTTGATGCAGTTATCATAAATTACAGCGATTCGTTGACGTATAATTAGTTAAATGATTATTTTTATAATGTCTTGGTATAAATAATATTATAACTTAGTTAAAAGCTACAAGGAAAACATAACTGACATATTAATTATTATGTTATGATCAGATTAATATAGGTATTACAACTAATAGAAGTCAATTAAGTTAAGCTTTTTGCTAAATTTCTGAAGTTCAACTTCAGTCAGAAGAAACTAAATTCGGATGTAATGCTTAGTTAATGTCAGTGTCAGCATTTATCAATGCTTGGCAAAGGCCTCTCCACCTGACTTCTAACTTTACTTAAGAATTATTAATGTTATAATTATAATAACATAGTAATATGTATGAATTTATGAATGTTTAGTCTGTTGATCGAGGATAGCAGCTATGAGCTATACTGTGTACAGACATAATATAATACGTTAAAAATAAAAAAATATTAAGTCGACTCTATGCCATCATTAGCCTATAGGGTGACACAGAAGTGCTTCCTAAAACAGTCTTCATTACTTGACTCGCAACTACAGGATTCAATTTACCAGTATTTTATATTCTTTTTTAAATACTCTTTGTTATTGTTTACCTAGTGATACTGAGACCAGCACCATTAAAAGGTGTCACAATCAATACTATCATCATCATCAGTCCATTAATGTCCCACTGCAGGGACGGGCCTCCCCCCATGATGAAGGGATACTTGGCCTACTAATACCACGCTGGCCAGACGGATTGGGATAGGGTTTAATTTCAAGTTTTCTTTCTTTTTACTTCGTAACAATAGTAATATGTACGGTTAGTCCCTTAGTCGGTTTTTACGACACCCATGGGATGAGATGGGGTGGTATATTGTATTCTTACTCCGTCACCACACGGACAATATATACAAATACTATTACAGTAAAAGCTAATCTCTACAAACGTAAAAATAAACCTAATTATAAAAGTCTCAACTAATTCTACTACTACTTACTTCTATTTTATCGTCGCTGGAAGGTCGTCTCTGCATAACAATGGCGTGGCTTCTAGGTCGTGGGTTCAGATTCAGTCTTAAGGGAGCGCAGGAGGCAGCGCGACTGCAGCGCTGCGGTCGCGCTGTTTTGTAAATTCATAGAGATAAAAAACGCGCGACTGCAGCGCTACGCCCGCGCTGCGTCCCTGCATTCGTTCATCGATCGACTAGTGTTGTTTAGAATACTTTTTATTTTTAATAGTAACACTAAGAGCGTGCCCTTACCATTCTCTACTCCTTTCTCACTTCTCCTACTCCCCCTGCCTATTTAACTCACTACTTCCAGTACCTCTGTTCTACTCACAACCGTAATCTGCGATCTTCTCATAATCTTGTTCTATTATGTCCCTCTCACAACACTGACTTCATTCATTCTTCTTTCCCTATTCAATCTATTCTTCTTTGGAATGCCCTGCCTCTTGAAATCAGGATGTCTACAACCCGCCAAATATTTAAGCGCAAAGTTCGTCAACTTTTACTTAACAAACCATAGCAAAATTATTTGATATATCATTGGCCTCTACTTATTTATATATTTATTAGTTATGTATATTGTATAATTATATATTATTTATAAATTATTTATTTGTGTACGAATTAGTTATGTATGTTTATAGTTATGTATTTACCTAAGTATTTGGGAGTAATTGTATGTTTATTACATTACACATTTTTTTATCTTCTTTCATTTCACTTATTTTAATACCTACCACATTTGTCTCTGCATCACCCAAGGTTGACTGGAAGAGAATGCCTTAGGCATTAAGTCCGCCTGTATACACTATTGTATTGAAGTGTTAAATAAATAAAAATAAATAAATAAGAGCAGTGTATTTTCGTCTGAGTCCATCGTAAAACTAAAACACAACACTACCATTCTCAAACCTAGCGACGGCAGCGCGACCGCAGCGCTGCAGTCGCGCTGCCTCCGCGCGACACTTAGCAGCAAATTTGAAGGCGCCCTAAGAATCTATGAAATATCTATTTTATGAATGTATTATTTGGTTCCATGATGGCATGGTAATTTCTCTTGTTAAAATTATAAATAAATATTATGCAATAGAGAAGTCTACTCTACACCTTTCTCTTTCTTCACAAGATTACACAGAATTTATTTTTTCTTTTTACAGCTGTCTTCGTTGCTTCCTCTCTACTCGTATACAAGAGGGATATTCAATTTACAAGCATATGAATTTAATACGTCAAATGAAGCTTTATTTTTGGAGAGGCAAATTCAGGAAATTTTTGCGTCACGGATGCAAGTCAGTCAGCCTTCAATCGCCTTTCGCAGTCGACTGTATTTGTAATAAAATGTAGAGCTCTGAGAAGTGTCTTTAAAACAAATATTTGTACGTTTGGAAAAAAAATTAAGGCTTTACCAGTAACTGGTAACACCTAACTGTTAGGTCTCTTTACCGAGATACCGTATAGATATGTACCACAGCTGTATTGGCTTAATCTACTGCCAACCAAAACTCTAAAAAGTAAGTAATATAGAAATCCATAATAAACTTATGAGTGCACTACAACAGATAAAATCACTTCTCCAAAAGATATACAATTCTCCGTATTTCATAATAATCAACCAAACTCTTATAAAAACTCTTACATATTTTCTAGTAGTTAGTGGCTTTTGTATTTGTATTAAATAAGAATACAATGAGATAATGCTAACAAAGATGAGATGACAAAGAAAGATAAAGTAAGTAAGTTCTCAAGACTCTTGCTTGAGGTCTATGTTGACTTCAAGTAGGCAACATCTTTAGCTATCCATACTAATATTATAATGGGAAAGTGTGTCTGTTTGTATTTCTTTCACGGCAAAACGGAGCGACGAATTGACGTGATTTTAAGTGGACGTAGTTGAAGGGATGGAGAATAACATAGGCTACTTTTTTTTTCTTCTGTGTTCAGGAAAGGGGAACAGTGATACCCCGAATTTAACGCAAGCGAAGCGGCGGACAAAAGCTAGTAGGTAATATTTTAATGAGCAACTTTGTATAAAATGAGGTAGATATTACAAACTTCGTTGTTATTTGTTACCCTCTTGTTATTTGCCTACCTAGAAAGACTCTAAAAGAAGTAGGAGGTTCTCAATTGACTTGTAAGTTATTTGAAACCTTGAGACAAGTCACTGAGTGAGCTGCCCCTGCCGCCCGCACTGTACCCGCACCCCTGACACCTGTGCTCATCTGCATACTTATAAGGTCATTGACTTAATTAATAAATTACGAAAATAAAAATATATTGATATTGTAATAATTACACAGTGTTTGAAATAGTGAATTCTTGACTGATTTTTGTATTCAGTGTTATAATAAATATGGAGTGCCAAAAGTGTAGAAAAGTACTATCCAAAAAGGGATCCCACTTTCTGTGCCAGGGTCAGTGCCAGGGAACGTTTCACAGAAGCTGTGTAAAGGGACTGGCGGCGGATCTGAAAGCCGGTAAAGACCGTATTTATTGTAATAACTGCGAGGAAGATGAGTCAGAGTGTGAGGAGCAAGAAGATGATAGGCGCGAACCTGATAAAATACTTAAGGAAATACAGAAAAATGTGAAATCTATACCAGGGCTACTAAAACAATTGGAGGGTATTAAAAATAGTATGAACCTTCTTTCTGAGAAATACGATACGTTATTATCGGAGCATGAAAGATCTAAAGAAAAAATTCATAAACTCGAGAAAACCGTTGAAAATCTTAATAACGTATGCACCTACATGGAAAAACGTACAGTGGCTATGGAACAGAAACTGCACGATTATGAACAAACAACCCGCAAACATAACATTGAGGTTGTGGGTGTTGAAAAGCTACCTAATGAAAATGTACTAGAAATCGTTCAAAAAATAGGTAAGATACTCGAAGTTAGTCATGATGACATTGAATGGGTACGTCGTAATCACCCACGAAAAGAAGGAGTGAAAACCTCATCCATCATTGTGGGCTTCAAGACCTCTGGCACCCAGACTCGCGACGCATGGCTTGAAGAACGTCGGAAACTAGTTAACATAACGAGCGATAAGATAACTGGTGGTTCATGTACCAACAAAGTCTACGTTAATGAGGATCTAACCAAGGCGACCCGAACCTTACTATGGAACACAAAACAGGAGCTGCGCAACACCCATAAGTTTATATGGGTTAGCAAAGGGAAAATCCTAGTTAAAAAGCAAGAGGGCGATAAGGCAGCCTGGATTAGGTCCGAAGACGACCTTCGGAATGTACTCCGTTAGTACTACTACCAAGGTACCCCTCAACATTTTTAACATTTTAATTTATTAATTTTTGATTTTGTTATTTGTTTAAAACTATTATAAAATTCACTTTTTTCGATAATATTGTAACAATTACGGATAACGATAATGTTAATACTACTGAAATAGAAAATTTAAATGTATGGTTGTCCTCGCTTAAAAATATGTGTCAATTTTGTCTGTTGCATATTAATATTAGGTCACTAAAAAAGAACTTTTACGAATTAATGTTAACATTGGATAGCAGTATAAAACATATAGATGTAATTGTTTTAACTGAGCCAAACATAAATTACTCTTTGCTAAGCCTTTATAAAATACAAGGATTTGATTTACATAGTTATACACGCGGCGAGCGAACCGGGGGTGGCGTGTTAGTATATATACGCGAGGCATGGCCGGCGCGAGTAAATGATACAGTGCAAATGCGTGGAATGAAGTCGGCTGAGTGCGTTTCCCTTGTTTTGGACGAAGGAGGTAAAACTCCGATATACTTGATATCTATTTACAGACCCCCTAAAATTAATAAAAAGAACAAAATAAAAGAATTTCTTACAGAATTACGCAGTATACTAGAAAGTTTACCACAAGATAAAGTCATAGCTCTCTGCGGGGATATAAATATTAACTTGTTAAAAAACCAGGATAATAATGTCATTGAATACGAAAATTTGCTAGCAGAATTTGGATTAATTAAATGTATAAACAAAGTTACGCGTAAGGAAATCCTCCAAGAAAAGGTTGTCGAATCATGCTTAGATCATATTTACATACGAGCACCCTTAGCTACAATTAACTCCGCTGTAATTCATAATAAAATATCAGATCACTTTCCTGTGGCGGCCGTGATACAGTGGAATCGTGCACAGTCCGCACCTGACCGCTGCCGGGGCCGATGGCGGCAGGGCGCTGCCCGCGTCTACGACGATACCCAAGATAATATAACCACTATTTCTACCCCGGGTCGTACTCGCCGTGTGCTTGACAATCGAATGGTTCGGGATCAATTATTAAAGACTAATTTCAATAATTTAATGTCTATTGAATGCCCAATCAAATTATATAATGCTCTTAGTAAATTGTTTATTAATGTATATAACGACTGCTATAAATATGTAACTGTGGGTAATGGTGTCAGAAATAAGAGTTGGATAACGGATAATTTGAAAACTATGATAAAAGAGAGAGATAGACTATTTAGATTGTGGTGTAATGACCCAAAAAATATGATAAAAAGATTAGCATATACCAAGTATAGGAATAGAGCTTTTAAAATATTAAACAAATGTAGTAATGACTATGATAGGCAAAGTATTATTAATTGTAATAAAAATATAAGAAAAATTTGGCAAAAAATAAATAATTTACTAGGGAAAGATACAAACTCTTTAGACAATTTGATACTTAAAAATATGAGCACACAGTGTGATACGCAATTTATAACCAATGGGTTTGCAGCCTCTTTTGATCAAGAGATTCAACAAATTAAACATGTATGTAATGATAAATGGCTTAATAGGGATAACTATGTACACAGAACGGACAGAAGTATGAGATGGCAACCAGTTAGTGATAATTATGTAAAAAAGGTTATTAACAGTATGAATGCACGGAAGTCACCTGGAAGCGATCAAATACGAATGTCCGATATTAAATTAGTTAATGATAAAATAAGTCCCGTGGTCGCCAAGTTGATTAATTTATCGGTTGAACAACACACCTTCCCCGATAAACTAAAAGAGGCTATAATACGTCCCATCCACAAAAAAGGAGATAGAAAAACATACTCTAACTACAGGCCAATTGCTATATTATCTAGCATAGATAAGATAATGGAAAAATGTATAGTTAATCAACTCGGTGACTATTTACAATCAAATAATATAATAAACAAATGTCAACATGGTTTTCAGAAAAATAAAAGCACTAACACATTGTTGTCTAATTTTACGGATGAAATTAATACTTATCTAAACGAGAAGAAGTTTGTTATTGCCATCTTTTTTGATATCCACTCGTCTGGCAAGACAAAATGGCGGAAAATTGCACATCTGGCCAACCAATTTCAGGCGTTTTGCCAGGCAGGGGTTTTGAGCTGACCAATGTTTGAAAAAGCAGATTTTCTTTAAATCTAATTGGAATTTAGTATAAGTCCAATAAGATTCTTATAAGCCGATTATCTCCCATTCTAAATGGAAATTTGTATAAATCTAATAAGATTCTTGATAATAAATAAAAAAATATGAACTTTACCTTGCAAAAATCATACCTTGCAAAAAAATAGCTCTTCCGTGTTATGAAAAATAAACCACTTACGAATGTTTTATTACATTGTTGTAACACAATAACAATGAACACTTATTAGACTTCACATAACACCACTCACAATCACAAACAAAGCACAAATACAATTTAAACTTCAATGTTTATATAACGCGTAACACGACTCGCTTAACGTAAACAAATGACTGACAGATTCAAAAATAAATCTGTCATAGCTTTTGTTCCATAGATTAAATGATTTTTATATGAGAGGACTAGAAATATCATGCATAGACGATTTGTAATGCGTAAGGACTAGAACAATAAAAGCTTTTGATACCTTGGAACACAGTACATTACTTAATGCAATTGAGGAATGCGGGGTGAGTAAACCACTTAATGAATGGTTTGGCAACTACTTGACTTCGCGCACTTACCGGGTTAGAGTCGGGGAGACATTTAGTACTGAAAGGAACGTCCGTTGCGGGGTGGCTCAGGGATCTGGATGTGGACCTGTGTGCTATTTAATGCATGCAAATAGCTTGCCTGGAGTGCTGCAGCATTGCTCAGCGCACATGTTCGCTGATGACCTGTGCATACTCCGAGGGGGGACTGACCTAAGCGAATCTTACCGTTTGGTCCAACAAGATGTGAACGCGGTTGTTAAATGGTCCCATGATAATGGCATTATTATAAATACTGACAAAACGCAGTTTTTAATTATTCATTCTCCATATTTACCATTAAAAGAGCCTCCATCTTCGTTGTTTACTCACTCTTTTAATTGTTTACACAATGACTTAGTTAATTGTAATTGTAAACCTATAGAAAGATTAAAATGTGCAACTTACTTGGGTGTTAAGGTCGATGAACGCTTTTCATGGTCCGAGCATATAGATTTTATTTGTGATAGACTCAGGGCAATACTAGGTAAATTTTATAATTTAAGTTACAGGGTACCTAAAGGAACCCTAAAGGTTTTGTATCATAGTTTAGTTGAGTCGATAATGGATTATGCTCTCGACTGCTATGGGCTCACTTATAAATCATATATAGATAAACTCGAAAATATCCAATTAAGATTTGTTAAATTACTTGTCGATAAAAAAACTAAAAATAAATGTAAAAATGATTATCAAAAACTATTTAAAATATGCAAAATACTACCCGTCAGACTCAGACATAAATACCTACTAGCAATAAATAACCACGGCAGGCGGGAGCGTGATCCATTGTTGACACCAGTAAATAACATTTATAACACGAGAGCGATGACCTCGGGTAAATATGTCGTACCTAAAGTTACCAATGTGTATGGAGATCGTACCCTTAGAAAGCGCATTCCCTATATATTAAATAGTTTACCTAATGAAATAGCAAATGAGCCTAACAAAAAGAAATTTAAAACCAAGCTTAAAAGTTATTTATTGGATAGTTTCCCCTAAGTATCTATATAATATTTATTAAATTGTTAGTTTTAAAAATATATCTAAATTATGTTAAAATAGCTTAAATAATGTTACATAATTAAGTTTGTTTAATCGATCTCACAGTCAAACTGTACATTACACAGTTTTGTGGGACACAGTTTTTAGTTTGTAAGATTTTCCATGTACCGTAATAATAATAATAAATAAAAAAAAATAAAAAAAAAAGTTACAATTTGTTTTTTTTTTATTAATTTTTATCTTGCTTTCGTTAAAGTAATTAGTAATGATATTAAAAAGTATGACATTTTCATTTCTCAGCGTCACCTCATGAATGCTATTTAAGCCACTGTAAATATTTACACATTTTGGTAAAAATTTGGTTTTTAAAAATCATTATAAAAGTAATTATTAAATGAACAAATTAAATGTATTTATTAATGTAGGTAACTGACTATAACTTTCTGTAAACTGCCCCCTAAACAGTTTACAAAAACTTAAGCAATTTCACAGTAAGACTTTAGTTTTTACATTAATTTTATTGCTTTTGAAGTAATTTAGCCCCTGGAATAAAGCTCCTATAATTTATTTTAACGAATGAAAATAGTTTTATTAATCGACTATAAAAAGTGGATTAGTAATTATTTAAAAAAAATTAGTTGTAATGAAAGAAATATAATTAAATATAATTTTATATTTGTTTCCTTGCAACTTTTTTTTTGATCAACTGAAAAACAAACTTTTGTTATTTTTCAAAGAGGTTGCAAGTTTGTACTGCAAATACTACTAAATAATATCAAATGAAAGGCATGATGAGCTCTGTGTCCCGTTATTCTATCGCTAAAATCCTTACTTAAAACTCGGCAGAAACATATTTTGCTTAGCTCTTTGCACTGAATGTTTAAAGAAGACAACGCGGGTGTCCATGGGCGGCGGTGATCACTTACCATCAGGTGACCTGCTGGCTCGTTTGCCTCCCATTAAAAAAGTATAAAACAAAGTCGCTGTTGGAGTCTGTCCGCAACGGATTTTCAAACGATTTTTAATAGATAGATTGAGTCAAGAAAAGCTTTATATGTATAATACATGCATAATATAGTAGAGTCTTTGCATTGCCGTGCTATCAAAATCGCTAGTTATTCCTCAAATTACCTTTTATAATTTGTTGTAATACATTAAGTAGCCACTCCGCCAGCCGCTGCAGCGCTGCTAAATTAATATAAAGCGCAGTATTGCACTACAAAGCCCGACATTAGCAATTCTGTTATTAGAATTAATCTGAAAGCGAGTAAGAGGCTTTATACACAGAGTTTTGCTGTGACCGCACCAGTCAAATTTGTTGGACATACAAATTTAGGCTACACTAGCTAATTGCAAATTTGATTTAAAATTAACTGATTTTATCTTACACTGTTTTACATTGTCATTTAAAATATATGTCTTGTGTGCTTTACAGATAACCATTGGAGTATGAATATATTATTTACATACTTACATCCGTAAACTCACGCCTTTTTCCTTTTTTTTACCTTTGGACATTGGATAATGTGACCAAACGCGTACTGCGTCTGGACAGAAATAGTCTGCGACTGGTGACTGGAATCATCACAGGACACTGCTCATTACATTAGCACATAGAGACACAACATGCAACTTGAGCGACTGCTGACAAATCACTCTTACAGGCGCGCGACTGTATTAGCATTCCCCGCCATCATGTGATTAGGTCGAAATTATTATAACATATATTGTTATTATATTTTATAAGTATAAATCTGGTACCAGGAAATATAGCATATCATTCATATTATTTTATTATTCATCATGAAACCCACACATCTTCAATCCCCACAACATAAACACTTAGTTCTACACCATAGGCATAACATATATCCCTCTATGCATGGCATGCATGGAGGCAGAACATGAAAGCCGGTGTCACATGTACTCCTTGAATGCACAGGTGTCGCTGATACACGGAAAAACACATCAGGAGCTCTAAGGATTGTCAAGACAGCTTCATATCGACGCTTTTGGAGGGAGGTGGGCTGGTTGGAATGACGACTGCCCTCACGTACAATAGGCAACCTTAGGGACTAAGTACGGAAACCAACCCCAATAGCTATGAACTGTAAACCAATGTACAGTAAGCTTAAACTTGTGACTAAACACAGTCTCGCAATTCAGACAGCATTAACTGAAACGTACAAAACACACTAACATAATTATAAATTAATTCTTGTTTCAAGTAATTTTGTTTGCTATGCTGTTTGTACTAACTAAAATTAAATGGATTGCAGCTCTTTATAATTATACAGACTTGTTGCAAAATATAATTACAGGAATTGTTTAATAACGCGAATCTCTGCATTTCTGATTGTAATAAAACCGTTGTTTTAACTGTATACATATTTATACAGTAGTACTCCATTTTAACAGTTGCGTAACGTAAGTATACAGTTACCCAGCGGTTAAAAATGGAGCTTGAGGGCTCTTTCAATTTAGCTACTTCGTACCGTATGGCAAGATTTGTATGAAAACAAACGAACGTTGCATTTGCCGTTCGAAAAACGCAGCGAAAACGCACGGCAGCCGTACGGCACGTAACGGCTAAATTGAAAGAGCCCTTAATGTATTAGATTAGTATTTTTTAAATTATTTAGCATAGAAATCGCATGAATTTTAACTAAATATTTTTTTGCTTAAACATAGAAACTAGTGAACTATCCTACAATCCTTACAAACTTACTTCGTCTACATTCATATAAATATATCTTCATACAAGTCGGTACTGTTTAGGATTCATATCAAGTATACAAAAGCAAGTTGCATATCATGTTTCTCACAAAACACGCTGGAGACCTAAATTTAAATAAAACAAAACTGAGAAATAGTATCGGAGAAAAGTTTTCTTGTTCCCGGGAGATATTCGCATGGAATATCTTTGAATCCAATTTCATATGAATATTGAAATATGGTTTTAAAATAAATATGTCTTACAAAGAGGAATACTTATAGGATTTGAAAGCAGAGTCGCTGTGCCGGCAACTTATCGTCCCCCAAGGACAACGTGTAAATTCTAGATACTACAACTATTTTACATAATAGCTTATTGCTGTTATAACCAGTCGCTTACAAATGTTGTTTGTTACGTGATTATTAAAACTAATTGTTTGTTGTGCTACATCCACATGACTACAAATTAAAGTTTCTGTTATTGACGTGTAAAGAAAAAACCACAAGAGAAAAGATTTGTATTTTATTGATTTGTATTTTTTAAACGACACGACAATTTGGTTATAATAGCGTTGGATATACTCCGGCTGATCTTTGAAGACGATTTAAGACTAATGGCCAATTATTTTCTTTTAGAAGCTAATCAACTTATAGCAATAAGAGAGACCTTATCCCAGCAGTGGGACTAAATAGAGTATATAACAGAAATGTAATATAAACTAAGTTATTAACCCAGCCCTACATCTATACTAATATTATAAAGAGGTAAAGTTTGTGTGTTTGTTTGTTTGTGTGTTTGTGTGTTTGTGTGTTTGTGACGTTGTAGGGGGTAATCTCTGGATCTACTGAACCGATTTTAAAAATTCTTTCTGTGTTTGATAGTCCATTTATCGGGGAGTGTCATAGGCTATATAGTATCACGCTATGCATAATAGGAGTAGAGCAGTAATGAAATATGTTTATAAAAGGGACGCTTAAAAACGTTTATTTTGCTTCTACTGCTTAAACGTCTGGAGATATACTGAAATAATGTATTAGAGAATTGTACCTTTAAAAAAGTTTTACAATTAAGAGACTTAAGATTGTCGTAAAAATGCTAGGGTGTCGTAAAATGATGAAGGGTGTTGTAAAAGATGGAAGGGTGTCGTAAAACTGCAAGGATGACGTAAAATGATGGAGGGTGTCGTAAAATGCATGGAGAGTGTCGAAAAATGATGAAGGGTGTCGTAAAACTGCTAGGGTGTCGTAAAATGCATGAGGCGTGTTGTCCGACTGCAAGGGTGTCGTAAAACAGCTAGAGTGTCGTAAAATGCATGGAGGTTGTCGTAAAACTGCAAGAGTGTCGTAAAACGATGGACGGTTTCGTAAAACTGCTAGGGTGTCGTAAAATGCATGGAGGTTGTCGTAAAACTGCAAGGATGTCGTGAAATGATGGAGGTTGTCGTAAAATGCATGGAGGGTGTCGCAAAACTGCTAGGGTGTCAGAAAATGATGAAGGTTGTTGTAATAGATGGAAGGATGTCGTAAACCTGCAAGGATGTCGTAAAAGATAGAAGGGTTTCGTAGAACTGCAAGGATGTTGTAAAATGAAGGAGGGTGTCGTAAAATTCATGGAGGGTGTCGTAAAACTGCTAGAAGGTCGTAAAATGATGAAGGGTGTCGTAAAATTCACGGAGAGTGTCGTAAAACTGCTAGGGTGTCGTAAAATGATGGAAGGGTGTCGTATAACTGCAAGAGTGTCTTAAAACTGCAAGAGTGCCGTAAAATGATGTAGGATGTCGTAAAACTGCAAGGTTGTCGTCAAACTGCAAGGGTGTCGTAAAATGATGGAGGGTAGCGTAAAATGATGGAGGGGTGTCGTAAAGAGAGACTTAATGTTCTGCACTTAGTAGACATTGTTTTCTGCCCAGAGTTAAGATTATATTCTTTTAAAACATATATCTATACTTCTATACTTAATATTATAAAGAGGTAAAGTTTGTGTGACACGTTTCTTTCGCCGCCCTACGAAGTGGGCACGGGTCAGCTAGTCAATCATAAAGTACGCGGGACAAGCGGGAACTAGTTTCAAAACTAAGCGAACCACTTTAAAATTTTTTCACTAAGGAAATATATTTCAGAAGATTGAACGCTATAATCAGAATTTTTCAATAACTATGTTGACAAACTCTAGTATAAAGGAAATCAATGAAGCGGAATTTATTGTTATTTTGTTTTAAAATTGTTTAAGGTTGCTTAAAAGAAAGCGTTTTAGTTACAACTAACGATTTTTCATTGTTTTATCGATCGGAAGTGACCAACCAACAAGGACCTCACAAGGCGGCAATATTTGGAGGAGGCCTATGTCGAGCTGTGGACGTCTATTGGCTGATAATATTTGATGATGATGAACTGGCAAACTTGGTGTCAATAGTCGTTCAAGCTGCCGAGCTGTGACAGTCGGGACCGACTTCCTAATCCAGCGTTATCGTTTATGAACCTGATAGCAACTGGCTGTGAGCACCTAAATAACGAAAAAGGTACAGTCTAAAGGTCATGGCACATTATACCGGCACCGCAACAGCACCCCTCCACACCAGCATTTAACTTGTCATTCAATTTAGAGCATTAAATCGTGTGTAGTATAATATATTTCATAATGTCAATATGAAAAAGCCAACGGCGGGCAGTCAGCTCGCTTGCCGCTACCACACAACTCGACCCGCAGCCCGCGTGCTGCAAGCGAGCGGACCTTATGCGTACAGCGCGCCGACGGCATGCTCATTACGCGCCGACTCCGAGTCGGTAGACATTATGAAAACGTGCAAGTCCTAAGCGTGTTCAATCATAAATGTCTTACAACAATATTGAGTTCGCGGTGACAGCAAGCTTACACCTCGCGGCCACCGCGCGGACTGTGAGCTTACACGTCGCGGCCGGCGCGCGGGCTGCGAGCTTGCACCTTGCGGACAACGCGTAGTTAGCGCGCTGGCAGCTAGCCGTAGTCTAAATTCGAGGCGACGCCGTGCAGCAGCTGTGCTGTTGCGGTGCCGGTATAATGTGCCATGACCTTTAAACGCTAAAGAAGTAAAAAAAAAACACGGTGTGATAGTGGTTGTCTGTAGCAAGTTATGCGCCTGTGTATGAGCCATGGTATTCTTATTCTGTTGAAGAATGTTGTGCTTGAATTGATATTGCAATCTGATAAATTAAGACCGAAGGAGCAAACGTGTCATTAAGAGACCGCGACTCGGCAAACGTAGTGTGAGACGGCTGGGTGAATCGACGACCTTATAAAGCTTGGTGGGTCGAACTGATTGCGGAAGGCCGTGTTCTAAGGCGCTTGTAGAAAGAAGCCTATGTCTAGTAGTGAACAGCGATTAAAGGCTAATTGATTGATTGATTCATAGATGGTTAATTAATTGAAAGAGACTAAGGTAAAGGCACCTAATTCCGTGGTGTTTTTGACAAAACACGAAAGAACATTAAAAATTAAGTAATTATCGTACCTTTGTATACAATTTTATATTTTATCAGAAGCGTTAACTATCTAATTTTTGAAAAATATATGCAGTTTGTCAGTAAAAGGTTATTAAAAATAATAAAATAAATAAAAATATGAAAAAGAACGATGCGCCTAATTCCGATGTAAAAATCGTAATTCCGATGCATTTGGTTCCTAATTCCGAGTATAAAAATAGAAAGGGAACTACCTTTGTAGGGTTCTCATACATGATGTTCAAAAATAAAAGGAGTTTATTTTTTATGTTACATCAGTTCTTTTTTTAATCATAATTCTTAATCTTATAAAAATCAACGTAGAAATCAACATAAAAATCTACTTGTATCACGATTACAAAAATAATCTAAACATGTACTTAAATAAAAAAACTAAAAAGTAATAAATAAGTGAAACTAAAATGCAAGTTTAAGACTTTTGAAATAATTTATTAGGCGCGGTTATGCTAAACTTTGAAGCACTATAAATCATGAAGGATTATTATGCAATAAAAAAATGACTTTGGAAACCTAATAATGATGTATGTAAAACTATCCAGGTCCAGTCACTGAGTGTGTAGGAGGATACAAAGAAAATTACATAAACACACACGCTGAAAATAGTCTTCAAATAGGCAGACTGACAGACAAAAAATCATTTAATTGCTGTAGTTTCATAATTGGGTTAAAGAAATATGAATACACGCACACTCCAATTTTATGTGATTGTACTATAGATGATTAGTATTCTTTCAGTTACTACGTACTAAGCACATAAAAAAAGGAACACTCTGTATTTAAACAGGGTCAATACTCTCTATGACCGGGTCAAATCATCGGAATTAGGAACTCATGTAAGCTTATTCCGATGTAAATACATCGCAATTAGGTGCTCATATAACCTTATTCCGACGTATATACATCGGAATAGCGTTTTATGATGCTAAATCAAAGTTTCTAATTCCGAGTAATAAAAATTAAAAGATTTTTTGATATTATGCAAATTAAATAGTGGATAGTTGCAATATGAAAGTGAAACAAATATAAGACACATACATATAATAACAGAACAGATCAAAAACCGAACGTCTTCATAAATTTTTTCCCGTACAACGTATTAAGAAAGTACCTATAATAGTCATTTTTAACCTGCTATAATTAGTGAATCCGACGCCAAGGTGTACCTCGGAATTACATTATTAAATGCATGAGTTATTTAATAAGTCAGAACTAACACATTAAACTTTGTAATCATAAAACACACACCGAAAATTTAAAAAAAGTAAATGTCTTAAAATTTGTTTTTCCGTGGTATACATCGCTTTTAGGAACACACTAAAATATTTTGCACCTAATGCCGTGGTGTTTTCAACACGTATTTTCTTGCTAATTTGCAAATAAAATACTCAAATCTTAAGTGTTTTCGATAAAATATATTGTCCTTTCAATAATTCAATCTCAACGAAAACTCGCATTGTATAAAATTATCACGCAAAACACTATTTGGCAAATCGTAATACTCACGTGCATGAGGTCCTAAACGTATGAAGTGTGCTTTAAAGGCGGCTTCCCGTGGCAAAATGACCGATTATTCTACAGTGTGAACACACTTAACTCTCTTTTGTTTATATAAATATGAACAGATAAATTATTAATTGATTATTTTATCATGCAGACCAAAATAACTAGTAAATTACTTGAAAAACCCGTTTTACTAAATACCTCGGATATTACTGCCATTTTTAGAACCCCTCGTAGTTAGGTGCTTTTACCTTAGTTAATTACTAATTAGAACCAACCCTGTGAAGACTAAAACTAAATTCAAAACATTCATGCTCTCTACCTCGTAGATGATTAATTTTAGTCAGAAACTTTATAATCTTAACTTTTGAACACGTAACTAAATTGAGGAAGATTTAATTTAAGTATGTCTACTAGTTTCTTAATTAAATAAGTCAAATCTTAGTTTCTGTGAATATGAGGCACTCACAGTCGGTTACAATTTAAAAACTATAACGCTGGTATAGCACTCGGGCAGGTCACTTGATAGTTGGGTGCCCGCCCAGTGTTCAGTAGTGGAGCATTATATAAATAAAAGGCGACTCGAACAATAAAAATCTATATTGACGCTAGTTTAAAATAAAGGTTACAAGCTAAGTCGATTGTCTATCGCCGAGTGGTTTTGTTGATGCGGAGGACCATAGACTGATGAACCGGACAATAACCTCCCTGCACTCCTTAAAGACCCGTTGGTTACCCTCGGCGGTGTAATGGCGCCGATACCCAGTGGTATATCATCTCAGCATTTCCGTGGTACGTCCAGCCTTCACATACACAACATTTTGATATTACGTGGTAAGACCCTTACGCGGCCCGGGTGTGCCATTTACCTGCCTTTAATGGCCTTCACTGGCTAAGATTGCAAGCTGACGTGCAACTTTCAGCCATGGCTAGTAACCTGCGCCGAAACATCAAGCAAAATAAACGTAAATAGCATGTATAATCACACTTTTATCTAATATTTACAACACTTAACAATTTAATTACAGTGCGTACATTGAAGTTAAAAAGATATTTCAGTTACCTTGAATATAACACAAGAGGCACGATCATAATCAAAATTTAACAGCCGTCATCAAAATTTAAACGTGTCTTAACTTAACACTTTACGAGGCTAATGTATCAAGTGTAACATTATATTACATTTTATGTTGTTCTTATAATGGCGTGCCTGAAACGAAAACGCCTACCTTACACAATTACCTGTAGCTGTAATACATGTTTTGTCTTGCACGAGTAACCTCTATACTAATATTATAAAGAGGTAAAGTTTGTGTGTTGGTGACGTTGTAGGGGGTAATCTCTGGATCTAATGAACCGATTTTAAAAATTAGTTTTGTGTTGAATAGTCCATTTATCGGGGAGTGTCATAGGCTATATAGTATCACGCTATGACTAATAGGAGTGGAGCAGTAATGAAATATGTTTAAGAAACGGACACGTTTATTTCGCCGTAAGGTTAATACATCCATTGATTAAATGTCGTTCGATGGCATCGACTGACGGTTATCAATGGAAAAGTAGAATTAAATGCCATCGATCGATGATGCCTTCGATTCATCACAGCTCATTATTGTCCCACTGCAGGGACGGGCCTCCTCCCGTGACGGAGGGATACTTGTCCTACTAATACCACGCTGGCCAGACGTATTGGTATAGGGTTTAATTTCAAGTTTTCCATCTTTTATGTAATTGCAATATTCACAGATAGTCCCTTAGCTGGTTTCGAAGACACCCATGGGATGAGTTGGGGTTGTGACATATTGTATTCTTATTCCGTCACCACACGGATACTCTGTCACCACATGCTGAACCAGAATGGCTTATACAATGATTAAAACAGGATTTTTTTTTTAATAGGCCATAATAATTTACTTTCTCACAAAAAAGTAAAACTATTTTATTAAATTCCGAACATTTTCTTAATATTTGAAGCCCTTAGGAGCAATTCACCAGATTCTCAATTTACCAGATTCGCAATTCACCAGATTCTCAACTCACCAGATTCGCAGTTAACCAGATATTGTACTATCAAACAGAAAACACGTATGATGAACTAAAATTATGCACTGCACATTTTGTTATAGGTACACAGAACATAAGAGGATGGATGGATGTTTGTTACTCTTTCACGCGAAAACTAATAAACGGATTTTGATGAAACTTTATAGTAATATAGCTTAAACATCGGAATATTATATAGGCTCGAATAATATAGACTTTTAACCCCACCAGACCCCATCCAGACTTTTAAAGTCACCTTTTACGACAATAAAGTGATAAATTTAAATCTTACTTTAATGATCAGTGGATTTAAAAAATTACTTGTGATGTATTCACCTGCTATGGTGAAAAGAATAGAACCACAAATGCTATTGAAGGTTGGCATCGTCGCCTAAATTCAAAAATTAGCTCTAAACCATCTTTGCTTAAATGCATTGTAATATAAAAAAAGAAGCAGAAGTCCCGGACATAAAAATACAAAAAAAATTATTGCATTACGCTGATAACAAAAGAAATAAAAAAAATCTAGAAAAAAATGAAAATATAAACGGCATTATAAAAGATTGTTTATATGACAAAATTAGTGTTATTGATTGCTTATGGAATCTGGCTTCTTTATAATCATATTATTCTATCTGATGCCGGCGACTTAGTTTGGCCAAATGCTAATTTAACTTATTTTATTTATCTGTTTAACCCAGGCAAAATGATTTTGTTTCATAATTTTTTAAATTAATTTTATTTAGTTGTTAATTTGTTAATATATACCTACTATATAAATTTATTTTGCTTTTCATTGTACTTCTGGTCAATTGCGAATCTGGTGAGTTGAGAATCTGGTGAATTGCGAATCTGGTAAATTGAGAATCTGGTGAATTTCTCCTCGGCTTAAAAAAAATGTATCATAGAACAAACACACCTGGCACTGATATGAGTATAGATATAAAGAAATATCATACGATTAGGAGCTATTTCATTATCAATTTAATTATTTTGGCAATGATAATGATCAATGATAATAAGCTGAATCACATTCATAACTTATTTGTTAAAACTATCTGTATTTTAATTATATTTGATTAGGCCATTAATGGGCTTGGAGAGCCCCATGTCCAGCAATGGACCATTAATGGCAGAGATAGGTAAATAGATAGGCCTTAATGCCACGAACAATATAGGATCGAGCCACAGCCACAAAAATATACGGTGTAATTGAAAAAACCTTCTCCTTTTTGTAAAGTCGATTAATTATTACCAACTTTCTGAAACGTCAAAGAAAAAAATGTTAAATGGTCTGACCTCTTCTGATTTTTTTCAGAACTACTAAGACGGGAGCTTTCTTGCAGTTTTATTGGATGAATAAGAGATGTCGTTAGTAGCATAATTATATTTGAAAAAAGTGTTCCTTATTTAGGGTGAAGCCAAATTGAATATTGTGAACGTAATTTTTTACTTTTTCGCTAATACATATCTTTAACCCAGATAAGCCTGAAACTATTTTTAGCTTCGATGTTAGTGATTTTTACAAATGTCTTATTATAGTCCCAGTAGCTCGGGAAAAATAATAAAAAAAATATGCGGCTTCTGGAAAAACTGGAAAATCATGTCCCATGTATGGGTCGGTCGGCATGTCTTAACCTTTTTGCTAATACGTTTTTACAACTAAAATAAAATTATAAATTAAATAATTATAATTAAATCAAATGTATTACTATTAAGTTTATGACTTATTACAGTTTTGAAAATAATATTTTCGATTTTGATCGAATTTGATTGAAAAAAACCCGGCCTGATCGAGATATCCCTGTGAACTGCTAACAACTGTGACCTCTGTAATAAAGATATTATAGTATCGTCGATGCAAAACGTCTTTTCCATAGTCTCATTCTCCTGAAAAACAGGATTCAGTGAAATAAACCATGGTCTCATTTTCGCAAGTGTTTTAGGCTTGAATCATAGTGTTTTCTTCTCTAGAATCTTCGTCGGTATCAACCGCATTTGCGTTATCTGGTGGTCAAATGTGATGCATTCTAGAATCGGACATTACCATTCTCTAACTCATTCAATATTTCTTAGAATTATAATGAATTCAATTAGAAATTTTTAAAAAATATATTATTTTACGAAAATTTCGTATTCCGTGGTTGTTCCGACGGACCCATGTATGGGTTCCTAAGATATTCAGCAAAATAACAGCGATTTTCTTAGTAAAAAAATGAATTTTCTTTGTAATATAAATATTGTTATGTTTCAAACTTTATATTTTTGATATTATATTTATTGAAATATAACAATATATGTAATATAATTTCACTTTTTTAGGGACATGTTTTACCATATTTACTACAGACATTTTCACTTGGAAAAAACAACTACAAATAATTAAATTTACTACCTATTTTGTCATCACAGCTAACAGTCATTAACTGTCGATTCCAAAAGTACTTATAAATTGTTTTAATAAAACCGTATAAAGGGGGCAGAATTTTTTATTTCCCGAAACCCATACATGGGTCGGTCGGTCCAACTGGGTTAAAACGGTGCGTCGTAGCGAAAAAGTGTCTACACGCAATGAAAGCTAATAAAGTTGTGTACAACTTTTGTCTTATACATTTTTTATACTCCTAACCATTTTAACTCTAAGCACCCTGAACAAATCCCTAAAGAAATTGCTTAGGTCGCCGCTCACGCCCTCTACACTTGCTTTTTTGACTCGTTATTCCTATAATGTCACCACCCCATTTCATCCCATGGGTGTCGTAAAAACCGACTAAGGGACTATCCGTGAATATTATCTTTACGAAATAAAAACCAGGAAAACTTGAAATTAAACCCTATACCAATCCGTCTGGCCAGCATGGTATTAGTAGGCGATCCCTCCGTCACGGGAAGAGGCCCGTCCCTGCAGTGGGACATTAATGGGTTGTTATGATTAATAGTGTTATTGATATAGATTACACAATAATAATTATTATTATAAATTCAACAAATTATTGATAATCCTGATTTATCGTATTTTATCTTTACAGAAGTTTTATTCATATTCTTGTTGTTACAAAGTCAACGTAATATTTAATTGCTTGACGTTTAATTTTTTATGCGATAATCAATTACCTCATCGTAGGTACAGTCGGGGTATTTGCCGCTCGACCACCCTTAGGCGAGAATCGCTTGGCACGCGGCGCATGCGATACGTGGCACGCCCACGTATCGCATGCGCCGCGTGCCAAGCGATTATACCCCGACCGTACGTAGTTTGGACTTTTCATTGTTGCCAAAGTCACACAAAACATTTGTAGATTTAAAGATGTAATTTAGACCGAATATGCTTCTTAGCTAGGTTCTTTATGAGGGGTGAGAGGTATGTGAAACATCGAAAATGCATAATATTTTGGCGTTGTCATACTTATACTAAAACTGAATAACGTTCCAATCAACAGCTGAGGCGTTATTTTTACAGCTCATTTTGAGTACTTGTATAACAAGCATATCATATCATAACAGCCCATTAATGTCCCACTGCAGAGACGGGCCTCCTCCCGGGACGGAGGGATAACTGGCCTACTAATACTACGCTGACCAGACGGATTGGTATAGGGTTTAATTTCAAATTTTCCTTTTTTCTATGTAAAGGTAATATTCACAGATAGCCCCTTAGTCGGTTTCTACGACACCCATGGGATGAGATGGGGTGGTGACATATTGTATTCTTACTCCGTCACCACACGGAGAATAACTAGTAGGTATATTGCTTATCAATGCAATAAATGAATCAAATTTTAAACTCACTTGGGTTCTGATATTACTCAATCCAAAAAAATATACTGTTTGCATTGATTTTTATCAATCTGGTAGGTAAAGTGATAGCAGTATCACGACTCACAAAAGATTAAAGAATAATTAGTGATAATTGAAATCAGTATAAATTTATTGATAGTCGTTAAAAGTATATCTATGATACGAGATTTTCATAAGGTAAGGATAGTTAAGTTCTGAAAAAAACCCTTACATACTTTGGAAATTACTAATTTGTGAAAAACAAGTGTTTTAATGTTAAGTTGTTTTTTGTGATTCCTGTGACATAGAACAGTTATAGTGATTACTAGTGAGGTTTATACTACTTAAACTACTTTTATACCCATTTATACTACTATTTGTAGTATAAATGGGTAACATACAGTATTATGTGGTCCGTTACCACTAGGTAGTACTTTCGGGTGTGAAGGAAACCCCTTACGCGGTGGACCAGCGACCTTATTAAGGTGGCAGAAAGTCAAAAGCAGAAGCTGAGGAAAGCTAACGGTGGAAAAATATGAAGGAGGAAAATATCTAGCAGTAGACATCTTTTGGATGATTATGTATAGCAGCAATAACCATGTGCAAGTTCATGGACTTTGTTTGGACGTATGCGTCCTTATATTGTTTGACTAATTTAAATGCATAGCCACTACTTATAAAAGAGACAATGTATGAGAATACCTATTAAGACAATTGTCTTTAAAGAAACGTGAAAGTGAAATAAGTTATAAAATAACTTGCAGAGATATACTTCATTTTGTAACTCACGGGTTAATTGAAGACATAATTAAACATATCATATCGTATGCCAAGGGTGTCGATTTAGATTCTCCTTATGTCAAATGTTTAGCTGCGGTCAAAGTGTTCTAAAACGTATGCATAATTACAAAAATGTTTTGCGTTTTTTTACGTAGAAAAGTGTTAGAGGCAGAGTTCGTAGTTTAATGGACCACAGACGATAGATGTTTAGTAACCATAATTTTCATTCGTAGATCCAGCAGTACCTATAAAGTTAAACACTAATCTCAGGAAACTCAGGGTTCAATTTGAATAATTGCAAAACAGCCTATTAATGTCCCACTGCAGGGACGGGCCTCCTCCCATGACGGAGGGATACATGGCCTACTAATACCACGCTGGCCAAACGGATTGGTATAGGGTTTAATTGCTAGTATTCCTAATTTTTTTTTGTAAAGAAAATATTCACGGATCGTCCCTTATTCGGTTTTTACGACACCCGTGGAATGAGATGGGGTGGTGACATATTGTATTCTTACTCCGTCACCACGCAGAACATTTGAATAATTATTTGCAGATCATCATATCAGCCTAAAGACTTAGCGGTTCCTCCGATTGGGATTCCGTGTCCTATTTATGTATCACCAACTTTATCAAGTTGTTTTTCTTTTTCAGATACCCAAAATGAAATACTTAGCAGCTTTTGTACTAGTTGCCGCTAGTATCAGTGCTTTACCTCAGGGACCAGGTAATATGCTTTATTATTTTGCTCTATTATCTTGAAACAAACTTAACACACCTATAGTTTTGTATTATTAATTTTTACACTCGTAAAGTCTTGAATAAATAAATAAAATGTTCAAAATCTAGAAGACTTTACTTTAGAAACATTTAAAATTTTATGAAAACACGGTCACAGACACAAAATAAAAAATAGTCTGAAAACAGATTCAGATTATTACTTGACTAGCTGCTGTGCCCGCGACTTCGTTCGCGTGGCGGATGTTACTTACTTCGCAATTCGATTTAATACTGAAAAATGGTTTTTTAAACCTTATAACAAACAGATATACCTACAAACGAATTGTAAAATTAACGAACGAATCAAAACCTTTTCAAATACAGACCTTTACAAAGACAGATCTATGAAGACTGCGTCTAAACTTATACTGAAAGACATGAGCGAACGTCATTCTTTCAAGGAAAATCTTAACACCGCGATACTGAAAATGACGTCACAGGCACAATGCCATCTGTTGTCAAATTTGTAAGTTAAAATAAATGACATCGCTTATTTCATCATAACAGCCCATTAATGTCCCACTGCAAGGACGCGCCTCCTCCCGTGACGGAGGGATACTTGACCTACTGATATCACGCTGGCCAGTCGGATTGGTATAGCGTTTAATTTCAAGTTTTCCTTCATTTTTACTCCGTAAACATTGATTTACAAAAAACCAAAGATACACACTCCACTTCCCAAAAACGTCCGCAACAAATAGGCGCAATGTGCACTGTTTTTAAATTAGTATCGCGTTGTTCTACCGGCAAACGTCAATCATTAAATTTTATTGCTTTATGTGCATCTTTTTAAATACCTACAACTTTATGTCATGCGTGTAAGATTGAAATTGAAAAAAAAATATGTTACGATATTACTATACGTATTTATTGCGTATGTTTAATTTGATGACACTTTTGGCTGTTAGTTTTGTTTGAAAATGTGCATCTTGGGTTTTTTATAAATCAATGTCCGTAAAGATAATATTCACCGATAGTCACTTAGTCGGTTTTACGCCACCCATGGGATGAGATGGGGAGGTGACATATTGTATTCTTACTCCGTCACCACACGGATAATCGCTAATTAATTATGAATGAATACATTTGCACGCCACGTTATGGTGCGGCAGAATTACCTGCCTCGGTGGCGCGGCGGTCGCATTACATGGCTGGCGTGCATGAGGTCGCGGGTTCGATTCCCATAGAGGACAATTGTGATACACAAACTATTGTCCTTAGTCTGGATGTTCTTTGTGTCCGTTAAATTGATATTTTTAAAGGCTAGTGTGGGATTTGTCTTTTGTAAAAAAAATGCTGAAATAAATTATTGTACCTAACACCTTTTAACCAGCTAGCAAAAAATATTTGACTAAACTTAGACTCGACTATATTATTATTATTATCTATAGATAAACTGCGTGCAGTATTTTTGAATTACTTAATAAAATAAACACAAACACTTTGATTAATAATTTAATGTTTTGTGATTGTATTTCTATATTTTATTGTCAGTTTTGTATTTTTTTAATGTTGACAAATAGCAATAATGTGTAAAATGATTTTATAAAGAAAAAACGTGTTACTTATTATGTTGTCTGTTATATTATACCCACATATTATTAATTATTAAATAGTTATATAAGTGTGTTATAATTGCAGTTATAATAAGATTGTGAGAAAAGGAATGTTATTTTAATTCAATTTAATATTTATGATTAAGTATAGGTATAGTTTAACTTTAAAAAATGAAGTTTGTACGCCAATATTAGCAATACAGGGAAAGACTATTTAATTTTGTCAGATGTTTTGTACCTGTGATTAACTAATAAAGGTTATTTGTATTTGTATTTATTTACATTAATAAAAACAGGTGGAGTCTGTTGCATACTTTTACGTTGACCAGTAACTTTAAACTAAATTAATACCAAAAGAATAATTGATACTTTAGATAAATAGCTTACTAATACAATTTATTTTTATTAAATTGCGTTTCAATTACGAAAAACACAAAAAAAAAACAATCAAGTAAACTTATAATTGATTTAATTTAATAAGACTTATAATTGATATTACACATACGATTCATGGTTAATTTTATTAACATTTAAAAGGAATAACTTATTAATAGCACTTAATAATAAAATAGTTATAGATTATTTAAAAACTCATTTATTTTATGATTACTACTGGTAACGCCATCTCGTGAACAAAAGAAACGAAATTTAAATTCATTCAACATTGAACCAAATCCATTTTTCATGACCCCTGATTTGTATTGGACTGTTCTAATAAAGAGATCTAGCGATATCTCGAGTAACACTTATCCGATTTTGATGAAACATACCTCAGTTTAAGCCTAATAAGAAAGGCTACAATACAATGTATTGGTCTTAAGATTATATTTTAATTTGTTTTAAAGATGTGCGGTAACAAACAGACAGACAGACAGATAGGCATCCATTCTAAAAATTGTAAGTGTGTAGTGTTGTTGCTTTTTTACTTTCTTCTAGATTTTATAGATAATTTTTATCTGAATTTTCGAAAAGAACAGACATTTCGACCTCTACAGTTTTATTAGATTACCTACTTTAAACTTAATACCTAAAAACCACGTATCTATGTATTTTAATATCTAAAGCGCGCTTTACCCGAGAAGTCAATAAGAACCACGTCTGTTCGCATTAAGAGTCAATGTGAATGAAATTATATAGATGCAGCGGTTGGCCGTTTCGGACGTTAAACAAAAATCAACCGTACAGCCGTACTCATACTGGCGCGGCGACATTTGGAACTTTTCTTTCATCTATATCTTGTGTGTTTATAAACTGATTTCTATAATTTTTTTTTTATGAATAAGATATTAAAGTGTACTTTTGAAATATGGGAGTTTGATAAAGATATGTCTATGCAAAATACAATATTTTTATGTATTTAATACACTTTGAAGAAAACCCTAACGATTAAACACGTTATTGTGGCTAATATATAACAAATAGATATATACTATTCAGGACTTTTTTGTACATCTTTTGAAGACCATTTTTTTTGTCATACATATTTTTGGCGTATGATCAACGTATGCGATGATAAGAGCTCGAACGCGCGTTTTTTCAATCGACTTGCTTCAAATTTTTCGTCACTGCTCAGCTCCTATGTGTCTTAGCGTTATGTTATACAGCCTATAACCTGCCCAGGAGTATGGACTACAATCGTACCAAGTTTGGTTAAAATGCCTTCAGTAGTTTTTGACCCATGCGTGCACATACAGACAGACAGACAGACAGACAGACAGACAGACAGACAGACAGACAAAAAATTTATTCATTGCATTTTTGGCATTAGTATCGATCACCATTCATCCTCCAATATTAATTTTTAACATATATTCAATGTACAGAATTGATCTCTCTACAGTTTTATTATAAGTATAGATATAGATACGTATTCTATTTTCGAGTTTAAGGTCAATTTTCGTGTTAACATGTGATTTATCAAAAGATAACATCACAATTAATTAATTAGTTCAGAAATGGCGCTAAGGAAAATAACACAGTTTTCATCATCTATTGAAGCCATGAGCGGTTTATTATGGCCGTACGATTGAACGGTATCACATCTACTTTTAGTTCTTACATTTTGGTTTGCAGCTGCCGAACGTAATATCCTTACTGACCAAATAATTGAAGTTATTGAGAAAGCAAGCCAGGATATTAAGGACTTGGGACTGGATCCTCTGTACATCAAGAGAGAGGCTGCTGAATATGCGCTCCCTGTACCTGTGTGAGTAACTTATCATCATCATCATCATAACAGCCCTTTAATGTCCCACTGCAGGGACGAGCCTCCTCCCGTGACGGAGGGATGCTCTGCCTACTAATACCACGCTGGCCACTACTACCACGGATTGGTATAGGGTTTAATTTCAAGTTTTCCTTCTTTTTATTTCGTAAAGATAATATTTACGGTTAGTCCCTTAGTCGGTTTTTACGACACCCATGGGATGAGATGGGGTGGTGACATATTGTATTCTTACTCCGTCACCACACGGAGAATAAGACACGAGTAACTTATAAATTATGCCTATAAATGTCACTCTAGAAGATCGAACCTAACGAATTTGGTCATTGCTTGAAAGGTCTGACAAATATTTTCAGTAGTTATCATCAACGCAACAACATCATACAGTAAAAAGGAGCCTCGAGTACTGATTGTATTGCAGCAAATGATGAGAATAACTCTTTGAATTGAGTCGTCAGAGGTTCACAGGCGGCCTTGAAGCACTCTCGATACCATGTTGGCCACTAACCAATCAATAAAGCATAGCAAAGTTGTATAGTACACATAGGTTGCAGCTTTTTTATGAATTTTCTTACCTTTTTAGTATCCTCAACGCGGCTGGTTTCTGCGAGGAAGTCATAAGTACGGGTCTCAGTAACATTGTGATCAACCACATACACTATGACATCCTTGGATTTCTTCTGACTTTCGAAATTGAATTGCCTCATGTACATCTGTCCACCGGTAAGCATTACCTTTATACGCTTTTTCATCATCATAACAGTCCACCAACGTCCCACTGCAGAGACGGGCCTCCTCCCGTGACGGAGGGATACTTGGCCTACTAATACCACACTGGCCAGACAGGATTGGTATAGGGTATAATTTCAAGTTTTCCTTCTTTCTATGTAAAGGTAATATTCACAGATAGTCTCTTAGTCGGTTTCTACGACACCCATGGGATGAGATGGGGTGGTGACATATTGTATTCTTACTCCGTCACCATCACCACACGGATATATACCTACGCTTTTTAGGGTTCCGTACCAGTTTTGAAAAAACGGAACCCTTATAGGATCACTTTGTTGTCCGTCTGTCCGTCTGTCCGTCTGTCCGTCTGTCCGTCTGTCCGTCTGTCTGTCAAGACCATTTATCTCAGGAACGCGTGGAGTTATCAAGCTGAAATTTTCACCAAATACTAAGGCTTGTTGCCTCTTAGTGCTGTAAAAAATTCAAACTGCTAATCCAACGCAATCAAGAGATATAGCCGTTTTTGTCGCAAAATTTAGAGGGGTAAGGGCAAAAACCTACAGGGTACTTCCAGTCTACCTACAAACTTGAAATTTGGCATGGAGCAAGGTCTTGTAGTACATGTAATGGGAAAATTCCGAAAACCTTAAATTTTTACTTCAATCACATTATATTTTGATTTCATAGAATTTTGGCGGGAAAGCTGAGTCACGTGACCAGTGACGTCATAGAATTTTGACAGCTGTCAAAGTGACAGCTGTCACTTTTGACAGTTGTGTCGTGACGTCATTGAATTTTTGACAGATGAGTTGTGACGTCACGGAATTTTGGCGGGAAAACATTTTTTGACAGTTGTGTCGTGACGTCATTGCATTTTTGACAGATAAATCGTGACGTAACAGAATTTTTGACAGATGAGTAGTGATGTCATATGTCACACCCGTCACTTTGACAGCTGTCACTTTTGACATCTGTCACAGATGGGACGTGACGTCATATAATTTTTGACAGGTGAGTCGTGACGTCACAATATTTTGGCGGGAAAACATTTTTTGACAGTTGTGTCGTGACGTCATTGAATTTTTGACAGATAAGTCGTGACGTCACAGAATTTTATACAGATAAGTTGTGACGTCATAGTATTTTGGCGGGAAAATATTTATTAATAGAGCTGAGTCGTGCCGTCATTGAATTTTGGCGGGAAAAATAGTATTTAAACAGCTGAGTCCTGACGTTATCACAATTTGGCAAATAGGTTTGTACGGAACCCTCGGTGCGCGAGTCAGACTCGCACTTGACCGGTTTTTTTTATTATATTCTCCTTCTGTTCTAATTTTAAGACACCAATTTTATATCAAGTGCTCCCTTCTTTTGTTTTGTCTGCGTACTTTTTTCACTTTATCGGCTGACTGTGACCCGTAGGATAAGATGTTTAATTTTTTTTATTTTTAAATCATGCACAAATATTATTAAAAACTAACCCCCTTACTCATAAACGCCTCTTAAATTTAATTACTGTTTAGCGAGATTCTTATTTGTAAAACCAACATATTATTATGCCAAACAAAACCGTAAGAATTTAAGCTAATCAATTGACTAAAATTTAAAAGGCGTTTATGGGTAAGGGGGTAAGTGTTTGTAAAGATGCTGTCATAAATAATTTAATACTATTTGATCTATTACAGAGGTAGCCGCTGGTGAAGTTGTCATTTTCGACAATCTACTCTTCGGTGAGGGTAGCGGCAGGTAATTGTTATTTTTCTTTTAATTTGAATAAAATTAAGTTTGCAAGTACGTTAAAGGCACCAAAAAACAGCTAGCGATCAGTAGGCATTTTGGCTCATCTTTGGTTGTATTGGCTTATTTTAAACTATGTCTATTCTATTCACCACAGAAGCCGCGATAGAAGTTATTGTCTGATGTCATACCCCAATTTTACAACTACAGTTAAACATTTACAATACTGCTGGGTTTCGTGAATGGCATAGCGATGGTATGATGGTAATGACATAGGCAGCCTCATGCTAAAGAGAGTGAAAATAAACTATATTTTATAGACTATAAAGACCTAAAATAAAAATAATGTACATTTATTAAAAATAAACATTACTCAAACTTTTATATAGTAATTACATACATATTTAAAACTAAGTTTGCTTATTTGATACTTTACCATATAAATATATTATTAATATCTAGTATCCTCCTCTCTTCTAAACTGCCATACCCAACAGGGTTCATTTTGTATCTGTGATATTATCCTCCTTGCGTCGTTTATCCTCAATGCTGAGGGTCGTGGCCTGTTTGAATCACTTTCTCGTGGACTATCTCGCGCCAGTTTGCTCTATCTTCGGCAGCGTGGATGGCATCACAGACTGAGGCGTTTAAGGCAGATCGAATCTGGTCTGACCAGCGTGTTGTGATATTATAAGTAACACCTTTTTGTAACATATGGAGTGCAATAAAGATATTGAGTATTGAGCTTGCACCTAGTACCTACCAGTTTTGAATATTAAACTTTTTATGAATGACGTTTTAGTAGAAGTTTTGAATGACGTTTTTGATTGTAAACATACAAGCTTCGACATACACGAGAACCAGTATCTTATCATATAATTTGTATTCATTATCATCAAGCAACAAGGTTATGATTTGATCCTTATTGATAACTTTGAAATACCTATATCTTTTTTAATTCTTTTACTTTGCCTAATATTCAATGAAATATTTGGTTAAAACTGTTAGGTATATGAAAATTCTTAGATAAGATAAGACAGAATTGATTAGTAGATGATAATATTGCTAAATATTATTATCTACTAATCAATTCTGTGGTTAAATAATGAAGTAAAGTTTATTGTTAATCTACTATATAAAAATAAGACGGGTTTTCCTTCCTGAAGCTATAACTCCAGAACGCACGAATCGATTTCCACGGTTTTGCTTTCGTTGGAAAGGGCTCAGGCTCCGTGAGGTTTATAGCAAAGAAAATTCAGGAAAAATTTCAACAGAAAAGCGGGAAAACAGAGGCGGACGGGAACGGGAAAACAGCTGGTGGTGAAACGGAGTTCGCCGGGTTTGCTAGAATCTTCTAAAATTGTCGTTATTTTTATATGTATTTGTATAAAAGGCAACCTTTTTAACAGAACCAGAATCTCAATTAACTGTATTCTCAACTCATCGGCTAAAAACTCACGTTCTTTCTTAAAAACAACTTTCGTGCTATTAATCGAACCCTATGTCGTTTGGACATTGTAATGCATAAAACTATTTTGTCCATTAGCATTTATTATTTATTTATTTGTTTATATCTGATATAAACCTTTTATTTTAATTTAATTTCAGTCTTGACATCCACAACACAAATATAAAAGGCAGTATTCGTGTCGGCATTCTCGGTGGTATCACTCTTCGTAGTGTCAACATTGACTTCAACTTTGGACGTGTCAATGTAAGTATTGTTTAGATTTTTAAGTATTCTTCATTAAACATAGGCTAAACCTGATGGTAACTCACAAACAGTAACAAGGCGAACTTTAGTTACTTTAGAACCAAAGGCCTGGGTTATATTCAGCAAAAATTCAATTGCAATCACGGATTTATAAATGATGAGCTAAATAAAATGTAAATAAATAAATCCATTACCACCAATAGACACTTTTTGTTGCCGACCTGGCACTCCGGACACTATTTGTTTACTTTTTTCATCATTAGTAGGTATATATTAGGTGGAAGCAACTGGACACAACGTACGCGCAGGAAGTCGATGATTTCATACTGGTTCTATAGAAATAAAATTGTATCTGACACAAGACAGAAAAGTGCTTCAGAGGGCACGTATAAAGCCACGGCTGTCCGCGTGGCAAAATCTTAAAACCAACAGAGGTCTATGGGTAGCTTAGCGTCGTAGCACTCGTAGCACATATAACGTAACGTAAACGGAACGTCACCGTATCAACCCGAGCCGTTCAGAGTTCTTTGTATGAAACTCCTTACTGCACCGCACACTAATCGGATACGTAACGTAATCGGATTTTTGACGTTTGACACCGAGGAAAAAAACGAGGGGATGCCGATCCGTTTACGTTACGTTATATGTGTTATGACCCTTAAACAACTCTCGACACCATGTTGGTCACCACTAAACTATAAAGAAAACAGAGAAAAACTACACAATATTACCATCCCTTGTCATGTATGTCACATCCATGTCGTCAAAGTTGCCGAAGTATTAAATAAGATTTTTATTTGCAGTCTCGTCTTAACCTGATCATACAAGGCTATGATTTATCCGGACTAGTAAACACCGTACTCAATGATATTATCCCGGGTACCCTATCATCATACAAGGTAAGTTTTAGTTTTGTTTTTATGGTTTTTAAATTATTGTATTTAAAAATAAAAAAGGTAACTATAATTTACGTAACGAGAAGTTCCTGTTATCCCAATAACAGAAATAAAATGCGCAGAATATCAGCGCTATGGCTAACCATAGCACAGTGCTGAGAAGGGTACCCTTTTTGGTCTCTCGCTGTTTCATTGCTATCTATGTATTTAATCTTATGTATCTAATTGTTTTCCTTTTTCATTTTTTTGCGACAGTGTGAGAACATAATAAACAATTTTTCTTTCTTTCTTTCAAAATAAACGGTCATCTAGAACGTACTTGTGCAGCAGTTTGTAGATTACACAAAATAAATAGTTTTCTTGCGTAGGATATGAACCCACTACCTTATGCACGGCAGCCACATATTTGCCACCGAGGGCATTTTGCAAACTATACAGTGGATCAAAGCAAAAGCGTAAAGGCAAATAAACCTTTCTTATCTAGTGGTTAGCGTTTAAATTTCATTGACTTCATAAATTCAATATTCAGTTCTTATCGAATTTTTTTTGTTTTACCTTTCAGGGTAAAGTAGACGAACTGTTTGCCATCATGATACTGGACTACGTCAACGAAAATATTTTGTAAATGGATATAACAACAATAAATTATAATATTTATTTAATTTACTTTGTTTTTTTTTTTATAACAGTGCAACGAGATTTAATAGTTTATGATTTCCACCCAAACGGAACGCTCCATAACGCGTTGGACAGCATAAAATTTCACAATGTGCTAAAAAAAATTGAGTCCTGTGTACAATACTTATTTTTTGCATAGAATTTACACTGTCAACTTAGTGCAAGCTTCCGGGTGCGACGGCATACGAATTCCAAACATTGTAAATTCGGGGGCCGCTTTCGGTTCTGTAAAGTTGGCATTAAGAGACTACTAAAACTATTTGTTCCGTTTTTTTATCAGAAGTTATAACAGTAACGCAATTATGCCTCTGCCCACAAAATGCCATTTAGATATTGAACAACAGGGTACATACATTGTAAATAAACTGAAAGAAAACTTTTCATACAAAAATGCGAAAAACTTTTACTTGGGGTAAAAGGGAATAACCGTAACTACTATCTTTACAAAATAAAAAGAAGGAAAACTTGAAATTAAACCCTATACCAATCCATCTGGCCAGCGTGGTATTAGTAAGCCAAGTAAAAAATTTTTAGAATTTAAGTATGTAATTAGTTTATAAGCAAATTTTGCATGCCCATGTAATGGCAAAACATGGAGGACTTATATATTTTAATCACCAATGTTATACTTACCTATGTTTGCAATGGATTAAATGAATATGAATATGAATATAAGTAACCCTCCGCTACGGGAGGAGGCCCGTCCCTGCAGTGGGACATTAATGGGCTGTTATGATGATGATGATAACAGCCCATTAAAGTCCCACTACAGGGACAGGCCTCCTCCCATGACCCCTAGGGAAGTATCCCTCATACTTGGCCTACTAATACCACGCTGGCCAGACGGATTAGTATAGGGTTTAATTTCAAAATTTCCTGAAATAAAACCTGAAATAAAAATAAATAAAAACCATAAATTTCAAGTAAATTTATTGTAATTTAATATTAAATATGTTTCATCGTCATTTTAAAGTAGGTAAGTACACTCTTAGCCAATTATTCCTACTAGATTGAGATCAGACAGAACGTCGTTACCAACTTCCAACACTATTTCACTTACGGTCTGTGTAATTTCATCCTGAAATTAAAATAATTAGAATTTAATATTTACCTATATTAATACAAGCATTACATTAAAATACATATTCCTCCTTTATTTTTATCTCAATGTTTATACAAAATATATTAAAGTAGTATGTATTTAGGTGAATTTTAATAGCCGGATCCACATCAAACGATCCATTTTGGATCGGCGATCCCGCAATCCGCGATCCATCGCCGACGGATCGCTAGCGGCAAAGAGCGAGCGAGCCTGCCGCGCAGTTTGGATCGCGCGAGGCAAGTCTACATCAAACGCTCCTGCCGCGCGCGATCGGATCGCGCTGGATCGTTTGGTGTGGATCCGGCTAATGATATGACTATCGATCGAAATTGTCTTTTTTAATTTTTTGACGTGAAATTTTGTTGCTAACCACGCATCGCCTAGGAAGCCCGAGGCAAAGACTTAACTGAATACCGGACCAGTGTCATCATGTTTATAAGTTTTACCTGCCATCTAGTTTTTCAAGTTATACTAGTATTCAATTGTAATAATTGGTGCAGTTAAAACGATTTACAAACAAAAATGAAAATTGTTATAATATTTTCATTGAATACTGAGTATTTTGGGTAAGTCAATAAGGAACAGATTTTTATATAAATCTGAGTAACCTGTTATCTGAGTAAAATGTTAGTCTTCCTTTACTGAGAACTGTGCTTATACGAAAACGCCACTATGTCGGTTCGTCTCCAGGGCGGATTATCAGGCCCTATCCAGTTGCAGCGAGGAGTAAGACAAGGTGATGTCATATCCCCGAAATTGTTTACCGCTGCACTGGAAGATGCTTTTAGACTGGGACGGACTCGGCATCAACATAAATGGCGAGTATATCACGCACCTTCGATTTGCTGACGATATCGTGGTCATGGCTGAGACCATGGAGGACCTCAACACAATGCTCGATGGCCTCAGTAGAGTCTCTCAACAAGTGGGTCTTAAAATGAACATGGACAAGACCAAGATCATGGCAAATGTCCATGTTGCACCCACTCCAATCATGGTTGGAGGCTCTACACTCGAAGTTGTCGACGAGTATATTTACCTGGGACAGTCAGTCCAGCTGGGTAGGTCCAACTTCGAGAAGGAGGTCACTCGTCGAATCCAACTCGGATGGGCAGCGTTCGGGAAGCTAAAACGTATCTTCTCGTCTACATTACCGCAGTGTCTGAAGACAAAGGTCTTCGACCAGTGCGCGTTGCCAGTGATGACGTATGGCACAGAGACGTGGTCGCTAACTATGGGCCTTCTCAGAAGGCTCAAGGTCACTCAGAGGGCAATGGAGAGAGCTATGTTAGGAGTTTCCCTGCGTGATCGAATCAGAAATGAGGAGATCCGCAGGAGAACCAAAGTAACCGACATAGCGCTCAGAATTGCCCGGTTAAAGTGGCGGTGGGCAGGGCACATAGCGCGGAGAACCGACAGCCGTTGGGGCAGAAAGGTTCTGGAATGGCGACCGCGTACCGGAAAGCGCAGGGTGGGGAGACCCCTCACACGGTGGACCGACGACCTGGTTAGGACGGCGGGAAGCCGATGGATGAGGGAGGCACAAGACCGCGCAAAGTGGAAGCTTTTGGAGGAGGCCTATGTCCAGCAGTGGACGTCCATAGGCTGATATGGATGGATGGATGGAAAAAAATATATACTTATAGACACAGGCTTACCTCATAAAATTCAACCAATTCCAGCACAAGATTCCTTAAGAATGCGTTAATGAATGCGGTCATAATATCATTTCCACCCAGTAATCCGTTAATATGAGACTACAAAAGAACATTTTATCAAATTAATTAACATTATTAAGATTTGGTAGTATATACCTACCTAGTAGACTATGTAAGAGTTTCTTCTACAAAACTCTTACATTGAAAAGTGCAGTAGCTTTTAATACTAAGACCTTGTCAACATCACAAGCTCAGCTTACTTCTTTGGACACAATGTCCGACCTTGGCTTGAAAAGATCCTTACTTTACAACTAATCCATCTTTCTTAGGGTTACTCTCGCTATGGTACGGTCCCGGTATGGTACCCTAGTAAAATACCTACCAAAAAGTCCCGCTATGGTAACATTTTGGTACTTGTTGTAAAGAAAAGTTTTACAATGCATACAAATTGTCTATCCAATTGTACCTGATAGTAGTCTGATGTAGATCTAACAGATGGGGACATAATATCATAGCGGAGGTTTTTGATATGTATTTTAAGAGGGTGCTATACCAGGACCCTACTATTGCAGGACTAAGCTCAAAAAGTTATAGTTTGATGTACGCAGCAGGAGTTCTAAGTTTTTAAAAAGTACAATGTTACAACTTACATCAAAATCTTTGAGACTAAACTTGACATGACATTCTTCCAGTCTTATATAGAGAGACCCAAAGCCAACAACAAATCTTGCTAGCACATTACCCGTTATCCTTGGCTCCACAACATTTATTCTGGAACGAAACATATGTAAAATGTAGTCTCTGCCTGGGGCGGTGAGAGTAAAGCTTGAGCTTATGTTGTATGTCATCATAACAGCCCATTAATGTCCCACTGCAGGGACGGACCGGTGACGAAGTAAGAATACAATATGTCACCACTCCATCTCATCCTATGGGTGTCGTGAAAACCGACTAAGGGACTATCAGTAAATATTATCTTTACGAAATAAAAAGAAGGAAAACTTGTCATTAAACCCTATACCAATACGTTTGGCCAGCAGCGTGGTATTAGTAGGCCAAGTATTCCTTCGTTATGGGAGGAGGCCCGTCCCTGCAGTGGGACATTAATGGGCTGTTATGATGATGATGATGATGACATCTAAAATAATATTATACTTGAAAGCTAATAACTTACTTTCCGTCACCTCTTCCAAATAGTGTCAAACCATTTGCTGATACAAAAATATCATAATGACCTGCAAATAAATACACATTAAAGTATATAAATAGGTATACTTGTTCGAGTGTTAAAAATAGATATTTTTTAAGATTGAATGATACCTACTTACATGAACTTGTAGGAAATATGAGAAGAGCAAGAAATATTGTAATATTGCTAAGTAAATGCACTAAGGCAAATTAAAAAATAAACGTTGAATCATATTGGAAGTGGATTTAATTAAAGTAATCAAACATTCATAAGCGTGGTATCAGTCTTTATTTCTGTGAATATCTTTATTTCGAAATAGAAATTCACGTTTGCCTTATAAACGAATGATTATTTTAATTAAACTTAGTAAGTAGTGAGGAAACCAGACGGCCTCTGTGGCGTAGTGACTATATTACATGACTGCTACGCAAAGGTCTCGGGTTCGATTCCCGCTCAATGCAAATATTTGTGTGTATGAACATGATTATTTGCATTGCTCTGAGTGTTTTTATGTATATGTATGTATTTAAAAAAAAAGTATACAAGTATTAAAATTCGTTGTTCTGTTACCCATAACACAAGCAGGTTAAGCCTAGCTTACTTTGGGAACAGCAGCGCCATCTGTTCCCAAAGTGAATATTTATTTTAGTAACCACCTATTTAATCATTCAATTCATCATAACAGCCCATTAATGTAGGTGTGTAGGAAGGGCCCCTCCCATGACAGAGAGATTCTTGGCCTACTAATACCAAGCTCGCCAGACGGATTTTTTTATTTATTTATTTATTTACATACTTGGATTGGTATAGGGTTTGATTTAAAGTTTTATTTCGTAAAGATAATATTCACGGAGTCCCTTAGTCGGTTTTTACGACACCCATGAGATGTCACCACACGGAGAATCATTCAATTACTTAAATATTAAATACTCATTTATGTAAGTACCTGTTAATCATATCATCATTATCATCTAGCCTATCGCAGTCCACTGCTGGACAAAGGCCTTTCCCTCTCTCTTATTCATATACTGTTAGTAATTGAATAATAACCATTGTCTCTATGCACTAAGCATCAAATTTAGCTGCCTCGGCAATGGGGTCGTGTAAGCGGATGCTGCGGACGAGGATTCGGAAAATTGTTTGTCCTAGTTTCGAATCTCTGTGTGTTTGTCAAATTAATGTTTGTAAAGTCCTCACGACACAGGGCATGATCCCTAATGCGGGAATAATTTTTGGTAAAAAAATATACTGAAAAATGAAATATTGTAATACTTACGAGCATCCAATTCCAGAAGAGGAATCTGTAGGTCAAATGAAATTCTATATCTAATAGGAATAAGTGTCGCCATTTGAACATTTAATTCGTCAACAACGAACGTACTTAACTTGTGCAACGTTGTATCACCTATCTCTAGCTGAAACCTGCAAAATGTTATAAAAATATTAAGGTCTTAAAAGACAACAAGGTATTGCGTAATAATAAACTTTTTTCTGATTCGTTATGATGGAACTTAGAAACTAGTGCCGAAGTATATGAATAGGTACATCGTTTTGAGGGGTAGTGTAGGACGACTTAGACAACACAATAATAAAAAAAAAACGATTTTTTGGTGATACGTTTTTGTTTGGTTCTTATGGAACGAGTTAAAAGCTATAGAGATATCACTTACCCGGGAATAGGCACAATACTTTCAGTGACCAAGTAATAATCAATAACCAACGGGTCTAACACAGGGACGTCATCGGAGCCATTCAATACAAGTTCTCTTAAGTCTTCCAACAGATTTCGTAATTGTCCTTCTATTAAACTGTTTCGTGCTATTTCTGAAATAAGACGATACCTTTTATTATAAACTAGCTGTAGCCCGCGACTTCGTTCACGCAAAATAAAATTTCATAGTACAAACGTTTTTTTTTTTTGCAGAACCCTATAAAAGCCTATGACGTAGCTTGACTACTTTGTTGCAACAACGATAGCCGGGATCGACGCATCCAAAGCACGGAGATGCTTAGATGAAATACACTGAGTGGTCACCCATATATAGAATGACCTCGCCGACATTGCTTAACCACCATTATTGTTTCTGAATCAGTGATTGCAACTGGCTAAAAGTGGCTGCTAGTGAAAATTCATTAAAACCAAAAAAAACCGGTCAAGTGCGAGTCTGACTCGCGCACCGAGGGTTTAGTATAAACCTATTTATTTCCCCTCCGAAATGCGATGACGTCACGACTCCTAAGTCAAAAATCCTTTGAAGTCACAGTTCGTCTGTCAAAAATTATATAACATCACGACTCAGCTATAAAAAAATATTTTCCCGCCATATATCTATAAACTAACGACTCATCTGTCAAAAATTCTATAACATCACGACTCAGCTGTCGAAATTCTATGACGTCACGCACGACTCATCTGTCAAAAGTTCTATGACGTCACGAATCATCTGAAAAAACTATATGACGTCATAACTTATCTGTCAAAAATTCTATGACGTTACGACTCAGCTGTCAAAATACTATGACGTCACGACTTAATTTCTACCGTTTTATCATCATTTTCCTTCACTGCTCTGCTCCTATTGATCGTAGCGTGATGAAAAGTATACTATAACCTGACCAGGAGTATGGACAATAATTGTACCAAGTTTCATTAATATCCGTCAAGTAGTTTTTGTTTCTATAACGAACATACAGACAGACAGACAGACAGACAGACAAAAATTTTACTGATTGCATTTTTGGCATCAGTATCGATCACTTATCACACCCTGATAGTTATTTTGAGAAAATATTTCATGTACAGAATTGACTTCTCTACAGATTTATTATATGTATAGATATATATACATATATATATATATACTAGCAAACCCGGCGAACTCCGTTTCGCCATCATATGGTTTCGTTTTATGTAACATTTCGTTTCGTCATTAAAAGATGAAGACTTTTTTTTGTTTTATACCTATTTGAAAAGGTAAACTTTTATTTCATTCCACAACAGTAATTCGTTGTGGAAATCCTGATGATTCTAGAGAGTTCAAAAACTCCGTTGGATAATTTACTACATCATCGAGCGTTGTTATGGAATCAAAGGACTTGTATGTCACCAAATCACCAGCAATTTTTAATTGAATGGTGAAATTCAGTGCGTGTACTATATGCGGCAAGAATTGCTTGTTGACTTAACCAAGCATAATTATTATTCTGAAAATTCTCACTAATGTTTGGCAAAACATTTTTAATAAGAGCTAATTGAGAGCCTACAAATCGGCAAAAGTCGTTGGTAAGAGTAATTAATCCAGATGTCGCATCATCATTATCATCATATCAGCTAATCGACGTCCACTGCTGGACATAGGCCTCCTCCAAGTCGCCAAGTCCAAGGTCCTGTGCCTGCCTCATCCATCGGCTTCCCACCATGTCGCATCAACTGGGACTTTTCCATCTGCAACAGTTAACTATTGTTTGGAAAATTGTGCACCGCTTTGATCATTTTGAAGTTAAACTCTCATATAAGTGGTCAGCGATAATGTTTTTACGTTATTCCATAAAGTTGATGCCTTCAGGCAAGTATTCAATTCATCTGCAGGCGTTCCATGGGCAACGTCTGACTGAAATCGTCTGCTAACAATATCATCAAGCCAAAGATATTGTTATTTTGCCGAAGATCCTTTAGTGTGAAGTTAAGTACTTCAAGTGATTTCTCATGTGCCATTGTGCACTCATCTCAAACAATGAGCTTGCATTGCATTGCATCAACAATTTTCCCATTGCAATGGATCGGGAAATATTGCATTCTAGAGTATCAATTGTGTTTAAATTGAGTGGCAACTTAAACGCAGAATGTGCAGTATGACCGACATCTAGAAGAATCGCCGCAATTCCAGATGATGCTAATGCCAAAGCTGTGTCACATCTTGATCGAATATAGGTAACAAATGTTTTCCCTGTTCCTCCAGGTGTGTCCAGGATGAATAGACTACCAGTATGATTGTCCACCGCTTGCATTAATGTTTCGTTTACTTGTTTTTCCTGTTCATTTAGTAACGGCACATTATTTCGAACGAATTCCTGCAATGTATCAATATTATATTGCAGCTCTCAACTTAATTCTTGGTTTAATGCATTGTGCATAGAACGAATTGACACAATCATTCCTTCAATCAGTTGTTTGTTAGTAATAGTAAAGCATTGATCCTCAATTAGAATCAATCCTTCATTGTAGATTTCATCGGTTATTTGGATGTCAGGATTATTCGTTTGAATGCGCAAGGGATGCAAGATATCTTCACATATTATGTCCTCTTTGTATATGTTCCATAACTGAATTAGTTGTGAAAAGAACATGTGGTGATGATAATTGCGAACAGCGTTCGTATTTGGAACGCATTTGATGAAACTACTGAATCCGCAAGTGTTAAATCCCAATGAGAATCGTTCTCCAGCAAACCCAATAGTTTACACGCTTCTTAATATGTTTAGCATTGGTTCACTGGATTCATTGGATTCACAGTTTTCAAATGCGCAAATGATTTTGGTCCACGTACATTTACCAACAGCAGTCGCAAATAAAAACATTCATCATTTCTAGGATGAACAGTATACATGCGACCTAGTGCATCAGTGGAAAACACCTGTGGCCAATCTGAAACTGGGGTTCCTTGTCACTATTAGATTTTGCGAAATATTACATAAAACGAAGCCATCTGGTGGCGAAACGGAGTTCACCGGGTTTGTTAGTAAGAAATAAATTTTATCCATATTCTTTTAATATTCTCAGGCACCCGTTCATCCTAACTTAATTTTAGTAGCCACAGATATTATTGTAATAATATTTTAAGTATAATTGTACATGCACTCAACATATTTAACGGGTCAAATTGAATAAAAGTTTGCACAATACACGTGATTGATTTGAATTTAAATGTTGATGGTTTCCAATTAAAATGTAAGGAAACGAAAACCTTTTTTTTTTCCTTTTTTTTTTTGTAATTTACAGTGAACACAATACCAATAATATGAAATTAACACTGAGCAGAGAAAAATGAGTAGCTGTCAAACAATGTATCACGCACCGGCGTTTGTAGTACATGCTATGTATCAGAGATGGCGCTGTATTATGTGTATGTAAAAAAATATTTTCCCGCTTTTCCGTTGAAATTTTTCCAATTTTTTTTTGCTATAAACCTAACGGAGCCCGAGACCTTTCCAACGAATGCAAAACCGTGGAAATCGGTTCGTGCGTTCTGGAGTTATAGCGTCAGGAAGGAAAACCCGACTTATTTTTATATAATAGATATATATATATCTTTCACACATCACACAACGCCATCTAGTCCTAAACTAAGCAGAGCTTGTACTATGGGTGCAACAAATAAAAAAGGTTTAAAAGTCAAAGCTACATCATTTACTAGAATTATGAAAAAACGACAATAGATTTTCACGCAATTATGGTTGCTACAAATACGATAAACTTAAACACAGTGAAATCAAACATCATATCAATTAGCGTAATCGAAAAAGCACTGTTAATTATATCTCCAAAAAACAATGTGATTGAATTATAATTTTGCGAATGCCTAGATAATGACTTTATCACAAGCGCCTAATCATGCCCTACGGCAGGGATGAGATAGGCATCTTTTAGTAACATCGGAAATCTTGGCTTTTTAATACACCTCGGCTTAGACTTATTGAATTTATGTCAAATTTGTCTTCTTTTCAAGTTCAAGGCAAGTAACTCTTTAAATAACATACCGCTGTTTGTTTGGACATCATTTTCCTTAATAGATGTGGTCGCTGCAAGCCCAATTATGGACAAAACAATTAATGTACACCTCATATTGAAACCTGAAAATAAAAACACTAATACTTATCGGAATTTAATTTTACCTTCTTTTTGGGTAGTTTTGGAAAAATGCGTGAGGCACGTAACACGGCCCTACTAAATGGCGTTTTTTTAAGTAGATCTGACTTTGCTATTGTAAAACAATTAAAATGTCTTACGCACTCAAAACACCATACCAAATGCTTCCCCTTGGATTATAGTCTTCGTCACACATAACTATCTGAATCATTCGACGGTGATTGACAGCATTGATGGACGCGAGCTGCTCTGTTACTCACTTTACTGAGAGACGAATTTCCAGGATCATCCAGGACAACCATTGCAAATGGAGGCATATTTGCAACAGAGATCGACTTAGCTGTAATCTGGACTCTTTGGCCTCCGTCAGGAGGAAGGCGACAAAATCGTTCTGTCCTGCTTCCTTCTTCTTCGGCTAATTGGGTTGGAGAGAGGATTGTGCTCCCTGGCTCGTTCCACCGCTTCCTTCAGTGATATCAATTCTTTACAGACACCTAACTAATCGGAGACCAAAGCTGTTATATCTTCTTGCCATATATTTTCACTAGCTATTTTGTAACCTTCACAGTAACATTTACACAATCCTTGAAGGTAGATTAATCTGGCACAAATAATATGTTACCGGCCTATACGGCCTCTTCCTAAAGTCCACTTTGTAAAACTCTGATAGGGTTTCTCTCAGATTTGGTCTCTTAAAAAATAAACCCTTTTGTAGTGGTAATACATTTCAAAATATAACAAGGGAGGTCGAGCTGATTTTTTTTTTAAATTTTATCCCGAAGATATTACTTTAATGATTTTGTCACTCTGTCTTCTTTAGCTCTACCGCTATTGGAACTGCTGACGCTAGGAGCTGTTTTACTTGGCCAAGTAGAAGAGTTGATAGCGTCAGCTGATCCATGTTAGGGGAAAGCTATTCTGAACATTTACAGCCGGGATGAAATGGCTCCCTCAACTACAGCGCTTCCTCCCATAGTACTACTACTATCCAAACTTGTATTAAGAATTCTAATAAATGAAAACAAAAAACGACTTACCTTACAGGTGTGATTAATTAACTACAATATTAACAAAAATATCTTTACTTGATAATATAAGCAATTACATTATTGACATAAATGATTAAGATTAACGTTATCTCGAAAATCGGGTAACGATAGCAAATTGTGATTGTGTTTTGAAATTGTTTTGTGGATAAACCGATCGTAACATTGATCGTTTTTTGAAATCGGAGGCTTTCTAAATGGATCGGTCAAACTGCCTCGGTGGTGGTCGCGGTAGAGGCTGTGCACGAGATCGGGAGTTCGATTCCCACACAGGACCATTCTTTGTGTGATCCACAAAATATTGTCCTGAGTCTTGATGTTCTTTGTGTCAGTTAATGAAATGTATTTCAAAGAATAATCCTACTAATATTATAAATGCGAAAGTTTGTGAGGATGGATACATTTTTTACTCTTTCACGCAAAAACTAATGAACGGATTTTGTTGAAATTTGAAATATACATAGTTAAGGGTGTAGAATAACATTTAATTTACTTTTACAACGCGGGTAAAGCCGCGGTATCAGCTAGTAAACAATAAAATAAAAGGCATATTAAAAGCAAAGCTAGACCTGGCATTTACAAATATATTTAAAGTACTTAGAGATCCATATTTTATTGAGAGCATCGAACTCACTTGTGATTTCACTTATCACATTGTCTTATCTTATTTACGGATGCTATAATATTGGCTTTATTATTATGTTTATAACACCATCTACACCTGCAATGTGTACAGCGCTTTACTAGTTACGAAAAATATTTACATAGAAAAGACCTAGGTCAATGCTTTATGTTAAAGCAGGCTTACATTGAGCGGACATAGAATACGAGACATCATCATCATAACAGCCCATTAATGTCCCACTGCAGGGACGGACCTCCTCCGGGGGCGGAGGGATACTTGGCCTACTAATATCACGCTGGCCAAACGGATTGGTATACCTACGGTTTAATTTCAAGTTTTCCTTTCTTTTTATTTCGTAAAGATAATATTCACGGATAGTCCCTTAGTCGGTTTTTACGACACCCATGGGATGAGATGGGGTGGTGACATATTGTATTCTTACTCCGTCACCACACGGAGAATACGAATAGGTACGAGACATCTTTGCAGCAAAAAAGGTCAAAAGTTCGAAATAATGTTTTACGAACTCTTGTTGATTTATATAAAAAACAGCCAAAAATCAATAGTTTAAAGATACATAAGCATTTAACATAATAATTATATTAATTACTTTTAATACTACTATTCTAGTTAGACATCAGACATTTTAAATGCTGTAAAATGATAGACTTGCAAGAAATAAAATGCTGAAGAGCAACGTTTGCGAACCTGCTATCTACAACAGCGAGACTGTCAAATTCAATACTAATAATTAACCCCCTTACTTATAAACGACTCTTAAATTTAATCACTGTTTAGCGAGATTTGTTATTACGAAAACCAACCTTATACCAAACAACGTAAGAGCTTAGGCTAATTAATCAATTGACTAAAATTTGAGAATTTTTTTATGAGTAAGGGGGTAAATTAAAAAATAAATACATTTCAAATAATTGTAGCTTAAAGAAGGCATTGCTTACTTTTCCCAAATAATGTTCAAAATAACAGAGGCAAAGTAGTTAATTTTAAATATATTTAAAATGGTAACACTATGATTATACTAGGGGAATACCCGAGACTACTAGTCTGCTACGTAACGTAGCCTTGTTTATCTTTTTTTATGATAGCAAACTAGTCATTGCTTGTGCTAGTATTATATGGGAAGTGATTGTGTCAAGTTTTTAGTTGTGCTTTAAAAAGAGTGAGGTTTTATTTCATTTTCTTGAAAAATAGTTCTTAAGCAACATTTAAAAGGTGTGTAAGTACATAAATAGGAATATCTCCGCGGTGTATAATAAGTATAAGTCCTCGAACACAGGGCATGATCCCTAGTGTGATAGTAGTCTTTATTTCATTCATGCAACCCTGACACAAACCACGATCCTTAGATATTTGGAATTGTCTTGTAACTGTTCTTTTTTGTTCCAGAGAGAGAAATTTCAAAATGGGAAATCTTCTGACAGTCATGGTTAATACCTTTATGGTAGATATTGCTAACAAAGTTAAAAGTCTTGGGTACCACTCATACAACATAGAAATAGAGAAAAAATTTAGCGTCGATGGTATTCTCAAGTAAGATATTACATTTTATATACCTACTTTTTATTTAATTTCATTTAAAATTCCAACTTTTACAAATTGAACGTCACATTATCTCGAGACCTGGCGTCGATGACGTCACGTCGCTTCTGACGAATCACTGATGCGCCCGTGGCGAGCGCGGGGGTTGAAAGGAGAACGGGACGCGAGGTTCGCATTCCAGCGAGGTCTCTCTCCAGATAATGTGTGACCGTGAGTAGTGGCCAGACCGGTTACGACGACGAGGTAAAGTTATTTTTGACTCGGTCATTCGGTTTGGTAAAGTAAATTTCCAAAAAAATAACAAAAACTGTTTTAACATAATATTTTATTATAAAACCCTGGATATTTTGTTTCAGTAACGCAAAATTTAAATTTGTGGCTACAAGAACTTCTATAAGTGCTGAAGAACTTTTTGTATTAAACGATGTATCTATTGATGCTGCAAGTGGTATATTTTGCATAGATGTCACTATTCCGAAAATATTAATTAAAATTGGTAATTCATTTTAAAGCACCTCTGCATTAGTGACAGTTTTTATATATTCTATTAGACTTTTTTTGTTAGGCTACTTGGCAATCTGAATAAAAAGTAACTTAGGTACACGTTTATCCAGGGTGCCAGCTACCTCTTTACGAAATTTCATCTAAATCAGTTCAAGCGTTTAATCGTGATTGAGTAACAAACATCCATCCATATTTACAAACTTTCGCGTTATAAAATAGAATAGAATTCATTTATTTGCCAAAAAACTTGGTAATACATAAAATGTGAACTTGAATAAATTAATTACGATATGTTTTGTCACTCGGACATACAAATATAAAAGAGAGTTTTTAGAATATTACAAATTATGATAACCAGTCAGTTTCTTGTCTTTTTATTTTTAGGACGAGTAGGATTTACCTGTAGTGATCCAAAACTAGCGTATGCCGTTACAGGAACGTAAGTATTTTAACATTTATATCATTTTGCTTAGGTGGCAGGATTCACATATGTATAAGAGAGGCTCAAAATGGGGGACAGGTACTTGCGTTAGGCAGTTAAATTCTCATGAAAAAGGCAGTAGTGCTTGACATGACACGCGTAGAAACGAATTTCCTATCTCTGTAGCCAAAACAACCAGTAGCATGGTAGACGTACCCGACTATGGTTGGTCCACATTTTCTATTAGTCAGTTAGTTAGTTTCAGCCCTTATTATCCCATGGCCTGGGTAAATTTCTAACATCATTAAATGTAAAAAGGTATAAGTACCTATAGTTAGTACTTTAATACTACAAATACTTACATTAAAAACAGCGCCATCTTGAAATCAATTAAAAAGACCTCGTTAGATAACGGATAAACATAATAAGAATATTATAGGTACTTGCTACTTATCTGTGTAATGTTTCAGAATTGAAATAATAAATACACATTTAAAACTCAACGTGTCTGGGGGGATGACGAAAATAGACAGTATAAAGTTGCAGCCGAAAGTAACTATGATTAAAGTAAGTAATAAATGGTAATACCTTCTAGTTAGTACTAGCTTTTGCCGACGGCTTTGCTCGCGTTAAATTCGAGGTAGCACTGTTCCCCTTTCCTGAACACAGAAGGGAAAAAAAGGAGCCTATGTTACTCTCCATCACTTCAACTATCTCCACTTAAAAAATCACGTCAATTTGCCGCTCCGTTTTGCTGTGAAAGAAAGACAAACAGACAGACACACTTTCTTATTTATAATATTAGTATAGAATGGATTTACTTACGTCTATCTGATGGTTGAAATTTTCAAACAGTCATGTTTATACCCCTTCCAGCGTAAGTTTAGCTTTTTGACAGTTCACGTCCATGAAGTTTCGTAATACTTCCGCTTATTTTTCGAACAAATAATATTGTATTTCATGGACGTACCCATGTTTTTTTTCAGTTACCATGGTTACTTAGTTATGGACACTCATAACGATTACCACCATTACGAAACAAATTACAAATAATCGGTAGAAATAAATGCTATGATTAAACCTGAACTCTTCATAATACGTTTATAAAATGTAATTTGATATTTAAGATTAGCTATAACCCGCGAATGTGTCACGATAATTTATGTATTTTAAATAATACCTAATCTAATTATAATTTTACCATTTTAAGCTATAGGCTAATTCTCTTAACATAGATAAAGAAAGAAACAATAATAAAATGATAATATAAGTTGATGTAAGGATCCAAATGTGTAAAATAAAGGAATTTGAAAAATTGCGAAATCGCTTACAATCGAATAGCATTACATTCGAGATACTGCTGAACGTCACTAACGTCAAGCTGTCAAATGTTGTTAAATATAGTGGAAAGAGTAGGTATAATAGATACAGTGATTCAAGAGAAAGGTTTATATGCATAATATTGTAGAATGAACATTACAGCCGTGCGAGCCCAAGACGGGTCGCTTGTTATAATAACATAATATTACTTAATCTTTGAGTTTTTGTTTTCATTGAAGTAACTTTTATAAATATTTTTCAGCCCGATCTCCAGCTTTTAATAAACAAGAAAGATTATTCAGAGATGCTCAACAAAGTACTAACATTGGAAGAACCAGTTGCACTTAATTCTATTTTTGTAAGATTTTTTCGATTAATTATTAATATGATCATTTATGGCATAGTATTTTATCATCATCACCATAACAGCAGCCCATTAATGTCCCACTGCAGGGACGGACCTCCTCCCGTGACTAAGGGATACCTACTACTAATACCACGCTGGCCAGGCGGATTGTTATAGGGTTTAATTTCAAGTTTTCCTTCTTTTTATTTCATAAAGATAATATTCACGGATAGTCCCTTAGTCGGTTTTTACGACACCCATGGGATGAGATGAGGTAGTGACATATTATTGTATTCTTACTCCGTCACCACACGGAGAATTAGTATTTTATATCATGCCAATGGAAATGTATACCTATAATACATCTCTTATGGATTCTAACTTACCTAATACAAATCTCTGTAAACATGAACATAAATTTTTGCCTTGGTCAGACCAAATAAAGGTTTAAAACAGATCTGTGATTACCACTAACCAGCCATAAACAATTAATTATCCTGAATCGCTTCTAAAGCCTTACTGTAGTACCCATTAGATAAGCAATTGTCGTATGCAAGGGTGTCCATTATAATCCGTTGAACAAAATAGTAGAAAACTATTTTATAGACAAATTCATGACGTCGATAACAAATGATTACTTTTAAGAACAAGATCAAATTAAAAATTAAAAAAAAAACCCCCGATTGATAAAAATAAATATAAACAGAATTTGTGAAGACAAATTTAACGAGCCCAAAATTGATGGGCTTACTAAAAGGCAGTCCAGGGTTACGTGTCTTATCTTAGAGCCGTAACCAGCTCAGTGGTTTCAGAAGACATTTGTGTTTCAATTGTCAGATCCCAATGCTTGCAAGTAAACTGAGCGTGTAACATTTCTATTACACCTAACAAACTACCTGATGCCCTTGAAGAACTGAACCGATTTCTACCAAACATAGCTAAGAACACTCCCGACTGATATACCTTTGAAACAAAAAAAACACATCAGAATTGGATCATCCGTTTGGGAACGACGATACCACAGACAGACAATACACATTTACACACACACACAGACACGTCAAACTTATAACACCCTGTCGTTTTTGCGTCGGGGGTTAAAAAGATAGAAGAGCACTAAATTAGAAAATGAATTAATATTTAATAATATTCAAATAAACTATTTTTTTCAGGAATTTATACTTAATCATCAAAATGAACCAATTAAGAAATTCATTAACTCACAATTACAAGAAATACAGGCTAAGTAAGTTAAAAACATGTATTCAAGCAACTGAAAACCTCTGTGGCGTAGCCATCTTTACATTACACAATAGCTGCTACGCAGAGGTCTCGGGTTCGAATCCCGATCAATACAAATCATTTCCTATGTATAGGTTATGTAAGCATTTACGAAAAAAAAAGTATTTAAGTTTGTGTATCCGTTGTCATCGATAGTACACGATCTGCTTAGTTTGGGACTAGATGGCGTTGTGTGAATGTGTGAGAGAGATTTATTATTTACTTATTTAACTCAAAGTTAGGCTGTGCAAGCAGTTTTGTCCACCATACAAATTAACCCCTTATCTCATTTACCAGATCTGTAGTAAGAAAATTACATTCTTGTATCAGTTAATTTGGCAAAAGCAGACACACACGCAGACGTCTCGGGTTCGATTCCCATTTAAAAACATGAAAGTTTGAATTGGTCTTGGATGCTTTCTAAAAATACTATGCATGGGCAAAATCTTAATCTATAAACTAAATATGAGTCTTTTTAGTATGACATTACTGTCATACTAAAAAGACTTACGCGAGCGCCTATATCCCCACTCCTTCACCTACATTCCCCGTACTTTTGGACCTCCACTCGCATGTATGTGTTTATAAGGCCTTGTTTACGGAGAAGCGGGGCGTCGGGCGTGGCGTTGAGCGGGGCGGCCCGCAATGAATTCAAATATATGGCGTTGTATGGGTGTGTTTACGGAGAAGCGTATTTTAACACATTTGTTTGAAATAGAGCGGCGCACGCAGCGTTAATTCTCGATGAGGCTATGTATAAAACTAGTTGATTTGATCGAGACGAGCGTGCGCCGCCGCGTGCTTCGCTATACACTTGACGTATCGCCGCGGGCCCCGCGGGCGGCGGGCTCCGCGGCGGGCACCGCCACGCTTCCCGCCACGCTTCTCTATAAACAACGTCATATATGTGTTTACGCGCACCCCGCCCCAGCGTAAACAGAAAAAACGTCCGACGCCCCGCTCAACGCCACGCCACACGCCACGCCCCGCTTCTCCGTAAACGTGCACTAAGTTCTCTAGTACCCATACCGACAGCCTCTGTATAAATATACAGCAGGCCAAAAATATCTTTTCTCAGAAGGGTTAAAACCGTATCATAAGTAAAATCCAACAAGTATATTCTGACGACCTCTGTGGCGTAGTGGTTATGTAACATGACTGCTACGCAGAGGTCTCGGGTTCGATTCCCGCTGAATGCAAATCTTTGTGTATTTTTTTCTATGTATAATATATGTATGTATTTACAAAAAAAAGGATTTAAGTATGTTTATCCGTTGTCTAGTACCCATAGTACAAGCTCTGCTTAGTTTGGGACTAGATGGTGTTGTGTAAATGTGTGAGGATATTTATTTATATTTATTCATTTCATTATTATTTCAGCTTAAGACCTGTATTTGATTAAATCTGAAGAATGAGAAGTAAAATACAGTACACATAGGTACAAAATATACCTATTATTATTATGACTATATAGTATAATACAAAGTCTCTGTCGCTGTCTATCCGTCCCTTATTTATATTTTAATAGACAGACTGATTCAAGAAGGTTTAAATAAGTATTACAATGACATGCACAATATTGTGCCCGGGCAAAGTCGGGGCCGTTTGCTAGTTATGTATAATTCAGAGAGCTATTATAGAACTGATGAAAGCTTAATATCCAGGTGGACATATTGTTTTAAAACATTTTCTTTTTTTAATTATGTATAGTCGAAACAATAAATAAGTATGAATAACTTACGTAGTTTTATTTAAAAGCATAACAGTCATTTACCTTAACGTTATCTGGAGAATCGGGTAACGATATATAGCAAATTATAATTGTATTTTGAAATTGTTTTGTGGTTAAACCGATCGTAACATTGATCGTTTTTGAAAATCGAACGCCTCCTAAATGGAACGGGAGTCGCGGTAGCGGCTTGCAGTGCACGAGGTCGCGAGTTCCATTCCCACACAGGACCCTTCACAGACCAAATATAAATCGAAATCCACTCTATTAGTACGTTAATCCTTAATAACTACGAACAACGGCCTCGCTCTAAACAAAATATCAAAGTAAAACCTTTAAAATGTTAATATAAATCATTACATTCAAATGCAATGTTGCAAATCATAGTATGTATTCGATTTTTAAAACATCATAATAATATTCGCATATCGTAAACCACCATATTCGTTTTGTTTCAATCAGAATAAGATATCAAAGTAACACAATACTTTATTCTTACCAAAATAAGATCCTTGCTCCAATCCCAAAAGCTACTTCCACATACACTGACCATATTCACAATAATCATTTTGTCACTAGACCGAAGACACTAATTACTTCATCCCAAAATAATTATCATCACTCCTCACTAATATAGACACAGTACACAATTAATTTAACTACCTATGCAAATGCAATAATTTTATGTACACCGTGAAAACCTAGGTATTTCAACCTCGCGGTAATTTATACCCGTAATAATTTCTTTTTTTTTACTACCATGTTCATTGATGACGATTCTGCCAGTATCTAAACTTTGTGTTTTTTTTTCATTTCTCAAATAGAAAATTAAAATCACTAATTTTCATAGTATCGGTGTATGACAAATAACTGGTTCGACATTAATTAAAAGTAATTTCCACACGATGTGTAAACAGGTTAATAGTACAAAGTCGTGATTAAATTCTTTACACATTCTTATTCTTAATTTACTTTTCATATTCGATTATCAAAATTTAAACGAATCCGTATCAACGTTCGAAATTCAAACGTAATAACAGCGCACCACTGTACTATTCACAGATGATAACTAACCAATACTTGTTACAAGTGAATCGTCGTTTTCACCAGTAGACAAAATTAAAACTAGAAACTTTAAATCATTATCATTATTATTATGTATTTACATTTTTTAAAATAGATCAGACAAATTTTTGGAAATTAAATAAGTAAAATAATCATGCTGTTGATACACGGGATACGGGCAATATCAGTTGCAACAACTGCCTGCCTGTTTTATAAATAATAATAATAATAATATCCTTCAACAGAGAGCACTCTGTTGAAGGATATTGCTGCTTATCAAAAACTCATAATATGGAACAAACTCACCGGATCGGCATAGATTACCAGGAAGCTCGTATACTACGCTAGCTGTGGGCTGGCTGGCGTTCATCCCAATTCTGATGTCGACGTTAGCTTAAGGTGGCACGTTCTACGATAGATCGGTCAACTCGAAGTAACACTTTTACTACATTCGAAATAAAACTCGGTTTGCACTCTACACATTTTACTATAATAGTCTAATAACAATTACTTAACTTGAAAATAAGCTATCCTAGCTCGGATCTAAATTCTAAACGGATTACATTGGAACGTGGTGAAGTCGGTACTCGGATGACAACACGACTGCGCGGCTCGGTGTCTCGTTAACAAGTACTCCGCCAATACTGCTTGCTTACTCACAGACAAAACCGCTTTGACAGTTGACACCGACTGACGTCTATGACATGCTATCTATGACAAGTGTTGCCAATCCAATAACGAATACACCCAAGCCCGTTCTGGCTTGACGTTCCGTTTGACTATCCACGACAAATATAATACTGATAAGTATAAACAATGGGAAGAAACGACAAGAAACCCAGAGACTTTAAGGGCCAGATTCAGAGACCGCACTTTGACTTTACTTTAGCAAAGTCTAGTTATTAACTCTGAATTTGAACAACATTAAAGTAATTTTTCGCATGAAAAAGTTTACTTTCATTATTTATTACTACAAAGTAAACTTTTCATGCGAAAAGATTACTTTAATGTTGTTCAAATTCAGAGATAATAACTAGACTTTGCTAAAGTAAAGTCAAAGTGCGGTCTCTGAATCTGGCCCTGAGTTGTTGTTTTATCTACTATATAAAAATAAGTCGGGTTTTCCTTCCTGACGCTATAACTCCAGAACGCACGAACCGATTTCCACGGTTTTGCATTCGTTGGAAAGGTCTCGGACTCCGTGAGGTTTATTGCAAAGAAAATTCAGGAAAAACTTTAACAGAAAAGCGGGAAAATAATGCCCGTGCGAAGCCGGGACGGACCGCTAGTCTATTATATACAAATTTTATTATATGATTACTCAACGGGAAGACTCATTATTGTCTAGATGTAAGATTTACAGAAATAAAAATAAGTCGGGTTTTCCTTCCTGACGCTATAACTCCAGAACGCACGAACCGATTTTCTCGGTTTTGCATTCGTTTGAAAGGTCTCGGGCGAGGTTTATAGCAAAGAAAATTCGGGAAAATTATCAACAGAAAAGCGGAAAAGTAATGCCCGTGCGAAGCCGGGACAGGCCGCTAATTGTTTATTAAAAACCATTATTGTGAATTTTTAATAATCAATGAAATATTTTGTCCAGCAGAATTTCAAATTACATTTAAACATATATTATTGTAATATGTTGCATATATTTTTGAGATCGCTTTCAAAAACCTTTCAATTTGATACCTCATTCTATAGATCGGAGGGATTTTTTTTGAAGACTTACTATTGGTCGCCTAAAATTCAACTATATTTTTTTAAATTGTATATTATGCCCAGTGACACTGGCGCCATTATATGACGAATCTTATGACGTATCACTTGTCAAAATCACTTAAGCCGGAGGACTATATAGGTAATTGTTATGTTATTATAATAATATTTGTACTGTAAATATGATTATTATGTTTGCCATTAGGTACCAATCTTTCTCGTAAATATTATTATGTGGGTACCTATTTTTAATTATCTTTTACGACCTCTGGACCTCGGCGTAGTAATAATAGTGGATTACTAAGGTTCTTGTAAAGCTAAATATTTTTATTATGCTTATCGCTTTTTTATTTATTTTATATTCCTAAAAATTACAAAATTAGGCATATATTTTGTATTTTATTTTGAGTTTTTTGTTTCAAATATAGTGAATTTAAGTAGTATAAAAAATAAATAGTATTAAAACATCCATTTAAATTATTTCTATTCACTTTTCTATCAGAAACTTAGAAAAAAAACTTATAATAAATTTAAAATAAGCAATATAAAATAACCCGGATAAAATTAAATAAATCAGTACACAATTTGTTAGATTATTTTACAACGACTTCATTTTTACCCTACTACAATCATAGTGCTAGAGATTTCTTTAATTTAATAGCCTAGAAAAACGCTGTTCTTGAACCTATAAAAACGCTACTCTTGAGTTTAGGCTCCATCGATTTTATCAATGCTCCAACGACATGGGTGTAGAAAAACTTATGTATCGCCATTTTAAGAAAAAAAACCTAAAGTACCGCGGCCCAAGCGACAATTACTGTCAAATGACAGAGCCGCCTGAATGGAAGCAACGGATTTCCACGTGTTCTCGTTTCAACGTTTCCTCTCGTGTGCTGAAGCCGGTCATGAGCCGGTTTCCTGTGACAAAACTATTTTTGATTTTGGTCTTTCAATAAATGTGTATAAAGTACCTACAGATTGACTTTTTATTTAACTTCGATAAATGAACGAACAATAAGAAGCATTGGCGTTTGAATGGCCGCTGAAATACCGTTACTGCAGCCATTTCAAATTTGGTCGTTACAGAGTGCGCGTCGTTGAAATTTGCTCCCGTGTATTTTGTGTTTCTTGGAAGAATACTTCGTAAAGGTAAGTAATGAATGTTTTAAAGTTATAGTTTATTATCTTAGCAACCGTAAACAATAGGAATCACACTGAATTGTTTTGAAAATAAATTAATTACTTTGTTGCACACAAGAAAAGCATACAATAGTAAAGAAACGGAATTAGTAGGTACATGAATATAGATTGTCTATAAAGTCAAGAAATTAAAGTTTGAGGAACTAAATTGTTCATGTGTCTGGCAACACTGAAATTCAAAATAGACTTGTACATGAGCTGTCATCGAGTAGAAGTTGCGGAACGGTTTTCATTTTGTGATTTTTATAAGTTCAATAATCTACAATAAACTAATACTGACTTACGAAGAAAAACATAAAGAATGAGTAGAGTAAATCAAAGTGGCACGTGGGAAGTGATTTTTAAAGTTCTATGGCGATGTTTGACGGAGCACGAAGCTGCTCAAATTTTATGTGATTTGGAGGATGTTTATGGGCGAACTGCAACTTTGATGGGTATGTAATCGTGTTACTGTGTTTTGTAATCTGTCTCAAGTAATTTATTCACTCCATTTGCGATTTAGAGACCAAAAACAGGCATTGCGTACATAGCATATTTTTAGGTAAGATTGTCATAGAAAGTAAGAAATATTGTAGTACGACCTATTCTGTTGATACATTATCAGTTGCATTAGTATAATTCAGTCAAGATTTATCTCAATTTTGAATTTGAATTTTTCGCATGAAAAAGTTTACTTTCATTATTTATTACTACAAAGTAAACTTTTCATGCGAAAAGATTACTTTAATGTTGTTCAAATTCAGAGATAATAACTAGACTTTGCTATAGTAAAGTCAAAGTGCGGTCTCTGAATCTGGCCCTAAGTATGTCACTTTCGCATCAACTGTTCTGTCGACAATGAATAATTAATTGCAATATTTTATTAATTTTTTTATTATTTAAGTAGTTCTTAGTAACTCCATGTTAAATGATATCTTGTTAGTTAATATTTAACACTGAATAAATTTTAGTTAGGTATTACAGTTCTTTTTTTTTTTTTTTTTTTTTTTTTATTTTTTTTTTTTTTTTTTTAAGACAACTCCCGCACTAGGGATCATGCCCTGTGTCGCGGGGACTTTTACAAACATCAATTAACGGACACATTTATTCTTTCCATCCCATTCTTTGCCTGTATTTTGTGTCTAGGTATGTCTAAATTTATTGTAAAAGTATAATCAAATGTTAAATCAACATAACTTTTGTAAAATTTCAGGCTCCAACCAACCCTTAGATAGTTGCAGGTGATAGCTAGAACTGTGATGGATTTTAATTGTAGTCTTGAAGTTCTACGCAAAATTTTAAATGCAATAGGCCTACAAGAAATGCCCTAGTAATATAAAAATCGAGATTTGCCTGAAGAACTAAGGAAAGACATTATTTATCATTCTTCATACAAGGTAACCTGTATAATAAAGCATATTCTTTTGTATAGTAATTTTTCTCATTATTAACTTTATAAAACAGTTAAAATAATAGTTTCTAGCCTATTTTCCCTTTCTACTCCTCTTTGCCCCCTATACGCCCCTCCAAATAAACCAATAATTAAATCTTTTTTAATAATAGTATTAGTATAGTTAGTAAATCAGTAGTATCCGTGTAGTGACGAAGGAAGAATACAATATATCACCACCCCATCTCATCCCATGGGTGTCGTAAAAACCGACTAAGGGACTGTCCGTGAATATTATCTTTATGAAATAAAAAGAAATAAAACTTGAAATAAAACCCTATACCAATACGTCTGGCCAGCGTGGTACCAGTAGGCCAAGTATCCAGTTATGATGATGATGAATTGATATATAAGATAACAGAAAATTTTATAAAATCATCACTAACAAGTAACTATTTATGTTCCCGCAGGTCACAAAATGTAGGCAATTTCTAAAAAGGGCCTTCAGCAGCATCACAGCTGAAACTTGGAAAAACAGTTGCCATCGCGTCGAGAATCAGAATACTACAAGAGAAGAGGCAAATACTGACGATAATAGCAGCAGCAAAGAAAGCTTTAGTGATGACGATGAAGATGGCAACGAAAGTTATCTCAACATCGAATATTAAAAAAATCCTATGATGAAAGCGATGAATAAATCTCCTTGTTAACTGTGTACATGCGTTTTTATTATTCTGATTCAATCCGTTAATTTATTCTAATACCCATACCATTCTAATAGGTGAATTTTGACCCATGTAGTTTAGGGTTGGTGTATAAAATCGATTAAGAGATTTATCGATTTAGATAACAAGCGATTAATCGATAATCGATTATTATTTATAGTTTAGTTTTTTAAGTTTGGTATACATGTGGCTGCTGCCACATATATAATAAATTAACGGATTGAATCAGACATGTATACCAATTTATATATATAGCAATTTTACTGCTACTATATAGTAGCAGCACTAAAATTAAAACCATAGAACATAATTGTTTTGCAGAAGTCAAAAATTACGTTATGGCTCATAATTCTTACACTAAATTATGTTACATTCTATGGCTCAAAACAACTGTCAAAATTTAAAATGGCTTGACTATAGTGCATAAAAAACAGAAATAAAACATCGTCATCTAAAATGTTTAAAGGGCTAACACTAGGTACTTTACTTCTATATAGGTCATGTTATAACAAATTATTCAAATTTTCAATCACTTAGGGTTTCAACTAATGAAATGAATATCTCATTATGAGTTGTGTGAATTTCTTACTTGAGTACTAGATATAATGTGTTTCAAAATTACTTATTTTATTTCAATAAATTACTAGTATGAAAACTATTTTCTCAGACTAAATAGGGTTGCTACGTGTAGCACAGTGGCGGCCTCATTTATTTTCAGGACTTTATAGACAGAGTGTACATACCATAAATAATGTTGTAGTGCGGTGTGTAACTTTTGGCAGAATCGTTAATCAATGATGCCAAAGCCAAAATAAAAGTGTAAGTTTTGTCAAAGTTGCGTCCTGTTCCTGTCATAATATTGTTTCTGTTAAATGTTTAAATTTTGAAAGTAAAAATATTTAATGTACTTTAAATCTTTGTCGAAAAGTGTGTACTAGCAGATACGACGCTGCCCCTGTGTTGTACTGGTTCACGTTGCGAGACCAAGAAAGTTTCCTATACAAGTAAGGCGGTTGCTTGTGCATGATAACAACAAACAAAAGTGTAGCTAAATGCATGTGCCTATGGGGCTCCATCTTCATTAAATTGCCACTGTTGAGGAACGGAGTGACATGTGTACGTGGAGGAATAGCATAGCAGAATCGTGCGCAGGAGTTCTGCTGGCGCTGTATGAGTTTCTGGTTTCTATTAATTAGTGTAGGTATACGCAACGTACACAGTGTCAACATAATTTAGTTTCGACAATATCAGACACTCGCACAGCATAATCCTCAAATCCACAGTGAGATAACAACAGATATATTATTGTACAGGAGTTTAAGACGGTACGATTTGATGGATGCAATTAGTTACAGCCAGCCTAAGTACATGCATCTCAAAATAAGCTCACTATCCATACTACGAGCCTATATCACCTGTTCTATGGAGCAACTCTGGAAAGTGACCATAGCTATACATAAATTATTTTGCCAACTTTTATTAGGACTTTTCATACAATTACTCTATATTTCTGTTAGTGAAATAATATTAAATGGGACAGTACATTCATTTAGAATATACAGTTGTGGTCATATAATTAAGAACGATTTGAAGTTCTAGGAGTTTTTCATTTAAATCGTGTCATATGGAGAGATGTATACCTTCTGAAAAACAACTAGTTATGTTATAACATAGCCATATTAATAGAGCAACGTGGCTTAGGCATAAAGAATAAAATCGCATTTTTTTATTAACAAATTATTTTAATTTACCAAAGTAACACATTCAAACTACTACTGAAGCTGGATAAATAATTAAGAACGATTTACTAAACTGCTCGGGCATTGTTTCGTATGGCCATTACATTTCAAAAAAATACAATAATATGTAGCGCGGAAATTTTAAAAAGCATTGTAATACATCTATACTTCTATACTAATATTATAGAAAGGTAAAGTTTGTGTGTTATTTTAAAAAATTCTTTCTGTGTTTCATAGTCCATTTAGCGGAGAGTGTCATAGGCTATATAGTATCACGCTATGCCTAATAGGAGTAGAGCAGTAATGGAATATGTTTATAAAAGGGACGCTTAAAAACGTTTATTTTGCTTCTGCTGCCTAAACGTCTGAAGATATACTGAAATGATGTATTAGAGAGTTGTACCTTTAAAAAAGTTTTACAATTAAGTCAAGAATAGCATATATCTATATTCTAAGGTTGACTCACTACGATCTTATTTATAATAATCAAATTTGATTTAAAGAAATGCATTTGTTTCTAAAGGTATTTTGTGTATATGGTATTGACCCTTATCAAAATAAATACGTTAATCATTATATTTATTTAATTTTAAACAAAATTGACTTTTACAGCGATGAGATCCGATTATTAGTTTTTAAAAAGTTTTGAGTCTTAGTTTTTAAAAATGTTCCCTTTATTTCAGCGTTCCTAATTATATGACCACCACTGTATATAAAGAACAAAATTGTCTGTAAAATTCCAATTACATGAAATATACATTTTATAACCGATGTGATAAATTACACACACACAAATACGTAAACATGGCGCTAGGAGTGCTGTATGAATACACGGACAACTATACAGTATGATATTATTTTGTTCAATTCTGAAACTATGTTCTAATATTTTGCGAATTAATCATTATGACTAATTGGCAAAATATTATGTATGGTATGTCCTAGTGTGTTTCTTCATGTGTCAGGGACACCTGTGTACTCAAGGAGCACGTGTGACACTGTTTCCTCTGCCTCCATGCATGCCCAGCACAGGAGACTATCAGTTATGCCTATGGTGTGGAAGTGTTTATTTAGCGAGCAATGACCAGTGATGGTTCCAGTCACCATCCGCAGGTATGCGTTTGGTCAGTTTGTCGTTTAGGAAAAGTTGTTGTCTTGTTTTCTAATCATACTTAACTTCAGTGGTGTGAACTTTGAACTATAACTCTGTACTCTCTTTCATATCTGTGTGTGTCATTAAATAGTTTTTTTTCTTTATCTATCTATCCTACAAAGTAATATTATTATATTTTAGCATGGAACCAATTAACAATGCAATGTTAAGAGGGCTGGAGGGGCAGAAGACTCCTCAGCGATCCCTCAGAGTGAGGAATGAGGTACTCCTGGAGCAAACAGCTTCCAAGCGTTTACGGGTAAGTTTTATGATTGATTGCAATATATATAGCCCCAGTGTGGGATGTGGCTAGTGAACCCAAAAATTATTTTAAAAATATATCTTATAGCCATGGCGGCCTGAAAGCATAGAGGTTAGAGACTTCTTTATTTTATTTATACTTTTACCTTTTTTTAGCTTAAGCTTATAAGCTACTAGCTGACTCATGCCCACTTCGTTGGGTGGCGAATAAAGCGCGTCCCTTTTTTAAACATATTTCACTACTGCTCCACGCCTATTATTCATAGCGTGGTACTATATAACCTATGACACTCCCCGATAAATGGACTATTCAACACAGAAAGAATTTTTTAAATTGGTTTTATGTCATCCATACTAAAAAAAAATATTATAAAGAGGTAAAGTTTGTGTGTTTGTTTGTGTGTTTATGACGGTGTAGGGCGTAATCTCTGAATCTAATTAACTGATTTAAAAAAAAAATTCTGTTTTGAATAGTTCTTTTATCGGGGAGTGTCGGACGTCGGACGGAGAGTCGTGACGTCATCATACTTAGTTGGTAAAATAAATAGGTGTGTACGTAACCCTCGGTGCGCGAGTCAGACTCGCACTTGACCAGTTTTATTTTGGTTATAAATTTTTTAGTTTCCTTTTTTATAGTTATAATCCATATCTATAAAAAAAGAGAAGTAGATTCTTCTATATTTCGTATATTTGATTCAAAAAGACTTTGTATACCTACTAGAATTCGCTAGTCTCATTTCTGTATAGTGTCTCGTATCTTCCCTAATAACCCTTCGTGCTCGAGTTTTTTGTGTTCATCATCATATCAGCCCATAGACGCCCACTGCTGGACATAGGCCTCCTCCAAAAGTTTCCACCCTGCGCGGTCCTGTGCCTCCCTCATCCATCGGCTTCCCGCCGTCCTAATCAGGTCGTCGGTCCATCGTGTGAGGGGTCTCCCCACCCTGCGCTTTCCGGTGCGCGGTCGCCATTCTAGAACTTTTCGGCCCCAACGGCCATCAGTTCTTCGCGCTATGTGCCCTGCCCACCGCCACTTTAACCGGGAAATCCTGAGCGCTATGTCGGTCACTTTGGTTCTCCTGCGGATCTCCTCGTTTCTGATTCGATCACGCAGGGAAACTCCCAACATAGCTCTCTCCATTGCCCTCTGAGTGACGGTAAGCCTTCTGAGAAGGCCCATAGTCAGCGACCACGTTTCAGCTCCATATGTCATCACTGGCAACACACATTGGTCGAAGACCTTTGTCTTCAGACACTGCGGTAATGTGGACGAGAAGATACGTTTTAGCTTCCCGAACGCTGCCCATCCGAGTTGGATTCGACGAGTGACCTCCTTCTCAAAGTTGGACTTACCTAGCTGGACTAACTGTCCCAGGTAAATATACTCGTCGACAACTTCGAGTGTAGAGCCTCCAACCGTGATTGGAGTGGGTGCAACATGGACATTTGCCATGATCTTGGTCTTGTCCATGTTCATTTTAAGACCCACTTGTTGAGAGACACTACTGAGGCCACCGAGCATTGTGTTTAGGTCTTCCATGGTCTCAGCCATGACCACGATGTCGTCGGCAAATCGGAGATGCGTGATATACTCGCCATTAATATTGATGCCAAGTCCGTCCCAGTTCAAGAGCCTTTTTTTTGTGTTTACTTATCTTAATATTTATATATGTTACAGCCAAAGTAATTAAATAGATACTATACATAAGGACTGGTCATTATAAATAAAATCCAAATTGACTAGACAATGTGATAAATTAATCACTTCATCTAGATATTATTTATAATAGCTGATCAAAGTTAGTCAAAGTAATAAATACGGTATAACCAACTAATTATTACCTTCATTGTTATGAGTATTACTATATTCTAGCACCTTTGGTCACCATACTAACCTAACCTAACCAACTGTTTCTGACTTTTGCCTTAATATTTTATTTTAGGACATATTACTTTATAGCAAGAAAAAAATAGGATATTTAAACAATTATAGTACCCTATTTTATGACACACAAGTATTATAGGTAAAGACGATTAGGTAATATACGATTTCGTATATTATAGTAAATATATCCCTATATAAATAGTAACCACAGATAAATCAACCGCTCCGTATTATATAAATATATAATCTTTACCTACTTGTTTTATTACATTATCTGAGTCTTTGAAGATACTATTTATAATGGCTAGTTAATGTAATTAATTCTGCGACATTTATCACTTTATCTAAATTGAGTAGCCATTATACATAACGGCTAGTTATTATGTATAATATTCATATTTATTACTTTGGCTGTAATATATATACCTACATTTTGTGGAGACAAAAATAATGACCTGGTTATGATGATAACGCATCGAATTGCTTTGCTTTAAACTTTTGATTGGTTTAATTGCTTGGAGTACCACAGGACATTAACGTTTTTAGTAAGATATTTTATTAGCTTATATCTAGATATCTGTTCGACGAATTTTATTGATTTCGTAGAAGAAAATGTTGTTTACGTATTCATCTTTATAATGAACTTAGTCGTTACCCTGGGGACAGACTTAGACTTTTTAGCCCAAAGCTCCTAGTAAAATTACATTCTCCTTTATTGCACAAACATTAATATGTTATATGCATTTATGATAAATGCATAACATGATCATATCATTTCTGATAGTATGTATGCCCTAACAGGTTGCGGACGGTATACACAATGACCCGCTCGCCGAATCCCTGGCTGTAGACTCCGGGAGCGAGGAAGAGGAGGAACAAGAGCTCACTCCGGATGAACTAGTAGAGTTGCTAGAGGAACCCGAGGAGGACGAGAACCTGGTCACCAGCTCCGACGTTTTCAATTGGAGCGAGGACTACGCCACTTTTACGGGTCGGCAAGAATTATTTCTACAAGAGGTTGGCCCAAAAATCGAAGGCACCTCGCCAATTCATATATTTAGCAAGATATGGGACCAAGCTCTAGTAGAAATGATTGTTGCCGAAACAAATAAATACGCCTGGCAAACTATAGCCCAAGCTTCAGAAACGGGCATCTCTGCCGCGTCTCGATTGAATGACTGGGTAGAGACGTCCGTTTCGGAAGTCTATCGTTTGATGGCGATGTTTATGTTGATGAGCATTTGCCTTCTTGGCCGCCTTGATGAGTACTGGAGTACCGGAATTTTGGAAATGCCACAATTCCGGACAATCATGAGCAGGGACCGCTTTCTGTTATTATTAAAATTTCTCCACTTTGCTGACAATGATGTAATAACAGATCGCGGTCCAGACAGAAAGGTGGCCATGATAGCACCCATTCTAGAAATATTAAATTCTAAATTTCAAGGCATTTACAGTCCTCGCAGAGAACTGTCTATTGACGAATCGTTGCTGCTTTGGAAAGGTAGATTAAGTTGGGTACAGTGCATCCGGTCCAAAGCAGCACGATTCGGTATTAAAAGTTACGAGCTCTGCGAGGCTGTAAGTGGCTATGTATTAAATTTATTTATATATACGGGAAGGGACCATAGACCGTCGCTACCAGTTAGCGGATTAACAAGCTCCACGGCCAAGATTGTCCTTAGACTGCTGGGTAATTATATCGGGAAGGGTTACACAATCATTATGGACAATTTCTACAACTCGGTGGACTTATGTCGCTATTTAAAGCGGCGCGCCACCGACGTTGTAGGAACTTTAAATAGACGCAGGCAAAATACACCTGCGTCTATTAAAACTTTAGATGAGCGTAGGGTGTCACGAGGCACGGTGGTAGGTACACACTGTGGTGACGTTTCAGTAACGGCATGGAAAGACGTAAAATTAGTCACCACAGTGTCTACCTACCACGATTCAGGAACTCAGGAAGGACGCCGGGCCGGGGAGCCTTTTAGGAAACCTACTGTGGTGGCGGACTACAACAAATTTATGGGAGGAGTAGACCTGAAAGACCAGATGTTGTCTTCCTATCTCCTAGAACGCAAGCGCGGCTTAAAGTGGTATATTAAGGTTTTTAAAAGGTTATTAAATATAAGTATTTTAAACTCATATATTATTTATTGCTCCAACATTGGCCAAGGCAATAAAATGACGCACCGTCAGTTTAGGTACGCTTTGGCTGAGGAACTAATCCAAAAGTTCGGAACCGGATCTGCTTCACGCTCTGTCTATTCCAATTCAGGTTCAATCACAAGATTGGATGTATCAATACATCATTGTCCGGACCAGCGGGAAAAAGATGGTGAGCGGAACTCAGCCAGACAAAACAAACTTCATCGAGCACGGTGTGTGCGTTGCCTGGCGACAAAGAAACGCACGATGACGAGCGTTTTTTGTAGCCAGTGCAAAGTATATCTTTGCATTGGCCAATGTTGGCTGGAGTATCATACTTTAGAGTCTTTGTAAGTTTATTCTATCAATCATATTATGTTATGTAAGTAGGTATACTAATTTTTTATTTAATAAAATATTCAATATCCATATAAATATGTAAGTTTATTCTATCAATAATAATTATATTAGTATTTGCATTTGCATGTAATAAATATTCTTATAATTTTGCTTATTTATTCTTATAAAAACCTTTTTATATCACCTCGAAAGGGGGTGCGAATATATCAATCTGTTTCGAAGGGTCTACTCCTCTCATAAATTTAAGTCCCTGCCCGTATTCGTATATATTATGTGCAGTCTAAAATATTTTATCTTCTTTTGCGCGAAACCAATTAGTTACTTCTAAGTATCCTTTCGGGGAGTAATTATCCGTGTGGTGAGGGAGTAAGAATACAATATGTCACCACCCTATCTCATACCATGGGTGTTGTAAAAATCGACTAAGGGACTATCCGTGAATATTATCTTTACGAAATAAAAACAAGGAAAACTTGAAATTACCACTACTACTACTAAGTATTAATCCGACTGGTCAGCGTGGTATTAGTAGGCCAAGTATCCCTCCGTCACGAGAGGAGGCCCGTTCCTGCAGTGGGACATTAATGTGCTGTTATGATGATAGTGTAAACATTAATTACCTATAGATAAAACAGTTATTGTAAATGCTCATCAACATCAACATAACTACCTAGTTAGTAGTTTTAGCGTTATATTTATATAAGTATAATATAATTCGTACTTTGTAAATAATGTTATATATCGAACTTCAATTTTATAAAAATAAATACTTATTGTCAATAATTCCCTAGTTTTATATAAGTAGGTATACTATAATGCGTACTTTGTAAATAAAGTTGTAATTAAAATTTATTAGTTTTATACAAACATCAATTTGTATAAAAAATAATTTCGTAGTTTTAATTTTTTTTCATTTTTTTTAGAGGTATTATCAAGTCCGTTATTTTTTCTAAGTAATATCAAACATAATATTTATCTGACCCTTGTCTAAAACCTAAATAATGTTTCATTTTGCACTAAGTATTAGACAAAACAAAATAATCTTAGAATAGAGCTTAAAGAACTCAGAGCTCCGTGTGGTGACGGAGTAAGAATACAATACGAAACCACCCCATCTCATCCCACGGGTGTCGTAGAAACCGACTAAGGGACTTTCCGTGAATATTATCTCAACGAAATAAAAAGAAGGAAAACTTGAAAATAAACTCTATACCAATCCGTTTGGCCAGCGTGGTATTAGTAGGCCAAGTGTCCCTCCGACACAGGAGGAGGCCCGTCCCTGCAGTGGGATATTAATGAGCTGGTATAATGAGAGCTTATAGAACATAAAAAACACATTGAAACTTTTGTCAAAAATACTGTTTATTATTCATAAAAAATCGTCGTTTTTGTTTATGGGCTTAATTTACTTCTTATAAGTTAGCGTCGAGGATGTCGAACATAATAATTTCAATCAGTCTGTTGACGTCGTTCTGAAAAAAAAAACAAAGAAATATTATTTATAACCCAACCATAACCTAAGATAGCCCAGTCAAAATAGACTAAATTATGATAAAAGTTTGCATTAATTCCCAACAAGCTGGATTTTTGTGCAAGCCTTGAATACGTCATTACAAAGGATATGTCAAAAGTCCCCATCGATCCCGCTTGTGCGTTGTTTTTTATTCGAGGTCAAAGGTCACAAATTTGCGTTTTTTGCGTATATCTCTGAAACAACTAGAGCTATCGAAAAATTGTTCAGTCAAAGTTTGTAGACCATAAAATTATCTACAAAAAATATTTCAACACTTTTCTCCTACAAGGCATCGCTTTCGAGATATCGTGACTTTAGAGCGCAGGAAGGTCATATTTTCGACTATATGCACACACTTGCTTTTTCCCGCGATTCCGCTCGCGTTTATAAGTATTATTAAAAATAAGGCTTATTTCAATATATAGTAGCAATATGCATGCTTGGTCTCGGCCTAATCGGTTTGAAATTGACAAAGTTACATACAAACTTTCATCCCCTATTTTATCCCTTTAGGGATAAAATTTATCAAAATCCTTTCTTAGCCGATGCCTACGTTATATCATCTACCTGCATGCCAAAATTCAGCCAGATCTGTCCAGTGGTTTGGGCTGTGCGTTGATAGATAACTAAGTCAGTCACCTTTGAGTTTTATAAATATAGAAGATTTCCGCACTACCTCTGAGGTTAATAAGGCCAATCTTGCACCAACATTGAATCAAATACAACAGTACATTGAATCAGATACAACAGTACATTGAATAAAGTACACAGCGCTTTTTTTAACGTGTTTTCTCCAGTAGGAATACTCCTACCACATAGTGATCTATGAACGCACAGCCCAAACCACTGGACAGATCTGGCTGAATTTTGGCATGCAGGTAGATGATATAACGTAGGCATCGGCTAAGAAAGGATTTTGATAAATTTTATCCCTAAAGGGATAAAATAGGGGATGAAAGTTTGTATGCAACTTTGTCAATTTCAAACCGATTAGGCCGAGACCAAGCATGCTTATTGCTACTATACAGGGTGTTTGGTACATCGTTTGCCAAATTGAAGTAGCTGATAGAAGAGGTCATTACCCGTCTTTCCTCACTCACCTAGCCGGTTTTAACCTCAACATATTTTAGATATCGATGTAAAGCTATTTTTAAAAGAAAAACCCAATATTTACCATGAACACTTAAATTGAAAAAAAAATTCTTCTGTGAGTCCTCATAATTATGTTTTGTTTTATAGTTTAATACTAGGAGCATCAAATAAATTCATAATAGCTCACCAAAAACGTCAACTTTTTGTTTATTGACTTATTATAACTACAGAGACAGGTAAAATTTTAAGATAATGATCAACTTCACAATACAATAAAAAAATAAATAAAAGAGAGAAAGTTCTTCCATTTTCTGAATAAATGCCTTAGTTTATCCTCTTTCCATTGGTATACAACATGTTATAAAATAATAAATAGTTTTTCTACAAAACATGTGTAATACATAATTCGAAGTAAAGAAAACACGTTTGATGCATAACATTAATCGTAATTATTGACGCTATAGAGTAAATGATGATTTTTTTTTTCTTTTATTTTACTAAAATTAACTCTAATGTGATAAGGTAGACCTACTGCAGTGACAAAAAAAGCTAAAGTAACTAGGTAAGTACGCTAAAATGAATCAATTATAGCAATTATAGCTAGTAAATTTACCTTTGCTTATTCATCAAACGTGTTTTCTTTACTTCGATTTATGTATTACACATGTTTTGTAGAAAAACTATTTATTATTTTATAACATGTTGTATACATGCTACAATGGAAAGAGGATAAAGTAAGGCATTTATTCAGAAAATGGAAGAACTTTCTCTCTTTTATTTATTTTTTTATTGTACTGTGAAGTTGATCATACCTTTAAATTTTACCTGTCTCTATAGTTATCATGAGTCAATAAACAAAAAGTTGACGTTTTTGGTGAGCTATTATGAATTTATTTGATGCTCCTAGTATTAAACTTTAAAACAAAACATAATTATGAGGACTCACGGAAGAAATTTAAAAAAAAATTTAAGTGTTCATGGTAAATATTGGGTTTTTCTTTTAAAAATAGCTTTACATCGATATCTAAAATATGTTGAGGTTAAAACCGGCTAGGTGAGTGAGGAAAGACGGGTAATGACCTCTTCTATCAGCTACTTCAATTTGGCAAACGATGCACCAAACACCCTGTATATTGAAATAAGCCTTATTTTTAATAATACTTATAAACGCGAGCGAAATCGCGGGAAAAAGCAAGTGTGTGTATATAGTCGAAAATATGACCTTCCGCCGCTCTAAAGTCACGATATCTCGAAAGTTCTTAAAACCAGTGCTGTTTATTTTATGAGTGTATTTTTTAGCCCTTTAGGGATAAAATTTATCAAAATCCTTTCTTAGCCGATGCCTACGTTATATCATCTACCTGCATGCCAAAATTCAGCCAGATCTGTCCAGTGGTTTGGGCTGTGCACGATATCTCGATAGCGATGCCTTGTAGGAGAAAAGTGTTGAGATATTTTATGTAGATAATTTTATGGTCTACAAACTTTGTCTGAACTATTTTTCGATAGCTCTCGTTGTTTCAGAGATATACGCATAAAACGCAAATTTGTGACCTTTGACCTCGAATAAAAAACAACGCGCAAGCGGGATTGATGGGGACTTTTGACATATCCTTTGTAATGACGTATTCAAGGCTTGCACAAAAATCCAGCTTGTTGGGAATTAATGCAAACTGGATATCTATTTTGACTGGACTAAAGATGAGTCCTACCTATTTTCTAACAACTCCAGATAGCAGGTTATTTGTTAAATTGAACCCCGTAAACATTCCCAAATATAAAAATACACTTTTTTGATTTTATGTAGGCACCTCAAATACTTACCTAATAAGTATGTAGGCCAAAATTACAGTTGTGTGAAAATATATGAACTAAGTTTAAAACAAAATAAGTTGGTTTGTAAAATCATGTCACCTCGCACAATGAGGTCCTTGCAGAAATGTTATAGGGAACCCCGAACAATAATAAAAAAAAATCTTCATCATCATATCAGCCAATTGACGGTCATGGCCTCCTTCAAATATTCCCACCTTGTGCGGTTCCGTGTGGTGACGGAGTAAGAATACAATGTGTTACCACCCCATCTCATCCCATGGGTGTCGTAAAAACCGACTAAGGAACTATCCCTCAGTATTATCTTTACAAAAAAGAAGGAAAACTTGAAATTAAACCCTATACCAATCCGTTTGGCCAGAGTGGTATTAGGTAGAAGCCCAGGTATCCCTCCGTCACGGGACTTCTCAGGCCTTCGCACTGCACTGCACTTCAGGGACATTGCAGAGGGACATTCATGGGCTGTTATGATGTGCGGTCCTGTGCCTCCCTCATCCATCGGCTTCCCTCCGTCCTAACTTGGTCTAATAAAAACAATTAAATAATAAAAATACTAAAACACTGCTTACCCTGAAAGCTACTAGAGTATCAGGAATGGTGTTTCCGACGAAGGTGTTGATCAAGCCTGAGAAATCGTGATTCAAGAAATTGATGCGGAGGCGTGACTGCAAATAAAGAAGAACATTTTTGCTTAAAAATTGTATACTTACTTAATATAAAAGACTTGTACTTATAACGTCATGTAAATTGACTTTGTTGAGGAATTCAGTCTGCTTTTTAACCTTTTTACTAGGAATAGCCATGCGTCACGAGCCCTTTTCAGACATAAAAAAGTTCTTATAAAAAAGCTGAAAACCAGTGCTGTTTAGACTGACACCCATGCTTTTTTCAGAAGCTGAGTGGGGTCCTTTATCCTGCACAGATGTGACGTGCATGACTCGATCCACCTAAAGCTCCCTGATTTTAGCATATCTTCATATTTTAACTAACTAATTTTAAGAAGAAATTGTTATCTCTAAGTGAACTATAGAAGTTTCTTTGTATTTTTGTACTTATGTATTATTAACTTCTTAAGTAAGAAATTGTTATTGTTTTTTAAGTAGGGGATGCCTTATGCTCCCAACTGCTTCTGTCTTAATATGCTTTTCGTGGCAACCTATAATTAAGGCAGCACCATTACTTGTATACCGCCGTCGATGTAAACTTTAGCTTTTAAGGTGTATGTACTTGTTGGTTGTCCAAATAAATAAAATAAAATAAAATAAAATATTTTAAATTAACTTTCTTTACACATTATATTATGTTGTGCATACCACGTGTGCATTTAATAAATATTTTTTTAAATTTATTTACCTATTTAAAATGTACCTACCTTACAACCTGAAGGTAAAATTATTGTATACTTACGTAGATAGAACGCAGAGTGAAGTTGATGGTGACACTACGTACTGAGATACCGGTGATAACCCCAACACTGACGCGAACTTGACCAACTATGCGAATGTTGTTGACGTCAACGCTAAACAACAAAACGAAAGCATTAGCAATCAATACAATTTGTGGTGACGGAGTAAGAATACAATATGTCGCCACCCCATCTCATCCCATGGGTGTCGTAGAAACCGACTGAGGCACTATCTGTGAATTTCTTCTTTTACGTAGAAAAAAGGAAAATTTGAAATTAAACCCTATACCAATCCATCTGGCCAGAGCCAGCCTGGTATTTGTTTTATACCTCCGTCACAGGAGGAGGCCCGTCCCTGCAGTGGGACATAAATTGGCTGTTATGATAAATACAGCTAAGTATGATTTTTAAGCATAAGAAGAAAAATATTTTAGGCCTTAGTCGCTTCTTATCTGATCTGTGCATTTACTTTTCTTAAGTGTTTCTTATAATTCCTATCTTTTATTTTACATACCTACTATAAATAAAGATCTTATTTAGGTATAGTTTCTCAATTGGCATTAAGAATTTTATATACATCCTAAAAATCTCCTTTCTATCTTGTCTTTTCTTGCCCCTCTACGGGTCGTAGCACACATATCAAAACGTAAAGAATCGGCACCACCTCGCATTTTTCCTCGGTTTGACACCGAGGAAAAATGCGAGGTGGTGTCGATCGTCAAAAATCCGATTAGGTCGTTACAGTAGTACACAGTAGTAAGGATTTTCATACAAGTAGGTAATACTGAACGGCACGAGTTGAATGTGAGTGTGCTCTGAGGGCCACTTTCTCAAAATCCTTTGAAAACATGCTTAAGATTTAGTAAACATTCCAAAAATATTGTGAAAGTTGGAATCAGATTTTGTGAACATCAAATACGCGAGTTATAGGCTTTAAAGTTGGACCCTCAGTCCACACATAGAGGATTGAGGGTCCGCTTGTACTGGCTAAACTAAGGGCACTAAAGAAAAAGTGTTTACGCCAAAGTTTAACGTAAACCCAAACAAAAATTATGAAAACAAGAAAATGTAAGAATACATCGTATTATTTTCTATATCTCCGTTCAAAATTGGCCCTCAGGCGGAAAGTTTATACGCTAATTTATAACCAAACCATAAACTTTTTGCTACTTTTTATAATCTTGTATTAAAGGAAGTATATTGTGAAAATTCGTGAAAGCAATAATAGATCTCAAAAACATGTTGGTAAAAAACTATCACCTTGTAAAAATTCGGACCCTCAATCCTCCACTTTTTCGTTTTCGTTTTTTGTCGCTAAAGTATGATAGCTAGGAAAATTACAGAAGTACTTTCCTCTGTAAAATAAATTGTGCAACAAATACAGTACCATTCGGTAAAAAACAATACATTTAGCGGTAAAAGAAAATCAACTTTATTTTTACTATGTAGGTAAATAATTTTGAGGTTATTTTAAAATTTGTAGCTTTGACGTTTATATTATAATTAATTATTATTATTAACAAATTATATCAGTTTGTTGCACAATGTTGTCTACAGAACGAGGTACTTCTGTAATTTTCCTAGCTATCATACTTTAGCGACAAAAAACGAAAACAAAAAAGTGGAGGATTGAGGGTCCGAATTTTTACAAGGTGATATTTTTTTACCAACATGATTTTGAGATCTGTTATTGCTTTCACGAATTTTCACAATATATTTCCTATAATACAAGATTATAAAAAGTACCAAAAAGTTTATGGTTTGGTTATAAATTAGCGTATAAACTTTCCGCCTGAGGGCCAATTTTGAACGGTGATATAGAAAATAATACGATGTATTCTTACATTTTCTAGTTTTCATAATTTTTGTTTGGGTTTACGTTAAACTTTGGCGTAAGCACTTTTTCTTTAGTGCCCTTAGTTTAGCCAGTACAAGCGGACCCTCAATCCTCTATGTGTGGACTGAGGGTCCAACTTTAAAGCCTATAACTCGCGTATTTGATGTTCACATAATCTGATTCCAACTTTCACAATATTTTTGGAATGTTCACTAAATCTTAAGCATGTTTTCAAAGGATTTTGAGAAAGTGGCCCTCAGAGCACACTTCAGCACACGCACATCGAGTTGATACGGTGACGATACCATTCCGTTTTGACATAATGTGTGCTACAACCCTACCCCGATTCCATGTCAGTCCGTCTTTGTTTTATGTTAAATCGACCACATGGTGTTTTAGATTAAGAATATTACAACAATTAATTCGATCGCAAGGTGATACATAAATAATATTTACCGATTATGTGGCAATATCTAAGAACATTATTTATCTTATCAAAAACATGATTTAAAATAATTAATCACGATTCTTAGACATTAGTTATTGATTAAGATAATCCTACAAATGGCAATAACAAATTAGGTAAGGCTGTTAATAATATTAAAATACTTGTAGGTATCTAAGTACTTCATGTGGTCACGGAGTAAGAATACAATGTGTCACCACCCCATCTCATCCCATGGGTGTCATAAAAACCGACTAAGGGACTATCCGTGAATAAAATATTATCTTTACGAAATTAAAAGAAAGAAAACTTGAAATTAAACCGTATACCAATCCGTTTGGCCATCAAGTATCCATCCGTCACGGGAGGAGGCCCGTCCCTGCAGTGGGACATTCATGGGTTGTTATGATGACTTCAGGTTTATGAATCATGCCACGTGTTGCAGAAACTTTGACAAACACTATTTTAAGGGACACATGGCTCCCTTACTCATAAGCGCAACTTAAATTTTAGTCAATTAATTAGCTTAAATTCTTGCGGTTTTGTTTGGCATATAAGGTTGGTTTTGCTAATAAAAATCTCTCTAAACAGTGATTAAATTTTAGAGACTTATGGGGTTAAGCTCTGACTCCGAACAATTATTTGTCAATCATACAAACAATTTGTCTTGTATGAAACAACATCACAAAAACAGCTTAGCTCTGTGCACAAATATAAATAAAAGTAAAAGTAATACCTTCCAGCGACGCTTCCGAGGATCTTACTGCCGAAGATGGTTGCTTCAGCGTACGAATCAACTGGAATTATAAAAAAGTTGTGTGTTTTGAAACTTACGAGTATATTGAATAGTAAATATCAAAGTCATTGAAGGTGCATAAGTTATTGAACATTTTGTTTTGTTTACATTAACCTATTCCCTGTCCCATGTATCATATATGGTACATACCCATTGTTTTACTATTGTGTCTACAGGCGGGACAGGCAACCTGTTAAGCAACGCCATCTAGTCCCAAATTACCGAAGCCGAGGCGAATCGCAAGTTGAATAAAAAATAACTTACCAGCTGAAACGTGGATATGGGGTAACTCAATGTCGAAATCGAGACGTGAAGTAAGGATAGCATAGTTCACTCTGTGAATGCGGATATCACTGAGACCGAAGCTAAATAAGTCGTCTATGAAAGCTGCGCAGTTGAAGATTCTGGAAAAATAATATAAACAGCCCTGTGTTACTTGCAAACAAAAACAAAATATTTATAATATAACCGACTTTAAACAGTGGAGGTTATCTATTTAAGTTGTAGTATTTAAATGTTTGTTAATTCAGAACTACGTATTTTTAAGGTAATCGAAATAATAAATATGTTTGTAATTTTTTTTAAGACGACTCCCACACAACTCCAGACACCTCTGACACAGGACATGATCCCTAGGATCATAGGGGATAGCTATTTTGTGACTGTACCATACAAAAACATTTAGAATCAGGGCAATAGTTTGTGGATTGCAGAAATAATCGTCCTGCTTGGGATTTGAACCCGCGCACGGCGCAACCGAGGCGGTAATAACTGTACTTAAATGTCGTATTATGCGTTTCGAATAAGAATGGACGCGTCAATTACCTCCATCTGTCAAAGCTCGATTAAAAAGTACGGACGCCATTGATTTACAAAAAACCAACGGACGCCTTTGAATTTGTTTAGGTGACGTCACAATATGGCACAGAGTCAGTCACGTTATTATGTCTTTATTCTTATTTGATACGCTTATTATCAACTAGTTGACCCGTGCCCACTTCGTTGGGCGGCGAAAAAAACGCGTCCGTTTTTTAAACATATTTCATTACTGCTCCACTCCTATTAGTCATAGCGTGATACTATATAGCCTATGACACTCCCCGATAAATGGACTATTCAACACAGAAATAATTTTCAAAATCGGTTCAGTAGATCCAGAGATTACCCCCTACAACGTCACAAACACACAAATTTTACCTCTTTATAATATTAGTATAGACAAATAATTTGATTTTTATTACTTACACAGGTACAGGCAATTCGTAAGATAAAGCCTCTCTTTTAATGATAAGAGGATCGAGTCCTGCATCTCTGATAGATTGTGCTGCGTTATTGATAGCATCTATAATCTGACCAGTGACTAGACCACCGCTGTTCAAGGGTGCTGTGGAAGGAAAACGATAAGTGTTACTGTTTAAATGTAATTACTTATTTATTTTTTGGAAATTTAATACAATTACACTTCAAAACATTGTCTACTTTACTTAAAATAAAATTATTTAAACTGTCATGGTCACATTCACTTATACGAACTTTAGGGATATTTACCATGTTTAGGGTTTTCAAGTTTCCGATATTTCGACGCTGTTACAAGCGCCATGATCACGCATGGTAAATAGCCCGATAGTTCGTTTATCTACTATACATATAAAAATAAGTCGGGTTTTCCTTCCTGACGCTATAACTCCAGAACGCACGAACCGATTTCCACGGTTTTGCATTCGTTGGAAAGGTCTCAGGCTCCGTGAGGTTTATAGCAAAGAAAATTTAGCAAAATTTTCAACAGCAAAGCGGAAAAATAATAAGCTATTAGTTATTTAAACTTAATATTCACAAGTTTTGACTAATTAGTCAAAAGTGAATATTTGAATAAATTAACTCAGAAAGAAAAATCTTTGTGCTACAACACAGTGTAACTTTTTACTATTTAAAAGCCGTTTTCTTACCGACTTCTTGTTCAGCCTCGGGCAATGCATTCGCGCTGATGCCTGCGATCAGGAACGCAATGGCGATTATGTATTTCATTTTGATTTAATATCACGATCTAAAAATAAAGAAAATAAAGTTTATTTATTTGTTAAATCTTACACTGATATTGTTTTTATTTTTATGCATTATCTATATATCTGTAGAGAACCTCTTTTTACGAATATGACATATTTTTACGTACAAACTGAACCTATTTTTAGCTTGGGTTTTTGAAAACACCCAAATCTAACACATCATTGTTCATGCACACATAGATACGACACATTATAGTTCAATAGGAATCGAACCTGAGATAAGTCGGTAGTAATCATGCCTTATAACCACTACAAACCTACCACACCTGGTTTTATCCAAATTTTTGGGAAAACAAAATGAAACAAGTAACTTATTTTAGTGGTTATAGTACACTACTTCTACACTCTCTGCATTTTCTCCACAGAGGTCTTCACACTATTCGTCACAATTTATTAAAAACTACACTCATAATGACTTAATGTTTTTTGAAGGACCGTCTTTGTGGCGCGAGTTAAGCCCGATTTACACATCGACAAGTACAGTAGCGAGTTAAGTAGTAAGTTGTTCATTAAGTTGATTTAAATAGATCTCCATCCTATTTTTTGGCGGATTAAGTTGGCAAGACGAGATAGAGAGGGCTACTTCGTACTTAACTCGCTAAAAAATAGGAAGGAGATCTATTTAAATCAACTTAATCAACAACTTACTACTTAACTCGCTACTGTACTTGTTGATGTGTAAATCGGGCTTTAGGAGAGACTTATGCCAACAGTGGACAGCGATAGGCTTATCGATTGATTTAATTCACACTCATTACTTTATTAATTTCGAAACACTTAAATTTAAACCTTTTTCTTTTTTTTAAATTTAAACGTTCTTACCTGAAAAACACTGAGAAACTTATGACTTATTTTTGTAAATAATTAGGCGTATTTATACTTTTCACAATCTATTATCTTGCTAATTAATATTTATCTTATAGATTTTAATCTCTATATACATAATAATAATTGATTTTACTTATAACAATTTCAAGGGCCCGATATAGCAAGGTATTTTACTAATCTATATCAAGCATTATCGTTGTTAATTCTTCTATACAATGATTTCAGTTCCTTGCTTAGGCATTTATTTAATAAAATTTTAATATCTATTTACATTTTTTATTATTATTTACAAATAGACATGAACTTTTCATTTGTATTACCCTATGACTTTTACCAAAAAAATGGGGTAATATGAATGGGGTACTAATACTATGAACAAAAAATGGTGTATAGGACAAAAAATTCTTCTGTATGGAATCAAACCCGCGTCCTCGTGCACGCTAACAGCTATCATGACCGCCTCGCCACCGAGGCAGTAGAACATTATAATTAAGTAGCATTGAAAGACAGTGATAAACAGAACTATGCCTACCGACCATTTCATCGGATTGAAAAAAGGCGTAGGTAAGGTTAAGTTTTCTTTCTCTTCTTTTTTATAGAAATAATATCTGCGAGCTATTTCTTAGTCAATTTTTATGACATTCATGGAATGGCGACCGCGTACCGGAAAGCGCAGGATGGGGAGACCCATCACACGGTGGTCCGACGCCCTACTCGCAGTTAGGACGGCGGGAAGGCGATGGATGAGGGAGGCACAGCACAGGACCGCACAAGATGGCAATACTTGGAGGAGGCCTATATCCAGCAGTGAACCTCGATAAGCTGATATGATGATGATGATGATAGAATAAGAATGAGCTGTAACCCTGTGTATTTTTACTCAGTCACCACCATTGATTTATAAAAAACCCTAGATGCACATTTTCAAACAAAACTAACAGCCAAAAGTGTCACCAAATTAAACATACGCAATAAATACATACGTATAGTAATATTGTAAACATATTTCTTTTTTCAAATTCAATCTTACACGCATGACATAAAGTTGTATTTAAAAAGTAATGCACATAAAGCAATAAAATTTAATGATTGACGTTTGCCGGTAGAACAACGCGATACTAATTTAAAAAAAGTGCACAATGCGCCCATTTGTTGCGGACGTTTTTGGGAAGTGGAGTGTGTATCTTTGGTTTTTTGTAAATCAATGGTCACCACACGGATTATTTGCTCATTTATACCATAAAGGCTTACTCTTTATTATTATAAACAGTTTGCTATATTTTGACGAGCTAAAGCGTAGTAGTGACATTATAGCATTGATCGACGCAGAGGTCGCTGTTTTGATTCCCTCCCAAGTCAAATAAGTACTTTTTATAATATTTTAAACATTGTTCTGTGTGTGTTTTTATGTGCACGTAATTTCTACGAATTTACAAAAAACTCTTAGTTTTCTAGAACGCAGCTAGCCTAGTTTTGGACTACATGGCGTTGGAATTAATTAATAAAATATTTACAATTCATTCCATTTATATTTAAAAAAAAAGTTACATAGTTGCAAGTAAGTGACGTCGAGTATACTCTACTGAACCTAAGATACATAATTTTAGGTTTACCTAAATTTACCTCCGCTATAATCGGAAATATCGGCGCAATAGACTCCACCGCGCCGTTTACTGGTGCTATAATAAATAATAATAATATAAATAATTCCATAACCCGAGAGAGTCGCATAAGTCCAAAAAAACGAGTTTTGTTTTGAAACTATACCTACGACCGTTTTCACCGATACTATTTTATGTAGTAGTGCGAGTAAGATATGCAATGAATCGCGCCGTTGAAAAGTGCGTAGTAAACCACATCTCTAGTAGATAAGCACCCTAACTGTCCGTTTAAACAGTCCGGCTCAGAGAGCACAACGTCCATTTTACTTTTGACGCAGAACGTATCGTAGACTCTTGGAGTTTGTTGGAGCGGAGCTGACTACTTCTGCTGCTTTTTTGGATGAAAAAAAGCATGTACTTAATTGGAGCCGATTGGCTGCGCGAACGAGAAAAAGTACGCGCTCTGAGCCGATCAGCTTTTCTTATTATTTCAAACCAAGCGCGTTTAAGAATATATCTTAATAACAAAAGCAGTGCCCATGCCATAATATACTTTACTAAAAATACTTAACTCTGTTATCAACGTAATAAAAATCTGCTCTCCTCTCCGAGCCGGTCTGTGTGAACGGACCCTAAAACCATTAGGTAAATTATTCCTTGAATACAAAAATGATATTGTTAAAATTAATCTTTTTATTACTAAATCACAACAATCTGCACTCGCATACATCATTATGATTGATTGAACTATCTAGATTATTGTCTCTTCATTAGAAAAAAATAATTCTCCGAATGATAATAATTGACGTCAAGGATTTAATTACAATGCACTATTAATTATTATTAAGCAATATTTTATTGTACTTTTAACATTGCAGCTAGTAGCACGTCTGTAGATATACTTACCTAAGCTACGGGCTCACTAGCGCCGCCAATATAAAAAAAAATCATAATTCGTAAATAGGATCAATAATGCAAAATGTTGGTAACAAAGTCTTGAGAAAAGGCAATAAAGTATTTGTATAACACATTCTCAACACTTTAAATGTTTTTCAATTAGATATAAATATTGCAATAAAAACTAAAAGGGCTGTTTTTTTGTTCGAACGCGAATTTTTAACTAATTGAAATACATTTTGCATTATTAATCCTATTTGCGAATTATGATTTTTTTGTGTAAGGTTTGTAATCTTTCACTAAGAACTTAGTTTTTTAATTGGGGCTACACCAACAGCATGATGTTTTTTAACAGTTTTTACATTAAGTTTTTTGTCTTATTCTTAGTAGATGTTTAGTCAATGATACTTAATCATGAATTTTTTATCTCCCAAAAATTCCTTAAAGATAATAAAAATCCACTATGAAAATTCTGCTTCTGATAAAATACATTTCGTAAAATAATAGTATTAAGAAAGCTTTGAAAGCGCAGGGTGGGAAGACCCTTTACACGGTGAGCCGACTATCTAGTTAGGACGGCGGGAAGCCGATGGATGAGGGAGGCACAGGACCGCACATACTTGGAGGAGGCCTATGTCCAGCAGTAGTCGTCGATTGACTGATATGATGATGAAGAAAGCTTTGCATGGTTAATGTATCACTGTATGGTGTGCTCTGTCAGTAGTCTGGAGGCCTGATTGGGTTTCTTATTTCGAAGATGATGCTGGAAATGCTGTATCCGTCAATAGATCACGCTATCGCAAGATGTTAACATCTGGTTTCGGGCTACTGTGGATGACGTGGATATCATTGACATTTTCATTTTAAAAACAATAATCACTTGCGCGAAAGCAATGAATTGACGCATCTCGTCTTTTTTTTCAATTTAAATTATTTGTGTGTCTCAAAACTTTTCAACTTGGCCTCGAGACTTTGAGTGAAGTCATAATCGGTATTTTTATAATGACGCAGAAAAATTACGGCAATGCACTTGATGTCAAAATTGTGTTGTGTTCAGTGTTTGAACGGTGAGAAAAGGAGGATGAAGTTTTGCTATCGTCGTCAACAGTTTTTTCCTCTATAAAATAGGGATAGGGGGGGACAGGGGTTATAGAAAGAAAGTCAAAAATATAATCGAGTATTACCAATCCGTCTGGCCATCGTGCTATTAGTAGGCCAAGTATCCCTCTGTCATGGGAGGAGGCCCGTCTTTGCAGTGGGACATTAATGGGCTGTTATGATGAGTAAGAATGGTAGGTACTACATATTTGCACATTACTCTTTGGAGATGTATACATTGAAGGGGCTACAACCAAGACGTCTTCTTACTGTTATGATGATTACTAAAACAATACAATAGAAAATACGATAAGTTCCGTGAAAAAGTCGTGTTTAATACACAGCCGTGGTTTAGTCTACCACTACCCTTCGTTTGCGTAATTGATACCATATTAATAATGCAAGAATTAATAAAATAAAATTCTATATTTATTTATTATTTATTTTGATTAATGTTAACACGGTTTAACCAATTACAATAACATACACTACAAAAATACACTATAAGAACAGTTAATCAAACGATAAAATAACGAAAGAAAGACAGGAATATTAAAACATTTACAAAATAAAATATATAAGAAAATTAAAATGTTATTGATCCATGTCAATTTAATAATATAATTCCATTTCTTCTTAGAATCTTGTAAAAGCCGACTAAAGGACTAACCACACACGTCAGGGCCGGGGCCGGGACGTGCCCGAGGCGTGGCCGAAAAAAATATAATAACTTGACACAAAATCCTATACCAATTCGTCCAAATAATGTATTAGCAAGCCTACTAGTTTTCTCGGGGCATTTTAAAAGCTCCGTCCTTGAAGTGGACATCAAAGAGCTGTAAAGATCATTGTCTAGGCAACAACTAATTAAAAAGATAAGACAATGACATTTGATAATATTATTATCAATCAATATTCAATAGTTAATTTACCTGCTTCACTATGGAGATTCCCAAAATAAGGAAAATACGGTGCAAAAAAATAAGTGATATACTTATATTTTTTTGTCATTTTCCGTAAAGATAATCTAATCTAAGGTTAATAATTATGTATCTATAAGATACATTTAAGATAATATTACCCTTAATTAATTGTTGCAGGTCTCCTTGATAGTAGAAAGATATTGTCCGGTTTAAAGAGTGTGATGTAAACAGGTGTTTAAATGAAATGTAGAACATAGATCAAGTACAGCGCGCTCTGTTGGAATTTAATTCACATCAGTAAAGTTTAAATGACCCATTCTTTGATGCCATAAGTAGGTGTCGTTTTCAATAATAGTATCAGTAGAAATAATCAGTCTATACAATGTCTTTAAGGCCCTGCGCAGACGACAGACTATCCGTGACGCACTTTTTAGTCTGTGAAAATAGAACCTATGCAATTATAAGCAGTAACGCACATGACGCGCAAAAAGTCCGGCGCACAAAAGACTCAAACAAATGCCATTTATGGCAGATTTTTTGTGCGCCACAGACTCATTCGCACAAAAAGTGTGCCGTCTACGCATGGCCTTAGTGTGATGTATACACCAACCAATCTTTTAAACCGAAAACATCACATTTTGCCTATATTTTTTTTTTATGTAATAGTAGGAAAAATGTTTAAATGAAATGTAGAACATAGATCAAGTACAGCGCCCTCTGTTGTCTCTGCATCTGTCACTCGTGGCGGGGAGACGTGCTGTTTGTCTGTGTACCTACTTACTGTATTACTTGGTGTTTTATTATATATCCCAAGTTAGATTAGAGGATATCACAAAGAGTAAATAAATTTCCTCTCTCTCTCTCTCTCATTCGACTACAAGCATGACACGGTGATGGGGTGTAACCTTTCAATTTTTTTTTACTTAATTTTCGGAGAGCTTGCACTCTTTCGAACCATTTAGCAGCACATCGTTCCTCCTTGTTCAGGGTCTGCCCCTGAATCTTATACCAGGTACAGAAGTTCATAAATGTGATAGTTACAAATTAAACTTGCATACCCACTTCGTTGAGTGGCGAAAAAAACGCATCTGTTTTTTAAACATATTTCATTACTGCTCCACTCCTATAAGTCATAGCGTGATACTATATAGCCTATGACACTCCCCGATAAATGGACTATTCAACACAGAAAGAATTTTTTAAATCGGTTTAGTAGATCCAGAGATTACCCCCTACAACGTCACAAACAGACAAACTTTACCTCTTTATAATATTAGTATAGATAAAAAGTAGAAAGGGCTTTCTCCGTATCCATCTGTTGTAGCCATCGTTGAGTTTAAAGGGTTAAAGCTCATCTGTGGTCGTCTTAACTAAAGCTTTTACTTTATCACAACTAGGAAAATCTACGTGAAAACTGATAATTCAAAATAAAATTTTCTTAAGCACTTGTATCTAGATTAGGTACCTACTTATGGTCTCGTTATAAAGTTGATTGATGGAGGTGAACTTACACCTGCTGTAAATTGTGTATCTAATATGTTTATGTAAGGAAGGTAAGGTAGTTCCTTAGCTAAGTAAGTATTGTTAAAGTTCGGTTTAAAAATACCTAAATATTTATTGGATTAAGTAAGATTTCTTTATTTTCCATCAAAAATATAAAAAATATTGGAATAAGTGAGATATATACTACTAGTTTCAAATAAGAAAGTGCATTTGTGACGTCATCTAAATAATTCGTAAGGCGTCCGTACATTTTAACCAATTTTTGACAGGTGGAGGTCATTGACGCGTCCATTCTTATTTGAAACGCATAGTACAACTTTTCAACAAACACAGACCAAAGATTCCTTAATTTCTTTCCGAAGGGTAAATTAGAAATTCAAATTAATAATACTTACTTAGTTCTTATTTGTAAGTTTTAATTGGATAACATAGCACCATCCACTAAGTACATCATATACTTACTGCATCAGTTAACCTAAGAGAAGTGTCTTTGGACCTTTAGTTATGAATGTTGACCATATACTGAGAGTTATACCTTAAAGATCATAGAATATTATGACCTTAAAATTAAAAAAAACACGTTTATATTTACAAATTTTATTACATTTTTACTATAAACAAATGCGTAATTGCAATATTTATTCTTAGTAACTAACCCCCTTACTCATAAACGCTTCTTAAATTTAATCACTGTTTAGCGAATTTTTTATAAGTAAAACCAACCTTATACTAAACAAAACCGTAAGAATTTAAGCTAATCAATTGACTAAAAAACTCATCATTACACATAAACAACTGTTAAATTTTTGTAACTTATAAAATAAACAATGAACTAATTTTAATTACAAGGTAAGATTTAAACAGATTTTTAGAGGTCCAGGGCATTTAAATTTTTGCAAAGCAATTGGCATAATATTATGTAGACAGAGCGGCTAAGGCATTCACGCAATGAATGCCTGAAGTAGGATGTCGTTGCTGAGGCAGACTGCAAAAGCTAGAAACTGGCAAGATATCACAAAAAACAGGAGGGCTTAGAAGACTGAAGATAGACCTATGCCTGGCCATGAGGCTATAAAAATATGAATGGCAAAATAGCACAATGCGTATCTAGAAAAAAGTTCCGGATTGAGTTATGATTTTTTTGCAAAACTTTAACAAACTTTAGCAAAAGCAACATACCGTAAACCAGGGTTACTTTAATAAGCAGAGGCTACATTGATCACTCGTTTTTCTCTGAATGCGCTAAGAGAAGCATGACCGATTTATAGTATTAGCCCTTATCAGGATTGTCAATGGCGTGTTTTATTTACACGAAAATATCACTTCTATAATAAAGAAAATTGAGCCATCAATGTTACCCCACGACATCAAAGTACACCAGTACCCTGGTTTACCGTACATATTAACCCTCTTACTCATAAACGCCCCTTAAATTTAATCACTGTTTAGCGAGATTTTTATTAGGAAAATCAACTTTATACCAAACAAAATAGTAAGAATTTAAGCTAATCAATTGACTAAAATTTAAAAGGCGTTTATGAGTAAAGGGGTAATTCTTTATAAAAATATTTTTGATCCACTAACAGTAAAAGCTGATTTACACAGGGTCAGTAACTGACTTCAAATTCGAGGCAAGTCAGTGCTGACTCGAAAAAAAGCCCGTGTAAACTGATTTGAAGTCAGTACAGTGGCTTGAAGTCAGCGCTGACTTGAATATTCGCACACGAATATTTTGAAGTCAGTTGGCGCCCCCCGCCACCCGCGCACCCCCGTGACAGCCAAATAAACCCCGTGTAAACAGACAAGTCATTGCGTGGTTGTCACTGCCGCTGCGTTGTAGAGTAACCACGTTTTTTTTTCAAAATGAAGCGGCTTAGCGAAGACGAAACCTTAAAATTGGTGCAATTATATAGCGAAAACGGTACACGATAAAAGTGACTCAGGAACCGATAGTTTATTCCTGAAGCCAAAAATGTCAGCGTTATTTCCAGTTTAATTTTGGCTGGTAAAGCATCTCATCTGTTTGCCAGGATCGTGACAAGTGGCGTTCTGTCGTCTCTGCCTACCCCGGCCGGGATAAGGCGTGAGTTTATGTATGTATGTATGTAAAGCATCTCTCATGAATGTATCATGTCGTTGAATAGAGCTCGATATAATTGACAGCAATTCGTCAAAATTCTGTGGTGACATCCTCATAGCCAGTTTGTACTCCGCAGGATCTTCAAATCGCAATTGCTTCAGCAACAAAGCAGAGCCACCAGTTTCGTTTCTATCGTCAATCCATTTTCTTACCCATGGTCGTTTATTTTTAGTTATTTCATATTCTACCATTTCTTTTAACTCATTGAACAGCAAAATTGATAAAGAACAATGCTCAAAACGTCCCCAGCTTGTACCACTTTGAAACCTATGTTAATCGAAAGGCCTTAGTATTTTCATCATTTTATTGTATGACAGCAAATCTCAAATGTGTATCCGAAAAAAGTTATATCGCTTTAAAGAAACCGAAATGAGTCACAATTATGTTACTGTTTATTGTACTTTTTCGAAATGATAGCCAATAAAATACATAGTTAACAGTGTAGAATATAAGAAAAATATAAAAAAATATTTATTTATTTATTATTACGCGCCGTATATGCCCAATGACCCGATTTTTTCTTTTTTGTGAGCACGAGTAGTTTGTCTCCCGGGACATTTACTACTTCACGCTGGCTGTGGGGCGGATGGCCCTACGACATTTAAGTGTCATGCCTCAGGGGCACCCCCTAAGGGCACGAACCTCGGCCTGGACCGTCACCGACTAACAGGATCTGCGGAAGGCACGCCCTCTAGGAGCAAACGCGGCGCGTATTCCTGCCTCTTCGGCGAGGACGGAACCACGGACGTGTTGTTGTGGCTTCGCGAGCCGTATGAGCTCTACGTTGAGCGATCGCGATCCTATCACCCGGTTCTTCGAGAGCATGTCTAGGTCTTCTAATTTTGGATATTCTAGAGGGGATGTACCCGGATGCCTCAACCACTAGTTGGTTGGGGTGAGTGGCAGCCGTTTCAAAGTAGCGACGGGAACAGAGTTTCATGTGTTGCTGGATGGTCGGCAACTCTAAATCGATGTGGCGATCCTCGTTACGCTTGAACCACGGTGCTCCCGTCGCTTTTCGCATGATCCTATTTTGAATTGTTTGTAACCTATGGATCCTGCTGTGTGGCCCAAGGTGGGCGAAAACTACGCACGCGTACGTCATGATTGGCCTAATACAAGTCTCGTATATTCCAACTTTATTGCGGATTGACATCTTAGACTCCTTCCTAAGGAGTATGTGCAGCCGTCCCATCACAAATGAGCCCCGCTTGCGAACCATGTTTAGGTGGGGACGGAGCAAGAGCTTATCGTCGAGTATGACTCCAAGGTGTTTGGCTTCCCTCGTCCAAGGGATCGGATACACATTTGAGCTTTGCTGTCATACAATAAAATGGAGAGATGACTAATACCTTTCGATTAACATATATCTTAAAGTGCTACAAAGTGGGGACGGTGTCCATACATTTTTGAGCATTGTTCTTTTTCAACAAATAATTAAATCTTTGCTTCAGTTGTTTTCGCGAATTCATTTTTCCCACTGACTTCACACACGTGTGCTCACCGTGAGAAACGCACCACTACTACTTACTTCATGTAAACAGTTAAAGTCAGTCGCTGCGCCGACATTGGCGCTGCGACTGACTTGTCTACTGACCCTGTGTAAATCAGCCTTAAAATGCACACAAACTCTCTTTCACACACGACAAAAGTATACATAACATAATGGGCCACACACACATACATTACATAACTATATGAAAAAATAACAGCATGTCAATTATCGTACCTAAAACTTCGGTTAAGTTAACTTTTAGTTGTCAAATTGTCTTGTTTTTGCTATTGCAATTGTAATCTTTTATGGTGGTATTAAAGTTTTATTTAGAGTGTGACAATTTGACAACTAAAAGTTAAGTTAACCGAATTTTTAGGTATGAGAATTGACATGCAGTTTAAAATAAAGCACATTTCTTTATTGCTTGAAAGCGGCTGACAAGCCCAATAGCAAGGGATTTTAATTTTTACTAATGGAAATTCAACCGTACTGTTACAGAAATACGACATAAATTCTGGTCTGGTAAGGGTCTGCGTAGGCCATAAAGGTAACTAATGGTACCAAGTTCAACTCAAGGCTGTAGCTACACTAAGGATAAACAAGGCTGAAAATGTTAAAGCCTCTGTCAAGCCGTCTTTGGCTATAGGCTTAGTTATTATCCAAGTACGCGTTGATCACTTCCAGCAACAATATTTCTAATAGTTCGTTGATCTCATTCTGCAAATAATATATTATTATTATTTAAACTGTCATGGTCACATTTACTATTATTAAACGAATTAATGGAAAATTTACCATGTTTAGAGTTGTTGAGTTTCTCCGTGATCATGGCGCTTGTAACAGCGTCGAAATATCGGAAACACAACAGCTATAAGCTATAAACATGGTAAATATCCCGTTATTTCGTTTAATAATAATATTATAGCCTATTTAGAAAGTATATGGGTGTTTCTTCGAAATTCGATTCTTTGTCTGATTCATATGGCCAAATTTTTTTTTCACATTTTCGCTTATAAAACATGTTTTTGTCAAAGATGATAACCTAATATACAATGTCTGAAAAAGGCACACTTTTTTATGAAATGGTTTTCGAGATAATTAACTTAAATTTTTTTGAGGATATATAAATCAGAATTAGGAACAAAAATGAAATTCTAGTTATAAAAATCAGTCATTTATTTATTAAAATCACAGTTGATAGTCACAATGATTATCACCACACCTAAATCTAGTTATTAGAAGCATAGACAACTTGACAATATCAATCATTATCCGTGCCGCCATATTAACAATATGTGTGAAATTCTGATTAATATAGTATTTTTACCGTATGAATCAGGTACATATGAATCAAAATTTTGCCTTTTAACATCGGTTAATCACTACACGTATACAATTAAGGATTGCTATTTATACATAGGCTTTTAGTCCCCAATTGAATTATATTTCCAACAGATTCAAGTTTGAAAACCATTTAAGTTAATTATAACAGCCAACATAGTAATCAGAAACACAGGTGAACCAAAGTAATATGAATCAGATATTTACATTTATAACTCCGCAACAACACGAACCAGCCGCATGTAAAGTCGTGACCACGTCAGCAGAGTCCCTGGCTACCACCAGCACTAGAAGGGATCTCCTGATATTTCGTACTTAGCTAGGTACGTTCGAGTAAAGCGCGCGAATATGAATCAGACTTTTGTGCCGGACATTTACAATTTATTTTTTTATTAAAAAACTATCGCAAATATTAGTACCATTTTTTTTGTGTAAAGAAACAACTAATATTCTATCGTAATATTTATAACGCACATCGATTCGTTAATAAGAAAAAATGTTACTGTTACTAACGTTCAAGAAACTGGGGTACGGACACACCATATTAATCAGAAGAACGCTTTTTAATATTTTTTTTTTAATATATAAAAAACTATTATTAAAAAACAATAACGTGTGCAAGATAGATAACTGTCTATACTATGTTTAAAAAATAATTGCAGTTTGGTTGGTCTGTTAGTTACAAAGAAAAACCTCCAGACATCGAAAATGTTGGGCTCGAAGAATCACCCATATGAATGTCAATAAAGCATAGCTGGTGTGTAAGAATCGTAGTAAACGTCAATCAGTATTCTTTGCCTACCTACAAGGGAACACATTTTCCGTGTGGTGACGGAGTAAGAGTACAATATATCCCATCTCATCCCAAGGGTGTCGTAAAAACCGACTAAGGGAATATGCGTCAATATTATCTTAACGAAATAAAAAGAAGGAAAACTTGAAATTTAACCCAATAGCAATCCGTTTGGCCAGCGTGATATTAGCAGGCCAAGTATCGCTCCGTCACAGGAGGAGGCCCGTCCCGGCAATGGGACATTAATGGGCTGGTATGATGATGATTTTTTGCCTACCTACAAGGGAACAAACAATGATTGTGGTTTGGTGAAATAATAGTCACCACAATTTCTTGATATTTTCATTTCGTCGCCACACTACATACATCCTTATGTATGTACAAATTATGTACCTATGTAGTGTGGCGACGAAGTGAAAATGTCAAAAAATTGTTGTGATTATTATTGTAATCTCAGTCACCACTAAGACTACTTTGTTAAAAAAATATACCTAATATATTATGAATTAAAATGTATGTATCATCACAGGTGCTAACATATCACACCTGATAAGAAATTAGTTGTAGTAATTGTTTAACATCTGATCTGATATGATGTGACGTCACTTGATCATTGTTCTCATTTTATAAATGTCAACGTTTGTCATAATTACAAATTATAAATGGCTCAATGCAAGGACGGGCCTACTGAAGAGATAGTGGGAAACTTGCCCTAATAATACTACGTTGATCAAGCAAATATAAAATTTTATAATCTATATGAACTTTCCCTACATAACAGCCCATTAATATCCCACTGCAGGGACGGGCCTCCTCCCGTGACGAAAGAATACTTTGCCTGCTAATACCACGCTGGCCAGGCGGATTGGTATTGGATTTCATTTCAAGATTTCCTTCTTTTTATTTCGAAAAGATAATATTCACGAATAGTCCCTTAGTCGGTTTATACGAAAGCCATGGGATGAGATGGTGGTGGTGACATATTGTATTCTTAGTCCGTCACCACACTTTCCCTTAGTCCATTTTTATTACAGTCATGGGATGAGATTGAATGGTAATACTCTGTATTCGTACATCACCTCATGAGATAATAGCTGTTAGCACGAATAAAAATAATACTCACTCTAAATTCTTTGACGGTATCAGGAATAGTAGTGTCAAGATAATAATTAACATCTTTTGAATGGTCTTCATCTAGTACGATCAGTTTCAAATTCGACTGAAAAAGAGATAAGATTAATTTTACAAAAGTATACCGAATAATGCCATAAGTAAACATCTAAAAGTATTTTACTGGTTATTGGCGAAATCTCGAAATCGCCATCTCGAGAAAAAAAAACATTCTACTTTTAAATATTATCTTATCAGACAATTGACATCTGCTGAACATAGGCCTCATTCAAGTATTTCCGTCCTTTCCTTTCCAAATTCCTCATAATTTTTTCGCTGCCCTATTTTAGGTTTAGTCCCGATAAATACAATTTTTCTTTTTATAGCTGCCTTTTATAGCTCTCTCCTATAATATTAATACAGTATACTATACATATTTTAAGACAAGATATTATCCATATGAAGTAGAATGACTACAAACAGCACCAAATAATTTACAGAGAAAATTCACACCGAATCTAAAACGGCAAACAAAACAGTTTAATGTTGTGTAACAAAAAAACAAATGTAAATTAAAACTGCAGAAACTAAAAAACTTACATCAATGCCTCCCAAAGTAAATCTAACAGAAATACTGCGGACAGAGATACCGGTGATTATACCAATATTGAACCGAATCTCTCCAACAAACCGTAGACTACGTACTGCTACCCTGAAATTATTCAAAACTTATTTTTTGGTTTTAATATTTTCAATATTCTTAATGCACCAATTTTCCAGAAAACATCTGACAAGTAAGGCAATCTAGATTATAGATCTTTTCAGTAAGAAGACGTCTTGGTTGGTGCCCCCTCAATGTATACATCTCCAAGCTGTAATGTGCAAATAGTACCATGCTTAATCATCATAACAGCCCATTAATGTCCCACTGCAGGAACGGAACTCCTCCCGTGACGGAGGGATACTTGGCCTGCTAATACCATGCTGGCCAGACGGATTGGTATAGGGTTTAATTTCAAGTTTTCCTTCTTTTTATTTCGTAAAGGATAGTCCTAGGATTCACGGATAGTCCTTTAGTCGGTTTTAACGACACCCATGGGATGCGTTGGGGTGGTAACACAATTGTGTTCTTACTTCGCCACCAGACGGAGATTCCATGCTTAATGTTACACTGTAACTAAAAGTAGTTAGGGAAATTACATCAACAATTAGTGAAGGATTAGGAAAGGATATAACGAAACATTGAATGTTACTTACTTGCCAGAAATCTTTGTATCCATATCCTGACCGAATAATGTTACATCTGATGAAAGATCACCTAAAATACGTTTAAAAAGAATTTTAATATAGAATTTTAACATTATCCTATCCTATCCTACTTCCTACTAAAATTATAAATGCGAAAGTTTATGAGGATGGATGGATGGATGTGTGTTACTCTTTCACGCAAAAACTACTTAATGGATTTTGATGAAATTTGGAATATAGCTAGTTTAGGTTGTAGTATAATATTTAAGCTACTAATAGAACGCGGGTGAAGCCGCGGGCATCAGCTAGTTACAATTATAGAAGTAATTTAAAATATGCTTACCAGCTCCGAAATCAATAAGAGGCATTTCGATATCAAATATTAAGCGAGAAGTAAGCGCTATATAGTTCATTCTATGTATAACAACGTTGCTAAGACCGTTGCTGAATACCTCTTCAAATTTGGCAACTGAGTTAAACAACCTAGAAGCAAGGAATAAGAAGATATTTGATACAATATCCTATTCAAAACAATACAATAAAATATTTGATATCTGTTGATACAATAATGGTAAGTTGTGAATTACACCGGACTTATTTTGGCTTCTAAATGGATACAGGTTTAATTTCAAGTTTTCCTTCTATTTCTTTCGGAATGATAATATTCACGGATATATATATATATAGATAGTCCCTTAGTCGGTTTCCCTAATTTGGTTAACGAGACATAAATCGGGTGACCTAGTGGTCAATGGCGTCAGATTCGTATTAGTACGATCAGTTTCAAATTCGACTGAAAAAGAGATAAGATTAATTTTACAAAAGTATACCGAATAATGCCATAAGTAAACATCTAAAAGTGTTTTACTGGTTATTGGCGAAATCTCGAAATCGCCATCTCGAGAAAAAAAAAACATTCTACTTTTAAATATTATCTTATCAGACAATTGACATCTGCTGAACATAGGCCTCATTCAAGTATTTCCGTCCTTTCCTTTCCAAATTCCTCATAATTTTTTCGCTGCCCTATTTTAGGTTTAGTCCCGATAAATACAATTTTTCTTTTTATAGCTGCCTTTTATAGCTCTCTCCTATAATATTAATACAGTATACTATACATATTTTAAGACAAGATATTATCCATATGAAGTAGAATGACTACAAACAGCACCAAATAATTTACAGAGAAAATTCACACCGAATCTAAAACGGCAAACAAAACAGTTTAATGTTGTGTAACAAAAAAACAAATGTAAATTAAAACTGCAGAAACTAAAAAACTTACATCAATGCCTCCCAAAGTAAATCTAACAGAAATACTGCGGACAGAGATACCGGTGATTATACCAATATTGAACCGAATCTCTCCAACAAACCGTAGACTACGTACTGCTACCCTGAAATTATTCAAAACTTATTTTTTGGTTTTAATATTTTCAATATTCTTAATGCACCAATTTTCCAGAAAACATCTGACAAGTAAGGCAATCTAGATTATAGATCTTTTCAGTAAGAAGACGTCTTGGTTGGTGCCCCCTCAATGTATACATCTCCAAGCTGTAATGTGCAAATAGTACCATGCTTAATCATCATAACAGCCCATTAATGTCCCACTGCAGGAACGGAACTCCTCCCGTGACGGAGGGATACTTGGCCTGCTAATACCATGCTGGCCAGACGGATTGGTATAGGGTTTAATTTCAAGTTTTCCTTCTTTTTATTTCGTAAAGGATAGTCCTAGGATTCACGGATAGTCCTTTAGTCGGTTTTAACGACACCCATGGGATGCGTTGGGGTGGTAACACAATTGTGTTCTTACTTCGCCACCAGACGGAGATTCCATGCTTAATGTTACACTGTAACTAAAAGTAGTTAGGGAAATTACATCAACAATTAGTGAAGGATTAGGAAAGGATATAACGAAACATTGAATGTTACTTACTTGCCAGAAATCTTTGTATCCATATCCTGACCGAATAATGTTACATCTGATGAAAGATCACCTAAAATACGTTTAAAAAGAATTTTAATATAGAATTTTAACATTATCCTATCCTATCCTACTTCCTACTAAAATTATAAATGCGAAAGTTTATGAGGATGGATGGATGGATGTGTGTTACTCTTTCACGCAAAAACTACTTAATGGATTTTGATGAAATTTGGAATATAGCTAGTTTAGGTTGTAGTATAATATTTAAGCTACTAATAGAACGCGGGTGAAGCCGCGGGCATCAGCTAGTTACAATTATAGAAGTAATTTAAAATATGCTTACCAGCTCCGAAATCAATAAGAGGCATTTCGATATCAAATATTAAGCGAGAAGTAAGCGCTATATAGTTCATTCTATGTATAACAACGTTGCTAAGACCGTTGCTGAATACCTCTTCAAATTTGGCAACTGAGTTAAACAACCTAGAAGCAAGGAATAAGAAGATATTTGATACAATATCCTATTCAAAACAATACAATAAAATATTTGATATCTGTTGATACAATAATGGTAAGTTGTGAATTACACCGGACTTATTTTGGCTTCTAAATGGATACAGGTTTAATTTCAAGTTTTCCTTCTATTTCTTTCGGAATGATAATATTCACGGATATATATATATATAGATAGTCCCTTAGTCGGTTTCCCTAATTTGGTTAACGAGACATAAATCGGGTGACCTAGTGGTCAATGGCGTCAGATTCGTATTCTCTCTAGTGTAACATTTTTTTCCACTTTCTTCTTTATTTTTGTATAGGTTTAGATATTTATGACTTATATTACTTACACAGGTGCGGGTAATCCATATTCCACAATTGCCGTTTCTATATAAAATGGGTCTAGACCAGCATCTCTTATTGCCTGGCAGGCATCCTCGATAGCCGTCACTATGGGTCCAGTGATTATTCTTTCTTCAGTCAGGTCAGCTCCTGTAGATTCAAAGAAAATATTAAACAAAAAACTGTGCCAAAGCTTTTTTTTTGTTTTTGTCTAACCTTTTTTTTCCGGTGGGAAATCCTCATGGACTCTTTCCGGCTAAAACCACCCCGGTGTCTCCTCACACAACTTATTCCGTAGGTAAAAGACGAACGCGGAGAAATTGATTGATATAATTTCTATGAAAGTAGAACTTGATGTAAAAACCTGTATCAATGCATCTGGCTATTATTAGATGGATTCCTTTTAGTGGAATATTAATATCAATGTTACGCCAGAAGCGGAAGTATTAGAAGAATGAGGACAGCCGCGGAAGTATTATAAGAATTAATACTTCCGCAAATTTTAACATAATTATCTTATCAGCCAAAAAACGAGCACTGCTGGATATTGGCCTCCCCAACTGTTTAAACTGATTTCGTACCTCCCTAACAAAATACTTATTAATAAGGTTAACTAGCTATTTACGCGACTGCTTATTTTTGAACTTATAGCATTTTTAAAAAGGTGTAAAGGACGATACTACAATATTTCATTATTTGTTAGTTTTCATCAAGAATAAATAAATAGGTATTCCTCACACATTCACACAACGCCCTCTAGTCCCAAACTAAGCAAAGCTTGTACTATGGGAATAGAATAAAATTCATTAATGAATAGAATTTATTTAACTGAAAAATAATGAAATATAAACTTACTTGGCTTATTATGAAACGATGGAAAGGCGGCAATACCGGCAATTAGAGAAATAAACACAATTGTAGTCTTCATTTTGAAATACCTATTATAAAAAGTATGATTAGAAATGGCTGCTTTAAAACAGCCGAATAAAAACAAAAATAAGTATAATTACTTAAAACAAAAAGTCCACACATAGTAAATTACATTATTGTAATAAAAAAATATATTTTTGATTTGATTAGATTTTTAAATTACTAAAAATGTAGAAACTGGCTTACCATTCAACAATTTCGAAGTGAAACAATAATAATAGAATTGATCGCTATTTATATTAATTAAAAATAATTGACCCAGTATTTTAATCTAAGACTGTTTTCAGGCTATATAGATAACCATCTTAGCCTGAAAGTAGACTAGTATTCTGAGTAAGACCTATATCAAAAAGATATGAAGCAATTTATGTCAATCGCCTTGGTTACGAAGCAGCCACGGTATACGGCTACCTTCTACGAATTCGCAGGTTCCTAGCATGCAATTTCAAGTTTTCGTTCTTTTTATTTCGTAAAGATAATATTGACAGAATATAGTCTCTTAGTCCGTTTTTTACGACACCCATGGGATGAGATGGGGTGGTGACATATTGTATCCTTACTCCGTCACCACACGGAGAAATTAGTAGGTCAAGTATCCCTCCGTCATGGGAGGAGGCCCGTCCCTGCAGTGGTACATTAACGGGCTGTTAAGAAAAGACAACACTCCACATGATAAGATGGGGAAGTGACATCATGTGTTTCGTTACGTTTTTACTTTAAGGAGCAAATTTTGTTTGTGCAAAATGTTGTTCATATTATAACATTCCTCGACGTTTTCAAGCGCAACTTGTTTTTCTATAATTGATAGAATATATTTTGATTGATTAAAATCATTTTCTATTACGTGACATGTTTATCTATTGATATTATGATTATTTCTCTATCTAGGCAATTGAAATAACTTCACTGATTAAACACATTTTTGCCAAAAATACCTAAGTAGTCGTGTGTGCAAATAAAAGGTTGTTTTTAATATCTATCATACTAAGGATCAGTCACTGATTCGGAAACTATTTTTTTTTGTTTTTGTGTGGTGCGGAGTAAGAATACAATGTGTCACCACTCCATCTCATCCCATGGGTGTCGTAAAAACCGACTAAGAGACTATCCGTAAATATTATCTTTACGTAATAAAAAGAAGGAAAACTTGAAATTAAACCCTATACCAATACGTCTGGCCAGCGTGGTATTAGTTGGCTGAGTATCCCTCCGTCACGGAAGAAGGCCCGTCCCTACAGTGGGACATTAATAGGCTGTTATGACATGGACACGTCAACTTAAATTTTCGTACAACTTAATTCCTTGTAATAAAATTCATTGAAGTATCTAATGTAGACATACTGTTCTGCTCTTAAGCAGACAGTTTTATCGGTCACATGTAAGTGGGTCCAATAAGCAGATGCTATCACGATATAATGCAACAATAACAGATTGATATCTTAAGTAATTAACACTGTTATAAATAATCAATTAGGAAGAAACTACGCCGATCTCAATAACAGAATAAAATCATTGCCAATTGAAACTATCTACTACTTTTAACCCTAATTCCTAGAATCTGGAATAATCTGTGTAGCAAAAGTATTGAAAAATTTATGATCTTTCAACTCATGGGATCCGCAACAAATATTTTGCTGTGTGGCAACAGCTTTTGTATACTATTTGCCTCCCGTTTTATACCCGAAGCGAGGATAGCGTTGAGAGACCTGACTTCAATCTTTTGGCCGACTAATGGCCGCCTGGGTAACGTAGGTACTCGAGGGAATAACTCCCCAAAAGTTTTGCACGTGTGTATATCGGTGTACACCCAGCAAACACGTGTTGAATGGACTCCAAAGGAGTGAAGCCCTATTATCAATGAATACTATCCGTTGGCTTTATTCCTGGATTGCGTTTTTCATCACATTAGATTCAATAATTTTTGTGTTAATCACTTCGGTGTCTTAAAAGGCGCCGAAGACTCAACAATTCGGACGGGCGGCGTATTTATTTTAGCTCCGTCCTAATTAAGGCTAAGCCCTGCCCTTTCACAAGGACACAACGACATTCAGGTCTACAGGTGAAGAGGGCAGACCGCGGTATCTGGTCGCCAAATTTTCTTTTTATGCAGATACGCGTCTCTTGAGTAAGACATTCATAGTCATCATCATCATCATCATAACAGCTCATTAATATCCCACTGCAGGGACGGGCCTCCTCCCGTGACGGAGAGATACTTGGCCTACTAATACCACGCTGGCCAGACGGATTGATGTACGGTTTAATTTCAAGTTTTCCTTCTTTCTACGTAAAGGTAGTATTCACAGCTGATAATCCCTCAGTCGGTTTCTACGACACCCATGAGATGAGATGGGGTGGTGACATATTGTCGGTTTCTTACTCCATCACCACACACATTCACAGTGTGATAGTATGATGCCGACCCCGACAAATACGTCTACGATAATTTCAATAGGTTCATAGTTTATCTTTAGGTTACCAGAAATTGTTATTTATTTTATTTAACGGTGTTGTTCGGTTATTGTATTAAACAAGTTCAAATAATATTTATAATCGTGTTTAGTCCTATTGTTTTTCGTGAGTATAAATAAATGATTATTTATGTTTACTGCTTTATTCCTTAGCGAGAGTTTTTAAGATTTAGTTGTGATTTTAAGGTGTGCAAGTGCTTCGAAAACGAAAAAATGCTGCTACAGTTAATATAACAGATTCGTTTTCAATCAAAAGTTTTTTTGAGGTCAGTAACTGTAGACTTTCTTTGTAAATACAGCTAGAATCGGCTTAATATGATCACGCCTAATGTTGCGAGGCATTTAAGAAACATCAATTTAACAGACGCACGCTCAAGCTCAGTCAGTATAATCATTTGTAAATCATGCAAACGATTGATCTACCGGAGATTCGAAGTGTTTGACAGTATTGCTTTGAGAATTAATTGACACATTTTTAATATGATATACTATTGATCTGTGTGTCAAAATCAAAATGCAATTGCTGATATAATAGTTATGTGTTTAATATCTTTTTATTTTTGTCAGATCGCAGATTAAATCATAAAAACGATGATTAGAGTAACGTTTATCATCTTAATGACAAGTACAACAGCCTTACATCAGAGAGACGATTTTCCAAGTAAGCTTTCTAACTTTTTTAGTATGTGTAATGATAACATTACAATAATTAAATTTATACTCTCTATCAATCGAACTCATACTTTTTTAGATCCAGAAGACTTAAGAAACGAAAGGCTAGTAACAGACTCAATCAGAGCAGCGATTGAAGCAACGAGTCAATACATTAGAAATGCAGGATTAGATCCATATTATATTGAAAGACACGACTTTGGCTACACGCTTCCAGTCCCCGTGTGAGTATTGTAGAGGTAACTAACCTTATTCTTATAGAATGCGGATGCATTCCATAGTTCTCTTAGAATGAGCGTCACAACTCTCACCCAAATTTCGCGAAACCAAGTATTATAATGGACTACAATCTTCAATCAACAGTTGTTACGCCGAAAGCTACAAAACGTTATTCTTAATTGTTATCACGAATCTATATTCCTACTGCAGACTTCTATTTTTTTTATTAATTGTGATTTATGGTTTGATATGCCAATTATTTTGCAAAAGCATCTAGTTGATTCCAGTCCGATGCTGCTTCTTGTCATTTATTACTTTAATCCTTGATTCAAACAGTTTAAATTTATTTACATAACTAAACCTAATCAGTCTTATTTTGTTGTTACAGGATATTTAGTTCAACTGCATACATTGAAGAGCTCATGAGTACAGGTCTCAGTAACATCGTTGTACATAGAATGAACTACGACCTCGTCACTTCTAGATTATCCTTCGAGATCGAGATGCCACAATTTAATTTTAGTATAGGTATTTACCACATTTTTATGTAACTGTATTTAATTTGTATTCTTCTTTCTCTACCTACCAAGTCTAATAATCTTCTAAACTTCGTCAACTGTAACGGCCATGCTCACAACAACTTGGTTTAAATCTTCCTTAACCTGTTTTGTGTACATTTATGTTTTATACTGATGGTAACTGGCTTATACAGGGTGTAATCGTTAAGTGTGCACAGGCGATTATTCCGAAACTATGAGAGATATCAAAAAATTTAAAACTGATAACGAAAGTACTTTATCTAATGAGTAAAATGACATCAATAACTTTTTAAAAATCAAACGAGAAGTATCCAAAATTCTGACATTAAACACTCCCATACATTTTGTATGAGATTAGTAGAAAGGTTTTAGTTTCCTTGTTTTAAGTGGTGTAGTATTAATTTTGCCTTAATCATATTTTATGATTACGTATGATATGATAATTATGATTTTGATTTGATATGTTATTATTTTGATTATGATAATTGTGATTTCTTCCTGTGGGGATTTATCAAAGACTACGTGTACGCCGAGAGAATACACAGTCTGAAAGAGTTGCAGAATCGTGTACGTCGTGCAATTGCTTTAACTACTCCGCAAATGTTACGGAAAGTTCATTTAGAAACTGTAAATAGAGCTCGTGATTGTATCGCACAACAAGGACGAAATTTCGAACATCTACTTTGAATACAAAATTTTCTAAAACCTTTCTACTAATCTCATACAAAATGTATGGGAGTGTTTAATGTCAAAATTTTGGATACTTCTCGTTTGATTTTTAAAAAGTTATTGATGTCATTTTACTCATTAGATAAAGTACTTTCGTTATCAGTTTTAAATTTTTTGATATCTCTCATAGTTTCGGAATAATCGCCTGTGCACACTTAACGAATACACCCTGTATACGAGTACTGAATACAAATTTCTCACACATGAAATGTTAGATGTGTTGGTTTAAAAACGGATAGCGATTTTGTATTACTTTTTTTATCTCCCAAAGAAATTACTAATACGGTTTCTTAATGTGTTATTTTACGTCGTTGGCAGGTGCTGCTTCAACCAAAACAACAGTTTTCGGTAGTAAACTAGCTGTCAGCTTATTTGGAACGTGAGTAAATGTTCAACAATTCTTAGATACCTTAAACCTGTAATAAGATCAAAATTTATTTTTATTATTTTCTTATTTATTGTAAAGCCAACTCCCGCACTAGGGATTATGCCCTGTGTCGCGGGAACCTTTTACAAACATCAATTAACGGACACAAAGAACACCCAGACCAGGACAATAATTTGTGGATCTCCCAAATGATTGTCCTGCGTGGGGATCGAACCCACAACCTCTTGCACGGCAGCCGCTTGCGCTACCGTCGCGCCACCGAGGTGACCAAAATTTAAATTTGGTATTTTGATCTCATTATTGTTTGATATAATAACATTGTCCATTTTTAAATACCATGAAATTGTAATTTTCAGTATAGAAATCCACAACATACGTTTAGTTGGACAAGTGCGTGTCAATGTTGGTATTGTTGCCGGAATCTCAATACGAAGTATTAGCGTCACATTTATCATGGGTGGCATTGAAGTAAGTTTATCTTAATCACATTTTAACTATTAGTTGTTTAGTTGCATACGTATAGAAAATCACACCTTATTTCCACGAGAGTAGGCAAAGACTACTGAGCGAATCTTACAAACCTGTTCTTCATTATGTGCATATCAGTCTGGACCTCCACTGCTGGACATAGACCTCCTCCAAATGTTTCCACCCTGGGCGGTCTTGTGCCATCCCTATCCATCGACTTACATTCATACTAATCTTAATATAACTAATTTATAAAAAGAATCAAAACAATATTTGAGGCCTTCAAAAGTTTTGGTCACTGCAGTCTGTTCTCTCTCCTCTACTTTGATATTTTAGGGCTGCCAATACAATTCGACAATAATTTGCAAGCGCATAAAAAATATAATATAATAAGATATGAAAAATATTTTTATGTTACTTGTGAGATGACGTCCGATAGGAAAGTATGGAAGAAGAAGACATGCTGCGCCGACCCCAAATAAAATTGAGATAAGGGCAGGGGAATGATGATGATAATTATAATTCGATTATAAAATAATTGGAATTATTTCTTTCAGTCTAACATGAACTTCAGGATCCAAGGAATAAATTTCTCGACAAAATTAAATAAATTTCTGAACACTGTGTTTCCAAACACGCTATACAGATACAACGTAAGTAATAATAATATTATATTAATCTACATAATATCGCTTAATGCTATTTCAATTTTGTTTCTACTTAAACTGCCTAAGTACATCTTAAATTCGTGGGTCAATCGTATGGATTGTTATATTATAAGCCAAACCTTTCGACATTCATAAATCTTACTGTGTATCCCATGTGACTAAATGTGTTTGGTTTGGTTTAAATTGGGCAATCTTTAATAAGTACCCAATTTCAGATGTGCATTTTACCTCTTTGGCTTTCTTTCAATATGTATTTTTTTGTTTGCAGGCCGATGTGAATGAATTATTAGAAATATTCCTACTGGACTTCTTAAATGCAAATCTTAACAGTACACAATCATAACGTATTCTTACTAACTATTCCCAACGCAAAGACTTCTGGCAGTCGGACCAATAAAGCGTGGGAAAGAGACAGCGCATATCATCAGTCGAGAAATTATGTCTATCTCTTTCCCACGTTTTATTGTTCCGACTTCCAGGAGTCTTTGCTTTGGGTATAGACGTTTATTTTTAGTTATACTTAATTATTTTAAATAAAATGTGTCAGTGTTACAAAAATGTTTTTTTTTACTTTTTGCAATATATTTTAACTATATCGAACCCTAGGTGGACGTGGGATTAAGTAGGAAAAGCGTACTGCCATCTGCAAAAAGCGTGTGAACGTCCTGTAGGGTTTCCTAATAGAAATAGACCCCTTCTATTATAAAAATTCGAGTTTTTTTTTAGTTAGTCAACCAGTGTTAATTTTCTTGCCTAAGTACATACCTTCATAATTTATGCCACTGCCAGTTAAAATGATTGCAAACATAAGGATTATCCCCACAGAAATATGAGACTATTCCTAAAATTCTGGTCTTCTAGAAAATATGTGATAATATAGAAAAATGTTTTTATATAGTATACAATGGTTGCAGCACTTTGTTACAGTTACAAAATTGTTGTAAAATTATAGAGACGTCTAAAAAATGCTGCTTTAGAGTTTGTTACGCCGCTTCTTCTCTACTAGCGCCTTGGAAGCGGTGGTAAAGTTTGGAAAACTTTTAATATGTAAACTTAGACTAAGTAGTTTTAAACTGACGTCAATAAGCTGTTATTTTGTAACATTAAGTATGTTGAAAAATAAAGAAACTGAAACTGAATACTTTTTGGGGGACATCTTGGAGGACCGAGGATCGCAATAAGATATCGCACTAGTAGCAAGTTTCAACATTTAACTATTTTACAGAAATAGAAATAATAAAAAAATAAATTTATATACAAGCATTTATTTGTTATAATTAAACACAAACGTTGCAAACATTCAATAATGCAATCATAGCACTAATATTATTTAACTTACTTGAATCACTATTAGAATTGAAAGATAACCTCTTGAATCAAAAATAACAATACTGAAGTACTCGTAGGCCTTTTCGTACCTCCTACAGTTTAGGCCATTATATATTGATTATTTATTTTACATATAACATTATAGCCAAAAGCAGAGTATTCAAGCGAAGTATTATTACAAAGCAACAGAATTTTGCGAATTTGTAGAATCGAGATTTACCAACTTCTTTATTATACATTCTTGGTACATTATTTTTATTCTTTGTAGTGCATTCTGTTACGTTAAACAGAGACACTCTTGTATGATCCTATTCCCTGTCCCATGTATCATATACAAAAAGCAAAAAGCAAGTAAGTAGTATTATGCCTGTTCCGCCTGTAGACACAATAACTACAGACGGGGCAGGCATAATACTTACAACCTGTTAAGATAATACTTACTTACTTACTTTTTGCCTTTTGTTTGCTTTTTTATTTACTTTTGCTTTACACTAAAGAAGGTTGGGTCTAATTAAAAAGCAATACTGTCCACAGGCAGACCTTCATATTTTGAGCGCTCGAGAGGCGCAAGATTATCTTTTAGGTGACTCCCAATATGATTATCTTTCTAGAGTTAAACACGTTTCGTCGAATCATAAAAACATTCTATGTTTCGACGAAACGTGATGTCTACATAAAGTGACTTCTATTAGATGTATTTTCTTTATGTCGTACAAGCATGTTTCTGTTTGACGTTTCTGACTCATGGTTGTGGGTCTCGTTAGCTTTTTGAGTAAATAAGCTCGCCTTTGTACATTAATTTGAATTATTTCGTATAAATGTTGTTTAATGTGTTTCCTGCAGTTACCTAATTATTGTTTTTTAATGGTTTCATTATTATTTTTGACGTGTGGTCATATTTGTACTCAACCTTGTTTACTGGAATATAAGACGTAACCTAAACGCAACGAAGGAATCACGCAAAGCAATACTTATATAAGTTCATAATTTTAAAAAAAATTCATTATTAAAATATAATAAAGTAATATTAAATTACCTTAAACAAAATGACAATTACAAAATTCTTTTAATAATAATATAAAAGTATTTTTAGCTACCTCGTAAAAAATAATTTATTTAATATAAATAATTAGATTGAAACTTAAAAATATTAATAATACAATTTATTCATAATAATCCTAGGTAGCCAAACACAACGAAATACATTTACACAAAATTAAAAAATTGTTTTTTTTTTAATAAAAATTTAGCAATCTCCCTTTTTCAAAAATCCTCAATTTTACATAACTTTATTATTTAGGTTACACTACGATCAGTTGCGAAAAGATTTTAATTATTAAAAATTTTATCTTAAAAAATAATTTGGGAAAAAATATTTTATTGTCATAGCAATATTGTGTAGTGTTATTTAAAATAAATTTTGTTGTTTCAATGTTATAATGGAAAATGATGTAAAACTTCTTGAAAAGCTTTAAATTCCTAAATTTAAAGCTTCTTTATGAGACGTGAAAAAGCATCTTCTGAAGCCGCCATAGAGGAGACATTCATGCCTCTACAAATATTGTATCTGGCATGGTGCTCGCCATTCTTGGACTCTATTGGGTGCTTAACATCAGGCACCATAGAGTCATTCTGGTAAAGAAAAAAAAAAGCTTTTACTCAAATTATGTATTTGTAGTTTATTGACTTCCACGAATGAGTAGTAAATTTAGCTTTATAGTTCAGTGATATTATCTGCTACCATCAAACGTGACAAAATTGGGTAATTGACCATCCAGATGGCAATTCGGCTAGAAAACAGCGGCTTTTCGAAAGATTTGAACAATTGCAATTTTAATTACCAGGCTTTCAAACTGATAAAACAATTGAACGCTGCGATGTGGCTTGATGAAACGATTAAGGAGGTGACTAACGGCACAGCGATAATAATAATAATAATAATAAAATAAAAAAGCCTTTATTGTATTCCACACCCTTTACATGACTTAAACTATATTTTAGTTTGGTTAGTAGAACAATAATATATTTAATATGAGATTGAAGATTTTGTTGTTAGTATTGTTAGTAAGTACTTAAGTTATATTATTATTTTTTTTTTGGGTATGGATCCCTTGTTGGGTATAGGCCTCCTCTAGCCGCTTCCATTCCATTCTGTCCTGACCCTTCGTCATCCATGCTTTCCCAGCAGTGTGGACAATATCGTCAGCCCAGCGTTTTTGGGGTCTGCCTACTCTTCTTTTTCCCTTTGGCCCTGGCCATTTAGTGGCTGAAATTGTCCATCTACCATCCTTTAGGCGTGAGACATGTCCTGCCCATTGCCATTTTAATTTCAGGGCATGTTTCAAGGCATCCGTTACTCTAGTTTTTTCTCTAATTTTTTCATGTCTGACTTTATGTATCTTTTTCAATTTCAGCATACTGCGCTCCATTGCTCTCTGACATGACCTAATTTTACATTTAGTTTTGTTATCGAAGACCCAAGTTTGACATGAATATGTTAGGCATGGAAGTAGACAGGTGTCCATTACAATTTTTTTGTATTCTGAATTGTAATTTCCTTTCATGATCTCTTTTTGTGCCCAATATCTATTCCAAGTTATGTTTATTCTCCTTTGGATTTCTTTCTCATTGTTGGAATTGTCAAATGATACCTGCTTCCCCAGATATACATAGGATTCCACATATTCCATTACTTCGTCATTTATTTTTATGGGTTTGTGATAGCTGTTCGACATTATTTTACTTTTGTTCGGGTTCATACTCAGACCTACTTTTTTACTTTCCACATCTAAGATACGTAGCATTTTTTCAAGTGCTGGAGCAGTTTCGCTAAAAATGCATATATCGTCGGCGAACCTCAGATGTGTTAGGTGCTGGTTTCCCATCTGTATGCCACTGTTTCCCCAATCCATTCCCTGAAAGACACCTTCTAAGACTGCTATAAATAGTTTTGGAGAGAGAGGATCACCCTGTCTTACACCTTGTCTGATGGGAAACTCTGTACCTTTTGTTTCTAGTTTTATTCTGCTTGTACTTTTAGAATATAGGTCTTTGATGATTTGTATGTATCTGCCTTCCACTTTGCATTTTTCTAGAACTTGCCATATCGATGTGTGTGTTATACTATCAAAGGCTTTGGAGTAGTCCACAAAGGCTATGTACAACGGTCTATTAAATTCTTTGTATTTTTCTAGGAGTTGTTCCAAAACATGGATGTGGTCGACAGTTGAGAAACCTGCACGAAATCCTGCTTGTTCAATTGGCTGGTTGTTGTCGATTGTTTTTGTTATTCGACTAAGTAAGATGGATGAGAATAGTTTGTATATAGTAGGTATCAAGCTAATTGGTCTGTAGTTACTAATGTCTAGGGGGTTTCCTTTTTTGTATATTAGTACAATGTCTGACCTGCACCACTGTATTGGGACACAACCTTGCTCCAGTACCTTGTTGAATAATTTTGTTATGAAAGTAGTTAGCACTGGTGCTCCAATTTTGATGGCCTCATTAGTTATGTGGTCCGGTCCTGGGCTTTTATCAGTTTTTAGTCTACGGATATATTTATGCACTTCATGTTCCTCAATGGCTTGTGGTATTTCATCAGAGTTCTTGATGGTTGGTCCAATTTCTGTTACTCTGTCATCTTGGTGTTTGTAAAGGTTTCTGTAAAATTCTGTGGCGCTGTCTATAATTCCTTTCCTTGTCGTTATATTTTTGTGATCATTTTCTAGTTTTGCAATCCAGTTCTTACGTGTATTTAGCTCCCTTAGCCCCCTTTTTGTACTACGGTATTGTTTTAGGTTTTTTTCTAAAATATGTTTTCTGTGGTTTTTGTAATCTTTTCTTATGGCTTTATTTGTTGCTTTGTATAAATTCTTCAGTTTTATCTTGTCTTCTTTATTTTTATTCTTTTGTTTCGTTAGGACTGAGCGTTCATTTATTAATTTTTGTGTTGATTCGCTAATTATTTTATTTGTTTTACTGTCTTTATCTATTTTCAGACTTTGTGTAATTGTTGTTTCTAAAGCGTCATAATAAGTTTGAACATCATTACTACTATATATGTCAATAAGGTGGTTATTAATATTATCACTTAACTTCCTTGTATACTCAGATTTTTCAGTATCAGTTTCAGGAGATTTTGGTAGCTTTTTAAATGTTTTTCTTGATAGAGGTGGTGTTTTCAGTACTAAAGAGGCTCTGAGTAGTCGATGGTCAGAAGGAAAGTCTATTTTGTTTATGACTTCCATGTTTGTTATGCATTTGGAGTAGTTGCTTAAGATAAAATCTATTTCATTTTTTGTTTGTCCATCGGGTGAAATCCAGGTCCACCTACGACTAAGTTTTTTCTTAAAGTATGTGTTCATAATGCAGAGCTTGTGTTCGAAGGCATATTGGATTAGTCTCTCGCCTCTCTGATTACGTTTGCCATAGCCATAATTGCCTAGTACAAGCTTTTCCTTTTGTTTGGGTTGGCCAACCTTTGCATTAAAATCTCCTAAAATGACTAAGTTTTTGTCAGCTATTTCATGGGCTTTTTCAAGTTCTTCATAGAATTTATTGAGCTCATCCTCATCTGCTTCTTCAGTTGGTGCATAGACTTGGATAAGTGAAATGTAGGATTCTTCAAATCTCATGCGCAATAGGGCTACTCGCTCGGATATACCCGTGAACTCGATAATATTGGCTTTGTGTTTTCGACTAACAAGGAACCCAACCCCGTATAGTCCAGGTGTGCTTCCCTTGTAGCAGAGGATGTGTTCATGATGTTCTTCTATATTACATCCCATTTTTCTGACTTCTGCTAATCCTAATATATCAATTTGAATGTTTTTTAATGAGTGCACAAGTTCTATAAATTTTTCTGTTGATGCTAAAGTTCTTACGTTGAAGGTTCCAATTTTTAACACTCTTTTTGGTTTTTTGTTTGTTGCTAGAGGGTTTTGGTCTAATTCCCCACGGGGACCAGCCGGATTGGGGAATGTTTTTCTTACAGTTTTGTTAATGATTAAATGTTTTTTGTTTATCCGGCTGTCGAGTTCCTATGTTTGTTTAGATGCAGGGGTGAAGGATGTAAGAGAGGTGAGGGAGCTACTTCTTTCTCTCATCATGTCAAAGACATTTAACCTGCTTGTTTTTGTTGTTTTCTCAGGTTGCTGATTACTCTTTTGGGCATGCTGATGTGGTGAAGTTGATTCTGATCGCTCGCGTTTGCGTTTATCTTTTGTTTGTATGTTATCTCGAATAATGAGTTTGTCGTATTTTAGTACTGCATACTTTAACACAGCGATAACCTAACCTTAAATGATACTGCCCTGAATTAATTAATGATCTTTAATAATAATTCACAGCTTCTTAATAAGAAACCAAACTAGCAACTTTATCATATCAAGCGATCTTTATCTTTCCTCTAAATCAAAACATTATTTTGCACACCATAACATCAAAACAACTACAAAAAATTAAAAGCACAATTTAAAAATAAATCATAAATGTATTTTTAATCACTTTAAACATTTTGAAATATAAATTTACAATAATGCAGTACAAGCTTAACTCTGTATAGCAAAATTCAAACTATATATCCCTTCAGATTTTTCATATCTCATTTGGCACTACGCATCTCTCTTTGGATAAATAAAATTTAACAAAAAAACGAATAATAAAACAGTGCATTAAGAAACAACGCGTTACTACAACTACCAGTATCACCTATGTATCAATATATATAAAAGTGAATAATAGGCACTATATAGGTTTACATACGCAGATTTAAAATAAGCGTAATCCGTGAAACATTGAACGTGGTACTAGAGACATGGATACGGTTACTAAACATTAACTAATTTAGCGAATAGACACCGTCAGAAACATGTAGCCTATCCAAATGATACAACAGAAGCTCCGAATACTACGTAAAAATTACATTTAGCATCTATATCTCATAGGTATCGTCTTCCACAACAGGTTTTATATATTTTCGATATATACGACATAGGATCCGTTAACCCTTTGAAAAAAGAACTAAGGGTGATACGAGATCCTAAGATAAACTAACATTCATTTATTTACATCAATGAAGTATATTAGTTGTCTAGTCGACTGTCGCGAGAAAACTTACAATATTGTAGGTACTAGTATTTTTTTATCTTAAATCTCGAATTGTAAAGATTCATCTATCGTCCACCAATATTTGAAAGCTGAACTGCTGGGCACTACAATCTCTAAACTAGATGTATCGATCCTAAACATAATGTACTAATTTTTTTGTATTCTCTAATACATTTAGTATACTACTTTCTGTACATTTTCCATTCAATACTAATTCATTTTGTTACCTCTTGTTTACGTTTTCTTCGACTGCGATGTTTATTTAATCAATTATTTTACACGTCACAGTTGTACTTGTATTGTTTTGTTCTTTCACATTATTAATAGCATTCAATAATGTTATCAGTATTATTATATCTTTCATTATTACGTTCTACTATATTTCCTTCAACTGATTAACATCGAACCATTAAAACACGTACAACTTTCTAATATTGGTCCGCTACAGAGTTGTGAAATGATCTAGCTTATTATTAAACTTACGATCTATGGCTAGAATGAACTTAAATTATCTATGCCTTGCGTGATATGTATTGCGTTAGAGGCGAGTTAAAGCTAACATTTTTAATCATTCCTTTCATACGTACGCCTTCTTAGAACTCCGATACACACCGCAGACTCAACAAAGACATTTTGTTTCATTAGCATAATGAATACATCGCTGACATAATCATGTTCACGTCACTCCACATGGCAGAAGTTCTTTATCCTACAAAAGATATGTAGATCTTATTCTATGACAAAATTACGACTACCAGTAATCTATAATTTGTTATTAACAAGTGATATGTTGTTGGAGAAATCACTCCTTTTAAAATATAACATTAAAATTTAAACAATACGTTTACATTGCTTACATTAACTATTGAACTTAATAGATATCTAGACGAATATTAATGGACTCAGCAATTCAACACTCGAGGTGGCTTACAAGTAAAATATTCTACATTATAAAAATAAGTTGATAATAAAATATTCCAGACGATCATTTGGCGGCAATACATAGGAATACACCAGTGAACAGTTTCTTAACTAACAAGAAACTATCAACAGGTACTAATATATAATATTACATGACAATCAAACAATTAAGTATTACTTACAATGCAATCCATAATACTTTATACAAAAAATATTTTAGCTAAAATTACCTAAATTAATTTTATGGATCTTTTTCAAATTAAAATAGCACAATAATTGAGAAAATAGCTTTTGTTTATAAAAATAAATATAATAATTAAACTATAGAATATATTTTATGCGTGAGTATTTCCATTGTTAATTATAATATACTTTTTTTTAAATATCATAACATACATTTTTGTCTTTGATTTTTCTTCTATTTTCACTTAAAGTTGTCCTAAAGAAAATTTTAACAATTCATGATTTTTCCAATGATTTAATCTTCCTCGTTTAGAAAAAAGGTAGGAAATTGATTTTCGAATATAATTCGTATAAAATAAAATGAAACCGATCATATAACGAATAAAAATTCAACATTATTATAGTATCTAAAGAATATAAATATAAAATATCATTCATTTTTCAGAGTCATTAACTTATCGTCTAATTCTTTTTTAGTAAGAAACATCATTAAAGCAAATAAAATAGATAGGCAGAGCACAGAGTGAACTTATATGATGTATTTGAACCATGTGCTCTGCATAAATCCTGTGGCTATCACTACGCCTATGCCGAAGATCTCATAGGGTGCCTTTACAGGAGGTGCCGCACTGCTAGTACAATTCTTCGGGGGCTCTGGCTTATCTGCAAAATGATAGAGAAAGAAATATTTATTTTTCAAATAAAACGTTGCACAGAACAAACATAAACATAAAAATGACTTTAGTAACACAGACATGTAAGTTCAAAATAATAGTATTAATTATAATGATGAGAACCGAACCCTAGTATCGATTTTTCCCGCGATACAGGACTTCAGCCCTAGAACAGTAGACGAAGATGAAGATGAGCTTGAAAATTAAATAAAACAGAGAAACGGTAATATTTGTTGTACACCCATTACTCAGGCGTATATACTTATGTTTCATTCAAGGTACTATCAGATACACTGATAGTGCACATTTCTCTGACGCAATATTGTGAAATCTCCATGTAAAGACGAAGTAAGAATGGCCTTATCTTATCCTATGCATGTCGTATAAGTCGGTTGATCAAAGTTCCTAGATACTTGTCATAATATCTACTTATACAAAAACATCTACAGATTAAGACACATTAAGGGTAGTTTCAACTTAGCCGTTTCGTGCCGTACAGGAAACGGCACGAAGCGACTAAATTGAAAAAGCCCTTATGAGCTATTATGTTGAATTTTTTCAATGATCATCATAGTAATTTTATTTATCAACTCTTGGATAAAAAAAATATCATTCATCAACACGATGGCCATATCATAATATAAATCATTGAAAAAATCAGCTTCTGCTGGAAATATTTTATCACTCAATTCACAGAGGTGTTTTAAAATCTAATCAAGCTGAGTTATCTATAGTAATTGAATGATATTGATAAGTTATATAAGTAAATAAAAAACTAGTAATTCTTTGATTTTTTTATCAAAAACGCCAACCGTGACTGTATTATTATCAAAATATTCTACCTGTATTAAAACCAAAGTATCTCTAGAGATAAAGGCTAGGTCTAGAAATTAAGACCGTGCCTAATTAATTATATTGTTTTTAATATTTTTATCTTTTTTATTTATAAATTTAATCCGGACATTTCATAATTGGCTCAAGGTTTTTATAGCTTCTGATTAGTTGTTAATGATGTCATTTTGAAAAACACATATGTTCATATCAGTGATTCAACTCAAAAAATGCTTAAGTTTATTTGCAGCCAATGCATCGCTTTATCGAGTAATTTGAAGAATTTACTCTATAGACGAAAGATGCTATGAACTTGGGAAATTACGGCATTGGAACACTCCAACATTAAACCAAACCGAGATATATTCCACAGTCACAATGCCATCTTGAAGCGCTGTGATGACCAAAAGTTAAGTCAGAAATGCTGAATATTTCATAAAAAATGACTGGCTGATATTACTCTATCATCGTTGCATTAAATAGTTGGAATATAGTTAAAATAAATCAGCGTATCTAGAGGCAGGACCTCTGCAAAAGGACAATAGCAAAACAATCTAAATGTATCATCTATGATACACGGGGCTAGGGAAGTGTTAAAGCTGCTTTAAAAGAGTTCGGATATACGCTGAGTATTTTAACTACATTGCAACGTTTACTTACTTGTAGCAGCCATTAACTGTGGCAAATATTTCTGCCAGAAAGCGCACTGTTTAACTCGTAGTCCATGACCAATTGCACTGGAATTCACAGCTAGAGTCAAATACTCCCTGCCGGTTGCTGTATGTGCCGGCCAGTGAATTTTAGTTGACTCCCCATTTGGATTTATTGAGGGATTCCTGGAAACATAAATTATTTATTAGTTATTTACATAAATTAGTTATTTAAATAATAATGTAAATTATTTGCGTGGTGACCAATAATACATACAATTATGAAGTTATGGTGTGACAACCATCCAAGTAAAGATACTAAGTTACGGAACTTAATGCTCTCATTGTCGATTCAGTTTTCTAGCAAACTATATTTCTGCGAGACGTGGAAAAATAAAAAAAGTTGTTCCGCCTGGCTATGAAGTTGGCATAATTTTCCATCATCATTTAAATTGGTACATGCCTGCAGTGATGTATTAATAAAATTATCTATAAACAATGTTGGAAAAATTCATTACATTCATTTAGGGTTAATCAGATTATGGACGAAATAAATCATTAAAAGATTGCTGTTTCCGAATAATTCGATAATTTTAATCAATCTTTGTGTCAAATGAAGATTATTATCACAAAAAACTACGTTGCCAAAATATGTAACGTACGAGTAAATATTACTAAAAGTAAAAAGTTGAATATTTTAGATTACATAAAATACTTAGGTATTCATTTAACGCCATATTTATATTACCTAGTCTCGAGCTCGCCAAGTTCTAGAACCACGTTAATATTATTATGGACGCACACAAGTACGTCTTCGTGTTAGAACTTGTATATTTAGCAAATATCAAGAAAGAGAATACAAAACAAAAAATAAAAACTAATGACACTTACCCACTTCTTGCAAAATTGGCCCAATATCTCATCAAGCGCTTACTAAATTCTACTTCTTCTGGGGAATAATTCTTTCCTGGGTTCAACGGCTCCCCAAACACATAGTTTATTTCATCAGCATGCATTACTCCCGTCCAGGACGGCCATGGATTGTTCTTGCTGCGGTGCTTATAGTAATAATTGAAGACATTATTACCAGTCTCTGCGTACCGGTGGGAAAATTCATTCACACCACATGTAAAGTGATAGTCTCCTACCATTTTATCTAAAGCATTACGATTCTTCACAGGATCTTCAGGATTCAACCAATCTGTGTACTCAAATACAATAGCTTGACGAGCAACATCATTTACGTAAGGATTCAACTCTCTCACTGCTTGCAGAAATTGTTCTCTATTAATACCAACGTTTTCCTCTTTAGGAAATAGTTCAGTTAAATAATAAAGTATGAAATAATAACCCTCGTCTGTATTTGAACCCATCAGAAGATTAGTCTTCTTAAAATTCTGGTGGGCTAAAGACCGAACAGGTAACTCATCTAAGAAAGAACCGTCTATAATTGGAACGAATGGAAATTCACAAATTCCTAGTGTTCCCCATTCATTGTTAACTAATTCATCAGCGCTTTTTTGTCTTAAACACTCTATCATCGGCCCCATATCCGTTCTAGAATGAGGACAATGGACTGCTTCAGCTAGGCGAACACCTCGCAGTATGCTTTCTTCTCTTGATATAATAGCCCAAGGTGCTGTTGCGGCTCCAGACTGCATAATCGCTTGTGAAAACATATTTCTTGAGAGAGGAGATAGCAGATGTAAAGAAACCGATACTGCTCCAGCGGATTCACCAAACAGAGTTATATTGTGAGGATTACCTCCAAAGTAATTAATATTATCTTTTACCCATTGAAGAGCCATAAGTTGGTCAAAAAGTCCTGCATTGCCGGGTACATCAGGGGTATCGAAAAATAGAAAACCAAGTGATGCAACTCGATACTGCATAGATACGTAAACTATATTCTCTTCCGATACCAATATTTTGGGATCATATACATCTAAAGTTGCGGTTCCAGAATAAAAACCTCCACCAAACACCCATAACATGACAGCTGCATTTTTGGGTCTTGGCCTAGGTGTTACTATATTTATGTACAGACAGTCTTCCTGCATATCAGTATTGGGGTTCCACATCATGGCTCCAGGGAAGTCGCCAAACACTGTGTCTATAATTTGGACGCACGAATGTGGCAGTGTCGTAGCATTTAATATCTCATCTCCCCAGCTTTCCGCTGGTCTGGGATGTCGAAATCTCAGATCTCCTACAGGTTTTTGTGCATAGGGGATGCCGAACCATGCGTCGACCTTTTTCCCTGTTGCAGCTGTGAGCGTAATGCCTCTCACTCGCCCCTTTCGAGTGCGGACTACTAGTGGATCTTCGTCATCTGGCCCTAGCTGAGGCTCGTCAGCCATCGGCTCCTCATCGGCTCGCTCATGGTTGGAATAAAGTCTCTCATCATATTTAGCTCTCTTGGATGAGGTTTCAGCATCTTCAAACTTAGCTCGTTTTGAAGAAGTTTCGTGATCTTCGTCACGGGGTAGGATAGTGTCTAATTCGGGGTTATATCTGACGGCCTCGCCATGGCCTCTGTAGGGCTGCGGGGGCGCTTGTGCAGGGAAGTGCAGAGGGTGGTCCGGCGCGTGGTGGCGCGCCCGGTGCTCGTGCGGGCCGGCGAGCGCGCGCGCCGCCAGCGCCGTCAGCGCTGCCAACACCACGCGCATACCGCCGCTCCACCCGCTCCCACTCACACCACCTGGAATACAAAAAACAACCGAGATTATATTTCTTATCATCACCTTATCGGCGCTTGTACACGGTAAGAAAAATCGCCGGGCCTACGCAAGAATTCGTGTCGTTTCTAAGCACGACCTGTGTACACAGCGCCGGCAATGCATAAGAAAATTTTCTTGTCTGCGCAAGACAAGACACGGCGAACGTTGTTGCGGAGGGGCGGGGAGCGGTGTAGTAGGGTATCATACTTGTTTGCTTTCTAGTTAATATTTTTACTAAAGGAAACTCACACTGATTATTACACTTGTTATTACTTGCGCGCCCTACGCCCGTCTGACGACTGTACGAAAAAAATCCTGGCGTGTACACGTTCCGAATTGTCTTGTCTGCGGAAGACAAGAAAAGTTTTCGTGTACGAAAAAGACAAAACTCTTGACGTCTACACGAAGATTTGTCTTGTCTGGCGTAGACACGGCAAATTTTCTTAGCGTGTACAAGCGCCGTATAACATCTCGAGTGCTAATCTCAGAAACTGTCATATTCTATCTGTTGACAGTTGAGCAGGTTATCTGTAGTAGTTGTACTGGATTAGGCACGTTAAATACTTGTTTACTAGATAGTTTGACAACAAAAATGACTTTGTCATTGCAAGAGTTCACATTTCATTCAAAAAAAATTACATTAAAATTGTAAGCGACCCCTATCTCTTTTGGTTCGGCGAATTTCACTTGGAACAAAAATACATATCGATTTTAAATGACAATAAATTTAGAATGCGTCGGTCCGACCGACAACGATGTGGCGATAAAAATAACTGAAGTTCATTCATTACTTTCACGTTTAGAACTGACTGAACTTTCTATAGAAATCTGTAGCTGTAATATCTGAGGATTATGTTTGGATTAATTAACATCATTATATCATATCCTATTGATATTATTTATTTAATTCTACGCCTAGGATTGTTATCTTTGCTACACTGCAAGAGAAACTGCTTTTAAGGCTCAAAAAGCTGTATAACGGCTATGTTCAAACTCGAACCTACCGATAGCACTACCTAGTCTGTATTTGTAAAGCCGAATACATACGAAACCCGGTAAATATTTTTCAGCAATAGGCTAGACCAGCAGAAGTTTAAGTTGCTGGTTGTTGAAACGTAATTGAAAATGAACCAACTACACTTAAACACATTTCACCAAAACATAGCAAAGAGAAAACCAATCGAAATATAAACTCAACGATCTATTGACATAACTATTGAAATATTTACTTTCAATATCGTTCATCGTCCGAATCGTTTTTGTTTGTGTTAGGTTGTCGGATGGATGTTGCGGATTTATAGGTCTCGGGTTCGATTCCCGTTTTCATAGATCTTAGCAATGGTCAGGGTTATTTTATTTTCGATATTTATGTAAAACGTAAAATTAAAGAAGGAAAACTTGAAATTAAACCCTGTACCAATCCGTCTGGCCAGCGTGGTATTAGAAGGCCAAGTATCCCTCCGTCACGGGAGGAGACCCCTCCCTGCAGTGGGACATTAATGGGCTCTTATGATGATGATGATGATATCTAAAACGTGCATAGGCATGTTTATTACGTTGTCTAGTACTTAGAGTACAAGCACTGCTTAGGCTTCGTTTGTAGCTGTTGTAGATTGCTTTATTTAAAATATTTCATATACTTACTCATATCTATTCTCTTATTGGTTTATTTTTCCGAGGTTTAATTTTAGCATTTAATTTAGTGTGAAATTAGTGTGAGTACCAAACCATTGCAAGGGTGCCTCTTGTGGCGATAAAAGAGTTTGGTTACCATATTACTTGAAGATTTAATTGATGATTAAGCGGGCAAAACAATGCTATGAACTTAGATGGCGTCTTGTTGAAAAATCATTCCAACAACACTAAACATACTTTTCATTTAAATTACCTACATTCAAACCAAATCAAACAGCCATCTAACGACCTCTAGCGGCGGCAGTCAAAAACACAGCCGTTGCAATCAAACAAAGCCAAAACAAAATTATATTACGCAGAAATCAATACTACGAAAACAGTTAAATATTTCATCAACAATATCAACAACGTACAGTATAGTATAGTATACCTACACTATAGTATATAGTATAGTGTTCTGAGTATCTTCCTCGTACTAAATGTTTCCTTTCATAATTATTAGTTCATTGTGTCTGTCGACATAACAATAATGGAACCTCTCTGCCGAGCAGTCGGACCTCTTTGTATCAACTTTACCTTACTGAAACCAGATACATTTTAATGTGGGGAATAACATATTTTATGTATGTGTGGACTGAGGGCCCATTTTTTTTTCTGCGGCTTTTTGCAGATTAATCAACAAAAGTGCATAGTTAAAGTTGTTAAAGAGTTTGTTAAACGAATATCAGAGTTTGTTAAGACTTTATTCAAAAGATATATCGCTTTAAGTGGGTCCCTCAGTTCAAACACAAAATCTCCCATAATTAGATAGGTAATGAATTAAACAACAATTTTTTGTTAAAAATCCTTAGTTAAACATGTATAAAAGTATAAAAAGCATTGAAAAGCCTAATATGAGTAGGTAATAAAAAATAACAAACGTTTTAAAAGGTCCCTGAGGGCCCACTTGAATTTATCTCATAATTAATAAATTATAGCATGAACATTAAATATTCCTAAACCAAACATTTGTTAAAAGGGCAAGGATAAATTTAAAATTAAAGAAAGATCACAAACAGTGATAATTATTGTTATTTTTAAGTTTTTAAGTGGTCCCTCAGTCCACACACTATGCAAATGCTAATTGTTAAATATATAATTAAATACAACAATTACGAAAATGGGAAGCCTTTCAGTGCATAGTTAATTTTGTATATTATCGATCTGTATTTATCTTGTCACTGGTTTTATAATTCTTTTACGAAAAATTTACGTTGTTTTTCGTACAAGTAGAGTGTCCATGCAGTCAAGAGATAATCAAGAACCATTACATACATTAATGATGTTACATTACCTTTTAAAGTTTCTGCATAGTCATAAAGTGTGAGATAAAAGTAAATAGTTGTAATTGTGTTGGGCCGTATGCGGACCGAATTGAGTGCTATTTGATGCAAACGTAAACAAACAATAAAAAATACATGTTCCTGTTAAATTAATGATTTAAAAAAATATATATTACGAAGTACCTAATCTTTAAATTTTTCAAAATATTGACATAGAATTCTTATGGTCCCGTATTGCAATTAATAATAAATTGATAAAAATGTTAAAAAACATAATAATTTAGTCTACATAACTTTTGAAATATTTTTTTTATTTTACTTACACTCTGACTTCTTATAATAGCAGTAGATATTGACAGTTTTATTCTAAATTATTTATTTACATAGTAACTCGAGTAACAATTTTTTCCATTGTCTTTCTTTTTCGGATTTACAAACTTTCTTCTATTTTATGTGTTTGAAAAATAAATAGATTTTCTGTCTTTCTTTCAATAAGTAAATAAACCGTGCAAGTGCGAGTCTGACTCGTGCACCGAGGGTTCCGTACAAACCAATATTTATGTATTTATTTTCGCGCCAGAATGCGATGACTTCACGACTCATCTTTTAAAAATTTTACGACGTGACTTAGCTGTCAAAAATTATTTTTCCAATATAAAATAAATAACCCTTAAATATTTATTTTATTTTGTTTTTAGTATTTGTTGTTATAACGGCAACTAAAATACATAATCTGTGAAAGTTTCAACTTTCTAACTGCCATGGTTCATGAGATACAGCCTCGTGACATACAGATGGACGGACGGACAGCGGAGCTTTAGTAATTGGGGTTCCGTTTTTACCCTTTGAGTACGGAACCTTAAAAACTGTGGATTTCGTGTTACAAACAGACACTCCAATTTTATTTATATACAGATATGTATTACGATTGTAGCTAATTAATAATATAACCTGTCACTTGTCTAAAACTTAAAATTTTATTACATTTTAATTTTACTGTATTGCAAATTTTATTGTTTTATTTTTTACATTTAAAAAATGATTGCAATTTAGATTTAATTGATTAATATTAATATTGTGTAATGTTTTGCTTGCCGTGGCAACTTGTAATGGAATCAGCACTGTTGCTTGAGCTACTTAAATATTGTTTTATCTTTATCTGATCGACTTTGTTTATGTTTCGTGGGTTATCCTAATTATAAATAAATAAATATCTAAATTAATATTAAATGACATTAAAAACAAATATACAGTCGTTTTCTTAAAACGTGGACGCCCCACACCAGACTTAGTATGAAAATTAATAAAACAGTTAAAATGACAAAAAATATAAATAAACCAGGCACAAGATAAATACAGATCGATAAAATACAAAATTAACTATGCACTGAAAGGCTCCCCATTTTCGTAATTGTTGTATTTAATTATATATTTAACAATTAGCATTTGCATAGTGTGTGGACTGAGGGACCACTTAAAAACTTAAAAATAACAATAATTATCACTGTTTGTGATCTTTCTTTAATTTTAAATTTATCCTTGCCCTTTTAACAAATGTTTGGTTTAGGAATATTTAATGTTCATGCTATAATTTATTAATTATGAGATAAATTCAAGTGGGCCCTCAGGGACCTTTTAAAACGTTTGTTATTTTTTATTACCTACTCATATTAGGCTTTTCAATGCTTTTTATACTTTTATACATGTTTAACTAAGGATTTTTAACAAAAAATTGTTGTTTAATTCATTACCTATCTAATTATGGGAGATTTTGTGTTTGAACTGAGGGACCCACTTAAAGCGATATATCTTTTGAATAAAGTCTTAACAAACTCTGATATTCGTTTAACAAACTCTTTAACAACTTTAACTATGCGCTTTTGTTGATTAATTAGCAAAAAACCCCAAAAAAAAAATGGGCCCTCAGTCCACACATACATGATATTTTGATACTTTGTGCTTATTATTCTTTATACACAACGCCATCTATTGACAAAATAAGCAAACCAGAACAGAACTAACACATAGTAATTAATGTAATTGGCCTGTTCCGTTTTAGTTAACTTTAAATAAATAAATAACTATTTTTTTGTAAATAAATACATATTATTAACAGAACAAACAAATCAATGCATATATTTATCTTTATGCACACGCAGATAAGAAATTTAAACATCATAATGACGGGGTCATTTCATGTGATTAAAAGTTTTTTCCTCCATACTAGATCTAAAATCTTTGAACCTTGGACCGGTTTAACGAAATATCACAACAAAATATGCCCCGGCATAATGATGCATCAATTTTTAAGCAACATGAAGATTGATGCAAACTAATCACTTAATTAGCAGATAGGTATCATTTAAACGAGTACAGTATCTAGCTTTTGTCCCAAATCGACGAGCAAAATGCTAATACACTCTGAGCTTTAGCAAATGTGAGCGCCTTAAATGTAACGAAAGTAGTACTGCATTTGAAAGACTCACGACCAGTGGCATTCATATATCCTATCCTATCCTACTAATATTATACATGCGAAAATTTGTGAGGATGGATGGATGTTTGTTACTCTTTCACGCAAAAACTACTTAATGGATTTTCATGAAATTTGGAATATAGATAGTTTAGCGTGTAGAATAAACATTTAAGCTACCTATACAACGCGGGTGAAGCCGCTGGGAGCTAGTACATACATAAACTCACGCCTCATCCCGTCCAGGGTAGCAGATACGACAGAATGCCACTTGTCACGATCCTGGTAAACAGATTGGGCCTCGTCTACATTCATTAAGCGAGTCATACATACGCGTTGCAAAATATGCAACCTATCTGGTCAACAGATATTTTCTGGGTTCTACCCGTTCAGTGATTCATAACCGATAAAGCTAATCAACCAACTTCGCCGACGAGGTTATTCCATAATAATAGATGGGTGACCTCAGGTGAACTCAGTGGTATTTCATCTGAGCGTCTCTGTGCTTCGGAGAGCACGTAAAAGTCAGTCTCTGCTGTGGTCGTACTGGCACGTGAAACATCAGAGGTCTCGGGCAATTTGAACATCTTTTGACACCAGGTTAGCCACTAATCAAATAATCAAGAAGAAGACAGATTTGCAAAGCACAGTTCTTTTGCATCAGGTATGGAGAATATCGGCAATAATCGGCACCTATCGTATAGAAAACACGTTATCATCTGAGTACTCCAAAAACTAGATAGAAGATACTATATAAGAATGGAAGACCCGTGAGTGCAAGCGAGATAGAAATAGAGAAATGAGTTGGCTTTAAAACTCAGATGATAATGCGATATCTATAGTTTGTTCATCGCGTAAACTAAATAAGAATATGTTAGAAAGTATCAAGATTGTTAATGAGAATAATAACAGTCAACTTCAGTAATATGCGTCTGAATAAGGCAGGAAGCACCTGACGTCGACGGATATCAACTGTTCTTGGAAACGGTTATAATTGTTTTGTGTTACCTAATTGTTTTGTTAATATGGTAACGATCTCAATATGTATACAATATTCGTATAGAAGTGTTCGTTTTCACTTTGGTAAAAAGGTTCCCTTTTGTCTGGTGTTTATAATTATGATGTAAGGGACAAAACAGTAGATAAGATTGGGAGATAGAAAAATAACATGTTAATCCCAAAACCAGTTGTGGGATTCTAAACCTCGGACTAGTGCAAAATAGCCGCAATGCGCGACTGCAAAGGCACTAACGTAGTCAGAGTAAACTAAGGCAAAAGTTATCATATCGCGAATTACTATAACATTTCTATCAGGCGCTCTATAATTATCAAATTAAGCTAGAGAAAAACTATGCCCTGTAAAACGATTTTTTATTGCCTTTTTTTCAACGCCATCTAGTCCCAAACTAAGCAGAGCTTGTACTATGGGTACTAGACAACGGGTAAACATACTTAAATACATTTTTTTTCAACAGAAAGTTTGGAAACTTTCTTCTAACAATTCCAGCAGGAATCCATTAATAGCCTACTAATTTATTTTCATCCTAACCATCTTTTTACATAGAATGCGTAAGTTTTTTCAAAACAAGCAAAGAAAAAACATTCACAACAGCCAACCAATCACAATTATGGACCAATTAAAGCTCGCCAAGGTTAGGAGCACGACTGATAGCCATTGCTGTCGCATAGCCACCACTCAGAGTCAGAGGTTTTGAATTGCAAATGTACGCTATCTGCATTGAGTCTGGCCTTCGAGCACGCGAGCGAACGATATCGCCGACGACGCTGCTTGAAAGAAGAATTGGTTGACTTCTTATAAAGCGCTTTTTTCTTAGATACTTTTTAGTTATTTTTCTGAGTCAGAATATTTTTTATTGGCTGTCAAACAATTATTTATAGAAAAAAAAAATCTACTATATAAAAATAAGTCGGGTTTTCCTTCCTGACGCTATAACTCCAGAACGCACGAACCGATTTCCACGGTTTTGAATTCGTTGGAAAGGTCTCGGGCTCCGTTAGGTTTATAGGGAAAAAAATTTGGAAAAATTTCAACGGAAAAGCGGGAAAATCTTTTTTCACATACACATAATACAGCGCCATCTCTGATACATAGCATGTACTACAAACGCCGGTGCGTGATACATTGTTTGACAGCTACTCATTTTTCTTTGCTTAGTTTTATATTATTGGTATTGTGTTCACTGTGAATTGCAAAAAAAAAAGGAAAAAAATAAGTTTATCGTTTCCTTACATTTTAATTGGAAACCATCAACATTTAAATTCAAATCAATCACGTGTATTGTGCAAATTTTTATTCCATTTGGCCCGTTAAATATGTTGAGTGCATGTACAATTATACTTAAAATATTATTACAATAACATCTGTGGCTACTAAAATTAAGTTGGAATGGACGGGTGCCTGAGAATATTAAAAGAATATGGATAAAATTTATTTCTTACTAACAAAAAGGGCGAACTCCGTTTGGCCACCAGATGGCTTCGTTTTATGTAATATTTCGCAAAAAAATCTAATAGTGACAAGGAACCCCAGTTTCAGATTGGCCACAGGTGTTTTCCACTGATGCACTAGGTCGCATGTATACTGTTCATCCTAGAAATGATGAATGTTTTTATTTGCGTCTGCTGTTGGTAAATGTACGTGGACCAAAATCATTTGCGCATTTGAAAACTGTGAATGACCACCAATGCTAAACATATTAAGAAGCGTGTAAACTATTGGGTTTGCTGGAGAACGATTCTTATTGGGATTTAACACTTGCGGATTCAGTAGTTTCATCAAATGCGTCCCAAATACGAACGCTGTTCGCAATTATTATTACTACATGTTCTTTTTCACAACTAATTCAGTTATGGAACAAATACAAAGACGACATAATATGTGAAGATATCTTGCATCCCTTGCGCATTCAAACGAATAATCCTGACATCCAAATAACCGATGAAATCTACAATGAAGGATTGATTCTAATTGAGGATCAATGCTTTACTATTACTAACAAACAACTGATTGAAGGAATGATTGTGTCAATTCGTTCTATGCACAATGCATTAAACCAAGAATTAAGTTGAGAGCTGCAATATAATATTGATACATTGCAGGAATTCGTTCGAAATAATGTGCCGTTACTAAATGAACAGGAAAACAAGTAAACGAAACATTAATACAAGCGGTGGACAATCATACTGGTAGTCTATTCTTCCTGGACACACCTGGAGGAACAGGGAAAACATTTGTTATATTCGATCAAGATGTGACACAGCTTTGGCATTAGCATCATCTGGAATTGCGGCGATTCTTCTAGATGTCGGTCATACTGCACATTCTGCGTTTAAGTTGCCACTCAATTTAAACACAATTGATACTCTAAAATGCAATATTTCCCGATCCAGTGCAATGGGAAAATTGTTGATGCAATGCAATGCAAGCTCATTGTTTGAGATGAGTGCACAATGGCACATGAGAAATCACTTGAAGTACTTAACTTCACACTAAAGGATCTTCGGCAAAATAACAATATCTTTGGCGGCTTGATGATATTGTTAGCAGACGATTTCAGTCAGACGTTGCCCATGGAACGCCTGCAGATGAATTGAATACTTGCCTGAAGGCATCAACTTTATGGAATAACGTAAAAACATTATCGCTGACCACTTATATGAGAGTTTAACTTCAAAATGATCAAAGCGGTGCACAATTTTCCAAACAATAGTTAACTGTTGCAAATGGAAAAGTCCCAGTTGATGCGACATGGTGGGAAGCCGATGGATGAGGCAGGCACAGGACCTTGGACTTGGCGACTTGGAGGAGGCCTATGTCCAGCAGTGGACGTCGATTAGCTGATATGATGATAATGATGATGCGACATCTGGATTAATTACTCTTACCAACGACTTTTGCCGATTTGTAGGCTCTCAATTAGCTCTTATTAAAAATGTTTTGCCAAACATTAGTGAGAATAATAATTATGCTTGGTTAAGTCAACAAGCAATTCTTGCCGCATATAATAATAATGTACACGCACTGAATTTCACCATTTAGTTAAAAATTGCTGGCGATTTGGTGACATACAAGTCCTTTGATTCCATAACAAATCTCGATGATGTAGTAAATTATCCAACGGAGTTTTTGAACGCTCTAGAATTATCAGGATTTCCACCACGAATTACTGTTGTGAAATAAAATAAAATTTTACCTTTTCAAATATAAAACAAAAAATAATTTCTTCATCTTTTAATGACCAAACGAAATGTTACATAAAACGAAACCATCTGATGGCGAAACGGAGTTCGCCGAGTTTGCTAGTTAATTTATAATATTTATTATTTGAAAATAAAATAATAAATTATTATACTTAATTTATATTTTTTTTTATGTATTAATACATAATATTGTTTTAAATTTTTATAAATTACTGTTTGACGATCAAAAAAGAATATTCTGACTCGGAAAAATAACTTGGGAATCGCAAAAACGGTTGTAGGATTTGAAAGCGCGAGATGTTACTATGACACTTCTATGCGTTCCGACGACGCACACTGCTATTCAGAAGAGTTAATTCTCCCTATAAAACTTAGAAATAATTTTCTTTTGATACCCTTGATAAGTTAATTATTAACATAAATATAGTAAGAAATAACAACCTCCCTTCCTTTATTATGTAGACGATAAGGTTGTGAGGAAATGTTTTGTCTCATTTAACTAATAATACGTAAAAGTGTAACCTGTATGTTTCATTGTAAAATTGGATACCTATTACATAACAATCTATATTATCCTTTTTTGTTAGGACACAGCAAAGACCACATTAAACTCGACGGAAATGGCGAATAAGGTCCAAGTAGAAAGGCAATGTATAAAAGACATTGCATTATTTATCTAGCAACCCCTCACGCATTGGACTGACGACCAAGTTAAGAACTTCAACCTCTTTTATAGAAGTATAGGAACCAAATACAAAATAGTTAATATAATATAATAATATTGCTAGCACATTCACACGACTGCAGTTAATCTCTTAATAAGCAGAGCTTATACATAGAAATATTACATATCCGTGTAGTGACGGAGTAAGAATACAATATTTCACCACCCCATCTCATCCCATGGGTGTCGTAAAAACCGACTAAGGGACTAACCGTGAATATTATCTTTACGAAATAAAAAAAGGGAAAATTTAAAATAAACCCTATATTAATTCGTCTGGCTAGCGTATTATTAGTAGACCAAGTATCCCTCCGTCACGGGAGCCCGTCCCTGCAGTGGGACATTAATGGGCTGTTATGATATATAGAAAACACCCAGGCCAATGCAAACATTCCTACCTATCCACAAAAAGACTACCATTGAGTGATTTTATCGAACAATAACCTCTTCATAGAAACCAAAGACTATAAACTCTACACTACAGAGGTCGTCAAATCCAAAAAGACAACAATAAGAACTAAATAGTTTTCAAACAAACAACTCGACCTCCTTCGTATCGTAACAAAAGTCAAGGTTTTGATGTTCCTACAGATATCTTGTACAAGCTTTTAACGATCGTGTAGTCGCGATGATAACATTATGTCTAATGTACCTTGTATTATCGCTACTTAAGTTCAGTGTCAGTTTACTAGAAGTTGTTTGAGTGAAGAACTAAGAAAAGATGTCACTACCTACCTACTCTATCTCATACTGAGAAGGTTGTTACAGTAGATTAAGACTAAGAACACAGTGTATCACTAGTCCATCTCATACTATAGTGTATTCAGGGAGACGAGTTAGTAGAGCGCTATCTCACTCACACAATTTTTTAATTGCGATTGGTCAGTGATAAACGCTAAGGCGGTGTACACAGTACGAGTACTTTTTAGTCTACTCATACTTCCCGTGCTGTGCAGACGTGCTCATACTTGTGACTGTATGCTCGACTTGTGAACCGGCTGGTCTATTGGATTTTATAATTTATTAATAGACTAACGACTGGCTTGAAAACACCTTCAGGTGTGTATTTTTTTTAATAAATTGTTCATGGTAATTTTTAAGCATCGCAGGTGTGCTAATGACCCGTTTATTGTTCTTTTGTCATAAATGAGCATTACCATAGTAAAATACTATTTCCAAATTTTTGTATATTAAACTGGTGCGCTATATCCATTGTTATTATTATCATTAAGTTATTGTTATATTCTCATTGTTGAAACACGTGTTATATAACATGTTTTATATTCTCGTAACAGGAAAAGGTAAAAGACTAATTATTACTCACATCGGGAGTGAGGATGGATCTGTCGAAGGTGGTCTAAATATGTTTGAGTCGAAGAAACAAGGCGATTATCACAAGGAGATGAATGCCGAAGAATTTGAAAATTGGTTTAGAGAAGTTTTAAATAAGCTAGGTGATAATTCTGTGATAGTCATGGATAACGCCTCTTATCACTCTAGAAAAATAGAGCAAATCCCAACGGCCCAACGTAAAAAACAGGATACTTGTAATTGATTACGAGAAAAAAATATAACGACGACAGTAGTGATAGTACGGAGAGTGATGGTGATGATCCTGATATGTTATAAACTTGTATAAGTAGGTAGATATTATTTATTTATTGTATTAAGAAACAAACAGTCATATACAAAAAAATATAAATTATAATATAATAAAGAAAATTTAATCATTAACTCTCGATTTTATTTCTTTCCTTCATATCCATCAGATATACAAAAAGTAGGTACTTATAAAAAAATCTATCAAATTAATGTCTCTCAATTTATACGACAGACGAAGCCGCAGTAATAAACTAAGCGAACTTTTAAGAAGCGCAGTGTGAACGCACATTTACATTTCTAAGGTTTTGTTAACGCCCACCGACCCTAAAAAAGTATTTTTTGTCCTTGTCATTTGTATGATAATGTGCGATAAAGAAGGCGCTATACTAACTCGTCTCCGTGAATAGGAGGTCGTAAAAGATGACTAAAAGACGACCAAGAAACCATTAAGTTCGACGGCCTCCGTGGCGTAGTGGTTATACAACATGACTGCTACGCAGAGGTCTCGGGTTCGATTCCCGCTTGACATGATTATTTGCATTGGTCTGAGTGTTTGTATGTATAATAGTATGTATTTACAAAAAAAAAGTATATAAGTATTAATATCCGTTGTTCCGTTACCCATAACACAAGCAGGTTAATCCTAGATAACTTTGGGAATAGATGGCGCTGTGTAGAGATCTCCGTGAATATTTATTTTAAAAAAAAAGTTTAAAATTAAGTTCTTCTTAGGCCATTGCATGAACCTCATAAATACATATGTAAACATTGTAAACCTTACTACGAGTACAATAAACACGTTGTGTTAAGAGGTAGACAATAGTCTACCATTATAGTCCTTAATGCAATTAATACTCTTTAAAAATAAATACTGTTTCCAGTCTAGTAATAATATAACTCCGTGTGGTGACGGAGTAAGAATACGTGTGTCACCACCCCATCATTTCCCATGGGTGTCGTAAAAACCGACTAAGGGACTATCCGTGAATATTATCTTTACGTAATAAAAAGAAGAAAAACTTGAAATTAAACCCTTTACCAATCCGTCTGGTCAGTATGGTATTAGTAGGCTAAGTATCCCTCCGTCATTGGAGGAGGTCCGTCCCTGCAGTGGGACATTAATGAGCTGTTATGATGAATAATATAATATCCCCCAACACAAAACACCATCCATCCATCATGGGTACTAGACAACGAACAAACATATAAGTATATACTGTATCACTGCAAGCCTCCATGTTCATTAAAATGCACATTAAGATTTACATTCTACAGGAATAAGTAACGTTAAAAACATAGCAAAGTAAATATTTCAACAAGTATTTTCTTACTATCTAGAATAATAACTCATTCAGAGCTATCAACTTTCAGTATCCATGACACAGTTATTAGATACAAGCCGGGCGGCCTATCTGCATACTATGGAATATACACCAATTCGGCCTCGCCTCCCCTCGGGAAATAAACAGCGGTCTATTCATTCCCACCATTTCAAATTCACACGTTTTATTGCACGAACATACCAAATACTCTACTGTATAACACCAATATCGCTGTCTTCAAGACTTGAGCTTAAAATGAAATTTATGGATGATTTTATATCCCTCGGGAGCCTATTATAGACGGGAGCGGACCAACGTAACAAGACCTCTTCGAACGAGCAAAATATTTAGGTCAAGAAGGACACATTTAAATATTATTACTTGATTTAAAATTTTAAGATATTTCGGTTGATGAAAAATGCTTAGTGGTGGTGAGGGGTGGGGAGGACGATAAAGAGCAAAGTCGTAAGATTGGACTGCCAAGATCTGAATTTATATTATATTTTTACCGGTCTGCGTCAAAAGGAGGGTAGTGTTTTAAGATGAGATATTTCGTTGACTAGCTCTACAACCCTACTGATTAGATGTTTCTAACATAATGAGTCGATGAACTCAACATAATTATCGCAGTGATGTATGACTATGAATAAAGTGATTTTTAGCCTTTTTTCGTTAAATGACAGATTCTGAAAACGGCAGAAGTACAGTACCAAACAACGTCGTAATTCTATACATCATTTATTAAAGGTAATATTTACAATTAAAATTAACTTATAATCAAATTAAAAAATCCTTAAACATAAAAATCGTCTTCAACTGCAACTTCTTTAGTAAAAAAAGTCCTACCGGGTGCACTCTTACCCTGCCATTCCTTTATTATTTTTAACAATCATCAAATTGGCTATTTTTTACATGACATAACCGTTCTAAGCAGTCTAAAAGAGATACTTCATTATTCAAGTTCGTTAAAAAAATTAAATAAAGGGATGGTTTAATAATAGAGAAAAATTAAGTAAGTATGCAAAAAGGCTAATTAACACATCTATATGTTTTAGAAAGGTAGCCAAGCAAAGCTACAAAGATCATGTCTAATAACATTTTGTTTTTAGCTAATGACTGTACAATATCTGCCGTTTAAAGAATCTGCCATTTACAGAATCTGCCATTTACAGAATCTGCCGTTTTCAGAATCTGCCATTTAACGAATAATCCATTTTTAAAGGTAGGGAAACATATCTTTTTCCAATCAAAACAGCCCTTTGGAATCCCAGTACTGAGACAGGTCTCATCAGGTGCAAAAGGGAAACTTTTCCTTTAGTTTGGTATCGCTCCATACAAATCGCTAGAGAAGTTTGTGTTAATTTTTTCTTCGTTACTAGAGACACTGACATGTTAACTATTAGTATTTGCGAAAGAATAAGGTAGACCACCTGAATTATAAGTATGTCACCATATAATACCAACTGCCTTACTTTACGAGTGTACGGACAATAAAGTCATATTGCCAGAACACTTAAATTAAGGCTTAACCTAGTAACCTGAATCGTAGTAGCCACTTTTGAGTGAGCCAAAAATCTACCATTCAGTTGTAAATATGATCTTCAAGTAAATTTGAGACTGGGTTAACTGCCTTGGCGAGCTCTTAGATTCAAATCCTACACAAGATAATTATTTGTGCGATGAATAATAATTAATAGGTCTTTAGCTATCAAATTGCCGTCTTATTTCTGCGCAGTCTTTAGAGCCTATATTCTTTTAAAACACATTGTTTAAATATTTTTTGTCATTTAAGAAATATAGGATATTACCAACATCTAACAAAAAAAAAACTAATATTTGTATTATTAATAAGCCTGTGAACATGAGTCCAATTTAAAACAGCGGATTTTCTCATTTGTTTTATTGTAACTTCTTCCCTAATACTTTTTTTTCTTTGTTTTAATCACAATAGTTAGGTTAAATGTGCGCCATTAGTTATACCAAAGGAGACGGTTTTTTTTGTTCGGCGAATAGGCCACCACCACAAATTGTGGCATTTAGCAATGAAATGCATATCGGTTTAATCCTTATAATCTCTAGTTAAACACTCTGCACATATCAAAACTTTATCTAGAGGGAATACTCTGAAATACGACAATCAAAACATGACTCTCGTGATAACGTAAAATCTCACAACAGCTATTGTCTAATGAATATACACTAATAGTTGCTATTGGGAGGCTTGTTAGTTTATTTATTTATTTATTTTTATTAGGTCAACCAACGATTGTTTCCACAGTTACATATCGACACCAGAAGTATCAATTAACGTAAGGGACAAAACACGACTTTTCAGGAGAGCCAAAAAACCATTCCGATTTTACAAATTCTTCTGTAACTTTTTATTAGTTGCCCTAATCTTAAAAGTGTCTAGGACAAAGTTTCTTATAATTTTCTCTTCTTTATGACTAAAAATAAAATATTTACGTAAACTTACGCGTTTAGAAAATAGCATGTCCCTTACATTAAAAAAAGTTGCTTAGTTCCTGCTAGTTGTCCTTTAAGGCACTCAAGCTTTCAATGTAAACTATCCCATATTAAAGTAAGCACCAAGTTTAATAGGAAACTATAACACAAATCTACTGTAAAGGACATAAACTACTATGAACTGGATGAAATATGATGTATGATAAACTATTAAGAGCAATTATCATGTAATTTTGGACCTGATATCTTTATTATTAAGTCCATTAGTAAAAATATACTTAAACTTACAATATCTTTAGATTAATTTTGGAAATTTTAGAGAAAATTCGGACTGGTCGAACAGTAAATACATAATAAATAAAAACATAATAATATAAATTTTATAATACATAGTTATAAATAAATCATGGGACTGTGCGATCAGGTGGCACTTGTCCACGAAAACGGCGGAATACCACGCCCTGCGGCCAAAAGGTCTCCTCCATGACGAGATGCAGGTAACATGTTGGGACCCGAACCACGAACGCCTTGAAATTGACGTTGCGGCGCGACTCTAACAACTGCACTCTCGCCGTGTATTTCAACCTATGGCGAACGTACTCGACGATGTCCTCAGCTTTTGTGGTGTAATGCAGGCGTGAAATGTACACCGGAGTGTTCGGTTTTGCAGCACGGACATTGATATTTGGCTCACTAGGTGCTGTGCCACCTGTGTGTAATTATGTTTTAATTATAATATAATTTCCTCACACATTTACACAACGTTCGGCAAAAGTGTAGTTTTCCATTACTCGAATTTGAACTAGGACTTTCTTACTGTCTTTACCTTTCAAAAAGAAAACCCCACTAAAACCCTCAACTCACACTTGTATAACGAGGACTTTTACAGAGATTAACGGACCCAAACTTTATTTAGGCTCAAGTTAACATTTGGTTTTACCTATGAAATTGCCGTTTAGTATGATGGTTTTATCAGAAGTTAGATTTTTCAATAACTATTAAACATAATAGAAGGAGACGGTTTTTTTTCGCACCACCCTAAACAGTAATGTTTATTATTCATATTACTCACAAAAATAGTTATTATCTTAATATAGTTAACCGAACACAAATTATACTTAAACGATGAGGGAAAAATGAAATAATAATAAAAAAGGATTACACCTAAAAATGCTTGTTTTGGAACGTTCTTAGGTTTATTTTATAGTGTGACCACAGGAGCTGTGCACCTCCTGCGGTATGCGCGCGGCGAGAGGGGGGTGGACATATGAAGTACATGTTATATACTGGTATAGAATAAACAGTCTATGATGTAGCTACTACCGACATCTGACGCAATGTACTTAAGTTATTTGGCTGGTACGGGTCACTACACGAGCGGCTGTAGCAGTTTTCTATTAAAAGACAGTCATTTTTAAAACTCCAAGAAAGTATTTACATTGTTGTATAGTTTTAAGCGTAAATAGGAACATTATTAGTGTTTTTATGATGTAACTTTGAGAAAAATGACATCTAGCGGAATATATCAAATTCTCTAAGAACATGAAATTCTTAAAGAAAATTATAATGTTCGAATTGTTATGACACTGCTGTCAAAACTCGTGACGGCAGGTAGGTGTCCGTTACGGTAGCATACACAAGGGCTATATCACTAAAAAACTCTGCATAAATAAAAATTAAAAAAATCCAATTGTTAAGATTAAGGATGAGGAATTAGAAATCGTTAACACTACAGTATTCCTAGGAATTACTTTAGACAGTAAATTACAATGGGGCACCCATATTGAAAGATTGTCAGGTAAACCTTCTTCAGCAGCATAAGCAGTGAAAAAATGAGTAAAATAATAAATAATATATGAGTATATTTGGGTTACATTGCGATCAACTAAGTAAGTGTAATATATTACAGATATGTCTATAAAGTCGTCAAAGGAGATGGAAACTTCTGGGCTAAAGCCTGTACATTACTGTACAGAGTAAGGATATGCCCTAAAAATCTTTTCTATTTTTTAATAAAATAATAATAAAATTACTCAATTTTATTAAGATTGTAACTTGAAAAAAATAAAAAAGATTTTTAGGGCATATCCTTACTCTGTACAGTAATGTACAGGCTTTAGCCCAGAAGTTTCCATCTCCTTCAAAAAAAAATTATCTTGGATTTCAGATTGCCAAAACTAACAAAAGATTTAGCACGAGACTAATATGTGTGAAGATATAAATTGATAATACTCTCATTTCTGTATAATCTTGGCCCAAAACTCTTAGTGAAGGTTTCATTCTCCTTTGTGATTTTTATTAGTTCATTAATCTACAATAACTAATACTGACTTACGAAGAACAATGTAAACAATGAGTAGAGTAAATCAAAGTGGCACGCGGGAAGTGATTTTTAAAGTTAAAAGACGATGTTTAGCGGAGCACGATTCTGGTCAACTTTTATATGCGATTTGGATGGATGATGTTTATGGGCGAACTGCAACTTTGATGGGTATGTAATCGTGTTACTGTTTTTCGTAATCTGTCTCAAGTAATAAATTCACTCCATTTGAGATCTAGAGACCAAAAACAGGCATTGTGTACATAGCACATTTTTAGGTTAGATATTCCTTGTAAGTAAGAAAAATCGTAGTACGACCATTTCTGTTGATACATTATCAGTTGCATTAGTATAATTCAGTCAAGATTTATCCCAATTTGAATTTGAATTAATTGCTTTATGTCTTTATTACGGTTGATATTGATAACTAAACTTATGTCACTTTCGCATCGACTGATCTGTCTACAAAAAATAATTAATTGCAATATTTTTAGTAAATCCATGTTAAATGATATCTTGTTGGTTAATATTTAACACTGAATAAATTTTAGTTAGGTATTGTAGTTTATCTTTCCATTCCATTAGAATTATTAAATTTTACTTTTTTTAGGAAAATCAAAGAGAACGTTTAGGCGCATAGTAAATGAAGAAACAGATTTAAAAATAATGAAAAGCTTGAAACTCCTGGTAAACACAGGCAAGGTCGGCCAATGAAAGAAATGGATGTTTCTATATTTCTGCTCTCCCCCACAAAATACAATTATGTTCCACAGTAAAAAAGAGGAATATAACATTTTTCTTCTTTTACCTGTAGGTATTTTGTTTCTAGTTACCTATGCCTAAATTTATTGTAGGTATAATCAAATGTTCAATTTACATAAGTTTTGTAAAATTTCGAGTTCCAACCCTCAGAAAATTGCAGATGATAGCTAGAACTAGAACTGAGATGGATTTTAATTGTAGTCTTGACTTGAAGTTCTACGCAAAACTTTAAATGCAATAGGATAACCTACAAGAAATGCCCTAGTATTATTAGTGCTCTAATAGTGTAGTGTTATTTGAACATAATTGTTTTGGAAACTATTTTGTCAGACTAAACAGGGTTGCTACATGTAGCACAGTGGCGCCCTAATTTTTTGTCAGGTCTTTATAGACAGACTGTACCTACATTTAAAAAAATAGTAGTTGTAGTTTTAATATTAGAGCGTAATGAAATAACTCCAGCCCGGCCCCTAAGAACCGTTAATATCTCCGATAATATTAAATTTTGTATTGAAACAAAGTGTTGACACAGGCGTTATTTCAGGGTTACATTTCTACTGTACGCTAGTACTTAATGGGTTAACATAATTACTGTACCTATGTTTTGTAGTTCTCGAGATATTCAAATCACTTGTAAGCATATTATTTGTACCAGTAATATGCACATTAATTAACATGGATTTTTGACATATTCCACTGTGAATTCGCATAAAGCATTTACCTACACTAATTAAGTCAGAATTTCACGCTTTATTTTTACATAAAGAATTTATCAAAAAAAAAGTTCTCTTTCTATCAGAACTATCACGTGTACGCTACCATAACGGACACCTATTTTTTCTTCGTCCCCCACCTCGCCGCACATACCGCAGGGGGTGCACAGCTCCTGTGGTCACACTATAATGGTTAATACAAATTATCAAGTAACGTACTTTAAAAATAATCGTAAAACGAAACGTAAATAATAGCCAATAGCAGATACTCTGTAGTACAGTTTCAATCAGTTTGACATTGTCATGACAACGTTGTTATTGTTTCAGATTTTATTAGATAAATGCATGATTTATTTGTACTTTTATATTTTATAAAAATGGGATCTTTAGATAGAGTGCATAATACACACTAAAGCTGCTCTTGCTGGATACTGTTGTTATTGCTTATTGAGCACAGGTACAGTCACTGTTAGCTGCTGTTCATTGTGATGTGTAAAGTGTGGTCTTTATCTTGGGCTCTGCTTTTAGGTGAGCTTGAGCCACCTGCGTCTATTTAAGATGAAATATTGCTTTAAGAGATGACTGTGTTAATTATTTGTGAACAGTAATAAATATTTCTTGTGTCATATATATATATAGTGTATTTTTTCTCCTTAACTACCTTATTATTTTAGATCTACAAGCAATAGCCAGCAAAAACTGCGTTATTTCGAGAGGTCTTGGTTGCCTTATTCAAACTTCAAACTTCAAAATACTTTATTTCATAAAATTACAAATTGTTTGAAATCGTCGTTTACTTAAAATTGAAGCTACATTTAAAATTATAGATCGACACAGACAAACGCTACAGCATTAAGAAAAGCCGCGTTGTATTGTCAAATGTAAATAAAAGGAGAAAAATAAAACCAATCTACTACTCGAATCTACTTGTCTGTCTGTGTTGATCTATTAATTCCAGTTTCCAAATGGTAGGGCCAATGAGAAGAAACCTGGCAAAGAAACTCATGGCAACTCTTTTAAAATTCAGTTGTGTTTACAATTTTTTTTTTTACATTAATCATATACCCTATCAAAATATTTGACAGTACCAGACAGGATAATACACCATTTATACATCATAAAAAATAATAATCAAAGAAAAGAAAAGTAGAAGACAAGCATGAGAACATGGAAGACAGAAAAAAAAAGATAGAAAGGATACAATAATACAATTAGAACTTAGATTTAAAACAATACAGTAGCACACATATTATATAAAAAAAGTGCATAAACTTGCATTATTTTAAACAGCCTATGAAACAGAAGCAGTTAATCCCAAGCCTTTTTGTCTTTCGTGTAGTCTAGGATAGTATAATATCCCTTTACGATAAGTTTTTGTTTGACTACATTCTTAAATTTATTAAAACTTAGATCTTGAATATCTTTCGGAATTTTATTATAAAATCGCACACATTGACCCTGAAATGAACTATGTATTTTTTGGAGCCTAGAATACGGATGAATAAGTCTATCTTTATTTCTAGTATTTATACTATGGACATCACTTCTTTTGACAAATTGCGTCTTTATTTTTATGAACATAAATTATGTTTTCTTAAATGTATTGACTTGCTACAGTTAATATATTGATTTCTTTAAATTTTTCTTGAAGTGATTGTCTCCTACCTAAATTATAAATTGCACGAATAGCTCTCTTCTGCAGCACAAAGATAGAATGAATATCGGCAGCATGTCCCCATAGTAAAATAACGTATGACATTATGCTGTGAAAATAACTAAAATATACTAATCTGGCAGTTTCTATGTCTGTCAGTTCTCGAATTTTCCTAACGGCATAAGCTGCAGAACTTAGTCTCTTTACCAATGTCATAATATGTGGGCCCCACTGAAGCTTAGAGTCTAGTGTTATACCAAGAAATTTTGTAGTGTCCACAAGGTCTACCTGATCCTCCTTAACTCTTATTGTGGTTTTCACTTCTTGTACATTCGGCGTTATAAATCTAACACATTTGGTTTTGCGGCTATTAAGGAGCAAGTTATTAATGTCAAACCAACGAACAACTTTAGAGATAGCCAAGTTTACTTCGTCAGTGCTAGTCTGCTGTCGTTTCACTTTAAATAAAAGCGAAGTGTCATCGGCAAACAAAACTATCTCATGTTGATCTTTAACTAGATGTGGTAAATCATTTATATAGATGAGAAACAAAAGGGGTCCAAGTATGGAACCTTGCGGAACGCCCATTTTTACGACAGATCCTGGAGATAATTTTCCATTAATATTAACTCTTTGTATTCTATTATTTAAGTAAGACGTGAAAAGATCTAATCCAAGTTTACCTAAGCCATAGTGATGTAGTTTCCGTAAAAGTGTATCATGATCGACACAGTCGAAAGCCTTGGACAAGTCACAGAAAATACCTAAAGCATCGTAAGACTTCTCCCAGGCATCATATATATGTTTTATAAGCTCCACACCAGCATCGGTTGTGGAGCGACCCCTTGTAAAACCAAATTGTTTAATATGTAAAATTTTGTATCTACTTAAATATGTTTGCAGTTGGTCTGCAATAAGTTTTTCAAAAATTTTACTGAAAGTTGGCAGTACTGAAATCGGTCTAAAATTAGTTGGGTCTGATGTACAGCCAGATTTATACAAAGGAACAATTTTGCTGGATTTCATTAAATCAGGAAACACACCACTATCTATCGAATGATTAAATATAAGAGCTAAATGCGTTGCAACTGAGTAAATAATATGTTTAGTAACAACTACAGAATTATCCCATAAATCTGACGTCTTTTTGACATTAATGGTATTAAAAGCTTTAATTATATCAAAAGGAGTAACATGTTCAAATTCAAAATCATTGTTGATAATCGGTACATTATCCTTTAAAATTAATTCTGCGTTTATAGGTGAAGAGTTCAAAGATTGAGTAGTAGTAATTGGAATATCAGTGAAAAATTGTTCAAAGGCAATGGCGACTTCTACATCTGATGTGATTGTTGAGTTATTGATGTTTAAGTTGTACTCATTGTCGCGGTTGACTACTTTGCCTGTCTCACTATTGATAATACTCCATATGGTCTTAATCTTATCATTACTGTTTTTAATTCTTGAACTCAGAAAACGTGATTTAGCTACCTTACAAAGCTTCCTAAATAATTTAGAATAATTTTTAACATAACTCTGAAATGTATCACTAAAATTATAGTTCCTTTCTTCATAAAGTTCATAAAGCCGTATTCTACTCTTATGTAATCCTACTGTTGCCCATTCACTGAATGTGGCGTTGCCTTTAATTAATATTGTTTTTGGTATAAAAACTGATTTAAACACATTGCAATAGTAGTAAAAAGTAAGTAAAAAAAAATTAAATTTGTTTTTAAAACATTCAATTCTATGGGCAGTTTTAGGTATAACAACAATGTTCTTAGATACATTTTGTTCCCTTCTATTTAAAAATTAATCTGCTGACCAGTGTGGTCTGACTGAAGCTTATTAATTAATAATTTATCAGTAATTACAAAATTAATAAATACATTATCTATACATCTTGCTGTTGTTTCAGTTATACGAGTGGGCTCCAAAAATACATTTTTCAGATTAAAAGATTGAAAAAGAGCTAAGTATTTAGATACCTTTTCTGGGGTTTCATTCCCTGTTACCAGTAAATCAATATTAAAATCACCACAAACCATTACATATTTTTTAGACTTGGTTACCTTATCTAAGACATCCTCCATAACTCTCTCAAAGCAATCATACATACCCGAAGGGGGGCCTGTACACACTTAATACAATAAAATGCTTCAACTCTACACAGGCTATTTCAACAGAACGTTCAACCGAGAGATTAACAATATCAAGTCGTTCTTTATATTTAAATTTTTTGTTAAGGATTATCAATGAACCACCTCGTATTGCATGTTCCCTGTTGAATGAACTGCCTATCTGGTGATTATCAAAATTAAACATGTATTGGTCACTTCTTAACCAATGCTCAGTAATACAAAGGATGTCAATGTTGTTACTATTAATAAATAACTCGACTTCTAGAGTTTTACCCAATATGCCTTGAATGTTTTGATGTACTAGATTTAATTAATTGACATTCTTAGTATTACCCAGAAGTGAGCAAGAGGTATACTCTTTTGTCTTACTGTTTAGTTTAAACAGTTTGACTGAGTTTGAGCTAAGTGCTTGGCTTTTGTAAACTTATAATCTAGGGATTGCTCTATAGGAGCAGTCAACCTACAATCTAATGTAGCCAAGGAATTGGCTGTCATTTTAAAAATGTATGACAGCGATGATGCTATTTGTCTCCTACTATACAGAGACAGGTAATATCTATCTTTTTTTGAAAAGAAGTTAGTTCTAATAAGCATATTAGAGTCTATCATGTGAAATTTGTTCTTATATTCTCCGTTAATTTTACATGTTAAATTGTGCATCATAATATTAACCTTATATCTAGTATTTTTTTCCGCTTGTGACAACCGTCCCCTTCGGCCAGATTGGAAACCAAGGATTGGAAACCGGTTTCCAAAACAGAATTATTTTTCTTATAACGAAACCTGGTTTTCTATAAAGAATAATCATTCTGTTTTCGAAACTGATTTCCAAAACAGAAAATTGGGTCTTCTTTCGAAACTCAAACAAAGTTCTAATTTGAATCAATTCTATACTGACAATAATATTATAAACTTAAATTGGTATATTAGAAAAAAAAAGAAAATGGTGAAATTATTTCTATACAGTGTCCTACTGTAATCTTTCCTTCCTTGAGCAGTTTTATGGTAGCCTTGATTTCGTTATCAATTTCTATGTAGTTTTTGCTTCTCTTATTATTTGATCTACTTATCTGCACTTCATTTTTTAAAACATCCAACACCTGTGCTAGTGTGGGCTGTCGACGGCCAATGTATCTATTTATTTTAGAATGCCATCCCTCAAGATGGTTTGTGGTTCTGATATGTTCATCGCTGCAGCAACAAAATTTTGAAAAATTAATCTGTTCAAACCATTGTTTCTTGAAATAGCTATTAAACTTTTCAATTTCATCTCCTTTAGGGCTTTTTTCCATAACGTATTTAAAACCCTTCTTTGTATATGATGGAGGTAAGCGGGCTAAGCCTGCACAGCGTGTTACATGTCTTTTTTTGACAGGTGAATTGAGTTTTTTTGCCTTTCGTATAAGCGACCTGTTGTAATGATAATAGCATAACTTTATGTCGATGCTAGGGAAGACATTTTGAATGCCTTTCATGGCCGCCTTCTCATAATCTAATGTTACTTTTTCAGGTGTCCATAATGGAAACTGAGATTTAATCAAAGCGAATAGTATTTGATACGTTTCTTTCTTTTTATTTGGGAGCGCCGAAAATATTAATGGTGTAACTGATTGTGTTTTTTCGTCAAATCCGTGTATTGAATATAACTGTTTAAAAGATTGTGGGCAAGACTTGAAAGTGCCGTCGCACAAAATATGTTTAAATTTATAAATCATACATCGAGCATTCTTAGAACAAAATAATATAATTAGATTTTCTTCATCTACAAAGTCAGCTAAAATCATATATTGAAACTTCTTAGGTACAACAACATCACTGGGAGAATTAAATCTTAATTTTGCTGCACCCAATATCTTATTGCGTTCATTGTACAGGCTGCTTTTTACGCTCTCAAACCTTGGTAGTTCATTACCTATACTAGTCCCTGCATTATCAATGTCAAATATCATATTTTCATATTGTTTTTTAACAGATTCAAAATTTGTACTAACTGTGTCTTTCAGCTTATCAAATTGTTTCAAAAATGTAGTTTGTGAGGTATTCGCTTCACAGACAGAAATGTGAGGGGTTTCTTTAATAATCACGTTTTTAGGATTTAAAGTTAAATTACCTTTGCAGCCAATTTTATATTTGTTACAGTACCAAAATGAGTTACCTGTAGTATATATTTTTTTTCTGTGATATTTACGACCACTAAACAATGCAGCCACCCCACCTCTTGTTGTAGAAATGAATTCTATTACTGCACTCATTCTAAAATCGAACAAAATACTTAATTACTCTATCTATTTAGCAGTAAACACATTCTAATGCACATGACTGATAGTGAGATGACGTCTTGTTTGTTTTTATTCATACTTGTAAGTGGCCAGGAAATTATATCTTGCTGAACAGAGTTTCATTTCGAAAGAAGATCCAATATTCTGTTTTGGAAACCGGTTTCCATAACAGAATGAGTATTCTTTATAGGAAATCGGGTTTCGTTATAAGAAAAATAATCCTGTTTTGGAAACCGGTTTCCAATCCTTGGTTTCCAATCTGGCCGAAGGGAAACCCTTTACAGTAAGGTAGAGTAAACAAGATTATTTTTTTAACATCAAGTTTAGTTAATTGTTCAAAGTAACTTAAAAATGATTGCTTATTTAAATTGCCCCTATGTCCACTAAACAAGACTAATGTGGTTTCCTTATCAAAACTCAATTTTGATATTTTATCTAATATATCACTATATCCTAATTGAGGCTGACACATATTACTAAAACTTTGCTCAGAAGTATGTAATAAAGAACCTAAGCCTTTTCCAATTTCATCACAAAACATTATAAATTTATTGTTATGTTTTGTTTGTCTTAAACCAGGTTCATTTGAATTATCTACATTGTTACATATATTATGTGTAAGTGAGGAGAAGGATATATCATCATGGGAGTCTGTTGATTGATTCAGACTAATCATTGACAATGAGTCATTCCGACAGTTACATGAACTGTCCAAACATATCATACATTTACTTGTGTAACAACCACTTACTGGCTAACCCCGCATGCACAAATTCCCGGTGAGCAATATTTAATTATTGACATTATTGATTATAATATAATAAAACAGAAAAAGAAATACTTAAATTAAAATTATATAAAACAAAAACAAAAAAATATAGATTAATTATATCATTACATTATAAATATCGTATTATTATTAATTAATTATTACATAATTGTTATAATTCCAAATTATTGCAGGTGACTTAGGCAAAGTCTAAGTTCACTTAGACTTTGCCTAAGTCACCTGCAATAATAATAATTATTATATTAAATTATTGCAGGTGACTTAGGCAAAGTCTTCTTTTTCTGTTTTATTATATTATAATCAATAATGTCAATAATTAAAATATTGCTCACCGGGAATTTGTGCATGCGGGGTTAGCCAGTAAGTGGTTGTTACACAAGTAAATGTATGATATGTAAATGAATAATACAATATCGACACCAGAAGTATCAATTAACGTAATGCCCGATTTACACATCGGCAAGTACAGTGGCGAGTTAAGTAGTATTTTAAAATTAAGTTGATTTAAATAGATCTCCATCCTATATTTTGGCAAGTTAAGTACGAATTAGCCCCCTCTCTCGCGTCTCGCCAACTTAACTTGCCAAAAAATAGGATGGAGATCTATTTAAATCAACTTAATCAGCAACTTACTACTTAACTCGCTACTGTACTTATCGATGTGTAAATCGGGCATTAGGGACATTTTGGCCAAAATGAGTTATATATACCGTTGGATTCGGAATTTCACGCTCTATCGTTTGGTATATTTGAAATTTCTCTATCGTTAAAAAAATGTCCCTTACAGTACACGTTTTCGAAGGTCTAGACTGTTTTTTATACTAAATAATTAATTTAACGGACGTAAATATTTTTACGTGTTAGAAAAAATAATGTAAATAGTTCTGAAATGCAATTCAGTCCCTTACATTAAACAAAAGTTTTGTACAATTCTCACTATATGACCCTTACGTTAAAACACAATCCATAACTTTACTTTAATTTGTCGCTTACCTTAATAAACATTCAAGGGCCCACCTTTAATTATGTCTAAAATTTCGAAAAAATGTACATTACACAGTATTTTTCGGTATTATCAAATATTGTACTTAATTACAAGTATAAATTAAAAAAACATTTATTGAACAAAATTTCTTAAAAAATCAACAAAATGAGAAACAGCCATAAAAACTGTAACATTTAGTTAATTGTCCTAGACATGTTTCATAAGATTTGAGTCTGAACTTCAAGGAGGCCATAGTAATTTTCGAATCACACCCTTATTCAGGTATTCAGTTGTGATTTTTAGGGATGTGTGGCCGGGCACTATCATGGATTAACAGAAATTATTCCCCAATAAATGGTGCAATTGGCATCACATGAGGTTCTTAAGCCTCTGCAACATATTTTTCTGCGTTTACACCACCACTTTAAAAAATAACCAAGTCTAAGTACGAGCCCCGTAAATGATGCCACCCAAAACATTATTGAACCACCTTGGCACACCACAGTTTCAAGGGGCACATGGGGCAAACCTTTTCTTTTTGTGCCTGTAAGAACTCTGACGACCTTCACGATAACTTAATGATATTCGATATTCGTCTGTAAACACCACATTTTTCGAATGCTCTCGACGGATCGACATTCGTATTGGCAAGGCGGCAACCATGTTCGGGAAGCTAGGTACAAGGGTATGGTACAATAAGCACCTTACTATTATGACCAAGATGGTTGTCTTTCAGGCTTCCATCTTAAGCACTCAAGAAAGCTACAAGCTACTCTTGTACGGAGCTGAAACCTGGACATCGTATGCAAAACAAGAACGTCGCCGTCATCTTAACTTATGTTACATGCGTTGCTTACGAAAGATCTTGGGCTTAGCGTGGCAGGACAAGATGACAAACGAGAAGGTTCTAGAAATCGCACAGTTGCCTAGTCTGACAGTGCTTCTTAAATAGAGACGTCTGCGTTGGCTAGGGCATGTGCATAGGATGGAACCCTCTCCATTACAACGGCGTGTTCTTCTTGGTGCAGTAGCGAATGGTAAAAGGGATGTTGGGAGGCCGCTGCTTCGTTTCAAAGACTGCACCAAGGGAGACATGGCAGCATTTAAAATCGACCACCGTGACTGGGAGAAGCTCGCGGAAAAACGTCCTGAGTGGCGCAAACGTGCCGGAGAGGGTGGCAAATTTTGTAATGAAGCCTGGATTGGAGTGCTTGCTGACAAGAGACAAAAACGACATGAACATGGTTCGACACTAATGTCCAGTTACTTCTTTTGTCAAGCCTGTGGTATCGGTCTGTACAGTCATCAAAAGCGATGTATCACAGACACCACCTCATAAATCGTCTATAATAGACGAAAAGGTCTTATATATATTGTCCATTGCCTGTACTCACGAGAGAAATAAGAAACTGTGGTCCTCTAGCAGTTTTAAAAGCTTATCCTTCTTCTGACCGTACGTATACCCCCACACACATTTTAACTTCTTGGAGTTGGTTAGGTGCTTAAATTGCTGTAATGAACCAGTCCCTGAGGACATTTCTGACGATAAAACGGTTATGCCAAGTCAAATTACACAGCTTACGACTGTGAACTGGTCTACGTTCATAAGATCCTGTCTCTAGGAACTGCCTAACTGCATTTACCACAGTCGATAATTATAATTAGTAGGTACCTATAAATAATGGTAAATAAAGTATTTATGCCTGTTGTCTGGTACCCATAGTACAAGCTCTGCTTAGTTTGGGACCAGTCAGCATTATTAAATTATGTATTATTATGTTATAAATTATATTGTTATAATTACTTATTATGTATTAATAATATTGTAAATAAAGTATGTATGCCTGTTGCCTGGTAGCCATAGTACAAGCTCTGCTTAGTTTGGGACCAGTCAACATTAATAAATTATATTATACTGTGTATTGTTATGTAATATTTTATATAAATAAATTTGATTTGATTTGATTGATTATTATATCAAGAGCTCATTTTGACCATTTTTAGAAACTGTATAACTACATACCTATTTTTATGGTTGCACAAATATGCTATATAATAAACGACATGAATTAATACGGAAGTTGTTATTTTTAGAATAGTAACTATACTGTCTAATATCAACAAGTAATAAAGTATTATTAAGTAATCAAAACGCCGTCTGGCTAGGACACAGCTCGAAAGACAGGACTCCATGTCTGTCTTAAGCCGGGTTGATTAACTACATTGCCAACCCATTACCATGTGCCAGAGTCAATTTTGTATTCCCTCTGCGAATACGACTAGCAAAATCTCTGTAGGCATTCCAAGCCTCTCTACTACGTTACGTACTACGTTAGGGCGCTTGTACACGCTAAGAAAATTTGCCGTGTCTGCGCCAAACAAGACAAATCTTCGTGTAGACGTCAAGAATTTTGTCTTTTTCGCACACGAAAACTTTTCGTGTCTGCCGCATACAAGACCAATCGATACACGATATCGATATCGATACACGTATCGTGTACACGATAGGATTTTTTTCGTGCAGTCGTCAGACGGGCGTAGGGCGCGCAAGTAATAACAAGTGTGATAATCAGTGTGAGTTTCCTTTAGTAAAAATGTTAACTAGAAAGCAACAAAGTATGATACCCTACTGCACCGCTCCCCGCCCCTCCGCAACAACGTTCGCCGTGTCTTGTCTTGCGCAGACAAGAATATTTTCTTATTCAAAGCCGACGCTGAGTACACAGGTCGTGCTTAGAAACGACACGAATTCTTGCGTAGGCCCGGCGATTTTTCTTAGCGTGTACAAGCGCCGTTAAGGGCTTGTATCCCTGAGAGATTGCAAAATTTGACCGTATATACCTTGTCTTCTACATTCACGTCATCTAGTCCCAAACTAAGCGTTTGGGACTAGATGACGTGAATGTATAAAAAATCTTTATTATTTATTTTATTTATTTAGTAATCTACAACCAATACAACAAGGTTCATTTTAGCAAAATCGTCAACAAAACCAAGTATATCATAACAAGAAAATAGGTAAACGAGAGTTCAACCTTCGAGTTAATGAAGCCATTGCAATCTACCTCTTGTAATATCGCTAATGAGTTTCATTCTTTTCTCATTTCCGAGGTTTCAGACTACTCTCAAGCCACAGACCGTCCGTAATAAACCTTAGGTATATTTTCTTCTCGCTTGAATAGTTTGTTGAGGTTATGTCGACTGGGAGATAAATAATTGAAGGCACGATTTGTAACGACTGTTTATTTTGAGGTATTACAATACACTGAATATTTTATGAACATTAGATCATAGGTAGAAACCTGAGAGTATTTAAATTCATACAGAGTTCACACATACTTATAATAAAATACAATCAATATGTGCCTACGGCACAGTACTTCCCCCTTGAGAAAAAGAATATAAACGAAAACAAATTAAAATTATGTTTAAAATATTTGCAAGGTAAAGTTTAATCACATACATTTTTATTATTAGTCCCTTTTAAGTATAAGATAATACATTTAACATTTAAAAAAAAAAAATAAGATTACATACTCATAAAAAAATATTGGTACACTGAAGAGGGAAAGAGGTTATAATGCTATATACCTACATTACATATACATACATTTTGTTTACATAAAACACCGTTTAGATAACTTATATTAGTACACTATGCAATATTATATCGGTTACGCGGTTACACACTATCACTATTATATTTTTTTTTTTTTAACATTCACTACACTATCACTTGTTGCACAGTGGAACCTTGGTCACCTCTACGATAGGTGACTGGTGGAGTCTATCTTCCAATTGCCTTCTTAGATATCTCCCGTAATTGTCCTTGCAACGCTTCCAGATGTAATATCCGATAAGCATCGATATAAAGAGTATCACGAACAATATGTATATTTCAATTCTGGTCACAGTTTGATGGGTAAAAGTTGTAGGTGCTGCATTGCCTGCACCACTCTGAGCTATTATGACCTTCTCTTCCGTAAAAGTGCTTTGAGTCTTGCCCATTTTCAAATTCAAGTTATGTACTTTAGATTGTACTTAATGTTTATATTGCAAAACGTACTGTTGGTTTGCTAATGCGACCAGATCTTGTCACTCTCGGCCCGTTGTTTACATTCGGCGTTACATTATATGGCTCATCATTTGATTTCTCCGTATTCATCATAAACGCCGGCTTGAGGCGATCTATACTAATACATTTTTCTGTATCCGCCTGTTGAATAATAAAATATTTGTCTTTTCTTTCAATAACTTTGTATGGGCCTGAGTACGGTGGCGTTAGCGGTTTTAAAACTCTATCTTCACGCACAAACACATGTGAACAGTGTTTTAATTCTGAGTGTATGAAAATTCGACCTTGTTTATTCTCTTTCTTGGGTACAGCTGATAAGTTAGATATTCTCTGTCGCAACTCCTGTACAAACATGTCTTTGTCGGTAATTTCCTGCGTTGACGGCTCAAAGAAATCACCAGGCAATCTTAAAACTTCACCATATACAAGTTCGGATGTACTAATTTGTGTGTCATCTCGTAAACTCGTTCTCAATCCCAATAGTACAGACGGTAATTCAGTAACCCACTGCGTCGTATTGCCTCTACACATAAGGGCAGCTTTTAGTCCACGATGCCAACGCTCTATCAACCCATTTGATTGGGGGTGATAAGCGGTGGTACGAATCCTTGATATGCCCATTTTTTTTGTAAGGTGTTTAAATATGTTCGATTCAAATTGACGTCCTTGGTCTGTTGTCAATCTCAAGGGACATCCAAATCTTGTTATCCATCCGTTGTATATAATGTCAGCTATGGTTTCCGCTGTTATGTCCTTGGCTGGGTATGCTTCTGGCCATCCTGTGTTCCTATCCATCATGGTTACTATATACCTATAACCATCGCAATAGGTTAATGGCCCAACTATGTCCATATGTAGATGCTCAAATCTGTTACTTGGTAAAAAATTTCCATGAGGTGACTTGGTATGACGTTGAACTTTGCATTGCTGACATTTGACACATGCTCTAGTCCACATAGTAACGTCTTTGTTCATTGACTTCCAAATATAGCGATCTCGAATCAGATTTCTTGTTGTTCGTATACTTGGATGACTAACTTCGTGTACAGCTTTATAAGCCGATATACGAAATTCTTTATTGTTTGTCACAATTAGGCGCATAAACTTGTTTAAATTCGAAATTCTCCGATGTTAATAAATCTTTAAGTTCCATGTCATTTTCTTGCGCTGTAGCTAATTTTGTGTAATCAATCGGCGAGTACGAATCAATGGCTGAGATTCGTGATAAAGTGTCCGCTACTACGTTTTCCGCTCCGCTTATGTGCTGTATGGAATCACAAAATTGCATAATAAAGTCCAAATGTCTTACACGCCTAGGAACGTCATTTTTGCTAGTCGTATTTTTGGAAAGCGCGTAGACTAAGGGCTTGTGGTCGGTATATACTGTTAGCGGTCGTCCTTCAATGAGATACCGAAAATGTTTTACTGCCATATAAATCGCTACCAATTCACGGTCATACGTACTATATCTCTGTTGTGCCTCACTAAGTTTACTTGAAAAGAATCCTAATGGTTTCCAAGTGTTGCCTTCTCTCTGTTGAAGTACTGCCCCGGCGCAAGTATCAGAACAATCAGTCATCAGGGCCAAAGCAGCTTCGCGTAACGGAAATGACAGAGTGGCGGCCTTTATCAGGTTTAGCTTACTCTGTTCGAATGCCTCATTAGTATCTTCTGTCCATGGTATCAAGCTCTTGTCTTTTTTTCTAGTGTTGACCAAAAATTGGTTTAATTTAGCGTGTATTTGGGCTGCGTGAGGAAGATGTCTTCTATAGAAGTTTATCATGCCAAGAAAGCGACGTAGCTCGTCGACAGTCTTTGGCCTTGGGAATTCTGCTATTACTTCCATTTGCTTCTTTAAAGGTCGTATTCCTTCTTTAGATATGTGGAATCCCAAAAATTCTAGTTCTTGTTTACCAAAATCACATTTATTTAGGGTAAGTTGTCCAACAATGAACCATGTAAAATTTGAAGGCGCATAACTCTCTCGTTTAAGCTTCGAAATGATTCAAATTTTGTACAAAGATAGGTAATTTATCTAGCTTTAAAAGAGCATTGACAAATTTTCAATATTATTTATACTTTTAAAAATAAAAACATAAATATAAAAATAAATATTTGGATCAATGTGTACTCTAGGGTGTGCACATTGAACCGGGTTAATTTTAACATTGAACCACTTAATTTTGAAAAAGAAATGTTATCAATAATTAATTAAGGTAAAAGTAAAACGTCCATTCCTTATGTAATTAGTCTTTACTTGTAATAGAGTAGTCTTTAAATCATAATTTAGTATATACTTCTTGTTAGCAAGATCATCTTTACGTGTGTAAATACTGTGCTACATAGCGGCGCAAAGTAGGATATAATGCAGCTTTTCTGATGATTACACCTTCTCTATTTAATTTGAAAGCTCTTAACATATTGGAAGCAGTGTGGCCCCCTTTTTTCTTTGACTTAATTTCATCATCATCATAAATATCAGCCTATAGACTATTATTCTGCTGGAAATAGGCCTCCTCCAAACGTTTCCACCCTGCGCGGTCTTATGCCTCCCTATTCCATCGGCTTCCCGCCGTCCTAACCAGGTCGTCGGTCCATCGTGTAAGGGGTCTCCCCACCCTGACTTCCCTATTCTGACTTACTTTATTCCGTGCCATTCTGTAACAGATAGAAATATTGACCAAAGGAAGTAAATAAAGTAATATTAATAATGATAATATGAACAGCTAGGTAAAAGAATATCATGTAGTTTGAAAGTTTCAATACATTATCTAACAACACTAGCAAAATGAACCACGTTTTGTTTAATGTGTACGCCAAGGCAATTCTTGGGGTACACAATCCGTGATTCATTGAGTACCACCTCAACATGGTTCAATGTGAGACATAGCACCTTTTTATAACTAACCTTAAACATTTAAACTGAAAGAAATATAATTATGAAATAAATTACAGTGCATAGATAAGCTAAATAACTATATAATTCGGTGTAGAAATAAAATAGTCGATATTTCTTAAAGGAAAAATGCTAAAAAAGATAGTAAAATTTATTTAAAACTTACTTTTGTGACAGTTTTTTAAAAAAAGGTTCGCATACATACACCTCTCGCGCGATCTGCTCGCTAACTACTGAGCGGAAGAGAAACGTCTGTACCTATCTTTTGCACAAATTAACACGATCTGGCCACGTCGAATTTTGGAAATATAGCGCTGGTTAAGTGTAGCTGCATGGTTCATTGTGAGACAGTCGACCCTAAATTAATTGTGATACCAAAATTGTTCAGGCGTTCGAATACCTTCCTTAAATGTGTTTTATGCAAACTAGGCTGTTCTGAAGCTATGATGACGTCATCCAAATATATGAATATGAAGTCTAAGTCTCGTAGGACAATGTCATTGAGAAATCTTTGGAATGTTTGGCCCGCATTTTTAAAACCAAACGTCATTCGTGTAAACTCGTACAAACCAAAAGGGGTAGTAATGGCAGTCTTCTCAATATCCGGCTCAGCTATGCCAATATTGTGGTAGGAACGCTGCATATCAATTCTCGAAAATATTGTTTTGTTAGCCAATAAATAAGTACAGTCTTGAATGCGTGGAATAGGATATCTATCGGGCGTCGTGATAGCGTTTAAACGCCGATAGTCTCCACAAGGCCGTAAATCTCCGTTTTTCTTAATAACAACATGCAGTGGACTAGCCCAGCAACTCTGTGAAGGCCTGCATATACCCATCTCTTGCATTTTCTGAAATTCAGCCTTAACACGATGGTATTTATCCGGCGGTAGCGGCCTGGGTCGAGAATAAACAGGTGCGCCTCTTGTTTCTATGTGATGGGTTATAGAATGGCGTGGAGCGTCTTTAAAACACATTGGTTTCGTTATGTCGGGATATTCCGACAACAAATCACTATACACACTATTAACGTCAATTGTTCTAATCGATGATTGGTTAGAGAAAGTCAATGTAGCCACAGAACATAATTATGTTAGTCACTGAGTCGATAAGTCTTTTTTTATGCACATCCACTACTAGTCTATGGTGGTGTAAAAAATCTGCACCTAATATTGGTTTATTCACGTCTGCGATCACAAAACACCAGCGGTACGGGCGACGCAATTTAAAGTCTAATTCTAACGTTTTCACACCGTAAGTTCTAATCTTGCTACCGTTAGCTGCATACAGTACATAATCACTAGTCTTATCACTATAAAAAGGTCTCTTTGTCACTGGTAAAACGGATATATTCGCGCCAGTGTCTACTAAAAAACTAAGTCCACTGTTATAGTCTTTAACACATAGGCGGTTAACTGGTAATACGGCACATATCTCCGCCCGCGACTGCGCCTTATCTAGTTTCCCTTTTGTTGTTCATTTTTTTTGTTCCAAGAACACGGCTCTACACATTTCCTTGCTCTGTTACGAAACTTAAGATGATAATAACAAAGCCAGTCCGGATCGTCCGGCGTACGTCGTCTCATATTACGGCCGCGAGAAGCGGAGCGTGAATAATGACGATTAAAACGATTATTTGCATTTCTATAATTACTTCTGCCTCTTTCCATGTCTCTGATCTTCATGCTCAGTTTGGCTATCTCTGCCAAAATGAAGGCCTGGTCATGATTGGAACTGCTGCTGGTCGATGCTGTCGCTTGAACTTCGGATACCTGTGAAGATCCTGACGTCTCCATAATCTTATCTGCAATGACTGCTAGGTTATTCAGGTCTTTAGCTTCCGTTACAGCCAGCACGGCCCGTACTGATGATGGCAGGTGTCCTTGCCACATAATTCGTAACGTTTCGTCAGGAATCTTTTCTCTTGCCAGGTCCTTCATACGTCGCAGAAGCTGTGAAGGCTTCTGATCTCCAAGTTCCATCTCGCTCAGAAGTTTTTGGAATTGCCGCATCTCTGATTCTTCATAAATTGTTAACAAAGCATTTTTCAGGGTGTCAAATTTCTTAGCCTCAGGCGGTTTCAGAAGAATGTCACTTACTTGCTACACAACTTCTTTGCCTAGTTTAGTGACTACTAGGTTAAATCTGGCCTTGTCGCTCAGTTTTTGTGGGCTCAGAACAGCTTCACATTGCACGAACCATAGTCGTGGTTGGTCGCGCCAGAACTCTGGAATCCTCGAAGAAACCGAAACTGTTGCTAATTCTACTATCTCAGGCTGCGGTTTTGTTGGAGTGGCCATTGTACTTCGAAGTCGTCTCCTTAGTCGGGGTCACCACTGTTGAGGTTATGTCGACTGGGAGATAAATAATTGAAGGCACGATTTGTAACGACTGTTTATTTTGAGGTATTACAATACACTGAATATTTTATGAACATTAGATCATAGGTAGAAACCTGAGAGTATTTAAATTCATACAGAGTTCACACATACTTATAATAAAATACAATCAATATGTGCCTACGGCACAAGTTTTATGATTAAAAGGAGGACTGGAACATAATAATATTTACTAGTTTTATAGCCCATTAATGGGTTAGGGTGTCGCAAAAAGGGTCCCGACACTTAGAAAATTTTTCATCGGTTTTGTATGGCGCTAGGACTTAGAAAAATTTTGTCAAAAAAAATTGATGTAAATTTTATTATTTTATCGTATAGATTGATGTAAAATAATACTAAAACCTCTCTTGCACTTTTGGCGTAATACCTACGGATCACCGGCAAAACGCGATCAAAAATGTCTCTTTTGTATGGAGCCGGGACTTAGAAATTTTTTTCATATTTTTGATTTCACGTAGTATCGGAAGAAGGGTCCGACACTTAGAAAAATTTCGCGTCATTTTATATGAAGCTGGGACTTAAAATAATTTTGATGAAATCGAGTTTTTTTTACCCCGACTCGGATAGATTAGGTTAGAAGGCTAAAGGCGGGAGCTTTAGCTCCCGCCTTAGCCTTCGTGGTTTTTTTTTTTTAAACCACCCAGAGTGAGGAGCCCCGCGAAGCGGGGCTCCGTCGAGACATTTTTGATCGCGTTTTGCCGGTGATCCGTAGGTTTTACGCCAAAAGTGCAAGAGAAGTTTTAGTATTATTTTACATCAATCTATACGATACAATAATAAAATTTACATCAATTATTTTTGACAAAATTTTTCTAAGTCCCAGCTCCATACAAAACCGATGAAAATTTTTCTAAGTTCAAAATCGAAAAAAAAACCTCTTTTTTTCTAAATTTCGGCTAAGTCTTTTGTAACTACGTTAAATAAGCTCAATTTTGAAAAAAAAAATTTTTCGTTAATATAGTGGGACCCTTTTTGCGACACTCTGACCCATTAATGTCCCACTGCAGAGACGGGCCTCCTCCCGTGACGGAGGGATACTTGGCCTACTGATACCACGCTAGCCAAACGGATTGGTATAGGGTTTATATATCAAGTTTTCTTTCTTTTTATTTCGTAGAGATAATATTGACGGATAGTCCCTTCGTCGGTTTCTACGACACCTATGGGATGAGATAGGGTGGTAACACATTGTATTCTTACTCCGTCACCACACGGATATTTTATTTACCATGAAATACCATATTTTTTTTAAGAAAGAAACTATATTTCTTAACTAATTTGGAAACAATCTCTATGGTATAATACCTTAGAAATACCTTTTAAGTAACAAACATTAAATGAAAATGAGAAGAGTTAAGAACCTTTTTTTTAACTATTTAAATAAATAGTTACTTATTGATGAACTGAACTTGGTAATTCTCTAACCAAGAGTATACAATAATTTTGGTTCTTTTTCAAAGACAACCTTTGTACAATTTTGACAACCTCTGTGGCGCAGTCTGTATATTACATGGCTGCTACGCAGAGGTCTCGGGTTCGATTCCCGCTAAATGGAAATCTTTGTGTGCATGAACATGATTGTTTGCATCGGTCTGAGTGTTTTCTATCTATGTATTTACAAAAAGAAATAATAAAATTAAGTATGTTTATCCGTTGTCTAGTACCCATTTTACAAGCTTTGCTTAGTTTGGGACTAGATGGCAATGTTTGAGTACTATTTATTTTAATGATAAATTGCATGGAGCTTAGCGTAATCTCCTAAAACATCTCCAGTTTTAAGTAAAGTTTGCTTTAAAACCCAAAAAGTATCTCAGCAAGATTGAACTATCTCAAATTCCTGTGATTCAAATGTCACTTCTAAGAATGTGTGTGTTTCGACGAAGAATGTTCGGTCATTCGTTGTTAATGTTGGGGTCTCTAGATTTGGGAAACTTCATTTTCGTTTATGTTTCTTGCGGCTATAAAATGGTGTAGTCAAATTATATTTAACTTGTAAATTGTAAAGAAGTTTTTCGTGTGACCTACTTGAAATTGAACCCTGTACCAATCCGTCTGGCCAGTGTGGTATTAGTAGGCCAAATACGCGTATTTTTTGTTGCCAGACGGATTGATGATTGGATGATTTCCGTGTGAAAGTAGTTGCTAGTATCGGTAGAAGCTTGCTAGAAGTTAAATGGACCTTGGTGACATCCTCCAGAAATGGCAAATACGTAGCACGTAATGCATATTGACAACCTCTGTGGCTTATTGATATGACTCCCGTTCAATTTAAACTTTTGTGTGCATGAACATGTGGGGTGTTTTCTATTTATAATAATGTATGAACTTTAACGGGTTGTCAAAAGGCGATACTTTTACTCCACACTAATGCAAGCATTTATGTATAGTCGAGAACTAAATGGCTTTATCACCTCTAGAGTTAATGTTACTAGCATGTCATAAAACTATTAGGTTCAATTTCGCACAACAAAACATCAGCTAAAGCATGACGCTACTTTGACATATCAACATTAAATAACGATCTTAATGAATTTGAATTATGACAGAATTTTTTGTCAAAACTGATAAAGCCATTTCGTTTTCGAGTATACATAAAGATTTATATTCAACTGGAATCGGACCAATACACCATAGAGGTCGAAAAAATATCTTATAAACAGTCCTTAAAAGTGTCTGACTTCATCAAAAAATTTAAAAACTTTCCCTCAAAGTATATTATCGACATTTCCCAACTAGGTTGAGGTTCATAAAGTCGCTCCGCGAGACGCTACGTGACAATACGTACGAACTACTTAATTATATTTTTATTTTACACCGCTCTCTTGTGTTCGTTACTCGCTTATGTTGAAACACGCCTCGTTAAGACTAAAGCGCCGATTACACTAGACTACATGTAGTCAACTATATCATGTAGGGGACTACATGTAGTCTAGTGTAATCACATGTAGGCTGTTAGGACACTACATATTCTTCCTGACGTCCTTATGTAGGAGACTACATAATGTAGTCTTCTACATGATGTAGTTGACTACATGTAGTATAGTGTAATCGGCGCTTTACTTGTAATTAACTATGTTTTTCATGGCGGTCGTATAAAGATCGTGTAAAATATGAAAAGCATGCAGTTAGCAGACAATGTCTTTTAAGACCTAAATCTTTGCATTCCGTGACTTTTCCGTTTTTTGACATTTATACGTGTAATTAAGGAGGGAATAGTTCATGTTCAGTATATATCGGATAAGGTATAAGATCTTCTGCATTGTCTGAAGGTGGCAAGTGAAAAAGTTATAATTTCTTACTTTCAGTACCGTAAGGCCCTGCGCAGACGACAGACTATCCGTGACGCACTTTTTAGTCTGTGAGAATAGAACCTATGCAATTATAGGCAGTAACGCACAGGACGCGCAAAAAGTCCGGCGCAAAAAAGACTCAAACATATGCCATGTATGGCAGACTTTTTGTGCGCCGCAGACTCGATCACACAAAAAGTGTGCCGTCTGTGCAGGGCATAAGACGAAAAATACAACGGAATTGAGAACCTCCTTCTTTTTTTGAAGTCGCTTAAAAACTGGCAGGCTCCTCACGTGAAAATATTTGGAAAAAAAGCAGGAAGGAATTAGCAAGTAGCTGGTATGTTGTAAAGTACTTTGTTTTGTGTAAGTAATACTATGTTTATCTCTTTCAAAAGAACTTCGTAAGAAGTTCATGTTGGAATTTTCAAACGGTGTGTATCGAGTAAGGAGTATAACCTCCACGAGCCCTGTCTGTTGTGTACTTAGGTACTAAAATGGTACTAACCTGGCACTATCTTCGGGTCGTCATGACCGCAGATTGCGGCGCGTGCGTAGCGTGTTGAGTCACCACTTCACATTCTATTCGTCACCAACTGCAATTACAAAAAAAAAGAAAAAAATAGACACTGTGGAAATAAATGTTTGTATGTGATTATCCGTGGGGTGACGGGGTAAGAATACAATATGTCACCTCCCCATCTCATCCCATGGGTGTCGTAAAAACCGACTAAGGGACTATCCGTGAATATTATCTTTACGAAATAAAAAGAAGGAAAACTAGAAATTAAACCCTATACCAATCCGTCTGGCCAGCGTGAAATTACTAGTCAAGTACCCCTCCGTCACGGGAGGAGTCCCGTCCCTGCAGTGGGACATTAATGGGCTGATATGATGATGATGAGTAAAAGTTTTCCACCTTCCATTAACCCTGTTTCAACCGGCTTCCTGCACCAGTTATAAGAACAAGGATATAAAGAAGTACATACTGTAACAACTAGGGATCTATGAAGACGGTTTATACTTGGCTTTAAAGGTTGTAACACACACGCTAATTTTATCGTTAGTTTTTTTGCGGTTTTATTTTACGTATCGGTGATCTGACCATTCCTTAGTTTAAACTTTCGTTCATCATCATCATGTCTCATGTTTTTTTTCTTCTTCTCTCTGTTTTTGCGATTTGTATAAATTATTATGCATGTTGTGATCTCCTTTAATTGAGGAAACACTAAGACTATTGTATGTATTTTGTATAAAACAACTTGTATTGTGTATTCTTTGTTGGAGATCCCAAATAAATAAATAAATAAATAAATAAATGTCAGCCAATTGACGTCCACTGCTTGACATAGGCCTCACAAACTTTCGTTATTTCAATGTAATACTTAACTAGTTCTGAGACTTATTATTGATTTATGTATGTTGTAAAATAGCATCAATTATGCCCGATTTACACATCGACAAGTACAGTAGCGAGTTAAGTAGGAAGTTGTTGATTATGTTGATTTAAATAGATCTCCATCCTATTTTTTGGCGAGTTAAGTTTGCGAAACGCTAGAGAGGGGGCTACTTCGTTCTTAACACGCCAAAAATAGGATGCAGATCTATTCGAATCAACTTAATCAACAACTTACTACTTAACTCGCTACTGTACTTGTCGATGTGTAAATCGGGTTTTAAGGACCAACTTCTCTTTAAACGCAAAATATTATATACAAAAAATTTCTTTATTTCCATGTGGACAAAAAGGTGTTAATAGGTTGGTATGAAATTACATAATATTAACATTGCCACTCCTAGTTAAGACTTTGTTTTAAATACCTCATAAGACAAAAGAAAAAAATGCACAATATCCTCTCCATTATAGGAGGTAAGGCATTGTTGAATAGTTCAATTTTTTTAGTAGGCCAAATACCCCTCCGTCACGGGAGGAGGCTCGTCCCTGCAGTACAACTGCAAACTGACTACAACTTTTTGCAACAACAAACTGAATAAAACGGTCAAACGCAGCTTTAAAAATATCGCGTCTGCAGGGTTCCCAATGACCTCAATCTCAGGGCACTTACTTGATTGCGTACTGGACATGCCCAGTGCTAGAACAAACACTTTTCTTTGTTATCTAGAACTCTGTTGATTTAATGCTTTTATATACGAGTCCTTGAAATGAACTCGTCCCTCTCTCTTTGCCTGCCCTTATCCCATTTACTTGGGGTCGGCGCAAATGGTTTTCTCCTTCCATACTTTCCTGTCAGCCGTCATATCATTATTCACTCCCTTTTCTTTCATATCCTCTCTAACACAGTCCATCCATCTTTTCTTCGGCCTTCCTCTTCCTTTCCATCCATCAACATTTATATTCATTACTCTCCTAGTTACATGGTTTTCATCCCTTCTCATTACATGCCCATACCAAGATAAACGGTTTCCTTTCATCTTTTCAGTTACTGGCGTTACTTTCATACTTCCTCGAATATACTCATTTCTTACCTTATCCATCCTTGTCACACCACACATCCACCTTAACATTCTCATCTCAGCCACATGTACTCTTCTTTCATCCGCCTTCCTTGTGGCCCAACATTCCGACCCATACAAGACGACAGGTCTTATGACGGCTTTGTATATTTTTCCCTTCAGTTTAAGAGGCATCCGTGGGTCGCACGTTGTTCCTGTAACCTGTCGCCATTTCATCCAACCTGAGTTGATCCGGCGCGTAATTACTCTATCCATTTCCCCATCTCCTTGAATGAGTGACCCAAGGTACCGGAAATCGGAACAGATCGGTAAGGGTGTTCCGGCAAGAGTTATGGGTATGGGATCGGAGAGACCGCCGAAATCACAAAACATGTATTCAGTCTTGCTTCTGCTCAATTTCATGCCTACTTTCTCCAATCTTTCCCACCATACATTCAATCTGATCTGGACTTCAACGGCACTCTCGGCAATCAAAACAATGTCGTCGGCAAACAGCATACACCATGGAGCCTCTTCCTGTATATCCGACGTCAAAACATCCATTACTAACACGAAGAGGTAAGGGCTAAGAGCTGACCCTTGGTGTACACCTACATCCACATTGAAAGTGCAAGTATCGCCTACTGTGGTTCGGACTAGAGTACTACAACGCCTATACATTGCTCGGATCACTTGCACATATTTTGCAGGCACACATTTCTCCTTAAGGGCCCACCATACAACCTCACGGGGTATTCGATCAAATGCCTTCTCGAGATCGACGAAGACCATGTGCAAGTTCTTGTGTGCACTTCTATATTTTTCGCACAGCTGGCGTACAGCAAAAATGGCATCCGTCGTACCCCGACCAGGCATAAAACCGAATTGGTTTTCCGTAACATTACTCTCCTCTCTTATTCGTCTTTCAACAACTTTCTCCCAAGCTTTCATAGTGTGTGACATTAGCTTTATTCCTCTATAATTGTTGCAATCCAGGACATCACCTTTGTTTTTAAAAATGGGAACAAGTGTACTGTTACACCATTCCTCAGGGATTACCTCATCTAGCATCAACTTATTGAAGAACAAAGCCAACCACTTCCACCCAGCATCACGCAATAATTTCCACACCTCAATTGGAATTCCATCAGGACCCACTGCCTTTTTATTCTTCATACCACTTACAGCTATTTTAACTTCATTCTCACTTACTTCTCGCACAAGCCCTTCATTTACGGGTTTATACTCAAGCATACCGTTCCATTCGTTCTCTTCATTCATTAATTTTTCAAAATACTCTTTCCATCTATTTTTAATCTGATCTTCATCTGAAAGAATTGTTTCCAATTCATTTCTTACACACTTGACTCGACATACATCACGCGCTTTTCTCTCTCGCAACTTGTTTAGGCGATAAAGTTCTTTTTCGCCTTCTGGACTGTCTAAGGAATCATAGAGGTGTTGATGGGCCTTAGATTTCGCTATTGCTACGGCTTTCTTAGCTTTTTTCTTAAGTATATGATACTCATTCTTCTTTGCTGCTTTTAAACTTACATCCTCTTCATCGACACCCTGCCAATCCTTGAACTTTAGTTTCTTTTCCTTCAACACATTCTGTACTTCATCTGACCACCACCACGTATCTCTATCTATTATACCCCTTCCTTTTGATTCTCCTAAAATATCTTTTGCTGCACTTCTGATACACTCTGCCATCTCACTCCAACATTCATTCACGTTTCGCTCATTCATCTGTCCCATTTCTAACATTTTATTTATGACTCGTTCTCTAAATTTACTCGCACAATCACGCCTCTCTAACATATGCCATTTAATTCTTGGGAGAGGTCGCTCCTTTTTTTTGTTCAGCTTTATTTTGAGGGCTACTTCCATAATAAGGAGTCTATGCTGCGAGACCAAGTCTTCTCCCGGTAGCACAGTACAGTTTTTAATGTACTTGAGATTACTACGTCTAATAAGGAAATAATCTATCTGAGTGCTATGGTTGCCACTTTTGTAAGTGATTAGATGTTGGTCCTTACTTTTTTGAAACCAAGTATTTGCTATAGCCAGGTCAAATGCAGTAGAGGACTGAAGTAGCATTTCTCCCTCAATATTGCGATTACCATATCCCCATCCCCCATGTATTCTTTCATAACTTCCTTTCATTCTTCCTACGTGCCCGTTAAAGTCGCCTCCTACACATAATTCTTCATGCATTGGTATATTCATCATAATCGAATCAAAATCCTCCCAAAACTTTTCCTTCACACTCATATCACACCCTACCTGCGGTGCGTACGCGCTCACAATATTTAGTACCATACTTTCTATCACAACTTTTACAACTATCAATCTATCATTTAACCGTTTTACTTCCATTACACTCTCCTTTAGTTTACTATCTAACACTATACCCACGCCATTTCTTCTACCGTCACTTCCACAATAGTAAAACTTGTAACCCTCACCAATTTCTCTTGCTTTTGTGCCTTTCCATTTTGTTTCCTGTAGACACGCTACATTTATTCGTCTTCTTTTCAGTACATCACCTAACTCTCTGGCCCTTCCAGTCATCGTCCCAACATTCAAACTTGCATATCTCAATCTTACTTCCTTTCTTTCAGGCCGGACTAACCTCTTACGTTGCTCCCGCCCGGGTTGAAGCAACAACCCTTGCTCATTTCCCACAGGGGCCGGGTGCTGCCCCCGCGCGTCGCCTGTGGGGTACGCCCTAATCCTATTGCACATTCTATCATACCTTTCCATTTGCTTTAAGTTTTGGCATAGTTTTAAAGCCGGCCGCCTGCCTGACACCAACCCTCCTTGGGAGATTTCGCTAGTGGTTTTCCCGCCACTGTACCGAGTGACCCAAGGTACTGCTGTTACGTGTACGGGTCTAAATTTTTCCTGAGTTACCGGGCTCTTACGGTAAAGATTTCTCGGGAAGGATTTGACAGTATACCCGAGGAAAAGTACAGGGGGTCAGTACCTTTCACACTCCCTTAGTCGCCTTTTACGACACCCACGGGACGACATGGGATGGTGACATTCTACTCTGCCGGCACCACACGGCCAGAAATGAACTCGTCCCTGCGAGTTCCTTTATTTTTTCTAATACATAAAACAGATTTATAATAATAATGTTATATTCTTTACAATTTTACACAACGCCATCGGGTCCTAAATAAGCACAGCTTGTATTTACGGGTATTAAACAACAGATAAACACACTTATTTACTTTTCTTTTGTAAGTATGTATTATATTACACGTAGCTAACACCCTGAACATTGCAAACAATCATGTTCATTAACAAAGATTTGCATTGAGCTGGAATCTTAAACGAGACTCCTGCGTAGCAACCACTGCCTATAACCACTACTTATATTTGTACTTAGAGTTATTTAACGATAACTTAAAGCTTTCCTTAGTTATATTTTCCTCTATTCAGCTTTCACCAAAGAAATTTAAGGAATCATTAACAACTCCACTTATGGCCTGAGTCTTACTTTAGTGATTAGGAAGGGGCAGGTTTTACGAGTTCGTAAAACTTTTTTTTATGGTGGTAGTGGCGAATGTGTTTAAGGTTTATGTGTGTAACCTAGATACAAGCATTGGCAGCATTTGATAAAACAGTTGCCAATCTTTGAGTAGAAATTGGGGGTTGAAATGAAATATACAATAGGGAAAAAGTTGTTTCTTTGAATATAGTAGAGATATTTCATTTATGAAAAAAATCGTTTAAAAGTCATACTTACTTAGTTTTTATTTCTCTGTTAGTTTTTAATCCCTCGCGCAAAAACTACGGGGTGTTATAAGTGATGTGTGACGTGTCTTTGTGTGTAAATGTCTGTCTGTGGCACCATAACTCCTAAACGGATGATCCGATTCTAATGCGGTTTTTTTTGTTTAAATGGTATATCAGTCGAGAATGATCTTAGCTGCATTTGGTGGAAATCGATTTAGGTCTTCAAGGTCATCAGGTCGATTGTTGGTGTGATAGCAATGTTACACGCTTAGTTTACTTGCAAGCATACGTGGGATCTGACATTTTAAACACTATTGTCCTCTGGAACCACTGAGCTGGTCCGCTGTTACGTAACCCTAGACTGCCTTTTAGTAAACCCATCTAGTTTGGGCTCGTTAGATTTGTCTTAACTAGTTCTCTCTATGTTTCTTTTTATCGATGGGGTTTTTTTTAAATTTTAAATTTGATCTTTAGAAAGTATGAATGTCTAATGAAAACAATTGCCAAAATATTTTCAGATATACTTAGTGCATTTTCCCAAGGCCTCAATCTTCCATTCTTAACTCATTTTAAGTCCAACAGCAGAGATAGAGAAAAAAGACAGTATAGTATAAGGGTCTTATAGGTCTTTATAACAAACTGTCCTTTCCAAATTTTGTTTTCGTAAAGATAATATTTAATCTTTTACCCTGAGTCGGGTTTTACAGGTCATGGGTGCCCCATGGATTAAAATGGAATGATGCCCCATGTATTCTTAATCAATCACCACACGGAAAGTTTCTTAAAAGTATACAGGGTGTTTGGTACATCGTTTGCCAAATTGAAATAGCTAATAGAAGAGGTCATTACCCGTCTTTCCTCACTCACCTAGCCGGTTTTAACCTCAATATATTTTAGATATCGATGTTAAGCTATTTTTAAAAGAAAAACCCAATATTTACCATGAACACTTCAATTTAAAAAAAAAATCCTTCCGTGAGTCCTCATAATTATGTTATGTTTTAAAGTTTAATACTAGGAGCATCAAATAAATTCATAATAGCTCACATAAAACGTCAACTTTTTGTTTATTGACTTATTATAACTATAGAGACAGGTAAAATTTAAAGATATGATCAACTTCACAGTACAATAAAAAAATAATTATAAGAGAGAAAGTTCTTCCATTTTCTGAATAAATGCCTTACTTTATCCTCTTTCCATTGGTATACAACATGTTATAAAATAGTAAATAGTTTTTCTACAAAACATGTGTAATACATAATTCGAAGTAGGGATGACACGTATATACCGGCACAGGTTTATATACTCAGTATAAGCTTGCCAGTATACACACCCAGTATGTATAACTGAAACCCGGTCTGTACCCGATCGGTACAAATTCTTGTCGAACGCCCGAACTAAACTCGACCGTATTCATATGAACATAATCTATAGTATTCCTTGACATACAGTACGGTACAGGCGGCCATACGGGGTCTGACGTCATACCTGTACCGAACGCCCGACCCGAACTAAACCGTATTCATATGGCAATAGAGTATAATCTATAGTATTCCATAACGTACCGTACGATACGGGCCTCCTCGGAGCGGGTATGACGTCATACCTGTTCCGAACCAAACCCGACCGTATGAGTATAATCTATGGTATTGATGACGAACCGTGCAGTACAGGTCTACGCAGAGCGGGTCTGACGTCAGTACTTGTATCGTACATTCGTACCTAGAAAGAACGATCGCATTGAAATTTGTTTACATTTAATTTTATATTCTTTAATAAATTATTTGGTGATGCAAATTTCTTCTTTGTTTATATTCTTATTAGGAAGTTAATAATTGTAATATTTATTTTAAATTAATTGTTATTTTTTTATTTTACAAGAGTAGGTACCTAGTTGTTTTGAATGACTTCTCTTTGTTTTTTTATTGGAAAAGGGTTCTTTGAGCTATTACAGATAGACGAGGTTTTAGAGTAGGTACAGTCACGAGCATAAATATATTACTATGGGCAGGTTGGCAATAACATCTGACATTTCAATGAGTTCAATAATATCTCTCTGCACGAACGCAGCATAAACATCTGATCACTCATTGGCAACATATAATTCTGACAGGCCACAAAGCAAAAATATGTGACGCGCCACTTTTCTCAAAAATATCTGTCATGTCGTCTCGTGCAAATATATCTGACATTTGATAGTTTCTGTATTTCTGCAATAATTGGTGTGTTTTCCCAGTAGCGTGCATTAATATCTGACTTCAATATGGCGGCATAAATATCAACTACCTTTCTGTTATTTAAATTTATTTGATATAATTTGAGTATTTCCATAAAAATAGTTGGTTTATATTATATTTATTTATTTTAATAATTAAAATGAATATTATTCCCATTTATTTATTTATTTCAAATAAATATTTTTTCATGATTTGAATGTATGTAGTAGTGGTAATAACATCTTTATTCTAACATAATATGTATATTTTATTTGTATAAAGTATAATAATAACAATATATTAAATAATAAAAATAATAACAGGGAAATAATAAAAATAGTAATTATACCTTCACTGTTTTTATCCATAAGACATTAATATTTCGATACTATTATTATTCGTAAATAACATAACGACATTATTTATTTGTTATTGGTCCTATTTAATATTCTTTCTGTTATACATTGGTCCTACTTTTATGTTATTAGTCTAAAACCTTCTTTGTTAAATGGACTATTTATGCATAAAAATGATTGGAGACCCCTCACACGGTGGACCGACGACTTGGTTAAAGAGGCGGGAAACCGATGGATGAGGGAGGCACAGGATCACGCAAGGAGATATTTGGAGGAGGCCTATCTTCAGCAGTGGACGTAAATTGGCTAATGAAATCTTTTAATATAAATGGAACCAGTAATATTTTTGATAACAAGCCGTGATACTGACTGTCGTAGAGACTGTTATTCCATGACCACTTTTAGGTTAGTAGTAGGTAAACTAATGGCCACCATACACTTAAGTCTGAAGCCTCCCTAAATGGTTTCTACTTGTTTCTTGTTGGGGATTTAGTCGAACATCCAGTGCACACATGTAATCAGAATAACAAAGTAATTAATTAATTTCGTAATTCGTTGCATCTGTTATTCTGACTTGGTTCATATCAAGGTATCTGCTGCAGGATAACAGTTTAATACACAACTCTCACACAGTCCGTAAAAGGTTTCATGCAAGAACTCATACGCTAAAACTCATAGATTTTCCGCCCAGGATCACGGACTTAATCCTATAAAAAAATTGCGGGGTTTAATGTTCAGCTATGAGATCAATCTAAGGTTCAAACCACAACACAAGGTAAAAACGGTCCCTACGACAATTAGTCTCACGGCTTGTTATTAAACAAATTACTGGTTCCATTTATATCAAAAGATTCCAATCCAATCCATTAGCTAATGGACGTCTGCTGGACATAGGCTCTCTCCAAATATCTCCTTGCGTGATCCTGTAACTCACTCATCTATCGGTTTCCCGCCTCCTTAACCAAGTCGTCGGTCCACAGTGTGAGCGGTCTCCAATAATTGTTATGCATAAAAGTCCATTTAACAAAGAAGGTTTTAGACTAATAACATAAAAGTAGGACCAACGTATAATAGAAGGAATAATAAATAGGAGCAATAACAAATATAAAAATATATCGTTATGTTATTTACGAATAATAATAGTATCCAAATATTAATGTTTTATGTATGAAAACAGTGAAGATATAATTACGTCCCTGTTATTATTATTTATATATTGTTATAATTATACTTTATACAATTAAAATATACTTATTATTTTAGAATATATGTATTATTACCACTTCAAATCAAATCATGAAAAAATATTTGTTTAAAATAAATAAATGGGAATAATATTCATTTTAATTATTAAAATAAATAAATATAATATAAACCAACTATTTTTATGTAAATACTCAAATTATATCAAATAAATTTAAATTACAGAAAGGTATTTGATATTTATGCCGCCATATTGAAGTCAGATATTAATGCACTCTACTGGAAGAACACACCAATTCTTGCAGAAATACAGAAACTATCAAATGTCAGATATATTTGCACGAGACGACATGTCAGATATTTTTGAGAAAAGTGGCGCGTCACATATTTTTGCTTTGTGGCCTGTCAGAATTATATGTTGCCAATGAGTGATCAGATGTTTATGCTGCGTTCGTGCAGAGAGATATTATTGAACTCATTGAAATGTCAGATGTTATTGCCGACCTGCCCATAGTAATATATTTATGCTCGTGACTGTACCTATGTATAAAATGTTTCATGTAAGTACCTAAGTAATATTGGTTTTACAACCTTTTTTTATTATTTATAAGCATTTAGTTGACGCGGCGCAGTTGTTCGATCGTGTTTGTAAACTCAAAGCCCCTGTCTGAAAATACCTATAGGTATGATTATACTGGGTTTTGGCACGGAGTATACAGCCATACCCATACCTGTGAGCCCGGGTATGCAATGTTGCAGGTATATCTCATCGCTAAAATTCGAAGTAAAGAAAACACGTTTGATGAATAAGCAAAGGTAAATTTACTAGCTATAATTGATTCATTCTAGCGTACTTACCTAGTTACTTTAGCTTTTTTTGTCACTGCAGTGGGTCTAGCTTATCACATTTGAGTTAATTTTAATATATAATAAAAGAAAAAAAAAATTCATCAAATTTACTATAGCGTCAATAATTACGATTAATGTTAGGCATCAAACGTGTTTTCTTTACTTCGAATTATGTATTACACATGTTTTGTAGAAAAACTATTTACTATTTTATAATATGTTGTATACCAATGGAAAGAGGATAAAGTAAGGCATTTATTCAGAAAATGGAAGAACTTTATCTCTTTTATTTATTTTTTTATTGTACTGTGAAGTTGATCATATCTTTAAATTTTACCTGTCTCTATAGTTATAATAAGTCAATAAACAAAAAGTTGACGTTTTAGGTGAGCTATTATGAATTTATTTCATGCTCCTAGTATTAAACTTTAAAACAAAACATAATTATGAGGACTCACGGAAGAATTTTTTTTTTAAATTTAAGTGTTCATGGTAAATATTGGGTTTTTCTTTTAAAAATAGCTTAACATCGATATCTAAAATATGTTGAGGTTAAAACCGGCTAGGTGAGTGAGGAAAGGCGGGTAATGACCTCTTCTATCAGCTATGTCAATTTGGCAAACGATGTACCAAACACCCTGTATATAAAAGAACTAGCAAACACGGCGCACTCCGTTTCGCCACCATATCATTATGGCTTCGTTTTATGTAACATATCGTTTGGTGATTAAAAGATGATTTTTCTTTGCTATAAACCTCACGGAGCCCGAGACCTTTCTAACGAATGCAAAACCGTGGAAATCGGTTTATGCGTTCTAGAGTTATAGCGTCAGGAAGAAAAACCCGACTTATTTTTATATAGTAGATTCATTTCCATCTACATAAGAAAAACAGATGTACGTAGTGCAAAACATTTCCCGGGTCGATTTCATAATTCCTTAACGTTTCAAACACTAAGAGCAGAAAGGTTTGAAGAGCTCTCCACACAAGTGTTACTCGACTCTAAAACGCCAAGAAAGCTTTTAAACAGCATACACCTAGTATTTATGGATGTTTGGATGTTTAAAACATCCATTTAATGGCTTCAGAGTACAGCTGTATGGATAAACTTTTTGATGGATAATAAAGAAGACGTAGGAATGGTTTCTCAAGTCCGTTTCGCAATAAATTTTAAAGTTTGTTTATGGTTTTCATTGTGAGTGCTACCGTTTATTAAAACAATATTACTTAGACTGGTGTGGGTTTATGCTGATTGTTTATGATTGCTTTGTTGAGGTTTTTAGTTCAATTCCAATCGAATTTCAATGAAGTCTATGTCTAGCTGTGGCCGTATGTCTGTTGGGTGATAAGATGATGATCGTCAAAATAGCCCTTTAATGTCCCACAGCAGGGGCGGGCCTCCTCCCGTAACGCAGAGATACATGGCCTACTAATACCACGCTGGCCAGACGGATTGGTATAGGGTTTAATTTCAAGTTTTCCCTCTTTTTTTTCGTAAAGATAGTATTCACGGAAAGTACGTTAGTCTGTTTTTACGACACCCGTGGGATGATATGGGGTGATGACATATTGTTCATACTCCGTCACTACACGGAGTGATGATACAACCGATAAAAAAACACGAACAGTATCGTTTATCATGGTCAGTAATAAACGTAAAAATAAACCCTTCCATTTTATTAGCAGACTACAAAACGAACGACACAATAAATGCGAATATCCGCCATTCCAAACGATGATACGTATAAGGAAAACTTTCCAAACGTCTATTATTCCCCAAATAAACAAAACTAAATAAAAAGCATGTCTGAATTTCTGTAGAAGAGGGAAATATAACACTTAAACCCTCGGAGAGTCAGCATAGCATTTGAAATTTAGACGAATGCGGCAAATGGGGGTCGCAGTGGAAACACACGGTTCTATTTATTTGAACTTGTTAGCATAAACTTGTGTTTACGCTGTTTCGTCACCTTATTTCTTACATAAGGGTCGACTGTAGCGTATTCTAATGCATTTCTATTGCCTAATCAGATAAGAGACTCCCTGTCAGTCAATCTAGCTTATTCATGAAAGCTCAGATATGTTATAATAATAATAATAAGACCCCCACACTAGCGTCTTTCGAGCGTCAGCACCGCGCAAGCCTGGCATTCGGCAGCCGACATGGCGACATCGGGTAAACGTTGCGCGGACGCTAGGATGAGGACGACGGCGACGCTTTAAAGACGCTAGTGTGGGGAAAAGTGTTGAAATATTTATTATAACATTTCTGAGCTTTCATGAATAAGCTAGATTGACTTATTCGTTATTTGCTACCCACCGCCACTTAATAGAACATACGACACATAAAGACGACCTGGCTACGGTAACGGGAAATCGATGGATGAGCTAAGCGAAGAAAGCGTAAAATGGATAGTTTAGATTCTTAAAATTCTGTCTATCTTCAGTCTATCAGTGGACATCAATTGACTGATATAATGACGATTGTGGTGATTCAAGTAAAGGAAATTTTGTGTAAGTGTCAAGAATCTACTTGAAGTAGGTTTTTATTTTAAATGTATTTTTTACATTAGGTATTTTGTTTTTGCAAGGTTTATCTGGTGACTGATTAAAAATATATATAGCGCCACAAACCAACCTCATTCCATGGCAGTAGGTTAAAGTCAATAAAAGCTAACTATGTTCTATAGATTGTAATATTATCTCTACAATAACAACGAATTTAAACTTAACACAAAACCCTACGCTAATCCGATGGTTGGCCCCTATTCTTGGGTTATAATGCAAAGCTATGCCTTATTTAGTTTCCTTTAGAATACCAGACCAAAAATATTTCCCGAATATTTCCAAGTAATAAATCGTATTGATCAAAACCTACTACAGAAGTCAGTCAATTTATTAAAACGACAAAACGAACGAAATTTGAGTGCACTAAAGTCGAAATAATAAATAAGATTTGTGGAAAATCCGAGCGAATTTTTCAAAATACAATTATTTACCCGTATATTCGCAATCCACTAGAGTGCAATTTGTCCAAGCAAGCAAGTCGAGTACCCTTACGTTGAAACTAAACTAGTAGTTCCATCAAGCTTAAAAACTTTTTTTTGTAAACTTTTTTGTAAACTAGCCCAAAAGTACTTGGCTGATGAAAAATATTTTGCAGTGACCGTATCGTTGAAAGCACATTTTTATTTTTATTCATTAATGTGGCCTTGCCGTTTCCTTGGATGAAAATGTTCCTTATTTTCTACTGCATTTTTTAATTTAAGTACTTTAGAGACGTGGTTTTTATTTTGCTGGTAAGCTGCCTCGAATTAATTATGAAAATAGGTACTTATTATAAAAACTTAAATGGTTTATAGCACGTCCCGGAAGCATGTCGCATGTGTACGCTACGGTAGTAGTGTTTTGTTTAAGAACATCGAACAAATCAAAATAAATCAGGGAACATCATGACAAGTGGCGTTCTGTCGTCTCTGCCTACTACGGACGGGATAAGGCGTGAGTTTATGTATGTATGTATGTAACATCATGATGTCAGCCTAGAGAAGGCTATACCAAGTTTTATCCTTACATCTATAACCTTTTAACGTGGCAATGGTTACAAAGAAAGTGCGGACACACAAGCTACTATTATAATCGTATCACAAAAACTACAAAATAATAAATATTTTATCACCAAATAAATAAATGAACAAAGACTAAACAACATGGGTATATAAATAATGATTGAATAATAATTGAATAATAGTCATTATTTATTAATAGTTTTCATAGCAAAGTTATAATTGAATTAACTTCGATGATCGGTGTTAATAAATAATGAAGCATTACTTTGAATAAATTATGAAATATGAATTAGTACACTATCAATATACCTATCGCTAGTTTTGTGTCTGACCATGGATTTGAATCCAGAGAGATTGGTAGATAAGGTTTCAAGTTTTCTATCTTTTTTTTTTCGTAAAGTTAATCTGTTAACCCTCTCCTAATTTATGGCATTAGGGATAAGACTGGGTGGTGTATTTTTTTTATTGCGGCAGAAAAGCAAGCAGCGCACCTGGTGGCAAGTGGTACTGCCGTTCATCTACAATGTCGGAGCACAGCTAAGCCGCTGTCTGAGACTCTATATTGTTGATCCATGAGTGACCTCAAAGACAAACCTATGTGCCCCGTAACATATGCTCTAACACTCTCAGGCAGACTGGTCCATACCTCGAAAATAACCTATTATATATCTAACGGAATATTTAAGTAAAGATGAAGCAAATCACGGCTATAATAAATAAATAAATAAATAATAATAGATAGGCTATAAAGGAATTGTTGCCCATGGTGTTCCGTAGTTATTCCTATCACCATGGTAAAATGACGTGAAATACCTACGTAATAATGTCTATAATTGCACTCCAACAAGATTCGCACAAACGACGTTATGAAATAAACAGACTTTTTTTCCAATGAATTTCTTTCCAAAGACTTTTATAAACACTTTATTAACCTTTCTATTAATCAATTGACCGAGAAAGCCGTTTCAAAGCAATCGCGGCTCTACTTTCATTTCCTTTTCAATAAGTTCTTTGAAATTGAATAAAAGAAGTAAACGTAGTTGTTATTGGTTGATCAAAGATGAAGCCTTGCTAGGCTATAAGTGTACATACCATAAGCCCGTTTTACACATCGACAAGTACAGTAGCGAGTTAAGTAGTAAGTTGTTAATTAAGTTGATCTCCATCCTATTTTTTTGGCGAGTTAAGTTGGCGAGACGCGAGAGAGGGGGCTACTTCGTACACGCTACTGTACTTGTCGATGTGTAAATCGGGCTTATGGTATGTACACATATAGCCTAGGAAGGCTTCATCTAAAGTAAAGTATTGTAGAGTGTTACAACTTGAAATAATAAATAAACAAGTTAACCTTTATGTTTCCTTTTTATTTCTTTTTAACAACTCAATAGGTTACCTACAAGTGTAATATGGAATGTACTATAACTTGACTTCGATGCACAATACCGCGAAAAACTACGGAGCGACTAAGGAACTATATTATAATTAATTAATTAATATGTTTTGAATATGCTTAAGATAATAATCAAAACGCATAGTGAACAAAATAACTACTACTAACTCTATAGGCGCTTTAGTTACAGAATCATTCCTGTATCCACACTCTCCCCTTTGTACTGGTCATAATTATAAAAGTTGAGAATGTTTTAGTTTCTGTTATTGTTTTCTTTATTTTGCGTTCTATATGGCCTATGACACTCCCCAAAAAATGGACTATCCAAAACAGAAAGAATTTTTAAAATCGGTTCAGTAGATCCAGAGATTACCCTCTACAACGTCACAAACACACTAACTTTACCTCTATAGAATATTAGTATAGATTTAACTATTTGAATTGACAGGAACATGTCACATTAAACATTCTGACCGCCATGTCTGCATTGCCTGACACCCAGATATTGCTACCGCGGCAAGTTTAATTCGCTCGTTCGCTTCGTGTAAATATTGGTATTTCGGACATTGTATCTCTTTGTATGTTTCGATGTATTCTGTCTGACCTTTCGACAATATAAACTTTAGGTTATTCAACTAAAATCAAATGATTTTTTTATCATTCAATTTTAAAAAGTATATTTTGAAACTGTTACATTTAACCGTATACTTTAAAGTAATCATTTACTAATATTTTTTACTTTTCTTCTATACCTACTTGTACTACACAAGATGTCACTCTCTAATATTTTTTTCACTTATCTTTTCTTCTTTTCCATTCAGAGATTTTTTTTCCCGGTACTAGGTACACAAAACTAAGCCATTATACGCTTTTACATAAAGAGCACAATATATGTAAGTATACGCTAAACGTACCGATTTACGATAAAATTGTAACTCACTCAATCGAGAAACACCCTTGAACACCTACAGGGCGTTCAGTTCATCGCTCCCATACCTGTGACGTGTCAAAGATTCCTTGATCTATATATCATATTATATCATTGATTATTGGGTATCTAAATATTGAAACATTTACAGGGTCATTATTGGTGATATCTATACCTACTCATATTATAAAGAGGTAAAGTTTGTGACGTTATAGGGGGCAATCTCTGGATCTAATGAACCAATTTTAAAAATCTTTCTCTGTTGAATAGTCCATTTATCGGGGAGTGTCATAGGCTATATAGTATCACATATATCAGTATTAAAATATGTTTAAAAATGGGACGAGTTTTCTTCGCCGCCCAACGAAGTGGGCACGGGTCAGCTAGTCCATTTTAAAGGAAAAGTTTGTAGTACTCAAAGTCAATGGCATGTATGAAGATATGTATGAATCTAGTCGAAGCCACGAAGCGAAGTAGGTTTGTAAGGATTGTAGTACTTAGCTGCGTGTGGTGACGGAGTAAGAATACAATATGTCACCACCCCATCTTATCCCTACGACTAAGGGGCTATCCGTGAATATTATACTTAAGTAATAAAAAGAAAGAAAACTTGAAATTAAGCCCTATACCAATCCGTTTGGCCAGCGTGGTATTAGTAGGCCAAGTATCCCTCCGTCATGGAAGGAGGCCCGTCCCTGCAGTAGGACATTAATGGGCTGTTATAATGTAGTACTTAGCGCGCTGAATACCCTTTGCCTAAATCCATGAGAATAAAGACAGATTTTATACATGTATGTCTCAGGAAATTGAGTTAATGTGATATAAACCACATAAGACTTTATTGAAATGCCATGTAAATTTAACCATAGTTATGTCTATATTCCTCTTTCCTTTTACCAAAACTCCAATAAATATAGTCCTAATTCCATTTTCTAAATTCAAAACATCAATGCCGCCAAATTAACAACAATAATTGATAAATACCCGATCAGATACCAACATTCAGAACACAAACTCTATGTAGACAATAGTCCCAGTTTGTAATAGATACGTCGGACCCTCGCCGGTGTCCGGAAATTGGACTTACAGTGGCTTTGCCTTTGCCTCGTTCGTTGTAAAGAGTATGTGGCTTATCTTTGACCCGGTGAACTACGCGAATAGCTACTGAACATAGACTTCATGTTTTTATAAAAAGATGAAAGGGTTCTATTTTTATACTTTTTTATATGCGTTTAGACACTTTGGATTTTCTTGATGTTTTATTTTATGGTCACAAAGAAAAGTAAAAAAAACGTTTATTTCTATTTCACAAAAAAAACCTAATTGAAAACCCCACTACAAGAAAGTACCTTATATACCCTTATAAAATTACAAAACCCATAATTGACTGAACAATAAAAATCTAATCATTCATGACAATTATAGGTTACAAAGAAAACAATACACAACTACTCGATTACAGTGTTACCAGTTAATTATCGAGTAATTTAGAGTGGCAATAATAGTCACAAATTACTCATATTAATGTAGAAAAAAGTTTTTATGTATAAATCACACTTAGACTCGCGTGACTTTTCATTACATCATAAGGTAACAATTTTCATAAAAGATATTTGAGACCTTATTTGAATAGATTTATGGATGAAAATGTAATATTTATTGAAGACAGACAATAGATAATGGTTTATTGCTTTTATAGTTTTAGTAAAATGCTGTTTTCTGAGTCTTTAAGTACTATGTACATTCGATGTGACGACCTCTGTGATTGTCTATGGCTGCAAAGGTTTTGGATTCGGTTCTCGCTGAGTGCAACTTTAAAAATGTTTTCCAAAAGTTGTACTTATATTCATTGCCAAAAACCTATTTACATAATCTAAAAAACTTTCATCTACAGGACCAACTTGCGAGTGTACCAAAAAATACTTTGTTCAAGTCATTACTGACTTCTGAAGTAACAAACATTAAAATATAAAAAAAATGATCTCCTCTTTTTGGAGATGGAATCCATTGTCATCCTTTACAAAGGGCACTTTTCTAAAACATCTACAAGAAGCTTTATAATAAATTTTACAAGGAAACTGTATCAAAGTGTTTCAAAGTAAATTTATATTCCGATCGCGTTCTTAGTATTTCACCTTAATTACTGCGCGCCCAGCTGAGAGCTTAGCGTGATGATTTATATCTAAGAACGACCATAAATACCCTATTAATTAACTAGTAAATTGAAGCATTAAAAAGATATAATATCCATTCATTTGGATACTGTAACGATGGGAGGTTGTGGTTTAGAAAACGGCAGAAGGGTGAGTAAAGAGGTTCTCTTAAGTCTAGGGGATATTTCCAGTACAAACTTCCCCCTTAAAGGTAAATTATTATTATTATTTACTTAAGTTAGATACTCCGTGTGGTAACGGAGTAAGAATACAAGATGTCACCACCCCATCTCATCCCATGAGTGTCGTAGAAACCGACTAAGGGACTATCTGTGAATGTTACCTTTACATAGCAAGAAGGAAAACTTGAAATTAAACCCTATACCGATCCGTCTGGCCAGCGTGGTATTAGTAGGCCAAGTATCCCTCCGTCACGGGAGGAGGCCCGTCCCTGCAGTGGGACATTAATGGGCTGTTATGATGAAGTTAGATACTAATACTTTTAAATTTTATTGTGAAAATATCTGCTAAGCTGTCGCTTCCTTTGGAAATAAAGAAGAATGTGGGTAAGGAACTCATCCACGGACGCGGGACGCCATTATTGTAAAACAGTATTTCACGCCGAACCATCGCCTACAATTCTACAAGGCTCAGGTTCGGCCACATATGGAATACTGTTCCCATCTCTGGGCTGGAGCATCCCAGTATCAACTCCTTCCATTTGACCGCATACAACGAAGAGCGGCTCGAATTGTTGACGATCAGGTGCTCTCTAGTCAGCTCGATTCTTTGGCTTTGCGGAGAGATGTAGGGTCTCTTTGCATTCTCTACCGCATTTATCAAAAAATACATAATAATTTTATAAATATTTTTTTTATGGGTCAATTAAATTTACAATGAAGCTAAAGTCATAATAATATTGTAATAGATTTTAATCAATACTTATAATCTTGATTTCCTTGCATAACACGAAGAAAATATATTTTTAACCATTTACCATCTAAGCACTTAATCCAGACTGCAGCGGTTTATAGTCAACTTAATTAAACTTAAAATACTTTATAGCCAACCTTACATCATAGCCCAATAATCTAAGCTACGTATAACCTACTTAGACGAGGTCATTCTTAAACTTTATAGCGTATAATAGAGTATGCTCTATTTGGGCTTATCTGCATTGGTGTCGTGTCAAATGAAAAGGTCAGGAAGGTAAAATGATGCATTGAGGGCTTTGCGGATTTCTATATTTCTATGCTTTCATCATAACAGTCTATTAATGTCCCACTGCAGGAACGGGCCTCTTCCAGTGACGGACGGATACTTGGCCTACTAATACCACGCTGTCCAAACGGATTGGTATAGGGTTTAATTTCATGTTTTCCTTTCTTTTTATTACGTAAAGACAATATTCACGGATAGTCCCTTAGTCGGTTCTTACAACACCCATGGGATGAGATGGGGTGGTGACACAATGTATTCTTACTCCGTCACCGCACGGAGAATTGTAATATTTGTGATTAATGTGTGTATGTTTGTAAAGATTTCTGTCTTTCTACTCCACACAATATTATAGACTTAGTATTATGCATTCACAATAATTTTTCTTAGTACTGTCACACAAGTACAACTCGGTCTGTATGTTCGGGGATCACAGCTCGTCTCAATCATGACGCCCCACGTCCGGGACCAAGTGACATCTTTATGACTCGCTATGTTATGACGATTGTCACAAGTACAAACAACTACACAAATAATAAAGTTTTAGATGTATTATTTAAGCAGCAATCGCTACTGTGTAAAGAAGATAGAAAGGTAGAGATTTAGTTAAGTTCTTTTACCATCAAAACAGTCCATTTATATTAAATAATAATAATAATAAAGGATTGGTATAGGATTTAGTTTCAAGTTTTCATTATTTTTACTTCGTAAAGATAATATTTACGGTTAGTCCCTTAGTCGGTTTTTACGATACCCATGGGATGAGATGGGGTGGTTACACATTGTATTCTTACTTCGTCACCACGCGGAGAACAATTCTTCTACATTTGGTATAAATAATTGTGGACTATAAGAAGTCGTATGCGGTTTCTTTAGCTTATGTGGTTACTCTCACCATGGCCTTAAAAACAAGTTATACCCACAGATATCTGAATAAAGGAGATGTGCCCTAAATGTCATTTTGTATGGAAACCTAATGTCGCCAGTTTTATTAACACACACAGCTATAGAATATACGAATAGACTACTGTTCTCAGTTACATCTAGATTATCAATGAACGCAATACTCTGTCTCGTTTTTCCTTGAAATATCTCCCTTACACGGTGTCACAGCGAACCAATCAGCGCTACTACATTTAAACAAATAAAACAAACTTCAAAAAATTTAGATAGAAGAACTACTACAATTTAAAACTACTACATTCAAATAAATTACATTTATGCTAGGCGTTGACCTTATCGATAAATAATTAATAAAACTTATCGATAGACAAGACATACTTACTTATATTTTATTAAAAATTAACTTATCATATAAATAATAATTGCTTTTATATAAATATGTATAATATAATAATATATAATTGTACAATACTTTTGTAAAATAATATTCACGACAGTGTGTGTAAGAACGTACATGTCGTGAAACAAATTAATCCGAGAACTGATGTCGTAATATCGCAGATTGAAGGAACTCAAGCGTCATACTTCTTTTGCGTCCTTATTGTCGCAGCAGTTTGTTACATTTTGACTGTTGTCATACAAAATTAAGGCTCTGTGAGGGAGAGCTAGCGATAATTTATAATTTAGCGTGTACAGTTCATTTATTCAAGCATGTGCATGCGCATGCCAAAATGCACGAGCAATATTGCGCCTAGATAAGATTAAAACAATAGCATGAATATAGGGATTGATAGATGAACATTTAGACTGATTTAAAGCAAATCTGATAAAACCAGTTAAAATCATGTGTGTGCTAATAAATGGATGAGCGTTTAAAAAAAACTTTTAAAACCACTGTAATCAACATTTTAAACCTTTATGTTCTAGAGTACTTACTCCACCTTTGATTTAGGATATTATTTCAACATTGTAATACTTATATTGAAATCACATAATAATTTATCATTAAAAAAATTTTTTTTTACTAATCTTATAAATCTTTTACAATTTAAAATTCCTACAATACACGACTTTTTATCGAAAACGATAGATAGTCGTAGTCATGAACGGGTCGTCACTATCGTTTGGTTGTTAGAGCGATCACGGTTAGCAACCACTTGTCATACGTAATATCGTTGAGCGCGTAGTTCATTGCTTCATATATTCATTGAATGACTAGTTTAGACAACATTAGAGAATCAATGTATATGTTACAAAAATATTATAGTACTTAATTGTCCGAACATGAAAATAACATAGTGAGGACATCGAAGATTATTTTTTCATGATTTTAGGGGTAAATACAATAAAATACATGTACTAATATATGGTAAGTGATTCCATTATTAATAAAGTTTTTTTTATTGCTCTTATTTTTACAGACAACCACTGAAGAACTCGGCATTTTATATGTTATCCCGGTCGTTGTCAAAACACAGCTAAACCTAGGTGACAGCCATTTTTAGCTATATAATCGTTCTAATCATATTGCGTTTTGACGAAAACCCCGTCATACCACTTCTCCTTTTATTTAGATTTCTGTGAGTTATACCTAATAATAAATTATACACTTGCACATTCACACAACGCCATCAAATCAAAAAAGCAGAGCTTGCATAATGGGTACTAGTCAACTGATATAAGTTGTTCATAATAAGGTTATTGTTCTTTTGTTGGCATTAAACATTCGTTTATTTAGACTTCTTTGAAAAGTTAAAGTGCGGCATTAGGGTCCTAGCACATAATATAACTTAACGTAAACGGATCGGCACCATCTCGCCTTTTTCCTCGGTGTCAAACGCCAAAAATACGATTACGTTACGATTCCAATTAGTGTGCGTTGCAGTAAGGAGTTTCATACAAATAATACTGAACGGCTCGAGTTGATACGGTGCTGATCCGTTTACGTTACGTTATATGTGCTACGCCCCTATACGACTGACTTGGATGAGGTAGCAAGCTTTAATTCTAAATAGGACATTTATTAACCTTAGTACTTTTCAATTTAAGTTCTTTATGTCAAATAAGCTGACAATCTCAGACTCAGGGCAGGTCATCCTAAAGGGGAATTCAAAAAAAAAAAAAAAATCTCTACACTAGCTTCGTACAGCTACGGATAGTCACCAATAACATTCATACAGTAGCAAAGGTAATAAAATATTAAAGAGTTGTGTGTGCGAGTGTACAAACAAGTGTTGAAGTAGGACAAATAAATCATTCGTAGATATATCATAAAGGGGGGAAATGTTGTGTACAAAACTGTTTGCTTGGGTACATTATTTGATAGTTATTTTGTGGGACAATATTGTAGGTAAGTATTGGTTTATTAATAATGTTTTTTTAATAATGTATAGGGTTAATTACACAACTGTTTTTGGTTAAAGGATACTACAGGACATTTTCAGATTTATTTATACGTTTTCTTTTTATGTTTTTTTACAAAAAAGTGCTTATGTATGTATCTTTTATGAGGTATTGGCATACGGAAGCCACGGATCGAGAGAAGTATAAGTCTGAAGGAGAGGCCTTTGCCCTGCAGTGGGACAGTACAGGCAAATAATAATAATAATAGTGGTGGGTCTACTTTTTTTATATTTTGAAATGTGTTTATTTTTATATTTATATTTAAAAATGTGATGTATTGAGAATTAATGGAAATAAAGAGCATAATAATAGTACATACAAGCTTAATTTAGGATTGGAAAGTGTTGTGTGAATGGTTAAGGAGTAATATTGTTATCACATTATACAACAAATTAAATCAGTTTATTTTAATGAAAACTTAAAACTAATGAATAACTTTCTTATTAAATTAACTAAGTAGTTTTAAGACAGAGTAGAACAAAGATATACAGTTTTTCTATCACAACTCATCCCATGAGTAATATAATAGCTGACTAAGAAAAACCATTACAGAAACAAAACTCTACTTGACGACCTCTGTGGCGTAGTGGTTATATACCTGTCTGCTACGCAGAGGTCTCGGGTTTGATTTCCGTTTAATGCAAATCTTTGTGTGCATGAACATGATTGTTTGCATTGGTCTGGGTGTTCTCTATGTAGAATTTGTATGTATTTCAAAAAAAAAAGTATCTAAGTATGTTTATCCGTTGTCTTGTATCCATAGTACAAACTGTGCTTAGTTTGGGACTAGATATAGATATCGTATAAAAAAATAAACCAAACCAAATCCAAAGTCCCTCTACGTTTTTAAAAAACCAAGTTTTGTAAACCACATAAAGTAATGTAACACCCTGTACACGTACGTATAAGTAAAAGCAACAACATACTGTATAAGGTGGAACGTGTTTCCTACAAATTGGGCTCATTACCACATCCATCACTCGTCCAAAATTTCACGCTTAGGTAGAAATATATTAACGATGTAACGCCTTCTGAAACGAGTTGTAAAGTTCATTGACTTTATAGTAAATACCTACTATTTTTTTTATGTAGATAAATATTCCACACACATTTACACAACGCCATCTAGTCCCAAACTAAGCAAAGCAGGTAGGTAAGGGTCGTATACCTGGCGCTTAGTACCTAGTCTTTGCATACCCGCAAAGGAATAAAGCATGTTTTTATGTATGCATTTTATTATTAAAATTTATTAAAAGCCCAGCGCGTTATTATCAGTGTGGTAACGGAGAAAGAATACAATATGTCACCACCCCATCTCATCCCATGGGTGTCGTAAAAACCGACTAAGGGACTAACCGTAAATATTTATCTTTACGAAATAAAAAGAAGGAAAACTTGAAATTAAGCCCTATGCCAATCCGTCTGGCCAACGTGGTATTAGTAGGCCAAGTATCCCTCCGTCACGGGAGGAGGCTCGTCCCTGCAGTGGGCATTAATGGGCTGTTATGATGATGATGATGATGACCCTTTCGTTCGCCTTAACGTTTCCAGTCTATTTGGCTTCACATAACATTTTATTGAATATTTCTATAATTGCATAATTATAACCTATAAACATCAACCACTACCTTTGCTACTGTAATTTACAAACGTGCAATCTATGTCAAAATCATTTCAATCAGACCAAGACCGAGATATAATAATATCTCGTATTTATTAACGATGGATATAACCCAATCCTATCAACTATCGAATTGTCACGAACTTTTCAAATCAAACTTGTAACTACTGTTGACAAATAATACACACTCATATTGCGTCATAGCGATGCCTGCGTATTCTTGTGTACAGTCAACAGCAAAATGTTGTAACCGATCATTATTTATAACATCCGTGCACGAGGTTCGATCCCATACATCGCGGTTTTAAATCCAATTCAGGACAATGATTTGTTTGATCGTTCGTTTCATCCCTTATCATCCCACTGCTGGGCAAATGCCAATGATATGTGATTCTTACAAAATAATTATCACACGCAAGACTATTGTTGTTTTTTTGTATATTTTAAATTGATGTTTGTAAAGTTCCCGCTATACAAGACCTGAACCCTAATGCGGGAGTTTTGGACTGGATGGATTTAAGGAGTAAATTACATTAGAATCGAAATGAGAACCTTCTCTTTTGTTTGAAGTCGGTTAAAAAAGGTCCTGGTTAAAATCGTTGTTACTTCCTGAAGCCCAAACGTGTAACATAATATACTTAATGTATGTGTGTGGATGTAAAAAAAATATAGTTAATTGATATTATGTATTAGCTAGATCTTAAGTATTTGCATGCCCAAGTTGGACGAAACATTTAGATCAACCACTTTTGTACTACACCTTGTAATACCATGTTCTTGCAAATAAAGAAATTATGAATTATGAACATTTTGTTTAAAAAACAATCCGATTATTTTTGTTTATAAATTAATTACGCTTGAACCACTTAACTATGTTGCGCACTGTACTAACGCGACGCGACAAATAAAACTTGAATTTTTTAAACTTTTTCAATGTTACAGTGTAAAAGTTTGTTTAGAAAAGAATATTAAAATACCTGTATGAATTTAAAACGACTCAGATCAATAACTATTTAAACAGTTATAATCTTGTTAAAGGGAACCTATATGAAATGTCTAGCAAATTGGAGAATTTGAACAATATTACTATCTGGTAATTTCTATACGGAACATATTAAATATCAAACTACGTTATCTTTGTTCAATATTAAAAGAATACAAGCTACTAAATAGACTTCATTCATTGTATTTCTAGCTAACTTCATGAAAAACTAACTCAGACACAATTCAAGGTAAAAATCTGTTTAACATTATTATTCTGGCAACACTAGCACCTACATTATATAAACATACTCATCAATATTAGAACCGCGCCCGTTTGCACAAGTAAAAAGCTGTTTCCGATTATTTAAGTATATCGAATAGAACAAGAAAAAACTAAAAGAAGTATGGCATTAAACACCGTTGGTTTTATCACTGTCCTGTATTTGCTGTTACCATAAGGATCAACATGGTCATATCGCCGATTCTTTACAAGAAAAATGGAATGGTTAACAGAATACGCATAGTAGGTAGGTATATAGGAACTACTACTTACTTAACTTTAGGACTTCATCATAATATTAATGTCCCCATTAATGTCCCAGGGACGGGCCTCCTCCCGTGACGGAGGGATACTTGGCCTACTAATACCACGCTGCCCAGACGGATTGGTATAGGGTTTTAATTTCAAGTTTCCCTTCTTTTTATTTCGTATATTTATTATTCACGGATAGTTCTTACTCGGTTTTTACGACACCCACGGGATGAGAAGGGGTGTTGACATATTGTATTTTTACTCCGTCACCACATGGAGACTCCTATTATTTATAAGCTACCAAATTGAGTTTGGTTTCAAAGTGTAAACAACGCCTGTTCGTATATTAGAGCTACATGACACGTGCACAAACAGTACTGTTCACGTGAACACTGTTTCTAATTAAACCTCCGTCCAACGCATCTATTCCGATACACGTGTACGATAGCACTAATAATATTTTATTTATTCCAAAATTTCCAATACATTGGTTGAGACGTATGTTATGGAAATGTAAATAAACTAAACATTTTAGGAAATATAACTATTTATTCTATTAGTCAATATGTCACCACCCCATCTCATCCCATGGGTGTCGTAAAAACAGACTAAGGGAATAACCGTAATTACTATCTTTACGAAATAAAAAGAAGGAAAACTTGAAATTAAACCCTATACCAATCCGTCTGGCCAGCGTGGTATTAGTAGGCCAAGTAACCCTCCGTCACGGGAGGAGGCCCGTCCCTCCAGTGGGACATTAATGGGCTGTTATGATGATTCTATTAGTTAGGGGAGTCAATTGTTCAACCCTGAATTTACTTATCATCATTTATGGTAAGAACGATGAACGACAAGGTTTGGTTAGTTATTTATGACACACGGACTGGGACAAAAATCAAGGTAAAATATCTATTCCCATTAAAATGCCAGCAAATTATCTAGTTTTATTGATTTATTTCGATAAATAACAACTAACCTATCTAAAGAACAAAATTAAATATCTTATTTTTAAAGCAGAGCATTGAACAACAATTTACCAAAACTCAAAAGTAAGCCTTCCCTCCATCACAGAAGAGGAACTTTTTCTTATCAATGCAGACTGTTAAATGCTTATTTGATAAAAGTTATTATAACTTATATTTCAGTTATTTAAAATAATCTAACATAAATATAATTTCGTATACCGAACATTAAATAAAAACTTACCCACGAATCGCAAATTAAATCAAATACACTAAAACTATTACTAAAATCACTATTCGATTAATCCGAACACTAATCTCGTTTAAAAAGTATCGGTAAAAATTGGTCAGTTCACATTCGTACTCGCTGGCAGACACAGTATGTACCGCACTGCGACGGTGCTGCGTCACAGTTGCGGTGAACCGGTACAACCCTAGTAGCGTCGCTTTTGAAATTAGAATTATATTATTCCAAATATGAATTTTTAAAAAGCGATGCGGTTCATGTTGCATTTTTTTTTAATGTTTGAAAGTGATTCGTTCTTATCTAGGTGATAATGATGTAGTTTGCGTTTGTTTTATTTTTTGCTTGATTTAAGTACCATTTTTACCTTTTTTTGGTTCATTTAACAATTAAAACAAATTTAATTGACCTGTTTACTAAAATTATGAAAAGTCTCGTACGTACCTACGTCGTATGGCAACATTGGACATTACAACATCCTTTTCTCTAACCTAAAGCTTCTATTGTACTTCTAGATACGATAACTTGATCATGTATTAGCATCATATTATTATCTTGTTACCACTGTCACGCTAAACTGTAAAAGGATGACACTTTACTCGATGATAGGCATCAGTCCGGAGGTGGTTCTTAGCTAGGTCCGGAACCCAAAGTAAGCGTTTTTTTTTTTTTCAAAAATATATGAAAATTTTGATATTTAGGATACAATGTATTAAGAAATACTAAGTAAAGAGACTAAAGCCTTACTTTAATAAATTATAAGGCATTACTTAACCTAATTTTATCATACTAATAGCTTTATTAACTTGTTATATCACGGTCACATCGTACACTAATATTTTACGTGGCAACACTGTTATAATGGCTGATTTATTTTATGTGTTGACGTTACATTTCACTAAGTTTTTAAGAAATTATTATAAGTTGTATTTTAACAAGCTTTTGTAAATTGTATAGACGTGTTGAACATGGATATTTAAATGTTAGGCAGTTACGTAACGTTTTAGTTTCAAACGTGTAGAGTTTATTTTCTAACAAATATTTGAACCTACTTTTTTACCAGACAAGATCTTTGAAAATGGTTAAATAGATGTTTAGAGAAAAACTATAAAAACAAGTGCATACAATACTTTGAAGCCAAAATATATCCAGAAGAAGGGTTTTCCGCTCGGATTCGTAGATTGCGCGATTTTTTCTCGGGACAATAAAATTTGTAATTTCTCTAGTCACTACTTTTCTTCCACCTAATCACAAGACTATTTGTCTTAATTACCTCCTATGCTTGTTGGACGAAAGCTAGTAAAAATGATCGTATACAATCTTTTTGCATCTCTCAACACTTGCAACAACTAGGTATATCAGTCGCCTTGCTTCAACCTCTAACGTAACGAGGTAAACCAATCATCGTTGCATGTAACCGATATACCAATTAGCTCTCTACTGATGGATATCTGATACTCTATGTGTTTTGCTTTAATGGGACAACAAAACCTACTAATATGATAAATGTGAAAGTTTGTGAGAATGGATGGATGTTTATTTATTGTTTTTTGAACTGTTTAACTTAGTATGTTAACTGAAGACTGTAAGAGTATAATGTCGAATAGTGTAAATTTAAACCTTTGTGGTTTCTATACACTATCGTGACCATAACGTTAATGACCGTAATGTTATTTTAATTTTTTTTAAATGATAATAAATAAAAAAATTACATTTTCACGCAAAAGCTACTGAAAGTGCAGTTTTGTACCTGCTTATTAAAGATAAGACTATCTTGTGTTAAAATGAATACTCTTTAAAAATCAACAAACTTCTACTAGATTTCAACGACTTTTACACTTTCATCATAATATTTTTTTGTAAATTATTATAATAAACAAACTACCTACTTTTACTATAACAATTGTAATTTTATATTACTGTTAAAATAGCACCGAATTTTAGATATTTTTTTCAAAAAACAGCCTATAAGTCACCCAGTATAATAATAAAGAAAAAAAACCGTCGCAGTCTTAATTCCAAATCGTAAATTTGATTCGACTAAAATGTTGATAAGAGTAAGCATCCTAAAACTAGGTCGTACGTATAATAAAGTTTATTATCACGTGGCAATCAGCTGGCAGACTTGCGTGGGTTGCCACCAAAATAAAAGCGGCGAGATCCGTGGGCGTACCGGGTTCAAGGTTTCAAGGTGTTGTCAGCGTGGGATGAATATTTACCCCTTCATTTACATACTACTAGTTACTATTTTATCTGAAACATTTTAGTCTTAGGAACTGCTTTGGAGTTACGGTTGCGGTTTCCGTCCACGAATTCGTAGGTTTGAGTTGTTAGTGCGATTCGCAAATAATTGTCGTGAGCTTACAAACGTGTCTATAATAAATGTTTGTAAGAGCACACGACATAAACCGCGTTTAGCTTTTTTAAATGACCAATATTAAACAGTAACTATATAAAACCAGTCTCCGTGTGGTGACGGAGTAAGAATACAATATCTCACCACCCCATCTCATCCCATGGGTGTCGTAAAAACCGACTGAGGGACTATACGTCAATATTATATTTACAAAATAAAAAGAAGGCAAACTTGAAATTAACCTTACCGACTCGTAGTCACACCAAGGTTGTCACAAAACCCTGTACCAATCCGTTTGGCCAGCGTGGCATTCGTAGGCCAAGTATCCCTCCGTCATGGGAGAAGGCCCGACGTCCCTGCAGTGGGACATTAATAGGCTGTTATGATGATGATGATAATACCAGCTAATGGTCTACAGCAAGAGGCAGTCTAGATCGGTACCTCCTTAATCTACCTTCAAGCATTAGAGTATAAAACTTGTACTGTGTTTAGGTCGAAGCTTATGAGATTGAACAACTTCTGTCTAGGTATGCGTCGGCTTGGTTAAGCTCTGCCACCGTAAAGCAATAAAAGTATGTACAGTATGGGGACATTGATAATGTGATTGGCTTTTAAAGAAAGACAGCAAATCAATGAGTAAGAAAAGTACACAGTAGTCCGATTACCGAAAATAGCTGAATAATTTTGCATAAGTTTTGAAAATTACCACATTAAAATGTATCTTATGGCGTTCGGCATAAGGTTGAAATTATAAAAGATTGAATCCCTACTTACTTCTATTTGACATTGTATGTTTCATCATGTCTTACTAAGTGTCACAGGTGACGGAAACATTGCACTTCGATAAAAAGTCATTGCAGTGCAACAAAATATAGCACTTATTGTTAACGTTATAAAATATAATTTCAAAATCATCAATAAATTATAATCTCACGTACTCGCTTCCTCATTGTTGTCTGTCTTTCTTTAAAAACCAATCATAATAATAATAATATTATCAATGTCCTCATACTGTAATTTATTAAAATCTAAGTTGACATGTAGCGTCGTAGCACATATAACGTAACGTTAACGGAACGTCACCGTATCAACTCGAGCCGTTCAGTATTCTTTGTATGAAACTCCTTACTGCAACGCACACTAATCGGATACGTAACGTAATCGGATTTTTGACGTTTGACACCGAGCAAAAAGGCGAGGCGATGCCGATCCGTTTACGTTACGTTATATGTGCTATGACCCTTACACACAAGTGTTACGTTTATGTGCATGCACATGGCCATTTCCTATGTATAGTACGTAATGTATGTATATTAGTTGTCTAGCCAACTAATAAACTACACAAGATAAGTGATACTAGTACCAATAGTACAAGTTCTGCTTAGTTTCTGAATAGATAGCATTGTGTGAATGTGTGTAAAAAATATACATTACTAAAACATTCGAAATTCAATTTCAAAAATGTTTTATCTATACTTACTAATATTTGTATTATGAAGAGGTAAAGTTTGTGAGTTTGTGACGGGTAATCGCTGGATCTACTAAACCGATTTTAAAAATTCTTTCTGTGTTGAATAGTGCATACATCGGGGAGTATGTGGGTGTTTCTTCGAAATTCGATTCTTTGTCTGATTATATGGGCAAATTTTTTTTTCACATTTTGGCTTATAAAACCTGTTTTTGTCAAAGATGATAACCTAATATACAATGTCTGAAAAAGGCACACTTTTTTATGAAATGGTTTTCGAGATAATTAACTTAAAATTTTTTGAGGTCATATAAATCAGAATTAGGAACAAAAATGAAATTCTAGTTATAAAAATCAGTCATTTATTTATTAAAATCACAGTTGATAATCACAATGATTATCACCACACCTAAATCTAGTTATTAGAAGCATTGACAACTTGACAATATCAATCATTATCCGTGCCGCCATATTAACAATATGTGTGAAATTCTGATTAATATAGTATTTTTACCGTATGAATCAGGTACATATAAATCAAAATTTTGCCTTTTAACATCGGTTAATCACTACACGTATACAATTAAGGATTGCTATTTATACATAGGCTTTTAGTCCCCAATTGAATTATATTTCCAACAGATTTAAGTTTGAAAACCATTTAAGTTAATTATAACAGCCAACATAGTAATCAGAAACACAGGTGAACCAAAGTAATATGAATCAGATATTTACATTTATAACTCCGCAACAACACGAACCAGCCGCATGTAACGTCGTGACCACGTCAGCAGAGTCCCTGGCTACCACCAGCACTAGAAGGGATCTCCTGATGTTTCGTACTTAGCTAGGTACGTTCGAGTAAAGCGCGCGAATATGAATCAGACTTTTGTGCCGGACACTCACAATTTATTTTTTTATTAAAAAACTATCGCAAATATTAGTACCATTTTTTTTGTGTAAAGAAACAACTAATATTCTATCGTAATATTTATAACGCACATCGATTCGTTAATAAGAAAAAATGTTACTGTTACTAACGTTCAAGAAACTGGGGTACGGACACACCATATTAATCAGAAGAACGCTTTTTAATATTTTTTTTTAAATATATAAAAAACTATTATTAAAAAACAATAACGTGTGCAAGATAGGTAACTGTCTATACTATGTTTAAAAAATAATTGCAGTTTGGTTGGTCTGTTAGTTACAAAGAAAAATCTCCAGACATCGAAAATGTTGGGCTCGAAGAATCACCCATGTCATAGGCTATATAGTATCACGCTATCACTAATAGGAGTGGAGTAGTAATTAAATATGTTAAAAAAAGGGACGCGTTTTTTTCGCCGACCAACGAAGTGGGCACAGGTCAGCTAGTTCAATATAATTATGTAGTATTCGGACCGTGTTCTGTGGCGCGTGTTGGGAGAGGCCTATGTCAGCCAGCAGCCAGCAGTGGACTGCGATAGGCTAGTTGATTGATTGATTGGATTTAGTATTAAGTACATTGTTATATAGCTTATTGACGTCAACTAAGGGTCAATTCATACTACAGCAGAGTCGAAGCGCATCGAAGCGTCAAGCCAAAACTGAACATATCAAATTCAACCTTAACTCCACAGTGTAACACACACATTACTTCTGAGATTTAAAAAAGTCGCGCGCATTCTTTCGAATTCGCGCGTCTGCGCTTGACAAACGCTGATTGGCGCGCGCAATCTCAAAAATAATGTGTGCGTTATACTGTGGAGTTAGGGTTGAATTTGATATGTTCAGTTTTGGATTGACGCTTCGATGCGCTTCGACTCTGCTGTAGTATGAATTGACCCTAATACTATTTACCCTAAGTTTGCAAACATTTCATAGTTTAGAAACCTTTACTACCGCTTCCAAAGCGCTTGCAGAGAAGAAGCGCCGTAACAAACTCTACTGCTGCATTTTCTAGACGTCAATTCATGTAGTAACATCATAGGTAACTGAAATAAGGTGCTGTAACAATTTGTACAACATAAATATTATATTTAACCATTAAAACCAGAATTATTAAAGGATACACATTATTATATTATGTACAACAAATAACTACGATTAAAATACAATACAAAACAACTTTAAATCCATTTAAACCAAGACTTGAGTCGAATCAACTCGTGCTGAAAAGAATACGGCCCACTACTCATCTGATAACAATGTAAATGACAAGTTCTCGCTTCTCTAAATGTTATATCAAATATGGTAAAGCAATTTCATGGTCGATTATACACGAAGTTATTATGTACCTGTCAGTTGCACGATAGATAATATTGTTATGATTTTATTTGTATTACGATTGTCATCATAACAGCACATTAATGTCCCACTGCAGGGATGGACCTCTTCTCGTGACGGAGGGATACTTGGCCTACTATTACCACGCTGGCCAGACGGATTGGTATAGGGATTAATTTCAAGTTTTCCTTCTTTTATTACGTAAAGATAATATTTATGGTTACTTCCTTAGTCGGTTTTTAGGACAGCCATGGGATGAGATGGGGTGATGACATATAGTATTCTTACTCCGTCACCACACGGCAGTATTAGCATATTAAACCTAAAATAAAGGCAACGAATGATAATCAAAAAGCAACAGAACTAAACTCTTTCGTCATCACCTAGCTGTCCAAATGCTTCACTAGGCTTTAAGGACCCGATATCATGATCAAGGAAACACATGTCTTGTGCTTAGTTTAAAACACAACGATACTCACACTCAACAAAAAAAAAACACAAAAAGCAAAGGACTAGCAAAAAAACAATCCACAATAATGTAGGTGTGTGTGAGGTATGGTGTAAGTTCACAAAATATGAGTGTTTGTCGGTGTCGTTATAATGTCAAACGTTGTTATTTGTGCAGAGTAAGGGTCGTAGCACATTTAGGCCCTGCGCAGACGACAGACTGTCCGTGACGCACTTTTTTAGTCTGTGAAAATAGAACCTATGCAATTATAAGCGGTAACGCACTGGACGCGCAAAAAGTCCGGCGCACAAAAGACTCAAACATATGCCATGTATGGCAGACTTTTTGTGCGCCGCAGACTCGATCGCACAAAAAGTGTGCTGTCTGCGCAGGGCCATAACGTAACGTAAACGGATCGGCACCGCCTCGCCTTTTTCCTCGGTGTTAAACGTCAAAAACCCGATTACATTATGATTCCGATTAGTGTGCGTTGCAGTGAGGAGTTTCATACAAATAATACTAAACGGCTCGAGTTGATACGGTGCCGATCCGTTTACGTTACGTTATGTGCTACGACCCTTACAAAGTATACGATTATTATGTTGTTGTCCTGCAAGCTTAGTACGTCTGCTAGACGAGATAGCGGGTTATACATAGTCAGCTTTTTGTTTAGGATTTTTTGCTTACTAGGTACTATATTTTGTTTTTACTTTGAGTTTTGCTGTGGTAAGTTATAGAGACAGTGTGAATTTTTTGTGTGGTGATAGGGGAATAATACATGGTCTCACAAACCAGGTCTTACAACTGGTCTCACAACCAATATTGCAGGAAGCCTTTTCTTACTATCGCACTTTGAAAAGCAGTGAATGATGTCATCTAAAGAGGTCTTTATAAACAAGTTTTATCCGCTCACACCTTGTAGTAAACACAACAGTCGTAATATGTCGTAACTCTTGTCCCCTACTAGTAAATCAAACAATAATCTACGCCATGTATTACTGTTTGAATTTCGGGGCTTGTCAAGGTTCCAAGAAGGCCAAGTACTTTCCGGTATTACTTATTGGGATTTTAGTAAAACATTACTTTTTTTTAGGACGGCGGGAAGCCGATGGATGAGGAAGGCACAAGACCGCGCCGAGTGGAAACTTTTGGAGGAGGTCTATGTCCAGCAGTGGACGTCCACAGGCTGATATGGATGATTACTTTTTCTCCGTGTGGTGACGGAGTAAGAATACAATATGTCACCACCCCATCTCATCCCATGGGTGTCGTAGAAACCGACTAAGGGACTATCCGTAAATATTACTTTTACATAGAAAGAAGGAAAACTTGAAATTAAACCCTATACCAATCCGTCTGGCCAGCGTGGTATTAGTAGGCCAAGTATCCCTCCGTCACGGGAGGAGGCCCGTTCCTGCAGTGGGACTTTGATGGGCTGTTATGACGAAGCTTAGTCTTTGCCTAGCCCCAATGGAATAAGGCGTAAGTTTATGTATGTTATCTTTCTTTACTTGATAAAGTATGAAACAGAGATATAAGAAAGCGTTGTAAATTGAAAAATGCTTGTGAAAAGGATTAGAAGCGGACGGCATTGAAGGCAAAGTGGCAAATCTTAGACACGTATAGTCAGAAATTTACAAAATAAATTTACAGCGCGAAAGTTGTATGAAATATCAGTAGAGGATCCCTAAATATAACTTATAGATACTTCATTGGTGTGTCCGTGTGGTGACGGAGTAAGAATACAATATGTCACCACCCCATCTCATCCCATGGGTGTCGTAAAAACTGACTAAGGGACTATCCGTCAATATTATCTTTACGAAATAAAAAGAAGGAAAACTTGAAATTAAACCCTATGCCAATCCCTCTGGCCAGCGTGGTATTAGTAGGCCAAGTATCCCTCCGTCACGGGAGGAGGCCCGTCCCTGCAGTGGGACATTAATGGGCTGTTATGATGACTTCATTGGTGGATAGTATGTATGAGTGTAGATGAACCGAAGCAGATTGAGTACCTAGTCTAGTCCTGCGACACGTGACCAAGTTGTGTGCTTATGGATGAATGTATGTATCTTTCTAAATACCTTAGTGTATGAATTTTACGGTAACCTTTTCTTAAACATATAGACCAGGCCATTCAATTTTTTCAATAGCCTTGCGTACAATTAAAAAGCCGTTAACTCCAAATAATTTTGACTTAAACTGGACAACGCCATATCGGATGTCTAGCGGTAACTAATCGTTTATTTGTAAGCGAAGATTAATTATTATTTACCTAGTCGAACTAGTAACATTAACTAAGTATTTATTATTATTTATTATAATTTACCAGTACGTCACCAAAACATAGAAGGCAAACACATAAAAGAAAATTAAAATAAACTTTTCCCACATTGAATAAAATTCTCAAGCTCATTAAAACATAACGTTTCTACGTTGATACTTTCATACCAAACCCCTACTGCAAAATGAATGCAACGGGGGAAAAAAAATATTATACAAGAATTTTTCCCTCTTTCGTGGTTAGATTTTCTACTATGTACAGTATGCATTAGCCGGCTTTGGAAGTAGGTCTACGCCCGTCATACGTGACTGAAATATTTGGTGCTTTTATAAAATAGGGTAGCCATACTTGCTTAGTGTTTTCCCAGTATTTTCCGGGTTCTTAACTATAAGTAGTGGATATTATAAAGAATGTTGTTTTCTTTTACACATTTGGTTTAGGTTGAACATTTTTGGTAGGTTTTTAAATAAGACTTGTTGGGATTATCTTCTATTTAATACCATTGCAGGCACGGGCTTCCTTCAGAGTCAGATCAAAACTGAATCTACGTCTCTCTACTATGCAGCATTGTGCATATCGCTCTCCTGGCCTCCTCTACACTCTTCGTCTTCCGTGACTACCAAGCAGATACTCTGCTTTCATCGGAGAAGAGAACAGAGCGCTACTGATCTTTTGTCTAATCAACGTATTCTTACGTACCACACAGGTTAGACGCTTTAGTATAGAGTATTAAATCAAATTTTCATCATTTTAGCGAAACTTTTTATTATATGGGACAAGACAAAATGGTTTATCGAACGTGATTACTACATTCTTTAACTAAATTAAGCTAATTAAGGTTTTAAGTTCAGGACCGAGTTCTGTGTGAAAGGCCTATGTCCAGCAATGAACTGCAATAGGCTAGTTGATTGATTGAAATTAAGGCAACGGATACTACATGAAATGGTTTCATTCTGTCGCTATAATTTTTCCAGCTGATCCCCGAACATGATATATCTATTTCATTACTTTTAGTCCGCGTAGACTATATATAATTCATGGGATGAAATAAAACGGGGTGTCATTACCCCATCTCATCTGAACACAGGTACTTGAAACACAGGTTTCACCTAGTTTAGGTAAATAAAATAAATCTGAACTAATTAACCAAAATTTATATACCACGTAAATTCTAGATCGTAAGTTTCCTGAATAATCATTATCTTATCTTATCTCATAGCTGGAAAAGCTGACCGTAAAAGTTCGCAGAACTATCTTTAAAAAAATTTGTCACGAAACCAAAAAAACCCTACACCAATGCGTCTTCCTAACATGGCTTCAGTAAACCAATGATTTCTACCTGACTAAAGAAACTGATCCACGCAGTAGGACAATAACAAGCTGTTATTACGTTATATAACTGTCCGTTTCAGTAACAAAGTAACCCGATCGTAATATCGGATCGTGAACATAAAGAAGATTTACTATTACTGCTCATTTAATTCATAGGTTGCTTTCATCCGTCATCGCGCTGTCAACGAGGGAACATTTTATTGAAATGTCGATATAGGGACAGTGACCTTCGCGTTTTATTCACTATATACTCGTAAATACAGTATGTAGCTATATAAATCATAGCAGAATTTCGTTAAGTTTGGTCCCTCTGTTATTTATTGCAATAGACCAAGCCAGCGGTATACCTGATGGTTTAAAATGGGTTTGTAAACACTATTGACGTTTGACGTAGATTTAATTTATAGCAAATTTTAGAAACCCTTTAATGTCTGCGTTATATAGGGTCATTTGATGGTAAGTGTTACGCCTCTCCTGGATTTTAGCAATGCAAGAGTATACCATAACTTCTGGCTACCCTGAGACACAGGCTATTAACTCCCATAGCGCTATTATTTCACTAACTACCATACCCTTCCAATTAACCACTTCACATTAACATTTACTACTTAACATTAACACACTTCTCCGTGTGGTGACGGAGTAAGAATACAATATGTCACCACCCCATCTCATCCTTTGGGTGTCGTAAAAACCGACTAAGGGATTATCCGTGAATATTATCTTTACGAAATAAAAAGAAGGAAAATGAAACCCTATACCAATCCGTCTGGCCAGCGTGGTATTAGTAGGCCAAGTATCCCTCCGTCACGGAAGGCGGCCCGTCCCTGCAGTGGGACATTAAAGGACTGTTATGATGATTAACACACTGCAGGTTAAAGTAGGATTAAGCGAGCACAGTGTTGGTACCGACATAGACAATCTCTTGATCTCTAAAGAAACCTACCGACGGGTATTTTCTGATATTTCTTTTATAAGATTTTTTTATATTATAAATTATAAACTAACTATTAATATAACTAATAACTATATATTTATATTATTAACATTTAACTTTAAATTGTAAATTTTTAAAAATTAATTGTCATTTTGCTTGATCTTCGGATTGGTGTCCTTTTATATATTTGCTTTAATTTCATTGTGTGTCAATGTCATACAAACAGTATGTTTTAAAACATACTGTTTGTTAAAATTATAGTGAATCTTGTAGGAACGCCCCTCTTGGCAAACAAATGAGATTCAAATATTATACTGAAAGCCCTTTTATGTAAATTGAACAATAAATATTTGATTGATTTATTCATCTGTTTTATGAGTATAAGCTTAAAGGGTCAATCATAACAGTGTATTAATATTCTAACATGTTTACTGGTAGAAAATAGCGGCAAAAGGCCATGTGGTACCACTGCTATGCTTGTTTAGTTTACCTCCATCGTAGAGAGAATGAAGTCATCATTATCATAACAGCCCATTAAAGTCCCACTGCAAGGACTGGCCTCCTCCCGTGACGGAGGGATACTTGGCCTACTAACACCATGCTGCCCAGACGGATTGGTATAGGATTTAATTTAAAGTGTTCCTTCTTTTTAATTAAGTAAAGATAATATTCACGGTAGTCCTCTAGTCGGTTTTTACGACACCCATTTGATGAGATGGGTTGGTGACATATTGTATTTTTACTCCGTCACCACACGGATTTGATGAAGTATCCTACTTCTTCTTCCTTCGAGTCGTAAGGCACACAATGCAGTACCATCGGTGGTCAAATGGAATCAGCCCAGAACTTGGCCACGGTGATTGCATTGTCAGTGGCGTCTATGAGGTATTTTTCTGTGCAGCTATCTGGGCACCTTGGACAGTTCAGTAGGTGTGCCATTGTTTGCTGTTCTTCCCCGCATTCACAGCAGATATCTGATGAGTTTGTCATACCCCATTTCACCAGGTTTTGTTTGCAACGGCCTACCTGGGTCTTTAGGCGGTTAAGGGATTTCCAATCGGACCAGTTGAGATGGGAACCGGGTGACAGGCGCTCCTTGCATTTTACATAGTTGGGTGGTGGGGCATGTTTCTCTTGCCACAGTTCCAGTATCCTACTAATATTATTAATGCGAAAGTTTGTAAAATAATTGAAACGAATTTGATGAAATTTGGAATATTGATAGTTTAGGGTGTAGAATAACATTTAAGCTACCTATGCAACTCGGGTAAAGCCGGGGGCATCAGCTACTCAAACACATACAGTAGTGTTTAGGCAGTGCAGGGTACGGAAGCCAGTGAACACGACTACAGTCACTATGTCACCAGAAGTGAAATGTTTTTATTGTCTCCACCGAAGCATTGGCTTACTGCCTTTTTACCTATACGGTAGGGCGAAAGTCCATTATCTCGTCACCTATCTATCATCATAACAGCCCATTAGTGTCCCACTGCAGGGATAGGCCTCCTCCCGTGACTGAGGGATACCAGTGACGACGAAAGAAGGATGTTTTTCTTCATTTATCGCCATCTCTGTGGCGACGCACCACGGTTCGAATCATATTTATTGTATTTTATTTATTTATTGTATGTATTATTTATGTAGGTATTTATTATACGTATTTCCTGTTTACTTTTGTATAATTTTAAACATATATTATATTATTTTAAAACGTGTTACTCTTCCCTAATTCATTGTTACTTTTTTAATCTTTATGTTGTGGGCCTTCAAATGTCTTGCCAAGTACCAACGATAGGACTTACTCTTACGGTTTATAACAAAATTGGCCGGATTGCTTTTATTAGTGTTTGCATCTTACTTGTCCATCTCCGTTAGTCACCTTCTACGACATCAACGGAAAGAGATGGATTGGTTCGCAGAGTGTATTTTTACGCAGTGTCCGCATGGAAAAATACCTAATTCGTAAACTTATACTATAAAAGGTCTTTCATCATAACAGCCCATTAATGGCTCACTGTAGGGACGGGCCTTCTCCAGTGACGAAGGGATACTTGGCCTACTGAAAGGTCTTTATTTTGCATAAAATAGTAGAATAATTATTTTGAACGCTTCAGATTTGAATTCGCTGATAAAATAATTTGTGATTCTCAAATAGTCTTTGAGAAATATGAATTAACTTTTAGTATTCTTGCTGGCCAAGTTACATCAGAATAAAATATAAAAAAGTAATAAATCCGTTACTCTCAATCTAGTATCTGTTGCCAAAAAAATATCAAATTCAAAAAAGTTTTTTTTGCAAAATCTCTATAATATTTTCGCAATATAAAGTATACCGCGGAAATAAAGAGCGCATGGTTCGCTTACGGAACAAGGTCGAGGCTTTCAGGACAATTATGGCGAAATGACAGTGTACACGAGCGGCGGCCGTGGGACAAACGCGCCTTGTGCTAACTGCCTTTACCCCCCACGATCCCACCAACGAGCCACCCCTCTACAGATATTCCCACACTAGACCTTGGATTGACCGTGAAAACATTCACCGCGAATAATACTAATCCTACATTTAATAGGAAGTATTTCTACGAAAACAGACGCAATATTTGCTACGGCATTGCTACAATGCTACGAAAAACGTAGCACTGGCGTAGCGGTTAATTAAAAAAAATATAATACAGCCACTTCGCAATGCTCTTATCAAAAGCTCCGCCGGATTTAATTAGTTATAATAAATCTTTTTTTTTTCTCAATCAATAAAAAGAAAATTGATGAACGCATCCTTTTTTAAATTTGAAAAAAGAACTTACCTTATATATTTGTCTCGTTCTGACGGATTGAAGGTCGGAGTGTCAGTGTTTGTAGTGTAAGGGCACAGAGCACTCGCGGTCACGTGCTGCTGGCGCGGGCGGTGGCAACTGACTGAGTGAGCCCGGCCAGGAGCCCCGCCTCCCGCGCCGCGCGCCGCACACCCGCGCCCTAGCGGATAAACAACGTGCATTGTGGGCCCGATCTGTGGGCCTACCCTGTTTACACACACACCTACCTCTCTCACGAGATACACCCATACTTACACAACCATTGCACGTACAACACTGACGTAGCAACGATTTTTAATGTTAACTGCGCAATGTATTCTAAATTATTATAGAAGCGATGTTATCAAACGCAAGTATAATGGTTATCAAATAAATTTTCCGCCCAGATAGTAAGTCTAGCGATATAGATTTTGGATTTAAGTCTCAAGATTGTACAAGTCCAGGACAATGATAATTGGGAACAAGGGAATCATTAGCGCGTAATCATTTCTTAAGTAGATTCTTAGTAGTCGCTTACTTTGTAAGAAGTAGATAAGAAACTATATTGCAGTATATTTTTGTAGTAAGCTGTGCTATTGGTTTATAGAGAGGGTGTGTCTAAGCAGGAAAATGCGCATTTGTTGAGCGATAAAGCCGGCAACTTGTATCGAGGAAAAACATCAATACTATCTGTATAAAAACTATAGCGCCGCATAGTGGACATGCTTTCCCACTGGTGGACTAAGACTACATTTGGGGTAAAAAGGCATACATTTTTCGATCAAGGCGTTCTTTTGCGTCGTATTGTGTCAAGGACAAATTCTTACTTACTTTTTGCAACTGAGAGTTTTTTTTTAAAGAAACTTTCTTGAACTAAACAGGCAGATAATGTCAGAGTCCCGTAAAGATTAAAGTAACGTTAGTAAGTAAGTAACTACTGACTAAAACCTTATTCTTCTTTCAGTATAAAGGCCGCGGCCGGCGAGAATCCTAGCGTTACTTTAACCGCGCTGGTAGATGCTGGGCAGTTTAAACGAGCTTTAGGCCATGCGCAAACGGGCCACCGACCACAGCCACTGGTGGCCAGCGACACTCACTTAACACACATCTTCATAATATATTTTATACTAGCTGTGCCCGCGACTTCGTCCGCGTGGAAAAGTGACTTTACTCAGTAATTTTAAATACATATTAGTATGTTTAGTTTTATTGATGGTCATTGCGAAGCAAAGGCTTACGGGAAATTGAGTTCTTTTAAATTGGAAGGGGAAACTATTGGGTAATAAGGGAATGCGTGGAATAAAAACTCTTTCACTTCTTCCACACTCCGATAATATTTCAGCCTCAATGACATTTTGCTGAAGGTTAATGACCTTAACACGTGCACCATTGCATAATTTTGGAGGAATTAAATTACGCAAGAGAATGATTGGTACACCAACCTTTAGCAAAATGCTGTTTGCTGGAAAACCAGAAGCACTCAACAAATTTAAAAATTCAACTGAAAAATTAGTGGCGTTCGTCCTGATCAACCATTGAGTCGATTGCTAAATAAGTGACGACATTACCTATAGTTTCAGAAATAATTTTTGCATTAATAATATTGGCGTGATCATTCCTAGGTGTTTAAATTGCCCGCTCACATAACCAGGAATTTTCTTTTTATGTTATATGGGACGTATTTCCATAAACACTGTATTAAGTCTTCCCGACTGGTGACCAGGGAGCAAAGGCTGGGTAGCAAAATAATTTTAGTCTGATATATGAACGACTTTCAACTAAGGGAACGAAATTTAAATTCATTCAACATTGAACCAAAACCATTTTTCATGACCCCTGATTTGTATTGGACTGTTCTAATAAAGAGATCAAGCGATATCTCGAGTAATACTTATCCGATTTTGATGAAACATACCTCAGTTTAAGCCCAATAAAAAAGGCTACAATACAATGTATTGGTTTTTAGATTATATGAATTCGTTTTAAAGATGTGCGGTAACAAACAGACAGAGAGACAGACAGACATTAATTCTAAAAATTGTGGTTTCATGCTTTTTGACATATTTCTAGATTTTATAGATAATTTTTATCTGAATTTTCGAAAAGAACAGACATTTCGACCTCTACAGTTTTATTATAGTATAGATTTGTAGAGTGTGGCCGCCACCACACGTCTGTGGTGCGTCTAACAAAATATGTGCAAAAGTGTGTTAAGTGGCTGTCGCTGGCCACCCGTGACTCTGGTCGGTGGCCCTAATGCACCTGGCCTTACACACTGTGGCAGACCAACTTAAATAGCTTGACCTTTACGTGGTTGTATAACTTACCGTTTTACAGAAATTATGGCACAACGAAGAAGTCACTTGTATGACGGTAAGAGCCACGTTTCTCTATAAAGCCCGATTTACACATCGTCAAGTACAGTAGCGAGTTAAGTAGTAAGCTCTTGATTAAGTTGATTTAACTCGCTACTGTACTTATCGATGTGTAAATCGGGCATAACAGCTGATCCACGATTTCGGTCTCAGCGGTGAGCGGTAGGGACAAAATGCGTTTTCGCTATGAGCGGCGACTCGTAGCATTCGTCATACATTTGATCTCAACGCTCGCTACTCTTAGCTGCCAATAACAGCAGCAAGGTCTTGAATGAGCCGTAACAGAAAAGGCTTGTTTTACATTGAAAAAAGTTTACTTTTTAGTTTTTTAGTAGACCGCAAAAATCTTACTGTCTAACTACATATGTTACTATTACCTTGCTGGCCAGACAAATGGGTATCTATGAAAATTAATCACTTTTCACGACACGCTTGTAACCCTAGGGAGAGTATTATTTTTTAGTAGAGTTTCATCATAACAGCCCATTAATGTCTCACTGCAGGGACGGGCCTCCTCCCATGATGGAGGGATACTTGGCGTACTAATACCACGCTGGCCAGAAGGATTGGTATAGAGTTTAATTTCAAGTTTTTCTTCTTTTTATTATGAAAAGATAATATTCACGGATCGTCCCTTAGTCGGTTTCTACGACACCCATGGGCTGAGATGGGGTGGTGACAAATTGTGTTTTTACTCCGTCACCACACAAGTTATGTCAAGATAAAAATGCCATTTCTACCATCCATTCCCTTATTCCTGAACTGTATTCCCTCTTTCGATCTCGGTACAGTACTATTCTTTATTCTACATAAAAAGAAAAATACATTTAGTAAATATTTCCCATATAAAAACGTAATAAACAGATCTTCTTATTAACACACGGATATCATATTATCTGTAAAATAAAGGACATTGGGCAAATTTCATACAAAAAAAACTCAACATCAAACTAATATACAGGGTGTCCCAAAAGGTTACGTAGCTAGGAAGAGGGGTGATAGGGGTGGTCACAGGGGTCACCAGAAAAATAAAATAAAAAATCCCCTCTGGGAATTAAAAGAATAAAAGGCATTTTTTTAAAAACTAAAAATTTTACACCTTTTGGGGCGACTTTCGTCCCGATGATCTACAAATATTGGTATAATTTAAAAAAAATGCTGTTATGTTATCGTCAATAACCCTTTTTCAAATTGAAACAAAAAAAACAATACATATCTAAGCAATATTTTAAAGAAAATTAAGTTCTTGTCTAGTCAAGGACTGAGTAATTACGATTTCACTCAACTTTCTCCAAGTGTACTGAAAAAAAAAGTACTATGAAACTCCGGCGAGTAACTTAAAAAGATAGGTAATTTTATTACAATTCCAAAATGGTATAACACTTACTTGAAAAATTCTTTCTAGGATATGTAAAAATAATTTTTGGGAACAATACCCCTGCAGAACAAAACATACCAATAACAATGAAACCAAACAAAACCAGTTTAAACAAGTTTGGTGAGTGAGAGAGACAGAAGATACATTAAGAAAGAGAAAAAGTAGGTAGGCCATCTCTGGTTAGTCAAATACAGTCGGTCAGTACATTACGATCTCTCGTTTACTGCGCATCCTTTGTATTCGTTTGTGTTCATTTTGTACTAACTTTGCTTCGCTTTCTGGACTTGATTATTTCTTTGTGATTTGGACATTGTTTGTGATTTCTTCCAACGACCCGGCTTTCTCAAGGACTAAAGTGTACGATACTGTACTACCATGCCACCCACGTACACTGCGCAAGAATATGCGAACATGCATCTCATTTACGGCGAATGTAGATGTAATGCCGGTGTTGCAGCAAGACTCTACCGAGAAAGATATCCGAACGCCGCACGTCACCCGGATAGCCGTGTTTTCGTCAATATCCACCGACTATTGTCTGAGGGTCGATTTCCACATCAAGCGGTTAATGAAGGCAGACCTCGGTTCGATGTCGAAGATGAAGTGCTTCAAGCCGTCGCAGACGATCCGCGTACTTCAGTTCGGGCAATTGAAGCAAGTACAGGTATACCAAAAAGTACTGCTCATCGCATATTGAAAGCTGAGAAGTTTCACCCGTACCACGTGCAACGCGTACAGGGTCTGTTACCACGCGATTATCCTGCGAGACTGGCATTTTGTCATAAGATGTTGCGCATGCATAGGGAGGACCCTCAATTTTTTTATAAAATATTGTGGTCCGACGAGTCTACTTTTAAAAAGGACGGATACATGAATCTACACAATTTACACGAGTGGCACGTAGAAAATCCCCACCTACTTAGAGAAGATCGGTCCCAATATCGTTTTAAAGTGAACATGTGGACCGGAATACTAAATGGTAAAGTAATAGGACCCGTTGAGCTACCTGAGGCACTGACTGGCGCGGCGTACTTAAACTTCTTACAAAACGAATTACCAAATCTATTGGAAGATGTGCCGCTAGAAACAATGAGGAATATGTGGTTCCAGCATGATGGGTGCCCAGCACATTATGCACGTCCTGTAAGGGATTTCCTAGACGAAGAATACCCTGGTAGGTGGATGGGAAGGGCCGGTGCTATAGCGTGGCCAGCTCGTTCACCGGATTTAAACCCGTTAGACTTCTTTTACTGGGGTGCTATAAAAGAAAAAGTTTATGGAAAACCCATCACGGACTTGGCTGACTTGAGGGCGAGGATCACAGAGGCCGCGGAATCAATCAACAATAGAAGATTTGCTCGCCATATCTCTCGCTCATTTTTAAAACGATGTAGGGCGTGTATTTATGTTGGTGGTAGACATTTCGAGCATTTTATTTAAATAAATAATTATTTTTTTTTTATTTTTGAGTTTCATTTAAAACCATTGCAATAAAATTACCTATCTTTTTAAGTTTTAAGAAACAGAATAAACATTTAAAAATGTATTTGCGTACGAATTTGAGACTATTGTTTTATTGGTATGTTTTGTTCTGCAGGGGTATTGTTCCCAAAAATTATTTTTACATATCCTAGAAAGAATTTTTCAAGTAAGTGTTATATCATTTTGGAATTGTAATAAAATTACCTATCTTTTTAAGTTACTCGCCGGAGTTTCATAGTACTTTTTTTTTCAGTACACTTGGAGAAAGTTGAGTGAAATCGTAATTACTAAGTCCTTGACTAGACAAGAACTTAATTTTCTTTAAAATATTGCTTAGATATGTATTGTTTTTTTTGTTTCAATTTGAAAAAGGGTTATTGACGATAACATTACAGCATTTTTTTTAAATTATACCAATATTTGTAGATCATCGGGACCAAAGTCGCCCCAAAAGGTGTTAAATTTCTAGTTTTAAAAAAAATCCCTTTTATTCTTTAAATTCCCAGAGGGGATTTTTTATTTTATTTTTCTGGTGACCCTTGTGACCACCCCTATCACTCCTCTTCCTAGCTACGTAACCTTTTGGGACACCCTGTATATCCCTCATTATTACACATGGTATTTTTTTGAAGCGAGTAAGACGATAGACTGATTGAGTCGGTCTTTTAATATGAAATAGATAACGTTACATGTGCTTCTTTGTTTTCATTAGAGTTATGAAATTAATAAGTTCTGGGTAATTTTGCCCAATCTCTTTTGATGTGGAACAAAAAACAGAAATATTCGTCATTTTACCGGCTTACGGACAATAATACGGGCTCTGTATGTGTGTGTTTTACATACCTCATTTACGTAAAAATATGTCGAAGCCTTTTCGTCGGAGTAGGTAGCAAATAAATAAATATTCCTCACACATTCACACAACTCCATCTAGTCCCAAACTAAGCAAAGCTTGTACTATGGGGTACTAGACAACGGATAAACATACTTAAATACTTTTTTTTTGTAAATACATACATATTATACATAGAAAACACACAGACCAATGCAAATAATCATGTTCATGCACACAAAGATTTGCGTTGAGCGGGAATCGAACCCGAGACCTCTGCGTAGCAATCATGTTATATAACCACTACGCCACAGAGGTCGTCGTCAAATATTTTTTTTGTTTTTGGACTAAAACATTTGCACAAAGGTGCATTTCCTACGCAGCTTGTCTTTGTTCTTGCTATTTGTCTATTGCTTTTCAAACCTTCGTTATTTTTATTTAACGACGACAGCGCCATAACGCATAGTAGTGAACTTTAAATTTCATTTTATTAAAGTATCCAATGAGTTATTTATTACCCATCCTTGTAAAGTAAACTTTGATGCCTTCTCGCGGTGACTCGGGTTTCAAAATGTCTGTACACAGAGCATGTCACTTACTACCAGGTAATCCTTGTTTTAAAAATACAACCATCTGATTTTTACAACTGCATGTCAATTCTCGTACCTTAAAATCGTTAAAAATTCGGTTAAGTTAACTTTTAGTTGTCAAATTGTCACACAATAGGTAAGACAATTTGACAACTAAAAGTTATCTTATCCGGATTTTTAACCATTTGAAGGAACGAGAATTTACATGCTGATGGGAAACCGTTTAGAGGTGATTCACCCGCATTTAGCCTAGGCGGCCAGGTGTGCTGTTACTCGCGACGTCCAAAAAAAATGGGCCTTCTAAAAAACAGTGTCTGACTAAAGTCAGACAAATGCTGAGAAGATTCCATTTTGTGTGCACCTCTCCAGAACAGATGTTAAGTAGAATTAATTGCGGTGTATTTATAATGTGTTACTAAATTAAATTGTATGTATGTTTGGAGACTGTACATAAATAAAGTATTTTATTTGTTAGTTTGTTTTGTTTGTCCTGGTGGATGCTGGTCCGCTATTGCGAACACCGAAAATGAAGTCTTGCCATACCATACATACGTATTTAACCGGAGCCTTACTAAAAACTCGGGGACATTTTCGATAAATTAGATAAAAATATAAAGGTACATCTTTATCTATCCCGATATTTATTCGGGCATTAACGTTAAGAAAAGATAAAAAAAGATAAGCCAGACCAGAGATGCGAGATCACGAAGCTACTCACTGCAAGGCACTCTAAAGTTAAGCACCCTGTACATACAACTGTTTTAATTAGCGATGTTAGTAGTTTTCGAACTTTTAAGGACGTTAAAATATTAATTAAACATTTGATATGACAACTTTACTGCTATTGATATTGCAGCAACTAACCCATACGCATTTAAAAAAGCTGTCATAGACCTTTTAAAACTTTAATGGTTCAGGACCATCTTCTCGGGGGGCTATCATAGTAGTCGTGGGACACAATGTTGTTGTTTTTTTTTTTTTTTTGTTTTTGTATTTAAATGTATTGTATTGTTTAATTTCTTGCAACTCATTATTGTTTTAGTTTACTGTCACGAACAATGTATGACTCTTATTATGTCGTGATAAACGGTGTTGGTGGTAAATTTAAGTCTACATGTGCCTAGGTTAAAAATTCAATATGTAATTTATCACTATTTGTTTTTCCAAATAAAGGAAAAAAAAATCTAATTGAAATGAATAGGAATTGAATCTTTTCGTATTCCCCGTATGCTATTAGTACTTCCCTTGACAAACAAATTATTTAACAGGTTCCCTGAAATTAGGAGGCGAAATAATCTACATATTTGCGCCATAGTAGCGCCACCTAGTACGTTTAGTAGTAAAGTGTAATATTACAATAAAAGCCATTTACTATTACGAATGGCATAGTATCACCATCCCATATCATCTCGCAGGTGTCGTAAAAGCAAATCAACGGAAATAATAAATTAATATAAACTTTAGTCCGCCGGCCAGAGTGCTTTTAGTAGGCAAAGTTTTGTCCGTCGCTGAAGAAGAGGCCCCATTGCTGCAGTCAGACATTATTGACTGCCTCGGTGACAAAATGGTCGCAAATTCAACTACCCTGCTCGTGGTTGCTGTTTCAAATCCCACACAAGACATTTTTTTGTAAGATTCACAAATTATCATCCGTGAGCTTAAATGTTCTTGGTACCCGTTATTTTCCCCGAAATAGTCACCGCGACACAGGTATAAGACTTATAAAATATAATAAAGAAATTTTGCAAAAAAAAAAGAAAGTAATCCACAGCAAAAATAATTATGTAAAGGCTCCTCTATTCGAGGGGTGGCATCCGCCCGACTAGCGGTCCGTAGAGGCCGCGGACCAATTGAACCAGCCAGGTAATGCCCATACATAATTGTATATAACATATTGCTACATTTTATATTGTCTAACATAACAATCATTGTGACTATTGTATGCTAAATAAATATATAAAATATTCTTCACACATTCACACAACGCCATCTAGTCCCAAACTAAGCAAAGCTTGTACTATGGGTACTAGACAACGGATAAACACACTTAAATACTTTTATTTGTTGTAAATACATACATATTATACTTACATAGAAAACACCCAGACCAATGCAAACAATCATGTTCATGCACACAAAGATTTGCATTGAGCGGGAATCGAAACCGAGACTTCTGCGTAAATACGTAGCATCTTACTGCCTCGGTAAAGCGGTGGTGAATAATACAGCTACGTGTATAGGCCAAGTATCCCTCCGTCACAGAAGGAGGCCCGTCCCTGCAGTGGGACACGAATGGGCTGTTATGTTGAAGATACGGCTGGCGTGTACAAGGTCGCGGGTTTGAATCCCACGTCATAGAATTCTTTATATGATCCAGAAAAGATTGTACTAAGTCTGGATGTTCTTTCTGCCAGTTGTGCTTTTAAAAGTCCCTGCGACACAACACATCTCATCATTATCAGGAGTGGTCTTTCAAAAATATTGTGACTATTGTATGCCAAATGCGTACAACATAAACATTCTATACATAGTATAAAATAAAGTCGCTTTTTCTGTCCCTATTACCCTTTGTATGCTTAAATCTTTGAAACTACGTAACGGATTATGATGCAGTATTTTTAATTGATAGAGTGATTCAAGAGGAAGGTTTATATGTATAACACATGCATAAATAGTATAGAAACTTATATAAATTTAGAGATTTCTAATGAAACTGTATTTAAAGGTTGTTTAAGGACCGGGGCAGGTCGCTAGTATTTTTTCCCTATCGTTTGGTTTATAAGTATTATTTCTGGATCACGCAATTAATTGTATTTCGTATGATTCGACACCGCGACCTCTGCGTTACCGAGGCAATTATAATATAAGTAACTAGCTGACCCGAAACACGTCCCTTTTTTAATCATATTTCATTACTGCTCCACTCCTATTAGTCATAGCGTGATACTATATAGCTAATGTATAAATAACACTCCCCGATAAATGGACTATTAAGAATTTTCAAAATTGGTTCCTTTTATCCAGAGACAACCCTCTACAACGTCACAAACACACAAACTTTACCTCTTTATAATATTAGTATAAACGAAACTTCATTTTCGATACACGTTTAATATCCCTACTACCATTGATTTATAAAAAACCCTAGATGCACATTTTCAAACAAAACTAACAGCCAAAAGTGTCACCAAATTAAACATACGCAATAAATACGTATAGTAATATCGTAAACATATTTCTTTTTTCAAATTCAATCTTACACGCATGACATAAAGTTGTATTTAAAAAGTAATGCACATAAAGCAATAAAATTTAATGATTGACGTTTGCCGGTAGAACAACGCGATACTAATTTAAAAAAAGTGCACAATGCGCCCATTTGTTGCGGACGTTTTTGGGAAGTGGAGTGTGTATCTTTGGTTTTTTGTAAATCAATGCCTACTACACATTAAACCCCACTGCAGTGAAGCTGTAACTGTAAAATTACTAAAAATAAAAGAGTCATTAACAAAACACAGTAACTGTATTTTTGCTGCAGCAATTATTACCACTACTATAAGCAAGAACAAAGGCATAAGTAAAGTACACATGTACACATGTGCCGCGGCATCGAAAGGGATTTTTCAATGCCGCGGCATCATTTTAAAGCATAGCAATTTATGTCGTATTTCTGTAACAGTACGGTTGAATTTCCATTAGTAAAAATTAAAATACTTTGCCATGCCGTCCTACTCTGCGTTAGCCATAAAGCGGCGCAGACGACATAATGTCTTTTTACATGCCTATATTTAAACACTATTTATGACTAGCTAATGGCCGCGGCTTCACCCGCGCTGTATAAGTAGCTTAAATGTTATTCTACACCCTAAACTACCTAAGTATATTCCAAATTTCATTTCATCAAAATCGTGAGGCGTGAAAACGCATCTCCTTAAGCCGGCATAGTGGAGACATTAATGCCTCTACAAATATTGTAGCTCGCCATTCTTGGACTCTACAGGCAACATAAAGTCATACTGGTAGGCCAATTTTAAAAAAATAATACTTAATTATCTTGGCGTGGTATTCCCGTGACATTAGGCATAACAGTCGCATACATGACAGCTGACGATTTCTAAATATGCGAGAAATTTGATCGGGCACCTCTAGGCCTGTCCCACTACAGGGACGGGCCTCTTCTTTATATAAAGAAACTAGATCAACAGTCACAACGTAGGCCAAACCTGCGTCAAATTTTACTATTTTTGTAGTCCCTAAGTCGCCTTTTATGAGCCCCTGACTCTCTCGTGATGCAATTACATCATTTATCCTTCAGTCTATAGATAATATTACTTCGACAAAGATACGTAATATTTCTAAAGTCTTTGTTAAAAAGAATTCTGAGTAAACAATTATAACAACGACCGATCGATTGAACAAAAGTGGATTAAATCGATTCATATTAATTATTGCACCAACGTCATTAGAAACTTCTAGTAGTAAGTTAAATTTTATTGAAGAAAATAAGCCTATTATAGAAAGTCGGTATAACCTCGAAGCGACCATTTTCCAGGTACTTTCTATTGGGAAAGGGCAAGGCCTTGCACTAGCACTTAAGGGGCACGAAGGTGAGACACCTGTAGGGTCAGCGAGTAATGCAGTAGATTCTGTTTAACCTTAACAAAAGTTCGAAGAAAACGCTGATACATTTATAACATTAAGTCAGTTTTATTTTTTACCAATAACAGGTTTTAACTGCAACGGCTTGCCTCTTTAAGTGACGGAGGGAAACATAGTTTACTATTTCCACGTGGAATTGATGGATAAGTTTCGTTATAACTGTCAGCTTGCGACCACGGACAGGGCAACCTGTGCCAAAACGTCAAGTAAAATAATAAAGGTAAATAAAATGCGCGTTAATATCCCGTTTATATAATATTTAGGATAAGTTTCGTGTTCTTGTGAAGTTTTCTTTTTCAATTTCGCTAGAAATAATATGATCTACTAATTTCCACTTAGTTTGCTCATGTGACACTCTTAGAATAAGATGACGTGGCTTCATTATGTATTCTTAATCCATCACTACACCGAGTAAAGTAAATAAACTGGAAAACTGTTCAATAATACTTTTTGTTGATAATAATAATCACTAGTATTCGTGTGCAAAATGATATGCACGGCCATTAAATAAAGTTTTTGTGTCTTTCTTATCAGTATTTACACATTGTTTTCACAAAAATGCATTTATAATTTGGAAGCGTTGATACACTCTAAAAATGAAGGCAAGGAACAAAAATCATGAAACTGGTGAATTATTAACTTACGCCGTCACTATTTCGTCTGGCCAAATGCTGCTAAACACTACGTTGAAAGCACCCAATATATCATAGGATCACATGTCTTTAAAGTATGTTCTTCAATTTATGGTATAGCATAAGAAATAACTCCCGAAGATTAGTTTTATTATGTCTAACACTCAAATTCAATGTACATATTATATTGCGACTATAATAAAATACTAACGTATAAAAGTGATAAACTGATAACTGATAACGGAGAAATACAATAGCTCTCTTAAATATTAAGGTAGATAACAAATCAGATAAATACAGTGGTTTAAAAAAATGTACAAGTACTTCTTGAGCAATAGAAGGATTAGAGCAACAGTTAATACTATACCAGCTGTTAGAAAATGTCATCTCAGCTCCAAGTACAAACACAGCACAAACTAATTGAAAATAATTAAATTGTTGTTAAAAAAGTATTTTATTACAGTTAAAGTATAATAAGTGTATTTCACTTTTGATTAAACATAATATCATCTAGGAAAACATTTAACATAACTCCATTTAAAATTGTGAAAGCACTAATTTCCCAAGCATCTTCTTTTCTTCCATGAGCCTATGAGCTTCTCTTAAATTCGCAGCGTTTATTGGAGACAGAGTTTTCGTCAGCGTGCACTTTAATTTACCTTCATCGAGTAAACGGGACACTTCTTTCAAGATCTCATTGTGCCTGAACCTATCCTCAGTTTTATATTTAATTCTTGTCAGCATAGACTCCGATACAAAGGTTACACTTTTGTCTTTCAAGGGATTAACGTTTAACGGCGCGCTGCTGTCAACTATGGAACAAATCTTTCCCTGTGGCTTGATTATAGTCATTAAAGTATCCCAATAAGGAGCTGGATCGTAATTCACTAAAATGTAGTCCACATATTCATAGCCATGTTCTTTTAATTGTGCTACTAGATCTTTACTATGGTTTAAAACCAAATCTGCACCAAATTCACGACTGAATGCCACAGTTTCCGGCCTAGATGCAGTCCCTATAACTTTCAGTCCTAATATCTTTCCAAGTTGCGAGGCAATTGTTCCTACACCGCCCGCGCTGTTAATGATTAATAATGTCTTGTCTTTATCCTTACTTGATAATAAAAGACGATCATATAAAGTTTCAAAAGTAGTGACCGTAGTAATTGGCATAGCAGCAGCTTGCTCAAACGTTAACTTTTTAGGTTTCAATCCCACGAGAACTTGATCAATCGCCATATACTGCGCATTGCAGCCATTTCTTCCCAAATCACCAGTGAAGAACACTTCATCGCCAACGTTGAACAGGTTTGCTTCCTTGCCTTTTCCGACTACGATACCAGCGCCATCCCACCCTAGAATTCGTGGAGGATCTTCTGTTTTAGGCTTCGGTGCTCGTTGTTTAGCATCGATGGGATTAACCGCTACAGCTTTAACTTCAACGAGTACATCAGAGTCTTCACAAGTAGGTAACTTCACTTCCAAATCAACGAGACTGTTGATATCTGATATTGGTAAATATTTAAAAAGACCGACAGCACGCATTGTTTTCGGTAGAGCCATTTTAATGATTTTAAAACACGTTAGCTCGAGTATAAGAATAAATTATTACTAAAATGACTAGGCAGCAAGTATATTAGTATACCAACCGGTTACAAAGATATGACGTTATCAATTCAATGATAATAAAAACGTACTACTATGCTCGTTTTTGAAGTGTCGTTTGTGTTACATAATGATTGTTTATTTTTACTAATATAATATCATATTATATTGTTTGAGTGGTGATGTAGGTAAAAAGGGACTATTATTGCGGTATTAAGAATGTAATGTTGGCAGAAAACCTTATACCAATTAATCTGTGCAGGTTAGTTACAGTAAACCAAGTTTTTCTAAGTTGTAGTAGTAAGTGAAAATCAGCTACCAGCTTGGCAAAGTCCTTTCTATTCTTAGCTCTGCGGAATAGCTCAGCTGCGCAAGCTATGACTGTCCACTCTCTAATGTTTCTCAACCAAGATAAGTTGGTTATAGAGAAATGCTACATGATTAGAATTGATTTCTTCTTTGGCAATGCTCTCTCAATGCACTCTGCTTATCTGCCCCAACGGATGTCCGTTCTAAGACCTTAATGCAAATAATCCAAATGTGTACGTCTGAAATGTGTTATGATCATCATATCAGCTAATCGACGTCCACTGCTGGAAATAAGCCTCCTCCAAATATTGCTACCTTGTGCGCTCCTGAAATTTGTAACGCAAATAAATTCAGTTTAAGATAAAATCAGGTGTTCATTTTAGTGATTAATCCAAATATAATTAGATTGATAAGCCCTCTGGAATGCCTTATGGAATTTTTAAAAGCCGACTAAGAATACGAAATAAAAGTATTTAGATACAAATCCCTATATCAATCTACTTGTGCAACGAGGTCAATTATCCTTTCGTCTCTGCAAAAAGCTGTCTTTTGGTGGGACATTAAACTTAGTTTTCCTTTTATGCCAGTCATGAGATACGGTGATAAAATGATGTACTCCTAATCTATTTCCACACTGAGTAGACAATGACAATTATACTGTGTACAATAAAAGTTATACTTCTTTGTTGATTATAATATTCACTAGTATTCGTGCGCAAAGATGTTGTTTGTAATAAATATATCTTTCTGTCTTTCTGTATCACTACTAACACTTTTATTTTATAAAATATGTGGCAATGTGAATGTATTGTTTATAATAAAAAGCGTGACTTGGTCTAGGGATGGCAAGGGACTATAGTCGTAAAACTAAAATCACAAAAGGTGCCAAAGATTGAAAATAACCAGAGAATTGTAAAACATTTATTACAGTCACAGTATGATCAGTTTTTTCACTACACCAATTAAAATTGTGAAAGCACTAATTTCCCAAGCATCTTTTTTTCTTCCATGAGCCTATGAGCTTCTCTTAAATTCGCAGCGTTTATTGGAAACAGAGTTTTCGTCAGCGTGCACTTTAATTTGCCCTCATCGAGTAAACGGGACACTTCTTTCAAGATCTCATTGTGCCTAAACCTATCCTCAGTTTTATACTTAATTCTTGTCAGCATAGACTCCGATACAAAGGTTACACTTTTGTCTTTTAAGGGATTAACGTATAACGGCGCGCTACTGTCAACTATGGAACAAATCTTTCCCTGTGGCTTGATTATGGTCATTAAAGTATCCCAATAAGGAGCTGGATCGTAATTCACTAAAATGTAGTCCACATATTCATAGCCATGTTCTTTTAATTGTGCTACTAGATCTTTACTATGGTTTAGAACCAAATCTGCACCAAATTCACGACTGAATGCCTCAGTTTCCGGCCTAGATGCAGTCCCTATAACTTTCAGTCCTAATATCTTTCCAAGTTGTGAAGCAATTGTTCCTACACCGCCCGCGCTGTTAATAATCAATAGTGTCTTGCCTTTATCCTTATTTGATAATAAAAGACGATCATATAAAGTTTCAAAAGTAGTAACCGTAGTAATTGGCATTGCAGCAGCTTGCTCAAACGTTAACTTTTTAGGTTTCAACCCCACGAGAACTTGATCAATCGCCAGATACTGCGCGTTGCATCCATTTCTTCCCAAATCACCAGTGAAGAACACTTCATCGCCAACGTTGAATAGGTTTGCTTCCTTGCCTTTAGCGACTACGATACCAGCGCCATCCCAGCCTAGAATACGTGGAGGATCTTCTGTTTTAGGCTTCGGTGCTCGCTGTTTAGCATCGATAGGATTAACCGCTACAGCTTTAACTTCAACGAGCACATCGGAGTCTTCACAAGTAGGTAACTTCACTTCCAAATCAACAAGACTGTTGATATCTGATATTGGTAAATATTTATAAAGACCGACAGCACGCATTGTTTTCGGTAGAGCCATTTTAATAATTTTAAAACACGTTAGCTCGAGTATAAGAATAAATTATCACTAAAATGACTAGGCAGCAAGTATATACCAACCGGTTACAGAGATATGACGTTATCAATTCAATGATAATAAAAACGTACTATAATGTTCGTTTTTGAAGTGTCGTTTGTGTTACATAATGATTGTTTATTTTTACTAATACGAGTATAATATCATATTATACTGTTTGAGTGGTGATGTAGGTAAAAAGGGTTTATTGGATTGAAAACCCTATTCCTATACCAATTACCTTGTATAGGTTAGTACTAGTAAACCAAGTCGTTCTAAGTTCTTCTTCTTCTTAAGATGCCTCTCCAATTAGTGAAAGTCAGCTACCAGCTTGGCAAAGTCCTCTCTATTCTTAGCTCTGCGTAATAGCTCAGCTGCGCCAGCTATGACTGTCCACGCTTTAATGTTTCTCAGCCAAGATAAGTTAAGATAAGTTGGTCATAGCGAAATGCTACAGGATTAGAATTAATTGCTTCTTTGGCAATGAGATTGTATGGCTTAGGGTCTAAGACCTTCATCATCATATCAGACGTCTACTGCTGGACTAGACATCCTACAAGTTTATCTATCTTGCGCGATGTGCCTCCCGCATCCATCGGCGTCTCGCCGTCTTAATTGAGTCTTCGGTCTACTATGTGAGGAGCCTCCCCACTCAGCTTATCTGCCCGAACGAATGTCTGTTCTAAGACCTTTATCCAAATAATCCGAATGTGTACAGTCACGAGCAATAATATGTACACATTGTCAAATTTTCTAAACTATCTGCACGTTTATCTAGACATTATAATACCAAAATTATTTCGTAATTTAGAAGAAGTTCCCTTCAGTATTGAAGTAATCTTCGAAAATTCAATTTTGGATTGGCAGAACATTAGATAACTGTTTTACAAAATGTGAAAATGTATACATATTATTGCTCGTGACTGTACGTCTGAAATGTATCATCGTCATCATTATCAGCCAATCGACATCCACTGCTGGGCATAAGCCTCCTCCAATTATTGCCACCTTGTGCGCTCCTGAAATGTGTAACGCAAATAAATTCAGTTTAAGATATAATCACGTGTTAATTTTAGTGATTAATCCAAATACAATTAGATTGATCAGGCCTCTGGAATTCCTTATGGAATTTTTAAAAGCCGACTAAGAAAACGGAATAAAAGAATTTAGATACAAATCCCTATACCAATCTATCTGTGCAACATAGCCAATTATCCTTTCATCCAGCAGAAAGCCCTGTCTTTGTAGTGGGACATAAAACTAAGTTTGCTTTTATGCCAGTCATGAGATATGGTGATAAAATGATGTACTCCTAATTTATTTCCACACTGAGTAGAAAATGACAATCATACTGTGTACAATAAAAGTTATACTTCTTTGTTGATTATAATATTCACTAGTATTCGTGCGCAAAATGATGTTGTTTGCTAGTAAATATCTTTCTGTCTTTCTGTATCACTACTTACACTTTTATTTTATAAAATGTGTGGCAATATGAATGTTTATAATAAAAAGAGTGACATAGTCTAGTCATGGCAAGGGACTATAGTCAAAAAACTAAAATCACAAAAGGTGCAAAAGATTGAAAATAACCAGAGAATTGTAAAACATTTATTACAGTCACAGTATGATCAGTTTTTTCACTACACCCATTAAAATTGTGAAAGCACTAATTTCCCAAGCATCTTTTGTTCTTCCATGAGCCTATGAGCTTCTCTTAAATTCGCAGCGTTTATTGGAGATAGAGTTTTGGTCAGCGTGCACTTTAATTTACCTTCATCGAGTAAACAAGACACTTCTTTCAAGATCTCAAATTGCCTAAACCTATCTTCAGTTTGATACTTAATTCTCGTCGGCATGAACTCTGACACAAAAGTTATACTTTTGTCTTTCAGCGGATTAACGTTTAACGGCGCGCTACTGTCAACTATGGAACATATCTTTCCCTGTGGCTTGATTATAGTCATTAAAGTATCCCAATAAGGAGCTGGATCGTAATTGACTACAATGTAGTCCACATATTTATAGCCATGTTCTTTTAATTGTGCGACTAGATCTTTACTATGGTTTAAAACCAAATCAGCTCCAAATTCACGACTGAATGCCTCAGTTTCTGGCCTAGATGCAGTCCCTATAACTTTCAGTCCTAATATCTTTCCAAGTTGTGAGGCAACTGATCCTACACCACCTGCGCTGTTAATGATTAATAATGTCTTGCCTTTATCCTTATTTGATAATAAAAGACGATCATATAACGTTTCAAACGCTGTAACCGTAACAATTGGCATAGCAGCAGCTTGCTCAAACGTTAACTTTTTAGGTTTCAATCCCACGAGAACTTGATCAATCGCCAGATACTGCGCGTTGCAGCCATTTCTACTGAAATCACCAGTGAAGAATACTTTATCGCCAACGTTGAATAGGTTTGCTTCCTTGCCTTTTGCGACTACGATACCAGCACCGTCCCAGCCTAGAATACGTGGAGGATCTTCTGTTTTAGGCTTCGGTGCTCGCTGTTTAGCATCGATGGGATTAACCGCTACAGCTTTAACTTCAACGAGCACATCAGAGTCTTCACAAATTGGTAACTTCACTTCTAAATCAACAAGACTGTTGATATCTGATATTGGTAAATATTTATAAAGCCCGACAGCACGCATTGTTTTCGGAAGAGCCATTTTGACGATTTTAAAACACGTTAGCTCGAGTATAAAAATAAATTATCACTAAAATGACTAAGCAGTAAGTAACTATATTATTATACCAATCGGTTATAAAGCCATGACGTTATCAATTTAATGATAATTAAAACGTGTTTAAATGCTCGTTTTTGAAGTGTCATTTGTGTTACATAATGATGTGTTATTGTTTATTTTTACACTATCAGTAAGATAGTGTTTGAGTGGTGATGTAGGTAAACAGAGATTATCGTTGTTGTATAAAAAATGAGATGTTGACATTAATCTCTATTTTGGCAGATTAGTTGTTGGGCCAAGTTTTAACAAGTTGGTGGTTGAGAAATGTCACATGATTAGAATTGATTGCTTCTTTGGCAATAGGATTCTATGGCTTAGAGTCTAAGACCTCAATAGAAAATAATCCTAATGCGCCAAATCTGATATGCAAAACAAATACGTGTAAATTTAAGGAATTCTTACAAATACAAACAAGAATGAGCCTTTTGGAAGCAAAATAAAATAAATAAATAAATATTCCTCACACATTCACACAACGCCAACTAGTGCCAAACTAAGCAGAGCTTGTACTATGGGTACTAGACAACGGATAAACATACTTAAATGAAAGTATTTAGAATGCGCAATTATCATTCCGTCCCTGCATAAGGCACTGTCTTTGTAGTGGGTCCTTAAAGAGCTGTTATGAACGAATGAATACAAATTATTTCCGTACAATATAAATGTTCACATACTAATAGAAATTCAATGAATACAATTTGCACAAAAGCACAAAGCGAGTACGTATACAAATAGCTATCCAATCTGCTTTTTACTTAATTCGAAAGCTTTTAGTGATGGCTACTGCGCGATTACTCTGATGTATCAAATAATATATTCTTTGACCGAGATTTGCGAAAACACATATTTAATATTCTTTTTCGTAAATCGCTGTAATTAAATATTCCTCACAAATTTACACAACGTCATCTAGTCTCAAACTAAGCTGAGCTTGTACTATGGGTACTAGACAACAGATAAACATACTTAAATACTTTTTTTTGGAAATAGATGATATAACATGACTGCTACGCAAAGATCTCAGGTTCGATTACCGCTCAATGAAAATCTTTGTGTGCATGAACATGATTGTGTGCATTGGTCTGGGTGTTTTACATGTAAGTATAATGTGTATGTATTTACAAAAAAAAGTATTTAAGTATGTTTATCCGTTGTCTAGTATCCATAGTACAAGATTTGCTTAGTTTTGGACTAGATGGCGTTGTGTGAATGTGTGAGGAATATTTATTTATTTATTCTCATAGCTAGTGCGGAAGTTGCCTATAATATCATATAGAAGTTTCATTTTAACACGAAGTTACCAGAACTTCTTCATAATATACTGCATCCCTACAAAAACTTTGTAGGTCGTCTAGGGATACAAAATATCTACTTTTGTCGCCACAGAATAACAATACAAAGATGAAAATAAGTTGGTAAAACTTAATTAGCGCTAAGTTCCTTTGGGTGTAAACGGACTTTATAAACTGACTAAACTAGAATGATATAAAAAATAAAGAAAATGTATTCAATATTTACACACACATAACATGAGATGTAAAAGAATAAAATATGTCACCACCCCATCTCATCCCATGGGTGTCCTAAAAACCGACTAAGGGACTATCCGTGAATATTATCTTAACGAAATAAAAAGAAGAAAAACTTGAAATTAAACCCTATACCAATCCGTCTGGCCAGCGTGGTATTAGTAGGCCAAGTATTCCTCCGTCATAGGAGGAGGCCCGTCCCTGCAGTGGGACATTAATAGGGTGTTACGATACTGAGGAAAACTCGAAACAACCGTTATTATTTTATGAATTTACCAAACTATCTAGCCAGCGTGGATATAAATGGTCTAGTATAGCAGTCTTGGATGTACCTTCATCAATGAAAAAGGCATTATCTCTGCAGTGAGACACTAAATTGCTGATGAAGAAGATTTAAAAATGAGCAACCACAGTTTTCAAAAATATTTGCACTGATTTCCAACACCTCGAGATGTAAACGACTGATAAGTGAATTGATCGAATGAAATGTGAATGGAAATGAACGAATGTTCTAAAGCAACTGTCATTTGAGTTCATTATGATTACATTAGGAATATAAAATACAGGGACTTGAGATTTCTACTTTCAAATGCAGGATACTCACTTTTTTGCATGAGAAACCATAATGACATTAGCAGTCATCTACCAGTTGCCTAAGATATTAGACGGCCAGGTGTCTCTGAGTCCCTGTTGGGCAAGGTTGGAAGACAAGGACTAAAAGTCACGCTCTGCGGGATCTCATCAGAAATGAGGAGATCTCATCAGGATCAAGGAACATCTAGGCTTAAAACAATTATTTGTGGATCACAAAATTTATAATCTCGAGAGATTTACTTAGTGTCCTGCGTGGGCGATGAAAGGGACGCGACGCGGTGCGACGTACGCGACTTACGCGATCAAATCAACGGCGCGGCGTACCCTACTTGTGTCCTATGTAACCGTAAGCGACGAGACGCGACGTAACGCGTACTTGTTTTGAGAGCGATCAGACGCGACACCACGATTTTAAATCAAATTAGTACAGTACTTCTTTATGATTCGAGAGGAATGACCAAAATCACGTAGGACACTAGTCGCGTGTATCATCGCTTCGCATCGCATCGCGTAGCGTAGCGTCGCCTACGCAGGACACCGCGTAATAATATTTAAACTGAATAATATTTCTTAGCAAAAAAGTATTATTGGTAATCCTTATGCACATCACTATTAGGTTTAATTAAAAACTCTCTGCATATAAAACTAGGGAGCGGGAGTGGGGCGAATATTTAATATTCTTTATTCTCTCTCATGCTCCTGCAATTTATTATACGTTTTCATTTTATACTTGTTTCGTAACATATGTACTTATTGCAAGTTAAATAAACGAGTAAGTATGCTTACTTGCTTTCGACTTGCATTGCTAGCTAGCTAATTAGGCTTAAAATATATGTTTTGAAACGTCTTAGTTTCTTGCCGCTTTCTGAAATTACCGGGCTATGGAATTTAGCAGCTTATGTTGGGACATAAGCTGTGGTCATGACGCAAAGGTATTCTACACTGAATCATCATCATCATCATCATCATCATAACAGCCCATTAATGTTCCACTGCAAGGACGGGCCTCCTCCCGTAAAGGAGGGATACTTGGCCTACTAATACCACGCTGGCCAGACGGATTGGTATAGGGTTTAATTTCGAAATAAAAAGAAGGAAAACTTCCTTCTTTTTATTTCGTACAGATAACATTCACGGATAGTCCCATAAACGGTTTTTACGACACCCATGGGATGAGATGGGGTGATGACATAAATTGGAAATTTACTACTACGCTGCATATTTAAAGATAAAAATGAAGCTTAACGTGCGTGAGACGAGTGGAAGACGGAAAGAAAGTGACGATTTGGGACTACCCATGTCCAACAGTGGAGCGCTCATGGTGGCTAAGGGACAAAATGTTACATAGATGATTCATATGATAGAAACGGTTTTTTAATACTATCTTTTTCTTAGAAAGAAGTTTCTGAATAATAAAGTAAATACTACCAAATTAAGAATCTTCCTTCGTTGGTATCAATTAAATAGCAGGTAAGCCTGCTTAGCCTGGGGTTTAGTAAAAGTCTACATCTAACAAGATTTTTTTATTTACTTGTATTCCGCTGACCAGACGAAGTGCATTTGCGAACTTTCCCATAGTCTGCTTTTACGACACCCACGCGGCGAGTAAGGATGGTCACATCTTTACCATAAGGAAGAATACAACTCAAAAATTAACCATAGTTATTAAAAAATAAACATTCGAGTCTATTCTAGACAATAACAGATATTAAATGCAGTTATCCACTAACGAGAAAGAAACAATTCTATTTTCAAAATCAAATTGAATCGCTACCGCTTTCCATGTGAATGGAGCTACCATTTTAATTGTACCTCAGCTATTTCATTACGTTCGCCTTAGTTCTTTCAAATCTCGCTTCATGTGGAGGGTGGGGTAGCTCATTTTATGATGGACCTCCACTGAATCAGCCTCCAGCTAGGTATCTTCCATTTTTTAACCTACGCATTCAGTCTCTTTAGTTCAAATAATGATGATTTTTTCGTACTTTAATATAGAAGGAATTTAGGTTTTATATAATTTTGGGTTATCTTTATCGCCAGTGTTAAATAATTTTGAATAATGTTTCTATTTAGGAAGGAAGGTCGTCCGCCAAGTCATAATTTTCGATTAGTACTCGTACAAGACTGTGCATTGACAAAAAATGTTTATTATTTATATTTATAGACCGAGTTCCGTGTGGTGACGGAATGCTACCACCCCATCTCATCCCATGGGTGTCGTAAAAACTGACTAAGGGACTATCCGTAAATATTATCTTTACGAAATAAAAAGAAGGAGAGCTTGAAATTAAATCCTATACCAATCCGTTTGGCCAGCGTGGTATTAGTAGGCCAAGTATCCCTCCGTCACGGGAGGAGGCGCGTCCCTGTCGTGGGACATTAATGGACTGTTATGATTATAGACCGATAACCAGATCGTGTAGTGAAGTAACTAATGTTGCTTATTGTCAGACGTCTCAGATTCAATGCAAGATCATGATTGTTTAGTTTGGTTTAGTCCAGTGTTCCTATGTATAGTGAGTATGTACTAACATAAAAGTATATCCATATCAGTCCATAAATGTTCCACTGCTGAGCACGGGCCCTCTCCTATTGTGGAGGGTCTTTGGCCCAAGTTTTTCCTCTAATTGCATTCTAAACGAATCACGGGATATGATGCAAAAAAGTTTGTATATATCGACATGACTCACACATAACTGTTTAGCTTAAGAATAGGAGCGCTGTGTAATAAAGCTTCAGTGGTATATTATTCTTGGAAAACTTTTAAGCCCGATTTACACATCGACAAGTACAGTAGAGAGTTAAAGAGTAAGTTGTTGATTAAGTTGATTTAAATAGATCTCCATCCTAATTTTTTGCGAGGTAAATTGGCGAGACGCGAGAGAGTACTTCATACTTAACTTGCCAAAAAATAGGATGGAGATCTATTCAAATCAACTTAATCAACAACTTACTACTTAACTCGCTACTGTAATTATTGATGTGTAAATCTGGCCTTTCCTGCGAAAATAATAATATTTCGGAAGCTTAACAAACTCAATTTACAAATCCAAAGATGCACTCATTAAGAATAATCTCCTCCGACGCACGATTAATTCAATACTTGACATTTAACTAAACCTCAATTCAAACCAAGATGAAAGTCAATTTAAATAAGAACTGAAAGGTCACAGGATTTCCAATTGGTTCAACGCTTTCCCTCAAACGTCATAATATAACGTTTACAATTTAGTTAAGACGTTCAAGTAAAGCGAACTTCGATATCACTTAGCTCTTCTTATCTCTGAAATGTCAAATGGAAATGAAACGAGCCACTTCTGTTAATAGAAAATGAGATTAATTTATTCTTCACATTTTTTTATTATTATAAAAGTTAATATCACACTGCAGAAACGGAAATCTTTCAGTGAAAATCGTTCAAGGCAAGGATCTCGTGTAAGTAGTTTGTCTTCTTTAACAGAAATAAAGACTTTACTAGAAATAAGAAATTAAATTTTACATTGGTTACCAGAAATAATTATATCCTAGTTACCATTTATGACACCCATAGAAAGACATGGGCCAGTATTTGTATTTTATGTCAATATACCTACTGACAAAAAAACAATAAGTCACCACCCCGTCTCGTCCCATGGGTGTCGTAGAAACCGACTAAGGAACTGTTCGTGAATATTGTCTTAACGAAATAAAAAGAAGGAAAACTTAAAATTAAACCTAATACCAATCCGCCTGGCCAGCGTGGTATTAGTATCCCTCCGTTATGTGAGGAGGCCCGTCCCAGCAGTAGGACATTAATAGGCTGTTATGATACTGACAAAAAAAAATAGTATCCAAATATTACACACTCTACTATCGAATCTAAGCATCCAATATAAAAACTAAAAACGAATTCTCGCTTTAACTTATATTTCACGTACATAGCCCTGATATAAGATCAATTTTCAGGATCCCAGGGAATACTCCTCCAATAGTGTTGCTTCATCTACTTTAAAAATATTACTTACTGCTACAATGAAAATTAATACGTATCCACGTAACAAGGTAGGACAACAAATCTTTTCTGAAGAAACGTTGACCGGTCTAAGCAAGAGTCGTCACTTGTAAACGTTAGATAATGTGTACCTTTAGTAAGAGTTTGTAAATTCGTATTATTATTTCCTAATAGTTAGTACCGTGTGGTGACGGAATATGAATACAATATGTCACCACCCCATCTCATCCCACGGGTGTCGTACAAACCGACTAAGGGACTATCCGTAAATATTATTTTTACGAAATAAAAAGAAGGAAAACTTGAAATTAAACCCAATACCACTTCGTCTGGCCAGCGTAGTATTAGTAGGCCAAGTATCCCTCTGTCACGGGAGGGGGCCCGTCCTTGCAGTGGGACATTAATGGGCTGTTGTTAAGGTGGACTGTTGATTAGATCCGATGAGGGTTGCGGGGAACTGATAGATGAGGGAGGCATAGGACAATGTAAGGTGGAGACGATTGAAGAAGACATTATATCGAGCTGTAGGCAGTAGGCGCCATTTGGCTGAGATGACGCTTTTTATTCTTAGGTTGCGCTTGTTATAGTGCTTAACATTGCACCAAAATAAAATGTATACATTCCATAACACTGAACACATAAAGTCCCCATTAAACCTACACATATAGATAATATGCATGTTCTTATGTCTGTACTCGTTCACACAATAAAGCATAATCTGCATAATAAACCGTTTGTGGCGCATTGCGAACCAAATTGCATCCGAGAGACTATGAACTATTCGATATTAACGTTGCTTTGTACACAATGCGGCTTTTCCTTTGTATAATTTGTTCCACATATTAAAAAAAGGATTTTAATATGTTTCATCATAACAGCCCATTAAAGTCCCACTGCAGGGACGGGCCTGCCCTTTTCTATGTATTTACAAAAAAAAAGTATTTAAGTATGTGTATCCGTTGTCTAGTACCCATAGTACAAGCTTTGCTTAGTTTGGGACTAGGTGGCGATGTGTGAATGTGTGAGGATTACCTATTTATTTAAGCCCATTAAAGTCCCACTGCAGGGACGGGCCTCCTCCCGTGACGGAGGGATACTTGGCCTACTACACGCTGGCCAAACGGATTGGTATAACGAGTCGGTTATTACGACACCCATGGGATGAGATGGGGTGGTGTCATATTTATTCTTACTTCGTCACCACACGGAGAGTAGGTAGTTAGTATGTTTAGCTGTTAGAGATCTGCTTAGTTTGGGCCTACATGGCGTCACGTTAATGTCACAGGAGTATTTTAACAAAATATTCCTCAGTTATATATGACGATATTGCAAATTATAGTCGCTAAACCATTGCGAATTCGATCCCCACACAAGTCTAACGTTAGAGTGAGAACATGACTGTTTGTTATCTACGTACCTACTATATTCATATTTTTTGGGTATAATACAAATATATATTTATCAGTTGTCTAGTACTCATAGCCTAGAAGGAATACTTTACACAAAACTTAGTAGCAATCGAGGCCAGCGTGCTTTATGTGGGCCTAGTTTCTCTTCATATACATTATACACGAAGCCCGTCCCAGCAATGGGGTATCTAACTTTATGCTACTATGATGACACCAAAATTAAAAAAAAACAATGCTTGTTACCACAGACAATCATAGTAACAACACCACCCAAATAAAACCTTATTCCCTCAGAAACAAAAACAAAAAGTAATTCACAAAATGCTATTTAAAGAACACACCTGCGTTAAATGTCGTCATCAACAGAGGGATTACTCTGCCTATATTATCTGTGGTAACGGTCGAGAAAACGTTTTCAATTACTGATAAATATATGAACGCTATTAAATATACTCTGTGGTTGATAGAAAATAACTAAATATTTATTTGATGAGCTCTATATAGCGAAGTAGGTATAGTCAAAGTCAAAGTCAAAGTCAAAGTCAAAATAGCTTTATTCACTTAGGTTACAAAGTAACACATGCAAATCGTTATACATGTAGTAGAATAGTATAGAGAAAAATGTCTGCCAAACTACTACCACTTTCGCAGACGACTATAGTAGAGCTCTGAGAAGAATGTGGCCAAGAAACTCAGGCCACTCTTTTCAAAATAATAATTTGACTTTGTTACAATTACCAACAGCAGCGTGAAGAATGATGTGTGCAAGCAAATCTTACATGCATAGCAATTTAAAGTTTAATTGATAAAAAAAATTTCATTGTTAATAAATTGATTTAAAAAAGCTTTAATTGCATGGCACGTTCATCAGTCATCTCGTCACTGCGATATCCGACAGAAATTAACACACAAGCATTTGTGTCGTCAAGTTGATTTTGTTAATCTTTAAGTAGTTGAGAATGGAATAGAATACCATTTAGATAATATAATTAAATACATTTACAAATGCAAGTGAAGTATTTCTATCGTTACAATAACAAATAAAACTGTAAAAGAAAGTAATAAGGTAGTAACATAACATCCGCACAACTACCTAGGTTAAGCCACAATCTACACCATGGAACAAGCAACATAAAATCACGATAATTGAAATCTAAGCCCATGAGTTTTTGTCATTAATATAATCGTTTATTGTATAATAGCCTTTCGATAATAGCTGATTTTTTACAAATGCTTTAAAGTTTAGTAAAGGTAGATCCATTACATGCTTAGGCAGTTTATTGAATAAACGTATACCGAGTCCCGCAAAAGTGTTATGTACCTTATGTAGGCGATGTTGTGGACCTATCAACTTATGCCTATTCCTCGTACCAATGCTATGAATGTCGCCATTTCTATCATACTGTTCAATATTTTGCTTAATATATATTATATTAGCATATATATATTGTGAAGCAACTGTTAAAATACCTATTTCCTTAAAACGATCTCTCAATGAAACATTCGATTCAAGATTGTAAATAGCTCGAACTGCACGCTTCTGAAGAATAAAAATAGATTCGATGTCTGCAGCCCTACCCCACAAAAGAACACCATAGGACATTAAGCTGTGAAAGTAACTAAAGTATACCAATCTTGCTGTCTCTATATTCGTTAGCTGCCTCACTTTTTTAACTGCATAAGCAGCTGAACTTAGTTTTCCTGCTAGAGCTAATATATGAGCACCCCATTGCAGCTTACTATCCAACGTTATTCCTAAAAATACAGTAGTGTCTACAAAACGAAGGACCTCACCGTTTAAAATCAGATTATTACTAAGGCTTTTAACATTGGGCATAGAGAATTTTAAGCATTTTGTTTTGGCAGCATTTAAAAGCAAATTGTTAGCAGTAAACCAGTTCAGGACTTGTGCGAGAGATTCGTTAACTTCATCTAAATTAGTTTGCTTACGGTTTACTTTGAAAACGAGTGAAGTATCATCTGCAAATAAAACAATGTCGCACAAACCCTGAGCAAGAAACGGCAAGTCATTGACATAAACTAAAAATAGAAACGGACCTAGAATGGATCCTTGAGGCACGCCCATACTTGGCGGAAGACCAGAGGACCTACTACCATTTACTTCGACATACTGAACCCTATTGCTTAAATACGAAGATAATAAATCAAGAGAAGCATCCCTAATTCCATAATGTCTAAGCTTGCACAGAAGTGTCCCATGATCAACGCAGTCAAAAGCTTTAGAAAGATCACAGAAGACGCCTATTGCATCCATAGAATTTTCCCAAGCATCATAGATATATTTCAGAAGAGAAACACCCGCATCAATCGTTGAGCTACCCTTCCTAAAACCGTATTGCTGCCTATGAAAAATATTATTTAAATGAAAGTGACTCTCCAATTGGCATAAGATAATTTTCTCATAGATTTTACTAATCACAGGTAGTATTGAAATTGGTCTAAAGTTACCAGGGTCGCTTTTTGATCCATTCTTGAACAAAGGAATAATCTTACTGTGTTTCATTAGATAAGGAAATACACCTATGGCAATACACTTATTAAATATAATAGATAAATGTGGAGATATATTAAATATAATACCCTGAAGAAGCTTGACAGACATACCCCATAAATCAGCTGATTTCTTGGAATTGAGACTTTTGAAAGCTTTTATGATATCATTATGGTTAATAGACCTAAAACTGAAGCGGTTCTTACATTCAATTACTTTATCTTTTAGTAAAAATTCTGCTTGGTTTGGAGAGGAATTTAAGGAGGTTGTTGTATGAATAGGAACATTGATAAAGAAATTATTAAAAGCATGTGCAATGTCAGCATTATTGGTGAGAACCTTATCTTGAGTTTTTAGTACATAATTAGTATCACGAATTTTCATCCGGCCGGTCTCTGCATTAATAATGTCCCATGTACTTTTAATTTTGTTGTTTGATTCCTTTATCTTATTACTCAAATAAGAAGACTTTGCTATGGCACAAGCCCTCTTAAAAGTTTTCGAGTAGTTCCTGACATATTGAATGAAATCTGGTTGAGTATTATATTGTTTCATACCATACAATTCATACAAGCGAGCTCTACTTTTATATATACCTGTTGTTGCCCAATCACAGAATTTAGTTTTAGAGTTACTAACAAAAGTCTTAGTTTTAAAAATATTATCATATTCAAGCTTGATAATGTCTAATAAATCTTTATAAATATCATCTGGGCTATACTGATTAAGATTAATTCTAGTCACTTTGATTGCAACATTATCACTAAATTGATTCAGGCGGTTTATGGTAATTGGCCTGCATGTGATTTTGTTCTCTGTGGGAGTAGTAATAGATGGAAATACTACCCTTTGCCCACAGTGGTCAGATGTTAAATCACTTAAGATATCCTTATTAACATATTCACAGTTGCAAAATACATTATCTAAGCATGTAGCAGAATGAGATGTAATCCTAGTGGCTTCTTTAAATAAAAACTGTAAATTATAAGACTGAAACAAACAAATGAATCTAGCACTAGTTGAAGATTTTTCAAGTAGATTTACATTAAAGTCCCCGCATACTATAATAAATTTATTTCCTGAGCATAGTCTTTCTAACAATTTCTCCATAACACCCTCGAATAGACTATAATCACTCTGCGGTGGTCGGTACACACAAGCTACGACATGTTGCTCAAGCTCCACACAAGAGATTTCGACTGTGCGCTCGATAGAAAGATTTGCTATGTCTTTTCTTTCTTTAAATTCAACTTTATTACTTATAAATATTAGAGAGCCACCGCGTATAGCCTTCTTTCTTACAAACGCACTTGCCAATGTAAAGTGTGCATTATTAAATAATAATTCATGTGACTGTAACCAATGCTCGGTAACACAAAAGATTTGTACATTATGTTTGTTTAAAAACAGTTCTATTTCTAGTTCTTTGCCAGATAGACCTTGTATGTTTTGATGAACTAAACAAAGATTAAGGCTACCCTTTGTCTTATCTAATAGTTTAAACTATTAGATGGTTTAATAAATGTATTAGTAGTGGACCTACTATCTCCTACCAAACTAATGAGTACTCTATTAGTACTTGTACCTATACCTATATTAAATGCTAATAAACTAGCAAGTTGTTTTCTATAATAAAAAGAAAGATACATGGTATCTTTTGTTAAGTAAAAACTGTTCCTAATAAAAATATTAGAGTCAAAAAATAAAATGTCACAGTAGTGACGTGTACTATTATATAATAGTAAATTTAATTTACCTATATGCCTATTTTGTTCTTGAGTAAGTGTATAAGAATATGGGAATGCACACATAATAAATTTGCAACCTACTGATGCCTGAATTTGTAATACCAGTTCTACTAATATAATTACATCCTTCTTGGTAATAGAAAGGCCATTTCCAAGTAATATGACAACTGTAGACTCTTCGTTAAGTTGTAACTTTTTCAGATTATTCATTATAATACTTAAACTAGCTCCAGGTGAACAAACATTAACAACAGGGCAATCTATGTAAGTCTTAATTAAACTACCCAAACCAACACCCAGTTTGTCCGAGACAATAAATGTATTTTTACTTTTACATAATTTTGAAGA